>OX454528.1:73200871-75911548 GCA_949715645.1 Portevinia maculata | reverse complement strand
CACCTGTTCCAACGCCAGCGCATCCAAACTCTCTACGTCATCAACTGCGTCCATCCGCACTAGGCTAAAAACAAGCAGGATGACCATTAGGAGATTAGGCAAAAAGACTGAATTAGGAGAGCAGGACCGCCTCAGACTTAGAAAAGCCCAAGAATTTGTGCGAAGTTTGGCATTGGCAGAGAATGAGCCGCTCGCTCGTACCTACGCTATGGACGAACCGAGCACATCGGGTTCAAGAGAGCTGATGGGACCACCCATGTCTAAGAAGGGCACTAGCACATCGGGACATCGAGTGATCGCATCAGACGCTAAGTCGAAAGGCATTCAAACAGCTAAAGTTTCCTCGTGCACCCCCTCGGTAGCGAATAAGCTGGTAGAGTCGCTCACTTCCATAAAGGGCAGCTGCCCACCAGGAAAGGAAACGACTGTCTCAGACCCCAAAGATATTAGGGACTTAGCTAAAAAAGCCCCGTCTCCAGCGGAACTAGCCACAGAAGAGAATAAGCCGCTCGCTTGTACCTTAGGTGGTGTTGAACCAAGGAGACGAGGTGATGGAGAGCTGCAGGGCCTTCCCCCAACATCGAAGGACTTTGGTCATTCCAGTCGGGGATAGTTTCTGCGGACCCCACAAAGGATGGTTGAGAGGACAGCACGAAAGACTGTGAGACCATGACGCTAGGAACCGGAGAGGCAGACTCGACACTAGGCAGCTGTTGTACGGTCATCTCTCGCCGCAGCGATCAGAAGCAACTCGACAGTATGGAAATCTCCAATGCTGTTAAGACTGTGGAAGACCGTAGGCTGAGTAACGCCATACAAGGATCCCAACCAACGTCAAAGATTCGTGACCCACTAAAAAAGAGAGCCAACGCACTCAGGCTACTTAGGCGCTTTAAGAAGCGTGATTCTAACTCCCTCACGGAACAGGACACGAAAGCTTTAGGTAGGGCCCGCGAAACAATTAAGGCAACTGAGGATGCGTGGCGCCAAAAGAGGCGCAATGGTAGGGAGCCTTAATCTCGAGGAAAAGCCAAGGATGGACCAGTGGCAAGGAAGGAAAGCTCTGCGCTCTCCACCTTAGCTGCGGGCACTACCATGCGACCCTCAACCAGTGCAGGCTAGGACGCGTCCGAACCTGGGCCAGTTGCGGGTACATCCAAGAGAGGAAGGCATGACGACACAGCTTCTCCGGTAATAGGTAGGAATGTGAGGCCTAGAATAAACGCTGGGCAGATAACCGAAGCAAAAAAGGATAGTTTCCGGGTCGCAGTAGTCGACCTTGGCAACCCAGAACGGAGACTATCCTTAGACCAATGGCAACTGATCGAGATTCGAATCCTGGACGGTGTGAATGACGCTATCCTGAAGGATGCCGGGAATATCCCGCTCTTCGGACAGCTGACTACGTTCAAGGGCTTCAAAATTGTTCAATGTGACAATGAACACACACTTCGGTGGCTGAAAAAGTTCATCAGCGACACTAAAGCTCCGTGGTCTAATGCAGATCTCCGAGTTGTGGACAAAAAAGAACTCCTGAACATCACCAGACCTAAAGGTCGCATCCTTATTCCTGGACCGTGTATTCCCATGGATAGAATTGAGCGCAACCTAAGGAACCTTAACCCAGAACTCCTATGCAAGGATTGGGAGGTCATAGAGGCTGGAGAACACACCAAATCCGGTACGGAGGTGGTGGTGCTACTCAGCCACAGGTCAATGCCACTGCTACGGAAAAACGGGTACAAAGTACGAGTCGGGATTACCCGATGTAAAATTAGGCATTTGTAACAGTGAGAAGAAGCGTGGGGGGATCTACTGGCCGCCATGAAGATAATACAACTAAATCTTCATCACAGTAAGGCGGCCAGCGCCAATCTTGTCTACCTAATTAAGAGGTATGACATTGACGTCGCCCTTATACAGGAACCTTGGGTGGTCCGAGGCAGTATTAAAGGGCTCAACTCCAGAGAGCTAACAACATACTTCACCTGTCAAACAGACACAAACAGTAGGATTAGAAGTTGTATTGTTCTATTCTTTCTACCTACATATAGCGATCATGGCCAGACAGTGGTAAAGTACGAGCGGCAAGGGAAATCCCCATTAGCAATTGCGGCCGTCTACATGCCACACGATTCGCCGGATGGACCACCATCCGCACTACTAGCCTCCATCGTCCAAAAAGCGGACAGAGATAAATGGGACATAATTCTAGGATGTGATGCTAACTCCCACCATTTCCAGTGGGGCAGCACCGATACCAACTTACGAGGTGAGTCCCTGTTTCAATTTATAATAGACCACAACCTTTTAATAGCGAATAGAGGTAATGACCCTACATTCGTCATTAAATACAGACAAGAGGTACTTGATATTACCCTCTTTAACAATTCTCAGAATTTCACTGCGAGTCATTGGAAAGTTTCGGCAGAAACATCATACTCTGACCACAGAATAATTGAATTCGAAATAAACGACGGTATAAAACCCTTAGTGCAATACCGCGACCCCAGGAAAACTGACTGGGACAAGTTTACTACGGAGATCGGCAAAACTAAGAACGTCCTTCAAACTCAGCCGATGGAAACACCATCCGAAATTAACAACGCGGCGGAACTCATAGGCAAGACATTAGTCAGCGCCTATGAGAAAGCCTGTCCCTTAAAAGCATTAGAAAGGAGACGAGAAAACTCTATAATGCTGCAAAAAGGTCACACACAGACGCAGATTGGTCTCTTACAGGGTTAACCAAAGGAAATTCAAAAGCGCGGTAAACACTGCCAAACGAAACTCCTGGCGCAACTTCTGCAGTAATATAGAGACCACAACAGAATCAGCCAGACTAAGGAAATTACTTTCCAAGGAACCGGCCATTCCAGGCTATCTTAAGCTCCGGAATGGAGACTGGACACAATCCAGTCATGAATCACTGCAATATTTACTGGAAACCCACTTTCCAGGCTGTGGTTCGCATTCCAATGGAGACTTGGAAACGACCAGTTCACATATAGTAACACCAGTACCGGATGAACTGATTACACTCAGAGAAAAAAAGAGTTATTTTTGTAACTATTGTCTTAGTAATTTGATAATATTCTACGAAATTTACGGAATGACTATTAAAGAACAAAAATAATTTGAAAATAGTTAAAAATAGTAATGTAAATTGTCAAAAATGACTATTGCTTAGTTGTTCAATAATAAACGCGTACGTCAAAAGTTCAACCATGACTATTCGTTATCAAACAGCACAACAAGATTGTTAAAAATGACTATTGCGTAGTTACTTAATAAGAATCGCGCGCGTCGAATGTATCATTATGACTTTTGTATTGTCAAAAATCACAACAAAATAGTCAACAATGACTACTCTGTAGTTACTTAAGAAGAATCGCCCGCCAGAATTTCAACTATCACTATTTTAGTTGTTAAACAGCACAACAAGATAGCTCAAAATGACTATTGTGTAGTTATTTAATATGTGCAACAGTTACATACGCCTCAGTTGATTGAAATGCAATCATTGTGCTGTGAATGTTAGTCTCGTGCATTTCTAAATATGCGTTGAAAGTGTTTATTAAGTATTTAAGTGGTGAAAAAAAGTTAAAGTGAGTAACTAATTTTGAGATTAGATTATTATGCTGTGAATGTTCGCAGTTCTGCATTATGCGTTGAAAGTGTTTTAGTTAAATATAAAAAAAATTAAAAAAGAAGATTCTTGAAGATTCTACGAAAGAAGAAATTGTATCAAAGATCATCACTTAAATGGAAATTAGCTAATGACTCTGAAGTCACTTTGTGAGAAGAAGAATCCTCAGTTTGCACATTAAACGGTATTTTTAATACAATAAATTAAAATTTTATAATACTTTTTCTTAATAAACTAGAAGCTGAAATCGAGACTGCCAACTGAAAGCAGTGCAAAAATGTACATGGAAATGGGTCTTAGCTGTCAGCCATATTTAATAGCCGTTGGTAAATCTCTTGGTGAGCTAACAAAATTCTTCGTAATTTTAGATAACATAATATATAAGTTCGATACCTTTTTGAAAGCACTTGATGCTTGTTTTAAAATGTATTTTGTATTTAATTTAAAATATGCTTTAGAAAGCGAATTGGTTTGGAATTTTATTGAACATTTCTTTTACAAAGTTGTGGTCGCTGGCAATTTAATTCCAAATAGGAAGCGCTTTTAGATTGCTTAGAAGGTGACAAAACTTTTAGTTTTAGAGATATCTAAGATAAACACCCCACCACTTCACATGCATATTCATAAAATAAAACTTTAATTAGAATAAAATATTTTTAACGTAAACCTTTAATGAATGGCAGTGTTTATTTGCGTTATAAACTTGTTTAGTTTTAAAAACATTATACCTATGTGAAATATAAACTAAAATAAATAAAAATTTATATACTGCATTTTTTGCTTATAAGACACAGGGAAATTTTCAGGAAACAAATCGTTTTGCCTATTCCAAGTATATTCGCACAGTAAAACTTTTTAAGGTAAGTATAGTCATGGACTTGCCTTAAAGTTTATTCTTTATCAGATTTTTTAAACGACAAATTATATTCACACATAGTTAAGAGTAAAAGCGTTCATTCAATTATTTAAAGTAAACTATATTGATAATATGCAGTTGAAAACTACTTTCTTAGTACTGTAGTGATTTAGCAGCTATTTTTAGACAAATTTAATTCTGAATAGTAAAAAGTAACTATTAATAGGTTCATTTAAAAGCAATAAGAAATATTCAAGTTTAATTATACGTATAGTTAAAAGTAACTATGTTCAAAGCCATTAACAGTTTGATGTAATCAAATTTTACTACGTGCATAGTTAAAATCAACTATTGTAAAAATTGTGTAACTAATATGTGCATAGTTTAAAACAACTACTGTAAAAGTTATGCTAGTACTATGTGCATAGATAAAAATAACTACTGTAAAAGTTGAGTTCCACAAAAAAATTAATTTACAACCAAAATAGTCATAAGTAACTATTTTTTGACTAATAAAAATAGTGGTCACGATTCGGACTATAAAAATAGTCAAAAAATAGTCATTAATGACTATTTTTTTCTCTGAGTGTAGCAAGGAAAGAATCAATTGGGCAATTGGCTCCTTTTCCCCATATAAATCTTCACAGTTTGAAACTATGCCATGTACCAATGTGCTGGCGAGAGGTAAAAGTAGTTTTTATCCCCAAAGCCGGCAAACCCAGCCATACAACTGCGAAAGACTTTAGACCCATAAGTCTTACATCATTCGTACTAAAGACCTTTGAAAAGCTAATTGATATCTACATCCGTGATAAGCTCGACCCGACCGATATTTCTTCGGCACAACATGCCTACACGAAAGGTAGGGGAGTTGAAACTGCCCTGCATGATGTCGTTAGCACCATCAAAAAATCTCTATACGAAAAAGAATACACACTGGCTGCGTTCCTCGACATTGAAGGAGCCTTCAACAATGTAGAGACAAGCGCGGTGAAAAGGAACTTGGAAAAGACTAACGTAAATCATGCTCTAACTAAATTCATAGAGAACATGCTTAGCGATAGGAAAATAAATGCAAAGCTTGGGGATACACACCTCAAAGTTATCGCATCTAGAGGCACACCACAAGGAGGGGTTATCTCACCTCTGTTGTGGGTACTGGTCATTAACGAGATACTCATAAAGCTACAATACAGTGGGGTAAAAGTTATTGCTTACGCAGACGACGTAGTAATACTTGCAACAGGAAAGTTCCTACCCACCATTAGCGAGCTACTTGAACGTGCTCTTAAAACTCTTAACGAGTGGGCAAAGCAATGTGGGCAAGGTATTACTTACTTACTTACTTACTTAAGTGACGCTACAGTGCTAGGTATTAACCCCCAAAAAACAGAACTGGTTCTATTTACCAACAAACGAGCAATACCAAGATTCAACCTACCGGGTATCGATGGGACTACCCTCAAACTATCCGAGTGCGCTAAATACTTGGGTGTCATACTCGACAGGAAACTCAATTGGAAATTAAATGTGTGTGAACGCATAAAAAAGGCCACAATAGCTTTCTATACCTGTAGTCGTATATTCGGAAAAAACTGGGGTCCTAACCCCAAGAATATTCTATGGATGTACACAGCGATAGTAAGACCTATACTGACATATGGAGGACTTGTTTGGTGGCAATCCACAAACAAAGTCACCCACTTGAAAAACATGCCAAAGGTACAAAGGATGGCGTGTGTAGGCACGACCAGTGCAATAAGAACCAACTCAACGGTGGGGCTGGAAACCATCCTCAATCTGCTTCCTTTGGACCTATACATGCAAGAATCGGCGACGCGAAGCGCCCTTCGGATCAGCCAGCTGAACTGCTGGAAAGCGCACTCAACGGGGCACGCACAGATACTGAGTAAATACTTGGGCTCAAATGTATCTACTGATTACATGCTGCCGCACCTTGACTTCCATAGACCATTCTCCTGCATTCTTCCCAGTAGAGAGGAATGGGAGAGAAACGAACATGTAGCCGAATCCATATCCATCTACACAGATGGCTCGAAAATGGACGTAGGCGTTGGAGCTGGAGTGTTTTCAGAAACACTAAAGCTAAAAAGCACATTTCGACTCCCTGACCACAGCAGCGTCTTCCAGGCGGAGATATTGGCAGTGGCAGAGGCAGCCAAATTAGCCTCAATGGCGGTGATATCAGGTGATGATATTACAATTTTCATTGATAGCCAAGCTGCAATTAAAGCAATCTCTGCTGTCGAGATAAAATCTAAGCTTGTAAAACGGTGCCGCGAAGAGCTGAGGGTTCTTGGCGGTCTACATAATGTAAGACTCTGCTGGGTCCCTGGTCATAAGGGCATTCTGATGAGTTGGCACGAAAAGGCTCTACCATGAGTCATGAACAGGCGGACCAGTCTGTCAAACCGCCATTGTGTGACCTCAAAGCACGGGTGGGGCAGAAAATTCTGGAGATCGCCAAAAACAGGTGGAATACCCTTCCTACCTGCGAAACATCCAAAAAAAATGTGGCCTGACTATGATAAAGCCAGAACCCACAAGCTCCTTCGGAAAAACAGGAAATCTGTTTCGATGTTGGTGGGAATAATCACTGGACACAACTTTCTGGGGAGCCACAGACTGAAAATGCGTCTCACTGACCACGACCTTTGTAGAGGCTGTGGCGATGAGGAGGCACACGAGGACACTCTCCACTTTCTGTGCCACTGCCCAAGCCTCAGTCAATTAAGAAAGAGAACTTTAGGAAACTACTTTTTCCACAACCTAACGGAACTATCCTTAATCCCTCTCTCCAATCTTTTCAGGTTCTCAGCAAAAACCGGATGGCTGGAGAGGATGTGATCGACATCACCTGACGAGACAAGGAAGGCACCACAACCAACACACGTGGACCCCCAATGGGCATCACAATGGGTCAACTCTGACCTGAGTGCGATGATGCAGCATCAACATCGCTGCTTCATCAACCCACATACCTAACCTAACCTAATAAAGATATCAACATTACAAAATAACACCGGATGATGAAATAATTATTTCAAAGCGTTACGTACAAGATAAATAAAAAAGTTAAGTTTTATGACATCTCTATATATATGTACATAACAAAGTGGCATACATAAGACCGCGCATAACTCGAGAACGGATAGTCCCATTTTTTATTAACTTCCCAGTGGAAGTTCTTGTAATGGGGCCGATTTTGACCATATCTCCACGTTTCAAGGTCACCAGACTATCTGGATTATCTGGAGAACCAAAGATAATATTGACATGGGACCGGATTTATTCGAAGCGTAATTACGTAACTCAGAACTGATTAAGTTTCTAGCGAAATCCGTCCAGCCGTTTTTTGTTAGTAAATAAATAACTAAAATAATTTGCCTTTATTTGTACTATTTATTGTCATTTGTCATTGAGCAAATCATTATTATATTGTGCTCCGTTATTTCGTATACATGTAAATTTACAGGTATCCGTGTTTATAACAATGGTTGCGTCAATATATATCACACTTCGCTGTTATTAACTACATTGAATTCGATGAACAATATTACAGAGCATTTTTTAATATTAAATAATTCTTAACCATATCTTATGATTAACCACATTTCAAAATTCCCACTAATCGCATAAATCATATTGATCCCACTGGGAAGTTAGTCGTGTGGACCTTGCGGGTCGCACCCAGACCATTTTTGTATACCCTATTCTAAGGGTATATTAATTTTGACGCATAGTTTGTAACATACCTTAATATTGCCCGTAGACCCCTAAAAGTTACTATATTTATGATCAGCATCGATAGTAATGTCGATCTAACCATGTCCGTCCGTCCGTCTGTTGCCAAAAATTAGGCCTTTAAACTGGTCCTAGAGAGCTGAAATTTTAACCATATACTCTCTAGGGTCCCGAAATAATCAAGTTTACGAATTTTTGAAATCCGCCCACAGACACGCCCACAAACTCAAAAAAACAAAATTTTGGAAAAAATCGAATTTTGAGCTAGAAAGCTGAAATTTTGTATATATGATCTATGACTCCTAAAACTGCTCGGGATAAAAAAATTTCAAAATCCGCCCACTGACACGCCCACAAATAAATAAAACAATTTTTTTGAAAATCCAAAGTTTGAGCTAGGGAGCTGAAATTTATAATATATACTCTCTATGGGCCCTTTATGCTCATGTGTAAATATTTTCAAAATCCGCCCACTGACACGCCCACAATTAATTTTTTTTTTTTTAGAAAATTCAAAGTTTGAGCTAGGGAGCTGAAATTTATAATATATACTTTATGCTCATGTGTTAATTTTTTTTAAATCCGCCTACTGACACGCCCACAATTAAATAAAACAATTTTATTGAAACACCTAAGTTTGAGCTAGGGAGCGTTTTTTTTTGATAAAATCTTTTAAATGTTATATAACAAAATATGTAGAGCGTTCTTAACAATTCAACCATACTTAGACTTTTGTCACGCCCACTTATGAGGGATAGGAATAAGAATAGGGTATCCAACAGTTCGCAGTATCCAAGCGGACTGTAGCCCGTCCCTATGTTTATAAATGATCTCCTGTCTGTTACTTCTAATCCAATCCATTACTTTGCTGATGACAGTACCCTCAGCTTCTCAGTTCCGTTTCTTGGGTCACTCCCCTCGGAACGGCAACGTATGTTAAGCTCATTAAATTCCGATCTTACCAGCATAACTCAGTGGTGTAAAACCAATAGAGTGGAATTTAATGCTTCCAAAACACAATGCTGTCTCCTGTCATTAAAGCAAAACCCACACACACTGCCATTATCTATGAATGGCACTTGCATCGCTGAAACCGAAAGACTTTCCATTCTCGGTATGTGTGTTAATGATAAATTTCGTTGAAATGACCACATATTCGATGTCGCCAAGAACGCCGCGAAATGTCTAGGCTTCCTTAAGCGTTGTAAGAAATATTTCACCCCTTCTGATCTGGCTACAATTTATAAGGAAAAACGCGCGATAAAACTCATTGGCGGCCGAGACATCGCGAGATCGATTGACTCTCTTAGTCATCGTCGTAATGTCTCCTGCCTTTCGTTATTTTATCGTTATTTCCACCATAAGTGCTCAAACGAAATAGCCAGTTGCATTCCTCCTTTATAGTGCGTGTTTATTATAAAAAAAAAAAAATGATGTTTGAAGTTCTTTAACATTCAACGGAAGTGATAAATCGCCACGAAAAGCCACTTCGTTTACATGTAAACGTAGGGAGCGTTTGCGCCACATCAGTTTGGATAGCTCTTTCGAGGCCTTCCTAATTTCATTTAGAGATTTGAGAAAAAAAAGGTATACCTCCTCCAGTGTAGACACCAGCAGTAGGTTGAACTGATGGTCCAGTAGCTTCGAATGTCGGCAAAGAGATCAGGTTCTATTGTGTGGTTTGAGGCGTCAAGAAGCTGCTGGATTCTCGATTTCGCTAATATTTATACACATTTATGGTCTCTACAAATGCATCTGATGCATTCTTCAGTTGTCTGTCCATCGTTCTTTGGCAGCTCATCTAAGCTATCAGGCTCAATGTTGCCGACAACATAGTCCGGATCAAAGACACTGACATCACTGCTCGACTACGAAATTTAATATTCGCTTTCCACGGAATCGATGAACTCGATGATCATCCGACAATTTTTCCAAGTTGATTTTTTTATTATCTATAACTTCGCTTACAACGATCCATCTACTACCCAGAAATTTCAATAGAAGGCAGAAAATGAAAAAATAATAGGTATATAATGGTGCTTCTTAGCATCAAATAGGTGATCGCCAATAAAAGAGAGGGGAACATTTTTTACACAGAAACCGGCAAAGCCGTCTGGAGACGGTCTTGCATTTTTCATTTCTAAAGCACCCTCCACACTATTTTTTCATTTCAACTATGTATAACATATAACTCAAATATTATATAATCACCCCTATCGTGGAATCCGTCGGATCTGAGATTCAATTCACTTATTCGATTCGCGTGAACAGAAAATTGCTATCGTGGGATCCGTCGGATACTCTCCCTTACCGACCACTATTGGTGATTAGGAAATTCAATTGTGACAGCTCATTTCAAACACATTTGTTTGGTAAAAATTAAATTCAGTGAAAATAAAAAAAAAAACTGCGGATGTCAAATGCATGGATAGATTCGATCAGTTCTTTTTCCACGACACAGTGAATTTCATTCACGTTACCGACATGTGGATGGTTCACGTCTGCGGATTACACGATGCAAATTGTTCACTATTAGCGGATCGTTCCCCCCGACGGATTCCACGATAGGGGTGAATATCTACTCTACTTACGGTAAAATTATAGATTCGATCAGTTGATTTTAAATATGTTTATTTGATAATTTAAAACAACATTTTTTGCGAAACAATTTTTGGTGCTATTTCGTTGGCTGTTTGCACTTGAAGGATGATAGCGCCTAAACACGTGGTCGAATTGCAATAATGTGTTGTCACAATGCCAATCAGACTACACTTACAAGGTTTTCACTACTTCGATCCAAAAAAAAATATAATTGATTTGAACTCTAGAGGACAAAAATCAAAGACCGTCTGGAGACGGTCTTACCCGATAGAGGGTTAAGGTAATTTCGCCTCAAATAAGTCTATAATTGGATTTCTGAGGACCAACGACACTCACCCATTTTGAACTTGCCGCTATACAGATTCAAGGACAAATTCACCATGCAGTGGAAAAAACTCTACATGTTACTTGGACCCGGCGGGAATTGAACCGGGGACCTTTCGATTAGTAGTCCGACACACTAACCAGTGAGCCCGACTAAATTCACCATCGAACCGGATCACTATTGCCATCAGCGAATAAAGAACTTCACTCAGATTTTAAAGTATTTATGAAAAAGTAAAACACTTTTGTGCGCTTAGCGAGGTCATGCGTTCAATTTGATTCAGTCAATTCTAAATTGGATTTTTCGATAATTTGTGAAAAATTGATTTTATCTTTAAAATTGATTGTTCAAGTTAATCGGGTTACGTCTTCCAGTGAGGCATCTTCAAATTGTTCAGTCGTTAGCGAATGTTTTGTGAATTTGACGGTGATTAAAATGGAAATTTTAGTGATTCCGGTGAGTTTATCGAAAACATTCACGTTTCTAAAGTTTTTGATGCATTAGCGAATCAGATAATATTGCTTCAAGGATGATACATAATTCGAATTCTTTGATATTGTACTTTTAGTGTTCGGGAGACGTTATGTCGCCGATCAGAAATCAGACATTGGCTTGCGCAATCGCAATGCGCGAAGATTGGCGATTCGCCGTGCAAATCGAACCCCTGAGAAACGCTCCGAAGCGAATGAAGAGCTTCGAGCACAATCGTCGCGAATTCGTGCAGGACGAACTCACGAGAAGCACACGCAGCTGCTGAACGATTGAGACAGCAGCGCAATCTGCATCGTCAACTTGAATTAAATGCCAATCGACGAGTGAGAAAAAGTGCCGTGAATGTCCAATTACTTCGCGCCGCTTTCCAATATGACTGCGACTATACAGATTCAAGGGCGAATTGATCATAGAACCGGATCATTGTTGCCGCTAGCGAATGAACAACACTGTTCAAATTTATTTCATTGGCAATTTTAATATCGAAATTGATTAGCGTTGTGCGATTAACCGTGCTATGCAAAATCAGATCATTGGAGAATTGCAAGAACTTCTCCACGAACACAACGCGTTGGTTCGTTTATTCAAGACGACTTTGGAAGATATGCATTCCGACGACCACAAAATCATCATCAGAGCGGATGAACGTTCCACTGGAAGTCATTACCGTCAATTTAATGCCCCACAATTGATGAAATTGGTGTTGTCATCGTTGGTGAAAAAGTTGAATCCCGTGACATTCGCAACGTGTTTATGAGACCCACTTTCAAATTAGTATGATCAATCCATCGTAGAGTTAGTAACTGTGTTTTTTAAATGTTTTTCATTTTACAGTACAAAGTACAAAAAACAAACAAGAAGGTCAGCATAATGAACTTCTACGCATACCGTTTGATGATTAGGCAGGATTCTGATAACCATTTGCTACGATATCGTCGATTGTTCCAACAATATGCGGTCGACATGTATGCCAAAAAACTGAGCGCCTGAACTGTATCAGATTGAATCAAGCAAAACTGAGGTCCGAGGAGCAAATACACTTGATAGATGCTATAACTTCGGAGGGAAATGTCAACAACATTGGTCGTTTGAGAATTCTTCCGGCCACATATGTCGGAAGTCCACGGTGTATGAATGAATATGCCGCCATGACTTATGTGAGGAACTACGGACGTCCAGACTTATTCATTACGTTTACTTGCAACCCGAAGTGAACGAAAATATATTAGCACTTGATACACGGCCAGCCATCGAGTGATCGGCACGACCGCACGAGTATTCCGGCAAAAGCAAAAATCTCTCCTGGATTTCATTGTAAATAAACGCGTGTTTGGTGAAGTCAAATGTGTTATGTCCTTGCGGTCAACACAACCCAGAATCTCCATGCATGCTTGGAAATAACTATACCATCGGAAATGATGGATACACCCTGTATCAGCGTCGTTCCCTCGAGGACAATGACAAAATATTTACCTGCTCTCCATTCTCCAAAACATTCAAAACTCACTGCAATGTTAAATTTTGCAAAGCGACCAAGGGAAAATCAAGTACATATAGGCAATTAGACATTTAACATCTTGAGACTCTACCACAAGTGCGCATGCAAATCCGTACTTTGAAACTACTGAAAATCGCCATTGTCGTAAGCTCGCAAAAGGACGATCGAACAAAATATTCAATGGCAGGAGCATACACGTCTCAAATCGTATAAAAGAAGCAGCTAAAAACGCCTGGATCATAATAAATGCCATAACACCAGCATTTGATTGGCCTCAGTAAAAAAATTACCTGAAACCGTCCATAAGCATTTTACCATGCCTGTCTAAGGTTTTTGAAAAAATCATTGCCAAGGTGATTTCTTGTCACCTTAATCGTTTTAATTTGTTAACGCCTGTGCTGTGCAGTCTGGTTTCCGTGCCCAACATAGCTGCTCCACGGCCATGGTCAAAATTCTTGACGACATCAGAGTAGAATAACATAAGGACTATCTTACGCTGCTCTACTTACTTGACTTTTCTAAGGCCTTTGACACGGTAAATCATGACATTTTATGTAGGAAATTAAAGCTTTACTTTGGTTTTAGCGAGCACTCTTTGTGTCTAATAAGAAACTATCTTTCGAATCGCTCTCAAAGGGTTTTTGTTGACCAAAAATATTCTCGACCATCCTTTTTTGTTTGTATATACGAGGGGCGTTCAATATATTCTCGGTATCAATTTAAATTGTCTTTATTTTTCAATATAATTTCCCCTAACATCAATGCATTTGTTACATCTTGAGATAAGCTTTTTTAAACCCTCAAAAAAAATAAATTTCCTCTTTCTCTGCAAAATACCCATTTATTGCCGACTTGAGTTCTTCATCATCCGAAAATCTTTTTCCACGAAGACATTTTTTCAAATCCGGAAACAGGAAATAATCACTAGGGGCAAGGTCTGGACTATAGGGTGGGTATTGGAATCCTTCGAAACCACAATCTCGCACAGCAGCCTTGGAAACTCGCGCCGTGTGAACAGGAGCGTTGTCATGAAGAAGCAAAACACCCGCTGCGAGTTTACCCCGTCTTTTCTTTTTAATTTCCTCCCGCAAATTATGCAAAGTGGAAGCGTAGGATGTGGCGTTGATGGTTTCACCTTTTTTTTGTACTCAATGAGCAAGATTCCCTTTGAGTCCCAAAAAACTGTGGCCATGAGCTTCCCGGCAGACGGAGTGACTTTGAACTTCTTCGGGTGGTCTGTTCCTTTTTTATGCCACTTTATGGACTCTTGTTTGCTTTCAGGGTCATAGTGGTGGACCCATGTTTCGTCCCCAGTAACAATTCGATCCATAACACCGTCCGCGTTCTCCCTACACATTTCCAAAAGCTCTCTACAGCATGCGATTCTCACTTTTTTATGAGGCGCTGTGAGCACTCGTGGCACCCACCTTGCACTGACCTTTGAAAGGTTAAGATGGTCATGAAGAATGGTGTGAATGGTACCAATTGAAAGCTTAGTGATCTCTGCCATCATTTTCACCTTTATTCGGGCATCCTTAAGAACAAGTTTTTCGACTTCTTTGATGCTTTCTCCCGTACAAGCAGCAGCCGGGGCGCCGGAGCGGGGGTCGTCTTCAATGCTCTCTCTGCCTCTCTTGAACTCACTTGACCACTTTTGCACAGTTGATAATGAAGGTGCGGAACCCTGGTAAACAGCCACCATCTCTTCATGAATAGTTTTTTGACTTTTTCCTTGCTTAGTGAAAAATTTAATTACAGCGCGATGCTCAATTTTCACCATCATCGTCTCAGTTGCCATTATGATTCTGTTTAACTAGAGATAAAACGCGAATTAATAATCACATTTATATGAAATTTTACATGAATGCACTAAAATAATAGTATTACGTGATAAATAAGTCAATTTATATATACAACCACAGCTTCACCCTGATACCGAGAATATATTGAACGCCCCTCGTAAATGACCTTCCTCAAGCATGCTGCAATGCGTCTATTCATCTTTATGCTGACGACGCACAGATATACCTTTCTCGGCCAATTAATTCTGATCTCTCCTCAATAGTTAAATGGTCTCAAAATAATGTTCTGATCTTAAACCCAATGAAAAGTCAATTGACTCTGATTTCAAAAACATTGTACGACACTGAAGTGATACCGCCTGTTTATCTTAATTCTACGATGCTTAAGTTTTCAGATACTGTAACAAACCTTGGGTACAAATTGAATCGATCTCTTTCCGCTATTGACCATGAAAATTATATTGTGGGACGTATCTATGCAGGTTTACGCAAGCTGTATTTATTTTCTAGCTTAACACCCGTTGATACTAAATTAAGGTTGGTTAAGTCCTTAATTGTTCCAATCTTTGCCTATGCCATTGTTGTGCATCCAAAATTAGATTCCCGTTCTCAGCACAAACTACTTGTTGCTTTTAATGGCATAATGCGATATGTATTTGGAATAAGAAGATATGAACATAATATCCAGTTACCCCAAACTCGTCCTCGGCTGTTCCCTTCAGGATTTTTGGGAAGTGTGTTCACTGTTCATGCACAAGATCATACGTGACCAGTCTCCGCTCTATCTTTTCCAAAAATTGTTCAGTTGCAACGAACTTTCAATCTTATACCGTCACCTTCCAACTACTTGAATATGTCGCGCCTCTTTCTAGTCCTCTTTCTAGTTTCTAGAGACTTTTTATTTAATTCTGATCATAATTTCGCTGTTAGAGAAGAAGAGAACGAAGAAGAAGAAAAAGAAGAAGAAGCAGGAGAAAAAGAAGAAGAAGAAGAAGAAGAAGAAGAAGAAGAAGAAGAAGAAGAAGAAGAAGAAGAAGAAGAAGAAGCAGAAGAAGAAGAAGGAGAAAAGGAAGAAAAAATACAGTTTATACGACTTGATGATTTCTAAATGCAAATAAAAGATAATATTCCATTCTTTCCCCAATAATTCGATGGTTTTTTTTGTTAACTCTTTCAAGGAAACTTTCCTGGATTTTTTTTAAATTTATACGGTATTGGTGCGAAACACTGAGCGGCCTGTTTTTATTATGGTAGTACATACTCCAAACCTTTTGATTTTTTGTATGATAGGTTAATGTCTAAAAACAACAAATTAAAACAAATAAAGGAAGGAAATGGGTAGTAGTAAGAATATTTTAAGATATCCGAATATCTTTTTTATTGGTCATTTTTTGGTCATTAAAATTCTGCGAACTGCCATAATGAAAAGTTGAGCCAACACTGATGACGTTGGATTAGTTTAAATATGACATGAAACTTTTCAATAAACGGAAATAAATGAATTAATTATTAACGCAAAACAAAAACAAACTGAACACACCCAAGGACAGACTGAGCAGAGAAAAGGAACAACAAAATCCAAAACAATTAAAGACGGGCGGGGTATGTCTTTCTTTTGAGGCCCTAAAATTCGAGCTAGAAAGCTGAAACATATACTCTCTAGGGGCCTGAAATGATCAAGTGTAAGAATTCCGCCTACTGACACGCCTACTATTTAACAAAAAAGTTTCGTTGAAGAAATCAATGGAAATGAAAGTCCTATTCTAACATTAAATTTGTATGTCCAAGCGGACTGTAGCTTTTCCTTAAATTTTTGAATTCGAGACCACTTGTTATCGAGTCCATTCGTAATCGAATCTAACCGTACCGTACTCTAATAGCCTTACTGATTTTAGAGAATGTAATCCGAAGGACATGCACAGCACATCTATAAAATAACATCAGCGTTATAAATTCACAGGAAGATGCCAAATTTATAATAATTTTGGTATTGAATGTATGAACTACTCGTATATGGGCCAACACACAAGCAAACAAATGGTTGCAATTGTTAAAGTAGTTGAGTGGGAATGTTCCGAGTTGCAAATATCCAACTCAAATCTAAAAAAATCCAAAATAACGACGTTCATGGAAAGATCGGCATCATCATGATCGAAACTAATACATTCGCACACTTTATGGGCCTACCAATTATTTCCAAACTGTATCAAAATTAATATACCGGTGGGCGATCAGTTGTTAGTGTGACGGGGCAAGGAACACCCAAATTCCACTGGCCCACCACTTGCGAACGTCTAACAAACATCCAAAAGTATCCATTGTCATAAGAAGCTTCTAAAATTGCCGTTTGGAGTCGACTTAAAACTGTAGTTCCCTTTCAAGCAATAGTAGGAGAAGCTAGGTTTTAGGCCATGTAAAGGCCGTTGATGCCTAATATTTATTTATTTTAAGATAGGAAATACAAATATTTGTAACAATAAATTATTTCAAATGTCCACAAATGTTATGGAAATCTTCATAGCTCTGCCTCTAAACATTTCTCGACAACGTCATCAAGGTTCTGTTGTGGCTTTTTCATAATTCCTTCGGAAAAGATTAAAACCAACCGCATCAGTCTTAGATGATTATAACGATAGAGATGATGAAGAGGATGATAGCAAATTAATATAAGCCATGGGAATATCACTTATATATTTATTTGTTTTTTTCTTATTTATAATCATTATTCTTTATAACAATGTAAATATAATTTCCTTAAACTATAATAATACAAATTCAGGTATAATAAAGAATAGTTAGTGACATTTGTATTTGAAAATTCAAATAGTGATAAATGCTACTTCATAAATAAAATTCAGAATTATGTGGGGTACGCAATATTCAAATGATTATTGAAATGATATAACCAAACGCGAAAAAAGCTATACAATGATTTTTTGGAAAAACAAGCAGTAAGTAAGTATTTTAAGAAATTATTTTAATACTAAGCAATGGCAGCAGACTGTCATCAAAATCCAGAAGACAAAGACCTGGTACACCAAAGAGCCATAGGAAACGTATTAAACAACTTGTAAGACACGATGGAGTAAAAGTTTCTAAAATGTGTGGTACGAAAAGTGGGAACAGGAACATAATTGTCAAGATTGCTTCGCAGAGTACGGACGTCAGATATAGGACTCTACATATAGTCACCTCTCATATGAAATAACTTGGAAACTTTAAAATAATACAAATGTCTTACCGGAAGGATTTTTAATGATCTAAAGAGGGGTATAGAGCCAGTCAAGCTGTTAACACCGCAGATTTTCCTTATATCACACTTCTGCAGGACGAGGAGAGGGTGAATTTTTGGTAGGCGCCTCCCCAGCAACTTATATCATATTGAAGTTTTATATGGAAAATGTCGAAATAGGCTGTGCTTAAAGTTCTGCTATCACAACATTTTTTGAGATGATAGAAGCTACGAATAGAAGAGCGCAGATATTGCTTCAATGTTGATATATGTTTGGACCAGCTCATATTTTGATCAATTGAAACATACAAAACATTTTCCATCGTGAGTTTTATTTAACTTTTTAAATATTTGCAGTGTACATCGTTAAAATTATCAAATGCAGCACAACAAAAATAACATTTGACGTTTATAGTGTTTGAATGTGTGAATACTTAATTATGGTATTTATGATTCAAACCAAAATCAAATTTCTCTTCTTTTCAGGAGAAGAACCGTCATTCGAGTGTGTTACAGTGTTTCAAAAAAAATACAGAATGTTTCCCCCTTCAGAAAAGGGAAAAAGAGGACTTCATGTAGTGTAGTAAAAAGAAGATACTGATAGGAAAAATTAACGAATTGGAAAAGGCGAGTGTTATAGAAAAAAAACGTTCACTTTAGGGGGAAAATACTTCATTTCGAAATACTAGGGCAACACTAGGGCTAACACTAGGAATGAATATACCAGTTATCCCGAAAGATGTAAATAGAATTTGACGTATACAAAAATAATTATATGTGCAAACCCACTGCTTTTAAACATACGAGTGCCTATCTCAAATGCCATCAAAAGTTTCGACTTTTTCGATAATATATTTATATACGAGTATAAAGGGTTTTTCAATAAGAGCGCTACAAAAGTTTGGATACCAATGAAATTCTTTATTCCTGTGAAAGTACGTTCGATGCCATTATGTATGGAACTCGAATTCTTTTGCATGGCCACCACGGGTACGCTTGCAGAAGTCCAGACGCTGAACCAAATTTTCGACGGTTTTCAAGCATAAATCGGCCGATACTGCTGCAATTTTACGTTCGATATTCGTATGAAGTTCATCAATCGTCGCTGGCTTATTGGCATAGACCATAGACTTGACGTAGCCCCACAGGAAATAGTCGTAACGCCGTCAAATCGCACGACCGAGGCGGCCAAGCGACTGGACCATTTCGTGAGATAACACGGTTTCCAAACTTGGTTTCCAATAAATTGATTGTGGCATTCGCTGTGTGGCTTGTGGCGCCGTCCTGTTGGAACCACATGTCCTCCAAGTTCATATCATCCAATTGGGGCCACTACGACGTCACAGAGATGCCCAACGCTTGAGAACGACGTGTGAGAGACACATTTGGGCTTTCTTCAACTGAAGCCTCAGCGGCAGCAATATTCTCGACACTACGGTCACTTCTTTGTCTCACTGGCACGGGAACATTTTGTACTGTGCTTGTGGATTCAAATTTTTCCACTAGACGCTCAATTGTTGATCTGCTAGGACGATTATGACGACCATAAATTGGACGTAGCGCTCTTAACGTTGAGGCCACTGACTCCGAATTTCGGTAGTAAATTTTAACAGTTTCGACTCGTTGTTGGCTCGTATATCTTTTCATCATGAAATTGGCAAACCTTACTGAAGAGAAATGTCAAGAAATTCGGCGTCGTTTGCTGTCCCTGTCGCTCTACTTTTGTAGCGTCCCTGTTGAAAAACCCTTTATAATATATTATTTTTGTAGTGAAGCCCAGGTATTCAGCTTGTGTACAATAAATTCACATTAAAAAGTAAGTAAACAACAACTACCTACATATTCCTATCTTTTCCAGAGGCAGCAGCTGACAAGCTAATAATAATAATGTTTTAGAAAAGCACAAAAACTGTTAGAGATAAGAATTGATTATTGCATATTATAATCAAATGATATTGAATGCAAACCTTGATAAAACACACTTTAACCATAGTCTTAAACCGAAAGCCGACCTTGAACTAAACAAAATGTTTGGTGGTTTTATTCTGCCTACTAAGCATAGCGATATCATAAGAAATATAGTACGGTTGAATAATCAGATAGTTTTTCAATGTCTAGCAAGTTATATTCCTCATACGACAAATGTTTGCGAATCCTTATCACCACAGCAAGTGGGCTCAGTGGTAAGCGCATTTGACTACTAATCGAAGGGGTCTCAGGTTCGCATCACGCCAGTGCCGAGTACTTACTTAATTAATTAACGGGCTCTCTGCCTGAGACACTGTAGACATCCATCCTCCGCGATCCCGGGCACGCTGCTTACAGTTGTCCGGACCAAGCGCTCTGGCATCCGCAATGACTTGGTCTTTAAAACGGAGGTTCGGTCTTCCTTGTCGCCTTGAACCTGTGGGCCGAGAGTCGAAGATCCCCTCGGCTGGATCATTATTGTCCATTGTATTCGACGTATTTTAGCTTTTTGGACTACATCCACATCTTGGAGTTATAGTTTACAGCTCATAGAGTTTGCGGTTATATCTTCTCCTCCATTCGCACTCCTCACACACAGGAAACATTTTCGGACGCAGTATTTTTCTTTCGAAAGAACCAAAAATTAGCTCGCCTTTCCTGCTTATCGTCCAGCACTCGGCGACGTAAAGCCGAACTTGCAGTATAAGTGTTTTGTAGAGCTTACACTTGGTCTTCCGAGTTAGGTGTTTTGTTTCACCAAACCGAAGTAGCAACGCTTTCCTAGGGCAATTCTATGTCGGATCCCCACTAAGGTGTCATTTGTGGATTTGATGTTTAATCCGAGGTAGGTGAACTGCCTTACTACCGCGAATTTATTGCTGTCAACAGTGACGTTTTGTCAATCCAAATCCCAGAGCAATCAGACTTGGTAACGGTCCATTGTACCACCAGGCAGAAATCCTCTTTTTGGCGTAGACGTCGGAGAAAAGAAGGCGTCATTCGTTTCTCTCCATTAATGGTTGGCGTATGTTGTTGTTCCTCATGGGGATTGAACCTGCACCGCACGGGTCACAAGCCAAGACACTAACCTCTACACCACCGCCACCACTCGACGTTTTGTCCTAGTCGGCGGACCGATGTTGGTTTGTTTGTTGAAAGCAAGTACTTCGCTTTGTCTTCGTTGACTTCAAGGTCAACCAATTTTGCCTGTTCTTTAATTGCCATGAAACCCTCTAACACGGTACCAGTAGTTGGACGGATCTGCTTTCATCCGCCCATTCTTGGTTGATAATTTGGTGCATGGGTCCCACCAAAACATCACCCTCGTATTTGAAAAGCTCAGCTCACCATCTGAGCCGGTAGCCTTGTTGTTCTTTAGCTTTTTCACAGCTGATCTAACCTCTTCAATACTGGGTGGGGGAACCGGTTCTTCGTTGACTGGACGTGGGTTCTCTGCTTGCCCTATCGCCGGGGCTCAAATTTCCACTCCCCCACCTTCGCGAAAGTCTGCAAAAACATCCTAGAGTATCAATTGTCATGAGAAGCTATTTACATTTCCGTTTATATGGTTGGATGTTGGAGAAAATGGTTGGAGAGCCATATGTCCTTTTCATCACTTTCTTTGATTTTCTGATAGAGGTGCTTATTTTTAACATATAAATGGACAGATGCAATTGGCGAACGCGGCAAAACAAGACCTGCTTTTTTGCACAAACTTTGTTGTAAACTGAGGGCAGGTATACAAATTCCTGAATCACAGAAATGCAGCAACACGCATTTGATTTTCCTAAGAAAATCGGATTACCTATATTTTTTGAGGAGAACCCAGGTCATACCGTACTCTCTCCGTAAAACCGTGGTCTGCAAAGTTCGTGCTGCCAAAAGACGCTATTTCTTTGAACGATTAAATGCATCATTCTCTGGTAAACAATTGTGGAAGAACTTAAAGGAAATTGGTGTAGGAAATCAACAGAACCGTCTCCTTGATAATGTTGACGGTGATGAACTAAACCGATGCTTTGTGTCCTGTACTCGGCTCACTATTTCACCTACCTCGCATGTACTGAACATCACATCAACAGCACCATTTGTCCCCATGAAGCTTTCGAGTTTTCTCTCGTGGAACAGGCAGACGTGGTTGAGTGTATAGTCTCGATCAAATCTAACTCTGTTGGAGTTGATGCAATTCACCCTAAGTTCGTAAAGATTATTCTGCCCATTATCCTACCATATCTTTAATTTCGTAGTGAAAAATAACATTCTAATGGAAAATCAGTTTGGTTTTATGCCTGGCCATTCATGTGAGACATCGCTAAATTGGCTTATCATGAATTTTAAGGAACAAAGACATGAAGGTAATATAATTGTATCAATTTTCCTCGATTTTAAAAGAGCTTTCGAAACTATTGATCGCGATATTCTAGTGAAAAAATTATTCAAATATGGTGTTAAAGACAAGGAACTAAAATGGTTTAAATCGTATTTAAGCAATAGAACTCAAAGAACAAAAATAGGAAGTGCTGTATCATCAACTGCACAAACGACATTTGGAGTACCGCAGGGTACTATATTTGGCCCTTTGTTGTTCCTGCTATATATAAATGAAATCAGTAAAATATTGAAATATTGCAAGATCTCCTTATTCGCAGACGACGCCTTAATGTTTGTATGTGATAAAGACATAAATGTGCTTAGAGAAAAGATTTCACTTGACTTAAATAATTTACGGCAGTGGCTTGAAATGAACAAGCTTAAACTAAATGTTAATAAAACGAAATGTATGGTGTTTAACAGTGACTGTAACGTGAATCTAAGTGTATATGGTGAAAGTATTGAACAAGTCCAAGAAATTAAGTATCTAGGCATAATATTGGATAGTGAACTCAAATTTAAAAAACATTTTAATTATGTAACAACAAAAATTTACAAAAAATCGGTTTCCTGAAGCAAATACGTAAGAACATCACTACAATGTGTGCAATAAATGTCTATAATACATTAATAAAACCACACTTTGAGTTCTGCTCCACAATCTTGTTTATGGGAAATGTCGAAAACATAAGACGTCTCCAAGTTCTGCAAAACAGAGCTATGCGAATTATTCTGAGATGCAGTTTTTACACGCCAATTGAATGGATGTTATCCTGTCTTCGTTGGATGAATATTAACCAGCGAATACACTTTAATGCAATAGTGTTTGTATTCAAAATGAAGTACAATTTATTACCGAACTACCTATCAGCGAATTTGCAGTTTATTCAAGATGTCCAACCCTACAGTTTGAGATCAAATTCGAATTTTCGTTTACGCTTCTACAGAGATGAAAGAACAAAAAATATGTTGATGTACCGGGGGTTGAAATTATTTAATGACCTTCCAAATACAATAAAAAATGAAAGAGTTTTCCGAACGTTTAAAATGTTGTTGATTCAACACATTAGATATCATATTTCATAAATTTTGTATATAATTGTTATTGAATAGTTTAAGTTCTATAAATTCTATTGTAAATTAATAGTTTATATTAACTAAATAAACATATACATACATACATACATACATACATACATACATCTCACCCATGGCTTTAACCACATCCTTACAACAGGTGTGTTCCCTTCAATATGGAAGAATTCGAAAATCATTCCCGTTCCCAAGAATCGCACAGATAAAGATTTTCGTCCTATTGCTATTCCCTCTTTTCTTTTCAAAGTCTTTGAAAGAATTCTGCAAAGGCAAATTAATAGGTATCACTGCACTTGTTAACTGTAGTCGATGACATAAGGCAGAACTTGGACAAAAATCATATCACGTTTCTATTGCTCCTTGATTTCTAAAAGGCATTTGACGCCGTCAATCCCGCAATACTATGCAATAAGCTTACAAGTTTATACAACTTCTCTTCTTCCGCTGTGCGTTTAATATCTTCTTATCTTATTGGTCATCAGCAGGCTGTGTATGTGAAAAGTAGAATGTCAGACTTTCTTCCCAAAACATGCGGAGTTCCACAAGGTTCCATCCTAGGACCCCTACTCTTTTCCCTGTATGTCAATGAGTTGCCTTCCATCGTCACTAACTCCTATGTTGAAATGTATGCTGATGATACTCAGCTACACATGAGCTGTTCACCTGACTAAAATCGATCATTGCGTCCGTTGCATAAATTCCGATTTGAATAAAATCTCTAATTTGTCTCAACACAATTCGCTTCTTATTAGCCCTAAGAAGTCATGCATTGCATTAAATGCATTGTCATTTCAGGGAAAACCTTAAACACGTCATTCTTCCTACCTATCTACCTTAACGATGGTCCGATCGAATATGTTAACACCGCAAAAAATGTGGGTAAGTTATTTAATAAAACGTTAACTTGGAGTGATCACATTAACTTAACAGTTGGCAAAATGTATGGTATTCTTCGTTCTCTTTGGACGACTCAATACTTCACTCCCATGAAAACGCGGATCCTCTTAGCTAAGACCTTAATTATACCAACCTTAACATACGGTTGCGAAGTTTTTGGAAAGTGTGACTCCATTAGTAGCCGGAAACTTAATGTCGCCTACAACAGCACAGCTCGATATATGTTCGGTCCTCGAAGATACGACCACATTTCACTTTTTTCTTACCGGAGCAGTACCGTACAATTTTAATGTTACATAATATAATTTATTCACGGCAACCCCGCAACCTTTTTAACCGCTTAAAGTTTTGTGCATCCATTAGGACTAGACAAATTTTATCCCCGTGCTATTCTTGTTTAACGTCTGAACGTCAATTTTTTGTTAATGCCACTAGACTCTGGAACTCCTTACCGCACCAAATCAGAGAAATAGGGTTGAAAAGAGGTTTTCTACTGAACTAAGATATTTCTTGTCTGCCAGTTAATTTTACTTGTTCGTTGTAAATTCAAAATTTTTGTGATTTTTTTTTTAATTTGTTGTAACTTGTTTTATGTAATTCTCATGTAACTATATCTTATTGTATTTATGAATTTGAATAGCCCGTTTATATTCTTATATTTTTAAATTTCTAAGTATTATGCTCTTCGTTTTATGGTAGTCCTCATTGTTCCTTGTAAATCGATTACTCAGCTTATCACTATTTTAAAAGATATAAGCCGTGTTTTGGTGATAAGTGTAGGTATAGCTAGCTCAGCATAATTTTACAATAGATCGTATTCTATATTCACTTTTAATTTTTAAGGATATGTTCGCAGTGTGTGTACTTTAAAAGAGTGCGATTTGGATAATTATTAAAGCAAGGATGCAAATCCAAACGAATTTTTTGAAAGATTTTTGGACATCATAAAATCCTTTGTGTTTGACAGCAAGGAAAAAAACGGATGCTTATTTTTGCCATTTTTTTTTTTTTAATTTTCTTCGCATAATTTTCTTTGAGGAGGATTATTTTGTTTAATCGACGAACACATCCACTTTCTCTGCATAACAATCGGAATATTTTTGCTCCCAACTTATTTTACCTTTATAGTCGCTTCATGGCATCAACACTTTATGCTCACTCCGTCTCAGCCCTCGACTGCTGACCTCATTATCGTCAGCACTCCTCATTGTTATTGTTTACGTGTTAAATGTAGCTGAGCTAGGTATACACTTATCACCAAAACACGGCTTTAATATATCTTACTGTGTAAGCCTTCAAATATCTACTTAAATAAATAAAATAAATAAACCCCACGGGCGGAAGTAGGGATGCAGCTAAGTGGGAGGGTTATGATCCATTTAATACTGATCTGATCATAGCCTCACCGTCATTAAGGGACAAGACCGATATTTTTTTAGGTCAAACCGGCGAATCGCAGAAGCAAACCAGTAGGGATGCCTTATGATCTTTTTAGTTCAGTTCATATCCCCGTCTTTAAAGAGAAAAAGAAGAGTGAACGCAGTGGGATACATTCCCTTATGAACCGAGACTTTGGTGTTGGGTCTATTGGGTCGAAATACCCCAGCCCTGGCTCTAAATTTCATTCTCGATCCGTCGGTTATCCTGGTCCAATATTATAGGATAGCACAAAAAAAAAACCTTTTTGGGAATTTTCAGGTCTACAACCGCGTTTTCTCTAGAATGAAAACGGATGAGCCCAATTTAAAGCTGTTGCCATTGGGAAGGTACGTATACCGAGAAAGGCGAATCTGCAGTTTAGCTACCGTTGTCCGTTTGGCTACCAGGCGATGTCGCAATAATACAATTTACACAGTTATGGTACACATCTGAACTGTGCGAACGTCTCAAGCCGTTCTGCAATACACTAATCGGCACGTACCAGTGTGGCTTCCGGCCCGGCAGGTCCGAATCTTCACACTAAGGCAAATTCTGGAAAAGAACAATGAAAGTCGAGACTTACCAACTTCCATCGACTTTAAGGCCACATATGATAGCTCTCGTCGTCGGGAGCTCTACGTGGCGATATTCGAATTCGGGATCCCGGCAAAACTGATCCAGTTGTGTCGCGTGACACTTGATCACACGCGGTGTGCAGTTTGGAAGCAGCTCTTCCGAATTATTTCAAACTTCTACCGGATTTCGGCAAGGAGATGCGTTATCATGTGACTTCTTCAATCTTGTTCTGAAGAAAATAGTGCGAAGGGCAGGTGTTAAACCGGGAAGGACCTATCTTCAATAGATTCGTCCAGATACTGGGGTATGCGGAAGATATCGACGTCATCGGCCGTTCCCAGCGTACCGTTTAAGAGGCTTTACGGCGATTAAAGAACAGACAAAATTGGTTGGTCTTGAAGTAAATGAGGACAAGACCAATTACATGCTATCAACAAACAAACAAATATCTGTCCACACCTATCACAAAACGGCACTCTTGATAGCGATAACTTGGTGGTAGTTAGGGAGTTCATCTACCTAGGAGTAAACAACAACTCCATGAATGACTTTATTGGAGATCCGACGGAGAACAAATGGGTTCAAAACTCCTCATTCGAAGGACAAAATGCATGCTCTATCGAACCTTAATCCTGCCAGTCCTGCTTTATGGTGCCGAGTGTTGGACGATAAGTAGAAAAGTGGAGCTAATATTGGGTTCTTTTGAAAGAAAAGTAATACGTCGGATATTTAGTCCTGTTAGTGAGGAGGGCGAATGGAGGAGAAGATACATCTGCGAAATCCAAGAGCTGAACCAAGATGTGGATGCAGTCGAAAAAGCTAAAATACTTCGACTACATTGGCTGGGTCACATTGAGCGAATGGACAATAACGCTCCAGCCTAGAGGATCTTCGACTCCCAGCCCCAGGTTCGAGAAGGCAAGGAAGACGGAACCTCCGATTTAAAGACCAAGCCATTGCGGATGCCAAAATGGAGAACTGGAAGCAGCGTGCTCGGGATTGCAGAGGATGGAAGGCTGCAGTTTCTCAGGCAGAGACTCTTCACCGGTCGGGGCCCGTTTAGTAAGTAAAGGGTTTTTCAACAGGGACGCTACAAAAGTAGATCGACAGGGACAGCAAACGACGCCGAATTTCTTGCCGCTCTTTTGACATTTCTCTTCAGTAAGGTTTGCCATTTGCAAGAACTGAAGCCGCTTGACCACCAGAAGCGTCGTATGTTCGTGAATTGGGCTGAGCAACAACTTGAAAATGATTCGGATTTTCATCGAAAAATCATCTTCAGCGATGAGGCTCATTTCTGGCTGAATGGCTTCGTCAATAAACACAATATGCGGTATTGGTCAGGCAGCAATCCACACGCACTCCATGAGTCGTCATTGCATCCCGACAAAATTACGGTTTGGTGTGGTTTATGTGCCGGCGGCGTCATTGGGCCGTACTTCTTCCGTGATGATCAAGACCGACACGTTACTGTGAATGGGAATCGCTACCGTTCAATGATAACCGAATATTTTTGGCCCCAATTAGATGATATGGACTTGGAGGACATGTGGTTCCAACAGGATGGCGCCACAAGCCACACAGCGAATGCCACAATCAATTTATTGGAAACCAAGTTTGGAAACCGTGTTATCTCACGAAATGGTCCTGTCGCTTGGCCGCTTCGGTCGTGCGATTTGACGCCGTTAGACTATTTCCTGTGGGGCTACGTCAAGTCTATGGTCTATGCCAACAAGCCAGCGACGATTGATGAACTTCGTACGAATATCGAACGTGAAAGTGCAGCAGTATCGGCCGATTTATGCTTGAAAACCGTCGAAAATTGGGTTCAACGTCTGGACTTCTGCAAGCGTGCCCGTGGTAACCATACAAAAGAAATTGAGTTCCATACATAATGGCATCGAACGTACTTTCACAGGAATAAAGAATTTCATTGATATCCAAACCCGTTTTTGTTTTATTTAAAAAAAACTTTTGTAGTGCTCTTATTGAAAAACCCTTTATGTACGGTACACAACAAGTGTATCATTTTGGGACTAAGAATCCAAGGCTTTAGGTATTAGCACTGTTGCAACTACGTCTTTTATCGTGGTCGATTTAATCTCACTGAAATAGAAAAATGTTGTGGCTTTTATGATTTGGTTCAAAGTTTAAAATACAAAAATATTAGGTATTAAGGCTTTAAACCTTCTCGAGCCCTTCGCTCAGTATGCCATCGTTCTAACCACTGAGCCAATGCGAACCAAAAGATTCAAAATTGGCCGGCACATAAATAGCAGTAGAACGGGTTTGAAAGGGCTGATGGAGAGTCAATTCCAAAACGAGTAGCAACGGTCTCTGCATGACACTAGTGACACTAGTCACTGCCTTTTCTGAATGCATACTGACTGAATTCGAATGGATAGGATTAGAGACTTTATTACCGCGCACTTATTATGTATTGTATATTTACGAGTCTATCCATTGTTTAAGGTACAAATAATTTTGGAGTAGGTAATAGGTGTTCAGGATTAGGACAGTTCACAAGGCCTAATGCCAAGCTTCGAGATGACGATCACATTCACTTGTCTGCAGGTCAACGGGAAGTATGCCCAATCATAAAGTCTACTCCAATTGACCTGATAGTTAGCTCAATCTGATTCTTCGATTAGCTCAAGTGATCATCTGCTCCAATCATACAAAATGTGGTTAGGCTCCGCTATTATCTCTGATAATCACGTCTGATCAGAAGCCAAACCAATAGTGAAACATGCCAGTAGTTCTTGGGTATAAGAAGGCATTCAGCAAGGAATTTTCAAGAAATACTGAGACCATGCATAAGACCCTCACGTGCAGAAATACGATCTTGTCAGAAAAGCACGCTTCAGTCTTACTATGGCACTTAGAACAAATGGACATAAACCTATTTCAACCCTGGAGTGAAACCCTCGGTGAGGAAAAGACCTAGCCTCAAGTAGAGCGCAAATGTATGGAGGGAGTTCAGTTTGAGATGCGCAACCTGCGAAGCTTACTTAGGCCAAGACCGATATGTATCGTCAACATAAGCATCAAAATTCACCATTCAATTTTAATACAAGTGTTTCGTTCAACTTTTTCCTAATAAATTTCACCATCTCAATTTATCGAATGTGCAAAAAACAAAAGGATCGTTTTCTGGACGAATACGTGACCGAATCGGACAAGAACTTTGTGCAATTAAAAAGCAGTCGGCTAAACGTATGCAGATGTTTGTTTCATTACTCATCGAAGGTATAAAAAACTGTCATCCTTTTAGTTTTCGTTCCTCTTTTCACTACAACACAACTGAAGGCTATTCCTGGAAGGCATTGAAATTCATTTCTCCACATCTACAATTTGTAGCGACATCACATATAATTGGAAAAAAATGCACTTGTCCAAATGTAACTCATGTTTCATGTGCTTGTATGACCATTATGTACCTAGGTATATATTTCAGTACACATGAGCGCACGCACAGAAGCCTCATCATATATCGTATCACGTTTATTCAGGAAGGTCCGCACTCCTTTTTCAATGTTTTCAACGCTTAGAAAGATAGTCAGAAGCTAAAAAAAAACACAAATAAACTTACCTAAGTGATTTATTTTCAATCGACGACAACCATTCAATGTTGAGCAAGCAGACACTGCATTTAACATTCCAACCCGTCGAGGATTTTTTATCGAATCGCGTTCAACAGCGAACAATCCGTCACAAGACTTTGTTTTTCTTTTTTTCTATTTTATTCTTTTATCTGGAATATTATAAATGATCAAAAACTATTCACTTTGAACGCAAAAAAAAACACTCGATGTGGTTTTAGCAGCAATCTTGTTTTGTTGTTGCAACTTTTGCCCGAAAGCAGAATGAAGATTCGATGTGCATATATGAGTGCAATTCGCAAAATTGTTTTTACTTTTTGTTGTCCATAAATTTTCATTAGAATAGAAAGATTAATTTATCGAAAGGACAGCAAAGAAATGTAAATTTTATGCACACAGCATCGAGGAGTAGAGAGGAGAAGAAAGCCTTTGCGCACCAAGTTCATTTCTTTTCATTAAACACATAGGTAAGGGAAATTTTATTTTGTTTGCTTTCGAATAGTGATGTGCGTCAGAGTGACATTCAGAGTACGCAGGAATTTCAAAACTTCATCCAAATTGCAACCTATTTCATGCAGTGAAGAGGCTGGTAGTCAAGAACGCTTAAAAGTACAGATTATTGATGATACCGTTGAAATTTTAGTAATTTGCGTAGAATTTGTATTGAAATGAATTGACATTTTCCCGCCCCGTTTGGATACAGCTATGCGTAGTACGAAGATCCCGCACATCACTAGCTTCTTCTACTCATTCTCCTTGTGGTGCTGCGGTTGGTTTTTTTTCTTAGCTCTCTCTTTGTTTAAATTCTTTTTTTTTTTGTTTTAGAAGGAAACTCACAATTTTTGTACTTTATTTTTCTTTTCACACACTAGACTGGCGGTGCGTTCAATTTGATTTTGATTTAAGTAAAACCGAACTTGAATACTTCGTGATGCGATCGCTCCAACTTGTAATTGAAAATATTTTATTGAAATTTTTGTAATCGGAGAAAAATTATACACCACTCTTCCGCAAAATTAGAGCTCATAGCCACACGCACACATTCAGAAATTGGCCAGTTTTTTTATTGCATAGATGTCATTTAGATGTGTGGGGGTGTTACCAACACTTGTGAAAGGATTGACAGCCATCTTAAGCTTTATTCGAAGTTCGAAAATGGCGACAGTTTCAAGCTTTAACTTCGATCTTGCAGATAGATGGCACTAGCAATCAGGTGTGTTCAATGATAAATTATGTGTTTCCATAAACACGATACCTACTTATGGTACGTTTAAGGCGAGCACTAAAGGACATTTCGTGAGAGCGAGCAATTACTCGCGTCCCAACGAATATTCGCGAACTTCTATCCCATGACAATATTTTTTGGCGCCAGACACTCGTGAATTTCTTATGGAAAACAATAAGCAAATCCTAATGACATTCGGATTTTAACACCTTGAGTGCCAGGACAGTTTTACTAGTGAAATATCGAGATTTTAATTGCGTAATTTTTTGTTCTGTACCTATATAAGTGGGTGTCTAGATTATATTTAAATATATACACATAGTCCAATAAGTCTCCGTACAGCAGTATACTTTTTGTTTATTTTGCGATAAACTTAAAATATTTTATTAAAAAAAGACTACTAGGAATTAAAGTAATAAAAACACCTTAAATTTTTCAACGAAAAAAATAACATTTTATTGGAAAAACTTAAAATTTAGACAAATTCACAGCTCAAAGAGTAAAAAAAGGAACTAAAAAGTTTCCGTACACCAACATTTTTTGGTTAATTTTCTTTAAAAAAAAGTAAAAAATTTAACGTAATTAAACAAACACAAAATTTAATAACTAGTAGGACCTCCTCTGTTTTTTATTACTTCCTGCAGTCTGTTTTTCATAGAATGGACTAGTTTCGAAGTCGTGTCGGGGGATATCTTGTTCTATTCCTCAATAAAATGGCTTTGAGGTCATTTTTGCTGGATATTGTGTGCTCACGAATTATTTTTTTCAAGTGATCGCACAGGTGTTCAATTGGGTTGAGATAAGGGGACTGAGCAGGATGTTTTATTTGCGTCTGCACATTATACAGCAACCATTCTCTTACGAGAATCGACGTGTGCTTGGGGTCGTTGTCCTGTTGGAATATAAAAGAGTTACCGAGACCCAGTTTTTGAGCACTTGAACGGAAATTTTCTTTAAGGATGCTCAAGTAACCATATTTATCCATGGTGCAGTCTATGAATACGAGGTTTCCGACGACGGAAGAAGCCATAGAGCCCCATACCATATCATTGCCGCCGCCGTGCTTCACAGTAGTTGTCTTTAAGTTTTTTCCAATAAAATGTTATTTTTTTCGTTGAAAAAATTTAAGGTGTTTTTATTACTTTAATTCCTGGTAGTCTTTTTTTTTAATAAAATATTTTAAAAGTTTATCACAAAATAAACAAAAAGTATACTGCTGTACGGAGACTTATTTGACTATGTGTATATATATATATATATATATAATATATGTACGAGCATACTCGTAGCTGGCAATGGAAACAGCCATGCTTGTTACCGTTGCCAGCTACGAGTTAACTCGTATTAATATTTTTTTTTTGTAAATGACTCCTAAAATATAGCCTCTAATGGTATCTGAAATACCGTCGTTCCATTTTGTTTGTTTCTTTGTTTTCTCTCGTTTGCAGATTAATGTAAATCGTACACAGTGTTGTTGTGCATTAAATTCACATCTCTGGCAAATTATTTCTCGAACCATTGGTTAGCCGTTTTCTTCAAGTTCTATTTAAAGTACCGTTGTCTCGTTCATTCTTACTTTCTTCTTCTCTTTTATTTGCAAGTCAGTTGGTGCTTATAGTTGACTTAGTTTAAATTAGAAATAACTTAGTGTGGTTCTTACACAATAATAAAACAATGTCGCTTCAGGAAGACACAATCGAGCAAATGCTTTTGGAACTTGCTGATGAATCTGAATCGGAAGAAGTCGATTTTACTGGAAGTAATGGTTCTGAATACTTAAAGTATTTTCGAATAAATAAATCACACTAAGAACTGATATTTATGTAAGTGAAATTTCGTCCGAAGAAAGCAAAACAGACTCTGAAGAAGATGCTCCACAAAGTGTTCGTTGCCGAAAAGAACCAACCCAATCCACCCAACAACGGGTAATTGAAGTATGTAGAGATGAATGGACAAACGTTCCAAAAGATCCACCAGCTTTTGAGACCAAACTTACACAAACGCAAAACAATATTTGGAAAACAAGGCTCCTTTTTTTTCATTCGGGGAGATCTACATACCCCCCGAATGAAAAAATGAGCTGATAAAAAATTCCAAGTGAAGTACCGAAGGTCCCGAGACTTTTTTAATTTTTTTGTTCGGGGTGGTCGCATTCCTAAATCTGAAGTTTCCCCCTCATGTATCCCTCCGTCACGACAAGTTTGCACCTCGTCATTCCCTCCGTCGCAACATATTTCGGTGTCTCTTTGGCATTTCAAGTCAAACTCATTTTTTTGGCATTTGCCCTTCGCGTTCCTTGTAAAAATCTGCAACTTGTATCTGCCGTCGCATAACACGGAGAATGCGACGCGTTACATTTTTGCACGCACCGCCAGCGTTCTGTTTGGCCGAACCTTAAGTGACATTTGACATTTATTTTCCAAAGACCTGGTATTTCCGATAATTATTTATAAATTTCAAAGTCTTTTATTATTGACATTTTAAGGAAGTATATTTGACAAGGATGATTATATCTATTTAATCCGAATTCTATCTTAAAGTCATGGGCCTTTTATTAAAAGAAGTATTAGGTTAACAAACTTGGCCGTTAGCTGATTTGGAAAATACTGAGTTATACATTTTTTAAAAGATTTTATTTAAAACAAAAGCCAAATAAGAGCAAAAATTATTCATCAGAAAATAAACATAAAATAAATTAGTAATGAGCAATGTGATAAATGGTTGTAAATAAAAACCAGAATCGGTCGTTTCTTGATAAAATACAGCGTTTTATCGCTAGATACTCGTATGTTTACTTTGATATTTAAAATAAGTGATCCTGGAAAGCAATCATTTGATTCCAGCGTATGTGCAGTAAAACATATGCTGGAAGCAAACGATTTCCACAGGCATTCAGTATTTGGCAAATGCCACAAAATGTGTCTCATTATCAAAAGTCAAAACGTGCCCCAAATATTCATGATAGGTATCTATTTTCTTTTTTTTTCATTTATATTGTTTGACTTTCACAACTCACTTTTATTTTATCGTTATTTAAGAGAAGTGCTAACAAATTTATTGAAATATTTCAAGAAAAAAAAAGTTATAGCTATTTCACAAACCGTAGGTAATGTAACATTTCTTGAATCAAATCACGTCTCCTACTGCATTTCAATTTCTTGAAACTTTGGCCGCCTTCACAGTGAAATTTGCAATTCTAATGTTTCCCGGTGTCAAATGTACGCCACTTCACTCTACGCGCAGAGAGAGTGATTTCCACCACCCGGTTCGCTTGGGCTAAATGCTGGACGAGCAAATAATTAATAAATTAAAGTGAAGTAAAACAAAAAGAAAGTGGAAATACTGCACAAATAAAAATTAAAAAACTAACGACACGCTACTATAAAGTAGCTAAACAAAAATCTAAACGATCACAAGTGATATTTGTGGATAAGAAAAAAAAAAAAAAGAATCACCACGCGCATAAGAAATTGTTCTCAAACTATATCCAAGCATGGGGGGATTACAAAAACTTAAAACAAATAAATCTAATGATACTGACAGCACGTCTTCCCACAAAATAATAAAAAAAGGGATATTAGAGAAGCGCGTTTGCTGCTGTTCCTTAAAAATAATAAAAGGGAAATGGAGCATTCTCCCATAACCCTAAAAAATGTGTCGCAGACCGCGAAAAAATTTAAAACGCATGGGTCATTAACACCAAACACTTCCACCCTGACTTCTATGGACAGCACTAACTGTGCAGACGAAAACCCTTTCGCCATTCTGGGCAGGCAGTTAAGCCCGAGTTAAAGAAAAAAGTTTCAGCACAAAATCCCAGACCAACCAACGGAAGATTGGCCTACGCAGTTGAACAACGATGCGAAAGCAGCACAAACAGCAGCGACAAAAAAACATCAACATTTGCAGAATACTCCGGGAACCAGCGCAGCCTCAACCATTCTTGGAGCAGATACACCCAACATCAACAGCAACAACAACAGCGTCAGCGGCAGCAGCTATAACAACAACAGCAGCAAGCGACCAGGTAAGTTCTGTCCACCAATTTTTATGTTCGATGCAGACACTAAGAAACTAGGCGCGGATTTAAGTGAAAAATCAAAAACGGTAGCTTTTAACTTTAAATTTATTAATTGCAACAAACGCAAAACAAAGCTTTTGGTGGATGAACCGGGGGTCCACCCGGAAATCATGGAATCTCTTAAAAAATCTGAAGAGGTGCAAGCATACTCGTTTACTCTAAAAGACAATAAAACGGTAAATTTAATTCTAAGGGAATTATCCTCTGATTTCCTGGCTGAGGAAGTCCTCAGAGAAATAGAGAATGTGTCACCAAATACAGTTGATAAAGTCTTCAATTTCGAAACCAAAAAAGGTCCAAAAAAGAAGGACTAAAGTATAACCTTTTTGTTGTTAGACACTTTCCGGGAAAGTCGGCGGAAGAGATCCTAAATATCAGGTATTTGTGCCACTTCAGAATACACTGGGAAAAACCTCATGGCAACAAGGGGGCACTCCAATGTATTTTCGTATCGATGCGTAAAATGCGATAGTATACACCAACCAGGGAGTTGCCCCTTGAACTCCATGGCAAAAGAAGAAGCAAAAGCTCGTTGTGTGAATTGTGGCTTGGACCATCCAGCCAACTATAGAGGGTGTGAGTCCTATAAGGCCTTCACGGCACAGAGGAGAAAAGTCCTTAGGGAAGTCTCGGAAAAAAAAGAAAAAGCTTCAATAAAACAACAATGCCTAATTCCAGGAGTTAACCGGGTCTCATCAGGGGTCTCTTTCGCCGACATCCTTAGAAAAGGTAAAAATGAGGCACAAACCCTGCCACAACCTTCTGAGGGTATTGCCAGAAACAATAACAACAACTTTTTAAATCAATTTCTCAATCTGTCAAATAACTTGTTCGGCATGGAGGTTTCAAGCCTATTGGCAAAAATCGAAAGCTTTGTTTTAACTTTAACAATTCGGGCGAATCAATGCAACAGAAGAGGATGAATTATCTTAATATCCTCAACCAAATTATACTCAGCAACAAATATTTGGCCCTTAAACTCCTAACTTTTAACATTGCGTCCTTAATCGAACATAGCAGGAGGATTGAACTGCATAAAATTCTCCTTGCCAGCGAAACCTCCATTGCCTGCATAAACCAGACTGTCGGGTCGACATAAACCATCTATTGATACATTTAATATAATCAGAGACGACAGGGGAAAAGGCGTCGCCCTTCTGATTAAGAAAACAATTAAATATCATGAAGTTAGGATCCCCAACTTACACTCTCCATCTTCTTTTGTCACAATCAAAATTAAAGGGTCTGGGGTTAGCAAAAACATACTCTTCGGAACAATTTACTTACCTTCCAACAGTCAGCAATCATTGATTTGTGAGGATCTCTCAAAAATCAAACTCAAAGCAGATACCTTGGACGGCTGCATAATCGGAGGAGACCTGAACGCCAGGCACACCAGACAGGGAGATTCAATAATCAATCAGAACGGTAGGTACCTTGAGAGCTGGCTGTCGTCCGTGGCACCTGATATTACAATACTTACAGCCCAAAACCCCACTTTTCCTAGATAGGGGTCTTTCTTAGACCACTTTGTTGTATCCACAAACCTTATCAATACTTTATGCCCAAACTTTAAAATAGAGACACTTCCATCCTTTTCGGACCACTTCCCGGTAGTGTTAAACCTTAATATTTCCGATTTGGAGATTGCTGCGGCTTATCCAATCGGCACCAAGTCGTTTAAGAACACCCTTCAAAAGAGACATAGGCACCAGATTGGAGACGATCGCTCCCCCAGACAACGAATGTCTCTCTGACTATGAGATAGACACTCATATAGAAAATTTTAACAAGGTTGTTTATGAAACAATAAACATACACTCGTCAAACTCCCCCGCCGAGTTCAAAAAGTATTCACTCCTCCCGGAGAACATAAGTCCTTTTCAGGACTAAAACACGCTGGCAGAGGGAGTTGAAGAAAATCTTCCACAAGGCCCTCTCAAATAGAATCACTCTTTTGAGACGTATCATTCAGGAGAAAGTGAGAATATGGTTGAACGACAAAGTCGCATCTCGACTATCAAAAATCAAACCAAGTAGCCAGGCCTTTAAAGAAGCCCATCGGTTCCTGGGAAAAAGGAGCAGATTCGGTTGTAATGAGGTCCTTGTTAACGACGTGCCGATAACATGCGAAACGGAGGTGGTAGCGGCCTTTCAACATCACTTTGCCGAAGTCTACAAAGCGGTCACTCGTAACGAGGACATGAACTTCACAAGAGAAGTACAAATAGTAACGCAACAGGCCAGAAGGTCGATACCTCAGCATATATTTGTCTTCAATGCTACTGAATCCGCTCTTAACCATCCAGTGTCCCATATTTTCACCTCCTCCTCAGACATCTCCGACATAATCCGAAGAACCAACAGTAAGAAATCGACAGGCCCAGATAATATATCTAATTTTATTATCAAAAAACTTCCTCCCTCTGCTATTAACTTCCTAACAATTTTATACAACAATTGTATCAACAATGGTTACTTCCCAGGTGTGTGGAAAAACGCGAGACTAATCCCTCTTATTAAAAAGCCCAATAATTACAACATCAGTAACTACAGGCCGATCTCACTTCTTTCAAACGTGGGTAAAGTGTTCGAAAGAATAATCCTTGAAAAATTAGATAGTTATATCGAAGAGAACATCGAATTTATTCCAGACCTCCAATTCGGTTTCAAGAAGGGACACTCTACAGAGCACGCCCTACTTAAGGTACACAGCGACGTCACAAATAATCTTAGGAACAAGAAGTGCACAATGGCCTGTTCGCTAGATGTAGAAAAGGCATTTGACAGTGTCTGGAGGGATGGTCTAATTTATAACTTATTACAACTTAACTACCCGCGTCACATAACAAATCTTCTTATCAGCTTCCTGTCGGACAGATCATTCTTTGTCCAATTACAAGAAACGAAATCAACTTCAACGCAAATGTATAGAGGAGTTGCACAGGGATCTATACTCGGCCCACGGTTATACAACCTGTTTATCCACGACTTTCCACACACTCTTTATTTCCAAAGTACGCTGCACTCACAAGGTATCTTGTATGCAGACGACACCTTCGCATACGCTAGTGCAGATTATCCATTAGATGAACTTAGGTATCTTAAAACACACCTAGACTCGATAATTGAGTACTATAAAAAATGGGGCATTAAGATAAATGAACAAAAGTCTGAATGCATTTGCTTCAGAAATGCGAGCGGAAAGGGCAAAGAAGGCGTGGTAAGAGAAAGCAAAGACCTAACTCTAAATTTGGGAAATAACAGGATACAATGCAAAAACCAAATAAAATACCTGGGGGTAAATTTTGACAATCTTTTCAAATTCAACAGACACGCTCATTTGACCAAAATAAAGGCGCGGAAAATTTCATACATGCTTATGCCATTAATGAAGCATAAATCTCTCAACAAGGGGGTTAAACTTTTATTCTATAAAACAATGATAAGACCAATCTTAACTTACGCGTTCTCAGTATGGTTCTCAATTTCTCCAACGACGGCCAGGGAATTGGAAAGCCTCGAAAGGAGAATCTTGCGTACCTGTGTAAATAAAAACTTCCAATCACGCACCAAACGCTTTTCAAATGCATATATTTACAGAGAGTCAAACACCATTCCGCTGATTAAATACGCAATCGCTTTAATGACAAAGTCTTTGAATAAAATGGAATATAACGAAAACGATACAATAAAATATATATGTATACGCGTCAGAAATAAACACAAACTTGGACGACTCGTTGTATTTATCTCCATTCAGCTTGATCGCGGAAAACCTCGACATCTCTCCCGATGGACCCCCCATTCCATTCTACCAAAACGCTCATAGCGGCCAAAACCGGGGCTAAAGCCCCAAAATCGTCTCTGTAAATTACAAAAATAAAATATATATAATTATAAAAATTTCGCATCTATCGAACATATTAGTTGGTGAATAGAACTTGCCCGAGTTCTAGTTTTAATCACCTTATACTATATCCAAATAAAAAAAAAATCTTACGTTACTCTTGTTAAATGTTAAATGTATTCACTGTAATGATGTATGGCCTCCGAAATACTTAATCTCGTATCCCAAATCAATGTATATAGTCAAAATAATTTTATATGGAAATGACCTGTCATCTAAATAAGAAAACTTACATATTCCGTGTGTTTCTTTATTCATTCTGAATATTAGGAATATTCCGAGTGAGCCATTAACGTTTCTTTATTCAATGGAATATTCCGGATAATCCATTTCGGCGTTTCTTTATTCATTCTGGAATAAATGGAATGTATTCTTTTTATTCCTAGAGAAAGGTGGAATAATGGTGGATTTACACGGTCACACATTCCTAACATGTAAGATTAAAGGGATGCTAAATACTAAATATCCGTGTGACTGAAAGGGACAGCATTACCTAACATGCAAAAAAACGTGACACGTATTCAAGTCGGCCATCTTGTTTACGTGGTAGGAATTATGGGTAAGCTATGCATGTTGATATTTTTATAGCGATGGCTTACGAAATTACGATTTCCTATAAAACAAAATGGGCGCTGCTATCATATGTTTTAATCGCCATAATACATTTTTGACATTTCTCTGCTTCACATCGCCGATTGTACCTACTCAAGATGGAAAACACTATTAATACGGCAGCCTTTACGAGATCCATGTTTTTATTTATTTTTTAATTCTACTACAACAAAACCGATGAAAATAAATTTGTTTGTTTACATGTGATCTGTCAAATCTCCATAATAATGTTATAGCAAGTTAAAGTAAGTGATCTCACTCTTACACCTTATTAGCATTGACTGCGGATAAACGGATCTCTCTTTTCGGTTTTTTTGCAAAAATGCACCATAAAAAGAATATTCTCTCGTTTGACAGATGCACTTGATAAAAAAAAAAAATAGAAGCAACAACAAACAATCAAATGGGTGAGCATTTATTGCAAATTTATTGTCTTTTTTTATATATTTATGTGTGTTGTCTTAAGTTAATTATTTTTTTATTATATATTTTTAATTTCCTTCCAGAATCAAATATACATTTTTAAAATGGTCTTCTGTGGGCATGAAACGCCGCATAGATGTTGGTAGTTGGTGACAAGATGATTTCATGAACAGTGTTGCCACTTATGCTACATAAAAAGGTGCATGTTTTTTGAACTTGTACTAAATCCTTACTCGAAAGGACAACATATTCAATGTTTTACTTTTTTCCTTCGATTCAACATATTTAACATAATAACAACACGAGAATATAATGTTATTCATAAAAATAATAACAATATCTTAGTAATAAATAATATATTATGCTTTATCTGAGCGAAAGTTGTATATTAATGTATTGGGTACTTCGTTAAGAAACGCAGCTGTGGAGACTTAAATAGGGACAAGTCGTTTTCCGCTACATATTGTTTTGGTTGTCGAAAATATTGATAGCTTTAAAAAGTTCAATCAATCACAAATTCGTCACTGACAAATAAATTTAGAGAATTCATTCGCTGTTTTTGTTTGTAAAACAACATTTTTAAAACGAAATGTAAGTAGAATTGCTTTTTTGGAAAATAAAATAATATGTATTGAATAGATACAATCACTGGAACTTCACTTCCATAAATCTTATGAACAAAAAGCAGTCACAAAAGCATGAGCTTAAACTAAACAACTAACAACAAAATAAAATTAAATTTTAATACGTTTTCCCAATAGTAGTACTCAGCTGATTAGTTGAATAATCAAATTATTAATTGAATAATCAAATTATTTGCGCTATAAAATTAGGAAGGAGTATCTAAACACTATTTTTGAACAGTAAAACGTAAAAAATATTGTAGAATTGTGTACGAGAAATAAAAATGAACTTTTGGCAAAAATGTATTTTTTTGGAAACAAATTAGGTTGAACGAATTTGATATATACATATTTTTAATACTACTAAGTACAAACGCACAAGTCATTTTGGTCAACATGTTCACTGTTTTTATATATTTTTTTTGCCCTGACATACTTTCTCAGGTTTTTCCTCAATAAAGGAGAAAATTTCCCTTTGATTTCACCTAAATATACACTTTATTAACAATCGCAATAATTTTTCATACAAATTCTGCAAATTACTGAAATTGTATGCTTCAATTTGTTCTTGACGTTTAAGAAAGAAATGCGGCACTTCAGAAAGAGATAGCTTTACGCACGTGCTCCATCGCATTTTGCTTGTCAGTGTTCACAATGGATGAATAATTTGTTAATTGACATTCATAGTACCAAAATATCGATCAATTAATAAATTTGGTCGCTTATCAATAATTGATTTTTGACAACGATAATAAGGGTGTTTAATTAATTTAATGTAATTTGTATTACTGAGATATCGTTATTATTATTGTTTTTGTGAACTTAAATTGTATTTTCATATTTGTTTTATTATATGTTTTTATTTTAGTGCTATAGTGGAGTATTACCTCACATGTTAGTTCAGTAATAGAAAAAATATATTAATTGTAAGTAGTAAATGTTGTACTTGTTCTTGAACTAAGTGGCAGCGCTGGTCAATAGACATAATGGCTGTCATTCTATTCGGTCCATATTTGTTTCTTTATTCATTCCATTCTGGATATTCCGGATAAAAAAATCGAATATTCTGTCTTTTCTATTCCTTATCCGGAAAAAATAAAGAAACACACGGATTATTTATTCTAAATGTCATTATACCTTATTACTGTATAACTTAATTTGCGTCTCATCTCATACCAGTGAAGTCAAAATTTCAATATGTAATCTGTTATCATCATCTTCTCGATATACGTAAACACGTATAATCAACAAAAGAAAAATAGAAAAAAAAAATCGAAATGAAAAGTACAAATATGCATTCTAAACCAAAACATGAATGTAAAAAGAATCTCTCGATTCAAACAAAGCAAAAGTAAAATGAGGAAAAGAGATACCCAGATCTAGTGGTTGTCCCTTATCCTCTCGTAGTTTTAAGTGTAGTAAAATTGTATATAATCGTAGTATCTAGTCATATCACGACCACAACGTCGAAAGAGACAACATAATAGCTATCTACAAGTCAACTACTAGTGACTACTATTTTACCTTTTCTCATTGATCAAATAACTCACGTGACCATCGTTTGGCAAGTGATAGACATTTAATTAGTAGTGAACTTGCAGTTGACTTGCAAATTGAACGCGCCAAATGTTAAAGTAAAGCCAAGTCGGCAATCGAAAAAAAAGAAAGAGAAAGAGAGAGCCATACATTATAGCCTCATAAGTTTTCCTATTTCTATAAGTTCATACTCAAATAACAAATGTCAAAATCGATATATAAAAAGACTCAATAGGCGTTTTTCTTTTTTAGCCCCGAGCGGGGAACAGAGCGGGGCCCGAGCGATCAGAGCTCGCTCCGAGCTGAACGTAACCTGAGCGCTCCGAGCTAATTAAGAAACAGAATTGAGCACTGAACTGTCATTAAATAATTTTTTTTTATTAATTTCCGAAATAGTCAGGTTTGCTTCTGTAATTGGTGTTTGTCAATGATTGTTCCATTTAAATTATAATTGCTAGTAAATAAACTATGGAAAAAGAACAAATAATGAATGAAGTCAGCCGCGCTCAGATTTTCGCTCGATGTGCTCGGTCATTTTCAATCGAGCTCATCGAGCGAGCCCTGAGATAAAAAAGAAATACAAATTTTGTGCTCAGAGCGCTCCGAGTTAAAAAAGTAACACAGTTCTTTTTTTGACAGCTAAAAAAGAAAAACGCCTAATAAAGAATCTGAATCTGAATCACTCTACGCGCATAATCGAAATTTATTCCAATAGAAACAAAAATTAAGGCAACTATAACTGCAAAGCAAAAGAATAAGTGTTCCTAAATACACTGTAAGTGAATTACATTTTTTGTGAAACACTACATTTGTTACGCCTGCTACATTTTTTTATTTTATAACAGTTGAAATTATATATAATGTATGTATATTTAAAAGTGAAACAACATTTTAGGTCCAAAACAACTAACAAATTTCGATTTCAAATGCTCCTAAATTTAATTGAAAACATTGAGTAAATATCTTGTGGAAAAGCCTTTTTCTAAAACTCATCTTGCTGCTACATTTTTTCATCATCAGAGTTAACAAACTGAATTCTAAAAACAGGATATATTTTTTCACTGCTAGAAAGATAACGCCAAGCTTTAATTGATCCACCAACATGGCAATGGATCTGCATCCACTAGGATAAAGTCAGCCATGTGGGTCTTACCTAATGACGGTAATTCACCTACCATCCAACAATTCGGTTTAAATGTTTGTCCTGGAAACAAGATTGTCACCTCTGTTTAGCAAAACGCTTTAACTGCAGGTGGAGTAGATCCTCAAAATTAAAAACATGGACGATCATCGGCTACTATGGAAATCGGCGCTTTATGTACCAAAAGATTTAATGGAACAAAGATTGGCTACAACTGGCAAGGGGTTATGAAAACGGGCTAAATGAAGATGATACCTTAAATAGATGGTAGCATAAATTGTAAGAGTTTATGGCCCATGTGGATGAAAAGATAAGGAAGAATTTAGGAGGGACTTTTTATCCGAAAACCATATCCTACAGGTCCTTAACGAAATAAATGCGCAGTAATTATGCTTGATTATGATGTTTGTTGATAATTGTTGTTGTGTAAATACATATATTATTATTTCTAAAAAAATTACAGAAGATTCAAAAGTAAAAAGATAATCATAATGGAATCTTACTTTTGCAAATCGCGTCTGCATTTTTTTTAACTTCAGATTCCTTAAAGCGAATATAACTTGGAGATACATATTTCAAAGAAAAAATCCAATCTAGGGGTGGGATTATATAAGAAAGAAATCACGCGAAAACGAAAGTTTGCTTCATGTAACTTCTTCCGTTTTCTACTTCTCTTTCGGTAACGTTTAAGACTGCGAATCTTGCTTTCGAGCCTTTTCACTCTTCGATATTTTTGGACGTCTCCTCCAGCGTATGACATCAAAATTAAAGTTTGAGAACCTATAACCAAGTCTCACAAGCTTGCTGCCAAAAAAGTATCAGAACTCAATTTTTTTTGTTTTTGGGGCTAAGTAAAAAACTCTTTTTCCTCAGATTTCATTAAATACAGAGAATCGCTATCAATTCTTCACCATCTTGGGTAATACGGCCAAATAATAAACTCTTCTTTTTTTCTCAGTTTTCATTAAACATAGAGAATCGCGAAACATTTTCTGTTCAACTTCTCAGTCAATTCACAGAAATATTACAATTCGTTCCTTTAATGTGTTCGTCTTCATTTGTTTACTGTTCCACTTCTTACGTATTGCTATAGCTGAGGCCTTAGTTTTAAGACCGATTTTTAAGTGGTCACTGAATACCAGCCTAAGACTATGAACCATTATTAAAGCAAATAAAAAAGGTTTGGCAGTCAAATGCAATCCATGTAGGTACTGCATCTGCTCGGTTTAAATCCATGCCGTCGTTATTTTAGTATACCTAAGAAACATTTTATTTGGGTGCTAGATGCTCTCATTTCGAAAGGAAAGCTATGGCAAGCACCCAAAAGATGGAGAGCGAACACTTTTAGCTATCTTAATTTTAAAACTGTAGCTGAGCACAAAATGGTTGAACTTAAGAATAATTATAACTATTTAAACACAATTATTATTTTATAATAAATAATTCATTAGGTACTCTTTAAAAGAATTTTCGAAATTCCTCTAAACTTATACTTCGAAAGCTTTTTATCGATTCGAATAAATACTTTCGAAATTCAAATTAAAAAAAAACCCAAATCATATGATCGAAAAGAAATTTATATTGCCTGGCAAAATTTGTTGAACACGACGGTACGTAATTTGGAGTAGGCGCATATTCGTTGTAATACTGTAAGTCAGTTGGTCTCCAACTAATTTTCACATTTATAATTTATTTCTACATTTTCAATCCGAATGACACCTTGCTGTTATAATAATTAAAAAAATATTCAAACATTTTCCAGATTAAAATTTGGGAGTATTCTCTGGATCAGCCGAGTCTGAATTTTATTTTTGCGTAGCACAAGTGAGGACAAGATAATTTACCAAAATGGCTCTAAGCGACGCAGATGTACAAAAACAGGTAAATTAAAAACTTTTATGAATATGATTACACAAAAACCGCCGACAAAGTAATTTTCTATCAATTCTTAAAGAAATACAAAAAAAAAGAAAATCTTCGTTGACAGCCATATCATGCTTATGAAGTCATAAGATTAGCTGTCATGTGAATAAGAAAATTTCAACATTATACAAAAAAACTGATATTTTCTACAATAACATTTCCAATTTAAAACTGCATTCAGCTGAACTAATAGTTTATTTTAAAATAGTTTTAGTGGGTCTTTAGAGTAATAATAATGGCCAGGTATACATATGTGAAAACTTGTTCAGTATGTCAAAAAGCAATTTGGTCGGTCATGTGATCTGAAGGTTATTATGTGTAGAGGTACATACCTATATGAAATGAATCTTTCATGGCCGCTCTAGCCTCGTCCTGCTTTTATGAAAAATCAGTTTTAATGTTTTAGGGAAACAACAAATTATCCCTAAAAGATCTATAAATATAGAATAAATGTGCGATCGAAGACCAAGAAGTTCTTCATTAAAGTCCCAGAGGCAAACATGTTTTTCTTCAAAAACATGAATTCGAATCAAAACCTATGTAGCTATATTTAAATCAAAAAGACGAAAAAAAAAATCCTTATTTAGAACACATTTTTGCGGTATTTATTCTTTTATTTTCTTTCTGTCAACCCATTCACCCTATTTGAGATGTTGTTACATGCAATTTCTGCTGGGCGGCTAATGAAAAAAAACATTTGGTTGCGTGAGTCTCACATGAAACCTATTAGAGCTCTAATATGGAGTCTGTTAATAGAGATAAAACTCTTAAAGAGTTTTTGATCAAGCTATGGGCAATTTTTTCTCACTAGACTTGTAACGACTTTTTTGTCTATTGGCTATTGGTACACCAAAGATACTGGTAAGATTTATAGTTCATTTCATCAGCCTTGAAGTATTCGGAGGACCTGTCACCCAGCAAAACTGAATGTTTTCCTTTAGACGTGACCGGTAGTCTATAGAGACTGATCTCAAACGCTACAGGGATTAAGAAGACGGAAAGAGAGTTTACTAATGTCGATTTCGATTGGCTATTTTCTGAAACTTCAAATAATTGGTGTCGGCGCCAAAACAAAACCGGAGTAAAACTTCTGTCGTATGATTGGTACGATTTTACAGCGTGTTTTGTTTTTGGTTGAGTGTAAGTACGTGTTTACCCTCGCTAGTTATCTGGGGTAAAAACGGAATGCTCTCAGAGTTCATCGGGGCTGATTTTAGTGTTGAAACGAATACGATAATTTGCTCTGACTCGTGTAAAAAAAGATATCAATCGAAATCAACATAAGATTATCTATATGAGTAAACACCTCTACCAACCACACCATTAGTTTTTGACCTACTTGAAGGGCACCCGACCGAAGAGTCTGCCATATTCTTTCATTCTCCGCTATTCCCAGCACTAAGCTTCCAGTTGCATAGACCAAGCGCCCGGGCATCCACAATGGCTTGGGATTCACAACTGAGGGTTGTTCTTCCTTGTCGTCTCGAATCTGAGTCTTACAAGGTCGTCTTCCTATTCTATTCCTATTATCTCGATTCGGCTTTAAATTGTAGATCACTTCCACTTCGCATAAGCAAATGGTCGGAGAAGTGAGGTTTTAGGCCCTGTATAGCCCGTATTTTTAGGAGCGACATGACAGCTTTCCTTGATGTTATCTTTCAACACTTCATAGAGCACAACTGTCGGGATCAGTGTTTTATATAGATTTCTTGGTTTTCTGGGTCAGCAGTTTTTAACCGATTTGTTTTGGAAAACCAAGCGGGCCGGGAACATAGAAATGTAGGGTGATTTCGGAAAGGATAACAAAATGTGAATCGATGTGAAATAACTGCACAAAAAACGATTCCGATGCTCAACACAACTGATGCTGATTCATTGAAAGTATCGGCTATTTTTTTGACGCTTTTGTCGTCGCAAATGCATCAGTTTACGCAACTTTGCAAAAACGAACGTAAGCCTTTCCAGTTATGCAAATGCTTTCGTTAATGAACGTGTGACAAAGCTGATTGATCATAGACTGTGCAGTCATGCGTTTTAAAATTTACCCGTAATAATACCACCATTTGATTTGTCTCAGCAGAGATATTACTCGTAAACGGGAAGCCTGCCGATGCTTATTGAGGTCTAATCAGCGTACCCCACAGGCGACCGGCAGGGTTACGATCCATTTAATTAAAAGAAAAAGAACATGATAGCACATCTCTTTGCCGAAATCTGGTATAATATATGAAATAGTTCAGAAAACCTGCTTCCAACCCGCACATTGCACCGCGTGCTTACATGCGACATTAACGACCAATTTTTTCACATGAGTACTAAGCTGCCCGGTACAATGGACCAGTATTGAGTCTGAGTGCTCCAGTGCAGAAAGTCTCACACACCCCGACAAAAAAAAAAAAAGCTGCCTTAGTTCCCGGACTAGCTAGTCCAAATACTGGCTCTGGTACTCGGTACTAATGAAAAGCAGTAGCTCGGTATTGCGTTGGACTATTGAACAAGAAGCCTCAGGCTCATAGCCTAGTGTAATAAACGCAAGAAGCAATGTACGGGTGTTTGCTAGTTTGAGTTTGAAAATGCGTTTGACGGTATATGGTTAGAGGGACGTCGTCAATACTCATTAACTTTTCCGAAGTCATGGTAGAGCTCTGTTCATACTGTAACTATCTTTTCCGTTTTCGATCATACGCCTGTGATAATATGCCACCGTATAGAAACCTGTCAGGTGCAATATCGAATGCAAACGTTTCGGAGGCAATCATAACGACACAGCAACTACATATTTGGCGAAACTATGCCAACAAGTTAGATCGCCGGAATTTCAATTGCCAAATGGACACTTTCGCAAGACAATGCAGTATCGAATCGAAACGACGCCGATTCTAGTTCCAGGTGAATTTCATCAATAGTTCTTATTTCGAAGCTTAATCCATCGAACGCTTCTGTTGTTGCGCCAGTATTAACGATCAACCAAATCCAACAGTATTTTGGAACAAGTGTGAAATGTCGTCACCGCTCATGCCGATGTCAAGTGTGGTTAAAATGTCCCGACAACTTTATCGACGGGGAACTTAACAAATGCAAGCTTCGGGGAGTTTCGAATGTAGTTTTGTATATAAAGGGTTTTTTAAAGAGGCATATAACCTTTTTTTTTTAAATAAAACGACAAGTTTAATGGAATGACCAAACTTTGGCTTTATTAGCTCACAATGAACGCCATCCTGTCGGTCTAAATTTGCACCACTTTTTCGAGCATACCAGGTCTTATTTCGTCAATAGTGCTTCGAATGTTGGTTTCTAAGTTATCAATCGTTGCTGGTTTATCAGCATAGACAAGAGATTTGACGTACCCCAGCAAAAAGTAGTCCAAAGGTGTCAAATCACACTAACGAGGAGGCAAGCCCACAGGTACATTTCTTGAGATGATTCGGTCACCAAACGTTTGACTCTACAAAGTCATGGTTGCACGCGCTGTATGGCATGTTGCGACGTCTTGTTGGAACCATTTCTCCTCCAAATTATTTTCAATGACATGAGAATAAAAAAAAATCACGAATCATTTGCCTGTAGCATTCGCCATTCACGGTTTGTTTTTTTTTTTGTTTTTTTATTTTTTTATAAAAAAGGAAATCCAAATCCCAGAGCACTCAGACTCGGTAACGTTCCATTGTACTACCAGGCAGAAATCCTCCTTTTGGTGTAGAGGCATGTGATTGGGTGGCGTATGTTGTTGTTCCCCATGGGGATTGAACCTGCACCGCACGGGTCACAAGCCAACACACTAACCTCTACACCGTCGCCACCCATCGCCATTCACGGTAATGTTGGCACCGGTTTCGGATTTAAAGACAAATGGGCCGATGACGCCTTCGGCATGTAAACCACACCAAACAGTGATTTTTTCGGGATGTAATAGAGTCTCATGAGGATTGTACTCGCTTCAAAAACGACAATTCTGCTTGTTACAAACAAGTGAAGCCAGAAATGAGCCTCATCGCAGATGATGAATTGATGATAAAAATCTGGTTCAACTTCCAATTGATTCTCAGCCCACACACACGACTCAATTGATGGTCCGCTGGCTTTAATTCTTGCTTGCACCAGTTGGATCTTATATGGATGTAGGCCAAGATCTTTCCCTTAAAAATTTTCCAAGTAGTGGACGGGCAGGGACCGAGTTGCTGAGAACGGCGTCGGATCGATAAATTCGGGTTCTCTCTCACACTCACGTCTACAGCGCCGATGGCTTCTTCTGTACACACGGTACGGGCTCGATTTGGATGAATATTATCACAAAGAATAAATGTGGCCATGAATCGATCCATAGTATTGCGTATTAGCTGCTCAAATAGACGATTATGCGCACCGTACAATTGGCGAGCAGGGCGAGAATTTTGGAAATAAATGTCCACGATTAGTAAACGTTGTTCTGGTGTAAGCCTTTCCATGGTGATTTGCCAAAGTATAATGAAAAAGAGGTCATACACACTATTAGTACGACAGCTAGTTTGACAGCTATCCCTATCAGAAGTTTTATACCTCTATAAAGAACACCCTATACTTCATGAAGAAATCGGCTGTAAGCATGTATATGACTTAAAAGTGTAAGCCACGAAAGCCATTTATTTTAAATAGGGCATTTGAAGCTAATAGTTCAGTCATTGAGCATGACTTCGTCCATCCATTCCTGGCGTGAGTGCTTGCCACCTACGAAAACATAAGCTCCATTGTTTCAAGAGTTCCATCTTAGTAAACCATCTGAGGCAGTAAACTTCTTCTGTACTGGGTTGAGTGTCTGCTACCACACTCTTCAACTTCTTTACATAATGCCAATGAAACGTTTCGGCAACTAAGTTTTCATCACTTTCGAAGTGAGTGTGTTCTCCGGGCTTGGAGCAGCTGCTAGTTCCTTGGGTTGCTTGTAAGATATCTGGAATGTAGTTCCCATCTTAAACACAATAAATATTTTAAGTCACAGAGCAGTGCAAATGTACAACTTTGGGTAACTTGTTATGCGTTTGACAACAGCGATGGAAATATATGGGCCAATCTATAGTAAATGGTAGCTAGTGCCTTTATTTATATATGTAGTAATAAACTTGTAATAATAATATTGGTCAATCGATAATGCATAATATTGCGCAAGTTATGCTTAGCAGAGAGTTAATAAACGCATTATTCACGTACGTATCAATACTTAGCAGAGAAGAAAAAAATGTAGGAACATTCAATTTATTGCGCTTCATACACATGTTGCCATGCTGGTGTTGCTGCATTTGTTTGATCCAGGAGTTTTAAGGCCTGCCTCTGTTTCGCGTTTGTATTGGAACGTTGGTTGATATTGCCTTTTTGACAGGGCTCGTAGGATCTCTTCTTCGAACATGACAGTACCAACTGAGCCGGTCGCGCTCCATTTTTTTCGAGATAGGTTCTTTGACGTGAAGGCTTCCTCGGATCTTGGAACTTCTTATTCGATCAATCTTTGTTATTTCTGCCGTCATGCGAAGCATCTTTATCTCAGGTGCCGTTAATTTGCACTCATACTTTTTGTTCGCTGTCCAATATTGTGAACCTTATGTCAGCACCGGGGACCGGGCGCACAACTGCGGTGTAGAGCTTTCCTTTCAGCTTAGGCGGCATTTTTCGATCACTGCAGGTGACTGAGTTTTCCCGCTTCTTCATCCACCCTACGCTTACGCGATGCTTAATATCGGCATCACAGCTTGCTTCGCTATTGATCATAGATCCCAGATATTTGAACTTTTCGCACTTGGAAATCACTCCTCCATTCATATAAATGTCTGGCATAGGTCGGAGTGAATCACAGAACGGGCAGAACAACTATTCTGTTTTCTTCGGACTAATACCCATTCACCTCCAAAACTTCCACCTATACATTACGTACTCGTTGCATTGACGTTTGATCCTCGCTTATGATGGTTCCATCGTCAGTAAAGAATAACTGATGCAGTTTGGGGTCGCGATGTTTTTACATCATGATCCTTAAACTTTGGATTGCATCGGTGGTTTATTTACCTGCGACAAACCCGCACTGGTATATTCTTATTTTCCGCATTCGGCTGTCTAATAACCGCTCAACGATCTTCATGGTGTGGTACATCTACTTGATTGAATGGTAATTGTCACAGTCAAAGGAAAAAGAAAACTTTCCCTCCACTGGTAAGGCATTGGATCGGCTCTCATCAGTTTGGAGATGAGAATCATGAGCAATTTGGATCCGATGTCTCCTCTGATGATGAAAATATGTAGCATCATAAAGGATTATACAAAGACACTTTCTTCACAAGATATTTACTCACCGTTTTTCTAAGTCCTCTTATGTGAGATTTACCACCTAAATTTTATACTTAGTTATTTTACATATTTTTATCTTTCAAAATTATGGATTTAAATATTTATTTCTTTTTTCCTTTTTGTGATAATACATTATGACATGACCATTGAGAGCAATAGTATTTGGTAAACACTTTCGCAGTTGATGAAATAAATAAATAAATAAACATTGTACGCCCGAGTGGCGACAGAAATTTATTATTTAACCATTCAGTGACCAAATATTTAATGACTGTATTCTGTATATTATCTAATGGCTCGCCGGACATGTGCGAATTGAATTATGTATGTGTTTTCATGTACATGTTTAGAATGGGTATGTATGCATGTACATATCTACATAATTAGGCATAACGCGAAAAAAATCACTCTGAAGTTATTCACGATAACCCTGAATGTATGCATAGCTGCAAATTTAGAAGTGCTAATTAAAATTGACAATATTTTATCAGCTGGTCTTACAAATAAGAACATTTCAACACATCAATTAAAGATTTCAGATCCAATAGACCTCTAAACATAAATTTACCATTACCTTTGTGATGCTTTTTTTTTTTTTTTTTTTTTTTTTTTGGAGGAGAGAATACGTGATGTACCGTCAAGTGGTAGGCCATCACCACTTGGTGTGTCCGACTCGCACGGACTAAACTCTCCCCGCTTACGGCCTACAAGCCACCCTGGAACCGCTCTTGGCATTACATCAGGGTGGCGCCGTTTTTAAGTCCGTAAAAGGACGCCGTCTTTATTAGTCTTCTGTGGCCTAAGACGTCTGTGCCTACTGTGACCCTTGGTGGTCTTCTTCTCTTTTTTTTCTTCTGAGAACATGTTCTGCGTAGCTACAGACTTTTTGCCAGTTGTCGTAACTCTGTAGCATCTTCTCTACTATGTTCTCCGGTGTGATGGCGCCAATACTTATTTGCAGGTCTTGGCGAAGGCTTTTCCATCTGCTGCAAGCGAAGAAGGTATGTTCCGCGTCATCTTCTAGCGAGTCTCCGTACTGGCAGGCTGGACTGTTTGTTTTGCCGATTTTGTGGAGGAAGGCGTTGAAATATCCGTGTCCGGTGAGTAACTGGGTGACGTAGTAGTTGACCTCACCGTGTTTCCGGTCATTGCACTCAGCCACGTTCCTAATCAGCCTCGCTGTCCATCGTCCTCTGCTTTCCGAGCTCCAACGCTCTTGCCACTTCTGGTTCGTGAGCTCCTTAGCCTCATCGGATGCCGCTTGCATTCCCATTTCCCCCTTTTTGTCGTAGACGTACTTCCTTTCTGCCGCTAGGAGATCTATGGGAGTCACTCCTGCGACTACAAGGACGGCTGGTTCCGAAACCGTTCGGTAAGAGCTAGCTATACGTAGAGCTCCGCATCTTTGTACTGCCGCCATCTGTTTCCGGTACTTCTCTTGTTTGAGTGCGTCTGCCCAGATTTCGCTGCCGTACAGAAGGATGGAGTGCGTTGTCGCCATCAGCAGTCTTCGCTTACTGGCCGTTGGACCACCTACGTTTGACATCAGTCTGCTCAGTGATGCAGATGTTTTTGAGGCTCTTTCAGCTGCTGCCTTTATTTGTTGCCAGTAGGTTAGCTTTGTGTCAAGCCTCACTCCCAAGTACTTCACCGCGGCGCTGCTTCTTATTTCTTCTGCCCCAATTCGGAAGTCGATTTGTGTGGGGATTCTCTTTTTCGTGAGAAGGACTATCTCAGTTTTTTCCGTTGCTAGGCTGAGTCCGTGCTCTTCCATCCACGAATTGACTCGTCGCATGACCTGGTTGAGCTTTTGTTGCGCGTTAACGGTGTCTCGTGCAGTGATCACCGCGGCGATGTCATCTGCGTACCCGACCAGTCTGGCATCCTCCGGCATCTCCATGCAAAGGATGCTATCGTAGGAGATGTTCCAGAGATCTGGACCTAAGATTGATCCCTGCGCTGCGCCTGCTGTCACTTGCCTTCTTCGCGGGCCTTCTGTAGTCTCGTAGAGCAGCTCTCGATCCCTGAGATAGTCCTTCACCATCCGCAGGATATATGCCGGGGCGTGGAACCTCCGTTCGAGCGCGTTCAATATATCGGTCCACCTGGCTGAGTTGAAGGCGTTACGTACGTCCAGGGTTGCCAGCAAGACGATCTTCCTAGAGTAGTGACTTCCCTGTTGGGCGATTTGTGCGGCGTTCACTACTTCTTTTACTGCTCCAATCGTAGAGCGGCCTCTCCGGAAGCCGTACTGCCTCTCTGACAGATCGCCTGACGCTTGCACTGCCGCTACTAGTCGTGGCTTAAGTAGCTTTTCCAGGAGTTTCCCCGCGGTGTCTAGCATGCACAGAGGCCTGTATGCCGATGGGGAATCCGGATCTCCCTTGCCTTTGCTGATAAGCACCAACCGTTGTTTCTTCCAGCTCTTGGGGAAGATGCCTTCCTCGAGCAGACTGTTAAACATGTTCAGCAGTAAAAGCGGACGTGTTTGGGCGGTCACTTTGAGGGCTTCTGTGGGAATTCCGTCGGGGCCGGGGGCTCTTCTATTTTGCAGGGACTGCACCGCTATGCTCAACTCTTCTTCGCTAAAAGCTGAAATTTCCTGTCGTTGGGCCAATGTGGTGTCGGGTGGCCTGACCGGATGCGTTGGGAAGAGTGTGTCCACGATGCGCTCCATCTTTCCTTCACTGAGGACAGGGGGTGTCATCTGTGCTCCGAGTTTCCGCGTTACGATCTTATAGCCTAGTCCCCAGGGGTCGCTGTTGACGTCACGGCGGAGATCCTCCCATTTCTGTTTCTTGCTCGAATTGATGGCCCTCTTGAGCTCCGATCTTTGGGCTCTGAACTCTGCTAGAGCATCTTCCATGGGTTCAGCATTTGTTCTTCTTCTCCCCCTAGTGACTATGCGTCGTAGTTGTAGGCATCTCCGGCGTAGCGCAGCTATCTCCTCGGTCCACCAGTACACTGGGTCTCTGTTTCTGTTGGCACCGCTCGTTCGGGGCATTGAGGAGTCGCAAGCGAGCCGAATTAGTTTCATCGTGGCGTCCGCTTTCCTTTCAGCAGGTCCTTGTATTTGGATCACGGCGTCTGCACCTTCCTCGATCACGCCCTTAAAAAGGTCTGCGTTAAACCTGTTCAAGTTCCACCTCGGAGCCCGTGGTTGGTGACGATGATTCGGAACTCGTTGGTTACTTTCCAGATCGAAGACGATGTACTGGTGGTCACTACCTGTGTAATCCTCGATTACTCTCCAGTTTTTGATTTTTGCGACTGTGGTGTTGGTCGCGAAGGTTACGTCTGGGATAGTTCCTCTGTGTCCATGTCTCCTGAAAGTGGGGGTGTCTCCTGTGTTGACTACGTGAAGTCCACGCCTCGCGGCCATCTCGAGTATTTGCCTTCCTCGAGAGTCGGTAGCTGGCATTCCCCACTCCTGTGCTCTGGCGTTGAGATCACCTGCAACCAGGATCTCTCCTGTGGTGTCGACCAGGAAATCCTCCAGATCGCCCAATTTTTGCCGAAACGCGGCAATACTGTCGTTTGGGCTCAGATAGACGCTTACAATTGTGAGTCCGTCGCACTTTACCCACGTGAAGCCTCTTTGTGTGCCCCAACTTTTCATGGGGAATTTTCTTGCATCCAAGACCCAGACTGCAGCTGTTCCAAGCGAGTCCGATATCCAGTTTTTCTCTTTATTTCTATACTGCTCGCTGATGATGGCAACATCTACTTTCATTTCCTCCAGTAGTTTAATTAGCAGGTTGTCCGCGGTTTGACTCCTGTGGATATTTCCCTGTAGAATTCTGGTCATTGTGGGGCCCTTTTCTTCTCCTCATTTTCGAGTGCCTCTCGGAAGACTTGGCACTTACCTGACCCCGGGGCATGGTCCAGAGCGGGTGGTGGAACTTCGAGGTTTGCGCATAGACAGCACTTTGGTGAATTCTTGCAGTCAATCTTCTTGTGGCCCTTTTCTCCGCAGTTGAAGCACAGCCCTTGCCCCTTTCTGTCTACGCCGCTACATTTTGCTTGTTGGTGGCCATAGCCGAAGCATTTATAGCACCGTGCTTCTGTTCGTAGCTGTGACCGACACCTGAATATCAGAGATGAGACCAGCAACTTTTTTTCTGACTGCTTCTTGGACTTCTTCGGCTGTAGTCAGTTCATCCAAGTCCCTGATCTCTAGGGCAATTTTCTATTCAAGACTGCGGACCGTTGCCTTATCCCCTAGAATTGCTCTTAGAGATTCTCCGAAAGCTGTCTTGTTTTTTGTTTTAGCTCCGAGTTCTAAAAGAACATCTCCAGTTTTCGTCTGCCGAACTGTTTTGATGATGGTTTCGGTATCATCTGGATTCGCCTTACTCCGGATTTCCCTCAGGATATCGGTGAACTTCGCTGCTCCCTTTGGCTTAATGAGGATAGCTTCGGGTCGAGATCTCTGTTGGTTCTTCTCTCTCTTCGCCTTTGCTTTCTTTTTATTTTCCCTTGCACCTTCTTTGGGTTTGTCCCGAGGTCTAACTTTTTGGGCGAGTTGGTCTCTCGCGACAGCCGCTGGTTTTTTCTTCTTAAGGACTTGAGCATAGCTCTCTTGCTCACGATTTACCTTAGGAATAGGGGTTTCGCCTTTTTGTCCCTTTTGTTGCTCGCCTGGATTTATTGGAGAGTTCCTTATCCTTTTGTCGGTATCCTTTGCAAGTGGGCTCGAGGGTGGTCTTTTAGAAGAGCTCGGTAGGTCTTTGTCACTCTGGCCTGGTGATATTTTTTGCGTGGAAGCCGATTTCTGGGCGAAGAGCCTTTGTTGGGTTTTTCTTCTATCTTTCTCGTGCCACTTTATCTTGTCCAGAAATACTTCTAGGGCCGCTATGCCGTTTTTAATGTCTAGGCTGATGTTTTTCTGCTTCTCACACGCTGCTTTCATGGTTTTAATCACCCTTAAGCAATTCTGCATCTCCTTGGAAAAAACGTCTCCTGGATTTTCCCCGTCTGCTGCTTTACCCTCCTCGTTTCCAGTTTGAAAGACATTTCGGGCAGCTGGTGGTTTCTTTGGCTGCAGTTGCGGGGTTTCCACTGCTGATGGCGGTGTCCTGTTCAGTCTGGGAACTCTCTGGAAAGGGTTGGTGATACTTCTGGTTGCACTTGTAGCATTTTTTTCCGCGGAAGCCAAGTGTGCCACTTCCGGGGTTTGGTTTATATTTATATTGCGGTCGCTGGATATCGACGTCCCGGGGCCCGCGCGCACACCCCTGACAGACGCCGGTACTGGGTATCCGACTCCCTGCACCGTAAGGTTACTCTTCATATTTTCTCTATCCATAACTGGTTTAATTTCTGTGTTCCTTCACATAGTTGTTTTGTTGGTCCACGAGTGGTATTTTATTTCCCACTTACCCTGTATTTCTGCCGAGCGTTCCTATATCCGCCACCTTAGGACGCGCCCTCTAGGGAAAAACAACAAACCCCCGAGGGACCTTTGTGATGCTTGAATGCAATGGAAGAAGTTTAGAAATAAGTCAGTTTATCAGCATTTTTTTTCCCCTATGACAAATTCAGGTCTGCAGCTTAGCTTGTCAAAATAATGTTGCTCACCATATTTGTGAGTGCAGTGCGCAGTGGTTATTGCGTTGGACTACTGACCGATTGGCGCAGGTTTAAATGACGCAATAAGTTTGACAAATATCCAAGAGTTTCGATTGTCATGAGAAATTTGCCTTACATCGCATGTACTTTTTGTATTGGCTTGCAAGCATTTAAATTATAGTTTCTTATTTGAAACAGAGCTATTAGCTATTATTAAAATTAAAAGTAGCACTTTTCCTTTTTTGAATTATCTAAGAAATGTTTAAACCACAATGTCGCGTTACCGCTCACGTTTGTTAGAACAGAAACAACTGCCTTAGATTTTTTTTATCTTTAGATAGTCAAAATCGTAAAATCAAACGCGACGCCCAAGTCGCACTACTTCCTGCTATTGGAGGCGATGGACAAAATTGAAATTTCATTCTCGGTTTCACCTGCCCGATTAAATATATGTATGTTGAAAGCAATAGACAGTCACCGTTTGCCATTCAAGCCGGTTACTTCATTAGTCAGCTCGCTCTCTGTTTTTTGCTCACGTCAGTCTGCTCTACCGCTACTTTCTCATCATCCCATACCCATACCCCTGTTCTGCTCTACCCCCGGTACCGCAAAAAAAACCCTCCCAAGTGCGCAAACAGTGAAAGATGGTCCTGGGCCACCAGATTTAGCACGCTCGACATGGAGCTGCAAACTGAGCCCAACAATAAAAAAAGAAAAAAAAACACATATACCCACATGGATCTCAATAAAACAAACCCAACCCTATCCGACCCGAAATTCATAGTGATATCTCCCAGTGATGAAAAAATCCCCCTCTCTTCCATAAGCATATTTCTTCTCAAAAAATATATCGACGGCATAAGTATTGCGTACGAAAGTATCACGGAACTACCTGGCCTCCTGGTCTTGGCGAAATCCGAGAAAATAGCCAATTTATTCCTCACAAAAAAACGCTTGCCAATCTCTGCCCAATTTCTGTTAAACTCCACTCCAACTTAAACTCTTGTAAAGGAACGGTATACGCCCCTTGCCCAATACACGTTTCCGAAGAAGAGATAGTCAAAGAAATGAGAGCCCAAAGAGTAGCAGAGGTATATAAGTTTACAAACACAACGTCTGAACACAAAATTCGTGCCACCGGTCTAATGCTCTTTTCCTTTGGCTGGTATAACGTGAGACCTGCAATCTTCCCCCGCATCATCCCGAAATTGCACTCGCACATCATGTGCAAACTGCGCCAAAGAACATTCAACATCTTCTAAAATGTGCAAACAGTACCTGAACGCAAAAGAAGTTCTAAAAATAAAAACAATAAAAAAATGTACCATGGCAGACGCAAAAAAAATATTTAAAGTGCAAAATCCGATCCCGTTCTCCACTACAACATATTCAGCAGTAGCACAAGGCTCCGCTACCTTAACCACACACACACCTGCCACAGCTCTACAAACTCAAACTCCCTTCCCTGAATTCAATACCCCACCCACACTCCATCCAAAAAAAAATTATTAAACAGCCTGACTCAAAAACCAACAAGCCCTGGCAGCTAACGCTAGTTCCATAAGCTATTAATTTTGTATTTTACGATATGCATTTCATTGTTGGAGTTGCACCAATTCACGTTAGTTTAATCTCATACTAGTTTTTAATAGCCATATGAGGTTTTCCATTCAAACTAATTATGTTAGTCTCTATCTTTAAATCTTTAGATTTTTTTATAAAAGAGATATGCACTATGGTCTTGTCACCTCATATATTACAATTTATAAATTTTTTGTAATGAAATTCAATCAGAAGCATATCAAAAAAATTTCAAAAGCATCCGTCCAAACGAGCGAACATTTTACACTGTGGTTGTACTTTTTGTTTTGTTAAAAAAATGAGTATAAAATTCACAATTAAGTACGAAAATTACGAATTTGAAGTGTTTGACTTTTGAAGTATACAACAAACCTAAAAAAAATTAAAGAAAAACATTTGTTCCACACCGTAAAATAAATTCATGTATGAAAGCACTTTAAATTTCATCTTTAAAATTATCTATTATAAAACATTAACTACCTATTCTTGTTCTTCAATGTAACACAAAAGTCGTCAGCATCCAATGTAAAAACAGATAGTAAACAAATTTATTTGATATGTATTAACTCGTCTAACATTTACATTTGCATTTATTTAACAAGAATAGTGCGTACAGTAAGATTACATCTTTTATAGTACTTAGAATTGCGGTCTAAGTGTGCCTGGGCTCACGTCCTCGCAGCCACCTTACCTAACCTAACCTAGATATAATATATGTTCATACAGACTTAGGTTAGGTTAGGTTATGTTAGCCATACTGAAGTTAGTTAATGCATACTGAAGTTAGTTAAGGCATACTGAAGTTAGTTAAGGCATACTGAATGCGGCCATTGTTGCTTGCGCGTTCACATAAAATACTGTAAAATTTCTACAAAGCGTGCCAAAGCTTTTCAGCTCAACGCGAAATTGTGGTTTGGGCATAAAGATATTCTAAATATTCAATTTAACTGAGCTTGCTACTACCGATTGTAATTTAAAAGAAACAAATGAGTCGTAATTCTCGCAGTTAGACAACTTTTCAGTTTTAAACCACTAAACTGCGCGATAAAGTCAATTTGTCGAATCTGTCGTGGTGATGACCTTTCCCACTTCTTTTTAAAGGTACCAGCGGCTTGTGGTCGGTGTGAATATTAAACTTTGACAAAATGGAGGAAGTGCTTGACACCCAAGTATATAGCCAAGAGCTCTTGATCGTAAGTACTGTATTGCCTTTGGAAGTAGGTTAATTTTTGATAAAAATCCAGAAGGCTGAGCCACTCCATCTACTATTTGGTAAAGAACTGCTCCAACTGCCGTATCAGAAACATCTGTAGTAAGACAGAGGCGCGTCGATGGCGGTGTGTGCCAAAAGCGTGGCATTAACCAAATCCTCTTTGCATCGCTGAAAGGCTTCTTCTGCTTCTGCGGTCCAATTGATTGGAGAAGAATCGTTTTTCTTGTTGCCTTTCACCAGACCCTATTGAATCACAACTACAAATTTGTAATCTATTTTTTTGTTTCACTTAATACAAATATATAATCGACAAATTTGTGATTTGAATGCAAAAACAGTTGTGGTAAAAAATTGTTGATCACAATGTGTTCAAAATTCCCGTTTCATCGGATTTGTGATTGACATTCCTCTTCAATACCATTAGAAAATGGCCCGTACCGGCAATATCGTAAAACCTTTCAGATATGTTTGTTTTCGTGTTCATTAAGTCAAGATACAAAATCTTCAAACAGTATATTAACAAACTCTGTAAACACATCTGCATACGGTCGACTTAGATATTCCGTGAATATCAGCAACTCCATTCCCAAGCCAGTGTAAAGCTGTGAGAAACTACTGCCTTGGTGTTAATGCAAAGTTTTTTTTTCGGTAGTGTGGGCTATTTGTGGTCCAATAATTGCAATTATTTTTTCTGCCTTGCATAGACTCAGACGATTTTTTTCATTAAAATTATATAACTCTGAAATTACATAGTTTATACGCGGGCGATAATTTTTTTTCTTTTTTCTTAAAATCAAAATATAATCGTCACTTACGCTACTACTATGCCTTCGTTTCAAAGGCATTTTTCCGATTGCTTTCAATAAGAAACAAAACTTGAAGGAGGATTTACACGTCAACTTTCAGTTGCAAAATACTCTCTATACTGAACAAAATCATTTAAAATCATTTTCGTTGGTGAAACGTAAACTCACAAATATGTCCAATTTTCACAAATCCGTAACTTGTAAATTTCAACTATAAATAGCTTTTGGTGAAACGAAAAGTGAATTATTTTCGCAAATTTTCCTTTGTAGAATACAACTAAATTCTAGAATAATTGTAATACCAAGCGTTTGGTAAAACGACATTGTCAAAAAATGCATGTAAATCCACATTTGTAAGGTTAGGTAGGCGGGATGGCTTATTGCCACACTCAGGTCAATACTGACCCATTTTGATTCCTATGTCTTGCTAATTCATCCGCTTTCTCGTTGTCTAGAATGCCTTCATGTCCCGGAACAAAGCAGAGCGATACCTTATGCTGAGTACCAAGAACCTTGAGTTCTTCGCGACAGCATTTCACTAGCTTGGATTTTATGACTGTGCTGCAGTTAGGGCTTTTATTGCTGCCTGGCTGTCCATAAAGAAGGTAATACCATCGGGTGGTATTTCCATCATCACAGACTTTCGGGCTGCTGTTGTCACTGCCAGGACCTCTGCCCACCATTTTGATTTGCACACCAAATTCGAGTCGAAAATTTACCACCTTGTTGTAAAAGGTTTCCATGTGGACGTGTCAGTGGGCGGATTTGAAAAGAGATAATCTCTAGACGATTCTTTCACAAACATTCAAAAAAGGTTGATTCAAATCCCTCCAATTTTGGCGTTATTGAACTTCGAAGATTCCAATACTAGCTTTTATAATAGGTCCGTTCGCGTACTTTTATGTGAAGAAAAATAGAAGCTGTCAAATCTCCAATATCAAAAGAGAATCTTTTCATTTCAAAGAAAACTAAGCGAACGCTTTCGCAGAGAAAAATGGCCGCAAAATTTGCCTCGAAAATAAGCATCATTTTTTTCTTGCTGTCACAACTCGGGATTTCATCTTAATCTTGGCGGGTGGCAACGGTGCAGTAGAAGTGTATTACTTTATATCGAATACATGAAATCGTAATCTCCCTAAGCAACTTAGACACCACCCGTGGAGTGGTCTCTCATAGCACCGAAATGCATGCAATGAAATACGATATTGCCAGGTGCTGCTTGCTGTTAAACACAAATGCTTACGCTGTGTTTCTAGCACTATAAGGGTACTGTAACAACATAAAATCCCTTTAGCATAAGAAAATTATAAAAAAAAAAATGTACTCCCAGTAACCTTTAAATCACGATGTCAAGAAAACTTGAGATATTAAGAACCAATCTTAAGACGTTTAACAAACAAATACTTCCTTTGGCTGAACTTCCAGATCCTTATTACAGCATCCCTTGTGTGTTCCATAATTCCTGGCCCAATCTTTTTGTCCAACTGCTCATGTGTCACCACATCCGAGAAAAAAAAATCATATTTTAGCGTTTCCATTGAGCATTAGGTTTTAATTGGCTGTCGATTTACAAAACATCTTTGGAAATGTAAACGACGAACGATCATTCAGCTCAAATACTCAAAGATTTCTGCTTCTGACAATTTACTTCTTTTGACTACAAAAGCGTCTTTTTACTACAAACTAAGAGAAAGGAATTTCAGAAGGATAATTTTTGCTGTCAAAATTATATATGTTCTCCAATCTGCAAGATACTAATTCCATATGTTTCTTATGTTTGTTTCTAGATTAAGCATATGATGGCTTTCATTGAGCAGGAAGCTAATGAAAAGGCCGAAGAAATCGATGCTAAAGCTGAAGAAGAATTCAATATCGAAAAGGGACGCCTGGTACAACAACAACGTTTGAAGATCATGGAGTACTACGAGAAGAAGGAGAAACAAGTAGAACTTCAGAAAAAGATTCAATCATCCAACATGTTGAATCAAGCTCGTCTAAAGGTAAGTAAAAGCAAACATGTTTCCATCTTAAATAATGACCCGTTCTTGCAATTACACATTCTTAATGAATTTTATTGTTTTTTTTTCTGATGCAAATAAAAGAACTCACCCAACTCTTTTGTCACTAAACAGAAATCAATAACATACGATTGACGATAACGTTTTATTTTGTAAGAATATCTGCTTCATGATTCTATGACTGTCACAAGCCGACAAATTTCGCACGCATTGTTTTTAAAATATTTTAATAAAATAGCCACATATCATCCAAATACGATATAAAATTTGTCAGTAAGATTTGGTGTTACCTTTTTTTAAAACAGAATTGTTGCCATTTTTTCATGAGACCTCTCTGCTAATAAGCCGTTCTCTCGGCGCCTCAAATAACATACAAAATATCACCCAAGATCCAAGAGCATTGTGGCAATTTAGTTCAGTTATTCCTACCATTACTTATTCTTGGCTTTGGCATTTATTGCATAGGTTGAGTAGTTAATTCGACAGTCAATAAACTAACCCAAAAGCGACAGAATGTAGAACACTTTGGGACTCATGGAACACCAATCCTGTACTTTTAAGCTCAGGTTCATTTAACACACCTTGTATTGGGCTAAAGAATTACAATTCTGTATAAATTAAACTCATCAAGGTAAAGTTATCTCAAATAAGCGTTAGTAGCTGATTTAAAAAAGTTTAATCGATGACAATCAAATACCAGCAAAACCGAGCGATCATCGTATATTCGGAAATCCAGCACAAACGCGTTATTCTATGACGCTTTCCATTTAACAGAAAAAGCTATCTTTTTCAGATTTAGAGCACGTTTTTCTGCTCTGAAATCAATTTCTGTTTTCCCTTGGGCGGAAAAAACGCTTTCCGATTTTTGAGCAGTGTTGCAAATCTCAATTTCAAAGCGAGATTTACAAAAACTTGCACCAATACTAAAACATTTTACAGTTTACTTTGAAGTGTTGTTATTTCATTTAGACGTGTTTTTTCTTCTTTGGAGAAGAAAATTAAAATATTTGTGCTTGTTCTTGCTTCTGTCAAATTAAATTACTTAACAATAGTATTATGTGTATTTCTGTTTCTGGTGAAAAGAAAAACAAGAGAAATAAAATATTAATGCTTTTGCTTGCTTCTATGGAAGAGAAGATTCCAACATCAAACTGTGTTCATATTTGTGTTGTCTTGCTTCCATTGAAAAGACAATTATTTAACAATTATAAAATTGTGTCAGTTTGCTTGCTTGTGTGGGAAGTAATATTAATCAGCGCTATCGTGAATAAATTTCGATGGAATTTTTTCTCTTGTCAGCAAAATCAAATTCCTAAATGGGAACAGTTCCCCTAATCAAATCAAATATTTGTTTCTCATCCAATTTGTAAACAAAAGAGCTTTCAAGTATCACACGCAATTACTGTTGCTAGCTTTTCTGTGAGGTATGGAGACAAATTTTGAAAAATCTTGGAGCAAAAAATAGCAAAACTCTAATATGAGGAATAAAAATGCGCACCGCCTTTTTTAAATTCTTTAGGAACATTTATTTTGCTTTATTTGATTTCAAGCAGTTGCTTCAATAACATCTGTCGTACCTAAGAAATTTGTTATTATTTCTTTTTTCTCTAGCCTATTATATTTATATAAGGGTTTATTCATTTTGGCATATAGTTTGTAAGATACCTTAATATTGCCCGTAGACCCCTTAAAGTTACTTTATTCGTGATCAGCATCGATTGTAATTTCGATCTAGCGATTTTTGAAATCCGCCCGCAGTTAAATAAAACAGTTTTTTTTCGAAAAGTCAAAGTTTGAGCTAGGAATCTGAAATTTATAATATATACTCTTTAGGGGCCCTTAATGCTTATGTGTAAATGTTAAAAACAAAAATAAACTATTTTACTGAAGAAATCATTTGCAAAATATGTAGTTAAAGTCGTTTTGAACAATCCCTTTATATAAAATTGTCTGCCATGCCCACTTTTTTACAAAAAAATTGTTATTTCAATAACATACTTTAAATGTTGTATAACAAAATATGAAGATCCTTCTGAACAATTCTCCCATACTTAGATTTTGTTCGCGCCCATTTTATAAGGGATATGAATAGAAATAGTGTAAAATTTAGCCTTTCCAAAGTAGCCTTTCCCTATGTTTTTTTTTTGATAAAATCCTTTAAATTTTGTATAACGAAATTGTAGACCATTTCCTTATTATAATTCACCCATACTTAGATTTTGTCCATGCCCATTTTGTGAGGTATATATATGTTAAATAGGAATAGGGTATCCAAAAGTTCACCCAAGCGGACTGTAGCCTTTTCCAATGTTTTTTTTTTATTTTGTTTACCGGCGTGAAGCTCGATAAGATGACCGCATTAAAAACGAATCCGAGACTTCTTTTCGAAAGCGTTCATCTTTATGATATCTTTTTTCTTATACGACATTTTCCCTTTCTACTAGGCAAATTAGGAAACACGAAAACATGTCTCCAAAATAAAGTAAAGCGAAGTGCCGTTACTTTTCCGACCTACGGTAAACAGATTAAGAACATACACTAAAAACGTAGCATAACGAAAGCACAATTATAAAAGCGTTCATCTTTTCGAACCCTCCTATTTGACCCGGTCAACTTTTTTAAAGCCCTCTAATGATAAAAAGATTGCGTTGATCTATGCGAGATTCCATCTTTTTGTATAATTCATCTGAGCGAGCTTTTTTTTCTGTACACCAAAACAGTCTGAAAGACTTTTCTTCTTTGCATATTGCGATGTTTTCAATTTTCAAAAAAAAAATAATACATTTTGCTGAAAGGGACAAATAATGGGTTGTCGTATTCTTGCATGGTCATGTGAGCTGATTTCACGATGTAGTTGTACGAGTATGTTTGCTTTAGAAAATAAAGTATGCATTTTTTTCAGAAATTTCTAAGGAGCGCAAAAGTCGCCAAATTTTGAACCGAAATATTGCAAATTGTTATAAATCCCAAATCGCAATTTCAACTAGCGAGTGAAAACTTCAAGTAGGCTAATTGGCGATAAATAGCTAGTGCTGACAACACTGCACACAATTATAACAACAAAAAAACTATCCTCTTTGCTTTCCATTGGGGACGGAAAATCTGAAATCTGAAGTTACTAACGGAAGGCGACACTACAGTCAACAACAAAACAAGTCACTTTTATTCTTGCTTTGAAAGCATTAAGTGAATTGAAAAATTGTGAATCCAGCTACACGATTTGGAGGCACATTTACTGCAAGATATTTAATGCGTAAAACAACTGTTGTATGTTTTATGATAAACACTTTATGTGTACATTATTTACATGTTTACAAATGTGGAACCAGCAGTAACAAAGCATGGCACTGTCGTGACGTGTAAATTACGACTATAAATGGCATATTTCGTTTAGGGATTTATCCACCGGGAAGTCAGAAAATATAGTAAGACTGAGAGACCACAACAGCCTCACTAGACTAGACATAAATGTATGTCATGAAATGAGTCTTGACTGAAATTTTGCCTCGTTGGAGACTGGGTGTAATGAAGATGTAAATCCGACACGACTCAGAGCCGATAAACACCAAAGGTATTCGAGGTGATTACTCTGCTCATATGTAGATACGCTCCATTCTATAATAGAAGCATATTAGGCTTAACTCTAAGCCTGCTTAAAAGGACGAATCCGCTCCGCATCAAAATATGTGCGTTACTTTTGCTCTCAGTTTTTATACCCTATTCTAGGGGTATATTAATTTTGACGCATAGTTTGTAACATACCTTAATATTGCCCGTAGACCCCTAAAAGTTACTATATTTATGATCAGCATCGATAGTAATGTCGATCTAGCCATGTCCGTCCGTCCGTCCGTCCGTCCGTCCGTCCGTCGGCAAAAATTAGGCCTTTAAACTGGACCTAGAGAGCTGAAATTTTAACCATATACTCTCTAGGGTCCCGAAATAATCAAGTTTACGAATTTTTGAAATCCGCCCACAGACACGCCCACAAACTCAAAAAAACAAAATTTTGGAAAAAATCGAATTTTGAGCTAGAGAGCTGAAATTTTTTATATATGATCTATGGCCCATAAAACTGATTGGGACATAAAATTTTCAAAATCCGCCCACTGACACGCCCACAATTAAATAAAACAAATTTTGGGAAAAATTGAATTTTGAGCTAGAAAGCTGAAATTTTTTATATATGATCTTTGGCCCATAAAACTGTTTGGGACATAAAATTTTCAAAATCCGCCCACTGACACGCCCACAATTAAATAAAATATTTTTTTTGAAAAACCAAAATTTTAACTAGGGGGCTGAAATTTTTAATATATACTCTCTAGGGGCCCTTTATGCTCATGTGTAAATATTTTCAAAATCCGCCTACTGACACGCCCACAATTATTTTATTTTTATTTTTGAAAGTCCAAAGTTTGAGCTAGGGAGCTGAAATTTATAGTATATACTCTCTAGGTGCCCTTTATGCTCATACTTAAATTTTTTTTAAATCCGCCTACTGACACGCCCACAATTAAATAAAACAATTTTATTGAAAAACCAAAGTTTGAGCTAGGGAGCGTTTTTATTTACAAAAGCTTAGTTTTTTCGATAAAATCCTTTAAATTTTTGTCACGCCCACTTATGAGATATAGGAATAAGAATAGGGTATCCAACAGTTCGCCCAAGCGGACTGTAGCCCGCCCCTATGTTTCATACTGATTTTACCCGGTCTTTCTCATCGCACTTCTTGATAAGCCATGTGTTACAACAGGTGTATGGTTAGAATCCTATGTTTTCCTCTAACCACAACCAGGTCGATTTCAGAAAAATATCTTTCCATTCACAAAAAATACAACTTGTAGACACTGGCGTTCATCTCTTAGGGAGATGGCGGAGCAGTTTAACATTCACCCCTGTTGGGTGCCGGGGCATAAAGGCATTCCAGGAAACTGTATGACAGATGAACTCGTCAAAAAAGGAACCACACTACCTCTTTTACCTGACAAGGTTTTCTGGGTATACCAATCGCTACTTGCAAACTTTTATTCAAGCTATCCGCAATCGAGAGAACAAACCTTAGGTGGACAAGTTGTAATATATGTCTAGCGACTGAGCATATCTGGCCAAAGCTCTACCTGCGACGCTCTGAGAATCTAATCTCACTAAACCGACTGCATATTAGCTCCACTAAAGGTGCCATTACAGGACACTGTCTGATAGGCAGGCAAGCAGCGAGGGTTGGCGTTTATTTAATCGACTTTTGCAGAAGCTGCATGGTCGAGGAGGAGGAGAAGGAGACTACACTTCACCTTCTTTGTACATGTCCTGCTTGCTCCCATAAAATAAATTTCCATCTGGGAGATTTCTTGCTTAATGATCTAAGTGACTTGGCTAACAGTGACGTTAAAAATCTTTCGCGCTTCATAAGAAGCTCCAAATGGTTTAACGAGTAGTGAAAGAAACCCCTAGATCCGTGTGGTATCACAATGGACCTAACATTGGTCTAAATGTGTTGGCCTTAAGCTGACAGCCACCCCAACCTAACCTATTCTAACCCGCAGACATAAATCTTGCATGTAAAAACATTGCATAACAATAAATCAATTTATTCTCATTTCTTTGAATAGGTTCTCAAAGTAAGAGAAGATCACGTTCGCAGTGTATTGGATGAAGCACGCCGCCGTTTGGGAGAAGTTACAAACAACCCTACCGAATACAAAGTTGTGCTACGGAAACTCATTGTTCAGGCCTTGTATCAGACCATGGAATCAAATGTCATCTTACGCTGCCGTCAAGTGGATCATAGCTTGGTCCAAGAAGTTTTGCCAGAAACTGTAGAACAGTACAAGAGCAACATTGGAAAGGCGGTATCCGTTGATATTGATACTGACAACTGTTTACCACCAGATACTTGTGGAGGAGTTGAATTGATCGCTTTGAATGGTCGCGTTAAGGTGAGTTTTCAACACAATCACTTGCTTACGGAAATTATATAATATTTAACCGTAATTGCAGGTACCAAACACTCTGGAGTCCAGATTGGAATTGATTTCACAACAACTTGTCCCAGAGATTCGTAATGCACTGTTTGGTACAAATCCTAACCGTAAATTCACCGATTAAATATCTTCTTAACTTTTTTTCTTTTTTGATTAAGTCTTATAAAAACATAAACATAAAAATAATATATTTTTAATGTAACAACAGCAAACAAATGAATCCGTTATTATAAAATCAAAGTACATAACTGCATAATAAATATACATAAACATACATAAACTTATTGAAACGTTGAAGAAAAATAAAATAGTCGATTCAAAATAAATATTGATAAACAAATTCAAGTATATAGATTATGTAGCTAAAAATATGTTAAACAAAGAAAATACACCGTTGTCAAAAAAAGTCTATACATACACTTGAATATTTAAAGAAAAGCAGCGCAGTCAAGTTTCGTGTTAATTTTTTTTCCTAGTTAAATATATATTTAAAACTAAAATTTATATCATAAACATTCCTGTTAAAAGAGAAAAGAAATTTTAAATTTCTCTAAAAAAAATAAATAAGTGAAACATTGTTTTACTACGATTCGTGTGTGTAACTAACAATAATACAGTTTGAAATCGTCACGTTACTTTTTTTATGTTCTCTTTCGATCGTTCTTTTGTTGCCTATTATTAAGAAATGTTAAATATTTTTGTTTGTCTTTTTGTTCTATAAATGGTTCGAATGCAGTTTTGGGGAGTTTTTTGTGTAGCTAAGGAAAGTGACAGAGTTGGGAAAAAAAATAAAAATAAATTGCATCGCTGCCCGAATCCATGCTAGTCAAATCAGCATCAGTACGCTTTGACCATTGGAATTCTAATGAATTTTACACTACACCAACACCAGCGAGTGGCGAATTCCACTGCTCAAAGTGTACTTTGGCTAGTAAGGGATTCAGTGCGGTGAAGTGCCAACATTAATAAAAATAATAACTAAAAAAAAACGTTATTGCGCGTTTATTTAAAATGTGAAAGTTTACACGTGTAAGCTTTACTCTCTCTCTCTCTCTCTCTCTCTTTCCCTCCTCTATAGCCTGGTATGGCGTATCGGTCTTATGGTGACAGTGTGTGTGTTTTTGTTGCTTAAAACAAAAATTTTCGTCAAATTGTGTCGTCCGCAATATTATCTTAACTCTCATCCCCAAAAGCTACACGAACAACCAAGATGAGCATTCGAAAGTTTATAAGCTTTTCCCCCAGTTTGTGTAATTATGTTTATTTTTTATTTGTTTTATTTTTCCTACCACATTTACATGCATAATTTTGTTTGTTGTTCTAAGAAAGATTAAAAAAAGAAAATACTTTAACATTGACATAAGTAAACATATATCAAACAATGTAATGTTATTGTAATGGCGAAACAGAATCAACTATATACATACAAGCGAAAATAAATCAGTATTTCATGTATTAGTCAAAATTCTATTATTGTGTTTTATGGTGAAACAAAAAAGAATAATAATCCATTTTGGTATGTTTCTTGTAAAATTTTAAATACTTGTGTTTTATTTTGTTTTCCCCTTTTATAGCCGCTGGCAGTTTTTCTCTCCTCGTTAAGTGTTTAATAAAATATCTACTCTATGTGTTCAAATATATACAACAATATTAATTCGAAATAATATGTTCTTCATCATGGCGCTAATCTTGCATACAAAAAACCAAGAACTACATTGACTTGGGCCTTACCAATAACAAATTTAATGTGGAGTTTAGTTAGTGGTTCCGATCATTTAAATGTTCCTTCTGCAAAAGAGTAAAAGGAAAAATTTAAACTTAATTCTAGATTTGTTTTTTGGTAGCGGCCTTAGTTAACTGCCATCAAATGTCCAAACGCAAACATACACCATTCTTTGTACGGATTGACGAAATGGTGGCTTGTTTTTAGCACAATCGTTTAATAGAATCCTATTCATGTTAGTTGCAGTCATATTGTTACAACAAATATTAATTTTGGAAATACCTACGTTCCTTAAAATACATATAAATATTAATTTTAACCGCTGTTTATTAAATATTGTAAATATAATAATATGCCGATAAGGTGAATTTATTAAACTGAAATATATTGTACATTATGATAGCCAATAAATAACAGACAAAGCGTTTTAATCTTCAATGATATTATAAATAATAATAGTGATATTATGGCTGCAATAATTGTTCCATACAGCTTATTGAACGAAGCAGATAAAAAAGCTTAACTAGCACTGTTGCGGATTTAAAGCAGCTGAATGTCAAATTAACGCGTTTTTATGTTTTAATTATGTTATTCCAAAACGGGTAGCTCAAGCGCAATCTGAGCTCCGATTGGATTTGTCTTTCGTTTAGAGGTTTCTTCCGAACGGATAGCTCGATAGGTCTGAGTATCTGGGCCCTGATTACGAATTACGAGACGAGAGTCACGGCTTACAATTTTGCCGTACTGATACCTCCGACTTATTCATATTACAAATTACGGGAACAACAAATAACCCTTCAAGCAAAAGCCTCCGTTTTACGTCCGCAAACGGAGTCAATGACATATGGACGACTCCGCATACGGATCCGCAAACCGACGTTTTTTGGCTCCAATTAGTTTGGAAATTAAAATAGCCGGGGACTCACATGTGTATGTATTTTGGAATTGGGCTCGATGTGCTCAGCAAAAAACACACAAATCCGAGGCTAGATTAGAATCAAGTATCGCTTCAAAGCAGATAAAAACCAACAATGGCGAACTTTCGATCGAACTCGAATGTCAAAATAAGCATGAATAATACGGATTGCCAGCTACAATGTAAACACGTGTACCTGTCCGGCGAACGGTGGAAGTGAATCAGAGCTGGGATAAAGCTTTGAATAGGTTAGTCCCTCCAAAAACTGAATTGTGTCCAGTGATGAATGGACGGACTATTATGTTCACTTATGTGTGTATGAAATCCCACTAGTGATTGATGTATTTGGTGTCAGAATTTTCAAATGCTTTTTCTTCCCTACAACGTTTTCTCCCATATTAGATATCTGTGGTATGTTTTTGTTGCTTGTTGTGCGAATAAAGATCATCTATTGATTTTAAACAAAATTTAATGATTGCAAAAACTATACTCTTCCTCTTCCTCTACAGCGAGGTTATGATCAGGAATACGGGTCACATAACCCTCTCAATTAATAGCATCCCTTCTGGTCCGCCTGTGGGGTTCACCGGTTCGACCGCGATAAACATTCGCAGGATTCCTGGTTTTAGGCCACTTCAGCACTGAGGCCAATTAAATGCTGCTTTTGTGAAATTTGTTTGATGGTCCAAGAGTTGTTTTGCCTTTCTTTTTTTAAGTGACCTTTTGATCTACTTTTTTCGACACTGATTATCTCCAGACGTGTCAACCCACGTATTTGCATGCGCACTTGCGAGACAACTTAACGATGTTAAATGTGTCGCTAGGATCACCTGGATGTTAAAACTAGATGCAAACACTTATAATAACATTAAATTATTATTCACGGTTTCATTTAGCTACAATCATTGTCCATACAAATGTTACATTAAATTTTGCAGTGACGATGTGTTTGGATCTCATCCCTTGGCTGAAAAGTGACCATGTATAAATTTAGAAACAATGCTCAATTAAGAATCTACACTTTCTCTTAACCTCACCGCCTGGATTCGAAAAACTATAAATTTAGTTTTTCTGATGTCTTCGTTCTTGAATGACGAGCCGAATTTTCTTAAAATCAGGAATAACCCCTAGCAGTGTATAAATTACTTACTTAAGTGGCGCTACAGTCCGGAATGAACCTGGGCCTCAACCAACATGCCTCTCCAATTAGCCCGGTCCTTAGCTAACTGCCTCCAGTTGCGCACTCCAAGTTGGTTGAGGTCGGTTTCCACTTGTGCGCGCCACTTAAGGCGAGGTCTTCCTCTACTGCGTCCGACGTCTGGCTGGGAATCGAAGACTCTGCGAGCCGGAGAATTGGTGTCGCCATCTTAAACGTCCAATGCGGAGTTTTTTGACCAGGGGCATGTCGCTGTACAGCTCGTATAGTTCTTGGTTGAATCTTCGTCTCAATAGCCCGTCAACGCAAACGGGACCGAAGAATTTTCCTCTCGAATCTACCAAGGATTTCTTCATCCGCTTTTGATACGGTCCATGCTTCAGCGCCGTAGAGCAGGACTATGATGATCAGGGTCTTATATAGGATCTCCTTAGTAGTTCGAGTGAGGGCTTTACTACTAAATTGCCTTCTTAGCCCGAAGAAACAGCGGTTGGCAAGAGTAATTCTTCGTTTAATTTCTGACGAGATGTTGTTGTCAGAGTTAATAGCGGAGCCGAGGTAGACAAAGTCCCGTACTACCTCAAAGTTATATCTGTCAATGGTGACGTTCTGTCCAATTCGTCGATGTTGTGAGTCCTTTCGTGATGACAGCATATACTTAGTGTATAAATTGCTTGTCCTAATAAGCAGACAGATATTAAACACCGTTTGATGGTGCACTTCGACCAACACATCTCTATAAGAATACACACATTTGTATAGCATTAGCAAACTTAATAAAATGATCACGAAAGACATCTTTTCTGAAGAATATAACTAGTAACCACTGAAGTGCAGAAGCAGCAGATATCTGCATACATTTCGGGGTGCTGTTGCAGGGTTAGCCTTTCTTTTTTTCCTAATAAATAAAAAACCATCTTATGGTGCACTTATCAACGGCCAGACAATTTCTACACACACACTTTCCTATAGAATTAACAAACTTTAGAATCCGCAAGCAACGTGCAAACGACAATGCAGATTTCAAATGCTCTTATGGCATCATGACGGTATTGTAAAGGAGCAGATAGTGTGGATCTCAACTATGACATCCGTCGATGGCGGTAAATCTCCGATATTCGACTGTCAAAAACACCTAATCTTTGCACACAAATCGTGGCATTCATGATAAACGTGGATTTTATATTTCCCCGGCAAAATGAATGATACAGGCGACTTATCATTCAACAGAACAATGTAACTACTCGGGTGTACGGACGAAATGGTTGAAAACCTACAGTAACGGCTCGAGAGACCGCTAAGTAACTTGCAGAATTATGTTTCATTTTGTTCTCTTTCTTGAAACCATCCAATAAAGAGTAAAGAAGTTACCTTTCACCGGGATGTAAATGTTTAAGGAAACTCTCCTTCAAGAGCATCTCGGCTGACAGAATTGGGATGGTAAGCTTTCCTATCTTTGAGTTCGCATGAAGAGTTGACAAAAGTACATTCTCAGAATTTGATCATCAAAAACATATACCTAATCGACCTAAACGAGGTATCCGTTCACAACGAAATTTCCATTCGAGGTAGGTATCCATTCCGATTCATTTAGCGCCACTTATGCGTTAAACAAAACAATTTCTGACATACATATACATACACGACAAATTTCTTCCGAAGCTGCGCATTATTTTGAGTTAAATGCAAGTGTTGAAAATTGAAAGCAATAAAGTAAAAAATATAATTTGTTGTTGTTTCGTTCACTTATTTGGTATTTTAGAAAAAACAACGACACTTGGTCAACACAAACCGCAGTTATTCACACTTTTAATAGATTTAAAGCAGCCGAATCTTTCAAATGAACGCGGTTGTTCCGAAACGGATACCTCTACCACAATCTGAGCTCCTATTGGATTAGTCTTTCGTTTTGGAATTTCTTCCGTACGGATACCTCGATGGGGCTGAAAGTCTCCATGCAAAGTATTACATTTCTTAAACGCAGTTAAATCAATGCATTAAGATTCCCACCGGTGGGCTTATTGATTGAGGTGTTAGCAAATAACGTCCATATCAATTTCCAACTCATGTACGTATCAAGTTTTATTACAAAAGAAAAAGCAAACCCCCATTGATGAAGTCTTTTGTTAATTAAATTTTTGGATTTATTTATTTGGAATAGATTTGCTGCGTTGCGCTATATCTACAAGTTGCCTGACTGTATTTTCATCTGTGACGTAAAGAGGTTCCAGATCTGCTTCTCCTCCACCCATTGATATGTTGGCCGTAGTACATATGGGTGGATCAACCTTCTTTCTAGCAGATGCATGAAACTCCCTGCACTTCGTCTCTAAAATAATCTCGTTTAAATTATCCGAAGAGATACCAGCCCCTGGCATTATTACGATATCGTGATGTTGGCTGCATAGTTCACGAAGATTATAAATTCCTTGCGAGCAAGAGTGCTTGAAGCCGCTTGTTAGGATTCTGCGAAAGCCTAAAGACTTTATGATAGTAACCGTTTCATGCATATTGCAAGGCGCGGTCAGGTCAAAGGCGCGATGAAAAGTCACTGGTAGATCTCCAGACATCTGCACGATTTGTCGACAGTGCCACTCAGAAACACTCCTGTTTTCATCCAATGCTCCAAATACAAATCCATCACAGCCGTGTGATTTAAATAATGCCATGTCATAAAGGATAGCATCCATTTCAGCATCAGAGTAATTAAAATCGTTTCCTCTTCGGGGCCGTAGCATACAAAATATTGGAATTGTAATGTGGGAAGACTTAAGTGCTTTTAAGGTGCCAACTGTTGGAGTTAGACCTCCTTCACTTAAAGCTGAACATAGCTCAATTCGCGATGCGCCACCCTTGAATGCAGCAAGTGCGGATGCTATTGAATCGACACAGACTTCTAACATGTTAATATCGAAAATAAAGATTTGTGTACGACCTTGAAGTGATATATAAACAAAACTGCAGCCGACGGCTGGTAGGAAATGTCAGATATTTAGAAGAGTTGTTTTTTTTCCGTAAGGTGTCTGTCTTTAAAATGGTGAAAGATTCCATTTGATTCATAGATGTCTCTGTACTGGAATTCAAATAATGGAAATAACGAAAAGGGCAACGCAATTAATCTTCATACCGAAGTGCTCAAATGTCGTTTCCATAATTCACATTTCCAAACTGATGAAAGGCGATCCAATGTCAAATCAGTGGAGGAAAGCTATATTTTTTCTTGATAACTTTTTGTAAGAAAAGGGAATTCAACTTCTAGAGCTTTCAGACTTGGTAACGGGCCATTGTACTACCACGAAGAAATCTTTTTTTTGGTGGACAGGTTGAAGAAAACAAGGTCTCATTCGTTTCTCTCCACTAATGGGTGGCGTATGTTGTTATTCCCAATGGGGATTAAACCTGCACTGCACGGGTCACAAGCCAACGCTTTAACCTCTATACCATCGCCACCACTAAACTGTGATAATTACGGTTCTATCAAGCCGATGTCACACGCCATGAATATTATTGAGCGGGTGCTTCCCGTTCTCTGACGAAGGGAGGTTTTATGTCACAGTTGTGCCCCCCGTGCTCACATTCACAATTATGGACAGCGTACAAAAATTAAACCTATTATGTACAAATAAATTCTGAGAGCAAAATTGAAAAGCCCAACGGAAAAAAACTACATAAGGTCTAACACGAAACTGCCATGCCAAATCCAGCTTTATACCATGTTCCCACCGACGTGATTAAACCGATTTATTAATAACGATAGGCAGTCCCGCCGAAAGTTTGACATTCATTTCTATTTTTTTTTACAATTTCTACATTATTAGCAACCAATTAAATAAAAGTGTGGCATATTTATAGGAATTGTTGCATATTCGTAGGAGTTTTGGAATAATCATAGGATTTTTTTTTGCTGAATAACCATTTTATATATACTTTATAGTACATACACATTAAAGTACTTATCAAGATATCAATTAAAGGAAAACGATGAAAGAAAACCAAATAAACTGGTTTGTCTCTCTTTATCCAACCATTCTGGTATAGTCCATCCCAAAGTAAAAGAAAGATCCCAACATGCGCAGTAGCAATTTATTTAAGGGATATTTTCTCTTTTAAAGTATTTTTGATCGCATGAAATTCTTAATGCTTTTCTCTACTTTATCTTTTTTGTCTACCTGTGTGCCCATGCGCAAAGTATAAAGGAAATTCCATTTCAACCCTTTTTAATAATTAATCACAACTCTGGCTTTCATTACTATCCACATATTTGAGAAGTGCAACACCCATCAAATTTTCCTTTTCTTTGGGGTGGGTAAATGAGTATCTTTTGCATGCGCCAATGACGGTTCTGTGTGGACATTCAGTCCGTGTCATGTCTCGATCGTCGATCGAGAGATGTTTTCGCAAGCAGGGGTATGTTTGTTGTATGAAATGCGCACATATTTTTATAGCTATAGTTCTGGTTGGAAAAGTAGTTTTGTTGTCGCTAACAGAATAAAATCCCTGATGTGAAGAGACCTGCGCAAGAAATTTTCAATTAAGTTGGGACTTGCTATATTATTTAAGTATTTATTTTTCTTTGGAAGAAGGAGCATAGGCAAGGAAATGTTTTGAGTTTTGACGATTCGCATCGTGCGTCGCCTCGCCAAGTAGCATGTATGATGAGAGGGGGATTGTGGAAGAAAAGATTAGTTTTGAAAGAAAAAATTTAATAAAAACTGATTTCGATCTGTTTCATCAAATAAGAAATATAAGTTTATCGGCTTTTAGACTCTTACTATTTAGCCTACATCTTGTCGAAAAATGTACCGATTTGTATCATTCCTTTTGTAATTGATTCAGAGACATTGAATCTAATTAATAAAGCATTTACATGTTACTTTGTATTGCACCATGCTGCACCAAATTTATTTTATTCAAATTTTATTAATTTATTTTTAAAATGCCGAAAAACACTTCTTAAGACAATTGGATCTGGGCGAACATCTGCCATTCCTAAAAAAAATAAAAATGAAATAGTTCGAAGCCTAATAGCACGTTGAATAAAGAACATGAAATGGGAGTTCCTTGTGACAAAAAACAAATGCCAGAATAAGTCGGGTGAGTATATCTGACCGTGCAGGGAAGGGCTTAGAATATCACTGTAGCTCCATCCAAGCAGCGCTTGTCGTAAAAGGAGACTAAGGGGGAAATCACATCTATGCATTTTAACATCCGCGTGAACCTACAATTGCTACAGTTCGGTATGGAAAAAGTCTTTCTTTTCTAAAGTGAGTTCGAAAATTCGAAATATGCATTTACTTTACTAAACTTGTAGGTAGGTACCTTCTTCTTGAGTTAGAAAGCTGAAATTTGCAAAATTATACTCTCTATGCTCCCGGAATGCTTAAGTTCAAAGATTTTTAAAACAGGGGTTTTTACCAATCGCGCCATACAAAGCATTTTGCAATGCCCTCTTTTACGGGTATTTTTATAAAATCCTTTAAAAAAAAAACCTACAAACCGCAGACCATACCCTTGTTAACAAATCACCCTTGCTTAGATTTCTATCGCGCCTACTTTTTGGGGGACAGATACAGGAATAAGGTATCTAAAAGTTCGCCTAAGTGGACTGTAGCCTCTTCTTATGTTTATAATATTTTCTTTTTATCGAAAACAAATTTCTGGAATGACGGCATTCAAAAGGAAAACATAAACATTAAAAGAAATAATCGACCCATTTCATTAAATTTTTGTTTAATTAATATAAATAAGTGAATATTAAGGCTTTTTAGCTTAAAGATGGAAAATTTGTTTTAATTTTCCTAAAACGGACAACTCGCTTATGCCGACAAAATCGTGCACCATTGGTGTCCGTTGAAGTGAGATTTCACTGTATATTATTTCTGGGATGGGATAACAAATTTGGGGTGCTATAACACATGATACGCCTAACCATGTACTTGATGAAGTTCAATACTTTAAATTCTATGCACATGGGTTACCTATAAACTTTCATTATTGTACCTACATTAAAAGATAATTTAAAGACTAATGCCTTATCTTCTTCACTCTATAAGTACAACTTTTCATAGTTACCTCGATTAGTGAAACTTCTTGTGTTTCTTCATCTGTTTTTTATTAGCATGTTCTCCTTTGCTTCGTTATTTCTGCTGATATTTTGCATGTAGTTTTGTTTGGAACTGGACCTGGATATCAGCTATTTTATATAAACTATAACTCCAAAGTGAGGAGAGTATGTTTGTAGAATTTGTTCAAAATACAAACTCGTCCCAACAATACAATACAACAAATACAACTACTAGATACCAGATATTTGAACTTTTGCAATTGGAAATCACTCTTCCATTCATATAAATGTCTGGAATAGGTCGGAGTGGATCAAAGAACGGGAGTGACGCCATCTTTCTTTTTGGCCAGTACAATTGGAGATGCCCCTGGGCTTTTAGAGCTTTCGATGACTCGTTCTTTCTCCATCGTCGACACCATCTATGCAACCTTACTTTTTACTTACTTAACTTAACGGGCTCCGGCAGACCAAGTGCTCTGGCATCCGCTATGGGATGTCATAGGGTGAAAAGGTTTTAAGAATTAAGTTTTACTAAAAGTAAACTAGTAAGGGTTTAAGAACTCAAGGCATATGTACATTTTCTCGTTTAAAATAAAACTCAAAGAAAAAGCCCAAATTTACTGAAATGTGGACTTAAAGTCAATGCTTATTAATAAAAAATAATGTCCAATGTCGATCCGATTGTTGTTAAGTAATAAGTGATGCTTAAACCACAAAATTGCCTGAAACAATTCGCGTTGACAAACGCATCTGATTGAACAAAAGTAAATCAATGAAACCTATCACATCACAATGCTGCGTTGCGTTTCAACTTCAAAATAATATACGTAAAAACATAACGTAACGTTCGCTGTAAAGCACATCAAAGCGAAGGTAGGGAAAAGTATGGACTCAGACCAAAAATTCAAATTTACCGAAGACTTGTATCGCTACCAAGAAAAGCTTGACACTGCATACTTTTGGCTACCTAAGCGTTCACTCACTGTGCCTTACAGCAACGTTAAGAGTCGTTCATGCTTATTTTGAGATTCGAATGAATAGTCAAGTCATATAAATTTTCTATTCGATCGAATCTCAAAATACAAATTCTAATTCGACAAACTTTCGTCCGAATTCGAATGTCAAAATCAGCATGATTAAGTTCTGCCCCCCCCCCCCCCCCCCCCGAATCTCATTTTGAAGTTGAAATGCAACGCAGCCTTGTGATATTTGCATTGATTTCCTATCGTTCAGCTGGATGCGTAATGCCTGACCGATGAACCCCATGCAGTGATCTCCGGACTTCCCTTTGGACCAGATCCAGATCATGCCTTGTCGTTAAAGAAAAGAAAAGGAATGGAGACCCAGTGGGATGGGGATTTGAAGACTTACTAATGTTAAGAACGTTTGCTTTCGAAATAGCTGACCGTTGAAAAAGAAAGACCGCCGCTGGTCACGGGTACTCAGTCCATAACGAATACTTGCGAATAAAAGGGCATAATAAAAAAGATGTTTCTTGTTTTAAGGTTGATTTTTTATTGTTTTAAACATTCTGAATTTCTTTTGAATTTGATTTACTTTTTTGTTTCAGTACGATTTAAAAACAGTTGTCCCGCTTCCTGCATGCTTATAGAGAACAGTCAAAACGTACACATTAAGCTGTTGCATTGTACAATATTTTGGCATTCGTATGTATGTATTTGTTTTTCCGTTGGTATAAAAAATCAATTTCGTAAATTTTGCACTTGTTGGTTTGTGTGCTATTTAACTTTTGTGAATAAAACTATCGTTTGTTTTCTGCAGGGATGTTGATCTCTTTGATGTAGCTTGTATTTAGTTTACGTAAACAAATTCAGATTTTTAACATATGGTTTACTTAGCTGCGATTTCTTCTGCAATTTCACCTTGCTCATCTTCAGACTCTGATTCTGAATAAAAATAAGAAGAATAAATAATCTTATTTACAGATATTTTAAGTTGCATCCGGAACAAACCTTCTTCAGCGCTCTGCAACCATTCGACGAGTTTTTTCATTTGCTCAAGGAAATGCATTTTACCCTTTGGTGAATGCGCATCCTTATACCACCTTAAAATTGTTTCTTCTGACAGCACCTCAGCTATAAAAAAAGTGATATAATTAATACCAATTTCAATGCAAGAAATAATGGAACATACTTTTATAGAATAATAAAATAATTTTCTGGAAGGCCTTCATGAAATTCATATTCTCATAACAAAATTCTTGAACTTTCAGAATCAGTGATAACTCGGAACGATTAGTGGATGCAAATGACTGCAGTAATGGGCAGTAGCCTTTTAAGTGTCTCACTGCTTGATCTGTTACTAACTCTTCCTTTTTATTCCATTCGCCGAGTGACATAACTGTGGACCAAATCTGAAAAAGAAAAGTAATAAATTTATTAGTTGCAAAAGGAAACGAGTATTAATTAAAAAAAAAACATCAACAACTTACAATGCTAATAATTTCATGTTCGGGAATGTTTGATTTCAGTGCAAACTCTTTAATGTCAGCAGCAATTTCTGTGTGAGGTTTCTCATCGTTAATATCATCAAGAAGGGTCTGCAAAAAGGGAAAGATTTGGACATTTTAGAACGCAAGTCTTTAGACACATTACATAAAATAATCATTTTAGGGGAAGCTTGTGGTTCTGAATTCTGATCTTTGTTTGAGCTTTCATTGGCCTCAGAAACCGGATTTATTTGGTTCTTCCGTGGCAAGCAAAAGTTCAATTATTTCTCTAGCATTCTTGTACAACAATAAATAGCATACCATTTCTGGGCTAGGTCTGTTCTCAAAGCTGCATCAGCGATTGACTGATTATTTAAAAAGCATAAACTGACTATGGGGGTTTGAGATTATTGCAATTCGGTTTATGTAAATGTTATAAACTTGTTAGTTTGTCAATTTATTTTGTGCAAATTATTAGATTTTTGTTGATAATATTTTACGTTCATTTTTCATATTGTTTGTTTCTTTTCGCTTTGACATATAAAATATGTATGCTTCAAAGGACCAGTAAGTGACCACTGCGGTCGTTTGGTTATCTTATATATAACCTCTATTGCGAGTGTCAATCGACAGTTGATAATTGACTATTTTCAATGTGTGCTATTGTGAACATATCATTTTCATTGATATTCTTGTCAATCGAGTTTTTTTAATTGACTGCGATTGACAAAATCCTTTGGAATTGTTCGTTCACAATAGCCCACATTGAAAATAGTCAATTATCAATTGACACTCGCAATAGGGGTGATAATCTTTCGACGCTGATCTTCTGGTCATTTGGCAACTGTCATGCAGTATATTTTTCCATTTACATGGTTGGGTTCGCTGTTAATGTCTGAACTTTCATTGGCCGCAGAAACCTGATTTGTTTGGTTCTTCCGTGGCAAGCAAAAGTTAAATTATTTCTCTAGCATTCTTTAACACAATAAATAGCATACCATTTCTGGGCTAGGTCTGTTCTCAAAGCTGCATCACCGATTGACTGATCATTTAAAAACGAAAAACTTACTATGGGGTTTAAGGTAACTGCAAACTTGTTAGTTGTCAATTTATTTTGTTCAAATTATTAGATTTTTGTTGATAAAATTGTACGTTCATTTCTTTTCGCTTTGACATATGCGGTGTAACCGTGAAACTACGGTCACTTGGTAGTATCTCATATATAATTTTCTCGACGCTGATCGTTTGGTCATTTGTCAACTGGCCATGCCGTCTAATTTTACATTTACGTGGTTGGGTTCGCTGTTAATGTCTGAACTTTCATTGGCCGCAGAAACCTGATTTGTTTGGTTCTTCCGTGGCAAGCAAAAGTTAAATTATTTCTCTAGCATTCTTTAACACAATAAATAGCATACCATTTCTGGGCTAGGTCTGTTCTCAAAGCTGCATCCCCGATTGACTGATTATTTAAAAAAGCAAAAACTGACTATCTGGGTAAGTTTATTGCAATTTGGTTTATGTAAATTGTAAATATTATAAACTTGATTAGTTGTCAATTTATGTTGTGCAAATAATTAGATTTTTGTTGATAATATTTACGTTCATTTCTTATATTGTTTGGTTGTTTTCGCTTCGACATAACCACTACGGTCATTTGGTTATCTTATATATAATCTTTTCGACGCTGATCTTTTGGTCATTTGGCAACTGGCATGCGGTCTTATTTTAAATTTACATGATTGCGTTCGTTGTTAATGTCTGAACTCTCATTGGCCGCAGAAACCTGATTTGTTTGGTTCTTCCATGGCAAGCAAAAGTTAAATTATTTCTCTAGCAGTCTTTAACACAATAAATAGCATACCATTTCTGGGCTAGGTCTGTTCTCAAAGCTGCATCACCGATTGACTGATCATTTAAAAACGAAAAACTTACTATGGGGTTTAAGGTAACTGCAAACTTGTTAGTTGCCAATTTATTTTGTTCAAATTATTAGATTTTTGTTGATAAAATTTTACGTTCATTTCTTTTCGCTTTGACATATGCGCTGTAACCGTGAAACTACGGTCACTTGGTAGTATCTCATATATAACTTTCTCGACGCTGATCGTTTGGTCATTTGGCAACTGGCCATGCCGTCTAATTATACATTTACGTGGTTGGGTTCGCTGTTAATGACTGATATTTCATTGTCCGAAGAAACCGAATTTGTTTGGTTCTTCCGCGGCAAGCAAAAGTTAAATTGTTTCTCTGGCATTCTTATACAACAATTAAAAGCATTACAACATTTCCTGAAAAATTCATCGCAACAATTCATCAGAAACGAAGAAAATGGATTTTGGAAGCACTGTTTATCCCCGCTAAAGTTAGCGCATATAGGATAAGTTGGTGTTGTATTTTACATGCAAATTTCAAATTATCCCTATATCAGCGTGCAAAAAAACACTAGTGGGTGAGTCAGTAGATTTTGAAAATCTTAAACCACGAGTCAAAATAAATATCCTCAGAATAGGATACAATGAGCATGAGTTTAAAGATAGAGTTTGACAAATTAGAGGGTGTGGGGTGTGTCTTTTTGTTTTCCTTTGTTCTGTTGATTTGTTTAGAATTTGTGTCGTCACTAACACAACGCAATACAAGACACATATATTCAGTAGAAACTGTGAAACCGATTTTCAATTCAATTCGACGTATTGCTCTAATGCATCAGTGGTCTTGCCTTAGTAGAAGGAAATGATAGAAATACGACGACAAAACAAAACACAAAGAAAAGGATTTAGTTTTTATTTATTTCTACTAAGGCAGAGGTTAGTGTGTTGGACTATTAATCTAAAGGCTTTAAATTGTAGGTAGAAGCTAACTTAAAGGCCCTTATTTTTATTTTTTATTTTTTTTACTTTTTTCAATGAGGAAGGGTAAAATAGTAGTGACCAGTAGTTGGTTTGCAAATGGAACGCGCCCAGTATCTCCACGGAGCAATACACATTCAATACATAACCAAAAAATTAAATATTTACCTGTTGAAGTTCCCGTTTGGCTTCTTGACTAGCCTGAGCTTTGTGTAGTTTAATTACTTCAGCAAGTCCCTTATCGAGAAAAACTTGTTTTAAATATTCTTCAGTACGTTTGTTTGGTGGGAAAAATTCCATTAACCTAAAAAAAAAAAATACAAAAAAATTGTGGTTAAGTCAAAGTAATGAAAAAAAAAAAAAACAGAATAAGCGACAGACAAAATCACATTTTATATTATTATTTATTATTATTTATTAACAAAATAATTATATGCTAATATTAATTTGAGGATCACTAGCTGCAGAGGCTAACGGCTATGGATATGGATAAAATATTATACAATAATACTAGATACTTTTATAAACTCGCGAATTATAGAGATGTTTTGGATAGTTGGGGTTTTTAGTATTGCGATCACAGAGTTGTTTTTAAAAATATCGTTTATGATGGAAGTTGGCAGTGAACATTGTCCTAGGGCCCAGTGTGTTTTATGTCGATGCTGGAGTTGCATGTTGTGCACTGAGGATGGTTCTCTTTTCTGAGAAGATGTTGGTGCGAGGCGGAGGTGTGACCTAGTCGGAGTCTTACAAATTTTATAAACAGCCTAGCCCTATCAAGATATTAGGCCCGTTCGCGTACTTTATGTGTAGAAAAATTTCTAATCTCCAAAATCGAGAATCCTCTCATTTCTAAGAAAAGTACGCGAACGCTTTTGTGTAAAAATGTGAAAAACGTCTTAGTTTGGCTTGAAAAGAAGCAACAGCTGTTTTTTTTTTTGTTGGCAAACTCATAGGATTTCATCATTTGACAGTTTTCATTTTCTTACCAGCTGAAATTCTGTGTGAAGAAAAATGAACGAAAGTACATGTTTCTTTCGTTCATCTTTTTACCATTTTCCTAGTACGCGAACGCGTTTGTGTAGTTTTGCACGAAAGTTTATATAAATTTACGTTTGCATATTAGTTCGCGAACGGACCTATTCATTCAGAAGATTTATCCGATTTTTACCAAATCTGCTTTAGGTCATTACTAGTTTTTTTTTTGTAGAATGTGTAAATATGTACGTTTTTGTCTACTGAATTTAATGATTCGAGTCACCGTCGGGCAGGGAATAAAAGACGTAGAGTAATTAGGGCAAGAAGGGAACATATGACCAGTCAAAGAAAAAGCAAACTACATAGTTAGTTAATATTTATTAAGCATTACCTATCTGCTGTTTTTAAAAGTTTTACTTTGTCATGTTACATTTCCTAAATTGACTAGAAACGTATTTGTTTATTAAAAAAATGTTTTAACAAAAATTGCTATTTCTCTCTTAAAATTTAACAAAACTGTTTAATTTTGTATGTTATTTCAGACTACATGTCCTTAACGCTTCATCAAAAGATCTACTTTGTATAGGCGGACCAGTAGGGATGTAGTATTTGGAAGGCTTATGATCCCTTTAATCCTGATCATAGCTTCACCGCCATTAAAGGAAGAAGACAAAAATACATATTGGGCTAAACTATGTTGGCTTCTGCTGATAGCCGATTATATGTACCTAATCCCCTCCTAGTACAGAAGAGGTTGACTTAATCCTAAAAAAGGCGAACAAGTCCACTGGGTACCGAATCAACCAACCAGTACGCGTGGACAAAACCATCAATAGAACAGACTTTTGCCCCGGAACATCGATAATAAATCGAAAACATCGTTTTTAAGTTGATGGGAATAACGTTTGAAGATAGTTAACAACCCTGCAGTCATAATTTTCCCGTTTGAGTGTTATGACTGCATCTAAAACGCATCTGATGCATTCTGGAACTCCTCCCAATTTTGATGTATTTGAGGATTTTCCAAAAGAATGTTTACGAATATTTAGCGAAAATTCTCAAATATACTCTTAAAGGCGGACCAGTAGGAAGGAAGGCAGTAAACTTGGAGGGTTATTGTCCCTTTAATTCTGACCATAACTATAACTTCGCTGTTAAGACGAATTTTTGGACAAGAAACTAACTTTGCCCATACACCTTTAAATCTAAAGCTTAAGTGATTATTAATGATTCGCATGTAATGACGAATATACAAACAAACAAAAATTGTAGGAAATCATAGAATAACCCAAATAAAATAGTTTTATTTGTAAATTTAAAATAATTTTCAAAACAAGTTACTCTTGAAGAGTTAATTAAAGAACTCAATGTTTAACAAGTCGAATTCATCCTGAAGCTTTTAAAATTTGTTGATTATAAAACACACAAATGTTGTCAGAACCTACTGAATCACAAATAAAATTATTTTACTTGTGAATTTCATAAAGATTCTCTATTTTTTTTCTTCTTGGAGAGTTAATTAAAGAAGTCAACTGGTTATACGTTAAATTCATCCTGAAACTCTCCTTAATATATTATTATAATAAAATACATAATGTATGCATGGAATACATCTAGAACTTACTTGCTTTCTAGTCCACCCTTTTTAAGAGCTTGAACGAGATATGTCATTCCTTTCTCCTGCTTGAATGTTAAAAACAATTCAACGAGAAAATCAAGAGCAATACCATCTTTAATAAGATGCTCGTTGTTTAATACCAACAAAACAGTCGGAGGTATTGCCCCGTTAACTGCAATAAAGAAGTTTTAATGTTGAACTCATTTAGTAAAATTAATTTGTATGTGAATAGTAAAGCAAAAATGTGCATGGATTTGTGGCTCCTGGAATATGATAACCTCCAAAAATCAGTACACCAAACGAGTTTAATTTCCCAACCTTAATAATTTCAAACATGATTAGATAAACATGTGTGAATTTTAGTAAAGTTGGGATCAGGACTAGATTTAAGGTTTTTTATTGTACATATGTACTTACTCATCCAAAGTGCAGTCATACGAGCCAACTTGATTCGTTCGCTGGGAGTAAAGCCTTTAATAAAAACTAGGACTTTCTTCATTTCCTCCTCGAACATCTTCTCCAAGTACTTATATCTACGCATGAGCTTAATGAATACCTGAAAGATATATTAATGCTGTTAGATGGATTCTGAATTTGAACAAATAACGAGTTTTTAGCAATACGATTAGGTTTTAAAAATGACAACGCTTCATTCACATATTATTAATGTTTGGATGCACTTTCCCGCATGGCGAAAAATGCACTTAAAATATTCAGCGGTGGTTATTTCGTTTAAGCAGTTATGGTGAAATACCGATCAGAGGTATTTGAAGAGCTTAAATCGCTCTCGCCCTCATTGGGATCGTCGGTTAGGAATCAAATCGACAACATTCGATCGATTTTGCTGTTAGTATTTTATGTAACTCAATCGATAAACATATTTTTTTTTAGCATTTTTAGCAGAGCAGAACGCTTGCACGATTTGTATATGGGCGGTAAAGTTTTGTAAAACTTAAACGGGCCTTGTTTGGATGAATGTAATTCAATCAAAGTAAAAATATATATATGTAACAATTATAGAAATCTCCACATTAAGTTTTATTAAATATGGAAACAAGTAAATTGTCGATTCAATTTTGCATACATTCGACACCTTTTATCATAAATCACAATCAAACAATGTGGCAGATAACTGGTTCTAATTGTATGCTACAAAAAAGTATTATTTAAGTCCTTTAGAAAGATATAAATTGAATTAAACTTCAGTTAAGGTGGGCTTAAAAAAGCGAAATGCGCCATTTGTATGCTGCATTTGTAGTACGATTATTTTTGCGGCTACATTATCAGTTTTTTCCCAACGGTAATTCATTTATCAAAGTTTAGAATTAAAAAAAAAAAAGATAACCGCCTTAAAAACTAAATATTTAGAATAAATAGATTGTAGCAATTATAGAAATCTCCAATTCTTTATTTATCGAACATGGAGACAAGTAAATTGCCGATTTTTTATCGCATAACTTCGACACCGGTTATCGTAGGTTCACAACAAGTATGGCAGATAACTGGTTCTAATTGTATGCAGGCGGCTATAACTACGCCAGACTAAAAACTACGAGAACTTAAATTGTTACAAAAAATAAATTATTTGCTTACGTTTTTACATAGCTTTCTTCACCTGAATCTAACTTAAAATAATGATGCTGCGATTTTTTATATATAAATTACCTGCTCATGGTTTCGCATTGCCTCCATATCTTCGGGTGCCTCGAAAATACAGTAATTTGTTCGAGGTTTCTCGCCATCCTGATAGATTGAACCTCCAGGAACTAAAAGTACGATTTTTATGTTACATTTTTTTTTGTTATACTTTATTAAAATTGTCTTACCCAATAGGCCACCAGCAATTAGAATATCGAATAGCACTTCGCCGTAGCGACGATAGTCAAGTTTGTTCCCAGCAAGATCTAGATATTTTGAGATTTGTTCCAAGTCGCCCTCAGTTTTATCAAGACCAGCAATGACCGCGTCACGGAATCCCGTGGGGTCGAATTTCTCTTTCTCATCTAAAATAAAAATAAATAAATCTTTTTTATATGCTCGGCAATAGTTTAAAATTGTGCAATTTTTTACCTCTTTTTCTGGTCTTGATGCGCTGACCTGATAGTACTGGTCTTTCAGTTTTTTGACTCATACAACAAATTGCTGTAAAAGAATTTTTGTTTAGTTAACATAAGAAAAAACAGTTGATTCGTTAAAAAATTAAATTCAAACAATGAGAACGGAATGCATCTTCGCTTAAAATCTTAACATAGTCAAAATATGTATAGAAAACTTATAATTTTGATGTCAGCTGAATCGCACGATACTGAACATTATAGCGCAAAAAAAAATGTTAGCATATGTCATCGTTATTTGACAGCTAATGTAATTTTCGGACAAACGAATTTAGGCCGACGTTTGCTATATACTCGTACATACTGCTCTATCATTAAATCCGCCGGGGGAATACATCCGCAAAATTAAATCATTAAAAACTGAAGGATCAAATCTAGCCATATATTTTTTTTATGCGCAGGTAGATAGTTGCGAATCAGAGATATTTATCTTTTGGTTGACAGAAACTTGTTCAATTACTTTCCTGAGTTTTTAACCGATGTCATCTCGAAAGACACATCACATGTGCAAATTTATATTTGAAACCCGTCGAATTGCTTTTAATCGAACACCAATCTGACTCTTAAATGTAATATAGGCAGGTAGGGTTGCAAGTGACAGCAATCTGGTAAGAAAATTGCGTTAGCGTAGCATTGAATGTGGCGAACATATTTTAGAGCGTTTGTACCCCAATTGCAGGCCGGATAAAGCCTTGCGGAAACGAATCCCCTTAATTCAAGTTTTGATGTGAATTAAGCTCCAAGAAGAATTTTGAAAACAAGTAAGGAATGGTTAGTTTTTACACTGCTATTTTTCTTTAATGAAACATGCAAAACGAAAAAGGTCACCACGATTATTGGTAGTGTCAATTGATTGGTAAATTTAAATGCGCCCTATGAATAAAAATTACCACTTACTTTTTAGTAAAGGGTTAAAGGAAACGTTGTTCGTGTGGTCCTTATAGGCTCACGAACCGCTCCACGGATTTCAACCAAATTCGAGCGTTTCGTGACAGCACACGGACAATGTTCATTCGACAGCAAATTGTAAGCAAATGCCAACAAATATTCATACGACCCAATGTATGCTGTTGTGACCGTAAGTTTTTCATTTACTGTTTTTGTCAAATCTAACAATTTGAGTCGTAAAATCTACCTCTATTTGTCTTTAAACGCCCTTTTAGGAGATCAATTATCAGTTTAGTTGACAGCTCAATTTTTGAACTTATGGGAATTTTATCAGTTTCAGCTTTAATTTTTGCATTCACAGGTCAGTTTAACTGAATGGGTTAACTTCCAGCTCAAGTGAGAAGTTCAAAATTGAACTGATAACTGATCATTTAAATGGTCCTTTATCCTATTAATCCACACAAAAACAGTCAAATAGCACCAACAAAATAAATAAAAGGATATAAAAAAAGGTTCAAGGTTCATAAGGGTTCAAGAAATTTGTTAATTAAATACATCATGTAAGTACATACAAGTACGCAGCGGCTCAGTTATTAGTGCGTTGTACTACTAATCGAGGGGTCTCATGTTCAAATCCTGTTGGGACCCGGTTAAGGTGTTACCTCAGGTGTATACCGTTCATACGGCGAAATGGTTAGAAGCCTATGGAACGAACTACACGGTCGCTCAATTTTCAAAGCCTCTCAATAGATTCATTGAAATATCTCGTTTCCTTACATTTTTTGACAGGGAGAATCGGAGATCTCAGGTTTGTTCAGATAAACTTGTGGCTATTCGGGACTTGTATGAAAAATGGGTCGAAAATCTACAGTTTTTATATGTCCCTTATGAAAATATTACTGTCGACGAGCAGCTTATTAAAATACGGAATCAAAGGATGGGTTGCAGCTGATGCATCGAATGCGATCTGTTTGAACTTTCATGGGAAACATTCAAGAAATGCACCTCCCGAGAGAAACCAAGCGGAACGAGTGGTTTTAGATCTAGTGTCAACTTGTCGTGGAAGAAATAAAACTACCGATAAGTTGGCAGTGGTGCTACTAAAACTCAAAACTACTCTTGTTGGTACAGTGCAAAAGAATAAAAGATTCTTGGCAGTTTGGGGTACAGTTAAAAAGCAAGCAAGCTTCCATCTAACAACGAAGTTAGGCTGATGCATGCGGAATGCGCTCAAATTAATTTGTTTTGATTATTCTGGTGAGGATTCACCCGCAATTGATGCTTAATGAACGAAAACTAGAAAAAAAGAACAGCACAATCACAAGGGCTAGAACAAGGTCTATGCTCCAACAGAGCCTAATCCCTTGGTTTACAGGGATAGGTATGTCCCAGCTCCCTGCTGAGATGAATGAATGAAATAACTCTCTATATATATATAGATATAAATATATATACGAGTGAAAAAAAACTCAGATCAAATTAGAACAGCAAAGTACAGCATTGAGTTATATGTTCTCCTCTCAGCTGTGAAATTACAAAAAGATGATCATCAGCGTTTTCTTGTAAACTTCGGCTTTTGAGTGAACATTGACGGTATGTTTGACCTGAAGTCGATTTAACCACAATTTAAACTCGTGCCATGTTTTTTTTAAATACATATGCGAATACATATATGTAATTATGTAACAGGGGTAAGATTTTTACTCATTGAACACTAAATCCTGTACCTACTTATCTGTTTAGCATTTAACACTCCTGGTGTCTTCTGTTATTTTTGTTTTAATTCACTTAACGCGTTCGAAGCAAGAATGGCTTTGATTGTCTTGTTGTTCACAAAATTGTCAGGAATGAAATGTTGAACATAATTTGCCAAGCCAAAGAAAGCCGAAAATTGCCTACAACCATTCTGAAGTGTGACATTTTTCAGTTTCGAGAAAACGCCGTTTAATATTTTAAATAAGCTTTTGGGGACGAATTTAACGTTAACACGAGGTGATAACTATGAAGAAGGCTTTATGTACACTATAGATGTATTTATGTACAGCGAAATTTGCGTCAAGTTTAAATGGAAAAAGTATGACCATCATTCTGGCACACTCCACAGAAGAACCAAAGGCGTGTATCCAACAGCAGATTGTTTTACCATCATTTACTCGCCGTTTTTGGAAACGCGCTCATGAAACGTGAGTTGAAGCTTACACTTTCGGAAATGATTAGTTTATTACGTTGCGTGACTACCTTTACGGAGTTTGTATAAGAGTTGTTGAAGCACCTTCTTTATTAAATAGCTAGTAAGATTAAACGCAAGTTCTTATAATATGCGTGCAAAACCCCGTTAAGTGAAACATATCTGATGTACATAAATAAGTTAGAAACTGGGTAACTGGAATAACCCTATAAGCGAGAATCAAATAAAACTTCACAATGGTTTCCATTGTAACGGGTTCGACTGTTTGTACATTATATACACTAATGACTAATATCTTATCTACTTGCACCATATTTCTATACTGCATAGGTTCATACATGCTGAATTTCGTACAAAAATCCTCTATTACAATTACAAGGAAATAAATAAATGGTTACTTTACATATCTACTACACAAAATGTGTAATAAAAAAAAAAAACAAAGTCCAAAACGACAACCATTTCTTTTACCTTAACCTCAAACTACCTAAATAATGTCCATGTGGCAATGTGGACAGCGAGACAGGCCATTATCATATAACAAAAAAGAAATCAACTTCGACGAAATTCCAAAGTATGTACAGTAAGAGAAATTCTGGAAAGCGTCAGGTGTTTTGGAGAAATCGCGATGATTCAATAACATTTTGTACAGCTAATTAATGCAATAATGGCAATCATATTTAGCGCCATCATCGGTTTCCGATACTTACTTTTTTTTTCTTTGTAAAAAAATTTGATTCCGCTTTGAATACTTTGTTCGAAGAACAATGCAATTATTTCACTTGTATACTTTATATATAGCTGAGTTGAATTTATTTAAGAAACATATAACGTATCAATCTTTATTAAATTACAATTATTAACCTCGTTGGCCTTTTCTTTGTATACTATGTGCACGCAATTTAGTTATTCGATTTTATTTTGTGGACTTACAATGCTAATTTTTTATTTTCTAATAAATATAACTATTGGCTTAAATTTAAGTAGAATAAATCAAACAAAAAATTAACGTGCAATTACCTAGCACAAAATTAATGATTAAACAAATGAGAATAGTGACGTTGTGCCTTCCTCTTCCACGAAATGTGGCGGCCGTCAACGAATAACGTAAAATGAAGGATCGAACGTTAATTACATATTACATTTGGAACGGAGAAACGGGTATAGGGAGCCATGGAGGATCCCTTATCTTCATGTTCTCATTCGTAAGGTATTTGTAAGAAAAAATGTCAGCCATTTGTGATTTTGAAAAATCAAGGATAGATAATTGAAATTATGTTTCTCATGTTAATTGTCCAGCATACGAAAAACGTTTGTTGTGCAAATTGAAAACATATTTCTCTTTGCCTTCCTTGGGTGAACGAGATAAAACTTACTAATATGCGTCACCTGACCTAGGGGGCCAGGCAGCCATTTTCTCAAATTCAGGGTTCGGGTAACCTCGTTGAAATTATTAAAAAAAAAACCCACGACATCTACACGAAATGTTCACCTTTAAATTATTTATAATTAAGTCTATATACTTACAATTAAAACAAAAAAATAGTAGCTCAACCCTGAATTTAGTAAAACACTGACCGCGATAGGTACACCACGTAGGAGTAGAACGGGAAATATGATTTTTATTCGGAACTGCAATGGCCGTCGCCGTGTAGTTATCAGGAGAGAACAACTGGAAGTATTGGAATTCAAATAAGTAAAAAGAAGAGGAAGAGAAGTGAAAAGCAAAAATGACCTAAGGGACTGCTTGCACGTATAATTTTCTATAACTTTCCATTGGCCAGAAAAAGGGTGTGTTTATAAAATTTTAAAATACCACGGTCATGCTATTTCGCATTCTTAACTGCAGGAGAAATGCATATTCGTTGCATGAGTTAACAACATTTGTGTAGTGTGTACATGAAAGTAAAAGTGCTCACACAGTAGAGCGAGACGTGGTACTGGTTTCAGCGGTACCTAATCCTATTGCGAAAATTATAAACGCAAGCACCGGAGCAGTATACCAGTATTTCGGAATTGTAGCGATAAAAATGTTGCGCTTATGCATGCTTAGTTGACCGCCATGTACTTCATACCGCATGTTAAAATATATGTGGAAAACCTAATTGATGGTGAAATACAAACAATTATTTGATTTAACTCATAACTGTAAAAATACAGAAGGAAAGGTTGAAATTAAAATATATAGCTGAGGCTTCAACCAAGAAAATAAATATATGTGAAACAATGCGAATACCGCATAAGTGTTAACGGCAAAGCTGTAACTCTTCCGGTTCTGGTGTGTGATAACTCTAAGCCGACAGTCATTTCAAGTCGGAATATGTTCTTGGTTTGTTGCCGAATTGCAGAATGGCTGGAGAGAAAATAAAAGTATAACTCTTACTTCTTTTCTTTAGCGACGAGGTTAAGAACTGTAATAATTAAATAATATCCAACATTTATTTTCTGGTCTTTGATATCAAAAAGAAAATTTCTTTAATTTTTGAACAATAGACCTTGTCACGACAATGTCAGTGTCAAAAGAGAGAAAAAAAACGACAATGTCAGTGTCAAAAGAGAGAAAAAAAAAAAAAAAAAAAAGAGCTGAATGAAATGAATGAAAACAATGGCGAATTTGCATGGCGGGAAATAAGTTCTTCGCGAATAGTTACTAAAAGTTTATAACAAAGTCAAGTTTAACAAAAAAAAGTTACGGAGCTAAGAAGTAGTATCCAAACCACGTTTTGGATAATTAAAAAGTTAACATTATAATGTGATTGTGTTCAAAAAATAAAAGTGAAAAAGTGAGAATCGCGTAGTTGTGGCAAAAAATGTTTTCGTTGCGAATATCTCGTAATAATTTTATATTAAAGTGAATTATAACAAAAACAAATTTCCAGAACTAAAAAGGAGTATCCAAACACTATTTTGGAATACTCAAAAGATAACAATACATTAAGATTCCGTACAAAAAATAAAAGTGAAACCGTGACAATCGCCCTGTGGTAAAAAAATATTTCTGTTTCGAAGCAAATTTTTTACTTTAACTTACTTTCTCACGTTTTTTCTCTATAAGCTGATACTTTTTAATCTATAATTGCTTCTGTTTTCACTTAAATATACACTTTATTAACAATCACAATGATTATTCATTTCATTCAGCTGTTTGTTAGTTTTTTTTTTGCTCTTTTGACACTGACATTGTTTTCAATCAATTTGCTTTTGACGTTTGACCTTTAAGAAAGGGATGCGGCACTTCAGAAAGAGATAGCTTGATGAAAAGGTCTATCAGTTATATTTGCATTTATGAACTCGTTTTTGCTAACGCACAACTGCGGCATTCATGTAGCATTGTATGTGTATCATGAATATTTCCTGCATGGTAGGACAATACCGTTTGCAGTTATGAAATATGTACTTACAATAACACCAAAACATTTGCGTATGTCACTGAGGATTGTGGTTATTACATATCTACTTGGTTTTGCTGCTGAGAAAAGAAAATTAGGTATATAAGCAATTGTTTGTGTTTTTGCTTGCTTCTGTGGATTTTTTTTTTTCAAATAATGAAATATAGAGTGTATATATTTAGTTGGTTCTGAAGAAAATAAAATTATTTAACAATAAAATATGTCAGTGATTGCTTGCATATGTGCAAAATACAACTATTAAACAATAAAATATGAAACACATATAAAATATATTAAATTCTCTTCCAATTTAATCCTAGTGTTAAGCCTGAACTACATCAAAACAAAAGTGAAGAAAAGTACAAAAATATGGGGTGAAAAATGATGCTTGTATCCAAAGGTGTGTTTGCTCCAACAATCCATTGCATATAGATTTCGAGTAGATTTCATCGCAATCTCTCAAAAGTAAGAGATTTCGAAATCTTCCATATGTATGGGAAATCTTCGGATTTCGATGTAGATTACGAGTGATTTCACGAAATCTCGGATTTTGATTCGGTGCGACTAGCCTATTAAGTTCAGAGCATCCTCTGATACTCTGAACCGAGCGTGCTCCTAGCGTTCTTATTTTTTTATGAATCGCAGTTGGGCCCTCACCTAACATATGATAAGAAATCCTATTCATTTTTTGAACAGAAATGATTTTATTAAATTGTATACAATTCGTTTTGGCTGTATTTATTCTTTTACTCGCACTGCTCAGTTAATTTATTCTGAACACATAGAGCGCGCTCTGATCAAGTTTCGAACGGAAAAATAAATACAGTTTTGGATGTGTTTAGTCTTTTAAGCTTAGTACGCTGCTCGAGATAAATTTTCGCATACGGGTCCGAAAAACGACGTTTTTCGGATCCAATTAGTATGGAAATTGTAATAGCCGCGGACTCACATGTGTATGTATTATGACAGATTGAGCTCGCTGTGCTCAGCAAAAAACGAATCCAAAACTGATCCAAAAAAAAGGTACAAATCGAGGCTAGATAAGAAGAGAAACGAGAATCGAGTATCGCTAAAATAAAAATCAGAAATGTTTGTTCATGTTTATTTTATTTCTTAAAAACAATACATTTTTCCATTTGGTATACCTGCAACCATTTCTCCTTCTCCTGCAAATTAAATGAATCAAATAAATGTGCATGTTATCTATACATATGACTGTTACTTACTTTCAGCCTGAATTTGTGCCGGTAGCATTAATATCAACGAAATGCGGCCCATTGGTAGTTTCGCCTTCATCGGTTGCTATTTTTTTTTTGATTTTGATAAATCTAAATTCAAACAAAGTTAATTAAGCAAATAATAGTGTGCAATAATAAATTCAATTTTAGTTTACCTTTCAAAGAAAATTATATCTGCAGCTGCAGCCAGAGGACAGATGAACGAATCGCCATTACAAATAACTACTCTCGACTCTCGCTCTTCTTCTTATTGGCAATGTAGTAACATTCAATTTACAAATGTGTGCGTGGAACGCCTCATATATCGCGGATCCAAAAATGACGGGAAAAGTTGGGTCAGTGTTTTTGCTTGAAGGGCTGTTGTTTGTTATTATGGTGGATTTACACCATCACGCACGCGCATTTTTGCAACAAAACCGAAAAGAGAGATCCGTTTATCCGCAGTCAATGCTAATAAGGTGTAAGAGTGAGATCACTTACTTTAACTTGCTATAACATTATTATGGAGATTTGACAGATCACATGTAAACAAACAAATTTATTTTCATCGGTTTTGTTGTAGTAGACTTAAAAAATAAATAAAAACATGGATCTCGTAAAGGCTGCCGTATTAATAGTGTTTTCCATCTTGAGTAGGTACAATCGGCGATGTGAAGCAGAAAAATGTCAAAAATGTATTATTATATATTATATTCCAATTGTTTTCAAAAGATGGTTGATCGCGAATTTATGGACGAGGAGTATCTGGAGCTAGAGTCGTTTATTGAATTGCAAGAGAAATCCTCGGAATTAATAAAGAAAAAAAGAAAACGAATAAATAAAACGATTTTTAGCGTAGAGCAGAAAAAAAAGTTGGCGATGCTGGTGGAGCAACATCCATCAATATGGTGCCTTGCAGATAGGTACCACAGCAACTTGGACGCAGTTAACGCTGATTGGAGAGCTATATCTGAAGCAATAGGAAAAACAGGTAAGTTCCGGTTACTTCTTAAAAAGCACATAACTCAAATGTATTTTTTTTTCTAGTTGATGATGGCAAAGTACAATGGAAATCTTTACGGGATAGCCATCGCTATCATAAAACAGCCAAAAAATTGGAGAAGTCAGGGAGTGCCGCAAAAGAATTCTCCGAAGACAATGAAGAACATCTTTCAGAGGATAACGTTGATTGGGAATTCTCTGCGTGCCTATCATTCCTCACGCCGGCATCTAGCAAAAGAAGGTATATGTTACTATGCAATACAGATATGGTTCATTTATTTCACTTTTCCATATGTTTCCAGGACATTTACTAACGTGTCAGTTAGTGATAAGAATTCACTTGAAGATGTTAATTCAAGTACTCCATGCTCCAGCTACAAATATGTATGTTAACATTGCCCCTACGCAATTCAGAAGATTCCATTGAGCATTAAATTCATTGGAAATCTTCAGCATTTGAACTTCGTCTAGCGGAGGAATTTCTCCGGATAAGGCTTTACAAATTGCAGAACAAACATCTTCTAGAATTGTTCCAAAATGTTGTTTGCTTATCCTATATACTGATGCAATGTGTCTTTGTATTGCCCCACTTGATAGAAACCTGAAATGAATTTGTCGTAAATCTATCACTTCAACAAAGGAATATTTCTATGTACTCTATTACGACAGCATATTTTTCTAGTGGGGTAATGTTATCCTGTGGCCTGGTGTGTCTTAGAGGCAGCAGATATGGTTCAACAAGTTCGAACAGATTTCCAAAAGTTCTTGGATCCATACGAAAGTTTTCCTTGAAAACTTTTTCGTTTGCCACCATGTCCAAGAACTGTAAACGGATAAATTAAAGTTTATAATAGTTATATATAGCTATGCACAAATATTTTTACGTAAGGCTGTTTCAAAACGTCCCTTTGTTTTTCTTTCTTTCAAGTAGGGATTAACACGAATAGAAGGAAGCTTTTTTTGTTGCATTGCAGCTGTTGCAATGATTTGCGCTGCTGCACAGATAATTAATTCCTCCTCAATTTCATTTGTGTCCATACTTGTTATTAAACTTTAAATTTTTTCTCAATTGAATTGAATTGTTGTTGCAACTTATTTTCAAAGAACAGCTGTTTTTTTTGTGACATCTATCCACAGCTCTCCCTTTGTCAAAACTTAGCGAGAACTTTAGCTGATGTTTGGAGAGAAAAGTTGGAGACCAGATAAAATTTAGCTTAGCTCCAGCAGCGTACTACGCTTTACTCGCAATGCCCTGTTAATATATTCTGAGCACATAGAGCGCGCTCTGATCAAGTTTTGAAATAAATACAGTTTGAATGCTCTTATATGTCTGCTAAAAAAAACATAAACTTTTATTTGACCACCCAAGCTTTGCTCCGAACTGAAAAGAAAAACAACAATTTCAACTTTTTGACAGATTTGATACGTTGAGGTCATATATCTCATGTTATTTTCCATTGAGCTTTTCAGATTTTGCTCGCAGATCTCAGATTTTTCGTGCACAGTGAAACAAAAAACCGGATTGCACTTTTTTTTGTAAGTGTGTGTATGATACTTGAAAGCTCGCTTGTTATTAAATTGCAAGGCAAACAGAACTATTTTATTTCCTTTTCTTTTCCTCAGAAACAAAAACACTTCTTAAGGTAAGATTATGGTGGATTTACACCATCACGCACGCGCATTTTTGCAACAAAACCGAAAAGAGAGATTCGTTTATCCGCAGTCATTGCTAATAAGGTGTAAGAGTGATATCACTTACTTTAACTTGCTATAACATTATTATGGAGATTTGACAGATCACATGTAAACAAACAAATTTATTTTCATCGGTTTTGTTGTAGTAGAATTAAAAAATAAATAAAAACATGGATCTCGTAAAGGCTGCCGTATTAATAGTGTTTTCCATCTTGAGTAGGTACAATCGGCGATGTGAAGCAGAGAAATATCAAAAATGTATTATGGCGATTAAAACATATGATAGCAGCGCCCATTTTGTTTTATAGGAAATCGAAATTTCGTAAGCCATCGCTATAAAAATATCAACATGCATAGCTGTCCCATTATTCCTACCACGTAAACAAGATGGCCGACCTGAATACGTGTCACGTTTTTTTGCATGTTAGGTAATGCTGTCCCTTTCAGTCACACGGATATTTAGTATTTAGCATCCCTTTAATCTTACATGTTAGGAATGTGTGACCGTGTAAATCCACCATTAGACTGCATGACAATTGTGCATTCAAATGACCACAGCCAAATGACCAGTTTATCTGTCAAATGCCCAAAAGTTCAGCGCTGTCTGGGTAGTATATTAGACTACGTGACCACAATGACCATTTTGGTTATTTTTGCCCTGCTGGTCATTAAAGGCATTTGTTGTTCTATTTTCAGAGTGAGTTGTGGTAACGCCGTACATCTTAAAGCGAAACTTAATTTTTCAACAAAATAAATAAAACAGATAATCGGAAACACTTAAGTAATACCTAGGTATTACACAACAAATACTAAACCATGCACATAAAAATAACAAGAAAACCACTAATCAACACTGAACAAAAGCACAATAAAAATGTAATTATTAAAACAATTTACTGCAAATGTTATCCAAAAATATTATTATTATCATGTAAAAATGTAATTATTGAAGTATTAAATAACTGCAAGCTTGGAAAAGATGACAATTTTCAGATGACAAAAATGACAGCAATGCCATAACCAAATTTCAATAAATTGCATCTGGTCATTAGGTCATTATAATGGCATTCGTGCTTATTGTCCGATTACGCTGCATGCAATTTTGTCATTTTTATCTGTCAAAATCAGCATGGTCATTTGGTCATTAGGTCATTTGAGATATGCCGATTACACTGCATGACCCTATTTTGACAGCGAGAACTGTCAAAAATGGTCATTAAATGCCAACGTGGCATACAGTCTAATCTTACCGTTCGCTTAAACCACAGCACGCTTTGGCATATGCGTTGCTTTCGTTACGTCAAAAGGCTTTACGTGCGCTATGACCTTAAACTCAAACCAAAAATTCAAATATTACCGAAGACAATTCGTCGTTCCAAACACGAAGTGGCGTATGTGCAAAACTTAACTTCACAGTAGAGCCGAAACAAAAATTAACGAAATTTTGTTTTCTTATGTTTTTTTTTTTGCTTTAACTGAAAACTTTTAATAAAGCTAACAATTATTTTGAGGAAGTGGTTATTATAATGAGTGTTAAAATTGTTTTTTTCATAAACATTTACCATTTTCGAGTAAATTCTATTCCAAAAGAAAAAGATGCAGTTACGCCACTTCGTGTTTGAAACGACGAATTAATTCAGCTGATGGTTTTTGGAATGACTTATTTCGTTTCGGTGTTAACGTAGAATAGCTGTGTTTAATGAAAAAAAGATCAGAACAGAACAGATCAGATCAGCACACATGAGCGAAAACTGTCAGATCAAGTGAGAACAAAAAAGTACAGCTTCATGTGACAGCTCCCATATCAGCTGTTAAATTCCAAAATAAATAAATTCAAATGAAAAATGAAACTCAAAGTTGCTTTTGATAAATAAAATAAAATGAATACTTCAGACTTTTTAATACTCGAGATGTTGGAAGATTCTGGCAGTAGCATCATGTTAAGTTCGTCGGATATTACAACATCGGATACCAGCAATAGCGATGATGCAGAAGATTTGCCACTGTTTTTCGTTGGAAAGGACGACAGAAATGCGATTTCTAGGTATCTAGAAGAAGTAGTTGCTTCTTATACTGAAAAAGAATTTATAACCCACTTTCGAGTAAGTCGCGATTTGTATCAATGCATAGTGCAACAATTTGCATTATCGAATGAGTACATCGCAATGGAAGCGGCCAAAACATTTTCTCCAGAAATTCATGTAGCACTCTTCTTGTGGTTCGCTGGACATGAAGCGTGCTCCTTTAGAGATATAGCAGATATGTTCAATCTTTCTTTGGGAACAGTATGCCGAATAATAATTCGCACGCTTGGCTTTTTGAGCAACCTCTCAGATTCAGTTATTCGGTGGCCTACAGAGGAAGAAAAAGGTAGAACTACTCGTACCTGTTAGTATTATTTAATCTAACCGAAATAAATTTAATATATTTTATTTAGGTGCTATCGACGGTACCCGTATAAGGATTGACCCTCCTAAGCGAGCCAAGGACGATTACATAGATAGAAAAAACGTTATAAGTATATGTTTGCAAGCTATCTGTAACGAAAGGAAGCAAATTATTGACATCTTCGTTGGCTATCCAGGATCAGTTTATGACAATAGAGTTTTGGAAAATTCCGACATATATCCTGAGCTCTCAAGTTTATGTGGAGAATTGTTTATACTAGGGGATTCTGCATACGCTTGTACAAGGCACCTTATAACACGACAATGGCCATTTGTCAACCAAGCAAACGTTTTTTAATAGAAAGCTTAGTTCGGGAAGAGTTGTCATTGAACACTCATTTGGCATTCTAAAGCAAAGGTTTAGACAACTGTATTATTGCAAGTTGCGAAGTATAGAAAAACTTTGCCATTTTGTACGTGCTTGTGTTGTATTACATAATCTTTGTGGTGTGGATGGATTAATCTTAGACCTCGAAACAAACGACAGCAACGAACAAAGCTCGAACCATAAAAGTACTCCCGATGCAGCAGATCAGGAAGAAGGTTCAAGTCTACGAAACCAATTATGCGAGCAGGTTTACGCCGTATACCACCGAATATAAATAAACAAAATACGTCATTTTAATTAATTCATTTTTATTACTTAAAAATAAAGCCACTAAGGAAACACTACTTCATTATTATTACTTTAAAATAAAGCATAAAGCTTAAAAAACAACATTTATTACTATATATATATAGAGCAGAGTATTTACTGAAACTTATTTTCCTGCTGTGCCAAAATGTTTCTCAAAAAGATCATTTCATTTTTATTTCCTCTGTTCTTTCTTTGTATGCCCCTAGTTTCTTCTCCTGGTAGTTTTTTTTTCTTCATATTCTTTTTCTTTGCGCTTTTCTTTTTTCTTATTTTCTAAAGAACGAAACTCCCTCCATTCGCGGATTTCTTTTGCCACAGTATTCGTTCTTGTCGGTCTTCTTTGTTCTGCAAACGATTTCTCTTGACTTGTATCCAAAAAATTCTCTCCATCCGACATTATGGTTTCTAAAGGCGAAATTTATTGTCTTAAAGAAATATGTGTATGTACTTTATTATAATTATCTTTACCATTCGTATTTGGTTCAGCTAGTCCTTTTTCCATTAAAACTTCGTCTCGGCTCTTACCACTTCCAGAAGCACTGCCTAGCTGGTATGAGGAATGTTGGCAGCTCGTTCCACCATTATATCCGTAAGTTCACTGAAATTATTGGATTGCACCGTCAATGTTTGCCCGTCGCTGATTTTATTTCGATTTGTACGTTTTCCATTTTAACAAAAATAGCTGATGTTGCGATTCAAAGGCTGTTATAAATGTTGAAACGAACTAAAAAATTCTGCTGCCTTTGCCGTATTTCCACTGTCTATACTGAACTGATATCCTTTGCGCTTGTGTTCCTTATTTTATAGCCTGCCTGCTACGTGCCGGTGAGCTAAACGATTATGGCGTCCTTAATGATGGTAATCAGGTAGATGTACATTTCGGCCTAATCATATCGTAAGGCGCAAGCATATTGCGTGTGTGATCGTCAGTAACAGACTCAGAGACTATTTGACTATTTTCATAGTCCGAATCGTGACCACTATTTTTATTAGTTAAAAATAGTTTCTTATGATTATTTTGGTTGTAAATTTTTATTTATTTTCAAAAATTTTCAAAATTTCATGCCAACAAACAAATCAGCTGACATCAGTGACATTTGACGTCTTCAATTTGACACTTTTCACGCAGTTGCCCTTCCTCGAAAGGAGGTGCATAAAATCCTGTACTTTTCTGATATTAACTGAGCTGGACAGCGTCATGGAACACAAAGTGACAGAATGTAAAACATTTTGGGGCAAGATTTTTGCTCATGGAACACAAAATCCTGTACTTTTCTGATCTTTTCTGTGCAGCTCAGGTTCATTAAACACACCTAATTACTGTCACAATAGGTGCTAATTTAAATCTTGATTTTCCTAAGTACAACTTTCTCCGTCTTTTAACGACTAGGCGACAATCTGTTTAAAAGGATTATAATTTAAATTTATAACACTCCCACTTCACTGCATCCAAATTCGAGGATAATTGAGAGCCCAGATTATTGAATGACATTTAATAATCTATGATTGAGAGTTTGTCTCTATGAATCCATTCTGCTCCGGTGTACAGGACAGATTACCTAGGTATAAGTAGTTTGTGATATAGGGTGTTTAGGTTCCATGATGAACGCTGTGCTAGGCTAAAACACTTGAAATGCCAGGAAACCGGTGATATTTATCAATCGCACATCAATGAAACATAACTGCACTAATAACGAGCGCTGTATGCTTTTCTTGAAACAGTATTATTCGCTTATTTGCAAAAGTTGCGCAAGTTTAGTTCTTTTTCTTATCTGCTACTGAAGACTTTTTCTTATTTTGATGAACTAATGCCTGGTCTGCTGGACACTCGTACTTCCAGTACCGATTTCTTCCAGCTGCTGTTACTGATCTATAGCTGACATGCGGCTTGCCATGTTGTCGTTCTCAGATTTTAAATATTCGTAGAATTTCTGCTGCAATATACTGAGAACTTTTCATTCGTTGATCGTAGAAGGATCATCACATTCTCCACATTTTGGTAGCGCTATTACAGGCCTGGTTAAGCCCTATAGCCGATGTGATGACCAACTGAGCATTCTGGGGTTTTTAAGTTTTTTTTTTCGCACTAGCACCTAAAATGCCAAAAGCGATGTCTTCAGCTTTTTTAGAAACCTATAGTATATTCGTAGACATAGTATTTGAGTTGGGATCATCGGACGACAACAAGCACTTAGCCCTTATAGTCAATTGTACTTCAGCACAGCTGCCCGTTCGCTACTTACTAGCGATTTATTAGCTAAAAAATCAGACAGTAGCCTTAGCAAAGCGAAGGTGACAATCGAGCTTTATCTCACTTAACACCTCTTCATGGAAGAAGTGTTTACCTAGGATATGCAACCTGGTTCTGGTAATAGCCCGACATTCGTAGATGAAATACAATGCAGCTTCGTCCGCTTCGAAGCATCACTTATATAAGAATGAGCTTCTTAACCTCTTGAAGGCGTTCCTATTCAATCCAAGCAAATACTTTTCTCTGCTGGTTTTGGGACCTTCGATGATGCCGTAGACGTAGAGCCTATGTACCCAGGAAATCAGGTCAGTGCTACACCTTTCCAACCTATCAACTTAAGCGATATCTTCCTCAACAAGGGAAGGTGATCATTATCCTAGAGCAGGATTTTATAGGGGCTTTACTATCTGAGCAGATGTTTGAGGCGGCGCTTTTACCCTTCTCCTTATATTAGCGTCCACGAAGATGTCTGAAATCTAATTCGACGGTTATTCGCCCTGATACGTGTTAAGAATTAAGTTAAAATTTGTGTTTTAAACAAAAAAAAACTAACCACCAAGAAATATTTTAGTTTAATGGAAACAAAATGCAGGTTATGGGCATCGGGAAAAGACTCAACATCGGCGACTCAGGCAAAACTTCATGCTCGACAGATATTACTCCAAAAAACTTTGACTGCCTAACAAGTGCTCCACTATTAACTCGTAAATGACATCGGCGCGGAGAAAATGCAAAAAATCATTCCAATCGCTATTTCCTCCGGCTAAATAGCATATAAGAAGCAATGCCCTCCCCGAAAACTAACATATCATTACGGTTCTGCTCTAGGGTGCAGAAGAATGATCCCTGTCTTGCGAGGATGGAGACGTCTTTAAATGTTTTAAGAGAAATATTTTTTGGATAATACTCAGCCCAGCTTGTATCGATGCAGAGTGGACAAGATTCAAAAACGAACAAGTGATGCCGATCTGGTCAGAAAGCTTAAAATATAACCACTGGGATCCCGGGCCACGAGGAGCGTATGGACGACAACACACCGCCTGAAGTCTTTGAGCTCACCCCTGAGGCACAACGCAGCAGAGAACGACCCTATATTAGGTGGCGCGCACAAGTGGAAAGTAACCTCGACAAACTTGGTAGGCAGATGGCTGGCGGCTTTTAGACTGAGGACCTGGTTGATTCCATACTCTACGCGCCATTTAAAGTAAAGTAAGTTTCTTGAAGCGATCATATAAAATTTTATTGAAACGTTTTTAAAACCCCAATTTCCATTTTATGCAGGGACAAGTTTTTCTTTGGGAGCATCAGTTGAATCAGCTTGAATCTGATCGACTTTTTCATCGCTATTGACCGTTTCTGCAATTTGTTTTGGTTCCTCTACAGCATCCTCAATTACCCTGAATGTAAGCGGAGCTGGTTGTCTTGGTGGGAACCAGTCAGGAATAATCTTATCATGCATTCGCCAAAGCCCGTACTCGTTTGAAATGTGTTTTTCCATAACCACATACTCCAACACGTCCTTTGCTAGAATTTCGCTGCCATGCATTAGCCGACCAAATCTGTCATAAATGGCCAACTGTTGTTGGGTATGGAAGCGAACTGTTACCTGAGCGAAAATATTCTCCTTTGTTATGATGTCTGTGCACCTTGCATGCACAACCTTTGGTGGTTCCAGAGATTTTAAAAACGTCCAGTGAATTGTTTTGTCCTTTGTGTTGTGAATCAACTCTGGATAACAGCGCTCCGTTACGTGTTGTCGAAGCTCATGCTTCTTTTTTGCTGCCAACAGCTGATGCGCAGCTATGTAAATATCTTGAGCCTTGATAGCAAATTCATCTTTGTCGAAATCTTCGTCATAGGTTCTTATTTTTCGTACGGCCATGATGCTTTTGCCCTTCATTTCGATGAACTCAAACTTTTGTTTTGCGCCAGTGCTAGAAATGATCGACTTTTTTCCATCACCCTCTGGGGGTACATAAGCTTCGAACATTCCACCAGTACAACTGATGTGGAAGGGCCTTTCTAACCATGGCCTAGGGGGTAGAACTCCTCGTTCTTTCATGCGACTTCGAATCTCGTCTGGTGGAAGTTCGTCGGCTTTCTCCTGAAAGTCTGGAATATCTACTTTGATGAATTTTTGCTCACGCAGGCGTTTAAATTTAGGATTCCAGTGTTTGGTCTGGCGATGTCTAACTTGCTGAGCACTCAAAAGACCCTGTATTCCTGGAGAAAGAAAGCCAGGCTGAAGAACCTAAAAGTGGTGGCAAAATGTGTTGAATGAAATCAAAGAAATATCGATTGATTATTGAATACCTTTAGCATTTTAACGCAGTTTCTAACCGGACCTACGATTTCCATTATGTTTAAGAAGTTTCCTCTACTTCAACAGGGAATATTTTTACTAAATGCGTTCGGAATTGATTTCTTTTACATCTGCTTCCTAGCAAGTAAAAATCTCAATCGAGTCGTGCTGTAATTTTGACAGTCCATCGATTGTGTTCCATTTTCAAACTGTAGGTATGTTTGCTTTGTTTGGCTCCGCAAATAGAATTCGAGTCACTTCTAGCCACCTACACTCAAAAACAGTGTTACCATAAACTACTCTCAAAAATATTCCACTTGCATTGAAAAGTGCACTATTTCAGTATTTTAATATGTCCCTTGGTAATACAAACAAAAAATTCAAGACAAGATTATAAAAAACAAATACTTGAATGAACAACGTAAGTTTTAATTCAAATAAAACGTCAGACGAGCTTATATAGGCTATCAGGCAGGTTCTGAAATTCACTTTCACTCGATATCGAAATTGAAATCGACCAAAATCGATTTCTGGTGTTCCAGGTTTCACTGCTATCGAATTCAAAATCACTTTTTTCGAAGTGAATTCAAATCAAGTTACCCGTGTTCTAGATTTCGATTTCACTGTTTTGGTGTCGAATTGAAATCGTCCGAAAGAAAACGTGTGAATTTGATAACTGTAAGCATTTATTTATGCTCTTGGAGTAAAAATGTAAGTATATTACTGAAAATTTGTTTAAATTAATGCAGCACCATTAGGAAAGCATGTTTATTAAGTATGATATGAATCTATGTGGAATAAAAAAGTAAAAAATTTTACTTTTATTTGCAATAATTGTAGTTATATATGCAGCATCTGCAATTTCCAACGGATTGGAGTGGTCTCTCAGCATACGCATTTTAAATTTTTCTTCAGCATATTTTTTTTTCGCTTTGTAACACCACGGCAATTACCACAGCGCTCATTTTTTAAATTAATCGCGAAAACGAGACGAAATTTATACAAACGAACTATTTATTACAAAAAATATATTTTTGCTACGTTTCAAAAGACAGATAAGCTAGATAAGCTGTTTTTAGGCGCGAATTATGAATGGCGAAGCGAACGTTCGACTCGCTTAGAGTTGACATCTAAAAGTATACAACACTTTTAACAATTACAAATTTCTTTCGAAAAAGTTTCGAATATTATAAAATGGGTGAAATGTGGAACACGGAAAACAAATTCACTCGATTTACAATTTCACTTTCGATTTCATTTCACTCGTTTTCTGGAACCTACCTGTATGGTTACGCTACTCAAAAACAACAAATAAGTTGATAGAAATACTTAGATGTCATGCTTAAAGAAGGACATGCACAGCATTAGTAAAGATAACCAACACATTTATTTGCTTTAAATTTGTTTCTTATTTTTTTCTGCAGGAGAGTTTGTTGGAGAAATAGACGCACGGGCATAACAACTTCGGTAGTTTGTTTTGCATGCTATGCAGATCTTCGCTTCACGACTTTGTAGGTTGAGCGGAGTTTGTTTTTTATGTTTGCCTTTTTGATGTGTAGGAATGTGAGCACTGAATGTCAGCAACATACGTGGGTTAAGAGAGTTTTTTTTTCGCGCTTAGTGATACACAGGACAGAGTCAGCTCCGATTTAACGGAGTTTACCCTTCCTGATGAGTACAGCTTAGTGTTATTATTCTTTCTTCACCGCGGTACCGCCGTTTATGTACGTTGTGACCTAGACTACCAACTTCAACGTCAACAAGCCCAATGTTCCACACTGCTGTTTCGTTTATAGAAACCCAAATCTAGACAGGCATTCAAATTTTAATGAGTGAGTGAGTTCGATACATTAGCTGTGTTTTATTATCCATGCGGATCTGGATCTGGATCAATTTAATACGTAAAACAAAAACAACACAGGATCTTGCTATTTATCGGGATCATTAATCGTGATCCAAAATGTAATTCCAAAACTCACTACCTGTTTTTTCGTGGCGTTGCTTATTTAAATTATAGGAAATTATAGGAACACGATAATATTGCCAGACCAAAATATGAAACACTATTAATAACACAAAAAATCAATTAGCATATTTTCATATTCGAATAATTTACCACTGCGACTTTTGAGACGTTTTGCTTCGTAATATAATACACAAAAATTAATGGAAATATTAGCAGTACAATACTGTTAATATGTTGCATATTTGAACATAACATTTGAACATAGTTTCTGAAAAAAAAATATTGAGTGCAAAATGTATGTTGATTTGTATTCAAATGGCAACACCCCCGACACAACAAGCGATCATATTGTGACGTCACATTGTACCCTATATTTGCAATATGGCTGAGTGCCAATCGAAACTTGAAATACCTGGTATCGTCTGTTATGTGTTAAAAACAACTGTTGCCACAACTTGCCACTGATGATCCAGATCGTTTTATTATCAGATCGGATCCGTATCAAGATCATTGGGATAATAAAACGCGGCTATTGTTACATTCCATCACAAGAATGTTTACCCTTCGTCATTGCGGGTGATTTAAATTTTCAACACAATTCAAGTTGTCTTCGATATTCTGGTCGGACAACACCCGAAGGAAGGTACGTCGAAATCTTTGCTGAGGTAAATAATTTAACTCAGCTTGTAATTGAACCAACACGAATACCGGACATTAATAGTCAAACCGCCCAAAGACACTGGACTTGTTTCATACCTGTCATCCTGAAAAATACATTGTGTCATATCATCGAATTTCTCATACTCCAAACATATAGTTAAAGATAAACTCCTAAAAGAACCGTATGGCACCACGATCAAGCGAATTGGGAAGAACTAACCGGTATTTTTTTTTTAGAGTTTTTACTGGTAGCTGTGCTTCTGCTTCCTCGACAGCGACGTGGATGCTGATGCTGATATGATAAACATAATTCACCTGGGCATGAAAACCTTTATCCCTAACAGGATAAAAAGTATCAAACCCAAAGTAAACGGGTGGTGTGACTCGAGCTGCAAAGAGCCGATCAGGTTTAAAGAGGTAAGCTCAAATCGAAAAACCGAAAAACGTTCAAACGAGTCGGTAATGACAGCAATGCTCACATTGGTCGTGTCAAATTCCCCTACGACCAAAAGCTGAGGAAAATATTAATACAAAGTCCCACGGGTAGTAAAAACGTTTGGTCGTTTGTTAAAAACATCTAGAATTCGGCCTGGTCATCTACCCAGACACTCATTTACAATGGCTGTCAGCTCTCTAGATAAACTTATCTGCTTGCTGCTCACTTTGTAGCTAGCTGAACGCTACCAGATTATGCCTTATCTCCCCCTATACTCGAGCGCGTAGAATACTCCATGGGACCAGTCCACCTTCGCACTCGTACAGTGGCTAGGGTACTTCAAGATTGTGACATACACAAATCCGGTGGTCCAGATGATATTTCTCATATCGTTCTGCAGATGTGTTCTTCAACGCTGGCAAAACAACTGGGTAAGAGTTTCTATCTGCCATATTCTTCAAAACAGCATTTGTCCAGAACTTCCCCCAAAGAAAGGTGAATTTCCTTCCCCCTCCCCCTTCCGAATAATTGCTTTTTCTTTCCAATGTCTGATTAACCACATATTTATGAAATATCTCGTATCCCGAAAACTTGTTGACCCGTAGTACGGTTTGCGCAGCAGCAGGTTCACTGGTGATTTGATGACTTATCTAACCAAAAAGCGGAACCAATCTCTTCGCCAGGGTGGTGGAAGTAAGATTGTAAGATCGTAAGATCGTTACACTGCCACTCGCCAAATAAATGCTGGTGTTCCCCAAGGCTCCGTTTTGTCCCCCACCCTCTTTCTCATTTTTTAATAATTATCTCCTGTTTGTAACTTCTAATCCAATTCATTCCTTCGCTGATGACAGTAACCTCAGCTTTTCATATTCGTTTCTTGGTTCGCGCCCCCATTCTTCGGTTGTGCAACTGGAACGGCAACGTATGTTAAGCTCATTTAATTCCGATCTTGACAGCATAGTTCAACTAATAACTACTGTCTTCCGTCATTAAAGTGAAAATTTAACTGTCTGGCACTTGCATCGCTAAACTGAAAGACTCCATTCTCGGTACGTGTGTTAACCTTCGTTGGAATGACCACATATTCGATGTCGCCAAAAACGCTGCGACATGTCTAGGCTTCCGTGATGGTACACATTTTTCTCTCTTCTGATCTGACGCAATTTACAACGCATTTATTCGCACTAAACTTGAGTATAATGCTTATATCTGGTCTGGTGCACTGATAACCTATTTAGAGCTACTAGACGGAATTCAAAAACGAGCGATAAAACTTATGGGCGATTGAGATATCGCGAAATTTCTTGACTCTCTTAGTCATCGTCGCAATGTCTCCTGCCTTTCGCTATTTACCCGCCTTTTCCACCACAAATGCTCAAACGAAATATCCAGTTGCATCACCCTTTGAACAATTCAAACGCGATACCCGTCATGCCATGAATGCACATCAGTTCACCCTCAAGCCTTTTTATTGACGGCCAGTGAAATACAAAGAATATTTCCTTAGCCGTTCAACACGAATGCGGAATGCTCTTCCCCGCTAACCAACGTAGATCGGTTTCTCCTGTCATCCTTATTCCCATTTCCATAACGCTCGTGCTATGTCACTAGACATCCATATGCAAAGTTCTCTGTCAGAAACATCGCTTTCCAAATCACAGCATGCCTATCTCAAGGGCAGATCCACGGAAACGGCTCTCCATGAGGTAGTGCGAACAATTGAAAAATCCATACACTACAAAGAATACACACTAGCCTCCTTTTTGGATATAGAGGGAGAATCAACAACGTACACACAGAAACTTGAAATCATAGGGACTGCTCTAGGCAAGGTAAACACATGGGCTGCAAGCTGTGGCCTCGGCGTTAACGCGAGCAAAACCAAACTGATTCTGTTCACTACTAAAACCAAAACACCCGATTTTACCATACCCCGCCTAAACGGTCAACCACTTACACTATCCTCCAGCGCTAAGTATCTCGGGATCGCGCTTGATCCAAAACTTAACTGGAAACATAACATTGAACACAGAGTGAGAAAGGCGTGCATTGCCTTCTATGCCTGTAGCAGAACCTTTGGAAAGAAGTGGGGACTTCAACCAAAGATGACCTTGTGTATGTACACAGCTGTAGTACGTCTAATCCTCACCTTTGGATCGCTAGTATGGTGGCCGCGTTGAGTAAAGGTTACAACCTCACAAAACTGAAAAGATTGCAAAGAACCGCCAGTGAACTCTTGCACCTTTTGCCTCTTGACCAACACACAAAGGATACCGCACTATGCAGTGCGGTAAGACTCAGAGAGTCGGGGTGCTGGACTGCAAGGCCATACGGCCACAGCAACATTCTGGACTCGCTACCAGAAGGCATGGTCACGGTACCAACCGACTACAGCCCACCCAAACTTAACTTCATAAAAGGCTTCCAAGTAAGTTTCCCTTCCAGAGCTCGTTGGAAGAGGGACGAAGTAGTGAAAGAGTTCGACACGGTCATATACACCGACGGATCTAAGAAAACCTGTGGTGTGGGGGCCGGTGTCTACTCCGAATCACTAAAAATATCAATATCCTGCCGGATTTCGCCAGCGTTTTCCAGGCGGAACTACTGGCTATCCGAGAGGCCTGCATGCAACTAGTGCGCGACACAACGCACAAACAAAACATTGCTATCCTCATAGATAGCCAAGCCGCCATCAATGCTATTGCCTCGGGTACCATATCCTCCAAACTGGTGCAGAAGTGCCGGAACGAGCTTGCCCGACTGGGCGAACGTTTCAGGGTTACACTACTCTGGGTTCCAGCGCATAATAACATAACAGGAAACGAGCATGCAGATGAGCTGGCCAGACAGGGCTTCAGCTGTGGACGGCTCACTCGCGGCAAGGGTTCAGATTCCGCTAGGTGCGGTTTCGGTTAAGACACAAATACACACATACTTCCTGCAGAAAGCCAATCTTCAATGGAGAAGGTTAACTAACTGCATCATACCAAGGAAAATATGGCCTACTTATAACAAAAGAAGAACAAATGATCTTCTAAACAGAACCCGCCCCGATGTCGCCAGAATTACGGCGATAATCACGGGGCATTGGCCAATTGGAGACGTTGCGGCCAAACTAGGTATTCCATTTAACCTCCACTGCCGAAGTTGCGGGAATGTAAATGAAAGAGAAACTCTATTCCATTTTCTCTGCGAATGTCCGGCACTAGCAAGAGCCAGACTGCGGGCACTGAACCAACCATTCTTCGACGACCTTAGCGCTATATCGGAAAAAGGGATACAAGATCGTATCCGTTTTCTCAACTCCACAGGTTGGTTATAGCCACACATCAAACCCTTAACAACCCCTACAAATAGGTCACACGAGTCGTGGTAACAAAAAGGCAAAACATAGTGCTAATTGGGTTCAAGCCGAACCGCCACTTCTACCTATCTACCTACCCCATGTCACTAAACATGTTCAGATTATAAGGGTACCTTTCGTGCGCTCTAATTATAAAAAAAATCAATCCGTGTCGTTGAGTGGGCATCATCAAGTGTTTCTCTTCGTCCTATCAAACGGCTGTGGGGCAAGGGCGTTGTTACAAAAGTATTTTTGAGAATAATTTTGATTGATAAGCCTAAGCGACTTAATTTTCACCTTTTTTTAATCTGTTTAATTCTGTACATAGCCGTTGCCGTACACTTGTACTTGATTAAGCGATAGATTCAAGATTTATTTAAAGAGGAAGGACAAAAAACCCTGCTTTGGTCTAAAACAAAAATCAAAATTAAAATGTTGAGCAAAAACATTAAATTTATTTATCTCGAATAGTTTTTGTTGCTTTTTTTTTTAAATAATAATTTATGAATGTAGGTTTATTATATATTTTATATAATGTGTTTCTATGTATTTATGTTTGTACCCTATTTACATGGATAAATCCTGTTTGTGTCACAATTTGTCCTTAATTGTATTGCTAGTGTTTAATCTACGTATAGCTGGTTATTTTATTTCAATAGTCATTGCATCGAATTTAAACAAAACTGCTACTCGGCTCATCTAAGTATGCTGTGCGACCGGTTTGTTCGGATCCAAGATGTTTTCGTGAAATATCGATAGGAATTTTACTCGGAAGTGCTGCATTTGGTGATAATGCAACAGCAGTAGCAGCAGGTGACTTAGAGTTGCCACTGCTACACTGACCCCAATTGGAAGGTTTGATTGGAAGTACTTTTGGCTTGGGCGGCAATGGGGGTGGTCCCTTGGTCAATGACGAGTCCCCATCCGTTGATGGATCTACATACGATACGGGTGTTGATTCCTCTTCATCGATTTTCATAGGAGAAATTGATTGTTTCTTAGTAATGGACAGTCGTGGAGCCGGTTGTGGTTGTGGACGATCCATTGTCTGTGCGTCTAATGGAATTGGAGCTGATTTATTTACGGGACTAAGATTTGCACGAATTTTTCTTAATTTATTGGCAGCACTAAGGTTCTCTTTATTTTTTAAGAAGTCAGGTAGTTCAAAGTTGATTTCGGTACCACGCTGATCTTCCAGTCTTGCGCATTGGGCACGTTTAAGTCCTTCTAGAAATTCATCTGAAATTGGTTACTAATTCATGAGCATATTTGCTGCAATTGAATAGAGGCGTTCCGCTGTACAAACCTTGATTCTCTGCACGTTCCGTGACTTGAACTTTAACGCCAGTTTTCCATTTGGCAATAATAGGTTTCTTTACAGATGTGGGATCACTACCACTGGTAAGATGCGTTGAGGTACTTAATGCATCATCCGATTGACTTATAGATGTCTTATTAATTTTTTTGGGTCTCATCCCCTTTAAGCCTGGAATGTTTGAGTCTCGCCGTCGAATCCGATCGAATATTGATGAAGTCTCAGAAGCACAATCTTCTGACTGCAAAAAAGTCATAATAGGAAAATGAAAATAAATTTTAATGCAAATAACACTGCACCACAAACTTACCTTCAAAGAGCACAAATCAGCTGCCTTATGGTTCACATCATGAGATTCCACTTTGCCTTGGAGCAACTCATTGAAGACTTTATTAGTTATTTCATCGAGAGTACTCTGTTGGGTATTGACAATCGCCGTATTCGGTATTGCACCATTTCGGTGCGGCTTTATTACTGGAAAGGATACATTTTTTGGCATAGCTTTAAGCTTGGCTGAATTGGGGGGATATTCACAAACGTCTACTTTTAACAGAACAACTTGTAGGCGTTGGCCATCAGCCAAAGTAACCGGCTTGGATAAATCGACGGGTTCATGGGTATCACGCATTAGAACCTGCACATTTTCCATCGCATAATTATATTTTTGTAGAATTGGCTTGATCACTTCACAGAGTGCTTTCTTCGGTTTGCTTTTGACTGAGATTACTTTTGGATCTGGTAGGTCTAACTTAAATGCCACTCTTTGTTCAATGAGCAACTCTTTGCCGGATAAGATCTGTGAAGATGCATTCAAATCAACTGATTTGTTGTTACTGTTTAGGATAACATCGAAAAACTGATATGTAATGCCACGTTTCTCCAACAATCGCTCGACCAATTGTCGCACTGTTTCACCCTGTCTTGTCTGGACAATTGTTGTTGCACCATCGCTTAGTATCACTCGACAGAGACAGCATGCTTTAATATCATCTGAGGTGTTGGTCAGAGCGCACTGTGGCAATGTGTCAAAACTGGATAGAGAGCTGCGTGAACTGTGAATATCGCTGTTCGAATTAGCCGTGTTTGCGATCTTTAACGAATTTCCTGACAATTGAGTTTTTCCTGTCCTACCAGAAGATGATTTATTGTTGCCATTTTGATTATAAGATTCTTCACGATCACGTGATTTGCAACGTGTTTTGCGGTGCCAGGGAAGGAGACTTTTTCGACGGCGATCTTCAGCGTTACTAGCTGATTTTTTTAACTGAAATTATAAATATGATATAAACTTTAAAAATTATTAAGTATATTAATTGTCAAAAAAGTATTTTGATTTAATACGCCGATGAATGAAAGATTGTTGTACTTTAAAGCAATCAAAGGTTATTACTCAGAATAATGTTGTAGGTATTGTTTTGACAATGATTTTACATAACAAAGTTTGTGGGATGCATCGTTGTAGTCAGATAGAAGACTTCCTCTTTTTCTTCTTCTTCCTTTAATGGCGGTGAGGCTATGATCAGTATTAAAGGAGTCATAACCCTCCCACTTAACCGCATCGCTATTGGTCCGCCTGTAGGGTTCGCCGGGTAGAGATGGAAGACTAGATCTTTTTTCGCAGTTCCATCACTTTTTGTACGTACCCTGTATATACAAATTAATGACCTTTTTTTTAGATTTGATGTAACTGATAAATCGCTCACAGGAACTTGAATTTTTATTCGTGCGGTGTAAGGGTCAAATCAAATATGCAAAATCGACAACAGTGCGACATTTATAACAGCTGTAAAAAGCGGATACACATACTATTAGGATGCCGATTCGTCGTGCGAAATCGGCTTAGATCAGAAGTCATTGATTGATTCAGTGATCGCTTGGCTGCAATCCGTGCATTATATATATATATGTGCATACGCCCCTACTGACCAACCAGACGACCGTATACTAAAGGAATTACAGGAAATCCTGGACGGAGCCTACGGAGCCTGTCCTTCAGTGTTAAAATCGTTAAAGAACCATCTTTGGCGGATTAGTCGTCAAGCACAGCCTCCACGACACAAATACAGACAACGGCATCCGACCAATTGACTTTGCAGCAGCCCGTAATACGGTGATTAGTAGCCTTAGGTTCCCAAGGCTGCACATGCACAAAGCAACCTGGCGCTCTCCAGATGGTCGAACCACCAACCAAATCGAAGATGTGCTAATCAATGCGAGACACGCATCCAACATCCAACATCTGAAACGTGCACACTTTCCGAAAGGCAAACGTCGACTTTGAACATTTTCTTGTTTCGGCTAAATTCAGAGCTCGACTGTCCAACGAGAAGAAGCTGCGAACCGTCAAGAAAAAGAAATTCAGTGTTGGACGCCTGAGCACGACTGAAGTAGCCAGAGTCTATAGAGAGCGCCTGGGTAACAGATTTTCGCAGTGCACTCACCTTCCAAAGACCCCAACAATATGGTACCATGCATCATCAAAGAGGTTGCCGAGAGAACCGTTGCCGTAGGTTACCAGGCACCCGCGAAATGAAGCCGGTAGTGTGATATGCTTACCGGAAAATGGTGTCAGAACGGGCACATCTGCAAAAGCTGCAAAGCGAGGTTGGGGCAGCAAGGGAAGAATATCGAACCAGCTGAAGGAAGGAGAAGAATCCTTCGTATAAAGAATAGTCACAGTCTCGTAGCTCAATGAGATCAAAGAGTCTCGCGATCGAAACAATATCCGGAGGTTTTATAAAAAGGTTAAGCAACTGTCAGCGGGCTTTAAGACTGGAACATAGGCTGATTGAAACAGAGAAGGAAACCTTGTCACCGAAGCACAGGGAATAGTAGATGTGTTTAAGTAGTATTTTCAGCAGCTGTTAAATGGGTGAAATGACTCTCCCAATAAAGCTGTCATAGGGCAAGCAGAGAACCCTGGTCCAGTCAATAAAGATTCGGTTCCACCACCCAGTATTAAAGATATTGACATAAAAAAAGCTAAAAAACAAGGCCGCCGGCTCGGGTATTTTACTAGTGGAGCTTTTCAAATACGGATGTGATGTTTTGGTTGGGCCCATGCAACAAATCATTAACCAAGTATGGTATGGAAGAAAGCATACCTGATGACTGCACTATCAGCTCCGTATGCCCCATCTACTAGAAAGGCGATTCTTTGTTCTTCAAGAACTCTCGAGTCATACTCCTGCTTAATGTCGCATAAAAGATCCTATCAAACTTACTGTGTGAAAGTCTGAAGCTATTCTGCACAACACTAATCGGCACGTACCAGTGTGACCTCCGACCCTGCAGATCGACAATAGGCAAAATCTTCACCCTTAGGCAAACCCTGGAAAAGACATATCGAGACCCAATATCTTTTCATTGACTTAAAAGCCGCATATGACAGAGCTCTACGTGGCGATTGCCAAATTCGCAATTCCGGCAAAACTGGCCAGTTGTGCGCGTGAAGCTGGAAAACACGCGACGCAATGTGTAGTATGGAAACAGCTCTTTCGAACTATTCCAAACATGCAGCGGGGTCCGGCAAGGAGATGCGCTACTTTCTGACAACTTCAATCTTGTTCTGGAGCAGATAGTGCGTAGAGCTGGTGTCAATCACGGAAGGCACTATCTTCAACAGATCTATCCAACAAACGGGATACGTGAACGATATCGACATCATCGGCCGATCTCAGCGTGCAGCGTTAGAGGCTTTAATGAAGATTGAGAACAGGCAAAATTGGTTGACCTAGATGTCAACGAGGATAAAACTTACTTCCTTTCAACTAACAAACAAACATCTGTCCACCGACTAGGACAAAACGTCATTTTGATAGCAGCAACCTTGAGGTAGTTAGGGAGTTCACCTACATCGGGGTAAACATCAACTCCACGAATGACGGACAATTAAAACCGTTGCTACTTCGTTTTGGCAAATGGGTTAAAAAAAAGTAGGACAATAATGCTCCAACGAAGAGGATGTTCGACTCTCAGCTCCCAGGTTCGAGACGACGAGAAAGACCGAATCCCCGTTTTAAAGACCAAGCCTGCTGCTAGAGCGCTTGGTCTGGACAACTGGAAAGTAACTAAGTACCATGGTGTACTTGGACAGGAAATATTCCGTCGCCACCTAAAGATTTATAGATTTTTTCTCTTTGTTTAAATAGCACATTCAATCGTCAATTCCGTTAAGGGTTTGGATCTTTTATTCGGGCCTAAGAGATTCTGTTGTTCTCAGTTTGGATAGAGGAATCCAACGCCAGGGAGCCAGGAAAATGTGTTTGCAAGAGCAGAACTAATGTTACTTTGTTGTTGGAGGTAGCGGATCCATCTGCTCGGATAGAAGCTGGAAGGTCTACCATGTTTTCACTTTCGGGTTTGTCTTTTTGTTTTTCTTATAGCTAGTTGTAGCTGGTTGATATACAGACCAACCATCAGAGCGTTTGGCAGGGAAGTTTATGTACATTTTTTTGTCCTTCAAGTTTACTTAACCACCATGGTACATCCCTGCTGATTGATATTGATCTTATGATCTTATGTTAATGCAATCAACTCTTTCACAATTCAATAACAAAATGCTATAAAACGTTTATCAAAAGCTTATTGACCTTTGTGTCCCTGGTTCACATCAACCACGTTAAAGACTTAAGTTTTCCACTACCCCGCCTTTTGCGGAAGTCTGACAAAAATCCAAGAGTATTAATTGTCATGGGAAGCTTTTCAAATTTGCCGTTCAGAGTCGGCATAAAATTGTAGTTGTCTTCCATTCGTGACAAAAATATACCTTCGCACACACAAATGGCTGAATGAGCTAAGTTTTAGGCCCTGTATGGGCCGTTTATTCCTTTTCGAAAGCTTTTGCTGTAAATCAGATGTGAACACTGAGACTCTCATCACTTAAACTTAAATATTCACCCCGAATTAGTTTAGCAAATGAACGGGATGTTTGGTTTGAGATCAAAAGTTAAATTTTAACATAATTCTTACCTTAGATTGGGCGGCTTGATGAAAATTTGTCTTTAACAGCTCGTCTAGCCCTTCCGCCGAGTAGGGCAATGGTTGATTTTTTTCTTCCGCTTCAATGCATTTTTTGTACAAATCTGATCTTATGAATCGCTGATAGCTATCAAACTTCATCAAATTGAAAATTTGTTTTTGCGCTTGACTGAATAAATCCTTTTCAGCTGTTCGCAGATTCTCTTCGGCTGTTGTTCTAGCTTGAGAGTCAACATTTACTGGTTCGGTTGCACCATTTGCTAAGTGTTTTGAAAATATTTCCATCGCATGTGTAGCACGTTCATTGGCAGCTTCAATGTGACGATATCGCTCACAAGCAGTCCAAAAATAAATATTTTCAGCTGAGAACTCCTTTTTCAAAAACTCTGCAAACGTATGCAGACCAGCTGGATCTTCGAGTAACTTTTCAAATGAACTTCCCCAAGCTGTGACTCCAGCTGGCGTTGTCTCCTGTTGATTACCACCACCGTTTACAATGTGTTTGATGTCAGCTAATTGGGATCGAGCCGCTGATGCTGCTGCCTTGAAATCGCCTATGTAGGTATCCATTGACTTGGTGTAAACATCGTTGTCGGACGCGGTAAGAGAGGATGGTCGACGTGCCAATGATGCTTGGGAGTCTAGAGTTTTTGGTGCACGAAATGATGACTGCGCCCAACGACGGAAAGGCGATGCATCTGATGGTAACGCTCTGGACTGTAAGAAAACACAAAAACACAAAAATTAGTAAAATTGTTTAAATCAGTGACTGTCGAACGAGTTATAATTAACAATGACTGGGTATGAAAGTAATCGAGTTATCTGTCGACATGTATCGATAAGACATTTGCACATGAAGATTAAATGTTGTTATCAAGTTACGAGGGTAAAGCTTCGTAATGAGTAAATATCTTTATTAGTTTATAAATTTATATGTGTGCTGTTATTTGTTGTTGTTATAATAGCTTTCCCAATGTTTATGAGTGACGTATAATATCAGATTGAGCTAAGAAAATGCAAATAAAATACCCATGGTTTGAACCCAAATTGTTTGAATAACAACTATTTGAAAATGGAATTGTTTAATATGACGACTCAGTCAGATATGTACATACATATTATGTATGTGAAGGTTTTTTTTAAGCTAGATAAAACTTTCGCTTTGGTGAAAGAAAAAAAAAACACCATAAAACAAACATTTTGTTCGTTTTTAGTTCAGAGTTTACTTCTCAATTTTTATTTGAATGACTGAAAATGGTTTTGACCAATTTGATTTTTTTTTGTAATAAAATAAAATCGAATTGATCAAGACCTTTTCCAGTTAATCAAAAAAAAAAAAAAAATAATGAAAAACAAAACGGGTCCATATAGGCTCTTTTTCTTGTATTCTGTTCTTCTGTAACGTTGAGGTTATGATCGGGATTAGCTTAGGTTAGGTTAAGGTGGCTGTCAGCTAATAGCCAATAGACTTAGACCAATGAGGTCAGTTGTGATGCCACGTGGTTCGGGGGAGTTTCGACCTCTACTCGCTAAACCATTTGGAGCTTCTAATGAAATAGACTTCTAACATCTGTGTTAGCTAAGTCTATGAGTTCATTAAAGAAGAAGGCTCCTAGATAGAAATTTCTTTTATGGGAGAGTGCAGGACATGTACAGAGGAGGTGAAGTGTAGTCCTCCTCCTACTAGTCCCTGCAGGTTCTACAGAAGTCATTTGAATAGACGCCAAGCCTTGATGTGTGCTTGCCTATGATCGGTATAAGAGGGATTACAAAATATCCGCTGACCTCCCAATCAACGATGAGACTTTGTGAAAATGTGATTTGAGAAAAAAACCCAGTAGATTCAACTGTTTCACAGTATCTAGACTTTTATATTTTCAAAATATAAATAAGACATAACATATATACACATAAACAATTTAAAATAATAAAATAAACATTAATTTTTCTTTAAAACATAACAAAAACAACGAAACAAAAATTCATATACATAATATATTCATATTAGTCATTTTTTTTTCTAATTTCCAATAATGCTTTGTTTTGATTTTTACAACAAAAGTAATCACATTCATTCTTTAATATATTATATATTTTCATTTCAAAATGATTACAAAAGTACAAATTGGGAAACGAGAAATAAATTGTTGCTCCAGGCTCTCTATTACATCTTAAAACTCTTGAGAAGGGAGTTGTAAATGCGCACCCTCATATTCTTTGAAATTTGTGAAAAACTTGAGGTTTTTTTTAATGTAGCCTGCAAAATAATAAAACGCATTTTCGCTACCGAAATCAACAGTTTTATAGTCAGATTCGATTTTGAAAATGTTTTTCACATTGTCCTTCTTTTTGGGTGATTGTTACTGCATTTCAACGTCGGGAACCTCTAAATTCACAGTTGGCTCGCAGTTTCCATGGGTTATATCCTCCATGTTCTTTGCTAAAAATGATCTTTTAAATGAACAAATGAATTGAAATGGAGTCAGTAATTTGTTATTTCCTCCTCGGTTGTGTAAAACCGCGAAGGTATTTGCCAGACAATTTGATTCTCCTCTCGACCGCATGCCAAACACTTTAAGGTATGTTTTCCCACTTCCTCTTACAATATTATTAAATTAAAAAACAGTTGAACCTATCTTTTAAAAAACACGTACACTCTCATTTGTTTGCTCTGAGAACAAACACGCGGCACCCCGTATTGTGTTTTCATCAGTTGTTTCGCACGACTGACAAGATTTCAAGTCAATACGCCTTTGAAAATACCTACCCAACGTTATTGCAAAACCAGTGTGACCAACCACCATAAAAACTAGCAAATAATGAGTCAAATCATTTTTATTGTTACTAGGCCGAACACCGGATTGCATTATTTTTAGCGAAATCAAAGCAAAGAAGAAGCATTTATTTTCATATTTTTGACTGAAGAGTTGTAGAGGTTTATAATTAGGTGTTTTCAGTCAAGAAAATAGCCAGAAAAACCAGCCATAAACCATTTTAAAAAAAGCAAAGCAGGTAGCACTGCACGAAGTGAAAAGATACACACAACGAGGATCAAGTCGATACGCCTTTAACGCCTTTAACGTCTTACGAAGCACACCGCATGTAGGTGTATAGGCAAAATATATTGTGTACCGTTTTTTAAACAGCGGACGTTTCATAAGGGTTAAAACATATCCTTTTGACCTGCTTCCACATATTGTAGGCTTTTTTCTGCATTTTGCTTTGTAGTAGTAGGAAATGCATATGTAGAGAGAGTGTCCCTACTCATATGGATATATCTGGTAACTTGCCATCAAAATATAGCCTATAGCCGAAAGTCGTATGAACATTATAACTAATGGGTGGATTTCATCAGGAAAAATGAGACTGACTGCATTCAGTGATAGAATTAAACAAATATTCTGTGGATTACATTTACATATTGCGTGATTTTTTTTCGTAAGACCAAAAGTGCAGTCGATTTTATTTAAAGGCAGTAGATCTATTTTTCGAAAAAAAGCAGTAGATCTACTGCAATTGCAGTAAAGTCACAACCCTGCTCCCAATTCGGATCACAAAGCATATGTTTTTTTTCATAATGATGAGAAAGGCTTCTTTATGAAATCATTTATAAAAATTAAGGCCTGAGTTTCATCATTCAAAAAGCTACACAATCACAGGTTGAGAATTGTGACTTTCGGCTTGTTCACCGTTATACAAGGTGGCGCAAAAGTCATCACCCAGTGGCGTTCACCAATCCGACTGAAAACTACATAGGATAGATGTCAAACGTCGTGGATCATTTAGAACATTGGCACACAGAATTGCCTAAGGCCACCCAAGGGCTGAAAACCCTATCGGAAGCTGCTATAATTTTTGCAAATGGCGGCAAATGTCAATTTTACTTTGACATTTGTGAAGTAAACAGAAGACAACTTTTGCGCCACCTTGTATATAGAACATATCAAAGTAAATTTTCACATGTGCAATGGGTATGTAATAACTTGAAAAAATAACTACTTATGTCAAAAAGGTAGCTATCAAAAAAGATTTTAATTAAACGAAGGCGCGGTATCACTTGTATGTATTAATTACTTCCAGTACCAACTTATGTATTGTTAAGTAAAAATGCCAACAACTATACAAACTGCACGTATAGGCATTTCAAAAGTTTGCGTATAAAAGTTTCTTTTATTTTATGCTCACTGAAGCAGTTCAAACTAACACCCACATTTGCAATTTTAGCGCAATAAATTTCTGAATCATTGAGCATTCTATTTTGAGTTATTTTTTATTGTAATTCACAACGATTTGGGAATTCCTCTCTTCGTTTATATCTTCTTGAAAACATTCCTGAAAAGGGGAGGCTTATATTTGTTTTTTTTTTTGGTTGTGTTTTGAACCGATACGCAGATTGTTCTCGTAAAACTAGCTTCCAATTCAAGTTGGAAACAATGGAAAATAAAAAAAATCAATATACATTCATCCCTCTTGCAACGACATACCAATTTGAACTCATTCGCTTTTGGGGTCAATGGATAAGTCTAGTTATATAGTTGTCATTGCAGCTACTCTTCTTCTATTCAAAAAGAGAAAAGACATCAAACACTGTTGCGCTGATAACATGAATAAACATGCAGCAACAACAACAATTATTCATTCAGTTGATGACTTCATCACATCAATATCAATTCCCAGACACTGTTCAAATTTGGATCTACATTATACACAAATAATTTTTGTTTGCTCTCTGTGGCTGACTATTTGTCTGTGTTCGAGCTTTTATTGTGCAATGCACTTAGCATAGAAATATTGTTTCTTTTTGCTTCTTACTTTGTTTACACTTTGGAACCCCTCCACCCTTTTCGAAAGATCGTTCGGCACTAAATAACTAAATACCCTCAAGGGGATACATCCAGCGAGAGTCAGAACCGACCCCCAATTGGCTCAATGAAGAAATAGAACGATGTCGACGATAGCTATACGCTGAGTGTCATTAACTCATTGTACACATTCCGAGATCGGAAGTCTGGAGGCAAGAACGCAAACAAGGCAATTGCTTTCTTCAACCTCCTCACAGCACTGACAGTTTTTTTTAAAGAGAGAGCGAGAACTTCAATTAAAAATTGAAAATATTACAAAATGAGTAAATTCACGGCTACAAGCGCAGTATAAAGATGCTTGTTTTTTTGTCTGGTTCTATAGATAACAACTCTAACTTGTAGGGAAATTAATTTTATTTTATTAATTTTTAGTTCCGAGAATGTAGGAAGATGTTTTTAGAAGATTAAAAGGGACAAGGGGGGTTGTCGTTTTTATGGTCGGGTGAAGAGACCTAGTGTGATAACCCTTTATAAACTTGCAATCGTGCGTAAACAATAATGAATAATTGTTTCTCTTCTGTCATTGCGAACGTATTCGTAAATAGAATTAATCATTTCAATGTATATTAATCATACATTTTGGGCAAGAAACCTATTTATCATTGTCCTTATCGAGTTTAAATAAATGCGAAGAATGAAATGCTTATTGTACATGTAACTTAAATGTAAAAATTGCTTTTCAAAATTTCGTCTTTCATTTTAATGTTCGTCCTCATACTTTCTAGTTTCTACATCAACTTTCTATTTGGTTAGGTTTCTATTTACCAATCATAATTTGTGCAAAAAATCCATTTCCAAATTTGTTTATTTGTTAAATTTTGAAAGCGTCGCTTATAAAAAAGAAAACACTAAAATAAAGCATTCATTTCATCGCTAGATAAAGCCTTAACATTTTTATTTATCCCTATATGGATATTTCTGTTATTAAAATCGGAAAAATTACAGATAAATTCAGAACTTCATTCGGATCAACACCTAAGTCCCCAAGGATTTACAGTACGGTGAGAGCACGGAGTCTTTCGTTGCCCGTTGAGTTCCGTATGTAAGTTATTTTCAGTGTTAAAAGCGAACTTTCTACACTTGCCTTTGTGATCTGAAGAGTCGCCAAAACTGTTAATAGATATTTGATTGTTGGTAATCAGCTCGTGTCATAAAAATCCAAAACTTCCAAAACATCGGCATCATTCTCGGTTCCTGATAATATTTCAGAGCAGAATCTAGCGCTGCCAGATGTCAACAAAATTGCCAAAATTTAATTGTTCCGCTGGGACTTTTTTCCCGGGTAACAGCCTTCTTCCCTATACAAATTACTTAATGTTAAAATGTTTTAATACAAACATACATAAATTAGGCCTTAACAGCCCACACAGGGCCTGAACCTACCTTCTCCAACCACTTTTATGCGAAGTGGAGTGGACCTACAGTTTTACGCCGAATCCGAACGACAAATTTGAGAAGCTTTCTCATGACAATTAGATACTCTTGGATTTTTGTCAGACGTTCGCAAGAGGTGCCAACAACACGCGGTATTCCCAAGTGGTCCTCCATCTAAGTACTAACCACGCTCTACGTCGTTTAATTGCGGTGATAGACCGAGAAATGATTGATTCGATGTGGCAAGGTCTTTTAATATCTACCCCTTAACAAATTGTTTTCATTCAAATTTGAATCGAGTTCCTCGATGAAACGATTTTGTTTAAATTAAAACTTTATTATTTCGGGGATCTGGTACTTAAATTTCCCAAATTTCCAGCTCAAATTTAAGGGCCTCAAAATTGGTGACGGACGAACGCACGTATAAGGCTAGATAACAAAAATATGTTGTTATTTTTAAGAGACTTCTATTTTTAAGAGACTTCTATTTTTAAGAGACTTCTATTAATATTAAGGCTCGTTACAAACTATTGGTCAAAATGTATACACCCTTAGGATAGGGTATACAAAATGGTACCATATTTCCGAAAACTACATTCTCCAAAACTCTTCTTTTTAATTTAAAAATGATCATGCGCTGCTGCTAAAAACTGACAAAATCTATATGAATTCAGTTTATGAAGAATTTCAAGTTATTCCATTTTAAGTTTTTCCTATTTTAATTTTATAAAAAGAACTCGGAGCTAGGCAATGATGCGAATATATGAGAGCACAGGGGTACTCACGATAGCCTCTCACTACCAACTCCTACTCTACACCTCCACGTAGGTGGCTGCTGGGTGCCTAGTACCTCGGCTGGAGAACGTTGAACTAAGAGTTTTATGTATCCCTATATGAGCTGCTTCGACATATTTGAATCCCAGGTCTTTAGGGATGTCCAATACTGAGCCAGGGTATTGCAAAAGAGTTGGTGGCGGATGAAACCTAAATAGGCCAATGGCAGTGCTCATATCCCCGAAGTGCGTTACTGACTCCGGAAAACCCGACCCCTCATCCTAGGTTTAAACAATGGAACTGGCCCTCCAGGTTGGGGGTTGTGCCATCGGGGTTACTTCCCGACCACTTGAAACATAAATAGTTATGAGAGAGACACATGAAGCCTCGGATAATGGATACCCTCATATGGCCACCATACCCGGAACGTCAAAGGACTACGATCTGAGAGTATGCACCTGAAACGTGCGAACACTGTACACCCGAGGTGCTACTCAAAAACTTTAGTCTGTCCTCGAGCGGTACAAGGTACATATTACCGCGATCCAGCGGCCATAAAAGATTACATTTGATAGCAATAACTTCGAGGTAGTTAAGGAGTTCATCTACCTAGGAGTTAACATCAACTCCACGAATGACACCTCAGTGGAGATCCGTGGATAATTATCTTGGCAAATATTGACTCGGCCACATTGAGCGAAAAATAAAGCTCCAGCCAAGAGGATCTTCGACTCCGAAAGTACAATTCAACAGAGCCTGTGTGATTATATGAACGAGCTATTTGCCTCACCGTGAGTCTCGAAACTCTGAATTCCGCATGGATTGCATCTTTCACTAGCTTTTCAGGTGCCCTAAAAACTTCACCGACTGATACTTCTGCATTTGTTCGTTCTTTTTGAAGCGTATTCACAATCTCGTAAACGTGCTTTACTAGTGATACCAAATCACGTGATTTCTCTTGCAGTCGTACTGACAAAGAAAGCGTGAAACTGAAAAGTCTGCCACTAACCAAGAGACTGACGATGAAGTCGTCAAGAAAGTAAGCATACCGGTGTTTTTGAAACGTTCCAAGATTTCCCAACGGTCCCTATGAATGGCTACGGCCCTGCTGGCAAAGGATCCTTCTATTATGGTACCTTTCATATGGATCAACCCTTATCCAAAAATCAGTTTGCGTATCAGGCTGGCATATTCAAGGTCACAGTCCTACATCATCTAGCAAGGAAGAGTGGTTGGACTAATAATTATACCACAATCACACAAAAAAGGGGACTGATGTTCGGCACTGCTGAAGTCTATCGTCATCGATTGGACGACCTAAACATTTCTGGTTTTAGCATCCAGGAGTATGCTAATGGCCTAGCAGTCATCAAACCGGTTTCTCTCAGAGAGTAAACCTCCGGTGCAGGGAAATAACTTCACGGGTAATAACTTCACCGCGAGTGGGCAATAACTTCACTTTTTTTTGTGAACTTATTTCCCACCTATAATTTGGGAATTTGTCTATTATAACTAAAGACCCTTGCACCCACTCCAAGCAAACAGTGACCCCAAGCAGGGGGGTTGCAGGGGGGCAGCATACCCCCCTCCCCCTCATATACATTGCACTGATTATTTGACTAGTTGCGAAATCCCAAGTAGATTCCATAAACAGTGCAATGCCTTTGAGGGGGCATGCTGCCCCCCTGCAACCCCCCTGCTTGGGGTCACTGTTTGATTTGGAGTAGGTGCGGGGTAGGTTCTTGAATTATCATAAAATGCTAAGAGAAATTATTTCCACAAAAAAGTGGAGTTATTGCAATAAGTTCACAAAAAAAAGTGAAATTATTGCCCACTCGAGGTGAAGTTATTGCCCATGTGAAGTTATTTCCAGTGAAGTTATTTCCCTGCACCTAAACCTCCTACGTAATGACAGTGCAATTTTTTTTGTTGCAGCTTAGTGCAACACAAAAAAAATCATCTCAAACTTCAAATTGTGCATAATTTTTTTTATAAGAACGTCAATTTGAAGAGCAAGTGTTTATATCGTTTTTAATTGGTTCGCGTACATTTTATAGCTTTTTTTTTGATTTTTCTCAATAAGTAAACACTCAATTGATAAAAAGGTAAGTTTTTCTTAAATAATTAGAGATTTTGTTTAATATAAGGGGTAAATGAAAGTAAAATTTATAGATAAAATATGTGTTTTTTGTATTCATTAGACGAAAAGTATAGTTGTTCAGTATTGTTCAAGTTGGAGACCGTATTTGTTCTAAAGCCTTGCATATGCACTGCTAAAATGTGTTTCAACTTCTTGCGCACAGGTGCGACAATCATACTAAATTTTTCGTTTTTTAGGAAGCCCATCGAAATCGCGAAAAAGCAAATTTTTGATGTTTCGATTTCTAAAGTCAAAATTAAACGCTTAGATGCTGTTTTTGCTTTTGTTATGGGTTACTTTAGCCATATACTATTTTCTGAGGCTGCAACAAAGTCAATCAATTAACCTTAAAAACTTTATGTTTAAGATTTTAAGAGAGATGGGGCCAAAAGTGGTCGGCATAGAGAACGCTTCGAAAATTCAAATTCTCTGTGGCTAAATGAAAACCTAACATTACCACAACATATCTTAGAATGAAATACCATCTTCATCTAGAGTAGGAAGACCGAGACAGAGCTTTGATGAGTGCTGTGAGAAAAGCAAGAAGAGAAAAGTTGAAACCATTTTAGATCCTTTTAGCGCCAAAGAAATCGCCATGGCTCATGAAAAAATGCTTAGACAAGACGGAAAAAGAAATACTGCAATTGCAGTGAATAAATTATTTGAAAGTTCTAGGAACCGAGGTTTGATTGTTTTCTTTTTTTATATATTTTTGTTGGTTAAATTTAGTTATTAAGGTTCTATTTTGATTAAAATGCTTAAAACATCTCCTCCTGGATTTTAACCAATACCTGCAGACGATGCACTAGCGTTAATCACGGACATTCAGCTTTCAACTCAACAGTACGAAATACTACGCCTAAATATTAACAAAATACGAAAAGGCCGACGAACTGGCCAGTAAAGGTTCAGAAACACCTTTCATAGGTCCCGAACCTTTCTGCTGCACTCCTAGATCAGCAGCAATAAAAAGCTGGGAACATAGAAAATTTATCCATCTTTGGGAAAGCATCCCAGGTCTACGACAGGCCAAACGAGCCATTCGGCCCTTCAATCAAAATGCCAGCAAATGTCTAAACCTAAGCAGGCATGATATCAAAAACTTAGTAGGTTACCTTACTGGTCACCATGGTTTAAGATATCATCTACACAAAATGAGAATAGCAGACTCTCCTGAGTGCCGACTCTACTCGTATCTTGAAGAGGACGAGTCAGCTGAACACATTTTATGTGAATGTCCAGCCCTTAATATAATTAGAGAGAAGATCTTTTTCAGGGAACAAATGAGCCCCGAGGACATAAAGAATTCTTAAAAAAAAATACTAACAACAAAGTTCCTAATTTATTACCTTTCATACTACATAATTAAAGAAGCTAAGACGAAATGCTACCCAAATGATAAAACTGTGAGTAAAACTTCTGCAGAATGTGGATTGCAAAGTTTAGTAAATCACAGCGTTGAGCGTTTATGTATAGCTCAAAAAGACGTTTTAAGTTCCTTGGTAATAAAATGGGGCTTTGATGGTGCTCAACAGAAATCATACAAACAAAAAATGTCTGCTGGTGATAATTCGGATGAAAATCTTTTTTGTATCAATGGTTCCCATCCAGATGTATTTCTTTAAGGATGATATTAAGCAAGTACTTTGGCAAAACCCTGCCCCATCAACAACCCGATATTGTTGACCAATAAAATTAAATTTTGCTAAGGAAACCACAGAAGTGATCAACGCAGATGCAATACTAATGACGGAAACACTGCTAAAAGATTTTTTAGAGATGAGGAAAAGACTGCCCAAATTACAGGGATAGATAAAGAAATTATCAAAAAGTTTCATATCATCTTAGAAGCTCTTGGATCTTGGTTCTCAATAGATGCAGATGCTTTTGGGAAGTATGCAAATGAAACAAGTAAACTATAATTAAAAAATTATGCCTGGTATTTTATGCCAGTAAGTGTGCATAGGGTCTTGTTTCATGGAAAACAAATAATTTCTACTTGTATACTTCCAATCGGACAACTTTCAGAAGAAGCGCAAGAGACAAGAAACAATGAAAATAGAAGGTTTCGGGAACTGTTTACTAGAAAAATATCACGTGTAGATACAAATACTGACCTCTTAAATCGATTGCTTATAACCTCAGATCCATTGTTAGCAACTCTAAGAAGCTTTCGGAGAAGAAAGAAAAGTATCATGGAACATGAAGTTTTGCTACTTTCAGATGTAACAATAAAATTAAAAAAATTAAAATAAGCTGGTTTTTATGTATTGTTTTGTCTTGAAATTTGTCATATGCTAACAAAATTTGTTATATTCTATTCTGTGAACAATTTCAATAAACAAAAAACCTGAACAAAAACATTTATTTGTAATTCCGCTAAATCAGCGATTCGTCACACTGTGCGACGAAGTGATTCGAAAGAAAGTTTTTTGCGGAAGATATTTGTTCCTGTGTCTGACCGAGTGGATGAAAAGATATCGAAAAATAGAACACATTAACCCGGTTACATCAAGCAAATGGATAATAATGCTCCAGGCAAGAGGATCTTCGAATCCCAGTTTCGACACGAAAAGGAAGACCAGAACCTCCATTTTAAGGAGCATCGCGGATACGACAGATTTTTGACCGTTTGGCCGTTCAGAATGTGGTTCCTGCATTCATAAGGCAACATAAGGACATTTGAATTGATCTTATGAAACAAATAAAGCAATATGAGCAACAAATAAATCATATAAATGCTCAATCTTTCGGATAGGCTGACAAGGTAGTTTTATAAAGCAACTCCCAGATATTTTTTTGCATTTTAAATGTTAGACTTTTAGAATATTAAAAGATAAAATTAAATACTAAGCAACTCTCAGATTTTACCATTTTATAAGAACGAATCCAGCTCATTCAACCAGCCGTAACCGTGGAAAACGAATAGTAATCCTTTTATGCTTTGGCAAACTCAATTAGAAAAAAGTCGTTAGTTGTGCAATTTATTTCGTAATTTTATGCATACGGTAAGCTTATTCAGTGAAAGTGCATAATGAAAATGATGTAATTTTTCATACGAAAGAGGCTTTTTTGTTTATAAAATGAGATTAAGACGATTTTCTCTGACTACAAGTTGTAGGTAATCAGTTGACGAATGGAGAGTTTCCGTGAAAAGTCAATGACTCGGCATGAAGAGTGTAAACAATGGTAATTGGCACAACATTTATTGTATGTAATTTAAGTTAAAGACAAATTTTGCCAGATGTTTTTAATAAGAAATAATGCATTATAATTTCCTTATAACGAAACTTTAAAGGAGTCAAATTATGATAGAATATTGAGGGTGAATTTTTCATGAAAAGACAACACTTTCGTGTGTTGCGGATGATGCTTTTTATTTAAGTGATTTATACAATACAACAGTTATCACTATTGTTCGCAACATTTATTTGGTTTAAATTATTTTAACTAAGATCTCAGATTATAACAAATCAAATGTGTACTATTTTTGTATTACAGAACATCGTTACTGAGCAAAACATTATACCTGGAACTTTACTTCATTGGGGTTAATGGGGAATTCGTTGTTAATGCATAAAGTTAGTGGGCGCAGTTGTTAGTGCATTGGTTTTTGATATTTTTGCCACACTGGCGCTGTTTGAAATTCTGCTGAATAATGCACATTATCCAACGCATTGGATGATAGCTGTCTTACATCAAAATCCGAGGAGGATACAAAATATAGAGACGCTGATTTGTCCACTTTTTTGTTTATACAATACTTACGGGTAAAAAGAAAGACATGTTTTTTTTATTAACAAACAAAACTGCTAGGCAAACTGGTGAATCGATTTTGACCAAACTTCTCGGCCCAATACCGAAGATTGCCTAACAATTTGAGCTCAATCGGTTTGGTGGTTTCCGAATCCAGAGCACAGATTCAAACATACATACAGGGTGGCAAAACGCAATAATAATTGATACCGAAAAGAGGATTTGGATAGCGCAGCGGTACCATGCTTTGCAGTCCTTCATTTCCATCCAAAGGGAGTTTAGGCGGAAGTTTGGCGGCACTCCCCCGAGTAGATGGACCATTTTGAGACTGGTAAACATGTTTGCCGAATCTGGAAGCATCGCACGAAGACCGTACCATCGAGATCCCTATGTTCGGGTTCAAGACACAATCGCGGCTGTAGCATCGTCAATTTAGACAAATCCAAGTGTTTCAACTCGAAATTTATTTAGCCTGGAATTTTGCCATAAAATTATTGAAATGGTCGAAGAAGACAACAGCTTGATAAATTGCTTGTTTATGTTTGATGAGGCCCATTTCGATCTGAACGGCAATGTAAATAATTCATAAATACTCCATGAGACGGTACTGCATCCAAAACGAGTCACTGTGTGGTGCGCAGTTTAATCAAAGTGCATTACTTCTTTGAAGAAAACGGTGTAACAGTAACTGTCAATGATGACCGTTATTTAAAGATGTCGAAGGAGTTTCGCTACCACACCTGGTACCGGCGATGGAGTTTTCCGTTGAGGAATTGCTTTGCACTCCTCAATTAGTCCATTAACCCCTGATGCGAAAAACTTTCCAAGAAACCGATGTATTGATGTGTGCCAAGTAAATTGAGTAGGGAGGATTGGCAGGAGGATTGGGACAACTATGGGGTGAAATGGGACACCTTTACTAATATTAAAAATCTTTGTTTTCAAACAAAAGAAAAACTCACATAAAATATATAGGTATTACTTTTATTTAAAAAACAAAAACATAAAAAAATTAATTTTCTTCATTTCAATAACAAAATAACATAAAATAAACTTCATAAACAACTAAAAGTAGTAAAAAAAGGATAACGAAAAAAACTAAAAGGAACAATTAATAAAAGAAGATATCCTTAAAGCCACTCCTTGCCTGCAGCTTTATTGTGGTTCCATTTTTCTGGGACACTTATTTTACAGGCTTCAGCATATTTAAACGCTAAGACCCGTGCTTGTGCTGTTGTAAAGCCATAATGCATTTTCGATGAGGTTACAAAATATCTGGCCAGATGATTTTCTTGTTCATCAGTAAATATTTGGCGTGGCCTTGTGTTCGCAGAATATTTATACTCTTCATTATTTATAAACTTAGCAGCTTTAACGTGACGAGCTAATGCGGATTTGGAAATTTTATGGTCTTGAGCCACTGAACGTATAGAGGCTCCTTTGCTCACTTCCTCTATGGCCAATTGAATTTCAGTTTCAGAGGCCCTTTCTTTGGTAGTTTTCCGCTTCCAAATTCTTGGCATTCTGACCTAAACAAAAAAAAAAGATCTAATTTAAAATGACAAACCTGTATAAAATTAGTGCAGGAGGAATGGGACAGTGTCCCATTCCTCCTGCATAGTGATGTCCCAATCATCCTGCATGGCACTTTGAATAAATAAATTATAATATCACTTTTAATGTGGCACTAATCAAACAAAACAACGATTATATCACTTCAAAAATGGTGTTGCTATCTAATTATTTTACTCTTTTGCACAATAAGTTCACACATTATAAAAAATGTTCACTCAAAATTTACGCAGATATTTTACTTTTTATGCACAAATTACCTTTTTTAATCTCCACTCCGCGATTTGTCTCTAAGACACAACTTGTTTTGTTGAGCGATGGGACCAGACTGAAGACAGAATCTGTCATACAAAGCAAGAGAAAAAAAATTGTAGGAATTCAGAAAATGCCTGTGTCCCATTCCTCCTGCGTCCCATTCATACCCACTCTCCCCTACTAGGCACTCGCGAATGAAACAAAGTCTAAAGCTGAAGCTGTATAGGGTGGTTCAAATACATATTTCTTTTTGAATTATATGTTTTTTTTCACACTCTTTCCCTCGTTTTCTTTTTCTTTTTCAGTCAGTTCATACCTCTGCAGAACGAAATGAATAAAACAAATTTCAAAAGTGACTGCTGTGTTGCCCAAACATTGCGTTTATTGAAAAGAGACCGCCTCGGAGTTGCGATTTTTTTTGTCGAGTGTTTGGGCCAGGAACTAAGCACTAGGAATTCATGGGCAAATGTACCAGCATCTTCCAATCAACATCGAGAAAAACTACAGGAATTGCAACATAGCAATAATGTCTGACAGTCAAGCAGCCATAAAGGCTATTGACGCCTACGTCATCAAGTCAAAACTCGTGTGGGTGTGCCTACACGGACTGAATAGACTAGGCAAGAACAACTGAATTTCCATCTGCTGGGTACCTGGCCATGTTGGCATTATAGGCAATAAGGCAACGGACTCTCTGGCAAGAAAAGAGCAGAGGAACCCTTCATAGGACCTGAACCGTTCTGCGGGGTAGGAGAACAGACTCTACGCGAAGACTTCAGGAGACTGGAGGAAGAAACAAGGGCCAATACCTTTCTCAACCTCTAAGGTCTGAGGCAAGCAAAGAAACTCTTAGGAAACTATAACCAAAAGAGATTCAAAGCTTGTATCAGCCTTAACAAAAACAACCTAAGAATCCTAACAGGCCACCTCACGGGGCACTGCAGACTCAAGGAGCACCTGAGGGAAATGGGTATATCAGAGGACGGGCTCTGCAGATTCTGCAGTGAAACTGCAGAAACTCCAGCCAACATACTGGAATCCTGTGCGGCACTGGCCCACAAAAGGATAAGATAGGTTAGGTTTATGTGGCTGTCGGCAGAAGCCAGCACACTTAGACCAATTTAGGTCCATTGTGATACCACGTATGTATTATTATCTACCTCAACTCTGTAGATGGGACTGGCCAACGACACGCGGTTGTTCTCAAACGGTCCCCATTTACGTACTAACCGCGCCAAACGTCGTTTAATTACCGTGATCTGACGAGAACCGATTAACTCGGCGTGGTATGGTCGTTGGTTAAAAGGATAAGATACTTGGGCAGGCACCAAATAACAGAAAAGGACATACAAATCATGGACTCACATCTCATTCTCAGATTCATCAAGGAAACTGGACTGGACGCTGTGCTCTAAGGAGTGTGACCTGCCAAGGATAAATCAGAGCAATACCTCGATACGCTTAACAAAAGAAGTATTTACAGAGGGCTCTGAAAGAGGTCACGAACCTCTTCGAGGCACAAGCAAGGGACACAATAGACCAATTGGTCGCAGTGTAATATACCCTTTTATTAAGGACTTGGCAACTTCTTTTTTAAATAAAATGCAAACTAGTTGAGATATCTCAAAAAAAATTGTTGGCTTGAATTCCTATCAAAACATTTATGAATGGAATTTGACTTCGTTCATATGCCCACCACGGGAACGTATGCAGCGGTCGATATGTTGAACCCTTTTTTCGATGACTCGGCCACACATCGCTATTTCTCGTTTAATATTGGCTCTGAGCTCGTCTAACGTCGCCGGCTTGTTGGCATCGACCAATGATTTAACCCTTTCGATCCGGATGGGACATCCAAGGTATAAAAACACCTTTGTTCTATGTCCCATCCGGATCGAAAGGATTAATGTAGCCCCATAAAAAAAGTCTAGAGGCGTTAAATCACACGATCTGGGCGGCCAATAGACCGGCCCGTTTTTCGAGATAACACGTTCACCGAATTGAGACTTCAATAACTCGATTGTTGTACCCGCCGCTGTGTGGCTTGTGGAACCACATATCACTGATGTCCAATTCATGCAATTGCTCAAAGAAATAACGTTCCCACATGTCTCTGTAGAGAATACCATTTTCCGTAATGTGACGCCACCAGCATGAAAACCGTGACATGAAACAAATGAGGGTTCTCACTTGTCTAGTAACGCATATTTTGCTTATTGAAGAGTCCGTTTAAAAAACATAGGGACGGGTTACAGTCCACTTGGGCGAACTGTTGGATACCCTGTTCTTATTCCTATCCCTCATCAGTGGGCGTGACAAAAGTCTAAGTATGGTTGAATTGTTAAGAACGCTCTACATATTTTGTTATATGTATTTAAAGGATTTAATCAAAAAAAATGAAGCTTTTGTAAAAAAAACGCTCCCTAGCTCAAACTTTGGTTTTTCAATAAAATTGTTTTATTTAATAGTGGGCGTGTCAGTAGGCGGATTTTAAAAAAATATTTAAAGATAAGTACCTATAAAGGGCATCTAGAGAGTCTATCTGCCCTATCGTGGAATCCGTCGGGGGCAACGATCCGCTAATAGTAAACAATTTGCATCGTGCAATTCGCAGACGTGAACCATTCACATGTCGGTAACGTGAATGAGATTCACTGTATCGTGGAAAACGAACGGATCGAATCTCCCCATGCATTTGACATCCGCAGTTTTCTCTTATTTTTATGTTCTATATTTAAAGGAAGAAAACTACGAATAGAGATTAGTATTGCAATGAAGGATAACCCTGAAATTGCTAAAAATAACTCCAAAATACCGCCAGGGGATATACGAGAATTTTGGGGGAATCTCCAAATTAAATTAAACACTTTAGGTCCTCCATGTACGGCGGTTATTGAATGGAGGAAGGTAATTGGCACTCAATTTGCTTTTCATCATCTATTACACAAAATGTATTTTCACTGAATTTAATTTTTACAAAACACTGTTGCGTTAAAATTAACGAACAAAACCTTGGTCCTCTCCATCCCCCCCCCCCCCCCCCCCATCACCAACCCCTTCCATATATTTTTCGCCATCACACCTTTCTTTTCCGTTGTCTGACTCGAGCGATGGTACCGTGGGGAGTTCCTGGATAAGTTTTATCCAGCTCTTCCGCCATATCATACGCTCCTGGAAGACGACAAAAGCAGGTTCACCGTAGAGCCCAGACGGACGGTCGGGAATCTCTAAAGGACGGACAGTCCCAACTCTAACCTCAACCGACGTTCTCGGACACTCCGCCACTCTACATGGCCCTGGCCCCGGGCCCACCCTAACTGAATTGTTTGCAAACTCCTTGTACAAGCAGTGTATTAATTTAAGTAGAAAGTGTAAAGGACAGCTTAAAACTACCTGGGTTCCTTTAGCCCTCTCTAATCAGTACGAAAGCTCACTCGATAGGTAGGGATCGCGCATATAGTTGATATTTATTCCTTGTCTTCTAGGGCGGGTTAGGGAGTTTACTGAAAATTTGTCTGGTCGGGGATACAAAAGCAGACCCAAGCAATCACTAGGGTTTTACAAACGAACAGAGCGAGGACCCTATTGTGAATGACTCAGATATGGTTGTGGATCATAGCCGAAGGAGAAGTTGTCGGAGCGCTGGATGTGATTCCCTTCGCTCTGACAACTACCAAATTGGCAAGATGTGGGGGGCGAAATCAGCACTAACACTACCAGGACTTCTCCCGCCAAAAATGACAGGGCGGCAAGAACGTCGAATTTTTAATTAAAGATAATGAAAAAAGGGTTCAAAAAATCATAAAGAACAAAATTAAAATAGGTGTACAGTAAAAACCGACATCTGATTAAAACCAGCTGAGGAAAAGCTCTCTGAAGAAAAAAAAGATGGCTGAATTCGCCCCTGATCGGTGTGCCTGCATGTGTGTGTGTGATTGGATAAAATCTGGCAGTGCGGCTACCACGATTCATTGGTTACCCGCCTGTTAGAGAAGAACGTTTGCGTTCACGGTAGCAAGAGTGAAAAGATAGTTAGAAGACAAAAACCGAGTCGAAACAAAACGGAGTTAGAAAAAAAAGGAAGAAAGTGAAATTCAAAGAAAATCCCAACGTCAGACAAAATATCTGTAGAAATCCTTGTGATTGCGGCGGAAAGTTTTAGCATCCCCATCCCCCAGGACATTGAGATCGTGGGCAGGAAGCCACCCCCTACAGAAAAGGAATAAAGTAAAAGATAAGTATAGTGATTGTGAAAATATTTAATATTGTTTTATTTCGTGTAGCCATTAGAAATTTCCATCGAGTTAGCTTTCCCCTTCGTATCCTTATCTGGTCGTTAAAACGACCCGTTAGATAACGCGTCCCAACCCCGTTTCCAAACGGACCATTTATACCCGTTAACCTTCGAACCATAAGGTGGTTTCAATGTGTCCTCCGGCCCAAAATTCGTAAGGTTCAACAGTAACGTAAAAATTCAAAGTAGTACGTAATTTGGTGTAATTTCTTTTTGCTATTATTTCTTGTGTTTGCTTTTTGAGAACCTTGCGTTCAGGCTTCTCGTTCGTGCCGAACAGAGGAGAAACTAAGTCGCGCCGTAAACATCTACGGTGTAAAGCGATGTTGAGAGCTCCCCAGCTCTGTGATATATTCCAACACATTTAGTGGTTGTTACGTGTTTTAACTTAATAAATGGTTGAATTCCCCCATTAGGGAAATAACACTTTTCTTTCATTTCAACATTTCCCAGATCGCCAATAAAGGTTTCGCAATCTCCCTTTTTAAAGACTGAGTGGCGCCCATTTCCCCTTTTTTTAATTTTCAGCAGAAATTAGTTCCGTCTACAGCGATCGTGAACGAACCCACTCCCAGCTGACTAGCCAAATTGCAGCACCACCGTGCTGCCCGTTGCACTTTCACATTCCTCCTCTCTCTCCCGGTTATATTCGCCTAACACTCGTCAAGAAAAGAAAAGAAGTCGACTTTAAACTTTCGGCGCGGTGGCGACGGCCTTCTTTTTGGGTTTTTTCTGTCTTTTGTTAATTTAGAATCGTCCGCGGCTGTTAAAGTGCAACAACACATGTGATTGAAATGAGCTGTCACAATTGAACTTCCTAATCACCAATAGCGGTCGGGAAGGGAGAGTATCCAACGGATCCCACGATAGCATTTTTCTGTTCACGTGCATCGAATAAGTGAAGTGAATCTCAGATCCGAAGGAATTCCACGATAGGGGTGTATATTATAAATTTCAGTTTCGTAGCTCAAACTTTGACTTTTCAATAAAATTGTTTTATTTACATAATTGTGGGCGTCAGTCGATTCGATTTCGATTTTTTCGATAAATTTATATGATAAATGAGTTTCTGTGGGCGGATTTCAAAAATTCTTAAACTTATTTCGGGCCCCTATAGAGTACATGGTTATTTCAGCTGTCTCGGTCCAGTTTAAAGGCCTAATTTTGCCGACAGACGGACGGACGGACATGGCTAGATCAACATTACTATCGATGCTGATCATAAATAAAGTAACTTTTAGAGGTCTACGGGCAATATTATGTTATGTTACAAACTTCGCGTCAAAATTAATATACCCTTAGAATAGGGTATAAAAACGCTCTTCATCTCTGAAGACGATTTTGCGATGAAATTCTTCATTTTCATCTATCAAGTGGCTTTAGTTGTTGAGTCAGCTTGATCTTGTAAGGGTGTAGGCCAATATCCTTACGCAAAATTCGACATAATGTGGTCTGCGAGAGGCCCAATTCTTGAGAACGCCGTGAAATTGACTGATTTGACTGGTTTGCGAAGGAACGCCTCTACGGTAGCAATATTTTCCACACTTCGGGCAAAACGTAGTCTCACTGTCACGGCGACATAAAGCAGCGAATATTCTGATTAAATTTTTTTTTCTAGAATATGAATTGCTGGTCCACTGGGATGAGAATTACTGCCGAAAATTGGCGTTAACGCTCTTAAAGTTGCGACCACCGACCGACTGTGAATTTCGGTAGTAAATTTTAATTATTTGTAAACGTTGTTCACCACGATGAAAATGTTACGAGTAATTTTACTGAATATTTTGACATTGACAGTTCGGTAATCGGTTTAAGGGTGCGTTTACACTGAAAGTTTGAAGTTGCCAAGTCGCTAATGAAAGACCCTTTATTATGCAAGTTGACAAGATGCGCTACTGCGAAGCCAGCCAAGGCAGCTACATGGATAAAATCGTACGTCATAAATAATGGAAATCTTTGCTTTTTCTAATAAAGCCATAAGGTACAGAAAATAAATGAATTTTGTTAATTTTTTTATTTAAAAAAACTTGTATTTGAACCACCCTTTATAGACTTTTAAATGCTGTCCTTTAAATTTTGTTGCAATTTGATTCAATTTCAATGCGATCTGGAACTCATTAATTGAGTGAACAAATGAACCGGAGGAATTCGACTGTATACCTACATAACATAACTATGCTGTCCAAAATAAATCTTGTAATACAAAAAAAATAATATTATGGTTTTCATTTGAGAATACACAGCGAATAGTGCACAATCAAAAACATAAATAAACCTTTAGTGCTAATAAATATTCACAGCTAAAAAGATACATAACTCCAATCTGCATATGCAAATTAAAAAATAGTTCGTGATCAAGTTATAACTTGAATCTGGAAAAACTGTCACACAGACAAAGTCATTCTTGTTGTGTAGAGTAACCTTGAATCTTTTTTATTGGCATATTTACATAATTTTTGTTAGACAAAGATTCGTGATACGATCTTTCAAAATGAGTTTATATTTAGTTAACATCAACCGAACTGAACGGAAGTGTCAAGTTATAATTGAATAAAATGAAATACAGAGCTTTCCCACAGTTTTCATAGAAAATAAATGAAATCGAACTTCGAAAATATCCAACAACTACATTCACTATAAATCTGGGTTGAATTAAAGTAATCTAAATACATGTCGAGTGTAGACATTTGCAATGGTAATTGGAAAATGATTTATTTTTCAGCATTTTATTCGTATTTTTTTTCATTTTTTATTTTGCCATATGATTTGTCCTAAATCAAGCCAAATTCAATGGCGAATGGGACGGAGAAAAACAGATCGACAGAAATTACCTACGATGGTTCTCTGTATATAAAAAAAAAACAAAAAACAATAATAATACGAGTATAACAAACGGAAAAAGAATACAATTAAGGTCAATCTCTGAGAATAACTAGAAAAGAACACAAATGTAGATTGTTAAATTCGACACACTAAACACGTTAAGAAATGAGGAAGTAAGTAATTAACATCTTTAAAGTACGGCAGAACGAAAAAAAGCACGTAATGTGTGTTTTACTACAATATCTATTGTATATAAGTTTTTGTGAGGAGACCGGTTAAAAAATACTGGATAATCTGAATTCATACAAAAATAAAAACACTACGTAGTTGAGATGTACCCAAAATAGTGGGGCGTGACATGTGTGTGAACAAACAAACAAGAGAGAATTGTTTTATAGTCGTTGGAAATGAATGAATTATTGTAGTTCCGAGTACAGTGAATCAGAGTATATTTTATATGTGGTGATATTGTTTTGAAGATAGAGCGAATGGAACTGTGACAAGAAACTGCATTTTTCGAATATCGTATGAATGAGTGTGCGATGATTTGCTAAGAGATAAGTTCTGGGGGCGAATACTAGACAACAATTCACAAACTTTTCGTTTGCACACCGAAGTCCTTTGAAAAGCCTACGACAGGATTTGCTTATGTTGTCAATGTTTTGCAATTTTTTTTTGTATAAGTTATGTCAGGTTACGCAGGGTTAAGCAGCTTTATGCTGTCTAAAATACTAGACACCAGCATAATTTTAAGAATTTCGTTTTGGCTGATTTGTAGCTTTTTGATGTGCGTTTCAACGCAGCCACGCCATACCGGTAAATAAGTTAAAACCGCCTGGTAAATCGTTTTGAATGAGGATTTTATTATGTAGGCTTAGGCTAGATTTTTTATTAATGAAAGGATATAGTATTTTAATGAAGAGATTTTGTAACCAGTGTTGGATATATGATTTCCAAAAGTCAATTTGTATCGAATGTGACACCAAGGTATGTACTAACAATTCTCAGACCATTTGATTTCAAATGAGTTTATTGGAACTATGTTTTTGGGAGGAAGTTTTGCTTATTGCGTCGAGCAAATCACATAGCTTGGCATTTTTCGGCATTAAATTTTATTTTCCACCGAGCAAAATAGTTCAGTAGAGTATCTAATGGACGCAGTGGCTCAGTGGTTAGTGTGTTGACTACCAATCGAACGGTATAGCGTTAAAATCCCGCCGGGGTCAAGTAACAACTCTTACGACCGTCTGACAATCATCCAGGAGAATCAATTGTCATGAGAAGCTTCTCAAATTTTCTGTTCGGATTCGGCCTAAAATTGTAAGTTCCTTAAATTAATCTATCCAAAACAATAAGAAACTTGCGCGCCATCCTGGATTACAAGCTAACTTTTTTTTTTAGAAAATGAAATCCGAATCCCAGAGCACTTAGGCTTAGTAACGGTCCTTTGGCAGCAATGCTCTTTTTGACGTAGAGGACGGAAAAACGTTTTATCATTTTGAATCCCTGCAATCCCTTGTAACAATGCAATCAGTGGTATGATGGTAGGCTGTCTAACCATACCAAAATCCAAACAGCAGCCTGCATCGGCAAAACAGGGCCCTTATCGCACCCTACGGAGCTATGAAGGTTCTGCTGAGCCAGTCAGGCTAAACGAATCCAGACTGTGGTCTCGAAACAGTGGGCGTGCCGCCGTTGAGTCACAATGGAGTGCTTGGAAAAAACAAAAACCAGCGATAGACTAATAATCTTCCACCTACGCCATTTTAAGGAGATTCGCTTCTAGAATCCCCGAAAGAAGCGAATGGGGCCGGAAAATAGTCACCACCGAGGAGGAAATATAGGTGGTGCATATCAACGGTTCTAAGATAGACATCGCTACAGGCGCAGGTACACTTTGCGAAACTCTGGATTTGAGCAAACACTATAACCTGCTACGATTGAGGTTAGGGTCAGCTGTCACAACCCAAGCGCTAATTAAATGAGGAGGCGCAATATTGGCGATAAAATCATCACCACTCTGACAGCGTTTAAAGCCAGTCAGTTGTGGTTCAGTCAAGGGTAGTGAAAGAACGCAGGGAATCCTCGAAAGAGATATAATGTACTAACAGCTTGCAGCTTGCAAGATATGAATCAAAAATTCACACGACTTTAACGCTCAACTTAATAAGAACTCAGCTGAGTACAGTTGCACGGAAAATGGATAGAGTCCATGAGCACTACAAATCCTTGATCAACCAACCATGAAACATGCAGGCTTACTAGAGAGCTGGTCAGCGCAAAAAGAGATATAAATCCATGATACCTGTTTCAAATATGTGATGCAGTTCTTTATAAAGCAAACTTAATGGCACCTACGTTTTTTGTCAGATGGAGTGAACTGCTAACTCCTTGGAAACCAAGATCCTAGAGTAATTCATCCGATAGTAAAAGGTTGTCTCAAAGACAAGGATGCTATTTATGACACCACGTAAGGACCATGTTGAAAGGAATAAATCGCTGGTGTTAAGCAAGGTGCAATCCTCTGTATACCACCTTGGAATATATCGGTATGGAGATGCCCAAAAATATTAAGTTCGGCACGCGGATTATTCCGCGACAGTAATTACCGGGCGAAACACCGATGACACCAAAAAAGGTCTGAACCAAATTATGAGACACTTTCAGACCTGAATGGAAGATCACAAGCTAACCTTACTACAAAGATTACTACAACGTGAAACAAAACGGACGAAAACTCCTTCTGACAGTCACACACTCTACCTTTCTTAATGGCTACGGATTCGGATTAAAGAGATCTTTACTTGCTCATTCCACTGCATCCCTAAGGGGTTCGCCGGTTTGAAGTCAAAAAGTATCCTCGGGCATCCCCATTACCATTTCAGGCTGATGTGATTATACATAAAAATGTAATATATAATAAAAATAAAGCACGCAAACTGCAGCGGAACAGCCAGTAGGAGGTTTTCGGATTTCGATAACCTACAGGATAGTAGCGGCGGGTGGCAATGGTGCGATTGTAGTGTATTCACTAACTGATTGGCAGGTCGTGCGTTCGAATCCCGGCCAGACCCATGATTTGTAATTGAATACTCACATAAAAACAGATCTCCCTAAGCAATTTAGGCGCCACCCGTAGAGAAAAACCCCTACGAAATCACCAAATATCTTTCCTATCCTCGTATTCTTTCGAAGAGTAAGTAGCACCTAAAATCATGCAATGGAATACTTCATTGCAGGTGCTGCTTACTGTACAACAAAAAAAAAATTACTGCGCTGTGTTCCAACACTATAAGGGTACCTACTGTATCTGTACAGAAAAACAAAACTCCTTTAGCGTACGTAAAATTATAAAAAAAACCGTATCCGAACCGGGTGTCCTCGCAACCGCTGGAGTTCGTTAGTTAAGGTTAATGGGATGTCAGCCGCAACCGACACACTTAGACCAATATGAGGTCCGTTGTGGTACCACGTACATCTTGGGAAAGCTTTATTGTTTAATTAGACCCTTTAGATCGTTATAAAAGAAAGCACCCAAATGGAGTTTCCGTATCTGAAAGAGAGCTGGACACGTACAGAGAAGATGGAGAATAGTCTTCTTATACCCTCCATCCATGCAGTTTCTACAAAAATCATTTCAAAATACGCCAAACCCTGTTGAATGGTTGCCTTTGAGACAGTAACGACCCCTATAGTGGCGTTAATATGAAATCTGTTTAGAGATATCAAACTCTAAGAGTGGCGAATACCCAGCATTGAGCAGATATGATTTGTCGCTAGACATGTGTAACCACTTGTCAACCTAATCTAAAACATGAGTTTACATGTTGCGATTGATATACCTAGGTAACCTCTGGTTTGGCAAATGTAAGCTACATATATAGTTCCACATTTGGTGAGTTCATCAACGGCACACAACAGAGGTGACCCGGATTAAGCATAGAAAAAAGGGTCGATGAACAGCACGGCCAGCTAGGAAGCATCGGCCGGCGGATGAACCGAGTGAAGGTATGGGGAAGTTCACTTCTACCAAACCTACAAGTCCTTACTGGACGCGGGCTGCTTCACTGGCTACCTTTATACAGAATGAGGAAAATGGCTAGCCCAGTGAGAATATGTTGACTCGGCTAAGGACAATTTCAAACACTGTGGTCGGAAGACGGCAAAATCATTCACGACAACATAGTCGTGATAATGCTCTGACATTAGGTGTTTCAAGGAATGGATGGAAAAGTCGATACAATTGTATCGAATGTGATACAAACGAGCTTGTACAAGTACAAAAGTACAATGTGCGTGAATTCGATAGAATTCATCAATCTGCATATTTCAAATTCGTTCGCAATAATCGAATCAATAAACGAGCGAGTTTTAAGTTTTACACATAGCGTTGACTGGATTCTACTTTGTTACGACCCACCGCTCTGAACGAATTCAACCCAATTATTTCTGCTGTGTCCCTGGACATTTGTGGCAATGGTGCGATGGTAGTGTATTCACTAAGTGATTGACAATGGGTGGCGATGGTGTAGAGGTTAGTGTGTTGGCTTGTTACCCGTGCGGTGCAGGTTCAATCCCCATGGGGAACAACAACATACGCCACCCATTCACATGCCTCTACACCAAAAGGAGGATTTCTGCCTGGTAGTCCAATGGACCGTTACCGAGTCTGAGTGCCCTAGGATTTGGAATTCCTTTTTTTAAAAAATTACAAAAAAAAAAGAAAAGTGATTGACAGATCGCGCCTTCGAATCCCGACCAGGGACATCATTTTGAAAATTGAATACACACAACAATACAAATCTCCCTAAAGCAATTAAGGCGACACCCGTGAAGAAAAACCGCTACAACAGCTGCAAACTTTTATCCTATACCTAAAAAGAGACAATGAATCATTTGCTGGGTTCTGTATCGATTACAGAAAAAGAAACCCTTTTAGCGTCCGCAAATTATGAAAAAAGAAAACGGTTTGCGATGGACCAATAGCAGGCACTTCAGTTGGTCAAACCACCACAGTGTAATCTCAGAGAAGAGTGGAATACAATATCCAAATGAAAGCCAACAACAGGTGGAAATCATTAATCACTTGTGACATATCAAGCAAACTGTGGCCAAAATATGATAAGAACCGGACCTAAAAGGTTTTACGTTATGACATCACTGTCTAAGTTCATTGGAACTATTACCAGTCACAATTTGCTAAGGCACCACACAATGAAACTAATTCTCAAGGATGATGACATCTGTGGAGGCTGCGGTGATGAAGAGACCCATGAGGATACACCTCACTTTCTTTGTCACTGCTGAAGGCTATGTCAACTGAGGAACTTGGAAGATACTTCTTCCAAAACATTCAAGAACTGTCTGATGACTCACTTTTAAATCTTCACAGGTTTATAAGGATATCCGAATGGCTGGACAACTTTGAGTAGGGAAAGAAAACCAAGGATGGAGGACCGAGACCAGAACAAAGAGGACAACACCCCGAACGTAGTGTACCACGATGGGTCCACATGGAACTAAGTGCGGTGTAGGTTAGGTTAGGTTAAGGTTGCTGTTAGCTGAGAGCAAACACACTTAGACCAATGAGGTCCGTTGTGATACCACATGGATCGGGAGTTTCGACCACTACTCGGTAAAACCATTTGGAGCTTCTAATGAAGCGCGATAGACTTCTAACATCTGTGTTAGCTAAGTCACTGAGTTCATTAAGGAAGAAGGCCCCTAAATAGAGAATTCTTTCATGGGAAAGTGCAGGACATGTACAGAGGAGATGAAGTGTAGTCTCCTCCTCCTTCTCATCCTTGCAGCTTCTGCAGCAGTCATTTGAATAGATATGCTTACCTGCCCACCTGAGGTTTGTACTCTCGACTGCGGATAGCTTGAACATAAGTTTACAAGTACCGATAGGCATACCTAGAAATCCTTTCTCAGGTAGAAGAGGTAATGCGGTTCAATTTTTGGCGAGTTCGCCTGCCCTACAATTCCTTGGGATGTCTCTGTGCCCTGGCACCCAAAAGATGTGAATATTGAACTGCTCTGCCATCTCCTCAAGAGATGAACGGCAATCTATGGCTACGATGGAGTTTGAAGAGACTGAGTCCAGGGACTTTAGCGCGGCTTGGCTATCCGAGAATATGCGGATGTCCTTAGCGGATATCACATGTCTCTTCAGCCACGACAAGACTTCCTTAATCGCCATGATTTCCGCCTGGAACACGCTACAATGATCAGGAAGACGGAAAGAGAGACTTATATTTAGTCTTTCTGAGAAAACACCCCCACCTACCCCATTACTAGTTTTTGATCCGTCGGTGTAGAAGTGAATCGATTTATCCTCAGTGAATGCAACATCCTCTCAGAATGATCTGGTGGGGATAGTGATTTGGAAATTCTTTTGGAAATGTAGCTGGGGTATAGTGTAGTCGATGTTTCTTGGTAGGGACCCAAGTGAGTCCAGTATGACAGAGTGGCCAATATTCGTATTGATCCACTGTGAGGTGGCTTTTAAGCGGACAGCGGAATAGGCAGCTAATTGCCTGCTGAAAATATCCAGGGGTGTCAGATGCAGTAAGATGTCCAGTGCGGCGGAGGGGGTCGTTCGGAGTGCTCCGCTGATACACGGACAAGCTGTACGTTGCATCTTGCTCAGCTTATCACGGTTTACCGCTTTGTCTAGAGCAGTCCACCAGACAACCACCCCGTATGTCAGAATCGGTCTCACTACCGCTACGTATAGCCAGTGAGATATGCGGGGCTGTAGGCCCCACTTATTACAGCGGCTTTTTTGCAAGAGAAAAGTGTTCTTGTAGCTTTTTTTACTCTTTCTTTTAAATAGGGTTTCCAGCTTAACTTCCTATTGAAGATTAGACCCGAAAATTTAGCTTCATCGGAAAAGGTTAAGCTTGTACCGTTAATAGAGAGAGGGTCGATATGAGGGATTTTATATTTCCTGGATAAGAGGACAAGTTCGGTTTTATAAGGGTTAACCACCAGCCCAGAGCTTCTTGCCCAAATTGTCAGCTTATTGACAGCGTTTTGAAGGAGTTCCTAGTGTGGAGGTATTTCCCTGAGACGGCAATAGCAACGTCATCCGCATAGGCAATGTGCAAGTGCGGTGTAACAGATACGGTCTATTCCATCAACCGGAGAACTTACCTAACCTAGCCTCCCCAGGTCTGATGGAAGTGTGATGATCGGTTGTGGCAACCCGTGAAACAGTATTGGTAACTCCAGCCCCCACTTCTAGTGTTAGCATTCACAAGATACTTTTGTTAATTCAACCATTTAAAGTATTTTTGTTTGTATGGTTTTGTTATAAAGTTATTTATCTTTATTTAGTAAATTTATTAGTAACTTCTTTTTGTTTGTTTATGTTTTTGAAAATAAAAATTTTTCAATACAATTTGCTCCGTTTCAGTGCAATCTTAATTCAGTTTTAAGTACAACTGCAAAATGTAATTTTCCATCCCTGTTTCAAGGTCCAACGTCTCTTTTATTAGTGAAAAAACTATAGCATCACATAAAGAAGTGGTTGGAGAAGCTTGATAATAGATCCTGTACGATGTATTTGTGCCTCGTATGTATGAATGTTTGTATATCTATAAAAAAAGGTGTGAGCCCAAAGAGGATAATTAAAGTCTCACACCCTGACGTAATGCAGAAGAAAAGGTTTAGTCAATACAAATCCGGAACACCAGGCCCCTGATGATGCATTCCCTTTTCAAGAAATAAACATTTTATGTACTGTAGATGTTTAAGTACTTTTATGACACTGACTTAATGTATACAAATTTAATGAAGTTTGGCCAAAAGCACCTATATAGAGATGGAAGTTTTGCCAACTTCGAATATGACGTTTAAAATGTTTTGAATAAAGAAGATCTCGTTAATCACTGTATGTCCAACTACGTGGTGTGTACTCATATTTCGTTTTCTATTCACACAGGTTATTGTTCCTCCACAAAGTTTTTTTCTTCTTTCTTCTGAGTTTTCGAAATTTCAACGTTTGCTTTATTCATCAATAACCGCAAATATGCAGCAAACAGAAGGAAAAGAAATAAGTTTCGCTTCAATTACAGTGAATACGATACGATAACGTCTGCGGAGAATAATTTGATATTCCATATAAGCAATAGGTATACAGTGAATGGTTTCATAAAACACTTTTGATTTCATTACAAGCACTCACTCGCATATACAAACACTGGATGTAAAAACACGGCCACATTCAATTGAATTCACCTTCAGACTAATTTGAACACTAAACCTCTATGCGCGCACTTAGACGTTACTTTGTTGCACACTGTCATCGTAAATCGAATAAAACGAATTTGGCATAAAAATAAATAAATCTTTTTGTTTTTTTCTAGCGGACATTTAAATTACATTTCTACTCCAATTGCGAGGCAGGGACAGAACTGAACTGCAATATTGGTATAGTTGATTGGTGTTGAACGATGGGTAACGAGCGATAAACTTGCTAACGTGGTATCCACAATAACTGAGTCTAGTACACTGCACCAACGAATCGAAAACAATTGAAATCCTTTAGCGTAGCGTAACTAGATCTTTAAACGACAGGAGCTGCAGTGGTTAGTGCGACAGCGACAGCAACGACGACGATCAATTCGACGCGGCGAAACGTATTCTACTGATCATATGATCTTTATGCTGAGTTTTTGTTCGCGATGGTGACTTGAAAAGCTAAGTTCATTTGTGCCACCAGCCACCATACGGGTAGCGCGGCTATGGCTATAGAGAAGTCATTCGGAATGTCTGGGGCTCTCAGGCTGCGAATGGGATGGATGAACGTCGGGTGCTCATGGAAACAAGCGAAGATGGGAATTGACGGAACAGAGGAGTAGTACAGCGTGCGCACAAGTGATTTGAATTGTTGGGGTTGGGTTTGAGTTTGTGAATGGAGAGATGCTAGATACTTGAACCGCTGACGGAGTTTCTAAAAATTAATGCTTCGTTATCGTTGGGTGGATTTAGCATTTTTGTGACTTGAAAAGATATTCAAACAATTTCATAGATTCTCTTTGTAATCCCTTTGTCAATGCGGGGACGGGTATGCTTCATGTAAGGGTAGCCAAAGCATGAGTAATTGAAAAACGAGATTATAAAGTAGACTAAATTAAAATAAATAATGAATGCAATTGGTATCGATGACAATTGATGGCTCAGCATTCGATATGCAAATATGAATAAAAAAAAAACAATTACACATTTATGGAAATATAACACCAGTCTATTTAAACAGTTAAACCGTATGCATCGGGCTAAACAGCATAATCACAGTTATGAATGTAAAAGTATATAAAAGATATTATTGCATGAAATTGACGTGTATGACAGTTTTTGAAATTAATAGAATTATGTCTGCCTGCAAAATAAGTTAAATGGGTAACATGTGAGCGGGCAAAATACTGACGGCAACTACATGGATACAACTCAGTTCAGATGTCTGTTGAGAATTACGATGACTGTTTCGGGGGTAGCTGCATAAAAATAATATCTTGTTTCGCTTTAAATTGTTGCTGAAGATTATTAAGTGCAGTTCATTATGCAAAATATAGATAGAATATGTGTTCGTCGAGATAGTCGGTGATGAATGCAAGCTTATTATTGGGACACTTTACAGACCCAACCAATATGTTGATATCTGTCCCTTTCTAACTCTAATGGAGGAACTTTTTTGTATGTGTCCCAATTTTATTATTTACGTGGATTTTAATTGTAATCTCCTTGCTGAAAAAAATGTAGTTGAAAACATGAGTGTACTTAACCTATCGGCAGTTAACACTACTTGTCCGACCCACTTCTCTGGCGATCATACTACACTCCTTGATGTTTTTTGATTAAGTGATGAGAGGAAAGTAGCCCCAGCGTTCTCGAAACATGATCTGATTTATCTTACATTTTTGATTTTAGTGTTACGTCAATTGTTAAAACCTATCAATACAGCGTTTTTAGGAGTATTGAGTATCCTTTACTGGAGGATCATGCAAGAAGTGAAATCTGGGAAAATATTTATTACTTGTCGTCAACTAATGAACAGCTTCAATTTCTCAACGAAAACATCAAAGTTTTGTACAACCGTCATGTTGTACAAATTTGTTGAGCTCAAAAGTCAACTATGGTTGACTGCACATATCCGAACACTTATGTTGCAACGGGATCAAGCATATAACCGTTGGAAGAGATTTCTTCTGGATGAATTCCGACGTACTTACTCCCTTTGCAACAGGGTTGTTATGAAGATCCGTAATGCAAAATCTGAAGTGTTTTCAAATCGGCTAAGCCCCGCCCTAGTCGGCCGACAGCTTTGGAATAATCTCCGCAGCACCGGCATATGCAAGTCTAAGTATAACCCGAAAGATAAAATTGATTGCAATGCTCTCAGACGCTAATTTATAACTGCAACCTCACAACCACATAATTCTATGAGGGTTTCTTCTAGTCTTCCAGACAGTGAAACTTTATCGCCTCTAACAGAGGCTCCTCGTTTCGGTTTCAGAACAGTTGACTCTGCTGAAGTTGTCGAAAGTCTCCTCTCAATCAAGTACTCTGCTGTAGAACAGGACGAGATTAGTCCTTTATTTTTGAAGATTTTATTGCCAATCTTACTACCATATATCACGTATATTTAATTCAATTTTAACAACTGGGCAATATCCTGTGCAATGGAAATTGGCAAAAATCGTTCCTATTCCCAAATATTCTAGGGGCGATGATCTTACACCTATCTCAATGCTGTCATTTCTATTAAAACTTTTTGAAAGAATAGTACAAAATCAAATGAGCTTACACCTAAACAATGGCAATTTTTTGAAAACAAAAGGTTTTTCAATAAGAGCGCTACAAAAGTTTTTTTTTAAATAAAACAAAAACGGTTTCGGATATCAATGAAATTCTTTATTCCTGTGAAAGTACGTTCGATGCCATTATGTATGGAACTCGATTTCTTTTGCATGGCCACCACGGGCACGCTTGCAAAAGTCCAGACGCTGAACCCAATTTTCGACGGTTTTCAAGCATAAATCGGCCGATACTGCTGCAATTTCACGTTCGATATTCGTACGAAGTTCATCAATCGACGCTGGCTTGTTGGCATAGACCATAGACTTGACGTAGTCCTGCTGGAACCACATGTCCTCCAAGTCCATATCATCCAATTGGGGCCACTACGACGTCACAGAGATGCATAACGACGTCACAGAGATGCCCAACGCTTGAGAACGACGTGTGAGAGACACATTTGGGCTTTCTTCAACTGAAGCCTCAGCGGCAGCAATATTCTCGACACTACGGGCACTTCTTTGTCTCACTGGCACGGGAACATTTTGTACTGTGCTTGTGGATTCAAATTTTTCCACTAGACGCTCAATTGTTGATCTGCTAGGACGATTATGACGACCATAAATTGGACGTACCGCTCTTAACGTTGAGGCCACTGACTCCCAATTTCGGTAGTAAATTTTAATAATTTCGACTCGTTGTTGGCTCGTATATCTTTCCATCATGAAATGGCAAACCTTACTGAAGAGAAATGTCAAAAGAGCGGCCAGGAAATTCGGCGTCGTTTGCTGTCCCTGTCGCTCTACTTTTGTAGCGTCCCTGTTGAAAAACCCTTTACAACAATCTGGTTTTCGAAAAAACCACAGTTGTATGACGGCCTTAATAAGTGTTACTGAGGATATAGGACAATGTATCGAGGAAGAGAAGGTGACCTTTTTACTCTTGCTTGATTTTTCCAACGCATTTGACACTGCAGATGTCCACTCTCATTTCTGTGATAAGTTGTTTAAGCTGTTTAATTTTTCAATTAGTGCAGCCAAACTTATTCATTCCTACTTATCAGGTAGAATGCAAGCTATGCAATGTGACAACATCCAGTCGGATTTCGGATTTCCTCAGGGATTCTTCTCTCTGTACATTAATGACCTTCCATCCATTGCTAAACACTGCGCATTACATAATGTATGCTGATGATTGCAAATGTACATGAGGTGCCCACTTGGCCTTATCGAACATTGCGTTGCCTGCGTCAATGAGGACCTCGAGAATATTGTGCGTTGGTCTAAATCAAATGGTCTTTTGTTGAACCCTACAAAATCCAAGTGCTTAGAGAAGACTCCGTGTCACTTTCAACAATACAATTAGGTACGTTTTTGGACTACGAAGGTATGACCATGTGTCAACCTATTCCAGACGCATTTTCGACATAACATTTGATAGCCTGTTACAGTTTCGCACCGTGACTTTGCTCTCACCCATCCTGCGAACACGACAGCCCCGGTATCTCCATGATAAGTTAATAATGGCTTCCTCAAACAGATGTGGAAACTAAATTCATCCACGATACTCTTTCCTTACATCCGAGCATCAGTTTTTTATTAATGCTATCCGCTTATGGAATTCTTTGCCGCGTTCTATTAGACAGATCAAAAACGCAGCAAGGTTTAAAAACGAATTAATTTTTTATTTTGCCCAAACATAGTTAAACAATAATGTATTCCTTTTTAACTTAGCTCCTTCTTGTCTTGTATAATATTGTCAAATCATGTAATCACGTTTTATTGTAGCTTTTATCTGCAGTCTTAGCTTATCATTTATTAATAAGATAACTTTCCTAACGGTGTATAAGCATTACAAAAAATAAATAAATAAATAAAAAAAAATTATTTGCATATGGTGTTGGTTGATTTTGAAAAGGCCTTTGATGGACAACAGATGACCATGGACATGTATGAGGGAGTAAGATGCCCCGTTGACGTCACCCAGGAGTTCGTAATCAAAGTCGGCGTACACCAGGGAAGCGTCTCAAGTCCCTTCATATTTATGACAGTCCTTGGCTATTTGCATGAAGAAAAAGTGACGGACCCCAAAGTGCATCAGTTATTTTTTGTTGACGATGGAGCCATCATAAGCGAGGATCAAACGTCCCTGCAACGAGCACTTGATGTATGGGTGGAAGTTTTGGAGGGGAATGGGTATCGTATTAGTCCGGAGAAAACAGAAAACTTGTACTGCCCGTTCTCTGATCCACTCCGACATATTTTAGACATTTACATGAATGGAGGAGTAATTCCCAAGTGCGAAAAGTGCAAATATGGGATCTATGATCAAAAGCGAAGCAAGCTGTGATGACGAAATTAAGCATCGCGTAAGCGTAGGGTGGATGAAGTGGCGTGAACACTCAGCCATCTTCTGTGAACAAAAAATGCCCCCTAAGCTGAAAGAAAAGCTCTACACCGCATTTGTGGGCCCGGCGCTTACATACGGTTCACAATGTTGGACAGCGTACAAAAAGTATGAAGGCAAATTAACAGCAGCTGAGATGTGCTTCGCATGACAGCATTAGTAGCAAAGATTGATCGAATAAGAAGTTCCAAGATCCAAGGAAGCCTTCACGTTAAAGAATCCATATAAAAAAAAAATGAAGCGCGACCTTGTCAGTTGGTACTGCCATTTTCAAAGGAGAGATCCTACGAACCCTGCGAAAGAGAGGCAGGTCTAAAAACTGCAGGATCACAAAAATGCAATTACACCAGCTTTTGATCGGTCTCAGTGATGAAGTGGTCTGAAACCAGGAAACTTGCCGATGTAGATTGAGGTTAAACCGGCGAACCCCACAAGCGGACCAGTAGGGATGCAGTTAAGTGGGAGGGTTATTGTCCCCTTATCCTGTTCATAACCTCGTCATTAAGGGAGAAGAAGATAAACTAAAGCTCAGTAGTTTATAGCAAAATTGATTCAATATCCTTTAGGAAATTGGAGTTACCATTTAATTCGACCGTTCGTTACATTATATGCTCTTCGCAAATATGACCACATTTCGAGGTAAAATAAAAAATAAATAAATATTAGGCATTAACGGCCCATACAGAAGGGACCTATTTGAGAAGCTTCTCATGACAATTGATACCGTTGAATGTTTGTCATACGTTCGCAAGAGGTGGGGCAGGGAAAACAACTCTAGATGTTAATTGGCCCCGGCGGGATTTGAACAGGGGTCCTTTCGATTATTAGTCTGACACATTAGCCATAGCCACAGCACCCGAACATATTCCAGGTATTCCCTTAACAGTTTTGGATGTTGCCTTAGATAACATTTTAATATACTAAACTGCACATTTCTAATTAAAATAACATTTCTATTTGAGGAACTCAGTTTTGCTCAGTGAAATCGTACGCAAAATAATAATGTTCCTATTGTTAGCTATTTAAACATCAAACGGTTATTTTATGTTCACGCCATTAGGCTTGGAATGCCTTACCAATAGATATACGCCAATCTAATTCGCTTTTCATGTTTAAAAATTGGCTTGTATCTTTTGTAAACAGTGTATCGTGGGACCACATTTTTAATTGATTTTAGCTTTTTGTCGGCTCATTCAAACTTAAACAAGTATTGTATTTCTATTGAACCACTTATGAACAGTCCTGGTATCAATACAAATAAATAAAACATAGGGACGGGCTACAGTCCGCTTGGGCGAACTGTTGGATACCCTATTCTTATTCCTATCCCTCATAAGTGGGCGTGACAAAAGTCTAAGTATGGTTGAATTGTTAAGAACGCTCTACGTATTTTGTTATATAACATTTAAAGGATTTTATAAAAAAAAAACGCTCCCTAGCTCAAACTTGGGTGTTTCAATAAAATTGTTTTATTTAATTGTGGGCGTGTCAGTAGACGGATTTAAAAAAAATTAACACATGAGAATAATGGGCCCCTAGAGAGTATATATTATAAATTTCAGCTCCCTAGCTCAAACTTTGGATTTTCAAAAATTAATATACCCTTAGAATAGGGTATACAAAAATTATTTTATTTATTTGTGGGCGTGTCAGTGGGCGGATTTTGAAAATTTTTTATCCCGAGCAGTTTTAGGAGTCGTAGATCATATATAAAAAATTTCAGCTTTCTAGCTCAAAATTCGATTTTTTCCAAAGTTTTGTTTTTTTGAGTTTGTGGGCGTGTCGTGGGCGGATTTCAAAAATTCGTAAACTTGATTATTTCGGGACCCTAGAGAGTATATGGTTAAAATTTCAGCTCTCTAGGTCCAGTTTAAAGGCCTAATTTTTGCCGACAGACGGACGGACGGACGGACGGACGGACATGGCTAGATCGACATTACTATCGATGCTGATCATAAATATAGTAACTTTTAGGGGTCTACGGGCAATATTAAGGTATGTTACAAACTATGCGTCAAAATTAATATACCCTTAGAATAGGGTATAATAAATCCCACCGAGGAAAAGAAAAATAACAACAACCTGAAAAGTCATTGCCTGTGCAGGGACACTCAGCTGTTTACAAACGCATTTTACGAGTAGCATCAGAAAGACATGACTTTAAAATTGCAGCTGCAATTCTTAATAAATTTCGACCATACTAATCAGTAAGTCCTTAAATGGATTTCACAGCACAATGATTTGGGAATTTTATTAAGGGGAACAGTTTCAATAGAACAAGAGCAATGTTTTCTCGTATTAATTGACATGCATTCCAAACTTAAATAACATCCTCTGCTGAGTGAGGGATCGTATACAATTTCGACGCAAATGTTAGTGGGAAGATGTTATATTTAACATAGATATATCCTAGCATATATTTTTAAACTTGGCTTAGTGCAAAGAGAAATCACAGCATTATGGCCAGTTGTGGGGCAAATCTAATGTTAATTGGCTGTTATTTTGTTAGAAATGAAAAACAAAATTGGGGTCTGTTTTCACGGAAAGATTGAAGATGTAAAATTAATGACAGTGAATTGAAAAAATGATATCGGTCAAATGACAACATCATGAGTTGAACCACATTCGTGCTCGTTCTACGGCATTTTTCGAATAGTAGCTTGCAAAACATTTGGCTCTAATCCAATGTTTGTTATCAACAGCCGAATTAATAAACTCAAATTAAGGGTGAGTTATCTTTTAACAACGAACTAAATGAGAAATGAGAAATCTTAATAACAATTTTTTTTTTAACTTAAATTGACGATGATAAACATGCTTTGAGCTAATTCACCGAAGTAGGTGAATTAAGGAATAATTAAGTTAAAATATAACTGACAGCATTTTTGACGTGTATTTTTGATGTGTATCTTCAACCAATTTGTTACTTCTCGATTCCCATTTCCATACCAACTATTACTTAACGACAATTAGCTAATGTATGGAAATGATTTTTTATTAATGAGCCGTGAATTAACTTTTAATCTTTAACTTTAACTTTTTTGCGGGTGGCAACGGTGCAGTAGTAGTGTATTCGCTTACTGATTTGATCGCCGTACGTTCGACTCCCGGCCAAGTCCGTTACTTTAAATCGAATACATGAAACCTTAATCTCCCTAAGCAACTAAGACACCACTCGTGAAAAAAAAACTCTACAACTGCACCAAAACACTTCTATCCTATCTCTCTATTCTTTCTAATAGTAAGTAGCACCTTTGCTATGTGCTGCTTGCTGAAACAAATGCTTGCGCTGTGTTTCTAGCACAATAAGAAAAACTTTAAGATTTACAGAAAACCCCTTCAGCGTAAGTAAATTATATATAAAAATCCACGTTGTAGTTAACTTGCGAATAGAAGAAATTAAGTATTTTTTAATAATTTGGCTGTAATTGTCTATCTGTCTATAATATAACTGTCAAAGTTGTGGTGAAGCGTAACTCCAGCCGTTCACTTCAAGTGGTAGCAATTGTAAGATATGGTTGTTCATTCAAAATAACTCAAAAAGGAAATTGACGGAAGAATCCTAAAAATACAAAAATACAAATATACCCTCTCTCCCTTCTTATTCTGCCCAATGAACGGTTGGCAAATATGGAATAAAAATTGGAGAAAATAGAAAGAAACGGATTGAATTACAGGCGTTTCGAAAAATGCTGGGATATTCAACCCTTTCACACCTGTTGGACACATGTGTCCCACTCAATGTTCGCATAGCCTGAAAATCGAAAATGTCCATCCAAAATGGGTGAACCGACCCTTCTTCTTGTTCTTTTAGTAAATCGATTTGAGCTCTTTCAACACTATTTAGTGATTTTGATCTACCTGTTTTTCTTTGAAATACAATTTATCAAATAAAATTCACTTAAAGCACTTCAACTGTTGATCTAATGTGCCAATCTCCACAGAATACTCATAAGCAGTGAAAATAATGACTATTCAGTTGACTCAAAATAAAACTGAATTTTTCCAAATTGTATGGTTTGCAAGGGAACCAGGGAAAAATAGCGGTACTTTTTGAATTATTCTTTCCGATTTATTTTGTCAACATCATAAACAAACAGTTAGCATTATCAAATGATATATTACGGCACAAGGTTTTGAAAAAAATGGACAACGTAGCTTAGAAAATGTTTGTGCTTATTCAGTTGAAGAGAAGTGTATACTCGTATGTACCATTCGGCAATTGCTACTGCATTTTGCAGTATCTGTATTATCGCGAAACAATTATTTGCAGTTCCTAAAATGAAGAAACTATCAAATTATATCAATAAATTAGACGACGAAAAAGATTTCAGCAACAGTGACAGCATTTGTACACCTTCTAGCGATGAATCTAGATACTGCATCGGAGACAAGTATACACACCATGTCCGCAAATGGTCAAATTTTACAGAGAGATAATGGGCGGCGACGATCGGGCAGACCAACTATCGGGGCTGTACAAATTGGATAGGAAGTCAAAAAAATGGTGGAAAAAGGTGTTCTATCGACTATTGATGATGAGCGTTGTAAATTCGTACATAATCCATTCGTAACTATCACGAAAAAAATCGCCATTGATAGGATTTATTGTTGACTTAGCAGAGGACCTTATAGCCGAAGGGAAGACAACTGCAAAAACTCATCGTTCAGGCAGATCTGAATCTATACCAAGAAACAAAAAACAGATAGCTGCGGTGTACCTACCCATAGAGGGTCCTACACGAAGACGTTGTACTCAATGTAGTAACAACAAAATGGAGAAGCGTACAACAACCATATGCTAGGAGTGTAATATTCCATTGTGCAAAAATTGCTTCGCCACTTACCACAAATGAAAATTACACATTACAGTTTGTTGTATACTTACATATATTAATGTCTTACTTCTTTTTCTTTGTAACATACAAAAATGTGAATAAAATTAATTTATATAACATTTTTTTTTTGAAAATGTGTTATCGATATATATATAAAAGAAAGTGTCCGAAGCGATGTAACCGCATAACTCGAGATTGGCCGAACCGATTTTGATGATTTATACTTTGTTGGAAAGGTATTTTCTCAGCACGGGTTTTAGAAGAAAACAAAATCTAAATTTCAAAATGGCTTATTTTGACCACCCAGCGTGTTACGACAGGTTTTTTTTCGATTTTTTTTTAAATTTTTTTTTTTTCATTTTGTATTTATTTATTTTGGCAACAACCAAATAAAGAATCACATTTGAATGTAACATATCGTATCACAATTGAACTGTCAGATAGACACGCAACGTAACGCCATCTATTATCGATCAATGGAGAAGCCAATTTTGTTTCATGTTTGGTGGCGCTGTCGGATTCGGATTTCTTCATTGCGATTTTGTGAGTTTTTGTGAATTAAAATTGATATGAGAATATATCTATATCTATTTATATATATATGTATATAAAAATCAATCCATATTTGCGTTTGTTGCCGGTGTTTGGCCAAACGCGTTAACCGATTCCAATGAAATTTTTTTTTAAAGAAAGGTGACGTCTATACGAAGGATGTTATGTATGTGCGATGTCTGTATCTGCATCGGTGTGTAAATTATGAGTTTCTTAAAAAAGAAAAAAAAATTGACAATGTATTTATACACTGTGTGTTTCATATGTAGGTATCATGTGCTTTGAAAAAAAAACAAATTTAAGTGAAATAATAAAAAGTTTTTTTGTGTAATATTTTCTATATATAAAAATCAATCCATATTTGTGTTTGTTGGCGGTGTTTGGCCAAACGCGTTAACCGATTCCAATGAATTTTTTTTCCATGAAAGGCGACGTCTGCACGAAGGTTGTTATGTTTGGCTATATCTGCATCGGTGTGTGAGATATGGGCATTTGAGTGAGTACACATGCATATGTGCGTATGCGTGTAAATTACGACGCAGATACAGAGACCGTACAGACGTCACTTATTTTGTTATCCGAACAAGCATATGAAAGAGGGAGACCACACGAACGTTTCAAGCTTATTGTGGAATTTGTGCGCACTTTCATTCTTGAGATATCGTGTGTTCAATATTTTATTCAAATAACTCTTATTGAAATTTTTTGCATTTTTTTGTGAATCGGACATCGGAAAGTTGCTTTTCCAACATTGATAACAATCGGTGTGATTCAATCGAAGTTTTTTTATTTTCGCTTTGTTGTTTGATTCGCAGAAGTAAGGTGACATAGGCGCCTGCCAGACAACAAGCACCTACCCTAAACGGAACAACGAAGTTGTGTGAGCGGCCTAAGCCATGCGGAGAAAAACGTGCAGTACCTTTCACCGGTTGAGCTCAAATCAGGCAATCTTCGGTATTGGCCTGCGAGTGTTTCTGTGAACTTTGGTCAAAATCGGTCTTCTTTTTTTAGGCGCAGCAACATACGCCGGATACCCGCTATAGACAATTATAAGGAAGTCTACTCGAACATATTGGCCAATAGAATTCTCGGGCACTGGCAAAGCCGGGCAGGTGCAGCTAGTTTTATATATATTGATAACTACCAGATGGGACGTATATGTCCCATCCACAAAGCCGGATGGGACACATCTGTCCCGGTACCCCCAGCGCCCCCACGGACAATTTTGGAAGTTTTTTGCTAGAAATGTGCTAAAGGTAAGTCATTTGAACAGATCAACACAAAATAATTGTTGTAAGTTCACTGACTGCATTCCGGGTCGAAAGGGTAAATCGATAAACAACCAAAAAATCCATTTTCAAGATAAGCTGAAACTTGTCCCTTCAATGGCGCAGTGCGTGAGAAAACGCTGGTCTAAAAACTGAAAAAAAACCAAGCAAAATGACATTTGACGCTATTTGGGAAATTGTTTTGCCCCACCTCCTGAGTTAATTAACATTTGTGCTTGTTTAACGGCTTTTGTTTAATTGTTGCTTGCAAGACATCTGGCTCCAATCCATTGCCTTTTGTCAATTAGTTCTCTAACTGTCAACAACATAAATGTCAAAGCAGTTGCCATTTGTAAAAATTATGGCACATTCACATTCGGTATTATATATCAGAAAACATCAGAAAGTTCTGAAGTTTTTCAAAAACAGTAGCTCGTAAGTACAGGGTGGGCCAAAAGCGACTTCCTAATTTGAAAAAAATCATAACTCTTTTGTTTTTAATTTTTGTTGATTTTATTTTTAAGGTACTTATAAAACAAACTTGTGAGAGGACCAAACTAATTGAGTTTTATTTTGAAAATAATCACTCGATTTAGGCAGTCACTTTTGACCCTCCCTGTAGTATCTGCCAGGGATCTTGTTTTCAAAATCGTCCCCTGTGCTGGGAAAACTATGGGTTAATCGACTGAAGTGCATGACTGCAGGTAAAAAGTAAAAACCGGTTTGATGATGGTCGTTGGTTTTCTGATACATAATTGGAAATATCCAGTTTACTTTATTTTGATTTATATATTTTTTTCGGAAATTGCGATACAGTCCAAAAAAAGCTTATATTTCTGCCCCACGTCTTTTTGACAAGCCATTCAACCGAAATAAATTTCTCAAATAACACTTTTATCAATGGCGAAGATTGTCCAAAATCCAGCGTAGGCAGATAATTCCCGATTCTATTTAAGGTTTTATTGATAAATAAAAATTAAAATCAATTAATATGAAAGAAGCAAAATGTAAGCAAATATCATGAGCTATACGAGTAATTGAGAGTACTAAGTGGTTTGCATTTATTTGAGCAGTTTTTGAGTGAGACAGCCATTTTTCTGCTGGTGGATTTTAATTAAATAAAATGACCAGTCCAGTCTGCTCTCGTTCCATGCGTGTCGTCGCCTTTAACTTGGAATCCGATGAATAATATTATGTTTTTTGTTTGCTTTTGTTTATGGCTTTTGAGATTTTTAATATACATCAAGAATTTAAACAATAAAAAGGATAATAAACTGCGTATTAACGCATGCAACTATGTATGTATGTACTTATGGAATGTACACAAAGTCAGCAATGTAACCATTAATTGAGAAATAAGTGACTTCTGTGAAAACTTAAATTGATATGTGCTATTATTATCTGGATTGGAAAATTGTCAATTGTGACAAGAGTGGCTCGTGTTGAATACGACTTATCCCTGATCAAAGTTACGTCACACAATAAGTGGTTGATTAAAATGTGTCTAAGGTTGCAGACACCACTTGGCCGCTGTACTATTTTGGTTTTTGTATATATGTACAATGAGACTATTTCTTCATTCTCCTCATTAGTAAAGACTTACGATGTAAAAGGAAAACAATTTGCATAATTAACACAAAACAACAGCCAGTTATAACAGCACTCAAGCTGTAGAGAGAAAGTGTGTGAATTTTCCAAAGAAATGCAAAATAGTGGGTGTAGCTACAACACATTGGAATGCAACTTCAATAGCAAATACTAATGATGCGTGTCCAATGTCCATAGACATGTGTCAATACTCTGACAGGCATGGACAATTTGTTAGTTGATTGACCAGCAAAGTAGCTAAGTAACTCTTTCATTAGTCTAAATTCTTTCTAATCTCTTTCAATAGTAGGCACCAACCACGCAGTGGTCCTTAATATAAAAGCTGGCAATTTGATTTGTATACGTGCCGTTTTAACCCATAGTTTGTATGGTAATGATAATAAAAGGGTTCGACTTAACAAATAGTTCTGGTTGGGAAAATGTGACTTCTGTTAATGGAATGAAGTTAACATTAAGTCGATATTTTGCTGGTATGATACAACATTTTTCTTAATTTTTTCCTCATTTTTAATGGATTAAGAGGATCACCAAAAATGTAACATAGCAAATTACAATCAAACCTTTATCCATATTGATGCAAAAGGGCTGGCACAGACGAGGCATTGTATCCCGGTATTATACCACCGCAGCAGCGCGAGAGATAAGCGGCTCATCCGGGGGGACCGCAATAGCAGAGAGGGATAAATTCAATGAGGAAAAGCAATTCTTCGAATTTTGTTGACTTATTGAGTGGGGAGAGGTCAACATGCCCTCCCAGGATGGTGCGTTACTCTAGGTAACATGCTCTTAGTTTATAAGCTGGATTAAGTTAGCTAGGGCGTTTTTGGAGAGGGCGGGCTCGCCAACTTGTGGTGGTGCTTCCGGGAGGTGATTGGCGCTGTAAGGCTTCAGTCGGTTCACTGCGGCGCGTTTGCACGTTGACGATTGCCAGGCGCTCAGAAAGCAATTATTGCGACTTTGACCACTTGTTGCGTATAAGGTAACGAGTGCTCAGATTCCCAATTATAGTTAGAATACGTGAAGTAGTTTAAGTAAGTTAGGTAGTTTGTAATTTGTTTTTATATAAAATATAAAATTTTAATAATGATGCCGAGTTTTTTTTTTTATTTTCTCGATGAAAATAATATGTTAAATTAGTTCGTAAAATAGATTTTAGGCCGAAAGGCAATAATTATAAGGTTACAGTTAAGTTTAAGCCACCAAAATTCGAACGTCTGCATAGGGACAATTAATGAAGAATAAGTATCCTGTTAATTTTAAGTTAGATTTAATAATTTTTTCTAGTATGTAAGTTGATATCTAATATTGAATAAAAAAATCAATTTAAAAGAAGGGGCTCAAACCTCCCCCCAAAATGTAACACAAAATAGAAAATATACCTAGGCTCATTGGTCTCGGTTAAAAACAGTTTGGTACCCCAAGTAAATTAATTAAAAAGCCCATATACAGCAACAAAACAATGTTAACGATAATTTCGAAAGAGTTCGAAAACCTTGATTCAAACAAGTTTTCGATACGGTCCTAAGTGAAAAGTGATGAGCAGTAGTATAATGTTTTTATTTTCAACTTAATATCAAAAAGTTTACATTTTTTATTTTAATTTAGGTTGTTTCAATAAGTTAAAAACAAAAGACTTACGACAATGACAAAAGTCGTCTGTCGGATAGCTCAATTTATATTAAAAATTAGCTTGAAATCAAAGTTTTATAATCAAGAAAGAAATTATCTACTGATTAAATTCTCTAACAAGTTCATGTCGATATGGTAGTGCTACAGTGATATAATTAATGAGCCTTTCATAATCTGTACTCTTTTCTCCGTTGAGTATATGAATAATTTGGGCTTCTGTTAACGAAGCTCTCCCAAAACAACTCAGTCTGAATTCTCTTAACCCCGGACATTGCCTAAGAAGTGGTGGATGGTCTGTTCTTCCGTTAAGCTGTACACAGTACATAGAGATGTTGCGTTTTCCAAAAATCTATTTCCGTTAAGTTGAATTAAGTCGCATCTTGCCTTAAATATCCAGGTGATTTTGTTATTTTCGAATGCGTGTACTACTTTCCGATGCGCTGCGTAATTTTGCCGATTTCAGCAGCCGCAGTAGATCTAAGCTCTTTTGTATACAAGCGCTATGATAAATGTCTCTTTCATCCCAATGAAGCCCAAAACTACGCCCAAGATGGTTTTCTTTTTTGACCCCGAACAATTTTTCCCTTAAGAGAAGTTTAGTTATTTGGTGAGGTAGTCTTCTTTCACTATATTCGAACATTGTTTTTGCTATATATCTCATGTGAAAATCAGGGTATAGTAATGTCTGTCTTGTGCTCCTATCTCTAATGATAGCGCATAGTTTGGAGTAAATGGAGGTAACTTTGAAATTCGTTTCAAAAAGTACCGTTGTATTCTATCAACTTCTTCGAACATTCCCAAACCCCAGATCTGAGCGCCATAAATTTCGATAGCTCTACAGACCGCTTGGAACAATTTCAACTTTGCGGTGAGACTGCTCTTTGCTGCACTGTTTCTCTTCTATACATGCTTTGAAAACGACATTTTTGTGAGACAGTGAGACTCCTAGGTATGTGTAATTAGAAACAATACGTATTCCTTGCCCATTTAATGTCCAATTTTGTTGGCACTATAGCCTCCCAACATTTCTAAACACTATAATCTTAGATTTAGATAGGTTAACTTCTAGGCCCCATTTCACGCAGTGAAGCTTACTGTCGCGTTATCATCTGATGTAACACCTTTTCATGTTTCGCCAAAATTACCATATCGTCCTCGTACAGCAGAATTCTTATGTTGATCCAGTCGATATAGAGTCCTCCTCCTAGAACTGCATGTAAATCATTTATATAAGTATAGTGCGAAAAGCAACGGCGATAGCAAGCATCCCTGTTTAACTCCAAAAAGTTTCACAAAGTATTCGGAGAGCTCTTTTCCTCTCCAGACCGCAGATTGAGTATTGACATATATAGCTTCTATCAGTGCAATTGCGGCATTTAATACAGCTGCCATAAAAGATTGCATGTATTAGGATGCGGATTCGTCGTGGGAAATCGGCTTAGGACAAAGGTTATTGACCTCAAGCCGATAAGTGATCGGCTGGCTGTGATCCGCATCAAAGCTACCTTCCAAAAAAGTCTAATATGCAGAAATTCCTATAGCACTTTTCAATACCCGAATTAACCTCTTATATTGTTTCTGTTTCGATCGGTAGAGATTCCAGTCTTCCTCCAAATCAGTCTTGAGGGAACGCCAGGGAACTGGCGTTCTGCCAGGGGTTTTGTTTACTGGACACGTCTGTTCAGGTCTTGAACAGCTTCCTCTATCTTTTGTCTCGTCCTGAGTTTCCCTAACTCCTCCCTGAATCGTATCCACTTGGTTTTTCTTGGATTCCTCCTCTCCTGTAAAGTTATGGCTTCGCATTCGAATTCGATATGTCTATGGTCTCAGAGGGACACCTCCGAAGAGACCTATCAGTTGGTAACCGCCTTAAGGTATCTATGAGATAAATAGTTAGATAAATCCACGTCACAAAAGTTGGCTGTGAACCAATATTATTGATGGTGAGATTAGATGACAGAATGAAACCCAGGAGATGGTTTCCTCGCATGTTGCATTTGCTACTGCGCCAAACAATGTTCTCCGCATTGGCATCGCAACATAAAAATAGGCCCATTTTCTTGGTGTCGCAATAGTCTATGAGTTCAGCAATTGCCCTTGGTGGGTGGTGGAGGCACTTCCGGTCTTAGGGGAGATAAGCTGACGCCGCGACAAAGGTCTTCCAATCTTCGTTTCGTAGCTTAGCTGCAGTAACCAAATCTTGGCCAAAAAATTGTGCAAGCTGAGTCGCTGAGAGAAGGTTCAACACAGCAAGACAAGCCCTGCACCTTTCGGACCGCTCGTCACAGAGTATGGTGATGCCAAGAACAACTCCAAGGCCACAAATGTGATTTTTCCACACCTATGGCTCCTGTATGGATTTTATGTGGGGTTTTGTACTCAACAAGGAAAGGTTCTTGCTAATGAGAGCAGTAGCAGCCTTGGGATCTTGAAGGTTGAGCTGAGTAAATATAAATCCCGGTTTTTCTTTGAGATAGGTGTTCTCGCGACAGCCAATTTCTCTCCACTGGTGCTGCAAGCATTGCTGGTTGCAGTAACTGTTTCACCAGGATTTTGTGCGCGGGGACCTCCATGAGCTAGAGGTGCTTCAGTGGAAGGGCACGGAGAAGGTGCGCAGTCCACCGGTAGGAGTGCTCAAAGCCTTCATTCTTCGTTTGTTCCTGTTCGAGCTATTGGAAGGGGAGGCAGCGTTGGTTTTTTTTTTTTTTTATAATTTGCTTACGCTAAAGGAATTTTTTCAGTTGTTACAGTACCCTTATAATGCTAAGAACACAGTGTAAGCATTTGTGTTTTAACAGCAAGCAGCACCTGGCAATATCGTATTTCATTGCATGCTTTTTCGGTGCTACTTGCTATTAGAAAGAATAGAGAGATAGGAAAGTAGTGTTTGGGTGCAATTGTAGGGTTTTTCTCCACGGGTGGTGTCTAAGTTACTTAGGGAGATTACGATTTCATGTATTCGGTATAAAGTAATGGACTTGGCCGGGATTCGAAACGCACGACCTTCCATTCCGTAAGCGAATACACTACAACTGCACCATTGCCACCCGTGGCAGTGGCAGCGTTCGTTCTAATCCACTGGTGGGTTTTGGTTGGGGTAACCTCTGCCGGCCTGCATCTCTCAGCCTGCGAGGTAGTGCAGCTCACAGCGCTTGCGCCTTCAACTGGTTCAGTTTCGTTGGGCCTCTTCCGCTGGTTCTTAGATAGAAGCCTGCTTCTGTAGCCCATTAAGCCAGTTCGGTTTCCTAAGCTTCATCAGCAATAACGCAACAATCAGCTGCATGTCTATTGGAATGAACATTAAGCTTATCAGGGTGAACCTCTCCGCTACTTTCTCCATTTTTTCAGGAGTCTTCGGAAGCAAGCGTTCTTACAACTCCTAAGTCAACGAATCTATAGGCGGGGGGTTGCCAATAGCATTACCAATGCTCTCATTTTCAGTTGATTGAATCTTAATTCTTAAATCTGACGTTCAAAAACGGCGTTAGATTGTAGGTCCTCTCCATTCGCGCTAAAAATAAAGTCCCGGCAACACAAACGGTTGGAAAAACTAGGTTTAAGGCACTGTATTTGACCTGCTTGTGCCAAAAGTCGCGCTATCATGTAATGTATTTAATATTGTTCTGGAGCAGATACTACGCATTACGCATGACAGGTGTCATATAGAAGGCAATATCTTCAACAGATCTGTTCAGGTAGTGGGATTGTAATGGGAGCAATCAGGGGCAGGCTAGCAGAATGGGCCAATATTTTTTTTTTTTTTAGCATGCGCTAAAGGGATTTCTTTTTTCTGTAGTGACACAGTACCCTTATAATGGTTAAACCACAGCGAAGGCATTTTTAGTTTGTTGCGCAAGTAGGTCCCAGCAATTCATTGCCTATTTTTGGGTGCTACTTACTGAAAAAATAGAAGGATAGGAAAGAAGTTTGGTGCGATGGGATTTTTTTTTTCTCAACCGGTGGCGCCTAAATTGCTTTAGGGAGATCAGTTTTTGTTGTGTGTATTCAATTTATAAAAATCATGGCCCTGGTCGGGTTTCGAACGCACGACCTGCCAATCACTCAGTGAATACACTACAAAACAACTACTTGAACATTAGTCCTTCGACGATCTGAGTGATGCAGATTAAAGTGTCGTAAAAGGCGACTATGAGGAGAAATCACCTCTTGCCAATTTTACCATTCAATTGAGTCTAGCGACACATTTAATATCCCGAAACTGTCCCGCCAGTGTGCATGGCATATCAGTGGGTTGACATGCCTTAAGATCACCGGTGTATAGGAAAGATCAAACAATAATCAATAACGGGAGCATGCACGTGTTGAAGTTGGAAAAAGAACAAAAGCAGGCCTAAAAACTTTTGTGATCACACAAATGAATCACCACCAGCATTTGATTGGCCTCGGTTAGGAAATGATCCGCAAACGGGAGGTCTACAAATATTCATTGAGGTCGAACCGGCAAACCCCACAGGCGAACCCCAGTAAAAATGCAGGGGTGCAGCGAGGACGCACGCAGTACTGCATGCAGTGACACAAATAAAACGCATATGCAGTGCAGTAAGAAGTTGCCATCATTCAGTATGCTTTTTGTCTGACCTAAATATGACACTGAACAGACAACAGACAAACATTTTAGGTAATCTCAGAGAATTTTACAGCACGAGACGTCAAATCGGAAAAAGAAAAATAAGAAAGCAGAAGAGCATGGGAAGCCACCGTATTTCAGTCAGATACTCTTCACGGTTCGTGAGCCTTTTAAGTAAGTAAAATATGTCGTTCAGTAAAATTAGCTTAAGACAAACTTATAAGATATTGTATCTTACTGTTTTTAAGCATTCACAAGTAAATAATTAAATAAATAAATAAAAATAAATAAATAAAAGCAGAAATATCAAAATTTGGCCATAAACTTTTGCAAACAATATGAAAAAGAGGATAAAGCAATGAAAATAGGGTAATTTGTATTCCAATCCAAACCTATTAAAGTCTGCCTGTGTAAATAATTCGTATATAAATCAAAATGCATATGTTCCTAATAAAATGCATATAATTGGTTCAATGGCGGGACTTTAACAGAAAACAAATAAAGCTAGGCATCTGTCAGCAATCACAGATGCAGAAAAGTAGATACTCGAATGTATTGGCGCTGACGGCGAGTAGACCTCCAAGCAATACTACCCCTTCAACCAGAGAAATTATGTTTAATTGAATTTCCGGCTAAATACTATTTTTATACGACTTGATGTGGGCCTGATAGATGCCCATTGTTCGTTAATTTAATGCAATCGGCCGAGCTGCAGCAACAGTAGTACCTAATATGATATACAGCCAGACGGTGTTCGCAGTCATTCAGGGAAACGTTAACGACGATCGGTCCACTGTCGTTTAGATGTTTATTTATGAAAATCATATCATGTAAATAGTGAAAGAGATGGGCTTGGTTTGGTGGCATGCCGCACATAGATAAATGCTAAATTCTGCATAGATTTCAAGTAAACAGTGCGGAATAAATGATAGGCGGATGTTGTTTGCCGAAGCCATTTGTATGTTTGCAAGTTGACGCTGATGATGTACGTACATTTTCTTTTTAATTCAAAATTTTTGGCAATAGTCTAAGATCGGAGTTTAGTTGACTTTTTTTATTAAAAAAATAAATAAATATGAGGCATAAACGGCCCATACAGAGCCTTTAACCTATCTTCTCCAACCATTTGCTTGTGCGAAGTGGAAGGGGCCTACAATTTTAACCCGAATCCGAACGGCAAATTTGAGAAGCTTCTCATGACAATTGATACATTATTGGGAGAACGCGGCGACTTGTTAGTGGCGCATTTGCAAGCATTGAAACGGAGGCGGCGAAGATAGGTCTGGCTGTTAATGAGGACAAAACGAAGTATATGCTGTCAACGAGAAAGGACTCTCAACATCGGCGACTCGGACAAAACGTCACGATGGACAGATACAACTTCGAAGTAGTTAAAGACTTTGTCTACCTGGGCTCCACTATCACTTCGCAAAATGACATCGGCGCAGAGATCAAGCGAAGAATCACTCTTGCCAATCGCTGTTTCTTCGGGCTAAGAAGGCATCTAAGAAGTAAAGCCCTCTCTCCTAGAACCAATGAGATATTATATAAGACCTTGATCATCCCGGTCCTGCTGTATTGTGCAGAAGCATGAACCCTGTCAAAAGCGGATGAAAACCTTGTGGGATGCTAGCGAGGGACCGAGCTGGTTGGAGAGGCTTGTTGGTTGAGGCCGTGGTCCACCCCGGACTGTAAGCGCCACCAAAAGTAAAGTAAAGTAAGTAAGTTACAATTCTGTCAATTAGGCAAAAGTAGTTGGGGAATCTAACGGAAATTGGTTAGAGCATTATGAAAAAATGCTAAAAAATAATTAATAAAATCGTAAAATTCTCCGTTCTTCTTGAATGATGACATTTACTCGGATGTCAACTTTGCATTTTTCCAAGCTAATTCGTTGTGTATGCAAATTCACTTTTGCAGCTATCAGAAATTCTATATTTCTAACGCAAAAATGTAGAGAAAAAAATCGATTGGAAAACATTTACCCAAGCAATTATCAAAATTGCCAAGCTCTATACCATTTGAATAGCCCCCTTCCGGCTTCGGGTACGAATACAATCTAAGGTATGCTTTTGTTTCAAGGAAATATCTGAATAAATATAAGAGCGAACCCTGTTCGGTTTATAATATTAGGTATATGTCCTCCAAACTAACCGAATCCACCATCCCAAAGGACGAGTCATAGTAGCAAACATAAATGTAGGAAGTGGACATTGTCTGATGATAAAAAGTAGTCGCACAGACACTAAATTTAATGCAAATAGAAACAATTATGAAGGTAGTTGTGAAAAAATGCGCAAAAAAAAAACAATAAACAATAATAGACTCCAACAACCGGAGTAGGTTTTTCATGATGTTCAGCAAGCAAACATAACAGTAATGGGACTATGGAAATGAAAATAGAAAACCGAATAAAAGGGAAAATGCCATTGTTCTGTTGGCATTGTGATCTGGTTGTCCTGGAATGAAAAGGTTTCCTCGTTTTTTTTCCCCAATAAAGAATAAGTATAATGGAAGGAAATAAGATTGTTTGGGTGCGGGAAAAAACGAAAAAACAAAATATAGAATGAAAGAGGTTTATAAAAAAGGATATTCGCAAAGGATACATCAATCGAGCATCCGGAAGTGTGAGTGGTTTTTCACAGAATGAGAGAATTTGTTTTGATAAAGGAAAGGAAAAATATACAAAACTATTTATGAATGTGTAATAGATAACTTGAACGCGATTCTTTTTCAATACAATTATGCAAGGGCTTGACATACTTATAAGAAATCTCAATTGGCTGCGTGATAGATACATACATGTATATATAGAACATGCATATATAGAACATATATTTAATTATCTATAATCATAATCATTATCATTAGCAATAGCATTCAATTATGATAGTCAAGAGGCAATTTTTGACCAAGATTCGAAGAGCGTTCGCGAGCGAATAAAAAATAAATGCTCGTATTTTTGATTTGCTGGTGAATTACATTTTTTAGTTCTGGCAAAATTAAATTTGTGTTCGCGAACGATTGAAATATTATGCTGCGATCGGAAAATTCAATTTGTTCGCGATCCGATTGCGCAAAATTCATTTGAGAACCGATGGCGAATAAAACAATAAAAGGAAACAAACATGTAAAGAAAATATATTATAAAATAATAGTATTTATTTGACTCTTTAAGTTAACAAAAGAGACATGTTAACATTACGTTTTTTAACAATTTTTTTAAACATTTTTATGTTTTCAAGAAATAAGTTTAAGAAATGAACCGCGATCCAATTTTCAGACTTGTTCAGTTCCTTATCGCGAGCAAATACAATTTTGCATTTTTTTTTACCAAACTCTCGCGATTGATCGAATTAAAAATGCCCGAGACGCGAATTGTGGTCGTATAGGAATTTTATTGTTTTCGGATCGTGTGCGAATCAAAAGGATTGAAAAACAGTATTTTTAAGTTCGAGAGCGATATTTAACGACCCCCTCATTCCAGCAGACACAACGTTAGTCCATTGGGCTTCTGAGCGAGGGGTACGAGGTGCGAATCCCATTCAGCAACACATAAAAAGTTTAATGTGTGTCCCACTTCTAGCGAAAATCTGACAAACATCCAAATGTAAAACTGTCATGAGAAGCTTCTCAATTTGCATCGCGATTTGACTTTGATTGGCATATGGGGATTTTTTTTTGCATTTAACAATGTAATTAGAGTAAGTGAACACCAGGAAAGTTTCCTTACTCCTTGGATATTACCCACAGTCCTTGGCTATCTACTTGTAGGAAAAGTGACGGACTCAAAATTACATTAGTTATTCTTTTTGTGGATGTTATGGCGTGGAACGGGTATCGTAGGAGTACAACAAATTCACTTATTGACTGATTCATTTTGACCTATTCCAGAATTTATTTAAACAGAGAAGTGCTTCCCAAGTGCTGAAGTTCAAATATCTGGGGGTATGATCAATAGCAAAGCTATCTGTGATGAAGACGTCAATCATAGCTTATTTGCGTAGGATGGGTGAAATGGCGGAAAAACTCAGCCATCTTCTGTAATCGAAAAATGCTCTTAACTGTAAGTATGGCTCTACACCGCAATTACACGTCCAGCTTTCAGATACGGTTACCTCTGTTGGAAAACCTACCAACAGTATACGGGAAAGTAACGCCAGCGGAGACGACGCCATTATTGAAACTGTTTGATCATCTTGAGTTGACGTGATCTGTACCCTAGTTAGACGGAGATATTCGGATAGTCTTACGGAATTTATTTATTTATTCATTTTATTTATTTAACAGACGTTACAAATTTACAAAAATTAAAATATAAATATACATACCTAATAATAAAGATTTAAACTTGTCTCTAGATAAGGATACATCTATCTCTCTATAAACGCTGTTGAAAGCAATTATGGCTCTAGATATAGGTTCGTTTTCACCATAATTAGTTCTGTGACTTTGCTGAAACAAAATATGCCTTATTCTTAAAAGTCTAGATGAAGCATAATATGGGTACCATCGACAGTAAGTCCCTCACAAACATTACATCATGAATCTGTCTTCGGGATTTCAGGGATTTAATTCCAAGTAGAAGACATCTTTCTTTGTAATTGGGCGAAGGGATCCAATGCATTTTATAAAAAAATATATTTTGTGAAACGCCTCTGAATTTTTTCGAGTCGATCTGAATAGGTAGAATAGTCAGGATTCCAAATGACATCGGCATATTCCAGAAGCGATCGAACTAACCCAGTGAAAAGTGATAACAAAGCAAATGGATCTTTAAAGTCCGAACCATTTCGTTTTATAAATCCAACAACTGAATTAGCTTTTGCAACGACATATTCAATGTGGGCTTTGAAAGAAAATGAAGAGTCAAGCATAACAACTAAGTCCTTGATTTTCTCTGTTCAATGAGTTGAGTGAATTGAGTAGTTAAACTCGATATGAGACGAAGATCTGGTAAAAGATATAGCAATGCACTTACTTATGTTGAGTGTCAAGTCATTGGCGTTGCACCATTTAATAATACAGTTAAGATCCGATTGGATCAAATGACAATCTTCTATACGCTTAATGGTTGAAAGAAGTTTTAAGTCATCTGCGTACAGTAAACACTGACTATTTCTTACGACAGAAGTAATATCATTAATAAAAATAATAAAAAGTAATGGGCCTAAATGGCTCCCTTGCGGTGCGCCTGAGGTACAGTTTATCATTCTAGATAGGGAAGTTCCAATTTTTACTCGTTGAGTGCGACCAATGAGAAAAGATGAAATCCAATGAAGAATTTCAGAATGAAAGCCAAAATATTCAAATTTTTTGAGAAGAACTGAATGCTGAACCGAATCGAAAGCTTTACTAAAGTCGGTGTATATGATGTCGACTCAGTTGTCGTCGCGCTCTTAAAAGAGTAAGACGTATCTTTTCTTTCTCTAACGATTTGAAACGAGCCAAAATTCCGAAACGTATACGCAGCCTAAGCAACGAAGATCCAGGACCTTCAATCGCGAAAGTGCAAAAAAACATTGACAAAATGTCAAAACAAGGAGACGTCTCCAATTGCAATTACTGGCAACCTTTACAAGCCCAATATTCAAGGGACGCCGGTGATGACGAAGATGAAATGTCGATAACTGAAAATGTCAATAAAACCAGTGCTCCACCCATTAAATAACTCCAGAAATCTAGTGAATTTGTTCATAATCTTATGAAAGATCTAAAAATTGTAAACTATTCAATTAAAAAAATATCCATCGGTATACAAATTTTTTGCGAGTGTATAACTTCATATAACTCAGTGTGCGCGGCCTTAAAAGATAAAAAAATGCCAATACTTCACACACGATCTCAAGGGCGAGAGGTCGTTCAAGGTTGTTCTATTTGGTCTAGATGAAACAAATATTGATATACTTAAGACCGAGTTATCAAAATTAGGACTTAAATGCAAGGACATTAAAATGGTTAAGAAAAATAACGAGCGTTATACAGAAGTGTTTTACATCGTATTTCTTGAAAAACAAAGTGTTAAAATTGCGGACTTAAGAAAAAACATTCGTCATGTTCTTCATACAGAAGTACGTTGGGAATTTCAACAAATTGCTCCCAACCTCACCAGACTGCCGAATGTTCAGCCTCTGGAATTTATAAATGCGCAAATTGTCAAGGAAATCACAAATCCACCGACATCAACTGTCCCCGAAGAGTCAAATACCTCGAAATAAGAGGTAAAACAAATCCCAAAAGTGTGACTCAAGCTCATCCAAAAAATCCCTCAAGAGCAATACCAAATTATATGAGCACAAACGATTTTCCGACTCTCCCAAAACAAAGTAGACCTGCTGTTGCTATACCTTCAACATCAGCTTCATCACGCTCCCAAGCAAACCAGTGGACCCAAAACGCAAGCGTATGTACCCAATACGCCAACATCAATGAGAATGACCTCTTCACTCAAGACGAATTATGTTCTCTTACCATGGATATGATAACAAAGTTAAGTGTATGTAAATCTAAGTTTGAACAATTCAATGCCATAACGCAGCTTGCGACAAAATATTTGTACAACCATGTCAAGTAAATTAAATTCTCTTAATGTTATATGTTGGAATGCCAGAAGTATTAGTAACAAATGTAATGAGTTCTTTAATTTTCTTTGTGTTAATGATGTCGATGTTTGTCTTGTGTGTGAAACCTGGCTAAATAGTAGCATCTCCTTCTCACACACCAACTATCACTGTCATAGAGTAGATCGGAAAAATGACAACAGAGGCGGCGGGGTTGCCATCGCAGTGAAAAAAGACTTAGTATATAAGTTGATACCAAATGTTAAAACGAATATATTCGAATCAATTGGCATTGAGTTAATGTTACATGATAATACTAAATTTAAAATTGTGTCTGTTTACTTCCCTGGTGGGGCTTCTAGCGCAGAAAAGGCTAGTTTCTTTAAGGCCGATTTAAAAAGACTTGTAACAAGTAATGATAAGTTTTTACTCGGGGGTGATTTTAATTGCAGGCATCGTAATTGGGGTTGCAAAAGAGCAAACAAATGGGCAAATTTGTTGCTGGATATCACCATGAGATATCCAATAAGCTTGCTCTATCCAAATGGCCCAACCCATTTCCCAACAAACAAAAAGTCCTCGCCATCGATATTGGACTTGATCATAACGAATTCGCCTGAAAACGTTACGCAGCCAATAGCTATTAATGCCTTAAGCTCGGATCATATTCCTATAAACTGTGACATCCTTCTAAAGAGTAGAAGAAAAGATGTGCAATATTTAGATTTAAAACATGCAAACTGGAATAAATTTAGAACCGAAATCAAACACCGTCTTCGAAACACAGCCTGTGATATAGATAGCGTAAGAAATAGTGGACAAATAGATGAAGGTATTGAATATTTTACAACGTCCCTACAAGAAAGTATTGGTGAGTCCGTTCCTAAGAAATCAATAGTGACAAGGACAACTCTTCTTCCACGACATATCTTAAATTTAATTAAAATTAGAAATAGATTAAGAAGTCAGTGGAAAAGATATAGGCAGGTATATGACTTCAATGAAATGAACCAGCATACACGACAAATAGCTGCAGGAATTCTAAAATTCAGAAACAAAAAATGGAACGAAAAACTATGTTCCCTTGATCCAAACTCTAAACCATTTTGGAAAATTGCCAAAATTCTAAAAAACAAAAACAAATTTATCCCTCACTTGGAAGTTAATGATTCCCTGATAATAACGAATGAAGAAAAGGCGGATATATTTGCGAACTCATTTGGGAAAAACTTTAATAATTATTTAATCAGCGGAGACAGCTCCGCTAACAACGAAGTCGAAGAGTCTATCAATGTGATCAATAGCTCCAATGTCACTTTGCCAACAGACGTATTCGTCTCAAGTGAAGATGTCCAATTTATTATACAGGATATGCGTAGCAATAAATCACCAGGGTTAGATACTCTGAAAAATTCTTATTTGAAAGAGTTACCAATCATTGGAGTAACCTTTATAACCTTTATTGTTAACGCTTGTCTCAAGTTGCATTATTTTCCAAGTAAATGGAAAATAGCAAAAATTATACCAATTCTAAAGCCAGGTAAACCACCTAACAACCCAAATAGTTATCGTCCAATAAGTCTTCTGAATAGCCTAAGTACTCGTAAAATATTAGAAAAAATTATCAAAATAAAACTACTTGCTTTTCTTGAGTCTCACAATGTTCTGCCAGACCAACAATTTGGATTTAGGCAAGGTCACAGCACTTCTCATCAGGTTCTTCGAATCTGCAACCACATTAAGGATTCATTCAGGGCAAAGCAATCTACTGGACTGGTACTCCTGGATGTGGAGAAAGCTTTTGACAGCATATGGCATGACGGTCTTCTTTATAAGCTGAAGTACTTTAGATGCCCATTATATCTCATAAAGGTTATACAAAGCTTTTTGTCAAATAGAACATACCAAGTATATTTAAATAACATACACTCTAGCTCAAAAATTATTACTTCAGGAGTAGCTCAAGGTTCAGTGTTGGGCCCGTTGCTATATATCATCTATGTCGCGGACTTTCCAGAAATTTGGAATTGTAAAATAGCAATGTTTGCAGATGACTCTGCTATTTATAGCTCAAACGATGTTGGCCATGTAATTGAAAACAACTTGCAGCGTGCCCTAGACATTATTGTTGATTATTTCAAAACATGGAAAGTTAAGTTAAACGCTGACAAAACCCAGGCCATCTTTTTCAGTAGGAAAAGGAAGTCCTGTGATCTTCCTCTTAGTCAGCTACAAATTAACCACTGTCATGTCCCGTGGGTTGATTCTGTCAAATATCTCGGTGTATATCTAGACAAGACATTAACCTTCCGGGGCCATATAACAAATACGCTTAACAAAATAAGTATAGCTACTAAGATACTGTACCCTCTTATATGTAGGCAATCACCCCTGAGTAAATTCAACAAGATTACAATCTATAAAGTCATCTTTCAAGCCATTATCCTGTATGCTTCTCCGGTGTGGGGAACGTGTGCGAAATCACATATCAAAAAACTACAAATAGCACAAAACAAAACATTAAAAATGATGGTAAACCTTCCCTGGCTTTTCTCAACCCAACTTCTACATCAAGAAACACGGGTTCTACAAGTGTCAAAGAAAATTGAAGTTCTCAACCAAAGATTCAGCTTAAGATGTAGCAATTCTAGTAACATGTTGATAAACAATTTAATAAGGCAGTAAGCGTTTTTTTTTACGTTTTATGTGCACTTAAATATTATTTAATTATTTATTGTTATTATTTATTTATTTATTTATTTTTGTTTTTATTTATTTATTTATTTTTTGTCGTTGTTATTATTTATTTATTTATTTATGGTTGTTATTATATATTGATTTATTTAATTTATTTAGTTCAGCAATTTTACGTGCACTTAAATAGTATTTGATTATTTATTATTATTATTATTTATTTATTTATTTATTATTGTTATTATTTATTTATTTATTTATTGTTATTATTATTTATTTATTTATTTATTTATTTATTGTTGCCTGTTATTTATTTATATATTGTTTTTATTATTTATTTATTTATTCTTGTAATTATTTATTGATTTATTTAATTTATTTAGTTCAGCAATCCTGGCAGTTCCCTAGTTTTAAGTTTTAATAAAAAAAAAAAAAATATTAAATGAAGGTTTTAATCATAGTTTCCTTCAAACTTTTTTATCCCAATTTGTAATTAATTTCATAAAAACTTAAAAAATTTACAGTTGTAATATATAATATATCAAATCTCTGAGCAAGCTGCGTATTTGTCAAATTTTGTAAAGCCTTAATCTATGAATAAAAATTATATCTAATCTTAAAAAAAAATGATGTCGACTTGACTTCTGTTCTCCATTTCATTGATAATGTAAGAAGAAAAAGAAACCAAGTTCGTAACTGTAGACCGTCCAGATACGAAACCATGTTGAACTTCGGACAAACATTCCTTCGTCAAAAACTCAAGCCTATTTTTAACGATACTTTCAAAAAGTTTAGGAATTGCTGACAGCTTACAAATACCTCGATAGTTCTCGACATCATTTTTTGAGCCGGATTTATGAATTGGTACCAAAAATGACATCTTCGAAACCTCAAGGAAATTGCCTTCGGAAAGAGAACGGTTAAAGATATTTAGCAAAGGAGTACTAAGGCTCGTTTTATTCACTATTGTTCAACTTGCCGATAACTCCGAAGTTGGCCAACTCCACAGTTGATTCAAACTCTAGAGTTGAACGGTAAGTTGAAAATTGTTTTTATTCACTACTTTAATTCTCAACTCCGGAGTTGAAAAACAGAAGTTTGCCTACTTGCTGTTTCAGAAATATCCCTGGGATATTTGTGACAGATGACACATAATACGTCAGTCTCAACTTTGGATTTGCTGAGATCCAGCCGGTGATTGGTTTGTTTTCGTGTAAGTGTTTTGTGTTGTTTCTGTAAATTAAAGTATTTTTTAAGTTTTCCAATGACTGCATCATTTGCCAAAGACTATACGCTGTTTCGGAAGCCGTAGGTGCTGCTCTAAAGCGACAGATGAATGTTGCCCAAAGTTAAGGCATTTCCCGAGCTTTTGTTGTAAGACATGGTGCAGTTAATAAATGAATTTCATTTAATTTGGTTATATTTTATAGCATTCATCAAGGCAAATACTTCCGATACAGGACGAAGGAATACACTCCAAAGAGTTTGCATTATTCTTGTAATAGGCTTTCTTATAAGGACGACACCGATCTTGTGCATTTAACACAGGAGAAGACAACGTCATCGCTTTTTGTTTTGAACATCCAACACAAGCAGCAACAGGGTCTACCACAGGTGATTGGTGATTTGAAGTTCGCACAATCAAAAACAGAAATGAGAAAAAAAAATCTGACATTTGACGTAAAATCCCAAGTTTGCTCTACAACTTCCACTATTTCGGGGAGTTGAGCAAACTCAAAGTTGATCAACTCTCTCTTTTCTCAACTTCGGAATATCTAAAGTTGAGCGAGTCAACTTTGAGTGAATAAAAGCAATTTCTCAAGTTGACATTAAAAATCCCCAAGTTGAGTTCAACTTCGACTGAATAAAACGGCTCTAAGAGAATTACTACAGAATTTTAGTATAATGGTAGGTATACCATCAACACCGCAATTTGGGTTTGGCCTGAGAGACTGAAGAGCCAGGAATACTTCTTCAAAGCCTAGTTGTAGTGACCCAATGTTGACACAATTACTGATTTGTCTTCTCGTATTGGTATGAGAATTATTGTTTGAGTAGACAGATTCAAAGAAGGTAGCGCAAAAGTCTAGGGTTGATTCAACATTAAACGATTCCACGTTTTTGTAAGGCATTGTATTTGGAATTCCAACTGATTTTCGTTTAATATTAATATATTGCCAGAACGACTTACTATTCTGTTTAATGTTGCATTCAATAGACATGATGAAATCTTTGTGAAGAAATTCACTAAGCGCTATGAAGTCTCTGCGCAGTTTGCTAAAGTTCTCATAATGGTTTTGATTATTAAACTTTTTAAACAACTTAAATGCTTTATTTTTCAAATTCTTTATATGAATTAATTGTTTATTATACCAAGGAGGCTTCGATAGAGCTTAGAAAATGGGATAAATCTAGCAAAGCCCTCGCACAAAATTTCAACAAAGCGTTTGAACATACAATCTAAATTCAAGTTATATATTTCAGTGAACCAATCGATGCTATCAAAAAAATTATTAAGACCCAAAAAATTTGTTTTAGAAAAGCTAAAACGATAATCATCGTGCTTTACATTAAGTTTTAAATACGTATACGTTTCAATTTCCATTAGTAGTTCTATATGGTTCACAGATTCATTCAGAGAAAGGAACAAGTGTAACATTAGCTTTAAGTTCATCACAACAAACAAAAATTAGATCTAATATCTTTGAAAAAAAGATTCGGATTGCATTGATTTGAATTAAATTTAGCGAGTGAATAAAATCTAGAAAATAATATTCATGAGCATATTTAATATTATTAGCAATAAGCATTTTATCAGACTCAGACCAAGTCCAATTAATATCAGTAAAATTAAAGTCACCTAATACACAAAGCTTATCTGATATACAAGGTGGCGCAAAAGTCATCATCCTATCGGAAGAAGCTATAATTTTTGCAAATGGCGGCAAATGTAAATTCTACTTTGACATTTGTGAAGTTAACTATACAGAAAAAACTTAAGACACCAATTAACATAATCCAAAAGCAGAACCAAAGTTTTTCATTCATAAAAAAAGAACATCGGGTGACAACTTTTGCGCCACCTGACAACTTTTGCGCCACCTTGTAGAACATAAGTTATTTACCAATTCGATATTATTCTTGAGTTTTTCATAACAATCAAGTTTACTGTTTGCGGACACATAACTTACTACAAAATACATACGATCCTTGTTAAGGGCGTTTATGATGATAGAGAAACCAATTTGCTCCACATCTGAAACTGGTAGGTTGAGCACTTTGCCGCCAAGGGTAGTGCGAACAGCAATGATGAAATGGTCAGATCGAAAAACTTCATAAAGATGCTCATCAAATATTTCTTTATCTGATATTGGAGAAACAGTCACCCTATTGTAATAATAATAATATTTAGTTAGGGTATATTACACTTCGCCTATTGGTCTATTGTGTCCCCTGCTTGTACCTCGGAGAGGTTCATGCCCTCTTTCAGAGCCTTCTCTAGATACTTCTTTTGTGAAGCGTATCGAGGTATTGCTCTGATTTATCCTTGGCAGGTCACACTCCTTAGAGCACAGCGTCCAGTCCAGTTTCCTTGATGAATCTGAGAATGAGCTGTGGGTTCATGGTTTGTATGTCCTTGTCTGTTATTTGGTGCCGTGCCCAAATATCTAATCCTTTTGTGAGCCAATGCCCCACAGGAGTATGTGGTCCGGAGTTTCGGCGGTTTCACTGCAGAATCTGCAGAGCCTGTCCTCTGATATACCCATTTTCCTCAGGTGCTCCTTGAGTCTGCAGTGCCCCGAGAGGAGGCCTGTTCGGATTCTTAGGTTGTTTTTGTTGAGACTGATACAATCTCTTTTGGTTATAGTTTCCTAAGAGTTTCTTTGCTTGCCTCAGACCTTGGAGGTTGAGAAAGGTTTCGCCCCTTGTTTCTTCCTCCAGTCTCCTGAAATCTTCGTGCAGAGTGTGTTCTCCTATCCCGCAGAACGGTTCAGGTCCTATGAAGGGTTCCTCTGGCCCTTTCCTTGCCAGAGTCCGCTGCCTCATTGCCTGTAATGCCAACATGGCCAGGTACCCAGCAGATGAAAATTCTATTGTTCAGTCCGTGTAGGCATTCCCACACGAGTTTTGACTTGATGACGTAGGCGTCAAGAGCCTTTATGGCTACTTGGCCGTCAGACATTATTGCTATGTTGCAATTCCTGTAGTTTTTCTCGAGGTTGATACGAACGAAGCTGTATATGGCACATATTTCTGCCTGGAAGATGCTGGTACATTTGCCCATGGATTCTAAGTGTTTAGTTCCTGGCCCAAACCATCCTGCACTAGTTCCCTCCTCGGTCCAGCCGTCCGTGTACCACTTTGTTGTGTGGTTGCTCAGTCCATAAGTTGTGGATTCATTTCTCCAGTTCTCCTTATTGCTGAGCTTTATCTGGAAATTCTTCTCCAAGTTGAGTTTTCTGATGCTATCGTCCCTAGGTATGGCAAGAAGTGAGAGTTTTTTGAGTAAGTCACCGTGTTTTTTCGAACCGATGTATTTCCCTCTTCCAATTCCCTCCTTGATGTGTAGATGGGTTAATTCCATAATAACACCTCCATGGGTGCAGTTGGGCAGCTACGCATTTCTGCGGTAATGCCCAGGCACGCACTTTGCTGAGTGCCTCTCTTGTTGTGGCTAGACTGGTTTGTTTCACCCATGCTACCACTCCATATGTGACCATTGATCTCACAATTGCAATGTACATCCATGGGGTACATCCCCATGCCTTCCCCGCTAGGCTCCTACATATTATGAGAGCACGGGTGGCCTCTTTGGATATCTCCTCTGTATGTTTTCGCCAGAGGAGTTTACTATCTAGATAAGGTCCTAGGTAATTTACTTCTTTGACTGGTATCATTGTCGTGCCTGATAGGCTAATGTTCTTAAGTCTTTGAAGTTGTATTTTCCTTGTGAATGGTACTATCGTTGTTTTCGCCGGATTGATGTTGAGTCCGACAGTGTGGCACCATTCCTTGGTTCACTCTATTGTAACGCATATATTGACGAATGTTGCAGCCGTCCTTAATCTGTTGTAGTTGCTACTGTCTAGTTCTTGGCACAGACTTTAAAACGAGATAAGTTATAAAAAAAGATTACTTATAAACAGCCTATTCATTCCTGTGAGCGACCTACACTTTTGTTCTTAGAACTATTGAGTACTTATGAATATTTGTAAGACGGTCTTGAGAAGTGATTGAGTGGAAAAAGGAGGTGAGGTGGGTATCTAGACTAGAACCTCAAACCTTCCGCTCAAAAGTACTACGCCACTGCTACCCAAGTAAGGCTGGTTTACTTATTTTAGTTAATAACAAGCATTCGATATAGATTTTTGTTAAGTATACGCCCTCGACATCAAATCGCCAAGTAATTTGTTTTGTCAAGTTTTTTCTTAATTTTCAATTCAACCGTATTCCATAAAAAAACTAATCATGTTCCTGTTTCTTTCAATCTCTATTTTTTCTGTTTAACTCGTTTTCATGCATTTTAAAAATGTCGACTGTTTGACGAATGAAATGGTCTCTTAACGAAAAAAATGACTACATAGGGAGAAATGTTGCAACACCCAGCGGACGAAAGCAAAAAAGATTTAAATAATTCGATAGCTTCATAACAAATAAAAAAAAGTACCTACTCGAGGAGTAGGAATCAGCAAAAAAATAACGACTACTGGACAAAAGAGACATTAGAGAAGGGACTGTGAACACAGAAAGGAAAACAGAATATAAGGAGGTACTATCTATAGTTTGAGATAATTTAAATATAAACAGGAATGTTTCCGAAGAAATACAAATTTTAGCAATTCAAGTCCAGAAGCAAACGCTTATCTACAAGCATCTCGGGGCGCTATTGCCTTTCCTGAAAGAAGAATTCAACAAAAATACGGATAAACATTTATCGGCTAATATATAGAAAAAAATAATTTCGAAAGAAACTAACAAAAAAAGGTCTCTTTGAGTTTGATGCAGGAAATAAATAGATATCAGTCGAAAACCATTTAATATGAATGTTGCCCTGCGGGCGGTTTTACTTAAATTGATGGTACTTTCATGCCCAAGATTGGTATTTATGTCTTCAAAAATCACGAGACCAGTAGGTTTTTTTTTTGATAGAAAGCAAAACAAATTGTTTTTTTTTTGTTATATGATAAATTTGTTTATTTCGAACAAGGTGAACAAAATAATCTGTTATGATGAGGTCGTGTTCTATTCCATAGCAAACACGAAAAACATCAATTTCCGTTCAATTCATTTATAAATATTTACCCAATCTGTCAGCATTTACCAGAGATGTTTTGAAAACAACTGCAATCCATTTCGCATTTTTTTACGGTTGCTAATTGCTGTGATTATTATTGTAGTGACTTAAATTATTTTAGCTCATTTGTATGATTTTAAAAACGCTTCCGGTCTTAATTATATCGCAAACGCAGAATTTATAAGAGATATAAATAAACCATACTAGGTTGTTATAATAATCGTAAATTTTCATATTTGGCTGAAGTTGAAAAACTATACAATTCCAAGTCTACTATATATGTAATGTGATTTATCTTTATTTAATTCTTCATACCGTGTTGCGGTAAATTTTTTCGCTACAAGAGCCATCTTCTTTTACTTCCCTTTCCATACCTTGTGCCCCTTTTTATTGGGTTGTGCGGCCAAGATCCTCGGACGTGGAGGTGAGCCAAGGTACCATCAGCCATTAGTCCACTTCCCCGGATACTTGGAAGAGCAAATAACACAGGTACCGGTAAGACGTAAGAGGAGGTACCGACCCAGGCGAGGGGTCCGATTCAGAGGAGAGGTCGATCCGGACAAGAGAAGGCTCCGGAGGAGAAATCCCGGTCGTCGCAGCCTGACCAGATCGGTCAGGAGACTCGCGCCGGGTAGTGATCTGCGAGTACGAAGCCCAACTAAACATGTGGGCCGTACGACCGAATGAGTACGAGGGTAGGCGGACCGCCAAACAATTTGAAGACCCCAGCGTACTACACATTGTCGGACCGGCGGATGTAAGCAACTGGAGAGTGCGTGCGGACGACGAACCAGTTGCCCAGAACTACCAAAATCACTGTAGGGAGCTTGGTTCGATGGGAGAAGGGATGACGCTCCCTTTTGATGCAACTCCGTTGAGGAAACACCGAAGGAGCAGCAGAGGCGTGTGGGCGGACGGCCACGGTATAGTATACCCTTCAACAACAAATAATCGTGGACAGCTAATCACGAACACATTGGCACTCTATAGGCCGATGTGAGATGACAGATGTCACGCCAACCTGACAACACCCCAGCAAACCTTGGAATCAGAATGACCTAGAGCCCACTCTAAATGTTGACATATTGTAAGGTATGACAGATCCCCATGTCCCCAAATCTGCGCAGAATTCTACCAGGCTCAGGTAATTGGCGCGGTAGGTAGCAGACTTTGTTTCCTCGTCCGACTTCAATAGCTTAGGTTTTACTTGCCATAATGGGTGAGCCATTTATAATCGTCCCGATGTTCGTCTTTCTTCTTTGCGGCGTTTCCTGTGTTTTTTTTTCTCTTTCGCACTTTTAATTGTTACGTAGTGGGTTGTAGCTACGGTTGAGGGCCGTTCAGCAAAATTGCCTGGCGATTTTTGTATTAATGCGGAAAACACCAATTAGACTGGATTGGAAAGATTGTCCCAGTTTGGTCAGAGAAGTTATCTCAAGCTGGCTGTCCAGTCGTACTGAATTCGGAGCTCGGAGTAAGTCAGAAGAGACAATGGAAAGTATTCGCTTGCGGCATTCACAAACCATTTCAAGATAGCTAAGGAGGTGCTGGGATGTGCCGCTCGTGGGTTCGTCTTACAGTGCGTGAGAAAAGGGGTCCAACACTGATCGACTTTGGCAATAGAAAAATCTGGAAAATCGCTTCTTGGTTGACCTAGTCATAGAGTAGTTTTCTCGACGGCAAATTTGCTGAAGCGATTTGATTTAAAAAACATAGGGACGGGCTACAGTCCGCTTGGGCGAACTGTTGGATACCCTATTCTTATTCCTATCCCTCATAAGTGGGCGTGACAAAAGTCTAAGTATGGTTAAATTGTTAAGAACGCTCTACATATTTTGTTATATAACATTTAAAGGATTTTATCAAAAAAAACGCTCCCTAGCTCAAACTTGGGTGTTTCAATAAAATTGTTTTATTTAATTGTGGGCGTGTCAGTAGGCGGATTTAAAAAAAAATTAACACATGAGCATAAAGGGCCCCTAGAGAGTATATATTATAAATTTCAGCTCCCTAGCTCAAACTTTGGATTTTCAAAAAAATTGTTTTATTTATTTGTGGGCGTGTCAGTGGGCGGATTTTGAAAATATTTATACATGAGCTTAAAGGGCCCCTAGAGAGTATATATTATAAATTTCAGATCCCTAGCTCAAACTTTGGATTTTCAAAAAAATTGTTTTATTTATTTGTGGGCGTGTCAGTGGGCGGATTTTGAAAATATTTATACATGAGCTTAAAGGGCCCCTAGAGAGTATATATTAAAAATTTCAGCTCCCTAGCTCAAATTTTGGTTTTTCAATAAAACCCTAGAGAATATATGGTTAAAATTTCAGCTCTCTAGGTCCAGTTTAAAAGTCTAATTTTTGCCGACGGACGGACGGACGGACGGACGGACGGACGGACATGGCTAGATCGACATTACTATCGATGCTGATCATAAATATAGTAACTTTTAGGGGTCTACGGGCAATATTAAGGTATGTTACAAACTATGCGTCAAAATTAATATACCCCTAGAATAGGGTATAAAAAGCATCATCCGCAACACACGAAAGTGTTGTCTTTTCATGAAAAATTCACCCTCAATATTCTATCATAATTTGACTCCTTTATAGTTTCGTTTTAAGGAAATTATAATGCATTATTTCTTATTAAAAACATCTGGCAAAATTTGTCTTTAACTTAAATTACATACAATAAATGTTGTGCCAATTACCATTGTTTACACTCTTCATGCCGAGTCATTGACTTTTCACGGGAATGCATTACAAACTCTCCATTCGTCAACTGATTACCTACAACTTGTAGTCAGAGAAAATCGTCTTTATCTCATTTTATAAACAAAAAAGCCTCTTTCGTATGAAAAATTACATCATTTTCATTATGCACTTTCACTGAATAAGCTTACCGTATGCATAAAATTACGAAATAAATTGCACAACTAACGACTTTTTTCTAATTGAGTTTGCCAAAGCATAAAAGGATTACTATTCGTTTTCCACGGTTACGGCTGGTTGAATGAGCTGGATTCGTTCTTATAAAATGGTAAAATCTGAGAGTTGCTTAGTATTTAATTTTATCTTTTAATATTCTAAAAGTCTAACATTTAAAATGCAAAAAAATATCTGGGAGTTGCTTTATAAAACTACTTTGTCAGCCTATCCGAAAGATTGAGCATTTATATGATTTATTTGTTGCTCATATTGCTTTATTTGTTTCATAAGATCAATTCAAATGTCCTTATGTTGCCTTATGAATGCAGGAACCACATTCTGAACGGCCAAACGGTCAAAAATCTCTCGTATCCGCGATGCTCCTTAAAATGGAGGTTCTGGTCTTCCTTTTCGTGTCGAAACTGGGATTCGAAGATCCTCTTGCCTGGAGCATTATTATCCATTTGCTTGATGTAACCGGGTTAATGTGTTCTATTTTTCGATATCTTTTCATCCACTCGGTCAGACACAGGAACAAATATCTTCCGCAAAAAACTTTCTTTCGAATCACTTCGTCGCACAGTGTGACGAATCGCTGATTTAGCGGAATTACAAATAAATGTTTTTGTTCAGGTTTTTTGTTTATTGAAATTGTTCACAGAATAGAATATAACAAATTTTGTTAGCATATGACAAATTTCAAGACAAAACAATACATAAAAACCAGCTTATTTTAATTTTTTTAATTTTATTGTTACATCTGAAAGTAGCAAAACTTCATGTTCCATGATACTTTTCTTTCTTCTCCGAAAGCTTCTTAGAGTTGCTAACAATGAATCTGAGGTTATAAGCAATCGATTTAAGAGGTCAGTATTTGTATCTACACGTGATATTTTTCTAGTAAACAGTTCCCGAAACCTTCTATTTTCATTGTTTCTTGTCTCTTGCGCTTCTTCTGAAAGTTGTCCGATTGGAAGTATACAAGTAGAAATTATTTGTTTTCCATGAAACAAGACCCTATGCACACTTACTGGCATAAAATACCAGGCATAATTTTTTAAATATAGTTTACTTGTTTCATTTGCATACTTCCCAAAAGCATCTGCATCTATTGAGAACCAAGATCCAAGAGCTTCTAAGATGATATGAAACTTTTTGATAATTTCTTTATCTATCCCTGTAATTTGGGCAGTCTTTTCCTCATCTCTAAAAAATCTTTTAGCAGTGTTTCCGTCATTAGTATTGCATCTGCGTTGATCACTTCTGTGGTTTCCTTAGCAAAATTTAATTTTATTGGTCAACAATATCGGGTTGTTGATGGGGCAGGGTTTTGCCAAAGTACTTGCTTAATATCATCCTTAAAGAAATACATCTGGATGGGAACCATTGATACAAAAAAGATTTTCATCCGAATTATCACCAGCAGACATTTTTTGTTTGTATGATTTCTGTTGAGCACCATCAAAGCCCCATTTTATTACCAAGGAACTTAAAACGTCTTTTTGAGCTATACATAAACGCTCAACGCTGTGATTTACTAAACTTTGCAATCCACATTCTGCAGAAGTTTTACTCACAGTTTTATCATTTGGGTAGCATTTCGTCTTAGCTTCTTTAATTATGTAGTATGAAAGGTAATAAATTAGGAACTTTGTTGTTAGTATTTTTTTTTAAGAATTCTTTATGTCCTCGGGGCTCATTTGTTCCCTGAAAAAGATCTTCTTTCTAATTATATTAAGGGCTGGACATTCACATAAAATGTGTTCAGCTGACTCGTCCTCTTCAAGATACGAGTAGAGTCGGCACTCAGGAGAGTCTGCTATTCTCATTTTGTGTAGATGATATCTTAAACCATGGTGACCAGTAAGGTAACCTACTAAGTTTTTGATATCATGCCTGCTTAGGTTTAGACATTTGCTGGCATTTTGATTGAAGGGCCGAATGGCTCGTTTGGCCTGTCGTAGACCTGGGATGCTTTCCCAAAGATGGATAAATTTTCTATGTTCCTAGCTTTTTATTGCTGCTGATCTAGGAGTGCAGCATAAAGGTTCGGGACCTATGAAAGGTGTTTCTAAACCTTTACTGGCCAGTTCGTCGGCCTTTTTGTATTTTGTTAATATTTAGTAGTATTTCGTACTGTTGAGTTGAAAGCTGAATGTCCGTGATTAATTCTAGTGCATCGTCTGCAGGTATTGGTTAAAATCCAGGAGGAGATGTTTTAAGCATTTTAATCAAAATAGAACCTTAATAACTAAATTTAACCAACAAAAATATATAAAAAAAGAAAACAATCAAACCTCGGTTCCGAGAACTTTCAAATAATTTATTCACTGCAATTGCAGTATTTCTTTTTCCGTCTTGTCTAAGCATTTTTTCATGAGCCATGGCGATTTCTTTGGCGCTAAAAGGATCTAAAATGGTTTCAACTTTTCTCTTCTTGCTTTTCTCACAGCACTCATCAAAGCTCTGTCTCGGTCTTCCTACTCTAGATGAAGATGGTATTTCATTCTAAGATATGTTGTGGTAATGTTAGGTTTTCATTTAGCCACAGAGAATTTGAATTTTCGAAGCGTTCTCTATGCCGACCACTTTTGGCCCCATCTCTCTTAAAATCTTAAACATAAAGTTTTTAAGGTTAATTGATTGACTTTGTTGCAGCCTCAGAAAATAGTATATGGCTAAAGTAACCCATAACAAAAGCAAAAACAGCATCTAAGCGTTTAATTTTGACTTTAGAAATCGAAACATCAAAAATTTGCTTTTTCGCGATTTCGATGGGCTTCCTAAAAAACGAAAAATTTAGTATGATTGTCGCACCTGTGCGCAAGAAGTTGAAACACATTTTAGCAGTGCATATGCTTTTCGTCTAATGAATACAAGAAACACATATTTTATCTATAAATTTTACTTTCATTTACCCCTTATATTAAACAAAATCTCTAATTATTTAAGAAAAACTTACCTTTTTATCAATTGAGTGTTTACTTATTGAGAAAAATCAAAAAAAAAGCTATAAAATGTACGCGAACCAATTAAAAACGATATAAACACTTGCTCTTCAAATTGACGTTCTTATAAAAAAAATTATACACAATTTGAAGTTTGAGATGATTTTTTTTGTGTTGCACTAAGCTGCAACAAAAAAAATTGCACAGTCATTACGTAGGAGGTTTAGGTGCAGGGAAATAACTTCACGGGAAATAACTTCACATGGGCAATAACTTCACCTCGAGTGGGCAATAATTTCACTTTTTTTTGTGAACTTATTGCAATAACTCCACTTTTTTGTGGAAATAATTTCTCTTAGCATTTTATGATAATTCAAGAACCTACCCCGCACCTACTCCAAATCAAACAGTGACCCCAAGCAGGGGGGTTGCAGGGGGGCAGCATGCCCCCTCAAAGGCATTGCACTGTTTATGGAATCTACTTGGGATTTCGCAACTAGTCAAATAATCAGTGCAATGTATATGAGGGGGAGGGGGGTATGCTGCCCCCCTGCAACCCCCCTGCTTGGGGTCACTGTTTGCTTGGAGTGGGTGCAAGGGTCTTTAGTTATAATAGACAAATTCCCAAATTATAGGTGGGAAATAAGTTCACAAAAAAAAGTGAAGTTATTGCCCACTCGCGGTGAAGTTATTGTCCGTGAAGTTATTTCCCTGCACCGGAGGTTTACTCTCTGAGAGAAACCGATTTGATGACTGCTATGCCATTAGCATACTCCTGGATGCTAAAACCAGAAATGTTTAGGTCGTCCAATCGATGACGATAGACTTCAGCAGTGCCGAACATCAGTCCCCTTTTTTGTGTGATTGTGGTATAATTATTAGTCCAACCACTCTTCCTTGCTAGATGATGTAGGACTGTGACCTTGAATATGCCAGCCTGATACGCAAACTGATTTTTGGATAAGGGTTGATCCATATGAAAGGTACCATAATAGAAGGATCCTTTGCCAGCAGGGCCGTAGCCAGTCATAGGGACCGTTGGGAAATCTTGGAACGTTTCAAAAACACCGGTATGCTTACTTTCTTGACGACTTCATCGTCAGTCTCTTGGTTAGTGGCAGACTTTTCAGTTTCACGCTTTCTTTGTCAGTACGACTGCAAGAGAAATCACGTGATTTGGTATCACTAGTAAAGCACGTTTACGAGATTGTGAATACGCTTCAAAAAGAACGAACAAATGCAGAAGTATCAGTCGGTGAAGTTTTTAGGGCACCTGAAAAGCTAGTGAAAGATGCAATCCATGCGGAATTCAGAGTTTCGAGACTCACGGTGAGGCAAATAGCTCGTTCATATAATCACATGGGCAGAGAGGAGTGGAGCCCAGTTGAAAGATGTCACGTCATCGACTGCAACATTTAAATGGAGTTTAAAGTCAGCGCCATTTAGCTAATTCGGACCAGTCTGCGACGAAATATAAACCTGATGACAGCGTTCGCACTTACAAGAAAATACCTCACAGATGTCTAACGGTTTTTGTCAGACGTACATATATACACAGCTGCAACAAATACCAGAGTAATAAAATACTGGAAATGGCACACACGACACAAAACACTAGTAGAATGTAGATATATAGAAATTTTGTAAAAATTTTGCTTCGTAAACAAAAATGCGAATCTACTCTACTCTATTGGCGAGATAAGTAACTAGTGCAAACTTCGGTGGTGTTTGCGATTTTTTTTTTAATTTTATAGTTAAGAAGAAAGTGTACATAAACTTAATAAATATGGCCAAAAAAGGGAGAAAAAACCAATATTGGTAAAAAAGACAAAAAATGCAATATATGTAAGTAAAAACATAGGGACGGGCTACAGTCCGCTTGGGCGAACTGTTGGATACCCTATTCTTATTCCTATCCCTCATAAGTGGGCGTGACAAAAGTCTAAGTATGGTTGAATTGTTAAGAACGCTCTACACATATTTTGTTATATAACATTTAAAGGATTTTATCAAAAAAAACGCTCCCTAGCTCAAATTTGGGTGTTTCAATAAAATTGTTTTATATATATATGTTTTAGTATATATTATAAATTTCAGCTCCCTAGCTCACTTTGAATTTTCAAAAAAAAAAAAAAAAATAATAATTGTGGGCGGATTTTGAAAATATTTACACATGAGCATAAAGGGCCCATAGAGAGTATATATTATAAATTTCAGCTCCCTAGCTCAAACTTTGGATTTTGAAAAAAATTGTTTTATTTATTTGTGGGCGTGTCAGTGGGCGGATTTTGAATAATTTTTATCCCGAGCAGTTTTAGGAGTCATAGATCATATATAAAAAATTTCAGCTTTCTAGCTCAAAATTCGATTTTTCCCAAAATTTTGGTTTTTTTTGAGTTTGTGGGCGTGTCTGTGGGCGGATTTCAAAAATTCGTAAACTTGATTATTTCGGGACCCTAGAGAGTATATGGTTAAAATTTCAGCTCTCTAGGTCGAGTTTAAACGCCTAATTTTTGCCGACGGACGGACTGACGGACGGACGGACGGACATGGCTAGATCGACATTACTATCGATGCTGATCATAAATATAGTAACTTTTAGGGGTCTACGGGCAATATTAAGGTATGTTACAAACTATGCGTCAAAATTAATATACCCCTAGAATAGGGTATAAAAAAGAAAAAGAGGTTTACGTTAGAGTAAAACGTTCAGGACGAAGTAAAACAGAAATTTAGAAGGCGAAATTGGGAAGACAGGCGAAAGGAACAAGGAGGCTTGATCAAAGCTAAGTATAGTGATTTTCCGTTTGTTTAATTTGTTGAAGTGATTTGTCCGGAGAATAGACGGGACAGGCGGCCCATTAGTTTTTTTTTTATTTTTTTTTTGGGGACAAGCGATAACGAGTGATACCAAAACGGTCCATACCGACCCGTTGTACCAACCGCTAGCCGGGATTTAAAACCCCGTAATAAAGACCGCGATCCACCGGAGCTTTATAACGTTGTTGACCTTTGTCTTTTACTTCTTTTCAGGTTTCAATTTTCCTTACATTTTTAAGTGGTTCTGTAGCAAGGTTTCACAATTTTCCGCAAATTTGTATGGCGCCCAATTTTTTTGTTTCATTCTCCATGTTCGATTTTAGAGTCAAACGTTTTTCTGTCGTTCGAAAAGGAAATTATTTTCAGCTTAGCGATCGTTTTCGCTAAACCCACCCCGTCCCACTGAACTACCGGGAAGTAGCAAGCTTCCTGCTACATGTAGTCGATTATTAGATCGAAAATTATCTATTGTCTGTTGCTATTTGATATCCCATATTCGTTTTTTTTTCTTTCGGGCGGTGGCGGCCGCAAAATTTTGAAACTTAATTTAAACCGCTTCTTAAAAATTAAATGAGTAGTTTGCTTATCAATCGTGAGTGAAACAAATAATCTCACAACAACCAATGTTTTACGCCCGTCGCTTAATTTTTTAGTACATCATGCCAGTTCGAATTCCTGATATCTCTTCTTGAAGTTGACGAGGAAACGACCTGGATATGATATCAATTTGAACACAAGCATGTGTCCATCCATCTAAGGCAAAAGAACACTTAAAATCGGAACAACTTCGAGGTGGTAGGGATTTCATCTGCAAAAGACATCTTACCGAGTCGTTTCTTAGTCTCAAAGCTTATGATCAACAACCGTTCTAAGGAGAAAGCTGTAGCGAAAGCCAGAGCGCTTGATTAGGCCAACTTAAGCAGCATGCCTGGCATCGTAGAGAATAGAAAGCTGCAGTGTCTTAGGAGGATACTCTACATGGGCCGGGAGCCCGTTATATAAAAAAAAATATTTGTGGACATTTCGACAGTGCCTACATATTTTTCAAATTCTGTGGTTTAAATCGCTTATGCGATATAATTTGTTAATAAATGAAGCCTTTAACGATAATCAGGTCAACCACGAACAATTTTTCCCGGGAAACTATTCGCATTCAGGAATTTGATTTACATTGATGAGAAGAGAAGGGATTGGCTTCAGTGGCGAAGTGTTTCGAAATCGGGACAATTAAATAAGTTGTTCAGGAGGAAGGATCATAATGATATTCCTTGTGTGCGAATCTCCCAGACAGCAGAGAACAGACAGATAGTACTGACTGCTGGAATAACTAAGAAAAGTTTCGCTTCAAACGACGGTTTTTTAGTGGTCGAGAACCCACAGGAGAAAGTGGATTTGCTGCGCGCTTGTTTCGAGGCCAGGCATACGGTGAAAAATCCTGTTCGCCGTAACCACGACTTGAGAATAGGGATCTGGTGAGCCACTTCTATCTGCGCACCGAACTTGAGAATTGGCGATCTGAGAATAACGTATTCAATGATGAAAACCATGCTACAGCCCTTGTCGCCAATGGCCGAGATGCATCGCACTTGTTCATGTCGAAGGATGATCTTCTGTGCATCTTCGAGTGACTTAAGAATAAAAAGTCGGGGGAAGTGGATGGTGTCCCAAACGTCGTAACGAGACACATGCCTCTGGAGGCTGTAGATATTTTCACGACGCTGTTTAACGCTGAGCGCTGAGTAATGCACATTATCCGGCGTATTGGAAGGTAGCTGTGATACACCCTATGCCGAAAAAGGGTAAAGATAGGAAGAACCCTGCCAATCTCCGGGCGATTAGTTTGCTTCTGAATATTAGAAAGGTATTTGAAAGGGTTGTCAATAGAGCCCTGTGGTGGGTCGAGGACAATAACATAATTCCGGACAACCAGTCTGGTGTCAGGGCGGGGCATGACGTTATTCATGCCGCGTCGAAATTGGTTTCGGAAATTCAGTGGAACAAATGCAAGAACCAATGCATGGGTGCTTGCCAGTTTGATTTTGAGAAGGCTTTCGACACCGTATTGTTAGAGGGACTTTTCTACGAGTTGACGAGGCGGAGGATGCTGAAACCTTTGCTATTTATGTAATTTATGATATGCTTATGGGAAAGAAGTTCGTTGTTTAATGTGGCAACGTGACTTCGAGCAGTCTTTGAATTTAAAAACGGTTTACAGCAGGGGGCGTTCAATTCTCCGGCCCTGTTTAACATTTAAACGAGTGATCTGGTAGGTTCACTCAGACATGCTATAGCGTATGCCGACGATTTGGTGGCATACAGATCAGGTCCTAAAATCGAGGTCATTAAGATTCTTTTGCAGCGTGACTTCGATCAAATTAAGGAATATTGCGACGACTGGAAGTTGAAAATTAACTTTCAGAAAACGGAAACAATTTTGTTCAGAACACCATTGGCTGGGTCCTCTAGGAATACCAGAAAAAACTGGAAGAAATTGGCCATTATTGGACCAAATGGGCAGCCATTGGTGGAGAGAAACGTAAAATTATATATATGGGTATCTGGCTTGACCAGTATCTGTATTTCGATAGACATATAGTTGCTTGTCTTACTGGGGCCATCAAGGCTTATGCCCTGACATAAAGACTGTTTCAAAGCAGAGTGAAGGTCATATGCTACGTGACTCTTATAAGGCCGATCATCGCTTATCATTGTCCATTGTGGAGAGGGATAAATTCGATACGGAAAAGCAATTCGCCGAATTTTGGTGGCTTGTTAAGGGGGGAGGGGTCAACATACTCTTCCAGGATGGTACGTTACTCTACGTAAAATCCTCTTAGTTTACAAGTTAGATTAAGTTGGCTTGGGCGTTTCTGGGAGCGGCCGGACTCGCCAACTTGTGGTGGTTCTTCCAGGAGGCGACTTAATGGCTTCAGTCGGCTCACGGGGGCGCGTGTACACGTTCACGACTGCCAGGCGCCCGGAAAGAAATTGTAATTTTGACCACTTGTTGCTTAAAGCAACAAAGAGGTTCGCCGGACCATAAAATCTGCATAAAACCATGAAGGGCTACTCAGATTCTGCGGGGAAAATTGGGTATTTTTCAAGAGAAAGCATTTAGGTTCTTTATTTTGACTTCTTATTTAAATTGCGTGACGAGCATATTTCGGTGCCTAGTTTACTATGATGTTCTATATTATATATGAATGTTAAAATCACCAAAGAAATTACAATTTTAGACAAAAGTTCGACTGAGTGAAAATTGTTGTTGTCAATAAAAAGTGTCGTGAATAATAATACAAGCATTAAAGATACAATGGAAATCTTTTAAAATCGCACGGCTATAAAGCTGACCGGGTGGCAACGATGCACTGGCAGTGCATTCATTTGCTGAGCTGAAGGTCGCGCGTCAAAATCCCGACCCGGTTCATGCGGTTAATTGAATAAAAAAAAAATTGTTTGAAAAATTCTCCCTAAGCTATTTGAAAAAAAAAACATGCAAATGTAACAAACCTCCTGTGCAGGGACGGGCTAAGAATATCGCTGCAGCGCCCCCAAAAAACAGCGGTTGTCGTGAAAGGCGACTAAGGGGGAAATTTTAACATCTAGGTGAGCTTAGCGACACATTTTACATCTAAAGCTGTCCCGCAAGTGTGCATGCAAATCCGTGGGTTGACACGACTGGAGATCACCGGTGTTGTAAAAGGTCGATCAAACAATAATCAATAATGGAAGCATACACGTGTCGAAATCGTAAAAAAGAGAGGCTGGTCACTCCTGGATCACACAAATGCAATAACACCAGCATTTGAATGGCTGCACTGATGAAATGATCCGAAACCAGGAAGCCTGCCGATTTTTTCATTGAGGTCAAATCGGCGAACCCCACAGGCGGACCAATAGGGATGCAGTAAAGTGGGAGGGTTATGATGCCCTTAATCCTGATCATAACCTCGTCGTAAAGCAAGAAGAAGAAGATACAAATGTTACAAAACGTTGATCTATATACTATTCCTTCTGTCTTCCTAAAAATAGTAGATACCTGAAAATGTCCCGTGCAGGGACTGGATAAGAATATCCCTGCGTAACTGCTGGGGTCAAATCACATCTTATCAATTTATGTTGTATGCCAATCAGTCGATCGACACGAATGGAGATAACCGGTTTCGTAAAAGGATGATCAAACAAAAATCAATAACAGGAGCATGCACCCGCCGGAATTGTAAAAAAGAGGCAGGCCACGACCATAGGCATGCAATAACATCAGCATTTTATTGGTCTCGGTTAAGTAGAGCTCCGAAACCGGAAAGCTTGCCGATGTTTATTGAGGTCGAACCGGCAAACCCTACAGGCGAACCAATAAGGATGTCTTAAAGTGGTACGGTTACGATCTCTTCAATTCTGATCGAAACTTCCCCGTTAAACAAAAGAAGTAGTAGCACATAGAAATGTGCAATGAAAAACGCCATTGCTATGTGGGTGCTGCTTGCTGTTAAAAAAAACAACTGTCTGCGCTGTGTTCCTTTCCCTTCAAACGTACTTCTGTTGTGATATTCATGGAAAACACTTCTTTAGCGTACGAAAATTAAAAAAAAAAAACATACCTACACAAAATGGTCAAGGTCAATGTGTTTAAAAAATCAATCTTAAAAATGCTGACCGGAGAAGGAATACAAAGCTGGAGCGAATACAAACATCAAAGAAAAGAGGAACAATTTCGTAATCAACGCAGAAAAACTCGTATGTAAGTATAAATAAATATCGAAATATCACCTGGTAGTGACATTTTTTATTAATATCCAAACATTGTCTTATAAAATAACTAATTATCATGCCTTTTATCTATATTACCAAAATAAAACGCTATGCATTTGCGCTTAAGTCTACTAATACTGATTGATACAAAAACACAATGAAAACATATCTTCAAATAGCCGGACGTAACTTATCATAATGGATGCTTAAAAAGAACTAGAAATGACTCACACGAATAACATCCAAATTCTTAACGGTGGCATCACCTATCGCACTTCGCGGCTCGACTTTCTTGGGGGGAACAAATTTGTTGTCCTCGGATTGTTTAGCGACGACTTTCACATCTATTTGATGACGGTCTGGATCACTTAATGAACGCCGAAGTTTAGCTACTGACGCACGTTTTGCATGAAATGATCCTCGAATAATTCTCGCTAATTCATAGGCCGGATTGCGTTGTGTCTTGGTGGAAGGTGGTGGCGAAATCTTGAAGGTCGGCACCAAGGGCGGTTGCATTTCAAATGAACTATCTGGCGAGGTATTGCGACTTAAACTGCGAGATCCAGTTAATGAGATTCCATCATCGTTGTCCTCCTCATCGGCGTCGGTGTCATGATAGTGATGTAATGGTTTACAACCCAGATGAGCCCTCATCATGACCGGAGATGCTGTTGCGCTGCTGCATCTAGATGATGTCCGGAGTGTTTGAACCTTCTTTTTTGCCGATGACAAGAACTGTAGGACCTTGGATGCTGATTTGCACGTGGATCCTTGAGCGGAGGAACATTTTAAATTGTCATTTCGATTGATGTAACCTGTCTTTGGTGTCTTCATCGAATCTTCTTCGTGGCCATCGCTGGAACCGATATCTGAATCTGTTGACACAACTGACTCCTTTCGACGCACTGGAATCGATGAGAGAGTTAACGATTTTTTGACAGGTGTAGAAACCATCAGTTCAGAAATATTTCTTTGACATTTTGAGGGAGATCTTTGATTGGCAGCGTTTCTCTCTTCAAACGCTTTCACAAATGTCATCAAACTTTCACGATCCAATTCGGTGACACATCGATGACGGATATACTGATTGGGTTGTATGGATTTCACTTCGAAACTAGTATCGAAGCTACTCGAATCGTTGGCGTTAGATATTGATTGAACGAATCTTTCCACCATTATTGCTATGGATTTTGTATCACAGTTTTGTTTTAGATCGCTAAATCCTTTCTTTGGTTTGGATCTGGATGGCGGAACGCTTTGGTTTATTTTAACCATCCTTTAAGAATTAAATATAAGAATTTGTTTAAAATTATTTTTTTTGATTCAGTTAACAATGTTTACTTCACGGCTGCGATATACTGACTAATGAAAATATCTAATGGAAAACAATTTGGCTTCCGACTTCAGCGAGTGCAGATATTATTTTGAGTCTGAATACTCAATGAGGATGTCTATATATAATGAGATTTGCCTTAAGGGGAACACGTCGTGCGAAAGGGGTACACGAGCAAGCGCGCGCGTATACGACTTCTCAAGAGCAATCAATCGAATACAAGATTTATGTAAGTGCAAAAGAGGAAGGTGCGCAATGTGCGAACACGTGTGTTTCCGTATGACGAGTCTCTCATGTGACGATGAATAGTATATCCCATGTACACACGATTTGGTGTGATGAATTCATAATTCATTCCTTAGATACTTTTTGCTTTTGAATAGAAAAAGATATATAGATAGAAAGACGCGCAATGACGAGTTGTTATATTGTCACTGATATTTAAATAAAATTGTAAAATTTTGCGCGTACCTAAACAGTGGCACATAATTGGGCGTGGCAGTACCGCATTATAGTTATTTTGTATGCAAATTGATGACAAAATGTCTTGAAATTGAAACTAGAGACTATAATTTGTTGATGCTAGTCTGTTATTACGAGCATCTACAAATTGATTGTCATCAAGTTCTCAGAGGTATTCGGTTACTACGTATTGATATTTTAACGGAAATTATTTATAGGCGAGACATCTTAACCGTCGAAACAGGAAGGATAAAAGGGACTTCAATATGAGCATAATATAGAAAATTTTCTTTTGGGAAACCGGAGGTTTAATGGAATTGTCAGAAATTATACAGAATTTTATAAGACTGGAATATGAATTTATGATTATTAGCACTACAAAAAGTTTGGAGAGAATGCAACGTAACTTATTACTATAACACTGATGCTAGGTACGCGACGGATTAAGTCCTAGCTAGGGGACGTATGTATAGAACGGAAAGTCAGCAGAGCCACCCCACAAGGAGGCGTCCTCTCTCCGCTCATATGGATCCTAGTTATAGACCAACTTTTAAAGACACTAGGACGGGAAAGCCCTACGCCGACGATGTAGCAATCCTGGTCCCGGGTAAATTTATCCCAGTCCTCAGTGAGCAACTCAGCTACGCACTCCTACTGGTCAGCAAATGGGTTGTGGAAAAAGGACTCGGAGTAAACCCCAACATGGGGGTTTTACTAGATTCCAAACTCAACTGAAAGGAAAACATAGAAGATCGGGTGAAAAAGGCATACGTAGCACTATATGTCTGTAGAAGGACATTCTGCAATACATGGGGATTTAAACCACATGTGGTACACTGGCTGTACGCAGCGGTGGTAAGACAAATTTCAACATATAGCTGCGCCATAAAGTTGTAGAGAGAAGAAATGCCATCTCTCAAGCCTTACTAAAATTCAAAGGACGGCTTGCATTGGGATAACAGGGTCACTAAGAAACACACCCACTGCAGCCATGGATGTAATACTTAACCTCACACCCTTGGACATATACTGCAATAGCATAGCGGTTAAGAAGGCCGTTAGATTCAGGGAGTCGGAACTGTGGTCTTTCAGGCCCTACGGACACGCATCCGTCGAGGCGATGGAGGGCTCCGAAAGAAACAAAATTCACTGACTACCTACCACACCTACCACACGCTACCAGAATCCCAGAAATAAGCGAATGGATCAACAAAACAGTCACGAAAAAAGGCGAAATAGCTATCTATACCGGCGGATCCAAAATGGATGCGGGTACTCTTGTAAAGGGTGATTTTTTTAAGGTTAGGATTTTCATGCATTAGTATTTGACAGATCACGCGGGATTTCAGACATGGTGTCAAAGAGAAAGATGCTCAGTATGCTTTGACATTTCATCATGAATAGACTTACTAACGAGCAACGCTTGCAAATCATAGAATTTTATTACCAAAATCAGTGTTCGGTTCGAAATGTGTTTCGCGCTTTACGTCCGATTTATGGTCTACATAATCGACCAAGTGAGCAAACAATTAATGCGATTGTGACCAAGTTTCGCACTCAGTTTACTTTATTGGACATTAAACCAACCACACGAATGCGTACAGTGCGTACAGAAGAGAATATTGCGTCTGTTTCTGAGAGTGTTGCTGAAGACCGTGAAATGTCGATTCGTCGCCGTTCGCAGCAATTGGGTTTGTGTTATTCGACCACATGGAAGATTTTACGCAAAGATCTTGGTGTAAAACCGTATAAAATACAGCTCGTGCAAGAACTGAAGCCGAACGATCTGCCACAACGTCGAATTTTCAGTGAATGGGCCCTAGAAAAGTTGGCAGAAAATCCGCTTTTTTATCGACAAATTTTGTTCAGCGATGAGGCTCATTTCTGGTTGAATGGCTACGTAAATAAGCACAATTGCCGCATTTGGAGTGAAGAGCAACCAGAAGCCGTTCAAGAACTGCCCATGCATCCCAAAAAATGCACTGTTTGGTGTGGTTTGTACGCTGGTGGAATCATTGGACCGTATTTTTTCAAAGATGCTGTTGGACGCAACGTTACGGTGAATGGCGATCGCTATCGTTCAATGCTAACAAACTTTTTGTTGCCAAAAATGGAAGAACTGAACTTGGTTGACATGTGGTTTCAACAAGATGGCGCTACATGCCACACAGCTCGCGATTCTATGGCCATTTTGAGGGAAAACTTCGGAGAACAATTCATCTCAATGAATGGACCGGTAAGTTGGCCACCAAGATCATGCGATTTGACGCCTTTAGACTATTTTTTGTGGGGCTACGTCAAGTCTTAAGTCTACACAAATAAGCCAGCAACTATTCCAGCTTTGGAAGACAACATTTCCGAAGAAATTCGGGCTATTCCGGCCGAAATGCTCGAAAAAGTTACCCAAAATTGGACTTTCCGAATGGACCACCTAAGACGCAGCCGCGGTCAACATTTAAATGAAATTATCTTCAAAAAGTAAATGTCATGGACCAATCTAACGTTTCAAATAAAGAATCGATGAGATTTTGCAAATTTTATGCGTTTTTTTTTAAAAAAAAGTTCTCAAGCTCTTAAAAAATCACCCTTTAGTATTAGTGTCATATATGAGCGATGCACTTGATCATATGAGTGAAAGAAGTTTAGTTTTTAGTCTACGTCGTGAATTCAACCAATAAACATCGTTCTGAAATAGTGGTTCCACGGTCTTGTTATTTCCATTGCGATCTACAGGTACAGGTGCAGGCATCTGCTGTGAGAGTCTGGGCCTGGGCGTGCCCTTCAGAATGCAGCGTCCTTCAGGCAGAGACAGCTACGATCACTCAGGCTGCCAAGGAGGTGAAGAAGCGCAAACTGGCCGACAAGCAGATTACCATATACTCTGACAACCAAGCGGCCATAATGGCCATGAAGTCAGTAGTTGTCAAATCAAGGGCGGTGTTACAGTGCAGAAAACACCTAGACGGATATCAATCGCCAACTCGGTGACCCTATGCTGGGCACCAGGGCACAAGGACATCTCGGGCAACGAAGAAGCAGACAAGCAGGCAAGATGCGGATCGGATATGGATGAAAGATCTCTGGCTCTGAAATCTATATAAACTCCGCTCAGTGCACTGACACGGAAAATCGACGTTGAATCCATGAGTAGAACAAACCTACGTTGGACCAGCCTCGAAACATGCAGACACTCAAGGGAGCTTTGGCCAGCGGTAAACAAAAGGAAATCTAAGGTCGTAATCGGGCTGAACCGCAGACATACGCACACTGACGGGGGTCCCCACAGGACGCGGAGCGGCTGGGCATAGTGGACAACGATTACTGCAGGAGCTGTATATACGTCGAAGAGACAGAATCTATACGTCACCTGCTATGTGATTGCCCTGCCCTTAGAATTAACAGATTCAAGATTCTTGGCAGCTTCTTCTTTTAGGAGCTGGAGGATCTAACCGATATTGAGCTGAGGAAACTCCTGAGATTTACATATAGATCCGGGTGGTTCTTTAATAAAGCGGACCACTGAGCTGTGTAACAGTGGCATATTTCTTGTTTCTTTGCAGTTTCTCAAAATGTTGGGAATCCCAACCATGGACACAATGGACCCAAACTGATGGTCTAAGTGAGCCGTAACACCAGTCACAAGGGCATCCATTTACGTACCTACCTACCTTACCTACCTACCTACTATAACACGCTCAAAACATTGACAGCATTTTAAAATCTGCATGAAATCGGCGAATTTAAATAGTTTAAGTGAGGTCACACAGAGACCACCTCAAAGAAAATTAGGAATTGGGCTAAGAGCTGCGGGCTAAATACCACCACTCGAAAACGAAGTTAGTCCTGTTTACGAGAAGACACAAAATACCGCACTTCAATCTCCCGAAACTTGACGGAGTGGAACTGTCAATTACGGACAATGCGAAGTATTTTAAATTGGAGTCTCAACATAATTGAAAGAATTAAGAAGGCGTATAATGCACTCTTTACTTGTAAAAGAACAATAGGAAAAACATTGAGCCTGAAACCCGCCATGGTACACTGGATATATACAGTAGTGGTGATACCCATACTTACATATGGCTCACTTCTGTGGTGGAGGGCAACTAACAAAAGAACCATAATTGGAAAACTAGCAATGGTGCAGAGAACGGCTAGCATAGCCATCACTGGTACACTCCGTACTACTCCCACTGCAGCACTCGACGCCTTCCTGCCCCTTATTCTGCTAGACTTAAAAATAAAACAACTGGCTAACTATAGCGCATTGCGCCTTAAAAATTTGGGACAGATGAACTTTCCCTCTTGGTCGACTTTGACATTCCCTATGAGGTGTCATATCTGGGAAGGTTTTGAGATTATGTTGTCAAATTTTAGTTCCATAAAATTTGTTTGTGAATGGAGTCGTAAAATGTAATTTTTTTTCTATTTTGCGACTTTCGGAATCGTAAAAACGGGCCCGTAGAATAAGAATGGCATTAGTTTAAGACATCCCCTCATTGTTTCTTCAACTATGGTTAGGTTAGGTTAAAGTGGCCGTCGGCAGAAGCCGACACACTTGGACCAATAAAAAGGTCCATTGTGATACCACAGGGATCTATCTTTTTCCTACTCGTTGAACCAGTTGGAGCTTTTGATGAAGCTTGAAAGACTTTTAATGTCGATGTTTATGAGATCGTTGAGATCATTGTAAAAGAAAGATCCCAAATGGAGTTTTCGTCTTTGAGAGAGAGCAGGGCATGTGCAGAGAAGGTGGAGACTACGGCAAAATGAAAGACATTCAATAAAGACGAAAAGGACAAAAATCGATCAGGGAGCTTTGGACTACAATGAATTTTTGAGCAGATGACGGTCCGATACACACTATAAGAAGAACAAAGGCCTCGACCCAAAATCTGGAATTAACAACAAGGCCGCCATGCGCCTGACTTAAAAAAAAAAATATTAGGCATTAACGGCCCATACAGGGCCTTAAGCCTAGCTTCTCCAACCGTTTGCCTGTGCGAAGTGGAAGGGACCTACAATTTTTAGCCGAATCAGAACGGAAAAAATTGAAAAGCTTCTCATGACAATTGGCACTATTGGATGTTTGTCAGACGTTCGCAGGAGCTGGGGCAGTGGAAAAAATCCATAGATGTTACTTGATCCGGGCGGGATTTGTGCCGGAGACCTTTCAATAAGTAGTCCAACACACGAACCACTGAGCCCTCTTCGCATGACTTTTTATCACGAAAAACGTGCTTTCAAGGAAGGTCTACCAAGAAGCAAGGCAAACAATTATTACCAGCTTACGAGCGAGATATTTGAAGCCATAGCTCGGTAGCTCGGTGCGAATTTTAGCTCAACTAATTAGAGCACCTTTATGTATCAAGAATCACTATACAACAAGCAACTTAAGGTGATTCATTCGGAGGCCGTAGGGTAGGGCGGTAACGAATAAAGCTCGCTAACTAAGGAACCCTCAGAAAATCGGTTTTAGTTCAGCAGATGCTAAAACAATTAATGACGCAATATGCTATCATTAAACTACGTGTGGGGTATGTATGGGCCAGAGGTTCATGCTGTATAGATCTAGCTTCGAAGTGAAGTGGAAAGAGCCGGAACGCTACTGTCAGATGTGTATTAAATGATACTCTGAATGTTTACCATGTGAAGAGTAGGTAACGTATGATACTTGCCTTAGGTGGATCATACGAAGTGCTTACTGGGATTTTGAGATGACGGTATTTGAAATAACTGCATTAACGATTACGATTCTCAATATAATATTGCTCAAAATCTTTTCAAAGTAGAGTTTGAATTTGTTTTCATTTTAAGTTTCTTGTTAACTTTTTTCCAGTTCTTTTATAAATTGTGTTCAAGCAGTTGATGTTTTGGCCTTAATGTCTTCTTTTAAGCCCATGGCCCAATTTGCTCAGTTGATAGTTTGAACTTGCCGTATTTAAAGCCAACATTTTCGGAGGGACATAAGGAACAAAGTCCATGGACAATGTGACTGCTTCAAACGGACATAAGGTCCATGGACAGTTTAACGGATTGTGTTGCTTCATAAACCATTCTAATTCCACTAAACTATTTTGATGGATTGAGAAATACAACCCTTCAAATTTGAAGCAGTTGAAATTGTACTACTATATTTAAAATTAATAAAATCCCAGGAACACTTTAAATATCTACGCACGAAATTACTCCTGGCAAAAGAGTTTAACAAAAATTTCAGTAATTTCAAGGATCTATAGAAAAAAAGCTGATTATGTTCTTTTCAGAAACGATGTAAACAATTATCTCAGAAGTTATTATCATATTTACGAACGTAAATAACTTTTAAATTTGAGAATTCTTCGTTTACATAAGTTTATGAAAGTACGAACGCCAAAAAGTCATTTGTATTAAGAAGGAAATTAATTAAGTTTTCAAATAAGCAGAGAACACATTTTTTTGTTTATTAGTTCCTTGAACTTCCTGGCACATCTTCGTCGGTCAGTGCAGTGCAACTTTGTAAGGGAAAGCGAACCTGTTCTTGTTAGGTCCATCTTAAAGTGTGTGTATATATCAGCAATGAATGAAATACTCATAAACAACGAAACAAGTCGAAAACAAATAACCACAGTAATAAAATGGCCATTCTACTTTTGAAGTCTGAGTACAGAGTAAACATCAGAGTACGATTGAATGAATATTAAGTACATAACACAATGTTCACTAAGATTTAAAAATTACAAAAAGTTCTTTAAATTAGGCGTTTTTCTTTTTTCAGTTCAGAGCAGATCCTGGATCTTGAGTTGTTAAAAAAAATTCGTGTTTTTTCTTAGCTCCGACACATCAGAGCGTTTAAATTGTATTTAATTTTTCGTTTAGAGCTTGATCAGAGGGCGCTTTATTAGCTCAGATTAAATTGACTGAGCAGTCTGAGTAAAAAAAGGAAAATATAGATTTATTTCACTTTGTAAAACTAAAATAATGCCATATTTAAACATATGGCCCTATTTCGGTTTGCAAAAGTGAAATAAGGGTGAAATTTGGCGTTATTTCACTTTCCATTGGTTTCAACAATTTGCCCTTGCACGTTGCACCTCAGGGGGGTTGCAGCAACCTGCAACCCCCTGCTTGGGATCACTGTTTGATTTGGAGTACGCGCGAGGTTTTATTTATGTACTTGGCCTTATTGCACTTTGGGTAAATTTGTCCCACTCAGCGCTGCCACTTTGCTACGATCGTAGCAAAACTGCTACGCGATTTCCAATTTGCTACGTCTACGAGTATTTTGCTAATTTTTTTTAAAGCACGAAATGTCAACATAAATCTTGGAATTTTTCTTGAAAAAAATAAAATAAACAAAAGTATACTTATTCAATCTTTACTCACTTTCCCACACCAACTTATATTCTTTTCTACCATATCCAACATGTCCCATTTCTTCGGATGTGTTAGTGTTTGAATTTGACCGGAATCTCGAATCGGTGTGGATTTTTTTCAGATTTGAGCTTGACAAAGAACAAGAAGACGAACTCATTTAAAATAGAGACAGTGGATAAAATAATTTCTGCAAAATGTTTGGTTTCAAAAAGAAACGAAGTCTGGGTGTCGAATCTTTAAATTTTTCTAAAAGGTAAAACTTAATTTTTGAACTTTAAAAAAAAACTGTATTAATCTAAAAGACTTGCCGGAATTTCTATGTGATATTACTCGTAATTCTGCTATTGGTACAAAGATCCTACATTTATAATTTTGTGCTATGAACTATTTATTTTTTTCTAAGGCAATTCATGCAAAGCGCCTTTAAAGTGGAGTTTTTAATGTTATTTTTTTTGCATACAATGCTTTCAAAACAAAGTATTACGCAATATTGTTAATGCGCCGTGGTACATACGTAATGCTGATCTACATAGGGATCTAAAAATTGAAATGGTAGAGGACGAGGTTCGGAAGGTCGCAAGAAGACATGAAGTTAGGCTTCGCAACCATGCTAATTTAGAAGTAGTTCAACTACTTAATAACAACAATTTAGTTAGAAAATTACGTAGAGTCAAACCTTTTGAACTCGTTAACTAGGTAAAAAGGAAAGAAATATATGTGCAACATAATCACACGAACAAAGTGATAATGAATTTAGAAACAAAAGGTAACAAACCAAAGTTAGTTCCTAAAAACAGTATATAAGTACATAAGCAAATTTTAAAACAAAATTGCTGATTAGTCTGTAGACTAGGTGCGATTACTGGAAGGATGGTAACATCATGCCTTCCCTGGGTGTTTTTAGTGGGTGATTCAAGTCCCACACTACCGCAAAGCTCGCAAGCGATGTCTTTCAACGATTTTCACCTAGCTACACGCAAAAAAAAAAAAATTTTTTTGTTTGTTTGTTTGTTTATAGTTTTGTAAAATATATAATTTACCAACTATAGGTACTTGTACTAGTCCTTAAAAAACATATTTACTTTGAATATAGAATTAAGTGTTTTTTTTGTTTGTTTTCGAAAAAAATGATATTTTGAACTTTTGAGTTTGCTACGCAAATTATGTAAGTTTTGCTACGCAAATGTTTTCCCTTCTGGCAGCACTGGTCCCACTACCAGTGTTTCTTCCGACCCGAGCAAGCGACAATAGCCAACAAATGCCGTAATCAACGGTTACAATATTATGGGTTATGGATATTGTTACACCGAAACAAAATATGGAAAAGACAGGTACATTTTTAGTCGAGTTGCATATAAAACCATTTTTCTTCAGGGGGGGATGGGGATTACCGAGTTCGGGATTCTGCTGGAAAAACGAGGTACAATGTGCAGTTTGAGAACAGCTCTTCGGAATAAATGCAAACGTTCATCGGAGATCGGTGAGAAGAAACGCTATCATGTGATTTCTTTACTATCGTTCTGGAGTAGATAGTAGGGAAAAAGCAAGTACGTATACAGGCAGCGTATTGAACTATCAATAATCAGTACAAATCAGCGTTTATGAATATAAAACACTATCAGCTCTGTGTGGAGTTCTTAAAGCAAGCAACTACCACAAGCAGAAATTCGCCGGCACTAAAAGTGCAGGTGTAAGTAAGGACAAAATATATAGAAAAACAATAATTATTTACCTATACAATACTAACACAGACACAAATCATGCAAATCATTTACGACACTAAGGCATTATAACGCAAAATATTTTGGACAATTCAAATAGACAGAAAAACAGAAAGCAACATCCAAAGAGGTAGACCAACCCCAACAACCTCACACTCGATGCAAATTGTTTTGGATCTGGCCGAACAATATTTAGATCAAGGAAGAACTATTGCCACCGATAACTTTTATACATCAGTGTCTCTAGACAAACATCTCCTTGATCGTCAAACTCATCTTTTGGGTACACTTCGGAGTAATAGGACAGGAAATCCAAAAGAGGTTACTAATGCTAAGCTAAAAAAACATGAAGTAAAAGGCATGGAAGACTCAGGCATTGTAGTTGCAAAGGGGAAAGATAAACGGGACGTTCTCATGCTATCCACTAAACATGGCTTGGAGGAAGTAGGGACAGGAAAAAGAAATAGAGATGGTCAGGAAATAAAAAAGTTACGTATGATCGTAGACTACAATCATGCTAAGCAAGGAATCGATATTTCAGACCAAATGGCATGCTACTTTACGCCACTACGGAAAACAATTAGATGGTACCATAAAATAGCGTTTGAATTTTTGCTATCAACGTCCATAGTGAACGCCTTGGTTCTTTACAAAAAGCACAATAAAAAATGCACAATTTTGGAATTTAGAGAGGATGTTTGCAAGGCATTATGTGAACTCACTTCTGAACATCATGCACATACATCTAATGTCAAACATCAAATGAAGGAAACTGAAAATAAGGACAATAAGATGCAGAGATTGTTACGATACGATGAGTAAAAATGAGGGTCGAGAAGCTGCAGTAAAAAAGGTAAAGAAGGTGACCACCTTTTGTGCCACATTTGAAGGAAATCCTTCTTTATGTTTGGAGTGTTTCAATAAGCATCAAAAGTAAAAAATTATATCTATTTTTCGTATTATCTAATTTTTTGAATTTTTTTTTCTGTCAATAAAGTGAACTATACTTATACTTCCATAAAATTTTGTTGTCAATAAAGTGAACTACAATTATACCTTCATATAAATGGATTAATCTGGGATTTTTTTTTTTATGTAATTTAGACCTTTATCTAGGTGCCAACATTGAAAAGTAAGTGTTTCTTCAACAGGCCACTTCAGAAACAAAGATTTAAAAATGTATAGCTTGTGACCGCCGGCGGCTCACATGGCCTCTCAGGAGTTAAAAGTTGTGACCGCCGGCGGGTCACATGGCAGCGAACGTGTTAAGATAAGGAGCAATTGCATGACTACATTTTTCAAGACCAATCGGTGCAATGTCATCAGGACCTGATGAATAGTCTGTCTTCAGAGAAGAAATAAATTTTAAAGTTGTTTCCAAATCGAATGAGAAATTAATGAAACTTATTTGTTAACTGCTAGTTAGATACCTAAAATATTGATTAGCCCTAAACGACTTACTAAAAGGATCAGCAAACACATTACTTGCAGCTGGGCCCTATTGCGAGTCTGTATTGATAATGGACTACTTTTAATGTGTGCTATTCTGAACGGAAGATTTTCATTGATATTTTTTTCCGTCACATTTTTTAAGCTTCTACCATTCGATTATAAGTAAGGATGGGTGAATGACGTACGAAAAGTGTTTATTAATATACACAAAATCGAATTAACCAGACTTGTGTCGAAATTGAAAGGTATGAGATATAACAATATAACAAAAGGATGTTGTTTACTGATCTTGAGAGTATCAGATTTTAGACTATGCCTGTAGATCAATCAAGAAAGAGCAGTTTCACGGTTGTCGCATAAGGACGATTAAACAGTAATCATTAAATAAGGCATGCACGTGTCGGAATTGTAAAAATGAGAGAGCCTGAAAACTCCTGGGTCACAGAGTTATTGCAATAACACCAGCATTTGATTAGCCCCAATTTAGAAGTGATCCGAAATCGAGAGGCCTGCCAATGTTTATTGAGGTCAAACCGGTGAACCACAAAAGCTTACTAGTAGGGATGCTGTAAAGTAGGAAGGTTGTTATCCCTTTAATTCTGATGAATCTCACTGTAGAAGTAGAAGAAGAAGAAGAAGAAGAAGATATCATCGAAAATAACACGGTTTATGATCTGGGCCCTTTTTCATAAACATTGACAAGTGACCATACTACAAGTTTGTCGCTTTTATCTGACAGGTTTTCATTGCACAACGTATTGACAGGTGACATAATTGTCAGTTAAATACAACGACAATTTTGTCATTGTCATATTTTCACAAATTTATTGTAACGTACAAAAGAGACTGAATTGATCTACAATAGTATTTATGTATGTACATCTACAAATCTAAATTTCTGTCTTGCATACGATAACTGAGTTTCAACTTTCGTGTCACCTACTGGTATGATGTGACCAGGGCCCTATTTCATAAACATTGACAGGTGCGACAGGTGACAATTTGTAAATGACAACTTGACAATTGTCTAATGGAACAGATAAAAAAGTACAAATTTTGTCAGTATGTAATTGACAATTGTGACAGGCAATTGAGTCTCGGTAGTGAAGTGACAATTTCGGTAAAAAATTTCTAATATTATGTTTTCAAGTGAAAGTGATAATGAATTTGATGTGCAATTTCGCGAAGTACCTACGCCAACCTAGATTTTTTAAAGAAAGAAATAACAATGATTTTGCTGCATTAAGTGATTTTCAATTTAATGAAAAATTTCGCGTCTGCAAAAGTACAGCGGAATATATTTTGCTAAAAATCGGTCGACACCTCCAGCATCCCACAAAAAGAAATCATGCCCTTGATGCCAAGACCCAAGTTTTATATGCGTTACACTGGCTTGGAAGTGGAGCTCAGTACCATTTAGTTGGTGATGGACAGGGTTTTTCAAAAAGTTCAATTCAGCGTTGCGCCAAAAGATTTTGCAATCTGACGGTAGATAACCTTATGGGGGAAGAAATCCGCTGGTCTTTGGAAAATATACCATCTATACCTCAACGTTTTAGACATTTTGCGAATTTTGCTTGTGTTGCTGGCATTGTTGATGGCTCTTTAATAAGAATTGATGCACCGACTGAAAATGAGCCAGTATTTGTTGACAGAAATGGTGACCACTCAATTAATGCCATGTTTGTGTGTGGCCCAAATTTTAAGTTGTTTTATGTTTCTGCACTCTGGCCGGGACCCGTTCACGACGCTAGGCTTCTAAGAAATAGAATAATAGTACCTACAGAATATGTACTGTAGAACATTTATTGAGGTGTTTTTTCTGCAACTCAGTAGGAATTCACTCTTTGAGATTACACAAAATGATTTATACTCCAAACTCATTCTATTTTCGTTGGAAAAAAAACAAAAAATTTTACGGGTTATCGATATACTACTTCTGTCGCCTTTTTGCGACTGTAGTATACTTTTTTTCGTCTTTCGTTGCTTATTATAATTTAAAATGCTCATAATAAAATATCAGCCGCTGCAGTTAAATTAGGCACATAAAGTGTCTTGATATACACTAAACTACTGAATAGAATGAAAACCAAGTGGGCAGATTGTTAGTCATAAAAATATTATCATGTACGCTGTCGTACAATCTAATCAGCATATCTCGTATGAGCAGTCGATGAACATGACCACAAATGAGCAGGCTGATTTTGACAGATAAGCATGGCATTCCGTCGTATAATGTAAACAGAAGTTACGTACGTAACTTTTTACTGCATTTTTGAGGTGAAATGTTTGAGCTTATGCTGTGTTTTTATTTATTCAAACAATTAACGATCTTGAAAGGATCATTCAACAATCTCTCTCTCTATGCTGACGACCAAATTTTTCAAAAGCATTTCTTCACAACAAGACTCCAGCCTCCTTCAAATAGATCTAAATAGTTTTTCCAACTGGTGCCTTAAGAACTGCCTAGAACTTATTGTATCCAAATGTCAGTCTATAACCTTCTCACGCAAGAGCAACAAGTCTCCTCCATGAATTTACCTACTCCACGATCAACCTTTATCTCTCGTTCAATCAATTCGCGAGCTTAGCATAACATGCGACAAGGAACTAAGCTTCCGTTGGCATATTGATGAGATAATTACTAAAGCAAACTCATCACTTGGCTTCGTTAAAAGATGGTCAACAAAATTCGGCAACCCATACGTGACCAGATCCCTATACATCACTTTTGTTCGACCCCTCCTAGAGTACGCTAGCCAAGCGTGGTGTCCCTCTCAACGAGTTCATGTATCCAGAATCGAAAGCATTAAAGGTCGTTTTCAATGATTTGCTCTTCGGGGTCTTTCTTGGAACGATCCGTCTTAAACTTATTAACCTAAATACCCTTGAGGAACGCAGAGACGCAGCAGACATTGGGTGTTTTCATAAACGTCTGACCAACTAAGACCTGCGATAGACGTGTTCATAAAGTCAGATTTTTGAACGAACTAACTTAGATGAATTGCAGAAGATATGTTCATAAACGTCATAAATGTCATCAGCGTCTGGCAGATTGTGCATCCATATTTTTTTGACTGCAGAAAGCGCGGGAGGTAAAAACAAAAATTGAAAGTGCGAAAAATGCAAGTTTTATTGGCAATATTTTAATATTTTTTTTATTTACAACCAAATTTAACTTTTTTTTAAGGGAAGTAGAAGCTGCGACGTGGATTATGGCGAAAACTAAGCTATTAATTCAAAAAAGAATTCTGATGGAAAAAGAATTCAACTCTGGGAAAAAGAAAAAGATTTCTTTATGGAGGACGATGCTGTTGATACATTCTTCTCCTTTGATGTCTTGGATATCAAAAAATCTGACGTTTATGAACATTCAGTGACTACTTAAAATTGTACTTAAGCAGGCCTGCTCACGTTCTGCAGAATAGGTGCGTTCAATAATGCAACAAAGAAGAAAGACGATTGTACTAGCGCAGATTTTCGACGTTTATGAAAACACCCATTCTCTTCACTCACCGACTCCTTTCAGGCTCCGTCGATTGCGCGTCTCTTTACAACTCTACCTGCTTTAACAATAATATTCGTAGTCTACGTTGCCCACGACTTTTCTATTTTCCAACCCATCGTACCTCATATGGCTCTAACGAACCCATCTCACGTATGCTACGGAAGGTTAACGCAAACCTTACTGTTTTCGTCTTCAGCCGCAGCACTCCCTCCCGAAAAATCGATCTCCTTAAGCATCCTTAGACTCCTTAGTTATTAGTTTTTAACCATAGATTTAAGTTTTTAGCTTTAAGCCATTATTATAGCATGAATTAAGCCCAATAAATGGGGGTTTTGCCCGTACCACAATTAAAAAAAAACTAAGTTAAATTAAATTAAAACGCGAAAAACCACATGCCCTTACTTTGGTTAGGGGTTTCGGTTACAATTTTGAAAAAAGGGGTTTTTGATCATTACTTCTACATTTCTGTCTCTGTGTTTATTTTAAGGGTGTTTGCCAGGTTAACAGATCTGCATTTACACTTTTTTGATTAGGTGCTAGAAGCGAAAAGTCACAAGCCCTTATTTTGCTAAAGGCTCTGATTACGATTTTGAACACTGGTTTTTGGATCAAAACTCTTAAGGTTTTGTCTGAAAAGAATCATGCCACGCGGCGTTATAAAGGTGCTCTGCTAGCGCTACAAGTTTTTTAAACAGGCCGCTAGAAGCAAACAAAAAATCAGATTTTCTTCTTCGATTTTTTATAGACAAAATCGTGAGTTATGAACAAAAACTATTCTTCAAAATCGTAATCACAAACTCTTACCAAAAAAAGAACTTGCTCTTTTTTACTTGTCGCGCAAACGGTGCGCCCCAAATCTGTTTCCCTGGGAAACACCTTTGAAATAAAGTTAAGCACGGTTCTTTAGAGAAAGAAATGGAGGTGTAATGATCAAAAAACCCTTTTCGAAAATCGTAATCAGAATCCTTTACTAAAATAAGGGCTTGTGGCGTTTTATTCCTAGCAGGGTAGGTCTGTCGCCGCGGCAAACTGCTTTAAAACTGGCGCGGTTTTCAAGGACATTTAAACAAAAATCCAATTTTTGTACTTTTAGGAACCTCTTTGGGGTTCTAATGACCTCTTGATAAAAAAAAAAAAACATTTAACGCACAAATACTGTGCGGCTTCCAAGGACATTTTGGAAAAAATGTCTTCCTTTTTTTTTGGTTTGAATGACCTTTTAGGGGTTTGAGCGATCTCTTGCTAAAATAATTTAATGTCAAATAAGTAAATGTGAATAATTGCTAATAATGTCATATCTTAGATAAATATTCTGTTTTTAGTTGTTAACATGTAGGAATTTTAATTTTCGGTGTTTTGGTCCCAATCGAATTTCTCCTCGCTTTTTTAAACGTATTTATCCACATATGTATGTATATGTATGTAAATATGTTCTCTTTATCGTGAATATTTGTTTAACAAGTTCCTGTTTCCCTTCACAATGGAAGGAGGCTACAGTAATACCTATACCCAAAATACGTTCTCCTGATTCTCCTAGAGATTTACGTCCAATATCTCTTATGTTTTCTATCCAAGGTTTTGGAATAATTAATGTACTTGCAAGTAGTTAAATATTTAGAGGGGCAGAACCTTATCTCTAGCTGGCAATCAGGACTTCGCACACATCACAGCTGTGAAACTAACTACTGATATAAGAGCGGCCTTAGACAATGACTATTTCGCTGCTCTCGTTCTACTTGATTTTTCTAAAGCTTTTCACAGAGTAAACCACCACCTCCTGCTTGGAAAAGTGAGTTTTCCGTTATTTTTAGCTCCACAGATATACGTTTTATACGTACCTACATACAAAGTTTCTTATCTGGTCGCATACAAACAGCGTGGTAAAATTAAAGATTTTTTGTCTAATTAATTGTTAGTCCCACAAGGAGCACCCCAAGGATCAATTCTTGGTCCATTATTATTTAGTTTATTTATAAATGACATCTCATTTTCCGTTAGTTCTTCCTTCTATCTATATGCGGACGATGCCCAACTATATCTAAGCAGACCTATAGGGCTGATCGAAGACTGCATAGAACGAATTAATTGTGATCTCGATAATATTGCACGGTGGTCAGAAACTAACCTATTAACTTTAAACCCTAGCAAATCGCAAGCTATTTATTTTTTAACAGGAGGTTCCACCCATAACATTCACCGGATCTCAGCTACCCTATGCAGAAAAGGTTAAGAGTCTCGGCATATTTTTAGGCTCATCAATGCAATGTTGTGTTGTGACTTTGTCAAATCGATGCTCTGTAAGACCTATGGCGGTCTGCGAACACTACGACTTACGGCAGACTTCATCTCACCTGAAGTTCGTCTTAAACTTTTTAAAACACTGCTTTTACCCATTTTCACATATGGACGATGTATCTTCCCTAAACTAGATAGCATTTGTGCCCGGCGAGTTGAGGTGGCGTTCAATGATTGAACCCGATTTGTGCTTAATCTAAGAAGGTCCGAACACATATCGAAATATAAATTTATTTGACTGCGATGCTCTTTAAACACCTATCTAAAAAGACGTGCAATGACTCTCCTTTTTAAACTTCTAAGAAGTAGCTGTCCACCCTACTTACGCGAACTTTAATTACACGATATCTTGGCGAAATCTCGACATCGCTATACCAAGATTTCACAGGTTGGCGATGGAGAGATCTTTCCCCGTCCAGAGTATTAGCTTTGTTACTTATTTATTTTTTTTCATACTAATGGCAAATCGACTTTCCCCTCTCTTTTTGTCCTTTCCTCTTCCCCTATCTCCTAACCTATTCCTATTGTCCTTCTTCTAAATTTTGCTTAATTAAAAAACTAAAAGGTTAATTTCATTTGCAAATCATCTCTCTGTTAAATGTAGCATAATTGATTCGTTGTTTATACCCTATTCTAAGGGTATATTAATTTTGACGCATAGTTGGTAACATACCTTGATAATGCCCGTAGACCCCAAAATGATACTATATTTATGATCAGCATCGATAGTAATGTCGATCTAGCCATGTCCGTCCGTCGGCAAAAATTAGGCCTTTAAACTGGGCCTAGAGAGCTGAAACCATATAAATACTCTCTAGCGTCCCGAAATAATCAGGTTTAAGAATTTTTGAAATCCGCCCACAAACTCAAAAAAACAAAATTTTCGAAAAAATCGAATTTTGAGCTAGAAAGCTGAAATTTTTTATATACGAGGGCGGGTCAATAAGTCCGTGACTTTTTGAATTTCTGACCTCTTTACTGAAACAGCAACACTGCTCCTGTCAACAGGCATCTGTCAGTTGACTCTTGTCAAAATTTAAACTTGCTGCGTCAGTTAGTTTGTGTTTGACAGCTATTTTTATCAGACTACTCACTAATTTGAGGAGAAAATGGAAAAAAGTGAATTTCGTGTGCTTATTAAGCATTATTTCTTGCGAAAAAAAACCATTACCGAGACCAAGGCTAAGCTTGAAAAATACTATGGGGACTCTGCACCATCGATTTCAATGGTAAAAAAGTGGTTTACTGAATTTCGTTGTGGCCGTACAAGCACTGAAGATGCCGAACGTCCTGGACGCCCAGTTGAGGTCGAAAAATTCACGATATGGTGTTGGCCGACCGAAGATTGAAAGTGCGAGAGATTGTGGAAGCCGTAGGGATCTCGCATGGCTCAGTGGTTTCAATTTTGAATGATCACTTGGGCATGAGAAAGCTTTCCGCAAGATGGGTGCCGCGTTTGCTCACAGTCGACCACAAACGCAATCGTGTAACAACTTCACAGAAAGGTTTGGCGTTGTTTAATCGCAATATGGAGGAGTTTTTGCGCCGTTTTGTAACCGTGGACGAAACATGGATCCATCACAACACACCAGAGACCAAACAACAGTCAAAACAGTGGGTTTCTAAGGGTGAATCGGCTCCAAAGAAGGCCAAGGTGGGTTTGTCAGCCAATAAAGTTATGGCGACTGTTTTTTGGGATGCACGCGGGATAATCCACATTGACTACCTTCAAAAGGGAAGAACAATCAATGGGGAATATTATGCCAACTTATTGGACCGATTCAATGACGATTTGAAAAAAAACCGACCTCATTTGGCCAAGAAAAAAGTTCTTTTCCACCAAGACAATGCAAGGGTGCACACATGTGCAGTTGCCATGGCAAAAAACCATGAATTGGGCTATGAATTGCTCCCTCATCAACCCTATTCTCCAGATTTGGCTCCGAGCGACTACTTCTTGTTCCCAAACCTGAAGAAATGGCTTGGTGGAAAAAGATTTGACTTCAATGATGAAGTCATCTCGCAAACAAAGGCCTATTTTGAGGACCTCGATAAATCATTTTTTTTGGAAGGGATAAAAAAATTGGAGAAGCGTTGGACAAAGTGTATAGAGCTCAAGGAAGACTACGTTAAAAATAAAAAAAAAATTTTATCAAAAAATCTGTGTTTTATTCCAAAAGTCACGGACTTATTGACCCGCCCTCGTATAATCTATGCCTGAAACTGCTCGGGATATAAAATTTTCAAAATCCGCGCACTGACACGCCCACAATTAAATAAAATAATTTTATTGAAAAACCAAAGTTTGAGCTAGGGAGCGTTTTTTTTACAAAAGCTTCGTTTTTGTTTGATAAAATCCTTTAAATGTTATATAACAATGAGGGATAGGAATAAGAATAGGGTATCCAACAGTTCGCCCAAGCGGACTGTAGCCCGCCCCTATGTTTTTTTTTGCATTTATAAACAAATAAGTGTAATGAATGTTTTCTTTTTATATGTAAAAATATTATTTTTTTTACTGTTCTATAACGATTTTAATCGTGCGTACATTGTCCTTAAATAAATTGAATTGAACATGTTTTTCAAGATCATTTTTTGGTCTGCGACGACTATTTTGTGTGACATTTACAGATTGGCCACGGTACAAAATCGTAATTTTTTCCAAACCTTTAACTGATTTCAGCGCCGTCTGGTTTTCAATCGTTATAATCTAAACTGGGTTTTGGATTCACTGATAAAATAATACTAAGTGGAGATTTGTTTTTGGTTTACAGATAAAATGACGAACAAGTTATTTCTGAGTAGCAGAAAAACACCACAAAAGTAGCAGGATGATGCGACTAGGAGAATTTACGCAAATCATAAATTGCATTATATCTACCTGTAGAGGATGACATGAACCACCATTCATCACTCCTAGGCAACTTTTACATGAATTCCCGGTACAAGGCGTATGCATCGGCAGTGGCTGAGCCTCCTACATATTGTATCGGGATGAAAAAATGCAATAACAGGCGATTTCGATATCAGCTAATCCCACTCAATTCAATGCATTTCCTTTTGCCTTTTTTTGTACGGGAATTAACAGCACAACTTTATAGGAATGTAATAAAGCTTCAACACCACAAATTACGCACTTCTTTTTCCAAGAAATCCATGATGTCAACTTACATTATGTATTTGTTGTTGATTCGCATATTGACAAATTCAAAGCTTGTAAATCATGGATAATCCCAGTTTAGGCATACACCGCACAAAGTGTTAATATCGAGGCCAATATCATCAGTAAAATCGCCAAGTAAATATAAATTGCATACGAAAAGCAAACTTAACATTTGTCACAGATTAGTCACTAATTTATTCAAAAAGAAAAAAAACAAACTCAACACAATAACATCAGACATCACTAGTGCGGAATGATCAATTGTTTAACGACCCTCCCTGCAACAGTAATCGATGAGTTCTTAGAAATCGGAAAACTTCGTGACCAATACGTTACCAAGTAGAATTAATTTTATGTTTAATTATTCGCCTCACAATCGCCTGATAAGTGGAAGTAGATCATCATATTTGTGTGGGCTAATTTTGCCTTAGCGGGACGCGCTTCCCACTTTAGAATAGTCGATTTGTTTTTTTTAAAATTTTGAAAAGTAAACATTCCCAAAACCCACACATTAATTCCATTTATGAGGGAAATCCCAAAAGGATTTCATCCAAATATATCGCAGACGTGAAATTCATTGTTATAAAGTGTTACGAAACTTTGTGTTTCTACTTACAAATGATCATGATGATTCCAGTGGTTCTGGGTAATTCTCCAAAACACAAATTATAATCCAATTAACTCTAACTGCACTTCAGATAAACAATTTTTCTAAAATTCCAATTAGTTATTATTCACACTATTGACCCACAAGAAAAAAAATCCCTCCAACAATGGTTTTTCGCGTAACAACACTAACAACAATCGTGAGTCTGAGCGGTTGGCGTCATAAATTTGTTTAGATTTTTTTCAAAATTTTGCTAAATTTGGAAGAGTCAAAAACGCACAAGAAAACATTGTTTCACATTCCGCGAAAATCGAATATTCCTTGGAATTTTGTTTTTGTGATGCCGGGCACCAGGTGAGTATCCAATTTGTTTACCAGAAGAAGCGCTCCAAAGGAATAAAAAAAAAGGAACGGCGCCGGCAACTATCAAACATGAACAATGAACGATAGATGCTCGAATGTATTTCGATCGATTGATTATACTCGTATAAACAAATTTTTTTTCTCGCGATCAATTAGATTTTTTTTTATTCCACTTGCTAGCTATTCGATGGAAATTATAAACTAAACTGAAGCGGCCGATCGGATTCGTGTGGCTAAAACCTGTGGTTTCTGGTGGTATTGGTTGTCGTTCGCTCGAAGTGGTAATACGAACTCGCAAGATGTCATGATGACCTGTGAAGTAGTCCGTGCTGCAATACTTCCCGTATACAGGTGGGTTTTTGTATTGCGCTGTCATTGTTGCCGTATCGTAGGTAGTTCTTGGTGTGTGTCGGCGCATTTGGTATTTTCTTGTCGTTGATGAATAATCATTGAGGAAATTCCCTTCCTTATGCCGTGTGCATGGAATATAATGTAACGACCGGACAGCGTAAAAAAGCCTCTCATAATCGTCGAACGGTTGACTACGTTTGAGGTACTATAAATTTTATTTTTTATTTTTACAATACATAGATTGGGACAAGTGCATTTTGGCGGCTCACGCATCAGCTGGTTTGAATTCCGCTTTTTATTTTATTTATTTCTAACAGACAAATGTATGCTGTTTTATTTTCTGTCAGAGCGACAACGACACACATGTTATGTGTTAATGTGCTTGCCGTAGTCGATTGGAAAAGGTAAAAACTGCTAGTTTCCAGTAAAGACGATGTAGATAGTTGTAGTTGGAGCACGAATAATATATTGTATTTGTGTCCAGTTTTGTCTTGGAGTAACGGATTTATTTTTACTAAACAAATCACTTAGTCGTTCTTGATGGGATGTTTGGGAGATTGCGCTACGCCTTTTATCTAATTGATTTGGTTTTAATGGATTATTAAGGAATTGTGAACAAAAGTATGATATTCTCAATTGCTGAAAATGCATGACAAGACGATTAAGTAGCTTTGCCTTCTGTTTGGCTCTTATAAGAAAATGAGGTTTGGGCGAGGACGGTAGAGTGGAGTCCCACCAACTTCTTCTTCTTTCTTAATGGCAGCTAGATTATGATCAGGATTAAAGGGATAACCCCCTTCCCTGTGGGGTTCGGCGGATCGACTTCAGAAAATAATGGCAGAACTCCCGACCTCGAATCACTTCGTCGCTGAGGCTAATCAAATACTGGTGTTGCTGCATTTGTGTGATTAAGAAGTTTTTAGGCCTACCTCTGTTCGTGTTTTTCTGCAATGTTACAGTACCCTTATAGAGCTAAGTACACAGCGCAATCATTTTTGTTTAACAGCAATCAGCACCTGGCAATATCGTATTTCATTGCATGCTTTTCGGTGCTACTTACTATTAGAGAGAGTAGAGAGATAGGAAAGAAGTGTTTGGGTACAGTTGTAAGGTTTTTCTCCACGGGTGATGTATAAATTGCTTAGGGAGATCTAATTTTTCTTGTATTCGACGAAAAGTAATGAGCTTGGCTGGGATTTGAACGCACGACCTTTCAATCAGTAAGCGTTGCCACCACGTTGAATGAAATTACTTTTTGCAGGGTTCGCAGGATTTCTCCTTTGAACATGACAGTACAAACTGAGCCGGTCGTGCTTCGTTTTGTTCGAGATAGGTTCTTTGACGTGAAGGAGAACACTAATCAAGTGGTTGGGGTGGTACAGGAGGGGCCTCATACTCAAAACGAAGATAGCCACACCCTCTCCAGGGGTTGGGAATGTTAGGGGAAGGTTTCCCATAGTACCCCCATTAGATATTGTAGGGGCGCTTTGGGCACCTACATCAGAGGCCAAGAAATGTCTAATAGGTTTTGTCTTAGGGCCCGCGTAACGGCACAAAATGTATACTAACAAAGGTTTTGAAAAATCAAACATTAACTGGGTGAGCCGCTACGCGGGCGTTAGAATAAAAACCTATGGGACATCTCTGCGACTTATCATGGCCTCACATGCAGGTGCTCCGGGCGCCACTGCGCGGCGTTACCGCTACAATATCCATTGGGAACACAATTCTGATAAACAAGTACGATAAAGACTGTGACCTGTACAAGCCCAGTCAAAACCTCTATATCAAGTGCTAATCGAACGACTTGGCATACATTCTGCAGCGACATAGAAAGCACCACGAAATCTTCCAGGCTAAGGGCCAAACAACCCGATGTTCCAGGCTTTCTCAATTACAGCTATATAAACTGGACACAGTTCTGCACAGTTACTCTTGACCTTTAATTACTCCAATAACTGATCAACAGTTCCAGAAGGAGTTATATAATATTTATATAATTAATACATTCTCTCCGTTCAGCTGCGACAGATGGGATTGATCCAATGATGCTTCAGAAGACAAGGACCGTCATCATACCGGTTCTCATACGACGTTTTAATGCAGTTTGGAATGCGGCTACATCTCAAAGCCTGGCGTAAAGTGAAGGTGGTCTTCATTCCGAAGGCAGGGAAACCTAGTCACATAAATGCCAAGGATTTCAGACCGATAAGTCAAACATGTTTCATTCTGAAAACCTTTGAAAAGCTAATGAACATCTATATTCGCACCCGAGTCGATTATAGCGCGATTTCCGCCGCCCAACACGCTTACAATAAAGGCAGAGGAGTGGAAACAGCACTACACACACGACGTAGTCAGCACTTTAGGTAAGTCCCACACAAGGAATATACACTTGCAGCATTTTAAGACATTAAAGGAGCATTCAACAATGTCAAAATCTGTGCGCTGAGACTGCAGAAATATAAATTTTAGAATTACTTGAGTAATTTGTTCTGGTGGCAATCCATTTACTTCAAAATATCAGATATTTTCATTGAGTTTTTCTTATGAAGAAGCAACTAACAGTTTTTTATAATATATGTAAAAAAAACAAAAAATAATCAATAACAATATTAATTATACCTTATTCTAAGGGTATATTAATTTTGACTCATAGTTTTTAACATACGTTAATATTGCCGTAGATCCCTAAAAGTTTTTTTTATAATTCGCTTACGCTAAAGGGGCTTAGTTGTTTCGGTATATGTACAGTACCCTTATAGAGCCTTATTGCGAAGATCAATCGACAGTTGATAATTGACTATTTTCAATGTGTGCTATTGTGAACGAACAATTCTAAAGGATTTTGTCAATCACAGTCAATTAAAAAAGTGCGATTGACAAAAATACCAAATGAATGTTCGTTCACAATAGCACACATTGAAAATAGTCAATTATCAATTGTCGATTGATCTTCGCAATAAGGCTGATAGTGTTAAACACAGCGCATGAATTTTTTGTTGAACAGTAAGCTGTACCAATAATGTAATATTGTATTGCATGATTTTAGGTGCTTCTTACTATTCGAAAGAATAGGAGGATAGGAAAGAAGTTTTTGGTGCTTAGTTTTTTTTTCTTCACGGGTGGCGCCTAAATTGTTTAGGGAGACCTCTATTTATGTGAATTCAATTAAAAATCATGGCCCTGGCTGGGATTCGAACGCACGACCGGGCAATCAGTTAGTGAATACACTACCATCGCACCAATGCCACCCGCATACCTCATTTCGTGATCAGCATCGATAGTTATGTCGATCTAGCTATGTCCGTCCGTTCGTTGTCAAAAATTAAGCCTTTAAACTAAGGCTAGAAAGCTGACATTTTGTATACTGTCTGAAAATAGTAGGCTCAGTGGCGCAGAGATGAGTGTATTGAACTACTAATCTAAAAGTCTCAGGTTCTAATCACACCCCCCATCCAAACAAACATCCAAGAGTACCTATCAACTGTCATGAGAAGCAAATAGTTGGAGAAGCGAGGTTTTAGGCCGTTAATGCCTAATATTTATTTTTTCTCTGCAAATGATCCCAGCCGGGAGTTAACATTTTTAACATCCGCCCACTGGTACGCCCACTAGTATGCAGATAAAGTCGTTTTGAACAATTCAATTCATATGAAATGATCTGCCATGCCAACTTTTAAGGGGCGTTTTTTTTTTTTTTTACAAAAGCTTGCTTAAGAATTCCCATATACTTAGATTTTCGCACGCCCATTTTATGAGGGATAGGAAAAGGAATAGGAATAGGGTATTCAACAGTTCGCAAAAGCGGTAGGTGCACTGCGCAGGGAAGGTATCAATACAGACGGTTGTAAGAATCAGTTTAGCCGCGGGAGTACTCCGACGATATCGACGTCATCAATCGTTCCAACCGTGCCGTGATAAAGGGTTTCGCAGCGATTAAAGAACATAAGTAAATGTATGGTCTCTTAGTTATTCATGCTGGCTACATACAACGATAAAACGTCATTGGTATCAATCTTGTCATCAATGCAACCGCGCCAGCATTTGATTGGCCTCAGTGATAAAGTGATCCGAAGGCGGGAGGCCTGCTGATGTTTGAGGTCGAACCGTTGAACCCCAGAAGCGGACCAGTGAACTGGGAAGGTTTTGATCTTCTCAATCCTGACCATAACCTCGCCGTAAAGAAAAGAAGACGGGAGGTCACCTTCCTTGGAAAGATCATTAATTCCAAGAATGACACCTAAGTGTAGGTATATTCGAAGTTAAAAACTCCTTATGCAGGGACGTGCCGGACGATAAGCAAAGCAGGGTAAATACTGAACATTATCAAAACACATTTTTTTGGTGTGTATTCGATGCTATGTGGGAGCAGCGTGAATGAATGAGTGTTTAAAATCTAAGAATCTTAAACAAGTCGAAAGCATTAGGTCAGTCATATCGAGCTATGGATTATTATTAGCCCGTTAAGCAAGTAGGTTCATTTGAACGTTTCGAACGAACACTGAAACAAAGCACCATCTCCAGGCACTGCATTATTTAAAAGAGATTTATTTTAAATTGTTAAATTTATTGATTGAAATTGGTTAAATGTTTGACGCTTTTGGTAAATCGATTTTGCGGACCATACCATTACCAATTAAATTGTACGTTTTTATTTAAAACATATTTTTGCGATATTATATTGATCCTTCAAACGACAGTCCCTAGGTAGCCTAAGAGAGTGCCTAATACAAATAATTTTCTTACAAAAAGGGTATAAAGCAAGGACTATCGGGTGATCATTAGGGTATTTCATTAAGGACTTGACAGCTTCTTTTTTAAATAAAATGGAAACTACTTGAGACATCTAAAAAAAAAAAATGTATTGCCCTGAATAACTATCAAAATATTTATGAATAGAATTCGACTTCGTTCATATCCCCACCACGGGAACGTAGCGGTCGATACTTTGAACAAAATTTTCAATGAATCAGCCGCACATTTCGACCGACACGGCCGCTATTTCTGGTTCAATATTGGCTTTGAGCTAATCTAACCTCGCCGGCTTGTTGGCAGTGACCAATGATTTGATGTAGCCCCTTAAAAACAGTCTAGAAGCGTTAAATCACACGATCTCGGCGGCCATAGACGGGCCCGTTTCTCGAGATAACACATTCACCGAACTGAAACTTCAAAAACTCGATTGTTGAACCCACTGTGTGGCTTGTGGCACCGTCTTGTTGGAACCACATATTATAACTGATGTCCAATTCATGCAATTGCTCAAAGAAAAACATGTCTGTAGCGAATACCATTTACCGTAACGTGACGGTCATTTTCATTCACGACGTCCCAGTAACGCCACCGGCACATTAGGGTTCTCACCTGTCCAGTAATGCATATTTTGCTTATTGACGGAGCCGTTTAATCAAAAATGCGCTTCTTCGCTGAAGATGATTTCACGATGATATTCTTCATTTTCTTCCATCATGTCCAGAGCCCAATTCGAGGACGTACGTGGCTTCATATGATCAAGTGGCTTTAGTTCTTAAGTCAGCTTGATCTTGTAAGGGTGTAGGCCAAGATCCTTACCCGCAATTCGCCATAATGTGGGAGAGGCCCAATTCCTGAGTATGCCGTGAAATTGACTGATTTGGCTGGTTTGCGACGGACGCCTCTACGGTAGCAATATTACTTCGGGCATTACGTAGTCTCACTGGCATGGCAACATGAAGCAGCGAATATTCTGACTCAACTTCGTTCACTAGACTATGAATTGCTTGTCTACTGGAACGAGAATAACGGCCGAAAAATGGCGTCAACGCTCCTAAAGTTGCAACCACCGAATCAGAATTTCGGCAGTAAATTTTAATTATTTGTAAGCTTCCTTCCTTGATTTTACTGAATCTTTTGACATTGACAGTTTGGTAATCGGTTTAAAGGTGCGTTCACACTGAAAGTTTGAAGTTGTCAAGTCGCTAATAAAAGACCCTTTGGTAGCGACGCACTCGGTGCTAAGAATTTGGAAGAACCACTTCAGCAGAATGTTAAACGGCGACTCCGATCAACATTTCGTTGTCTGACAGGATGAACCATTGAGCATTGAAGATAATAGTCTAGCAGAAACTCGTCTAGCTCATAACGATGAAGTTCAGATAGCTGGGGCTCAAGTCCAATGCAGCTGCAAGAGCAGACGGGCTTGCCGCAACCTCTTTAAAGCGGGAGTTAAATAACCAGGCAAACAGTAAATGCAAACGACGATCAGATGAAAGCAATATGCGTTTTTATTTTTTAGTTCAGAGTAAAGCCTGGGTTTGTATTTCCTTTGGGCTCGGCCACATCAGAGCGTTCAAACTGTATTTATTTTTTTGATCAGAGCTTAATCCGACCTCACGCTATGAGTTCAGAATAAATTAACTGAGCAAGTTGAGTAAAAAACTGCCAAGGACAGACTGAGTGGAGGGAAAATAAAGAAAAAGGATATGAAAAATAATTAAAAATACGGTCGGGGTTGTTTTGCTGGCGTAGAAAGTAATATACTCTACTTGCACGCGCTCCGTTCAGTGCTCTGATCTGACAAAAAAAAAGAAGAATGCAAGCGACAAATATGGCACTAGCGACGAATAAGGACAAAACAAAGTAGAGTATAACCTCGATAATCCAGACACCTGTTTCTTTCAGACACTTTCAAAAATAGGCCTCTACTATCCGGACAGAGAAAAATAGGTAAAGGTATAAATTCTATTAGCAAAAAACTGTTATCCCTCATTGTTAGATGACTGTTTCGTTCATTCATTTATAAAAATGCTTATGCAGAACCTAATTGCTTCTAAAACCCGGACACTTTTTTAAATAGTAAAGAACATCATACAAAAAAAAAAACGTTCCCCAGAAGACAGCGAAGATTGCGATTTAAATGAAAACGCTGAGGAAATTTCAAACGTAAATTGGCTATTTTATTTTAAAAGGCATTCCAGCCAAAAATAAATACTTATTTTAAGACAAATTAGTTTTTTAATGTATCTACCTTTTTTGTTTATTTTAATGTATCTAACTTTTTCGTTTATTTTAAAAATTTATGTACGCTTGAAGTGTTGCTTGTTTTTATTTTTAATTTGTTTTTCAACAACAAGTTCGATGGTTTGAAAGAAAAACGTCAAAAATCAATGTCACATTTTTCAGGAGGGACAAAATAAAATTCCTAAATCGTTCAAAGTTCTGTAAGCTCTCCACCTCGATGTTTTAGGATTATTTGTGATTTGTTAAATAAAAACTTTTGATTTAGCTATCTAAGAATATTATATTAAGCAAATCAACGTATCTTTAAAACTCTTTTCATGTGAAAATAATTTGTGAGGAGAGTTTAACTTATGATGTTTTTTTAGATGACATAACTCAAATTGTGTGAAAACATGGAACATGGCGCGTACCATTTTGAGAATTTGTTACCACGAAAAGCGTCATATTTGTAAAAGGCTTTTTTCTTGTTAATATCACTTACACAAATAATTTGTGTCATTTTTCCTTTCTGGCAAAAAATCTGACACAAAGTAGTGGGTATGAACAAAGCCGGTAAATGTTCCCATGTAAATCCTAAGGATCTCAGACTCATAAGCCTATCATCATTTCTTTTAAAAACATTAGAAAGGCTGATTGATATCCATCTACGCAGTAACATTGATTCAAGACTCCTGTCTACGGCTCAACATGCATATTGCAAAGGCAAATCTGTTGAAACAGCCTTACATACGTTAGTACGTTCAATCGAATACTCCCTTCATAAAAAAGAATACACTATGGTTGCATTCCTGGACATTGCAGGCGCTTTTAACAACGTCAATTCATCCGCGATCGCAAATGCAATGTCAGAACTAAAGGTAGACGACTCACTTGGTAAGCTTATTAATCTACTACACACAAGCCGGATTATAAACTCGAAACTGGGTGTGACATCTGCCAAAAGATCTGTCAGTAGAGGTACGCTCCTCTGGAACTTAGTGGTGAACGAGCTGCTGATGTGCCTGGAAAGGGAGGGCTACAGGGTGATTGCCTATGCAGACGACGTTGAAATTGCCGCCTCAGGGAAGCCCCTAAACACCCTTAAAGAACTTCTCCAAAACGCTCTTAACAAGCTAACAACATGGGCAGATCGGTGTGGGTTGGGTGTTAACCCCCCCTAAACACCCTGAAAGAACTTCTCCAAAACGCTCTTAACAAGCTAACAACATGGGCAGATCGGTGTGGGTTGGGTGTTAACCCCCACAAAACCGAACCTGATCTATTCACTAGGAAACATTAAATTCCACACATTGATCCCCCCTCAATCAGGGACACAAGCTTAGTCTTCTCTGATGAAGCTAAATCATTGGTTCTCATTCTGGATAAAAAGCTTAGCTGGAAACCTAACATACAAGAGAGAGTTCGCAAAGCTACGGTAGCACTCTTCTCTTGCAAAAAAGCCATCGGTAACAAATGGGGGCTCCAACCCCGCATCGCCAACTGGCTATACATCTCGGAAATAAGACCGATACTTTGTAGGGGGTAATTGTTTGGTGGACTGCCTTAAACAAAGCGATAAATCGCGATAACGAACAGCGTGTCTCTGCATGAGTTGCGCACTGCGCACTACTCCCTCTGCTGCAATGGACATTCTGTTTCACCTGACACCGCTGGACATCTTTAGTGGCTGCTAGTGCGGCTGTCCGCCTTAAAACAACGTTCCAGTGGTCCGAGAATGAAATCGGCAACGTATCAATTTTAAAATTGTTTAGAATCCTTCCTAGCAACATAGACTACACGACCCCTCAAACTCCAAGGTCAACATCCCTCCCAGAACATTCTGGGAGGTAGGCTGTCGAAAATAAATCGATCCACTTTTATACCGATGGATCCAAAACCGACGAGGGGGTAGGTGAAGGTGTGTTCTCTGACGGGCTGAACCTCAGCCTCTCCTATCGCCTCCCTGATCGATGCAGCGTGTTCCAGGCGGAAATCATGGCGATGAAAGAAGTCCTATCGTGGCTGAAGAGGAACGTGATATCCGCAATGGACATCCGGATCTTCTCAGATAGTCAAGCTGCACTAAAATCTCTGGATTCTATCTCGACAAACTCCACTGTAGTCCATGACTGCCGATCATCTCTCGTGGAGATGGCGGAGCAATTTAACATTCACCTATGCTGGGTGCCAGGACATACAGATATTCCAGGGAACTGTAGGGCGGATGAACTCGCCAGAAAATGAACCATACTGCCCCTTCTACCTGATAAAGGTCCCTTAGGCATCCCAATTGCTACATGCAAACTCATGTTTATGAGGGAGGGCATTGAGAGAACTAACCTTAGGTGGAAAACAGATTTGGCCAAAGCTGGATCTGAAATGCTCTAAGTGTTTGATATCTCTGAACAGACTGCACATTGGTGCTATAATAATTGGTGTAATCACCGGACACTGTCTCATAGGCAAGCATACAACAAGGCTTGGCGTCTATAAAAATGACTTCTGCAGAAGCTGAATGAACGAGGAGGAGGAGGAGACTATTCTCCACCTTTCTCTGCACATGCCCTGCTCTCTCTCAAAGACGAAAACTCCATTTAGGATCATTCCTTTACAATGATCTCAACGACCTCATTAACATCGACATCAAAAGTCTGTCAAGCTTCATCAAATGTTTCAACTGGTTCAACGAGTAGGAAGAAGATATATCCGTGGACCTTTTAATTGGTCTAAGTGTGTCGGCCTCTGCCGACTGCCACTATAACCTAATCTAACCTAGTTGTGTAAGTGATATTACCAACAAAGTGACACATTAAAAAATATGACGTTTTGCTTTTTAGTGGTCATAAACACAAACTAGACATGTGTCGTTTTTCTAGTGAGTAAAGTTTTGTTTTTTAATACAAACTGGTATTAGTAACTAAAAAAAAATGCTTTTTCAACTTGTGACGGGCCATCGAATTGTTCTTTGATTCCAAAACAGTTTTCAACAATTCGCACATTCGATAATCCGGAAAGACCCAACATTTCTCTTGCCAACCGATGCTTCTGGGAAACGAACGCAATTGAGTAGCAAAGGCCTCTCTCGGACAACAAAAGAATACTTTATACCAGCCCCTTGTCATCCCAGTGCTGCTATATGGCGCAGAAGCATGCATCCTGTCAAGAGCGGACGAAAATACTTCATGCTGCTTCGGATTCGGAGGGTAGTATTCGGTTCCGTTTTTGTACGAGTATAAAAGGGAGTGTGGGAGAAGATTATGATAAGAACTGTATGGGATGTTTAGCGACATTTTCACACCCAAAAAGGTCAAGGCACACCCACAATAACGCCAAAGACATGATTAGCACATGGCCGCTAACGCTCAATGTTTGGTGTCACCCCGGAGGGACAACGCGTTAGAAAAAGGCCCAACTTAGGGTAGGAACCGTGCGCAGTTGGAATGGGACCTCAACCAACTCTTGGCGTACGAATGTTGAGGCATTACCTAAGGATCTAATAATAATAATAAATTAGTAAGAGTATATTACACTGCGACCTGTTGCTCTATTGTGTCCCCTGCTTGTACCTCGGAGAGGTTCATGTCCTCTTTCAGAGCCCCCTCTAGACGTACTTCTTTTATGAAGCGATAAATCTGAGCGATACCCCGGCTCAGATTTATCCTTCGCAGGTCACACTCCTTAGAGCACAGCGTCCAGTCCAGTTTCCTTGACGAATCTGAGAATGTGCTGTGGGTCCACAGTTTGTATGTCCTTGTCTGTTATTTGGTGCCTGCCCAAATATCTTATCCTTTTGTGGGCCAGTGCCCCACAGGATTCCAGTATGTGGTCTGGAGTTTCGGCGGTTTCACTGCAGAATCTGCAGAGCCCGTCCTCTGATATACCCATTTTCCTCAGCTGCTCCTTGAGACTGCAGTGCTCCGTGAGGAGGTCTGTTAGGATTCTTAGGTTGTTTTTGTTAAGGCTGATACAAGCTTTGAATCTTTTTTTTATTATTTATTTTATTTTGTTATGCCTATAATCAGATAAATTATCTTATTAATAAGTGATAAGCTAAGACTGCAGATAAAAGCTACAATATAAGGTAAGACTTACATGATTTAACAATATAATACAAGACAAAAGGAGCTAAGTAAAAAGGAATACAATATTGTTTAACTAAGTTTGTGCAAAATAAAAAAATAATTCGTTTTTAAACCTTGCTGCGTTTTCGATCCGTCTAATAGAACGCGGCAAAGAATTCCATAAGCGGATAGCATTAATAAAGAACAGACGTGGATGAATTAAGTGGATGAATTAAGTGACAAGATCTGTTTGAGGAAGCCATTATTAGCTTCTCATGGAGATACGGGGGCTGTCGTGTTCGCAGGATGTGTGAGAGCAAAGTCACGGTGCGAAACTGTAACAGGCTAACAAATGTTAAGTCGAAAAGGCGTCTGGAATAGGTTGACACATGGTCATACCTTCGTAGTCCAAAAACGTCCAAACTTTTTGGTTGTAATTCCCTAAGAGTTTCTTTGCTTGCCTTAGACCTTGGAGGTTGAGAAAGGTTTTGGCCCTTGTTTCTTCCTCCAGTCTCCTGAACTCTTCGTGTAGAGTCTGTTTTTCTATCCCGCAGAACGGTTCAGGACCTGTGAAGGGTTCCTCTGCCCATTTTCTTGCCAGAGAGTCCGCTGCCTATAATGCCAGCGTGGCCAGGTACCCAGCAGATGGAAATTCTTGTTGTTCTTGCCTAGTCTTATGGATCTAACTGGGTGGAGAGTTATGTAGGGTGAGGCACTAGTCCGCCAAGGACTGCAAATGCAAATGGTATAAGAGATACAAATGCGCCTATATAATGAAACCTATTTGAATATGATATCGCTTTTAATACAACAGATAAATATTGATGCTTTCCGCTGCCCGTGCAGGGACACGGGCTTTAAATATCCCTGCAGGGTCCCAAAAAACAGCTCAAGGGGAAAAATCACATCTAGCCAATTTAAACATTCTTATTAGCCTAGCGACACATTTAACAATTTGAAACTTTCCCGCAAGAATGCATGTAAGTCCGTGAGTTTATACGACTGGAGGTCACTGGTGTCGTAAAAGGAAGATCAAGCACTATTCAACAATGGAAGCATGCACGTGTGAAAATCGTAAGAACAGAAAAATAGGCAGGTCTTAAAACTCCTGGATCACACAAATGCAACACCACCAGCATTTGATCAACCACAGTTATGAAGTGATACGAAATCGGGAGGCCTGCCAATAATCATTGTGGTTAAGCCGGCGAAACCCACAAGTAAGTGGGAGGATTATAATTCATTTAATCCTGATCATGACTCAGCCGTCAAGGAAGAAGAAGAGATAGATAAGCATTGATGTAAGTAATAGCCTAAGAGGCCGAAGTAATTTTTCGGTCTGAGAGGTAACCGAAAGGTAATTGCATTACTGTGTAGCCTCAGTACAGAGTGTATCGAAAATAACAGTTTGGCAGCAAATCGTGACAGCCGAAGCTTGTGACAGCGCGTCGAATATGCGCCATTTTCCACAATAGTAATAATAGTGTAACCACTTGACTTTACCAACATGCATAAATTGCAATGGAAAACATCCGGCAAATTATCGCGGATGCGAGGTAGCTAAAAAACTTCAAAATAGGCGCGACAAAATAAAGAAAACTACGCCACCAATCGCAAATAAAACCAAAAACAAACCTGAAAAGGGCAACAATAAAACCGATGAAGGACGAAAAAAAGGCTAAAGAAATGGTCAAAATACAGCAACTAAAAGAAGAAAAATTGTTTAGAAAAAAGTCGCCGAACGCTGTTCCACAAATATACGCTGAAGCCGCGTTGCAAGGACGCGAACAAACAAATAAAACATCTGATCCAGTCTTCCAAGTTTTCTCTGCAATTCTTGCCAGGCTAGAAGATCACAGCTAAATTAATATGTATGTTTGAAAAACTCGACAAGCTCGAAAATCAATGTCGAAGTACACGTGCAATAATATAAATATGACAGACTTAGTTAAATAAGTGACATGGAATGCGAACGGCCTTCTGCATAAGATGGACGAGCTCGAGATATTCAATTATAAATATGATATTGATATTTGTTTGATTTCGGAAACCCATCTGACGAAAGAATCCAGCACACAAATTCGAGGCTACATTGCCTATCACGCATATCACCCTTCCGAAAGTTCGAGAGGCGGGGCATCCTTGTTGATTAAAAATACCATTGAACACACAATTAGTGCAACAATTGAGCTTGACAAACTGCAATTAAGCACGGTAAGCGTAAAAAATAAACACATAAAATATGATTTTGCAGCTATCTATTGCCCCCCACGTGCAACGATGGAAAGAAACGATTTTATAAGTATCTTTGACTCAATCGGACGAAATTTCGTCATCGTAGGTGACTTTAACGAAAAACATACCTTCTGGGACTCGAGATGCATCTCAGCAAAAGGTAGAGTTCTTTACGAAGCCGGTATGGAATTGGGGGTTGTCTTCCATTCCTCAGGTGAACCGACGTACTGGCCCTCGGATACGGCAAAAACACCAGAGCTCATCGATTTCATCATCACGAAAGGGTTGTCGGGAAACCCTATTATAGTTGAGGAATGCTTCGATCTTTCTTCTGATCATTCACCGGTCATTTTGACAATTAACGGCTGTCTACGAAAAAAAGAAGGTCCGCCCAGACTAACTAACATGAAAACAAACTGGGAATCCTTTAAAAAATACTGTGAAAGTAAAATCGATCTCAGAGTGTCTCTTCGAACACCCCACGAACTTGAAGACGAAGTCGATCAATTTATTAACGTCATACAATGCTTAACCTGGAAAAATACTCAACATAAACAGAAAATTACCACAAATTGCGAAATAAAATATCCCTTGGAAATCACTCAATTGTTAAAGAAGAAAAGGAGAGCGCGCAAAAGATGGCAACAATCTCGCGCTCCACAGGATAAAACCACTCTTAACTACCTTTGTAGTAAACTTAAGAGAGAAATTCGAGACTTTAAAAATCGTCAAATTTCTACATATTTTGGAAGCCTAACTGCGGATAAAAGTACAAATTACTCGTTCTGGAAAGCCATGAAAGGCATTAAAAAACCAAAAACGCAAGCGCCACCCATCAGGAAAATCAATGGAGAATGGGCGAAGAGGGACAAGGAAAAAGCCGAAATATTTGCCGAACATATGGAAGAAACATTTAAACCATTTGATGGTCAAGCGTTGCTCGATTTTCCTGTCCTAACCGTGGCACCTGACAATTATAGTATAAAAAGTGTATCGCTACCCGAACTACGCTTCGAAATAGAGAAACTAAAATTAAGCAAAGCTCCTGGATATGACTTAATCACAGGACAGGTTCTTAAAGAGTTACCTAGGAAAGCTTTAATCAAGTTTGCCTATCGTATAAATGCATCGTTCAGGTTATTGTACGTTCCACGACAATGGAAGGTAGCTGAAGTTATAATGGTTCCAAAGCCCGGTCAACCACTAAATGACAAAAAATCATATAGGCCAATATCGCGCTTAGCGATAATGTCGAAGGTATTCGAAAAACTTTTGTTAAAGCGCCTACATCCGATTATCGAAGAACGTCGATTAATACCTGATCACCAATTCGGATTCAGGACTAAGCATTCTACAATCGACCAGCTTTACATAATAACCAAAGCAATTGAAAAAGCCCTAGATGAGAAAAAAAATATGTTGTAGTGTTTTTCTCGACGTCTCTCAGGCCTTTGATAAAGTATGGCATACGGGCTTGAAACATAAGCTAAGACAAGCCGTTCCGAAACAGTTATCTGATATCCTTAGTTGTTACTTATCAAAAGAAAGACTCTTTCGTGTAAAACGCGGTTATGATTACTCTGAATTTAAAGAAATCGCGGCAGGATTTCCCCAAGGAAGCGTTCTTGGACCGATCATATTTCTAATATACACTAGTGATATTCAGCAAGAAGAAGGCACAACAGTAGCCACGTTTGCAGACGATACAGCTATATTAGCGATCATTAATACCGTTGAATCAGCAACTAATAAACTCCAACTTTCTATTGACAAAATTTGTGATTGGACACAGACTTGGCGTATTGCTCTGAACGAGGCCAAATCAACGCACGTGAATTTTACTTATAGAAATGTAGACAACTTACCCATTTTTATTGATTCGGTACGAATTCCGTACGCAAACGAGGCAAAATATTTGGGAATGACACTCGATGCGAAATTAAAATGGCACTGGCTGCTTGGTAGATTTTCCCAACTCAGCATGCAGAACAAGCTGCTTTTATACAAGCAAGTACTAAAACCGGTTTGGACATACGGTATACAACTTTGGGGTTGTACCAAATCCAGTAATATCAAATGTTTACAAACTTTTCAAAACAAAGTGCTAAGAAAAATAAAAATGCACCATGGTTTATCAGAAACACTGATATCCACAGAGACTTAAGTCGAAGATGAAATAAAACATTTTGCCCGCAAACAACAGACACGCCTTCACGGTCATTGCAATAACACCATGCTACAAATTCGAGACGATACTAACCTAGTGCGCCGATTACAAAGGATAAAACCATTTGAATTAGCGCAATAAGATGTAACCGCGTGTTTATGGCGGTATTAGCAGGTGCCTCCACTGGGAAGCTGCCTGCCAAACGCGTATTTAACAGTAAATAAAACTACTAGATATGAATAACCTAGTTGTAGTATGAAGGTTTCGAAGGGAGATGGTTTTTGTTTTCTTATCTTAAGTGAGAAAGAGTCGCATGTACGATTTTCCACCTACCACTATTATTCGTCCGAGCCTAGTTCTGGTTCCAAGTCTCGTGCTTTTAACCAAGATAGGTAACTCTCAGCTTGCTGAGAGTAACGTTAATATTACTATGGCTTGGGAGTAATATTAGAAACTCTATATACAAAAAAAAAAAAACACTTGACTATAGTCCTAAACGACAGAGTAAATCAGCTTAAATATGAAAATATTGGCCCAAGACGTTTTGCACGCAGCGAAGTCCTTGCCAGACCCGACCAAAGTCCAGGATCAAACTCATTTTTTAATATTTGACGTAACCACCCAATTTTTTTTTTCTAAGTCTATTGATACTCTGCTGAACACAGATATGTAAGTCCAAGACGATTTACACGCAGCGAAGCCCTTGATAGACGCTGTAAAATGGTTGTGGTTTAAGTGGTTACACCTATTATTACTATTGTGGAAAATGACGCATATTCAACGCCCTGTCACAGCTTCAGCTGAAACGATTTGCTGCCAGACTGTTATTTTCGATACACTCTACACAGGCTACACAGTAATGCAAATATCTTTCGGTTACCCCTCAGACCGACAAATTACTTCAGGCTCTTGGTCTATAAGTTCCATGTGCGCGGAAAAACTCAATTGTATCGAGTACACTGTTCTACACCACATGATTACCACATTGTAAGATAAAAAAAAACCGTTACAAGAAACTTTATTAAATTCAGAGCTCTATTGGTATCGCCCTCATTAGAAGTCAACCATTAATATAAAGCAATTTTTAAGCCAACAACGTTCTGCGTTTTAAGTTCAAATGTCAGCGGGAGCAAGAAAACACGTTACTGCACTCACTTCCCATGACCATATTCTGACCAAGAAACCGAAACAAAAGAAATAATAAAAACAAATGCAAAGAAAGGAGGGAAACAATCGGAATTATATTCCTTCCTTCAGATATGCACCTGTCTTCAGCAACATGCCACGGTCATTAGGCACATGACCTGTTCTTTTCTTCTTCTAACCCTGTGTCGAGTACATATTCTGTTCCTATTAACCAGTTTCAAAAATTTTACTCAAACTGTTGCACCTTGCAGACCTGTGCACAGAGGTCCTTGACGACAAGTGCCTCCTAATAGTTGCCAAATGAGGGTAATTGTATTGTTGTCGTGCGAATGAAATCGCATTTAAAAACAATTTCATTTTCTCGTGGTTATCTCATGAGTTGCTGAGATACTCCCATTTATCGATGGAGATATTGGTTTTTATTATGTTTGCATTTAAATCAAAACAACAGCAATTATGGCAACGACCTCGATATTGATAGAATGGTAACGTAGCTGGTTATCAACGATGTGTGTTTACTTAATGTATTTCTAACAAGCCAGTTCAAAAAGGGTTATATTATCACCTTGAGTTTGTTGGTAAAATACACGACGCATAGAGGAAAGACGTAGATAATGTACTTCCGTTTTTTTAACGTTCTTCCGATTGAAGTAAACACATAATTATTATTTGTAGAATGACTGATGAGATTGTAATAAAATTGATTCTTCCGACTTAATGAGTGAAAAAATATCAATCTATGATGTAGGTATTATTGAGATTGATGGAATAACATATTTGTTCGGTATTTTATTTGCCCTATGCAATATTTATTCTACAAGATCATACCATAATAACATAAACAATATTGTAATGTATTTTCAATACAAAACTTGCAATCCCTACTGTCATTTAAAACATAATGAACTATTATTTGCCTAATGTTAATAATTATTAACCATCATTAGCTTCTCCTTAAAATCGCATGATTTAACGCACTTGCTATTACAAAGTATGTACCTATTATTATATAACAGCATTGCAATTCTATTTTCTGCACTCTTAAAGTCAGTCGTCTTTTTTTTTATCCAAGCGTAAGCACGCACGGCAAATAAACTTGTATTTAATTTTGATGGTCCGTGATTTTCATTTTTTTTTTTAGATTTGCGAATTTGCTATTCAATTTAAAAAAATATTAAATTGACAAAACATTGGCGACCGTGACAGGACGTATATACATTTAGACGTACTTCGATTAATATAATTTGCGGCAATGAACTCCAATGAAAAGGAAAAATTGTTGCGTCTTTCAAAATGGTCGCCCCTCCAATATATTTCGAAATACTGTGCAATAGTACTACATGGCCTCAAAATACGTTAGTAAAAGAATTTACTCCCCGGTCGACAAAAAGTCGCAGGAAAGTTTGTCCGTCAGTGTTAAAAAACCCAGTAGGCTGGGACTCCGCACAAAAACCGCTGAAGTATATTTCAACTCCCAAGCCCTCTCTCATGATATCTTCTCCTTGACGGAAACATGGCTTAATGCCGGAATCTTAGACACGGAACTCTTCAATCATGAGTTCTCCGTATTCAGAAACGATCGTCATAACAATGACCTGAAAGCGCTTGGAGGAGGTGTCCTGATTGCTGTTCGTTCCAACCTTGAGTCACGAAAGATTGACTTTCCATTTCCACAAACCGTCGAAATTATCTGAGTAAAAATTACACTTAAGAACAAGCATTTATATGTTGTTAATGCGTACATTCCATCGTATCGTCTGTGTTCCTTGTTTTCGGAACTTTCTATGGCACTAGACCATATTTTTGACATATCTTGTTGTGACAGCACTGTCTTACTTATAGGCGACTTCAATCTGCCACATATTGGATGGGTACCTTCTGAGAATGATTCTCATCTCATCCCATTCTTTGACTCTGCCCAACAAGAGCTCGCTTTACTGGACAACATCTTGTCTTTTGACTTACAGCAAACTAGCTGTATAAAAAACTTCAAAAATCGAACTCTCGATCCTGGTTTTTCTTCTGACTCTGTTAGTACTGTGGTTCTGGAATCCCACTTCAGTATAACTAACATAGATAACAATCATCCACCCTTGGATGTATTTATTGAACTAGGTACACATTTGTACGAAAATAATAATTCGTATGACCGTTCGCAATCTTTTGACTTTCGGAAAGCTTTCTGATGAAATTAACAGCTTTAATTTTAACCTTACTTCCTTATCTAATATTGAAGATGCAGTAGGTTCTTTTTATTCTTTGATGGATAGCTGCATGAAAAAAGTGATTCCTGTGAAATCCTCTAGGAATCTGAAAACGTCCCATCCTTGGTACACTAAAGAGCTCAAATCAATACGAAACAGACGGAATAGGGTTTGGAAGAACTATTTAAAAAGTCTCCGCCATTCAGATCTTGAGCTCTATCTTACACTATTCAACGAATTCAAATCTTTATCCTGCAACTTATATATTGACTATATAAGTAAAATGGAATGCTCTCTAAAATTGGACCCCAAACTTTTTTGGGGATTTGTTAATTCTAAGAAAAAAACCGATGGTTATCCATCGAAACTTACTTACAATAGTTCTACAACTGCTGATTCGCTAGATGCAAGAAATATGTTTGCAGATTATTTCAGTAAGTCGTTTAGGGTGACCCCTCTTCACATAGATGAGCAATATTTTAGTTATCTAACTAGCTGTTCCCAAATAAGTTTTAGTAGCTTCTCATTTGACTTGGAAACAATTTTAAAATTTATTTCTTCTCTGAAGGATGATTATTCATCAGGTCCTGATGGCATTGCACCGATCGTTCTTAAAAAATGTAGTCATGCAATTGCTCCATATCTTAAATATCTGTTTGAATTGTCCATTAGTACTGGTAAATTCCCTTATGTATGGAAAAGTGCTTTTATCACACCTGTATTTAAAAAAGGCGAACGTGGTGATATCACTAATTATAGGCCTATTTCAAAGCTTTCGTGTATCCCTAAGCTTTTTGAACAAATTGTTTGCGAAAAGTTAATATTTCTTTGTCGCAATTTAATTTGTAATGAACAGCATGAATTTGTAAGAAACAGATCCACTGTCACTAATCTGTTAAGTTTCTTGCATGATTGTTCTAATGCCTTAGAGAATAAGGACGAAATGGATTGCATATACACTGACTTCTCTAAAGCTTTCGACCAGCTGTCCCATGAAATAATCGAGTTTAAGCTCAGGGCTTTTGGTTTCCCACCAAGTTTCATAATATGGGCTAATTCATACCTTAGATCAAGGGTTTATCAAGTGAAATTTAGAGGATCGCTATCTGTATCTTTTACAGCTGAGTCTGGAGTTCCCCAAGGTAGTCACCTCGGACCAATTCTATTTATACTTGCCATTAATGATGTTAAGGCATGTATAAATTACAGTAATATCGTGATCTACGCTGATGATATGAAAATATATAAATCTATCACTAGTCAGCAAGACAGAATTTTTCTTCAATCTGACATTAATAGCTTCGCCAATTGGTGTGATAAAAACGGTTTATCCCTGAACCCTACTAAATGTCAACATATGACATTCTCTAGAAAGAATATCCCTTCCACATTTCAATATTCTCTGTCTCAACATATTCTTTGTAATGTTGATAATTTTAAGGATCTTGGGGTTTATTTCGACCCCAAACTGGTTTTTGCTAAGCATATTAATTCTATTATTAATAAATCTAATTCTATGCTGGGCTTCGTAAAAAGGTGGTCCAAAGAATTTAATGACCCATACGTTACTATGTCATTGTACAATTGTTTTGTCCGTCCGATTCTAGAGTATGCTTCACAAGTTTGGACGCCGTTCTACAACATGCATTCAAATCGAATAGAGGTTATTCAACGTAAATTTATTCGATTTGCACTGGATGATCCTTTTAACCTTCCTCCTTACAGTCAGCGTATTAAGCTTCTTCAAATGTTACCCCTTTCTCAACGAAGGTTTAATAGCGATATCATTTTTTTACAGCAGCTTATATCCGGTCAAACAGATGCACCTGACTTGCTGTCATCTATTGGCTTTAATTTTCGGTGTGGTGGCCATAATTTACGTAGTGTTGATTTATTGTTTAGCCCCCATCATAGAACGAATTATGTGAGGCATGAGCCTATTAGTCGCATGAGTAGAATCTATAATATAAATGATCATGTGATTGACTTGCATGCTAGTAAAATTAAGCTGAAAAATATTTTGCGCAATAATACCTTAATGTCTTAATTTATTTGCATGATTTGTGTTTGTGTTAGTATTTTATAGGTACATAATTATTGTATTTTTAATTGTTTTGTCCTTACTAACACCTGCACTAAATGATGAGCCTGTGGGAGCACTTTTAGTGCCGGCAAATTTCTGCTCGTGATAGTTGCTTGCTTTAAGAACTCCACGACGCAGAACTGACAGCGTAAATTAAAAAAATTGCGTCGGCTAAATTGAAACGTGCTTCGGTTATCGGACAATTGACAAAGTTGAAAAACTATTTCGAAAGTGTTAATGCTAGCATAACTCTACCTGAGCTAGAGATAAGGCTTGGTCTGCTAGAGGGATATGCCGTCAAGTTTGATGATATCCAGGCGGATATGGATGGTATGGATCCTAGAGAACTGGATGGTGATAAACGCTCGGTATTTGAGGAAAATTACTGTGCTTTTAAAACTAAAATCTTAACTTTGATCGGTACTAAAAAACCACGTGTTTTACCTCAATCGCACGATGAATCATTATCGTCATCAGCACCTAAGGCAAAAAATGCACATTTACATAAGTTGGAGTTAACAAAATTTTCGGGACAGTATACTGAGTGGCCGAACTTCCATTCAATGTTCATCGCGCTGGTGGATTCTGATGAAGAGTTGTCCGCCATAGAAAAATTCCAACACTTGCGCTCGTGCTTAGTGGATTCGGCATTTCGTACAATTGAATCCTTGGAGGTCACGGATTATAACTGTCCAAAGGCTTTGGAATTGTTAAAATCAAGATTTAGTACTAACCGCTTAATATTTCAGGCACATATAAGAGAAATCTGCGAACTCCAATCATGTAACTCCACATCCGCACAACGATTAAGAGAACTAAGCGACTCCGTTAATTCTCATCTACGAGCACTAAAATCATTGGGCAACATAGAACAAATATCAGATGGTTTTTTACTTTATTTGGTGGGAAGTAAACTGGACAACTTAACGCAGAGTAAATGGGAGGAAGAAGCACCGTTGGACGTAATCCCATCGTGGACTGAGATGTCTAAATTTCTTGATCGACGATGTCAAACATTGGAGAACATGAAATGCGCCTTACAGTTACAACCAAATGCTGCCAAAAGAAACAACCACAATTCTCAACAGAACGTTAGCAGAGGAAGTCATCGCAAGGTGCATTTAGTTGCATCAAATTTAACTAACAATGCTTGTTTATTTTGTAACTCTAACAATCATCACATATATACCTGTCAAAATTTTATGGCTTTATCCTTCGAAAGGAGTTTTGCTGAAGTTAAGGCACGTGGTCTTTGTTTAAATTGCCTCAGGAAGGGACATTTCACTCGTTTTTGCAAATCTAAGTGTTGTAAGCAGTGCAAGGGTAGACACAATACTTTATTACATTTAGGAACCCTTGGCAATTCACAGACAATTGCATCCGATATCTCATCAGTCGAACATCCTAAAGAAATTCAGTCTTCTTCTTCTTCCATCCCGACTTCATCGTCATCGAGTAACTCACACTCACAGTTACCCCCTAATAGCCCCAGCAGAGCGGCTCTAACATCAAAACTTCAAAATAGTTCACTAAGTCCGGAGGTTCATCCGGAACACAATCGATTCGTCTTTCTCGCTACGGCTATTGTGCTTGTCCAGGACAAATATGGCCAATTCAAACCAGCTCGAGCCTTACTCGATTCGGGCTCACAGCTGAATTTCGTTACAATGTAGCCCCGCTTCTCTGCTGGCTGTAAACCGATCAAAGGTGGACATGTCAATTAGTGGCATTGGTTCGACGCAGACATCTGTCAATTACAAAATCAATATCACTCTTCGCTCTCGATTTAATGATTATACAACAGACCTTGACTGTCTAATTCTGACATCAATAACAGAAAACCAACCAAGTCGTCGCTTTGATAACAACTTGTTTAATGTGCCTAGAAACATAGAACTGGCTGATCCACTCTTCTATGGAACACAAAGGGTAGATATGCTAATTGGTTCCTCTTTGTTCTTTGAGCTCCTATCAGTCGGACAAATTCGCTTGGGTGACAATATGCCCACCTTACAAAAAACACGCCTAGGCTGGATCATATCTGGAAACTTCCGACTACCTGACCACGAAACCAGTGTGTTTAAAGGTGAGAGCATCTAGCATATGTGATTCTAGTCACAACAATGATTCTTTGAATCAGCTTTTGCAAAGTTTCTGGGAAATCGAATCACATGAAAATCCCAATCAAGCTTATACACAGGAGGAGCTCGATTGCGAAAGACATTTCGTCCAATCTCATAAACGCTTACCCCCAGGTCAATATTCAGTCAAACTGTACTATAAGAGTTCGCCCGTTGCCTAAGGAACGTCTTTCGAGCAAGCAAAGAAACGATTCTTTAACTTAGAAGCCAAGTTCAATCGTCACCCAGAAATCAAACAACAATACATCAACTTCATGTCAGAATATGAAACTCTTGGTCACATGAAGGTTGCAGGATCAGAAATTCTTCAAGATATCCATTTCTTTCTACCACACCACTGTGTATTTAAAGCACAAAGCAGTACTACCAAGCTTCGCGTAGTTTTCGACGGCTCCGCAAAAACTGCGAGCGGCCAGTCTCTAAACGATATTTTAATGGTAGGACCAACAATCCAGGCCGATTTATTTAGCGTTCTCCTTAAATTTCGAACGCATCGACTAGCGGTTACTGCGGACATTGCAAAAATGTATCGATGTGTGCAAATGCAGGATCCGGACTCGAACATGCAATGCATATTGTGGCGCAATAACATCACCGATGATCTAGCCATATATAAAAACTCTCTACTGTGACCTATGGAACCTCACCTGCTTCCTTTCTTGCCATACGATGTCTCCACCAGCTAGCCCGTGATGAGCAACACAATTTTCCAATCAAGTCCAGGATAGCACTGACTGATTTTTATGTCGATGACTTACTAACCGGTGCCGATACTATAGAAGACTTGCTGAAAATCAAGAATCAAGTATCTTCACTGCTAGAGAAATTAGGATTTCATTTGCGAAAGGTGGTGTTCAAATTCGTTGGATGTCTTAGCAGATATCCCAATAGGCGACAGAGAAGAATTCCTAGAAATCCACAATGGAAATGTAACAAAAACATTAGGTCTGATTTGGAACCCCGAATCTGATGAATTCTTGTTTGCACAAAACAATTCGAATACGTCAAAAAATGTCACTAAGGTGTTATCTGACATAGCTCGACTGTACGATCCCTTAGGATTCATAGGGCCGATTATCCTACAGGCAAATGTTTTCATTCAGACATTATGGAAGGAAAAACTAAATTGGGACGAGACCCTTCCTCCACATCTCAATACCCTTTGGCAGCACTACGTTGAAGAGTTACGGAATATTAGTAAAATAAAGCTGCCTCGTTATGCTTGAGTATATTTCAAGTTCATGGATTTGCCGATGCGCGCATGCATCTACATACGAAGCGTAAATAATGATGGAGAAGTAGGTTAGGTTAGGTTAGGTTAAAGTGGCTGTCAACAGAAGGCCGACACACTTAGACCAGGATTAGGTCCATTGTGATGCCACACGGATCGAGGGGTTTCCCCACTACTAGTTAAACCATTTAGAGCTTCTTATGAAGCGCGATAGACTTCTAACGTCAGCGTTAGCCAAGTCGTTTAGATTGTTAAGCAAGAAATCTCCCAGATAAAGATTTCTATTATGGGAGAGAGCTGGACATGTGCAGAGAAGGTGAAGTATAGTCTCCTCCTCCTCCTCGTCCAAGCAACTTCTACAGAAATCGTTAGAATAAACGCCAAGCCTCGATGCGTGCTTGCCTATCAGACAGTGCCCTGTAATGGCACCTATAGTGGAGCTAATATGCAGTCGGTTTAGTGAGATCAGACTCTTAGAGCGTCGCAGGTCCAGCTTTGGCCAGATGTGCTTAGTCGCTAGACATGTATTACTACCTGTCCACCTAAGGTTTGTTCTCTCGATTGCAGATAGCTTGAATAAAAGTTTGCAGGTAGCGATTGGGATACACAGAGAACCCTTTTCAGGTAAAAGGGGGAGTTTGGTTCCCTTTTTGGCGAGTTCATCAGCCCTGCAGTTTCCTGGAATATCTCTATGCCCCGGCACCCAACAGAGGTGAATGTTAAACTGCTCCGCCATCTCCATAAGAGATGAACGGCAGTCGAGGGCTGCAATGGAGTTTGAAGGTACTGAATCCACGGACTTGATCGCGGCCTGTCTGTCCGAGAAGATACGGATATCCTTTGTGGATATCACATTTCTCTTCAGCCACGTCAGGGCTTCTTTTATCGCCATAATCTCCGCCTGGAATACGCTACAGTGATTAGGAAGACGGAAAGAGAGACTCAGATTTAGCCTTTCGGAGAAAACGCCGCCACCAACCCCGTCACTAGTTTTTGATCCATCGGTGTAGAAGTGGATCGCTTTAACTTCCTCAAATTCAGCGTCCTCCCAGAATGATCTGGAAGGAATAGTGACTTGAAAGTTCTTTCCAAACTGTAATTGGGGTATGGTGTAATCTATGTTTCCTGGTAGAGACTCAAATGAGTCCAGAATGGTGGTGTGGCCAATGTTATTGTTAACCCACTGCGAGGTAGCCTTAAGGCGGACAGCAGAACAGGCTGCTGTTTGCCTACTAAAAATGTCGAGTGGTAACAGATGTAGCAGGATATCTAGTGCTGCAGAGGGGGTGGTACGGAGTGCTCCACTTATGCACAAACCTGCTGTGCTTTGGACTTTGCCAAGCTTAGCACAGTTTATAGCTTTACTTAGGTTCGTCAGAGAATACTAATCTTATACCACCAATAGAGGGTGGGTCGATGTGCGGAATCTTGTGTTTCCTGGAGAAGAGGATTAATTCTGTTTTGTGGGGGTTGATACCCAAGCTACAGCGATTAGCCCATTTCTTTAGCTTGTTAAGAGCGTTTTGCATGAGTTCTTTTATAGTATTGAGGTACTTCCCGGAGACGGCTATAGCAATGTCATCCGCATATGCAATCACCCTGCAGCCCACCCCTTCCAGGTATATCAGTAGCTCATTCACCACCAAATTCCAGAGAAGGGGGGAAAGGACCCCGCCTTGCGGCGTGCCTCTACTGACAGACCTCCTGGCGGATGAAACGCCCAGTTTTGAGTTGATAATCCGACTTGTGAGCAGTAGATTAATCAATTCACCAAGCGAACCCTCCACATTGGCGAAGTAAGAGTACGCCTTCTTTGCTCCAAATCCCGGGTAGCTCCTCTGAAAACCATATCCGTACCAAGGCTAGAACTAGCAGCTGCACTTTTATTAGCCGAGTTACTTGACCGTGTTCTTCATGTCATCGACCTGTACTTGCTTGGATAGCATCTCCAGCTTGTAAATGGAGCACATTCGTTGCGAACAGAATCGCAAAAATTCACAGCTTAACCGATAGATTCCAATGTCTAAAGCGACAAATCATAATGCCAAATTATTCTGTTGGAATATGGATAAACACTCGTAGATTTAGCTGTTTTAATCGGGCGCTGCTCCAGCTCGACAACAATGTGGATGCTGCCAAAGTAATTGCAAACATAATTCCTTAGGTATACAATACTTGTCCACATCAAGTGTGACTCGAAGAAGCAAGCCGAGTAAGATTTTCGGTCATTAAAGTCCAATTTCATTAGGAATAAATTTCAAAGATACTTGACAAAGTTTAAATTCAATTTCTTTCGTTTAAAGAACAATCCATGTGGGGTCTTCCGACTGAAAAGTATTAACCTAGAGTCAAGAAAGACTGGGGTGAAATCGGGTAAGGTGATAGGTAATAGTCACTTTTAAATATCACCTATTGTTTGCTGTTACTATCCAACGTACAGTGTGAACGTCTGAAGCCGTTCTGCAACACACTAATCGGCACGTACCAGTGCGGCTTCCGGCCCGGCAGATCGACAATAGACCAAATCTTCATACTAAGGCAAATCCTGGAAAAGACCAATGAACTTAAAGTTGAGATCCACCACCTTTTGATCGACTTTAAAGCCGCATATGATAGCATTCATCGTCAGGAGCTCTATGTAGCGATGGGCGAATTCGGGATCCTGGCAATACTGATCCAGTTGTGTCGTGTGAAACTTTAAAAACACGCGGTGTAATGTTCAGTTTGGAAGCAGCTCTTCCGAATTATTCCAAACCGAGTTTCGGCAAGGAGATGCACTGTCATGTGACTTCTTCAATCTTGTTCTGAAGAAAATAGTGCGAAGGGCAGGTGTCAACACGGAAGGCACTATCTTCAATAGATCCGCCCAGCTACTGGGGTATGCGGACGATATCGACATCATCGGCCGTTCCCAGCGTGCCGTGTTAGAGGCTTTCACGGCGATTGAAGAACAGGCGAAATTGGTTGGTCTTGAAGTAAATGAGGACAAGACAATCAATTCAATTCAATTCATTTTTATTGAGGCCAAAGACAAAGTACCTACATTATTTTTTGAATATGTACTTAAGTTTGAAAAGTAGCCGACTTAAAATTATATCGGGCTAGCTAGAAAGGAACAATCTATGTAACTATTATTAACTAACAGCATCTGTCCACAGCCTAGGACGAAATGTCACTGTTGATATTTTTGTGTGCCTTTTTGGATGAAAAAAGGTGATTCTGATATTTTTTTGATAGCAAATATTAGCAAATATTACAACCAAATAACCAGTAAACTACATTCGTTTGAGAAAAAAGATGCTATCAAACTGTGCTGCTGGTTCTTGGTTGTAGGTTCTCAAACTTTGGTTTTGATACTCACTCAGCCACGGCGGCTACATAATATCAATGAAATAGAAGTGGACACCGCTCATTTTGAAGCGACATACGGACCGTCATTGCAGCGAATATTTGTATTAAGTTAGTGTATGTATAGTATATACCACCTTTTCTAGATTCGTGCATTAGGTAAAATGAATTTCGCAAAATATTCCCATGTTTATTTTTCTTGTGAATAGGTACCGATGATAACAATTACAGATACATTTAAAATCAGAATACCCAAGTTTATTTTCTTGGGTTCTGGATTCCTTCGGCATTTAATTTATAATTTTTGCAGTATCCTTGCGATACACAGTGCTACGCGTTAATTATTTGAAAATGGTGTTCTGTGATTACGTGGAGTGCATGAACAAAAGAAGCTACGGTGTTTCAAGATTTTGGCAAGAGTACCTAGATAACTCAGGCGACAAGAAAAAATAACGTTTTTTTGTAGAAAAGTTATTTACAAGCATTTTTTACTATGGGAGGGGGTCTATCTCGCCCCATTTAAGCGGGAGGGGCGATTTTATAAAAAAAAAACACTTCAAATAAAATAACAATATTTTAAAATAACGGTACTACTTACAATTAAATATTGCACATTTTTTTAAAGCTAAAAGTCGGTTCTATCATCCTGTTTTTAAATCAAGTGATTTCCATTAATAGTTTTGGAAAAAACTAGTTTCAAACTTAAAATTTCAGAAAAAAATTAAAAAAACAAGTTTTCATTATCTTTATTCCAAATTGTTAGACTATATACTAAATTTTTTTGCTATTCTTTTGCTGTTATAAGTTTTTAATCGAATACTGAAAACTAGATGGTTTTAAGTCTAGTAGTTTTCGAGAAAATTGAAAATTACCAAACCTACTTTTTATTAAATTTTTATTTATGGGCTTTTTTTTCCTTAACTTCAAGGAATAAATATGGATATCCTTCTAATAAGTAAAAAAAACTTTGAGTTTGAAATTAGTTTTTTTTAAAAACTATTCATGAAATCACTTGATTTAAAAACAAGATGATAGAACCGACTTTTATCTTTAAAAAATGTGCAATACTTAATTGTAAGTATTACCGTTATTTTTAAATATTTTGTTTCAATTTGAAGTGTTTTTTTTTTTTAGAAAATCGCCCCTCCCGTCCAAATGGGGCGAGATGGACCCCCCTCCCATAGTAAAAAATGCTTGTAAATAACTGTTCTACACAAATCTGTCGTTAAACTTTGTCGCCTGAGTTATCGTACTCTTCCCAAGATTTTTACTGTCAGCCTACAATCGCCGTGATATATGGCTACTTAATTCGGGAAATAGTTACTCGCCTAACCTCATCTCAAATGAGAAAATTTTTATATGGTCTGATCACTTTGATAGAAAATGTTTAAATCGTGGACCTACTAGATCACGTCTTTCAATGTGTGCAATTCCAACAAAACCATTTATGGAAAAAGAAAATTTCATATTAGAGTGTGAAAATTGAACCTTTGTTATATAAAAACATAGGGACGGGCTACAGTCCGCTTGGGTGAACTGTTGGATACCCTATTCTTATTCCTATCCCTCAGAGAGTATATATTATAAATTTCAGCTCCCTAGCTCAAACTTTGTATTTTGAAAAAAGTTTTTTTTTTTTTTAAATTGTGGGCGTGTCAGTGGGCGGATTTTGAAAATATTTACACATAAGCATAAAGGGCCCCCTAGAGAGTATATATTATAAATTTCAGCTCCCTAGCTCAAGCTTTGAATTTTCAAAACAAGGTTTTTTTTTAAATTGTGGGCGTGGCGGATTTTGAAAATATTTACACATGAGCTTAAAGGGCCCCTAAAGAGTATATATTACAAATTTCAGCTCCCTAGCTCAAATTTTGGTTTTTCAATAAAATTGTTTTATTTATTTGTGGGCGTGTTCAGCGGGCGGATTTTGAAAATTTTATATCCCGAGCAGTTTTAGGAGTCATAGATCATATATAAAAAATATCAGCTTTCTAGCTCAAAATTCGATTTTTTCCAAAATTTTGTTTTTTTGAGTTTGTGGGCGTGTCTGTGGGCGGATTTCAAAAATTCGTAAACTTGATTATTTCGGTACCCTAGAGAGTATATGGTTAAAATTTCAGCTCTCTAGGCCCAGTTTAAAGGCCTAATTTTTGCCGACGGACGGGCATGGCTAGATCGACATTACTATCGATGCTGATCATAAATATAGTAACTTTTAGGGGTCTACGGGCAATATTAAGGCATGTTACAAACTATGCGTCAAAATTAATATACCCTTAGAATAGGGTATAAATATGAGCACAATTATCAGAAATGGTTCTCAGCTTAATTTGCATTTATTTGGCCATGTTTAACTTCAAAATAATAATTTGAAATCAGGTAATCGTACCTAGGTATGTACTACCTATTGATTTCCTATACATTTTAATTTTATTTGATTTTGCGTGATTATTGCCTCCTCACGGGGCACTGCAGACTCAAGCAGCACCTGAGGAAAATGGGCATATCTCTGAGGCACAAGCAGGGGACTCAATATACCAATAGGTCGCAGTGTAATATACCGTAACTAAATATTATTATTATTGTGCGATTATTAATGGCAGAGTAATAAGAGGTTACACAATGAGGTATGCACATTATACACATACATATCTACCTTACCTATGCACCTACATTACATACTTATTCATATCTGCAATCATATGATAGGTACGTATTTGATTTTTATGATGGCAATGAAAATGAAAACAACATTTGCAAATCGGATACCTACATGCTACATGCCACTCCAAAAAACTCTAACAAAAATTCCAAAAGTAACAAGGAAATAGGAACAATCGAAGCGTTTTGACAGCAAAGATAAGCATGAAATATCCTACCTTAAACTGGTTTACAACAAAAAATTACCCATCCAGCATTCCTTGAGTTATATTTTTGTTGGGATATTCGGCCCTAGCGAGGTATCCGTCGGGACGGAAAATTCTCCGATCTGATTAGAATCGGACGCTTTTTGCTTCGAGGTATTCTTCCGAACAGGTATTCGAAGCCTAAATCCTCCGATTCTAATCAGATCGGAGAATTTTCCGTCCCGACGGATACCTCGCTAGGGCAGATTATACATTTTCGTATTTATCCAATCCATTTCACAAATCCGCACAAGCGATCACTGCGACGTATGGACGGCGTAGCGGATGTTTGCTTCAGTGCCGTTTCTATTTGTAGTTATTCAATGATAATATGCAATTTAAGGTTCTGAAACTTGGTTTAAGGTTCTCGGACTTGGTTTTAGGTTCTAAAACTTTAGTTTTGCTGTCATACGGCTTCTAAAACGTTAACGAAAGAGAAGTAGAAAACGAAACGAGTTATATGAAGCAAACTTTCGCTTAAAAAATGCGAAAGCGCTTCTCGTTTCGTTTCTAACAGAATCCCACCCATGGCTTCTCCAATCATTTATGTGGGCAAAGTTATATTTTCGGGACCAATAAAAAGGACAACTCCGAACGGCAGATTTGAGAATCTTCTCTTGACAATCGAAACTCTTGGGGGTTTGTCAGACTTTTGTAAGAGGTGGAAAACATTTAAGGTGATACTGGGCCCAGATTGATTTGAACCTGAGACCCCTCAGTCATTTGTCCAACTCACTAACCACTGATCCCAGTAAACGAATATTTACCTTCTTACTTCTGTCAATAAGTTAGAACATTTTTACTATACACTACATAATGAGTATCACTTATTTCTTAAGCACACATAATAAAAAAAAGGAAAAAACAACATTTATACAATTAATTAATGAAGCGGATTTTCTCACCAAGTTGTCTAGACCTGAATGTGGCATCGTACTTCTTGTTTTAAATTGTTAGAAAAGTGAGCCCCATTCCATTAACTTTATGGTTACCTATAAACTTGTCCAATACCCAATTTACTGCATGTACTAAAAACCATTAAAATGTTCAACATAACAAAGATTATTTTCTACGTATGAAACTTTTTCTGGTATGCATGTGCGCAATGTTATTTTTAAAAGAAACAAACAAGTTTATAAATACAATTTCGGAATGAATTTAAGAAATCTTGTGTACGTCTTTAGTTTATGTTTTGCTATTTTTTTGTGTTAATAAAAGATGTACGGCTATAAACTATTCATGAAGCCTAATACGTCAATGTACTAAATTAATAGGTTAAAGAGCAAACTACGAGTACCGCAAAAAAACAAAAATGTTTTCATTTCGCACTATCAATGCGAAAGAGTGCCTATTATTGTTATTGACAATTTTGGAAGTAATCTTTTCTTACCACATTATCGCAATTAAGTTTTTTTTTAAGAAATATTTACATAGTTTTTTAATAAATAGTCGTTTTATTAATTATTTAAAGCACGCAACACGTAAACAAGGAAAGATATACAAGTACCGAACACAGCCGGAAGTGTATATCTTATATATAAAATTCTCGTGTCACAATGTTCGTTCCCGTACTCCTCCGAAACGGCTTGATCGATTCTCATGAAATTTTGTGAGCATATTGAGTAGGTCTGAGAATCGGCCAACATCTATTTTTCATACCCCTTAGTGATAATGGCGGTTTACCAAAAAGTTTGTATGGGGAAATGCACTTTGGGGAAAAAAAAACTGGGTAGAAATCGAGTAGTGACACTTCAAATACAAAAACAAATATTTAAAATTTTAAAAGCAATTGTTGTTGTCAATTATTTTAATTATTTGCCAAGCAAATTGCTGTTGTCAACAATTTTGAATTTTTTTTTTAAATATACCTAATAAGTTTGTTTATGTTTATTATGTTACGCAAAGTAACTTTTTGAAACGGAGTCGATATTTTGATTTGTTAGATGGTGTTTGAATCATTCATTTTTGTTTGTCAAGTATTTTCAGGATCCTTGAATTAGTACCTATGTGTGAGTAAGTTGAAATGTAGGGGTGATTGAGATGACGTGGACAATGATGACAGGCAACAGCAGTTGTTGAGCGTTTTCAGTTTTCCTGCGCATAACTCGAGACAGAATGGTTAGTTTTTAACGATTTTGAGCTTGACGGTTTCGTTTGGGCCCTAGGAAGGACGAATGCTACTTTTTATCTCGAAAACAAAACTTTGACAGGATGAAATAGGGGGTGTCGGAACTTCGGGAAAGAATATCGCAGTGCAGTGGTCCGAACTGGAGACCGAGATAGACAACAACATAATCGTCATCAGCATAGCGTTCAAACACATGAACACCAACGAAGAAGAAGAAACGTCGTGAATGTAGAATTGCCAATGAAATAAAAAAAGGCATCAGTACTAAAAAAGCCCCGGGATTTGATTTAATATCAGGGGAAATCCTTAAACAATTCCCAAAAAAAGGCCTAAAGAAACTAGCACAGATCATAAATGCTGTATTCAGGATAAGGTATGTACCTAGCATGTGGAAAGTCGCGGAGGTGATTATGATACCAAAACCAGGCAAACCGCCTAGTGAAATCACCTCCTATCGCCCTATATCTATACTACCTATGTTGTCCAAGTTATTTGAAAAGATGTTGATTAAACGTCTGAACAAAATAATCGAAGAAAAATCGCTAATCCCAAACCATCAATTTGGTTTTAGAAATGAACACTCCACGATTGATCAGGTGCATAGAATAACAGATAAAATCGAAAAAGCATTTGAAGAAAAAAAGATATGCTCTACTATATTTCTCGATGTAGCACAAGCTTTCGACAAAGTATGGCACAAAGGACTGATCTACAAATTGCAAAAGCATCTGCCAAAACAATTTACAGAAATTTTAGAGTCCTATATATTAGAGAGATTCTTTAGAATTAAACAAGGAAATGACTACTCCACATTAAGAGAAATAAAAGCTGGTGTACCACAAGGAAGTGTGTTAGGTCCTGTATTATATCTCTTATTTACTAGCGACTTGCCGAACAGTGATGAAACAACTGTGGCAACATTTGCAGATGATACAGCTGTACTTGCTGTGGGAGAAACAGTTGAAGTAGCGACAAAAAAACTACAGAAGGCAGTGGACAATATAACAAAATGGACAAAAAATTGGCAAATTAAACTAAATGACCTAAAATCGGTCCATATAAATTTTACAAATAAAAATGTTCAGCACATACCAGTGTTCATAAATGATAAAGAAGTAGATTACGCAAACACAGCCAAATATCTAGGCATGACACTAGACGCAAAACTGCGCTGGAAAGCACATGTAAAGAAAAAAAGAGAAGAACTAGATATACGCTACAGTAAAATGTATTGGCTTATAGGGAAATACTCTTGTTTGTCAAATTACAATAAATTACTGCTTTATAAGCAAATTCTAAAGCCAGTATGGACCTACGGGCTCCAGCTATGGGCATGCACATGCAAAACAAATCTACAGAAAATTCAAACATTTCAAAACAAAGTTCTACGGAATATAGTAAATGCACCATGGTACATAAGAAACGCTGATCTGCATAGAGATCTAGAAATAGAAATGATTGAAGATGAAGTCAAAAAAGTAGCTAATAGACATAAACTTAGGCTTCTCAATCACGTCAGCTCAGAAATGAAGGAACTATTAATTACTAGCAATATGACTAGGAGGTTAAGAAGAATTAAACCTCTTGAACTAGCTACATAGCTCGAAAAATAAAACAAAAACAGTATTAAATCCTCTATGGACAAATACTTAGAATATGAATTGTAAAATTAGAAAGACAAATTGCTGATTGGTTTAACTACTAGGTGCAATAATTGGAAAGCTGGCTAATCCCCGCCCTGCGACAATGAAATACCAAGAAGGTTGTACCGCAGGGAAAACGGGAAGACGGGAGAAGGGGTTAGTGGGTAGAAATCACCACACTGTTACTGAGTACGGGCTCGGTTTCGTCTTTGAAAGATTACCACCTCCCAGCGTAAAAAAAAAAAAAAAAAAAAAAAAATGTAGAATTGCGGCGAGTAGCATTCCAATACCAATGCACGGTTGAATACAAACTCCTGTCGGACAACATGCGAGACGTTTCAGTGCACCAACAATCGATGAAGTTGTCATTGTAATGGTTGAAGAAAATTTGGAAGCAGGAGATATAGTTTTACATCGCCAAAATGATCAGTTGCAGAGTGTGTATGAAACACACAAAATATCGTGTTCACTAATGGGAGCTAATATTGTAAAATTCGAGATACATATTTATAATTAAGTTGCATTCTTATAGGTGGCGCTATATTCCCAGTTTTGTATATGTTGGTCGATTTCGTTGTTGACATTAAATTGGAATTGCTGCATGTTGTTAAACCGTGCGCATAACAAATTGATTGAAAGAAAATAAAAATCGAAGTTTCTTTCTTTTGTGTTGTTGTTCGATTCAAAAAAGTCAGGTGACATAGGCGCCTGCCAGGCAACTAGCACCTACCTCTAGCGGAGCAACGAAGTAGCGTAATCGGGCTAAGCAAAGCGCAGAAAAATGTGCAGTCCCTTTAACCACGGAACCGATTGAGCTCAAATCAGGCAAGCTTTGGTATTGACTTGAATATGTTTCTGTGAAGCTTGGTCAAAATCGGTCCACCAAGTTTGACTTGCAATTTTGTTTCTCATCAAAAAAAGAAAAGTATTTCTTTTTGTTAGGCGCAGATAACACCGAGTATTTAGACTCTTGAGCACGGGCAACGCCGGGCGGGTACAGCTAGTATCTTATATGTATTAAAACTAAACCAATTCGGACAAATGTTGATTCAGCATTTAATAGATTTCACAAACGATTGCGCTGTCCTAGGCTAGGCTAAAGTGGCAGTCAGCAAGCGTTCTAAATAGACCACGTGACGCGAGGTAAGCATCGATCAAACTGAATGTGAAAACATTAAGGGGGGTAAGCGTGTCGCCTCCATCGAAAAAACCGCGCGAACCGCAAAACGGAAGAAATTGGACATTGGACACATAAGCTTAGCACATCTGGAGTGGCAATTTAATTTTTAATTTTGGTGGGGACGTTTATTCAGCTTAATACAAGCTATATGTCTTAGAACTACTAACAAAACAAAGACTTATAGGTTGGCCTTGAAACTAATACTTAAACCTAATTAGGTGGATGGTGACCTGCGGGTTGGTTACCTACCAGGCGCGTCCCCCGGTGGTGGATAGGGGGACCTCGGTACGATACGTTCGTGATCCGAGGTTTTAGAGTTATAGCGGCGTTTTATACACCGTCAAAGCTCTATCGCGAACCAAACCAAAAACAAGTATGCAGGAACAACTAAAAGATATAACTACTCCAGGTGGTACTCGCATGGGCGAAAATCCACCCGTGGTCTTTTCGACCACGGTCGGGGCACGGATTCTGGAGGCCCCAACCGACATACTTATACCCCCCGCCTGTACAGGCGTTGACCTTCGAGTTGTGAAAAGGTTTGCTTCCGAAGATTCCTGCAGCTCTATCTCCGACACGTTCGGTAGACTGGGCTGGAAAAATGGAGAAAGTGGCGGAGAGGTTCAACCTGATACGCTTAATCTTCAGACCAATAGACAGACAGCCGATAGGTGCGATGCTGCCGACGAGGCCTGCGAAACCGAACAGGTGAAACGGGCCACAGAGGCGGCGTCCACTGGTCAGCGTCCATCTAAGAGCCAGCGAAAGAGGAAAAGGAGAAAGGCGGCTATCGTGCGGCGCTAAGAAACTGCACCGCCAGTTGAAGGCGCAAGCGCTGAGAACTGCCCTTCCCCGGCGGCGACGGCAAAGAGATGCAGGTCGGCAGAGGTTACCCCAACCGAAACCAGCCAGCTGACTGAAACCAACGCTACCTCCCCTTCCAATAGCTCGAACAGGAAAAAACGGAGGAAGAAGACCTCAGATTAACCTTCAACACTCCAAGGCTGCTACTGCAATCATCAGTAAGAAGCTTTCTGTGTTGAATACAAAAGCCCACATAACATCCATACAGGAGCCATGGGTGTGGAAAAATCGCATCTGTGGCATTGGAGGTGTTCGTGGCACTACGATACTCTGTGACGAGCGGTCCGAGAGACCAAGGGCTTGTCTTGCTGTGTCGAACCTTCTCTCAGCGATTAAGCTTGGACAATTTTGTGGCCAAGATTTGGTTGCTGCAGCCATTAGCTACGAAACGAATGGAAATTGGAAGACCTTCGTCGTGGCGTCAGCTTATCTCCCCTATGATTCGGTAGTGCCTCCACCACCGAGGGCAATTGCTGAACTCATTGACTATTGCGACACCAGGAAGATGGGCCTAGTTATATGCTGTGATGCCAATGCTCAAAACACTGTTTGGGGCAGCAGCAAATGCAACATGCGAGGAAACCATCGCCTGGATTTCATTCTATCATCTGATCTTACTATCAACAATGTTGGCTCGCAACTAACTTTTGCGACGTCAAGAAGACAGGAAGTGATCGACCTAACTTTATCAAATAGATACTTTAAGGCGGTTACTAACTGGAGGGTCTCTTCGGAGGTATCCCTCTCAGACCATAGATATATCGAATTCCAAATCGGATGCGAAGCCATAACTTCGCAGGAGAGGAGGAATCCGAGAAAAACCAACTGGATACGCTTCAGGGAGGAATTAGGGAAAACTCTCAAAACTCCAACCAAACTCAGGACGAGACAAAAGGTAGAGGAAGCTGTTCAAGACCTGTATAGTGCCATTACTAGCTGTTTTGAACTGACGTGCCCAGTAAGCAAATCCCCCGCAGAACACCGGTTCCCTGGTGGAGCTCGGAACTGCAAAGAATTCGTAGAGAAGCTAGAAAGCTTTTAAATAGGTCACTCGAGACTGATTTGGAGAAAGACTGGAATCTCTACCGATCGAAGCAGAAGGAATATAAGAGGCTAATTCGGGTATCGAAAAGTGCTTCTTATAGGAATTTCTGCGAAAAGATTGAAACACTGGGTGAAACTAGTAGGTTGGTTAAAGTTCTGAAAAAGGGCAAACCAGCCAAACTGGACTCACTTAGAAAACTTGATGGCACCTTCACTGAGATGAAAGCGGAAACTCTTAATTATCTGCTGGAGTCTCACTTTCCGGGTAACCAGATTACAATTGGTTCACAACCAGCCCCGATTACCGAGACTATGAGTGAGCCAAGACAAACAACTCGGCGTAGCTGGTATATTGCGAAGGCCGTGGTGACGGACGAGGCCATTAAATATGCTTTTGCGTCTTTTGACGGCTTCAAGTCACCTGGTACGGACGGAATATACGCAGCCATGCTGCGGCAATGTACAAACCAGTTGCTACCGACTATGAATAAAATCTTCATCGCTGTCCTAGCACTGGCATACATTCCAACACCCTGGCGTACAGTTAGAGTGGCATTTATACCTAAAATTGGCAGAAGTGACTACTCACTCGCCAAGAGCTTCAGACCAATAAGTCTGACTTCCTTCTTGCTGAAAAGCATGGAAAGGCTGGTCGAGCTTCACGTGCGCAAAACTGCTTTGCGATTGCACCCACTATCTCAGATGCAACATGCCTATCAACGCGGAAAATCCTGCGAGACTGCGCTCCAAAATCTAGTTGGTAGAATTGAAGGCGCGCTTGACAGAAAAGAATACGCGATGGGCATTTTCATCGATATTGAGGGTGCTTTTGACAATGCGACTTTTGATAGCATGTGCAGCTCCGCCAGACAACACGGAGTAGACGAACCATTGGTGTTGTGGATTAAAGCAATGCTAATGAATAGAACGTTGGTTGCGGATGCGGATTGTGGCCGCTATGTTATGGCGGGGGTAAACAGAGGCTGCCCGCAAGGCGGCGTCATGTCTCCACTGCTGTGGTGTATGCTGGTCGACTCTCTGTTGAACGCACTCAACAGTTCTAATATTTACGCTCAGGCGTACGCGGATGATGTTGCCGTGCTTTCTGTTGGATCATGCCTAGCGACTGTATGCGCCAAGGCGCAGGCGGCCCTTGACGTGATCGACGAATGGTGCACTAGGAATGGGCTCACGGTCAATCCTCTTAAAACTGAGGTTGTTCTCTTTACGAGAAGGAGGAAGCTGGTCGGTTTGACTCAGCCAGTGCTAAAAGGCGTCACAATCCAACTCTCCAATGAAGCAAAGTATCTGGGAGTCATCCTGGATAGCAAACTTCTTTGGTCCAAACATGTTGAGCTGAAGACTGCCAAGGCGCTGTCTGTTTTCTGGCAGTGCAAAGGCATTTTCGGCAAGACATGGGGCTTATCACCGAAAAGAGTCCTATGGATTTATACGGTCATGATAAGACCATTTATAGCATACGCATCGGTTGTTTGGTGGAATAAGCTTTCACGTAAATACGTCACTGCTGCTTTTGCCAAACTCCAAAGGCAGGTATGTCTCGGCTGCACGGGGGCCTTCCCCAGCACGCCTGGCTCCGGCCTAGATGCACTATTGAAACTTCCGCCCCTTGATGTTTACATCATGGGCTGTACAATCAAGGCTATCTCACGTCTTACAAGAGGTGGCTTTTGGTATAACTCGTACTGGAGTTTTGATGAACTTGCGCAACGGTTGTCCTTCGACTCCTGTCTTATGGATATGCCGTCTGATGCGATGACACCGGAACTTCGGCTAAAGTGCAAATACGAGGTCGACTTTCCTCGTGTCCAGGACTGGCTCTGGCCGGTCTCTGAACCTGGAAGGGAATGCAGTCGAATCTTCACGGATGGCTCCAAAACCGATCAAGGATCTGGTGCTGGTGTCTTCGTGGGAGCGATAACGTTAGACTTTTCTTTCCGTTAGGCAAATATGCGTCAGTCTTCCAAACAGAGACTTATGCTATCCTAATGGCCATGGACTATGTTACGAGGAACAGGTGGAGGGGGCGAAGTATCTGCGTCTGTAGCGACAGTCAGGCTGCGCTTAAGGCCTTACTCAAACCCTTAACTACCTCCAAAATAGTACGTGAATGCAAGATATCTCTGAATTCGGTCGGAAGGTCAATTCACTTAAACTTGTCTGGGTCCCGGGAAATGAGATCTCCGATGAACTTGCTAGACAAGGCTCAGAGGGGGACCTCTCAGGACCTGAACCAGCGATCTGTCTGCCTGCGTCCTCGGTTAGGGCTTCCATTGACGGTTGGGTTTCCTATGAACACAATCGCCGTTGGCATGACTCTCCAGGGTGCAGACAGACTAAGCAAATGTCCCCGACGTCTGTGGGAAATCCGCGGCATTCTTGTTGTCTCTCAACAGAAAAGACTGCAGACAGACTACTGGCGTTCTTACGGGACACTACGCTTTTGCCAAACACCTTAAGGTGCTAGGCCTAAGCGACACCACCAACTGCGAAGCCTGTGGAGAAAGCGACGACACTGCGGAACATTTCCTCTGTGATTGTACTGCTTTTGCTCGTATCAGGTGGCAGGTATTTGGCGCGGATATGGTCAGTGCTGTAAATCTAAGGACCTTATCATTGAAGCGCCTTCTCGTCTTTCTTAGAAAAACGAGTAAATTCCCACAGTAAAATGTGGTGTGTCTGCCTGGTAGTACAATGGACCAGTATTGAGTCTGAGTGCTCCAGTGCAGAAAGTCTCACACACCCCGACCAAAAAAAAGGTGGATGGTGAGGGGTGGAGGAGCGCAGATTTGAGGGAGGCGGTGCAGCGATTAAAATCAAAGAGGAGGTGGTTAGAGTTGACCTTCTGCAACATACGGGATATCGGCTCGTTCAAGCCGTACGACGTGCGACGGGTGGGAAGGTAGAAAATAGGAGGGGATCTTATATACAATATAATTTAAAACATTTGCTAAATAAAAATAGTCCTCCAATCTGCAGAACTTGCAACGTAGCACTTGATATCTCTCATGTCTTAGAAGACTGCATAATATCAAAACCAGTTATAAAATCCATCTTCAACAATGTACCAATCTACGATATATTAAAAAATCCAAATTCCGAAAATATCCAAAATATAAATAAATTTCTCGTTTATATAAAATTTAGTCCATACTTTTAACTTAGTCCCTAATGAATAGAGCCAATAGTCTCCGCAGCTAGGCTCTTTAATCTTTTATACTACCTTGTAATTTCAATTACCTGTTAGTAAACGATAATAATAATAATATAATTTAAAAGGTAGGAACAATCAATAGAGCCAGTATGAAGACGATGTATAAGCAGAACATCAGCTACATCTCTTCTTTTTTCAAGGGTCTGAAGGTTTATTAAATTAAGGCGTTCGTGATAAGGTGGTAAGGTTTAGGTTAGGTTTAAGGTGGCTGTCGGTAGAAGCCGACACACTTAGACCAATTTAGGTTCAATGTCGTACCACGCATGTATTATCATTGTATATAAACTCTATAGTAAAGGGTTTTTCAATAAGAGCGCTACAAAAGTTTTTTTTAAATAAAACAAAAACGGTTTTGGATATCAATGAAATTCTTTATTCCTGCGAAAGTACGTTCGATGCCATTATGTATGGAACTCGAATTCTTTTGCATGGCCACCACGGGCACGGTTGCAGAAGTCCAGACGCTGAACCCAATTTTCGACGGTTTTCAAGCATAAATCGGCCAATACGGCTGCAATTTCACGTTCGATATTCGTACGAAGTTCATCAATCGTCGCTGGCTTGTTGGCATAGACCATAGTCTTGACGTAGCCCCACAGGAAATAGTCTAACGGCGTCAAATCGCACGACCGAGGCGGCTAAGCGACTGGAACATTTCGTGAGATAACACAGTTTCCACGTGAGATAACACGGTTTCCACGTGAGAAAACACGTTGAGGCCACTGACTCCGAATTTCGGTAGTAAATTTTAATAATTTCGACTCGTTGTTGGCTCGTATATCTTTCCATCATGAAATGGCAAACCTTACTGAAGAGAAATGTCAAAAGAGCGGCAAGAAATTCGGCGTCGTTTGCTGTCCCTGTCGCTCTACTTTTGTAGCGTCCCTGTTGAAAAACCCTTTACTATCATGAAGACCATCGACGGTGTCACCGCCTGGTGGACTAGCATGGCATGTTACCTCCCACATGCCAATGCACAAACCATTTATGGATTGCAAAACTTTATCGCATTCATGTTCATCCAATTCCCCAAAAAGAATGAAGATGAATGTTTGCTTACATTTGGAAATGGCTGGGCGGCTCTGGCTTTGTCGTTAGAAAAGGATGGATAATGATAGCTTTTTATATAGCAAGAAAGACAACAGTTTCGTGTTTTGTTTTCACAAATGCATGATTGCAGGTGTGTGTGTAGTGACTACATTGCAAATTGTTCATCTATGCGTGTAAAAATAAAATAAAATTATGGTATAACCGATATTGGTTATTGTTATTTCGTTTTTGTGCGTTTTTTTAGCCAGAAATTAGCAGTCATTCTTTAACGTCCCAACAGATTACAGGAGGGCAATTTGGTTGAAACATGGAAGTGTGTTTACTACCATAAAGCGTCCAATAATGTGTGAAAATCATTTTTATTTTAAGGACATATACATAGGTATATGAGAAGGAAAATGACACAGGTAGCGTTGGTGATTGACGGTAGGGCGGAAAGGTGAAGGAATTATTATCGGGTAGACTTATGCCATATTATTTGTTTGCTCTGAACTCTGATGGAAGTTTGGGGTAGGTTATGTTTTCTGGTATTTAATACAATTGGTATGTATGTATATGATCGTTAAAGGAGAGTTGCATTTCAGCGGTGAGGATTCTTAAATGATTTTCTTTATAATTCATATTTGCAAGTGAAAAATGGATATTCATATTTAAAGGTAGGGGCGATTGTGGATAAAGAAAGATGGGAGAATTGTCATCGAGTAGATTGATGGTATATTATTTGTTGGCTTTGATTGAAGTTTGGGGTAGGTTATGGCATTTTGCAATTAGACCACCACAGTCACCTGTAACTTGGTTTCTTTGTATTTAATACAATTGGTGTGTATGTTCACATCGGTGAAGGAAAATCGCATTTCAGCAGTGAGGATTCCCAAATGCTTTATAAACCATATTTGCATGTGAACAAATATTAATTGAGGCAGAGATAAAAAAAGATAAGACAAGTTATAGTGTGTGTACGAGCAAATGCTCAGCTTTGTCATAATATCTGCGGGTATTCATGAACAACTGAAATTGGTTTATTTATTGGCCTTGTAAAAGCACATTTAAATTTCCGAGTACATGTTCCCAGCTACATTGCGAACGATCCTTAAGGGTTTTCACTTTAAAAAGAAAATCGCGGATATTTTCGGACCCGTCAAATGAAATTTGCCACTTTTCAATTTTACAAACTGAACTTACTGAAGAAGTTTGCTGACTTATTGGTGGTGCTTGTCTGCGTTGGGTCGAAAACGAAGCGTTATTTAAAAAATGTTCGAAGTCAGAAAGAGCGTTCTAAGGTCTCGTAGGATTCACATTGGGAGTATTTAAATTCAAATTGTCCAATATTCCAACTAAGGTATATCTCTAATAGACTGCATTTCACGAATGAAAACTCGTTGGTTTGCCTCGAGTCGGTGGCTTCTTCTTGAACAGGTGGACGATGTTCATTAATATCTCGTCGCTCATTATTATCATCACAATTGTGGTTATCTACCATTTGTGGCAAAATCTTATCCTGGCTTAAACCTACACAAGCCTCAAGTGGAGTACTACTAACTATTGGCCTGGATTCCATTGCTCCTGAACTTACTTACTTAACGGGCTCCCGACCCGTGAAGAGTCTCTGCCTGAGACACAGCAGCCTTCCATCCTCTACGATCCCGGGCACGCTGCTTCCAGTTGTCCAGACCAAGCGCTCTGGCATCCGCGATGGCTTGGTCTTTGAAACGGAGGTTCGTTCTTCCTTGCCTTCTCGAACCTGGGGGCTGGAGTTCGAAGATCCTCCTAGCTGGAGCATTATTGTCAGTTCGCTCGATGTGGCCGAGCCAATGTAGTCGACGTATTTTGGCTTTTTGGACTACATCCAAATCTTGGTACAGCTCATAGAGTTCGCGGTTGTATCTTCTCCTCCATTCGCCCTCCTCGCACACAGGACCACAAATCCGCCGAAGAATTTTACTTTCGAAGGAGCCAAGTATCAGCTCTCCCTTCCTGCTTATCGTCCAGCACTCGGCGCCATAAAGCAGAACTGGCAGGATAAGGGTTTTGTAAAGCATACATTTCGTCCTCGAGTTAGGAGTTTTGAACCCAGTTGTTTTGCCAAACCGAAGTAGTTGCGGTTTCCTAGGGTAATTCTTCGCCGGATCTCCACTAAGGTTTCATTCGTAGAGTTCATGTTTATCGCCGTGAAAGTTTATATCACGGAGCGCTGTGATCGGCCGATGATGTCAATATCGTCCGCATAACCCAGCAGCTGAACGGACCTGTTGAAGATAGTGCCTTCCGTGTTGACACCTGCACTGCGCACTATCTGCTCCAGTACGAGATGGAAGAAATCGCCTAATAGCGCGTTTAGAAAAGACCAAAAAAAACCTGAAACGTTAGCTTACGCTGCTGAACGATGAATTCGCAAAAAGATGGGCGCCACACAATTTTACGGAAAATTGTGAAACCTTGGCCACTTTATTTCTTTGACGTTAATAAAAAAATAATGACGGTAAAATTGGGGACGAAAAGGTCAAACAAAGTATTATGGCCTGAAGGGCAAAATGAAGGGTAAATGACCGGCGTGACCCACTATGGCGTCGCCCGGAATACCAAAAATGGTTGAAAGGGTCGCGTGTCCCGAACTTTTTCCGGGAAAATTCGTTTCAGAATCCTACCAGACTATGACACGACAAATTCCTAACCCAATCGAATTCGAAACTATTCACTACTTAATATTCACTCTACTTATCTTTGTTTCGGAATCCCACTCCTTAGTCCCTTTTTTTCTCTCTAGCAATTTGTCCTCCTCCTGACGTTCCTTGCTGTTATCTCCAGATTCCTCTTCCTTCACGCCTCAACTTAAAATTTTTATTCTATACTTCTCCACTTTTACTTTGACTATTTTTCTTTGTTTCCTCTTATTTCGCACTTTTCCGAACTCCTGTCAACTAAAAACCAGACTAACGGTGGCTACCTTGTGGAACACCAGAGGTGCCTTTAAAAGGTAAGGAAAGAACAGAGCGAAAAGGAACGTTATAAGATCGGTTCTCAAGGTAAGATGAAAACCAATTCAATAGTAGGGGATCGAAACCAATGAAGGAGAGTTTGAAAAGAATCAAACGATGAGATATTTTGTCAAAGACCTTACTACAGTCAGTAGCGATTAAATCCACTTCATTGCCACTTTCTAATGCAGAAAGTGTGACGGAAACAAAGTCAACCAGGTTGGTGGTTGTGGATCTACCTTTGAGGAAGGGGGGAGCTGAGAGACTTGCACTGGAAGGATAATGAGTCGTACATGATACTTTCAAAAACCTTGCGGCTTGAGTAAATGCGAGAGATTGGCAATTGGTCGATAGTTTGATACGTCATTCTTTGGTCCTTTTTTGTGAACTGGTGAAATGAAGGACGTTTTCCAGATTTTAGAGATAGAGAATGTTTAAAGAGATCAGAAATGAAAGGAGAAAGAACCGCAGAACACTTTTTAAGAAGAATGGCTGGAAGGCCGTGGTTAAAATTCATCATTGAGATGAAGAACTGTGTCGCACACCATGGAATTGTCAAAGATGGGTAAAATGAATGGGCCAACGGTATGGTTTTCCAGATAACTGAAGTAAGAGTGATCCGGTGCTGTGCAGTCGTCAGCGAAGGACTGCTTAAATACGCAAGAGTCTGCAGAGAGCGTGTTTACTTTTAAATTCATTTTTATTGCTTATTAATTATCAACTTATATACTAGACAGAAATGATCAAGTCAACAGGATAATTATTCTTAAATAATAGTCTTTATGCGGACGTTCTAAACTTAACTATAACCTTATAATTTTTGCCTTTCGGCCTAAACAAAGAGCGTGTTTAAGAAGCATTGAATGGGCATCTTGTAGAGAAAGTCTTGTCAATGAAGAACCGGTATAGAAAAAGTTTGTTAAGCGATAGAATATCAAGGCCTTCGGCTTTGATGGTTTAGCAGGGAAGATCTTCAGATACGGAAGTGATGTTTGGGTAGGACGCATGTAGCAAACCATCGACCAAGTATGGACGGAAGAGAGCATGCACGTTGACTGGACACACAACTTCACACGTCCCATCTTCAAAAAAGGTGATCCTATATCTCTATCGAGGCATATCCCTCCCAACGTACTGTGGGAACCTTACAAATCGTTGTGCGACAAACTAATCGGCACGTACCAGTGTGGCTAACAGCCCGGCAGATCGATTATAGACCAAATGTTTGCACGGGGCCAAATCCTGCAATAGTCCAACAAATTTCAATACGAAATTCACCAAAAAGGTGGTGACTTTAAACTTTAAAGACGCATATGACAGAATTCAAGGTCAAGTGCTGTACATGGTGATGGCCGAATACGGGACCCCGGCTTGGTCGCGTGAGACTGAAAAACATGCGGTGTAGTTTGCAGTATGTTCTGGAGAAGATAGTGAGCAGGGTACGTGTCAACGAGAAAGGCATTGGAAGAGTTCGTTATCGTTTGACTTACGTTGTTCGTGTTCATAAACAAATTCAAATAACGCGTGGCTACCTTTATCTAGTACGTTAAAAACGTCGACAATTGTGACTGACAGGTTCAGCAGATGACATACAAAAATGTGCACAAAAAGAAAATAAATATTTAACATTTGCAGGTATCAAACAGACATTCACTCCGGCTCACTTGCTTACGAACAGTTAGTTCTTCGGTTTAATTTGAAGATTTTTTTTTAAATCCTTCGATAATCTGGGAAAAACCAAATGCAATATGAAAAAGGATACATTATGTTTATGATGTATGTAAACAAAATTCAATTTTTATGATCCTTTTCCCAATAAGGTCATAAAATTAGTCCTTTTTAAATCCTACAGTTACAGTTTGTAACATACCTTAATATAGCCCGTAGATCCGTAAGTTACTATAGGGTGCTTTTTATAGAGGTATACAATTTCTAATAGGGATAACTGTCAAAGTAGCTGTCATACTAATAAAGTGTGTCAGACTTTTCTTTCAGTATACTTTGACAAATCACTATGATTTGAAAGACTTGCACCAGAACAACGTTTACTAGTCTTGGAAATTTATTTATAAGGCGTTTGGCGATCAATGAGGGCAAGACAAAGTATATGCTGTCATCAAGAAAGGACACCCAACAGACAGAAAGTCACTATAGACAGACATAAATTTGAGGTGGTTAAGGACTTTCTCTACCTAGGCTCCGTAATGAACTCAGGCAATGCCACCAGCGCTGAGATTAAACGAAGAATAACTCTTGCCAATCGCTTTGGGCTAAGAAAGCAGTTGAGTAGCAAAGCCCTCTCTCGAACAACTAAAGTGACCCTTTTTAAGACCCTAATAATCCCAGCCCTTCTCTATGGTGCAGAGGCATGGACTATATCAAAAGCGGATGAGGTCATTCTTGGTTGTTTTGAGAGGAAAATCCTTCGAATAATTTTTGGTCCCGTCTGCATAGACGGTGAATGGAGGAGGAGATACAACGACGAACTGTACGGGCTGTACAGCGACATCGACTTAGCCAGAAGAGTGAAGGTCCAACGACTGAGGTGGCTGGGTCATGTAGAGCAAATGGACGTGAATGCTCCGGCCCGGAAGATCTTCGAATCCACACCCGAGGGATGGCGCAGTAGAGGAAGACCACGACTCAGGTGGCGCACGCAAGTGGAAGGGGACCTTAACCAACTTAGCGTGAGAAACTGGAGACAGCTGGCCAAAGATTGTGCTGGCTGGGGCCGCTTGTTGGTTGTGGCCCAGGTCCACCCCGGACTGAAGCGCCACCCTAAGTAAGTAAGTAAGTGACGACTTTCTCCTTAAATTAATAAGTCCCGTACTCGTATGTTTAAACACCAATTTTAAGATCGAAAAGACGTAACCTTGAGTGAATCGGATCAGAGAATATGTTCAAACCCATAAAGTCATACCCAATGATAGCTAACGAACACGGGTCAACTTGATCTATAAAACTTCAATAAGCCACATCCATATGCACTTATGTACGAAAATTTCCTGAAATTGAAAACATTATTGAAATGCGCTTGCAAGTGCTGCTCACCGTATGATTATCTTCAGAGTATAATCCGCAAACGAGCTCCAACATGTTATTAAATGACATTCCACACCACAAACAAAATTAGCTTCTCTGTTGCCGGAACTTTTGCCTTCCCACAACACAAATACACACACACAAAACTGCACACGGATTTCAAAACGACTTTGCACTCTCGCATTTGATGCTCGAATTTCACCCCCGGGTTCACGCAATGCCGATCCGACCAGTTAAAGCTACTCGAAAAGAAAATTGCAATAAAATATTGTAACTCAAATAAGCGATAGTAAATTTTACACGAGTGACTGGGAAACAGCAGTGGAAAGACTAATCGAGTTATATTATAACAAAGCCACGAACGCGCTTAGTTATGCAATGAAAAGGAAAAACATAATCCTAAGATAAGAATGGATGACACCTTCCACTTGATATTCACAACTGGGAATTCATTTTAAATTAACTTCTTCCCCAAAACTGATAAGACAACTTCGTGAAACCAGATAACACACTTCAAGTTTGAACTCTGTTCATTCACGAAGATGATTGACAGTAAACTAACGAACGAATTTCGGTCAGAGAATAACAAGTGACCGACCTACAATTTAGTGGTGTATTTCAATTTTCCATTAGATACATTTATTCACGATTAATTGGTACAAATTAAACGAATTAAATGACGCCGCTGTCATACTCGTCGGAGTAAGTACTGCCTTGCTCCAACCAAAGGGGACACAATAAGTGTAGATACAAAGGTATGTAATGCGAGCGAACCAAACAAGCTCGTCATAATGATGTCATCTATTTCCGGAGATGACTTATTTTTGACAAGTTCACGGCAAGATGAACTCAGAATGAGGTGCGCTTGTTAAGGAAGTAGGCACACCAGTTACAAGAGTTACATTTATATCTACGTCCACTTTTGCTATAAAAAGGTTAAACGGACGACGGGTTTATTATGTTAGCCGGGTGTTATCGATATAGCACTGGCAACAAGAATGCGAGTTTTGTTTATTCGGATCTGCCCCCGAAATACCCCATTCTATATTTTATGTTCGTTTATCAGCAAAAGATAAGGGAGCTTTGCGAATTTTTAGCAAAGCATTTGCTCTACATAAACTCGTACTCATTAAACTGTGGGAAGTGTTCTTGTTCTTGCCTAATGACTGCGGCAATAGTAATGCATAACGAAGGGCATTATTGACGACTTGCACTGCAATTGAATGACTGTTGACTGCTAAGGAAAATTTACATTTCAGATTAATGAAAGTAATTACTGGTAATTGTGATTTCCTCTAAAAAGAGGAAGAGTGCGGTCTATGTTCGGATTTGACGAAGGATGTTGTGTTAGAAATGTGAAAACACGAAACACTGACTATAATGAGGCTTCTTCTTCTTTTCTTAATTGCCACGCTGGGATCAGGATTAAAGGGATCACAATCCTCTCACTTTATTGCATTTCTACTGGTCCCCAGGTGGGGTTCGCTGGTTCGACCTTAATCAATATTGCCAGGCGAAGGCCGAGTCAGGGGGTGGGGGGTCACAGGGGTTTGAACCCCCCCCCCCCCCCCCGATTTTTTTTAAATCATACTTCTCCGCATCAGTATGAAATTTCTACTCAAATAATTATTGATTATGTTAAAAATTTCTGATTTTAGTTTTAACTCTTACAGCACCTGAAATTGAGAAAATGTTTAGCCCTTACTGTGGCAAGAATTTTTTTTTTTTTGCATTAAAACTCATTTATTAATTCGATACACATTTTAAATAAATGAAAAGTAAAACGAAAATATAATTTTGTTGGATTTGTTATTAATAAAGCCGAAAAACAGGTGGCACTTATTATAAACCACCGACGCTGCTGTGTCCGACAATGTGGTACTGCTGAAAGCACGATTTGTTCTTTCCCAAGCAAAGTGGCACATTTCAGACCCCACAAATCCAATCGGTGCGTGTCTGCCTTTTTGTTCTTCTTCTACAAGGTGGCGCAAAAGTAATCCTCCTATCAGAAAATGCTATAAATTTTGCGATTGGCCCCTAATGTCAGTTCTGTTTTGACATTTGTGTAGTAAACACATGCGAAATACACGTTAATAAACAACGTTACGCTACACTGCTCCAGAACGCGGAATATTGGTGACTATTTATTTGAGCAATAATCGGTCGGTGACTTTGGCACAACGTGAATTTCGTCGCAGATTTCCTACCCGTCCAACGCCTACTGGTGAAACACTGCGACGTTTAGCCGCTCGCCTCGAAGAGACTGGCACAACACGAGATGCTGCCAGGCGTGGCAGACCCCGGAGTAGCCGTTCTGCAGAGAATATTGCTGTTGTAGCCGCAGATGTCATGGAAGCGCCGTCGACATCGACCAGACGACGTGCCACGCAAATGGGTATCAGTCGACGGTCTTTACAGCGAATTTTGGTACAAGATTTGAAGATGTTTCCATACAAAGTCCAGACGGTGCATCAGCTGTTAGCTGCTGACCGCCAATCGCGTCTAACATACGCTCAAGCCATCCTTAATCACCACCAAGAAGAAGATGATTTTTCATCAAAAATAATCATGAGTGATGAGGCCCATTTCCATCTTAGCGGGTACGTAAATAAGCAAAATTTACGCTTCTGGGGCACTGAAAATCCGCGTGTTACCCACGAAGAGCCATTACACCCGCTCAAAGTCACTGTATGGTGTGCTGTTTTCGCTGGAGGAGTCATCGGACCTTTTTTCTTCGAAGATGTCGCGGGCCAAACGGTTACTGTGAATGGTGAGCGCTACAGAACAATGATCAACGAGTTCTTTTTGCCGCAACTTGATGAATTGGGATTGGAAAACATGTGGTTCCAACAGGACGGTGCAACGGCACACACTGCACGTGCCACAACCGATATGCTGAAGGATGCATTTCCCGGGCGCCTAATCTCCCGTTTTGGCGATTTGCACTGGCCAGCAAGATCGCCTGATTTGACCGCTCCAGACTTCTTTTTGTGGGGCTTTTTGAAGTCGCGGGTTTATGTCAACAAGCCTCAGACTCTTGCAGCTCTTAAAGACAATATCCGTCAACAATGTGAGGACCTATCGCCGGAAGTTTTGGCCAAAGTGATGGAAAATGCCATAAAAAGGGCTCAAATGACAATCAACTGTGGCGGCGGCCATTTACATGACATCATATTCTCGACTTGATGTAAAAAAAATTAAAAGACCAAATAAAAATAATCCACAAGAAGAATCAAAGTTTTTCATTTTTTTTTAAATTACAGCCAAAAAACATCGGAAGGTTATTTTTGCGCCACCTTGTACGAGTGCTGCGTACCGGCTGGTGTGATGAACCAGTAGCTCTTATATCAAAAGCACAAATGGCTTAGACTTTTTTATTGATATAACTGGTATGGAAGTAGGTGAATTGGTCACTACTACTGGCCTTTTATTCCTACTCACAATAGTTTCTGTTAGTAAACCTCCAACCACATCAAGCCGAAACTGTTTTGATGTAAGTTTTGGTTTTCCAGTTAGTTTATATAAAATGAAAGAGTTGACAACGGATGCATCTAAAAAATAGAAAAAAATTCTATGCCACCACTTGTTGCCTTTTCTGTTAATCTTATAGGAGGACAAAAACTGATCAAAATGATCAACAAAATTCATATTCATATTGTAGTCTTTTACGGCCTGAATAGACGTAATTTTGTTGATTGCTCAATTGTTTTCCCGTCGTTGGAGCTCAATAGTTTGCTCAGGGTCATGGTAGTTTGAAAGGATATGTATGCATCTCTTGTCTTTCCATTTGATGATTGCCAACGTATCAGTTGCATACCAATCAAACTCACCGCGGTTCATTTGTCTATCAGGCTTGAATTGAGGTAAAAATTTCCGCGTTATATTAACCGTACCGCATGCGTGTATCTTTGACGCTTTTAAATATTCCATCAACGGCACGCTAGTAAAAAAATTATCAAAAAAGCATAGGTAGTGTTTGTTTATCAACTCTGACGTGAGACTTTTTACCACTCTTGCTCCAAGGTTCGTTTCGATATTTCCGTCATCAGATTTTCCGGTATAAATGTCGAATTTCCAGCAATATCCGTTTTTATCGGCTAATATCCAAACTTTATAGCCCCTTTTGTTGGGTTTGTTAGGCATATATTGCTTTAGAGAACTCCGTCCTTTGAATTTGATCATAGATTCGTCAATAGCTATTTCCTTTGAAGGATGTAAACATTTAGCGAAATTCTCTGACAAAGTATCTAGTAAAGGTCTTACTTTGTACAGTTTATCGTACGATACGCTTGATCTGTCTGGCATCACGGCGTTATCATTTAGATGAAAATTTGAGAGAATAAATTCAAATCTTTTTAGACTAATTAAAGATGAAATATACCGTCCCGTATCATAGGCTCACTTGACCAGTAGTCTTTATAGCATGGCAGCTTTTTAATTCCCATCAATAAGTTAACGGCTAAAAAGGCCTTAATTTCAACGACATTAGTTTGGGCGTATCTTTGACCTGTCCGATTATACTTTTGTTCAGCATATAGGTTGGTTTGAAAAGTAATGTGCTTTATAAAGTCTCCCGTTAATAACAGGTTGAATAACTGGAACGGAGCTGGATCATTCAGTTCCAACACATGATTCGTCAAACCCTGCAACCCATCAAAGTCACTTACCGCAGATGGCTTACAATTTTTACCCCAATTTGGTTGATGTGTTTTAAAATTTGGTGGATTTGTATTAGGTAGTTGACTCAATGGAACCTCGTCGCTTTAATCCCATGAAGAATATTAAATTATTTAAATATTTTGCTCAGCTGGTTCGGTTTCTTCCTTAGAATTAGAATCACTGTCAACGACGGATTCTCGATCTGATGGAATCTCCAGGTCCTCGAACAATCTTCGAATACGCTCTTCATGTTTTTCAGTTACGTCCATTTCAAATAGTTTGACTAACAAGAAAATAAACGAAAGTGGCGGTGGTTCAGTATGAGTACCACATAAAAAAACATGCACTGACAAGTAATAAATCAATATTTACGCTAAACCATGAAAACTACTTACCGAGGAAAGTATTTTCGAACAGTATATCTTCACTATTAAATATAACATAAACCACACGCAGCTGCAATTCACTTGAAAAAACAACTTCTTTGCCGTCTGACAATTTTGGCTATACTACGTGGCTGTATGTCCTACTCACGACGAAGAAGCATGATACAAAATAAATTGCAAACAAGAACAGTTATAGAGAATGAATGGTACAATTCTTAAACCTTTGCGAAAGCCGGCAAAAAAACAAAACGTACATGGTTTAAATTATGTACCATCAACGCGCATTGAGTCAAACACACGTGGTTCAAATTTTGTACCCGCTGCGCCGTAAGATGAAAGGCAGTTTTAACGGAGTTCAACCTTTAGTACGCGAGTCTCATCCAGAAACCTTATATGTGCATTGAAGCGCACACTCTCTAAACCTGGCATTAGGGCATTCTTGTCAAATTCAGCCTATTTCCAACACTATTGGTACCAAAAAATTCGTTGGATTTTTTTTTTTAAATTATCGGCAAAGCGCACACATTTGTTGCAGGAAATGATTAAACAAAATTATGCTCAAAATAAATGGAAAAATTTAACAGCAATGTGTGAAACACGCTGGGTGGAAAACCATAATTGGTTGATGAGGTTTAAGGAAATTTTTGAAGCGATAATTGACGCTTTGGAAGAGTTGTGTAGTGATAAGGACTCTGATACGTCATCGAAGGCGAGTTGCTTTTTAAGATCTATTTCAGCTAGTGATTTTGCAGTAAGTTTATGTTGTATGATTGTTTTGTTTACATTTACATTTCCACTTTGTAAGATCTTACAATCCCCTTCATGCGACTTAGTGTCTAGATTGGAACATGTGGAATTAATAACACACACATTCCAAGGAATACCATTCCGGAATTCAAAACAATTTTTGAGACTGCACAAAACTTAGTAAATGTTGTGGATGAAAAACTTAAAATTTCACGAATTGTGTCAAGGCATCAGGACAGACAAAACATGAGCACAACTGATCCTGAAACCTATTTTAGGATAAGTATAATGATTCCTCTTGACTTTTTAAGTCAGCTTAAAATGAGATTTAAAAACCATAAGTCCATACTTTCCTCTTTGTGCATTTTGATTCCATCGATCCTTGGCAAAAACGAACAAAATTATAACGAAGAAAACTTCAAATTTTATAAATATTTTTTTGGATTGGGATACTTTAAAAGCTGAATTTACGCTATGGAAGACAAAATGCCATACACAAAAAGATATAGAGCGTTCAAAGAGTGCAATAACAGCTCTTGGGGAATGCAATAAGAATCTGTTTCCTGAGATCCACAAGCTTCTTAAAATTTTGGCGACACTACCGGTTTCAACATGTACACCGGAAAGAACATTTTCGACAATGAAACGTCTAAAAACTTATCTAAGAAATTCTACCGGTGAAGAAAGATTAACAGGATTGGCGTTAATGTCAATTCATCGACAAATTGAGATTGACGCTGAGGAAGTTTTAGATATATTTGCAGCGCAGAGGGCCAGAAGATTAAATTTAATTTTATAAAAATGATTCCTACCTACATGTTGAGTAATACTGTTTGTAGCAATAAAATCTTAAAGAATGATGATATGTACCTAATAAATAATAACTTAAAATTATTTAAAAAAAATATTGGAAAAGTTTTTTAGTTTTTCAAATTTGTTTGAGAGTTTTCTTGGAAAAACTAAGTATGCAATAGTATTTTATTAGGAAAAAGTATTATTATTTACCTAGGAAAAAAAATATTGAAAATCGTTAAAGCAGTTTTTTTTAGACCGGTTTTATTTTAATTTTTGAAAAATATTTTGCAAGTTTTTGAGTACATATTTCAATACAAGGAAATCTGTAGTTTTCATCTGGAAAAAAATCTGGAAAAATTCAATATACCCGTTTCGAGCATATTCAAAAAACCAAAAAAAGTTATGTATGAATTTGATCATAAAAGCCTTCCTAAACTTTAAATTTAATTGAAATCGGTTTTGTTGTTAGCGAGAAATTCTGATGTTAAAAAATCGGTTCTATAGGAGGTACCGTTTTAAGATAAATCTCGCAAAATCTATTCTTACCAAAAGATAGACTGTTTTATCTAAATCGTTAAGGTCGTTTTTAGAAAAATTAAGTTTAAACAAACCGTTATATGACATATAGCTACCATTGTTTTAGAGCTAAAATTTCAATTTCAACAACGCCTAGTGTGAGTAAAACCAAGTTTGCAAATCGGCCCATCCGCTTAGGCTGCAGATCTGCAAACAGGCAGACGGATGAACAGAATTTTCCAACACATTTTTTTCTACTTCCCTATCATCGTAATGTCATGTTTAATTGTTATCTCAATTTTTTTTTTGCACCAATCCATAAAGTGCCTTATATATATGTAGTATAGTACCTTAATCTCAATTAAAAATTGTGTTTGGTTGGTTTGGTTTTCGGCTAAAATGGGATGTTTTAATTTTATTTATTATATCTAGCTACCATTCAGAAAGGTACATACTGATTGGTGTATGGAAAAAATATATACCCCCCCCCCCCCCCCCGAAAAAAATTGTCTGGCTACGCCCTTGCGGGCCCAGGCCTCTCGATTTCGGATCACTTTTTAACTGAGATACCGGTTTTTTGTAGAACAGTTATTTACAAGCTTTTTTTACTATGGGAGGGGGGGTCTAACCACTTCAAATGGAAAAAAATATTTAAAAATAAGGGTAATACTTACAATTAAGTATTGCACATTTTTTTAAAGCTAAAAGTCGGTTCTATCATCATGTTTTTAAATATTAATAGTTTTTGAAAAAACTAATTTCAAACTCAAAAAATAAAAAAAAATTTATATTATCTTTATTCCAAATTGTGAGACTACGTACTAATTTTTTTACTATTTTTATGCTGTTATTAGTTTTTAATCGAATACTGAAAACTTGATGGTTTTAAGTCTACTAATTTTCGAGAAAATTGAAAATTACGAAACCTACTTTTTATTAAATTTTTATTTAGGTATGGACTTTTTTTTCCTTGACGTCAATGAATAAATAACAATATACATAATTCTAATAAGTAGAAAACATAAGTAATTTAGCGTTACCTAGAATGCAAGCATTACGGTACGGCGTACAAACAGTGAGGTTATGTATGGGCGGGCATGCTGCCCCCTGCAACCCCCCTGCTCGGGCTCACTATAGGATTTGGGGTAGGTAAAAGGTTGGGTGTATGCTTGTAAAAAATGCTTAAAAATAAGTGTTCTACACCAATCTGTCGTTAAACTTTGTCGCCTGAGTTGTCGGACTCTCCCCCTGAGGCCAACCAAATGATGGTGGTACATATTGCATTTGTGTGTTCCTAGAGTTTTTAGGCCTGATTATTTTTTACGATTTTTTAGAAGTCAGAAGTAAGTGACGACTAGCATGTCCAAATAACTTTTGTTTTTTTACGATTTTGACACACACATGCTCCCATTATTGATTATTCTCTGATCGTCCGTTTACTATAGCGGGTGATCTCTGAGATGATAAATGTGCGCTGCGCTCGCATGAATGATAAAATTGCCTAGGTGTGATTTCTCCCTTTAGTCCCCTTTGACGAACAGCGCTGTTACTTTAAAGGGAGCACTGTAGTAAAACTTAGCACGTCCCTGTACGGGAACCCTAGTAAAAAAAACATAGGGACGGGCTACAGTCCGCTTGGGCGAACTGTTGGATACCCTATTCTTATTCCTATCCCTCATAAGTGGGTGTGACAAGTCTTAGTATGGTTGAATTGTTAAGAACGCTCTACATATTTTGTTGTGTAAATTCAGAAACGTCAAACATTTGCGTCACTGCTTATTTCCGATGCTTATGCGATGCAAAGTTTAAGCTGATGCGTTGCTGATTGAATATGGCGTTTGAGTTTTAGAACGCATTGTTTAAATCAAACATTTTAAATGGAAGTTTTGCTAATAAAAGTTTTAGTCCATAACTTTGATCGTAAAGACGATAAATTTAGTTTTAATATGTGTGAAGCAAGAAGAAAGTATTCGAAACGCATACGGACTTTAATTAGCAGATTTAAAAGAAGGAAAATTCCTAAGATTAGGGACTATTTCAAAGTTCTAGAAGAATATACAGACGATGTTTTTCTAAATCATTTTAGAATGTGCCACTCCACCTTCGATGTAAGTCCACTAATGATTTAACTTTTCTAAATGAAAACCAAACCATGTTTCTAGGATTTGCGAAAATCATTAAATCCTTTTTGGACACCTTCTTATACATCTTCTTATAGTATCTATCAATTAAAATGTTTGTTTACTTACTTTTCTTCCTCTTCCGACATTTTTCTTGCTTTTTTCCGGCGAATCAACAGCGCATCAGGTATTTCTGTGATGCTTTTTTTCGTTATGTTTGCGCATCAGTTTCATCAACTTTGCAATAATGAACACTTGGCGTTGAAAGTGATGCCAATAGTTGCGTTAATGAACATTTTGCAAAGCATCATGATGCCAGTGATGCGTTACTGAATTTACACGTTATATAACATTTAAAGGATTTTATCAAAAAAAACGAAGCTTTTGTAAAAAAACGCTCCCTAGCTCAAAACTTGGTTTTTCAATAAAAATGTTTTATTTAATTGTGGGCGTGTCAGTAGGCGGATTTAAAAAAAATTAACACATGAGCATAAAGGGCCCCTAGAGAGTATATATTATAAATTTCAGCTCCTTAGCTCAAATTTTGGTTTTTCAATAAAATTGTTTTATTTAATTGTGGGCGGATTTTGAAAATTTTATATCACGAGCAGTTTTAGGAGTCATAGATCATATATACAAAATTTCAGCTTTCTAGCTCAAAATTCGATTTTTTCCAAAATTTAGTTTTTTTTTTGAGTTTGTTTGCGTGTCTGTGGCGGATTTCAAAAATTCGTAAACTTGATTATTTCGAGACCCTAGAGAGTATATGGTTAAAATTTCAACTCTCTAGGCCCAGTTTAAAGGCCTAATTTTTGCCGACGGACAGACGGACGGACGGACGGACGGACGGACATGGGTAGATCGACATTACTATCGATGCTGATCATAAATATAGTAAATTTTAGGGGTCTACGGTCAATATTAAGGTATGTTACAAACTATGCATCAAAATTAATATACCCTTAGAATAGGGTATAATAATAAAACATATAAATTGGGTGTTGGATGTTGTATGACTAGAGTAAGCACTGACCGGCGTCAAGCTGACAATGCAGTGTTGTTGTTGTAGCTTTTTACTAGAAAAATAAGATTCCGGCGATAAAGCCACGCAAGCTAGATATCTGGAAATAACAGCAAACTCAGTTGCAAACTGAGTGTGTAGAACTGCAGTAGGATCCAGATGGGGTCTAAAGCCTAGAAGAGTCTATTGGATGTACTTGGCGGTTATCAGACCAATCCTTACTTATGGTATCGTAACTTGGTGGCCTGCGGTATTAAAAAAATGCCACGTGAGCATCTTGGTAAGCTTGCATCTGCATTACAGGAGCCTTTAGGTTCACACCGGCGGCAGCCTTTGGAACTATGCTTAACGTCCTCCTCGTTGGTTTCTTCGGGAAGCTGGTAGCTTCTGAGGCAACCCTCAGACTGAGAAATATACGTGGTAAAGCGCACAAACCGATCACGCGAGGATCTTAATTGCCCACAAGATTCCATATGGTACGGACAACGGACTACTATAGGGAACAAATTGGCAACTCAATAATCGATTTCAGTAAGAAATATAGGACTGTCATCCTGGACCGAGCCGGCTGGGCTTACCAGTATTTAAACGGTTAAAAATTGATTTTGTTATTGGCAATATAACAGGTACCGTAGTACCAAGTAAGCTGACATAGGCGCCTGCCAGACAACTTGCCTTAACGAATCAATGAAGTTGCGTGAGCGGGTCGAGCTGCGTTTCATTCGGGAATTGTGTCCCATTTTCGACTATTAAAATTCAGACTTTAGTCCCGATGGGTTGGGACATATGTCTTGAATTTAATTAGGGACTTATGCCTCACTGAAAGAGGACAAAAGTCCTGAAAAAAGATATTGGGACTTATGTCCAAGCGACATCACTTTCATGCTTAATGGTTTCATGGTTTTTATATTCTCGGGGTTATAAGATAAAATTAACTTGTTTGTGTCTAGGGAATTGTTTTTAAAATCTAAAAGCGAGTATGAAGAAAATAAAAATAATAATTGCAAGACAAATGGCTCCGTGAAGTGTTCTAGAAAAATGGAAGGAGTTTCACTGAAGTTACTATAAAAATCACATAATTTGTTTGTTACTAGGTAGACCAACTGAACTGAGTACATAAAAGAAAACTTATTAGAACTGCTCGAAAACAGACAAACAAATAAAGCACACGACTCGCTTTTATAAGAATTGGTTGCGATTCATTTTCTCTTAGCCATTTTCTATATATGTAATTGTAAAATCAGGAAAAAAAAAGACATACATATGTGTACATAGATTATAATATTCTGTAGATTGTCTGAATTGCAGTAAAAATTGCAATTTGAATAAAAAAGTATTTTATTTTCCCTTTGGATTGCACCTGGGGAAAATCTGTGTTGTCTTTTGGTAAAAACGGAAATGCCAATTCCTTACCTTCACTGCAAGCATTTAAAACACCGACACAGATCAAGATTTTTAAAGCCGCTTATGAGAATAGTTGTTTTTTTTAAACTTTTAGAAACTTACATGAATTAAAACTTTATTAAATCTTTTGAGAATCTGACTATGCAAATTTGTTCAAGATCGCTAGTAGTTTTAGCATTTATGCCAAGATTCTTTGAAATATATTCACCGGTTTAAGTCTCTTTAATGTCGCGTATAAGATTTTGTCGGCTGTATTGTGTGAACGCCTAAAACCTTTCGCCAACAACCTGATCGGCCCATATCAGTGTGGTTTTAGGCCAGGAAAGTCAACCATCGACCAAATTTTCACACTCCGACAGATCTTAGAAAAACCCAGGAATTTCAGATCGATACACATTTATCGACTTTAAAGTCGCCTATGATAGCGTATATAGGGACGAGTTATACAAAGACAGTTCACCCTCAAGCCTGTGTTCGGACGTACAGTGAAGTTCAAAGAATCTTTCCTCAGCCGTACAACACGAATGTGGAATGCTCTTCATTCCCGCTCCATTCTTCCTACACATTATAACCTACAAACATTCAAAACCAACGAGCATCGGCATCTCTCCTCTTCTTCTCACCCTAATTTCCTTAACGCCCGCGCTGTGTAGCTAATACATTAAAAGGGTCCCAACAAATCCCTTTAGTTCGCGCTTATTATAAAAAAAAGACATGTCAAGTTTTGGCATCACCGCCAAACTTGTCCGTTTGTGCAGGATGACGATGGAGAAATTTTGCTGCTCCGTCAAAGTCGGCAATAACTCCACCGAGCCATTTGATGTCGAAAAAGTTTGAGATAAGGCGATGCGCTATCATGTACTTTTTTAACTTCGTTCTTGAAGCAATTGTACGGAACTCACAAGCCAACACCAGAGGTATAATTTTTCAAAATTACGTTCAATTACTTGCTTATGCTGATGATACTGACATTATTGGGAGAACGCGGCGAGGTGTCAGTGGCGCCTTTGCAAGCATCGAAACGGAAGCGGCGAAGATGAGTCTGGCTGTTAATGAGGACACAACGAAGTATATGCTATTAACAACAAAGGAAACGACTCTCAAAATCGGCGACTCGGACAAAACTTCACGATGGACAGATACAACTTCGAAGTAGTTAAAGACTTTGTCTACCTGGGCTAAACTATTACTTCGCAAAATAAGATCGGCGCAGAGATCAAGCGAAGAATCGCTCTTGACAATCGCTGTTTCTTCGGGCTAAGAAGGCATCTAAGAAGTAAAGCCCTCCCTCTTAAAACCAAGGAGATATTATATAAGACCTTTATCATCCCGGTCCTGCTGTATGGTGCAGAAGCATGGATGAAAACTTTCTGGGACGAGTGATATTCGGTCCAGTTTGTGACGATGGAGTGTGGAGAAGAAGATTCAACGACGAACTATACAGCGACGCTGACCTGGTCAAAAGCTAAAAATAAAACGGCTGAGATGGCTGGGACACGTGGAGCGTATGGACAACAATGCACCAGCCCGACGAGTCTTCGAATCCACCCCTGAGGGTCAAGGCAGCAAAGGAAGCACAATTGAAGAACGACCTCAACCAACTTGGTGTGCGTAACTGGAGGCAGCTAGCGAGGGACCGAGCTGGTTGGTTGAGGCCGTGGTCCACCCCGGACTTTAAGCGCTCCCAAAAGTAAAAAAGTAAGTAAGGTTTTTGAGATACAGCCGTTTTTCTAACGTGCCGTTATTCGAGTCTTTTGCGAATCTTAGAAGGTACAACATTCTTACATTTACTCCAAGTATTGAAACGCCAAAAAATAATCAAAATCTTTACAGCTGTTAAGTGTTAACTTAAGAAAACTGATGTTTTTCAAAAGCTTAGCAACCGTTAAAAGAAGAGATTATAAAAAAATATTTCGGAAATCTGTGTATGCAGATTTCTTTTACATGTTGATATAAGGCGACATCACATCTCTTTGAGAACTTTGGTTTTCTTAAGTACTGTTAGTCGAATCGTTTTTGAAAAACTGAGTACGCCATTAAAAAAGTTCAAAATCGTTAGAGCCATTTTTCAGAAAATCCGTGTTGAAAAAAACCATTTGTATGATAGGTACAGGTATTTAAAATGATAGACTAACAACAAAATGCACGTGAGTTATAAGCGAAGTTTGAAGTAAATCCGTCCACCCATTCTGGCTGGAGCACAGATTACCTATAAGAGATAGCCGACTTCCACATCTCCCCCACAAATGGGCGGTGCCTAATGCTCTCTCAAAAATTCCTATCTTTGAAAATATGTAAATATAAAATTGACATTACCTGACGTTTATTTGCAATTAAAATTGCTGTCCAGAGAGGGTTGAACATTTTTGGGGAACAAAAATGCATTTTTTACATCTATTATGGGTTTTGTTACTCACGTGAAGAAGATTAACCGCCATCTCTGCTTTTTATTCTAAAAAAATAAGTTTGCTCCTAACTATACACCTGTTCCATTAAATATCCAACGTGTGTTCATTGTTCAAGCTTCGAATTTGGTTTGCATGCAAGCACTAATACATAATCAGGACTATCGGCAATTCCGGGGGAAAAAAATTCCCCCCGAACATTTTTTGTTCCTTGGAAATTATTCCTAGTATCGTGAATCTCCATCGGAATTTATTTCCCTCGAAATTTTCGAAGTTATGTTCGAAGGCGTTGACAGTTGTCAATCGCCATTAATTTAATTATAACTTAAGCTCATATTTGAGAAGATTTTGGTAATGTATGTTTTTTAATAGAAAATTGTGTTAATGTTATTGATTATTTTATTATACTCGCGTTCGATTTAGTGAAGTGACATAAATAAGTGACATTGGAGGTCCTACGCTGCTCAATTCCTTCCTTGGAAACTTCTAAAATTTATTCTTTGCTCCTATTCGTAGTGAGGCCATTGGCAATAATTGAAGAAGCTAATGCTTGAGTTAAAAAATATTTTAATGAAGCTTCATTAGACATTAAATTATTATCGTCGCGGCTTCCATCACATAAATGTACCATAATTTCCAATTGTCTTTGATTAGTTGAGTTAGACCTATATGTTTATTTTTATATTAAACTAGCTGCACCCGCCCGGCTTTGCCCGTGCTCGAGAATTCTATTGGCCAATATGTTCGAGTAGACTTCCTTATTATTGTCTATATATGTTGGCGTATGTTGCTGCGCCTAAGAAAAGAAGACCGATTTTGGGCAAACTTCACAGAATCACTCTCAGGCCAATACCGAAGATTGCCTGATATGAGCTCAACCCGTGAAAGGGACTGCACGTTTTTCTCCGCATGGCTTAGGCCGTTCACACACCTTTGTTGTTCCGCGTAGGTGCTTGTTGTCTGGCAGGCGCCTATGTCAGCTTACTTTGCGAATCAAACAAAAAAGCGAAACTAAAAAACTTCGATAGAATCACTTTTCATTTTCTTTCACACCGATTGCTATCAATGTGGGAAAAGCAACTTTCCGATGTCCGATTCACAAAAAAAAAATGCAAAAAAATTCAATAAGAGTTATTTGAATACAACTTTGAACAAACGATATCTCAAGAATGAAAGAGCGCACAAACACCACAATAAGATTCAAACGTTCGTGTGGTCTCCCTCTTTCATATGCGCGTCCGGATAATAAAATAGGTGACGTCTGTACGATGGTTTCTTATATGTGCAGTCTCTGTATCTGCATCGGAATTTACACGCATACGCACATATGCATACTCACTCAAATGCCCATAATTCACACACCGATGCAGATACAGACATCGCACATAGAAAACATCCTTTGTACAGACGTCACCTTTCATGGAAAAAAATTTCATTGGAATCGGTTAACGAGTTTGGCCAAACACCGGCAACAAACTCAAATATGGATTGATTTTTATATATATAGATAGATTATCGAAATAAAACTTGAAGAAACATAAAGACAAAATTCTTCTTCTTTTCTAAAGCTAAAGTTTCTTTTTATTTGAGCCACAACAAACCAATGCAACTCTTATTTCACTTTTTTTGATTTAAAATACAAACTTAAAAGCAACCGACTACTTATCCACATACAAAATGCTTAGATATCGAATTTCCACCAGCATACTTGCGAAGGAAGAATTTCGCGAAATTCGGCGGGGGGGGGGGGGGGGGGGGGGATTTTGTCTACGATACCAATTTATTCCGGAGGGAATTTTCTCCCTTTTTTCGAAATTCATGCCAATACCTATTTTTGAAAAATGGGAAATATTCCGGAGGGAATTTTGTCCACGATAGCCCTGAATAGGACGCTAATGCAGTTTTTCAGACGTTTCTTCGTTTGGGATGAATTGAAAGAATCTCTCCCAGTTTACTATCTCGTATAGGTAAACCGTGGGCTCAACTACAGACGGAAAGAAAGGCAGACTGACTGACTGACGGAAGGAAATGCGGACACACCACTTTGCACTCCTCTATAGTCGTTATATCATAACTCAGTTTGAGTTCAAACACCCATGATCTGCATTTCGATCGAAATCGAATTTAGTTCACTTTTCAATTTCACTCGGAATGAAATTTGGTGTTATGCGTTTCGACCGTTTAAGATTTTTTCGAATTCACTTTCGAACTGTCAAAATCCTAAACAAACACAATGTGCAAACACATGGATGCAATAGTTTTACCAATTTTTAATGAAAAAATGCTGGATTCACGCTTAAACCATTCGTAATAACTGCCCACAGATTTGCTTCAATTCACAATATTCATTTCGATCGAAATGCAGAACACACAATTTCACTTTCACCTTGCAAATTCACAAAAAGTAGGGGCCAAAATTTTAGCACGATTGCAATATCGTTCTCTTTACCATACGAGAAAGTCAAAAATGCTAAATTTGCCGGCAAAAATCAAATTTCGTTTTCCATTAGTTACTTCAGATTTTAGATTTGTTGCTCCCAATGAAACATGAACGACGATTCGTTATTGCATTAGTGCACATTTTGGCAGTTCAGTTGTGTATTGCACATGGATGTACTTCGCATGTTGCAGGAAAACGCTTTGGACTTCTAGTGACCAGCTGTTAAATAAATTGGTGTTAATGTAAGTAGTCGCGTCAAACAACCTATATTAGGAAAAAGCAGCGCGACCGGCTCAGTTAGTACAAGTACTGTCATGTTCAAAGGAAAAATCATTGGAAAACCCCGTCAAAAAGGAAATGTGAATGAACGTTCCTATGTACTCGCGAAGGAGAGGCAGGCCTAAAAACTCCTTGATCACACAAATGCAACAGCACCTGCATTTGATTGGCCTCAGTGCCGATGTGATTCCAAATCAGAGGGACTGCCGATAGTGATTCGATGATATTGTCATAAATATGATAATCACAAATCACCTTATCGTTTTCCACCCTAAGTGGCACTATTGGTAGAAATCCCGACACTAAAAAAACCCCGTTGGCACCGGCTGAAATAAGACCCTACCTGGAGGTTGGGGCTATAGTTCGCTATTGTCAGGAAAGCAAACTGCAGGTGGCGATTCAAATGTACATCATTTTTTTTTTTTTTTTTTTTTTTTCAGAGGTCCAAATCCCAGAGCACTCAGACTCGGTAACGTTCCATTGTACTACCAGGCAGAAATCCTCCTTTTGGTGTAGAGGCAAGTGATTGGGTGGCGTATGTTGTTGTTCCCCATGGGGATTGAACCTGCACTGTACATCATAGTACATAGGGAAGTTGTGACCTAAACAGAAGGGGTAAGCTCCTTTTAGTCCATTTATTTCCAATTTCATTGAAAATTGGCACGTGTCAGACTATCAACAAATTAGGTTTGACATACCTGGGCATATGGACGATTAAAAAACTCTTTACTCAAGCCAAAAAAAAAGGGACGAATACAGGTTGGCTCTCACAGAATTAAACTCATAACTGAGACTAATAACTGAGCCAAATGGAGAAAATGCAGCGGAAACGCTGCTGGTATGCCAGTAGCAGCGCGTAACCATAAAGCTCTAGGTAAAGATCACACAAACTGAGTAGGGTTACTAGAGAAAACAGATGAAACCCGCACGACGTACAACATGGTTACGTTAAAAACCATACCTTACCAAACCTTACTACAGGTTAATTGAAGATACGAGCACTTCAATTAGAGGATATTGCTATATGCACCTTCCTAGACATTTGGGGTGTTTTCGAATATACCGGCTACAAGTCGATTGCAAAGGTAATCAACTGTAAAGGTATTAGAGATTCGACTAAACATTGGATCAGAGCCATGCTTGAAAGTCAAATGACAACCTCCTCATCTGGAGAAGTGTCGGTGTGTATGACGGCAGTCAAAATATGCCCACAAGTAGGATTACTCTCCCTCCTCCTGCGGTCATAAGTCATCGATAATCTTTTCGTCATTCTTCAGAGACTAGCCTATAGCGCCTTTTGTTATGCAGATGGCGATGATTATTAGTGGTAAGCACGACCATCATTGGTATCACGCAGAGTAATAAATTACTCTCCATAAATTCTTGCAAAACCGTTCTAGTGCCCTTTACAAAAAGAAGACAGGTTAATTCTGAACATATTACCATCAAAGGCACCACCTTAAGCTACTTCAGTGAGGTCGAATGGTGTCATCCTCGATAAAAGACTTAACCACCAGAGCTATGTGGGCTAGTAGACGTCTGTATGGGAGAACAGGGTTCGATGGGCGCCTGTCCAGCGGCAGCAGTAGAAGCTATTGTCACCCCTACACATTTTAATAAGGAAAACGGTTGCTACATGTTTAAACCAACTTACCTCGTGGGTCACATAAAAATACTTGATCCGATTCCAGAAACGAACATGTTCTGATCCATTCTGGCCGCTATAGCTAGGAAATATTGTTTTGGAAGACTTAAGGTAGAAATATTGGACCATGCGACCAAGAGTGGACCCTAGAAGTCTGGTCTGGTTGACCCACACAGAGAGGAATATTGTACCTCAAACTGGGGACACAAATATTCCGTGGGTTAAATCAAACTGATGAGAGTTATAAAAAAGATGTTCTGCTCATATGAAGTAAGTTTTCTTGAGTTAGTGTGTTAAAAATGAAATATAAATATAAAAATTTCCGAGACGTGTTCCTGTCTATTGTTTTGTCAAATCCGGTTTTGGGAAAGTCCACATATACTTTTAACTGAACTCGACTTAACTCATGTACTTAACACCTACAGTATAAACACATTTTTAGTAAAACACGTTATACAAAGTAAACAAGCAGAAAAGCTGTATCAATAGTAAACAAAAAACTTTATATATAAAGTACACATCTCCTACTTACAAATTTATATAGGTCACTTCAATTTATTACAGTTTAGAAAGTAAAAAATGCCAGTGAAACTTTACCCTTAAAACTGGTTGCTTCCACCAAAGACATGTGATTAACACAACACCCGACTTTCGATTGATTGTGTAACAGAGACAAAATAGAATCATTAATTAAATGTCAACAATGGAAATTAAGCTGCAATAGTGTAGCATTTGTTTTTGGTTTTTGGTTTTAACAAATTCCTTGTTTGCACATTTGGTCACGTTTCTCCAAAGTGATACTCCTCTGTGCGACGGATCAAAAATGGTGCTGGTATCTTTTGACTGAAGTATTGGTTCCTACTGGAATGTGTCTCTCTGTGTTTTAGGCTAAATTCCATTTCGTTGAGATCTGCGCCAGGAACAACTTTGAAAACGGTATGAAGAGCGCCACAATACACTTTTTCTCGGACAATCAAGCAGCTCTTCTATCATTGTACCATTGTCGTCTAGTTTAATTGACTATATTACAGTTAAGTGTTGTAACGATGCAATGCAGTCCCTAGCCAGACACAACAAAGCCAAACTTGGCTAGGTTCCTGCCCACGAGGTCTTCCAGGCAACGAATCTGCGGAATCCAGCTAGAGCTGGCACAATATCCGCGGTCCTAGGACCACAACCTTGTTGCAGTGTTAACTGGACTACTGCTCTGGGACTGATTAATATTTGCGAACACAATCTTCTTCTAGCTCATTTGGCTAATGTTTTGGGGCTCAAATAATTCAAAGGGTTAATCAGGTCTTACTCTTATTAGGAAACTCTTTTGTAAGATAAGTCAAGCATGAGGAAGCTGGCTTTCTGCCAGTCCATTGCGGCTTGAGGTACCATTTTTAGATCTTTAAAACTACGCAACGGATTTTCATGCGGTTTTTTTTTTATAGATAGAGTGGTTCAAGAGGAAGGTTTATATGTGTAGTACATGCATAATGTAGTAGAGACACTGATAATTTTAGAGGTGTCTAATTTGATGTCGTAAATAAACACATTTTTCTGCGCTTACATCGCAAACGCTGGCTGAACCCTACGAGATAGAACAAAATAATGTAGTACAGTGTTGTACACCTTTAAAAGGTCTACAAAAAATATGTATATGGTATATGTCTATCTCTTAGGGATAAAACACAATAACCATTTTTTATCCTCTACTTTTTACGAGAAATAATGACTTATTTAACAATTCGCTATTTGCAGTTTAGCTTTAAGATATTTAGCATTAAGATATTTATTTGCCATCATAGTAGCGTTTTGTCAAGTAACTGATTCTGTTACTCTATGGAATAAATTTCAACAAAATATGGCCAGTGATATTCTGAATCGGCGACGGCGAGAGTTAGTTTCAGATGATGTACAGTATGATCAAAACATATTTGACGAAGCATTTTTTGAATTGAACAAAGTAGTGCAATTACGTTCGGTTAAATCGATCAAGGATTTTTGGGTGCCAATGCCATCTAATACTACTAACTCAGATTTAACGAATAGTGCCGAATACACAAGAGAAATATCATACGATCAATCGATACTTTTACAAAATATAGCTCGAGATGAGCCACGATTGAACATCGATCAGAAAAAAGTATTCACTACATTACTATCATCAATTGATAACAATGAAGGAAAAATATTTTTCCTTGATGCCCCAGGAGGTACAGGAAATTTTTTTTAATCAATTTGCTGTTAACTAAAGAGAGATCTACCGGAAAAATTGCATTAGCTGTCGCGTCATCCGGCATTGCCGCTACGCTTTTAGATGGAGGCCGAACCGCACACTCTAAGCTCCCGCTATAAAACGCCACTGATGATAATAAGAGCGTCTGTAGTGCTTCTAAACAGAAGCAATACATGAAAATTGATGCGTAACTGCTCATTAATAGTCTGGGACGAAGCCACCATGTCAAACAAGACGTCTGTGGAAGCACTGGATAGGACAATGCGCGATTTGCGAAGCAAAAATTCACCTATGGGTGGATGCACAATTCTGTTCTCAGGAGACTTTCGTCAAATCCTACCAGTTGTGACTCGAGGAACAAAATAACGACGAAATAAATGCTTCCCTAAAAAGATCCAACCTTTGGCCACACGTCAATAAATTAGAGCCTAACTAACATGAGGGTTTTATTGTCTTTACGTGAGAACAGGTTTTTATCAGAGATGCTGCTAAAAGTTGGCAATGGATAGTTAACACAAAGTGATGGAACGATTAATTAGAAAACCTTTGTGTTTTGATAGACAACATCCAAGAGTTGGTCAACAATGTCTATCCCGACATTGATAACACAAGTTGTAAGACTATATCTGTCACAAACTAACGAACAAGTAGATAAGGTAAATAACTTGATTCTCTCAAAGATTGATGCGCCGACGCAAATATACTACTCGGTCGATCTCGATACTGTTCTCGATTTGGAAGAAGCTGTTCATTTTCCTACAGAATTTCTTAATTCTTTGAACCCGTCTGGACTACATCCTCATAAAATAGTGTTGAAATAGGTTGTTTTGTTATTTTATTAAGAAACGTGAATCCGTGAACGTGAAAATAACTAAAAACTTTCATAATAGAGTGCACAATACTCACCGGATGTGGTACCGGAGAAGATGTACTGATTCCCCGAATTCCTCTGATACCATCGGATTTACCGTTCCAATTTAAACGTCTACAATTTCCGGTAAAGATATCTTTTGCAATGACAATTAATAAATCGCAGGGTCAAACTTTCAACGTTGCAGGCTTAGATTTGAGCGTTGAGTGTTTTTCATGGCCAATTATATGTCGCTCTTTCAATAGTAACCTCTAAAGAAAACATGTTTGTATGGTCTAATGACAAAAAAGCTGTGAACGTTGTGCGAAGCCGGGGCGGGTCGCTAGATAAATAAAATTTGAGTTTGGAGACAGAATGTCGGTTTTGTCTGGAGGAGGATTAACACTCTGAACACATTCTGTATGTTTCTTCCGAACTGCATTGGTTAAGAAGACGTATCTTAAACAATGAAATAGAATAGATGAGGAACTCTGCTACCAGGAATATTTCTTCAGTTGTATAGGCAAGGGTTATTTAAACAAAATCCAGATGGCAGATACCTTACATGAGCTTAGACTTTCACATATTTAAGGGACAATAAGAGCTCTGCAAGAGTTGTGGAGGTGTTCAAAAAAAGATGGTGGCGAATATAGCCTATATACATTCTAAAAGTGGGTTACTACTCTTTTTTTTTAACTGCGTGGGTATAAATAAATATTAGGCAATAACGGCTTATAAAGAGCCTTAAACCCAGCTTCTCCAACCATTTGCTTGTACAAAGTGGACGGGACCAACAATTTTCGGCCGATTCCGAACGGCAAATTTGAAAAGCTGCTAATGAGAATTGATACCCTTGGATGTTTGTCAGCCATTCGCAAGATGTGAGGCAGTGGGAAAAAACACTTGTGTTACTTGGACCCGGCGTGATTTGAGACTAGTAACCCAAGACACTAACTAAAGGGATCATAACCCTTTGAATTTACTGTATGCCTTCTGGTCCACCGTTGGCCGGAACGACCTTAACCAATATTGGCAGGCCTCTCAGTTTCGAATCACTTTATCACTGAGGCCAATCAAATGCTAGTGGTGTTGGATTTGTCTGATCCAAGAGTTTTAAGGCCTACCTATTTTTTCCTACGATTTCGACACGTGCTTGCTCCAATTATTGATTTTTTGTTGATCTTCCTTTCCTTTGATCTACCGGTTTACACCGGTAATCTCCAGTCGATAGTTTGAAGAAGTTAAATGTGTCCCTAGGCACACATTAATGGTAAAATTGCTTAGATGATATGTTTTTGAATGATCAGCGTTGTCAGGCTACAATTACCCGAACTCATGTTAGAGGCCGATCTGCGTTAAATGTAAAAATGAATCGAAAGAGTGCGATCTAAATAGTCACGATTTGCCGACCGGATTAAATTGCAAAGGAAAAAAACTCGTTAAACTCCGTCAATTGCGAAAGTAGCTTAAGAACTTCAGATTAGGCCAGATACACTTTGAAAAAAACATTTAGAATATGAAAAACAAAAATATGGGGAAAAAATACATACATATTGATTGATGTTTTTTTTAATGTCATTTCTTTTGGGACCTTGGTCTCTCCTAGCTCAAATTTTGTAAAACAAATAATATATTTTTGACTTACCCCCAAATCTGGTTCGCTGTAGGTTGCCTCCAAAATAGCGGTTTTCTGCGGCGTCGCTCGGTAGTTGTCCAGCTTGTGTATATCTTGAAGGCTACCCCAGGTTTCGAAATCCTCTGCATTCTCGACATGATCTCGATTGCGGTCATTTTTCGAATACCTTTCCGAGGTGAGATTCTCTACGCTCGCTGAATTTCCTCGAGATTGCATCATTCCGTATACTTTAGGGCTAAGTTTGTTAATCGGTTGGCCACTATCTACCGACTGAGAGTCTTTGAGTAGGAAATATCCATCCCCATACGGCGCATTTGCGCCGTGTTTTGATTTTTTGTGTTGCTTCGCTCCCGTGGGCAGTGGAGGAATAAACACATGATCCTTTGTCGGAGATCGACCTGAAACATTTTCGTACTGCTGGTACATAGTGGAATGTATTGAGATGTCGTCCATCGACATTTGCAATGATCTGCGATTTGCTTGTGCGCCATTCCTGTCCATAAGCGAAAGGACATCATCACATGACCTTGTCGCCATCAAGCTAGATGCGGGACTCTTGATTAAATTGAAGCTGGCGAGTAAATTCGGCACGAGTTGCGCGGGTGGAGCTGTTTTTGGCAGCGGCGGTGGTGGAGTCGATTTTGGATCAGGCATTGCGCGTACCGTTAAGCGCGTATCAATGGCAGGGGAGACGCACTGTTCGATATTATTGAAGATGCCGATTGGACGAGCGCAAGGAGGATTTCCATTACGATTTCCGATGACCTGAATTCCAGGGAAGTCCACAACTAATATCCGGTCAGAGATGTTCGTGCAGTCATTGTGGAAACCAATGCCCGAGTCAGAATTCGATGATGTTGTCGTCACTTCGCTGTGATTGCTGGGCTGTGGCGAGTGTGCTTGTACGTCTTGTGGTCTCCGATTAGCGTCGACGTTTCGACCAGGATTTCTCGCAGCCGGAGGGAGTATTCTCATGGTATACATACTTCTAATAAGATTAACAACATACTCAGAGTTGTTTGGGAACTCCAAACACAGATTCGATATAGGATCTTTGGTGCATGTGATGCGGAATTCGTTCGCTCTTTGTTCATGAACGTGGTGTTCGCAGATCTTCGTATCAACTACGAACACGTGACAGCTATTCGAGATAGAAACGTCGCCGTGTTGAACTCCATTTGGATCTTGATCTTCATCGTCTGCGTTCGATGAATAGATTGCACTGGTTACAAGGCCGAAGAAACGATTCTCACTCTCGGAGGAGGAACTCACATAGTTCAGACGCGACGATGGATATGTGGCTAGTATTGTGGCATTTGCGCTTTGCAGAGTCAGACAGTTAGGCAGAATGGTCATGAGGACCGTCGTTGGGTTGCGCTTCTCCTGGCGTAGTTTTCGAATGCAACTTCGAACGGTTTGCAACTTAGAACTAATGGCAATTTGTTTCGGCATTTCAATTGTTCCCAAGTACCCAACGATGGCTCTATATTCTAAGGAAAAGCCGCCATTTCCGTTTTCATGCTCTAGGTTTACTCGAACCATTGCACTAACGTTAGATATGTCCTTCGATGTACTTGCACTCGCAGAGTGAATAATATTGTGCGCCGATGCTAGCGACGCAGGCAGTGGAATATCCTCTATCACAGGACGCAGAGCATGATCTCTACTGCTGCTCCCACCAGCTATCTCCCGGTGCTTTTGTGGAGAATTCCTTAGACGATTCATCTTCAACTTGTGGTGCAAATAGCTTGGCTTGCCCCGATTCATATGCTGAATAGCATTCTCTTCATCGGAGCTATCGGAAAAGTAGTTCTCGGCGATTTGCATCTTGATGCTCCCAAAGGAGTTACCAATCAATTGCACTACGGTTTCGTGAGGCAATTTTGAAACATTTAGATTATTTACCGATATTAGAAAATCCCCAGCTCGTAGGCCAGCCTGATCAGCTGGTGAATTAGCCACGATACACGAGAGTATACACGGCTGTTGTCCAGATATTGTAAAGCCAAAGCCATTGTAGCCACGACTGACCTCAACGGTACGCGTTCCATAGTTAGGGCGTTTCTTGCGACGCCTATGCTGATGATGATGATGGTGCATTGTGTAACCAAGTTATTAGATTCTTAATTAATTGGCTAACAAAATATGTCTAAATATGTGTAAAAGAGGAGGAATAACAGATTCTTTTCACTTTCAGTTCAGGGACAGTAGTTGTTGCTGGTCGCAATTATTTGGGCCACTTGTCCATGTAAGGTTTTATTGCGGTTTTTCTCGTACAAGCATATTACTAAGGGTGCTGGGTACGATTTTTTAGCGTTATCGAATGAAACATTTGAAAACAAACGAATTAAATGAATTTAAACAAAAGGAAAACAATAAATTTACACAAAAAACTAAAGAAAAATAAACTTATTTCATTGGAATGTGTCAAGTCAAGCCAACATGACAGCAAAAACTTGAATTGTTTGACAGTTTAAGGTTGGGCAAACGAAACCAGAAAAAAACATTGGAGTGGTTTTATGGTTGTACTAGAATACTCGAGGTTGTGCGCGAAGTATGTAATAGATGAGTGCTAAGAAGTAAAAAAAAGTAATAGGATTTGTGCGCAAGAAATAAAAAATTGAATTTTTCTGGAGGGATCGTTTTCTGTAAAAAACAAAAAAAAAACATTAGTCATAAGCGGCATGAATCCGAACGGCTAATTTGAAAAGCTTCTCACGACAATTGATACTCTTGGATGTTTGTCAGACGTTCGCAAGAGGTGGGGCAGTGGGAATAACTTTTAGGCGTCACTGGGCGCCCGCGGGATTTTAACCTGATACCTTCAGATTAGTAGTCGAACACACTAAGCTCTGCGTTACTGCGCCAACTTAAAATGTCACCAATTTTATATTGACAGCTATCAAAATATATAATAAGGGTATTCATGCAATGTCATTGATCTGTCAATTACGCCATGAACGTCGTAAAACTGACCGAATAAGTATGGTCTTTGACAGTTAATTTACCACTAGAAATGCGTTTCATCTGCAAACCGCTGTCAATCAACCGAAATAGCTGCTAAAATTAAATTAATAAATAAATATTGACATTGAGTATATATAGGTACATAGAGGAATCATGAAAATCAAGTACACCAAATGGGATCGGAATTGTTGTGAAACGTAAAAACTTGATTTCAGTTCAAGCTGCATTGGCTGCATGTATATAATGAACTGATCTTTCTATATTCATAATAGCAGGTACACAACAACGAGAAGGACTAGATTTGAGAAATAAACTCCTTCTGTCGAGTGAATAAAGAAGAAGCAAACAAATTAAGGTGAAAACGTATACCAGCGTTATTAAGTAGATGAAGTGGAGAGAACAGACGATAGACGATATACCTCAAACGAAACACCCGCTTGCGACAATGCCGTTTACAGATTGTACTTCTCCATATCAACAAGATCACTTCTTGTCCTAAGCAGGAAATATATCAACACCTGGGCTTAGTTTAAGAGTAAATCACCCTTATTCCCTATGGCGTTAACGACCATTTTTAAAACGACAAAATTAAATTGGCGTTTCGGTAGTCGTTAGCGCCATTTTATGTGGAACGTGTTGTGGACTCTATTTAATTACGACGATTGTCACGTGATAGATTTCACTGTTATTCTGTAAGGCGTTTTACGTTGAAAAACGACAGCAAAAACGCCGATTTTAGTCGGTAGCAAAATAGTGAACGACAATCACTGAAAAAATATTAGTTTGGCAAGTGGCTCTAAAAAAGGTGCTCATGATGCTGACAAATTTAAAGCGGGGTGGGGGTCGGTGGCAGTAACTTTGAATAGTCTTGGACCTCCGTCAAGAGATGGAAAAAAATGGCAAAAGGTTAGTATACATAATTGTTTTAAAAGTTACAGTTTATTTAATATCATAACATCCTTGACAGGTTTGGGCTGATTTCAAATTTAAAGTGAAGAAAAAACTTATTCACACAAAAAGGAATGTGAAGCCACCGGAGAAGGCACATTTAAGCAAAAATATTTAAATGACTTGGAAGAAAGCATTTCAAGTTTGCTTTCTTACGATAATTTAATAAACCCTAGAGAAAAAGTCATGGTTGGTACCCAAATTCAATGTACTACATCATGTGACCGACTCCATCAACATCTGCATTGGACCCGTCAGCTGAAATTGATAGCTTCCAGGTTATTGACTTATCGGAAATTAATGAAGATCATTCTGTATCTCAAAACATTGAAAATAAACTCTACAAGAACGTCCAAGCGTTCTAAATCTACCAAGGCCAATGAAAGAGAAAACGTGTTCAAGTTGTTACAGACTCAAACTCAGGTCCATGAGAATTTGTGCAAGGAAGTAACAAGATCTTTGAAACGCATAGAGGATCATCTTAAAGAAAATTTGAGATATGGAAGAAAGCGGTTTCATTTAGAAGAAGAAAAAGTAAAAATGTATAAAATGCAGCTAGATCGTGAGGAAAAGCAAGAAATTGAAAGAAATAAACTAAAATTGACGAACCTGGAAATAAAGAAGAGACAGTTGGATATAAAAGAGCGGAAACTAAATCTGATGGAGGAGACAAAGAGTAGTAGTAGCATAGTACTCGTATTATAAAGTTTATTTTCACTAGTTATAACAAATAGTTCACAAATGTACTTAGTATACTTATACAATAAATAATTTTAACTAGAGAAAATGTGAGGCATTTTTATATTTCTTTATAAGAAATAGTTTCAAATGCCACATCATAAAAGATAAATAACAATAATTTGAATAAGTGGGTGGGGTGACCCTTTCAGAAAAGTAAATTCACAATTTCAATATTTAAACAAGAAATTCATTGAGCTTTAAGTAAAGTGTAATACATTATATCATTAAAAAAAGAACAAAAAGCCAAAATAACAAATTGGATAACAAAATTCGTTTTAGAGAACTATAATTTCATTTTAAGAAAGAACGAAACACCAAAACATCAGAAACATCCACATCAAACTACGAATGAGAACTAAAAACTGACTCTAAACGTTTAATATCATGAGCTAGTAGCCAATGTCGTACATGATTCATAAATTGATTAAAAGGACTAAGAGTCCTAATTCAAAGAGGATGCTTGTTAAAGAGACGGCGCGATGAAACTGTATACAAATGCCTATAGGCTGTGGTTTGAGATTTAGGAACAGCTACTAGATTCAAGTGATTACGACGTATATTATAATTTTCAAGAACTCTAATTTTCAAGAACTCTAAGCTTGGATATAAGCGATTTTTCCCGCAGATTTTTCTTACAATAAATCAGAGTAATAAGAACTGATTTATTTAATTTTATAAATAAATAAAAATACATTCATATTTACTTTTTGCATTTTTAATTAACTCTTAAATGTTATTTAGCAACTGGTTTCGAATATTAGCAGCTATCTGGTCCTCGTTACCTGAATTTTCGTCGCCTTTTTCCGTAATTAATTCATAGTCCATATCAACAGTGTCGAGATCAATTGGCAGATTAGATTTGTAGTGTATACAAATGTTGTGTAAGGATGCACAAACATTTACGATCTGCGTAGATTTCTCTGGTGTATAATGCAACTGCGGTGCTCCAAGAAGGCGGCGGAATCGATTCTTTGGAACTCCAATTGTTCTTTCGATTATATTCCTCGTTTTTGAATGCTTTTGGTTGAAGTTACGTTCACTGCTTCCCTCTTCTGCAGATCTGTATGGAGTAATCAGAAATGGTTGAAGAGGATAACCAGCATCTCCTTTAAATTTAAATATGTTAACATAAATGAGCCTGGATAACGAATATGTAAAAGTTTACCTAACAGCCAAGTATTCCATTCACCTCTGTCATAATTTCTTTGCAGAATTCCCCGAAGTTCACTTGAATTCCAAATAAAGGAATCATGACTTGCTCCCTGATGCCTGGCATCTATATATCTAATAACCATTATACGGTAACAAACCTAAAATATAACTCATATGTAAAAAAATTACAAAACATGTATTTAAACAATCCTACTTACTACCATGGCGTTTAGACTATAAAACCCTTTCCTATTATAGTACATAATGTTGCACTGACTTATGCGGTGCCAACATTTTTATGTGGGTCCCATCAACACAACCAATAACTCCAGGAAATCCGGATGGTTGGAAAAAGCTTAATTTGGCTTGGTCTTTTTCTTGTTCGGTGTATTCAAATAATATCCATTGCGGGCAAATGTAAGTTTCAATAATAGCAAGCATTTCCTTAACGATTTTACTAAGGGTGGGTTGTGCAAGTCCCAAATTAAAATCATTTCCGACTCCCTTTTGGTAGCTACTACTCGTATTTTTTCCAGTGTATTTTATACATCGACGTTCTAACATTACAAACAAAATATTTATTTATTGAAGTTCAATTAGGTTGACAGTATTGTTTTTCTTAAAGTATCTTGCACGCTCTCTGGTTCACAAAACCTTGGTTTAGCGATGAAACTTCTGGAAAAATGTCTGAGGTAAAATTGCTGTTGCATCGCCTTTCCAGTTGCCAATACGCCAACTGGAGAGGCGTATTGGTTGAGGCCCATGTCCACCCCGGACTGTAGCGCCACCTAAGTAAGTAAGTAAAATTGCTTAAAAAAGTGAAGTAGGTACATGAGAAAAAACAGGAGCAGATTTTAAAAAAAAGCATAAATGGTTCAACGCAGTCATTTTTGCGTTTCAATTAGGTATATAATAAATTTATTAAACCTAAAGCATAACAACAATAATAGAGGAAAGAAAGTTGAGTCATTTATTTTGAGATGTCAGTATTTATTTACATACGAGGGAATTGTGAAGCTGACGAACTGGCCCGACGAGGCTCTTCTGGTTTAAATAGCATAAGCGTCACCGACATCGAGGCGCCAACGTCTTATGTTAAAAACCTCATAGACACCAATGCGGTGAACGAAGCCAACCATCGTTGGCACCAACTCGACCAGTGCAACACCGCAAGGCTACTCTGGCCGACATTAAACAAATCCAGGTCCATCGGACTTCTGAGGCATAAGAGAGGAACCCTCTCGAAATTAGTAAACGCCCTCACCGGGCACTGTGCTATAGGAAGACATGCCCAAAGGTTGGGCATCCCCTACAATGACTTCTGCAGAAGCTGTAGGGACGAGGAAGAAGAGGAGACCACCAGTCACTTCCTTTGCACGTGTCCTGCACTCGCCAACACTAGGAAGGCTACATTGGGTGAATACCTTTTCAATGATCTAAACGATCTTAACAACGCCTGCACAGCAAGGATTAGCTCCTTCATTCAGAGGAGCAAATGGTTCCCTGAGTAAGAGGGTGACCCACCCACCTTACACATCGGCAGCACAATGGACCTACTTCTGGTCTAAGTGCATCCTCATCGAGGGCCGGTTTTCAACCAACCAACCAACCATTTTATTTAAGGATTAAAAACAACGGCCATCTGTTAAACTTCTTTTTCATTAGGTCCGAAGTGAGCTTATTTTTGGAAATTCGATGAAAAAGTATTTTCTTCTCAGTTTGCGCATTTGTTGACAGCTTGCAATTTTTTCTTTGAAAGCCATTTCGAAAATCAACTCGAAACCCGAAGCGGGAGTTCTATCAACTCCCACCCAGTGCGTTCGTTTTTTCATTTCAAAGAGGAGCCCATTTGAAGATTTTGGGGAGCCGTTTCCGTGAAAGAAGAGATATTGAAAAAGTATCAAATATCAAAAGAGGATTAGTTGCTTATTTTTCCTTCAATGCAGATGTAGGTGAGGATGTTGATTTCGGATCTTCTTTCGTCGTTTGGATTGTAGCGGCCGGGGGGCGGTGGTATTTCTGTTTGCGCAGATTCCTTTTCTTTCATATTAAAAACCTTTAACAAACAAATAAGTTTTGGTTCTTACTTATTCATATTTAAAAAAAAAATTTCATCGAAGCCAAACAAATTGTTTTAAGAAAAACTGCAATATGCGCATTCGAAATCTAACCGTCATGAACAATGTTTGACGATAAACTAAATAGAGATCTGCAAATTATGTAGATATGCAACAAATATTCGATATGAAGTTGAAATTGAATGCAAATATTATTTAGCAAAGGCATTAAAATGTAACTTAAAATAATTGTCAATTTCGAATTAAGCTTTGAAATTTGGTGAATCAATTTGATTTATGATGGTGAGTACGCGATGGGGAAAGAATAAAAGCACTAATAGATCAATAATATTCCCTTACACAAAAAAGGATCCTATAACGTACCGGAAAACTATCGATGCATTTCGTTTTTGAATTCGTCCGTGAAGCTTTTTAGCACTCTGATTTTTAAAAGTCTTTCACATTGGGTTGAACAGAAAATTCTTATTGAATTTCAGGCAGGATTTAGGAGAAACTATTCTACTATAGACCACTTATTTAGTCTTTTAAACACTGCGGAGAGCTTTAAAAGAAGACAAAAGAAACTTTACGCATTTTTCGTTGATTTTCGAGCAGCATTGGATTCGATCGCCAGAAAAGCACTTTTCTATAAGCTCTATAAATTGGGTAGGTATATCAGATAAAATTGTTGCCTTACTGAAAGCCTTGTATGACAATAACGTTGCCTATGTATGGGATGGGGAGCAGTGGCGTGGCGTCCATATAACACGATTCCTACCGTCTTCCCTTTTAAAAATCCACCAAAAGTAAGCACTATCTGCCAAATAAATATATGAAAAATGAAACCCGTCCCGTATTTTAATTATAAAATAAAATCTACACACACACTCACACATAAGCTATCGAATAAGTTTAATATTTTCATTCTACCTCTCGTCTGTATCTTCATACTTCATTCAAGAATCAAGATTCAACCACATTCCACAATCCACAAATCACAAACAACAAACCAACGAAGAGTCACAAAAATACTCTTAGTAAAAAGTTTTCAACTACCGCTGCTCTCTATAATAGAATAAAAAATATTTTTCCGTCTTATTTACTTGTTTTATATCCCTTTCTTCCACAAGCATTGCGGTTCCGATCCTCTTTGTTCAACACCCGCTTTTATATTCAAAGAAAAAGACGCTACATTTCGTCTTATAAACCATATCTCACGCTGAATACTTGGAATTGTTTCATTTCATTCTCCCTTTTGCGATTAGCATTGCGTTTCAATCGGAAGATATCAACATGTTGCAGGAATGCAGGTGCTACGTTTGACTCGTTTTTTTTGCAACATTGTGTCTAATAACACGGTGTTCTTTGACTTATTTCTTTTTTCTTATGACATAATATCTGAATGTGTTATGTGGGTTGATTCTTGATTTTGAATTTGATGTTGATATTGATATGCGTGTTGATGTAAGAAGTTGAGCTTTCATTTTTCTCTCTTGTGATAGTTAATGCTTCGATGTTTTTACAAATTTATTGTTATACTTTTGTCTTATGAAATAAAATATGGTAGAATATTATGGCAATTTGTCAGCAGAGTAAATTCAGCATATCGCTTAAGAGAAGTTCATGTCAAATAAAATACCGACACTTGTTTTTTTTTTAAGCAGGAATTCAAATTTTAATTTAGAATCAGTTGGAATTTATTGACAGACTGCGTTGCACAAGTGCAATAACTTGAAAAAATCTAGTGTTTTGTAAAGCCAATTTGATAAAATCTTAAATTAAAATAGTGAAAAGTTAGATGTGAAAGTGAAAGTGAACGCGAACATTTTAGCTTCTTAATTTTAGTGCAGTTTTAGATTTTTTTTTGGAAATGTCTTTGATTAGTGTAGATTGCTGTTTAACTGATTTCCTCCTGGAGGATTCAAATAGTTTTAGTAAGCTATCTTTTCTTGATAAAAAAAAAGTTATAGACGTAGGGCGCTCTATGCCTTTTATAAATATTAATTACCAAAGGAGAGATGGTTTTGTGACACATTTTAATGTTTCCTTATACCAAAAATATAAGTGGCTAACTGGGAGTTGCAAGCTTAATAAAATGTTTTGTTTTCCTTGTCTTCTTTTTTCAAACTCCGCCAGTGTTTGGAGCCGAACGGGTTTCACTGATATAAATAATTTAGTTAATTCTTCGAAAAAACATATTAAGACAGAAAAACATATTCGTTGTTGTTTATCCCTACACGAATTCGGCACGAATCGCATTGAAACTTCTTTAGGAAATTCTTTCGTTGTTCATAATAAAAAAGTTGATAAAAATCGGAAACTAATGGAACGTTTTATTGACACGGTCATTTTATTAGGCAGACAGGAGTTAGCATTTCGCGGTCATGATGAAAGGTCTAGTTCAGATAATCGTGGCAATTATGTCGAAGCGGTTTATTTTTTATCTAAATATGACACTTTATTGGAATCCCATTTAGAGCAGTGTTCAAGTACACACAATCCAATTTGTTCAGGTTTATCCAACGATATTCAAAACGATTTGATACATAGTATCGCGGCGGTTATTAAATCCGAAATTAAAACGGAAATCAAGGATGCTCGGTTCGTGTCGATTATGATCGACGAAACACCAGATTTGAGTCATAGGGAACAACTGAGTGCCATATTTCGGTACTTGTCAGAGGATGGTATACAAGAAAGATTTCTTGGATTTTTTGACGTTAGCGCAAGTCGTAATGCAAATGAGTTATCCAATCATATATTTAAAATTCTTGAAACATACGACTGCAAGGAAAAGTTAATAGGACAATCCTACGATGGTGCCGCAGTTATGTCCGGCGAGGGGGGTGGTGTTCAAAAGAAGGTCCTTGATGAATGCCCGATGGCAAATGTTATTCCTTGTTATGCACATGTTTTAAATTTAGTACTATCCCGATCTCTAGAAAACATAGCAGAACTTAAACTATTTTTTGGCTATACTAATAGCATCGTTCGATTTTTTAATAAATCCACAAAGCGGTCCAATCTTTTAAAACAAATTTCCATTCGACGCATGCCAGGAGTATCGGAAACTCGATGGCATTATCATTCAAGAATAATAAACGTAATCTTTAACTGTAGAATAGATATAATTGAAACTTTTAGTAAAATAATTAATGACTCTAGGGAATGGGATACTGACACACTTTCGATGGCAGAAAGTTTATTAAATAAATTAGAGAGCAAGGAATTCTGTTTTTTGCTTCATACCCTTTCTGAAATATTTGCAAAGACCGATGTATTATTTAATTTAATTCAAAAAAAAACAAACAGACGTTAGTTATGCCAAGCAAGAAATCGAACGTTTTGAGTCATGGATAAGCTCTGACTTTTTAAATATGTTTGAAGTTATTTATGACAGCGTAAATGATTGCATCGAACCTCCACGTAAACGCAGGTTGCTTGACTTCGATTTGAAGACGAATTATAAGCGCCTTTTTGTTGAAATTAAAGACAATATAGTTAGCCAAATAAATGCCAGATATAAATCATTTAGTAATCTTACATTTTTGGATTTACTAAATAATTTGAAGTATGACACTTTTTCTCGTTCCAGTCCAGATGTAAAAATATCTTCCCTAATTAAGTTTTTTCCTAGAATTTTTGACTTCACGGCATTAAAAAATGAACTTAATGTTTTATATTCTTCGTCGTCACTTCGGCAGTTTGAGGTTCTCGACCTTCACAACCATTTGAATAGTGAAGCATTGAAAGAAGTGTTCCCTCAAGTCTTAAACTTAAGTAGTTTACTTTTAACACTTCCCATTTCCGTCGCCTCCGTTGAGAGGTCTTTTTCTGCTTTAAAAAGAATTCATACTTATTTAAGAAACTCACAGGACGAGGATAGGCTCTCTGATTTAGCCCTCATATCGAGAGAAAGAAGACTTCTTCTTAAAATTAAAAATAGACCAAACTTCTATGAAAGGGTATTGGCAGAGTTTATCAAAAAAGATCGTCGAATAGCATTAGAATACAAATAATTATAAAGAACTAATATTTTAACAAAACTTTTCACTTTTTTTTTTTAAGTGTGTGAATTTTAGCTGTTTTTAATTTTGATTTATTTTTATTGCTGACATTATTATTTGTATCGTTTTTATATTTTAACAAATATAAAGAATTATCCATATAATTCTTCTGAATTTTCTTATTTTAAAATTACTATCCACATTATGCTGAATTTTTTTAAGTTATTGTATCATGCGTCTGTCAAGACCGGCTTCTTTTGAAGCCACTTTTGTTATGCTTTAAGCTCATTGTTGATTGAAATATTAATGTCTTGAAGTATAAAAAATGTGGCTAGAATATTTTTGCTAAGTCAATGTGGAATGCATATTATGTAGATACAATATCCCCATTAAAAATTATTTTATTTCAGGTTTTAAAGATTTTTATTTTTATAGGTGACTAAATTTTTCAACGTCTTCCCTTTTAAAATTATCCACGCCACGCCACTGATGGGGAGTCTATATCTGAAGAGTTTTTAACACAAATAGGAGTGAAGCAAGGTTGTATCTTGAGCACATCACTGTTCATTCTGTTCATCAATGACATCGTGGAGGAGATAGGAGGAGGAATCCATTTTCCAAATAACCGGATACCTAGCCTTATATTCGCAGTTGATATTGTTTTCCTATCTGAATCGGTAGAAGGAATGCAGCGAGTGATGAACCAACTGGAGAGCTACTGCAAAAATTGGAACCTCTCCGTTAATTTGCAGAAGTCTAAAATTATGATATTTAGAGATAGAGGCGGCAGATATGCAAACAACGAAAAGTGGATGTATAAGGGAGAATATGTTGCAATTGTTTGAGTGTACAAATACTTAGGCGTAATAGTTACATCAAATCTCAATAGGTGAGAAAACATTTTGGATCCAAACTATCGGAAGCGTAAAGAGCTGTTTCTTCAGTGTGGGCACGTTGTATCGACAACAAATGCATTGAACATAACACAAAGCTTAACATTTTTCACGCGACTGCAGCTTCTATAATGCTTTATGGTGCGCAATATTGGGGAGTTTGCCAATACGATGATGTGGAAAGGTTTCTCAGATATTTTTTAAAACGCATTTTTCGGCTGCCACACTGCACGCCAAACTATATGTTGCATTTGGAAACAACTGAGCCTCCAATATTTTTAAGGACCCTAAATCTGCATTTTGATTACATTGTGAAGGTGATGGAAATAGTAGTAGTAGTAGTATTTATTTAGTAAAAAAGTTACTATTACAATAGTTCATATACTTATTAAAGTTACATATTTGCATTTTTATGTTTACAAGACAAAGAAAAGTAAAAACGTATTCATATTTGGCTTCAAATTAAGAAACTGAATCTATTATGCGTACTATCAATAAATTTTTAAATCTTACAAACAGAGTTTCGTTTTTTATTTCAAGTGGCAATTCATTAAAAAGTTTTAATCCTTTATAAAAAAAAACATATTTTGAGTTCGAACATCTCTATACAGTTGTAATCTAAAGTCAGAATTAGATCTTAAACTATAGGGCTGTACATCTTGCGTATATATTAAATTTGATGACAAATATTTAGGAACCATGTTATGTTTCATTTTGAAGACAAACGTTATAACATTAAAGATGATGCGCTGTTTAATATTTAACCACTGCAAACACGACAGCATCATTTCAATAGGTGTATATATAGGTACTGCATTTCAGGATGGTGCGCATAGCTTTATTTTGTAATATTTGAAGCTTAATACTTTCGTTATTTCCCATGAATAACACTGTTGCACAAAATTCAAAATGTGGTTTTATAATTGTGTTATGAATATTTACCGCGCACATTGTTGAGATGTTTTTTCTTATTATTCTAAGAAAGGCTTTTTTTGAGATTTTGTTGGTAATATATATCATATGGTTGTTAAATGTTAATTTATTATCTAGAACTACACCAAGGTATTTTATTTCGTATAATTGTTCGATTGGTATTCCATTAATTCTCAAGTCCACAAAAGTATAATTATTTATTACCATGCATTTCGTTTTGCTTATATTAATTTTAAGTTTATTCATTTGAAGCCATTGAATCAGATTGTCGAGATCACACTGAATATCACGTTTTACAACATTTATGTCATTACCACTTACAAATAAAAGAGCATCGTCGGCGAACAAGGAGACTTTACTTTTATGTACAACACCACAAATATCGTTTATATACAGTAGGAACAGAAGGGGGCCGATGATAGTACCTTGGGGTACTCCAAACTTTGTACATTTAACATCTGATATTGCACTATTTACATTAGTTCGTTGAGTTCGGTTATTTAATGATTTAAACCATTTAAGTTCCGTTCCCTTAACACCGTATTTGAACAATTTTTTTAATAATATACTTCGGTCTATAGTTTCAAAAGCTCTTTGGAAATCTAGAAAAACTGCTATTAATATGCGCTTATCGTGTCGCAATTGTTTTAACGCCATTATAAGCCAGTTAAGCGGCGTTTCACAGGAGTGATTATGACGGAAACCGGACTGATTTTCAATTAAAAGTTCATTGTCACACACGAATTTATAAAATTGTTCATACGCACATTTTTCGACTATTTTTTTTTAAATTGGCAACATATTAATTGGTCGAAATTTATCACAGATTTTAGTATTGCTTTCCTATGGTATTGGTACTAGAGTAGATTCCTTTAAATTATTTGGAAATATCGAAACACTCAATAAATATATTTATATTTAGATGAAATGCACTTTTCTTATTCATCTTTTTACATATGGACATTAATTGGGAACAGGTTATTGCACTAAATGAGAAAGTCGATTGACATTCAGAGATATTACAAACGGCTGCATTATTACTAGACAAAATAGAATTACTTATGGCATTGACACTTTCAATAAAATATGTATTAAATTTATTAGCAATAGTCAAACTATCGTTCTCCAATGTATTTCCAAACTGTACTTCACTAATATCTTTTTCCTTTTTCATTTAAAACGAGATATTTTAACGTTGTCCACATTGACTTTTGGCTATCGCACGAATTTATTTTATCACACACGTAGTTCTTTTTGGCCAGCTGTAGTTTATTTTTATAATTATTGCGAGCCAATCTATAAACATTCCACTCTACTGGACTATTTAACAAACTCGCTCTTTTGAAACACTGTATTTTTATTTGTTTTAGACTATTTAATTCTTGAGTGAACCACTTATTATTCGACTTATAAACTTTTTTCGTTACGGTCATTTGTTCAACACAAAATTTTAAACTTTCCTCTAAATCATTTGAAAGACCATGTAAATCATAGATGTTGTTCATCAGCGAGCATCTGTTAGATATTAATGCTCTAAAATGATTTGTTTTATATTTAAACACCTTAATAAATGTTTGATTCTTGTCCACTTTTTTCTTAAGCACTTGAACTTTTACCACGATTGACTCGTGATCACTAATTTTAAAGTCTGGATTTGTATCCGCCCAAACAATTTTTTCAACAGGAGATATAACGAAATCCACTAATGTTCGAGAAGATTCAGTTATTCTCGTATGATTGGATATAATTTGCTTGCAGTTATTGAATCTAAGTATATCATTGAATGCTTTTGTATAGGTGTGTGATCCCTATTAAGAAGATTAATGTTGAAGTCACCCAAAATGGTGACATTAAAGCTTGTTTGCAAAACCACTTCTATCCAGTGCGAAAATAACGTACAAAATTCGCGTTCTGAACTGCTCGGAGATCTATAACACACTGCAATTGTTTCATTTAAATCTTCCGTGAAAAACTGGACACATAGAAACCATGCTCGCATTTCTATCAGGTATTTACAGATTATTTTGTACTTGAACATACTTTTTTTTTTTTTTTTTTTTTTTTTTATTATAAATTCTGGCTCGCCAAGGCGATTTATAAGGGGGGTACTTCGACCTAAAAGATCTTTTGTACCGTATGGGCCAGAAAAGTTTAAACTAGTAGAATTTCCATTTCCGTGTAAAGCGGACAATTTTACCAGTAGAAGAATTCTTTATGTCCTCGGGGCTCATTTGCTCCCTGAAAAAGATCTTCTTTCTAATTCCATTAAGGGCTGGACATTCACATAAAATGTGTTCAGCTGACTCGTCCTCTTCAAGACAGAGTCGGCACTCAGGAGAGTCTGATATTCTCATTTTGTGTAGATGATATCTTAAACCATGGTGACCGACCAGTAAGGTAACCTACTAGGTTTTTGATATCATGCCTGCTTAAGTTTAGACATTTGCTGGCATTTTGATTGAAGGGCCGAATGGCTCGTTTGGCCTGTCTTAGACCTGGGATGCTTTCCCAAAGATAGATACATTTTCTATGTTCCCAGCTTTTAATTGCTGCCGTTGCTGAAAGGTTCGGGACCTATGAAAGGTGTTTCTGAACCTTTTCTGGCCAGTTCGTCGGCCTTTTCGTTACCTTCTACCCCGACATGACCCGGAACCCACCATAATTCGGTCTTGTTTCTTATTCCGAGTGTTTGTAGGGTATTGAAGCAGTACATGACTGATTTGGAGTCAATGGTATACGAGCTAAGGGCGTTTATAGCTGCTTGACTATCCGTGAAAATATGGATGGTTGCACCTTTTATGCCAGATAAAATAATGTGGCTGGCGCATTTTTTTATATACAGGACTACACCACCTGTGTGACTGCTAGTGCTATCACACCGAATCTCACAGTAATTTTCGAGCCTTATTTCAGAGTCTTTAATGTCGTTTGTCAGATGGGTTTCCGAAAAAGCAAGAACATCAAATTCACTATTGTTGACCAAACACTCGATTTCATTAAAGTTATTAAGCAGACCTTGTACATTTAAACACAGATATGAAACTTGATTTAATTGCTAATATTGATTTTTTTCTGTTTGTATTTTAAGTTTGCGCAGATATACCGGGCAGCGCTTATCGTTGGTTTCGTGACAACAGTCAACGTTTAATCCAAGTGACACATTCATTTTTTCACAATTGGCACAAATAGTTTCATCACGTTTACAGTCTTTTATGGAGTGTTCACCACCGCACTTTCTACATGCAATTTTATTTTTACACACATTTGCTTTATGATTATAGCCCTGACAATTGAAACTTCTCTTAACGTAAATATATTCTTTTGCAAAACACTTTACCCAACTAATTTTTATATTTTCAAGGCTCATTATTTTCTCAAAACTATTACTGTTCATTTCCAAAATAACACTTAAGTTTTTCCATTTGCTGTTGGTTCTAAATGAATTCACTAGCTTTAAATCACATGTTGCAAGTTCAGGATTTTGTTTTATAATTTTATTGATCACCTCATCAATAGGTTCATCATTTTCTAATTTCATTATACATACTTTAGGTTTTATCGTAGAAGGAATTATTACTTCATAATCATCTTTTAACTTTTTCTCAATTTCACTTTTTTAATTTTTCTGAGGACGCCTTATCGCCGCATTTAAATGCCACTCCGCCCCTGTTCTTATTAACAACATTGTTTATATTCATGATGGTAGGATCTATATTCATTTTAATTTGCTTACGTGTTTCATCTACTTCTTGCTTCTTTTTTGGGTAGACAATTACTGATGTCTCGTTCCTTTTGAGCACATCAGAGTAGAGTCTATCTCCTTTGCTCTTTCCCGCATGTTCAAATCCGCTATTATTGTTATTGTTTATACCCTATTCTAGGGGTATATTAATTTTGACGCATAGTTTGTAACATACCTTAATATTGCCCGTAGACCCCTAAAAGTTACTATATTTATGATCAGCATCGATAGTAATGTCGATCTAGCCATGTCCGTCCGTCCGTCCGTCCGTCCGTCCGTCCGTCCGTCGGCAAAAATTAGGCCTTTAAACTGGACTTAGAGAGCTGAAATTTTAACCATATACTATCTAGGGTCCCGAAATAATCAAGTTTACGAATTTTTGAAATCCGCCCACAGACACGCCCACAAACTCAAAAAAACAAAATTTTGGAAAAAATCGAATTTTGAGCTAGAAAGCTGAAATTTTTTATATGTGATTTATGACTCCTAAAACTGCTCGGGATAAAAAATTTTCAAAATCCGCCCACTGACACGCCCACAAATAAATAAAACAATTTTTTTGTAAATCCAAAGTTTGAGCTAGGGAGCTGAAATTTATAATATATACTCTCTATGGGCCTTTTATGCTCATGTGTAAATATTTTCAAAATCCGCCCACTGGCACGCACACAATTATTTTTTTTTTTTTTTTTTGAAAATTCAAAGTGAGCTAGGGAGCTGAAATTTATAATATATACTCTCTAGGGGCCCTTTATGCTCATGTGTTAATTTTTTTTAAATCCGCCTACTGACACGCCCACAATTAAATAAAACAATTTTATTGAAACACCCAAATTTGAGCTAGGGAGCGTTTTTTTTGATAAAATCCTTTAAATGTTATATAACAAAATATGTGTAGAGCGTTCTTAACAATTCAACCATACTTAGACTTTTGTCACGCCCACTTATGAGGGATAGGAATAAGAATAGGGTATCCAACAGTTCGCCCAAGCGGACTGTAGCCCGTCCCTATGTTTTCACATATTTTTGTTATTTTACTGTTTATATTTATTTGCATTTCTTCAAACATTTTTTGATTCTTGTTTAACATTTCTATTACAAGTTCATATTTCGATTGACTTGATCTGAATATTGACTCATATTGATTCAGGATTCGCTTTGATATTTCAACGCATTCTCTACATTGATAACTGAGGTTACGGTTTTTCCTAAGAAGAGACACATCGTATTCCGTCAATTGACCCTCACAACAAGCTCTGTGAACTATTTTTCTACAAAAACCACTGCAAGGGACCAGTTGCGCATCGCCACGACTGAAACCTCGATCACATTTCCCGCAAAAATCATCCATCGTACACTAATTATCTCTTTACAGAGATAAAACCGACAGATTTGGCTGTTTTACTTTTCTTATTCGCTTTGAAAATGTCCACGTCCGTTACGATTGAATATCACACTCACACGATATGGATGATGTAAGACTTCCGAAGCGAGTGCTTAAGAAAATGTTGTCAACAAGGGGTAATTTAGTCGAGAGGTGGGAGGAGCTAGCTCGGGGTTTTGGTGAAAGTAACAGTTTTCACCGGATATAAGCTTTCCAGAATTGAGAGAGAAATTCAATTCAATTTTAGAGAAAGTAAGCCACTTTGCATATGCAAATTTTAAACAAGAAGCACAATCTTCTCAATATAGAATGATATACAGTCAACTCAATTCGGATCTTCGAGAGCAAACATACTTACTCAACCCATAAGTATGATAAATGTAATATTTAAAATTAGAGGAAAATTAAATTTCCACATCGACCCGATCTGCCGATCCTATGTGACCTATGCAACCTCAAGGAAAGGGAGGATGTATATTACTTTATTGCCATATGTGATATGTCCTATTTTGAGGGAGTTTCGTGTGAGGTACTTTGGAGTTACTTCAATCTTCAATGATTTGGGAATATGCTTTGGAAATCCAGAATGGAAAATTAGGCTTTGAAATATTATATAAATATACGTCAGCAGCACTTTTATATAGACAACGTATTCGCGAAGGAGACTTTTAAATAAACAAATAAGTTCATTATATAAATAAGCTTAAACAAATTTTCAATCTGGTAGACGGCCATTGGCCAAACCATATTAAACTTAAGACTATCAAATTATTGTAAAAATTTCAAATGTATTTTTCAAATAAAGTTTCTCTAAACTAAAACTAAACTATGATAGCACTAACTTATGCCCAGGTAGAAAATTGGAAGAAACAAACTTAAAAAAAACTCCCTTCCCCGACCCTTAAGATTGATAAAGCAAAACGCTGTTCAAAGCAAAACTGCAATAATACTTTGAAGCACCTTGATGATGATGATTGGTTATTTAAGTCCTCTTCTTCCCTCTCTTTTCTTTTCTAGTTTTTTTTTTTCTTTACTTATTATACTCTCTGCAATTTAATTTATTAGCAATAAGTAATTAATTGAATAATTGTTTTAATTTGAATTTGGATTTAACTATTTTTTTATTTTTATTTTTATATTGGTGTACCTACTCGCATTTGATTTTGTAAATTACACAGTACCTACTCGTCTTCTTGTAAAAAAATTGAGATAACAATGAAACATGACATTGCGATGATAGGGAAGTAGAAAAAAATGTGTTCGAAAATTCTGTTCGTCCGTCTGCCTGTTTGCAGATCTGCAGCCTAAGCGGATTTGCCGATTTGTAAACTTGGTTCATAGTGATTATTTAGTAGTAGATTTAGATAAAACAGTCTATCTTTTGGTAGGAATGGATTTTCCGAGATAACGGTACCTCCTATAGAACCGATTTTTTAACATCAGAATTTCTCGCTAACAACAAAACCGATTTCAATTAAATTTAAAATTTAGGAAGGCTTTTATTATCAAATTCATACATAACTTTTTTGGTTTTTTGAATATGCTGGAAACGGGTATATTGAATTTTTCCAGATTTTTTTCCAGATGAAAACTATAGATTTCCTTGTATTAATATACATACTCAAAAAATTGTTAAATATTTTTCAAAATTAAAAAAAAAAACTGCTTTAACGATTGTCAATATTTTTTTTCCTAGGTAGTGCTAAAAAATTACTATTAGTTTAAAAATACTACTTAGTTTTTCCAAGAAAACTCTCAAACAAATTTGAAAAACTAAACAATTTTTCCAATATTTTTTTTTAATAATTTTAAGTTATTATTTATTAGGTACATACTCGTATCATCATTTTATAAGATTTTATTATTACAAAAAGTATTAGATTCGAATCATTAGTAGGAATCATTTTTATAAAATTAAATTTAATCTTCTGGCCTCCTGCGCTGCAAATATATCTAAAACTTCCTCAGTGTCAATCTCAATTTGTCGATGAATTGACATTAACGCCAATCCTGTTAATCTTTCTTCACCGATAGAATTTCTTAGATAATTTTTTAGACTATTCATTGTCGAAAATGTTCTTTCCGGTGTACCTACATGTTGAAACCTGTAGTGTCACCAAAATTCTATGAAGCTTGTGGATGTTATAGGAAACAGATCATTATTGCATTCCCCAAGAGCTGTTATTGCACTCTTTGAACGCTCTGTATCTTTTTGTGTATGGCATTTTGCCTTCCATAGCGTAAATTCAGCTTTTAAAGTGTCCCAATCCAAAAAAGATTTATAAAATTTGAAGTTTTCTTCGTTATAATTTTGTTCGTTTTTGCCAAGGATCGATGGAATCAAAATGCACAAAGAGGAGAGTATGGACTTATGGTTTTCAAATCTCATTTTAAGCTGACTTAAAAGGTCATCTAAAAGAGGAATCATTATACTTATCCTAAAATAGGTTTCAGGATCTGTTGTGCTCATGTTTCGTCTGTGCTGCTGCCTTGACACAATTCGTGGAATTTTAATATTTTACTAAGTTTTGTGCAGTCTCAAAAATTGTTTTGAATTCCGGAATGTTATTTTCGCGTATTCCTTGGAATGTGTTTGTTATTAATTCCACATGTTCCAATCCAGACATTAAGTCGCATGAAGGGGATTGTAAGATCTTACAAAGTGGCAATGTATATGTAAACAAAACACTCAAACAACACAAACTTACTGCAAAATCACTAGCTGAAATAGATCTTAAAAAGCAACTCGCCTTCGATGACGTATCAGAGTCCTTATCACTACACAACTCTTCCAAAGCATCAGTTATCGCTTTAAAAATTTCCTTAAACCTCATCAACCCATCATGGTTTTCCACCGAGCGTGTTTCACACATCGCTGTTAAATTTTTCCATTTATTTTGAGGATAATTTTCTTTAATCATTTCCTACAACAAATGTGTGCGCTTTGCCGATAATTTAACCATAACGGATTTTATGGTACCAGTAGTGTTGCGAATAGGCTGAATTTGACAAGAATGCCCTAAAGCCAGGTTTAGAGAGTGTGCGCTACAATGCACGTATAAGGCTTCCTGGATGAGACTCGCGTACTACTCGTAGAACTTGAACTTGCTTGGAGGTAGGTGTGGACAAACTGCTATAGATTCTAAAGTACATGTCTGATTGGCAAGTATGAGTAGAAAACATTTTTTGGGGGGGGGGGGGGGAGGGGTTCAAACCCCTGTGAACCCCCCCTGGCTACGGCCTTGACATATAGCACTTTGCTGAGGCATGCACTACCAAATAAGATATTGTATCTTACTGTGTATGACTATTAAATAAAGATTTGAATTTGAAAAAAACACGAACTCCGACGCAACCTAAGCGTGTATACAGTTGAAAAGTCAACCCAGTTGATACAAAAGATGTTCTGGCCTCGCAGTGTCAGCCATTTAGGTTAAAGTTTTAAAGAAAAAAAGTATAAAATGGATTTTTATTGTTGTTCTATCCTTTGTTTATCAATCTGTTGCACAATCAAATGCTATCGAGGTACTTCTAACATGAATATGTACAGGCTCCCCGCTACTCGTCCTAGCGCACGTGTGCAAAACCTTGCTTGCCTGTTTTCTTCTGTTTTCCCTTATTGGGCTTATTTACTTTGACATTGTATATTACTAGTTAGCTCTGTACAGTTGAAGAAAGAAAAATGGTTCGCTTTTGCTTTTGCCCCCTATTGCGAGCGGAGAAAAATATCAATTGTGACTTCAATCAAAAGGAGTGAATATTATGAAATTGACTGTTAACTGGAATTTATGTTCTTTAGCTGGTGCCGGAGGGCAGTTTTAACTCAATTGAATTAAAAGCCGAAAAGGTGAATAGAACTAGGTCAGGTTAGGGTTAGGTTTAAGAGTCATTATTGTTCAGGAAATAAAAAATGTTAAACACAATTTTAAGACAATTTTTTGTCCATCAACGAAAAACGAGAAGCAGAAAAAGTCTATATTTTTTCAGCTCTTTAACAAATGGTTGTTAAACAAAAATTGAAAAAATAACTTTTAATTCGTTATTAAATAATCATTATTTAAATTCATGTAAGTATAGGAATTTATTAAATATTAAATTAAATATTTAAATATATGTTTTCTTCATTTTCTCTGGCATCCGTGATGGCTTGGTCTTTATTCCTTGCCTTCTCGAACTAGGGGGCTGGAAGTCGAAGATCCTCTTGGCTGGAGCATTATTTTCCATTCGCTCAATGTGGCCGAGCCAATGTAGTCGACGTGATTTAGCTTTTTGGACTACATCCACATCAAGCTAATAGAGTTCGCGACTGTGTCTTCTCCTCCATTCACCCTTCTCGCACACAGGACCAAATATCCGACGGAGTATTTTTCTTTCAATAGAACCCAATATAAGCTCCCCTTTTCTACTTATCGTCCAGCACTCTGCGCCATAAAGCAGGGCTGGTAGAATTAAGGTTCGATAGAGCATGCATTTTGTCCTTCGAGTGAGGAGTTTTGAACCCATTTGTTTCGCTAAACCGAAGTCGCAACGGTTTCGCAAGGTAATTCTCCGCCGGATTTCCACTAAAGTGTCATTCGTGGAGCTGATGTTTACTCCTAGGTAGATGAACTCTTTAACTACCTCGAAGTTATTGCTATCAACAGTGACGTTTTGTCCTAGGCGGTGGACAGATGTTTTTTTGATTGTTGATAGCATGTACTACTTGGTCTTGTCCTCATTTACTTCAAGATCAACCAATTTCGCCTGTTCTTCAATCGTCGTGAAAGCCTCTAACCCGGCACTCTGGGAACTGCCGATGATGTCGATATTGTCCTCATACCCCAGTAGCTGGACGGATCTATTAAAGATAGTGTCTTCCGTGTTGACACCTGCCCTTCGCACTATTTTCTCCAGAGCAAGATTGAAGAAGTCAATCCGGTACAAGTTTGGAATAATTCGGAAGAGCTGCTTCCAAACTGCACATTACACCGCGTGTTTTCAAGTGTCACGCGACACAACTGGATCAGCTTCGCCGGGATACCATCGCCACGTAGAGCTCCTGACGATGAATGCTATCATATGCGGCTTTAAAGTCAATGAAAAGGTTGTGGGTCTCTACTTGAAATTCATTGGTCTTTTCCAGGGTTTGCCTTAGTGTGAAGATTTGGTCTATTGTCGATCTGCCGGGCTGGAAGCCACATTGGTACGAGCCGATTAGTGTGTTGCAGGACGGCTTCAGACGTTCACACACTAGAATTGTAATAAATTCAGGTATTTTCGCAAAGCTTCTTCTTTTTTGTATACAAACTGAAAATTCTGCATATTCAGCAGCGTTCCAACTATCGCTACTGGGGTAAACTTTCCATTTCTCAATTGTGAAGGAACGATTTCTTTGCTATTGAAAACTCGGAAGTGTTCCCCGTTAGAAAGAACTGGAACCCTACTGGGTATAAAGAATTTGCAGTTTATATAAAGTTTGTGGGCGCAGTGGGGCAGAGGGTAACGTGTTGGACTACTAATCAAAGGTCTCAGGTTCAAATCCCGCCGGGTCAAGTAACACCTTAAAGTTTTTTCCACTGTCCCTCATCTTGCGAACTTCTGAAAAACATCCAAGAGTATCATTTGTCATGAGAAGCTTCTTAAATTTTGCCGTTCGGATTCGGCTTAAAATTGTAGGTCCCTTCCACTTCGCACAAGCAAATGGTTGGAGAAGCTAAGTTCATGCATATTTATTACATTTGTACAAATTGTGTGAAAAACGAAAAACCTTTATAAAAAAAAATATTTTTTTCAATTTTAAAATGGTTGTAGGTAAACAAAAGACAAAATTATGTCAAAATACAAGCAAGGAAGAAAATTCGCTCAAAATATAAGCATTTGCATGTTGGGAAAACTGAAAGCATCGCCTCAAGGTTGGTGGAATTTGCACTTCAACTTTGAATTTAGGATTAAGGTCTTACGTTGAAGTCAAAGTTGAGGTTGAAGTGCTTATGTGTTCCATCCCATTAAAAAGCATTGGTTCTAAACTGTTTCGTGTGGCTGTCAAATTTGAAGTCCGAGTTGAGGTGTTGATTTGTTTCTACCGTTAGGAAATACGCTTGAGCACCTCACTGTCATATGATTAGCAATCATATTAATTTAAAAGAAAGGAATCATTTTATTAAATTGTATTACATTTAACGCCAAATCCCCGACAGCCATTTTAATTGTGTTCCCTCCTTTCTCCGACAGATTCTTACACCAACTACCCGGTCGTTTTATTTAGAGCTCACGGAGAGCACTCTAAGCACGCTCTGAGCAAAAAGGAAGACAATTATAACGCTCTGAGCTAAAAAAGAAACGCAAATGCTTTTTTGATAACTCATTGCACTGCTCTGACTCGGAGCTTAGAGTACGCCTTAGGGTACTATTTCTCGCTACCAGATGCCGCAGGCCAATTTGTATTGTAGCGACTACATTGCGACATCAGCGCCCCTTACTTCTGAATACCAAAACTTAAAGATTATCCCCACCGTACATTTCTTGTATTTAAAACATCTTTTTACTCTATTACTTGTTATTGTTATCTCTTTTTATTTTATTCTTCTTTGCTTATGTAAATAGAATCCGTTACTTTGAATTCTTTCTTGTTCTTGGCCAGAGTTTCATTTTGCTTCTCAATAAAGTATACGTTTAATATTAATTCTTAATTAATTGTGTCAGTCGTTTTATTTAGACTACAGTATATTGACATTCCTAAATCCCGCATTGTGAATCTCTCAATGACTCTCTTATAAAGAGAGACGGGCGGCAGTTCCATGAACAGCGGTTTTTTTTTCATTTGGAACTTAAAGAGCATGTAGAAATGGAAAGTGCATGGAATTCAAGAGCACCTGGTTGAGAAACATGCAGCGATGATCAAATTGTTTGTGCAAAAACAAAGCTCATAACCCGTAAATATTAATTTTAAAATATTATCAATCGTATGCCTTCCTAAATCGAGTCAAGAGACAGCATCGACTATTAAGAATTCAAGAAAGTCATACCACATGAGAGAATACTGCTGGATGGTGATTACTTAAAACCTGTTTCCATTCAAATCTGCCCGTAAATATTCTGAATTCAGGCAACCCTATTGGCTACAAACGTATTACAAGAGCACGCTGGCGATAAAAAATGAATCAAAGTCGAGTGGATGTTTTTTTTAAACACGATTAATAACTATAGTAATAACTGTAGAATAACTATGTGCCACCCGCGTGCATTGGAAGCCTTGCACGCCCGCTTACGGCGGCGCTTTATGGCTCCAGGAAATAACCCCCCAAAATGAAAATGAAAATGAAAAAGCCCCATAAAATTTGTATGGAGGTGGGGATTTTTTCATATGAAATAAACCCCCAAAATTGGGAATTTATTTCATGGGATTTTGGGAACTTATGTCATACTTCAAAGTGGAGAGTTATTTCATGATGAAATATTCATTGAACTGTTTATGGGACCTACCTACTTGTGATTTCGCAACTCATCCCATAAACAGTACAATGCGTATGGGGTGCTGACCGCCTGCAACACCTCTGCTTGGGGTTACTGTTTAAACACTGTTCAAATTTGGGGACTTACTCGTATTTCATACTTCTTTGGGGTCTTATTTCATCTTCTATTCTGGGAATAATTTCAAGGTGAAATAAGTACCCATGTTGGGGTTATTTCATTCTCATTTTACGGGGTTAGTTCATTGGGGGATTATTTCCTCGAGCTGCATATGTATAGTGTTGTGCAAACAATTCTCCCCTTCCCTCACAGATATTTTTTTAAAAATCGAGTATTTTCTTTTAATTGTTGTATGTTCGGGCTGGAGTTACAGCTGTAGAGCAAATATTTTCATTTCTAGTCAATACTCTACTAAATATTGAAATTCCTTGTTGTTCTGTCCTTTACATACGATAAGTACTTGTCGTATCTTACATATTATATCGACACACCAGTTGTGTAATAATTTCACCCGTAGATATCAGTGTAATTTGAAATTGAATCCGATTCCTTTATGCGCCAAGTTACATTTCGAAATGTTTTGTGCCTGGACAATTGTGTGAAATCCAACACGCAAATTCACAAATTATACCTCTCTGTGATTAGAATGATCCAACAATTCTCCCCTATCAGGCCCCTCGAATACAAACCCAGATTAGGTATGTATATTTTCTGTTATCACACCGAAACATTGCACACGTCCAGGAATCTCATTCGGTTAAGGCTTCCAAATATTAGAAGACAAAGACATACATAAACCTAAATGTGGAAGTGTTAAGAATATCCGATTTCCATTTCACATATCATTATTAACTGTGAAGGAAAAGCAAATTTACATAGGAACATACTAAACAGTACGTTGTCATATTATTGGACCCAAGAAATAAAATGCAAAATTATTTTTTTTTTAAATTTTTAAAAGTATTGATAAGAAAATCAAAACGTTGGATTGTCCAGGAATTTCTCCTGATATGAACCTCATTGAGAACTTTTGGGAGCTCCTGAAGCAGGCGGTGGCTAATAGTGCCATAACTACAAAAGGCAGCTAATAAAAACATTATTTTTGAGTGGAATCACAACACAAATATCAAAGATACCTTGCCGTTTTGGATAGAAAACATGCCACGTCGAATTAAGGCACTTATGGCTGCGAAAATATTGAATTTTGTAAAAAAAAGGTTCATTAGATTTAAATTAAAACATAGGGACGGGCTACAGTCCGCTTGGGCGAACTGTTGGATACCCTCTTCTTATTCCTATCCCTCATAAGTGGGGCGTGACAAAAGTCTAAGTATGGTTGAATTGTTAAGAACGCTCTACACATATTTTGTTATATAACATTTAAAGGATTTTATCGAAAAAACGAAGTTTTTGTAAAAAAAAACGCTCCCTAGCTCAAACTTTGGTTTTTCAATAAAATTGTTTTATTTAATTGTGGGCGTGTCAGTAGGCGGATTTTAAAAAAATTAACGCATGAGCATAAAGGGCCCCTAGATAGTATATATTATAAATTTCAGCTCCCTAGCTCAAACTTTGGATTTGCAAAAAAATTTGATTTTAAATTGTGGGCGTGTCAGTGGGCGGATTTTGAAAATATTTACACGTGAGCTTAAAGGGCCCCTAGAGAGTATATATTATAAATTTCAGCTCCCTAGCTCAAATTTTGGTTTTCCAATAAAATTATTTTATTTAATTGTGGGCGTGTCAGTGGGCGGATTTTGAAAATTTTATATCCCGAGCAGTTTTAGGAGTCACATATCATATATAAAAAATTTCAGCTTTCTAGCTCAAAAATCGATTTTTTCCAAAATTTTGTTTTTTTGAGTTTGTGGGCGTGTCTGTGGGCGGATTTCAAAAATTCGTCAACTTGATTATTTCGGGATCCTAGAGAGTATATGGTTAAAATTTCAGCTTTCTAGGCCCAGTTTAAAGGCCTAATTTTTGCCGACAGACGGACGGTGGGACATGGCTAGATCGACATTACTATCGACGCTGACCATAAATATAGTAACTTTTAGGGATCTACGGTAGGGTTGCTTAAACAACGATAGCCTATCGATAGTATCGATAGTAAAAAACTCTTAATAAAACTATCGATTGTTTCCTCAATATTTATTCGCACTTAAAACCCATGCTATTACAACTATAAATCAAAAAAATAGTTATCAACTTAAAGCGAAAGTTTTTCACATACATACACACACGTCCATGTAGTAGGAGATATTTTTTGCTTGCTGAACAAGCTAAAGTATAAAACAATTCTTGATTTGTGAAGAAGTATGTTTAAAAAATTTATTGGTAGTGTAAATGAGTGTGCGCGCAGTTTTGGTTGTTTTGTGGTTGTTTCAGTCAGAGTATATCTATTATTTTTTTTTTTTTTTATAATAAGCGCGCACTAAAGGGATTTGTTGGGACCCTTATAATGTATTAGCAACACAGCGCGGGCGTTAAGGAAATTAGGGTGAGAGGAAAAGGAGAGATGCCGATGCACGTTGGTTTTGAATGTCTGTAGGTTATAATGTGTAGGAAAAATGGAGCGGGGAAGAGCATTCCACATTCGTGTTGTACGGCTGAGGAAAGATTCTTTGAACTTCACTGTACGTCCGAACACAGGCTTGAGGGTGAACTGATGAGCATTCCCTGCATGGCGGGTATTGCGGTTGAAATGTTCAAGGGGAGGAATGCAACTGGCTATTTCGTTTGAGCACTTATGGTGGAAATAACGATAAAATAACGACAGGTAGGAGACATTACGACGATGACTAGGAGAGTCAATCGATCTCGCGATGTCTCGGTCGCCAATGAGTTTTATCGCGCGTTTTTGGATCCTGTCAAGTAGCTCCAAATAAGTTATTGGTGCACCGGACCAGATATGAGCGTTGTACTCGAGTTTCGGGCGAATAAACGCCTTATAAATTGTAGCCAGATCAGAAGGGGTGAAATATTTCTTACAACGCTTAAGGAAGCCTAGACATTTCGCGGCGTTCTTGGCGACATCGAATATGTGGTCATTCCAACGAAGGTTGTCATTAACACACATACCGAGAATGGAAAGTCTTTCGGTTTCAGCGATGTAAGTGCCATTCATAGATAATGGCAGTGTGTATGGGTTTTGCTTTAATGACAGGAGACAGCATTGTGTTTTGGAAGCATTAAATTCCACTCTATTGGTTTTACCCCACTGAGTTATGCTGTTAAGATCGGAATTTAATGAGCTTAACATACGTTGCCGTTCCAGTTCCACACCCGAAGATGAGGGGCGTGACCCAAGAAACGAATATGAGAAGCTGAGGGTACTGTCATCAGCAAAGGAATGGATTGAATTAGAAGTAACAGACAGGAGATCATTTATAAAAATGAGAAAGAGAGTCGGGGACAGAACAGAGCCTTGGTGGAGACCAGCATTTATTTGGTGAGTTGCAGACTTGAAGCCGTCCAAAACAACTTGAATTGAACGGTCCGAAAGGTAATTTTTAATCCATTGAAGAAGAGTATCATCGATTCCAAATGCACGCATTTTCGACAAGAGAGCTTGGTGCCAAACTCTGTCAAATGCTTTTGAAATATCAAGCGCAACGATTTTACTTTCACCACCTTGGTGAAGAGATTGGTTCCACTTTTCGGTTAGATATGTCATCAAATCACCAGTGGACCTGTTGCTGCGAAAACCATACTGCCGGTCATTAAGAAGTTTTCGCGATTCAAGATATTTCATTAGCTGACGGTTTATCAGCGTTTCCATGACCTTAGAAAGAAGGGACGTAAGTGCAATTGCTCGGTAGGAGGAGGGAGAAGAAGATTCGCCTTTTTTTGGTACAGGCTGGACAAATGCTGTTTTCCATCTTCCCGGGAAGAGTCCTGAAGAATAGGACACATGGAAAAGCTTACGCAATGGTTTTGCCAGCGAAGAAGAACACCTCTTCAGAACGATAGGGGAAATACCATCTGGACCAGCGGATTTGTGAACGTCAAGATCTTGAAGTACTCTAGCCACTGTACGAGTGCGAAAGTGGATTGGTCCCATAGAGAATTCTACGCGCTCGAGTACAGGGGGAGACAAAGCACAATCTGGGAGCGTTGAGCTGACTGCAAAATGAGCAGCAAGCAGATTGGCCTTATCTGTAGAGCTGACAGCTGGAATGTGGTTGTAAATGAGTGTCGGGATAGATGACGAGGCCGAATTCTTGATGTTTTTAACAAATGACCAAAAGTTTTTACTACCAGTGGGACTTTGTAGTATTTTTTGCCTCAACTTTTGGTCATAGGAGAATTTGACACGATTAATGTGGGCATTGCAGTCATTTCTGGCTCGTTTAAACTTTTTACGGCTTTCCTCAGATGGGTTGGCTTTGAATAGCCGAAAACTTACCTCTATTATAATAGGTAGGAGTGACACGTTACAAAAGGTTCAGAGAAAATGTAATATAAGTGAACTCAAAATTATTCAGGAAACAGAGACCCGTTGAAATAGCTCTTATTTCATTTATAAACGCTTATAAGAGGTTCGTTGTGAGCTCGCTATATCAATGAGTGAGTGTGCAAGAGCTCCTGCTACTCTAACAGCAGAAAACTTCGATTCAATCAATGAGATGCTGCTGCTTCTTGAACCTTTTGAAATTGCCACCATCACAATTTCCGGTAAACATCTTCTTTAATTATACCGCTTACCAGAGGGATTTCCGCTAAGTTGATAGCCTTAAAAGCCAAAATTAAAACTTCCGAATGCCAAAACGTTCTGAAGTTTCTGACAGACTCTGTAAATAAAAGACTCAAACCTTATTTCCAAAGGACGCCTCTCATGCTGTCCAGATTATTGGACCCTAAATTTTAAAAAAGTGGTTTTAGAACTTCGGAAGAAGCTGATAGTACTGTTCAAGCTCTACAAAAGGAGTATGCAACATATATTGCCTCGAAGTCGAAGCAACAAAAAAACAAAGCAATGCCACCAGCGAAAACCATGACGCAAACAGAACCATATCGCAAGTGTCTCTTTCTAGGATCTAGCATGTCCAAAATATATAAAGTACTCTTTTCATCAAATATATGACATGAAAATGTAACAACTTCCATGAGTGATTTTATCATAGACATTCGCCAGTATTTGGAAAAGCCTACTGTTAACAGAACAGATTGTTCAACTGCTTTTTGGGAAAGTTCAAGCAACATGCTTCGTCAAATTGCTTTCAAATATTTGTGTATTTCGGCTAGTTCGGTTCCTGGCGAACGTATGTTTTCTAAAGCTAGACAAGTCTTGACCCAAACACGCAACCGGCTTAAAGACAAAAATTTAAATAATATTTTGTTTCTAAAACATAATTCCGCTGTTTTTAACTTTGATAAATAATTTAGTGTTTTCATTATTAATTTAAGTTTTGATTAACTTTGTGTTCTATTGACTTTGAGATTTGAGACTGCCAATAAGATATTACTTCTTATCTTAAGTTTTTTTTTATGAATTTTAATTTTTGTTTTTGTTGTTTTAAATAAAGAATACCTAAATATTTTCTTTGGTTGGATTTTTATTGACTTGTAATGTGTGTTTAATAAAAAAAATAGATATTGGTTCCGTTACGTTGCCTAGATGAGTTTGATGTGTGAATTTGAAAAACATTGATAGTATCGATAGTTTTCTAATGAAACTATTGATACTATCGAAACTGACAACTATCGATGTTTAAGAAACCCTAGTCTACGGGCAATACTAAGGTATGTTACCAACTATGCGTCAAAATTAATATACCCTTAGAATAGGGTATAAACATAGGGAAAGGATACAGTCTGATTAGGTGAACTGTTAGTTCCTTTTTGCTATCCCTTATAAAAAGGGCGTGGCGAAAATCTAAGTAGGTATGAGTGAATTGTTAAGTAAGATTTAACTTTTTTGTTAAGCAACGTTTAAAGGATTTTATAGAAAGAACAAAGATTTTTGTAAAATGACAGAAAACTCTATTTAAGGAATTGTTCGAAACGACTTTATCGACTCTGTTCCACGTGTTTACAAACACGTAGTTTCTTGATTTAATTTTACGCAATTATTTAAATCATTTGATAATAAGGAAAAAAACAAATGCAATATGAAAGAAGGCTATATTATGTTTATGTTGTATACAATAAAAAAGGGATTATGTAGATAAATTAAATTTTTATTATGCTTTTCCCAATCAGGAAATAAAATTAGTGTTTTTTTTTCGTTCCAGCTGTTGACGAAAAGTAACTAAATCTACCTGATAGATGCTTAAAAGGTAATAAAACAACACAATTTTTTTTGGAATAAATTAATTTAGAGTTTTATTAAGAATAATAGTTTCTAATAATGTGTACTATCTCCCGATCGCGGTATCACTTCAAGAAGCCTGCTATAAAGATATTTATATAGTTCTTCCAAGTAATTCAGTAAAATTTCGGACCAGGCTTGTTTTATGGCTTCAATTATTTCTTCCGGGTTGTAGTATTGCTTTTTTCCCTCCAAGATCTTTTTTGTAAGCCATCCCGACACGCTTTCCATGATGTTCAGGTCCGGTGAATATGGCGGCCAAGCTAGTAGGTCTACACTTTGATTCTGAATCCAAGTCCTGTTGGAAAATCCATCGTTGTAAACTAAAAAATTCGGAAAAATGTTCTTTCCATCATAGATGCGTAGGTGAAAGCGGTCATTCTTGAGCTTTGAAAATAAAGGTTTGCAGTTCCGTAAAAGGTAACTGCTCCCTTCTATCCAAGGTTATTCCATCCTTCCTCAAATCATGGAAATAATAATTATATCCATCAGACTTATTGCAAAACCAAGTCGCTGACTTTTGCGTGCTGCGTTCATGGTTTCTTTTTCATTTTTTTTTGTATCTTACATGGTTGGACTGCTGTATGACGCGATAAATAGTTGATCTACTAGCATCAACTCTAGTTTTTGCCTTGGTTTTACTTAGGTGAAAGTCTTGAATTTGAAGCAGCTCTCAGTATCGCCCGTCGAGGACTTTGTGTTGCTCATAGTTTCATAGTTCTCAGGGTATCTTAAAGATAGCTGTGAACAACAGTTGGTCCTCTTCTCATCTTACCGGCTATAAAACGAATAGATTTGCCTTGCTCATTGTAAGCTCGAATTTGGCTTATTTCCTTCTAGGTTAATGAATTTCTTTTAACCATAGTTGTTTTTTCCAGGAAATAATGTTTCAAACTAAGGTCCTTTTAATGCCCTTATATTTCATTTAAAATATGATAACAGGTAGATTTAGTTACTGTTCGTTAACAGGTGGAGCGAAAAAATGACTAATTTTATGACCTTATTGGGAAAAGCATTATAAAAATTGAATTTATCTGCCTAATCCCATTTTTTTAAAAACATAAACACAATATAGAGTTCTTTAATATTGCATTTGGTTTTTCCTATATTATCGAAGGATTTAAAAAAATTCGTAAAATTAAATCAAGAAACTACATGTTTGTAAACACGTGGAACGGAGTGTACTTTGCGAAGAATAGGACTTTAATTTACTACAGGTTTGCTACAAACTATGAGTCAAAATTAATATACCCTTAGAATAGGGTATACAAAAGGAGTATATCACCCCTATCGTGGAATCCGTCGGATCTGAGATTCACTTCACTTATTCGATTCACGTGAACAGAAAATTGCTATCGTGGGATCCCTCGGATACTCTCCCTTACCGACCACTATTGGTGATTAGGAAATTCAATTGTGACAGCTCATTTGTTTTGTAAAAATTAAATTCAGTGAAAAGAAAATAAAAACTGCGGATGTCAAATGCGCGGATAGATTCGATCCGTTCGTTTTCCACGATACAGTGAATTTCATTCACGTTACCGACATGTGGATGGTTCACGTCTGCGGATTACACGATGCAAATTGTTCACTATTAGTGGGTCGTTCCACCCGACGGATTCCACGATAGGGGTGTATATTAGCGCAGTAGATAGTGAGTGTAGTGGCTCAGTGGTTAGTGTGTTGGACTACTTATCAAGGGGTCACAGGTTTAAATCCCGCCAGCGCCCAGTACCACCTAAAGCTTTTTCCGCTGCCCCACCTCTTGCGAAAATCTGAAAGACATCCAGGAGTTTCAATTGTCACGAGAAGCTTCTCAAAATTGCAGTTCGGAGTTGTAGGCCCTTTACGCGCAAGCAAATGGTTGGGGAAGATAGTTTAAGGTCCTGTGCGGGCCGTTAATGCCTAATTTGCTAACTTAAAATTGCAGGCTTCAAAAGCATTCATTCAAATAAGAGGGTACGGATAGGTAACATTCCCTCTTAAGTGCACAAATAAAACAGAACAACTTTCAAGGAACTATCCGGCGAGCACTGTACATGGTACACTTGACTCTTTTACTCATCGTCGCAAAGTCTCTTGTCTCTTGTTATTTTATCGTTATTTCCACCATAAGTGCTCAAACGAAATAGCCAGTTGCATTCCACCCCTGCAACATTCCAACCGCAATACCCGCTGTACCAGGAATGCGCATCAGTTTACCCTTAAGCCTGTATTCGGGCGTACACTAGTGAAATACAAGGAATCTTTCCTTAGCCGTACAGCACGACTGTGGAATCCTCTTATCCGCTCCATTTGTCCTACTCATTCTAATATAAAAACATTTAAAACCAACGTGCATCGGCATATCTCCCTATGTTCTAACCCTAATTTCTTTAACGCCCGCGCTGTGTATATTTCATTATAAGGGTATTCAAAAATCCCTTCAGTGCGAGTACGTTATAAAAAAAAACAATGTAAGTTTTCTAATTTGGTTACGGTTTTCACTATTAAGATCTGGACTTCTCAGAGAAGAATGCTCTTTCATTTGTTGGAGCTGAAGAATAAGAGGTCAAAGTGGCAGGAAGGGAGTTTTTGCCTCATTCTTATATAAAAATGTTTGTTTGTGGGTTCGCCTTCTATGCATTGATGCGCCAATCCAAATAAGTTGAAATATATATTTACTACAAATTTTTAAACAAATTTAAGAAATACATTATTTTTTTGCTTGGGTCTAATAATATGGGAAGGTACTGTATGTATGCTTCTTAGTCTTAATGTTGTCGTACAAAATTCTTTAAGTTCTTGGTTGGAGACATTTGAAATCGCACAAAACTTTGTCACGGAAAAACTTAAATAATGTTGAGTGAAGAAGGTGTCCATTTTTAAATTAATTCAAGTTCCTCAAAGGAAGTTATATGGGATGTTCGCACACACTTTTAAGGACTTCACCGCAAAGGTAAAACGAAAGAAGCTGTATAAGTGTGAAGCTCATCTGTAAACATACAAAAGAACTGGGAGTGGGAATTTTCCTTTCATCTCGTTCTCTTTACAGCCGTCTCAGGATAGGGATTATGTAAATTTAGAAAATGGAATGTTGCAAATAAGTCTTCGAGGAACATACAAATGGCGATTCGAAAGAGGATGAGTTGTCCTTTTTTGATAAGCGCAAGACATGGAATCTCAGACCGTAATAATCATAGTTTGTAAATTGTTCCAATTTAATTACTTTGGCCACACAATCTTGTGCAGTATCGAATAATCCTTTGACATTGCAGTGTTGATACCAAACACAAGATAATCTTAGGAATTTGCTGAAGTCGAGATGCTGGCAAAATACTCGAAGTGAAATTGGAACTTCATTGCAGCACTTCCATCTTTAGAGTTCTATTACGAGTTTATTTTACTAAAGTCTAATAAATGGGCATTTTAGAGAAGGAATTCTGGAACGAAGAATATTCCCACAGGAATATTAGTGAAACAAATTCCATGTGATATATCGCTTAGTCTAAGCTGCCAGTTTTGCTTTTAAAGGATTTTTCATGATTTCCTCAAGGATATGCTGTATAATATTAGCAAAGGATAATCCCTTGATATTGCATCGTTGCAGTTGCATTCGTATATTTGCATCATATTCATGGTAAACCCGTAGGTATGTGGATGAATGTAGCTTAGAATTATTTTTCTTTACGAATTGTGGCAAGGAAGTATCGCGTGGATATGCCCATATATTGAAGTTACATTTCAGCACAAATTGTGTGTCTAGTTTGCCAAGGAAATGCAAGTTTTATCTCTTTAAAATCAAGGTTCTTCCCAGCCCAAGTCTTACCTTTCTCTATCTTCCATCAAATGCAGAAGGTATTTTCGAAAAGTTTTTTTTTGTATCGTAGTTACTCTACATTCCTGGTTCAAGAATCAATACATTAAAGTCAAAGCGACATAGGGTATTTCATAAAATCCAAATTCGTTGGAGTGAATCAGAAGGAGTTGACCTTGATCAAGATCCCATTTTGACACTGTACGCAATAGATGAAACCATTCGATGGAGCCTACGAAGTGAAGTTACAATTAGAGAACTACGAGTTAGGGAGTTACCCGAGAGTGAGCCGGCTTGGAGATGACAAAATCGCTGCTCTGAGATTCAACAGATTAGTACCAAAACGATAAAGAAACAGATGGGCAGATGAAGCAAAAGTGAATAAGCTAAAAGAAAGTGGTACTGAAAGGTAGGTCAGTTAATGAGGATGAAAAAGCTTGCCTCAAATTATAAAACAGACAAATTCAAGCAATTAGTTTGGAGGGTCCGTATTGGAAATCCGAGGCAACATCCTCTTTGGTTGCCGAGACGAACCGGTACGCATTACTTGACCCTCTTAACGTAAGGCTGGTAATATCGTTTTCGATACCGATTACGATAGCTATGTTTTAGGTAGCGTTTTAAAATACCTATCGACCGAATGATATCGTTACGACTATTTTATATTTGCTTCACATAACTAAAAAAGAGTGTGTGTGTACTTATGTATGCGCCTTAGAAGTTATAGTTCTCTATGGTGATGTATATATAATAACGAGTTAAAAATCGTATACCAAGTACGGAGACAAGAAATACAATTGATAAAGCTTCAATTTAGTGAAATTAACCTTGTCACAACTGTACGGTTTCTAAGGACATTTCGGAAAAATATCCTTTTGTTGTGTTCCAAGGAGCCCTGGTAAAATCACCTAATGCCGAATTAAATTGACATTCTCAAATTTGACGGTACAAATTTAAATGTTTTCTCCTATCTATCTATTGGCTGTTTCTTTCTTCAAATTCAAAGTCCTCAGCCAGTCTTTTGACATTTCTCCAACATTTTCCATATAAAGTTGGTTGGATTTAGGAATCATTTTTAATAAAAAAAAACTTACAAACCTCATAAAATTAGAGACCCTTAAGAAAAATTTAAAGCAAAAATTGCAAATGTCATTTATGGGCAATTTCACATTATTGTAGAGAAATTAAGTTCAGTGTTCCATCTGACATTTGAATTTGTTTTTGTTGTGTTCTAATCTATTGTGCTTACCTTTGCTGAAAATGTCGCGAAATAATATTTCACTGAAAACTAAATTGATAATCTTGCAAATTAAATCGGGAAGAAATCGAAAAGAAATCTGCGAAAAATATAAAATTGTAAAAAGCACATTGCAATAGTAAAAAACGCAAAATAATTTGAAGAAGAAAAATACAAATGCAAGAACTTAAACAGAAAAAGAAACAGAGATGAACATATGGTTCGAAACAATGTATCTTTCAGGAGGCTCCATGGAGAATTTTCTAGAACTCGTTGTGTCAGAGATATTACAAAAAATGTTTTAGAAATTATTTACAACGCAAACGAGATTGGATTGTTCTGTAAGGTTCTTCCTACTGGTACCCATGTCACAAATAGGCAAGATATACAGGCGCAAAAAATACCGAAAGATAGAGTAACATTGCTTTCCATATATAATACTACCGGCACAGACAATTTTGTCTTTTCAATTGGAAAATATAAGCAGACCAGATGTTTCAGAAACCAAGCAATTCCAATAGCTTCCAAATTTAATAAAAAGGGTTGGATGATAAGTACTCTTTGGATTCAAATTACGAGTATCAAAGAGCTTGATGATGCCATTAAAAAGAAAAAGAAAAAAATTCTACTCTTAGTTGATAATGCCTCATGCCATAAGTTGGATTTTGAGCCGAAAAATATTGAGAAAAAATGTTTGCCAGGTTTTGAAAAGTAGATAGTGATGATGATTACATTCATAACATCGAAGATATTCTTTTCAACAAGTGTGAGGAAGCATTGATTCAAAAAACAATTAATGATTATTTTTGAAGAGCTAAAAACTTAACCAAGAAAATTTAATCTTATTTATTCGTTTGTATGAACACTGAAGCACATACAAATAATACCTTTAATAAACGAGCTGTGAATTTTGTGTTATCGTTTTTTTTTTCTGTTAAATAAAAATATTTAGATATTTATTTACTACTTTTTAAAAATAAAATTTTTTGTTGGACGATGTATAGTAGTATTTTTGTTTCCATACAAACTTGTTTCTTATATCCGTTCTGAGGATATAAGAAAAACTCGGTTATAAGAAACAAGTATCGTGCAATTTCTAATTTTCTTATAAGCGTTATGTATTGTAGTATTTTTCCGGATCTTTTGGTATCTTTAGATTTGGTTGCTCTTGCCTTCCGGGCGAACTGTTGCCTTTGGTAGTTCGGTGTATATGGGTGTATGGTTAAAGTCATTTTTCACAGACAGCGCACTAATATAACACTAAACGTAGCTAATCTTCAACACCACAATGGAACAAACCAAATTTAAATTAAACTTCGCAATATACCACCAGATGGCTGACAGATACAGATGGGTGCCGACATTCGCGATATAGTGGAGTGTCTGGGGCGTTAAAAACACGAAAACCTCGGATTTCCGTTACAGTGAATGAAAGTTTATAATTCAAAGTGGAATGTTTAGCTTATAATATATACAAATAAAAAAAATGAGTGTGCTTAAGACCACACGACTGAAGTAAAATTTCTTTCGCTCCATCTAATTTAAATTGTGGGCGGGTCAGGGGGCGAATTTTGAAAATATTTATTTATTTATTTATTATGAGCATCAAGGGCGCCTGGAGAGTCTATATTATAAATTTCAGCTCCCTAGCTCAAACTTTGTTTTTTTTTGTAAATTTTGGGCGTGTCAAATATTTACACATGAGGATCAAGGGCTCGTTTTTCTCAAATGAATTTTTGTAATAATGTTGAAATGAAAATGTATAATATTATACAATGAATTTGTTTACTTTTGCTGTAAAAATCAAAACAAAGAATTATTAGATATTAGAAAAAAAGGTGTGAGCCACGCTGCACTCACGGTATAGTTGATGTGTAAACATGTAGGCACAGTTGCGCGTTAGCTACCTAATTTGTTATCTTGCAGGTTGTGTAACTAAGCTGGTTAGGTTGCTAAAGTTAGTTGCGGATGACAACTAAAAGTTAGTTAGTTTTTGGCTGTAGTTTTTTAGCTGCCTAGGTAATAACTAATAACTAAATCAAATTTTTTTATTTTGCTATAATGGTGATAATTTATTGGGATTTATTATGCATATTGCGTTTAAAATAGAAATTGTTTGAATGTCCCTTTTATTTTACATCAGGTTATTTTACAAAGAGGTCCTTGGAGCCACAATAATTAAACCCGAAAAAGGATATTTTCCCAAAATGTCTTTAGAAACGGCACGCTATATATGAGTTCAATGTTATTTGAATGAGGGGTGCTAGGAACAACAAACATTTTGGTAAAATATCCCTTTTTTCGACTTTTAAGGATCTTTTTGTTGTTCCAAAGACCTCTTAGTCAAATAACATTGAACGTAGATATACCGTGTGGATTCTAATGGCATTTTGGAAAAATATCCTGTTGTCGACTTTTAAGGACCCTTTTTGTTGTTGCAAGGACCTCTTAGTCAAATAACATTGAGCAAAGATATACCGTGTGGATTCTAATGGCATTTTGGAAAAATATCCTTTCTTCGACTTTTCAGGACCTTTTTTGTTGTTGCAAGGACCTCTTAGTCAAATAATATTGAGCAAAGATATACCGTGTGGATTCTAACGGCATTTTGGAAAACTATCCTTTCTTCGACTTTTAAGGACCTTTTTTGTTGTTGCAAGGACCTTTCAATTATTCAAAACAAATCTACTTCCACACAATTTCCCGGTGTTTCGTAAGGACATAATAATCTCTAAAATTGAACATAATTAAAACTGGAAAATGTATAACAAAATAACAAATCTACTTCGGACATTTTTTCACAAAGTCCCATCACTGATTAGTAATACAAAGTCCCATCACTGAAGTCTACGTTTGGCTACACTTCCGTTACACCGTAATGTCTACACTGCGCCAGAAGTCTACATTGGTCTACACTTCCGTCTCGCCGGAAGTCTACATTGGTCTAAACTTCCGTGTCGCATTCACCAGCTTACCTCCAAGTCAAGCGTGCGTAAAGAAGTTTTACTTCAAAAAGTTAACCTATTTAAAACTTGTGATCTCGATTAAAAAAAAAATAATCAAATATTTACAATTTTGATAGTTTAAATGATACAATAACTACATCAAAATTAAGTTAATTTATATATTCATAAAGAGATAGTAATTAGAAAAAAGAAATAAATGGAGGAAAATGAATGAAAAAAAAATTTATAAAGAAATCATTTGTTTATTTAAACAATTTATATTTTTGTCTATTTAAGTATTTTCTTCAACTTCACTTATTTCTATGATTGGCGGAGTATTAAAACAATTATTTTCGCTGCACTGTAGACATGCTACACTGCAGTACAAGCCACTCTTTCGACATCCCAAGCAGCTACACAACCATTTTTGCAGCTACAACACAACATTTTGCAATAAATTATCTGGAGCTGGTGATTGATTCATTTATTGGGATAAGCATGTTATTAAAATACTTCCAGCCCCAATTTTCAATATCTACATTTCCAAACCAAAACTGGATTTGTAAATATACTCTTTTTAGGTGTTCAAACGCTGCATCAGCTGTAGGAGGTATAATGATGACAAAAGAACACTTGTTTTTTTTGGGTGTTCCTTTTACAAAGAAATTGAACTTCAATAAGTTCAAATCTTTAATTTACGGGAAAAGAAGAAACTGTTGACTCTACTGGCTACAAAGGCCTTGGGGTCTGTGGCCTTTTAATTATCGTGTGTAACACGGATAGATGATCCTGGAAAGTGAACCTGAAGTAAGTTTCATTATATGTAGATACGCGTTGCGACTGGCATGTGTGCTTTGTCTTCGGTGCATTTAGTCCATGTAGCTCGTTTCGATCTTCTCAATTCTAAGTTATATTCTGTGAGAGCGATCCTGTAATGGTCCCACAATTTTATTTATTTGGCTCGATGAAGAGCTTCCTAACATTCTTCTCGAGCTTAATAAGTTGGTCCTTCCACCAGGAAACCTTACGTTTCTTCATACTGGTTTTACTGAGACAACTACTATCGTAGGAGGTTAGCAGCACTTTGTTGAGCTAGAACGCTGCTTCATCCAGGTCTCACGTAGACTCACTTGACTTTTGAGAGGACAAGTCCTCGATGCATTTTCCAGTCCGTCGACTTAGGATCGTAGTTATTCGAATTCTGCGTCAGTTTGCCAGATATGTCAAACCTTCGGAAAACGGATACTATGAACGTAAGTTGAGTCTCCTTGAGTCTGCTTGATTCATCCATTGTTAGAAAACTGTGATTGAATACATTTAATGATTAATTTATTATTGCGGCAGCTGCCGTTGCCGTTCTCCCCTCTCCACGTTCTACTACCTGTCCAAGGTCTTTATGACCCTTCATACGCTCCAACATTTTAAGAAAATATTCTTTTATGTCTATTTAGGTATTATTCAACGTATAGATACGAAAAAAAAATATTTTAAATAAAATTACATGCTTAAGTATTAATTTTATATAGTTTTTGTTTAAATAATAAAAAAATCAAAATCACAAAAAAAATTTTGGTAAACTTTACACTTTATAGTATAAAAAAGAAAAACCCCCCTCGACCATTTAAATTCATTCACTGTATCAAAAGTCTGAGGTCAAATCCCCCAGACACTCCACTAATAAGTGAATAGCATTTTTGGCAGAGGAAGGAGAACGACTAATTTTACAGCTATCGCTTACTTAACTATCAACAAGTTTTATACCTTGTATATATATATATATTAAATAAAGTATTGCTCATAAACGTCATCGTATTTTCCTCATTTTGTACCGCTTTGCAGTAACAGCATTTTTTAACCGTCAATCATCTTTTTATTATATTTTCATTCATAAAAATGATGAAATTCGCAATAAATTGAAATGAATCTACGTATATATAACGTACATTTCAATTGCAATCAATAAAATATATGGGACTTTATTTTATCAATTTTAATATACAAACATAGGGACGGGCTACAGTCCGCTTGGGCGAACTGTTGGATACCCTATTCTTATTCCTATCCCTCATAAGTGGGCGTGACAAAAGTCTAAGTATGGTTGAATTGTTAAGAACGCTCACATATTTTGTTATATAACATTTAAAGGATTTTATCAAAAAAAAAACGCTCCCTAGCTCAAACTTGGGTGTTTCAATAAAATTGTTTTATTTAATTGTGGGCGTGTCAGTAGGCGGATTTAAAAAATATTTACACATGAGCATAAAGGGCCCATAGAGAGTATATACAAGGTGGCGCAAAAGTCATCACCCAGTGGCGTTCACCAATCCGACTGAAAACTACATAGGATAGATGTCAAACGTCGTGGATCATTTAGAACATTGGCACACAGAATTGCCTAAGGCACACCCAAGGGCTGATGAAAACCCATCGGAAGATGCTATAATTTTTGCAAATAGCGGCAAATGTCAATTTTACTTTGACATTTGTGAAGTAAACAGATGACAACTTTTGCGCCACCTTTAATATTATATTATTATTATAATTTCAGCTCCCTAGCTCAAACTTTGGATTTTCAAAAATTAATATAGGTACCCTTAGAATAGGGTATAAAAAAATTATTTTATTTATTTGTGGGCGTGTCAGTGGGCGGATTTTGATTTTTTTTTTATCCCGAGCAGTTTTAGGAGTCATAGATCATATATAAAAAATTTCAGCTTTCTAGCTCAAAATTCGATTTTTTCCAAAATTTTGTTTTTTTTTGAGTTTGTGGGCGTGTCTGTGGGCGGATTTCAAAAATTCGTAAACTTGATTATTTCGGGACCCTAGAGAGTATATGGTTAAAATTTCAGCTCTCTAGGTCCAGTTTAAAGGCCTAATTTTTGACGACAGACGGACGGACGGACGGACGGACGAACATGGCTAGATCGACATTACTATCGATGCTGATCATAAATATAGTAACTTTTCAAAATTAATATACCCTTAGAATAGGGTATAATCAGGCTTAATTTACAACAAACTTGATTTCATTTCGATAACGGAAGCAAGTGGGTTCTGAAATCTGACAAAGCTCCCAGCAAATGATTCATTGCCTATTTTTGGGTGCTACTTACTGTATGAAAGAATAAAAGGATAGGAAAGAAGTTTGGTGCGAAGAGATTTTTTCTCCATATGTGGCGGCTAAATTGCTTTAGGGAGATCTGTTTTTGTTGTGTGTATTCAATTTATAAAAATCATGGCCCTGGTCGGGATTCGAACGCACGACCAGCCAATCACTTACTGAATACACTACCATCGCACCATTGCCACCTTCTCAATTTACTTAATGAAAAAAAAAATCGGAAATAAGAGATTAAGCTCAATTTCAATTCGTCGATTTTATTCGTCATGAAAACATGGGCAGACTGTTTCCTTGCGATACCTTACTCAACTGAAAATATTAAAGACTTTCATTTAATAAATAGTTTTGCGTTGTGACAAAATCTTAAATAGAAACAAACTAAGGCTAGCTAAGGTTAGGTTGGGGTGGCTGTCAGCCTAAGGCCAACACACTTAGACAATGTTAGGTCCATTGTGATACCACACGGATCTGGGGGTTTCTTTTACTACTCGTTAAACCATTTGGAGGTTCTTATGAAGCGCGATAGACTTCTAACGTCAGTGTTAGCCAAATCACTTAGATCATTAAGCAAGAAATTTCCTAGATGGAGATTTCTTTTATGGCAGAGAGCAGGACATATACAAAGAAGATGAGGTGTAGTCTACTCCTACTTCTCCTCGATGCAGCTTCTGCAGAAGTCGTTTAAATAAACGCCAAGCCTCGATGCGTGCTTGCCCATCAGATAGTGCCCTGGAATGACACCTATAGTGGCGCTAATGTGCAGTAGAGCATCGGCTTTGGCCAGATATGCTCAGTCGCTAGACAATTATTACTACTTGTCCACCAAAGGTTTGTTCTCTCGATTGTGGATACCTTAAATAAAAGTTTGCAAGTAGCGATTGGTATACTCAGAATACGCTTGTCAGTTAAAAGAGGAAGTCACTTTTTGGTGAGTTCATCTGCCCTGGAATGTCTTTATGCCCCGGCACCCAACAGAGGTGAATGTTAAACTGCTCCGCCATCTCCCTAAGAGATGAACGGCAGTCAAGGGCTGCGATGGAATTTAAAGACACTGAATCCACTGACTTAATCGCGGAATAAAAACTAAGGGTAATATTTTTATTTAACCCTGAATTTTGTGTCGAGGTCAATCAATTTTTTTCAACATTTTTTTTTGTCATCAGAGTGGGCCAACACACGCAGCAAAACGACTTTCACACAATGACAAGGAAATATATAGTGGATATATTTTGACGTATTTTGAATTTAAATGGGTTTGACAACATTAAATTAAGACTGAAAACACATATCTGAGATAAAATGGTTACAACTAAACTTATAAACAAATATTCTAATATTAATGTAAAAAAATGTTTTTTTTATTTTTAGGTTGAAATTTTCAGATGCCCAAACGCACCTCAGTCGATATAGTAAGAGATACGTTTCTTTTGTATTTAGTGTTTCTGAATGCAGCCTCAATTCAACCGAGAATAAAATGCAGCTGGGTATTAATAATAATAAAACACTGGCGCCCCTGAGAGGTACCATTGCACTCCATTTCGCCCCTGTTGGAACGCAGCTGTGTTTGTGCAACACACACTGCTTTAAAAGTGCCGCACAAACATCGAGGAATACTAATTTTTTGGCTTCCTGTTGTTTGAGTGTGATGCGCATTGATATATATATATACAGTGAACTGTCCATGCATACATGTGTACATGTTTGGAAACTGTTTAACTGTGCCGCCTCAAATCTAACTCAATTCCAATAACTAACTCCCTAAGCCCTTAACAAGAATATCCATAGATAATTTTACCCAACGCAACCGCATGTGTGCGTTCTCCTATCTTCGAACTCTCAATCTACTCCAGTCCATACGTATTGATTCTGTTCGTTCATAATGTCACCAGTATTCTAACTTTACGGGATTTCAAAATCTCCAGGGAACGTACCCTTACTTTGAAATCGGAGCAACGATTTATTTCTTATAACCCCTTTCGGAATATCCCAGACTATAAAGTAGAAAGCCAAAGGAGCTTAGCAGGGTCTCTTGTAAAGCTTTAAATGCAACTCAGTTCCGAAATGTTGAAATGAGTGTTAAAGGGTTATACTCGTAAGTGCCAGCAAGGAAATAAATTTCTCTTTCTACTTTAATAAAAAAAGAAGGAAAAAAGGAGTCCTTTTTTTGGGTCAGTGAAATACCAGATGAGAATAAGTAGAATGCACTCTTAGTCTGACTGGTTGGGTTGGGAATGTAATTCGGAATGTGAAGCAATCACAACCAACCGAAAAGTACTTGTACGAGTATATCCCAGAACTGTGTATCGAAAATAATAATAATCGTTTTGCCCGCATGTATACATTTTCATCAGGAGGAATGATGTGGCCTAGTTCGGTTCAGTACAAATGAGTAAAATATTCCTAGATCTACAGCCCAACTACTATCGTGTTCTATATACTCGTATATATTGCATTTTCAATAAGCTACAAAATCGGAACAATAACCGCAGTTTGTTGGTTGCTTTGCTGTGATGTTCGCATTCAACACTCCGAGTAAAATTATAATTTAAAGCTTCCAATCCCGCTGTAATTTCGTTGTTGGTTCAATCATTATACCCTATTTTAAGGGTATATTAATTTTGACGCATAGTTTGTAACATACCTTAATATTGCCCGTAGACCCCTAAAAGTTACTATATTTATGATCAGCATCGATAGTAATGTCGATCTAGCTATGTCCGTTCGTCCGCCCGTCCGTCGGCAAAAATTAGGACTTTAAACTGGGCCTATAGAGCTGAAATTTTAACCATACTCTCTAGGGTCCCGAAATAATCAAGTTTACGAATTTTTGAAATCCGCCCACAGACACGCCCACAAACTCAAAAAAAAACAAAATTTTCGAAAAAATCGAATTTTGAACTAGAAAGCTGAAATTTTTTATATATGATCCATGACACATAAAACTGCTCGGGAGATGAAATTTTCAAAATCCGCCCACTGACACGCCCACAATTAAATCAAACAATTTTATTGAAAAACCAAAATTTGAGCTAGGGAGCTGAAATTTAAAATATATAGGTACTCTCTAGTGGGGCCTTTAAGCTCATGTGTAAATATTTCCAAAATCCGCCTACTGACACGCCTACAATTTACAAAAAAACTTTTTTGAAAATCCAAAGTTTGAGCTAGGGAGCTGAAATTTATAATATATACTCTCTAAGGGCCCTTTATGCTCATGTGTTCAACTCAAAGTTTGAGCTCGGAAGCGTTTTTTTTGATAAAATCCTCTAAATGTTATATAACAAAATATGTAGAGCGTTCTTAACAATTCAACCAAACTTAGACTATGAGGGATAGGGATAAGAATAGGGTATCCAACAGTTCGCCCAAGCGGACTGTAACCCGTATTCTTATTTTGGCTCATAGTTTGCTTGATACCTACATTTTCAGTCTTTATACCTGTTGGAAATTGTATACCTACCCAGAACTTTTGCCATGGCCGCCCTATTCACCGGATTTAAACATAATCGAAAATGTTTGGGCATGGTTATCTCGCAAAGTGTAAGAAGGCGGCAGACAATTTGAAGACGAGGATTATTGAAAGGATTATTTAAAAAAAAACTGTATGATTCTATTTCAAACCGTCTTATAGAGGTCATATCAACAAATGGCGAACATACTCATTACTAATGTAGAAAAACATAATAAAAAATAAATGTTTTAAAACCATAAAATGTAAACATTCCATTCATTTCCTTCTTTTTTTCAAAGATTTTGCATGTGGCCTCATCATGGTAGGTAGGGTAGGTAGGTGTGGCGGTTTGATAAGACAAACCCAATTAGCACCGAGTGCCGTTTTGTTACCACAAACTCACGTAAAATAGGTATTATCGTTTGGTGGAGGAGACTAAATCCAACCTGTGGAGTTCAGGAAAGTTATCAGTTCCTTAATACTTTTCTCGGAGATTTCCTCAAGTGTATTGAAAAAAGGGCTTCCTAATGTTCGTAGTCTGGTCCTAGCTAAAGCAGGACAAGTGCATAAAAAGTGAATAAGGGATTCTTTTTCAGTTGTCACTTTGCAACTGCGGCAGTGTGTATTTTTTGGGATGCCCAGCTTGGCCGCATGGTCACCTATAGGCCAGTGTCCCGTGATGATAGCTGTTATTCTTGCAATATCTTTTCGGGTTCTACATAGAAGGTCGGTTGTTTTTGCCTTGTTGTAGTTTGGCAACGTTTTTCTGGATATGACGCATGTAGTCAGCCTGCTGCATCTGAGCTTGGCTTTCTTAAGGTATTCTGCGGTGATATTTGCCTTAACTGCTCCGAGCGGAATTTGGATTAGTTCCGCCAATGAGCAGTGGAGAGCTGAGCCTTGCCTGGTCAGTTCGTCGTGTTTGTTTCCATAAACGTTACTGTGCCCTGGAACTCAGATCAGGGTAACCTTGAACTTATCAAGCAGGGCCAGCGCATTACGGCATTCTAGTACTAACTTAGAGGATATAGTGACCGAAGTGATCGCTTTAATGGCAGCCTGGCTGTCTATAAGTATAGCGATCCTTTGCCTCGGTGTTATGTTTGAGTGAAGTTTGATCTGGCGACATGCTTTACGGTAGTAGCTCCGCTTGGAAGACGCTTGCAGTATCCGGAAGTCTGTACGATTTTGCGATGTTTGAGGATTCCGAAAAAAATCCCGCACCCACGCCGCAGTCTATTTTTGAACCGTTGGTGTCCCTTGTCACTTGTCCATTTTGCCATTCTGATATAGTAGGGATTTAAACGACGAAATGTTTTGTGAAAGACATTCTGGGAATGATGTAGTCTGTTGACGGCGGAACTAGTTTTCTCGGTAGAGAATCTACAATACAACTTTGGCCGTAGGGTGTCGTAGTTAAGCATCCAGACTCTCTGAGTCTGATCGCGCTGTGTGCTGTGATGTTTTGCTGAAGACATTAATGAGCAAATTGTGGAAAAACTTTCTGTTTTTTTTTCAATTCAACTGGATGAAGCGGCAGACAGTAATAATGACGCTCAACTAATATTTTACGTTCGGTACATGGAAGAAGCAATTGTATTTGAAGATTTGTTATTTTGCAAAAAAAAATGGCTGATACCGGGAAAGCTTGTTATTTGTTTACTTATTGATTCATATACATATGAAAGAAAATCACATTCAATGGAAAAACTGTGTGTACGGATGGAGCTCGCGCGATGTTTTTTTATTTATTTATTTATTTATTTACCATCTCTTAAAGACTAAGCGCTATGAGAATTTACAATATTAGGGTAGAACTGGGTAATACCGGTCATTTCAATAAAAACTCAAACAAAACGAAATTCGTTCTTTAAATAATAATTTTACTTCACTTTTTATTAAATTCATATATTTTTCTATTATTATAAACATAAATAAAGCTAAATGAACTAGACGGAAAAAAGTTTTAATAAAAAAAAGGTCTAAAATGACCGGGACTAGACGCATGGTCGGGTAAATCCGGTCAACAATTCTGGTAATGGCGGTCATTAATGTTTTACAATAAAATACAATATTTAAATTATATTAATATTTATTTTTAGTTTTCGCATAAATCGCATTTGTAGCCAGATGGACTGTCCCAACCTGAGCATTCAGCGTGAGCCCAACCTGCACAGCGTGTGCACCTGTACCACATCTCGTTGTTGCGTTCAAATTCTCCACAAATTATACATTTGTTGCTACCATCTCCTAAAGAGTCATCAGAGTTATCATCCACAATCATTCCAGCGCTAACATCAGACTCGGATGTAGACTCTTGAAGAATCTTTTTCGTCACCTTCCGAACCGCTTTTCTTTTCTTATCAGGCACTGGCAATACCTTTTTGTCCTTCTTTTTTTTGGTAGCTGCTCTTTTAAGTTCTTTTTCTTCCAAATTTTGTTTCATAGGTGTCGATGTTAGCAGAGCAGCGTGTTGTTTATCCCTGCACTTCCTAGTCTGATTAGCCACCGTTTTTTTTTGGCACTGGGAGAAGATCTTTTATGGTTTCGTTCAAGGCAGCAAATGAGGTCGATGGGGCCGAAATGGGCAAATTTTCCAAAGCTTGCAAAACAAGGTTTGGAGTTTGTTCTCTAACTGGTTCGATGAATTTAATAACTTCTTTTGTTTCGTTAAGTAGCGTTTCAGATGGAAGGAAGTCTTGGTCAGAAAAGACGCACGGATTGATGGGGAAAATTCCAGTTGCTCTGAACCCAGATTCTCCCTTGGCAAGAGACGCAACGCTAGCAAACGCTTTTTGAAAAAGGGAAGCGAAATCCTGCGGTGTTATTTTTTGTCCAAGAAAAGATTTCATATGCAAATTGCATTCTTTTCTATAAGCTGCTTTTAATGGACCATAAAAAGCCGCGTCCAATGGCTGCATCCTATGGGAGCTATGCGGTGGAATTGAGAGCATTATCATATTGTTCTTGCGACAGTAGTCGTACGCTTGAAGCGTTATGTGGCTGGAATGGTTGCCCAGGATTAGGAGAACCTTTTCTTCGTTCGTTGGTTTAGCATGCTTAACCCTAGAAAGATAATCTTATTTTTTAGTACTGAAAAGATAAACATGCGCCTGGGAGGCGCACAATTAAAAAACGTTTTTTTTTACAAAATTAAATAAATATTTTTTTCTATTGTTTCATTTTATTGTTACATTATTAGCAATAAAGCAATAAAAACATAAACATATATTATTAATTTTTCTGTTTTTTAAAGAGAAGTAGGATTTTATAAATCCATAACAAAAAGGAACACAAAATTAGAGATCTTCGGTATTTAATTTTCATATGCTGATAATAGCATTACCATAACTGTATTAGCATAACTGAAAAACGGTGATACTTACCGAACTGGAACGACCGTCAATCGCAAGTATAAATCGACGACTGCGTTGACTTAAAAAAACAAGTTTGTTCGAGCGTCGGTTAAAAGAAGAAAGCAATATATATATTTCGCGGGCGCCTCCGAGGCACAGTTTATCTTTCTAGGGTTAACGAAGTGCTGTAGCCAATCTGCAAAGAGATCTTCTGTTATCCACCCATTTTTTCGAGCATTTGTAAAGTGCTCCAGGTGACCCACCATGTTCAGTGCTAGGAGAGTGCCTTGCACGAGGAAAAATGAACATTGGTGGAATAAAACCACCGGCAGCGCTCATAGCACATAATGCCGTAATATTGCGCCCTCTCTCCCAGCTGGTTATAGATCCGACTCTTTTTTGACCAGTTTCTGCCAGAACTTTTCCAGGATCCTGGACGGTAGAAAATTCAGTTTCATCCGCACTGTATATATTTCGCGGTTGAAATTTATATTTCTCCATCACATCCTCCAGCAACTGGTAAAATAACTCCACTTCTTTTCGATTAAATGCAGTGGCTCTGCTGAGGCTAGTTCCTTCGGCTTTCCGAACGGATATTTTGTTTCGTTTTTTAAAGCCTTCAAGCCATTCCTTTCCGGCGGTTTTGGTGGGCTTATTAAAGTTGTTGGCTATGCCATTTTTTCCGCGTTTTCGAAAGCTACTTGCCTTACTTGTAATGATGTGCACCCATAAAAAATTTTGGCGAGATGTTTGATCTGTGTTGCAATTTCATTTTCCTGGTCTTTGTTAAAAACCGTGTGTCACCCCAGAGATGGCTCACAGAAGTTTTTCTTTTTTAGGCGTTCTTGCAGTGTCGAAAATGCTATTTTAACAGACTTGGCTGCGGCGCGAATTGACATACCCGTTTCAATTAGTTTTTTGGCGTCGTTTATAGCCACCTCCGACCACGAACTTCTGGAAGTGGTTCTTGACTTAGGTTTGCCCATTCTGATACACCAAAAAAGAAAAAAAGAAACCAATTTGTCAACTTTTTTTATGAATAGGTAATGCCGGTCAGTTGACCGGGACTACCCACACGGGAGCGCCAAGAAAAAAAAATTACAGTGAAATTTTAAGTTAAGAAAAACAAAGTAAAACCGATTCAGATTGTTAATAAAACACAACATAAATTATGTAAAATATCACTGTATTTATAAGAAATAAGATCTATTTTCCGATCACCTTCTCTTATAACAAATTGACCGAAAACACTAAAAGATCTGTCACTTCCAAAGGCCACAACTAAACTAAACAAACATCTGTCTGGTATTTAAACAATCTTCGGTGGCACTAACACATGCAAAGAGTTGGTGAGTCAATGTTCCCATTCTCGAGATACAAGGGTGACCGGTATTACCGACTGACCGGCATTACCAAGTTTTACCCTACTATATTTCATAAATACATATCTAATAATAAAAAAAAAAAGTACAAATTAAAATGAAATTACGAGAAAAACAGAAAAAAAAGAAAATAAAGAATATGCGTTAATGCTACAACGAATCTAATACAAGTTCTTTAAAAACATCCCTGCCAAGGAAGAAGTCGATGTTTTGAGAAAGAGAAATAAACTCAGAACTGGATCTAGAAAATATGGATGACTTCAAGCTCTTATTAAAACCAAGGCTCCAAATGGAAAATGAACACATTGTGTTATACATAGGGAGGCTCTAGCTGCAAGAAATATATCTCCTGAATTAAATATTGTGATGGATATCATTATTATCAAAGTGGTAAACTTCATAAAAACAAGACCAGTGAAGGCAAGATTTTTCCAAAAGCTTTATGAAGATTTGGGTGCAGAGCATACATCCTTACTTTATTACTGTAACTCTCGCTGGTTATCGAGAGGTAACGTACCCTCACGTATATACGAATTAAGAAATGAGTTGAATGTTACTGACAGAATCGCATCGTGACGCATATATGTTGAAAGATACTGATTTTTAAATAAAAATGACATATCTTTGCGACATATTTGAGAAGTTTAATGTTCGAAATAAATAGCTGCAGGGAAACAAAACGCATATCCTGCAACTGGTTGACAAAATTGTAGCGTTTCAAAAGAAGCTGCTGCTGTGGAAAAGGAACATAGAAGAGGACCAAGGAAATACGGACTGTTTTCCTGTTTTAAAAGGCTTCCTGCAGGAAAATTCTAATCAAGATCTAAGGCCAAACTAACAATTGATTTTGGACCAATATTTATCGACATTTAGCATCCATTTCGATAAATATTTTTCATAGAATCTTGAACAATACGACTGGATTAGAGATTCATACCAATCGACCCCACCCCCATCTGCACTTTCAATAACCGAGGAAGAACAACTTTTGGAACTATCTTGTGACACGAGCTTAAAACTACGGTTCAACTAAGACAAACTTTTTCAATTTTGGAGTAATGCATCACAAGAACATCCCAATATCGGAACTAAAGCTTTAAAGATACTTTTACCGTTTGCTGCGTCGTATTTGTGTGAAACCTGCTTTTCTGTAGTTGCAGTAATCAATACAGAACACAAATTAATTTAGAAAAAGAAATGAGAGTAGCGATTTCGAAACTTCAGCCCCGATTTGAAAAGTTATTATCAGCTCCGTGTCGTGGAGTGCTTAAAGCAAGCAACTATCACGAGCAGAAACTTGCCAGCACTAAAAGTGCTCTCACAGGCTCATCATTTAGTGCAGGCGTTAGTAAGGACAAAACAATTAAAAATACAATAATTATGTACCTATAAAATACTAACACAGACACAAATCATGCAAATAATTGAAGACATTAAAGCATTATTACGCAAAATATTTTTCAGCTTGACTTTACTAACATGCAAGTCAATCACATGATCATTTGGATTATAGATTCTACTCATGCGACTAATAGGCTCATGCCTCCCATAATTCGTCCTGTGATGGGGGCTAAACAATAATTCAACACTGCGTAAATTATGGGCACCACCCCGAAAATTAAAGCCAATAGACGACAGCAAGTCAGGTGCATCTATTTGACCGGATATAAGCTGCTGTAAAAAATGCTATCGCTATTAAGTCTTCGTTGAGAAAGGGGTAACATTTGAAGAAGCTTGATACGTTGACTGTAAGGAGGGAGATTAAATGGATCATCCCATGGGAGTCCTCTAAGTGCAAATCGAATAAAATTATGTTGAATGACATCTATTCGATTTGAATGAATGTTGTAGAACGGTGTCCAAACTTGTAAGGCATACTCTAGAATCTGACGGACAAAACAATTGTACAATGACATAGAAACGTATGGGCCATTAAATTCTTACGTCCACCTTTTTACGAAGCCCAGCAAAGAATTAGATTTATTAACAATAAAATTGATATGCTTAGCAAAAACAAGTTTGGGATCGAGAACAACTCCAAGATCCTTAAAATTATCAACATTACAAATAATATGTTGAGACAAAAAATATTGAAAGGTGGAAGGGATATTCCTTCTAGAGAATGTCATGTGTTGACATTTAGCAGGGTTCAGGGATAAACCGTTTTTATCACACCAATTGGCGAAGCTATTAATGTCCGATTAAAGAAAAATTCTGTCTTGCTGACTAGTGATAGATTTATATATTTTCATATTGTTACATCCAGGCTAGGATTCGAAAAGATAAAACGTAATTCTATTTAATTAATCTTTATTAGTTCTCTTTCAATGTAATTCTTGATTATTATTCTAATAATTCCCTTATTTAATCCAACAATTCACTTTCACAATTAATCACTTTAAATACACAATCACTTTTCTCTTACTCAATACTTATACTTTTTCTCTATAGTTTTCACTACTGTCATCTATCGCACTTCTCCAACCACCTCACCTATCGCGGTTCACAACTCGAATGTCTTGGGTGCTCCCGCGACATCTAATTATATCTCATAGTGACACCTTTCGAAATTTCCAGATTCGTTGAGAAGGTTCGTTTAGAAGGTTCGAGAACAACATCATTATGTATGTACTAGTTATTCCACAGCTACTCAAACTGCTATTCAAATGCTGCCAAAATCGGTAATATGGCCACTTTCTACTAGATGGCGCTTGCTGAATGACACAGTTTGAGCAAACATGCAACAATATCATCAGCGTAGATCAGGATATTACTCTGATCGAAAGCGTTAGAGAAGTCAGTGTATATGCAATTCATTTCGTCCTTACTCTCTAAGGCGTTAGAACAATCATGCAAGAAACTTAATAGAATAGTGACAGTGGATCTGTTTCTTACAAATCTATGCTGTTCATTACAAGAGAAGAAATACATTTTACAATTGTTTCCAAATCGAATGAGATACTACTAAAACTTATTTGGGAACAGCATTCTGAATTTTTTCTAAACTTACACACAGCAAAAAAACTACATACTGTAAAAGGAGTCGCAGCATAAAACAGATTGGGAACCCCTGACTTAGCGCATTGTTAAACAGCGTGTTAAAAATATGTACAACCTCCAGAGGTAGGTGTCTCAACGCGATGTTTGGAATACCATATCTGAAATCTCTTCACATATTCTGAAAATAATATCAAACCGTTATTGCTATGATTATGTCCTCCATTTCTTCTTTAAAAGGGGTTTCCCAGGTTAATGAATGGCCTTGAAGGTACCTACCAATATTGAAAAAAAAACACTGTCCGTTAAATAATTGCAGGAGACTATAAACCTTGATTTGCGAAATAAGAAAAGTAAATTTCCGTTAAATGTAGGTCTATAACTTAATTCGTGTGGTTTGTTTTTCAAAATTTGAACGTTTATTTAAGAAAAACATGTACAATAGTATTATTCAAGGTATTGCCATCTGAAGATATGACTTTTTCCCATCTTTCTGGCAATTTGTGGATCCCAGCCCAAAAGAACTGCGCCGGCTTGGCAGCCAAGAATGAATCAAGCCAATTTTTGACATTCTGCTCTGATGTGAACCGTATTTCAGTGAGGGCGTTCTGCATCGACCGGAACAAATGGTAGTCAGAAGGAGCAAGGTCTGGACTATAAGGCGGGTGGGGCAAAACTTATCATCCACTGTTTTCCAAATAGTTCTTAACCGGAATAGCAACGTGGGGCCGAGCGTTGTCATGATGGAAAATTATTGCCTCGTGTCTGGTCGCATATTCCGGGCGTTTTTCGGCTACTGCTCTCTTCAAACGGATTAATTGTGTTCGGTAGCGTTGTCCTTGATGGTTTCACCCGGTTTTAGCAGCTCATAATGCAGCACACCCTTCTGATCCCACCAAATACAGAGCATTACCTTCGCGCAATGGATATTCGGCTTTGCCGTTGATTTGGCTGGTTGGCCGGGTTTCACATATGATTTTTTGCGCTTGGGGTTGTCGTAATGGATCCATTTTTCATCACCAGTAACAATCCGATGCAAAAATGACTTCCTTTTGTAGCGTTCCAGCAGCATTTCGGACATGCAAAACCCCCTTTCGATGTCTCTCGGCTTAAGTTCATGTGGAACCCAATTTCCTTGCTTTTGAATATGTCCAGCTGCTTTTAAGCGTTTTGAAATGGCTGCTCGAGTGATACCCAAAGATTCTGCGAGCTCTTCTTGTGTTTGGCTCATCGTCTTCCAAGCCAAAATCACCACTTTTAAATCGTGCAAACCACTTTTGACACGTTCGCTCAGCTAGAGCATGTTCACCATAAACTTCCACTAAAATACGATGACTGTCGGCAGCAGTTTTCTTCATATTAAAGTAATGAAGAAGAACTCCCCGCAAAAACACTTTTTCAGGCACAAAGTTCGAGTGAAAAAAATTATTGTTGTTTACGCTTCAAATGAATGACATATACTGAAATGACGTACAATGACAGTAGCTTTCCAACGCATGTTCCAATGGAATAATAACAATGGAATAATACAAGTTACGTCATCCCTTAGCAAACCGCACGAATTAAGTGAAAAACCTCAATAGTATGCTCATTTATTTATAGGCAAACGTTAAGAGGGCACATTGTTTACTAATGTGTGTTTTCAATTTTCATAAGTAAATCATTCAATCCTGTTGTTTATTCTTGTAATAATCTGAAATTATTCCTTTATCGATAAAAATCCAAAAAAGAAAAGTTAAAAGAAACTTTAGTGTTATATTTTATTGAGCGTAAATGTGTAGTTGTTATAATTTTAATAACAGTAATTTGCGATATTTTTCTTTAATAGTTTTCTCAGAGTATATTGACTAGTCAGGATCTTCACAAGAACTCTCCACCAGGCTTAATAATGATATCCTGAATCTGCAAATACATTGAACGAGAATAATGATTAAATTAAATATTTTCGTTTAAAAACTAGAATCATTACCAAAACATTGTCCGGAGTGCAAATGGCAAAAATCAACGCTTTTGCAACTTCGGCTGGGGCTAATCGTGGCATCAATGTTACCAAGTCATTATCTGAGTTAGCCGTAACTATATCATTTTCGACTAGGCCGGGGCTAATATTCTGCAGATGTAACCGAGCTTAATGACCACATTGCCCATTTACCCAACCACAATTAAAACTCTTACCATAATTTTAGCAGGGATTTCAAAAAACATCACTTCCTGTCTGAGGCATTCGGTTATAGCAGTCATAGCGTATTTACATGCCGGGTACATTCCATTAACGGGTTTCGTTCCTGGCACACAAGTATTGAGCTTGTGTCCCAGAATGCTGCAATGCAATTTGAATATTAAACAAAATTTCGTCGGTGGTTCAATGTGTGGTGGTGCGATAATCTAATAACCAACAGACCTATTGATGTTAACCACAACGCCGGATACATCGCGAGCCTTCATCATATTCAGAGCTTGTTTCGTACAAATAATTAGTCCTATAATGTTTGTGTCCATCATGTTTCGAAAATCCTTGATGTTATTGTTGTCCAATAGCAGAAATTTACTCGTTATGCCAGCGTTATTGACCAGCAGGTCGATACCTCCGAATGTCTTCTCGATCCATGTAAATGCGGAATTTACCGATACCTCTGACGTGATGTCACATTCAACGGCGTTCAATTGGCCTTTTGCACCAACCACGCTCACACGCAGAGCCTTTGGGGAAAAGTTTATATATTTCATTGATATTTCTTTGGTGAAAAACTGGGCGCTTGAACCGACCTCAACTTTATCCTTTCGCCGAGCGAGTCCGCAAACAATTAGTCCAGCCTTGACGAGCTCAACTACAATAGCAGCACCTACCCCACCAGTAGCACCAGTGACAACCGCCACTTTACCAATCCAACGTTCCATGACCAAGAATATTTGCAATAACAGTGCTTATGCCCACTTGCTGCAGATCAGTTTGTATAGGGGAATTTAGCGCTAGAGGAATACACGGCGAACTGAGGATTCGATTGGTTATGGTTCCTCTATTTATATTATTGAGGATCATCCGCGCAATGGGCAAATCTTGTTATGCGACGGTGTTGAGTTTTCTCTGACCGATTAATTGAATTGTGATATTTTAGGATCAAAGGAATCGCATGGTGCTAAGAGTGTGTAATATTAGCATGGTGAAGGTGATTTATTGGGTTTGAGTATGTGGTGCTAGTGATTTCAATATGGGCGCCTTTCTTCATATATGTCAGTGGAGATATGTCATCGTGATGTTTGTTGCTATTTTAATATGATATCAGATTATTAGACAGATTGTTAGCTACACCAATACAAGGGATTGCAATTTATGCGAGTGGAAGGAAATGCCAATAACTAAAAATAGATATATGAAACTAAACATAATAATAACCCTTTTGACAAAACTATGAATATGTGTCACATTTGCGATCGAATTGCCGCCAGCTATTTATCTATATATTTGTGTCTGTAGGAACATTTCATACAAATAAATTAGACTGCAATATTGGCAGGCATTCAAATCAGCTGCTTATGGAGGTTATGTGCATGTGTTATCGTTAAGTGCACATCAATAAATAATGAAGGACCGGTTTTTAATTTCGTATTAACAGCTCGACAGCAAACAAATAATCAAATTAACTATGCTCTTGTAAACGCTTTCAAGGAAAAATGTTATGTCTTGGCGATTTATTTGGTTCGGTTCTCTCTGTAATAAAATACAAATTTGACGAAATTAGTCCGGAAGGTTTTGAGGATATATTACCACGATTTAGTTTATAACGAAGTTAACGAGGACAAGAAGAAGTGCATATTGTAAACAAACAAACGTTCTTCCAACGCCTTGGGAAATACGTCACTGTTGATAGTTATAGCTTCGAAGAAGTTACTTGGGTGGGGTAAACTCCACAAATGTGACCCTAGTGGAGATCTGGAGAATAATAGCCGTGTTTTGGTGAAAGGTGTATATCCAGCTAAGCTACATTTAACACGTTAACAATAACAAAAAGGAGTGCTGACGATAAAGAGGTCAGCAGTCGAGGACTGAGACGAAGTGAACATAAAGTGTTGATGCCATGAAGCGACTAATAGCAAAAATATTCCTTACATGGGGGTTGGTACCAATCGATTGTTATGCAGAGATGGTGGATGTGTTCGTCGATTAAACAAAAAAATCCTCATTTCAAAGAAAATTATGTGTAAATTCAGAAACGTCAAACATTTGCGCAGTGATGCGGCATCACTGCTCATTTGCGATGCTGATGCGATGCACAGTTTAAGCTGATGCGTTGCTGATTGAATATGGCGTTTGAGTTTTAGAATGCATTGTTTAAATCATACATTTAAAATGAAAGTTTTGCTAATACAAGTTTTAGTCGATAACTTTGATCGTAAAGACGATAAATTTAGTTTTAATATGTGTGAAGCAAGAAGAAAATGGTCGAAACGCATACGGACTTTAATTAGCAGATTTAAAAGAAGGAAAATTCCTAAGATTAGGGACTATTTCAAAGTTCTAGAAGAATATCCAGACGATGTATTTCAAAATCATTTTAGAATGTGCCGCTCCACCTTCTATGTAAGTCCACTAATGATTTAACTTTTCTAAATGGAAACCAAACCATGTTTCTAGGATTTGCGAAAATCATTAAATCCTTTTTGGACACCTTTTTATACACCTTCTTATAGTATCTATCAATTAAAATGTTTGTTTACTTACTTTTTTTCTTTTCCGACATTTTTCTTGCTTTTTTCCCGGCGAATCAACAGCATTTCAGGTATTTCTGTGATGCTTTTTTTCGTTATGTTTGCGCATCAGTTTCATCAACTTTGCAATAATGAACACTTGACGTTGAAAGTGATGCCAATAGTTGCGTTAATGAACATTTTGCAAAGCATCATGAGCATCATGATGCCAGTGACGCGTTACTGAATTTGCACTATGCGAAGAAAATTTCTTTTAAAAAATACGTTTGGATTTGCATCCTTGCTTTAATAATAATCCAAATCGCACTCTTTTAAAGTACAAACACATCCTTAAAAATGAAAAGTGAATATAGAATACGATCTAGTTGTTTTATTGTAAAATTATGCTGAGCTAGCTATACACTTATCAACAAAACACGGCTAATAGCATTGAAAGCCACTGCTACTTCGGTTTACAAAATTACTGGGTTCAAAACCGCTGTTAAAATGCATGCTACCGAACCTTAAAGGGTAAGGTAAGGTGCGGAGGATTTGACATTCAGGAGGATATGACAACTGCTATTTTTACAAAAACCGTGTGAATGGCAACGCTACATTATAAAGATATAAACGACTAGCGCACGTGGCACGTGTTCTTTGAGTGATAGCATTGTGTTTGATGTGACGGTTAAATTTTTTTTATATTCCCTTCTTTGGATATAATTTTCAAGGTAAGGCTGAAAATACACCGGATAAAGCAAAACATTTTTGATTCGATAGTCAAAAAAAACATATTTTTTATTTCAACACACGCCAGGCGAAACAGAATGTAACAAAACAAAACGTTTTGTTTTCTTGTTTCGTTTGGTGTGCGTTGAAATAAAACAAAATTGAATTCGCTACTTGCTTTTAGTGTTGTTCAACATGTGGTCGGACTCAAACGATGAAGTTGTGCCAATCTTACATACATACAATTTTTGAAGCAATTGAGGAAAAGGAACTAAATAGCAGAGTGGTGGGTGCATCAATATAATCTAAAACGAAATGCTGAGGATGCGATTATTAACTTAATAGCAGAGTTAGGAACTTTTCCTGAAGAATTTAATAATTTCACCAGAATGCGGATGCACAATATGATTAGGGAACGCGAAGGCTTGCTTCAGGAAATATATGTTGAGCGTGAAGCTATGGAATACGTACCTCAAGGAGAAACACATGAAAATATGGGAAGAGCAAGACAATCAAATGCTGCACGTCATATACGCAATCAGTATGTTCAATACTTTAACTCATCTACTGGTTACATGATTTTTAAATACAGTATGTCAAGTATTTAAAGTAATACTGTATATACACATTATGTACATTAATAAACATGTATAAAATTAAAATTCAATAAAACTTACCTTGGCAATTCATTTCAGTTGTTATTTCTATACACAGCTTATCAATAGTAACTTTCTTAGCATGTTCCTTATCTTAATAATTATAGATAGGCTTTCTTGCCTCAAATAAAAAAACAATTTTTCTCTGTCTACGTCTATATTTGTTAACATTTGCGCACAGAGTAAACCAGAGTATTTCCATATAATGAGCAGGGACACTCTCATATTTTTGACTGAAGGGTAATTGTAGAGGTTCATAATTAGGTGTAATCATTAAAAAAAATTATCAACAAAAAGTAAATCAGGTACCAATGCTCGTAGTGAAAAGTAGTTAAAAGTTATACACAATAAGGATCAAGGCGATGCGCTTTTAAAAAAGCCTTAAGAAAAACCCCACATTCATTCGTCTTACGAAGGAATCAAAATTTTGTTTTGCAAAAAACAACAGGTTATACCGGCAACGAAACACGTTTTTTTATTTTGCTTTTGTTTTTATGTTTCGTTTCATTTGGTGTGTCTTGCGACATAAGAAAGTAGGCAATTATCGTCAACGACGCTGGGTCGAAACAGTTTTGTTGCATTCGACAACCACCACCGAAACACTTCGAAACAAAAACGTGTGTTTTGTTTCGTTTTCTTTGGCGTGTGTACTCTCATAAGAAACAATGTTCTCTTGTCTCACGAAACAAAAAAAACACGTTTTGCTTTATCCGGTGTGTTTTCAGCATAAGTTAATGCATTGCAATTTTTTTTACTGGCATTAAAATAAAGTCCGGTATTTAAAAATCTTGCATGCGAGTTGTAAAGAGCTGATGTGTTTAGTTGTTTCGATTAAATTTGATGTTGTTTAAAAACTAAAAAATGTTTTTATATTATGTGTAGGTACAAACGAAAACATCCAGACAGCAATGTGGACGAAAGTAACTTGCGGAATGCGATTGTGGACATTGGAAATGGGACTGAAGCATTCACCAGTGCATCACGAAAATATGGCATTAATCGTACTACAATTTTGTATAGATTTAAAATCCGCCATTTGAAATTAAATTACATATTTCATTAGCAACAGACATCACCAGAGAAAGGGGAGAGGGACCCCCTCCTTCTCTAGAGAGTATGTTTCACTTTATTAGCTAAATACAAGCAAACACTTAAAATCCAACAAATTTGAGAAGCTCCTCATGGCAATTGGCACTCTTTGACGTTTGTCAGACGTTCGCAAGAGGTAATGCTGTGGAAAAAAAAAACAAAAAACATTTAGGTATTCCTTGACTTCGGCGGGATTTGAACCTTTCGATAAGAAGTCAAGCACCTCTGAGCCACTACTACAGACAATATCCAAAAAAAGAGTCGGACTCGCCTATGAAGGGTTCCGTAGCAGCAAGTAACATCATATAAAAGTTCTTGTTATTATAAAATAATGGTTCACGGCAGGGACGGACTAAGAGGCAGTGGCACCCGGGGCGGTAAAGTAAACTTACACCCCTTAAAAAATTTAAGAGAAAAATGTAAACAGTAACAAAGATTTTATTTAAAGGTGCTTTGGAGCTTTTATTGCACTGAATGTTTCGATTAAATTATCAAAATCTATATTTTGTGTGTGCTCCTTTTCAATTGAAAGTATAGCCAGATTAGACAACCTATTTTGGCTCATTGTTGATCTTAGATAATTTTCAATTAATTTTAACTTTGAAAAGCTTCGTTCGCATAATGCCACTGAGACGCAAATCGTTAAATAAATTCTCATCGCCAATGATAGACTCGGTAACGAGTCTGAAAAGTCCCACTTAACGATAAAGCTTAAAAAGTCAAAAGCTGTCCAAATGTCAGCATCCTTTGAATTTATCTTTGCAGCTACCATGTGCCGCCGTATCCGCTCGATTTCCAATATGATACTGTTGTCTGCTAGTTCTGTAAATGTCGAGGTAAGAATTAGAACAGCAGCACGGAGTTCTTCTTCCGTTCCATTGACAATATTTTAGGTTGAAGAGCTGAAAAAACTGCCGCAATGTCTTGCATGCCATGAGACCGATGTATTAGTTCAGTGAAAAATTCGTCTTGACATTCTAGCATGGCTCTGCGCGTTGCTTCTTCCAAAGTCAAGCAAGCATCTTGAGCCTTTTCGCCAGGCAAATTTTTTTTTTTTTTTTGCCCTTCCCCGCCTTTCAATTGAAATGTCTAACTCTGCGCATATTTCTCGTGCGTAACTAATGGCATTTTTTACGGTTTTATCACGATTTTTATGCAGAAAACTCGCAAGTGCCTTTAGTTTTATTAAACTTTTTTCTAAAGTGAGTCTTGGTTTCTGCAAGTATTTCTGTGCTGCATCAATTTCTTCCAAAATATCGGACCAGAAAGAAAGATAGCACAAAAACGTAAAGTCGCACACAGCAGATAAGAGAATGGTCGCAGCACCCCTTGTATCCAAATGTTTCTTTTGAGGATCACAAAGGAGTTCGAGAGTTTAAACAATCTTTACAAAAGATTCCTTCAATGGCTTAACAGCCTCGTGGTGAGCGCTCCATCTAGTGTCCACAAGTCTCTTGACTGACACACCTCGATTTCTTATTAGAATATTCCAACGATGAGTAGATGCTGAGAAAAAGGTGTATAGTCTTTCACTGTCCAAAAAAACGTTGTACTTGAAGAAGGGCTTCCAAAGAGTAAACTCCACAAAGGTTTAAAGAGTGGTTTGCACATGGCGTAAACAAAGCTTTTGGATTAATTTGTCGAATTAATTTTTGAACTCCTCCATGAATACCCGCTATAGTCGCAGCATTATCATATCCCTGAGCCCGGCAAAGGTTAATGTGAAAACTATCTTCATTGAGTTGTTTAAAGATATCGTTGGTTTGTTCTTTGGCGGTCTTTCCAGATGTGGGAAAAAACCCTAGAAATGATTCCCTCACCTCAACTTTTCCATCCTGGATGTAGACGTATCTTATAACCTCGCTCATTTGGTCGATATGTGATTGATCAGGTGTGCTGTCAAATATTATGCCAAAGTACTTTGCTTGGTGAATGTCTTTCACAATTTTCGTCCTTACTTCTTTCCCCAAAAGGCTTATAAATTCATTTTGAATATTCTTCGACAAATACGAGTTGACTCGTGTCTTATTCTTATCACCTATCGAATGCTTGATTCTCAACAAATGCTCCTTTAAAACTGGGTCATATTTGGATATAAGTTTCACCAATTCTAAGAAATTGCCACTATTGTCCGATGACAAGTCCTCTCTGTGTCCTCGAAAAGATAGATTTTGACGAGCAAGAAACAATATTACTTCCAAAAGACGACTTAGTATATCACGCCATTTCTTTTTTTCTGCACCCATTGACATTTGCAAATTGTTGTCGATTGTGCTTCGCAACTTTAAGCCCATTTCCAAAAGTTTTCCACTTTTCTAACGAACTTAGATGGCGATCAGATGCCTGGTGCTCGAATACCTTGGGGTTAAGCTTCCACCACATATTAAAACCGGTGACGAAATATTGTGATTCGTTGCATGCAAATAACCGACAGCAAAAATAAAATAAACGGTTCGTTTAGGTTATTTAGGAATCAACTCTGTTTTACATAATTGTGTTTTTATTTTGTTCTATGTGAAAAGAGTTATTGTTGGGTTAGCGATGGCACCCCCTGTTAGCCTGCGACCCGAGGCGGACCGCCCACACGTATGGGTTTGATGAAGAAAAAAAATTTGAGTTTCAGTTCTAAGTATCGGGTGGCAATGGTGCTGTAGTAGTGTATTCGCTTACGGAATGGAAGGTCGTGCGTTCGAATCCCGGCCAAGTCAATTACTTTATACCGAATACATGAAATCGTAATCTCCCTAAGTAACTTAGACACCACCCGTGGAGAAAACCCCTACAACTGCACCCAAACACTTCTTTCTTATCTCTCTATTCTTTCTAATACCAAGTAGCTTACACTGTGTTCTTAGCATTATAAGGGTACTGTAACAACAGAAAAAAATCCCTTTAGCGTAAGTAAAATATATAAAAAAAAAATGGGGAACCCCCAAAATTTATTGTTTTTTTTTCTATTTTTGTGTGAAAATCTTAATGCGGTTCACAGAATACATCTACTTACCAAGTAGATGTATGTCTGTGACATACGGACGGACAGACAGACAGACAGACATGACGAATCCATAAGGGTTCCGTTTTTCGCCATTTGGCTACGGAACCCTAAAAAAAACTGACTGTCAAGGCTTATAAAGGGTCTTTCATTAGCGACTTGACAACTTCAAACTTTTAGTGTGAACGCACCCTTGCACCGATTCTCAAACTGTCAATGTCAAAGTATTCAGTAATATCAACATTTTGATCATTGTGAAGTGCGCGAATGGACAACGTTTACAAATAATTAAAATTTACTACCGAAATTCCGAGTCAGTGGTCGCAACTTTAAGAGCGTTAGGGCCAATTTCGGCCATAATTCTCGTCCCACTAGACAAACAATTCATAGTCAAGTGTAAAAATTTGAGTCAGAATATTCGCTGCTTGATGTTGCCGTGCCAGTGAAGTGGTGAGAATATTGCTTCCGTAGGGAAAAAACCAAATCAGTCAGTTTCACGGTGTTCTCAAGAATTGGGTTTCTCCCAGACCCAATTATGGTGAATTTCGCGTAATGATCTTGGCCTACACCCTTACAAGATCAAGCTGACTGAAGAACTAAGGATCATATGAAGCAAAGTACGTTCTCGAATTGTGCACTGGACATGACGGAAGAAAATGAAGAATATCATCGCGAAATCATCTTCAGCGAAGAAGCGCATTTTTGGTTAAACGGCTCCGTCAATAAGCAAAATATGCATTACTGGACAGGTGAGAACCCTCATGTGCTTCATGAAACAGCACTTCATCCGCAAAAGTCACTGTTTGTTTTCATACCGGTGGCGTTACTGAACAGTTTTTTTTCGTGAATGAAAATGACCGTCAAATCACGCTACAGAGACATGTTGGAACGTTATTTCTTTGAGCAATTGCATGAATTGGACATCAGTGATATGTGGTTCCACACAGCAGGTGCAACAAGTTATTGAAGTCTCAGTTCGGTGAACATGTTATCTCGAGAAAAGGACCAGCCTATTGGCCGCCGAGATCCTGTGATTTAACGCTTCTAGACTTTTTTTTAATGGGGCCTCCTTAAATCATTGGTCTATGCCAACAAGCCGGCGACGTTAAAGGAGCTCAGAGCCAATATTGAACCAAAAATAGCGGCCGTATCGGTCGAAATGTGTGCCCGAGTTATCGAAAATTAGGTTTAACGTATCGACCGCTGCATACGTTCCCATGGTGGACATATGAATGAAGTTGAATTCATTCATAAATGTTTTGATAGTAATTCAAGCCAATAAAATGTTATTTAAGATATCTCAAGTAGTCCGCTTGGGCGAACTATTGGATACCCTATTCTTATTCCTATCCCTCATTAGTGGGCGTGACAAAAGTCTAAGTATGGTTGAATTGTTAAGAACGCTCTACATATTTTGTTATATAACATTTAAAGGATTTTATCGAAAAAAAGCTCCCTAGCTCAAACTTGGGTGTTTCAATAAAGTTGTTTTATTTAATTGTGGGCGTGTCAGTAGACGGATTTAAAAAAAATTAACACATGAGCATAAAGGGCCCCTAGAGAGTATATATTATAAATTTCAGCTCCCTAGCTCAAATTTTGGTTTTTCAATAAAATTGTTTTATTTATTTATGGGCGTGTCAGTGGGCGGATTTTGAAAATTTTATATTCCGAGCAGTTTTAGGAGCCATAGATCATATATAAAAAAATTCAGCTTTCTAGCTCAAAATTCGATATTTTCCAAAATTTTGTTTTTTTGAGTTTGTGAGCGGATTTCAAAAATTCGTAAACTTGATTATTTCGGGACCCTAGAGAGTATATGGTTAAAATTTCAGCTCTCTAGGCCAGGGTTGCGTAAATGTCAGATTTCTCGAGTTTTTTACATTTTACTGTAAAAAAACGTATAAAAATGTATAAAAGTGTATAATACTCGTAGTGTATAATAGTGTATAAAAGTGTATAAAACGGTATAAAAATGTATTAAACTGTATAAAAGTGTATAAAAGTTTATATGTATTTGTGCATATTCCCTTTCTCAACAAGAGAATAATACCAGAAAATACAGCATGCCTAACCGTAACCGTAAACTACCCTTTTTTTCTGCAAAATCTTCACTTCATGTTCATTTTTTACTCACTTAAAATAAAAGACTCGAATAAATCAGAGCTATATTAAAAATCAAAATATGTTTTTTTTTTATTTTTTTACATTTTTCTTTCCAGTTTTATACCTTTTCGTTGCTTTTATACACTTTTATACACCAGCTAAATTTTTGAGATGTATAATACACACTTTTATACACGTAAAAAAGTGTGTATAATACGCCGAGTTTTATACGTCTACAACCCTGCTCTAGGCCCAGTTTAAAGGCCTAATTTTTGCCGACGGACGGACGGACATGGCTAGATCGACATTACTATCGATGCTGATCATAAATACAGTAACTTTTAGGGGTCTACGGGCAATATTAAGGTATGTTACAAACTATGCGTCAAAATTAATATACCCTTAGAATAGGGTATAAAGAAGTTGTCTTTTCTTACAAATGGATTTTGACCTTTTAGCTAATGCCGGTTTCAAATTTAATTTTATCATTAAAACGAATTCATTTTTAATTTAATATCACCACCGCGCATATAAATTTATCGTATGAGAAACCAAAAATAGAAATCTCAAATCCATTAATAATATTCAATAGCAAAATGTTACAATACCACCCAATCCCTTAGATGTACATGTATGTGTATCGACAAATATCTGAAAGTGCAGAGAAAATATGCATTCTTGACATCAGAGGCAGCAATAAATTAATTTATCAATGAATAATCATTTTTCAGTTAAATTGTTGTTCTCGGTTCATAAATTATTGTAAAACTTTGCCAATGCAATTGAGCGAATAATTATTTTTATGCACCTGCTAAGCTGTTCACAACCGAATGTAATTTATGCGACAGTCCTTTTCGTTTCGTATGATATATGTGTGATTACTAAAGTTCTAATGGGTCATGAAATTACTCCCCAAATTATTGACGATAGGATTCTGTTTCTGATTGTGTATAGAAGTTTTTTTTTTGTTGCAGACACTCAAAAATCATTCCTCTATTAATCCTTCGCTGTTCGTTTCACTTGACAATCAATCATATAAAAATGTTTTAATGTGTTGGCGCAACTCATTTTGAACAGGCATCTTGTGCATTTGATGGGCATGCATGCGAATGAGTTAGATCGTGAAAAATAGATAACAATGCTGCGTTTTACAGTGGCGGACCCATTTTGAGAATTTATAGATCCCAGGATGAAAAATTTATAGCGGGGTGGATGTTAAATTTAGTGGTACTACTCCATATTTCAATGGAAATAGCTTCTTTATCTGCAGACGGAGCACAACGTATGTGTAGATGGCGATAATGAACAGGGAAAGCGCTGCACAAACACTTAGGGTGGGTAATTAATTTATTTTACGAGATTTTTAGCAGTGATTTCAGTTTAAAAAGACTTTTAAGAGTTACTGTTCTCAAGAAGGGGCTGACATAGTTATTTGTACCCCTGTTTCTGTAAATGTGTCTATGGGAATTTTAAACATGTTCTATCCTTGCAGGATGGATAGTATGGGCGTAGGGGGATTGTTGCCCTCTCCCACTTCTGCTCCCACCAAAGTTGTTTTCGGTTATACAAAATTTATTTTTTTCTTAAGGAATTGTAAAATCGATAGTTATAAAATTATTTGGGAAGATAGACTTCTTTTGACAGTGTATTTCTTACAGTAAAGTTTACAAAAAATATGGCTAATGTTCCAATTCGGAATTTAATTTCAATTGGCTCAAATTTCATGTCCGTAGGCAATTGATCCACTACTGTTTCAGAAGCCGCAATTTGGACAGAGGTTCCATCCTCGTATCGAAATCGTTATTGCGGATGATTTGAATATACACAATTCACATTGGCTTCGACATTCTGGACAGACAACACCCGAAGGAAGGTATGTTGAGATTTTTGCCGAGGTAAGCAATCTCAATCAGCTTGGAAATGAGCCAACACGAATACCGGACATAAGCAGTCTAACCGCCAACTCACTGGACTTGTTTCTCACCTCCCACCTTGCAAAATATGATATAAACATATTACCGCCTCTAGGTTCGTCAGACCATTGTGCCATATCAGCGACTTTCTCGTACTCCGGCCACATAGGATAAGAACAAACTCCTAAAAGAACCGTATGGCAATACGAGAAAGCCAATTGGGACAAACTGAACGGTTTCTTTAAGAGTTTTAACTGGTCGCATTGCTTCCTCAACAGCGACGTGAATGCTGCTGCTGATATGATAACAAACACGATACATACATATTGGGTATGAAATGCTTTTTCCTTAACCGGAAAAAAAGTATCAAACCCAAGGTAAACGCGTGGTGTGACTCGAGCAGCAAAGAGGATATCAGGTTAAAAGAGGTAAGCTTTCGGTCTTATAAGGCCAACCCATCTGAGGAAATCCGGAAAAAGTTCAAACGAGCCAGAAATGACTGCAATCGTGTAAAATTCTCCTACGAACAGAAGAAGAGGAAATAAATACTACAAATTCCCACGGGTAGTAAAAAAGTTCGACAAAAACATCAAGAATTCGGCCTCGTCTTCTATCCCGACAATCATTTACAACGACATTCCAGCTGTGGATAAAGCCAATCGGCTTGCTGCTCACTTTGCAGCTAGCTCAACGCTCCCAGATTGTACTTTATCTCCGCCTGTACTCGAGCGCGTAGAATACTCCCTGTGACCAATCCACTTTCGCACTCGTACACTGGCTAGAGTACTTCGAGATATTGACATACACAAATCCGCTGGTCCAGATGATATTTCCACTATCGTTCTGAAGATGGTTTCTTCTACGCTGACAAAACCTCTGCGTAAGCTTTTCCATCTGTCCTATTCTTCAGAGCTCTTTCCGAGAAGATGGACAGCATTTATACAGCCTGTACCAAAAAAATTTGAATCTTCTTCTCCCCCCTCCTACCGACCAATTACGTCCCGTCCCTTCTTTCTAAGGCCATGGAAACGCTGATCAACCGTCAGCTAATGAAATATCTTGAATCCCGAAAATTTCCCAATGACCGCCAGAACAGTTTTCGCGTAAACAGGTCCACCGGTGATTTGATGACATATCTGACCGAAAAGTGGAACCAATCTCTTCACCAAGGTGGAAAAGTAAGATCGTTGCGCTTGATATTTCAAAGGCATTTGACAGAGTTTGGCACCAAGCTCTCTTGTCGAAAATGCGTGCATTCGGAATCGATGATAATCTTCTTCTAATGAATTAGAAATTACCTTTCAGACCGTTCAATTCAAGTTGTTTTGGGCGGTTTTATGTATGCCACTCACCATATAAATGCTGGTATTCCCCAAGGCTCTGTTCTGACCCCGACTCTCTTTATCATTTTTATAAATTTTCTCCTCTCTGGTACTTGTAATCCAATCCATTCCTTCGCGCATGACAGTACCCTCAGCTTCTCATATTCGATTCTTGGGTCACGCCCCTCTTCTTCAGTTGTGAAACTAGGACGGCAACATATGTTAAGCTTATTAAATTCCGATCTTAACAGCATAACTGAGTGGGGTACAACCAATAGGGTGGAATTTTATGTTTCTAAAACGCAATGCTGTCTACTGTTATTAAAGCAAAACCCACACACAATGCCATTATCCATAAATAGCACCTGCATCGCTGAAACCGAAAGACTTTCCATTCTCGGTATGTGTGTTAATGACAACCTCCGTTGGAATGACCACATATTCGATGTCGACAAGAACGCCGCGAAATGTCTAGGCTGTACTTTGGATTGCATCTGTGGTTGATTTACCTGCGACGAATCCGCACTGGTCTTCAGATAGTCGTATTATTTTCCGCATTCGGCTATCTAATACACGCTCAACGATCTTCATGGTGTGTGAGATCAGCTTGATTGAACGGTAATTGTCACGGTCTCGCGTATCGCCATTTCCTTTGTACAAAGGAAGAAGAAAACTTTCCCTCCACTGGTTAATCGCCCCTCATCAGTTTGGAGATGAGGATCATGAACCATTTGGACCCGATGTCTCCCATATTTTTCCGGAACTCAGAGGGTATTTCGTTAGGGCCAATAGCTTTTGGAGTCTTTGACCGCCTTCTTAACTTCTTCGACAGTAACGTCATTTTTAGGAACGGCTCTTGGAAAATTTATTCGATATATTGACAATACTGTTGACACTTGTAGGAATGAGGTTCGGAAGTTTTACCAAAGGGTAAAAAGAACCTGCCAAGGCTACAGAGCCCGAACCGAAGCCTGCAAGGATGACCAAGTAAACATCATAGTAGAACCGCAGTCGATGCTGAGGATATGAAAGAACTACTTCTGCAGACTGTTTAACGGCGATGACGAACTAAATCCCGCTATAAGGCAGAATGCACCATTCAACATGGACGATGAAGACCAACAATTCCGTCAGCCCGACCTGGACGAAGTGAAGATAGCCATATCTAAGCTTAAGTCCAACAAAGGCGCTGGAGCAGATGGCCTAACCACCGAGCTATTCAAGGCGGCAGGCGATGACTTGGTTAGGAGAATGCACCAACTAATCTGTAAAGTATGGTCGGAGGAAAGCATGCCCGATGAATGGAACCTAAGCATTGTTTGCCCGATCCTCAAGAAAGGAGACCCTCTAAACTGCGCCAACTACAGAGGTATTAGTCTTCTTAAAATCGCCTACAAGATCTTATCTGTCGTGCTGTGTGAACGCCTGAAGCCTTTCGTCAACAACCTGATTGGTCCCTATCAGTGTGGCTTCAGGCCAGGAAGTCTACCACCGACCAAATATACCTACCACCTTTTTATCGATTTTAATGCCGCCTATGACAGCATTTATAGAGACGAGCTATACTACAGAGCAATGTCTAGTTTTGATTTCCCATAATGACAATGGACAACGCACGCTGCTCCATCAAGGTCGGTAAAGAACTCACCGAGACCTTCGATGTCAAAAAAGGATTTAACCAAGGCGATGCGCTGTTATGTGACTTCTTCAACATCGTTCTTGAAAGAATAGTGCAAAACTCAAATGCTAAGATCAGGGGCACTATCTTTCAAAAGTCCGTCCATCTACTTGCCTACGCCGACGACATCAACATAATCGGCAGAACGCAGCGGGATGTCACTGGCGCGTTCGTGAGTAGTGAGGCGGAGGCGGCGAAGATGGGTCCGGCGATCAATGAGGGCAAGACAAAGTATATGCTGTCATCAAGAAAGGACACCCAACACCGACGTCTCGGACAGAACGTCACTATAGACAGATATAACTTTGAGGTGGTTCAGGACTTTGTCTACCTATGCTCCGCAATGAACTCAGGCAATGACACCAGCGCTGAGATTAAACGAAGAATAACTCTTGCCAATCGCTGTTTCTTTGGGCTAAGAAAGCAATTGAGTAGCAAAGCCCTCTATCGAACAACTAAAGTGACCCTTTATAAGACCTTAATAAACCCAGTGCTTCTCTATGGTGCAGGGACATGGACTCTAGCAAAAGCGGATGAGGTCACTCTTGGTTGTTTTAAGAGGAAAATTCTTCGGGTAATTTTTGTTCCCGTCTGCATAGACGGTGTATGGAGGAGGAGATACAATGACGAACATCGACATCGACTTAGCCAGAAGAGTGAGGGTCCAACGACTGAGGTGGCAGGGCCATGTAGAGCGAATGGACGTGAATGCTCCGGCCCGGACGATCTTCGAATCCACACCCAACGGACGGCGCAGTAGAGGAAGACTGCGACTCAGGTGGCGCACGCAAGTGGAAGGGGACCTTAACCAACTTAGCGTCCGAAACTGGAAACAGCTGGCCGGTCCCATTGCCTTTTTGAAAACGAATTGCTGAAGACAGCGTTAGGTAGCTGGTGGTGGATATCTTATCTTATGTAATTCACGATTGTTCCCGGGACTTTATTGTTGATCTGCGTTGCGCGGGATCTAGAGATAAGCCCTTAAAAATGTGAATAAAAGCACTTAAATATTTTCAAATAAATTATTTCAGATAATGGAAACCATCAACGGTTACATTTTCGCTCAATAAGCAGTGGTCGTGTGCATGTCAAACGCCAGCAGTCAGATGTGCAAGGAGAATGCATTGATAACATCGAAATCCTATATGGAACTGCCAGCCTCTCAGCATGATTAACTTGAGTGGAACATCCTCATTTCTTACTATAGAACTAGTTTAACTTTTCTCTTCTTTTTTATACCCTATTCTAGGGGTATATTAATTTTGACGCATAGTTTGTAACATACCTTAATATTGCCCCTAGACCCCTAAAAGTTACTGTATTTATTATCAGCATCGATAGTAATGCCGATCTAGCCATGTCCGTCCGTCCGTCCGTCCGTCGGCAAAAATTAGGCCTTTAAACTGGACCTAGAGAGCTGAAATTTTAACCATATACTTCTCTAGGGTCCCGAAATAATCAAATTTACGAATTTTTGAAATCCGCCCACAGACATGCCCACAAACTGCAAAAAAACAAAATTTTGGAAAAAATCGAATTTTGATCTAGGAAGCTGAAATTTTTTATATATGATCTATGACTCCTAAAACTGCTCGGGAGATAACATTTTCAAAATCCGCCCACTGACATGCCCACAATTAAATAAAACAATTTTTTTGAAAATCCAAAGTTTGAGCTAGAGAACTGAAATTTATTATATTTTTTTTTTCATAATTTGTTTACGCTAAAGGGATTTTTTTCTGTTGTTCCAGTACCCTTATAATGCTAAGAACACAGTGTAAGCTACTTGGTATTAGAAAGAATAGAGAGAGAGGAAAGAAGTGTTTGGGTGCAGTTGTAGGGTTTTTTTTTTTTTTTTTTTTGAATAAAAGATTAACTTTATTTGTTTATAATGTTTCTCTTTATTTATTTTTCTTTGTAATGTCATAATTTTTTCTTTTTTCAATTTTTCTTCCGCTCGCGATGCGTTTCAAAGCTTCAGCTTCATCTTCGGGCGAGTACAAAGAAAAATAAATAAAGAGAAACATTATAAACAAATAAAGTTAATCTTTTATTCAAAAAATAACACACAACCGGAGACGAACATAAATAACAAAAATGTAGGGTTTTTCTCCACGGGTGGTGTCTAAGTTACTTAGGGAGATTACGATTTCATGTATTCGGTATAAAGTAATGGACTTGGCCGGGATTCGAACGGACGACCTTCCATTGCGTAAGCGAATACACTACTACTGCACCATTGCCACCCGCTCTCTCTATACTATATGGGCCCTTTATGCTGATGTGTAAATATTTTCAAAATCCGCCTACTGACACGCCCACAATTAATTTTTGTTTTTTTTGAAAATCCAAAGTTTGAGCTAGGGAGCTGAAATTTATAATATATACTTTTTAGGGGCCCTTAATGCTCATGCGTATTTTTTTTTAAATCCGCCTACTGACACGCCCACAATGAAATAAAACAATTTTATTGAAAATCCAAAGTTTGAGCTAGGGAGCTGAAATTTATAATATATACTCTCTAATATATACTGCTCATGTGTAAATATTTTCAAAATCCGCCCACAATTTTTTTTTTTTTTTTTTTTTGAAAATTCAAAGTGAGCTAGGGAGCTGAAACTTATAATATATACTCTCTCGGGGCCCTTTATGCTCATGTGTTAATTTTTTTTTAATCCGCCTACTGACACGCCCACAATTAAATAAAACAATTTTATTGAAACACCCAAGTTTGAGCTAGGGAGCGTTTGATAAAATCCTTTAAATGTTATATAACAAAATATGTAAAGCGTTCTTAACAATTCAACCATACTTAGACTTTTGTCACGCCCACTTATGAGGGATAGGAATAAGAATAGGGTATCCAACAGTTCGCCCAAGCGGACTGTAGCCCGTCCCTATGTTTTTCATTATTATTATTTCAATTCTTTCATAATAATATTTCATTTTATAATCTCTATTCCTTACTTATTCTTTTCTTTTTTTTTATTCTTTAATTCTAACAATTTATATATTATAACACATTGTACTATACTTAATATCTCCATGTTTTGTCTCTCTCTTTTCTTATTATTGCATTTTAATAATTCCTCTAGTCAAAATGATCGAAAGTAAGTATGGGCTTTTGAAATTTGTGGAGCCTCTGACTCGAATATACGTGCTATTCATAATTGTTCTGCTGTTGTATGATAGCAATGAATCATGACGATCATGATGAAGTTTCCGCGGACGGTGGTGGTGTTAGAATTCTTCGCTCAATGGTATCAATTTTAAGCAAACAAAAGACGGGTCTACAAATTTGTCATTTAAATGCACAGAGCTTGTATTGCAAGATCGATGAGTTTAGGGACGTGTTCGAGGAATCGAAGTTCGAAGGTTGATATCATCTGTGTCTCTGAAACGTGGTTCTCTGATAAAAATAATGATTCGATGTATCGATTGGGAGGCTATAGGCTTTTACGTGCGGATAGATACGGAAGGAGAGGCGGAGGAGTCGAGATTTCTGTTGGTGAAGGTATAACCTGCAAAATCAACTGTAAATCGGCAGTGGCTAGTGAGACAGACTATTTATTCATCGATATTATCGATAACGATGGTACTCTTCTAATTGGGACTATCTACAGACCCAATAGTGATACTGATTTCTCGCCATTGTTTACACTGTTGGAAACAATCTCGTTGGGTCATATAACTTATTTCCGGTTAACACGAATAATGCTACACATTTTTCTCGAGAATCGCAATCACTTTTAGATGTCTTTTTCGTAAGCGATATCAATGATGTCTTACTATATGATCAGTTGTCAGCACCAGCTTTCTCTAAGCACGACCTCATATACCTGTCTCATAATTCTATGATCAAAAGATCTGTTACCTCTTATGAATACAGGGATTTTAGCATACTGCTGGAAGCATTGAATGGGAACGTGTCTACTTTTTACCCTCTCCCGATGACCAAATTGAATCTCTGAATAATAATATTATCAACCTGTTTAATAGTAGTGCTCCACTAAGATCTAAAACAGTTAAGCATGGTGAGCGTCCGTGGTTTTCCAATGAAATTCGGAGGCTTATATTTCAAAGGGATAAGCTTGCGTAAACTAGTTGTATGCAAAATAAGAACTGCAAAAGTTCAACTGTACAATCGCAAGTCTAGCCCTTCCATTAGCGGGCGTCAACTATGGAAGAACTTAAAGGAGTTAGGTATAGGGAAGCAAAACCAAGTTGTGGAAGCGAATTTTGACATCGATTCCTTAAATCACAACTTTGTTGCGTTACCTTTTCCCACTCTTTCTGGCATTTCCCCAGTCATTGAAGAGCTTCTTAATTGGTCTTCCTCAGAAGTGATGTTCGAGTTCGAAAGTGTTGAAAGTACCGATGTTGTAGAGAGTCTTCTGTCTATTAAGTTCAATACAGTTGGCATCGACGGCATACAACCCATATTTATTTATTTATTTATTTATTTAACTTTCATCTACAAGTCGAGCTTACAGACTATGATTATTTAAACACTTTAATATGTAATATAACTATATGTTAACATAATTACCCATTATACAGCAACCAAGATATAATGCTTTTAAACCGATGTCTTGGAATATGAAAATCTACGTGACTACTAACTTCATTATACGATTTTAGTGATCTAGAGATGGGTTCATTGCAACCATAGTTTGTTCGATGCCTCTTTTGAAAAAAGAAGGGATGGACTCTTAGCACCCTCGTAGGAACATAGATTGGCAATAAAGATAAAAGAATCGTTACTTCCTATTACCTTGCCTTACATCACGCATACTTTCAATACGATTTTAATGACAGGTTTATATCCTTCTCAGTGGAAATTAGCGAAAATCCTTCCAATCCCGAAAAATCGAAATGGAACTGAATACAGACCTATTTCTGTGCTCCCTTTTTTATCCAAAGTATTTGAGAAGATCGTGCAAAAACAGATTAATGCCCACATTGATGCACATTATATTCTCTCATCCAAGCAGTCTGGTTTCCGCCAAAAGCATAGTTGCACTATCGCCATCATTAATATAGTTGAAGATATCAGAAGTGCATTAGATGATGACCATGTCACGTTCCTTGTTCTTCTTAATTTCTCTAAAGCGTTCGACACTGTGGACCACGACAATCTGTGTTATAAACTCTCGACGCTTTACGGGTTTTCACTCTCGGTGGTTCGCTTACTGTCATCTTATCTTCGGGAAAGAAAACAAGCAGTTTCAGTTGGAAATAGGACTTCATGTTTTCTTCCGACCAGAAGAGGTGTCCCTCAGGGCTCGATATTAAGACCTCTTCTTTTTTCGCTGTTTATCAATGAGCTTCCCGCAATGATAACAACATCCTCAATCCAAATGTACGCTGATGATGTTCAACTTTATAAAAGTTGCCCTCTTGGGCTTGTCGAAGATGGTGCATACACAATAAACGAAGAATTGGAAAAAATATCGCGCTGGTCGGAACGTAATGGTCTGTTCCTAAATCCCTTGAAGTCCAAATGCCTTATTATAAGCAGAAAAGTATTACAGTTAGAATATTTCCCAACCCTATTCTTAAATGACTTACGCATTGCTTACGTTTCTACTGCAAGAAATCTTGGTAGGTATATTATTTAACAGTACACTGTCTTGGGATATGCATATCAACGCTGCGGTGGGCAAAGTTTATGGTGTTCTTCGCATGTTATCACGACAAGGGTCCTGACAGTATTTTACCCCACTGAAACACGTTTGCTATTGACCAAAACGCTTGTCGTACCAATACTCACCTACGGGTGCGAAATTTTTTGCAGCTGTGATGCGTTCAGCAGAAGAAAGCTCAAAGTGGCATTCAACAATATCGCGCGTTACATTTTGGGGTTGCGTCGGTTTGATCGTATCTCAAGCTTTTCAATGCAAATATATAATATTTCCCTCGATAACCTTATGCGCTATACAACACTTTTATTACTGTTATAATATATAATATAAATACAGACACAGCAACCCAGTAGTCTATTTCAGAGGCTGCAGTTTGCTTCCTCAAACAGATCCCTTCATCTAATTCATCCTCGTTATTCTTGCCTGACCTCGTAGCGACAGTTCTTCGTCAACGCCATCCGATTGTGGAACTCCCTGCCACGGCACGTAATGAGAGTGAGGGGTCCAGCACAGTTTCGTAGAGAGCTTAGTATTTACTTTGGTAATTAATTTTGATTTCTATTTTCTATTTTTTTTTTTGTTTTTTTTTTTGTTTGTTTTGTATAAGATAAGTAATTTTTTTATATACATATATTTTATACATACATACATATATTACATTATTTTTCTTTTTTAATTTTATTGTATCACACTATCATAATTTAGCCTTACACTAATTTATAAGAAGTATTTTCTTAATGTGTAGGCATACATTGAATAAAACATTGAAACATTGAAACATTGAAACAGCTGATCCCTCCTGAAACGAAGCTACCTTATCCGTGACTGAGGATTATGAACTCACTTTTTATCACTGTAATGCATTATAAGGGTAGGTACTGTAACAACAGAAAAAAAATCACTTTAGCGTAAGCAAATTATAAAAAAAAAAGAAAAAAAATGGATAATAAAACACCTCACATTAAACCTGAACTCGTAAACAGAGCAAATAAAGTTCAGTATTCTAAAGATATAACCCACAGCCACTATGTTTTAACGATAAGTCCTTTCCATACTGCCTTCTTCATAGATACGATATCTAAGTTGGAGCAAGGATGCACATTCACATCAATATCGAAACACTCCCTATGTATTCAGCGCAGAAAGTCCTAAATGGCAACTGATTGCTTCTAACACCCAGGGACAACACAAATTAACATTTCGATTGCTGTAACAAATGCCCCAACGCAGTTTTAATTTTTTAAGTGTTGATTAAGATAGCTTATCTATACATAGTCAGTAGGTACGGTAAACTTGGAGCACTTTCATTATCATATCCACCTTGTCAAGTTACGTTTTCATTACAGTTTTGCTTTCCCACCTTTTGTGTGTCCTTATGCCCTAGTCCTAGCAGCATACGATGATAACACAAATACCATACCAAAACCGATTTCGCCTCTTAGTTTCAAGAGTAAGAAGTCCTTTACGAAAGCCAAAGAGAAATTTCAATTTACCTTGAAATTAAATTAAATTCCACGTCACGTTCTAATTGGTATTCAGGTATGCATTAAACGTCCATAAACGCACCTTATCCCACAATAAGCCTAACACGAACATTACCAAGAAGACCCAGGAAATGGTGGAACCACCAGCTTCCTGCGGATGATTGAAATGATTCCTCAAATTAAGTTTGGATATTCCTTAGCATGTCGCCGCTGCTGGTGAGACTTCTCGCCAAGCCACAATCCGAAATGTGGTGCGCTTTTACGTGCACCAACGTTCAATATCTAAAGGGCTCAATAAATTTGTAATGGCGCGGAAAATGACAAAATCGACCAAAAGCCCAAATTCAAATAACCACCAGCTCCCTGGCCTCATGTATTTTAAGTCATCGCTCCCGGCCAGACTGTCTGAATAAAATTTAAGTTGAAAAATTGCCAATGTATGTATATGTGTATACCTCTTGTGCGTTTGTAAATATTTAGTTTTATTTTTCCAATTTAACCCAAGAAGGATGCGGGGTGTGGGCGTCTCTTGCTGGAATTATGTTTTTCGTGTATACGTTCAAAATTCCATTTATCTTTTGCGTTTGGATATTTCTTTGGAATCGTGTACAGCATTCGCAATGAGTAAGCATCCTTGCGGACTTTCTCTTGGCATTAATGGGTAGACGTTCCTTTTGACTTGCGTTCCCTTTTCTCCAAAAGGGAAGAAAAAATTGTTGTCAGAGACAAAACAAAAAAAAAAAATCGATACCAAGACCAATTTGAGCCTCGCATAACAGCTCCTAAGGGGAAAACTCTAAATTTCTTCGCTAACGCTGGCTGCCTGGCAGGTAGGTTGTGTGTGTTTTGTTTGCGATATTTCCGGTATGTAGAATGAAACACCTTCAACAACGGGTTCCAGCATTAGAGGCTGAGAACGGAGGAGGAAGTAATCAGTGTATTCAAGGAACTTTTGATATAAATTCAAAGTGAATTCACGGGAATCCAAAGTGAATTCAATGAAACACAGGCGTTCAAGTATATTCGAGTGAAAATACAAGAATTCCTTTGATTTAATAGATTTAACACAGTTTTGTTACATCATTCTCATTAACCGTTTAAATTTTAAAATCGCCTACCGGTTGCATGTAGGTACAGATTAGAATTTTCTGAAAATGTTCAATTTAATTCTCCAGTATTATTTTCGAGCAAATAGTGATTCAATACATCAGGATTACATTCTCATTTTGAACTATTTTAAGCACTAAATACACTGTTGCTTGCCAACAAAAGGAACCGAGAGAGTTTGCGCATGCGGCACTGGGTGCAATAAGTGAACGTGGACAGTTATGAAACTCAAACACGAGTTATCTATAACTAGTCTCAAAGAACAGCTCATCAGGACTCTTCCAGCACGAGGAAAAACCACAAAACTTCCTCTTCTTTCTTTTGGTGGCGCTTACAGTCCGGGGTGGAACACGGCCTCAACCAACCAGCCAGTCCAACTAGCTCGGTCCCTCGCTAGCTGCCTCCAGTTACGCACACCAAGTTGGTTGAGGTGGTTCTCAATTGCACACGATTCGAAGACTCGTTGGGCTGGTGCGTTGTTGTCCATACGCTCCACGTGTCCCAGCCATTTCAGCCGTTGTATTTTTAATCTTTTGACCAGGTCAGCGTACATGTATAGCCCGTATAGTTCGTCATTAAATCTTCTTCTCCACACTCCATCTTCACAAACTGGACCGAATATCACTCGAAGAATCTTTCTCTCAAAGCATCACAGTTTTTATTCGCTTTTGACAGGGTCCATGCTTCTGCACCATACAGCAGGACCGGGATGATTAAGGTCTTATATAATATCTCCTTGGTTGTATGAGAGAGGGCTTTATTTCTTAGATGCCTTCTTAACCCGAAGAAAACCAACGACCATACCACGTCGAGTTAATCGGTTCTCGCCACAGATAAATAAGTTGTTCAGGAGGAAAGATCACAATGATATTCCTTGTGTTCGAATCTCCCAGACAGCAGAGAACAGACAAACAGTACTGACTGCTGGAATAAGTCCAGAAAGTGTCGCTTCAAATGACGATTTTTTCGTGGACCCACAGGAGAAAGTGGATTTGCTGGGCGCTTGTTTCGAGGCCGTGTATACGGTGAACAATCCTGTTCGCCGTAACCACGAGATTGAGAATAGGGCTCTAGTGAGCCACTTCTATCTGCGCACCGAACTTGAAAATTGGCGATCTGAGAATAACGGATTCACCGTGTTCACTGATGAAAACCATGCAAATGCAGTTGTCGCCAATGGCCGAGATGCATCGCGCTTGTTCGTGTCGAAGGATGATCTTCTGTGCATGTTCGAGTCACTAAAGAATAAAAAGTCGGCGGGGATGGATGGTGTCCCAAACGTCGTATTGAGACACCTGCCTTTGGAGGCTGTAGATATTTTCACCACGCTGTTTAACAATGCGCTGAATAATGCACATTATCCGGCGCATTGGAAGGTAGCTGTGGTATACCCTATCCCGAAAAAATGTAAAGATAGGACGAACCCTGCCAATCTCCGGTCAATTAGCTTGCTTCCGAATATTAGCAAGGTCTTTGAAAAGGTTGTCAATAGAGCCCTGTTAAACTGGGTCGAGGACAATAACATAATCCCGGACAACCAGTTTGGTTTCAGGGCGAGGCATGACACTATTCATGCCGCGTCGAAACTGGTTTCCGACATTCAGTGGAATAAATGCAAGAACCAATGCACGGGTGCTTGTCTGGTTGATTTTGAGAAGGCTTTCGACACCGTATGGTTAGAGGGACTTTTCTACAAGTTGACCAGGCGGGGGATGCACAAACCTTTGTTATATGTAATCTATAATATGCTTATGGGAAAGAAGTTCGTTGTCAAATGTGGCAACGTAACTTCGAGCAGAGTCTTTGAAATTAAAAACGGTTTACAGCAGGGGGCGGTCAATTCTCCGATCCTGTTTAACATTTACACGAGTGATCTGGTGGGTTCACTCAGACATGCTATAGCGTATGCCGACGATTTGGTGGCATACAGATCAGGTCCTAAAATCGAGGTCATTAATATCCTTTTGCAGCGTGACTTCGATCAAATTAAGCGATATTGCGACGACTGGAAGTTGAAAATCAACTTTCAGAAGACGGAAACAATCTTGTTCAGAACTCCATTGGCTGGGGCCTCTAGGGATACCAGAAAAAACTGGAAAAAATTGGCCATTATTGGACAAAATGGGCAGCCATTGGCGGTGAGAAGCGCAGTTAGATATCTAGGTATATGCCTTGACCAGTATCTATATTTCGATAGACATATAGTTGCTTGTCTTGCTGGGGCCAAGAAGGCTTATGCTCTGACAAGGAGACTGTTTCATAGCAGTCAACTTGACTCCAGAGTGAAGGTCATTTGCTACGTGGCCCTTATAAGGCCGATCATCGCTTATGGTTGTCCATTATGGTTTAATATAGCGCCTAGCTATATGGAAAAGATTCGGGTTTTGGAGAGACAATGTCTTAGGACCTGTCTCCGGTTGTTCCGAACGCCTGAATCCAACTATATAAAATACTATCCCAACAAGGTCCTATACGATGGGGCTCAGTTGAATAGGATTGACAATTTCCTCATTAAGGTGACTCGAAGGCACGTTGCAAGGGCGATGGCCAGCGACAATAGCCTGATCTTTGGGGCTTACTACCCCAATGAAATGTACATAGAGAGTACGCTCCGGTCTGGCTTTATCCCGCCAGAGGCATTTATCCATACTGATGCAAAAGGGCTGGTACAGACGAGGGATGGTATCCCGGTATTATACCACCGCTACCGCAGTGCGAGAGATAAGCGGCTCATCCGCGGCGAGGACGTCGCCAATGCTCATGAGCTCCTCCGTTTTAGTACCGCAATAGCGGAGAGGGATAAATTCGATACGGAAAAGCAATTTGCCGAATTTTGGTCCCTTTTTGAGGGTGGAGGGTTCAACATGCCCTCCCAAGACGGTGCGTTACTCTAGGTAACATCCTCTTAGTTTGTTAGATAGACTAAGTTAGCTAGGGCGTTTCTGGGAGGGGCCGGGCTCGCCAACTTGTGGTGGTGCTTCCGGGAGGTGATTGATTCTGTAAGGCATCAGTCAGCTCACGGCGGCGCGTGTGCACGTTGACGACTGCCAGGCGCTCGGAAAGCAATTGAGATTTTGACCACTTGTTTCGTAATGCCACGAGTGCTCAGAATCCTAATTATAGTTAGAATATGTTAAGTAGTTTAAGTAAATAGAGTAGGTAGTTTGTAATTTGTTTTTTTTATATAAAAATATAAAATTTGATAAAGATGCCGCGTTTTCTTAAAAATGTTCTCGATGAAAACATAATATGTAAGATTAGTTCGTAAAATAGTTTTTAGGCCGAAAGGCAATAATTATAAGATAGAGTTAAGTTTAGGGCGTCCGCATAAGGATCAATAATCTAGAATAACTATCCTGTTAATATTAAGTTAGATTTAATAATTTTTGTCTAGTATGTAAGTTGATATAAGCTAATAATTAATAAAAACAAATTTAAAAGTAAAAAAGTAATCGCCAGATCACCGCAATTAATCGACGTTGGGCGCGGTTAGTACGTAGATGGGGGACCGTTTGAGAACAACCGCGTGTCGTTGGCCAGTCCCATCTACAGAGTTGAGGTAGATAATACATAAGTGGTATCACAATGGACCTAAATTGGTATAAGTGTGTCGGCTTCTGCCGACAGCCACCTTAAGCTAACCTAACCTAACCTAGCCCGAAGAAACAGCAATTGGCAAGAGTGATTCTTCGCTTGATATCTGCGCCGATGTCATTTTGCGAAGTGATAGTGGACCCTAGGTAGACAAAGTCTTTAACTACTTCGAAGTTGTATCTGTCCATCGTGACGTTTTTTTCCGACTCGCCGGTGTTGAGAGTCCTTTCTCGTTGACAGCATATATTATTCGTTTTGTCCTCATTAACAGCCAGACCCACCTTCGCCGCCTCCGTTTCGATGGTTGCAAATGCGCCACTGACAGCTCGCCGCGTTCTCCAAATAATGTCAATATCATCAGCATAGGCAAGTAGTTGAATGACCCTAGACGTGATCGACGAATGGTGCACTAGGAATGGGCTCGCGGTCAATCCTCTCAAAACTGAGGTTGTTCTCTTTTCGAAAAGGAGGAAGCTGATCGGGTTGACTCAGCCAGTGCTAAAAGCCGTCACAATCCCACTCTCCAATGAAGCAAAATATATGGGAGTCATCCTGTATAGCAATCTTCTTTGGTCCAAGCATGTTGAGCTGAGGACTGCCAAGGCGCTGTCGGTTTTCTGTCAGTGCAAGGGCATCTTCGGCACGACATGGGGCTTATCACCGAAAGAGTCCTATGGATTTATACGGCTATGATAAGAACATTTCTAACATACGCATCGGTTGTTTGGTGGAATAAGATTTCACGTAAACACGTTACTGCTGCTGTCGCCAAACTCCAAAGGAAGGTATGTCTCAGCTGCACGGGGACCTTCCCCAGCACAGCTGGCTTCGGCTTAGATGCGTTATTGAACCTTCCGCCCCTGGATGTTTACATTTCCTCTGTGATTGTCCTGCTTTTGCGCGTATCAGGTGGCAAGTATTTGGTGCTGATGTGGTGGTTGCTGTAAACCTAAGCTCCTTATCATTGCTTAGGAAAACGAGTAAATTTTCACAGTAAAAGTTGTGTGTCTTCCTGGTAGTACAATGAACCAGTATTGAGTCTGAGTGCTCCAGTGTAGAAAGTCTCGCACCCCGACAAAAAAAGAAGAACATAGGGACGGGCTACAGTCCGCTTGGGCGAACTGTTGGATACCCTATTCTTATTCCTGTCCCTCATGAGTGGGTGTGACAAAAGTCTAAGTATGGTTGTTATTATTATTTTGTTATATAACATTTAAAGGATTTTATCAAAAACAACGAACCTTTTGTAAAAAAAACGCTCCCTAGCTCAAACTTTGGTTTTTCAATAAAATTATTTTATTTAATTGTGGGCGTGTCAGTAAGCGGATTTAAAAAAAATTAACACATGAGCATAAAGCGCTATTAGAGAGTATATGTTATAAATTTCAGCTCCCTAGCTCAAACTTTGGATTTTCCAAAAAAAGTTTTTTTTTAAATTGTGGGCGTGTCGGTAGGCGGATTTTGAAAATATTTACACATGAGCATAAAGGGCCCCCTAGAGAGTATATATTATAAATTTCAGCTCTCTAGCTCAAACTTTGGATTTAAAAAAAAAAAAAATTTTAATTGTGGGCGTGTCAGTAGGCGGATTTTGAAAATATTTACACATGAGATTAAAGGGCCCCTAGAGAGTATACAGTATAAATTTCAGCCCCTTAGCTCAAATTTTGGTTTTTCAATAAAATTGTTTTATTTACGAGTAATTATGGGCGTGTCAGTAGGCGGATTTTGAAAATTTTATCTCCCGAGCAGTTTTAGGACTCATAGATCATAGGGTCAGTTGGGGTAAATGTAAACATGGGGTAATTGTAAACGGTGGTTATTTCATCCTTTCAAAATTAACTGACTCTTGCCAAAAATAAACAAAAATTTAATTTGAATTTCCGCCACACTGTCGCCACACTTACACGCCGGTGACATGTAGTTATCACTGAAAATTTTAGTCGTTACCCTCTACTGCATACGAAGCCAAATATGGCTTTTCACTTTTTTCCTTTTTTACTCCTTATTCTCACAAAAAAAAGATCTTTATACAACACAATTCTCTTCTATGCATTTCTGAGAACACATAGCGGTACTTTTCGCGCGAGTGCGACAAAAAACAACGAAGATATTCCTACTTGAAGGTCAGTGGTTTGCTTGTTGTCGTTGAAAACGAAAGCGTGAATAATTTTCTGATTTGAAAAAATTATAACTTTGGTGTACGGTGAGTTAAGTGTTCATAAAAATATATTTGTGATTCGATACTTATTTCTGTTTGTCACAAATAAAATTTTATTAAAAAAAAATATTATCTTGCTCGTTTGAGAGGTAAAACTGCAGAAGCCATATTTGGCTTCGTATGCAGCAAGGGGTTGTAAATCTACACATTTTGTTCACTTGACTCTTGTTGTGGTGCACATGTTTTTTTCGTTTTTTTATCGTTTCGTATGTTTTTTGCTTAGAAAAATGGAATGCCGTTGTTTTTATGGAGGATCGTCATTCCTTAATCCCATTCCTGGAGACGGATCGCGAAGCTATGATGAATTGGCTGGAGATTCCAGATGTGGAGTTGGCGACAGAATTGCATATCAATGATCGAAGTGTCAACGTTACGGTTGAGGAAACGGAATCAGATTCAGATGATGAGCTTCTTGCAGCGTTGAAATCAAAATCCGTAAAAAGCAAGACAAAAAAAGGACAACGATGAAGAGCTTTTCAAATTTGCAGGATCGGCCGAGCTTCCAGAATATGTAAAAAAAACTAGAGACACAATCAGACTTTAAAAAAAAAAAAATTTCTCATGATTTGTTGGCCTTCATTATAGAGGAATCTAATAAAAAAGTTAATATCACAAAGAACGAAATGGAACAATTCATCGGGATGGTGATATTCATGTCTTGTTGTCAACTTCCATCGTCCAGACATTACTGAAATAAGACGGTAGGACAACAAATGACATATGAAACAATAGCGTGCAATAGGTGGGAAACTATCAAAAGGTCAATGCATTTCAACGATAATCAAAACTTCAAACCATTGGGAACAGAAGGACATGACAAACTCTTCAAAGTAAGACCCCTTTTGGAGAAAATAAGGGAACGTTTGCTGTTGATTCCAAAAGAAGAGTTCCTCGCCGTAGACGAACAAATTATTCCGACAAAATGCCGCCATGAACTGAAGCAATATAACCCAGCTAAGCCACATAAATGGGGTTATAAAAATCAAGTCCTTTGTGCAATTTCGGGATTAAGTTACGATTTTGATTTATTTAACGGACACCAAAGCAATAAGTATCCTGACGGAGCGCCAGATCTGGGGGGTCAGTGGTAACGTTGTCACAAGGCTTACGTCAACAGTTCATGAAAATGCTAATCCCAAGATTTTCTTCGACAACTGGTATTATAGTCCAAATTTGCAGGTTTATTCGTTCCAAAGTGGACTTTTGAAACTAGGGACTATAAGACTCAACCGAGTGCCAAGCTCCAGAATTTCGAAGGAACAACTTATGAAGCAAGGACGTGGAAGTATGATGGAAAAAGTGGCAACTATCAGTGGAGTAAAATTGAGTTTGGTGTCCTGGTTTGACAACAAAATAGTAACTTTAATGCCGCCTTATGTTGGAATGAATCCAGTTATAAATAAGAGCCGTTACTCCAGAAAGGATAAGGAGTGTACAATTATTCCTGCTCCACAACCTGTTGAGGTATAGGTACAACAAATATATGGGTGGTGTCGACTTGCTAGATTTGATGCTGGGCATATATATCGCATACAATTACGATCAAAGATCGTCAACATGATTTACCTTTATTTGATTTTAAACTAGAAATGGTCGAATATTTATGTAAAGCTGAAAAGCAACCTTTGAAAAGACGTGGACGACCCTGTATTGGATCTAGACTTGGATCTCCTGCGACTTCAACACCAAAGAGAAAGCGCCCTGAAAGACATGAAGATTTTCCATTGTTATCAGTTCGATTCGACAACGTCGGTCATTTCCCACAAATAAAAAGGAACCGCCAAATTTGTCAAAACGACTGTACTTTTCGTTCATTTACTTTTTGCCAAAAATGTAAAGCTTATTTGTCGTTACAATGAAAAGAGAAATTGCTTTTCTAAATTTCATGGCGTATAACCACACAACTTTCAACCATTATTTTACTTTTTTATGATACAATGAATTGTTATGTTTTCTTTCATTTATTTATTTATTAAATGAATTGTTCTGTTTTGTTTATAAATATTTTTTTCTTTATATTTTGCTGCTTTTTTATATATTTTATTTACTTAAACTGAAATCAAAAATGTTCTAGTTTTACAACCGTTAATGCACACGAAGCCATATTTGGCCTGTATTCTTATTATTTAAACAAATGATTTTTTTTTGGTTTTTTAATAAAAGATGTCTTAAAACAGCCCAAAGAAGCTATTTAAAAAGTATTTTATTTTTTTTCTCTTTAAATAATAGTTCATGCGGTAGAGGGTTTTAAGAGGACGTGTGTCTACAAAGTGAAAATCAGTTTTGTGAGTATTGTTAAATTTCTGTGTAAAGGTGTTTATACTAAGAAGGTAAGTAATTTGATCATTTTATTTATCAATTTGAGAGTGTAAGGAGCTAGATTCTTTTATGCCTTTCCTTAAATTTGTAGTTTTTTTTATTGTTATTTCCATGTTTACATTTACCCCAATAATTTTAGCATATGGGGGAAGTGACGCTGATTTGGGTAAAGCTGAAAGGTGAAAGGAAACAACTCATTTAAGTCGAGCCGTAGGAACACCAAAGCGTCAATTTGAAGCAAGGAGAGGTGTTTGGAAAGTTTGTACCAATTACTGTCATCACAGATTACCATAGGAAGGAAAACATAATTTTATTAAAGCACTGCCACTTGATTCAGGAGCTGAAAGTAATGTCAGGGACCTCATCATCGAGTTTGCTGAAATATTTGCTTCTTAGGACTGCAAGCACACTAGCGATGTGAGACCGATTTGCTAGCCTCCCAGACGATTACCATTGGCTAAGCAGACGGAGGTTGCAGAGATGATCTCGACGATGGAGAAGGAAGGGTTGATTGAATGCTCTTAAATTCATCCTGTGCACAGATTATGCGTCACTGAAGTGGTTGCTGCAGCTTAAAAATAAGTCGCGAGGTAGATTGCACGGCTGCAGATGTACGACTTAGAGATACAGCATCGAAAGGGAACTCTTCACATCAACGCAGACGCTCTCTCCCAGCGGCCTTGCAAAGCTGATGGCAAACATTGCGTAGGTACATCAAGAAGCAATGGATCGAGTATCCATATCGGTTGAGACTGAGCCCATTAGCGGCGGGAGTGCACGGGAGATCCGAAATGCCCAAATTGAAGATCCAGGTATGAAGCCCATTCTCGCCTAGAAGGAACATGAGCGAATGGCGAACTGGTAGCAGATATCCAACAAGAATGCGGAACTTAATGCGATTCACATCATGTTCAAGATGGCTTTTTGAGGAGAAGGAAAGTAGGGATTGAGAATGGTTTATGAAGCAGCTTTAGTACCAACGTCAATAATCGACGCAGTGCTAAGGCAACTGCATTATGCACAATCCGGAGACCATTTTGGAGTAAATAAGAGGCAGGAGAAAGTTCAGGAACGCTTTTACTGAGTCCACGCAAGGGATGGTGATAACCCCTAGGGAAAAATGAATCAATACAATGTCGGAGCACCTTGTGCAAGAACCGAGTTGAAGTCCTAGGACCGTGTCTAGAAACTAACAATGGAAATCGCTTTATTGCGGACTACTTCAGTACATGGCCCTACGCATTTGCTATCCCTAATCAAGAAGCCATAACCGTGGTAGAGCAGGTTGTCCAAAACTGGGTTAGCAGATTTGGCGTACCAATGGAATTACAACCAAGGTCGAGTCGGAGATTTTTCTAACGAAAACTTTTCTAAGATTGTTGGCGACTAGCAGCGAGATTGGGATTAGGAGACCCCAATGTTTACACTAACTTTCCTAAGCGCACTCCAGATTGCAGAAGACTACTAGACATAGACATACTACATCCGAAATCCTTTTTGGTCGAACGGTACCTAATAAAATGATGTTTGGACCTCTGACTGATGAACCAATGAATAAAGATGATTTTGTTGCTGATCTAAGGGAAATCATTAGAAACAGTCATCGAAAAACAAGGGCAAGATTAAGATATTCAGCGACTGCATGAAGACTTTAATTTAATTTAATTTAACTTAATTTAATTTCATCAATAGAGTACATTTCTCTTATAGACTAAATAACAATATGATTTGTTGAATATTAATAGATAATTCATATACATATAGACGAAAAAGAAGAAAAAAATAAATAAAGAAAAAGAAAGAACAATAAACAATAAGATTTCAATAGTGCAATTATATTAAGTCTGTCCTTAAAATTAGAAGAAGTTTGTTTTTAAAATCCAACCTGCTACAACTCCTGAACAAATCGATAGAAGTCATTATTGAGTTCGCTTCTTTGATGCAGCGGGCAATAGGCTCATTACGAGAAAAGTTGGTAGTAAGAAGATCTTCACGAAAGTTAAAATAACTGCGAAGACGACGAGAGCACAGAGGGAAATTGATCATACTAAGCAATTCAGTACACTGTGTTTGATAATGAATTAAATCTCTTATAAACATAAAATGTTAAGAGAATTAAGTGAATATACGTGTTTTTAATCGCTCCGTCCTAACCACAACTTTTTATCCAATTTTAAACAAATTACTCGTATCATTAAACAGTCGTTGTAATATAAAAGAAAAGTTATTTGCGTTAGCTTGCTACTTTTATTGCATCAATTTGTTAAACGTTTTTGAAGACTTTTCTATCTGTGATCAGTGAATTTCGGTTTCTTTGTTTTTAACAATGTCAACTACTCTCCAACAAGCAATTAAAGAGAAGTCCGCCCCGACGAATGCAGTTACTCCAGATAAATTCCAATCAGGTAATAACCTAACGAAATCTCACCCACCTTCTACAAAGCTGTCCGATAAAAAGCCATCCTTATCTGATCAACTTCGAGAATTGGAATCTAATCTAATGGAAAAATTCAAATCGTTGCTTGCGGAATTTGAATGCAGCTTGAACAACAAAATGTGTGAAGCCATTGCCTCTCTTAACCAAAGAGTCCAACAATGTGAGAGTGATATGTTGGAACTACGAAATGATAACGAGAAGCTGTGTGAATAAAGTGTTAAGGGCAGTCTTCTTGAAGATAAATTTAATCCAAATACCAAAAGAGAGAGAAAATTCTCATCATTTTTCACACGGCTGGTCAATGAACTTGACAAAAATCACCGAAGCGTTTAAACCCACTGTTTCATCCGCAGATATAGTTGGGATCAATAAGTTGATTAATTCACGCTCGTGTGCATCTTGTAATTTATGTGTCCTAATAAATTGCCGAAAGCCTGATGTGATTACTGGACGAGTCTAGTATGCACTCCCAGCAAACGCGCCAAACTTGGGTCCAAATTGAAATGCAATGACATATAGAAAGCGAATTGTACAATGAACGTTTATATCACCAGGTTGTTTTACTTGGACGGCATCAGTTTCTTGAGTAAAATACGTTCGATATCAATCTACGAGATCATTATCGGGTCCATATAGCTCTTTGTCAAGTTCATTGACCAGCCGTGTGAAAAATGATGAGAATTTTCTCTATCTTTTGGTATTTGGATTAAATTTATCTTCAAGAAGACTGCCTTTAACACTTTATTCACACGAAACCACAGCTCCGTCTTCGCCATTACCTGAAAGTTGGCAAATAAAGACAACTTTGCAGATCAGTTCTTTCTCTTTACTGCTTCCAACTTCTTTGCATATTTTAATGAATCCATTTTCCTAAAAATATATCGAGAAACTATTAATTATTAATAAAAAAACTTACTTTTGTTTACTGATTCCTATTATTTTCCCGCCTATCGCTGATAATTATTTTGTTTGTTTACCCTCCACACTGTTGTTGTTTTTCGATTTGGCATCGATTTGACATCTGTCAAAAAGTGTGGATCCCTATAGCTCCTTGCTTCATTCAATATTATTAAATGTTGTTTTTATATTATTTCCTCTCTTCTCCTCCTCTCTCTGTTTTTCTTGTATGTTTCGCACTTCCTTTCTTTCTTATAGATTACAAAGATACCATATTAGTAAATCCCGTTGTGCTTCTATTACTTGTTTGTGGTGTTTCGGATAATAATGGCTCATAATGGTTCTACGTCTGGGACGTTGAATGAGTTGGAGGTGCGGACGCTAGTCAACATTTTATCAAATGCCTATGATGGATTCAAAGTTTGCCACTTCAATGCTCGAAGTCTTAATTTATCTAAACTTGACTACGCCAGGCATATTTTTAATGATTCGGGTTTTGACGTTATTTGTGTTAGCGAAACATGGTTCAAAACTCTTGATGATGAAAAGGATTTTAACAATATTTATGGCATTCCTGGGTATTTAGTAGTTCCTCATAATAGAGTTACTGACACTACTGGTGGGGGGATAGCTATTTATCATAAAGCCAGTTTGACCTGCAATATTTTGGAAAAATCATCAGGCAATGACACTGAATACATTGCTATAAAAATCTCCAATGGAAATGTAAAATGCATTCTTGGCTTAGTCTATAGCCCCAACCGTAGTTGTTCTTTTGAATCATTATTTTCTACAATACAACAAGTCTCTGCATCCTACGAGCATATTATACTCTGTGGCGATTTTAATGCGGATTTGTTAAAAAATGATAGTAGATCTCGTCAACTCCTTGATGCTATTGCTTCGTGTGGCCTTGTGGTTGTCAATTCACTTGCGACTCGCTTTGGTCACGAAAACCCCACCTAGCCTTCTTGACTTGCTGGTTGTCGCTGACAAGACGAACGTGCTACTGCAAGACCAACTATCGCTTGAAGGAGTATCAGACCATGATCTCTTGTTCTGTACATATGACATTGATTTCTTATCCAATCCCCTACAGAATTCCTTTCAATTTCGTGATTTCGCTTCAATTAACTATGATAACCTTCACCATCAAGCGAGCCTTCTTCCATGGCATTCCTGCTACTCTTTATCGGATGTTAATGTAAAAGTAGAAAGCATTCAGACCCTCTACAACGATCATTTTAATGTACATGTACCTATTAAGACTGTTACAGTGCGCAATAGTAAATGTCCATGGTTTACCACTGAGGTACATAATGCTATAAGAAATCGTAGAAAACTTTATGCTAAATTTAAAAAGAATTCTACCAGAAACAATTGGGAGGTTTTTTGCAGAGCTAGGAATTACTCTTCCTTTGTAACCAGGAGAGCAAAAGAAAGATATTTTCTCTCCAAGCTAAGCCTTGACCAGCCATCAAAGAAACTTTGGGCAAATTTGCGTTCTATTGGCATAGGAAAAAGTCAAATAATAAATACTAAAATCCTAGATGCAGATGAGTTAAGTGATGCTTTTTCCCAAAGCCATAGTTATAACTCTTCGTTTTCGCCTGAAAATCAACTTTTCTTCTTTGGATCACCATTGATGGAATTTGAAGTGGTATCTGAATCGGATATGATTTTGGAGATTCATGCACTGAAATCCAACGCAATTGGTGAGGACGGAATAGATTTACGTTTTGTAAAAATAATACTTCCCCATTTAATAAGCTCAATTACACATTTGTTTAATTTTTGCATTACCTCTTCAACTTTTCCGGATTGTTGGAAAAAAGCAAAGGTCATCCCCGTGCCCAAAAAGAATAATCCCCAATTACTCACTGATTTTCGTCCAATAAGTATCATACCATGTTTTGGTAAAATTTTTGAAAAGATTCTTGCGAAACAGATTTCCAACCATCTCAACCGGTTTAATTTATTATCGTCAGTGCAATCAGGTTTCCGACCTGGCCATAGCTGTTCTACAGCTATGATTAAAGTGCTTGCTGATATTAGAATCCAATATGACAAGGAATATCTGTCACTGCTGTGCTTACTGGACTTCTCGAAGGCTTTCGACATGTTCAGTCATGAGGTTCTTTGTAAAAAATTAAAACTTTACTTTGGTTTGAGTGATTCCTCAGTGTGTTTGGTTAAAAATTATCTTACTAATCGTGTTCAACGGGTTATTGCTAATCGTAAATACTCTCAACCAAAAAATATACTTTCTCGAGTTCCCCAGGGTTCAGTTCTTGGCCCAATCCTGTTCTGTCTATATATAAACGACTTACCACAAGTGTGTCGAAACACATCTGTACATATGTATGCTGATGACGCGCAGATATACATGTCTCGACCACCCGGGCTGGTTGAAGATCTTGTGGCTAGGTTTAATTCAGACTTGTCTTTTGTTGCAAAATGGTCTCTAGATAATGGCCTGATTTTAAATCCAAAAAAGAGTCACCTTATATTGATTTGAAAGAAACTTTATAACACTGAAGAGCTGCCGCCTATTTTTCTCAATTCCACGAGGCTTATATTTTCTGACACTGTGGTAAATCTAGGATATATAAAATAAATCGGTCCCTTTCCGCCTCGGATCATGTACACTATATTATAGCCCGTATTTATTCAGGATTGCGAAAGCTCTGGCTGCTCTCTAGTTTTACACCTGCAAACACCAAACTGAGGATGATAAAGTGCCTTCTTTTGCCGATCTTTAACTATGCTATAGTTATCTATTGTAAATTAGATTCCGTGTACCAGCACAAATTACTTGTCGCTTTCAACGATATGGCTCGAGCTTTTGGAGTAAGAGATATGACCATATATCTCATTACCATAAGGATGTCCTTGGGTTTTCATTCCTTGATTTTTGGGAAATTAGATGCTGTGTGTTTATGCATAAATTAATACATACACAATCACCACCATATTTATTTGAAAAATTAAAATTTGTTCAGTCGCCGAGAACTTTCAATTTTATCACGCCCTCCTCAAAATATTTGAACTCGTCTCGCCTCTTTCTTGTTCATGTTACCAGACTTTGGAATTCATTGCCTGCCACCATTAAACAAGTAATAGGAGCTAATAAATTTAAAAGTGCACTATTTGCGCATTTTATATCATTGTAATCTATTCTTCTCTCTTTCTATTTCATCTTTCATTTCAGCTTTTCTCTTTTGCCCCCCTCATTTCCAACTTTTCCATCTTTGTTTCCTTTCCTGTGTATTAACATTTGCATATCTTAAAATTAAATTTAGATTTAGTTTAAGCCGCTTTAAATTTAACTTTCACTTAATGTTTTAATTGTGCTCCTTTCTTTATAAATACAATTAATGTGCTAAAATATTTTCTTATGAGCTTTCATGTACTATAAAAGACCTTTGTTCTTATTTGTACCTTGCCAAATAAATAAATTGAATTGAATTGAATTGAACTTGACCGAGAAATATTTACGTCGAATACGAAGGGAGTACAAGTTAATCAAAGAAGATCTAGTTTCATAAATAGGTGTGTCAATTCTCCAATTCAACTTGAATATTACGAACCTAGTAAAATTTCTTTCATGTACTATAAAAGACCTTTGTTCTTATTTGTACCTTGCCAAATAAATAAATTGAATTGAATTGAATTGAACTTGACCGAGAAATATTTACGTCGAATACGAAGGGAGTACAAGTTAATCAAAGAAGATCTAGTTTCATAAATAGGTGTGTCAATTCTCCAATTCAACTTGAATATTACGAACCTAGTAAAATTTCTTTGAACCCGTTCAATCCTTTCACAGTAAATATCGTAATACGGGTTCCATATTACACTGCAATATTCGAGGTGGGGTCTAACTAAAGATATGTGCAGCGATTTTAGAGTGTAAGGATCAGTAAAATCTTTAGAATTACGTTTGACGAAGCCTAACATGGAGTTGGCTTTGGAGATAATGTAATCAATGCGGTCTTTGAATGTAAGGCGCGAGTCCAGAATAATGCCTAAGTCTTTCTTAGAATATGTACACTCTTTCAAGTTGTGTAGATTTTATGGAGTATCTATACGGAATAGGTACCTTCGATCTAGTAAGAGTGAAGTACTGGCATTTAGAAATATTCAAAAATAGATTGTTCAGGTCACTCCACTCAACAACCGCAGCAACATCGGCTTGCAGTAATTCACAGTCATATTCAGAATTTATAGAACGAAATAATTTAAGGTCGTCCGCAAACAGTAGACATTCGCAATGTTTTATCACACTGGGTAGATCATTAATAAATAAGAGGAATACAAGAGGTTCCACAAGGCAGTCACCTAGGGCCTTGTGCAACCCCCGATGTCACCTTTATAGGCACTGAAAGAACATCATCAATTTTTACTAACTGAGTGCGATTCATTAAATAAGATTCCATCCATAACAAAATATTGGAGGAAAATCCAAGAGAAGATAATTTTTGAACAAGTGTGCTATGACAGACTTGTCATCGCATCCGTTTGACAGCCACGACTGAAATTCTTTATAACGAAATTGCAAAAAAAAGCTAAGTTAGTAGTAGTGGATCTACCAGATATAAACTCGTGTTGGTGATCCGATACCACAGTCCGGATTGAGAATGCAATTTTATTACAAACAATCTTCTCAAATACTCGTAATTTGGGAATTGCAGATATCTTGCATATAGGCCTATAATTCCAGACCTTCTGCTTAGGACCAGATTTGCGGATTTGTATTATATGCGAAAGTTTCCATGCATTCAGAAACATACCGGAGGCGATAGACTTTTTAAAGATAATACATAGAGGTTTAGAGAGAATTGTAGCGCAATTTTTTACCAAAATGAGGGCAATCCCATCGGGACCCTCAGTTTTACTAGCTGTAAGACTAAGTAGAGCTTACTCAACATCAGTCCTGTAGATACTAACATCAGTAATGTCAATAATTGGGTGGATATTTGAGATGTTGAAGGGAACGACATTAACTGGGGAATAGACAGACTTAAAAAAAGAAGCGAGGAAGTTGCACAAGGTTTTTTTTATCATCAGATGAGGAGTCTAAGTAGAACATAAGACTAGGGAGACCATTTGTCTTTCTCTTGGTACGACATACGATGCCAAAGCAACCAGCACAGGATTCCAGACGGGAGACCTGGTATGGTTATACAAACCACATTGGCGAAAACGCGTGTCACCTACATTACAACAAAACGGGGAAGGAGATGGACCCTTATAAATAGTAAAGCGCATAAACGATGTTGTCTACCGTATCCCATCGGTGAAAATATTACCTCGCTTGTTCGGGACGATCAATTAATAGGTTTAAGACAGTGGAATTCAGGGCCATCTATAGGAGGTTAGCTAATAAAAATATTTAAAAGTGTTGTTGGCAGCACTGTCGATTCTAAAAATTGGAGTACCACACCTTCTTTCATTGGAATACCCTAGACAGGTGCTTTTGCAGCAGCACCGAATCAACACTTTGATTTTGAACAGAGGCAAAGTAATGTTTCATTTTCTAGCGTAAAATAAAATCAATTTAATAAAATAGTTTTTGATTAAAAAATAAGCATGATTGCCATTCATATGACAGCTGGGGCCTCAAATGCGTTTAATAAACAAATCAGAGCGCGCTCGGTTCAGTGAATTACTGGTCTGCTCTGAAATGAAAAAGGAAAACACCTAATTTTTCGCCTCGGTTTCGTCCAAGTGAAAGCTATAACTAACGAACATCAAATACGCCCCACCAAAAACAAATTCAATGCGAAGCTTAAATTTGTACTACCATTCACTCTTGAGAAAACTTAATTTTTAAGGAACGAGGCCACTTATTTAAACGCGACATTAAATTTGTTATTTAGTAAGGGCCAATGAGACTTTGTGTGTTGTTGTTGTGTGCCATGTTATGTAATTCACAAAATTCTTTTCCCAGCAGCCAAAGGAAATAAAGTGTGTTTATGGTTTCAGATGGTAATTGCGAATATATCCTACACGTGTGTACTCGTACACGAGGATGTTGGGTGTCGCGTTTTGGCGGCGGTCGGCAGGCGGTTGGTTGCCTATTTAATTCTCTTGTCGGAGCTGTTTAATTAAATTCCTGTATTGAAGCAATTTCTAGTGATTCTCTTGATTGTCTGTGGGCGTCAGAAAAAAGTATACACCTCTATGGTTTATGTTTCCAATTCAATAAACTATAGAATTTATTTAAGGATTTTCTTACATCTAGTTTAACATGTTCGTTAGTATCTAAATTCTTAATCGTACCAAGTTAACAAAAAAAATAACAAAACAACAAATTTTCAACAAAAAAGGAAAAGTACTTCACATTTTAGGCGTCAAAAAAAAGTTTACACTACCGAAAAAATAACAATTTATGGAAATAAACCCTGAATCAATTTTTAGTTTGTTTTCCTTTTGCTTAATAACAGCCTTCAACCTCCTGGTCATCGACTCCACCAATTTTTTCCAGACTCTTCCAACAATATGGACTTTGGCAAGTCCTTACTAGTGATGACCCTTTTTCGAACCTGCTTGTCTAAATACTCCCACAAATGTTCGATGGGGTTAAGGTCTGGGGATTGCGAAGGATGATCTAACACTTTCGGAGTCCGATACAATAACCATTCTTTCACAATTTTGGCCGTGTGCTTAGGGTCATTGTCCTGCTGGAATACCCATGTTTGGTCCAAACTAAATTTTGCGACGCTAGGGTACAAGTTTTCCCTTAAAATGTTTAAGTAACCCATTTAATATTCATTGTGGACTTAACAAATAGCAGGTATCCATCCGCCTCCTGTTGCGGCCATGCATCCCCAGACCATAACCAACCCTCCCCCATGCTTAACCGTAGAGGTAATGTTTTTTTCATCGAACGCCTTATTTTTGGCTCTCCAAATTTTTGGTGCTGTTCTAGGTTTGAAAATTTCAAATTTACTTTCGTCAGTGAAAAGTACATTTTTCCAAAACGAAATGTCTTTTCCTTCGTACTTTTTTGAGTACTGAAGTCGACGTTTCTGATACCCTGCCATGAAGCCCATTATCATGTAGTACTCTTCGAATAGTACCTACTTGCTAATGAGAATACCTGACGCTTTTTAAATGTCTTCTGACATTTTCATAGCACTAGCAGATGGATTTTTCTTCACTTCTCGCACTACGGATCTTACTTCAGATTCGAAGAGTCGCTTGGGTCTAGCTTCTCCAACCACTTTCTTTATGAAGTGGAAGGGATCTACAATTTTAAGCCGAAACCGAACGGCAAATTTGAAAAGCCTCTCATGACAAATGATACTAACCTAACCCAATCTGATTTCTTGTCGGGCGCAGTGGCTCAATGGTTAGTTTGTTGGACTACTAATCGAAAGGTCCCCGGTTTGATTCCCGCCGGGGCCAAGTAGGTTAGGTTAGGTTAGGTTTATGTGGCTGTCGGCAGAAGCCGACACACTTAGACCAATTTAGGTCCATTGTGATACCACGTATATTATCTACCTCAACTCTGTAGATGGGACTGGCCAACGACACGCGGTTGTTCTCAAACGGTCCCCCATCTACGTACTAACTGCGCCCAACGTCGTTTAATTACGGTGATCTGACGAGAACCGATTAACTCGACGTGGTATGGTCGTTGGTTGGGGGCCAAGTAACATCTTGAGTTTTTTTCCACTGCCCCACCTCTTGCGAACGTCTAACAAACATCCAAGAGAATCAATTGTCATGAGAGGCTTCTCCAATTTGCCGTTCGGATTCGGCTTAAAATTGTAGGTCCCTTCCACTTCACACAAGCAAATAGTTGGAAAAGCTAAGTTTTAGGCACTGAATGGGCCCGGTAATGCCTAATATATATTTATTTCTTTAGAACATGCATTTTGTCCTTTGAGTGAGGGGTTTTAAACCCCTTTGTTTGGCCAAACCGATTGCTTTTGGGTGAGCTCAAATATTTTTTGGGTGAGCTGAGCTCTTCCTACCGTATTGCTGCCTGCGGCCGTGGTTCTAGAACATGCGGGGTTGTCAAAGTCGAAATCGCAGTGGCTGTGTTTCTACCATTATGCCCACAATAGACAATAAGTGAGATTGATTGAAATGGCTCATAGCTCATTTCGTAGGATTTCAAATTTGACAGTTATGGGTCTATCCCACTTTTTTGTTGCAATCAAAACAAAGAACAAAAAAAAAACAATAACTTCCACTGGGAAGTTAAAAAAGGGTGCTCCGTCACATCGAAGCTGCGATGATGGAAACAAAGCTTGCCTGCGCATCTTTTTTTTTCAAAAAATTTCGTATTTTTTTGTGACTTTCAAAATTGAAGAGGCAAAGAAATTTTAAGAGACCCGCGAAGTAGAATGGCCTAGTGAATTGGTTCGCGCTATAAATACTGTTTGTTGCCAGAAGCAATCATGGACCTTTTTTGTTTGGACGATGCTTCTGGAAGCATATCGTTCAGTTTTGACTCTGGCTTAAGCTCCAGTAAGTTCATTATGGTTGGCCCTTTAGGGTGGTGGGTGTATATTGAGAACACATAATCAGAAGCATGACGGGCCAGCAACGTTTGATGTGCCTCTCGAACGCGGCCGGAAGAATCTTCTATAGTAACTGTAAAAAAATAAACGAATTGCAATAATAACAATAGAAACATTTTTCCCAGTACGTAAAGCGGTGGTTTTTATTTATCCTTTCTTTAAAATGGTATTCTAAAGCTTACAATAGAATTATTTTATTATAAGTAAGTACTGTTTATATATGTATAGCTAAATTCAATTATGAATTATGTTAATTTTTTTTTAAAATATATGCAAAATGAAAATTAATTAACTAAATAAATAAAAACTTAAGAAACAAAATAATTAACATACATTTAATAAATAAAAGAAATATACCATTATATAAATGTATGCATTTGAATTAAATAATTTATTTATTTATTCATTTAACAAACTAATAGATAATATTTTAAACTAAAATCCAACTTAAGTTTGTTATCGATATTTATTTAAAGGAACATATGAGTAGACATTTGAATTTGTAATATTATGTTTAACTGTACAAAATAGTAGTAATATGTATAATACTTTTCCTTAGATAATATTATTTTTTTCTTAATTATTATTTTCAAATTATTCAAATGTACAAGTAAAAGTAGCTGAATTTATTTGACTACATTTTTTTATTAGATACTTTTTTTCTGTTTTTAATAAATTTAAATAAAAGAAAATTATGTTCGTAAACAGGTGCTGCAAGTATTAAAATACTAATGAATTGATTTGTATGTGGTGGTTATCAATATCAAAATATAATAATACATAATTCTATGCCGTTAGTTGTTTTTTTTTTAAATCAAAAGATCAGTTAGCCAATGACTTAAAAATTAAATGACAACTTTTCTTAAAATAATTATTTTAAGGTGATCATTGAAATTTTCTTTTTATTTGCTTATTTAAAACATTTATAAAACCCATGAAATTTTAATTTACAATAAGTGATTGGAAATCGTAGTAAATAAATGTAGAATTATATTTTAGAAAACTTGGTTAAGTATGCTAATCAGTCTTTTACAAAAGAAAACTCAACGGTGCTTGGTGTAAAAATTCATTATGGTAGGTGTGCAAAATGTAAATCATATTGAGATGGAATAAGCTGTGTTTATAGACTTTAGCTGAGATGAAGGCTTTGGATACATTTCATATACATGGTAAGGCCAGGAAAGTCAACCATCGACCAAATTTTTACACACCGACAGATCTTGGAAAAAACCCTGGAATTTCACCACCTATTAATTGACTTTAAAGTCGCCTATGATAGCGTATATAGGGACGAATTATACAAAGCCATGTCAAGTTTTGGCATCCCCGCCAAACTCGTCAGTTTGTGCAGGATGACGATGGAGAAATCTCGCTGCTCCGTCAAAGTCGGCAAGAACACCACCGATCCATTTGATGTCGAAAAAGGTTTGAGACAAGGCGACGCGCTCACATGTACTTTCTTTAACATCGTTCTTGAAGCAATTGTATGGAACTCACAAGCCAACACCAGAGGTACAATTTTTCAAAAGTCCGTTCAACTACTTGCCTATGCTGATAACATTGACATTATTGGGAGAACGCGACGAGCTCTCAGTGTCGCATTTGCAAGCATCGAAACAGAGGCGGCGAAGATGGGTCTGGCTGTTTATGAGGACAAAACAAAGTATTTGCTGTCAACGAGAAAGGACTCTCAACATCGGCGACTCGGACAAAACGTCCCAATGGAAAGATATAACTTCGAAGTAGTTATTTCCATAGATATTTTCGATTAAACGGTTTGTGTTAAATACATAGTTGGCGTGCAGTGAGCGGGTTTCAAAAATCTTTACACTTGATTATTTCCGGCCCATAGAGAGAATAATGTTGCAAATTTCAGCTTTCTTGCTTGAGTTTTAAGGCCTCAAAAATAGTTACAGACGGCTGAATCGACAGCGTTTGTGATGATGATTACAAATATGGTAACTTTTAGAGGTCTAAGACCAATATTAGGGCATGTTTAAGACTATGAGCCTAAGTCGATATACCCTTAGGATAGGGTATAACATAGACAAACACAGAAACTGCAGAATATAAAGCTATTCACTTTTTTCTCCATTTCAGAAAATGCCTTATTTGTGGCTATAAAAACAATCTGGATATAATATTTGACTTCGTGTACAAGTCAAGTTTGTCATTTGAATGCATATAATGTATACCTACATTAAATTATTCAACATATTTATTAACGGACTCTGTTGGTGATGTTATTTTTCTTTGTGAGACATGGTTTAAAAGTGACATACATATCTGGTTGACAGACCCACTGTCTCTCTGTACTCTTAATTTTGTGGTAAGATTTGAAAAGACTGTCAAAATGGTAGTGTTGGGGATGGATTATCTTACAGAGAGAGAAACTTACGATGAATTTAGAGTATTAGAGTAGTGTAGTCAAAAGTAGAAAGCTGTCAAAAATTACAGTTTCTTTTTTTTAATTCTAGTGATAAACAAAAGACATGGAATATCTGCGCTGATTGCGGTTTGTCGTTTACGTTTACAAAGATATTTAGTTAATCGAAAGCCAATGAGGGTTTGGCGCCCAACCAGAAGATGACGGCGGCGCGGCGGCGGACGTAAAAGTGCTAAAATACTCGTATGCATTTTTCTTGGTTGTGGTTTCCGTTTCGCAGGAGCACATGGACTCGTAGATTGGGCGAAGTCTCTGATGCCTGTCATAAGGATTTGGAAGCATCTCAGATGGTATAAGCATTATATTTTTAATGCCATAATGAAGATCAGCCAAATTAAGTTAAAGCTGTTGGAAGGAGTTGTTTTTATGTGTGAACTTGTCTATGTTTTTGTTAAATAAAGTCTTAAGGTTTCCAGGTTGGTTCTGAATTTCTCAAGTAAGTCCTTTGCAATGTATCCCCCACACCACCTCCATTTAAACCAAAAAGAAACTACATAAAACTAACTTTCAATTTGGATATTTCTATAATTTTTGTTATTTCGTTTATCAAAAAAAAAAAAAATTGTATGTATTTGTTTACAAATCATATGTCAACTCTTACTCATCTGACAGACTTTCAAGTTCGTGGTACAAGAAATTTGTTGAGTGGTTCTGTCGATGTCGGTCTCTTTTACGAATGTGTTAATAAGGGAATGGCATTGAGAAAAAAATTCGTACGAATTCGCAAGCAAAGGAACGGACGAAGCATCATATATCATACTATTCAATTTTAAGTCTATTTAAGAGCAAAATACTGTACGTTCTCTCGTTCGTGTAAAAAGGAGGTAAATCGGTCGATTTTAACGGAGAGTTTTTGCATCAAATGCCTAGCGGCTTCTACCTATATAATAAATATTTCCAATAACAGTTTCTTTCCTTGTGCTTTTTCCCACATTTTAGTCTTGAGTCCTTCAAACTCATGATTCCACCTCCTCCTATGGGCTTTTTAGTAGTTAGCGATTCGCTATTGCATTCATATCGTTTTGGATTAAGAAATTGGATCTAAACCTTCCTGAGTTATTCTTTTTCATCAACTTTCGTTCGACTGTGTTTTTAACCACGACCTGGGCCCTATTTCACCAACCTCTTGAAATGTTCCCCCTTTGTTAAATTCGTTTCAACTGATACAATTTGCAATATGACATAATATGTTTGTGCAAGTGCAAAGTGCAAAGAACTTTGGATTTGGACATATTCTTCAATCCTTACAACAAATTGGAACTACGTTGGATTGGAAATGGAGCTCAATGCCATGGAGTCGCAACTATGCACGTAGAACCATTTCCTGGTCCAAAAAATCTTCGAAAATTGTTTCGATCAAGGAGGATTTCTTTGTGTAGCTGGATGCGTTGATGATCAACATCGATGCACCCAAGGAAAATGAAGAGCAGTTTTTTTAAAAATGTTAAAATTGCAGTGATGGTGTGTGAGCCCGGCCGGACAAATTTCTCTATGCTGTTTACATTGGCTGGCAAGGTAGTGTGCCCGATGCCAGAGTGTTAACGATTTCCTGTTGGGCAGCGAGTTTCAATACAGGCTATATCTTGTATCCACTTTCAAAAACAGTATTTTTAGGAGACAGCACTTATTCTTCAAGTGAATGGTTAATAAAAACCATTTTTGTAGACTGTTGAACGGCGAAGACAACACAAATTCCGTTGTCAGGCAGCCTGAACGATGAAAGCCAAGACTTCCGTCCATCTGACCAAGATGAAGTGAGGATAGCAATATCCAAGCTTAAGTCCAACAAGGCTGATGGACCGGACGGCTTAACTGCCGTGCTTTCTAAGGCAGCGGGAGATAACTTGGTGTAGAGCATATACCAACTCGTCTCCAAAATTTGTTCAGAAGAAATTATGCCTGATGAATGGAGCCTCAGCATCGTTTGCCGTATCCACAACAAAGGAGACCCTCTAAACTTCGCCAACTATAAAGGAATCAGTCTCCTGAGCATTGCATATAAGAACCTGAAACTATTCGTCAACGAACTGATTGGTCCCTACCATTGCAGTTTAAGGCCCGGTTAGTCCACGACCGATCAAATAATCACACCTCGGCAGATCCTGGAGAAAAGCCAAGAAATCCAAATCGATACTCACCATCTTTTCATCGATTTTAAGGCCGCATATGACAGCATTTATAGAGAGCTATATAGAGCCATGCTAAGTTTTGGCATCCCTGCCAAACTAGTCAGATTGTGCAGAATTACGATGGAGAACTCTCGCTGCTCCATAAAGGTTGGTAACAATCTCACTGAGACCTTTGATGAAAAAAAAGGATTTAGACAAGGTCATGTGTTGTCATGTGACTTCTTCAACATCATACTTGAGAAAATTTTGCGAAACTCGCAAGCCAACACCAGGGGCACAAAAGTCTGTGCAACTACTTGCATACACTGAAGACATTGACATCATTGGGAGAACAGAGCGAGCTGTCACTGGTGCCTTTGCAAGTATTAGCACAGAAGCGGCAAAAATGGGTTTAGTGAATATGCTGTCAACAAGAAGGTACACACAACATCGATGAATCCGACAGAACGTCACGATAGACAGCTACAATTTTGAGGTAGTTAGGGACTTTGTCTACCCTGGCATAAATTCTGAAAACGACATCACATCAGAAACCAAACGAAGAAATAGACTTGCCAACCGCTGTTTCTTTGGCCAAAGAAGGCATAGTAAGGCCTTGTCAAGAAACACTAAGGAGACTTTGTATAAGACCCGCATCATCCCAGTCCTGCTATATGGCGCAGAAGCGCGGACGTCAACAAAGGCGGATGAAGATCTTCTTGATCGTTTCGAAAGCAAAATTCTTCAAGTGATTTTCAGTCCCGTTTGCGTTGACGGGCTTTATAGGAGGAGACTTAACAGCGAACTCTATGAGCTGTACAGCGACATCGACGGTGCAGGGAAATAAGTCCACGGGAACTAAGTCCACTGAGGTTCCCATTAAGTAGGAAATAAAACCACTTTCGCGAAGTGGACTTAGTTCCCATGTAAGTTGGGAAATAAATTTCCAAAACTCTGAGTGGTTTTAGTTCCCTTTTAATGTGAAGTAAATTCTCACTGTCGACTAAGAACAAAATAAAATTAAAGAGTCAAGTAGGTACTTTGCAATTTTTATTAACAAAATAGAAATTAACTTCTAACTGAGACAGAGTAATATAGGTACCGTGACCTCGCACCTACTCCAAATCAAGCAGTGACCCCAAGCAGGGGGGTTGCAGGGGGCAGCATGCCCTCCCATATGCATTGCACTGTTTATGAGATTAGTTACGAAATCGCAAGTAGATTCCATAAATAGTGTAATGCATATGAGGGCGCATGCTGCCCCCCTGCAACGCCCCTGCTTGGGGTCACTGTTTGATTTGGAGTAGGTGCGAGGAGCGGTTTTGAAACTTTGGCTTTATGTCACCATGATAAGCTTAAGTCCCTCAGTGGACTTAGTTCACGTGGAATTATTTCCCTGCACCGACATCGACCTGGTCAGAAAAGTACGAATCAGTCGACTAAGATGGCTAGGACATGTAGAGCGAGTGGACACCAACGCTCCGGCCCGAAGAGTCTTCGATTCCAACCTGGAGGGACAACGCAGTAGAGGAAGACCTCGCCTTAGGTAGCGCGCATAAGAGCACAAGGGGAACTCAACCAACTTTCAGTGGGCAACTGGACGCGGTTAACTGGAGAGGCGTGTTGTTTGAGGCCCAGTTCCACCCCGGACTGTAGCGCCACTTAAGAAGAAGAAGAATTAAGGACCAATCCGGATGATCCAGTGAAACAACATTTTAACCGGGCACGCTAAAAGTCTACGCGAATTATTGAAAATAGTTGTTGTATGTGAAGTGTACTAGTTGCTTGCATTCGCAGAATTATTTTCTTACAAATATTGAAAGAACAATTTTTCTCCGTCTGCAGATTGAATTGTTTAAACCTGCTGGAAAAAATTAAAAATGGGTAAGTTTCGATTCCTATTGGTCAACATTTGATTTACAAAGTTGCAGAATGTTTGATTGCATTTTCTTGCACTCTAAGTTCTTTTCGCCGGCCGAATCCCTCAGTTTTCTTCAGCCCATTGAAGACATATTGGCACTGTACTGTACATACACAATATCTTTCGCTTTGAAACTTTGACTACAAATGCAAAGTTCTTCTGGTCATTTTTCAAACAAGTCGGCAACGTTGCAAAGCAAAAAATCGGCGGAACTTTGCATTTTTAGTGAAACACTTTACTTTGTAGGAAATTATTTTTTTGAAAAGTTGCAAAGAGAAAACTGGTTGGTGTTTACAGATAGTTGATTTCTCAGATAGTCAAGCAGCCTTTCAAGAACTGACATTCATTCCCGTGGACTCCATGACAGTCCATTGCTGCCACGATGCGTTGCAATCACTAGCCAGATGTAACAGGGCTAAACGTCGATGGGTATCTAGCTACGAATGCAACGATATTGCGGATGAACTGGCTGGGGCTGTTCTTAGAAGCAGGACCTTATTTCAGAGATATTTGAGCGACTGCTCTTTGACTGATAAACGATTGGAAACACCAACTTTGTTTAGTGCACTGTGAAATGGTTCCGGAGCTCAGATAATCCAAAAGATTAATCAGGCCTTATCCCTTCAAGATAATCCTTGCATCAGATAAGGGCTAGTGAACTTTCTGTTAGGCCTCAGATATCATCTTACCAAATTAATCTTGTGATCAGAGACATAATGTAGGTTCCGTCTGAGGTAGGACGTATCCTGTAAACATATTCTCTGTGAATGTCCGGCACTATCATCGTTTGACTTAAAAGCTTTTTGTTGATGGTTCTGCTTTTTTAATAAAATAAAAACATTAATTATTTCGTTAAATTCTTTATTCTGCGAAATACACATCGAACTTACGCAAGCCGACAGAAACCTACTGCGTTCGTAAACGTCAAAAATATTCTGTAAACAAGTCGACGTCAAGCAAATTGTGCGGATAAAATAAAATATCTATAGAAGCAGACCAATTATTGTTTGTGCCATACAAATTGTGAGCAAACGGGTTTAAAATTATAAAGATTGTTTTTTTTTTTTGTATATTTGTTTTAGGAAAGATGATAAAAAGTGGAGTTTTGAGGATGCAAAGTTGCTTATTGAAATAAGATTACCCATGGACGGCGAATTTTCTGCAAGGAAAAAGAAATTTGTGGATAAAAGTTTTAAATTGAAATTAAAACAATAAATTCACTTTTTTCAAGATGAAATGAAGAAAAAAATCAACTATCTGTCCCAACGTAAAAAATTAAATAAAAAAGGAGAAATCAGCAATGAGGAAAGGATGCCACAACATGGGAGTTCTTCGAGACTTTTGATGAGATTAACCGACAAAAACACATCATTTCTGCGCCTCAGGGATAACTCAGAGCTACTTTGGATTGTGACGGTACTTATCGAAGCCACCCTGAAGGAGAATGCATTGAGACACCAAAGAGAAAAAGAAATCAAATTTAGAAGATTTTGTAAAAATAAAGGCTGAGTAGAGGCCCGAAGAAATTGTTAGGACGGGAGAAGATGAGATTTAAACACGAAAGACTTGTAGACAAAAGGGAATAATCCATATTTCCTTTTTTTTTGATATCCTAAATTAAGCATTTCTTTACTTTTTGATTTGGTTTAAGACTGTTTCAATGAAGAACCGAGTGAGTGAATTCATGAATTGTGACAAATACTTATGTTTATTTTAATATATATAAAGTTAATGAATGTGCCTACATACCATATGAAATTTGAATTCAATAATCTTTTATGCGCCGAGCAACATTGCGATTTCATCCGTCCTTTGTCTTTCTTCATTATTGGTACTTTTAGTGCTTCTATTGTTTTCTAAATGAATACGAGCGTTTTCAGCATTTTTGTTGGGAGTAAATTCCGACTCATCATTGTTTAATCATTATTTCTGAATGAGTTTATTGTGTAGAACGACACGCGCTTTGCACATACTTTAAACGCAATAGTTATTTTTTATCGATAAATTTCAAGATTAGAAATTTGCATTTAACCCTTCCGAATGCTTGCTCAATGCACGCTCTAGTAGAGCTGGATATAAAATTGAACTTTTTGTGTGGGTGTGAGGAATCCATTGTCCCGATATTGACCAAGGAGACAGTAAGAGTATTCATGCCTTTTCGTAAATCCGTGGAAAACTTTGTAAAACTGTCAAAATGTGTATGATATTTGAAAGGTAATTTATTACATTTGACGTTTACAATGGTTTGACGACAATGCTTGAATACCCTCGTTATATATCTTAGTCACTACAGATCGGGGTTAGTTGAAAATGTTTTCCCATTGCTTTTTTCTACTCTCCAATGGAATACAAGCGTCATGGCGGCTTTCAGGTAAGCTGTAGAAGATATCATTTAACAGTTGCCTTCTGTCACGAATTGCCTGTAAGGTTCGAACTGACTTAGAAATTGTCCATACCTCAAGTCTGGTAGATCAGATCCCTTTTCTTTTATATTCTTTTATAACTGGGACCTGATTACAAATTCTCGTTGCCTGACTATCGTAATTGCCAAAAAGCAGTTACAAGTAACGAAATCGGTCGCAGGTATTGTTAACCGAACTTCACAATTTCAGCTGTAGTTATGTAAGAATGGGAGGCGAGTGACAGTGAAAGAAACTTTTTTGTAACTAGTTTTTATTACTTCATGTTGTATTGCCTTTTCGGATCACGAATATCAATTTTTTCGTCACTATTTAAACAATAATCGTTGTGTAATTGCATAATTAAAACAAATTCGTCACAAATCATTTCATTTTATATTTTGTTTTATTTTTGATATTTGTCATTAAACGCGAAGGTGGATGTAGTTCAAAATGATGGAAAATTGTGCCTTAATTGAATTTAGAATTGCAACTTTTTCATGTCCTTGTTCTCTTTATTTGTCATAGGTATCATTAACCGTAAATAAACCGTAAGTCGTGACTCTTGTCTCGTAATTAGTAATCAGCTCCCCGATTTTGTCTCTTGATGGTGTGAGAATAGGAATACAATTTCCGCCTAAGCAATTACGAAACTTTCCATTTGTCTTTCGAGTTTGCTTTCGTTTAGAAAAGGATACTTTATAACTTGTTCTTTAAAGGAAAAATGTTTGAGGATTACTTCAAATACTTAAATTCTGTTCCTATGGCAATATTAAAGAGATTTTAAATTAAGAGAAATGTCGATCCAGTCGCTAACTTCAAAACGCCAACTCTAGTTGCAACTTAGGCCGTCCTGGTTATTTCTTTTCTATGAGCTCGTTCTCTATAAACAGTTACCGAAGGTTGTTATTGTTTATTTATTGTACCTTTATGAAATGCAAAATTAACTTGAATTTTTTTTATCGCACTCATGACATTTAAGATCTTGGGCACTAGACGGCTATATATACCAAGCTTACAATCTTCTTCTTCTTCCTTTATGGCGGTTAGGCTGTGATCAGGATTTAAGGGATCATTGGCTTCCCACATAACTGCATCCCTACTGGTCCGCCTGTGGGGTTCGCCGGTTGGCCAAATTACATTCCATTACAACTGTTGTGACGGCAGAAAGCAGTTGAACTTTTGCAGAATACTTTTTTTAAAATAACTTAGGCGAGCTATTATAGTACATTAGTCAACAATAAATGTTATCAAATTTAATACGGTTGTCAAAGAACAATATTTTTTGAAAAACAACAAAATTTATCAATCAATTGACATTTTGGTATTATTAGGTGCATTCGCGTACTTTTATGTGTAGAAAAATGAAAACTGTCAAATATCGAACATCCAGAGACTATTTTGCGTAAAAAGATGAAAAAGGTCAAAGTTTGGCTTGAAAAGAAGAAACCGCGGTTTTTTGGCTGCAAACTCATATGATTTCATCGTTTGACAGTTTTCATTTTTTTACCACCCGAAATTCTGTGTTCAAAAAAATTAACGAAAGTACAATTTTATCTCGTTCATTATTTTACAATTTTTTCAGTACATGAACGGGTGTGTGTAGTTTCGTACGAACGTTTAAATAAATTTATGTTTGTGTTTTAGTACGTCAAAGGACCTATTATTTGGTGAACACTGACAAGAAAAATGCAGTTGTGAACCTGAAGAGGTACTTCATCGTCTCCGGTGCGTTCGTTTTGTTTCAGTTAACATTTAATTTTAATTCAATTTTTGGTGTTAATGAATTTTGTGATGACTTTCGTTAATGCTTATGAAGTTTTTGATTTGTTTTGGCTCAAGCATTTTGTGGTTACTTTTTGTTTATGACTTTTATGAAAGTAAAGTTCCAGTCATTGTGTTCTGTCAATACATATTAGGTCCGTTCGCGTACTAATATATATATGTAAATATATATAAACTGTCGTGCGAAATTGTAAAAAAAAGATGAATCAAATAAAAATGTACTTTTGTTAATTTTTTCATTTTCACTCTCACTTGAGAGTTCATTTATCCATTCGATCCGGAAGGGTACGGAGATCAATATAACTTATTTGCAGAAAAATTATATAAAACCGTTTGCATTCCAAAACTGAAAATTATTTATCGGGGGTGGTGGGAGGTTATAGAACAAATAAGTCCCATTCGTATTTTTGGTCGGGACACGTATGTTTGTCCCATCCAGTAATTTGTGGTGAACAAATGGTTTTAACAAAGGTGCAAAGAAACCTAACTCGGACATATAGATCCCAATAAAGAATACTGATACATAATATATGCAGAACATATATTTATAAAAGCGTTCACAACTGCTATTTAAAGTATAAACTACGAAACAGGACTATAAAACTTATTCAAAGTTGGCTGGGACGTATGTGTCCGACCCGGATAGAAAGGGTTAAACTGATATCATCTCAATCATTTCCACACAATTTAAGATACAAAATTTAGATAAAAAAATGCATAGTTTGGAATACATACTTCAAACTTTGTTTTTCATTTTTTTACGCAAAAGCGTTCGCGTACTTTTCTTTGAAATGAGAGGATTATCTTTCGATTTTAGAGATTTGACAGTTTTCATTTTTCTACACATAAAGAACTCGAACAGACCTTATTTTTCCCAAAACGCAATTCTACTGACGACATTTTTGTCTAAAAATGTTTTCCAAAAAAACAACGATGAATTTGTGATTAACTGACAATTTGATAGCTTTTAATATTTTTGACAACGATAATACCAAATTTATCAGCAAAAGTGATCATCGTATTCCTATTTGACAAACATAATAAGGCCCCATATTGAACATCTGCTAAAAATGAATAAGCTATGCGTGTTGGCATTCGAACGTACCAGTGACCAGAGAGTCATAGGTAAACAAATTGTACATCAATTATCTTGTCAATATAACTCGATCCTAATTGTAGATTTTGACTATTATCCGTTTTTTTATTTATTTATTTATTTATTTCAGTAATAGCCTTACACATTAATATTTAATTTTTATTTGATGTGTTAACTTGAGTGGTAACAAAGTTAAAATTTAACATAGGGACGGGCTACAGTCCGTTGGATACCCTATTCTTATTCCTATCCCTCATAAGTGGGCGTGACAAAAGTCTAAGTATGGTTGAATTGTTAAGAACGCTCTACATATTTTGTTATATAACATTTAAAGGATTTAATCGAAAAAAAAACGAAGCTTTTGTAAAGAAAACGCTAAATAGCTCAATCTTTGGTTTTTCAATAAAATTGTTTTATTTAATTGTGGGCGTGTCAATAGGCGGATTAAAAAAATATTTAAACATAAGTATAAAGGGCACCTAGAGAGTCTATATTGTAAAATTTCAGTTTACTAGCTCAAACTTTGACTTTTCAATAAAATAGTTTCATTTAATTATGGGCGTGTCAGGGGGCGGATTTTAGAAATTTTATTCCCCGAGCAGTTTTACGAGTCAAAGATCATATATAAAAAAGTTCACCTTTCTAGCTAAAAATTCGATTTTTTTGATAAATTTGTTTTTTTGAGTTTGTGGGCGTGTGTGTGGGCGGATTTCAAAAACTCTTAAACTTGATTATTTTGGGCCCCTAGAGAGTATATGGTCCAGTTTAAAGGCATAATTTTTGCCGACAGACGGACGGACGATCGGAGGGACATGACTAGATCAACTTACTATCGATTCTGATCATAAATATAGTAATTTTTTTGCGGTCTACCGGCAATATTAAGGTATGTTACAAACTTCGCGTCAAAATTAATATACCCTTAGAATAGGGTATATATATTTAATAATTAATTATTTTTTTCATTATAAATAATTTCATTGAAAAGAAAAGTAAACTACAAATTAAAATAAAATAAGAACAGAAGAAAATTAAAAGGAACAAGAAAGGACACAGATTACACAAATCTCATCATCATCATCAAAGTGCCTCCAAAAACTGCTTGAGCCTGACCCGGAACAGGTCAACTTATCAATCGGACGGAAATGGGAAGGGAATCCACCACCGGACTACATTCGCAAAGAACTGTGTTAGATACTACGAGTAGATACTTACAGCGTATTGGTACTAGATTGCAAGATCTAATAGAGAGCGGCTGACAAATTTTATTATAAAGGTACGTCGGCTGACGTGTTTGCATTATATTGTAAAGCAATACTAATGTTCTAAAATTAAGAAGATTTTCAAAAGTTACACCATTAATTTGCTTAGAGAAGCGAGAGATATGGGCATGTCTTCGCAAACCAAAAATATACCGCGCAACGCAATCATAGGCAACATTTAGTTTTCTTTTATGTTCATAATCGCAGTTCCTGAAAATTTCACAACCGAATAGCATAATTGGTATAATTAATGATTTTTCCAGCATAATTCTTGTTTTTCATGGTGTGAAACTTTGGCCAGCCCATAACATTCGAAGGCTCCCATAAACCCTTTCAACGGTCAATCTAATGTGGTTATTCCAGGAGAGGGTCTTGTTGAAATATATGCCAAGATTTTTCGCAGAGTCAACAAATTAAATCGGCGAGTTATTAAGGAATAATTTAGGAAATAATAACGTATCGACAGGGCCGGCTCCAGCCAAACAAGCGCCCTGCGCAAGATTTACAGAAAGCGCCCTATTTTGAGTTAGATTCTCCTTGAAGCTGTAATATAGCAAGTGATGTGAATTAATGTGCAAAAATTCAGCACAGGTGTGATGGATGTTGCTATTTTTGGCTTATTTGAACAATATTTTTGTTTTAAATGCAAATGGCAGTATCCGCGCAAGTTTTAAATGCAAATTGCAGTATCCGCTTAAGGTAAAATTGATTTTTCTTACTCCTAGCAATGCGTCCCGGAATTCGGCGCCCTATCAGCATGCGTATCAACCAAAGAGCTTTTGGTGCACATGGGATATCGTTTATGTACATTGTGAAAAACAGAGAGCCCAGAATTGAACCTTGCTTAACGCCCCCACTCAATGGCAGAAATTCCGATATGCAATTGTTCACTGCAACTGCTTGGTATCTGTTCAAATAAGATAAAACCAGATTCAGGGAAGATGACGAAAAATTAAGTGCTCTCCTTCGCTTACTATTTAAAACATTATGGTTCACTGTGTCAAATACTTTAGAGAAACCTAACAGAAGAAGAAAAGTTACATTGTCATTGTCCACAGCTTGCCGTATGTCTTCAACCACATTAATTATTGCTGTTGTACAGCTATGCTTAGGACGAAAGCCAGATTGATTTCCACAGAGCAGATTATTGTATCTCAAATGTTTGTGTATCTGAGAATTTAAGACTTTTTCGAAAACCTGATTGGTAAAATAGCAATTGGCTGGAACTCATTCAGTTTTTTGGAACTTATCTGACTAGCCTACGCATTTTTTCTCTTTTTTTAGATATATTTGATTTGTCTTAACGTTGAAACGTCTCGTAGGAGTCAGAAATCGAACAGAGATTTCTGGAAATTTATATCTATGACCGTTTCTGTGAAGATTCTCATGGTATTCAGGGTACTTAATAGTTCACCAACAGCAAAAGTTTATTACACAGCACGTCCTTCAAAATAAACAGAGAATACAAATTATAATACGAGTAACTCAACGTTTTTATCCATTTACACTTACTATTTACCTATTTGACATCAAAAATCAAAATCATAATTCTATCTTTATTTTTATAAGGTTTGATGTAAATAAAATTATATTGTCCCGTTTTCAGTTTCCGTTTATTTTTTTTAGTCTTTTATCATAAAGAATTATTACTGTCCAATTCATTCAGATCGGAATTATTTGTGATTATTAAACAAAAAACTGTATATAAAACGTAAATTGTTTATAAAATGTACATAAGTATACTTTAAAAAATCGGAGTACTGCCTAAAAACTTTGTGTTGCTTTTCAGTATTTTTCTTCTACAATCAGCAAGAGTTCTCTTTTATTTTAATTAGTAAATATGAAATAAGCAATAGAAAAATTGAAAAACTTCCTTCTTACCTTTTCTGTTCAGCTGATTGAATAACATCTCTGTTAAATTGTATGATTTGTATATAGACACGCATTATAATTACATAAGTTTACCTCATTCAAAATATAATATATATTACATATAATATGATATATAAATATCCTTACTGTAATAAAACAAATGCTAATGATAGTAACGATATTTTTTTTTCTTATTTAAATTTAATTTTAGTTTTATGGTACTCGTATATGGGGGATACTTTTTCGGTTTTTAGTTTTTTGCATTTTTTTGTTTCTTTTTATAAATTTGTAGCTTTTCCGAGGTTAAACAGTTCTGCATTTAATAATCATAAGTATCAAATACTTTCTCTTTAATATGTATTGATTTAATTTTTGCATTCCACTTTCCGTATAATGTTTTTATGAATAAATGGTAATGTAGTTGATTTGTTTGTATAAACTCTGCTTAAGCGAATGATTTATTTTTAGTATTTGAGAGCGAGAAGCTATGAAGCATGATTATTTGATTCTAACTAATGAGTTTTTATTCCGTTTTTTGTGTATATATTAATAAGACTGATTAAAAAACTGTATAGTGATTAATTGAATTGATTGGAAGAGTGTTGTGTTTTGGAATAAATTAGTTTACTATGTATGATATGCATTTATAGGAAGAGGTGTGTATTAATGGCAAATAAAAATGAAAGAAGCTCGTTTCAATGTGGATAAAGCAAATTCCGGCAGTTCAGAATGAATAAGGAATGTTACGTTTCGAAAAATTTAAGTGAAAATGAGATATTAAGCTTCAAAGTTCATGCAAACATGACAGCATTCTTCAAAGATTTGATTTCGAAGAAAATTTCTTGAAGTCGCTACAACTTCAATAACTGCAAATTTCTATGATGTTATTAGTAAAAATCTATGTACACAGGTGTAGATTATTTTTTAATTGGCTTCTTTGTTCTTTTCTCATTTATTTTCATACAGTAATATGAGGGACTGCGATTGCCGAGTTTGTACTGTATTTAATTCATCGTCCCACACGCTGAGGTGGGCGTGGGCTGGAAAGAGATTCAAACGAATTTATCCTTTGGAGTTCGGCACAAAAAATTGAACTATATTTTTATTATCTTTACATTCTCCAAGTAGGTACAACAAGGACTTCATTATTAAAATTTCCAAAAAAATATTATACTATATATAGAGAGATCACTATCTTTCGAAAGATAAAACGCAAAGATTGAACCTCTGACGAGAAAAATATGTAAATATATACAGTCGAACTCGCCTATAGTGGCCTGGTTTATAACTACCACTTTTTCTCATTTGGTTGGTTGTAATGAAGAAACACAAAGAGATACACATTAACAGCCGAATTCATAAACGCAAATTAAGGGTGAATTATCTTTAATCAATGAATTAAATGAGAAAGCTTAATAGCAAACTTTTTTTGATGTTAATTGACGTTGATAAACATGCAATCAACCAATTCACCGAAGTAGGTGAATTAACGAGTAATTAAGTTAAAACATAACTGACAGCATTTTTGACAACTGACAGCGAATCTTTGAACCAAATGGGATGTTGGATGTGGTATCTCCATACAATTTATTACTTAACAATTCCTTACTTCTATAACATTTATAACTCAACTTCAATTAGCTAATGCATGGACATTAATGAATGAATTAACATAGCCCCAGTGGAGGTAAATGGTTATTCGGAAAATGGAAAAATAGACCATAGAGGAGTCTGATGATCGGTTGTTATGAACTGTGAAACAGCGCTGTAACTCCAGCCATCCACGTCACGTGGTAGCAATTGTAAGCTTGTTTATTCAAAACAACTCAAAAAAGAAATTGACGGAAGCATACCATAAAAAATAAAATAAAAAATGTGCCGTGAATTGACTTTTAATCCACATTGTCGTTAATTTGTGAATTAGAGGCAAATTAAGTAATTTTTATTAATTCGGCTGCACATTCACTGGTCGAAACATTGGAAAAATTGAAGAAAACTGTCATTGCCGATTGACAGACAGTTCAGTATATCACAGCCTAACTGAAGTTCGAACTCTGATTGGTTAAAATTGTTGAAATTGTTGGGTTGCCTTTGACATTTCGGTTAGGAAGTTATGTCAGAAATATTAAAAATTGTAGTGTACTGACATTTCCCAAGGTCTTAGGCAGTCGGTCATTCAGTGAAAGTTAGGTTAGTATGGTTAGGCTAAAAGCAGACTTAATGCGGCCAATGTCGCTTTGGCTGTCCAAGTTGACGACAGGTTCCATGGGACAGTTCCTTCCGTTCAATGCGTTAAGGCTGACGGATGCATCGACGCAGCAGATCGACGGATTCTTTGGGTTGGGCCCTTAACGGTGTGGCCCGTCACGACTATTTTAAATTGTGCAGCTGTGTTGGGTTTTTATTGTTATGTGTTTATTCCTGTTGTTTGAGTCTCGGGTATATTCCTAATGGTTGAGTCTCGGGTATAGTTGATTTTAGTTGTAGTGCTTTTAATTTCGATTGCTTTGTTTTTTTTTGTTCATAGCCAAGCGTTCTGGAAAACGTACAAATTTTTCAGTAGAAGAAAACGAATCGTTTACCTCCCGATTGGAACCAGGTGAAAAAACAGTGCTGTAGCAACGGCGTTTGGAGTTTCTACTGTACCAACTACCAACCACATGGACAAATCGAGAAAGAACAGAAACGATCTTTGAAGAATGCTGCACAAAAAATAAAAAAAAATACGATATTCAACTAGACCTGAAATCGAAAAAGCTTTATTAAGTGGTTGGAAAGCAAATGGATTAATTCAAAATATATATTTATCTAACGATATATCGACCACATTACCGCATTCCTTTCGCCGTTGTTATAAGCGACGTCGACTGTATAAAGTTCTGAATGTCGTCACAAAAAATGGCATCCCAAAGTAGGTATATAAATAATTTGGCAATAGTTCACAATAACAGCATTCTTTTGTTATAATATGGGACACAGTGCGGCCATTGATTTTTAAGTTTTTTGTGATATTGGTTTGCATACATTTAGGCGCAATCGTTCGAAAAAAGAGGTGTGATGGTAGCATTTTTGTAGTAGCTATTTTTTTTTCTCCGGAGTATATAATCATTTATTTTTGTATTAGCTTTTGTATATTGACTTAAGTGACTGCTGTTACACTCAAATTTCACGAATACACTACGTGAACATGTTACCTTTGCATATCATCTTAGAGCACACGACCACATGTTTACTTTGAATATTCGACTGTTCCAAAGACACCACTTAACATTGTCTGTACCAACTTAAGTGCTTTTAAAGCATGATGACTTTAGTATGACACAACGCTGTATCAAACTACCGCCAGATAATCAATATATTTCGGGATCTCAAGTGGTGTTAGATAAAAAGGGATTTTAATGTTTTTTTGGGTTCCCAAACTATTCATTTGGTTTGCAATCGAACTCAAAAAGGAATCACCAAGACAATATTTCCAGGTTTTCTTATTTTTCTGACAATAAAAGATTCGAGACACAACATTTTCATGAAATCACTTGATTTTACATTTACGGGCACAGAAAATTCAGAAGATAAAATTGCGTCCTTTGAATTGTTATCATTTTGTAAAAATTCCTCAGGAGGATCTCTGTTGGGATAATTTATTATGTGTAATAATCTTTGCCTTGTGACAATTGAGAACATTTAGATGAAGTGGATACAAATAATTCGATAGCGTACGATGAAATATGCCGTTCTACGCCTCTGCGGTGAGCGAATGAGTGTGGATTGTTGCGGTAGTAAATTTGTTTAATTTAATTTCCGCAACTTAGCTTAGACATTGAAAATCTTAGTTAAGCTTCGGACATCCGCTTACGTGCCATTCCTATGCAGAGGTTCCAAAACATTTACCTTCACTTTATATGTCTACTCTTGTGCTGACCAATTTATCTTCACTTTTGGTTTGTTGTTGTGTAAGATATAAAATTTTGCTGAGCTGGGTATACACTAACCAATAAAATGCGCCTACTATCGTTTCTTAATTTTGGGCTCATTATACAATAAACAAGACTGGCACTATCAAAAGATTCAGTTTTTCATTGGCATCAGCTTTTTAAAGGTCTTGATGTAGAGAAAGTGAAAGGGAAAAGAGTGCAGTCAATAAAGAGGCCAGTAATAAGAAGGCTGGGGTATAAAATGGTAAGAACAACAAGGCCGCTGTCTCTGACGGATTGCCAGTCGAGCTCTCCAAATACACGGGGTGATGTTTTTTCAGGCACATGCACCAATTCAATAAACAAACATGGGTGAAAGAAAACATGACCAACGACTGGTCCATCAGCTCCATATGTCCCATCTTAAAGAGAGGCGATCGCATGTTAAGCAAGAAACAATAAGGCATGTTCCGGCTTAAGGCCATACTAAGAATCAAACGCAACTTATACTCTGTATCACTTGATTAAGGACAGTTAATTTTTTTTTTCAAAGTGTTACCATGTTTTAAAAACTGTTAACGCCTACGAAATAAGACCACATTCCAAATTTTGGTCTTCTTTACCATGACAAAATATTGGCAAAAAACTTATGGAAATAAAGCCAAGTTTTCACAGATCAGTTTGTTGACTTAATTGCGCTTTCAAAATAGAAATAAAGCCAACAAAATTCACATTTTTCACTATTACTTTATTTACTTCTCAAAAATGAAGCAGCCAACAGTTCAAGGCTGTATTTAATAATCGCCCAAAAGTTGTTGGGTTGCAAAGTGAAAGTCAAGCAAAACATAGAGTTGTAAAATCATAACTAGATCCCCTAAACAGAGCAATGTCCCACTGTTGGATTTGGAGTAGGTGCTATGTTGGGTGTTGGTGGGCCCCGATTACCGAGACTATGAGTGAGCCAAGACAAACAACTCGGCGTAGCTGGTATATTGCGAAGGCCGTGGTGACGGACGAGGCCATTAAATATGCTTTTGCGTCTTTTGACGGCTTCAAGTCACCTGGTACGGACGGAATATACGCAGCCATGCTGCGGCAATGTACAAACCAGTTGCTACCGACTATGAATAAAATCTTCATCGCTGTCCTAGCACTGGCATACATTCCAACACCCTGGCGTACAGTTAGAGTGGCATTTATACCTAAAATTGGCAGAAGTGACTACTCACTCGCCAAGAGCTTCAGACCAATAAGTCTGACTTCCTTCTTGCTGAAAAGCATGGACAGGCTGGTCGAGCTTCACGTGCGCAAAACTGCTTTGCGAATGCACCCACTATCTCAGATGCAACATGCCTATCAACGCGGAAAATCCTGCGAGACTGCGCTCCAAAATCTAGTTGGTAGAATTGAGGGCGCGCTTGACAGAAAAGAATACGCGATGGGCATTTTCATCGATATTGAGGGTGCTTTTGACAATGGCGACTTTTGATAGCATGTGCAGCTCCGCCAGACAACACGGCGTAGACGAACCATTGGTGTTGTGGATTCAAGCAATGCTAATGAATAGAACGTTGGTTGCGGATGCGGATTGTGGCCGCTATGTTATGGCGGGGGTAAACAGAGGCTGCCCGCAAGGCGGCGTCCTGTCTCCACTGCTGTGGTGTATGCTGGTCGACTCTCTGTTGAACGCACTCAACAGTTCTAATATTTACGCTCAGGCGTACGCGGATGATGTTGCCGTGCTTTCTGTTGGATCATGCCTAGCGACTGTATGCGCCAAGGCGCAGGCGGCCCTTGACGTGATCGACGAATGGTGCACTAGGAATGGGCTCTCGGTCAATCCTCTTAAAACTGAGGTTGTTCTCTTTACGAGAAGGAGGAAGCTGGTCGGTTTGACTCAGCCAGTGCTAAAAGGCGTCACAATCCAACTCTCCAATGAAGCAAAGTATCTGGGAGTCATCCTGGATAGCAAACTTCTTTGGTCCAAACATGTTGAGCTGAAGACTGCCAAGGCGCTGTCTGTTTTCTGGTAGTGCAAAGGTATTTTCGGCAAGACATGGGGCTTATCACCGAAAAGAGTCCTATGGATTTATACGGTCATGATAAGACCATTTATAGCATACGCATCGGTTGTTTGGTGGAATAAGCTTTCACGTAAATACGTCACTGCTGCTTTTGCCAAACTCCAAAGGCAGGTATGTCTCGGCTGCACGGGGGCCTTCCCCAGCACGCCTGGCTCCGGCCTAGATGCACTATTGAACCTTCCGCCCCTTGATGTTTACATCATGCGATGTACAATCAAGGCTATCTCACGTCTTACAAGAGGTGGCTTTTGGTATAACTCGCACTGGAGTTTTGATGAACTTGCGCAACGGTTGTCCTTCGACTCCTGTCTTATGGATATGCTGTCTGATGCGATGACACCGGAACTTCGGCTAAAGCGCAAATACGAGGTCGACTTTCCTCGCGTCCAGGACAGGCTCTGGCCGGACTCTGAACCTGGAAGGGAATACAGTCGAATCTTTACGGATGGCTCCAAAACCGATCAAGGATCTGGTGCTGGTGTCTTCGTGGAGAGCGATAACGTTAGACTTTTCTTTCCGTTAGGCAAATATGCGTCAGTCTTCCAAACAGAGACTTATGCTATCCTAATGGCCATGGACTATGTTACGAGGAACAGGTGGGGGGGGGGGGGGGGGGGGGGGGGCGAAGTATCTGCGTCTGTAGTCAGGCTGCGCTTAAGGCCTTACTCAAACCCTTAACTACCTCCAAAATAGTACGTGAATGCAAGATATCGCTGAATTCGGTCGGAAGGCTGAATTCACTTAAACTTGTCTGGGTCCCGGGCCATAACGGGATCACGGGAAATGAGATCTCCGATGAACTTGCTAGACAAGGCTCAGAGGGGGACCTTTCAGGACCTGAACTAGCAATCTGTCTGCCTGCGTCCTCGGTCAGGGCTTCCATTGACGGTTGGGTTTCCTTTGAACACAATCGCCATTGGCATGACTCTCCAGGGTGCAGACAGACTAAGCAAATGCTCCCCGACGTCTGTGGGAAATCCGCGGCATTTTTGTTGTCTCTCAACAGAAAAGACTGCAGACAGACTACTGGCGTTCTTACGGGACACTACGCTTTTGCCAAACACCTTAAGGTGCTAGGCCTAAGCGACACCACCAACTGCGAAGCCTGTGGAGAAAGCGACGACACTGCGGAACATTTTCTCTGTGATTGTCCTGCTTTTGCTCGTATCAGGTGGCAGGTTTTTGGTGCGGATATGGTGAGTGCTGTAAACCTAAGCTCCTTATCATTAAAGCGCCTTCTCGTTTTTCTTAGAAAAACGAGTAAATTCCCACAGTAAAATGTGGTGTGTCTGGCTGGTAGTACAATGGACCAGTATTGAGTCTGAGTGCTCCAGTGCAGAAAGTTTCACACACCCCGACAAAAAAAAAAAAGGTTGGGTATAGGCACAGTTTATTGAGCATTGATATATTTGTTCAACCTCATGCAGTTGGAGTCGCCAAAAATCCGTTTTCCCATGGGTTCCAAGAAACTTTGCATATGCCAAACCTCGCACCTTCTCCAAATCCAAGGCAGAGGTTTCCTTTGGATGAACTCGAATCTGGGAAAACTAAAGATGTGGAAATGTTTGTTATAATTTTCAAATGCGTTTGACACCAATTTGTCTGACAAATGTAAAAACGGCTGAATGGGTGGGTGCGTAAAATGAGCGAAGTTGGACATCAAACATTTGGATTGAATCTTTTTCACTGACTGGTGCCGGAATGAAGCCACAATTACTAGCACTAAATGAAGCTATTTTCTGAACGAATTTATAGTTGTTTTTCTTTTGACAGAATGAGGTTAAAACCGTTATTTTTAAAATCCTTTTTTTTTCTTGCTACGCTATTTATTAACTACATATTTGTGAAACGTTGTTTTTAGGCATATTTCTGTGTGTTATAAACAAAAACGATTTCCCATAAAGGAAATCTACCCCAAATCCAACACTGAGCCCAAGCAGCGGGGTTGCATTGTTTATGGGATCTACTCGTAATTTCAGATCTCTACATAATTAAAATTTTGACACAGTCACTGTTTAATTCAAAAATATAAATCCATTTCTTGGGAAGAAGATGCAAAAGATTTGCTACACAATGGTGACTTTTATGTATTCGTTGGACTGAATCAGGAGGGTGAATGATTTGACACTAGTCATGAATATTACAATTGAAATGTTTTTTGGTATGATAACATACTTGCGGTTAGACTGCTTCCTTCAATTTCTTTTGAGATGTTTTGAACGAACAACCGTGAATGAACAACTTGTGTCCTCAATGGCGCAGTGCGTGTGTGCTTGTCTGAGAAGACGCTGGTCTATATTCGAGTCCCAGTTTAGGAAAAGGGGTTTTCGGCAATAAAGAATGGAAAACAGAGTACCACCATAAAACGGAAAGATGCAGTCTGATGATCGGTTGTGACGAACCATGAAACACGTGCACTTCACGTGGTAGCAAATACAAGATACGGTAATTCATTCAAAACAACTCAAAGGTTTTCAAAATATCGTAACATTTGCAACAAAAAAAAAATTGTAAAGTGGTACGGATTATACCGTATGAACGTCTTAAGCCAACCTGCAACAAAGATCAACAATACTCGTAGACCAAGTTATAACACTGAAAAAAATGTGGGAGAAGGACAATAAAATTCAAGTCGAGACGCACTGCCTTTTCATAGACATTTAAGAAGGCTGCTGTGTTTCAAGCACTGCCTTATTGTGCATAATTTCATTCATCAGAATTCTCCCATGATAGACAGAAATAATCCTTCCCGTGCAAGGACGGGCTAAGAATATCACTGCAGAGCCCAACAAAAAACCTTTATCTTAAAACGCGACTAAGGGCCGATTTTAACATTCAGTTGAGCCTAGCGACGCATTTAATACATTAAAACTCTAACGCAAGGGTGCATCCGTGGCGATTGGCACGACTGAAGATCCAGTATTTGTCTCACAAATACAAATAAAAACAAATACTTTTGTGAAACAAAAGTTGTCGCAGGATATAAACCGTCGTCTTTTAGAAACTGAAACAACAGTTTTCATTATTTCATGATTTGTACTAAAACCAACTTCGCTCTGTCCCTGAAACAAAGGGATGCGTTCGCAAACTAGGTTTTTAAAAAGTTCTGGATATTGATAATGAGATGGCTTTAAAAACCAAGACGAAAATTAGATTTGCCATTTTTGCCCCCATCTTCCCTACTTAAAGGCTGGCATTAAATATAATTAAATAAAATAATATAAATATTAAGCACGAACGGCACACATAAAGGGCCTTAAAATCAGCTTCTCCAAACATTTGATTGTGGGAATGGTTAATGAATCTGCAATTTAAAGACGGCTCCGAACGACATTAAACGTAAAATCTATCTCTAAAGCGTGTGTTTAAAATTCACTAGTTCCGTTTAATATCTTATAATCAACAATCAGCAAGTCTTATATAATTTACATTCCGCACTGCAGGAAAGTAAACTTTATCAAGAAAGTGAAATCCAATGTAATTCCATCTGACAACAGACCTATCTACATCCGCAACAACTAAGCAAAATTTATAAAAAAAATATAACATTCATCAAGATGACTTGACATAGATATATGTTGTACCTGTACAACAAAGGGCAGCTTAAAGGTCAGCAACCTGACTACTTTTTACGCAAAAACACATCGCCTTTGTCATACAAACTATTAAAAAACTTCTTTTCTGTCTTTTTTCACCTTTACATCTTTCAGTAGCCACCCAAAGGGACGTCAATATCTCTATAGATAATCCTCTGGTTAGATTTAAATTGCAATCTGTTGATAGGAGCGATTATTCATTTTTTTGTCTTTTGCTTTTCGGTCCCGTCTGCTGCGACGATTGACATTCGAAATAGGAAACTTTTATGGAAGGACAAAAAGGCAAAAGAATGGATCACAAATCCTTTAATTTATTACAGTATCTTTTGTATTCTGAAATTTTCTTTCTTCTACAATTTTTTATTGTTGATTTTTGTCTTCTTTGACAGAGGTAGATAAATGATAAATGAAGCAGACAAGTTAAACTCAAGTAGAAACTCGTAGGTACAAGGATAGGATGAACAAGCCGGGGAGGACTTAAACGACATCCTTTCCGTTTGGTGGATTTAAGTTGCCTAAATAAAACTTTAACAAAAGCTATGGTAATAGATATAAAATTTATTAGTCAACATTTTCAATCCATTTTGGTAGCTTAAATTGAAAAGGTTGTAGTTAACATACGTGTTGTTTTAAAAGAAACGCACACCTCTCGGATAATTAAATTTGAGTTGTTTTTGACGGATTCAAATCTGCAATTCAACAAATAAACCCTGGTGTTCTCTAAGTTCTTTTTTCTGTGACTATCTTTCTCATTTTTTTAATTACTGACCTATCTGTAACTCCTAATCTATTATCTTTTCTGATGATTCTTCTTGTTCTTTCTTAACCGTAACGTTATGACTGGGGTTAACGTGAATTCTCCCCTATAGTTGCATTTTACGCTGCAGTGATATTTTTAGCCCGTTCATGTACGGGCGATAGCAGTATCTTGTTTAAGGTATTCGTTTTTAGGTTCACGTTCCCTTACTTTTGGCATAGAGCAGGAATGGCAACGTATGTTACACTCATTGATGACGGCGTACTGGAGTAATGGAAATAAGACTTACAAAAGACAAATTTATCTGCTACCCATATGAATGCCACTTATCGCTGAAACCGTAAGGCTTTTCAAATGATGCAAGAAATTGAATCGCGGAATTCCTTGGTTTTTTAAGTCATCGTCGCAAGGTCTCCTGCCGAAAGCCTGTTCTGAAATCTGATGGAAGCGGAACTAGAAGGAATTAACAAACATTTGGTTGAGTACCCCACAGGCACTCACATTTTTAAGCTGAGAACATTGATCTTGCTTCATAATATTTTTCAGACGCGCCAGCCATCTTACCTTTTTAGCAAGATCCGTTTTACGCGTTCAACTAGGAATTTTGAACGCATACCAATGCGCTACGATTACTTGGCTTCTGAGCGACAATTCTTTATCCATGCGATTTGGCTATGGAATTCCCTCCCCCAACATACAAAGTTGATAAGTCGCAAAACGCTGTTCAATGTGGAACTCAGGCAATACCTGCAAGCATTTCGATGATGATGATTAGTTGTTTAAGTCATTTTGCTTTTTTTTCGCTTGTTTTTCAATTTTGTCTTTAGGAATTTGTATTTGTAAATATGTATCCATCTAATCCTTTTTTTTAATTTTTTTACAATTGAACAAGTACCTACTTTTCTACTCGTAATATAGGGTGGGTCGAAAGCGACTTCCTAATTTAAAAAAAAATCATAAATCTTTTGTTTTTAATTTTTTTTTCTCTTCTTTTTTAAGGTGCTTATAAAACAAACTTGGGAGATTTACTAAAATGAACTACAGCGCCTTAGAAAGGACCAAACTTATTGAATTTTATTTTGAAAATAATCACTCGATTATTTTAACCCAAAGAGCTTATCGCCGTCATTTTAATGTGCGAAGTCCACGCTCTGCAAACATGATTATGGCACTGGTGGCACGATGTAGAACGCATTCTTGCAAGTCTAATGGAGAGTCCAGAAATATCGAAACGAAGCCACTCTGAGTTCTAAGAAGAATTGCAGCTGTTTCCATACAAAAACCAATTTGGGCAAGAATTAAAGCCGGGAGATCCTCAAAAACGTGTTGTTTGCAGTTAGTTTACAAGAAATGGCAAGACAGTAAAATGATGTTATTCATCATCTCATAGTGATTGATGAAGCTCATTTGCACTTAAATGGATTCATTAATAAACAAAATTGCCGTATATGGGGTAATGAGAACCCAAGGTTGATCCATTCACGAGAATTATATTCACTTAAGTGCAGTGTCTGGTGTGGTGTAACTTCAGAAAAAATGATTGGGCCATTTGTCTTTGAATACGATGCCATAAATGGTGAAAGACATTGGGCTATCATCGAAAAATGTTTGAGGCCAGCGATTGCTGATAGTCCTGAGATGTGGTTTCAGCACGATGGAGCTACTGCGCACACTGCTCGCGCCACAATGGCGCTACTAATTTTCAAAAAATCAGAATTTAACGTTCTCCGGATTTGACCGCACCAGACTTTTTTCTGTGGGGTTATTTGAAGGCTGGAGTGTACGTAAATAAACCCACCACTATCCCGCAGCTGAAGGAGGACATTCGTGCTGAAATTCAGGCGCTGAGCCCAGTCCTACGAAGTGTTATGGAAAACGCTATAGAAAGCGCACGTCTCTGTGAGCATGAAGCTGGTGCTCATTTGAGGGGCATTATATTCCATACTTAGCCGAAAAAAAATCTCCATAAATCATACTCTGTGATTTTAAAATAAATTATTAATAAAAAAGTAGATCTACAAAAGTTATTAATTAGGAAGTTTTGACCCACCCTGTACATACATTATAGATTTAACATTGCAATAGAATTTTTCACTGAAACTTGCACTACTAAATAAGATATTGTATCTTACTGTGTAAAGGTAATTAAATAAAGATTTGAATTTGAATTTGAATTTGAATTTGAACGCCCTCTTAAAAATAAACAAAAAGAATTTATACAAGAACCTTATCATCCAGTCTGGCCGCATGACGCAAAAGCATGGATGCTCTCAAGAGCGGATGAAATTAACCCAATATTGCTTCGAAAGAATTCAGAGGGTGCATTTTGCTATCATTTATATCAAAGGAGTGTGGAGAAGAAGATATATCAGTGAAATTATATCGGTAATGGACATATTTCGATTATAGACTCCAACACTGAAGCCCCCAGAATCTGCCACTTTGGACGGCGAACGCATTACCTAAAGTGCCGTCTGCAGGTGGAAGTGGAGCTCAACAAAACTTGCTACTATTTATGCATTATACAAGGTGGCGCAAAAAGTAATCCTCCTATCAGAAAATGCTATAAATTTTGCGATTGGCCCCTAATGTCAGTTCTGTTTTGACATTTGAGTAGTAAACACATGCGAAATACACGTTAATAAACAATGTTACGCTACACTGCTCCAGAACGAATATTGGTGACTATTTATTTGAGCAATAATTGGTCGGTGACTTTGGCACAACGTGAATTTCGTCGCAGATTTCCTACCCGCCCAACGCCTACTGGTGAAACACTGCGACGTTTAGCCGCTCGCCTTGAAGAGACTGGCACAACTAGAGATGCTGCCAGGCGTGGCAGACCCCGGAGTAGCCGTTCTGCAGAGAATATTGCTGCTGTAGCCGAAGATGCCATGGAAGCGCCGTCGACATCGACCAGACGACGTGCCACGCAAATGGGTATCAGTCGACGGTCTTTACAGCGAATTTTGGTACAAGATTTGAATATGTTTCCGTACAAAGTCCAGACGGTGCATCAGCTGTTAGCTGCTGACCGCCAATCGCGTCTAACATACGCTCAAGCCATCCTTAATCACCACCAAGAGGAAGATGATTTTTCATCAAAAATAGTCATGAGTGATGAGGCCCATTTCCATCGTAGCGGGTACGTAAATAAGCAAAATTTACGCTTCTGGGGCACTGAAAATCCGCGTGTAACCCACGAAGAGCCATTACACCCGCTCAAAGTCACGGAGGAGTCATCGGATCTGTTTTCTTCGAAGATGTCGCGGGCCAAACAGTTACTGTGAATGGTGAGCGCTACAGAGCAATGATCAACGAGTTCTTTTTGCCGCAACTTGATGAATTGGGATTGAAAAACATGTGGTTCCAACAGGACGGTGCAACGGCACACACTGCACGTGCCACAACCGATATGCTGAAGGATGCATTTCCCGGGCGCCTAATCTCCCGTTTTGGCGATTTGCACTGGCCAGCAAGATCGCCTGATTTGACCGCTCCAGACTTCTTTTTGTGGGGCTTTTTGAAGTCGCGGGTTTATGTCAACAAGCCTCAGACTCTTGCAGCTCTTAAAGACAATATCCGTCAACAATGTGAGGACCTTTCGCCGGAAGTTTTGGCCAAAGTGATGGAAAATGCCATAAAAAGGGCTCAAATGACAATCAACTGTGGCGGCGGCCATTTACATGACATCATATTCTCGACTTGATGTAAAAAAAATTAAAAGACCAAATAAAAATAATCCACAAGAAGAATCAAAGTTTTTCATTTTTTTTTTTAAATTACAGCCAAAAAACATCGGAAGGGTATTTTTGCGCCACCTTGTACATTAACTGCCTTCCAGCACATCCCTTATTCAACCGCTCAGCTTAATTATTTGAAACGAAAGACATGCAACACTATCTAGGCAAGTTACTTAAAAAACAAAAATGTATTTGAAAAGCAAAATGTAACTGTGTATAATATAAGTATGATATGATTCGTTTCACTTACCGTACAATCCATTATTCTAAAATTGGTCTGTAAGCATCTTTTTCATTATTGTTTCCGTAGGGTTCTAAGCTTTGTGCTAATCAATTGCTTGTAATCACATATTTTGGGACAACATTTGTTAAAACTATTTCTAAACTTAAATATTCTCTTTATCTAAATAAAAAAAGAATGGTCTACTTGGATAAAATTAAACTTATTGCAACTTAAATTAACTTTGACTGAGTGAGTGTTTGTGTAAGTATCCTTTTTGAGTGTGTGTCTGTCGGTATAAGTATGTATGTTGTTCTGGTGGGTGGGCGCATATTAAAATTTAACTAATATTCATTATAAGTAACCCTCAGTTTGCATGCTGGTGTTGATGATGATGAGGGTGGTGATGATGTGTCGTCGTCGCATAGAGGCAGTCCTGATCCGAGGACATTGAATAGTTAGCCGAGTCACGGTCTTCCGGGATCGATGTGTTCGCCAGACTATGAATCTGCATTGGGTCTTGGAGTAACTTTGAGAATGTGTGATGGCCCGCACCTAGACCCAAGTGTCCGTATGGGGACTCGGCCTTTGTAACGTGTGGAATTCGTCGAAGGAAGTGAGGATTCGAATAGCGAACACCATTCGGTAAGGTGGTATGTGTAATAACATGTTGCTTTGCCGCCACCACCCCTATTGAAGACGTCACCGATTGGGGTGAGTACCCTTGGGGTTTATACTGTAACGATGCTTGACTATGGCAACCCAATGGCAGTGGCATCGTACTGCAGTGGGAATAATCGATTTTTTCAGGCATTGCCCTTGTCAATGGCAGGGTTGCGCTATTCGATTTATTGTTGCTGCTGATGCTGTTGTTGCTGTCGTTGTTGAAGCTGGACATTCGCATGGTGGTGGAGCGGCCGTAAGGCTCTTCTTGTATAGCTGGCTGTGGCAGTTTCGGTGGTGGCTTGCATACAGGACGTGGACGAATAACAACTTCTTCGCGCTCTTCACCGGAATGAACACCACTAGAGGATTCGGATGGTGCGCGTTCTGGGGGTGATGTTGTGCTTTCAGTTGTTGAAGTTGTATCGCTACGTGGAGTTAATGCTTCATTGGGTACACCGGAATCGGCGCGCCTGAGACAGCGGGGTGTGGAGCTGGATGCAATCTATAAAAATAGGAAAATATTTGAATGTGTAGGTAACTTTGTGAAATGCAATAGAATTTCGGAAATTTGAAGTTGAATAAAAAACATCAAATTGCTAAAGTTTGGATTTATTGTTTGCAAATTCTATAAAGGGTATTTCCGTGCATTGAGATTGAATGGGGAATCAAAAGTGAAATAATTGGGTATTGGTACATATCGCCATAAAGACGTTATAGCTGGAAGTATCCCGAATATTATAAAACAAGACGAAGTATCCTATCCTCAAAGTGCAATCGACGATGCGGATTATAGATCAATTTTAACGGACAATTACTTTTTTTATTTTACTTGAAATTCAGCTTTGCAGTCAGCTCAACGCTTCCAGATTGTGCTTTGTCTCCTCCTGTACTCGAGCGCGTAGAATTCTCTATGGGACCAAATCACTTTCGCACTCGTACAGTGGCTAGAGTACTTCAAGATCTTGACGTTCACAAATCCGCTGGTCCGGATGGTAATTCCCCTATTGTTCTGAATATGTGTTCTTCTTCGCTGACAAAACCATTGCGTAAGCTTTTCCATCTGTCCTATTCTTCAGGACTCTTCCCGGGAAGATGGAAAACAGCATTTATCCAGCCTGTACCAAAATAAGGCGAATCTTCTTTTCCCTCCTCCTACCGACAAATTGCACTCTTTCTCAGGTCATGGAAACGCTGATAAACCGTCAGCTAATGAAATATCTTGAATCGCGAAAACTTCTTAATGACCGGCAGTATAGTTTTCGCAGCAACAAGTCAACTGGTGATTTGATGACATATCTAACCGAAAAGCGGAACCAATCTCTTCATCAGGGTGGTGAAAGTAAGATTGTTGCGCTTGATATTTCAAAGGCATTTGACAGAGTTTGGCATCAAGCTCTCTTGTCGAAAATGCGTGCATTTGGAATCGATGATACTCTTCTTCAATGGATTAGAAATTACCTTTCGGACCGTTCAATTCAAGTTGTTTTGGACGGTTTTAAGTCTGCAACTCACCAAATAAATGCTGGTGTCCCCCAAGGCTCTGTTCTGTCCCCGACTCTCTTTCTCATTTTTATAAATGATCTCCTGTCTGTTACTTCTAATCCAATCCATTCCTTTGCTGATGACAGTACCCTCAGCTTCTCATATTCGTTTCTTGGGTCACGCCCCACTTCTTCGGGTGTGGAACTGGAACGGCAACGTATGTTAAGCTCATTAAATTCCGATCTTAACAGCATAACTCAGTGTGGTTCAACCAATAGAGTGGAATTTAATGCTTCCAAAACACAATGCTGTCTCCTGTCATTAAAGCAAACACACACTGCCATTATCTATGAATGGCACTTGCATCGCTGAAACCGAAAGACTTTCATTTCTCGGTATGTGTGTTAATGACAACCTTCGTTGAAATGCCGCGAAATGTCTAGGCTTCCTTAAACGTTGTATGAAATATTTCACCCCTTCTGATCTGACTACAATTTACAAGGCGTTCATTCGCCCGAAACTCGAGTACAACGCTCATATCTGGTCCGGTGCACCAATAACTTATTTGGAGTTACTTGACAGGATCCAACAACGCGTGATAAAACTCATTGGCGACCGAGACATCGCGAGGTCGATTGACTCTCTTAGTCATCGTCCTAATGTCTCCTGCCTTTCGTTGTTTTATCGTTATTTCCACCATAAGTGCTCAAACGAAATAGCCAGTTGCATTCCTCCCCTTGAACATTTCAACCGCAATACCCGTCATGCAAGGAATGCTCATCAGTTCACCCTCAAGCCTGTGTTCGGACGTACAGTGAAGTTCAAAGAATCTTTCCTTAGCCGTTCAACACGAATGTGGAATGCTCTTTCCCGCTCCATTTTTCCTGCACATTATAACCTACAAACATTCAAAACCAACGTGCATCGGCATCTCTCCTTTTCGTCTCACCATTTTCCTTAACGCCCGCGCTGTGTAGCTAATACATTATAAGGGTCCCAACAAATCCCTTTAGTGTGCGCTTATTATAAAAAAAAAAACGCTTGGTATAAACTACTCAAAACTAAATAGAGCCCACCCAAGATTTATTTTGTATTTTGCCAAAAAAATACTTAATTGTTAAACATTATCGAAACGAAGAATTTTATTGTAGAGTTTGCATGTGTATGTTCAGTCCTTATCAATGCTTTGAAGAACAATTTTACCGTTGCCTCCAAGTGGGTAGGCAAAAAAAACCAATGGCTCGAAAAAACAGTCAATTCAAAAATTATTGCACTTGTTTTCTCAGTCCGGGCAGCGCGCTTAAGGTATGCCCGTGAGCATTCAAATTGGACCATGGACAACTGGAGGTCTGTACTCTTTACAGACGAATGCAAGATACATTTTTTGAGTGATGATAAACAAGTACGCGTGTGGAGAAAACAAGGTGAAAGTTTTACCGACCCGTGCATTGACAGAAGTGACCGATTTGGGGACCCCAGTTTTATGGTATGGGCTGAATTAAGTTTGCTAGGCACAACAGAGCTGGTAATCCAGGATGAGGGCACCGTTACCGCCGCCACTTACGTTGAGATGGTAATGCGACCTGCTGTGATCCCATTTTCACAGAGAGTTGGCGATGGGTTTGTTCTTATGCAAGACAATGCTCGCCCACATACGGCAAGTATTACCCAAGCATCTATTTCTGATGCCAATATTTCACTTTTGTCACAGCCAGCAAAGAGCCCAGACCTCAATCCCATCGAGCATTTATGGGACCAATTAAAAAGAAGCCTCGAAGAAAACCACAGCCATGTCAACACTAAACAGGAGCTGATAAACGCGTTAAAAGCCTGTTGGGAGCGCATACCCGAACAAAATGTAGCGCATCTGATCGAAAGCGTACCAGATAGGCTAATACAGTGCATACCCAGCATACGGAGTGGAGGAGGCTCTACTCGCTACTAAGCAAAATAAATCAACAACAAATCACAACAAAAACATAGGGACGGGCTACAGTCCGCTTGGGCGAACTGTTGGATACCCTATTCTTATTCCTATCCCTCATAAGTGGGCGTGACAAAAGTCTAAGTATGGTTGAATTGTTAAGAACGCTCTACATATTTTGTTATATAACATTTAAAGGATTTTATCGAAAAAAAGGCTCCCTAGCTCAAACTTGGGTGTTTCAATAAACTTGTTTTATTTAATTGTGGGCGTGTCAGTAGGCGGATTTAAAAAAAATTAACTCATGAGCATAAAGGGCCCCTAGAGAGTATATATTATAAATTTCAGCTCCCTAGCTCACTTTGAATTTTCAAAAAAAAAAAAAATAATAATAATTGTGGGCGTGCCAGTGGGCGGATTTTGAAAATATTTACACATAAGCATAAAGGGCCCATAGATAGTATATATTATAAATTTCAGCTCCCTAGCTCAAACTTTGGATTTTCAAAAAAATTGTTTTATTTATTTGTGGGCGTGTCAGTGGGCGGATTTTGAAAATTTTTTATCACGAGCAGTTTTAGGAGTCATAGATCATATATAAAAAATTTCAGCTTTCTAGCTCAAAATTCGATTTTTTCCAAAATTTTGTTTTTTTGAGTTTGTGGGCGGATTTCAAAAATTCGTAAACTTGATTATTTCGGGACCCTAGAGAGTATATGGTTAAAATTTCAGCTTTCTAGGTCCAGTTTAAAGGCCTAATTTTTGCCGACGGACGGACGAACGGACGGACATTACTATCTATGCTGATCATAAATATAGTAACTTTTAGGGGTCTATGGGCAATATTAAGGTATGTTACAAACTATGCGTCAAAATTAATATACCCTTAGAATAGGGTATAAAAAGAGTGATATGTAAAGTTTCATTTTTCTTTATTTTTCAAAACTTTTCCAATAAAATGTTTTTTGTGTGTAAATTAAATTTTGAAATTTTTTTTTTCGTATTGATTATGTGTAGGAACTCAATTTCTTAATACTAAGCTAAAACATATAACCAAAAAAAAATATAATCACTAATTTTTTTTCAAATGAAAGCCAAAAAACTTAGTGGGCCCTATTTTGTTTTGAGTAGTTTATTTATGTTATGAATGTTAGTTTACATCAAAGAAAATTCGAAAAGGATACTCGTAAGTAGGCGACCCTTCTTTTAAGAACGCCGAAAAGAAGCATGAGCGTTTAAAATTTAAGCCACATATAAGCTCATATCAAACAATGTGAACGCCTGAGGCCGTTCTGCAACACCTTAGTCGGCACGTACCAGTGTAGCTTCGACCCGGCAGAGCGACAATAAAAGAAATCTTCACACTAGCTAATCCTGGAAAAGACCAATGGATTTCAGGTCGAGACCCACCATCTTTTAGTCGACCTTAAAGCCGAATATGAAAGCAGCTAGCGGTAGGAGCTCTATGTGGCGATTGCCGAATTTGGGATCCCGGCAAAACTGGTCCAGTTGTGTATTTTGTTGCGTGACATTGGAAAACATGCGGTGCAATGAGCAATATGGAAACAGCTCTTCTGAAGTATTCCAAACCTGCACCGGATTCCGGCAAGACATGCGCTGTCGTGTGACAATTTTGTTCTGGAGCAGATAGTTCGCAGGGCAGGTGTCAATACGGAAGGCACTTTCTTCAACAGATCCGTTCAACTAGTTAGATACACGGACGATATCGACATCATCGGCCGATCTCAGCGTGCCGTGTAAGAGGCTTTCATGGCGATTGAAGAACAGGCAAAATTGGTCCTTCAAGCCAACGAAGACAAAACGAAGTACTTACTCCCAACAAACAAACACACATTCGCCGATTAGGGCAAAACGACTTTTCACTGTTGATAGCGGAAACTTCGAGGTAGTAAGCAAGTTCAGCTTCCTCGGAGTAAACATAAAGTCCAAAAATGACACCAAAGTGGAGATCCGATGGAGAATTACTCTAGGAAACCGCTGCTACTTCAGTTTGGTAAAACAAATGGGTTGAAAACTCCTAACTCGGAAGACCAGGTGTAAGCTCTACAAAACACTATACTGCCAGTGCTGCTTTATGGCGCCGAGTGCTGGACAATAAGTAGGAAAGGCGAACTAACATAAGGTCCTTTCGAAAGAAAAATTCTCCCTCGGATATTTGGTTCTGTCATCTTTCTTCTGTGATAACTCCTATCTTCATAAGGAAATTCTTGGGACTGTTTTTTTTTCTTTTGGAATTAATTCCTTTGCAGCTAATACATAGAGCCTAAATGAGCTAAATAAATAAATACGAAATTGAAAAAATTACTATTCCAAGAGCAGCAGATTAGTTCAGCAAAGTATAATAAGAAAAGTTGTTGATAAAGGTGTTAATGTTGTTCTTGGGAATTCCAATGTTCTAAACCCTATCCCTTCTCTACCGCCAAACGATCTCTCTAATAATAATGATGTAAACATCAACATGAACACTGGCTGTGAAAATTCCGTGTTTGACAATCTTAATTCTAGGAGACAAAAAAGAATTAATAAACATCGAAATGATTGTTTAATGGGTAGTGGAATAAGTGATTTAAATACGTTGACATCTTCCGTTTGGTTACACATTTCGAAATTTAATGTAGACACCAAACCTGAAGACTTAATTAATCATATATCTGCTCAGTCTAATATTCCCAAAAACTATTTTAAATGTTTTAAACTAATTAAAAAAGGATTATCCTTAAGAGATGTTTCTCATGTGAATTTTAAACTGAGTGTCCCCTCCGATTGCTACAATAAACTCATGAGTGTCTCTTCTATATGGCCCATGTTCGTTAAGGTGAAAAAGTTCATTAATCATCCAAAAAACGACGATGCAACCCATCCTATAAATTTGACGCAATAAACTATGAACTAACAACCGTTCCCGGACCTTCAAAATCATCTTTAAATAAATTCAACGTTGCCGCTCCAACAAGTTATTTATCATTTTATTATCAAAATGTAGGAGGAATAAGATCCAAGCTAGAATCATTGTATCTTACTTTAGCATCTTGTTCATATGATATTATATTATTAACTGAAACTTGGTTAACAGAAAATCAATTAACATCCGAATTATTTAATTCAGATTACACTGTATTTAGAAAAGATAGATCGTACTTATCTACTGGGATGGACAGAGCGGGTGGTGTTATTATCGCCATTCGTTCGTCCTTGGCATGTAGAGAAGTACAACTAAACTCAAATATTATATCTACAACCAATTATGATATTGATCAACTGATCGTTTCGTTGACGATAAATGGAAATATTGAATTATTTATCATTATTAACTATATACCTCCAAGGAGTCCTTGTGAATGTTATAATATATTTCTCCAAAATTGTAAATCTATTCTCGAAAACTTAAATCCATCGCAACATATTATCTGTATCGGTGACTTTAATCTAGGAAATATTAAGTGGTTATTTGATTCAGATGATAATTATTTAGTTCCATTTGATGTAACTTCTGAAATTGAGATTAATTTAATTGACTTCTTTAGCAAGTTTGACTTGATTCAAATCAATTATAATTTTAACAGCTTAGGTCGAATTCTTGACCTTATTTTTGTGGATAAGGAATTTAATATATATGTTGAAAAATCTGATACACCTATTGTTAATAACTGTATACATCATATTGCATTAGAAGAGAACTTATGTTTTTATACTTATATGAAAAATTTTCAAAATGATAATACTTTTGTACCTAATTATAATAAGGCTAACTTTGATGCAATGAATGATTACTTTGTATCTATTCCGTGGAAATCGCTTTTATCCAAAACAGAATTAAATAACGCTAATGGTACTCTCCTATATATTATCAATGAGGCCGTACGTAGATTTGTTCCAAATAAAAAAGCCAAATCTAGGAGTAATCCGGCATGGTACAACAAGAGACTTATAAATCTTAAAAATAGAAAAAATAAATCTTTTAAATTACTAAAAACTAACCGCGATGATGCTCATTTGCGGTCCAAGCATCTGACAATTCAGAAAGAATTTGATACACTTAATAAGTTTTTATATCGGGCTTACTTATTATTCTTATTGAGTCAAATATTAAATATAACAGTGACAATTTTTGGAAATATATTAACACTAAGCGTAAAAGTAATGGGTATCCAAGCTGTATGAAGTATGTGAACAAATCAACGAGTGATGTGCAAGAAATTGTGTAACTTCTTTGCTCTTTATTTTCAGTCTGTCTACTCCACAAACACTCCATTGAATGTAAATTCTCCTAAAGTTTCTACCATCGTTAATATTGGGTCTATGATCTTGTCAACGTCTGAAGTAGAATCAGCTTTATTAGGTTTAGATACCAACAATAAGGGAGGCCCTGATGGGATCCCACAAATTTTATTGCTCAAATGTGAAGTGTTCGTCAAAAAACTAGAAGTCCAAAAAAATCGTGTAGCATATTAGCAACCAACAATAATTCGTGTTATTTATTTAAATGTCGAGGGCTTAATAAACAACCTTGATGAGGTGCAAGAACTTATAATTGGAGAAAAATGTGATATAGTGGTGATGTCAGAAACGCATGTTACAAAAGATATTTTGGACAAGGAAATATCGGTCCCGAATTATAATATGGAGAGGTGTAACAGCATATCAAATCGAACAGGTGGTGTTATAATTTATACAAAATATGGACTACAGACGGAGAATTTAAAAAACTATTCAAAAAATATGGACATATGGTGGCTGGTAAACTCGGTTAGCGTCGGTTCTTTTACGTTAAATGTGGTGGGTGTTTATAGATCCCCAAGTTCATCGAAGAAAACATTTTGTGAAGAATTTTCTGTCCTAATGGAGGAATTGGCAGATTTAAAGACCGATTTTGTGGTTCTGGGGACTTTAACATCGACTGGCTTAAAGTAAGAGACACTTATAGGAGAAATATGTGTAAAATTATAAGGGATAACGAGTGTAAACAAATAATTGATTCACCAACCAGAATAACAGCGGAATCTCGAACTTTAATTGACTATGTTATCACAAACACTAGAAACTTGGAAGCAAAAATAGACAGCGAGTTAACGATAAGTGACCATCAAACAATAAGTGTCAGTATAAATACTAAAGCTAAAAGGAAGAGCGAAGTGATGGGAAAATGGGTGAAGGTTGTCAACACCAAAAACAGTTCATTCCAAAGTTCTCTAATAAATAGCAGATTAAGATGCATTAACGATTATATGGATGCTAGTGCAATGGGTGAAGCATTTCGTGAAGGCTTAACAACTTAATAATAGACAATCAGTCCGGTTTTAGAAGGACTCACTCCTGTGAAAGTGCAATAAACTTAGTTATTACTGAATGGAAAGAGCAAATTGCCCAAAAAAAACGTGTGTACTGTGTATTTCTAGACCTAAAAAGAGCTTTTGAGACGATAGACAGAGAGTTGATGCTTAAGAAATTAGAAAAATATGGTGTAAAAAACAGGGAACTATCGTGGTTTAGATCATACCTAACAAATCGAACACAGATCGTTAAAATCAATGGTGAGCTATCCGAAACAAAAGAGGTGCCATGCGGTGTCCCTCAAGGATCCGTTTTAGGAATATTGTTGTTCATAGTATATATAAATGATATGAAAAGTGCGGTAAAAAATAGTAAACTTGCGTTATTTGCGGATGATGCGGTCATCTACGCCACGGGAAATGACTTTGTTGAGTGCCACTATAAAATAGAAGAGGATTTACGAACTGTCGATAAGTGGTTAAAACAAAATAGGCTTAAACTCAATGCGAAGCAAAACCCAAAGAATGATAATGAATGAGAGAGCAGGTGAGGACATACGACTGGAGATTGATGATGAAACTATCGAAAAAGTTGAAGAAATCAAGTATTTAGGTATAATTATTGAAAACACATTAGGCTTTACAAAACATGTTGATTACATATGTAAGAAAGTATCTAAGAAAGTAGGTTTCTTAAAACGAATACGAAGCAATATTTCAATTTTAAGTGCAATAAATATATATAATGTAATTATAAAACCATATTTTGAGTATTGTTCAACCGTTTTGTTTCTATGTAGTGATAACGTAATTAAGAGGCTCCAGCTATTACAAAATAAGGCTATGCGTTGTATCTTAAAATGCAATAGATATGTTTCTATAAATTTTATGTTAAACTCGTTAAAGTGGTTGTCTGTAAAGCAAAGAGTTGTGATGAATGTATTAATATTTTTGTATAAAGTTAAGAATAATTTAATGCCAAAATATCTAGGGAAATATGTACAGTATATAAGAGATGTCCAGCCTTATGCATTAAGAAATAGTAATGATTTTCGACTACCTAATATGTTAAGTGTGTGTTCACAAAATTCATTAATTTATAAAGGCTTCAAATTATTTAACGAGCTTCCGAATGCCACAAAGAACGAAACAAATTTGTTATATTTTGAAAGAAAATGTATTGAGTTCGCTAAACTTAAGTACTAAAAAAATTATTGTAAAATGTAATCTTTGAATTTCAATAGCTCTAAGGAGCTAGTAATAAAATACTACTACTACTACTACTACTACTACTACTACTACTACTACTACTACTACTACTACTACTACTACTACTACTAAATGTGCCTCTTCTTTAGCCTTTCCGTTATCGACTATTTTCAACCTATCGCTTGCAAAAGGTGAATTTTTAGATTGCTGGAAATTGTCTTATATAACATCAATTTTTAAATCTGGATCTAAACAAGAAATAACTAATTATAGACCAATCTGCAAAATATCTGCTCTTCCTAAATTATTTGAAAAAATAGTTTGTGACAAGCTTACTTTTCAATTAAAAGATTTTATATCCGATTTCCAACACGGCTTTATCTCTGGAAGATCTACGTCCACTAATCTCACATTAATGGCGAATTATATCGTTAATAATTTTGAATCTTATCGTCAAACTGATATAATTTTCACTGATTTTGCAAAAGCATTTGACCGTGTTAATCATCATATTCTTTTACACAAACTGTCGGAACTAGGTTTTCATTCCAAGTTTCTTGATTGGATGAAATCTTATTTAACATCGAGAGTTCAATTGGTTAAGATTGACGATCATCATTCTAATCAAATATTGGTTCCATCCGGTGTCCCTCAGGGTAGCCATTTAGGCCCATTATTGTTCCTGCTTTTTGTTAACGATATTCCTAAATTCTTTAAAAATTCTCAGTGTCTTCTTTTTGCAGATGACCTTAAACTATATCGTAGTATAAAATGCTTGGATGATTGTGTTTTGTTAAATGATGACTTGAATAAACTGGCAGAATGGTGTAATATAAACTTCCTACATCTTAATATTACAAAATGCCAAGTCATGTCTAGTTTTCGAAAAATCTCTCCGATATTGTACGATTATCATATTGATAGTTGTTCTTTGGATAGAGTAGCACAAAAGAAAGATTTAGGTGTTATCCTTGATACTAAACTCTCTTTTGTTCCTCATATCGACTACATTATAAACAAATCCAACCAAATGTTAGGATTCATCAAAAGAAATAGTAAGGAATTTTTATCTCTCTCGTTCGCTCTTTGCTTGAATACTGCAACACAGTTTGGAACCCTTACTACTATAACTCGTGTGTAAGAATCGAAAAAATTCAAAAAATACGCACAATTACAGAGATTATGTTCTCTTTTATGAACAATTTCATAGATCTAACTATGGTCGGTAATGAACCAGTTTCTCGTTGCATCAGAGAAGCAAATTCAGTCTGCAGTAGGTTAGACTTTTTCAGAATTTGCACTAGAGATACCTTTAAGATTTATGTTTTGGAAGTACTTAGATCAACTTGAAGTTCGTATATATTTTAATATTAGCTTTAGTGAATAATTGTTATCTACTAGTCTATAGGAGAACTTGATCTTTGATTGATGAACAAATAAATAAATAAATAAATAAATAAATAAAAACAGCGTTCAGCACGGTTAAAACAAAAAGATTTTTTTTTTTTTTTTTTATATAGTTTACGCGCACATTTTTTTGGTATACCCTTATCATGGCGTTAGGGAAATTAGGATTAGAAGAAAAGGAGAGTTGCCGATGCACGTTGGTTTTGAATGTTTGTAGGTTATAATGTAAAGGAAAAATTGAGCGTGGAAGAGCATTCCACATTCGTGTTCTACGGCTGAGGAAAGACTCTTTGTACTTCACTGTACGTCTGCATACAGGCTTGAGGGTGAACTGATGGACATTCATTGCATGGCGGGTATTGCGTTTGAAATGTTCAAGGGGTGGAATGCAACTGTCTATTTCGTTAGAGCACTTACGGTGGAAATACCGATAAAATAACGAAAGACAGGAGACATTGTGACGATGACTAAGAGAGTCAATCGATCTCGCTATGTCACGGTCGACAATGAGTTTTATCGCGCGTTTGTGGATCCTGTCAAGTAGCTCCAAATAATTTATTGGTGCACCAGACCAGATATGAGTGTTGTACTCGAGTTTCGGGCGAATAAAAGCCTTATAAATTGTATCCAGATCAGAAGGGGTGAAATATTTTTTACATCGCTTAAGGAAGCCTAGACATTGCGCAGCGTTCCTGACTACATCGAATATGTGGTCATTCCAACGAAGGTTGTCATTGACACTCATTCCGAGAATGGAAAGTCTTTCGGTTTCAGCGATGCAAGTGCCATTCATGGATAATGGCATTGTGTGTGGGTTTTGCTTTAATGACAGGAGACAGCATTGTGTTTTGGAAGCATTTAACTCCACTCTATTGGTTGTACCCCACTGAGTTATGCTGTTAAGATCGGAATTTAATAAGATACGTTGCCGTTCCAGTTCCACACCCGAAGAAGTGGGGCGTGACCCAAGAAACGAGTATGAAAAGCTGAGGGTACTGTCATCAGCAAAGGAATGGATTGGATCAGAAGTAACAGATAGGAGATCATTTATAAAAATGAGAAAGAGAGTCGGGGACAGGACGGAGCCTTGGGGAACACCAGCATTTATTTGGTGAGTTGCAGACTTGAAACCGTCCAAGACAACTTGAATTGAACGGTCCGAAACGTAATTTCTAATCCATTGAAGAAGATTGTCATCGACTCCAAATGCACGCATTTTCGACAAGAGAGCTTGATGCCAAACTCTGTCAAATGCCTTTGAAATATCAAATGAGTGTCGGGATAGATGACGAGGCCGAATTTTTGATGTTTTTGACAAACGACCAAAAGTTTTTACTACCCGTGGGACTTTTTGCCTCAGCTTTTGGTCGTGGGAGAATTTTAAACGATTAATAAGGGGACCTGCAGTCATTTCTGGCTCGTTTGAATTTTTTCCGGTTTTCCTCAGATGGGTTGGCCTTATAAGACCGAAAGCTTACCTCTTCTAACCTGATAGCCACTTTGCAGCTCGAGTCACACCACGCGTTTACCTTGGGTTTGATAATTTTTATCCGGTTAGGGATAACGCATTTCATACCAAATAAAATTATGTTTGTTATCATATCAGCAGCAGCAGAGTTATTTTGGCGCCACAACACCCTTGCGTAAATCGTCAAAAATTAGTCACAATCCAGAACATATGTCGCATTCCACATACCGACTAATGAAAAAGTGAGAATGTCATTAAAATTTGTTTGTAGTTTTCTAATTGGAATTCGCGGGCGTCTGCGTTTGAGTTTGAAATTAGTTTTTTTTTAAAAACTATTCATGGAAATAACTTGGTTTAAAAACAAGATGATAGAACCGACCTTTATCTTTAAAAAAATGTGCAATACTTAATTGTAAGTATTTCCGTTATTTTTAAATATTTTTTTTTCTCCATTTGAAGTGGTTTCTTTAGCAAATCGCCCCTCTCGCCCAAATAGGGCGAGATGGATTCCCCTCCGTGCACTTTCTTTAACATCGTTATTGAAGCAATTGTACGGAACTCACAAGCCAAAACCAGAGGCACAATTTTTCAAAAGTCCGTTTGAACTACTTGCCTATGCTGATAATATTGACATTATTGGGAGAACGCGGAGATCTGTCAGTGGCGCATTTCCAAGCATCGAAACGGAGGCGGCGAAGATGAGTCTGGCTGTTAATGAGAACATAACGAAGTATATGCTGTCAACGATAAAGGACTCTTAACATCGGCGACTCGGACAAAACGTCACGATGGACAGATAAAACTTCGAAGTAGTTAACGACTTTGTCTGCCTGGACTCCACCATCACTTCGCAAAATAACATCGGCGCAGAGATCAAGCGAAGAATCATTCTTGCCAAGAAAAAAAGCCCTCTCTCATAGAACGAAGGAGATATTATATAAGACCTTAATCATCCCGGTCCTGCTGTATGGTGCAGAAGCATGGACCCTGTCAAAAGCGGATAAAAACCTTCTGGGATGCTTTGAGAGAAAGATTCTTCGAGTGATATTCGGTCCAGTTTGTGACGATGGAGTATGGAGAAGACGATTCAACGACGAACTATACGGGCTATACAGCGACTCTGACCTGGTCAAAAAGCTAAAAATACAACGGCTGAGATGGCTGGGACAAGTGGAGCGTATGGACAACAACGCACCAGCGCGACGAGTCTTCGAATTCACCCCTGAGGGTCAACGCAGCAGAGCAATACCCCACCTTAGGTGGTGTGTACAAGTGGAGAAAATCCTCAACCAACTTCGTGTGCGCAACTGGAGTCAGCTAGCGAGGGACCGAGCTGGTTGGAGGGGTTTGTTGGTTAAGGCCGTGGTCCACCCCGGACTGTAAGCGCCACCAAAAGTAAAGTAAGTAAGTAGATTCCCCACAGTAAAAAATGCTTGTAAATAACTATTCTACACATTGTCGCCTTAGTTATCGTACTCTCCCCATCTCCCATCATAGAATATAAAAGAAGACATTTTGTCTCAAAATTCTTTTAAAAAACTTTGTCGTAATATCCTTTTTCCATTTTATAAAACGATTTTCGCAGATAAGTGAATGTCCTCGAAGGTATCGTGCAATAAAAAATAAATACCTGTCCTTTAATGAGTGGTACGGAGTGTCAGTACGTATAGGTATACAAGGTCTATGTGATACCTTCAGCCATGCATACTGATTCAGTGATCAGCTCAACTGCATTGTGATTTTAATCACTACACTCTGAAGAGCTCCTAGGCAGTACGTTAAATTGTACCCTGATCATATTGCTAAATTTTTATTCAAACTTCTAGCTCTGTTAACACTAGCTCATGCATAGGGATGAATTATACTTACATGTGCCTCATTTGTGTGTACAGTCACTGTAACCGGTGCTAAAGGGCTAATCAAGTGTTCCGGCGAAGAAGATAGCTGCATATTTTCCGGTTGAGCTTGTGGGGCAATTCCAATGGGTGAGCTGGCATTTGATAGTGCGGGCGGCGGGGGTGGTGGATGCGGTGGCTCCAAATCTCTTGTTGATGCATACGTAACACTATCATCACGAACACAAGCCAACAGTTTTCCTTCCTCCGAGGTATTATCGTCCAGGTACTCGACGAGTGGTGGTGGGGGCGGCATCAACAACGGCGGTGGCGGTGGAAGCTCATCGTACTCACTTAAGTGAAGTATTTTAACACTGCCACCGGCCAGCGTCGATGCACCTCTTAATGTGGCATAGTCTCCGTCATCAATTTCCCCCGCAACACCGGCAATACATAGCGTGGCTCCACGGGGCGAATGGCTATGAAAATTTGAATGTCAAACAAAAACTTTGTTATTTAAAATGTGCATTCATTAAAAGTTGCATCTCTGGGAGAATTAAATTGAAAATTATAAAAAAAAAAAAATTAAAATAAGATTAAACAAAATTAACAGGCGACAAGCGGAACAAAATAGTTTTCTCACACACATAAGAACAATTATTAATTATTAACAATATTAAACTTAACAACAAAATAAGTATGATTGTGCGACAAAATATAAAAATCAAATACAGTTCGTGCAAACAAACAAACAAAATATAATCAAACAAAACAAATAAAAAAGGAAACTTTTTTTTTTTGTTTTAATTGCATTCATTGGAAAAAACGATTTTTTTTACCGCTTGCCATCTTGTTCGTCCCCAATAAGAAGGACATCATCACACGTACTCGTAACTTCATTGAATGTCACTTTTAATTTTGGCGAACTAGGCGTCAATTTAGGCCAGTAGATGTCCTCCACGCCGTCTGTGCTGGAGGTGGTGCTAATCGCACCCTTTTGCTCCAATCCTCCGGTGCTGGTGTTGCTGTTTCTGGTCGATATTAAAAGTGGTTGTGTTGCACCTTTCGTGATTCCATAGTGCTCAATGGGTGGTAATTTAAAACTCCAACGACGTTTGGCTGTTAGTCCAAGCCAAATAACAATCCACAGCAGAATGTGCACGACGGACATCAGAGCTGTTGGCAGTAGAATCAATATTTGTTATTTAGAGTTGCAGAGTAGTTGAATGGAAGAGAATCAATTTAAAGTTTTTTTTTTTAATTAAGCGTCACCGGTTTCCGTCAACGGGAACTCGATTTAACTTTTAGTGAACTAATAAAAAAGCAATTTGTGGTTTGTTTTGTGCGAAAACTTATGGTTGTAATATTTAAAAGCAAAATTAATGACGGTAACTCTGTGGCATGGGAAAAGTTTGGCCGTGGCCGTTGGTATAGTGCTAGTGCCAATTTAAGGGATGGACGGATTGGATTTGATGTCGCTTAAATAAGGTTTTTAATAAGAATAGTTGCAAAACTTTTCTTGACAAATCGTAAACAGGAAGATTCTAATTGTACCCAATATAACAGAGTAAGCAAACAATTCGCTGGTATTCCAATAAGTGAAATATGTTCGTAGAATTTGTTCCCGTTTTCACAGAAATTCAAAGAACTTTAATGGGAACAATTCCTATTTTGCATTTTCAATGAGAAGTCGCAATTGAGCTAAGTAGAATTATCTGGTGGCAGGGGTTGTGCAAGGTCACCAACCTTAAGACTATGACTAGAGTCCAAAGAATCGATTTTATTGGTACTACCGGGGCTATGAGAACCACCCCTATAGCGGTGTTGGAGGCGATTCTCAATTTAAAACCTCTAGACCTTTTCGTACAAGAATCTGCTGGAAAAGTGCCTTGCGGCTAAGCCAAACAGAAAACTGGAAACAAAGGACAACTGGAAAGGCACAGATTCTACAGAAATTTACGGGTGGTAATGTATGCACAGACTACATTACTCCCCATCTAGATTTTATAAGACCATTTACTGTTCCTTTTCCCTGCAGGGAAGAATGTCATGAGGATCAACTGCCAGTCCATGAATCAAGCATCCCCATCTATACAGATGGCTCCAAGATGGATACTGGTGTCGGCGCAGGTTTTTATTCCGAAACACTCGGAATATCTGGCTCGATCACACTCCCTGACTACAGCAGCGTCTTCCAAGCTGAGGTTCTGGCGGTGATAACAGCCGCTAAACAGGTGGCAATGATGGCAATACCACAGGCAGATATTACCTTCTTCCTTGAGAGCCAAGAGGCAATAAAATCGATTTCCGCCACGGAAATAAAATCGTAGCTTGAAAGTCGCTGTGGCGAAGAGCTACAGGTTGGCGCGCAGCACATTGTAAGTCTCCGTTTGGTTCCCGGACACAATGGTGTCCCAGGAAATGAAAGAACCAATGGACTGGCGAGAAAAGGGTCATCCCTTAAATTAAGACGGGCTGACACTACATTAAAAAAAAACACCCTGTTACCCTAAACAGGATTGGTGGCAGCACACGAAAGATTGAGTGCCCTTGACTCCTCCAGGAAAATATGGCCATTATATAACAAATGGAAGACCTAGAGAATCCTTCCAATGAATAAAAAATCGTTGTCCTCTCTCACAGGTGCTATCACCGGACACAATATGCTGGGCTACCTTGCAATGAAATTGAAACTCCGCACAGATGACCTCTGTAGAAGATGTGGGGCGAGGAGGTGAATGAGGATTATTGTGAATGAAAATGTGAATATTACGAATACATCATAGGTACGTGACGTGGGCAGTTGTTTGGCTATTGTTTTCTTCTGCAATCGACTATCGACGATCGATATATGTGGATCTTTAAGTAACTTAGCTTAGGAAATGCAAATTCATTCATAGATGTATAGAAGCTGTTTTAAGCCACAAAGGACCGCTATGCTTCCTTTTGACTTTTACGTTTTTAATTTAATTGAAATTTAAAATGAAGATATTTTAAAAATAAATAAGATTCATTAAAATGGAACATTTTTACGATTTCAAACGGGTTTACCACGAAATTTCGAAGGCAATAATCCAGAAAACAAAAATCTCGAAAACAAAAATCTAGAATTAAAAAAAATCTCGAAAGCAAATCTCGAAATACAAAAATTTAGAAAAAAAAAATTTCGAATTTCCGCGCGCGCGAATTGTAACCATTGTTTCAAAAATTAATATATTCATTCGAGATTATTTACTACTCTTTTTAGAATCCACGATTCACTAGCAAGCTGCCCATGCAACTGTAAAAAAGGTACCTCAAATTAGTGTTGTTTGGTATCGTGTGTTATCACAACGCGAATGCAAATAAAAACAATTAAAATGAAAGTACCTAAATAAAATCATTACAAACAAAGGAAATATTCAAATCGAAATCGATGGATTTATTTACCAGTGCCGTGAAATAAAGTAGATAGAAATAATGTCGATCGACTTTATTTCCATAAGAAATCGGAAGTACTGTCGAAATTCACCATTTTCTATTCTCGACTTTATTTCTCAACTTATCCCATTAACAGTGCAAAGCCTTTCAACCCCCTGCTTGGGGTCACTGTTTGATTTGGAGTAGGTGCGAGTTTTTCAGGGGTGCAAATCTGAAAACGGTTAGGAATCTTTATCTGATTGTGTAAATAAATTAAAAGCGAAACAAGGCCGATTCGGCTTTATTTCAATTCATTCGGCAAAGTAAATAAGACCGAATATGGAAATTCGGCGTTATTTCGCTTTCATAATTCTTCGTTTTTTTACTCAGTGTTATTTCACGGCACCTTAGTTACTATTGGAATTTTTACAATTTTTTATAATGTTTTTTTTTTGTTAAATATTGATTTGTTGTTGTTAATTTACTGAAAAAAAATAGATTGCTGAATAAACTAAATATGTAATGAATTTTCTTCAAGTTTAAACTCTTTAAATAGGTAAGAAAAAAATCTCGAATTAACTTTTTTTCGAGATATCGTCTTTCGAGATTTTTGTGCATTCGAGATTTTTGCATTCTAGATTAAAAATTTGTTGTTTCGAGATTTTTTGCATTCGAGATTTTTGTCATTCGAGTTTACGTCATGATCCCTTTCAAACGTGTCGCCGGCTCACATGAATGCTAAAATTGTTTAGTTGTGATTTCTTCTCTTAGTCGCCTTTTACTATATTTTTAGCCCGTCGAAGCATAAACAAACCTTTAAACTAAGTCAAAAGTGTAAAAAGCGTTTCTAACACTCTGAAATGTTTTTAAAATACGAATTGACGAAAAAAATAAAAAAAAATTGTTTGTTAATGGAAACCGCTCTATAAGCAAATGCAATAACTGCACTATATGCCAACCTTTTATTAAAGTCCTTTTTATATAATTTTCTAATATCTTTTCCGTGGAAACATGCAATTTTAAGAAAAAATATAAAAGTGAATTTAAGTAGTAACACAACTTTTCCAGATGCCTTCATTTCGTACAACAGACAACACTTGCTTTGAAATATCTATTTTGATGTACACTGGCGATCACAAGGATGAGGCCATAGATTTTGTAATTGATTTTTACTCTTTATACCTGTTGAAAATTTTATACCCAGAAACTTTTGCTACCTGGGAACAGGTACATATTTTCCCAACAGTAAGTCATAAAATTAAAGGGTAAATAAGAAACGACCGCTGGAATTTCCAAAGATCAAATAATGAACTACTTGGAAAGCATACTATTTTTGTCGTGGTTCTCTTGCAAAGCATTCAATATGGAAAAATACAGTTTTACTTTGCGTCAACTGAATAGACACAAATATTCAAATTGGAAATAAAAGCAATTGGGATTACATGAAACAAGTTTTTCCTAAAATAGTTTTTTATTGGTTAATTTTAGTAGTGGGTACTGCTGTAAATTCGATTCGGCATGGAATCGTACAGCCTCTTTATGTAGTCCAGCGAAATTTCCCTCCATTCCAATTTAATGGCTGCAATAAGAGATTCTCTGACCTCAAACTGACGGCCAGACTCATAAACTTTTCGTACAAACCATCCCCAAACGTTTGCTATAAGGTTCAGGTCCGGTGATTACGGCGGCCATTGAATCAATTCCACATTCCGCTCCTCTATCCAATTTTTTACTATGCGCGCCGTATGGCTGGGGGCTTTGTCCTGCTGAAAAGTTCAGTTTATGGGTCCAAAAATGCCTGAAAATTTAGGAAAATTTCTTTTCTAATTTTCTTTATAACTTAATGCAGTAATTTTTGAGGTTCTTAACTCAAACTCAACAGTGCCATAGTAGCTAACTGGTCGCCATACCATAACACCACCTTCTCGACTATGATGCCGCGCTAAAAATCGTTCTTCTTTCCTCACATCGTGGAAGTAATAATAAAACCCATCAGGGCCATCAAAATTAAACTTCTGCTCATCCGAAAAAGCTACGTGACGCCATTCATTTTTAAAACTCATATGGAGTCTAGAGAATTCTAAGCGCTTCCGTTTCTCGTTAAGTGGTGGTTTCTTTTGAATTTTTAACCGTTTTAGATGTTTGGCACTATTGATAGCCCTTCGCACTGTTGAAACGCTTGCAGTAACACCGGCTCTCTGCTTTATTTTTGCCGCAGAGTCGCAGGAATTGGAAGAACATCTTAAAATTGCTCTTCGATCAACTGCTGTTATTGCCGTTTTTTGACCTCCTTTCATGTTTTTTCCGTACGAATCTTTGCTTCTTAAATAAGAATAGACCACACTAAAACTTCGTCCAATTTTGTCAGCTATAGAACGCCCGGTTAGTCCTTGTTCTTATAGTAAATCGATTTGAGCTCTTTCAACACTATTTAGAGATTTTGAATTACCCGTTTTTATTTGAAATACAATTAATCAAATAAAATTCACTTAAAGCACTTCAACTGTTGATCTAATGTGCCAATCTCCACAGAATACTCATAAGCAGTGAAAATAATGACCTTGTGTCTATTCAGTTGACGCAAAATAAAACTGCATTTTTCCATATTGAATGCTTTGCAAGGGAACCAGGGAAAAAATAGCGGTTCTTTTTGAATTATTCATTCGGATTTATTTTGTCAACATCATACGCAAATAGTTTACATCATCAAATGATATATTACGGCACAAGGTTTTGAAAAAATGCACAACGTAGCTTAGAAAATGTTTGTGCTTATTCAGTTGAAGCAAAGTGTATGCTTTCCAAGTAGTTCATTATTGGATCTTTGGAAATTCCAGCGGTCGTTTCTTATTTACCTTGCGCTACTAGGATGAGGCCATTGCGAATATTTCGTTGCAGGAGTTCACATCAGCGATATTTTTCAAAGTTTCGTTAAGAATATTTTAAAAAGCGTTGAAACGAACTGTTTTTATTTAGTAAAAAAATGGGTTCCGGAAAGGCTTTGACAGTGACAGAAAGAGGAAAAATAGATGCTTTCAAGGAGTTAGGACTCTCGGGCCGAGAAATTGCAAGGAGGCTAAATAGAAGTAAGACTACTGTAAACAGTTATCTTGCGGGTCCGCTTTGGGAAAGATCAAAAAGGACGCACGGCAGAAGCGACAACATTGCGAAAAAAGCGGGTTATTCTACGACTTGCCTCAAGTTCTACTCTACCAGTGAATAAAAAAAGAGCCAACAGCGGAGTATCAGCCAGCATAGCAACGGTCCGAAGGATAATACGAAAGAGCGGTACGATACATAGAAAAAACCTTAAAAAGACAAATGCTTTGAGGCAAGTACACAAGGAGCATCGAATAAATTTTGCAAGAGAACAGTGAATGGAAACGCGTTGTCTTTTCGGATGAAAAAAGTTTTACCTTGACTGCCCCGATGGTAACAACTTTTATTTCCATGATCTAAGAAATGAGGAGCTTATTTTGACAAGACATCACTGCCGTATATCAGGTATAGTGGTGTGGGGAACTATTAGCCACTATGGCATAATCGAGTTTGAGTTTTTGTCCACAACAATGAACGGAAACCACTGGAATGTTTGCTGGAACGGTCATTTTCAAAAGTGAACAACATTTTTGGACCCCTTTCTTGGATATTCCAACAAGACAATGCCCCTATCCACACTTCCAGGGCTGTTAGAAGTTGGATTCAATCAGAAGATGTTTTGCCATGGCCGCCCTATTCACCGGACTTTAACATCATCGAAAATGTTTGGGCATGGTTAGCTCGTAAAGTGTATGAAGGCGGCAGACAATTTGAAGACAAGGACACTTTAATCGAAGCTATTCGTGATGCCTGGGCCCAAATTTCTCTTAATTATTTAAAAAAAAAACTCTATGATTCTATTCCAAACCGTCTTTTAGAGGTCATATCGAAAAATGGCGGGCATATTCAATATTAATGTAGAAAAACATATTAAATAAATGTTTTAAAACAATTTTATTAATTTTTTCCTTTCTATCGAAGATTTTGCATGTGACCTCATCCTAGTGTCGCATCTTTTTATACGCTTTTCAAGTAGTTCATTGTTTGATCGTGGGAAATTCCAGCCGTCGTTTCTTATTTACCCTTTAATTTTATGACTTACTGTTGGGAAAATATGTACCTGTTCACAGGTAGCAAAAGTTTCTGGGTATACAATTTCCAACAGGTATAAAGACTGAAAATCGATTGCAAAATGTATGGCCTTGTCCTTGTAATCGCTAGTGAATATCAAGTGACTTCAACATGACTTTCCATGCATTAATTTTAATCCTCTGAGTTGGGACTATCCTTAACACTTAAATCTTTATTGGTACACGATTTGTTTAAAGTGTGCAGATTTTCTTTTTAGCTATATCTAATTGCGATTCAAATTTAAAAAAAAAAACATAAAACGTCGACACAACAAGCGAAGTAAGTAGGTAATTAGGATAGTACATAATATGTAGTTAAAAGGAAACCCTTATCTGGTTTGAATAAAGATTGGGGTGAAGAATCGTACAAATTGTTGCCCAAGTAAATTGACAAAAAACGTTGGTTATTGCGATGGGAAAACGTGGTCCGTGGACTTATTTATATAAACAACCCAAACGGCAGATTTTTAGGGCAATGGAATCAATTCGTCAGTTTGGTTGGTTGCCTACGGGCAGATCATTAGGAGCTTTGAATCTAATTACAATTGGTCCTTTTTCTGCATGCATCTCATAAGATGTTGATAGCTAAAAAGACCTTTGATATCACCATTTCATGATATTGAATATTTTTTTATTTATTAGAATTCTTTATCTTCGTGATTCGTTTGCAGTTGAGCTTCTTCTCATCAAACAAAGGCAGACCCAATTAAATTTAATTCCTCACGAATGGCAAAATAATCCTTCCGACCCCTATTATAAAAGCCAAACAAAAAAAGGCACATTCAATAACCAAATGAAATACAATCACCAAAACCTTTTACTTACCCGAAATAAAAGTCGGACAATGCAAATTATTTCTATAGGTAGCACTTAAGTCATTCAGGAGCGGTGCCTTAACCACAGCCAGTGCCAGAATAAAGCACAACGAGGCGCAATGTGCAAAGTATATCCACGTTTCGCTGGTTTTTATCGTGATTAGTGATCTGTCTCGCATCTTCGCTGCTAACCTACCATGTCCGTACAAGTACAATATCATCGAGGAGGACAGCACTAGAATGGTGGACAATATAAACAGAGATAGCGTCACAACTGCATTCAGTATTAGGCCAGGATTGTGCACAGGTATTGCCTCGCTAAAGATCTGTAATTTATACAAGTTCGATACTCCGATGTAACTGAAAATTATATCAAAAGCTGAGGCCACCATTTGGACGCTGAATATCGTCGCAAAGGGTTTAGTGGTCGACCAGAATACTGCGGGATACCGTACGCACCAGACCAGGAGTGCCACAACCAGATTCATAAACTCCGCACTCGGTGGATGTGCAAATACCATGACATCGATCTCCTTCTCGATGCCAAAGAAGGTCTGCAGCATTCCTGAGAATCCATCCAGACGCACAAGGCCAGGTGTATTGCTGGCATCACCATCGCCAACAGATATTCCGACGCCGACAATGTCGGTGGACTCGTTTAGAGGAGGTTCACCAATGAGATACTCCGGCTCGATTTCCACCTGCAATTCATCATCTGCCATGCGTTTTACTTTTTTCGACTTTGTTTTGATTTCGATGATTTTGGAGTTGGACGCAAGTGGGGTGGCCGGAATGATTTCAGGCAGTTTTTCCGGTTTCACAATATGAATGTTGCTGTCTCGCAGTGTGGTACTGGTTGTTTGTCGCGTGGTTGTTTGCCTCCTGCCATAATCTTGTTCGTCTTCGATGCTATTTGGCCGAAGAGGTGTTGTGGACAGCGATTTGTCGAGAGGGGAGTTATTTTCGAATACGGTAACCATTTCAAGATCCTCCAATCGATTGAAGTCAATAGCTTTCGAGTGGCGTAATTCTAGCTCCCGGTCTGTCTCCTCCGAACGCGATGTCCGGGATTCTTCGAACTTTGAGGAATGCTTTCTATGTGACCTATTCCTATGCTGTCGATTGCCATTTCGCCGGTGCTCATTCCGCATTGGTTTAGTATGGCCCACCGTTGATACTGGCCTAGTGATGAGTGGTCCCTTGGAAGTTGTTGGACTGACGGGCTTTTTGCTTGTCGTAGTTGTCAATGTCGTCGTAGTAGATGTTGTTGTCGTCGACGAATGTGGCGGCGATGTTCTCGATTGTTTGCTAGAAATCGCAGTCGTAGTGGTTGTGGATGCCATCATTGACTTTGTTGAGCGCATTTTTCCAGAGTCTTCTTCACTGCTGTCATTGCTATTGTTTGCGTCGAGTAGGTCAGGCACATCAAAAAACGATGACTTCGGATAGGATATCCTGTACTGTTCTTCATTGCTTTCGGAAAGCTTATTGTCATTCGCCGAGAGGAGAGTATCGTTAAATAGTTCTTCCTCTGATATGTTTTGAAATGGTGATGATATAACCGACAGGACGACCAGATTTCTGCGATTCACTGCGATAAAATCTAACTCCGTTTGCCAGATATTCTCTGAAAGTATATAACAAGAAAGGGGAACAAATTAGCAAATGGGGGAAGTAAGCGCTAAAAGCCGGATTACTGGATGAAAATTCATCCCGGAAACATAGTTTTTGCATTAAATGTTTTTGTTTTCATTCTATTGGTAGGGCTAAGAAGATGAAATGGCTTTATATATAAAGTCCTATTGGGAATATTAAATCACTCTCAGGCCATTGGATTGCAGGACCGTGCCGATAAAAATAGAATTGCGAAACAATTATGGGCTAATGGTCGAATGGGATTGTGCGGGTGATGGATTTTATTGTATGTTTTCGTTGTGCATATAAATGAAATGGTTAAAAGTAAAGTTCGGTGAAAAATCCATTAGGACTAGGTTGGTACAATGAATGTAATGATATGATTTGCTTAGTGATGAACATTTACATACTATGTATGTACACATCGATTCTGATTAACTTCCTAATAGGGGAACGCCATTAAGGAGATTACTAAGATTCCAAGCAAATTGCGTATGAAGCTAAGATGGTATCCTTCTCCTCATGGTCCTGATTTGATTGCTCCTCTACGCGAAGGACAAAGATGTAGTGAAGCGGACAAACTTCTAAATTGCAAAATTATCGCTGGACTTCACTTACTCAATCGGCCAAAATGGCGGGTGACTCTAAGAAAAGGTAGCGCAGAAGAATTGAATAATTGAGAAGAAGAACAACTGGGGGGAGTTGAAAAACAGCAGTCGTGCCAGCATGCTAAGCGAAGGGTGGCAGGACACAGAAGAATTGTTTTAATCGCTGCACCTCTTCCCTCAAATCGATGCAAGTGCTTGACTTTTAAATTCATTTTTTATTGGTTTTTAAATGTCAAGAGAATAAGCCCTCTTTTCCCCAGCAAGACAAGCAACTATATGTTTGTCGAAATATAGATACTTGTCAAGCCAGATACCCGAATAACTGAGTACGCTTCTCACCGCCAATGGCTGCCCATTTTGTTCAATAATGGCCAATTTCTTCCAGTTTATTCTGGTATCCCTAGAGACCCCAGCCAATGTTGTTCTGAACAAGATTGTTTCCGTCTTCTGAAAGTTGATTTTCAACTACCAGTCATCGCAATATCCCTTAATTTGATCGAAGTCACGCTGCAAAAGAATGTTAATGATCTCGATTTTAGGACCTGATCTGTATGCCACTAAATCATCGGCATACGCTATAGCATGTCTGAGTGAACTCACCAGATCCCTCGTGTAAATGTTAAACAGAATCGGAGAATTCATATGCATATTATAAATTACATATAGCAAGGATTTGTGCATCCTCCGCCTGGTCAACTTGTAGAAAAGTCCATTTAACCGTACGGCGTCGAAAGCCACCTGAAAATCAACCAGACAAGCACCCGTGCATTTTTTCTTGCATTTATTCCACTGAATGTCGGGAACCAGTTTCGACGAGGCGTGAATAGTGTTATAGGTACACGGTGCAGGGAAATAACTTCACGGGCAATAACTTCACATCGAGTGGGCAATAACTTCACTTTCACAATAGGTGAGCAATATCTTCACTTTTTTGTGGGAAATAAATTCTCTTAAAATTTAATGATAATTCAAGAACCGTACCTCGCATCTACTCCAAATCAAACAGTGACCCCAAGCAGGGGGGTTGCAGGTATTGAACTGTTTATGGAATCTACTTGCGATTTCGCAACTAATCCCATAAACAGTGCAATGCTTATGGGGGGGGGGGGGGGGGGGGGGGGGGGCATGCTGCCCCCCTGCAACCCTCCTGCTTGGGGTCACTGTTTGATTTGGAGTGGGTGCAAGGGTCTTTAGTTATAATAGACAAATTCTCAAATTATAGGTGGGAAATAACTTCACAAAAAAAAAGTTAAGTTATTGCCCACTCGAGGTGAAGTCATTGCACGTGAAGTTATTGCACGTGAAGTTATTTCCCTGCACCGTTATACACCGCCCTGAACCCAAACTGGTTGTCCGGAATCACGTCATTGTCTTCGATCCACTTCAACAGGGCTCTATTCACAACTTTTTCAAAGACCTTGCTAATATTGGTCTTTAGGTGCTCGTTAAGAGGACTGAAACCAGGTACGAGACCAATCAAGGATCTCAAGTATTTCCTATTTAGTCCAAGCAAAAACTTAGCTCTGCTGATTTTTGGACCGTCCACTAGCTTCTTCGAATACCTGCATGAGACCAGGTCATGCCAGTATTCGGAATGTTGTTGGCGTAGAGCCGAAGCCATTTCACGTTTGTGGACGGATGAGCAACATCATATGGATGGTTGTGGGCCAATGAAGGCTGTTGAAGAGCCCTTCCTGGCCAGAGCATCCGCTCTTTCATTACCCTGGATACCTGTGTACCCAGGAACCCAGGCAAGTGATACCAAGTTACATCTTCCCAGACAGTTAAGCTTAACCATGGTTTCCTCAACTATTTTTGAGTTGAGAGAGCCAGCCGAACAGGCTTTGATAGCGGCTTGGCTATCTGAGCAGAAGTATAAGGTTTTACCCTTAATCCTTCTCCTTAACAGGATATTAGCGGCAGTGGCAATCGCAAAGATTTCTGCCTGAAAAACGGTTGCTTGTCTACCCAAGGCTGCAGATAGATTTATCCGATAGTCTCTAGAGTAGACCCCGGCTCCGGAGATACCGTCAATGAGTGAGCCATCCGTATAGACAATGACATCACCCAGCCTAAAGCCATTCCACCCCTCACTGTTCCATTCCTGCCGTTCAGGAATGATGACCTGAAAACGGCGCTCAAAGACTTGCTTCGTGCACACAGTGTCAAGTGCTCCTCCCCGATGGCCAGGTAGGCTGTCATAGAGAGCTCTGTCCTAGCACCTCCGTCCCCATTGCCGAGGTTGACCTGCCGTCCCAGTACTACACATAATACGGTATAGTGATTTTCTGGCCTCACTCTCAGCAAGGAACTGCAAGGGAGGTAAACAGAGCAACACTTCCATAGCAGCAGTGGGAGTTCCTCTCATCGCACCTGTAAAGCATAAGCACGCAAACAATTAGCATGGTTTTCATCATTAAATACGGTGAATCCGCTAGTCTCAGACCGCCATTTCTCAAATTCGGTGCGCAGATAGAAGTGGCTCACTAGAGCCCTATTCCAAATGTCGTGGTTACGGCGAACAGGATTGTTCACCATATACACGGCCTCGAAACAAGCGCCCAGCAAATCCACTTTCTCTTGTGGGTCCTCTACCACGAAAAAACCGTCGTTTAAAGCGACATTTTCCGGAGGTATTCCAGCAGTCAGTACTGTCTGTCTGTTCTCTGGTGTCTGGGAGATTCGGACACAAGGAATATCATTGTGGTCCTTCTTCCTGAACAACTTATTTATCTTCATCATTAATGGACAATGGCAATGTGTTTAATATTGATAAACATGGACAGACATGTGGACCCTTAAATAATGAAATAAATATAAAGGGTTTTTCTAGGTTCGAATTTGCTAAATAATGTGGAGAATTTCTTCTGGCCCCCGGGTTTTTTTTAGTTATCCCTTTGATAAATCGAGATGCTTCGAAATATATTACCTATTTCTTTTTATTTGCACTTTTAGATGATTCCCTATGCATAAAATATATTTTAACAGTTTTATGCTATATTTAATTTGTATATGACCAATTTTATTACTTATTACTTACATTTTAACAGGTTTCTGGTTAAACAGAGCGAGTTCGCAAATAATTACTTTAGAATTGGTACTATCCAACTTATCCGACTTTTCTACAAATATTCGAGGTCCATTTGATTTTCGATCATCAGAGCCTGCTATAGAATTACGTAGTATGGATTTTGCGAATTCGATATTTTTTTATTTGTGGAATCGAATTACAGTATGAACTCGGTTAACGTAACCCTCGATTCGCGCAACTCCTCGATTTTCGCAAACACTAAAGTCGTCGCACTTTTTGACCCTATAAGAGCAACTTTTCAAAAAAGTTACCTCGATTACTGCAACTTCTTGTGTTTATTCATCTGTTTATACCCTATTCTAAGGGTATATTAATTTTGACGCATAGTTTGTAACATACCTTAATATTGTCCGTAGACCCCTAAAAGTTACTATATTTATGATCAGCATCGATAGTAATGTCGATCTAGCCATGTCCGTCCGTCCGTCCGTCTGTGGGCAAAAATTAGGCCTTTAAACTGGTCCTAGAGAGCTGAAATTTTAACCATATACTCTCTAGGGTCCCGAAATAATCAAGTTTACGAATTTTTGAAATCCGCCACAGACACGCCCACAAACTCAAAAAAACATAATTTTGGAAAAAATCGAATTTTGAGCTAGGAAGCTGAAATTTTTTATATATGATCTATGACTCCTAAAACTGCTAATAATAAAATTTTCAAAATCTGCCCACTGACACGCCCACAATTAAATAAAACAATTTTATTGAGAAATCAAAATTTGAGCTAGGGAGCTGAAATTTATAATATACTACCTGACCCGGCAAACGTTGTTTTGCCATATAAATTATTTCTAGTGAATATTTTTGTAGGGAAATGAAAAATAACTAACTTATTGTAAGTGTGTTGGGATGTGGTCTTTGACTTAAAGAGGAATTGAGCGCTGTGGACGTTTTGTCCCTTTCAGAACATTAGCGGATATTGGAGAACGGTGTGTATCAGCAATGAACTCAAGATTATTATTTCTTCTTCAAATCACGATTTTTTACGTCGCTGTACGGTCGGCAACCATGATTCCAGCAAAGTCGTCAACAACAGGTGCATGAAATCCACGCATGTGCTCTACAGCTGGTGTTTTATCAGGATTGATGACAATAGCGTGATTGTCAGTTTGTAATTTTTGCATGTGTGATTTGAATAATTTGAACAATTCATTGTGCTCATTCAATAGAGTACCTCACGACAACGTCAGTGGCAAATGAACACAAAAAAAAACCAACAGCTGAATGAAATGAAGGAATACAATGCCGAATTCGCATGGCGGGAAATACGTTCTTCGCGAATAATTCCAAAAAAAATTATAACAAATCCAATTTTAACAAAAAAAAGTTTCGGAACTAAGAAAGAGTATCCAAACCACGTTTTGAAATAGTAAAAATCTAACAATATATTAAGATTCTGTACGAAAAATAAAAGTGAAACCATGACAATCGCGTTGTGGCAAACAAATATTTTTGTTTGGAAGCAAACAAGTTGAAAAGTTTTCTAAACAAACATATTAGATATCTAAATACAATTGAACAGCGTTTTTGGTCAACATATCAACTGTTTTTATACCCTATTCTAAGGGTAAATTAATTTTGACGCGAAGTTTGAACCATACCATAATATTGCCCGTAGACACGTAAAAGTTACTATCAGCCATATTGCGAAGATCAATCGACAATTGATAATTGACTATTTTCAATGTGTGCTATTGTGAACGAACGATTCATTTGGTATTTTTGTCAATCGCATTTTATTAATTGACTGCGATTGACAAAATCCTTTAGAATCGTTCGTTCACAATAGCACACATTGAAAATAGTCAATTATCAACTGTCAATTGATCTTCGCAATAAGGCTCTATATTTATGATCAGCATCGATAGTAATGTCGATCATGTCTGTTCGTCTGTCGGCAAAAATTGGGCCTTTAACCATATACTCTGCAGGTCCCCGAAATAACTCAAAAAAAAAAAAAAATTATCGAAAAAATCAAATTTTAGCTAGAAAGCTGAAATTTGGTATGATCTTTGAGTCATAAAACTGCTCGGGAGATACAATTTCTAAAATCAGCCCACTGACACGCCCACAATTAAATAAAACAATTTTATTGGAAAGACAAAGTTTGAAACTGAAATTTATGATATAGACTCTCTAGGTGTCTGCTGGGAATAAGAATAGGATATCCAAAAGTTCGCCAAGCGGACTGTAGCCCGTCCCTATGTTAATTGTTTGTTTTGTTTTAACATACTTTCTCACGTTTTTTCTCTATTATTTGTTACTTTTTAGCCTTCAATAGCTTCTGTTTGCACTTTCATATTCAGTTCATTAACAATCACAATGATTATTCCATACGATTTGTGCAAATTTCTAAAACTTTATCATTCAATTTGTTTCTGTTGTTTAAGACAGGGATTCCGCACTTCAGAAAGAGATAGCTTGGTTAAAATGTCTATAGAGCATCCAGCTCGCCGACGATACGTCTGGCATAGAGCTGTGTCAATCGTTCAAATTTAATGATCGAATCGTTCAAGTATTGGTTGAAAAAATGATTCGGTCATTTCAATCAATCATTCAATCAATCAATGACAGATGGGACATGGGAGTATTGTATTGCTCCATTCAATTTCAATACAATCAAAAACACCAATCATCATTCGTTCAATTTAGTTTCGATAGAGACAGATACATTCGAATTTCGAATGGATTGTAAGAGTGAATACACTCAATAACAACAAACTGCAACTGCAGCAAATAATTAGGAAATGGAGATTATTGAACAGAAGCGATATTTTTGTAGAACAAATATGTGTTGGTAAAACGAAATAAGCCGAAATAAATAAAAATATTTTGATATATTAGCACATTTATTGGTTCAGTAGATAAGAAATCAGTAATCAGTAATGCGCCTATTGTGTAAAACAGTTGAGTTGTCTCTTGGTTGTAATTCAAAATTCGGTATTGCCAAACACAACCTTAAGCGAAAAGTTGACTGTCAACAGGCAACCAAGATGGCGGTGGTTGTCTGTGTGTATGCATATGCAACGCTTCACGATTGCAACTGAAAAAGGTTGTCTTGCTCTTGCATAATACGAAAAAATAGTTTGGTTGTGTGAAAGTTGAGTTGTATTGAGTTCTGTTATACAATAGGGGCATAATAAAGAAATGAAGTAGTCAGAACAGAACAAAAGTATTGACTCGATGAACGATTGACTTCGGGCATTGTAATTGCAATCACCAATACTTTATTGTGATCGGGTCAAAAAGATCGAATCAATCACGATTGACACAGCTCTAGCTGGCATATGGTGAATTGAGGTTATTGTAGCCGCAACGTGCGCTTTCGGAGTCCCCACCGCCCATAAAGTAAATTTGTAAACATTTTTGTAGTTAATTCGGCAGCAATGAACCCACTTTGTGATAACCTTGGCCTTTGATTTTGAATGTTAAATGGAATTGTTGACCATTTGCAGCATTATTTTTAACTATTTCTGTTGCTCCAAACGATGTCATTTGGAAACATGAATTAAATGTTCGAATTGACTTCAGGAATAGGTTAGAATCTGGATCCATACCGATAAGTAAGCCGTTCAATCCAATTGTCTTTGTTGATTTCGTTCAGCTCGTGCCTCTTGTGATTGTGATTCACGAAATTGTGTCATGCTCATAAGCACATCTGCATTATCTTGTTGGACTCGTTCGTCTGATCTTTGGGCTCTTCCATTTCGCATGTCTGTCGTTCTATTCGTTCGACGGCCCAAATTGGTCCCTTTGCGTCTTGCTGGCATTGTTTACTACACACATAAATAGATTAAATTGAAGTACTTAATGATGGAAAACAGTACACTGGTCTTTTTTTGGTTGTTGCCAAAATAAATAAATACAAAATGAAAAAAAAAAAAAAAATTGAAAAAAAATCGAAAAAAAACCTTTCGTAACACGCTGGGTGGTCAAAATAAGACATTTTGAAATTTAAACCCGTACTGAGAAAATACCTTTCCAACAAAGTATAAATCATCAAAATCGGTTCGGCCAATCTCGAGTTATGGGGTTACATCGCTTCGGACACTTTCTTTTATACAAGGTGGCGCAAAAGTTGTCAGGTGGCGCAAAAGTTGTCACCGATGTTCTTTCGCTGTAATTTTTTTTATGAATGAAAAACTTTGGTTCTGCTTTTGGATTATGTTAATTGGTGTCTTAAGTTTTTTCTGTATAGCTAACTTCACAAATGTCAAAGTAGAATTTACATTTGCCGCCATTTGCAAAAATTGTAGCTTCTTCCGATAGGATGATGACTTTTGCGCCACCTTGTATATATAGATACTCTCCAGGGGCCCTTTATGCCCATGCCACAATTAAATAAAACAATTTTATTGGAAAACCAAAGTTTGAGCTAGGGAGCGTTTTTAATGTGTAAACATTTTTGCTTTCGTTGATGTGTAAATATATTTTTTCTCGGTAGGGACTAGTTGGAAATATCGAGCGTCATCGTCATCGTCAGATTTTCCCGTCACCGTCAGATTTTCATACCACGTGAGTTAATCGCTGCTCGCCAGATCACCGCAATTAAACGACGTAGGGCGCAGTTAGTACGTAGATTAATGACCGTTTGAGAATAACCGCGTGTCGTTGTTTTTTTTTATTTTATTTATTTCGTTATACCTACATTTTCCAGTTTTAATTATGTTTAATTTTAGAGATTATTACATATGTCCTTACGAAACACCGGGGAGTTGTGTGGAAGTAGATTTGTATTGAATAATTGAGGTTGTATAGCTTGAAGTTTGTTGTCCATCAGTTGAAGGTAAGAGGAAAAATATCGATTTGTACTTCGGCAACCGATGGCCGATTTAAGAATGTCACTTTTAGTTGTAATAAGGTTATTTACCAAGTGCTCCTTGGAGAACCAAAGCCCAAAAATGTTTTTTTTTACAAAAGCTTCGTTTTTTCGATAAAATCCTTTAAATGTTATATAGCAAAATATGTTGAGCCTTCTTAACAATTCAACCAGACTTTTGTCACGACCAATTATGAGGGATAGGGATAAGAATAGGGTATCCAACAGTTCGCCCAAGCGAACTGTAGCCTGTCCCTATGTTTTTTATTTGTATGTTCTTCTGTTGGTTCGTTATATCAGCCGTTATTTCACAATTATGAAGTTTTGTTTGAACCTGGACAAATTTTCTTATAAATTCATTCACTGCACATACATGAACAAATTTGTCAGTATGATTCTTCAGATGAGTTGTGATTTCATTAGTTCCTTTTTTTGTTTTTAAAAATATGTGTTCAGCACAAGCGATTTGTTTTGGTTTCAAAAATATTTTTTGTTATGTCATTGTCATTATCTCTACTGAAACAAATTTAAAAAAAAGTCTAACCTAGTAAGTGCCTTAATTTCTATCGAGTTTGTACTGTACATAGGAGTGCCTCGGAGTTTTTTTTTGAAATGGAAAAAATGTATTAAGTGTTTATTTTGAGGTGGCGAATCAGCAGTTGTAGAATTGTTAAAAGTAAACTTCGATTAATTTGTTGATGTGTACATCTTTGCTCTTGGTAGGGGCTAGTTGAAATATCGTCAGATTTTCAGGTCGGACGGCAAAAAACCAAAGTTTGAGCTAGGGAGCTGAAAATTATAATATAAACTCTCCAGGGGTCCTTGATGCTCATGTGTAAATATTTTAAAAAATCCACCCACTGACACGCCCACTGACACGTCCACTGACACGCCCACAATAAAAAAAAACAAAGTTTGAGCTAGGGAGCTGAATTTTGTAATATAGACTCTACAGGGGCCCTTGATGCTCATGGGTAAATATTTTCAAATTCGCCCACTGACACGCCCACAATTTAAATTACTGCAACGCTGACGAGCCTACATGTTTACACATCAACTATACCGTGAGTGCAGCGTGGCTCATTTTTTTTTAATTGACTAATCTCCTATTTGCTAAAATAGTCATTATAATAAGTTGTAGGATAAAGGTTTGAATTCATTGAATAATGTGAAATAGAGTTCAAGATCTGATTGGCAGAGACTTTTTAAATAGTTCTTCCAAGCCCTTTTAAGTCTATTTCTTACCGATTTGAGCTCATAAGTATACTACGGATAGGACATATGCACATTCATAGACGATTTGAGAGGAATCACTTTTTTCATCCAGTTATCCATCATAGAGTAAAAATAACTCACTCAGCATCGATACAAGATGAAACTTTCCGAAAGGCAAAAGATGGCGAACTGTCATACGAACTTTTATTCTCGTACAAATGTGGGCCTGGGTCAATAAATACATCCAAGGGTGGATGGTTTTTATCTATGTTAGGTTAGGTTAGGTTGGGGTGGCTCTCAGCCTAAGGCCAACACACTTGGACCAATGTCAGGCCCATTGTGATACGGGTCTAGGGGCTTCTTTCGCTACTCGTTACACCATTTGGAGTTTTTTATGAGACGCGTTAAACTTCTAACGACAGTGTAAGCCAAGTCACTTAGATCATTAAGCAAGCAATCTTCCAGATAGAGATTTCTTTTATGGAAGAGAGCAGGACATAAACAAGAGAAGGTGAACTGTAGTCTCCTCCTCCTCCTCGTCCATGCAGCTTCTGCAGAATTCGTTTGAATATACGCCAAGCCTTGATGCTTTCCTGCCTATCAGACAGTGCCATGTAATGACACCTATAGTGGAGCTAATATGCAGTCGCTTTAGTGATATTAGACACTTGAGCGTCGGAGGCCTAGCTTTGGCCAGATATGCTTAGTCGGTAGACGTGTTCTTAAAGTCAGAGTAGGTTGGAAAATATAGCTAGAGAACCCTTGTCAGATAAAAGAGGTAGTGTTGTTCGTTTTATTGGCGAGTTCAACTGCCCTACAGTTTCCTGAAATGTCTCTATGCCCCGGCACCCAACAGAGGTGAATGTTAAACTGCTCCGCCATCTCCCTAAGTAATGAGCGGCAGTTAAGGGCTGCGATGGAATTTAAAGAGACTGAATTAACGGACTTAATCGCGGCTTGACTATTTGAGAAGATACGGATATCGATCTTGGATATCACATTTCACCTCAGCCATGTCAGGGCTTCTTTTATAGCCATAATTTCCGCCTGGTACACGCTACAATGATTAGGAAGACGGAAGGAGAGACTTAGATTTAGCCTTTCGGAGAAAACGCTTCCACCAACCCCATCACTAGTTTTTGATCCTTCGGTATAGAAGTGGATCGATTTATCTTCCGCAAATGCAGCGTCATCCCAGAATGATCTGGAAGGAATAGTGACTTGGAAGCTCTTTCCGAATTGTAATTGGGGTATGGTGTAGAATGGTAGAGACTCAAATGTGTTCAGAATGATGGAGTGGCCAATATTATTGCCGCTGTTTGCTTGCTAAAAATGTCCAGTGGTATCAGATGTAGCAGAATGTCTAGTGCGTTGGACTTTGCTTTTCTTACAATTAATAGCTTTACCTAAGGCAGTCTACTACACAGCAACCCCGTATGCAAGAATTGGTCTTACGACCGATACGTATAGCCAATGAGTGATGCGGAGTTGTAGACCACAGTGGTTGCCAATGGCCTTTTTGCAAGAGAAAAGTGCTACTGTGGCTTCCTTGACTCTTTCTTGTATGCAGGTTTCCAGTTTTACTATCCATCGAAGATTAGACTCAAGAATTTAGCTTCGTCGGGAAAAGTTAAGCTTATACCACTAATAGAGGATCGGTCAATATGTGGGATTTTGTATTTCCTGAAAAAGAGGACACGTTCGGTTTTGCGGGGGCTAATGACCAGGCCACAACGAATAGCCCATCTCGCTAACTTGGTAATTCTGGTATGTGTAAATCTTTTCCCGGGATATACTTCGGATTAATGTCATGTAAGAGCGTTTTAGAAGAGTTCATTTAGAGTGTTGATGTGTTTTCCAGAGACGGCAATAGCAACGTTATCCGCCAACCAACAACCATACCACGTCGACTTAATCGGTTCTCGTCAGATCACCGTAATTAAACGACGATGGGCGCGGTTAGTACGTAGATGGGGGACCGTTTGAGAACAACCGCGTGTCGTTGGCCAGTCCCATCTACAGAGTTGAGGTAGATAATATACGTGGTATCACAATGGACCTAAATTGGTCTAAGTGTGTCGGCTTCTGCCGACAGCCACATAAACCTAACCTAACCTAACCTAACGTTATCCGCATAGGCAATCTCCTTGCAGCTCTCCACTTCCAGTTATATCGGTCGTTCATTCACCACCAAGTCCCTGAGAAGGGGGGAAAGGAGAAAGCTGAGCATAGTTGGATTCGAAGCGAGGATTTTTCTTAGCCTTGTTACCTCAGAGGATTCTCCTATTTTGCGACAGAAGAGCCTCCAAGCTGATCCTTTGGCTTTCTTTAGTTGTTTTTTATATAATTTGAGGGATTCCTTATGGGAGTCCCTGTCAGTTCTTGATCTTGAGCTTTCAGCAAGATTGAAAATTTTAATGCAATCATTTCTAAGTGGTCGCAATTCTGAGGTCCATCAGTGTAGTGAGTTCTTTACCCCCTGGGTCGTATGAGGGGACATGAAGGAGACATCGCTTTGTTAAAAGCCAAGGTAAGCTCAATAACTTTGCTGTCAAGCTCGTTAGTATTGCAGGGGGGGACTTAAGAGTTACGAGGTTACTATGTTAGTTTGTTATGGTCACCTGGGATTAATAAAATAAAACCACATTTCCACGAGAATTACCTCTTGCTGTCACTCTTTGTTTCCCTTTTTGTATTGTCATATTACCTGTCAGGCAGCGCATTATGAATGCCCCCTATGTTAGTCCGATGGTTTGTGTCCTTGTTGTTATAATTGCTTCGGTGTGTGCTTTAATACCAGAGGCACAAACCCACCCCTTTTTGCAATTGTGAGTGCACCACTCACTAGAGATTAGCGGACTGCAAGTACATAAAACCAATCATACGATATGTATATACGATGTGGGACCCGGTACTGCGAAACGGATTTCTCGATTAATATAATTGTGAAAGTCAGCCGAGACACATCGAGGCTAAAGTGGTATAAGCACATTAGTGCGAAGTTGTGCAGTTTTTGTATAAAATCCTTAAAACAAGTAGTGGCAGTTATTGCAAAGATATGCAAATATGTATGTAATCAAACAAAAATCCTAAAAAGGGGTAAGTGCCCAAATTATAATTTGGTTAACGTTTGACTATATTCAGCCCTTTGTTAGGACGATACATTCCAAGGGCAATTAGCGGTCACCGACAATGCAATAGTCGTGGCCGCCGAAAATTTATTTGGACGCCCAAAAATAAAATTAAATCGGTAAAATTAAATAACAAATATGTGCAATTACTTGCCTATTACGAGTACTAAAGTGCAGTCACACTCCCACGTGAAACTCGCCCAAAGCGGCATTGCAGGCGCTCCATCATCGCATCCAGAAAGTGAATTTTATGTTTCATCTACAACTTGTTAAAATAATAACTGCCAGTAGAACAGTATAACAGCAAAAAGTACACCCTTACAAAGTAATAGTACGCTTATAAATATACAAAAAAGGGGATATAGCTACTATAGTTATTTAAATACTCCCATATGTATATAAGTGGTATATGAATATAGGTGCAGTTTGTTAGTTTTAAGACTAGATTTTTTGTGACGAATAGATAATTAAACCGTTTCAATGATCCATTTAAGTATCCAGTTGGTTACTCCGTTACCTTTTTCTTTAACGTCGTTCTTGTTGATTGTAGACCTATGTATCCATAAGTAGTGTTAAGTTTTTTTTTGTAATGATTTGTTTTTTTTTTTTGTAGTTCTAAGTATTTAATATTCATTAAACTAGCTCGTAAGTTAGTTATAATTGAGTTTATCCTTAAATTTTATTTCTTTTTTTTTTGTAAGAATCGAGTTTTCTCCGTCGTCCCTTGTTTAGTGTTGATTCCGCGTCGGCTTTTAAACGGTTAAGGCCCCACCACCTAAAGCTTGCTCCCTTTCTGTAGGTACGTTCTTTTGGTATTAGTGTCTAACTGCATGGTGAATACCTTCATGCGTTCGGGTAGGACGGTGGAATCGAAGATTCACAAGTTAGAGCTTGAATCCTTTTTTTTGTAAATTTAATTTGTTTTATGGTCTAATTGTCAGTTATTGATTATATATATAAATATACATAGAGATAAAAGCATAAATGAATTTTATGGGTTTTTTTGTCAGGCACATAAGCGCCTGATGTGCATGTAAGAAGATTTTTCAGGGGGGTGAGGTAGGGTGTGCTACAGACCATTCGGAGGGAATGGTCTGATCGTTGAGCAGCATCCATCATTGGGGAAATCCAATATCTGGTCACCGGATTTCCAGGTTGGGAGGGTAATGGCTACGCTGCATCGTCACCAGCAGCGGCCTTCAGTGTGGTGGACGTCCGTCCGATTTTTGGTGAAAAAGTAAGTACCTTTCTGGCATGATATGTGTTTTGTGGTAGGTTTGGTTGAGTGTGGGGGCAAGATCCACCCCATTCCGGCGAGCGCAGTCGAGCATCGCAAGCATGCCGCGTCCCTTTCACTCAACAACTCAATGTTCCCTTCTTGTCCCATTCCCATCCTAATGTCCCATCCACATCCTAGTTTCCATACCCTTACCAAACCCTTACTCCCTCTACATACCCCAATATAGACCTATTACAAGTTCTACTGGAGTGTAAATCTAGAACCACATTACTAACAGAGTCGGAGCAAAAGACATGATCGAGATATCGATTTTTGCGGTTTTTTATACAGCTTGTTTATTGTAAGTCGAAAGATAGAGATGGCGACTGTGTAGAGGTTAGTTTGTTGGCTTGTGGCCCGTGCGGTGCAGGTTTAATCCCCATGGGGAACAACAACATACGAAACCTATTAATGGATTAAACGAATGACACCTTGTTTTCTCCAACCGCTACACCAAAAAGAGGATTTCCGCCTGGTAGTACAATGGACAATTACCAAGTCTGAGTGCTCTTGGATTAGGATTTACTTTTATTAATAAAAAAAAGGTGTAAGATAAAATACTGTAAAGTAAAGCATGGTCTTGTTGGGCATATTCAATGGATGGAATGAAATGAGATTTATCCTCGGCAGGTACAAATCCAATATGTTGCAGATTGAAGTCGCCTAGAAGTAAAACATACTGTCACAACAAGACATGTCAAAAATATAATCTAATGCCGTAGATGGTTCAGCGTCTAAGAACAAATACCATACTATGTAATGGATACATTAACAACATATAAACATAAGTTTACTCTCACGTGTAATATAATTTCAACATTTAGAGGAAATTTAAAGTTAATCTTTCTTGACTCCATTTCGCAACGAACAGCAACCAGGACACTTCCCCAAGGCGCTATCAAGTCAGTTTGATGACAATCGTTTCTTAATATTGAGAGCTCATGATTAAAGAGTTTCGTGTCTAAAATGCCGGCATTAAGCCAAGTTTCTGTCAAGGAGAAGATGTCACGGGAGACCATTGACCAGAAAATTCAAAGAGCACAAAAATATAGTTGCTAAGATATAGTTATTGGTGTTGCCAACACTAATCGGTGCCTTACAGCTGGGTTTACAGTAAAATACACTTGATACGGCGTCAAATGTATGTTTTGTATTAATCTAATCCTTACCACATAATCACTGCTCCAACAATGTGCTTTGATAAATAAATAAGTAGCCAGCTGGCCTGCCTTTCTGAGCGCTCACAAAATTGTACTTACCTTTTTATTATTCATTATAATCTAACATTCATCAGATAAATAACAACACAAATGGCCACACTTGGAGAAATTCCCAAGAGCATAGGGCACTGATGTAGAAGACGGCGATACGCTCATAAAACTCAAATACCATTAAATTTTACTAACAGTGAACAAGCCATATGGTTACGGATAATTGTAGTTACTCCACCGCTGCAAATAGCAATGAATTGTTTGTAAATCGACTGTCTCCTCTACAACATGGAGCACTATACAGACAAGTTTGTAAGTCCTGTAGTCGTTAGAAAAGGATCATAATTTTTTTATTTGCAGTATCGTTTGCTCTTTATATTTAAATTATCATTATCACAACATATGTGTTCTCAACAGGCAAGAAGTGTAATAAGGCTTAATTGGATGCAATAAATTTTCCTAAATACGCTGTCAGATATTTCCTATTTCCGATCCAACGCTAGTCTAAACGATGTGATTTTTCTTTTTCGCATAACCACTGTACCAAACCATTTTTCGAATACCGACATCGTTAGGATTCGAGATATTTCTCACCAGTTTCATTTTCTGCGTAACAAATTATTCATAACCTCAAACGGGTAAATTGTGAAGATCTTGACAAGGGTGCTAGTTAAACACTTCCAAAGAGCATTGGCCATAAAAAAATTATGGGAAAAACAAAACCAAAAATATAGAGCAACAGCCGACCTCCTGTTTCAACTAATATTTTGCTATTAAAATTAATCTCCCATGGTAGATAACGACATCGAACAAAAGACCGAATGCAGTGGCTACCCCATCCGAGTACTAATACGGCAAAGAACATGATGACGTAGTGAAATGTTGCTCCCCGCGCCCAATCATTTGCGGGCTTTTGCTTACTTGCCCCACTAAGCCATCAATGAAACGAAACAACGAGCAAGGAATAAATAAACTTTATGTGCTCCCTGAATTTCGCCCTAGAGAGAGAGAGAGTGAAGCAAAACCAAGTATTAAGCGGGGAAGAGGCACTGATGAGAACAAAGCATCCAGCGAGCTATACTGATGATGCCTCCTTTCCTGAAAGTTTATATAAACGTGAACAAAAATACAAAAAAAAAACACCACCAAGGCGCAAGGAAGGACAGAAGAAAACAGAGTGTAATCTAGGTCTTGTTTTTCTTTGGGTCGACGTCCTGAATGATATCGTGTTGAGTGGAAAGGAGTCATGGAGGGTAGTAATTCTATATTTGTTACTGTTTACGTATCGTCCTTTTTGTTTGTTTTCGATAGAAAATACACAGAAGCTTTTATAGCAAATAATATCAGAAAATTGATAGCTTCCAGTATAGCCGTCATTAATTTACAGATTGGTCGCAGCTAATAACTACTGGACCTTAACCATGCGAAAAGGATATGCCGGCAGATCTGTACAACAACACCTTGTTTTGAATTAAGTGATACGCTTTTATGTGATATTGTAATTTACAAGCTCGTATAGGTACATAATACATTATTTCCAAGTGTTTATGAGGTCTTGAGTATTTTGTGTGGCTTGATCTTATGTCGATTTGTGAAATGGTTAAATGCATACATACTAGATAATGACGATGAAGATGTTGTCGAAAGTCCGTGTAACAGTGGTTGTATCGATTTATCGATCACGTATGGCCTGGTTAGGTTGATTGAAGTACGTTATATTTGTCAAAGGATTAATTACGTGTGAATTCACCTAGCACGTCCTTCCTCGGTATATTGCTTCCATTGATTGTTGTAGGAAAATTAATTGTGTTTAATCGTTCGGTAGCTAATTAGAAACCCATGGGGTAAGTGGCTTTACTATCTTAGATTAAGGATTGTATTTAACTTAGGTAATGTTTTTTTTCTATGTCTTTAAGTGGACGACTAAAATGACGTCGCGTGTAATAGGAGTGTAAATTTGAGCCTTACCATTTGTTGAAAACAAAAACTACGTTTTAACTTGCTATATTCCCGCTTAGGTCTTAGCTACTTGAGATTTCACAAGTACTATGGAGATACGTATGGGGTGTAGTTGCCGCTATCCGATTTTGGCATTTACAGCAACAAGGACAACAGTTAAGCCAATGAAATAGTCTGGGGATCGAAATAACATCTCGAAGTTTTATAAGAACGCCAAAGAACTGGTTGGCAGCTTGAAACCGAAACACAGGCTCTTCGCAACAGCAACGGAGGGCTAGTGCAACCCAAGCTCAGGGAACTTGTTCTTATAGTAGTCTACGCTCAAAATAGGCCAACGCTAAGGATGACAAAAAAACATAAACGTAAAGGGCGGTCCAAGTTCGAAATTCTTTTTGAATCATGTTATTTTGACACTTTTGGGTGCAGTGGCTCAGTGGTTAGTGTGTTGAGTACTAATAGAAAGGCCCCCGGTTCAAATACCGCCGGGCCAAGTAACTTCTAGAGTTTTTTTTCCACTTCCCCTTCCTCTTTCGAACGTCTGCCAAACATGCAAGAGTATAAATTGTCATGAGAAGCTTCTCAAATTTGACGTTCGGATTCGGTTTAAAATTGTAGGTCCCTTTTACTTCGCACATGCCAATGTTTGGAGAAGCTAGATTTTAATCCCTGTATGATTCGTCAGTGCCAAATATTTTTTTTTGCTTGGCCACGCAGTGACAAGTTCAAGCCACAACTGGTCATTTATTGAGAAATAACTTTTGAGCAGCGAGGAAAATGCCTTTAACGAGCGGTGTACTGAAACTGAAAGTCGCTCGTGAAACACAGCTTGAAAACGATGCGTTTCGGCTGATTGTAATTTCCTAATCCTTTCAATTTTGTTTTGCTTTTCACGTTGCTGTGCAGTCCGATTAGATTGAAAATTGACTTGCTTTGTAGCGTTTCGAGCTCTTCGACCCAAATTGCTGCGCCCGCGTCTTATAGGCGGCATGGGGCCAAATGAACAAATGGGTCCCACTGAACAAATAAACATACAAATAATAAGAAAACGCCACGCACAGGGGAAGTAATGATGACACGTACGGAAGTAATATTATTTTCTTTGATGACACGCGAAACCTTTTTTCTTCGAACTTAATTTTGGGCAGGCATAATTTATTATTCCTACAGTCAATCAAATCTCTTATCATTTAAAGTGTTATTTTTTACATTTTGTTAAATTCTAACACCACTGTCAATCGCATTTAAGAACACTCCAGACACTATAAAGAACACACCCACAAAATTTCATCAAAATCCGTCGATCCGTTCTCGAGTTTTACGGGTTAGCAACACATTTGGCGATTCATTTTTATTTAATAAAAAAAAGGTGTGAGCCACGCTGCACTCACGGTATAGTTACAAGCTATACAACCTCAATTATTCAAAACAAATCTACTTCCACACAACTTTCCGGTGTTTCGTAAGGACATAATAATCTCTAAAATTGAACATACATAATTAATAAAAAAAAACAACGACACGCGGTTGTTCTCAAACGGTGATCTATCTACCTACTAACCGCGCCAAACGTCGTTTAATTGCGGTGATCTGTCGAGCAGCGATTAACTCACGTGATAATGAAAATCTGACGATGACGAAATCTGACGATGATGGTGACGCTAGATATTTCCATCTATCCCCTACCTAGAAAAAATTAAAAAAAATATATTTACACATCAACGAGAGCAAAAATGTTTACACATTAAAATTTCTTGAAGGAATTTATTTTGTTAGTCGATTTTAGAAAACAAATAGCTATAGAGTATCTAAATATATGTAAAAATACATAGCTTAGCGGGCAAATGAAACATTTTTTGTTAGGTGTCTGTAGATTCGACGAATTACATATTGCTTATACAGTGCCGCTCCCTTGAATAGAAACCCCCCTTTGCTTCGACTTCCAAGTTTAATAACTTTTAAACTAATAAAGAAAACAACTCAATTTCTTTTTTCAATTCAAGTTTATTAAATTTTAATGCATAATAAAAAATAGTGTCTATATTGAATGTGATAATTTTACTATACATTTTAAAGTGATAGGACTGAAAATATTTGTATTAAATTTCCATTTGAATAGAACCCCCACATAAAAAATGCATTTAGGAATAGTTTAACACTCTTAAGTTTAAGTAAATATTAAGGAACACAATTTAAATTAAATTTAAGAACATAATAACAAATTTTAGTAATGGGTGCTTCCACCCTGGTTATGATTATTAACCTCAATAACTCTGTTAAGCAGAGAATCATACAGTTTCTTGGTATAATCCAATGAAATGGAGGCCCAGCTACATTTAATTGCTTCTATAAGTTCATTTTTGTTTGAATATTGTTTGCCTGATTCGTGTACCTTCCGAACAAGCCATCCCCAAAGATTTTCGATGCTGTTCAAATCGGGCGAGTATGGTGGCCAGTCCAAAATTGGGACATTTTGACGCTCAAGGTAAAGTTTTACCACTCTGGCGTTGTGTATTGGTGCATTATCCTGTTGTAGTTTCAACGGCAAGTCATCAAACAGCTCATTCATGGAAGGGAAAACCTTCTCGAGTACGCCAATACAAGATTGCGCATTCTTACGAGGAGTCAGTAGCTGCAATTCTAAAGTGCCATAGTACGTTATAGCTCCTCAAACCATAACACCGCCCACTCGGCTGTGTAATCGATCCAATTGATGCTCCTCTTTTCGCAAATCATGGAAGTAGTAGTTAAATCCGTCAGGACAATCAAAATTATTTTTTTTTTTACCGGAGAAAACAACACGGTACCATTCCTTACTCCAGGTCATGTTAGCGAGACAGAAACAAAGACGTTGTTGCTTACGGGACGGGTTAAGCGGTGTTTTTTTTTAAACTTTAAACTCTTCAAGTGTTTAGCCTTTGAAATAGCCCGCTTTACCGTAGATACACTAGCTATAACACCACTTTTTTCTTTTATTTTGACTGCAGAATCGTGCGAATTTGACGCGAGTCGCAAAATTCCTCTTTTGTCAGCAGCGGTAACGGCACAAACAGTTCGCCCCCTTTCATGTTTTTACCATTTTTTTTTTCGGGGTGCGAGACTTTCTACACTGGAGCACTCAGACTTAATACTGGTCCATTGTACTACCAGGCAGACACACCACATTTTACTGTGAGAATTTACTCGTTTTCCTGAGAAAAACGAGAAGGAAGAAAAGGAAGGAGAGGAAATGTTCCGCTGTGTCGTCGCTTTCTCCACAGGCTTCGAGTTGGTGGTATCGCTTAGGCCTAGCACCTTAAGGTGCTTGGCAAAAACGTAGTGTCCCGTAAGAACGCCAGTGGTCTGTCTGCAGTCTTTTCTGTTGAGAGACAACAAGAATGCTGCGGATTTCCCACAGACGTCGGGAAGAATTAGCTTAGTCGGTCTACACCCCGGAGAGTCATGCCAACGGCGATTGTGTTCATATGAAACCCAACCGTCAATGGAAGCCCTGACCGAGGACGCAGGCAGACAAATCGCTGGTTCAGGTCCTGAGAAGTCCCCCTCTGAGCCCTGTCTAGCAAGTTCATAGGAGATCTCATTTCCCGTGATCCCGTTATGACCCGGGACGCAGACAAGTCTAAGTGAATTCAGCCTTCCGACCGAATTCAGAGAGATCTTGCATTCACGGACTATTTTGGAGGTGGTTAAGGGGTTGAGCAACGCCTTAAGCGCAGCCTGACTGTCGCTACAGACGCAGATACTTCTGTTTTTACCATAGTTGGACTCATTGTGTAGAAATGTTGATATTACCTTGCGGCTTCGCTGCACTTTTTTTTTAGCTTTTTGGTGAATAGACAAGTCACACTCGCGATAAGGTTTACGTTTAGCTTTCTCGTCCCCGGCCAATGATTTGCCACGTCCCATTTTGATTGTAATTATTTAAAAATAACTAAAATATATTAGAGAACATTTTTGCATAACTACCTGCCTTGGCTTGCATGTGAAAACTAATATTATATGGGGGGTTCTATTCAAGTGAACCAGTATGAAACCGTTTTTTCACAGTAATTCAACAATAACTTTGTAACGGAATATTTCCAATGATCTTGCTCAAAGAGAATGTGTTTTGAGAGATGAACAAAATATCAAAGCAACGCATGTTGATGACTGGATTTAGTCAGTTATATTATGTACGAAAGACTATTCAATTGAGCGGCCTATGTATGTCGATAACAACTACAGCAATCTACAACATAAACAAAAGGAGCAGCGATCTTGCACCCAGCAATCAACAGTCAGTCCGGTACGAATAACCACACTTGCAGAACAATAGCAACGAGTACTAAACTCAAGTGGTAAAAAACATCTAACACTAGCAACCAGGTACAAAGAAGGACACGCGAATGAAGAACATCCTACTTTCTGGAGCTAATCACCGTCCGATTACATCCTGCGAACCGATGGAAACGGCACCTGCCACCGGCGATTGTACGAATGTGCTGCATACCACAGTGCAGAATATCAACCCTTTCATTTTATCATGTTTTTTTCACTGCCACAGCAAAACTCGTACACGAATGTCAAAACAATTGAAAAAAAAATTGGAATATGCCAAAATTTGGCGTTTACGGCACAATACGTGGACTTGATGATTTTGATGGAAATACGGCAAAACCATTCTGAATATCTCAACAATGGGAAGAGATAGAACAAAACTGATAACATATTTTAAAAAAGCGCCCACGAAAACACAGGACTGCATACCGAGTTCAAAAGGTAGATTTGGGCGTATACGGCAAATCAATTTTGAGCTACGATATTCTAAACAAAGATAGATGAGCCGACTTATCCTTTATTACAATCCATTCGAACTACGTGTATATCAATCTAGATACTTAATTTCTATTAAACTTTTTTTTTTGTTCTGGGTCTTTTGAACAGCCATCCACTCAACAAAACTATGTGTGGAAAATATCCCGAAATCGCAAAAATAGTGCATAATTCAACTAATCGAAAAAAGCTAACAGAAAGTAAATATTCCCTTAATCAAATAAGGCCATGCGGCATTCGCAAATTATTTGCAACCACCATAACGTCCGGATTCCATAATCAATTGATTGAACTTTGCATTCATTGCGGTCCAATAAAGAGCATAGCACCTCCAGACAATGCTGACTGTGATGGTCACTCAGACTAGCCACCTTTATATTTGCCTTTAGCCCTTCTGTGTTTGCCAAATATCAATCAGAGTGAGCCCCGATCTGAGTCTCCCACAAGCTGCCACATGACAGTCAACGAATATCCGTTCAAACGACTACATTTCCCTTATAGATACTTTTCACCTACACCTTTCCTTGCACTCGTTGTATGTGCTTACACAATGTTGTCATATAGTTTCAATTTAATTACCTCTTGGTATGAGTCCATTTTCAATTATTCTAGCCTCTAACAGAAGCCTCGGCAACAGAAGACACATTGCAATCAGTATGTGAATGAATGCCGCTGTTGGACCACCATGGGTCCAGAGCGCCCGTAAAGTTCCACCGCGCGCCTCCTCGACCAGACCGTCATGCGGCGATAAGGAACATCTTCTTTCCGTCAGACCACCCAATTTGATACCATCGTTGGCCAAGTTGCCCACCTGAAATGATGAAAGAGAAAAAAAAGCAACATGAAACCATGAATTAACCGTTCTGTCTGAAACTGATGCATAGGCGGGCTGCAGCAAAAAAGGATATAAATAACTATTGCATCCTTTGGTGTCGGATGGGCAGGGATGAACAAAATGAATAGGCACACAATATGAGTTACGTTTTTGTTTGAAAGGGCTTTTTATCAAAATCTCACATAATTGCACATTGCCTTCAGTTAGCACCGCACTAAACCGCAGCAAACCCAATGTCCTATCAGATCCTTCATTGTTTCTGGTTTCAGCGAAGGCATTCGTGGGCATTGACAAATATCCGGAAGTCCTATGTCCACAAAGGTGCACAAACACAATTAACTCGATTAAGGATATGAGCGAAACTGTGATTGTTTGTTTATATTACAAACCTTGTAGGTTGTAGGTATGCATGTCCATAATACAATTTTAATATCGGACAGAGGGATGGGATGAGGATCTCTATAAAAGGATATATAAACAAATTTATACTTACTTTGAAAACTGCTGATGTGAAGAATAGTGGCAGGAGTATGAAAACCACACCGCAAAGGACAATCTGTAAATTCAGTTCGGCCACTGGTTCGATTTTCCATTGGATGAGGGAACAACCTAAAATAAATTTTCGGGATGAGTGGCTATTTTAAATTTATCTTACGAATTTGCAATAAAATGTTTGAATTATTATGTTTTTAGATGTATTAATTTATTGCGAGTTTAACGAAAGCTTGTGGAAATAGAAATGTATCTCATCGATATGAGAAATAACGAAAATGGAAAAGTTAAGGGAGACTTATAAGAACACCAAAAACACAAATATAAACATAATGAAAGGTTGCAGTCCGCTTGGGTACCCTATTCCTATTTCTTACCGACAAAAAGTGGACGTGGCAAAAATCTTAGTATGGGCGGATTATTAAGAAGAAGGATGTAATCTACATATTTTGGTATACATAGCAGTTTTTTAAGGATTTGTAAAGAATTTCAGCTTTCTAGCTCGAATTTTAGGGCGGATTAGTTAGCAAGCACAGCCTTCATGACACGACAAGAGATAATGGCTAACGACTAATCGACTTGGCAGCAGCTCGTAATACGGTGATAAGTAGCACTAAGTTTCAAAGTCTCAGGATCCACAGCGACACCTGGCGCTCTCCATAATATGGTCGAGCCGCCAACAAAATTGTTCATGTGCTAATCAATGCGAGGCACGCATCTTACATCTCAAATGTGCACACATTCCGATGGGCAACCGTCGACTCTGACAATTTCCTTGTTGCGGCTAAGTTTAGAGCTCGAATGTCCAACGAGAAGAAGTTGCAAACTGCCCACAAGAAAAAACAACGAGGGTTAGACGCCTTAGCAGAGTGCGAAAGACTCTCCTCTGTGCATTCACCACCCACAAGCGCCGATAATACGAGTATGTGGAACCGATAGCCGAGACCGCCGTAGGTTACCATCCAGCGTTGCCAGACGTCCCGATTTTTAAATCAAAATTAAATGTCCCGCGCGAGACAGGCTCAGTCCCGCTTTTCGGGGATAACTCGACCGTGCGCGCAGCGTGCTGAGGAAGCGTGGGTAATGGGTATGTGGCACAGACAAGTGTGTACTGGCCGCCCGGCCGGCGCGTAAAGTAGATAAGAGCTCGGGCGAGAGAGTAGGGATGCCAGACGTTGAGAGAGTAATCAAGGTTTGGCCTGCTTTGAAAAGCTACTTTGATAAGCAAGAATCATTTGCGAAAGCCATTGAAAAGATTTTTTACTCTGAAGCAGAGGAAGCAAAAACTCTAGCCTACTTGCATTTTGTTCATAATGTGATGATTGCTTTTGGTACATTAATAAAAGTGTCTCAGGGAAATGATATTGCCATAACAGAAATGCATGAGTCATTGTGCCTCTTCCTAAACTATGGGTTTTTCGGCTACCAGACGAAACTGATTTTAAATATATTGGTTGAATCTGAACGGACCAAAGCCATCGAAGACTTCAAATTTTTTTACACAAATTGCCAACAATATATAGACGTTATAATTTTTCAGATGAAAATATTTTTTAGTTAGTTAGTTTTGACATGATTCGGTAGATAACGAGATTTTGGCTTCTTGCTTTTGACCATACTGAAATCGAGACCCTGCTGCGCTATACTGCATAATAATAATAATAATAATAATAATAATAATAATAATAATAATAATAATAATAATAATAATAAAAAAAAAAAATTGCCCACTTTCTTTATCTATTTTAGTCGTAATTATTAAATATTTGAATTTATCCTTCTTTGTATCCTTTTTCTTTTTGTTATAGATTACTTTTCTTTCTAAATTGCCGTAATTTTTATTTTTTCTAACTTCCTTTTCACGCCATCCTTTTTTTTTATCTGCCTTTGTACACACAAAGTACCAATTTCCAAATGTGGCATCACCTCTATTTTATTTTTTTAAAATATAGATGCCACTAACTATTCTGTGTGTACGAGCATTACCTCCATGTGAAATTGTTTGAATAATTTGTAAACTAATTTCTGTACTATGTACATATTTGATTAAAGAAAACCATTGAAAAACATAGGGACGGGCTACAGTCCGCTTGGGCGAACTGTTGGATACCCTATTCTTATTCCTATCCCTCATAAGTGGGCGTGACAAAAGTCTAAGTATGGTTGAATTGTTAAGAACGCTCTACATATTTTGTTATATAACATTTAAAGGATTTTATCAAAAAAAAAAACGCTCCCTAGCTCAAACTTGGGTGTTTCAATAAAATTGTTTTATTTAATTGTGGGCGTGCCAGTAGGCGGATTTAAAAAAAATTAACACATGAGAATAAAGGGCTACTAGAGAGTATATATTATAAATTTCAGCTCCCTAGCTCAAACTTTGAATTTTCAAAAAAAAAATAATTAATTGTGGGCGTGTCAGTGGGCGGATTTTGAAAATATTTACACATGAGCATAAAGGGCCCATAGAGAGTATATACTATAAATTTCAGCTCCCTAGCTGAAACTTTGGATTTTCAAAAATTAATATACCCTTAGAATAGGGTAAAAAAAATTATTTTATTTATTTGTGGGCGTGTCAGTGGGCGGATTTTGAAAAAAATTTGTCCCGAGCAGTTTTAGAAGTCATAGATAATATAAACAAAATTTCAGCTTTCTAGCTCAAAATTCGATTTTTTCCAAAATTTGGTTTTTTTGAGTTTGTGGGCGTGTCTGTGGGCGGATTTCAAAAATTCGTAAACTTGATTATTTCGGGACCCTAGAGAGTATATGGTTAAAATTTCAGCTCTCTAGGTCCAGTTTAAAGGCCTAATTTTTGGCTACAGACGGACGGACGGACGGACATGGCTAGATCGACATTACTATCGATGCTGATCATAAATATAGTAACTTTTAGGGGTCTACGGGCAATATTAAGGTATGTTACAAACTATGCGTCAAAATTAATATACCCTTAGAATAGGGTATAATAACTTATATGAAGAATTTAACTTGTTAAAATCATCCTTGGACGTATTAGTAGGAAGTTGCAAAGACACCACTGCCACCACCGCACAGAAATAGCACCAGCTCTTTCAACAGCTTCCAAAAAAAGATACCAGGAATATGTTTAAGCTAGTGTCTTTCATATTAAGTATCCCAACATCCAACTACTTTCCTGAACGCGTTTTTTCCCAGATGAATCTAAAATGGTCGGAATCCAGAAATAAATGCTCCGTAAATTTAATGAAAGCAGAATTACCTGCTCATCCAGTTTAATGTACAGCTATCCTGTGAAGAGATACTCATCTTTATTAAAGAGAAAAAGGAAACTTTAAAAGAAGTTAAATCTTCACAGAAATATCATGAATAAGTTATTCTTATAAATAATTATTCTCTTATTGTAAGTTACATATTGTAACACTCACTCCACAGACTATTGTTTAAAACGCCATATTTTTCTAATGAATAAAACTTTTTTGATTTTGATTTCTGTTTTTTTTTTTTTATTCTGAAGACGAATAAGACTCATCTATTTAACGATAGGGTGAATCTGATTTAAAATATTATATTTTTATTAAAATGCATTTTCTATGGCTATATAATAGATAGCAAATATTGTCACGTAAACATAATTTCAATTCAAATAAAAAAATTAATATTTGAAAACTTCTAATTATGTAGGTTTTTTTTACTAATGTCCCGCTTTCGACGAAAGAATCCCGCTGTTTTCACTCAAAAAGTTCCAAAATCCCCACTTGGCAAAACAAAAAAAAAATGGCAACGCTGTTACCATCCAACCTAGAGAAAAAGTCAGTGATATTGTGATGTATGCGCTTATCGGAATAAGGTGACAGAAGATACACATTTAAAAACGCTGCAGCGCAAAACAAGGAAAGTGAGGGAAGAGTATCGACCCAAGAGAAGGGAGGAGAAAAAGATCCTACGTAGAAAGAAGAGAGCGTACGCAGACTAGTGATGGGAATAATCGAATCATTTAAAGAATCGAGATATTAGTATTCGAATGATTTTAAGAATCGAATGATCATTCGAATGATCTTCGAAACAATTTTTTCCACTAGGTTTCATTTTAAATCACTGCCGATTACACAAAATATCTAATATAAATCACAGTAAACTGCTGATTATAATTTAATTTACCTACATTTATTGCTTTCTAAAAAAATAAAAGATAGACAAAACATTCATAAATTACTCGTATCGTACCTTCTTCTTCAGACTTCAGCACAGAACAGAACAGTTAATAAAAATTCATGAACAAAAACCCAACACAAAAAAAAATCATTACATAACGATTCTCGCTTCTTGCTTTTCGTTTACAATTCAATATCCAACTTCAACCCTCAACGATGCATCGATTACGAAAATAAAATGAATACACACATGAGATACACAAATAACAAACTTCTCGAGTTCTCGATTTTGTGTTTTTTCGTTATTTCGTTCAATATTCTCTTCTCGGTCTCGAATCGGCACTCGTGTATCGAGTTCTCATTTCGCATAGAGTAAGTAGATGTGAAAAATCATTCGATTGATTTGAGTGAAGAATCGAGATATGTCGAAATGTTGTCTGAATCGATTATAATCGATTATATCATTCGAATGCGCCCATCTCTAACGCAGACTACCAGCTCAAATCGAAGCAAAATCCGATGATTTAACAATAAAGCAAAGGAACTGGCTGCTGGCTTTAAGCGACGGATACCTAGTAGAGAGTAGTAGATGTATTGAAGCAGCATTGCTAATGGGCATCATAAAGAGAGAGTGATAGGCAAGAAGAGACCCCACGTCCTGTCAATGTAGAACACATTTCACCACCCAGTATAGGTTGGCTTAGCTATAAGAAAACTAAGGAACAATAAGGCTGCCGGCTCTGGTGGTTTATTAAAATACGGAGTTGATATTTTGGTAGGGCGTATGCACCAAATCATGAACCAAGTATGGGTGGAAAAAAGCATGCCCGATGACTGGACTATCAGCTCCATATGCAACATCTTCCAAAACGGATCCTATGTCTTGCAAGAACTATCGAGGCGTATCCCTACCAAATGTTTCATATAAGATCCTATCTAACGTACTGTGTGAACGTCTGAAGCCGTTCTGCAACACACTAATCGACACATAACAGTGTGACTTCCGGCCCGGCAGATCGACAATAGACCAATCCTCAAACTGAGGCACATCCTGGAAAAGATCAATGAATTTCAAGTCGAGACCCACCACCTTATCATCGACTTTAAAGCCGCATATATAAGCATTCATCGATACGTTGCGATGGCCGAATTCGGGGTCCCGGCAAAACTGATCGAGTATTGTCGCGTGACACTTGAAAACACGTGGTGTAACCTGCAGTTTGGAAGCTGCTTTTCCGAATACCTCCAAACTTGAACCGGGTTTCGGCAAGGAGATTGGCTATCATGTGACTTCTTCAATCTTATTCTGGAGAAAATAGTGCGAATGGCAGGTTTCAACACGGATCTTCAATAGATCCGTCCAGTTACCGGGGTATGCGGACGATATCGACATCACCGGCCGTTCCCAGCGTGCCGTGTTAGAGGCGCTCACGGCGATTGAAGCACAGGCGAAACTTTGGTCTTGAAGTAAATGAGGACAAGACCAAGTACATGCTATCAACAAACAAACAAACATCTGTTTACCGCCTAGGACAAAACGTCACTGTTGATAGCAATAACTTCGAGGTAATTAAGGAATTCATCTACCTTGGAGTAAACATCAACTCCAAGAATGACACCTTAGTGGATATCCGGCGGAGAATTTCCTTAGGTTTCTTAAGGTTCGCTTTAGAGAAATAAATGGGTTCAAAACTCGAAGGAAAAAATGCATGCTCTATCGAACCTTATTCCTTCCAGTCCTGATTTATGGTGCCGAGGGCTGGACGATAAGTAGAAAAGGGGAGCCAATATTGGGTTCTTTTGAAAGAAAAATACTCCGTCGGATATTTGGTCCTGTGTGCGAGGAGGGCGAATGGAGGAGAAGACACAACCGAACTCTAGGAGATGTACCAAGATGCGGATGTTATCCATAAAGCTAAATCACGTCGACTAAATTGGCTCGGCCACTTTGAGCAAATGGACAATAATGCTCCAACCAAGAGAATCTTCAACTCCCAGCTCCCTGGTTCGAGAAGGCAAGGAAGATTGAACCTTCTTTTTAAGGACCAAGCCATTGCAGATGCCAGAGCACTTGGCTTATAGAACTGGACCAGCGTGCCCGGGATCGCAGCGAATGGAAGGCTGGAGTTTCTAAGACAGAGACTCTGCACGGGACGAGAGCCCGTTAAGTAAGTTAAGTAAAGTAGTAAAATCGACAACGGACGGACGGCGGACATGACTATAACGAAGTTAAAGGCAATGAATTCTATAAAATATCGTTTTATTTTAGGAATAATTATTTTTTCGACATTATGAAACACTTTGCCTAGGCGTGCTAAAGAATGCCGAGTTGAGTTGTGTAGTGTTAAACATTCATTCGAAAAAGCCACAATCAAAACAAAAGCAAATGTAAACAAAGCCGCATCGTAAACTTCTCCGATAGACTTAATTGCATTGATACTCAACGCCGATCGTAGTATTGAGACTTTTGAACATATTCTCGTTGTTATTGTCCCCAATAATTTGTAATTAGAAGTACAAGATATGAATGAGTATTGATAAGTGGGTTATCCGAAAGAAATTTGTAAAGTGTAAACAGTTCTAATATTTGAAGAATAAAATCAGTCTTATAGAAATTATCTTATTTGTATCATTAACTGCGGCTATCTATCCACACCGTCTAAATCGGAAACATTAAATGGCATAACATTATGGTAGAAACAGATCAACACTTCAACTTCGACTTCGACTTTGACAGGAGCGAGAACTTCAGCTTTCGAAGTCCAGTCAAACACATTGAAAAATGCAATTTGGAGAGCGAAACAAAAAATTGTCGTAAACAAAAGAGAAAATGATGTCAAAACATAGGGACGGGCTACAGTCCGCTTGGGCGAACTGTTGGATACCCTATTCTTATTCCTATCCCTCATAAGTGGGCGTGACAAAAGTCTAAGTATGGTTGAATTGTTAAGAACGCTCTACATATTTTGTTATATAACATTTAAAGGATTTTATCGAAAAAAACGCTCCCTAGCTCAAACTTGGGTGTTTCAATAAACTTGTTTTATTTAATTGTGGGCGTGTCAGTAGGCGGATTTAAAAAAAAATAACTCATGAGCATAAAGGGTCCCTAGAGAGTGTATATTATAAATTTCAGCTCCCTAGCTCAAACTTTATTAAAAAAAAAAATAATTAATTGGGGCGTGTCAGTGGGCGGATTTTGAAAATATGTACACATGAGTATAAAGGGCCCATAGAGAGTATATATTATAAATTTCAGCTCCCTAGCTCAAACTTTGGATTTTCAAAAAAATTGTTTTATTTATTTGTGGGTGTGTCAGTGGGCGGATTTTGAAAATTTTTTATCACGAGCAGTTTTAGGAGTCATAGATCATATATAAAAAATTTCAGCTTTCTAGCTCAAAATTCGATTTTTTTCCAAAATTTTGTTTTTTTGAGTTTGTGGGCGGATTTCAAAAATTCGTAAACTTGATTATTTCGGGACCCTAGAGAGTATATGGTTAAAATTTCAGCTTTCTAGGTCCAGTTTAAAGGCCTAATTTTTGCCGACGGACGGACGAACGGACGGACATTACTATCGATGCTGATCATAAATATAGTAACTTTTAGGGGTCTACGGGCAATATTAAGGTATGTTACAAACTATGCGAGAAAATTAATATACCCCTAGAATAGGGTATAAATATAAACAAGAGAGAAAATTCGCTCAAAATATAAGCATTTGCATGTTGGGGAAATTGAAAACATCGACACAAGGTTGGTGGGATTTGCACTTCAACTTTGAATTTAGGATTAAGGTCTAACGTTGAAGTCAAAGATGAGGTTGAGGTGCTAATGTGTTCCATCCTATTAAAAAGCATTGGTTCTAAAACGTGTGGCGTTGTTGTCAAAGTTGAAGTCGGAGTTGAAGTGCTGATTTGTTTCTACCATTACAGTTGAGTTGCTTTGCCTACAAAGAGTTACAGATCAGACGAGGGGGGACATGTGTTATCCCTTCCACATGTCAACATTTTTGACAGAAGAGCTTGGTTCAAAACGCAAATGTCAAGAACAATAATTAAACGTTCAACTTGTCTTAACATTTGATTTTAATAAAATAAGCATTGCGTGCTCCAGCATTCTAACAGTGGCCGTATGCATTGTACTGAAATACGACGCTGTTATACCTACATTTATGAAAGTAACTATACCCAAGCCAAAGTTAAAGGTACGAGAACCAAGATGTGTTGAGATAAGTCAATTTTTTTTCTTTATATAATTTACTTACGCTAAAAGGGTTTTTGTTTTTCTGTATTTGTACAGACCCTTATAGTGTTATGGAACACAGCGCAGGCATTTTTTGTTGAACAGTAGCAACATTTTTACACGATTACTATATTCCCGGGTTTAACTTTTTTGCTAATACAAATGAAAATTACGCTGCAGGTGGAGTTGGTTGTTTTGTGAAAGAGAGTTAATTTTGTTAGTCCAGATGTCTTGAGAGTCTCCATTGAATTAAACAATGAAGTGTTTGTTTTGCTATGTGTCTATAGATTGCATATGTTCAATGTTTCGATGTTTATAACAGAATTTTCCGATCTCTTGGCAAAGCTTAAATCGAAAAACTTAATTTTTGTAGGTGATTTTATAATTAATATTTTGGATGATAGTGAAACCGTTTCAAGCTACCTTGCTTTACTAGCATCACATGGTCTAACATGTTTTATTAATGAACCAACTAGGACTGTTTCAAATAGCTGTTTAGATCATATCTATGGGCGTTTTAAAAATGTTGGGTATAATAAGTGTGAAAAATGTGTCTTCGATTTGATGATATCTGATCACTCTATGACTGGACTCATAGTTAACGTCTCAAAGGTTTGTAAAAATCCAAATTCATCCCATAGAAGAATGAAAGTTAACTTTTGTAAGCTTAAAAACAATCTGCGTTATGAGTTTTGGGAAGAGGTATATGCTTGTAGTGATGCTTCTACTGCTTACACATTCTTCATTAAAACTCTTAAGAATCATATTATAAGTTGTTCCTCATTTCTGCCCTCTAAAAAGTTTGTCAAAAGACTAAAACCCTGGATATCTAATGAGTTATTAGGCAAAGTTAAAGGTAAAAATAAACTAAGATTAAAATGTAATAAGTTTCCTAATAATTTGGGCCTAAGAAGGAAATATACAAAATTGTGTGTCGAAGGGGAATCTAAAAAACGAATGGAAAGTAGTTAACAACATTTTTAATAAAGTGAATTTTTCGAAAATACCTAATAATATTCGTGTAGATAACTGCGATGTGTCTGACAAACTCTTAATTGCTGACGCATTTAATAACTATTTTGCCAATATAGGCTGCAGTTTTTAAACTTGTCCAGCCCTATCATTTTGTTCGCTCTGTCCGACGATTTGTGAATGTTGTGAACTGTTGCAAAGTAGTAGTTTTGTTTTTCAGCCCATAACTCCTCTTGAAATTCTTAAAGTTATTGGTTCTTTAACTAAATCGAATTCTGGTGGAGCTGATGGCATATCGAGTTTTACCCTAAAACAAATTGCATGTTTCATTATGGATGTATTGGCTGATATATATAATCGTTGTGTGTTTGAAGGGATCTTTCCTGATGGTCTAAAAGGTGTAGAAGTCATACCATTGCATAAAAAAGGTTCTTCTGCTGAAATCTGCAATTATAGGCCCATTTCTCTTCTTTCTGTTTTCAGTAAAATATTTGAAAAGCTTATGAAAAATAGGATATTGTGTTTTTTAACTAAAACCAAGTTCTTTCATCCAGTTCAATTTGGATTTCAAAAAGGAAAGTCGACGGAAGATGCACTGTCATAGTTTTGTTCTCAAATTATGTCACACCTATATGGAAAAAAATGCACGGCGGGCTTATTTATTGATATAACCAAAGTTTAGGCGCCACCCGTGGAGAAAAAAACTGTACAAAAACACCAAACATCTTTCCTATCCTCTTATTCTTTCGAATAGTAAGTAGCGCCTAAACTCATGCAATGCAATACTTCATTGTTAAGTAGATACGAGTAGATATAATATTTATTTCTTATGGTTCCATAATACAGAAGAAGTTTTTCTGATTTATAAGTTTTACAGTATTCATAATAACTAAGAACATTTAAGAAAATTAAGTGACATTTTTTACTTTTATATACATAAGTAATAAAAATAGTGTTGAATGACACATCATTGGCTTATACAACATAAAAAGTTATGGGTGGGGTGACCCTTTAAGAAAAACCAACACAATGAAATCAGGAGTTCGAAAGAAAACATTAATTTTAAACGAAAGATTCAGAGGTAAGATGCAAGATACAGTATGAACAAGGAGATGCAAATAACAAAAGAGAAATTAAAATTTTACAAATCTTGAAAATGTAATTTGAAAGTAAACTAAAGTTTAAATTATCGGAATTAAATTAAACCAGAATATCAGAAATAATAGATTCTAAGCCAATATAGTCAAATCGTAAGAGCCAAATTTTGATTTGCTTTATAAATGGTCCAGGTATTGATAATGCTCTGATAGACTGCGGGAGTTTATTAAACAAACGATAAGACAAAATAGAATGAAAATTACGATAAACAGTGGTACGGAAATTGGCAACAGATAACATATTAGAGACGTTTACACGTAAATCATAAGTGGAAATGAGACGAAAATTGCGATTACCAGACTTCATGAAAAACGTTTTTAATACCTTGAAACAATACAAATGACGAACAGGAAGAATATTCAGGTCACAGAAAATTCCGTAATATATAACCTTAAAAAGCTTAGAAGAACATATATTTCGCAGGTAATAAAAATATCTAAGTGAACATCGCAAATACTTTTTCAGTAAGTTTGTATGAAACGAAAAACTCATTCTGGAGTCCAGGCTGAGTCCCAACTACTTGAAGTTGTCTACTGCTTCAATTAAAAAGCATTGATCACTGCAGATTACACTAGTACAGTAAGTGTGAGAGGAAAGACCGGATGTGCAATTGCAATTAGTCAGTTTGTATTTTTGACACTCAGGTGCGTGGAAGAACACATTTGCATCAAATTTGGCTGAGTGAGATAAATTGAAGAACATTATTTTAGTTTTGGAGCTAATAACTAATTGATGTTCAGCAAACCAGTGTCTCAAAAGATTGAGATCACAATTTACATCAGACACCAAGTTTAAAGGGCTGTTTGAACCATAAGAGAAACCTATATCATCCGCAAAGGCAGTAGGTAATCCTTTGAAGTCAAGAGAAAACAGTGAATTGATGTAGACTAAAAACAAAATGGGGCCCAAAACTGAGCCTTGTGGTACACCTAGATTAATGAACTTGACTTTGCTCCTTACTTCACCAATTTTTACTTGTTGTGATCTGTTTTTCAGATACGACCTAAGCCAATTTAGTGTGAAACCACGGAATCCGGATTTCTCAAGTTTCCTCAAGAGAATTTTATGATTAACCATATAGCATATGATTTACGTGTAAACGTCTCTAATATGTTATCTGTTGCCAATTTCCGTACCACTGTTTATCGTAATTTTCATTCTATTTTGTCTTATCGTTTGTTTAATAAACTCCCGCAGTCTATCAGAGCTTTATCAATACCTGGACCATTTATAAAGCAAATCAAAATTTGGCTCTTACGATTTGACTATATTGGCTTAGAATCTATTATTTCTGATATTCTGGTTTAATTTAATTCCGATAATTTAAACTTTAGTTTACTTTCAAATTACATTTTCAAGATTTGTAAAATTTTAATTTCTCTTTTGTTATTTGCATCTCCTTGTTATTTGCATCTCCTTGGCCTGCTGTCCCAGGCGAACCTAGATGAGCTGCTCTGACATATTCGGACAACAGGTTGTCTAGGAATTTCAAGGGTTAGTCAGGCCCCTTGAACAGAGATGGTGGCGGATGAACCGAAAGGCCAACGGCAGCGCTCAATCCCGTAGTGGATACTGATGGCCCCGTGTCCTAGGGGTATCTAATAAATTGGAACTGGCCCTCCAGGTTGGGGGTTGTGCTTTGGGTTAACTACCCACCCACAGAAAAAAAAGATTGTTACGAAACAACCAATAGCCTCGGAAAGGACTGATTTTATTGTTGACGACCCTGCTAAACGAAAAAAGGACAACGACGTTCGTATCTGCACCTGGAATGTGAGAACATTAAACAGGAGAGGTGCAGGCGAACAACTAGCGGAAGCCCTAAACTGCTACAAAGCAGACATTACTGCCATCCAGGAAATACGATGGGATGGGCCGGGCAAAAAGAGGATGAAAAACTGTGACATCTACTACGGACCGTGTTATAGTGAGCAGAAACAGCGACTATTCGGATGCGGATTTGTTATAAGTGCCAGACTTAGGCAAATGTTTCCAAGACATTAGCGAACGCATAGTAACAATCCGCATCAAGGCCAAATTCGCCAACATAAGCCTTATATGCGCTCACGCTCCGACGGAAGAAAAAGATGATATAGCTAAGGATTGCTTCTACGAGCTCCTTGACAAAACCTATGAGCGACTACCGAAGTACGATGTTAAAATCGTGCTGGGAGATTTTAACGCAAAGGTAGGAAGAGAAAACATCTTTAGAAGTATTGTCGGAAAACATAGCCTACACAACAACACGTCTGGTAACGGACTTAGGCTAATTGATTTCGCTACGGAACGAAATGCCACTATAGCCAGCACACGGTTTCCTCACCTCGATATCCATAAGGGGACATGGCGGTCTCCAGATCAACGAACGGTCAACCAAATTGATCACATTGCGATAGATAAGAGGCACGCATCCAGTATTTTGGATGTCCGAACATTCCGAGGAGCTAACATCGACTCGGATCACTACCTTGTAGCAGCCAAGGTAAGAATGCGGATATCCACCACGCCACAACAATCCAGAAATACTGTGAAAAAATTTAATGTCGGAAGACTGCAATCGCAAGAGACCGCCAAGACCTTCGCACAATGCGTATCCCTTAACCTCTCGATTAACACCATACCACCAGCATCGAATGTCGAAGAGCAATGGCAACGATGGCAACAGGCCATTAGATCAGCCGCAACTGATGTGCTAGGTTTCTCGCGCCCACCAGCAAGAAACCTCTGGTTTGATGAGGAATGCCGACAGATGCTCGCAGCCAAGAACGAGGCCTATAAGGCTAAGCTGCAGGTGAAGACGAGAGCTGCCATTGAGCTCTATAGGCAAAGAAGAAGGGAAGAACATCGGCTTTTCAGCAAGAAGAAAAAAGAGCAAGAAAAGCGCGCGATCGAGGATATAGAGAGGTGCCACTCCAGGAACGATGTTCGCAAGTTTTACCAAAGTGTAAAACGTCAAAGCCAAGGATACAAGGCTCGAACAGAATCCTGTCGAGATGAACAAGGAAATATTGTAGCTGAGACACAGTCGATGCTGAGGATATGGAAGAACCACTTCTGCAGACTGTTAAACGGCGATGACGAACAACATTCCGCTGTCAGGCAGAACGAACCATTCAATATTGGCAACGACAGCGAAAACTGCCAACCACCCGACCTGAGTGAAGTGAGGATAGCAATATCTAAACTCAAGCTTAATAAGGCTGCCGGAAATGACGGCCTTCCCGCTGAGCTCTATAAGGCCGGCGGAGATGACTTGGTAAGTAACATCCACCAACTCATAAGCCAAATCTGGTCGGATGAAAATATGCCTGAAGAATGGAACCTCAGCATCGTTTGCCCGATCCACAAAAAAGGAGACCCTCTGAACTGCGCCAACTACAGAGGCATAAGTCTCCTCAACATCGCCTACAAGATCCTATCTGCCGTAATATGTGAACGCCTGAAACCGTTTACCAACAACCTGATTGGCCCTTATCAGTGTGGTTTTAGGCCAGGAAATTCCACAACCGATCAAATTTTCACACTTCGGCAGATCCTGGAAAAAACTCAAGATGTCCAAATCGATACCCACCATCTATTCATCTATTTCAAAGCCGCATATGACAGCATTTATAGAGACGAACTGTACAGAGCCATGTCTAGTTTTGGTATACCGCCCAAACTCGTCCGTTTGTGTAGGATGACGATAGAGAATTCTCGCTGCTCTATCAGGATCCGAAACGACCTCACCGACACATTCGATACCAAAAAAGGATTTAGGCAAGGCGATGCGCTGTCATGTGACTTCTTTAATCTGATTCTTGAGAGGATTGTGCAAAACTCCAAAGCCAACACCAGAGGCACAATTTTCCAAAAGTCGGTGCAACTACTAGCATACGCTGACGATATTGACATCATTGGTAGGACTCAACGTGATGTCATAGCCACGTTTGCTAGTATAGAGAAGGAAGCGGCGAAAATGGGTCTAGCAGTAAATGAGGGTAAGACTAAGTATATGCTGTCATCACGAAAGGACTCACAACATCGACGAATTGGACAGAACGTCACAATTGACAGATATAACTTTGAGGTAGTACGGGACTTTGTCTACCTCGGCTCCGCTATTAACTCTGACAACAACATCTCGTCAGAAATTAAACGAAGAATTACTCTTGCCAACCGCTGTTTCTTCGGGCTAAGAAGGCAATTTAGTAGTAAAGCCCTCACTCGAACTACTAAGTAGATCCTATATAAGACCCTGATCATCCCAGTCCTGCTCTACGGCGCTGAAGCATGGACCGTATCAAAAGCGGATGAAGAAATCCTTGGTAGATTCCAGAGGAAAGTTCTTCGAAAAATCTTCGGTCCCGTTTGCGTTGACGGGCTATGGAAACGAAGATTCAACCAAGAACTATACGAGCTGTACAGCGACATGCCCCTGGTCAAAAAACTCCGCATTGGACGTTTAAGATGGCTAGGACATGTAGAACGAATGGACACCAATACTCCGGCTCGCAGAGTCTTCGATTCCCAGCCAGACGTCGGACGCAGTAGAGGAAGACCTCGCCTTAAGTGGCGCGCACAAGTGGAAACCGACCTCAACCAACTTGGAGTGCGCAACTGGAGGCAGTTAGCTAAGGACCGGGCTAATTGGAGAGGCATGTTGGTTGAGGCCCAGGTTCATTCCGGACTGTAGCGCCACTTAAGTAAGTAAGTAAGTAAGTATCTCCTTGTTCATACTGTATCTTGCATCTTACCTCTGAATCTTTCGTTTAAAATTAATGTTTTCTTTCGAACTCCTGATTTCATTGTGTTGGTTTTTCTTAAAGGGTCACCCCACCCATAACTTTTTATGTTGTATAAGCCAATGATGTGTCATTCAACACTATTTTTATTACTTATGTATATAAAAGTAAAAAATGTCACTTAATTTTCTTAAATGTTCTTAGTTATTATGAATACTGTAAAACTTATAAATCAGAAAAACTTCTTCTGTATTATGGAACCATAAGAAATAAATATTATATCTACTCGTATCTACTTAACAATGAAGTATTGCATTGCATGAGTTTAGGCGCTACTTACTATTCGAAAGAATAAGAGGATAGGAAAGATGTTTGGTGTTTTTGTACAGTTTTTTTCTCCACGGGTGGCGCCTAAACTGCTTAGGGAGATTTGTATTTATGTGTGTATTCAATTTTAAAATCATGGCGCTGGCCGGGGTTCGAACGCACGACCTGCCAATCAATTAGTGAATACACTACCATCGCACCTGCGTGACGCGTCATCTTTTCTATAGCTAAACACAGATGAACCGTAGCAAAAAAAATAAAAAGTAGTTTTTGTGTGAAAAATAACTTCAATACCTTAATTGGGTTACTGTCAATATTTAAGCAATAAAAATGGCAAATTATTTTAAGGATATAACAAAATTGTACTAATTGTCCAGTCACCGATTATGAAAAAGTTATCTCTGTGAAGTCCCGTAGGACAAAATGGAATTTATCACTTTCAATCCTCCTACTGAAACACACAGCTCCTGTAAGTTAACATTGATTCTATAGTTTTTTTTTTGATTATCTTGTAATTACAAATTGGAGTCCATTGAGAGTTGATGCTCTCGTCAGAGAATAACTTAATTGGTATAATCTGGAAGCGAAAGGGAAGAAATAAGAAACGAAAGCAAGCATTTGATGAAATAGTCAAATATTAATATAGTTAAAAGTAAGAAGTCAGAAGTATCTTTGCTTGTTCAATTAAGGATATCATTGAGAATGAAATACAAAACAAGCAAATTTTAGTTTCAAAACTAAAGAGATTAGTCCCTACGTTTTAAATGATCAAATTTCGGGTTGTATTCCCCCGGCAGATTAGATGACAGAGGTGTAAGAATACCTTATTATAGGAACAAATTTAGATTCCAGCTATTTCATATTTAACAAAGAGCGTTAGGAATTTGTTGGTCCCCCTGAGGGAAGGAGCACATTCATTTTCAGCCCCTTACACACTTTCCAGCGTTGTCTTATTCGGTCGATGGGACTGTGAGGAGTTCTCATCTAGTTTTCGCGTCCTAGTATACCTCTGGAGGGAGGCAACATCAGGCTCATTAGTAGGGGATTCTAAAAAGAATAATTGATAATCAATTAAAAACCTTGCCCTATTAGCTACACTGCGACCTCAAAGATCTTTTGTGTCAAAGGGGTGTCTTAGCCTCGAAGACGAATGACCTCCCTAGTAAAAGAAACTACGTATTTTCTAGCAGAGTTTCGTAGCTCCGCCCGTTAACGCATCTCAGTGTTAAAAGCGCGTCGTCTCAACCAATGGAAAGCCGGACATTCACAGAGAATGTGTCCAGATGTTTCCTCGCCCTCCATGCAGAACCTATCTTTGGTCCCCGGACTTAGGTCCATTTTGTTGAGATGATATATCAAGCCGCAGTGACCAGTGAGAAAGTCAACCAGCTTTCTAATATTGTCCTTATTCAGCGTAAGGGTTTTCTTATAGGAGTTGGGTCTTAGTCGTTTGAATCTTCTTAAACCAGTGACACTTTCCCAATGTTTAAGACGAAGCTGTTTTTTTTTATTAATTTGCTTACGCTAACGGGGTTTTACCGTAAATGTTACAGTACCCTTATTGTGCCATTAACACAGCGCAAGCATTTGTCAACAGCAAATGGCACCTAGCGATGTCATATTTCATTGCATGCTTTTCGGTGCCAGTTGCTTTAGAAAGAATAGATAGACAGGAAAGAAGTATTTTGGTGCGGTTGTATGGTTTTTCTGCACGGGTGTTGTCTAAGTTGCTTAAGGAGATCAGGTTTTACATATATTCAAAATAAAGTAATGGATTTGGCCGGAATTTAACACACGACCTTCCAATCACTAAGCGAATACACTACTACTGCACCGTTGCCACCCGTTCCGATTCTTTAATTAGCCCCAAGGGAGCAGCCCAATTGAATCTGCAATAAGGTTCTAGTCTAAAGAACGCAGATGCAAATCCCGCTCTGGCAAGCTAGTCTGCAGATTCATTGCCTGCTATACTACCTTGGTAACCAGGCACCCATCCGAGTTTGAACTTCTTGCATTCTGCCAGATTTTGCAAGGCCTCGTACCAGTTTTTCACAGTCAAAGAGTTCATTGTATTGGACGACAATGCCTGTAGCGCTGTTTGACTATCTGAAAAGATGTGTATGTTAGCGCCTTTAATTCCCTTATTGGAGTTTAAAACAGTGCAGATCTCAACGGCATCGACTTCTGCCTGGAATACTGTCTGACACATTCTAGGTATTGAGACTTTGTTGTTGGGTCCAAAGACACCAGCTCCAATTCCAGATTCCATTTTCGATCCGTCGGTGTACCATACCAGACTTCTCGGGTCCAGTACTGGAATACCCTTGACCCTTTTAGAACGGTCCAATATTTCTACCTCAAATAATCTCTCAAAACTTTATTTCCCAACCATTAAGTCAGGGATGGTGTAGAACATGTCTCAGTTTGAGTTAAGTATTTTAAGGTAACGGTCGAGGGCATTTGGATTATACTAGTATTAAAGCTGCAGCTTAATAGCGCATTAAGCAGGCAATGAAGAATTGTAAAGGTGAGCGCCCAATTATAGCTTCAAGTGCTACCGTTGGGCAGGTGCCCATAGCAGCTCTTATACCGAGACAGGCAATACGTTGAAGCTTCAGGAGCTTGTTTACCGTTGTTCGTTCAAGTACTTTCGACGAACATACGATGGGGGTGGAATGGGTCAAACAATCATAGTATACAACCCGTGTATCATTTTGGAGTTAAGACTAAGCTCTGCCATAGGTAGGTAGGTATGTAGGTTTGGCGGTTTGATAAGACAAACCCAATTATCACCGAGTGCCGTTTTGTTACCACAAACTCACCTAAACCTGGGTATTATCGATTGGTGGGGGAGGCTAAATCCAACCTGCGGAATTCAGGAAAGTTATCAGTTCCTCGATACTTTTCTCGGAGACTTCCTCAAGTGTATTGAAGAAAGGGCTTCCCAATGTTCGTAGTCTGGTCCTAGCTAAAGCCGGACAGGTGCATAAAAAGTGAATTAGGGTTTCTTTTTCAGTTGTCACTTTGCAACTGCGGCAGTGTGTATTGTATGGGATGCCCAGCTTGGCCACATGGTCACCTATAGGCCAGTGTCCCGTGATGATCGCTGTTGTTCTTGCAAGTTCTGCCATACAGGCGTCTATATGCCCAAATGGCTCTAGTAGCACGTTCCGTGGCGGACTTGTTCTTAAAAGGATGGTAGACGCCAACTTTAACAAACAGATGCCCCAACTCGGAAACAATAAGCGTCCCAAACCCGATCAAGTCCTTCAGTCAAAACATCAAACTTGTTTAAGCAACTTCATTACCTACTTAATTTTCGTTCACCCTAAGATTTTAGGAGCTTTTGTTGAAAATTAGCCTGTTCGGACATGAAAGCTTCCGCCAAGCAGTCACTAGGATGTAAAGATGTTGTATAAGCGATTTATGCAACACTCAGACTAATTAATCCAACAGCTGACACCATCTTTTTATTCTGCATTATTTGGCAGTGCATCATACAAACACCTACTCCCGAGTCCCGTTACCGTTTACAAATGGTGGAAATTTATTTCCAAAATCAGTGTTGAGGAAAAACTATTTATAGAGTGCTTCCCCATTTTCCATTTGTCAAAATAATCGACCAACTGAGTCGGCTATTTGAAACTTAATTAATTAAGCCCCACTGACGATGCGATGCCACCGTCATCGTGCGAAAGAACTTGACCTGTGCCAATTAAATTTGTGGAATTAGAATTGGTTTACACGCTTACAACTTTGGATTGATGCGAGAATGAAAGCCCAACGATCATTGTTTGCATCTTGAGTTCAGTGATTTTGCGCTTGAACAGTAGATTGGGCAATAAGCAAGAAAGACGCATTTGGAGCCAGAAAATACAAAGGTGATAAATCAGATACCGATGCACCCCGAAAATGCACGGTTTTGTTCGGTTAATGGGCCGGAGGTTTCATCGGACCGTACTAACATAAAAATTAATAAAATCGAACCGTCGCCAAAGGCGTCCGCTATAGAGGTATGATCAACAATTTTTTGATTCCAAAGCACGTCAACATGGTCTGCAGAACATTTACTTTTAACAGGATGGTACCACATGCCATACTGTCGGCAAAACTATTGAGTTATTGATGGAAGTGTTCGATGACAGCTTGATCTCCATGAATGGACGGTGCCGTGACATAACCCCAAGCGTCATAAGCCCAAATTTTAGCATTTGGTATTATGACACATTGGAAAAGCGTCATAAGGCCAATTTGGTTTTATGATACTTTCGCTTAGTGCTGTTTTCAACAATTTGCCCTCGCACCTACCCCAAATCAAACAGTGACCCCAAGCAGGGGGGTTGCAGGGGGACAGTGTGTTTTCATGCCGCTGTACTATTTTCTGTGGGGTATTAAAAGTGGTTGGTTTAAACGACAAGCCAGCGACGATTCCTGCTCTAGAAGTCAACATCGAACACAACATTCGTGAGAAACACCCTCAAATCCTCGAAAAACTTATCCAAAATTGGAGCTCCAGGACACTATCGGGGTGACAGGATGGATGGGTTATGAAATTAATTATTTATTGATTAAGAAAACGATGGCTCATTTGCTCAACTTTTGTTTGTTTTATTTTGATTTCGAATCCTGTTGCTCTTAAAAAAAATCCTCATAAATGAAAAGGGTATAAAATTATTGTGAATGCTTACGATTGGTTGCCGCATATTATAGCATTCATCGTCAGGAGCTCTCGATGGCCGAATTCGGGATCCCGGCAAAACTGATCCAGTATTGTCGCGTAACACTTGAAAACACGCGGTGTAATGTGCAGTTTGGAAGCAGCTCTTCCGAATCCCTCCAAACTTGAACCGGATTTCGGCAAGGAGATGCGCTATCTGGTTGGATGACAATTCCAGACACGGATGGTGAACCTGATAAGGTCAATCAGGAGACTCCCAACAAGTGAGGATATCGCAACAGACGGACAGTTGGGAACACAATCCAAACATGTCTGCAACGGCGAAGTTGTGTTAACACTTCCTATCACACCACCCAGCACACGGACGGTCTGACCGCAAAGCGATCGCAAAACGAACTGCTTTCGAACACAGAGGGATGGTCTGAGAAGCAATTTAGGAGGGCGGGAGGACGGCCCTCGTGATGACAATTGCGCCCGAACTACCAAAGTCACGGTAGGGTGTTACGATCGATGGGGGAATGGATGACGCTCCCTTTTAATCCAACTCCGTCGAGGGAACAAAGACGGAGCATCCAGGGAATGCGGGCAGACAGCCATGTACACGCACCCCAACCCACCATGGTAAACATAATGCGCACCTCAAAACACTTAGTCAAACAGCACAAGCTTTGAGAAACTACCAAAGTTATCAATACCCCAAGATCCGCAAAGAAAAGTGATCCAAGAAAACTCTGAAATGTTGTCAAGACCTCTAGTGATGGGCAAATGTCGAAGTGTGGGCACATCAGAGCATTATCGGGACCATGTCAGCCAACTTATGTAACGATTACAAAATGTAGGGAAAGGGGAAACTAACTACTAACAGGGTGCAGCTAAATTTGCGAATGTGCGTGAATGGCTTTGGAAAGAACTGCGGTTGATAATGTCCGAGCGACAGATGAATTATCGAGTGGGAGCCGTTGGTTCCACTGCCCAAGTATGTGTTAGTATGGGGGAGTAGGAAACAGTTGACTTCAGCTCCACAACTGAATTGTTAAGTAACAAATGTCGTTAGTCCTGTTTTCCCAGGTGTTGCATGAATGTGTGAGAGGGACACTTTGCGGCCGTGTGGACAAATAATTTTCGGAAACCACTTGCTGGGACCAGCGAGTACAAAATACGCATTTTTCAGTTTCACCCGGTCTCACAATTTTCCTACAAAACTTATAAGGGTAATTTAAAGCGGAACAAGTGGAGTTTTGATCATAAAATTGAGAAACAAAAGGTAATTCAAAGTTGTTGAAAGTTTTTTTTTCTTTTGTTAAACTTTTTATTTTGCCTAATTTAAGACTTTGCACTTCGAATTTTTATCGCACCATAAATATCCGCGGTGTAAGGCGACATTGATACCTCCCAGTGGTATTTGTGTGGCCCATTTGAACTTTCGTTTAAAAGCCAATTTATTCTTAAATTCCCCGGAGAACTATTTAACAGCTCCGAGTATTTGGTTTATTGTGTGGATCGCTTCGATGTCAACAACACAAGAGGAGGCGTAATTCGCGCTTTAAATTTATTTACAAAATGGATTTCATGTTCCTTTTTGAAATATTTTTAATAGAAGAGGATTATTATAAGTAGTTCCAAATAAGTTTATTAATTACGATTTCAAATTGTTGCCTGTAATAAAAATCAATATACTAGGATGCGCACAAGGAGGTTACTATTTTCGAGTTAACAAACAGGTTGCCAGCAAGTTTAAATGTGAATTCAAAGTAGAAAATAAGGTAACTTCCATAGCAATGGAAATACTTTCTCAACGATTTATCATCGCCCCGGTATTGTTTAATTTCATTTTTTTTTATAATTTGCTTACGCTAAAGGGATTTTTTCTGTTGTTTCAGTACCCTTATAATGCTAAGAACACAGTGTAAGCTACTTGGTATTAGAAAGAATAGAGAGATAGGAAAGAAGTGTTTGGGTGCAGTTGTAGGGTTTTTCTCCACGGGTGGTGTCTAAGTTACTTAGGGAGATTACGATTTCATGTATTCGGTATAAAGTAATGGACTTGGCTTCGAACGCACGACCTTCCATTCCGTAAGCGAATTCACCATTGCCACTTGCGAGGTGAAATTAAATCTGCTCACGGAATGGAACGAAAATCAAGGAACTCAATAATAAATACGAGTGGAAGAAAAATGTTGGGACTCATGGATTCAATTGGGGTTAGACTACTAAATGGATGCAGTTAATCCGACATTAATGATCAATATACCTACTCGTATATGGATCATCTCCCCATTGTTATGATCGATCTGGATTCAATTCGTAGCGATGACATGCAAATTATGGAACTCCTTCCTAAGATAAAATGGGATAAAACTGTCGCAAACACTCTAATATTAATTGAGGAAACTTGTTCAGCGAATGTGCAAGTTTAAATTGGGCACCGTTATACACAACCAATGAAACATCTAGACAAGTTGATTTCTTCCACTCAAATATTCTCTACCTTTTTAATAAGTATGTACCGCTAAAAACTAAAAAGACACGAAATGGGAATAATCCATGGTTTAACGAAGAAGTCCGCGACCTTATCAGATCTAGAAATCTTTTATTTTCCAGGTGGAAAAGATATAAATGTTCTAGCATCTACGATGAATTTAAACGCACCCGTAATATGGTAACTGCTTTGATCCGTACCAACAAAAGGACCTTTTATGAAAATAAATTTAAAGCTAGTGATTCCAGCAATCTTTTCTGGAACAACATTCTCCAAATAGGCATTAATAAAGAAAAGCATATTGTACCGCATAAAGTAAATCTCAATAATCTAAATGCACAATTTGTCCTACCGATTATTTCCACGGCAGTTTCGAATATTAATATTCCAATTGGAAGCATGAATTGTGGGTTTTCATTGTCCTGTCTTGATGAGGTATGTGTAGGTGAGGTGTAGCAATTCTTAAGATCAAATCCAAAGCTATAGGCTCGGATAAAATGAACCCGGACTTTATAAAAGTCTTACTACCAATAATTTTACCTCATATCACACATATATTTATTACAATATTAAAACATCAACATATCCTAATAGCTGGAAAATTGGCAAAATTGTTCCACTCCCAAAAGCTAATAGCAATGATTTTAGACAAATTACTATCCTTCCTTTCCTAAGCAAAGCTTTCGAGATTATTGTAAGTAGACAAATTAAGACTTATATGAGAAGAAGTTAATTACTAATTTACAATCGGGTTTCCGTGCGAATCATAATTGCACCACAGCTCTGATTAAGGTGTGCGAAGATATACGCGAGGGTCTAGACCTGAATATGATGGGCTGTATTGTATTTTTAGATTTCTCCAAAGCATTTGATTGCGTTGATCAAAGCATCTTGTTGCATAAGCTTAAGATACAATTTGGTTTCGACGATTGTTTTTGTAGGTTATTAAAATCATGTTTATCCGATCGATATCAGTACGTCATACACCGAAATGAATGGTGTTCCTCAAGGCTCCGTATTAGGGCTGCTATTACTTTCATGTTTTATAAACGACATTGCGGTGAGTTTCTTCATATGTAATCATCATATATATGCAGACGATGTGCAACTATATTTGATGTTTCCGGAATCAGATATAAATCGTTCCATATCCGCAGTAAATCAAGAACTCGATAGAGTTTTTTCTTGGTCCAAAACAAACAGACTTCAACTTAACACAAACAAAACGAAAGCTCTGATTATCAGCGGAACCCACCATAGCTGCGTGACGCCACAACTTCTTCTCAACAACTATCCAATTGAGTGCGTTGAAAAAATAAAAAAAAACTTAGGAATCCATTTCACCCGAAACTTGACGTGGAACTTTCATATATCTAAAATCGTTGTGAAAATCAACGTATCATCCGGTAGGTGCTAAACTTAAGCTAGTCAAGACCTTTCTTCTGCCTATAATTCTTTACGGTTGTGAAGTTTTCTCCAATATAGACTCCGAGTCCAAACGAAAATTAAATGTAGCCTACAATAGCTGCGCTAGGTACATCTTCGATATAAACAGACATGAACACATCTCCGGTTACACCCAACGAATTACTGGCTGTTCCCTAACAGCCCTTTTAAAATATCGGACCATTCTATTCCTACACAAAATCATTACCAAGAAAATACCAGAATACTTATACAATAAAATTAGAATGGGGCGAACCCACAGAGCTATGCAATTAATCCCACCAAGTCATAAGTACATATTTGGTCACTTCACGGCAATTTTTTGTTCATGCCATTCAACTGTCAAATTTGTTATCTCTACACATCAAGCGATCATATGGTAACAACACTTTCGCGACACACATTTTTCAATACTACGCAGAGATGTTCTAGTGCATCGACGTTACCTTTCCTGTCAACCCCCTCATATACTATTTTTCCTCCTTTGCTAAGCCTTTTATCGCACTGCGTGCTTTTCTTTTCCTTTTCTTTTTCATTTTCTTTTCTTTTCTTTTTCATTTTCTTTCTTTCTCCATTATCTTTTTGAAGTAAAACCTCTTTACACACGCTTGACTTGAGGAGTAAGCTGGTGAATGCGACACGGAAGTGTAAACCAATGTAGACTTCCGGCGTAACGGAAGTGTAGACAAACGTAGCCTTCCGGGTTAACGCAAGTGTAGACAAACGTACACTCTTTTGTCACAACCCATAAAATTCAGTCGGCGGAAAGGTTCGTGGAATGGGTAAACAACCTTGAATCTCCACCAAGCTCATCATCTATCCAAACCGATCCAAAGGAGAAAGCTATATCTAAAACAGTTGCCGGCAGATGGAATTTACCGGAAGTGAGTAAAGTCATTGTGTCGAATCGCAGTTCATTAGTTGGAAATATAAAGCGGCACCGTCATCGTCAGATTTTCAGGTCGGACGGCAAAAAACCAAAGTTAGAGCTAGGGAGCTGAAATAATGTAGACTCTCCAGGGCCCTTGATGCTCATGTGTAAATATTTTAAAAATTCGCCCACTGATACGCCCACAATTTAAAAAAAAAAATCAAAGTTAGAGCTAGGGAGCTGAAATTTATAATATAGACTCTCCAGGCGCCCTTGATGCTCATGTGTAAATATTTTTAAAATTCGCCCACAATTTAAATTAGATGGAGCGAAAGAAGTGTGGTCTTAAGCACACTCATTTTTTCCTTTATTTATTTTGAATTATTTCATAGTTTCTTATAACAAAGCATGTACAATTTTTTATTAGATTTTATCTGTTTGTAACATGAATTTAATGGATTAATAAATCTAAATCTAAACTTCAATAAGAACAATCTCACCAATCGGGTGTTCAAATTTGACGTATATCATAAATTGAATTGGCCACTTTTTATACATCTATTAGATTACACCAAAGTTTTTTCAAGTATGAAGTAAATACCTTCCCGTTAGCTAAAATGGATCGGTACACTGTTGAGCAACGTGTTTTTATTATTAAAACTTATTTTAAATATGGTGAAAGTTTTGCAGAAATTGAAAGAAAATTTCGTTCAAAATACGGTAGAGAAAATGCTCCGTCAAACCATGCTAATAAAATTTATCGTTTATAAATTTGAAGAAACTGGTTCGGTTCAAGATCAAAGAAGTAAAGCCTATCGTCGTAGTGGCAGTGGCGGACTAAGCCCGTCAGAGGCCCGGAGCGGCAAAGCAGAATGAGGCCAGACAGCTTTAAAAAAAATGTAGTTTTACAAGATTTTTATTCAGTTCACATTTGTATGTATAAATAAGTGTTTATGTTTATTTCGTTAAAATCCGGCAAGTGAAATTTAAATTCGAATTAAATTATTTAGGCTAAATAAACATACATACCTACAATATTGAGTAGATATGGGTGAGGAAAATAAAATACGAATCGATTGACAAAAAAATTAGATAAAATAAATCAAAGATAGTTTTTTTTTGTAGCGTGTTATATGTGTTTTCGTGCCTTCAATTTACTGAACTCCTCAATAACTTCTGTGAAATCGATATCTTTGGAAATTTTTCTTTCTATTGAAAGCACGGCTGGATTAACCAGTCGCTCTTGATCCATTATAGATCGAATATAATTTTTAATTAGTTTAAGTTTCGGAAATCTCCTCTCGCATGATGCAACCGAGATGCAAATGGTCAAGAAGTATTGAAGCATGAGCGATATACAGGGTAACGATTCACTGAAGTCACATTTTATTATAAATTGAAGGATTTGGGGGCCCCCAAGACCGAAGGCCCTTCCGCCCCCTGGCTAGTCCACCACTGCGTAGTGGTCGTTGAGTGAAAATATTGCAGCTGTTAGCAGAGGTGTCGCTGAAGAGTGAATACCCAAGGACGTCAATTCGTCGTTGTTCGCAATCACAGCTATTAAACCTTAAACCAACAACTTTGTTTAACATTTTGCACAAATATCTGCATGTAAAGGCTTACAAAATACAGTTCACACAAGAATTAAAGCCAACTGACCACGCATTGGGTTGGCAAAGCAGAAGCAATTTATCTTCACCGACTTTTTTTACTTTTTGGACATAACCTCGCCACAAAGGAAGAAAAAGATTTATTAAATTTATACACCTACACTGCCTTACGAGTAAGTAAAGTTTAAAAGCCACTTCAGCCAAGTCAAACTAAGATACATAAATCCAAGTCAACTCAACTCATTTTCACTGCAAGCAAACATCCTCCTCGTCGCTTAATAGCACTTTGGAATTTGCAATCGAATATTGCACTCAAATGTGAATGTACAACTATACATTCTGACACTAGTACAATATGACATTTCGATAGTGCACTTAACTTAACAGCTGAATTCAAAAGCACAAAATGATAAATGCATGAAACGTGCACAATCCCATTTCACAAATTCCATACACCGAAACTCACTTCTCTAGTTTCACAAAATCCACATAAAGGATAAAAAAAGAGAAGCAATCCATACAACAAAAACGATATGCGAAAAACTTACCTAAAAATCGATAGGCACCATGCACAGCCAAATATCCCTGAAACAGTGTCAGCAATACTCCATACCAGATCGACCACAGCGAATTCAAATGCAAATAGTTCTTGTGATCCTTGCCGTAGGGCGGCTGCTGGTGCTGTAGATATTTGGCGGATTTTCTCTTAGAGTTGGGATAATTTGCATTGTGATGACTGTGATTACTGCTTGTCGTCGTAATGACAGAATTGGTAATACTTGAGTTCAGACTAGGACACGCCTTGCCCATTGAGCCGGCTGAGGTGTTCAGAATTGACCGGGACGATGCTGATGATGACTTCTTGTTGCCGCCGACTTCGTTATTGTTCTCGTAACCAACCAGGGAACCAGTTATTGACATTGTGTCGCAGTCTTGATGTGGTTAGGTGCTTTAGTTGGTTATGCTAGCGTTGCTCATCGGAAGAACACAATTTGTATCGGGGTGACAGTTGATTTTGTTCCACTAATGTTTCCACGACGATTATATGCGTTTTGCATGATATGAAATGTTTTTTTGGTTCATTGGTTGTGTTTTTTTTAAATATGCTGGCGGAAGTATCTGAAAAAAGAGGAAATAATGCCATTAAAATAAATGAGCACCATCATCTAAATTACTTTGGGGGAATTTTCTTGTTCCAAACCAACTGAAAACTACTTTATTAAAAAAATTATTATTCCCAGACATTAAAATTTTTTTTAATATCTTCTATATAGAACTTTTGTTGCAATATAAATGTTTGGTATACGTACCTATACGAGTACATAGTCAAATCATATAAAACAAAAAAGTTTTGCACGCTTCGCTCAGCAACCGTCGTAGAACATCGGGAGCAGTTACTTTCACCCCGAATGTGCTGTCATTATTTCAAATTTCTGTTCGTCTATGCGGTTTTGGCGAAATGCAAAATACCACGGATGTGCTTTTAAAAAGTTAATGTGCAGTTCGTAGCAGAAGGCATTCTAATTTTCATAATGAATAAGGGAAAGAAAATTGAATGTACTTGTGCTTTGCACATCTATGTACAAGTTAAATATTAAAAAACGGAAAACAGTTTTTTTTGTAAAGTTATAAACACGTAAACTTTATTCTCACCTTGTTGAAGTTTTGAGAAAATGTTATTTGAATAAATATGGGTGAAAACATAAGCGGAGTCCACTTGCGCAAACTGTTGGATGAAATGACCTTTGCATATCCCTGGCATTGGGTTGAGAATCCTTGTGAATTTTCGATTAATTTTTAGTTCTAACAAAATGAACAAAATTTCAAAATTTTGTCAAAACGCCCTTAAAAGTTGCAGTGGCAAAAACATCCTTAAGGCGCATTGTTAAAAAGGACATTGTCAACTTATTTTGCTTTAAATGTTGTTTATGCTTTTTAGGCAATGAATAAAAAAAAACAACGTTTTCGCCAAAAGCGTTGGCTTTGTGTGGGCGAATTGTGTCCGTGACTTGCATTGAGGCCCTCAGAGAGTATGTGTCCCAAATTTCCTGTTTCTAGCTTTCTAGCTGGAATTTCATAGCCCTAAAATTGGTGACGGACATGACTAGATCGACATAACCTTCGATGATGATCTGATCACAAATAGTAGTCACTTTTATGGGTCTACGATCGTCGATCGATAAAGTTACAAACTATATCCAAGAAGGCTATGAATTCTTCATGAATTAAGTAAGCAAAGTCATTCGTAACAATTCACAATATTGCAAATTCAGAATTAGGAGTTCTTCATTCTTAATATGCCGAGGATATGTCGGAAAATAAAAAGAATACTGTCAAATAAAGGTCATCTATTGCAACTTTTAAAAAAACATACTTTAATCTTGGACTCCATTGTCAATATCATCAGAGAGGGTCAAGCAGACATGGCCAAAAGATACAAGTTACTTCAAACTCATTTTGATCAGCTCTTCAACCGTATAAAGATGTTAAGTTGCTGAGTTGCTGATCGTCTCTCGTCGTCGTTACCGTCAACAGTTTTCGCGACCATACGGTTTTTCGAAAAAATAGAAAAAAACACAAATTCGCGCAGTGTCGGTTTCAGTGCAAAAAAAACAACAGCGTTGGGTATTCCATCGTGCCCCATCCCACTCCATAGCTGTTGCTTTTGCTTGGCTATTGCAAGTGCCGTACGATTTTCGTATGTGCACTTGTTATGGTTGGTTAGAGGCAGCATCTTGCGGATAGCGGGTAGTGTGGTGTTGATTTTGTTGATGGACCAAAGCAAATTGCCGTACGGCCATAACACCTGCAGTCAATTGTTTTGGAAATCCAACGTGCATCTTCACTTCACGTCACTGCTAAGCAGGGTTGCCATTTTTTTTTTGTGCCAAGTCGGGATTTTGGAACTTTTTGAGTGAAAACAGCGGGATTCTTTCGTCGAAAGCGGGACATAGTAAAAAAACGTACATAATCAGAAGTTTTCAAATATTTATCTTTTCATTTGAATTAAAATTACGTTTACGTGACAATAGATAGCAAAAATAGCCATAGAAAATGTATTTTAATAAAAATATAATATTTTAAATCAGATGCACCCAGAGTTGCACAAAAGTTAGCTTAACTAATAACTAAAAAGCTACAACTAAATTAGCTGTAGTTTCTTTGAACGTACATATCTAAACCATAATTTTAGTTGTAGTTGCCACAAATTTTGAACCTAAATTAGTTATTAGTTGCGAAGTGTAACTATGCGTGTTTAGTTGTGAAAAATTAGTTGTCAGAGTGTAACTAACATTTTAGCTTTTTAGCTATCGAATAAACACAACTAATAATTTTTTTCAAACAATTTAACCCGAAAGGGCTTACAGGAACAGAAGCGATTCTTTTATTTCGTTATACATTTTCTAGTTTTAATTATGTTTAATTTTAGAGATTATTATGTCCTTACGAAACACGGGGAAATAGTGTGGAAGTCGATTTTTCTTCGATAAGTTTTGAATAATTGAGGTTGTATAGCTTGAAGTTTGTTGTACATCAGTTGAAGGTAAGAGGTAACCGATGGCCGATTGAAGAATGCCACTTTTAGTTGTCATAAGGTCAGAATCCAGTTACCAAGAGGTCCTTGCAACAACAAAAAAGGTCCTTAATAGTCGAAAACAGGATATTTTTCCAAAATGTCATTAGAATCCGCACGATATATCTGCGTTCAATGTTATTTGACTAAGAGTTCTTTGGAACAACAAAAAGGTCCTTAAAAGTCGAAAAAAGGATATTTTTCCAAAATGTTTGTTGTTTCTAGGACCCCTTATTCAAAAAACATTGAACTCATATATACCATGCCGTTGCTAAAGACATTTTGGGAAAATATCCTTTTTCGGGCTTAAAGGATCTTTATTGTGGCTCCAAGAACCTCTTTGTAAAATAACATAATGTAAAATAAAAGGGACATTCAATCAATTTTTATTTTAAGCGCAATATAAATCCCAATAAATTATCGCCATTATAGCAATACAATAAATTTTAATTTAGTTATCAGTTATTACCTAGACAGCTAAAAAGCTACAGCTAAAAAGCTAATCAACTTTTAGTTGTCATCCGCAATAACTTTGGCTACCTAGCGAGCTTAGTTACACAACCTGCAACTAATAGCTAATAGCTAAAATTAGTTGTCATTATGATAACTAACCACCAAATCGATTGCATTTTTAGCGCAGCTAATTTAACTACGTTAGTTACTTAGTTATGGCGTTAGCTAGATAACAAATTAGGTAGCTAACGTGCAACTGTGGATTCACCCTATCGTTAAATAGATGAGTCTTATTCGTCTTCAGAATAAAAAGAAAACAGAAATCAAAATCAAAAAAGTTGTATTCATTAGAAAAATATGGCGTTTTAAACAATAGTCTGTGGAGTGAGTGTTACAAATTGCAACTTACAATAAGAGAATAATTATTTATAAGAATTACTTATTCATGATATTTCATGAATATGTAATTCTGGGAAAAAAGCCTTCAGGAAAGCAGTTTGATTTTGGGATACTTAATATGAAAGACACTAGTTTAAACATATTCCTGGTATCTTTTTTTGGAAACTGTTGAAAGCTGGTGCCATTTCTGTGCGGTAGTGGTGGTGGTGGTGGCAGTGGTGTCTTTGCAATTTCCTACTAATACGTATAAGGATGATTTTAACAAGTTAAATTCTACATATAAGTTATCTACCGAAATATCGCCTGTCAATTTTATTAAAGATACCTACAGCATTTACAATCATGTCAAAAATAAACTTCACTTTCCAGGTTTAAGAATTTAAGCAAATGATTCTTGCCTTTCAAAGTAGCTTTTCAAAGGAGGCCAAACCTTGATTACTCTCTCAACGTCTGGCATCCCTACTCTCTCTCCCGCGCTCTTATCTTCGCACTTGTCTGTGCCACATACCCACGTTTCCTCAGCACGCCTCGCGCACGGTTGGGTTATCCCGAAAAGCGGGACTGAGCCTGTTCCGCGCGGGACATTTAATTTTGATTTAAAAATCGGGACGTTCCGCCAAAATTGGGACGCCTGGTAACGCTGCTGCTAAGGTAGTTAGCTTTAGAGTTCTTGTTTCATTTATGTTTGTAATTTATAATGTGTAGAAATTTTGTAGTGGATGTGAGCAACTAAGATAAATAAACTTTTGTTTAAGACCTTTGTACAAGAGTTGCTGTATAATATTGTAATATTGTAATATATAAAATTGTTAGTTGTAAAATAGAAATTAAAATGAAATAAAAAAATTCACAAAATTTATAAAATTCCGAATATTAGCAAGGTCTTTGAAACAGTTGTCAATAGAACCCTGTTGAAGTGGATCGAAGACAATAACACAATTCCCGACAACCAGTTTGGTTTCAGGGCGGGCTATGCCACTACTCATGCCGCGTCGAAACAGGTTTCTGACATTCAGTGGAATAAATGCAAGAACCAATGCATGGGCGCTTGTCTGGTTGATTTTGAGAAGGCTTTCGACACCGTGTGGTTAGAGGGACTTTTCTACAAATTGACCAGGCGGGGATGCACAAACCTTTGCTATATGTGATTTACAATATTCTTATGGAAAAGAAGTTCGTTATCAAATGTGGTAACGTGACTTCGAGCAGGGTCTTTGAAATTAAAACCGGTTTACAGCCGGGGGCGGTGAATTTTCCGGTCCTTTTTAACATTTACACGAGTGATCTGGAGGGTTCACTCAGACATGCTATAGCGTATGCCGACGATTTGGTGGCATACAGATCAGGTCCTAAAATCGAAGTAACTAGCATCCTATTGCAGCGTGACTTCGACCAAATTAAGGGATATTGTGACGACTGGAAGTTGAAAATCAACTTTCAGAAGAAGGAAACAATCTTGTTCAGAACATCATTGGCTGCGGGCTCTAGGGATACCAAACAAAACTGGAAGAAATTGGCCATTATTGGACAAAATGGGCAGCCATGGACAGTGAGAAGCGTAGTTAGATATCTGGGTATCTGGCTTGACCAGTATCTGTATTTCGATAGACATATAGTTGCTTGTCTTGCTGGGGCCAAGAGGGCTTATGCTATGACAAGGAGCCTGTTCCATAGCAGTCAACTTGACTTGAGAGTGAAGGCCATTTGCAACGTGGCATTTATCTATGATGCAACAGGGCTGGTTCAGACGAGGGATGGTATCCCGGTGTCATACCACCGCTACCGCGGGATCGATAGATAACCGCCTTATCCTCGGCGGAAACGTAGTCAATGCTCATGAGCTCCTCCGTTTTAGTGCCGCAGAGCGGAGAGGGATACATTCGATACGAAAAAGCAATTCTCCAAATTTTGGTGGCTTGTTGAGGGGGAGTGATCAAAATGCCCTCCCAAGACTGTGCGTTACTCTAGGTAACATCATTTTACTTTTTAAGTAAGACTAAGTTAGCTAGGGCGTTTCTGGGAGAGGGCGGGCTCATCCACTTGTGGTGGTGCTTCTGGGAGGTGACTGACGGTGTAAGGCTTCAGTCGGCTCAATGCGGCGCATGTGCAGTGCATGTTGACGACTGCCAGGCGCTCAGAAAGCAATTGGCATTTTGACCACTTGTTGCGTAATGCTACGAGTGCTCAGAATCCTTATTATAGTTAGAATACGTTAGGTAGTTTAAGCAGGTAGAATTACAAACCAATTTGTTTTAAATAAAATAAAAAAATTAAATAATGATGCCGAGCTTTAAAATTTTTCTCCAGGAATATATTATATGCAAAATTAGTTTGTAAAATAGTTTTTTGACCGAAAGGCAATAATTATTTATTTATATATTTCTCAAACCAGTTTTAGTACTCTTTCTCTCTATTCTTTGATTTATATCTGTCATTTATTTTCTTTTTCTTTAATTTAACTTTTTTCTTTTCATTCCTATGTTATTTTTTTCTTTAATTTTTACTTGCTTTTAGATTGTTTTTTTTTTCTTTTTCCTTTAAATTTAAAATTCTTAATAACTAAGCTAAGTACTATAAAAGATTTAATCTTAATGTACATCCCATAATTATGTAAATAAATTGAAAATAAATTGAATTGAATTGAACAATCGCTAGCAGCCGAAAAAAAAAATAATAAGGTTTCTGTAGTTGAGTTTAAAACGTCCGGATAATGACTATTAATTTAGAATAAGTAGCCTGTTAATTTTAAGTTAGATTTAATAATTTTTGTCTAGTATCTTTGTATATACATATAAAATTAAAAGTAAAATAAAAAGGGATGGGTTTAGGATATCACTCAGTACCCACCTGGATTACGCAAATGCAATAATACCAGAATTTGATTGGCCTCAGTAAAGAAGGGATTCAAAACCAGGAGTTCACATGTTTTTTATATATTGATTAAGCTAAAGCTTAAGTCTTATGTATAATAACTTTGTTTGGCTCACCATTCGCGGGAGCGAATGATTAAAAAAATTAATGGCTTTCTAATCAAAATTCATCATATTAGCTCGATGACTTAACTCAATATGTCGCTCTTACCATCGTTAATTCTCTTATAAACCAGAACATTCTATTGCAATCAAGGAGAACCTATCAACTCTACCAATGCCTGTTAGAAGTTATTATTGCTTTAACTTAAAGTCGTTGCTAATTTAACATGAAAGGAACCAAAAGTGTTTATCTCAAACAGGCAAAGAAAAAAGCGAGGATAGTAAAGGATAGCATGCGGGAAAAACGACGTTAATTAACGCAGGACTAACGAGACTTATCCTAATCAGTACCCGCTTGTGTCGCTTAGCAACGGCAACATTTTATCTCCTTTCATGTGCATTTAATAGAATTGCCAGATGCATTTCTTATTTAAACTGTTTTCCCTACTAAAGCAAGTAGTTACATAGAGAAACCTCTGTTCCCACTGTCAGCACGGATAAGTTATGTAAAGGCAAATTATAATTAAAAGGCATCCAGATGTATAAACGGATTTCTTTTCTTGCTAACACAATACGTACCTATTATGTATACGGTAGGTGTGCACGTACATGAGCCTTTTATTATTTATAGCGTTCTAAGGAATAGTGCAATAACATGTTATGATAAAAGGCAATAATGTCCTTGTTTGGTAACAATTAGACTGTAAAATGAAAACCATGTCCTTGAGCGGAAGTATCATTTGTGGTAATTAATACGCAACTTTATATTAACATGACATTTAACGTGGAAATAAAAGGGAAACAAAAACTTTATTACTACAAAACACAGACTTTACACTAGTACAATTTTTTCCTGCTTCTTTAGAGGAGAGGTTTTGACTAGTTAAGCGTGGAGTTGGCCGGCTACCTCTCTTTCGACCATGAATAGGAACGCTGATTGATGTTGTCTTTTTGATGGGGGTTCGTTGGATCTCTCCTTTGAACACGACAGTACCAAATGAGTCGATCGCGTTCCAATTTCTCTGAGATAAGTTCTTTAAGACAGCCTACCTTGGATCTTGAAACTTCTCATTCGATCAAGATAGAATTGTTACTCCAGCTTCCATGTGAATCATCTTAATCTCAGTTGCCGTTAATTTGCCATCACACTTTTTGAACGCTGTGAACCACATGTGAGCGTCGGGCGCACAACTGCGGTGTAAGGCCTTCCTTTCAGCTAAGGAAATGTTGTTCTGTAGCAGAAGATTGCTGAGTTCATCCACTTTAAGGCGTACGTGATGATTAATGTCTTCCTCACAGGTAGATTCGCTATTGATCATAGATTCCAGTTATTGGAATTTTTTGCACTTTAGAATCACTCTTCCATTCACAAAAATGTCTGGAATAGGTCAGAATGGGTTTGAAAACGGGCAGCCAATGTATTTTGCCTTTTACGCACTTATTCGATACTTATTCCCCTCCAAAACGTACAATCATACATAAGGTGGTTGTTGAAAGGGATGTCTGTTTCGATTGATGGCTCAATCGTCAGCACAGAATAACTGATGCGCTTTGGAGTCCGTCAATCTTCATTTAATGAAAAATTCAAGGATTGTAATATATATCAAGCGACTTAAGACGCTTCCTTGGTGTCCGTACATCTGCAAGTACGTTTCTGGAACTCATCGTTGTACCAGATCTCTAGGTTGTCTATCAAAGCCCTTTGCAAAATCAACCAACACCCTATGCAAAACCATCACGGAATGCCGATGTTTTCCTTCATGATCCTTATACAATGGATTGCATCTGTGATTGATTTACCAAGCCGTATAATTTTTCGCAATCGGCTAGCTAATTTCCACTCAACGATCTTTATGGCGTTTGCCATCAGCTTGCCCCGACTCTTGCGAACGTCTGACAAACATCCAAGAGTATCAATTGTCATGAGAAGCTTTTCATCATCAAATCACCTTATCAAGATCGTTCATAGTTTGGATAAAAAGAATGGGACATAGATGGCTTCCTTACGGAACACCAGAGGTGGCCAAGATAGGTGCTTATAGGATGGACGTGAAACGAACACTATAATAACGGTTTTCCTGGAAACAATATATCAATTTTGACAAAAGGGCTCAGAACCGAGGGCAGACAATTTATCAAATGCTTTGCTGAATGAGAACATGAACATGAGAGAGTGTAGCCTTGGGATGGTAATTAGTTACCTCTCCCCTTAGACCCTTTTAATGTATCTGGGTTATAAAAGTGGACTTACAGATCTGAGGGTATTCTCCTTGTGACAGTGGAAAGAGGTATGAAAGAAAGGGAGAGATTGGATTGTTTTTTTTATAGTTAGTGAATCGGAATAAAATTAAGGGTCGCTGATAAGACTGTCTTGCGCGTTTTCGAGATATAGCTGGTGTTATAAACCTGGGTGAATCGAAGGTCTGAGCCGATATAGTTTGAAAAGTCAGAGAAGGAATTGGTGCAAAGTCTACGATTATACCAAACAAACCAAATAAAAAAAAAAATTTTATTGGAGAAATTTTTGAAAATGAAAGGCCTATTCTTCACAACGTATGTAGATAAAGTCGTTTTGAACAATTCCATCCTTGCGAAGTTTTCTGTCATGCCCACTTTTAAGGGACATTTTCCTACAAAAACTTTGCTTTTTTCGATAAAATCCTTTAACGAACTGAGCTACTGCGGCCACCGGGAAACAAAAACCCTACCCTATTACAGTAATATTTGAACAAAAACAAGGAAGTCACCATCCCTTCTAGATCATTCTAGCAAAGAAAGGTGCTCCAAGGTGCAAGGGTTGATCCACTTTAAAACCGACGGATCGAAAACTATTGACAGGTAGGTAGAGACATTTTCTCAGAAAAGTGAATTCTCTCCTTAATTTTTCTGAATCAACGTAGCATATATTCTGAACTGAACCGAAATAGAAGCGTTGAAAGAAGTCTGATCTTGGCTTAAAGAAAACGTGATAACCGCTTACTTACTTACTTACTTAGGTACAGTTCGGGGTGGAACTGGGCCTCAACCAATACGCCTCTCCAGTTAGCACGATCTTTAGCTAACTGCCTCCAGTTGCGCACCCCAAGTTGGTTGAGACCCCCTTCCACTTGCGCGAGTTATAGTATTTAATTCTACGAAATAAAACACTAAAACAATTTATAATTTAGGTCTGTTTATTGAGACGTCTTTCACGCTACTGCTGTGTTAACTTAAAACTAACAAAATATCACCTACAATACATTAGAGGTTAGCGGTTGTTATCACTGCATTTGATATGCCGCTAGCCCAAACTAGGGCAAGAGTTTGGTGCAATTCCATTACGGGACAGTTAACGTTGCTTCTTTTTCTTTTTGGCGTTGGCAACCAAACCCAGGCCAACTTGTTGTCTAGCTGATGTTTGATGTTTCCGTTACGTGTTTACATATGATGCTGTTGTACTTTAGAGATGGTAGCAATTATGAATTATGATGATGCTGATGCTGATGGTGTTGCTATGCACGTAATTCGCGCGCCACCTAAGGCGAGGTCTTCCTCTACTGCGTTGTCCCTCCGGGTCGAAATCGAAGACTCTTCGGGCCGGAGCGCTGGTGACCATTCGCTCTACATGTCCTAGCCATATTAGTCGACTGATTCGCACTTTTTTGACCAGGTCGATATCGCTGTACAGGTCGTAGAGTTCGCTGTTAAATCTCCTCCTCCAAAGCCCGTCAACGCAAACGGGACCGAAAATCACTCGAAGAATTTTGCGTTCGAAACGACCAAGAAGATCTTCATCCGCTTTTGCTAATGTCCACTCTTCTGCCCCGTAGAGCAGGACCTCATTCACCACTAAACCCATTTTTGACGCTTCTGTGCTAATACTTGTAAACGCGCCAGTGACAGCTCACTCTGTTCTGCCAATTATGTCAATGTCGTCAGCATATGCAAGAAGTTGTCACAGACTTTTGAAAAATTGTGCCTCTAGTGTTGGCTTGTATGATGTTGAAGAAGTCATATGACAGCGCATCACCTTGACTTAATCCTTTTTTGACATCAAAGGTCTCGGTGAGATTGTTTCCGAACTTTATGGAGCAGCGTTCGTTCTCCATCGTCATTCTGCACAATCTGACAAGTTTGGCAGGGATGCCAAAACTAGACATGGCTCTGTATAGCCCGTCTCAAAAGATGCTGTCATATGCGGCCTTAAAATCGATAAAAAGATAGTGGGTATCGATTTGGACTTCTTGGGTTTTCTCCAGGATCTGCCATAGTGTGGCTGATCGGCCGTGGACTTACCGGGCCTAAAACCGCACTGGTAGGGACTAATCAGGTCGTTGACGAATGGTTTCAGGCGTTCACACAGTACAGCAGACATGATCTTATAGGCAGTATTCAGGAGACTGATGCCTCTATAATTGGCGAAGTTTAGACGGTCTCCTTTCTTGTGGATCGGGCAAACGATGCTGAGGTTCCATTCATCAGGCATACTTTCTTCTGACCAAATCTTTAAAACGAGTTGGTGTATGCTCTCCACCAGGTCATCTCCCGCTGCCTTAAAAAGCTCGGCATTTAAACCGTCTGGTCCAGCAGCTTTGTTGGACTTAAGCTTGCATATCGCTATCCTCACTTCTTTTTGGTCAGGTGGACGGAAGTCTTGGCTTTCATCGTCCAGGCTGAATGGTTCGTTCTGCCTGACAGCGTAATTTGTGTCGTCTTCGCCGTTTAACAGTCTGCAGAAATAGTTTTTCCATGTCCTCAGCACCGACTGTGACTCTACTACAAGATTTCCTTCTTCGTCTCTACAGGTCTCTGTTCGGGTCTTGTTTCCGTGACAAGTCGTTTTTAGTAAAGCTTTTGGTAAAACTTCCGACCATTGTTCCTGGAGTAGCACCTCTCTACTTCCTCGATCACAACCCTCTACTGCATATAAAGCCATATATGGATTTTGATTTTTCATCGTCGATTGGAAGTACTTCATAGTAGTGACGGGAAAGGAACCGTTATTGAGTGACTTTGTTAACGCTTGTGTATCAGTTAAGTGAATTTGTTTTGTTCTTTTTTACACGAGAACAAGGAAATTAAAACATTTATTTTGTGTTGTTAGTGGCTTGGCTATAATACTGAAACATTAATTTTTTTTTTGAAATAATAAGTACTGGTGAGTAAAATTTTGTTATTTGTTTTCTAGTTATCCATGCGCAGTTCATGGCACAGTGCATATTTTGCAATGTTCGTATATAGCTCCTCATGCATTCAATGTAATATGTAGTAAATTGTATGTTGCCATATATGGCTTCTCATGCATTCAAGCTAAGTAACTACAGTTTCGCGTTATTCGTACAGGTTGATTTAATGATGAATCCAACAAGTTCCAACTCTAAGCGAAGATTTTATACAATTCCCGGAGATGGATGGCAAAGTGAAGACGAAAAACTATAGTCAGAAGATAAGGCAGTTGAAAATCAGGAAGAAGATGTTGTGATACTCGAAACCGATGAAAGCAGTCAATTTGATTCTGAAGATGATGAGCCTTTATCTAATCTGTGCTAAAAAAAAGGAAAGAAAAAGGAAAACAAGATAGACTGGGAAAACAAAAAAACGTGGTCCGTATACAGAATCCGATTATCCCTTTTTAGGAACTAAAGATCTGCCATTTGAAATGTCTGGTTTTGAGACTCCAGCTGAGTTCTTTTGTACAAGGTGGCGCAAAAGTAATCCTCCTATCAGAAAAATGCTATAAATTTTGCGATTGGCCCCTAATGTCAGTTCTGTTTTGACATTTGTGTAGTAAACACATGCGAAATACACGTTAATAAACAATGTTACGCTACACTGCTCCAGAACGCGGAATATTGGTGACTATTTATTTGAGCAATAATTTAAATTACAGCCAAAAAACATCGGAAGGTTATTTTTGCGCCACCTTGTAGAAGAATCCAATAGGAAAGCGTTGTAAGAAAAAATAAAAAAGCCAGTAAATATTACGCGAAATGAAATGGAGCAATTTGTTGGTATGTGTCTATTCATGTCTCTTGTCAAATTGCCTTAAACCAGACGTTACTGTAATTCTCAACTTGGGCAGCATTTTATATAAGAGACAATGACGCCTGGCCGGTGGGAAGAAATGAAACGTTTTATTCATTTCGCTGACAATGATAAGTTTATTAGCCCTGGACTTCCTGGACACGATAATCTCTTCAAGCTAAGGCCACTCTTGAACAAAATAAGGGAGCGGTTACTTTTGATACCAAAAGAAGAATACCTAGCTGTAGACGAGCAAACCATTCCTACCAAGTGCCGTCACCACCTAAAGCAATATAATCAAAAAAAAAAAACACATAAATGGGCTTACAATAATCTTGTCCTCAGCGGAGTGTTTGGATTTAGTTACGACTTTGATCTATTTGCAGGAGAGCAAAGTAACGTTATTCCAGATTGTGCTCCAGATCTAGGTGTAAGCGGGAATGTTGTGTCACGGCTAGTATCTACGGTTCCAAGGGAACAAAACCACAAAATATTTTTTGACAACTGGTTCAATAGTCCAAAGCTGCAAATTTATCTCACAAAAACGGGTCTTCTACCTTTGGAACGGTCAGGCTAAATAGAGTTCCCAACATTGATGTTCCACCAGAAAAGGAAAGGAAAAAGACGGAACGAGGAAATATGGTTGAAAAAATGGCTCACATCGATGGTGTTGACGTGACTTTTGTATCCTTTTTCGACAACCGACTAGTAAATATGCTCTCAACGTTCGTTGGTAGCAAACCGACTATGAAAAAAAGAAGGTATTCCAGGAAACAAAAAAAATACATAGAGATAGACTGCCCCAAAATAATAGATGAGTACAACAAATACATGGGAGGATTCGATCTTCTAGATTCCATGCTCGGTTTGTGTCGCATTGATATAAGATCCAAAAAGTGGTACATGAAGATCTTATTTCACTTTTTGGAATTATGTGTTGTCAACGCTTGGATATTGTGGCGTCGAAAGAATGACATATATATGCCACTATTCGATTTTAAGTTGGCAGTAGCAGAACACCTAAATAAGGTTGGTAAAAACCAAAGTAAGAAGAGGGGTCGTCCCGTTGCATGTACGAGTACGCCAACATGTCAGAAAAGAAGGTCAAATTCCTTTTCTTTGGCCCCGACGTGATCATCTGCACTGGCAAAAAAAAACCAAAACGATCCATAGTACGGCGTCATGAGTTTCATTCAGTCGGTCATTTTCCGGAATGGAAGCACACAACTCTTCGCATCGAAAACTTTGGAACACAAAATTCCACCGTTTATCGCATGTGAAAAGAATTGGTGTTCTGTAACTCTATGCGATAAAATATACCTTGGTAACTTTTAATATCATGGGAAATTGGAAGGATTGTCAAAATACTTTAAATCGAAGGGTAGTTTGGCAAGGAAATTCAGTGTGTATTTACGGTGCAGGGAAATAAGTCCACGGGAACTAAGTCCACTGAGGGACTTAGTTCCCATTAAGTGGGAAATAAAACCACTTTCGCGAAGTGGACTTAGTTCTCATGTAAGGTGGGAAATAAATTCCCAAAACTCTGAGTGGTTTTAGTTCCCTTTTAATGTGAAGTAAATTCTCAGTGTCGACTAAGAACAAAATAAAATTAAAGAGTCAAGTAGGTACTTTGCAATTTTTATTAACAAAATAGAAATTAACTTCTAACTGAGACAGAGTAATATAGGCACCGTGATCTCGCACATACTCCAAATCAAACAGTGACCGCAAGCAGGGGGGTTACGGGGGGCAGCATGCCCCCCATATGCATTGCACTGTGAGCGGTTTTGAAACTTTGGCTTTATGTCACCATGATAAGCTTAAGATTTTGCTTAAAGAGTATAATAACTAACTGCACTTTACAGTTTTTTGTCTAATTCTAAATGTTGGATGTTAGTCCCCTCTTCTTATTTTTGAATGTGTACTAAGTTCCCACTAAGTCCACTTCGCGAAAGTGGTTTTATTTCCCACTAAGTGGGAACTAAGTCCCTCAGTGAACTTAGTTCCCGTGGACTTATTTCCTTGCACCTGTATTTACATGTTGTTGGGATAGGAGTGGCGTAGCGTGACTTTTTAGCGGATTATCGGAAAATTACGTGTTTCTGTTGAATTTTCAAAAATACGATGATCGCTTGTTCTGCTAGACTCTGACGAATTTTTTTGAAATTAATCTGATCCTAACGCTGATTTCAGACAAGATTATGTTGATGAATTTAATGAAGTTAAAATTTTGCATTTATTTTGTCGGTCTATGAAAAAAATAAATGAAATAATTTTCATTTATCTCTTGTTGGATGTACCAAGCTGTTTATTTTTATAGCAACACAGTTCCAAGAATGTTCAAAATGGATCTTATTTAAGTGCTTGCTGAATTCTTTTTTTTTTTAGATAGATAGATAGATTTATTCAAAGTAATTCATTTGTAGTACAATAGATTAAGTTCATTCTTCTTTTACAAATTTGAGGTATGGTATACCTAATAATGGTATACCTAATAAGCCAATAAAAAATACTAAACAAAAGAAAACAATTATTTGAATGAGTACACCGTTATACATTAAAGAATGTGGATACATACCCACATTCTTCTCCACTAATTCTGACTGCTTTTATTAGTTATTTTTTATTTCTTTTGCAGTTTTTTAAACGTAGAACTTGATCAACGAACTGCATATTTTGGTATATAAAAAATCAAAAATGTTCACTGTCCAATATCCGTTTAAAATTGTTCAATATCCCTTTCTCGCAAGCCAATTGAAATGTGATAAATTTTGACAGTTGAAGTGAATAATTTATCGCATTCGAAAGTTACAGAACACCGATTTATCACATATTTCCAGGGGTTTCATTTCACAATGTTCCATGTGGTATAGTTTTCGCATCGCATAGTTACAGAACACGGAAATGTGATATAATGAAATTTTGTTTCAATTCACATCGTTCATGTGATAAATATAACGATGCGATAGTTACAGAACACGGTCACAGGTCTTACATATTCTGCACTAAATGCGAAGTATACCTGTGCTTGAATATGGACCGAAATTGTTTCGCATCTTTCCACATAATACTCGTACGTTGAAACAGCCCTGCACGAAGTTGTGTCAATAATAGAAAAAGGACTACACCACAAAGAATTCACCATGGCTGCATTTTTGGACATTGAGGGAGCCTTCAACAATGTTAAAACAGCGGCCATAAAAACAGCGCTCGAAGACTTGGGAGCGAATAAAGAAATAACGAACTGGGTTTACGAAATGCTCAACAGCAGAGTAATTAACTCAGAGATCGGTGAGAGTTACATAAGGAAAACAGTGACCAGGGGCACCCCACAGGGAGGCGTCTTATCTCCCCTCCTGTGGCTCATAGTGGTCAACAAAATCCTAACGACTCTAAAGGCCAAAAGAACGAAAATAGTAGCATACGCAGACGATATTGTAATTCTAATAAGTGGCAAGTATCTCCCCACTATTAGTGAACTCATGGAATCTGCCCTAAAAGAACTATCCTCGTGGGCAAGACCGAACGGCCTTGGAGTCAATCCAGTCAAAACCGAATGTGTTCTGTTCACTAGGAAAAGAAAAATCGAGAAATTCGATATGCCGAAGCTAAACGGAACTCGTCTGAAACTTTCCCCGGAGGCAAAGTATCTGGGCATCATCCTAGACTCTAAGCTTACTTGGAAACGTAACACAGAAGAAAGAGCAAAAAAAGCACTATGCGCCTTCTACGCATGCAAAAAGACCTTTGGCAAACGTTGGGGTATGCGCCCTTACATAACCCATTGGATGTACACAGCGATCATACGACCCATACTTACATACGGGTCAATTGTATGGTGAAAGGCAACAGAAAGGACTACCTATCTCCATAACCTCTCAAAGGTACAGAGATTAGCATGTATTGGTACAACGGGAGCAATGAGATCAACACCCCAAGCCGGGCTGGAAGTCATTTTAAACCTACCCCGCTTGGTGAATATATTCGCAGCATGGCAGCCAAAGGAGCCCTTCGCCTCAAGGAGGCAAACATCTGGAGGCACAGCTCCTATGGACACGGCTCTATAATTCACAACTACTTGGGTATCGATCTATCCAGGAAAACGGACTACTTAATTCCCAAACGAAACTTTGAGAAATACTACTCCACATACATACCCCAAAGAGAGAACTGGAACACGCACGTCAACGTGCAAGAAATCCACATCTATACGGACGGGTCGAAAATGGACGTGGGGACAGGAGCGGGAGTTTTTTGCGAGCCCCTAGACATAAAGGACTCGTACAGACTTCCCAATGAATGCAGCGTCTTTCAAGCTGAGATTGTCGCCATCGACAAGGCAGCAGAAACTATCTCCGCGAAGAATCTGGATCCTTCCACGATCACAATCTTCGTAGACAGTCAGGCGGCTATCAAAGCACTAGACAGCGAAACTATAAAGTCAAAAACAGTCAGAAACTGCCAAAAATCCCTCAACAAAATAGGCGAACGACACAGGATCACTCTCTGCTGGGTCCCCGGTCATAGCGACATTGTTGGGAATGAAAACGCAGACGAGCTAGCAAGAATCGGGTCAGAACTTGACGCAATAGACGCCATTACGTCAATAGGCATCCCAATTAGTGCAGCAAAAAGAAACATTGACCAAAAACTGAGGGAACAAATTAACACCACCTGGTCCCAAAGGCACGACTGTGTTATATCTCGCAGTCTATGGCCAAGAATTAACGAAAAAAGAACAAAAAGCATTCTGGAAATGAATAAGCTAGAAATACGTATCTTAACTGGCGTACTGACAGGCCACTGCACCATAGGTGTAATGGCAAGCAGGCTGGGCATCAGCTCACCAGACTACTGCAGGAGCTGTCAAGATATAGAAGAAACCGAGACCATCAAACACCTGCTCTGCGAATGTCCAAACCTTCAGACATCTCGACTTCGCTATCTGGGCAACAGATTCTTCGAAGACTTAGAGGACGTAGCGCAGGTACCACTGACGGATACTATCAGGTTTGTCAAGAACACAGGTTGGTTCCAACAGGCCAACCGGCAAGATTAACCTAAACTGAGTATGGTAAGTGTTTTATTGTAAATGTAGGTTTACCACATAAAACAATAAGGGATCACAATGGACCAATGGGCCCCCGTGCAAGCACAGCAGCTCTGCTGTGCACTTCCCTTCCAACCTAACCTAACCTAACCTTCCACATAATAACTTCTTTTATTATTTACCTAAAAGCTCTTTGAATTTTTTCTGTTTTTGTTTGTATTTTAATGCCATACACTTTTTTAAAGAAAATGCCATTTGTTTTAATTGCACGAATCGCCATATATGGCATATTCTTTTAAAGTTGAAAAACGACGCATTGCATGAGAAGCCATATATGGCAAAAGTGTTTGTTTTTAAAATTGACTTTTTTTTGGAATTTTTTTTTTTAAATATCCTTTAAGTTTTCAAAATAAAAATCAAAATTGGAAAGACATTTTTTTTTCTACTGGATCATAATGCATGCAGTATAAGGTTAGGTTAAGCATATTCTCTATTATCTTTAGCTGAGCTAGATTGCCGATCATCACTGAAGAATATAGCGAAGAAGTTCAATATTTAGCTTTGTAAGTTGTTGGGGCATAAGGTTTAATGATATTCTAGAGAACTAAGCTACATAAAAACTCTTGTTAAAACTAGATGCCATTGTCTAGTTACAAAACAGCTGAGTCTAGGAGGTTCTTCAAGTTTAAAATTTCACTGGAAAAATAAATACTAGCGATACAATAGGTGTCCTCATTGAACACGGGTTTTCTACTATAAATATCTTAACGACTAGGCTAACATAGACATTCGAAGACCCCAACCAATTCAAATCAAACTTATTCCATTTTCATTTGTTGTTTTAAAGCTTATCTACTACACTGGAGAGCGAATCTACCCATATCTAAAAGATAAATATAAGGCATTACAGGGCCTATAATCTAGTTCTCCAATAATTTTTGTTTGCGAAGTTACTCGTATATTCTCGACACGAATGGAAGTGGCGCAGTGGTTCAGGGATTATGCGTTGGACTACTGAGCGAGGAGTCTCATTTTTTAAATCAACTCGACGCCCAGTAGTACCTAACTCGCAGTCCCCCACCTTTACGAACGTCTTATAAACATCCAAAAGTATTAAATGTCATAAGAAGCTTCTCAGCTTTGACGTTTGGACTCGGCGTTAAATTAAAGGTCCCTTCCAATCTTGCCAAATGAGTTTTAAACCCCAAACTGAAACTAAACTAAATGCCAGGGTACTTCATCCGATAGTAATCGCATCCTTTTATTGAGCGAAAAGGAAGTTTTCCTTTTTTCCCCATTACTGTTTCATCAGAGGACAGCATGAGATAGGGTGCAAAATGTATGAGAAATTCTCGGTATCAATTTTCTCCTCCATGAATCCCATTAGCGTTGCGTTTGTTCATCCACCACTTTCTTCCATTATTCGCAGATGAACATTCTATGATAAGGCTGGTTGATCAAATCACACTATCAAGTAACAATTGTTATAGGAACACCTTTACATATTTATACCATGTCCATGTTGTACAAGAGAACATGTGTACCTACTCATAAAAAAAGAAAACATTTTTGCGCAGCTTGTCTGCCAACCTGTTGTCCGAAACTGATTTTATAAAAAGTGCCGGAAATTTAACTTTTTGCTAGATTGACGTTGTTCGCCGTTAAAACAAAACTCGACTTCAAGATAGCTTGCCACTCTGCCTTTTGGTACTGACCAGCACCATAACCGTACATGGATTCGAATCGAAGGGAAGCGGCAAGGAACCATCCAGTATCCTCTGGTCGAAAATCCACTACAATGGTATATCCAAAGCGTTGCTGGGTAGATGATACACGATTAAATCACTGCTCATACAAAGACATGAACAAAATGCAAAAAAGCGAATGTTAGCATAAATGTTTGGCCATTCCGGCCTTTAAGAGGGAATTTATAAAAAGGACATACCAAAAAGTTCCCAAGGGAAAATGGTTCATTTTGGGCAAAAAATAAAATTCTGGCTTCCAGATGGCAGCCATTTTTTGTGTTTCGCTTATTTCATTTCATTGTACTACAAGTTACCAGGATGTGAGTGTGAATCGTTCGCTTTTATATGGGGCTGAGGCTAGTGAGTGCCTTTTTAGTGCGGTGCTGCGTTAGATGAAAACCTTTTTCATTAGAAAACGAACGTCCAGTATTCATTTGAATCCGTTGATTTGGTTTGTTTGTTTGTGAAATGGCTGAGTAATAATTTAATTTTTACAAAGAATGGAACAGAGTTCTGTTACACATACCCGTTGGCCATATCCTTTCATTTGCCTTTTGGAAGTTTGTATAGGCATGAAATGTAAAGTGATCTAACCGTCTGTATTCCTTTTTATTGCTTTTCCCCCACATACCCACGTACATCACTCAAAGGATCCATTAGGAAATGTGTATTCCATCTCTTATTTCTTCCCAAAAGTCTACAAACCGTAACAGAGTGGCAGTCTCCTACACAAAAAATACGCTTGATAGGGTGCCGATTTTGATTTATTTTAGACACTGAAAAATGCACATTCTTCAACTGTGTAAATATATATTTTTTTAATTTAATTAAATGTAGCGAACTCATTTTTTGCGGCCATTTCGTTCAATTCCGTAAAACAGAACAACAAAATGTTTGTTTTAATGAAAAACAGTGTGGAGCCACACAAATACTTTTTCGTTGAAGTGTTTTTTAATTGGTGGTCAATACGTTAAATAAAAAAAGGGGGTTAAAACAGTTCATGGGTCTTACAAACCAGTGGGAAAACCAACTCCACTAGTCAGCCCACTATGGTTCAGGTCAATGGAGCCGAAGAGTGTTAACATTTTGGATTGAAGTCAACGTGAAGGGCTGACTTAATGTTAATGGTGTACATAAACGTCAAATAAAAAATTGCAGCCAAACAAATTTTGTTGAACTTGATTTTTGATTTGCTTACAAAAAAAATAAAAGAAAATCTTAATTACCACAAATAAGTTTCGAAAGTTTCTGCAGCCAAAAAATTACTTCCGCACAATCTGCCCGACGCCGACGAATGACGTTTATGAACGGTAGGTACTGCAGTTGGGCTAGGTTAGTTCGATCGAAAATCGGACTAAATGAACATGGATGATGCAGTTCTTAGTTAGGCAGACGTTTATAAAAACACCCTATATGTATATGGATGTGGAAACAAAATCCCGAATCTATCTAACGACTTCACTTCCTTCAACTTGTCATTACTTCCGTAATTCTTAAGCGATGTAAACAAAAACTTTAATTTTTCAGATGACAACCCCCCAAGCATTTTAAGCTATCACTCAGACTTCTCCATTCGGACGCGGAGCTACAGGAAATCTCTGTGAGAAAAGTATATGACGAGATTTTTGAAAGGAAACAACTCCGGTGTCATTTTCAAATCCAAAGTTCCTAAGTGGTAAGTTGAGGCATTTTTTCCTACATGTATTACCACTGAACGTGTGCTTGGTATTTTTATATGCAAAACGAAAACAGTAAGAAAAGTCCGTTCAAACTCAGTTGACACAGCCTTTGTACTCGTATATAAGTCACAGCTGACGGTTTTCTTATGGAACTTTGTGTCAACTGAGTTTGCATGTGACATGTGATGCAGTGCACATTTATTTCGACTTATGTTCTCGCGGCTTTTTTTTAAATATGACTATGAACAAGGCGTATAAAAGATGGAAAAGCTTTAAAATTCCTGAACGAATGCTATTGGTCTGGATGGCATGCATCCGCGATTCCTTAAATTAATAATCCATGAAGTACTGCCAGAACTAATGTATATTTTTAACAGTGTCCTTACCTATTCCACCTACCCTAAATCCTGGAAATCCTCTAAGATTATTCCTATTCCTAAGAACTCAGCAAGTCGCAATGCAGCATCCAATTTTCGTCCAATTTCAATTCTACCTTTTATTTCAAAAGCCTTCGAAAAGCTTTTAAGTGAACAAGTAAATGCATACCTTAACGAGACCTGTCTGCTTCTCTCACCACACCAGTCCGGCTTTAGACCGCATTATAGCTGTACTACTGCACTTGTGAATTTAGTTGAAAACTTTCATGTTGAAATAGACCAGGACAATGTAACATCACTGGTATTATTAGATTTCTCGAAAGCTTTCGATAGAGTACCCTACGAAATACTGTTGCATAAATTAAAATACTTCTTTCACGTTGACTCAACGGCACTTAAACTTATGGAAAGCTACCTTAAAGGCCGCAATCAAGCTGTATATATCAACGAAACACTATCTGCTTTCCTTGAAACCAAAGCTGGTGTCCCACAAGGGTCAATAATGGGTCCGCTGCTGTTCACACTGATCAACAATGACATTCCATCAGTTCTGAAGCACTGCAAGATCCAAATGTATGCAGATGATGTGCAGCTGCATTTAAGCTATCCTTTTGGACTGGTGGTAGATGCAACGGAACGATTCAATGAGGATCTGAATTCTATTGTTTTGTGGTCCCGCAGAAACAAATTGACGCTTAATTCCGGCAAAAGTCAAGCAATCGTTATAGCGCGATCACGTATGGATACCCTAACCATACCCCAAATTATAATTGATGGCTCACCCTTAATTTACGCCTCCAGCGTCAAAAATCTGGGAGTAACATTTAATCAAACTCTTACGTGGGAGGACCACATCACAAAAACAATTGGTAAAATTTACGGCTCGCTGCGAGCTCTTTATCAAGCGGGAAACTGTCTGCCGCTCAATATTAAAGCCATGTCAGTGAAGTCACTTCTGTTAACTATCCTTTTTTACGCCCATCCAGTTTTCTGTGAATTAGACAGCTACAGTTTCCATAAGTTTAAGGTCGCCTTAAATAGTTCAGTGCGATTCGTCTACAATTTAAGTAGAAGAGAACACATTTCCAGGCGTATGAAAGAATTTCTGGGAATGGACCTGCACCGTTATATGGAACATTGACTTTCCTGTTTAATCTGAAAGACAGCCAGGCATCAGATTATCTGTTCCAAAGAATACAATTTGCTTCTTCAGCTAGAAGCAAAATTCTAATTTTGCCGACCTATAAATATAATACAACGAAAAAACAATTTTTTGTGTACGCCATTCGACTGTGGAACGCTTTCGGTTAACATTAGGAGGTCATCAGGCTTCAGCGACTTCCAGAGAAAATTGAAAAAATATTTTTGCACATAATTCCAAACTTGTTTTAGGGTTTTTAGGGTTTTTGTTTTCATTTCATTTCATCGACTGTAGAATACGCTTCATTCTTTTTTTTCTTTCCTTTTTTTCAACTTTTTTATAAGTATGCAGTTTTAATTTTGTTCTAAATCCTTGTTTTAATTTGAATTATGTACTTTCGAAATTAACCTTTTATAACTGTTACACAATTAATAATGGATTTTGTAGCTTCGTGTTAACACAATAGTAAATAAATAAACAAACAAACAAACAAAACTTTGATGCGGAAGACGCAACTATATACTTTTCTGTCTATAGTCAATAGCTTTTTCTCTCCCAGGACGAATCCGTATCCTGGTATTTGCTATACTTTATGGCAGCAGTAATTAATATCGCAATTTTCTTTCACACTAACCCTAAAAATATTCACTACCCTCAGCATACTACATTACAACTAAATCGTACAACTATAATACGACAATCCTACGACGACGATCTTACATCCTGGCTAACGACTTTCATGACATTTAGCCCTCACCATCGAAAATCACCGCACAGCACACTTCATCCACCTGTCCATGGGCACTCTGAAAGCAGCGTAGATAGGCCGAGTAAGACGCAGTCGCTATCCGTTATCTGCGGAAATAAATCGGATACTCGGTGCTTTCTTCATCGTCGAATCGGCAGCCTTATGTAGATAATCGATCTACGATCGTTCAACCATTAAATTTTTTAACCACAGATCCTTTGATGTTTCTACCTCTAAACTCCGCCTCGGATGATGACCGTAGATGGCCTGGAAAGAAAGTTAACCCCAACCCGAGTACTCACCTGCGAACATCACACCCCCAGGTCACACCTGACGGACGACGCGCAACGCCGTGGAGACCCACATCTGCAACCCATTCCATGCTCCTTTTTGTTGTTTGTTTATTCTTCGAGGGACGATTAGGACACTACACGATGCAAAAGAACTCAGAAAGACTACAGCGACAAGGAAGAACGCAAGGAAAACACTGACATTCATCACGCACAACACAATTATCCCAATAATTGACCACTGTCTAGCTGCGCCAGATCGTCGTGTTCTCCTCTATTAAATGGACGGACGTGTGTTGGATGAAATCATACACTCGCGAACCAAGAAACAGCACGCACAATACCCGGAAAACGGAGAAAACTCGAGCCGACACTTTTGCAGAATTTCACAAATAAATAAAATTCGGTTGTGCCAAAAGTGACGTTTAGTGGGATTGGTTTCCGAGTGTAGCAGAGTGGTACACTCCAAAGCTCCTTACGCGCGCGCGATCAAAGAAAATGTATATGGAGTTTCGGAAAATCTTCCATTTTGGAGATTTCACGATGGAATGGCAAATTATTATTACGGAAAATTACAGAGGACAATCGGGAAACAAGGCAAAGGGACAATTGCCGGAATTAGAGGCGTTACTTTGGATCTATGTGGGAATTTGAAAGTCAGCCTGGTGGTCTGACAGACGAAGACGAGGTAGGAAGCAGGAGATACAAATCGAGGAAAAACGATTTTCAACATGCCGGCGGAAAATCTGGAACGTAATGAAATGTCATTTCTTTTGTTATAACTTCGAGTGTCGAAGGAGCGAGATGGCCAGAGCGAAATGGCTAGTTAGCCCAAGGGAAATTTGTGGTGACAGTCGGATAGGATAAATGGAGCGCGTGCAGCGGATGACGTTCTTAGTCTTTTGGAGACAATTTTTACAGTCTGGAGCTGGGATTGGAGATATATACTTTTCGAATAAGTTAATAGGCCCTATCGAGGTATCCGTTCGGAACGGAATTTTCTCCGATTTGGAGAAATTTTATTCGAGGTATCCGTTCCGATACAACTTTCGGAAAAATTCTCCGATGACATATAACGCACCTTGTCGCATTGCGTTATACCGCGTTTATGTCACTTACTTTTTACAGATACACAGCAAATTTCTTTCGAAACTCTCCGACAAGAAAATGCTGCGGATTATTTTAAGTAAAATGGAAAAGTGGTAAAAATTAAAAAATATAATTTTTGATGTTTAGGCGCCAACTCGAGCCGCATTAGCGATCACTTTGAAACTGTATTAGATTTATCACAAAGTATTTCACACTGTAATGGATTTAAAGCTGCTGATTCGCTGTCAAATAAATGCGTTTGTATGCTTTATTTATCTTGTTCCGAAACGGATACCTCGATCGGAATCTGAGTTCCGATTGGATTTGCCTTTCGTTTCGGAATTTCTTCCGAACGGATACCTCGATAGGGTTGAATTTGTACATTATTATATTATATTATATATTAGTGGGATTTTGAGCTGCAAGGGCGGAGAAACACGGAGAAACAGAGCGTGTGGAACATCAGATACAACAATTTCAAAGATCAAACAAAATTAATCGGGAACCAGAAATTTGAAACAAAATATCAGTAGAGTAAAATGGTAGAAACAGATCAACACTTTAAGTTCGACTTCGACTTTGACTTTGACAGGAGGGAGAACTTCAGCGTTTGAAGTCGAAACAAACACATTGAAAAATGCATTTTCGAGAGCGAAACAAAAATTGGCAGTCAACAAAAGAGAAAATTATGTCAAAATACAAGCAAGAGAGAAAATTCGCTCAACATACTCGTATAAGCATTTGCATGTTGGGAAAACTGAAAGCATCGCCTCAATCAAGGTTGGTGAGATTTGCACTTCAACTTTGAATTTAGGATTTAGGTCTAACGTTGAAGTCGAAGTTCAGGTTGAGGTGCTAGTGTGTGCCATCCCAATAAAAAGCATTGGTTCTAAACCGTGCGGCGTGGTTGTCAAAGTTAAAGTCGAAGTTGAAGTGTTGATCTGTTTCTACCATTAGTTAAAAGTTCTTTTAAGGATAAGACGTATTTTTTGTGATGTGGCTTGAATTTCTCACTGAAAGTTTTCTCAAAGATACATAATACTTTTTATTGTTATTTTTTTTTGTAATGTACACGCACTAAAGGGACTTTTTTAGTACTCTTACCATGTATTGGCTACACAGCGGGGGCATTAGGGAAACTAGGATATGAAGAAAAGGAGAGATGCCGATGCACGTGAATGTGAAGCAAAAATAGAGCATGGCACAGTATTCCACATTCGTGTTGTACGACTGAGGAAAGATTCTTTGCACTTCACTGTACGTCCGAATACAAGCTGGAGGGTGAACTGATAAGCATTCATTGCATGGCGGGTATTGCGGTTGAAATGTTCAAGGGGGTGGAATGCAACTGGCTATTTCATTTGAGCACTTATAGTGGAAATAACGGTAAAATAGCGAAATACAGGAGACATTACAACGATGACTAAGAGAGTCAATCGATCTCGCGATGTCTCGGTCGTTAATAAGTTTTATCGCTCGTTTTTCGATCCTGTCAAGTAGCTCCAAATAAGTTATTGGTGCACCAGACCAGATTTCGAGTTTCGGGCGAATAAACGCCTTATAAATTGTAGCCCGATCGGAAGGGGTGAAATATTTCTTACATCGCTTAAGGAAGCCTAGACATTTCGCAGCGTTCTTGGTTTCTTTTCCTTTCTTTGAATTTTCTGGGCGTGGATTTACTCTTCTTGAACATTTCGTTTGTTGTTTTTCTTCATCGTTAGTAGATATTTCGGCAACCATAGTTTGCTGCTGCCCCCTCTCTGGATTTTTGTAGCAGTATACTGAATTACGGTATAAATATACGCCACATAGCGTAAGTACACACTCAAGTGTTTGAATGACACTCTCATATCGTCGTCATTTGATGTTCCGGGTCTGGTTTCGCTTTGAGGGTTTTTGTTATCCAAAGCTCCTTCGGTCATTGTCATAACTAAATTTCCTGACTTGATATGGAAGTTACCCAGACGACACAGCCCACAATCTGAAGGGTCAATTCTGTAGTAATCTACCTACGCACATAAAAATGTTTCAATGAAACCAGAAATTCATTTCATTTAACCACTTTATGAAATACTCATAACGTATTAACAAGGATATATTTGATGCTCTTCTCTTGGCCGTTTCTTCTTCTTTTTTCAACATTTCAACTTTCAAGTAAATTGCGTAATCAAGTGATAGAATTATTTATTTACGAAACCCAATTTATGACATATAAAAACGGCCTCCAATATTGAGAACTTCAAAAGCGCTTTGCCTCATTTTTCACTTCATTTCACATTTATCTGTCGGGCATTCACGTTTCGAATTAATTTACCTAATCCACTTGAATTCCTTCAAAATGAAGTTTCATTCTCCCGCCCAAGACTTACATTCAAAGGCTCATATTGAATTCCTCGTAATTAGGAAAACAAGAACGTACATACAAGAAAATGAAAACATGGTCATGAGCACACAATTCACATTCAATTACAAAGCTAACAAGGAAGTGAAGCCTCCTTCAATCCATGTTTCCATTGTGCCTAAATTGTCAACAGTTTTATTTTCTGTCTCCATCCATTTCAGGAGTTTTCCTTCTAAATGCTTCAAGTTTTCTGTGAAAGTTCAAATAACACTGGATATGAAAGGAAGCGATAAAAAAAAGTCGCTCCTCTTTACCATGAGAAAAAATGATGCCAAGCTATTAAAAGTGAAATGAATAGTCGAAGAAATTTAAACCATAGCCGTCATCGTGGTGTCATTAAAGTTATAACGAGCGAAAAATCGTTTTAAACAATAATGATTTCCGTGCGAACTATCCAATGAAATTGTATCTCGCCTTTTCGTGGGTGATGACCCGATCGATTGATGGTGTTAAAGTGTAGTTGTTTTCTTTCGTACCTGTTGATTAATTTGCCGTGACCATTTGTCGGTTAAAAGAATTCGTTACCGGTGGTATTCAACTTGTGTTCCGATAAGCGCAGCGTTTAACCAACGACTTTTTCCATGTATCTAAAACCTACGAATAACAAAAGACAGAATTTAAAATTAAGCTCTATTTATAAAACCCTGAAACCGATTTTATTTATTTCTGTTCCGCAATAGTGTTCAAAGTTTCCAAAAGGTGGAGGACTAGTGGTTTAGAAAAAGTATATTAAGAATGTATATATGGATATTCATCTAAGGCATGAGTATTGTTTCACTATATATCTGCAGATGAGGAACAATTCGAATGAGAAAGATGTGCGCAAAATGGAAATTCTATAACGAATTCATTGATGGTCCCACCAACCAGACACAGAAGAAAACGGGTCAAAAGAATGAGTAAAGGGAATGAAAACGTGTTCAATTGGTTCTCGCTTCTTGCATTCCTGTTGAGAGGTAAACGTGCTATCTCTGGCACACGAAAAATTCTTGAAATACTTCTTCCACCGAAACTTATTCAATAATACGAATACTTGGGCCTCTGTCTTCCGTGCTGGTCGTGAATTCTGGATGAGCCACAATAAGATTATATTTATTTCAAAGCCCTTGTCGCTCGTTTCCCTTATCAGCCAAGTGTGTCTTATCCACCTACTTCTCCGTTCAAAAGTGTAACTCGCTGTCTTGTAAAGTTGTAATCGGATCGTGTTGGTTTCTTTAAACTTTAAAAATGTATTTAAAATCGCAATGGTCTTTTCTTTGGATGGTATTAGAGATAAGTCACAGTGCTTTATGTACTGAGATGTTTTCTCCTGAGGTGCTACAGTCATCACGCGACTGTTGTAAGTTAGCAGATTTTGAGAGTTGGTGGCCGGTATTTCGACGTGCTCAATGTTTTTAATTATTTTTTTTTGTAGTGATGAGTTTGAAAATAATAAAATACACATTCATTTTAGAGAGGAAAGATTTTATCGATTAAAACGGACGAGTGGAAGAGAAGACTCTTTTTTTTGCTATTGACCTAGAGTTTTAGGTTAAACGGAAATGAATGTGCAGCAGTGTATGTAGTTTTTTGCGTTTAAGTGCTCCTACATTATACGAATTAGAGCATGAAAAATCTAAACAGAAACTATGAGAAACGGCCACAAACCACATTGAAAGAAGAAACTGAATTAATCAAGAACTGTGTGGAACATCATAGTAGAATCGCAGTCGTTGCTGAGGATATGGAAGAATTACTTCTACAGACTGTTTAACGGCGATGACAAACTAAATCCCGCTGTCAGGCAGAATGCACCATTCAACCTGGACGAAGTGAAGATAGCCATATCTAATCTTAAGTCCAACAAAGCCGCTGGATCAGATGGCCTAACCGCGGAGCTATTCAAAGCGGCAGGCGATGACTTGGTTAGGAGCATCCACCAACTCATCTGTAAAAGATGGTCGGAGGAAAGTAAGCCCGATGAATGGAGCCTCAGCATTGTTTGCCCGATTCTCAAGAAATGAGACCCTCTGAACTGCGCCAACTACAGAGGTATTAGTCTTCTTAACATCGCCTACAAGATCTTATCTGCCGTGCTGTGTGAACGCCTGAAGCCTTTCGTCGACAACCTGATTGGTCCCTATCAGTGTGGCTTCAGGCCAGGAATGTCTACCATCGACCAAATATTCAGTCTGCGGCAGATCTAGGAGAAAACCCAGGAAGTCTAAATCGATACCCACCACCTTTTCATCGACTTTAAGGCCACCTATGACAGCATTTATAGAGACGAGCTATACAGAGCAATGTCTTGTTTTGGCATTCCTGCCAAACTGGTCCGTTTGTGCAGGATGACAACGGAGAATGCAAAACTCAAATGATAACACCAGAGGCACTATCTTTCAAAAGTCCGTCCTTCTACTCGCCTAAGCCGACGACATCGACATAATCGGCAGAACGCAGCGGGATGTTACTGGCGCGTCCGTGAGTATTGAGATGGAGGCGGCGAAGATGGTTTGGCGATCAATAAGGGCAAGACAAAATATATGATGTCATCAAGAAAGAACACCCAACACCGACGTCTCGGACAGAACATCACTATAGACAGATATAACTTTGAGGTGGTTCAGGACTTTCTCTACCTAGGCTCCGCAATGAACTCAGGCAATGCCACCAGCGCTGAGATTAAACGAAGAATAACTCTTGCCAATCGTTGTTTCTTAGAAATCAATTGAGTAGCAAAGCCCTCTCTCGAACAACTAAAGTGACCCTTTATAAGACCTTAATAATCCCAGTCCTTCTCTATGATGCAGAGGCATGGACTCTAGCAAAAGTGGATGAGGTCACTCTTTGTTGTTTTGAGAGGAAAATTCTTCGGGTAATTTTTGTCCCGTCTGCAGGGTGGACGGTGAATGGAGGAGGAGATACAACGACGAACTGTACGGACTGTACAGCGACATCGACTTAGCCACAAGAGTGACGGTCCAACGATTGAGGTGGCGGGCTTATGTAGAGCGAATGGACGTGAATGCTGCGGCCCGGAAGAACTTCGAATCCAGCCGAGGGAGTAGAGGAAGACCACGATTCAGGTGGAGCACGCAAGTGGAAGGGGACCTTAACCAACTTAGCGTGCGAAACTGGAGACAGCTGGCCAAAGATCGTGCTGGGTGGCGACGCTTGGCGCAGGGACATAAGTCCCGAATTCATTTTTTCGGGATTTATGTCCCACTATACCGGTGCCGTGAAATAAGGCCCTACGCAATAAGGCCAATTTGGCGTTATTTATCTTTCCATTGCTGCTGTTTTCAACAATTTGGCCTTGCACCTACTCCAAATCAAAGAGTGGTCCCAAGCGGGGGGGTTTCAGGGGCGCAGCATGCCCCTCATAGGCATTGCACTGTTTATGGGATTAGTTGCGAAATCGCAAGTAGATTCCATAAACAGTGCAATGCCTATGGGGGGGCATACTGCCCCCTGCAACCCCCCTGCTTAGGATCAATGTTTGATTTGGAGTAGGTGCGAGGTTCGAATGTGTTACTTTGGGTGATATGTCATTCCATTTGGGCTTAACGACTTTTTATTCATTTAAATTTTGGGTAATGTCGTGCTTTTTGGGCTTTATGACATTTTCAATTTGGGCGTTATGGTTTTGGGCGATAAGACCTAACGCCGTTTGATTTCCAGTAGGTGCGAGGTACGCTTCTTCAATTTTTTCTCGTTAATTATGTTTTACCTATCAATTTATGAACGTTAATAAAATATAAAATATTTCCAACTGTTTGTTTCATTCGGGACTTGTGTCCCATTTTCAACGATAAAAATTCGGGACTTATGTCCCACTTAAGTGGGTTATAAGTCCAGAAATCAATTCGGGACTTATGACACACTTAAATGGGACATAAGTCCCGAAAAATTAAATCGGGACTGATGGTTTCGGGACTTATGTCCCTGCGCCGAGACGCTTGTTGTTTGAGACCCAGGTTCACCCCGGACTGTAGCGCCAACCTTAGTAAGTAAGTAACTGTGGGGCAAATGAAAACGTTTTTGTCGGACTTTTGTAGTGCCTACTTAGGTTTATTAACCCTCTTTTTTCGAAATGGTTTGGTCGCATAACTTCACATGTTGAAATATGCATTTAGGAAATTCGGAGAAAGTTTTATGATTTTTTTTAAATGAAAGTTGGATTTAACATTTGTTGCGGTAAGATTCTCCGCTACAAGAGCAATCTCATTTTCCTTCCTTTCTCCACGCCTTGTCGGTAATCTATTGAAATGATCGACCAAGATCCTAGGATGCGGAGAGGAGCCAAGCTGCCATCAGCCATTGACCCAGGTGAGCGATCAGCAAGAACGAAGTCGAACTAAACGCGCGAGCGGTACGAAAATATGAGTTCGGGTGTACCTGGATGGCCAAAAGTATTTAAAACCCCATCGTACGAGACATCGCCGAATCGGAGGATGTAAGCAATTGGAGAGTGCGGTCGAATGACCCAATCAGAAAACAACATAGCATCCAGTTGCCCAGAAATACCAAAGCCACACTAGAGGGGATAAAGGACGCTCCATTCGCCTACTCCGCCGTGGGAGCAACGAAGGAGCAGCACGGTCATGTGGTCAGACGACAATGTTATAACGAAACCTTCAACAGCAGCGAGAATCGTGAACAGGGACCACTTTACAGCACGGCGTAAAGCATGGCCACAGTGCGTGTTTCGGATATCGGTGACACTAACCACTGGACTAAACTAAATAGCTCAGCTCATTAACGTGACACAATTAGACGACATCGACACAAAAACGCCCGCTGCGGGAGGATCGATTTCACGTTCAGCCAACAGTTCGACGCATTGCAGGAAGTAATCCATCGTGTCCGAGAGCTCACCGCCACCTTAATCTTTTTTCCAATACCTGCAATAAGCAGTTCCGTTCACCTCCAAATCTGCACCGAATTCTACCAAATCGCTTCATTTACGCGGTTAGGCTTAATATAAATTTATTTCCTTAGCTTTCCCTTTTAGCTACAATGGGTGATACGAATCGTCCTACCCTTCCGTAGCTTACTTTCTGTTTCGCTTAGAGGTTTCAATATTGTTTTATAGGCCAGATTGAAGTTGTTCGACGGAGAGGTCAGCGGAAAGTAAAGGCTTCGCCACACACAACGCATTTTTAACGCCGCGATGAGATTATTGTTGGTCGTATTTCGATTCAAATCTGGAAATTTCTCTTCAGAAAAAGATACAAGACCAATTACGATTTATTTCGTTTTGCAGTTTCAACAAAAAATAAAATAAAAGGGATAATGTTTGTTACTTTTATTCTTGAATAACGGATCTTAATCATCAGGTAATTTGAAATTGAATTGACATTCCGAAGTACGTGAAAGTGAAACGATTCCAGTTCGACTCCATGGTCGGCGTGTAGAAAAGAGGAGATGGCGATAGTATTATTACTGTTATCTGTTGAACTATTTAATACTTTTTGAGCTTCGAAAAGCGCCGCGTAGCGCCCAGAGCGGCTGCATGTGAGGGCGAAGGTCGGCCGGTGTATGAGTCAAAGAGGTGTCCAGAGTTTTAAGCCCGCGATGCAGGCCACCCAAGTACTGTTTTCTGTTGAACTATTTCATATAATTTATTTATATCTGTGAAAACGTTTGTTAAACACTTCTCTAACACTCCTTTTTCTAAACGACGCATCAGCACATTTTTTTTTAATTGTATTAACAAGTCTCATTTTTTATCTTACACGTTCTTGCGATTCGTGATTGTCGTGGTAGGTAGGTAGATGGATGCCCTTGTGACGGGTGTCACGGGTCACTTAGACCAACAGTTGGGTCAATTTTAGGATTATTTAAAACTTGCTGGGAACCTGAAAAGAGAGATAAAAAAACCGCTGTTTAACAGCTCAGTAATTCGCTTTAGCAGAATCACCTGGATTCATGTGTGAATCTCAGGAATTTCTTTTGGTCTAAAGCAGCCAGATCCTCCAGCTCCTCAAAGAAGTAGCTGCCATGAATCTTGAATCTTTTTGTTCTAAGGGCAGGGAATTCGCACAGCAGGTGACTTATAGATTGTATTTCTTCAACGTCCCTGCAACTCCTGTAGTAGTCGTTGTGCAGTATGCCCAGCCGCTCTGCGTGTAGGCCCACTACACAGTGTCATGTGAGGACCCCCGTCAGTGTTCGAATGTCTTTGCAGTTAAACCCGATCATGGTTTTAGATTTTATTTGGTTAACCGCTGGCCAGAGCTCCCTTGTGTGTCTGCATGTATCAGGATTCGGTGTCGATATCTAAGCATTAATGTGCTTAGCGGGGTTCTTATGGATTTTAGGGCCAGAGATTCATTCATCTCCGATCCCTTCCTTGGTAGTTCGTCCGCTTTCTCATTGCCCGAGATGTCATTGTGCCCTGGTGCCCAGCATAGGGTTACCGTATTGGCAGTTGATATCTCGTCTAGGTGTTTTTTGCCTTTCAACACCGCATTTGGCTTGATTAGTACTGACTACATAGCTCTTATAGCCGCTTGGATGTCAGAATAATTGGTGATGTGTTTGTTGGCTATTTTTCGCCTCTGCACCTCCTTGGCCCCCTCAGTGATCACAGCTATCTATGCCTGGAACACACCGCATTCATTGCTGAGTCTAAATGATTCACTCAGGTCCAGAGAATCACAGAAGATGCCCGTAGCTGTCTCAGGGATTCTGATATCGAATCCTTTTGAAAACGAGGGTGTGGGGTAAGTAGTCAGTGGCTACTTTCTTGTAGCACTCCATTGTGTCCCCACGGAGGCATGTCCGTATGGCTTAAAATACCACAGTCCCAACTCTCTGAGTCTGATGGCCTTTTTAACCGCCTTATTGCTACAGTAGATGTCCAGTGGTTCGAGATCAGTACAACCTCCATAGCTGCAGTGGGTGTAGTCCATAAGGATCCCGTTATCCCGATGCAGGCTGTCCTTTGGACTTTGGTGAGGCTTGAGAGATTGCACTTCTTTTCAGTAGCTTTCCACCATACCGCTGCGCCGTATGTAAGAAGGTGCAGGGAAATAACTTCACGGGCAATAACTTCACCTCGAGTGGGCAATAACTTCACCGTAAATTTTGTGAAGTTATTTCCCACCTAAAATTTGAGAATTTGTCTATTATAACTAAAGACCCTTGCACCCACTCCAAATCAAACAGTGATCCCAAGCAGGAGGGTTGCAGGGGGGCAGCATGCCCCCCCATATGCATTGCACTGTTTATGGGATTAGTTGCGAAATCGCAAGTAGATTCCATAAACAGTTCAATACCTATGGGGGGGCATGCTGCCCCCCTGCAACCCCCCTGCTTGGGGTCACTGTTTGATTTGGAGTGGGTGCAAGGGTCTTTAGTAATAATAGACAAATTCTCAAATTTTAGGTGGGAAATAACTTCACAAAATTTACAGTGAAGTTATTGCTCACCATCAGTGGGCAATAACTTCACAAAAAAAAGGTGAAGTTATTGCCCACTCGAGGTGAAGTTATTGCCCATGTGAAGTTATTGCCCGTGAAGTTATTTCCCTGCACCGTTGAAGTGCTTTAAGTGAATTTTATTTGATTAATTGTATTTCAAAGAATAATGTTTAGATCAAAATCTCTAAATGGTGTTGAAAGAGCTCAAATCGATTTACTAAAGGAACAAGGACTAACCGGGCGTTCTTTAACTGACAAAATTGGACGAAGTTTTAGTGTGGTCTATTCTTATTTAAGAAGCAAAGTTTCTTCCTAAAAAAACATGAAAGGAGGTCAAAAAAACGGCAACAACAGCAGTTGATCGAAGAGTAATTTTAAGATGTTCTTCCAATTCCTGCGAGTCTGCGGCAAAAATAAAGCAGAAAGCCGGTGTTACTGCAAGCGTTTCAACAGTGCGACGGGTTATCAATAGTGCAATAGAACCAACGACCATACCACGTCGAGTTAATCGGTTCTCGTCAGATCACCGTAATTAAACGACGTTGGGCGCGGTTAGTACGTAGATGGGGGACCGTTCGAGAACAGCCGCGTGTCGTTGGCCAGTCCCATCTACAGAGTTGAGGTAGATAATACATACGTGGTGTCACAATGGACCTAAATTGGTCTAAGTGTGTCGGCTTCTGCCGACAGCCACATAAACCTAACCTAACCTAACCTATCAATAGTGCCAAACATCTAAAACGGTTAAAAATTCAAAAGAAACCACCACTTAACGAGAAACGGAAGCGCTTAGAATTCTCTAGACTCCATATGAGTTTTAAACATAGGGACGGGCTACAGTCCGCTTGGGCGAACTGTTGGATACCCTATTCTTATTCCTATCCCTCATAAGTGGGCGTGACAAAAGTCTAAGTATGGTTGAATTGTTAAGAACGCTCTACATATTATGTTATATAACATTTAAAGGATTTTATCGAAAAAAAACGCTCCCTAGCTCAAATTTTGGTTTTTCAATAAAATTGTTTTATTTATTTGTGGGCGTGTCAGTGGGCGGATTTTGAAAATTTTATATCCCAAGCAGTTTTAGGAGCCATAGATCATATATAAAAAATGTCAGCTTTCTCTTGTTTTTTTGAGTTTGTGGGCGGATTTCAAAAATTCGTAAACTTGATTATTTCGGGACCCTAGAGAGTATATGGTTAAAATTTCAGCTCTCTAGGCCCAGTTTAAAGGCCTAATTTTTGCCCCACGGACGGGCGGACGGACGGACATGGCTAGATCGACATTACTATCGATGCTGATCATAAATATAGTAACTTTTAGGCGTCTACGGGCAATATTAAGGTACGAGGGCGGGTCAATAAGTCCGTGACTTTTTGAATTTCTGACCTCTTTACTGAAACAGCAACACTGCTCCTGTCAACAGGTATCTGTCAGTTGACTCCTGTCAAAATTTAAACTTGCTGCGTCAGTTAGTTTGTGTTTGACAGTTATTTTTATCAGACTACTCACTAATTTGAGGAGAAAATGGAAAAAAGTGAATTTCGTGTGCTTATTAAGCATTATTTCTTGCGAAAAAAAAACCATTACCGAGACCAAGGCTAAGCTTGAAAAATACTGTGGGGACTCTGCACCATCGATTTCAATGGTAAAAAAGTGGTTTACTGAATTTCGTTGTGGCCGTACAAGCACTGAAGATGCCGAACGTCCTGGACGCCCAGTTGAGGTCTCTACACCCGAAACAATCGAAAAAATTCACGATATGGTGTTGGCCGACCGAAGATTGAAAGTGCGAGAGATTGTGGAAGCCGTAGGGATCTCGCATGGCTCAGTGGTCTCAATTTTGAATGATCACTTGGGCATGAGAAAGCTTTCCGCAAGATGGGTGCCGCGTTTGCTCACAGTCGACCACAAACGCAATCGTGTAACAACTTCACAGGAAGGTTTGGCGTTGTTTAATCGCAATATGGAGGAGTTTTTGCCCCGTTTTGTAACCATGGACGAAACATGGATCCATCACAACACACCAGAGACCAAACAACAGTCAAAACAGTGGGTTTCTAAGGGTGAATCGGCGCCAAAGAAGGCCAAGGTGGGTTTGTCAGCCAATAAAGTTATGGCGACTGTTTTTTGAGATGCACGCGGGATAATCCACATTGACTACCTTCAAAAGGGAAGAACAATCAATGGGGAATATTATGCCAACTTATTGGACCGATTCAATGACGATTTGAAAAAAAACCGACCTCATTTTATACCGAGTCTGAGTGCTCTGGGATTTGGATTTCCTTTTTTTAAAAAAAAAAAAAAAAAAAAAAAAAAAAAAAAAATAAAGACAATGCAAGGGTGCACACATGTGCAGTTGCCATGGCAAAAAACCATGAATTGGGCTATGAATTGCTCCCTCATCCACCCTATTCTCCAGATTTGGCTCCGAGCGACTACTTCTTGTTCCCAAACCTGAAGAAATGGCTTGGTGGAAAAAGATTTGACTCCAATGATGAATTCATCTCGCAAACAAAGGCCTATTTTGAGGACCTCGACAAATCATTTTTTTGGAAGGGATAAAAAAATTGGAGAAGCGTTGGACAAAGTGTATAGAGCTCAAGGGAGACTACGTTAAAAACAAAATTTTTTTTTTATCAAAAAATCTGTATTTTATTCCAAAAGTCACGGACTTATTGACCCGCCCTCGTAACCTCAAAATCATTTCTAAAGACCTATCCATAGATACCCCACACGCATGGGTTTGATGAAAAACATTTTGAGTTTCAGTTCAGTTCTATGGGGAACCCACAAAATTTATTGTTTTTTTTTCTATTTTTGTTTGAAAATCTTAATGCGATTCACAGAATACATGTTCTTACCAAGTTTCAACAGTAAAGCTCTTATAGTTTCGGAAAAAAGTGGCTGTGAGATTCCCGGACAGACAGACATACAGACAGACATGACGAATCTATAAGGGTTCCGTTTCTTGCCATTTTTCTACGGAACCGTAAAAAACAGCATTTGATTAGCTCAGTAAAGAATTGACCTTAAACCAGGAGGCCTGCCGATGTTAATTGAGGTCAAACAGGCGAGGGTTATGATCTCTTGCTCATAAGCTTAAAGAAGTTGATGAGTTTTTTTTTTTTTTTTTTTTTTTTTAAGTTCTGGCTCGCCAAGGCGATTAAATATGGGGCACTTCGACCTAAAAAGATCTTTCGTGCCGTGTGGGCCAGACAAATTTAGACTAGTAGAGTTTCCACTTTCCGTGTAAAGCGGACAATTCTACTAGTAGAAGAATTCTTTATGTCCTCGGGGCACATTTGTTCCCTGAAAAAGATCTTCTTTCTAATTTCGTTTAGGGCCGGACATTCACATAAAATGTGTTCAGCTGACTCGTCCTCTTCAAGACAGAGTCGGCACTCAGGAGAGTCTACTATTTTTATTTTGTGTAGATGATATCTTAAACCATGGTGGCCAAAGGTAACCTACTAAGTTTTTGATATCATGCCTGCTTAGGTTTAGGCATTTGCTGGCATTTTTATTGAAAGGCCGAACGGCTTGTTTGGTCTGTCTTAAACCTGGGATGCTTTCCCATAGATGGATACATTTTCTGTATTCCCAGCTTTTTATTGCTGCCGTTGCTGCTGATCTAGGAGTGCAGCAGAAGGGTTCGGGACCTATGAAGAGTGTTTCCGAACCTTTTCTGGCCAGTTCGTCGGCCTTTTCGTTACCTTCCACCCCGACATGACCCGGAACCCACCATAGCTTGGTCTTGTTACTTGTTCCGAGTGCCTGTAGGGTGTTGAAGCAGTACATGACTGATTTGGAGTCAATCGTATGCGAGCTAAGGGCGTTTATAGCTGCTTGACTATCAGTGAATATATGGATGGTTGCACCTTTTATACCAGATAGATTTATGTGGCTAGCGCATTCTTGAATGGCGTGGAGCTCTGCTTGAAATACGCTGGGACTTTTCCCCATGGGTATCGTAAAGCATTTGTTTGGTCCGTATATTCCCGCTCCTACCCCCGCTTCCATTTTAGAACCATCAGTATACCACTTTATGCCGTTGTGGCTGTTAGGTGGGTTATTACTAACCCATGCTTCTCTCTTGGGGATCTCCGTGGAGAATCGCTTGTTGAAGCATAGTGTTTTATGGATGCGGTCTGTGACCGCGCAGTTCATGTTGAGTTCTGGCAGTTCATCAAGAAGGGTCTTAAGTTCCGGATGATCGTTAAGACTTATCTCGTTTAACTGTATTTGACTTATTGCACTGCGGATCGCCACTTTTTGAATGTATATGTGGAGAGGTGTAATACCTGTTATTGCCTCTATGGCAGCCGTTGGACACGTTCGCATGGCTCCAGAGATACCTAGGCACGCAAGCCGTTATACCTTTTTGAGCTTCTCTATTGCGACCTTTTGTGTAGATTTTGGCCACCATACAATGGAGGCGTATGTTATAATGGGTCTTATCATCACTGTGTAGATCCAGTGGACAATCTTTGGAGAGATTCCCCAGGTTCTGCCATATGTGCGTCGACAGGCCCATAAAGCTCTGTTAGCTTTAGTGATTTTGTTGTTGATGTGAGAGTTCCAGTTTAGTCTTTTGTCCAGGATTACTCCAAGATATTTGACTTCGTCGGAATACTCAATGGTCGTGCCATTTAGTGAAATCTGAGCTAAGCTGAGATTTCTTCTTTTTGTGAAAGGAACTATGATAGCTTTAATGGGGTTTATGGAGAGATTTTCCTTGACGCACCAGTCTATAGCTATCTTAAGGGCGTTTTGCATACGTGAAGTAACTACGTTTGATTCTTTGCCCCTAATAATGATGACCAAGTCATCGGCATACCCTATTATGTCGTAGCCTAAGTTACTTAATTTTTGAAGTAGGTCATCTATGACCAAAGACCACAGGAGGGGTGATAAAACTCCTCCTTGTGGACAGCCTTTTATAGCTGAAACTGATACTGAAGTCTGTCCTGACGAAGCAGTGATTTTCCGACTTTCGAGCATCGCTTTTATCCAGTTTATGGTGGGAAGTTGATGAGTTGATATTAAGAAATTCATCACACACCAATTTCGGGACAATTGTCCCACCTTACACATTTTCTTAGATGTCTCTAGGCACATTTTAAGAAGATTGAGTAAGCTGCCATAGCTGCCCGCCAGACAACTGGCACCAGCGAAACACTATTTGATTCGAAAAAGTAAGCTGACAAAGGCGCGGTGGCTCAGTGGTTAGTTATTGTGTTGACTACTAATATAAAGGTTCGCGCTACACGCGCACGGCCCCACCTCTTGCGAACGTTTGACAAACATCCAAGAGTATCAATTGTCATGAGAAGCTTCTCAAATTAGCCTCGAATTCGAGTTCAAATTGAAAGTCCCTTCCACTTCGCACAAGCAAATGGTTGGAGAAGGTAGGTTTTGGGCCCTGTATTGGCCGTTAACGCTTAATATATTTTAAGCTGACAAAGATGGCTTCCAGATAACTATAGCACCTACACTTAAAGGACCAACGAAGTTGCGTGAGCGGGCTAAATCGCGTTGCATTCGGGTCCCGTTTTCGACGATACAAATTCGGGAATCACGTATGTTCCGATGGGTTGGGAAATTAGTCCCGAATTCAAATCGCGAATTTTCTCCTACTCCTTTTTCTAGACTTATGTGCCTGTGTCGTGCGAAGCTGTCTTTTGGACATGAATTGAAGGAACCTGTAACTTATCCCCACATGTTAAATTTTGAGCATCTTTCGCAAGAGGTGGGGCAGTGAAATATATTTTTAGGTTATTTTGGGTGTTACTCGAATCTCGAACCTCTCGCACTCAGCAGTCCAACACAAAGCCAATGCGCCCTCAATGTCTATAAGAATATTTGACTCTGAGTGGCATGCTCGTATGAATGAGAAGATGTTAACATATTACGAACCTAACCTATGTGTGTAGCCGAAAATGTGACTGAGTTATTGATTTCCTTCTTGTTTTGTTTCGACATTGTAAAATAAAAATGATATGAAGGAACATGCATAGATCCTTGCAAAAAATAAGTGATTTGTGTCAACATACATATCTACAAGAGCGGAGATACAGATGTGTCATGATGGTGAGCTTTCCATCAGAAAAATTATATTTCCCGTGGAAGGAAAGAAAGGCAGCAACTTTCAATAACCTTCAGTCATCGGAACAAAATTTAATTTTCATAAATATGACAGTGGAAGGGATCCTTTGAAAAGAATTTATTTTCCATCGCCTCGATGCTAAAGACCTTTAAAAAAAAACAAGTCATTTGAGTTTGTGAAAATATTTTATTTCAATTAGTTATTAACTTTTCTATCCCAGCTATCGGTTGACTGAACGTTATCACTCTTAGTGATCTCTGATACCAGAGCGCAATGTATCGTTGTATAAAGAAGTCGACTCTGTAACACTCGTGCTAACCCTTACTCGCACGCATTACGACATAACAACGTAACACTTATAAAAGGAACAGACAAAGCAGTAAAAGCCATTCAATTGAGGAAAGGCAGCCATGTGCATGGCATACAAATTGTGAGCTTAAGACCTAAGTAAATATAATGTAACACTTGTAAAGTTGTATCCTTTGACCAGTAGTAGGAACCAGAGATTTTTCGATATTGGCGTTCTGAAAATCAATTTGATATCCCAGTGTCTTATCGATGAGATGTGAGGGAAATGTGAAAATAACCGAAATACGCATTGCCGTTGTATTAACTTGATTTTTATTTACTTATAAAAGAAAAACGAAATCACCAATAAATTATATTACGACAAAATAAGGAGACAATTGTTCTAAAAAGTGTTTTAATTGGAAAAGTTTTTTTTATTTTTGAGTTCCTTCAAAGAATGGTAGCTGGAACTAAATATAAAGGACTCTAGACTACGACAGTCACATATTAAACCCACGGAAAGCAGCTGAAACTTAAGGATTGCTTTATATAAATCAAAAATAATGAAACAACTAGCGAAAAGTTTGTGACATGCGAAATACGACCACTGCAACGAATAGTTTTACCACAGCAGCAGAGACGACGACGCAGAGTTTAAGAGGGCAAAGAAGTTTGCCATAAGAATCATTCAGAACAATGTGGTTATCCTGTTAGCGGCTTAGTTAGCGAAAATTTCCACATTCAACTTAAACTGACGCTCCCAATCCAAATTAAAACAAAAGTATTCATGCATTTATCATACAGCACAAGTGTGTTAGTTCATGGTTGCTGAAGGAGAAAGTTTGTCGAGAGGTGGAAGTGACATTGAAGTACAAATGATGGGAACAAATGAGAGATATGAAGTTTTCAGTAAGATTTGATGAAGATGCGGCTGTTTTCCTAATTGGAACTAAGTAAAGTGTGTACATATTTGGCGTGAACGTACGAACTTCCTAACTTAAATGGCTCCCGATCCGTGCAGAGTCTCTGCCTGAGACACTGGAAGGATGCTTCCATTATCCGCGCGCCCGGGCACGCTACTTTCAGTTGTCCATCCCAAGCGCTCTGGTATCCGCGAAGGCTTGGTATTTAAAAAGGAGATTCTGGGAGTCGAAGATACTCCTCGCTGGATCTTTATTTCACATTCGTTTGATGTGGCTGAGTATAGCACCTCAAATTAATGGATTAAACTGTATTATGTATGGATTAAACTGTAAAAATAGAGAGATTGTTTTCGCCAAAGGTCCTTTCAGACCACGGGCGGCCATTTCTATTAAGAAAGATATAACATTTTCTCTCATGCCAGGTTTCACAGATAGGGACCTGGTGGCAGTTCTAATATAACGCCATAAAGGCCGAGAGCTACACAAATTTGTGTGCGCATCGGCGTACTTTGCTGGAGACAGTGATGTAGTTCCTCCCTTACCAGTACAGGAACTCTTCCGGTACTGTAAGGACCAAAAAGTGCACATCATAATCGGCTGCGATGCAAACGCACATAATACGATTTGGGGTAGCCGAGATACAAATAATAGAGGTGAGCCGTTATTAGAATATTTACATAGAAACAACCTTGTCTTTCTAAACAAGGGAAATAGTCCCACTTTTAAAAATTCCATAAGAGAAGAGGTCCTAGACCTTACTATCTCATCTCCTTTTATGAAAGATATCATAGAGGGGCGGCATGTGTCTGACGAGGCATCTCTATCGGATCATATGCACATCCGATTCGAGATAAGATGCAATGCCGAACACGCGACAGTCCGTTATGACAACAGACTGACTAATTGGAGAACTTACCGCGAAAATTTAGCGGTCAGATCTGACATGCTGCCAGAAGCACCATCAACAACAAATGATGCAGATGCTGCGCAATGTCAAATAAATGATATTATTCTTGCCTCATTCAAAAGTAGTTGCAAGATTAAGCGAACTGTGGTTAAAAGGTGCGTACCATGGTGGAACGATAACATTGAGTCTATTCGAAAGAGAGTGAGAAAGCTTTTTAACAAAGCCAAACGCACAGGCACACAGGAACAATATAAATCCGTGCTGACCATGTACAACCTAGAGTTGCGCAGATCCAAAAGAGCCTCATGTCGTGCAATCTGCGAGAAGATTGAAAAACTTCCAGAGGTGGCACGCCTCCAAAGGGCTCTGTCAAAGAATCAATCAAAAAGCATGGGATTGTTAATCAAATCAGATGGTTCAATCACACGCGACCGGGAAGAAACGCTGAAAACTTTGCTTCAGGCTCACTTCCCAGGGCCTCACACGATGGTCATTACAGACGACCATATAGAGGAGGTCTCAATCCCAAGAAACCTCAGCAGAATTAATAGTTTATCCGGAAAACTTTTTACTCCGGATAAGGTTAAATGGACAATTAACTCATTTAAACCATTCAAGGCATCAGGAACAGAGGGTATTTTTCCAGCCCTCATTCAAAATGGAATAGAATTTTTATTACCATCCATGATTGCCTTATTTAGGTTCAGCTTCAACTGGGGGTATATACCAGTTACCTGGAGGGAGGTAAACGTAGTATTTATACCTAAACCTGGAAACAAGCCGAGTGAATTACCTAAATCATATCGTCCGATAAGCTTGACATCGTTTTTTCTGAAAACAATGAAAAGGATTATTGACATCCACATTAGAGAATGCATATCAAAAAGCATGCCTCTGCACCCTCACCAATATGCGTACCAAAAGGGCAAACGGAAGGCCCTCTGTTAAGACTAACAGATAAAACCCCTACCGTTGCAAATAGATCGCACTTTGTGCCTTTCTGGACATAGAGGGTGCTTTTGACAACACTGGATATGAATCCATATCAAATGCTTGTACCATAGAAACATAGACAAACCAACTATTAAATGGATCAAAGCGGTGCTGGAAAGTTGCAAAATAACTGCCTCGTCAGGAACGACCTCAGTATCAGTAACAGCCGTAAGGGGCTGCCCACAAAGGCTGCCCCTAGAGGCAATAACAGGACTTACACCTCTCCACATATACATTTAAAAAGTGGCGATCCGCAGTGCAGTAACTCTAATACAGTTAAAAGAGATAAGTCTTAACGACCAGCCGGAACTTAAGAACCTTCTCGATGAACTGCCAGAACTTAATATGAACTGCGCGGTCACGGACCGCATTCAAAAAACACTATGCTTCAATAAACGGTTCTCCACGGAGATCCCCAAGAGAGAAGCATGGGTTAGCAATAACCCACCAAACAGCCACAACGGCATAAAGTGGTATACGGATGGTTCTAAAACGGAAATGGTGTTAGGAGCGGGAATATACGAACCAAACAAACGCTTTACTATACCCATGGAAAAAAGTCCCAGCGTATTTCAAGCAGAGCTCCACGCCATTCACGAATCCGCCAGCCACATTAAATTATCTGGCATTAAAGGTGCAACCATCCATATATACACGGATAGTCAAGCAGCTATAAACGCCCTTAGCTCCCATTCCATCGACTCCAAATCAGTCATGTACTGCTTCAATACCCTTCAAACAGTCGAATTAAGAAACAAGACCAAATTATGGTGGGTTCCGGGTCATGTCGGGGTAGAAGGTAACGAAAAGGCCGACGAACTGGCCAGAAAAGGTTCAGAAACACCTTTCATAGGTCCCGAAACTTTTTGCTGCACTCCTAGATCAGCAGCAACGGCAGCAATAAAAAGCTAGGAACATAGAAAATGCATCTATTTTTGGGAAAGTATCCCAGGTCTAAGACAGGCCAAACGAGCCATTCGCCCCTTCAATCAAAATGCCAGCAAATGCCTAAACCTAACCAGGCATAATATCAAAAACTTAGTAGGGTACCTTACTGGTCACGATGGTTTAAGATATCACCTAAACAAAATGAGAATAGCAAACTCTCCTGAGTGCCGACTCTGTCTTGAAGAGGACGAGTCAGTCATGAACACATTTTATAAGAATGTCCAGCCCTTAATGGAATTAGAAAGAATATCTTTTTCAGTGAACGAATGAGCCCCGAGGACATAAAGAATTCTTCTACTGGTAAAATTGCCCGTTAAAATTTTTCTGGAACATACGGTAAAAAATAGCACCCCAGAAAAAGAAATCCATGGGTCTTAGGTCAGGTTGGGGTCAAATCTACCAATCCACCGTTCGTTAAAAGTATGGAACGAAGTAACCCAGCTGTTCCTGTGACAAGGTGCTCCATCTTGTTGAAGAACATTGCACATCAAAAACACGAGGAATATCTTCAAGGAGCTCCGGCAATCGTTCTCCAAAAAGCTCCAGGTAGTAATGGGAATTAACTTTATGTAGAAAAACGTGCGTGCTTCCTAAAGTGCTTCCTATTACTCCAGCTCAAACATTTACGCTTGGCCTCTTAAGGAAACCTAATAAGCAACACATTTTGAAAAAGTTGTTCAGAGTATTTAAATTCTTACCTTTTGAGAGGATGTTGTGTGTATTAAATGCGAGTTAGAGTCTGACCAATGGTGCAAATTATGGTGGATTGTAATCCCATCTCTTATGAATTACGCTTCGTCAGTCAACAGAAAGTTCTTGATCATCATCTGCCTGTTTGCCATTGGCAAAATTCCACTCAGTTTTGAGCATCTCCTGGTAGTAAATTCTGTTGATAAAAACCCTGTTATTCGCTGATGCCTCCATCACATATAGTTCACCGCTTAGCCCAGAAATATCCCTCCGTAGAGTTAAGGCGCACATCCTTACACTTTGGGAATATTATGGGAAATGGGGAATACAAATCAATCCCTCTAAAACGGAACTCATTTGTTTTAGAAATCCGTCGCATAATGGCCTAGCCACAAAATGCAAGAACCTAACCCTGACGCTCCCTAATAACACACTAATCCCAACCAGGCAAAGTGTTAAGTATCTCGGAGTTCACTTTTTCGAGAGGTTCAAATTTACCCGACATGCCAAATTCACCCTTCGTAAGACAAATCATGCCTTATCTCTTCTACGTCCTCTTATGAAAGTAAGTGGCGGTCTCCAAACCAGGACGAAACTTCTGCTTTACAAGCAACTTATTCGTCCAATTTTAACATATTGTTTCCCTATATGGAATACGATAAGCCCCACCTACATGATAAAACTATTATAGCAATGAAAGGCTTTACGAAGAAGCAAGAATCGTCCCGATTGACAAACACATTCATTACCTCAGCACCAGGATGTTAAGAAAAACCCCAACCCATCCCAGCCCCCTTATTAATTTAATTACAGGTAATCCAGCCACAGACGATCGATATCTCCAGGTGCTCTCCATGACGGACCCAGCATTTGGAATAGCAGGATATGACAGCTTTGGGAACTTATACGATGTTGCAGGAACGCAGCACAACAGAGGTTGAAGCCACCAGACGACTAACAATCAACAAGGACCACCAGACGACTATACCAACCAACAAACATCAACCACCTAAACCTTAAGCCCTATCAATATCCCCATACCAGCCAACGACCGTCAGCAGTACTCAAGACTATGTGAAAATCCCACATCCTAATCAAACAAAATGTTAGACTTAAGGAACTTTTTAATTAAAAAATGTAAAAGTAAATGTAATCACTAGAACGAAGTAGAGCCCCTTCTGTGCTCACAGATAAAAATTATTAGACTTAAGACATTATTAAATAATTGTAAATAGCATTAATAGCCAATGATGTAACACCCTTTGAGTATAAATAAAGATATTGTATATACTCGTATATAAAAAAAATAGTAAATTCTGTTTCGGTGTTAAATGTCATCTATTACTCTGTAGAGTTATGTGAATCCTGGTTTTGGGAGGTATCAACTGCCCGGGTAGTCTGCGGATGCTGCCTGAAGGCTGAACTTCCACAGCACTCAAAATCCCACCCTCAACTTCTGATATCGCTGCGTCTGAACTTCCTTCCTTTTTATTTGGTGCAACTGATCCGGTATCAACAACGCATCAGCGAATAGGCGGCTACATCGTGTTCTAGGATTTGGGGATTTTAAGAGTAATCAAGTAGGTACACTTCTTTTTGACCATTTTTGCCTGACGAAAAATGGCTTTTACTACAACTTCTGTTAACCGTACGTAAAAAGTAACTTAATATAATTTTTAGGAAATTTCTAAAAAAAATTCATAAAAAAAAAACATTAAGTAAAAATTTGGAGAAAAATGTATTTTAAGTACACAAATGGAACAAAAATTTTTTATAATTTTGAGTCTAAGGAGCCATAACTTTTTTTAGCTGCACAGATGTACATAATGTGTTTAAGTGCTACTAAATTGTCTTTCTAAAATGTACAGAATACCGTTTGTACCCATAATAGTTTAAAAGTTATAGCGTGGTTTAACCTCCAAATTGGGGTCAACTATACAGTGCCGCTCACTTGAATAGAACCCCCCATATAATTTTAGTTTTCTCATGCAAGCCAAGGCAGGAAAAGTTATGCAAACATTTTCTCTAATATATTTTAGTTATTTTTAAATAATTACAGTCAAAATGGGACGTGGTAAATCATTGGCCGGGGACGAGAAAGCTAAAATTAAAGCTTATCGCGAGTGTGACTTGTCTATTCACCAAAAAGCTAAAAAAATACAGCGAAGCCGCAAGGTAATATGAATATTTATATGCAATAAGTCCAACGATGGTAAAAACATGAAAGGGCGAACTGTTTGTGCCGTTACCGCTGCTGACAAAAGAGCAATTTTGCGACTCGCGTCAAATAAAAGAAAAAAGTGGTGATACAGCTAGTGTTTCTACGGTAAAGCGGGCTATTTCAAAGGCTAAGCACTTGAAGCGGTTAAAGTTTAAAAAAAAAACACCGTTTAACCCGTCCCGTAAGGAACTACGTCTTTGTTTCTGTCGCGCTAACATGACCTGGAGTAAGGAATGGTACCGTGTTGTATTCTCCGGTAAGAAAAAAAATAATTTTGAGGGTCCTGACGGATTTAACTACTACTTCCATGATTTGCGAAAAGAGGAGCATCAATTGGATCGATTACACATCCGAGTGGGCGGTGTTATGGTTTGGGGAGCCATAAAGTACTATGGCACTTTAGAATTGCAGTTTCTGACTCCTTGTATGAATGCGCAATCTTGCATTGGCGTACTCGAGAAGGTTTTCCCTTCTATGAATGAGCTGTTTGGTGACTTGCCGTGGAAACTACAACAGGATAATGCACCAATATACAACGCCAGAGCGGTAAAGCTTTACCTTGAGCGCCAAAATGTCTCAATTTTGGACTGGCCACCATACTCGTCCGATTTGAACATCATCGAAAATGTTAGGGGATGGCTTGTTTGGAAGGTCAACGAATCGAGCAAACAATATTCAAACAAAAATGAACTTATAGAAGCAATTAAATGTAGCTGGGCCTCCATTTCATTGGATTATACCAAGAAACTGTATGATTCTCTGCCTAACAGAGCTTTTGAGGTTATTCATAACCAGGGTGGAAGCACCCATTACTAATTGTTGTTATTATGTTCTTAAATTTAATTTAAATTGTGTTCCTTAATATTTACTTAAACTTAAGAGTGTTAAACTATTCCTAAATGAATTTTTTATGTAGTGGTTCTATTCAAATGAAAATTTAATACAAATATTTTGAGTCCTATCACTTTAAAATGTATAGTAAAATTATCCCTTTCAATATAGACACCATTTTTTATTATGTTTTGCAAAATTTAATAAACTTGAATTTAAAAAAGAAATTGAGTTGTTTTCTTTATTAGTTTAAAAGTTATTGAACTTGGGAGTAGAAGCAAATGGGGGTTCTATTCAAGTGAGCGGCACTGTATTGATGGGCTATAACTTGAAGTGTGGTGAGAAGAGACCCCCCCCCCCCCCCCCTTCCATTTTATGTTCGGCGGAACTTCAGGAATCTCTGCTTAAAGGATTATGCTGCTTAACTGAGACACTCTGTATTCTTTCTAGACATAAACCATATGAGACGGAATAAGCTAGTGCAACACGGCATTGAATCGGTAATTCATTTTCTGGCTGCACTCGTTTGATCTATTGTTTTCTCCTAGCGAGGGAAAATGCAGCACCTACCTATTCACGCCTAAAGCAGGCAAAACAAAAAATTGCAACAGATCCAAAACCATTTAGGCCAATATGTCTGACATTTTTCTTACTGAAAGTTATTTTAAACATAGGGACGGGCTACAGTCCGCTTGGGCGAACTGTTGGATACCCTATTCTTATTCCTATCCCTCATAAGTGGGCGTGACAAAAGTCTAAGTATGGTTGAATTGTTAAGAACGCTCTACATATTTTGTTATATAACATTTAAAGGATTTTATCAAAAAAAACGCTCCCTAGTTCAAACTTGGGTGTTTCAATAAAATTGTTTTATTTAATTGTGGGCGTGTCAGTAGGCGGATTTAAAAAAAATTAACACATGAGCATAAAGGGCCCCTAGAGAGTATATAATATTATAAATTTCAGCTCCCTAGCTCAAACTTTGGATTTTAAAAAAAATTGTTTTATATATTTGTGGGCGTGTCAGTGGGCGGATTTTGAAAATATGTATACATGAGCTTAAAGGGCCCCTAGAGAGTATATATTAAAAATTTCAGCTCCCTAGCTCAAATTTTGGTTTTTCAATAAAATTGTTTTATTTTTTTGTGGGCGTGTCTGTGGGCGGATTTTGAAAATTTTATATCCCGAGCAGTTTTAGGAGTCGTAGATCATATATAAAAAATTTCAGCTTTCTAGCTCAAAATTCGATTTTTTCCAAAATTTTGTTTTACAGTCCGCTTATGCGAACTGTTGCACACCCTTTTGCTATTTATATCCTCCATAAGTGAGCGTGGCAAAAATCTAGGTATAGGTGAATTGTTAAGAAGTATATGGTCGACATATTTAGTTAAACATAATTGTTTTGTACGTTTTTCAAAGAATTTTATCGAAAATACAAAGTTTTTGAAGGTGTTTCTGCATGTAAATCTATACATGAGCATTTCGGACTTCTAGAGAGTATACGTTCCAAATTTCAGCTTTCTAGCTGGAGTTTTAGGGCCACATTTTTGACGACGGACGGATCGAAATTACTATCGATTCTGATCGAATATAGCAACTTTTAGAGGTCTACGGTCAATGTTAACGTATGTTACAAACGGTGCGGTGGTTACGTATCACTTCTTAGATGCCTTCTTAGCCCGAAGAAACAGCGATTGGAAAGAATGATTCTTCGCTTGATCTCTGCGCCGATGTTATTTTGCGAAGTGATAGTGGAGCCCAGCTAGACAAAGTCTTTAACTACTTCGAAGTTGTATAAGTCCATCGTGACGTTTTGTCCGAGTCGCCGATGTTGATGCTGCTCAAAGTCTTGAATCTGTACTCTCACGGCAGATATTACCACGATACAGGAGATACGATGGATTTGATCGGGTATGCAAAAACGACAACAGTACGATATTTATTACAGCTGTCACAAAAGGATGCTTTTGTTAGGATTAATCGGCTAAGATCAAAAGTCATTGACTTCAAGCCGATAAGTGATCGCCCAGCAGTAATCTGCATCCAAGGCACATTTTACAACTTCAGTTTTATATGTGCACACGCCCCTACTGACGAAGCAAAGTACCTCATAAGAAAGGCAAGCAACTGTTTGCTGACTTTAATAACAGAATGCTGGCTCTTTGAAGTAGTTTAAACAGCATATCTATTAGGAGTTTTAGGATGTCATATTAGGACAGTTATTGGGCAAGAGTTATACGGAGAGGATATTTTGGTCGAAAATTATGTCTGTGAACCATTTAGAAAACGGCGATGAGAATGACTGAAATCACCGTCTGATCGCAGAGGATGGAAAGCTGCAGCGCCTCAGGCAGAGAATGCCCACGCGCTGGAGGCCCGTTAAGTTCGAGTAAATAGGTATAGATGTTCCATACAAAATCAAATTTGTTCGATCCTCAACTATTTATACCCTATTCTAAGGGTATTATAATTTTGACACATAGGTTGTATTTATCTACTTAACCCTTTCGGTACTTCTTTTTTGTTGTTAAGTTAAAAAAATATATTTTTGCTTTTTGTTGTTACGGAGGCTGCTACTAAAAACATTGGAACATTATTTTTGTTAAATATTGGTTCTAAAGTGGTTTTTGGGAACGTTGCCATATGGCATCAATTATCCAAAGTGGCAGCAAAACAAAGGAAAAAAATAATATTATATTTCAATTATGTACTTTTATTTTTTACAAAATATTTAATTAACAAAATTGAAAAGACGCATTTTTTAATTGAAACATAAAGCAAAAAATAAGGAGCTTGGGAAATATTCAAAAAACTTATTTATATTCTTTTTTTTTCTTTTATATCAAATTCGAAATCAAAATTAAAAATATTTAATAAACATGTGTAGGTATTTAGATATAATGTATGTATAAGAAAAAAATAATTAAAAATATTAAACAAAATTAGAAATTCACAAAATTCTGCATTTTTGCTGAGTAAAATAAAAACTAAAGATATAATTCAAACTAAAATAGAAATTAAAGATATTGAAGGTTATATAGATGTACCTATATAATATGTATAATAATAATATAGATACCTACCTAGGTACATAAAAAAAAACTTTTTAAAAAATAAAAAGTTCATAAATTTTACAATTTTACATGCTATGTTTGTGGTATGCCTTCAAACAATTTCTTGTTCCGTTCGGGACGCACAAATGAATATTGCATTTCACACACATGTACCTGGAGTATCCTGAGCATCCTATAATTTTGCACCTCCGTTTATCCACAGTATACTCCGGCCAATGTTCAAATCCGTCATATCGAAGGGAAACCGATGGATTTGATTCATATTTTTTTCTTGCCCTTGGGCTGCTGCTTTGATTCAAATCGTCATCTGTCCTGGGTCGTCCACGTTTCCGGGAAGAGCCTTGTTGCGATGCTAAGGCCAAAAGTCCATCTGCGATATCGTTGCGAAAGTCAAGTAAATCCATTCGATCTTTCGGTCTCAAATTTGTTTTAGCGTGGTCTATTCGATATTCTAACCAAGAGTTACATACGGCTAGATCAATGAAATGGTCGAATATTTTTAATGTCCATTTGTTAGTTCGTATAGAAATCCTGTATAACGATAACAAAAAGTCCATTTTATCTACTCCTCTCATGTTCTTATTATACATAGTTACAATATTAGGTTGCGGGATATCAACCAACCTTTTTTGCTCATAAATCATAAATCTAAATCTTGGCACCGAATTCAAATCCTTGTCACCATAAAGGCTAGAAGTAAGCTGTACAATTCCCCCATCAAGCCATCTCAAAAGAAAAATACTATTGTTCTTTCAATACGGTAGTCAAAAGTACCGCTTCCTTTCTTTTGCAATTCCTTTTCAGTTGCAACAGGGGCTTTTCCAGTTCTATTGCCTCTTATAGTACCTGTAGCCCAAATGCCTCTTTGTTGTAAGTCTGCTATTAAATTTAGGGTCGTAAAATAGTTATCGAAAAATAGCTTAAAGTTTTTATTTTCCGGAATTGTCTTTGCAAGATGTCTTACTATATCGGAACAAAAACCTAATTTGGAATTGCCAACAATTGTATTTTTACCTTGGTAAATTTCAAAATCATATAAAATGCCATTTGAGCATACAAAATATCTTGATGCCCCATTTTATGGGTTTCTTAGGCATGTATTGTTTTAAGGCTGTTTTCCCTTTAAATGGAACCATCATTTCATCAACGGAAAGGTTTTCATCCTTAGGAATCACAAAAGTTTTCTTCAAGAATTTCTCTATCAATGGGCGAACCTTATGTAGTTTGTCCTTTGAATTTTCGCCCACGGTGAATTTAAGATTGTAATGTAAGGAATGAAACCTAGCCCTTGTTATATTCTTCTTAAATGACGGGATTTCGGTGGCCTTAGTCCAGTACATTACTAATCTCGGAAACCCCAATGTACCAGTAATAATTTCCAATGCCATAATTTTTAGGATTTCTTCCCTTGTAATGTTGACTGACGTACCATTTCGCAAAAGCGAATTTTGATTTGTTGCTTGAAGCATTATATTTATTAAATCATCAGTAAAGTAATTTAAGAAATATTGAACAGGTGTTTTCAAATCATCTTTTCGGGTAGTTTTCCTTGAATTCAGATTGTGGAACGGTCCACAGCCTTTCAACCCATTTCAAATGTTCACATTTCTTAAAAACCGTATGGCTACATTTTCATTTTCCTCCACTGGAACCTCGTCAACATCTGGGTTTTCAAAAGCTTGGTTATCCGCTTTAGCTTCTTCGATCAAATTATGCTCACTTTTATTTTGATCTTCCATTAGAAAAACTTCATTGAAGTTTTCTAGTAGTGCATCAAGAACATCTGGATCACCTGCATCTTCGAGATCAGATATATCCGATTCTTCGAAATTATCCAAAATGTTTTGAATTTCAAGTTCCCTCAGTTTTCTTGACATTTTAAGAGCTAAATATATGTAAAAAGGCAACAAAAACTAAAGTAAAATAAGAAATAATGCCAAATGGCATCAATCGTATTCCAGGAAATGATGCCTCAAAGAGCACCTCTAAACCGATTTGATGCCGATTGGCAACGCAGAAAAATAAAAATTGTGCCAAATCAAATAGACAAAACTTAGATGCTTATTTTATTTTTTTATTGTATCCCTGTTATTTATCATTCAAATAAAATCGAAATTGATAATATATTTGACAATTATCAATTTAAAAAAGAAATTATAAAAATAATCCTCCGACGACAAAATCCGAATTCTACTGCAGACCTTTCTTGCACGAGAGCTAAAAGCACAATGACGCCAACCACCGACCAGTTTTTTTTCGCTCAAATGATTGAACAGGTACTTCAAGAAGTTAATCAGAAAAGAAAATCTAAAAAAAATATTCAGAGCGAGAGAATGGGCGTAATGAATATTTGTGTTGCTATATGGCATCAAAATACCGAAAGGGCAGGCTCCCGACCCGTGTATCGTCTCTGCCTGAGACACTGCAGCATTTCATCCCCCGCGATCACGGGCACGCTGCATCCAGTTGTCCAGACCAAGCGCCCTGGCATCCGCGATGGAGGATCAGTCCTCTTCTAAAGAAATTTCGAACAAATACACTTTTTTTGTTAAAAGAAGCTCCTGGCATCATAACCTAATGCCACATTACAGCGACATTCTCAAATTGTCCATCAGTTCAAATTTAAATTTTTCCTCCACATTGCAACTTATATACGAGTATCTATACATTATGGTCGCCTTTGGCAGTTTGGTGTTTTTGGGTGTGTTATTAAAGCCATTGTGTGACCGTCGACTATCTTTTTATTTTATTTTCATGCAAAAACATGGTGAAGATCGCAACAAAATGGACTAATGAAATGTATAATTGGATGAAAAATACATGTTTTAGTATTAACTGATTTTTGTAAAGGTTTCCACGTTTATTGTTAATAACTTTTAAATAAATGAGAATTTAAAATTTCATTTTGAAAATTCAAATATAAATTGTTTAACAATATTATTTGACTATTCAAAATTATGTAAGCCTTGTTAGGGCCTTTCAAACTTGATTTAATACTTTTCAGGCAACTATTCAATACTTTTTCAATACTTTTCCAACTTTTTTTGAGTATTTTTCAGGACCTTTTGGAAGGAAGCATTAGATTTAATTTCATTTGCTTTGCGTGCAAAGTCATTGTTTGACCATTTAAAAAATTCGAAAATCCGGCAAATCACGACAAAAAATTGGGTTCCGAAATCCGATAATTGCGAAGTGGGTTCCAATATCCGACTGCTTCCAATAGAATTCTTCTGTTACAATCAAAATGTTACCGCCTTAATGCGCCAAACAAAGTATAACATCAAACAGTTTGTTACGTCTGAATACGTGTAAATGCATATCTATGGTCTATGCTGATAAGCAAACAAAAATTATAAAACATCCTCAGATATCGAAAAAAATCTCTCTTTCAATTTTCAAAGACTTCTCTGTGCACTAAAGCGATTCGTTTAATTATCTCCTGTTCCATCTCCGTAGTCTTATATTTCAAGTTGTCCTCTTCGAAACTAATTAAAAACTTCAAATCGAAAACAAAACGTTTACATAATTTTTGCGCCTCAAGGCTTCGAGTTGAGAAATGAATATTTAATATTCGTTAAGTGGTTTCGCTTACAACATTTTCTTTAAAACTCTTCTTGACCTAGTTTTATTAAAAAATGCAATTAATCTGAAGAATCTTATACAGCGTTCAATAATCGTTGAATACATTCAGTAGATACTCCAGATGCGGTACAACCAATATCACCCTATCATCAGCAATCAATATGCTACAAGTTCGGGTGCGATTGCCTTCGTCTCAACATGTATACCGGGGAGAAAAAGCAAACAAACTTTTCCCATTAGGGAATAAACTATTATGTGCATCAGATGCGGATCTCTGACAGCAACGAAATACAAACTGATTTTTTTTGAGTATCTTTTCTTTCAAATGGAATAACAAATCTGGAATAAAGTACAAAACAGCCTCGAGGACATGTCCTATCTGTTTTGTATCGTGCTAAAAAAATCAATATTAAGGAATAAGAGAGGAAGACTAAAAAATAACAACGTCAAGGATTATCAATGTACTTTTGTTGTTCTATGCAGCATAGTAATGTGGAGACCAATTCGGTGCAGAGACGTATTTGCCTTAAATAACTACTCCTTGCAGTTGAAATGTGTTCGTGTTCTTTAAAATGTTGCAAAACGCATCCTTATCTATGGAATCTGTACCTATCTCTTGGTATACGTTGTACACCTTTGTTGGTTCAATACTAATGCCACAGCTGAAAAGAGTGGGGGCTTAATAGTCCCCAGGATACAGTTGCTGAGGAAATGAATTCTATTCATTCTAAAAATACTTCTTCTTTTTCTTTATCAGGATTAAAGGTATCATAACCACCCTACCTAAGTGCACCCTACTGGTCCGCCTGTGGGGTTCGCCGGTTCGACCTCAGAAAATAGCGATAGACCTTCCGATTTTGAATCACTTTGTCGTTGAGGCCAATCAAATGCTGGTGTTGCTGCATTTGTGTGATCCAGGAGTGTTCATGGCTGCCTCTCTTTCGCGTTTGTATTGGAAGGTCGATTGATATTGCCCTTTTGACAGGGTTCGTAGGATCTCTCCTTTGAACATGACAGTACCAACTGAGCGGGTCGCGCTCCATTTTTTTTCCAAAAATATTGTTATTGAACCCGAAATTCTATTCGAAATATCATTTCCCCGTTTGCACTGAACGGAGAACATTTGATATGACAGCTACTATCAAAACTTGGTTACGCGCGTTTTTTTTTTACGTTTGAAATCGGAAGTGGTTGCATCAAAATAGTCCATTCTTCAATATAATTAACTTAAATGTGCATTGAGTGACTTGATTTAAGTCCATTTCTGTCCACTTTGAACTTTTTTATATATTTTTCGGGGGATCTTTGTCTTTATTTGAATTAATATTTTTGCGGCTGGTTTTTTACAATTGGATTTTTAATTAAATGGTTTGGTTGATTTGACAAACTTCCAAATGCAGAGACGAAAGATGATTTTCTATGTTCAAATGACACATTCTTGCTCATGTTGTTTCTATTTCAAATTTTACTGCACCAAGAGTAGTAGAACAGCACAATTTGGTACACATTTTCCGGTTTGACCTTTCGTGCTGTGAAATACTATGACATAAGCTCGCATTTTAGGTTAGGTTAGGTAGGCGGGCTGGCTTAGTGGAACACTCAGGTCAATACTGACCCATTGTGATGCCCATCGGGGGAGAAGGGTTGTCTCTTACTCAGTTTTAACCCTGTCTTCAAAAACTGAGATTAATTACTCGCCGTGTTGTTCGATACAAACCATCCTGTGGATTTGAAGAAGTTCATTATCCTCTCTATCGGTGTGCTGGAGAGCTCGTCTAGGTCATGGAATAAATGTCTCCCCAGGAATCTGTACCTGATGTGTTGGAGACTCCGGCAGTGACATAGGAAGTGGGTTGTATTGTACAGAGCTTCCTCGTCGCCGCAGCCTCTACAGAGTTCTCCTTCCGTCAAGCGCAATTTCTTCATGTGGTACCGCAGTATTGTGCCTCATTATTATTCCTACGAGGGTGGATAGTGATTTCCTATTCTTTTTCATGAGACTCTCGGTTCTGGCTCCATTGAAGGTTGGCCATAACAATCTTGTGGTATGACAAGTATCTTATGCCGTACATCGGTACATCTAAGGTTCGCCTCTCTTATTGCCTTTCTCCCAGCTTCAAGCCTGAGTGTGCAAGGCGGGATGAGTACAGAGAGAGCTAATTCATTCGCGGCCTAGAATGCCTTCATGTCCCCGAACCCAGCAGAGCGATACCTTATGCTGAGTACCAAGAACCTTGAGTTCTTGGCGACAGCATTTCATAAGTTTGGATTCTATTACTGCAGCAGTTAAGGCTTTTATTGCTGCCTGGCTGTCGATAAAGAAGTTAATACCATCGGGTGGTATTGCTCCTACCACAGACTCATGGGCTGCTATTGTCACTGCCAGGACCTCTGCTTAGAAGACGCTGCTGTGGTCGGGGAGGCATACCGATTTTGATATGCCCACCTCGTATTTTAGTCTGTTTGATCATTCAGTGATGGCAATTTCTTACTGCACATTTGTTTCATGTGCGCTATCATATGGGCGCTGTGTGCGTCGCACATCTGTTTCAGGCATAAGGTTACGTATTATTATTTTGACTCATAGTTTGTAGCACACCTTGATTTTGCTCTCAGACCCCTTAAAATAACTAGATTTGTGACCAGCCTCGATAGTAATGTCGATCTAGCCAAGTCCGTCCGTCGGCAACTTTTAGGCTCTAAAACTCAACTTAGAAATCTGAAATTTGGAACATATACTCTCTAGGGGCCCGAAAGGCTCAAGTTGAAAGATTTTGAAACCGTTATATTTAAGAAATCATTGGAAATGAAAGTCCTATTGCCTACTAACCTAAAAGGTCTCAGGTGTAAGTCGCCGAAGCCAAGTAACTCTTGCGAACATCTGACAAACATCCAAGAATATCAATTGTCATGAGAAGCTTCTGGAATATGCCGTTCGTATTCGGCTTCAAATTGTAGGTCCCTTCCACTTCGAACAAACAAATGCTTGGAAAAGCTTGGTTTTAGGCCCTGTATGGGACGTCAAAGCCTAATATTTTTTGCAACGCAAAGTTTTTAGGGGACACAAATTGAAATAGGGTATCCAACAGTTCGCCCAAGCGGACTATAACCTTTAATTATGTTTGTTACTGTCTAAGGCAGGGCAGCTCAACTTTTTTAGCAGTCGGGCCAAACGGACGGTTCAGACATTTTCGGTGGGCCACTGATGGTTCCTATGTTAATTACTTTTCTAATTTGTTTATAATAAAAAATTCAATATTATGAAGTGTAATAGTTATTTATTAAAATAAGAACAAATGGGCATTTAATGCCAAATAACGAAACAAACCTGTACATATGCAGGTATCTTAAATAAAAATCTTAATAAAATCAATGTGATTACTGACATTGTTTCTCTTGTAATAATTTACTTTTGTTAGGCATCAAATCGGATGTCGTTATGTGCGGTATTTATTTCTTACATAATTAAGATTTGAAAAAACCTTTTCCAAAATATATGTCTATCCAAAACTGCTTAAGAACTGCAAGGCCAGGTCTGTCATTGCAGTTCTCTTTTGGTACTAACTTCAGAAAATCTGCAAAATCTTCTAAAGAATTTTGTGGTTTGAATGATACTTTCTCGGTAAAAAGGTTTTTTTTTTAACGAAAACTGATGTTGGAGTTCAGTGAGTTCCAACTGAATATCGGCAGGATAAGTTATTTGTTCTCTCAAAATGATTATGAAGGGATTTATAAAAATTTGAATATGTATTTTGTTTTTTACCCTCAAAGTCCTTAAATCTGCTCTTAAACGACTAATAAACATTATATTTTGGATTTGTACTAAGAACAGTTAAAAGTGGCGATATTGAGCTTCTGTTTCCTTTGAGTTTGGGAAAAGGGTAATTTTTTAATGTAGCTAAATTAATTAAAAACAGATTTAATTAGCTTCGAATCCGCTTATCAAATTAAACATTATCAGAAATAAACAATCATTGCCTTGTAATTTGAGATTCAAAATATTGAGGTAATTCGTACCGTCAACAAGAAATACAAGATCACTCAACCAGGATGTACTCTTCAGTAAATAAGTTCCCAAAGGTAAATGCCCTTTTCCTCTAAAAATTCCAACACCTGCTCTCTCAAGTTGAAGAAAAGTTTCAAAGCTTCAAAGCTATCGCACAGCACAGTACATTTGTACCTCTCCATATTCGCTCATTTCTCCTTGAAATAAAACTCTGAATTGACGTCTATGAAGAGATTTTGCACGTATGTAACTTGTGCAACGTACTACTGGATCGAGAATATCATCCAAATCGCAAGTTTCGTCTAACGCCAATGAAAAATATGATATCAACCGCCATCTCCTCCGCCTGTCTTGTAACAGTGTGACGTGAGAGTGAAACACTGTCGGCTTTAGATTTGAAGTTTTTATCATTACAATTTTGAGCAAAGATTGTTAAAGCTTCTTTAACAATTTCTCCATCTGAAAAAGGTTTCTTCTTTTTTCGCTATAAACAAAGGAATCTCATAAGATGTTTTGACCATGGATTCAAGCTCGTCGTGTTTTTTTAAGGAAAATATGCTGTAGTGAAGCAAGTAAAGCAAACATATGTGCTCACGCAAGTAGCTTTAAAAATGAATGTCCCGTAGCAGCAACAAAAAAAATCTTGCTAAAATTACGTTGGAGAAAATTTGTATGGAAGATACATTTTAGCATGATGTGCACACTATATTTTGGCAGGAAAATTTAAAATTTCTTGCGCGGGCGATCTAAAATTCGTCCGCGGGCCACACTTTGGCCATCTACGTACTAACCGCGCCCAACGTCGTTTCGCCATCTTTGGAGCTAAGTTCAGAAAGCATTTTCAAGACAGGAGGCGAATAAGAAGCTCGACGATCCGAGGAAGACTTCACTTCAAAGAACCCTTCTTAAAAATATGGAGCGTGACCATGACCAACCTTGTGATGCTTTTTCTCCAGACTTAAGCCCCATCGATAATTTTTGGTCTTTTCGGAAATCTTAATTTTATTATCGACGTGTTTCAGTCTTTAGAATTGTCAGCCCAATGAAGACCATATTTTCTTTTATTTATGAAGTTTACACCTCATTTGAGTGGTCGCAGCTACGAGCTTAAAGAGACGATGGTGAGAAGTCGAGTGGACATCGAAACGAAATTGAGAAACACCGGAAATAGGGCGCGTTTCTAGTGCGTTAGAGCAAATGCTTACAAGATGTTCTACAACTAGACGGGACAGGGTAGACGAAACGGAACAGGGTTGGCAGCGTCTTCACTACTTCAGTGAACGTTTGGGGATGCAAGGTGAGGTGTAGAATATTGTCATAGCATATGCTCCCTAATTCAGATGCGAGCAGGGGGAAAATATGCATTCTGTCTAGATTTTTACAACCTCATCAAAAACATCTTAAAGGAAAAGCTTTAGTTTCTTGGAATTCCAGAATGAGGGGATAGAAGATGCATATGTGAAAACCACCTTCAACCCCGGGCCGCAGGATTTTCAAATGCGAAAATCAAAGGAAACCTGTATAAGATTACTAACCATCATAAGTTGTAGAGTCTTTCGCAACGCCTTTAAAAAACGAAGTTAATGAAGATAAGCCTAATTAGGTATACATGCTCTCAATAATCAAACAAACGGATGTAACAAAGCAGCTAAAATTTGAGATAGTTCATCATCCTCGGAGTAAACATCAAGTACACGAATGAAAACCACTTCTACATCGATTTTTGAAAACTAATTTATTTTAACTTAAAAGATCTGAATCTTTGTGGCACCGAGTGCTGGACGATAAGTAAGCGGAAAGAAGAACTGATTCTGATTCTGATTTGGAAAGAAGAACTGATTCCTTTAATGCAAATTTAATTTTGTAATAACAAAACTTACTACACCAGCAGCCAACCTACCGCAGTACAGAAACCCATACACTCCCACCACTACTTACACGCTCGCCCACATTTACCACACTCTAGCTCGCGAAGTCACCACCGGCATGAGTATGAGCTCCGCAGAAGGGAATTTCAGTCGAGTGGTGGCCGTCGGACCAGACATGTTCGCCGGTCGATGTCTATTGCCCCTGCAATCCCACTTAGCTTATCCCAGCTGGAAAGCAACGTTATAAATGGAGCCCGAGCAGGGACTTTAAAGTAAAAAAATGAGTAATATAAAAGTGAAAGGGAACGACTTGAGTGAGCAGAGTGCGAATGGGGAAATCGTGGATCTACGAACTCACCAAAGAAGAAATCAAAGCGGGATGCAAGAGCTGCATGGAAATTCAACATGTAAGTTCGACGAGCTACGATACGACAAAAACTTTCCACACACACCGTAGGGGTTTCGACAGGAGAGCGCAACACAGCACCTTTGTCTAGCCACCACAGCCAACGGACCAGTGAAACCAATATAAAATAGCGAAAATACCAACAACGATGCAGCGAAAATCTGAGGAGCTCTACAAAATTCTAGCGGGAACACCGAACTATAAGACCATACCAAAAAAGATGTTAAAGCCTAAGACCAGCGATGCGGAGGTTTGCGAAAGGGTTGGTAAAAGGAGGAGATCCACTCGGATTCTTGGGGCGCGTTGAGGAACTTGTTACGTGCAACTAGATCAAATTTAACCGAATAACCATGACTTTCACAGAGCTGGATGAAGGATAAAGCTCTATCATGGAATCGCAATGCGTTGGAAAAGCTGGGAGGCTTGGAAAAGCTTGGAAGACTTCGAGCGATTTGAGGACGTCACTGCAATCCAATCTCTTATGCGGTGAACAAAGGAGATAAACAGAAATCAGCAATTGGAGAGGATAAACAATCATTGCCGACCAGAATATAAGTGCACCAGTGCTGAAGTACGCCTTCAACAGTTTAGCAGTATCTGCAGGTAACAACGCCACAAGGTGCCCACGACTCAGAAGTGGTCAAATCCAGGATGTCAGGCACATGTGGAACAAAAACCGCCATGGCTAAACTTTTGCTGGCGATTTGGTCAAGAAGGATACGTGTGATGGGACTATTAAAATCCGCAAGTACACTTCTGTTTGGATTGTGGCAGACCAGATATCTGTACAAGTACTCGTCGCTCCGAGAAGGTAGTTAAGTAGCATAATTCGCTGAAATAACGCTTCACAACAATTGACGACTGTGAGTGGCGACGGTGTAGAGGTTAGTGTGTTGACTTATGATTAGTGCGGTGCGGGTTCAATCTCATTGGGAACAACAACATACGCCACATATTAATGGAGAGAAACGAATGACACCTTCTTTTTTCCGATCTCTACACCAAAAAGACGATTTCTGTCTGGTATTACAAAGAACCGTTACGAGTCTGAGGGCTCTCAGATTTAAGTTTCCTTTTTCCACAAAAAAAAATGGTCGAGGACCACAACAACGGCAAAAGAGACAACAGCAGAGACCACCAAGCCACAGAAGCAGCACCGCCACAGAAGCTGCACCACCACAGAGACAACTCAACCCAGGCGGGCGCGCTGCCCCCATATAAGGTGACAGCGCCAACCATTCGGAAGTCCACCGTTGGAGTTTAGCCACGCCGTATCGACACGTCGCATCACAAGGAAGCTCATATTGATTATTTAATAAAGTTTGAAGTAAAGCAATCGCGTGTTTTCATATCTTTTGGACTTCCTGATTCGCGATTCAACTTTTCCACCCTCCACTTTTCTGTTTCCAGTACCCAGGCATTTCCGCTTATCCTACCCCGGCTGAGAAAATACGTTATACATTCAACCATTTCAATGAAGGATTTCCGCTTCCTTGTACTTTTCGACAGAGCATCCTTCGAATCCGTATAGGTATCGTCTTAAAATTTTTAGGACTAGAACTTCATAAATGAAGGAAATAAGTCAAATAAATCCTCCCGATGATGTCAAACGAGTATAATACATTAATACACCAAGCAACTACAAGTGCCTGTCTTCAGACTCCTAGCATTGATGGCTGATTGAAAAGTTATGGGAATGTATACAGCAAAAAGAATCCGCTTACAGAAAATATATTCAAATACCCAAAAATAAATTCCAGAGCAGAGAAACAGGATTGACATCTTTAACACGCTCTTATATTTCATCAGATAAACTAAACCCCAACCCTCAGACAACACGAAGTATTTATCATCCACCAAAGGACCTATTCGTACAATTATGCAATTTTACTTCCTTCCTTATGGCTTTTTCTAATATCGTATGTGTTTGATAGATTTATTTTTAACGCGAGTCATAAGCAGCACATCTGCCAAAATGTCATAACAGCGTCGTTGTTGTTCACTGTAATTTAAAAAAAGGCTGTGTAAAGGATCTGTTAGGCGGAACAGTGTTTTATCTGTGTCTAATTTATGGCATGTTCGTATAAATAGGCATCGTTACTGTTAGAACTCATGCGTGTAATGATTTATTAAATAATAATAAATGGAAACACGACTGCTGCTCTGCATCCGAAGTTGTATTTTCGTGTTAGGAAAATATGTATTTTGGTAGATTTTCCCAAAAATTTACATTCTAATAATGTTCTCTCTGCAAGAAGACATCTGCGTTTCCTTCAATAAATTTTCCAACTTCCATGTCTACACATTTTAACTGTTTGTTCAGAATTCAGAATTCGACAAACATTCCATTGGCGTTTTCATTATTTGAAATTTTGAAGCAATTAAGTGTGGATAGGATATTATATCCGATGCACAGCAGAAATAAGATACAGATGCATACATTATTTAAATGAAAGACAACAGAGTAGGGAATCTTTTGAATTATAGGTACGAGTATATACAAGTTGGTATGCAGTAGCAGTAGTTGCAATTAAAATTGTTACTCTATAGGTACCATGCATTTTACATTGCGTTTCAGATGGTGTTAATTAATCATTTCCGCAAGGCGATTGTTCAACAGTATCAATTATTGTTACGTTCGTCATTGTTTAATAATTATCACATTTTACAGTAGATTATTGTCTAGCAGTCAAACGATCCAATTAGAATTACAACTCCTTAGTACCAAGCAACGTTGGTAGCGATGTTATTCCTCCGTTCAGAGAAATACCTATCAGAAATAAACGTTTCTAGGATTGAAACAATGAATTTTGTCATGGCAGATTATTTGTGCAAATGCAAATTTACAGAAACGTTTTATTTTACATAGTATATCAAGAGCATTTTTGTTAAAGTTGTGATATCCTAACCTTAACCCCTACACAAAGCTCTTGCGAAGTCAGGAGGAGTGCCGATGCCTCTGAGGAAACCAGATGGCGAGTTCACGGAAGATGAGGATCAAAGGGCACTATTGCTACTAGAAACTCACTTTCCTGGCAGCTCGCCTAGTACTGTGCTAGGAATCAATACCACTTCAATCAGACCTCGGAGGGAAGACTGGGAAAGAACATCAACCATCTGTTCTGAGGGAAGACTGAAATGGGCAATAAATTCCTTTCAGCCTTTTCAATCTGCCGGAGTGGACGACATTATACCCGCCCTACTACAAGAAGGGCAAGGTGTACTAATACCACACCTGCTAAAAATAACAAGGAGCAGTATTGCCTTGGGCCACATACCGATGCAATTTAGACGAGCAAGGATTGTGTTTATACCAAAAGCAGGGGAAAAAGACCCCACACAGCCAAAATCGTACAGACCCATCAGCCTTACGCCATTTCTTCTGAAGATGACAGAAAAGGTTGTGGACAACTATTTAAGGGAAGATGTACTGAACACATCCCCCTTACATCATCGTCAGCATGCGTACAGAGCGGGCAGATCAACAGAGACCGCCCTATATCAGCTGGCGGAGATAATTCAAAATGCCTTGGAAGCAAAAGAAATAGTACTGTGAGCCTTCCTAGACATAGAGAGAGCATTTGACAACACCTCACATGAGGCGATTAAACGATCCCTGGATAGGAAAGGAGTTAACAGTACAGTATCCAACTGGATGTGTGAGCTGCTGAGCACTAGATTAGCAGAAACTCAAACACCATATGGAACCATCAGAGTGAACACAACAATAGGATGTCCACAAGGAGGGGTACTATCACCCTTAATGTGGAGCCTAGTTGTAGACGAACTGTTGGAAAAATTAACCAACCTTGGCATCAACTGTCAGGAGTACGCTGATGACATTGTATTGATTGCCAGGGGCAAGTTCGAAGAAACCCTTGGGGACATTATACAAATGGGGGCTTAAAGTAACCAAGGAATGGTGCCATACTGTCGGACTTAACATCAATCCGGCGAAAACAACGATAGTACCATTCACAAGGAAAAGACCAATCAAGATCGAATAACCCCGGGAAAAGAAGTCCGCCGGGAGCGCCAGCGCGTGAAAAACAGGACTCAGTGAAAAATACAAGTTTTGAGGAAGAAAATAAAGCACTCCGAATCAAGCTTAAGGAAATGGATCTACTCTATCAAGATCTTAAGAAAGAGATAGATCTGTTAAAAGAAGAAAATAAGGTCCTAAGGAACACTTATTTGCAGAAAGAACGCGAATGTACTCCTCCACGCCTAGCTAGTCCGGAATACCACACCGACGAAGAAGAGCTAGCACGCGAAACGAATCGGGTCCCTAAGCAAAGACCTACTAAAAAAAGGAGAGCTGGTTCTTCGCCCGAAGTCGAGTCCCCAAAAGAACAAAAGCGTAAAGTACCGCAAGAAAAACAACTCAAAGCGCAAATTCGCGCACCGCCTCCAATAAATGTCGTTGGTGTAACGGAGTATAATAAGTTGCACAGCCTCCTTAAAGGAACGTTAAAATCGAAATTTAAGGTCACATCTTTGAGGAATAATGCGTGGAAAATTAACGTTGATAACCACGAAGACTACCGGGCAATTTCTCACAAGTTAAATGCCGAGAAGTTCCAGTGGTATACTTTCGAAATAAAGTCTGAAAGGCCACATCGTGTTGTAGCAAGGGGACTCCACCCCTCATGCACCAAAGAAGAGGTTATTAACGACCTCCAAGCCAAAGGGTTTAAAATTCTTGATGCCGTTAATATTATCAAGAAGGAGAAGCAACAAACGGAAGAAGATAGGGATATCCTGGTAAGGCGTGGACTTCCGCTCTTTATGCTTACCTTCGATAGGTCTGATAACATCGAAGATATATACCGAATTAAATCTATAGTAAATATTGTGGTAAAAATCGAGCCTATCCGTAGAAATTCGAAAATAATTCCACAGTGCAAACGTTGCCAAGAATTTAATCATACGCAAATGTATTGCAAAAAAGAGCCGCGATGTGTGAAATGCGCCGGAAATCACTTTTCCCAAGACTGTAGAGGAAATAAACAATCCTCCGCTACCTGTGCTAATTGTAAGGGAAAGCACCCGGCAAATTATAGGGGTTGTGAAGTAGCTAAGGAGTTGCAAAAACGGAGAGATGCGTTCCTCAAGCCTAAAAATAGGAATACAAAACCGTTAGCCAAGCCGAAGTCTAAGACTGCCCAGGAGGTAGTAGGCAATACAAAACCTCCGGTTCAAGAGCGCAAAAATGTCAGAGAAAGAGAGACAACAGAAAAGCCCTCAACCTCTGTTGTCAAAAGAAACGCTATTGAAAAGTTACCATCAGGAAAGCCATCGAATAGTGGCCCTCGGACAGCCAGAGTGCAGACCTACGCTCAGGCCGCGGCATTCGAAGGAGCAAAAAACGTTGAAACTTCGCCGGACCCTGTTTCTCTCGTTTTCTCAGTTATTCTCGAGAAACTTGAAGAACAAAGTAAAATAAATAAAATTATTCTCGATCGGCTGGTTAAGCTCGAAAATAATTCATGGAAAACGCGCACTTCAAATACAACATGAATGAAAAACCAATGTTAAAAATATGCACTTGGAATGCAAACGGACTTTTGCAAAAACTTGACGTATTGGAAATATTCATACGTGAGAAAGATCTTGACATTTGCTTGATATCTGAAACTCACGCAAAAAAGGGATCGAATTTAAAAATAAAAGGATATAATGATTTCCACGCTTGTCACCCTTCGGGAAACGCGAGAGGTGGATCATCATTGTTTATTAAAGACTGCATTGAACAATACGAAGACCTGAAGATAGAGCTTGAAACTATGCAACTGTGCACGATTCGAGTAAAAAATAGTCAGCGTACTCTTAGAATTTCATCTATCTACTGTTCACCGCGTTCCGCGCTTGAAAAAAGTGATTACACGAACTTGCTTAAATCGCTCAAACCAAATTTCATTATTGGCGGCGATTTTAATGCGAAACACACGTTCTGGGGTTCTAGATACATCTCGCGAAAAGGTAGAATGCTCTATGGGGCAGGTATGGAGTACAGTTGCGATTTCCACTCGACGGGCAAACCGACCTACTGGCCAACTGATACTTCAAAAATACCTGATCTGATAGATTTTTTCGTCGTGAAAGGAATAACTACCAACCACATTAAAATTGAAGAGAGCTTTGATCTGTCATCTGATCATTCACCGGTTATTCTAACATTAAGCGTAAAACTAGCCAATAACCTAGAGCCAGCGAGATTAACTGGTAGATCAACTAACTGGGAAGGCCTTAGGAACGAAATTGAAGAGAATGTTGAACTGAGCGTTCCACTTACGACACCCTATGAACTTGAGGCTGAAGTTGATCGCTTCGTTGAGATCGTACAGCTCGCCTCCTGGAATAATACGCCTAATCCAAGAAAAACGCCGGCTAAATACGGCTTACGATATCCTCAAGAAATAAAAGAATTGGTCAACGAAAAAAGGAAGGCGCGTAAAAAATGGCAACAGAGTCGCGCTCCGCAACATAAAGCACACTTGAATTATTTGTGCAATTTGTTGAAGACAGCTATTAAGGATTTTAAAAATCGGGCGATAGGTTCCTACCTTGAAAATTTAACAGCGAAAAAAGATTCCAATTATTCACTTTGGAAAGCTATAAAAGGCACCAAAAGGCCTAAAATCCCCGCGCCGCCAATTAAAATAAATCAAAATGAATGGGCAAGGGAAGATAAGGAAAAAGCGGACGTTTTTGCCGCCCATCTAGAAGAAACCTTTAAACCGTACGATGGTTAAGCGGTCCACGACAATATTAATAGGACGGAATTACTACCTGACAATTTAACACTCACAAGTGCAACGCTAAGGGAACTAAAACTTGAAATCGAATCTCTAAAACCTAAGAAAGCTCCTGGTTATGATTTGATCACTGGAGAAGTTCTCAAAGTCCTACCAAGAAAAGCATTAATTAAGCTTCTTCAGATTATAAATGCGGCACTCAGACTAAAACACGTGCCGAGCCAATGGAAAGTTGCGGAGGTCATAATGGTTTTAAAACCAGGAAAACCGCCAAATGAAGTAAAATCATATAGACCAATTTCCCTCCTTCCAGTGATATCCAAAGTTTTCGAGAGAATACTATTAAGGCGAATACAACCGGTTATAGAAGAAAATAATCTTATCCCTGACCACCAGTTTGGGTTCAGAACCAAGCATTCGACGATTGACCAAGTGCATAGAATTACTGACGTAATCGAGAAAGCATTTGAAGAAAAAAAGATATGCTCAAGCGTATTCCTTGACGTCTCACAAGCCTTTGATAAGGTGTGGCACGACGGGTTAAAATTTAAATTACGACAAGTTCTTCCCGTATGCCTATATGATATTCTAGATTCATATCTCGGGAATAGACTCTTCCGTGTTAGAAATGGGAACGAATACTCGGAGCTCAAAGAAATTTCGGCCGGCGTACCGCAAGGTAGCGTCCTCGGGCCGCTTCTCTATCTCTTATATACACGCGATATACCAAGAGAAGATGAAACTACCCTTGCTACGTTCGCCGACGACACCGCTATCCTTGCAGTAGGTAATACAATTGAAGAAACGACTGCAAAACTACAAATCGCACTGAATAAGGTAAATGAATGGACGAGGGACTGGCGGATCGCCCTCAACGAAACTAAATCTGTTCACGTGAATTTCACGTATAAGAAAACTAATGACTTGCCAATTTTCCTAAACATGTCCCGAATACCCTTTGCAAACGAGGCCAAATACCTGGGAATGACTCTCGACGCAAAGCTAAAATGGAGTTCGCACGTGAAAATGAAACGTAAAGAACTCGATATCAAATATAGAGAAATGTACTGGTTACTCGGAAAACATTCCCAGCTCAGTACCGAGAACAAACTGCTTTTATACAAGCAAGTGCTAAAGCCGGTGTGGACCTACGGTATACAACTTTGGGGTTGTACCAAGAAAACAAATGCCAATATTTTACAAACTTTTCAAAATAAAGTGCTTAGAGAAATTGTACAAGCACCATGGTATATTAGAAACGACGATATCCGCAGGGATCTCGGAATTCCAACAATCGAAGCTGAAACTAGAAGCTTCGCGAGAAAGCATAGAAACCGACTAATCGGACATACCAACAATACAGTCCGACAAATCTTGGATGAGAGCAATTTATTGCGCCGACTACAAAGAACGAAACCGTTCGACAGGCAAGATAAGATTAACCGCGCCTAAATTGCGGAACATGCAGGATCTTTCATTGGAAAGTAACCTGTCAAAATTTATTATTTCGTGATAGAAAAATTGCTTCATAAGTTATATCTTAGTTCCAGTATCCATCAATCTATCGAAGGGAGGTGTTTTTAGTCAGTAAAAATCTGACACTACTATGAGCACGCGCTTGCTATTCTCATAGTGTCTTTGGAAGATCTTCACCTACCCTCTTACAAAAAAAAAAAAAAAAAAAAAAAAAAAAACAAGGAAAAGACAACTGCAAAGACTTAAGGACATTAGCATATCAGGCACGACACTGATACCAGTCAAAGAAGTAAAGTATCTAGGACTTCATCTAGATAGTAAACTCCCCTGGCGAAAACATAATATCCAAGAAGGCCACCCGCGCTCTCATGATATGTAGGAGCCCGGCGGGGAAGGCATGGGGATGCAGCCCAAACATCCTGCGATGGATGTACATTGCAATTGTGAGACCAATGATCACATACGGAGCGGTAGCATGGGCGAAACGAACCAGTCTAGCCACAACAAGAGAGACACTCAGCAAAGTGCAAAGACGGGCGTGCCTGTGCATTACCGGAGCAATGCGCAGCTGCCCAACGGCAGCCATGGAGGTGTTATTGGAATTGACCACTCTACACATCACGGTGATGAACGCGGCAGACAAAACAATCCTAAGGATGGCAAAGGAGGGAATTGGAAGAGGGAAATGCATCGGTTCGAAAGAACACGGTGACTTACTCAAAAAACTTCCACTTCTTGGCATACCTAGGGACGACAGCATCAGGAAATTCAACTTCGAGAAGAATTTCCAGATAAAGCTCAGCAGTAAGGAGAACTGGAGCAATGAATCCACAACGTATGGACTGAGCAACCACACAACAAAGTCGTACACAGGATGGAACTGGTGCAGGAGTGTTTTTGCCAGGAACTAAGCACTACGAATCCATGGGCAGATGTGCCAGGATCTTCCAGGCAGAAATATAAGTCATATACAGGTGCGTTCGAATCAACCTCGAGAAAAACTACAGAAATTGCAACATAGCAATAACGTCTGACAGCCAAGCAGCCATAAAGGCTCTTGACGGCTACGTCATCAAGTCAAAACTCGTATGGGAATGCCCAGACGGTCTGAACAGACTAGGCAAGAATATCAGAATTTCCATCTTCTGGGTACCTGGCCATGTTGGCATTACAGGCAATGAGGCAGCGGACTCTGGCAAGAAAAGGGGCAGAGGAACCCTTCATATGACCTGAACCGTTGTGCGGGATAGGAGAACAAACTCTATGCGAAGAGTTCAGGAGACTGAAGGAGGCAACAAGGGCCAAAACCTTTCTCAACATCCAAGGTTTGAGGCAAGCAAAGAAACTCTTAGGAAACTATAACCAAAAAAGATTCAAAGCTTGTATCAGCCTTAGCAAAAACAACCTAAGAATCCTAACAGGCCTACTTACGGGGCATTGCAGATTCAAGAAGCAACTGAGGAAAATGGATATATCAGAGGACTGGCTCCGCAGATTCTGCAGTGAAACCGCCGAAACTACAGACCACATACTGGAATCCTGTGGGGCACTGGCCCACAAAAGGATGAGATATTTGGACAGGCACCAAATAACAGACAAGGACATACAAGCCATGGACTCACAGCTCATTCTCAGATTCGTCAAAGAAACTGGACTGAATGCTGTACTCTAGGGAGTGTGACCTGTCAAGGATAAATCAGAGCAATACCTCGACACGCTTCACAAAGAAGTATCTAGAGAGGGCTCTGAAAGAGGGCATGAACCTCTCCGAGGCACAGGCAGGGGACACAATAGACCAATAGGTCGCAGTGTAATATACCCTAAATAAATATTATTATTATTATTAACCTTAAAACCAATCACAGGTGAACCCCGGTTGACGGCGCACCGCGGAACGTCTTTTTGCTGCAATGTCGGTAACAAATTATTGGCGTTAGGTCTTATCGCCCAAAACCATAACGCCCAAATTGAAAAATGTCATAAAGCCCAAAACATTGCTATGTAATTTGTTGCTATAAAATTTACACAAATTGGGGCAATGTGACATTGGTTTTGGGCGTAATTGCATTATTTTTGCTCAAAATGGCGTTAGGTCTTATGGCCCAAGTTAGTTCTCATTTTATAGTTAGTGAACAGTTTTTAAATATAAGTAACCTGATGCAACAATTTCCCCTTGCACCTACTCTGAATCAAACACTGACCCCAAGCAGGGGGGCAGCATGGCTCCCCATATGCATTGCACCGTTTATGGGATTAGTTGCGAAATCGCAAGTTGATTCCATAAACAGTGCAATGCATATGGGGGAGGCATGCTGCCCACCCTGCAACCCCCCTGCTTGGGATCACTGTTTGATTTGGAGTAGGTGCGAGGTTCGAATGTGTTACTTTGTGTGAAATGTCATTCCATTTGGGCTTAACGACTTTTTATTCATTTAAATTTTGGGTAATGTCGTGGTTTTTGGGCTTTATGACATTTTTAATTTAGGCGTTATGGTTTTGGGCGATAAGACCTAACGGCCAAATTATTATCATTCTCTGCTTTGCGTTGCGTGGCTTCCTTGTAGGCACTGATATTTCCTTCAAAAATAGTTTGGCATTTCCGAATAAAATCACAGATATGTACAGTAGAACCCACTTAAGTAAAACGGTAATAAAGTGCACGAATGGGTCCTACGAAACTTTTGTTTTAGTAAAATTGTTCACATTTTCTCACTAGCCATTGTCCATAAGTAGGTACCTAGGTACTCGTAAAATCAAGAAAAAAGTGCATATCGTAATAATGTAGATTATATGTAGTTACTTTACGTATGCAAAACGCCCTTAAGATAGTCCTAGACTGGTGCACCAAGGAAAATCTCCATCAACTCCAGTAAAGCAATCATAGTTCCTTTTACAAAAAGAAGAAATTCGAACTTACCTCAGATTTCACTGAATGGTACGAACATTGAGTATTCCGACGAAGTCAAATATCTTGGAGTAACCTTAGACAAAAAACTAAACTGCAACTCCCACAACATTGAGAACAAAATAACAAAAGCAACAAAAGCTTTATGGGCTTGATGTCGCATGTATGGTAAAACCTGGAGGATCTCTTCAAAGATCACTCAATGTATTTACACAGTGATGGTCAGGTCCATCATAACATACTTCTTTTATAATATGGTGGACCAAAACAAACCAAAAAAACTGTCATATCAAAGCTCACGAGGGTATAATGTCTCGCACGTCTTGGTTTATCCGGAGCCATGGGGACTTGCCCCACTAACACCCTTGCACATACACATAAACAAAGTGGCAATATGCAGTCTGTTACAAACGAATGAGATATGTTTTAGTGACCACCCGGAACTTATGACGCTGTTCTCAGAATTTCAAGAACTTGACATGATCTGCGCGGTTACAAACCGCCTTAAAAAAAATTATGCTTCAATAAACGTTTCTCTACGGAGATACCAAATAGAGAAGCATGGGCTAGTAATAGACCACCGAACTGCCAAATCGGATTAAAGTGGTATACGGTGGTTCTAAAATGGAATCGGGTACAGGAGCTGGTTTTCACGGACCCAACCTCAACGTCTCAATACCAATTGGAAAAAGCCCAGAGCTCCTCGTCATTCAAGAATGCGCTAACCACATCTTCAACACTGGTATCAAAGGCGCTCACATCCATATAGTCAAGCAGCAATAAAAGCCCTTAGCTCACACACAATTGACTACAAATCAGTCTTACACTGCTTCAATACCCTCCAGAAAGTCAGCCACAGAAACAAAACCAAACTGTGGTGGATTCCTGGCCATGGGGGTTTTGAAGGAAATGAAAAAGCTGTCGAACTAGCCAACGGTGGTTCAGAAACCCCTTTCACAGGACTTGAACCTGTCTGCTACACACCTAAATCAGCTACTAATTTATCTATAAAAAGCTGGGAACACTCAAAATGTATCTCACAATGGGAAAACACTCCAGGTCTAAAGGTACGATTACACGGCCATTTATTCGAGTCATTTAAATGACGCTGTGGCGTCAGGAAAAATGTTGCAGTAGAGAGACATTCAAGCTACGATTCGTCATTGGTCATTTGCGAAAAAATGGCGATCACACAAAATGACTATCATCGTAATTTTTGTCCAAAATCAAATGACGGACACTGCGAGTTATTTAGAATTTTCCGTTGGGATGCCATTGAATGACGAGCGAAAAAATCACGATCACATGGTAATGACTTGCCTCATCAAAATGACAAAAGTCACCTTTCCTATTATTTCGATTTCGTAATGACCAATGAGAAAATTATAGCTTCGTCATTTAGTGTTTTTCTCTCATCTAAATAAAAGATGTCAAAAGAACTTTTGCGATGATGGTGGAAATTGCGGAGACGGCGTATTTGGCAGCGTTTGTGCTGGAAAGCAGTGAAGATGACCTTGGTTACGAGCCAACGCGACGAATGCGGAGTATTTGGCAAAAGAAGTAGTTGAGCCGTCGCGAGAAGAGTGGATTTGGTGCTGGATTACTGTTCGAATTGCGCGAAGAAGAACCTGAACTATATCGCAATGTCCTTCGTATGTCATTCAATTAATTGGATTATTTGTTGAGGTTGGTGAAGCCACACATCAAAAAACGGAACTCAAATGGTCGAGATAGCGTTTCAGCGGAAGCACGACTGGTAATAACGTTCAATACAATTATACCGTGCGATTTCTAATAACATTTTGGAGAAATATCCGTTTTCCAGGATAAAAGGACCATTTTTTTTTGTTGTAAGAACCTCTTAGTAAAATAAAATACATATATGCATATATACATACATATATAAAATAGGGACAAAAATCCAATATTATAGAAGACTTAAAGCAGTCAAACGACTTAAAATCAGTCAAAAGACTTAAAGCATTCAAAAGATTTATAAAGCAGTCAGCGCGTTTTCATGTCCTTCGATAGCCAATCGACCTGGATGCCGAAAAACAAAGAATAATTTTTTAATCACCACGAATAAAGTAATGTAAATGTGGATATTTTACATCACCTGCATCGATTGTACGTTGATCGCACTTTGTCTTGCGCAGTTTCGTCACGAACGCCTTGAAGTTGCTGAGCATGCTATTCCACTTTTTTCTGGTTTCGGTTAAATTAACTGCGTCGATTGCCAGCTCTAGTACAACTATTGCCCAAGAATCGGTTTTGACATGTTGATCCATATTGTCGGCACTTGGCGGCAACGGGTCTTATTCCATTTCACTCATAGTATGTAATTTGTACCGAAATAGCAGCCAAACACATGCAACACGTCCTTTCCCCACGACAAAAACACCAAATGAAAGCACAGATATCATATTAAATGCTGCGTCATTTGTCATTTCCGTAGAAAAATGGCACGGCATGAATTTCGGGCCTTGTCATTTTTTGGAGGCTGTCATTTAAATGACGCAACAGTCAAAAAGTTTAGGCATTTGTCCTAGGCGTCATTAAAGAGCGATCACACGGCCATTTTTGTCATTTTAATGTCAATAAAATCCATGTCATTTGCTTCGCTATTCCCCTAGTCATTTAAATGACGACTGAAATGTTATCAAACAAATGGCGATCACAAGGAACGACATTAAAATGACGGCTTTGTGACGCGATTTTCACCTCACAGAGTCATTTAAATGACTCGAAAAAATGGCAGTGTAATCGTAATTTAAGACAGGTCAAACGACCCATCCAGCCATTTAAAAACAATGCCAGCAGGATCCTAAACCTACGAGGCATAACATCAAAAACCTAATAGGCTACCTCACAGGTCACCACGGTTTGCGATACCATATTAACAAAATGAACTTAGCCGACTCTTCGAAATGCAGGCTGTGCCTCGAGGACGACGAAACCACGGGGCACATATTGTGCGATTCCCCAGCCCTCTGCGGAATCAGAAAGAGGATCTTCTTCAAAGAACTCTTAAGTAATGAAGACTTGAAGAAATCCCCTTCTAGAAGCATTATTACCTTCTCTAGCAAAGTGGAAAACGCACTAGCCTTAAATTTTCTCTGACCGATGGTACAATAGATCTATACAGGTCGACGTACCGTTTTTCTTCGCCTAGGCGGGTCGGGAGCTATATAAAAATAAATAAATAAATATGTAGATTGCTACATTTAATTTGTCTTAATTAAAAAATTCTGTTTGAAATTTATATTTTCACTTTTAAATGCACCTGTTGCATTATCTGTGTCAAAATGACATCTTCGCCCATTTCTTGAGTATTTTTATACATTTTATTTTGGTTCGCATAGTGTGTGTTGTTGTGTGGCTTGTTTATTGCAGCAATAAACAATATAAAGTTTAGTTATAGTATAATTAAGTTTTTACAAATCATTAGGTAAAATTTGTGAATGATTATGTTAAAAAACATCTTAAAATTGAAGTTTAATTGTTTGAGCAGAGGCCGGAAATAGGTGATGAAGTATATCCGTATTTTATTAAGAAACTGATTATGTATGAGTAATGAGTATGCACAACATACCTACAAAGTACTTTTTATTATGTGCACCGTTCTTTTGAAAAGATGTGTGATCAACAGTGAACCAAATTGTACGACTGGAAAATATACCTGAACAGGAACCTTGTTTTTTATTCTTGTTTGAAAGGGTTTTAAGGGACCGCCACTTCATTTACGAAATGAGCCAATTTCTAGATCCTTAAATTTATTTACTGAAGTCAGTAGACATATTGGTTTTTGCTAGAAGGCTTTAAAGGCCTTTTCAGATTGCTTTCAACTAAATTCATCAATTATGCAATATTTTTAATTTCTTACAATGTATACAATACATATATGTTTAATATATCTTTGTCTCTCTAAGCAATTCTGGCACCACCCCTGGAAAAACAAACTCTACAAAAGCACCAAACTTCTTTCATATCCTCCTATTTTTCCGAATAGCAAGTAGCACCTAAAATCATGCAATGCAATACTCTATTGCTGGTGCGGCTTACTGTTCCAAAAAAAAAAAATGCCTGCACTGTGTTCAAACACTATAAGGGTCTTTACAAATACAGAAAAACAAAAAAACTCTTTACTGTAGGTAAGTAAATTATAAAAAAAAGTAAATTATAAAAAAAACGTGCAAGTGCAAGTGCTCTATAAGTTTGGCCTGCAGACCCATAATTTTGGAACCAAATAACTGAACTGGAACTGAATAAAAATGACACTGACACATTGCAAACTGATAATTGGTTTGACAGACTGTCGTAAGTTAGTAATGGGTTAAAAAAAACATACCCGTTAGATTAAACTGATGGTTTTGCAAATTTGAGTCGAGTTTAGCGCCACATTATCCTTAATAACATGAATTAAAGTTGAAAACATCAAACCCCTGTTTTATATACTGGCGATCACAAGGATGAGGCCATACATTTTGCAATCGATTTTCAGTCTTTATACCTGTTGGAAATTGTCTACCCAGAAACTTTTACTACCTGGAACCAGGTACATACTTTCCCAACAGTAAGTCATAAAATTAAACTTTAAAAATTAAGAAACGACCGCTGGAATTTCCCAAGATCAAACAATGAACTACTTGAAAAGCGTATAAAAGGATGAGGCCATTGCGAATATTTCGATGCAGGAGTTCACATCAGCCATTTTTTTAACTTCCCAGTGGAAGCCGTTGTAATGGGGCCGATTTTGTGAATCGCGGTTTTTAACATATCTCCACGTTTCAAGGTCATCAGAATCCATATCCAGCGTTTTTATAGAGATGGCTGTGTGTGTGTATGTACGTATGTACGTATGTGCGAATGTGCGTTTGGAATTATCTTTCGCCACGATTATCTCGAGAACCAAAGATGATATTGACATGGGACTGGGTTTATTCGAAGCGTAATTACGTAACGTAACTAAATATATATTTATTTACTAACAAAAACAGCTGGACCGATTTCGCTAAAAAAAACTTAATCAGTTCTGAGTTACGTAAATACGCTTCGAAAAAACCCGGTCCCATGTCAATATCATCTTTGTTTCTCCAGATAATCGTGGCGAAAGATAATTCCGAACGCACATACGTACATTTTTTTTTTTTTTTATAATAACCGCGCACTAAAGGGATTTGTTGGGACCCTTATAATGTATTAGCTACACAGCGCGGGCGTTAAGGAAATTATGATGAGAGGAAAAGGAGAGATACCGATGCACGTTGGTTTTGAATATCTGTAGGTTATAATGTGTAGGAAAAATGGAGCGGGGAAGAGCATTCCACATTCGTGTTGTACGGCTGAGGAAAGATTCTTTGAACTTCACTGTACGTCCGAACACAGGCTTGAGAGTGAACTGATGAGCATTCCTTTCATGGCGGGTATTGCGGTTGAAATGTTCAAGGGGAGGAATGCAACTGGCTATTTCGTTTAAGCACTTATGGTGGAAATAACGATAAAATAACGAAAGGCAGGAGACATTACGACGATGACTAAGAGAGTCAATCGATCTCGCGATGTCTCGGTCACCAATGAATTTTATCGCGCGTTTTTGGATCCTGACAAGTAGCTCCAAATAAGTTATTGGTGCACCGGACCAGATATGAGCGTTGTACTCGAGTTTCGGGCGAATAAACGCCTTATAAATTGTAGCCAGATCAGAAGGGGTGAAATATTTCTTGCATCGCTTAAGGAAGCCTAGACATTTCGCGGCGTTCTTGGCGACATCGAATATGTGGTCATTCCAACGAAGTTTGTCATTAACAGACATACCGAGAATGGACAGTCTTTCGGTTTCAGCGATGTAAGTGCCATTCATAGATAATGGCGGTGTGTGTGGGTTTTGCTTTAATGACAGGAGACAGCATTGAGTTTTGGAAGCATTAAATTCCACTCTATTGGTTTTACCCCACTGAGTAATGCAGTTAAGATCGGAATTTAATGAGCTTATCATACGTTGCCGTTCCAGTTCCACACCCGAAGATGAGGGGCGTGGCCCAAGAAACGAATATGAGAAGCTGAGTGTACAGTCATCAGCAAAGGAATGGATTGGATTAGAAGTAAACGACAGGAGATCATTTATAAAAATGAGAAAGAGAGTCGGGGACAGAACGAAGCCTTGGGGGAGAACAGCATTTATTTGGTGAGTTGCAGACTTGAAACCGTCCAAAACAACTTGAATTGAACTGTCCGAAAGGTAATTTCTAATCTATTGAAGAAGAGTATCATCGATTCCAAATGCACGCATTTTCGACAAGAGAGCTTGATGCCAAACTCTGTCAAATGCCTTTGAAATATCAAGCGCAACGATCTTACTTTCACCACCTTGATGAAGAGATTGGTTCCACTTTTCGGTTAGATATGTCATCAAATCACCAGTGGACCTGTTGCTACGAAAACCATACTGTCGGTCATTAAGAAGTTTTCGCGATTCAAGATATTTCATTAGCTGACTTTTTATCAGCGTTTCCATGACCTTATAAAGAAGGGACGTAAGTGCAATTGGTCGGTAGGAGGAGGGAGAAGAAGATTCGCCTTTGCTTGGTACAGGCTGGACAAATGCTGTTTTCCATCTTCCCAGGAAGAGTCCTGAAGAATAGGACAGATTGAAAAGCTTACGCAATGGTTTTGTCAGCGAAGAAGAACACCTCTTCAGAACGATAGGGGAAATACCATCTGGACCAGCGGATTTGTGAACGTCAAGATCTTCAAGTACTCTAGCCACTGTACGAGTGCGAAAGTGGATTGGTCCCATGGAGAATTCTACGCTCTCGAGTACAGGGGGAGACAAAGCACAATCTGGGAGCGTTTAGCTGACTGCAAAGTGAGCAGCAAGCAGATTGGCCTTATCTATAGAGCTGACAGCTGGAATCACAAAATCGGCCCCATTACAAGAACTTCCACTGGGAAGTTAATAATTTGCCTTCATTTGTACTATTTATTGTCATTTGTCATTGAGCAATTCATTATAACATTGTGCTCCGTTATTTCGTATAGATGTAAATTTACAAGACTCCGTGTTCATAACAATGGTTGCATTAATATATATCAAGCTTCGCTATTATTAACAACATTTAATTTCCATGAACAATACTAAAGAGAATTTTTTAATATTAAATAATTCTTCACCATATCTTATGGTTAACCTTATTTCAAAATTTCCCACTAATCGCATAGATCATATTGATCCCACTGGGAAGTTAGTCGTGTGGACCTTGCGGGTCGCACCCAGACCACTTTTTTAAAGTTTTGTTAAGAATATTTAAAAAAAGCGTTGAAAAGATCTGTTTTTATTTACAAAAAAAAAAATGGGTTCCGGAAAGACTTTGACATCGACAGAAAGAGGAAAAATAGATGATTTCAAGGAGTTAGGACTATCAGGCCGAGCAATTGCAAGGAGGCTAAATAGAAGTAAGACTATTGTAAACAGTTATCTTGAGGATCCACAACACTATGGGAAAAACCGAGAAAAAGCGGGAATTCTACGGCTTGCGTCAAATTCTACTCTACCAGTGACTAAAGTAAGGGCCAACAGCGGAGTATCAGCCAGCATAGCAACGGTCCCAAGGATAATACGAAAAATTGATACTATACAGAGAACAAAACTTAAATAGAGACCTGTTGAGGCAAGTACCGTTGAGGCAAGTACACAAAGAGCATCGAATGAATTTTGCAAGAGAACATGTCGCTTGGAGCAGTGAATGGAAACGGCTTGTCTTTTCGGATGAAAAAAATATTTACCTTGTCGGCCCCGGTGGTTACAACTTTTATTCCCATGATCTAAGAAGGGAGGAGCTAATTTTGGTAAGCTATTACCCATTATGGCACAATCGAGTTGGAGTTTTTTTTTCCACAACAATGAACGGAAACAACTACAAATGTTTGCTGGAACGGTCGTTTCCAAAAGTGAAAAACATTTTCGGTCCCCTGTCTTGAATATTCCAACAAGACAATGCCCCTATCCACACCTCCAGAGTTGTTAGAAGTTGGATTCAATCGGAGGACGTGAAACTTTTGCAATGGCCACGCTATTCACCGGCCACGCTATTCACCTTTAACATAATCGAAAATGTTTGGGCATGGTTATCTCGTAAAGTGTATGAAGGCGGCAGACAATGTTATTATTGAGGCCTGTGCTCAAATTTCTCTTAATTATTAAAAAAAAACTGTATGATTCGATTCTAAACCGTCTTATAGAGGTCATATCGAAAAATGGCGGGCATACTCATTATCAATGTAGATAAACATAATAAATAAATGTTTTAAAACCATAAAATGTAAAAATTTTATTAATTTTTTCCTTCCTTTCGAAGATTTTGCATGTGGCCTCATCTTAGTGGCGCATCTTTTTATACGCTTTTCAAGCAGTTCATTGTTTGATCTTGTGACTTACTGTTGGGAAAATATGTACCTGTTTACAGGTAGTAAAAGTTTCTATGTATACAACAGCTATACAGACTGAAAATCGATTGCAAAATGTATGGCCTCATCCTTGTGATCGCCAGTGTATTTTTAGGAGTCGCATAAGTGCATTTATGCATTTTTTCTTTATTCTTTATTCTTCTGCCGCTCAGAAATATGAATAAAATTGAGAGGAGTTGCTCAGAAACCAACAAAAAATTGTTTATTTTAATTATTTTTTTTTTCACATCATCAAAGCTCATTTAATGGCTTTCTCAGATACATGCACTATAATCTAATCTTGAGCATACAATCATGACTGAGTAAGAGCATTAAGCAAATTCTCTTTTAAATTAGTCACCGATAAATTAAAATCAATTAAGTTAACGCTAGGATTGGAAATCAACATGAAACCACATTGAAGATGAATGGCCATAGTTTGTACGTGAATGTGCTATATTAAAAAATCGATGGCTTCTGAAACCAAAAGCAGGTACATATATATTGAGAAGGCTCAGAACTTCAGGGGGAATCAATCTCACCAATGAGTAGCCTATGGATGAAAATAGTTTTAGCCACCGTTCTTCTAACTTCTAGAGAGTCTAAATTAATTAGTTTAAGTCTTGATTAATGAGAGGGTAATCTGATGGAGCTAATCCAAGGAAGACCTCTTAGAGTAAATCTAAGAAATCTCGTTTGAATTAATTCAATTTTAAGAATATGTACATTGGAGTAATATAACGTTTTCATAACGTATGGGTCAGAGAATTCGCCAGCATAGCGTCTTAACATACCCCATTTTCTGTTAGCCTTATTAGATATATAATCAACATGACTAACACACGATAACTTAGTGTCCAATAAAACACCCAAATCTTTTATTATGGTAACACGGGGAATCGGCAGACTGCCAAAAGTGTAAGTGTTAGTAAAAGGTGTTTCGCGTAGAGGAAAAGTAATCGCAGAGCATTTATCCACATTTAATGACAGATTATTTTTGGAGCACCACAGGCAAAATTTTTGTAGATTAAGACTTAATGTATGAAAGCTGCGAGTGTCTTTACCTGGCGTAAAAATTTTAAAATCATCAGCGAACATTAAAATATTACATTTCGGGAAGAACTTAACAACATCGTTTACAAACAAAATAAACAATAATGGACCGATATGACTTCCCTGAGGGGAGAGAAATATACAAACATTAATTTTGGTTTGGATTTAATGTGAAAAGTTCCAGAAATATTTTCTTTTGTGGAATCTTCTCTTGTTCATTGGATGAACACTAACCCCCGTTTTATTTTTTTTAGTATCGCATTAGTGCATTAGTCCGTTGGTTGACACGACATGCACCTGTCAAAATCGTAAACGAAAAATAGGCAGCCTTAAAAATGTCAGCATCATACAAACGCAACACAGCACTTGATTGCCCTCAGCCATGAAGTGGTCCGAGGTGGGAAGGCCTGCCAACAGGCGGACCAGTGGGAATGCTGTAAAGAGGGAGGGTTACGATCCAATTAACCCTGATTATAGCATCGTCGGCCGTCAAGGAAGAAAAAGAAGTATCGCATAAGTGCATAAGACATCTTCCTTACCAAATTTTTCATGATGTGAGCATTTTTATTTGACATTAAAATGAATTTTGTGAATGCAGATTTCCTGGATAATTTTGATGACAGCTGAGAATTTTTGGAAAAGGTGTGTTTGCTTTGTTTTTATTACGAACTGTCGCTGTTTGAGGCGTGTTCAATTAGAATTTCCTAATGAAATGCTTTTTTTATTTTTTTAGTACCCTTATCATGTATTGGCGTTAGGGAAATTAGGATTAGAAGAAAATGAGAGATGCCGATGTACGTTGATTTTTAATGTTTGTAGGTTATAATGTAAATTAAAAATAGAGCGTGGAAGAGTATTCCAGATTCGTGCTGTACGGCAGAGGAAAGATTCTTTGTACTTCACTGTATGTCCGAACACAGGCTTGAGGGTTAACTGAGGAGCATTCCTTGCATGGCAGGTATTGCGATTGAAATGTTCAAGGGGAGGAATGCGACTCGCTATTTCGTAAGAGTACTTATGGTGGAAATACCGATAAAATAACGAAAGACAGGAGACATTACGACGATGACTAAGAGAGTCAATCGATCTCGCGATGTCTCGGTCGCCAATGAGTTTTATCGCGCGTTTTTGAATCCTGTCAAGTAGCTCCAAATAAGTTATTGGTGCACCAGACCAGATATGAGCATTGTAACTCGAGTTTCGGGCGAATAAACATCTTATAAATTGTTGCCACATCAGAAGGGGTGAAATATTTTTTACATCGCGGAAGCCTGGACATTTCGCAGCGTTCCTGACTACATCGAATATGTAGTCATTCCCACGAAGGTTGTCATTGACACACATACCGAGAATGGAAAGTCTTTCGGTTTCAGCGATGCAAGTGCCATTCATGGATAATGGCAGTATGTGTGGATTTTGCTTTAATGACAGGAGACAGCATTGTGTTTTGGAAGCATTAAATTCCACTCTATTGGTTGTACCCCACTGAGCTATGCTGTTAAGGTCGGAATTTAATGAGCTTAACATACGTTGCCGTTCCAGTTCCACACCATGACAACAGATATCGAAGTTAGAATGATGATTAAAAAAAAAAAAAAAATGAGTGTGCTTAAGACCACACGACTGTAGTAAAACTTCTTTCGCTCCATCTAATTTAAATTGTGGGCGTGTCAGTGGACGAATTTTGAAAATATTTACACATGAGCATCAAGGGCCCCTGGAGAGTCTATATTATAAATTTCAGCTCCCTATCTCAAGCTTTGTTTTTTTTGTAAATTGTGGGCGTGTCAGTTGGCGAATTTTTAAAATATTTACACGTGAGCATCAAGGGCCCCTGGAGAGTCTATATTATAAATTTCAGCTTCGTAGCACTAACTTTGGTTTTTTGCCGTCCGACCTGAAAATCTGACGATGACGGTGACGCTCGATATTTCCAACTAATGAATTTCCAATGCGATTCATAGACACAATGAATTTACTCACTTCCGGTAAATTCCATCTGTCGGCAACTGTTTTAGATACAGCTTTCTCCTTTGGATCGGTTTAGATACATGATGAACTTAGTATTGCCCTCTATTGAGGAGATTCATTCCACGAACCTTTCGCCGACTAAATTGAATGGGTTGTAACAAAAGAAAGTACGTTTGTCTACACTTCGGTATTGTCGGAAGTCTACGTTTGTCTACACTCCCGTTACAACGTAAGTCTACATTGGTCTACACTTTCGTTGCGAAAGAAGTCTACATTGGTCTACATTTCCGTTGCGCCGGAAGTCTACATTGTTGTACAATTCCGTGTCGCATTCACCAGCTTACTCCCCAAGTCAAGCGTGCGTACAGAAGTTTTACTTCAAAAAAAATGTTAAATAACGTCGCATTAACCCCTAAAAAAAAGGATGACTAACATTTTGCACTAAAAAATTAGGTTACTTTAATATTGATATTACAATGAGTTCATTATTTCCTCACCTAGCCCTACGGAAAAATCTAAATTATAAAAACCATTTTATTCAATTAGGTATCCGAAAAATATCTACGAAAATTTGATTTTAATAAAAAAAAGATATAATGGGAACATGACGTTATCTCGAATGACAAAAATCTCGAATGACAAAAATCTCGAAAAAACAAATTTTTAATATCGAATGCAAAAATCTCGAATGCACAAAAATCTCGAATGGACAAAAATCTCGAAAGACGATATCTCGAAAAAAATCTCGAAAAAAAAGGTAATTCGAGATTTTTTTCTTACCTATTTAAAGAGTTGAAACTTAAACAAAACGCATTACATATTTTGTTTATTTAGTAATTTATTTATTTTTTGGTAAATTAACAACAAAAAATCAATATTTAACAAAAAAAAAACATAAAAAATATCAAAAACAAACAAAAAAGTATTCATCACATAAACATAGCTATAAATGCAAATATAGGCATAACAAAAAAGGATTTATTATTGATTTATAAGCTCGAGCTGTACGCAAGACTCCTAAGGTACCCCACATAACTCTTCTCTTCTTTTTCGTCTAGTACTTTTAAAATTAGTTTTTCTTTTTTTACATACTCCCGTCTTACCTTAGTTTCGTGACCGATCTGAATTTTTTCAACCAGACAACTAACTTGAACTGACTCATTAGCCAAAATTTCAATTAATTTGTAAAGCCCAATGTGCGGCCTTCCAACTAAAACCTTAAGCCTCCTATGCCACGACTCTACTCGGTTTTGAGTTCTGGGTAAGCTCTGTTTAAGTTGATCCGCACAAGACCAAAACTACGGAAAGTAAATGGGCTTAGATTCGGTGGTACCAATATAGTTTTTATCAAACCATTTTCCAATTTTTTCACTACTTGCGCAAAATTGATTACTCAATGAATTGAAATAGTCACGAACTTCATGCGCAGGTAAAAACGCTAAATATTTCAGCATTCGCATTTGCAAACTAAATTTCTCATCTCTTCCATACTTTTTGGCTAAACCTTCCTTTTGGATCTTACGATAAGGGATTTGTCCCAAATGAAAATAGCAGCCTTTACATTGAGCTCGTGGAAAAAAAAACTGTTCCGACTTATAGCTTGCCTTCTCAAAGTCGGAAATTATTATAGCGGGATTCAGTGTGATGTTGTCTTCGGTAGAGCATTTAATAATTTCTGATAATAAAATATCGTATGAAGCCCTTGACTTTGAGCTCATTATGCAAAAGACTGCTGGGACAACTTCATCCTTCACCATGTAAAGAAAAAAGCTGTCTCATGATAGATGGAACAACTTCAAAAGTTCCATCCATCATGCTCTTGAGAAGCCGAGCAGTTGAAGACTTTCCACTGTTCCCAAAATAATGAGTTTGTTTCCATCGTATTCTTTTTCAGATAAGACAAAAAGATTTCCATCGATGTACCTGAAACCAGTACCAGACAAAAAAACAACCAATTAACGTACCTATTACAAATAAGTTTACACACACAAAAATACATATAATTATTATAGACGAACACATTATATTTTTTTCTTGAAATTTATACAGCTATGTTATGTTCTACATTACATAGGTATTTACCGTAGTCGCTGTGGAATGTTTATTTCACTTAAATCAGTGGGCTCCTTTTCCCTTAGACTTCTTACTCGAGCAACTTTTCGTTTTTGTGCAACATCGGATGGTAAATCGATCCTACATTCAGCTGGGGTTTCTACTTTCGCTTTTAGAACTATTTGAGAAGGTGGATCACACGTTGCTTTTCCTTTTGTTTTGATAACAGAACTACATAAATTCACTTGTTTCTTATGTGCGACAGGGATATGCACATGATCAGTGGGTATTTTCACAACACTATGTTTATTATTTTTTTTAATGTAATAACTGTGGCACGACATTTGTGAGATTTATTCAGCTCGCAAACCCAATAAAACTTATTTATAACGCATTTGTTACAATGGTAAATAAATCCATCGATTTCAATTTTTATATTCCCTTTGTTTGTAATGATTTCATCTATTTTCATTTTAATTGTTTTTATTTGCGCTCACGTTGTGATAACACACGATCCCAAACAACACTAATTTCAGGTACCTATTTTTACAGTTGCATGGGCAGTAGCTAGCCAATGTTAAAGAGTAGTAAATTATCTCGAATGAATATATTAATTTTTGAGACAATGTTTACAATTCGCGCGAATTATTACCATTGTCTCCAAAATTAATATATTCATTCGAGATTTTTTTTTCGAAATTTTTTTTCCGAGATTTTGTCCATTCGAGATTTTTGTTTTCGAGATTTCGTGGTAAACCCAGATATAATGATTGTCATTGACTAGCAATAAGAGCGATTGAGAACGTTGTGACAACAAGAGTTCCCAATGTCTGACAAATATTTTGCTTTCAACTTACACACGGCAAGAGATTGACGGTAATTCCGTATTAAGTATTTATTATTCTAAGTATTCGTTGTTCTATATGATAAAAAATATACATCTTTTTTATACTGCACGTGCTTAAATTATGTTGCAGAGTTTCATTGAAATTCGGTTCAAGTTCAAGACAAACAAAAACCGATACAAATTGTTATTTTAGAGAGAAGAAAATATTAGAAGCTTTCGGCATAATATTGAAAAACTTTTTTTTTCTTTTCCACAGTTGAATCGCGTGTACCATCAACTATGTATATCGACATAACACGAAGTGTATGTCTGGGTAGAAGTATTTGTAATGTTTGACTTTTTCTTACTTAATTGATTTGATCAACAAATATTTTGCTTCTTTTGGCTGTATAATAATTTGTAATAATACCATACTTCGGTATTTTAACCCTTTTGACCCAAAATGCCGCGCCACCAGAAGTTTTAAATCGACATTGAGGAAATATCCAGTCTGTATCGGAAGTTCGAAGAAATTTCTTCTTCGGTAGCTGATAACAACCAGACTATCCAAGAACTCCGACGAAGGAGCTGATTTCACACACCATGACGATCGTTGAGCGGATATTGGATAGCCAGTTGTGGAAAATAAAACGAATATCTGAGGACCAGTGCTGGTTTGTCTCAGGTAAATCAAGCACAGATGCAATCCAAAGTATAAAGAAAGATCACCATGAAAGACCATATAGGAAGTGGGTTGTATTCTCCACAGCTTCCTCGTCGCCACATCGTCTAAAGAGTTCTTTTTCCGTCAATTTCTTCATGTGGTACCGCAGAGCATTGTGCCGTATTAATATTCCTACGATGGTGGATAGTGATTTCCTATCCTTTTTCATGAGACTCTCGGTTCTGGCTCCATTGAAGCTTGGCCGTATCATTCTTGTGGTGTGGCAAGTATCTAATGCCGTCCATCTAAGGTTCGCCTCTCTTATTGCCTTTCTTCCTGCTTCAAACCTGAGTGTGTAAGGCGGGATGAGTACAGAGAGAACTAATTCATCCGCTTTCTCGTTGCCTAGAATGCCTTCATGTCCCGGAACCCAGCAGAGCGATACCTTATGCTGAGTACCAAGAACCTTTAGGTATTAGCATTTCACAAGGTTGGATTTTATTACTGTTGCGATTTACTACAGTACTTTATTATCTGAAATACATCTGTTGCTCTGTGCTGATGATGAAACCGTGATAAGTGAGGATCAAACGTCCCTGCAACCTACATACTTGATGTATGGGTAGATGTTTTGGAGGAGAATGCCCGTTCTCTGACCCACTCAAACCTATTCCAGACATTTATATGAATAGAAGAGTGATTCCCAAGTGCAAAAAGTTCAAATACCTGTGATCCATGATCGAAAGGAAAGCAACTTTCCATGACGACATTAATCAGCGCCAGTGTTACGACGATTTCGAGAGACATGGATGTTCCCCAGAATTTCGCAAAAGGTGGGGCGGTGAATAATATATTAATATGTTCCTACGTGAGATGATTCTACTGCCACGATATTTAATTGTATACGACAAATACAAAGGTGCCTCACATCACAACTTGCCGTGTTCACAGAACCTTAATATTTATGAAATAGGAAGGATGAACACTTATCTCCTTTTTTCAATAAATTTGTTGAGCTGAGCAAAACTCAGTATCTGCATTTAATTGTATTCAGATTATGCATTATTAAATTGCTGAGCCAAAGGTGAAAAATACGTGCATTTATTTGCATGACTGATGAGGAAACCATGGTGCCGCCCTGACTATGCCATGGTTGCTCATTTCAAAGTTAAAAATCTGAATAAATGTTTTATAGACACTTCAGAAACACCGACTTTAGGATAACTTAACGGCATCAAAGACATTCTTCCGATAGGCGTCCCTAGCAGTCGTGTCTATCATAAACCGGTTTTATAGTAAATGTTTCGCATCGCGCTGCTATTTATTTTATTTCGGGCTTAAAAGGACATCGACAACCCCTCTTAACATGCACATACTCCTCGCAGCTATAAAGCGATAAATGAACATTTTACTTACACAAAATTAACTTAAAAGAAATTCAAGCTTTCTCCAGCATTACATTGTTCTTTTAAGTGCACATAATTGTTTGTGCTTTAAATTTAACGCAAATGCCCCCCGATTCTATGGGCCTAAGAAAACAGCACGCTTCAACCAACATTAAATTGCCACTCGTCTCGATTTTAGCATTGCTGGCTATAAATTGACAACTCAAATATTTAAACAAACTTCACAAGCCGCCATTTTACCAGATTGAGAATTAATTGCTTCCTCGTACTTTTCCTTTTATTGAGAATTGACATTGAGCTATAAACTCGTGATTCAGTGCTTGAGGGTGGTACTCGCAGATTTACCATTCATTTACCCTCCCTTAGTGTGATGTTAAATTATGTACTGCTACATAAATATCTCTCGACATGCTGGGCGTTTGATGAATTATTTTGCTCAACAAATTCCATTAATACTTGAATATGGTAATCGCTTTTGGCAAGGGGTAAAACTGCCCCAACAAACACTAGATCCAAGAGTAGAGTATGCACCATTGAATGAGGAATAATGTGGAATTGATGTACCTACGTCAAAGTGTGAAAAAATGGAAACTTAAATCGCGATAGACAACGAACTGCATTCCCCTCACAAGCGATGATGACGAGGGTTGAAAGATGGAAGAAAAAAAATCAATATCCAGCATCAATAAGTTGGGAACAACTCCACTGGGAACAGATTGAGATGGAGAAAAGGGGCAATAAATATAAAAACAAAATACGTACAATATTGCGTCGATGTGGTGTCATAGGGATAGGGTGGATGGTTCGATTTGTTTGAAGCATGGGTGCGGCGATTTTGGAGCCAAGCAAAAGAAGCAACAAACAAACCATTCAGTAATAAAATGGAAATCTGCGCATTCCATCCCCATACCGTAATAACACTAAATGCTACACAGTCGGTCAGAATAGGAGTGGGTGGTTGTGTATGCGTTCCCATTCGTATAATTTTAAGCAACAAATTTTCCTCTTTTACGATTTAAAGCACCCTTCTATACAGCTATGTGCAAGAACAGCAGTTCGCCTCGCATACTGATGGATCAGGATGAAGGTTCAGGCTTACGATGCATCAAAGGATGATTTTGCTATGGAATCGCTTTTATTAGTTGGACAACTTTGAGGCGACTGGGGTTATACTTCGAATGCATGACACATGACACACACCATCGGGTTAAAAATGTGTTGTAAATATTAATACCAGATAGAATGCTAATGTAAAAGTGCAAGCATGTTTGCCTAGGTGTGTCTTAAAGTTGGGTTAGGGTAATGAAACATGTCAAAGAGTGACTTTGCTTTGTACTTTTAATATTGCTTTTTGTGTTAATTTCAATTTGGGATTCTTTGAATATTGACTGGCAAAGAAATTGTGTGAACAAAGGAATAAACACTGAATGAACCAATTGAGACAACAAAGGACTTAACTGGAAAATACTTTAATAAAGTATATGTGTGTTTGAATTGCATTCTGATTTACGTTGACCTTGTTTTCTGGTTTTAATACCATTTCGTTAGCTTACTGCTTTGACAGGTGCGCTGCGAGTTTTAAGAACATTTATAAACTTACGCTGAATTTTTATATTTAAAGATTAAGGTTGATACATAAAATATACATTATTTGTCTGCAACATGGTTTTATATATAGTCACATAAATTTTTAAGAATATTTTGATAAAATTAGTGCCCTTTTTTGGTTATAGCTTTATGGGATTTAAGATTATTTAAATTTAATATGTTATATCGTCAGTTGGACATGTGGCGCACCGTGACGCTTTTGCACATTTCGTTATATTAAATAATATATAAGATGGAGACGATATAAACGTTCTGCTATTTATAAGGAGTTCACTGTTACTCGTAATGCCGTGACATCTGTTATTCGTAGAAACAAGAAGTCGTTTTACGATGAACACTTTAATGCCAATGATTCGAGTTCAAGATTTGTGAGAAATATTCGTCAAGTTGGACTTAATTCAGGAAATAAATCGTCCCCTTATAACAATATATTTTATATTAAGCATATAAATAAGACATTTGTACAATCAGGTCCCAACATATCAGATTTAGCCAGCATTTCCTTAATCAATGACCAAATAGATACCTTTTTTTAATTTCCTGTGTGTGGATGAAGTGTGCGTAGGTGGAACTATTTTAAAAATTAAATCAAAAGCTGTTGGTGTGAATGATGTTCACCCAAACTTCATAAAAATACTTCTTCCTGTCATACCTCCCCAAATAACGCATAATTTTAATACAATAATAACTACCACTGTTTTCCCCGATGTCTGCAAAGTTGCGAAAATTATACCCTTGCCAAATGATCTTCAGCCAGCTGCTCTGAGTATCGACCTATTGCAATTCTGCCTTTTCTTAGCAAGGCCTTCGAAACAATTGTAAGCAACCAAATCAAAATGTTCCTTAAAAGTATTGATTTAATTTCAAAATATCAGTCAGGTTTTCGAGCAAAACACAATTGAACCACGGCCTTATTAAAAGTATGTGAAGATATACGCGAAGGTCTAGATAAGGATATGATGGGAATAGTTGTATTTCTAGATTTTTTAAAGGCATTCGATTGTGTAAATCATTCAATATTGATTAAAAAACTAAAATCGCAGTTCACTTTCGATAGCACTCTATGTAGCCTTATGTCATCGTATCTGTCCGATCGTTCCTAGTACGTTTTTTACAATAGCCAGTGTTCATCACGGCTCCACGTTCCTTCCGGAGTACCTCAGGGTTCAGTACTAGGTCCGCTTCTGTTTACGTGTTTTATAAATGACATATCGTCGTGTATATGAGAATACCGCACAACTGACATTTTTTCAAAAATCCACTTTTTGCTTTCAGCGTAATCTACTAGTCAAAATCCACATTTAAAATTCTTATTTACGTTGGTGACATCTATTTTTGAGTTAAAAAATGGATTTCGAGATACCACACAAATGCACCCATATCACATTTTTTTGGAAATTTGACACATCTGCAAATTTCCCGCGCAAGTGAGCTGTGAAGTGTCTAGCGGGTTTTATGTTTTGAGAATTCTGTTAACAATAAATCGTGTTTAATAAATATTTTGATTTCTTTGGTCAGTTTAGTTAAGTTTGTCTTTATACTTTCATTATACCCTATTCTAGGGGTATATTAATTTTGACGCATAGTTTGTAACATACCTTAATATTGCCCGTAGACCCCTAAAAGTTACTATATTTATGATCAGCATCGATAGTAATGTCGATCTAGCCATGTCCGTCCGTCCGTCGGCAAAAATTAGGCCTTTAAACTGGACCTAGAGAGCTGAAATTTTAACCATATACTCTCTAGGGTCCCGAAATAATCAAGTTTAAGAATTTTTGAAATCCGCCCACAGACACGCCCACAACCTCAAAAAAACAAAATTTTGGAAAAAATCGAATTTTGAGCTAGAGAGCTGAAATTTTTTATATATGATCTATGGCCCATAAAACTGATTGGGACATAAAATTTTCAAAATCCGCCCACTGACACGCCCACAATTAAATAAAACAAATTTTGGGAAAAATTGAATTTTGAGCTAGAAAGCTGAAATTTTTTATATATGATCTTTGGCCCATAAAACTGCTTGAGACATACAATTTTCAAAATCCGCCCACTGACACGCCCACAATTAAATAAAATATTTTTTTTGAAAAACCAAAATTTGAGCTAGGGAGCTGAAATTTTTAATTTATACTCTCTAGGGGCCCTTTATGCTCATGTGTAAATATTTTCAAAATCCGCTTACTGACACGCCCACAATTATTTTTTTTTTATTTTTGAAAGTCCAAAGTTTGAGCTAGGGAGCTGAAATTTATAGTATATACTCTCTAGGTGCCCTTTATGCTCATACTTAAATTTTTTTTTAAATCCGCCTACTGACACGCCCACAATTAAATAAAACAATTTTATTGAAAAACCAAAGTTTGAGCTAGGGAGCGTTTTTATTTACAAAAGCTTAGTTTTTTCGTTAAAATCCTTTAAATTTTTGTCATGCCCACTTATGAGATATAGGAATAAGAATAGGGTATCCAACAGTTCGCCCAAGCGGACTGTAGCCCGCCCCTATGTTTTTTTTTTGATTTTAAGGTTATCAAATAACTTAAATGAAATCTAAAACTTGTTTGAAGATGTGTTGTTTTACCAATTCCCCTTAAAGTACTTGTGTGAAATTTCTTTGATTTAAAACTTTAAAAGTATGGATGTGCATGCTTTTTCGTCGGATAGTGAGGTAGATATTGAAGATGTTCTTCTTCAACTAGCAAATCAAGGAGTTAAGATATCCAATAATAAATACAAAAATGCAAAGAATTCGCAAGAAAATGCTTTGGCTAAGGTCGCCCATCTGGACGAGATGGAATCTGAAGAAGTCATCGCTCAAGAAGTTGATACTAATAGAGAGGGCCCAAGTGAATAATTGGGGATGTGGAAACTGAAAGTCTTCGATCTGAGTATATGCCATCATCATCAGACAGCGAAATTTCTGAACCCGATGTCGAAAACGTTCACAGGCTGTCAGAAGAACCTGAGCATGGGGTTTGTTTGTAGAATAACGGTATGCTATTTTTCTTGTTATTTGTAGTTATAATTTTTAGGATATTGAAGTTCGTGAAAATGATGCCGATATGTTTGGAGAATTGAGTGGTAAAATAGCTCGAGATCGTGGCAAAAAAAGGGAAAAAGCTAAACAATTAAGAGAAAGGGGTGAAGCCTATCTAGGTTACCGAAAGCCTCATGGGTCAACAAAAATCTTTCAAGATACAATGAAACTCGCATGAAAAATTGGTCCCACTTGTAAGTCTACATCGCCAGAAATCTAGGGTACGTAATTGTTCAAATTTCTCTGAATCTCTGAGGAACTGCATTTTTGAGCAGTTTTGGAAAGACATGTCTTGGGAGCAACGCAAAATTTATGTGATAAATCTAATTAAAGTGATAGAACCAAAAAGAAGAACAAGCATAGAATTCGTAAACAATAGATCGAAAGCACTGCAGTATTTTTTAAAAAATGGTGATAAAGCTTTACAAGTTTGTAAAAACATGTTTCTACAAACCTTAGGCATTAAGTATGCCACTATTCGGCATTGGATTGAAAACCAAGAAAATGCAATTGCCAATAAAACTGAATTTGTTGAGAAAGCTAAGTCACGGCGGAAGCCATTTGAATCCCAAAAACTTTTTCTTGCCAATTTCTTCAAATAACTTCCAACAGTCTCATTACTGTAGAAAATCTTCGACCAAGCAGTACTTGCAGCCGCCAATAACTTCGAAAAGCGAAGTTTTTGATTTGTACACAAAAAAATGCGACGAAGAAAGTATTTTAAACAAAGTCTTCAAAATATATTTCTATAAAGAATTTCGAAAGCAAAACATAGGAATTTTTAGACCTAAAAAGGATCAATGTGATCTCTGTGTTGCTCATAATCAGGGAAACATTCTCGATGAAGAATACAATTCTCACATAGAACGCAAGCAGAAAGCTAGGGATTCTAAGGAGACTGGCAAGAATCTTGCAGTTGAGGGTAAGATAAATAAGTTTTGCATGGACCATCAGGCAGTTAAATTATGCCCATCACTACAAGCAAGTGCTTTATACTTTAAAACAAAGCTGACTGTGTACAATTATACTATATATAATATAGCTACAAAGGAAGTAAAGTGCTTTTGGTTCGATGAGACTAATGCAGACTTGGCAGCTTCAACCTTCACTAGTTTACTGATACAATTCTTAACACAAATTCTTGAGAAGTCGAAGCTGCCAATTGTTTTAATTACCGACGGATGTATGTACGTATCAAAATCGAAATATAATTCTGGCTAACGCTCTACTCCGCTTAGCTATGGGGTATAAAACCCAAATTACACAAAAATTTTTGATAAAGGGACACACGCAAATGGAGTGCGACAGTGTTCATAGCGTGATTGAGAGGAAGTTGCGTAATAAGGAAATATTTTTGCCATCTCAATACGTAAATATTACTAAAGAAGCAAGATCGAATTTGGTTCCATACGAAGCCGAAAGCGTTGATTTCACACAAATTTTAAACTATTCGCAAAACTCCAACTTTATTTATAAATCAATTAGACCTGGGAGTTTCGCTGGAGATGAAACAGTAACAAACTTAAAAGTTATATTGTACGACCCATCAGGAAAAATTTTATATAAAACAAACTACGACGACGACTTCGCAGAGCTTCCCCAGAGAAGAAATACATCTGCTTTAAAAATCGATGTTGTGTATCCACGTTTAGGTACATTGTGATCGAAAAAAAAATATTCAAGCTAAATACAAGCACTTACAGGAGCTTAAGGCTGAAATACCTAAAGACTGTCACCATTTTTACGACAATTTACCGTACATAGGTGTTCCAAAAAAGTTATGTTTATGTAACAAACAAATAAAATTTCTACTTCACTAAATTTTAATCAATTAATTTAATTTTTAATTTATTTTGTTTATACATATATTTATGTTCTTGAATGTTTAATTATTTTATTTTATTAAATAATAACGTATTTTGACACATTTTGTGGTATGAAAAACCACATATCTACAAAAATGTATAAAACCAAATGTTGCAATACCAAACAACTGCATTTTAAAATAAAAGTATACGCTATTTTTCGAAATGAATTCAAATAAAATATTTCCAAACTAAAAATATTATTGACGTGTTTTTTGTTTTACTTTAAATTTGAAATTCTTAGGCAGAAAACAGTTTTTGGCTCCTCCTGAACAATTTGTAAAATGTCAGTTGTGCGGTTTTCTCATATAAACGACGATATCAGAATGCTTTTCTTTCTGTGAGCAACACATATACGCCGATGACGTTCAACTATACGAAATGTTTCCTAAACCAAATAAGAACCAAGCAGTTGACAGGATCAATATGGATCTGACAAACATTTATAATTGGATCCAACAAAAACAAAAGCTATCTTCATTAAGAGAAGTAGGAATAAAGAAAATGTTCCTTCGATTTTTCTTAACCATTATCTGGTTGAATATGTTGAGAACATTAAGAATCTCGGAATATACTTTAACCAAAGTTTTAGTTGGCATTCTCACATAAATAGGATTATTTCAAATGTATATGGTGCCCTTCGTGGATTAAGCCCTAGGTACATCCAAATATCTCCTAATACATGTCAAATTAAAGCTAGTAAAATCGTATATTTTGCCCATAATTTTGTATGGATATGAGATTTTTGCAGACATGTCCAAGCGGAAATATGAAGTAGCTTATAACAGCTGTGCCAGATTTATTTTTGGCGTACCAAGGAGCGAACACATTTCCGACTACACAAAACAAATAGCGGGTTATTCTTTAAAGGCTTTACTGAGTTATCAGACCATACTAGCATACAAAAAATTATAATGACTAAAGAACCAAATTACTTATTTGAAAAAATTAGATTCGCGAGCGTTCAACGATCATTACAAATGATTCCACCCAGACACAAGTATCTTGTTACTAGCCGTCAATTTTTCGTTCATTTGATTCGTCTTTGGAATTGTCTATGTCTACCCCTGTATATTAAATGCATGAACAACACGGTAACTTTCAGGAAGGAAATGTTTAAATATTTTGCCAAAAACTTTTGACGAATATACTTTAACGCTTCTCAAATGCTATATCTGTCTTTATCTATTTCTCTATGTCTGTTTTCCATTTCATTTATCTTTACTTACTTCGCACTATTCATATTTTTACAATACCTTCTTCTGTTTCTCTTTCTTTTGTTTTCCTTTCGTTCTCTATTTTATTATATTATATATTTCAATTGCTAGTATCCTAAATTTAGGTAAACCAAGTTCAACATTGCAACATGAGTCTTAGTTTGTACAAATTAAAAGTATCTTTCTCTTACATGTACAAAATTATGAGTTGAATAAATAAAAAAAAATAAAAAAAAAATCAAATAAATGGGTTACAATACTGAAGCCTTTTTTCTGAAAGAAACATTTTATAAGTACCAACATTTTGGGTTAGGCTAGAGTGAACCAATACTACCAATATTTCTGTTTTCCAAAGTAGGTGTCACATTGGAGTTTTAATTTTCAACAATATCGCAAAAAATGTCAAAAAGGCTCGTACAAAATCTGCGGACATTTCTTACATCACAGCTTGCCGTGCTCACAGAACTTAATATTAATGAAATGGGAAGGATCAACAGGTATCTCCTTTTTTCAATATATTTGTTGAACTGTAGGGGAGGACGGGGCACATAGGACTTTCTGTTTAAAACGATAAGTAAGTTACTTATCCAAAAAGTTAAACGAAATAATAAAAGTGCCCATCTAGCTTCTCAGTTGGTTATTCTCTATCGTGCGTGCGAGTACTCTCCAAGGGAATAAATTAAAATTTATTGTTTTTTTAAGGTAATTTTATAAAAAAAATATATGAAAGTGTGCGTGTTTACTATTTAAAGGCTATCCAAATAAAAATGTCAAGTTTTTATGTCGAAAACAGTGAAGTTTAGTGGTGCTTTGTGCAATTTAAATTTAGTGAAATAGTCGTACTCAAACATGTCAATAGCACTTTTTAAAAGGTATTCGTATTGGGGCACAGAGGACTATGGCGGTCCTCTGTGTCCCCTATAGAAAATGAACCCGATTAATTTTTAATTGTTCTTGTTAAAGATGGGTACGCAAATATAAACAAATTGCAAAAAAATAAAAACACGACCACTAAGGGCAATCCCAGTCGCAGAAGCTCGAGCTCATCCTAGGAAGACAACAATGACGCCAATCCTTGTTGCATTTATTGCACCGATACAATCAAAAGAAAATAAAGGCTGGATCAAGTTTCGTGGTTGTAATTAGTGGGCACATGATGCTTGTGCAATAGGTAGCAGGAACGACGACAACTATATACCGTGCTTACATTGCGTTTAAATTCAGCTTAAACAAATATTTAAAACATTTATTATTTTTAAATTTATTAAATTTATTCAATTTTTACCAATGATGTTTTTAGAATGATTAAGTTATTAATTGATTAAAAGTAATAGAATAAATACCTACATATATTGAAGATTATTGGCACTTTTACTTTTGGAGCAGAAGATGTTTCATATTGGGTATAGAGGACCACTTAGCTCCTATGTGCCCCAACAATGGGGCACAGCGGTCCAAAATCATTTTTTATGCACTCTTAATTTTTAGAACATAAGTGATAAAGTTGTGATAGCAATTATTTACTTATTTAATGTTGACACCTAAAGGTATGTGGTGAGAAAATTTGAGCCTTTTTTCTTCGTTCAATGTATTTTAATAAATTGGCAAACGTTAAGTGGTCCTCTGTGCCCCGTCCTCCCCTATTCAGATTATGCATTATTAAATTGCCTTAGCCAAAGGTGAAAAAACACGTGCATTTGCACGAGTGATGAGGAAGCCATGGTGCCGTCTTGACGTTGCTCATGGTTGCTGAAGGTCGCTCATTTCAAATATTTCATAATGACTTCAGATACACAAACATTAGGATAACTTAACAGCATCAAAGGCATTCCTCTGATAGGCGTCCCTAGTAGTTGTGTCTATCATAAACCACTTTTATAGTAAATGTTTCGCATCGCGGTGGTATTTGTTTTCGGGCTTAAAACGATGTCCTTTTAACTTGAACATACTCCTCGCAGCTATGAAGCTATAAATGAACATTTTTCTTACACAAATTAATACAAAAAATATTGTCTATGGAAAATTTATCAAAAACATTATCTTTTGCTTAGTAACGCCCCGAAAAGTGGGTGCTGTAAGAACCTTGTGATGATGAAATTTGCACGACAAATTTTATAAGGTATTAGCTGAATAACCGTGTTTCGCTTCGGAACTTTTTAGGTCTCGTAGATGCCTTTTCGAATAATTTCGAATAGGAATAACCATCTAATGAACATTTGTGCAGCAAAGCCTTTTCGCCTCATAGCGGCTTTAACCCCGCCTGCCCTTATAATCACAAAGAAGAGACAAATACAGATACAACACAATGTAAATATGTAAATGCATCAGTGCGAAATAAGCCACAATACTTGTTAGAAAAATAAAACATTCATTCACGACTTCTCATTTTGGCGAAAAAACTGAGTGTCGGATACAAATATCTATGAACCAACGACACACAGCCACAACTAATTTCGCGTTTGCCATCGATCGATCGCAACCCGGCGCGCTTTCCAAAGTCGATTCAATGTAGCCCCGTTTGGCCTTGTCCCGGACGGAATAACAACTGTTACATGGGTTACTACGTTCAGAAAAACCGCAATGCCACAAGACGAAGAACTGGAGTCCCTCAGCCTATCAGATCTTATCAGAACATTGAAGCAATGAGAGCATTAATCTTGAAATCCCCACAGCGTTCTGAGCGTAAACATGTTTCTGCCCTTCGACTTTCCAATGGTTCAGTGAGGCGAATTCTTAACGATGACCTTCATTATCATCCCTACAAGTTGGCGATTGTGCAGGAATTCTCCGAACGCGACTTCAATTGTCGAAGGAGCGCATATGAGGCGTTTCTCGAAAACGTTCCAGAGGAAGCAATTAGTTTTTACAACGATAAAGTCCATTTTTACTTGGATGTACGAGGACAAGCAGAACATGCGCTACTCGGCTGACACCAATCCCCGAAAATTGCATTTACATTCACCTAAAGTCACAGTTTGGTGTGCTTTGTTCTCAACTGGGATTGTTGGTTCTTGGTTTTTTGAAGAAAATAAGCTCACAGTGACAATGAATTCAGACCGGTTGGAGTATTTTTTTGTCGACTTTACGAATTTGACTTAGGGAACATTTACTCACACTTCAAGGGCATAGATGGCTGTTTTGAGGGAACACTTTCTAAAATGCCTCATCTCATTAAGTGGCGACTTGGAGTGAAAGCCCGTTCCTCCGACTGGCACTTGACGAATTTTGTTTTGTGCGTTGTTTTGAAATCACTCTTTAAGTGAACCATTCAAGGACCCTACCAGATTTGAAGGCCAACATCCGGCAGAAATTGCCAAAAAAAACCCGCTGATTTTGGTATGGGTCATAATCATATTCATAAATCATAACAATCGCTAAAAAACGGTTTATTCAGTGTATGGGGCCGTCACCTCTATCCATCGTATGAGGAAAATATTTACACAAAATTAAAGATGATAACAAATTGATTCATATACAGTTACAAAAAGCCTACGTTAAATTAACATTTTTTTTTAAAACAGGAGACATGTCTTTTTCTTTTTTCAAATTTTAGAAAATTAGTGACATTTTAGTCGACTTATGTCTTTTTTCCTCATTGACTGTTATTGGTTTCATTTCATAAGTACATCTTGCTATTTTTCCAAAAAAATATTGAAATAAAGCAGCAGCTATAAGAAGGCTTAGATCCTTTATTCGAAAAATATTTCTGCGATTGAAAAAGTTAAGTCAATATTTAAAAATCTTGTTTGACGGATGAGTTTAATTTCGTCACAACAAGCACAAAAAATAAAAAAAAACACGGGACAGGGAAACAACTTTACGGGTAATAACTTCCGGTAGGCAATAACTTCACCTCGAGATGGCAATAACTTTACTTTTTTTATGTGAAGTTAGTGTCCCCTTCGTTATTGCCCGTGAAATTATTTATCTGCACCAAGGAAAACCTATCGCTTAGAATTATGGCAACATGTAACTTTGTCTTTCATTTCTTATGTTCATAGAAAAATGTAATTGTTATGAGATGAACTCTTGAATTATTTTAATTAAGTAGGTAGGTGTGAGTATGAGTAAGTAGGAAGTAAATTTCTGTTCATCTGCAATCCCTTCATCGCTGTAGGAAACGTTTAGATGAAAATCGCAATTATTACTAGTAATTGTGTGCAGTGGTTCAGTGGTTAGTGTGTTGCAGTACTAATCGAAGGCAGGTGGCAATGGTGCGATGGTAGTGTATTCACTAATGATTGGCAGGTCGTGCGTTCGAATCCCGACCAGGGCCATGATTTTTATAAATTGAATACACACAACAAAAACCGACCCCGCTAAAGCAATTTATTCGCCACCTGTGGATAAAAAATCCCATCGCACCAAACCTCTTTCCTATCCTTCTAATCTTTCAGTAAGTAGCACCGAAAAATAGGCAATGAATCATTTGCTAGGAGCTACTTGCAGCAACAAACAAAGTGCCTGCGCTGTGGTTTTACCATTACAAGGGTACTGTGTCGCTACAGAAAAAAGAAATCCCTTTAGCGCACGCAAATTATATAAAAAAAAATTTCGGTTAAAATTACGCCGCTGGCCAATTAATTTAAGCATCGATGCCCAAACCACAATCAAGCTTTGGCGCGTGCGTTACTTTCGTTACGTCAAAAGGGTTATCGTGCTCTTCGACCTTTGACTCCAACAAAAAATTCAAATATTACCGAAGTTCCCTACCTTCGCGTTGACAGTCGACATCTTACAGCAATGTTACGAAACATTGCGTTCTGTTTTTAGGAGTCTCATTTTGAGATCGAAACGCAACGCAGCTTTGTGATAGGTTTCATTGATTTCCAATGGTTCAATTGAATGCGTTTGTCAACGCGAAGCTCCAAAGCGCGATTGCGTTGCAGGCATGAGTTTCTTTCCGCTGTCCCACCTCTTGTGAAAGTGTGACACGCATCCAAGATAATCAATTGTGAAGCAAATGAGAAGCTTCTCAAATTACCGTTCGGAGTCGGAGTTCGCACAAGCAAATGGTTGGAGAAGCTAGTTTGTGGGCCCAGAATTGCTCCTTTTCTTTGTTAATAAATTTTTTGATTTAATATTCTATAAAATCAATGAAAGTGGGGCTCAATAAAATCTAAAAGATTAACAATATCAAAATGTTTTTTAACTGCATTCATGTCAGCTTTTTAAGTAAAATTTACGCAGCATTTGCTTAAAATAATAGCCCTTTAGGGATGACCTTGGTCTAAGCTGTTCTTATATAACAAGGTGCCAAATTGATAATTTTTGTATCGAAGCCATTGAAAGTCTCACCATCCTTAGAGGCTGCTACAACCTTAAACAAATTTAGCTGTTTTACATCTACATAATATGTAGATGTAAAATGACACAAATATTTCATTATAATGTACACCAAAAGTAATGGCGGCCCAAACATTTGAAAGCTTTTTTCTCGAAAAAATTATTTTTTGACTTATGACACTATTTGAGCGAGGGTGCGAATATATGCAAAGCTATCAGCAATGGTGAATGCGATGATTCAATTTTCGAGATGACTGACGACAGATAACCGCATTCTTCGAGTTAACGTATCAAAAGAATTCAAACAAGAAGCACTGAAGCACATACGTAGTAGACTACATAGTTTGAAATGCTCAAAAAACCTCAGCCTCTTTTTGTGTTTGGTGGAAAACATTTTACTAACGATTTAGTTGCCAAAGTATTTGCCAAACGATTTAACCTTCACATGGACAGTATCTACACGTGTAGATATTTGAATTTTCATCTCTAAATATCTCTTCGGTTTATTATTAGATTTTAATGCAGTTTCGAATCAGTGACTAACTTTTTGATTTATTGTAGATAATTATAAAAAAGTAACTGTGAGAATGTCCTTTCTTACTATTATTTGGGTTTTGTCTTTTTTTTTTGTCTTACATGGACAGTATCTACACATGTAGATATTCGTTGACGTTGCATGAAAACTGTTTGGTTTCGATACGAAAATTATTCATACGTGCACCAAATAGAGCTTAAAAGTATACAAACCTATACACATACAAATGTGCGCAGCAAATAAAATAATAAAAGATGTTTTTTTGATATATTACTCATGAAAACAAACAATCAAATATCAGGCGCAGCAGCAAACCGTAGCAAAATAAAGACACCCACAAATTTACTCATAAAAATGTAATTCTTTTATTTACCTACTCAATAGTTCGCGTACTTTATGTGTAGAAAAATGAAAACTCCAAAATCGAGAGAGAATCCTCTCATTTCAAAGAAAAGTACGCGAACGCTTTTGTGTAAATAGATGAAAAACGTCAAAGTTTGGCTTGAAAACAAGCTAGCGCTGTTTTTTTTACTGGAAAACTCATAGGATTTCGCCATTTGACAGTTTTTATGTTTTTACCAGCTGAAATTCTTTGTGAAGAAAAATAAACGAGAGTACATTTTTCTTTCGTTAATCTTTTTACCATTTTCTCAGTACGCGAACGCGTTTGTGTAGTTTTGCGCGAAAGTTAATATAAATTTACGTTTGCATATTAGTTTGCGAACAGACCTAATATTCAGCGCATATAGCTTTTTTGCAGCTAACACAGGCTTGACGCGTAGCGTTTTACATACCCTATTCTAAGGGTATATTAATTTTGACGCATAGTTTGTAACATACCTTAATATTGCCCGTAGAGCCCTAAAAGTTACTATATTTATGATCAGCATCGATAGTAATGTCGATCTAGCCATGTCCGTCCGTCCGTCCGTCTGTCTGCACAAATTAGGCCTTTAAACTGGGCCTAGAGAGCTGAAATTTTAACCATATATACTCTCTAGGGTCCCGAAATAATCAAGTTTACGAATTTTTGAAATCCGCCCATACGGCCACAAACTCAAAAAAAAAACAATTTTTCGAAAAAAATCGAATTTTGAGCTAGAAAACTGAAAACTGCTCGGGAGATAAAATTTTCAAAATCCGCCCACAGACACGCCCACAATTTAATAGAACAATTTTATTGAAAAACCAAAATTTGAGCTAGGGAGCTCAAATTTATAATATATACTCTCTAGGAGGCCCTTTATGCGCATGTGTAAATATTTTACCCACAATTAAAAAAAATTTTTTTTTTTCAAAATCCAAACTTTGAGCTAGGGAGCTGAAATTATATACTCTCTAGGGGCCCTTTATTCTCATGTGTTAATTTTTTTTAATCCACCTACTGACACGCCCACAATTAAATAAAACTATTTTATTGAAAAACCAAAGTTTGAGCTATGGAGCTTTTTTTTACAAAAGCTTCGTTTTTTTCTATTTTCATTTAAATGTTAAATAGGTAACAAAATATGTAGAGCGTTCTTAACAATTCAACCATACTAAGACTTTTGCCAAACCCACTTATGAGGGATAGGAATAAGAATAGGGTATCCAACATTTCGCCCAAGCGAACAGTAGCCGTTATTTAAATCTTTCTTTAAAGGTTCTTCCCGTTTGTCCTATGTAGAATTTATCACAGTCCGAACAGCTTATTTTGTATGCTCCGGACAGGTTTTCTTTATTGGTTTTTGTATTTGGTTTTAATATTTTTTGTATGTTGTTGTTTGTTCTAAATGATATTTTTAAGTTATGTTTTTTGCATTGTTGCTGTCTTATTTGTGGTAGGATGTTGGTGTAGGTTATGGAAGTGTATTTATTTTCTGTTGGTTTGTTGTTGTTATTTTTGTTATTGTTTATTTTTTGTTTCATTCTAAGATGTAACTTGTCTATAGTTGAAGGGTTATAGCCGTTTGCTTGTCCTATGCATTTTATTGTGTTAAGTTCTGTTTTGTAGTCTTTTTTGTCCATTGGTATTGTGATGAGTCTGTATATTAATGAATTGTAAGCTGCCATTTTTTGTGAGTGTGGGTGGTGTGAGCTATTATTTATTGTGATGTTAGTTGTTGTTGGTTTTCTGTGGATTTTGTATTTTAGTTTGTTGTTGTTTTTTGTTATATTGAGGTCTAGAAAATTTATTGTATTGTTGTTTTCGGTTTCTGTAGTCACTTTTATTTTGTTGTTAATGTTGTTAATATATTTGGATAGTATGTCTATTTGTCTATGTGTACCATCAAATATTACGAACGTGTCATCGACGTATCTGGAGTATGATATTATTTTGTCTTTTTGTGGATTTTTATTTGATAAAATGTGTTTGTTTTCATAATGGTTTAAATAAATTTCTGCTATTAGTCCGCTGAGGGGAGATCCCATGGCTAGTCCTTCTGTTTGTCTGTAGTATTTGTTGTTGAATGTGAAATAATTTTGTTTGAGTATTATTTCTACTATGTATATTAGTTCTACTATTTGTTGTTTATTGATGGTTCCTGTGGTTGTAAGGTTGTTTTTCAGAATGTCAATAGCTTCGGTGATAGGGATATTGGTGTACATGTTGGTTATGTCAAATGAAATCATTTTATAGTTTGGTATTATGTTTATGTTTTTTAATTTGTCAATTAGGTCTGTGTTATTTTTTATACTGTTGTTGTTGTGTAAATTGATGTTATTTTTGATGATTTTTTGTAATTTTTTTGCAACTTTGTAACCTGGTGCTGTGGTGTAATTTATTAGTGGTCTAATGGGTGTTTCTTGTTTATGCATTTTTGGTAGTCCAGTGAATGTGGGTGCTCTTGCTTGTGGTTGCTTTAAATTGTTTTTATTTGAGTCGGGGAAAAGTTGGTTGCATTTGTTGATGGCATTGTTTATTTCTTTGGTGTATATTATTGTCGGGTCTTTATTTAAAATGTGTATTTTGTTGTTGTAAAAGAATGTTTCTGTTTTCGTTATGTATTCTTGTTCATCAAATATTACTGTAGTGTTGCCTTTGTCTGCTTTTGTTATTATTGCTCTATTGTTCGTTATTTTTTCTTTTATTGTTTTTAGAATATCATTTAGAACAAACAACAACATAGAACAACATACAAAAAATATTAAAACCAAAAACAAAAACCAATAAAGAAAACTTGTCCGGAGCATACAAAATAAGCTGTTCGGACTGTGATAAATTCTACATAGGACAAACGGGAAGAACCTTTAAAGAAAGATTTAAAGAACACATACCCAAACACAACACAAAATCATCATACGCGCAACATTTAATAGAACATAACCACAATTACAATAATATAGAGGAAAACCTAAAACCATTACATATATGCCAAAAAGGTAAACTACTAGACGCAATAGAGGAATTCGAAATTTATAAAGCTTACAAAACAGACAGAGACAAACTACTTAACGATAAATTAACTATGAAAAACAATCCACTGTTTGACACGGCAATAGCATATCACAGAAGACGAAATGAGACAGAGATAGTCAGCTCCAACAGCCTCACACCCACACAACAATAGACTTACAAATAATAACAAAAAACCTTATGGACAACGAATTGATTCAGTCTACGCCCGAAGATGAAGCTATTGCTTCGAAACGCGTCGTCAGTTTAAAAAATAAAAAATAAAAATAAAAAAGTTGTGACAATTAGATATTGTAAAATAAAAAAAGTGATATTAAATAGAAGAAAAATTTTGTTTTAATTATCACATTTAACATATACAACACAACCGGAGACAAGAACACAAAAAAATGGAGAACAGTAGCCCGTCCCTATGTTTTTATTTTGTTCTTAGTCGAAAGTGAGAATTTACTTCATATTAAAAGGGAACTAAAACCACTCTGAGTTTTCGGAATTTATTTCCCACTTTACATGGGAACTAAGTCCACTTCGCGAAAGTGGTTTTATTTCCCACTTAATGGGAACTAAGTCCCCCACTGGACTTAGTTCCCGTGGGTGCAGGGAAATAAGTCCACGGGAACTAAGTCCACTGAGGGACTTAGTTCCCATTAAGTGGGAAATAAAACCACTTTCGCGAAGTGGACTTAGTTCCCATGTTAGGTGGGAAATAAATTCCCTAAACTCTGAGTGGTTTTAGTTCCCTTTTAATGTGAAGTAAATTCTCACTGTCAACTAAGAACAAAATAAAATTAAAGAGTAGGTACTTTGCAATTCTTATTAACAAAATAGAAATTAACTTCTAACTGAGACAGAGTAATATAGGTACCGTGACCTCGCGCCTACTCCAAATCAAACAGTGACCCCAAGCAGGGGAGTTGCAGGGGGGCAGCATGCCCCCCATATGCATTGCACTGTTTATGAGATTAGTTACGAAATCGCAAGTAGATTTCATAAATAGTGTTATGCATATGGGGGGGCATGCTGGAGTAGGTGCGAGGTACGGTTTTGAAACTTTGGCTTTATGTCACCATGCTAAGCTTAAGATTTTGCTTAAAAAGTGTGATAACTAACTGCACTTTACAGTTTTTTGTTTAATTCTATATGTTGGAAGTTAGTTCCCTCTTCTTATATTTGAATGTGGACTAAGTTCCCATAAAAAAATGGACTTAGTTCCCACTTAACATGGGAACTAAGTCCACTTCGCGAAAGTGGTTTTATTTCCCACTAAGTGGGAGCTAATTCCCTCAGTGGACTTATTTCCCGTGGACTTATTTCCCTGCACCGTACCCGTGGACTTATTTCCCTGCACCTATCACAATGGATCTTATATAGGCCTAAGTGTATCGGCTTCTGCCAACTACCACTATAACCTAACCTAACCTAGATTATGGGTTTAGTTGATTAACCTTTGGACCATTAGAGCATATGTCAAATGTTTTAAAATTAATCTTATGCTGCTTTTCCCTATGTATATTTACGGGATAATGACTTGTGTTGTTTTTTCCTGGTTAATAATTCAGCAACCATAAAAGATAATGAAACAAAAAGTCGTGAAGTTATAGAATCAAACGCCGCACCCAGCGGTCAGTATCGATAACTCAAATTTGACATAAGTCGACTTGTGCTTTAATAAAACATATTTATAAACATTATTATAAAGTCCTTACTACTGGTTACTGTTCCTTGATACGTACCTACAGCTGTTATGATAATCTATTTTGTTTGTCCTTGCCAAGCCAAACGAACCCTTAAAAATAATGTAGTTTAATTTCATTTGTCCATAAACAAATAAGAAACATAATCCTCTTATTTGTTGTAAAAGGGTTCAAATTGACCGTGCTCTCAGTCGACTTTTCAACAGATAATAATTATCCCTATTTGAAGACTTATTTTTTTCTGTACATTGTTAAAACAGCACTCGCCTTCTCTTTGAAAAGATACAAAATCGGTTTTCAAATAAAAATACATACTTACATACAAAACGTGCAACATTTTCGGGATGAAAAAGGAAACTCTCTTTTCGAATTTATTTATTTTTTTTCTGTATAAATGTTTAAATCGAACAGTCTTTGTTTTTGCACGTTTATTTTTTTTTTTTTGACCTCACGCTTTGTGGTGTACCTATTATATTAATATCAACCTTTGATTTACGACAGAGATTTGTATCATTCACGTTAGAGTCAGGGAAAGGAAATATGAACTTGGCTGAATAGAATTTTTTTTATAATTTCCACGTGCAAAAGGTATTTTTAGCACCCTTATAATGAAGATAGTTACCCAGCTCGGGGTGTAATTTTTGTGAATGATGGGTCTATAAATTATTCGTTTCCTTTTATGTTGTATTCAGAACTTAACGCAGTAAAAGTAAAAGCTGCACTGAATATTTAATAACCCACACGTAAGTGGGGTAAAAGACTATAAAGTTGTGCGTTCGGATGCGTTATGTACCCCCTGATAGTTATATAAATCAAATATAGTAAATTTAAGTTGCTACGATGTTCGGCATTTTTCAAAATAGTGAAGGAGTCTCAAACGCTTTAATATAAAACTTTAATTGGTTAAAAACGTCTGTCTATAAGTTACATTTAGACCAAGATCGGTCGATAGTGGTGCGTGAATGGGAAGGTAGGTCACGCTAGTGGCTCAGTGGTCTGCTGAGCGAGGGTATCAGGTTCAAAACACGCCGGGCGCCAGTAACCTTTAAAGTCGTTTTCCACTGCCGAAAATTTGACAAACATCCAAGTGTATCAATTGTCATGAGAAGCATCGCAAATGTTTTCTAAAAAGCAATAACCTCTTAAATTGGGCTTGTGAAATATATGAGGACCTACAAAAGATTGTGTGTTGGGGTCGATCAAAATACCTTTGTCTAAATGTACTGAAGACGAAATGCCTTTTTATATTTAGAAGGCCAGTAGAAACATCGTATTTCCATTAATTATGTCTCAACAATACACCCATCGAGTACGAAGATTCTTTGAAAGAACCTTGACTTAGTCGTTAATAAAACGTTAAAATGGAATATCAACATCAGGTTAGCTGTTGGTAGATTTAATGGAGGTCTTCCCATTCTTTGAACTCTACCATACCAATAACCATACCCATGAATGATTCTTGCCAAAATCTCATTAATTCCAATTATACTATGTAAATATATGGGTGTGTTATTTCGAACTTTGAAGAGCATACATTATACACGTAAGCTAAATGTAGCATCATACCTATGGAATGAGGAGGTTCGACCACGATTGTTCTTCTTCTTTTCCTTTACGGCGATGTTACGACCATAAAGCACCATCCCTACTGGTTCGCCTAAGAGGTTCGCTGGTTAGATCATAATAAACAGCGGCAGGCTTCCTGGTTTTAGAATACTTCTTTACTGAGGCCAATCAAAAGCGGATGTTATTGCAATTGTATAATCTTACACTTTCTCTTTTTTTATAATTTCAACGCATGCATGATCCTCATATTGATTTTGATTGATCGTCCTTTTAAGACACCGGTGATTTCCAGTCGTGCATTTCCATGCACACTTGCGGAAGTTTTAGGTTCACCTGGATGTTTGTCCTCTTAGTCGCCTTTTACGACATGAGGTGCTCTGCAGTGATTTTCCTGGCCCGTTTCTAACTTTCGCAAACCTCTTGAAACTAAGAACATAAACATCACTTCAAGGTGTAATGTATTGCGTCAACCTTTTTACCTCTATAATAAGATTAGTTTTCCAAAATCTATCAGAAGCTTTGACTTCGTTCCAATAATGTTGCCGTCATGGGCATACACTTTAGCTTTTGTGAACAAACGAAGAATGAGACAAGCAAAATGACGTTAGTAGACTAGCTGATGAGTGTCAGTAGTCTTACATGAGCCCTCAGAAAGAGGACGTACGGCGGATGAATTTACTGATTTGATTAAACAGTGCAATCGATACCTTACATGAGCTATTTTAATATATTTGGAGCTGAGGCCATTATGGATTTTCAAGACATAGTCAGGGTCTTAAAAAAAATATGATGACGGATGAGTCCTTAATTGATCAACGGCAGCGCCCATATTTCTAAAGTGCAATACTAACACTTCTTCCAGTATGTATGCTGGAAATGACCCAATAGGTTAGGGGTTGTGCCGTACCACGTAAACTAGTTATGAGACAGACATCAGCCTCGGATACGGACACCCCTTAATTAATATAACGACGTCAAGCGACTATGAACTGAGAGTGCAGCTCAAAAACTTGAATCTATCCTCGCGCGGTATAAGCGAGAAAATTATCGCGATACAGAAGATACGATGGATAGGATCGGGCATCCAAAAACGACAACAGTGCAACAGCTGACAGAAAAGCATGAACATGTTGTGTGGATTGTGATTCGTCGTGGGAAATCGGATTTGATCAAAAGTCATTGATTTCGATCGAGTCGATAACTGATCGCCTGACTGTAATCTGCATCCAAGCTCTGTGCACAAGCCCCTACCGATGAGGCTCATGATCCCATAAAGGAATCGTTTTATGACCTCCTGGATGGAACCTAAGGAAGCAGTCTGAGTAAGATGTTAAGATCATGCAAATCGGTAAGGAAAACATCTTTGGCGAATAAGCACAGCCTCCACGACACGTAAACAGACAATGGCTTCCGACTAATCGACTTAGTCGGAGCCGGTAATTCCGTGATAAGTAGCACTACGTCCCCAAGACTGCGCATCCACAAAGCAACTTGGCGCTCCCCAGATGGTCAAACAGCCAACCAAATCGACCATGTACTCATCGATGCGAATCACGCATCCAACATCTTAAACGTGTACGCATTGCGAACGACAAACGTCAACTCTGACCATTTCCTTGATGCGGAGAAATTCAGAGCTCGACTGTCCTACTGGAAGAAGCTGCGTACGAACCGCCCAGAAAAAAACAGACGCCAACAATAAGTGGAGCTGGTATCACGATATCATCAAAGAGGTAACTGAGAGAAGCGTAGGTTTCCAGCCACCCAGCTCTTCCGAACTATTCTAAACCTGCACCGGGTTCCCGCAAGGCGAAGCGCTGTCATGTGACTTCTTAAATCTTGTTCTGCAGCAGAAAGTGCGCGAGACAGGTGTCAATAAGGAAGGCACTATCTTCAACAGATCCGTCCAACAAGTGGGATACGCGGCCGATATCGCCATCATCGGCCGTTCTCAGTGTGCCGTGTTAGAGGCTTTCATGGCGATTGATGTTGAGTAAACATAACTACACAAATGACACCTTAGTGGCGATCCGACGAAGAATATCCCTAGGGCACCGTCACTACTTCGGTTTGGCAAAACAAATGGGTTCAAAATTCCTAACTCGGAAGACCAAGTGTAAGCTCTACAAAATTGAAAATAGTGCTCCAGCGAAGAGAATCTTCGACTCCCAGACCCCAGGTTCGAGACGACAAGGGAAATCAAACATTTTGTCTAAAGACCAAACCATAGGGAATGCCAAAACGCTTGGTCTGGACAACTGGAAACAGCGTGCCCGGGATCGAGGAGAATTGACGGCTGCAGTATTTCAGACAGAGGCTCTAAAGGGCCGGCGCCAGTTAAGTAAGTAATTAATTAAATATGCACTGGTGTTATTTTGTTGATTAAGTAAATTGTAAAATGTATTCCTTTTGAAACTTGCACAATTTAAAAAGATTTTAGATCTTACTGTGGAAGGTTAACACTCTTACAAATATATGAATTGAAATGTAATTAAATATTTGAAAAGACTAGTTATTGATTGAAAATGACTAAGACCTGATTAGTGTTCCGACTTCAAATGTTCACTCGTGATTGCGAAGCACTTCATTAAGTATTCAAAATAACATTCATTTGAAGTGTAAGTGTCTCAACTTGAAGTCATGCTTTCAATGAATTTTCATTTAATTTAAAACCATTGACATGCGAACCTAAAATCATTCTTGTGTTGTATATCACAGCATCAAACAATTTGAATGTAAAGAAGTCGTGATTACTCGTAGCCTGTTTTTTTTTTTTGGTTATTTAATAACATTGGATGATTCCAGTTCAATCTAAATTAGGTATAGTAATAATCTATAAAAAAAAAGCACGAAGACCTACTCCGCATATTGAAATATTTTGAAAAAAAAAAACATCCGTAGGCCCCATAGAAGTTTGTGAGAATCGATATGTTTGCTAAACTTTAATCTCGCAGGGTCGCAAGGTAGTAGAAACTTTCACTCCCACCGTAGAATACGACGTATCTGAGATTCGTTTTACTAACGTGTTTTCCTTTCACCTTGCATTGCCGTAAAAAATGTGGGAATTTTAATCCACAGCACAGCACTTCTGTCACATTTCAGTGCAATGCTGCGATAAAGTTTGAATGGGGAGTTTTACTTCGAAAGTGTTGTACGATGCCAAGGTATGAATTTGAGTGGAACATTCCCCTCGGCTTTTTAAACTAATTGGGAGCAAATTTTTTCGGATTTATTCACATCTTGAACTTGGTTATTTCCAATATATAAAAGGGGTCTACTAAAAGCGATTGCTGTACTGTTCATATTGAAATGTCTTTTCACACAACAAAATTATTCTTGAACCAATCACAAAAAATCGTTGTCGATATCCAGCCTTTGTTGGTAGCCTTATATAATACTTTAAGATTAACGTTCTTAAAAGCCCTCGGATTAACAGATTTTCCGATTACTAAAAGGGGTAACGTATGTGTTCCCGCAGAGTTAGATCGTGGAATAAAAGTAACATGTAGTAACACTTTGGAGATTTTCCTGAAAGGAGCAGATTTTTCATTCGCATGAACCTATGCTGAAACTGGCACATGATGATTCCTTTGATGGATATACCATGTCATCAAAGCTTCTTCCACAGCTGGATATTTGCCTTGTCTGATCATCTTTATTTTTCCTGGAACCTATTTTAAAATGTCCTTAAAAAGTGGGTACATACCTGGGAACTTACATTTTCAGCTAAACTGCTCCTTGAAATGTGTTAGATACAAATTTCCGAATTTTCATCTTATTGGTTTTTATATCGAAAGTAGTTGATTTCGAGACTTTATAAATTTCAGGTATTTGTCTAACTGATTTGCCAGTTTCAATCTCCTACAATATTTTACATTTATCAGAAGGAGTCGAAGTATCGTGCATCACTTTTTTTTTTGCGGAAGTCATAATAAATTTCAACGAGTCTCTATCTTATTTATATAAATGATATGCTGTATGTTACTTCTAATCCAATCCATTCCTTTGCTGATGGCAGTACCCTCAGCTTCTCACGGTTCTTGGGTCACGAACCTCTTCTTCGGGTGTGGAACTGGAATGGCAACGTATGTTAAACTCATTAAATTCCGATCTTAACAGCATAACTCAGTGGGGTACAACCAATAGAGTGAAATTTAATGCTCTAAAACGCAACGCTATCTTCTGTCATTAAAGCGGAACCCCCACACACTATCCATAATAGTGTCGCTGAAACCTAAAGCCTTTCCATTCTCGGTATGTGTGTTAATGACAACCTCCGTTGGAATGACCACATATTCGATGTCGCCAAGAATGCTGCGAGATGTCTGGGCTTTCTTAGGCGATGTAAGAAATATTTCACCCCTTCTGATCGGGCTACAATTTATAAGTCGTTTATTCGGTCGAAACTCGAGTCCAACGCTCATATCTGGTCTAGCGCACCAATAACATATTTGGAGCTAGTTGACAGGATCCAAGAACACGCCATAAAACTCATTGACGACCGGGACATCGTAAGATCGATTGACTCTCTTAGCCATATAGTCGTAATGTCCCCTGTCTTTCGTTATGTTATCGGTATTTACACCATAACGAAGTAGCCAGTTGCATTCCAGAGTCAACCGCAATACCCGCCATGCAAGGAATGCTCATCAGTTCACCCTCAAGCCTGTGTTCAAACGTACACTGAAGGTCAAAGAATCTTTCCTAAGCCGTACGCATGTGGAATACCCTTCCACGCTCTAATTTTCCTTCACATCATATCTTACAAACATTTAAAACCAACGTGCATCGGTAACTCTCCTTTTCTTCTAGTCCTAATTTCCCTAACATCTGCGCTGTGTAGCCAATACATGATAAGGGTAATAAAAAAGTCCCTTTAGTGCGTGTACATTACAAAAAGAAAATAATAAAAAGTGAGTGGCTCTCGGGGACTGCCGCGGTAAAGCTATTGCATAGAATTTTTTATCTTTTTCTTTTTAGCTCTTTAAGTTTTTCTTCTCTATAAAACGAAAATAGCTAGGTATAAATAATAGGTATAAATAATTAGGTATAATAGTGTAATAACATTACATAACGTGGTGGCGACGGTGTAGAGGTTAGTGTGTTGGCTTGTGACCCGTGCGGTGCAGGTTCAATCCCCATGGGGAACAACAACATACGCCACCCAATCACATGCCTCTACACCAAAAGGAGGATTTCTGCCTGGTAGTACAATGGAACGTTACCGAGTCTGAGTGCTCTGGGATTTGGATTTCCTTTTTTTAAAAAAAAAAATAAAAAAAAAAAAAAAGTAATAACATACCTACCAAAAAAATTATTCATTCAAAAAATGTTAACAAAAAGAACGTTATTAACGGCCATATTATTCACTCCCTTTAATCCGGGTTAATGGTTACACCCGGATTAAAGATAGTTTAACCCAAAAATTAAACCCAAGTCCATAATATTCAGTCGTTAAACCCAAACATAAACCCAGTTTTTTAAACTTGACAGCGTTTAATCCGATTTAATTTAAACTGCACTCCGGAGACCAGTTTAAGTACTTTAACTCGGGTTAAAACTCTATTTCATAATATTCACTGTTTTTGATTAGGTCACATTTTTGACATTTCTTTGCTCGCAGGAGGCAGGAAATAAAAAAGTAAAATAAAATGAAAAAAGCTGGAAAAAAGTACCTATCAAGACGCTGAAAAACTAGGTGTAAATTCAGAAACGTCAAACATTTGCGCAGTGATGCGGCATCACTGCTTATTTGCGATGCTGATGCGTTGCACAGTTTAAGCTGATGCGTTGCTGATTGAATATGGCGTTTGAGTTTTAGAACGCATTGTTTAAATCAAACATTGAAAATGGAAGTTTTGCTAATAAAAGTTTTAGTCGATAACTTTGATCGTTAAGACGATAAATTTAGTTTTAATATGTGTGAAGCAAGAAGAAAGTATTCGAAACGCATACGGACTTTAATTAGCAGATTTAAAAGAAGGAAAATTCCTAAGATTAGGGACTATTTCAAAGTTCTAGAAGAATATCCAGACGATGTATTTCAAAATCATTTTAGAATGTGCCGCTCCACCTTCGATGTAAGTCCACTAATGATTTAACTTTTCTAAATGAAAACCAAACCATGTTTCTAGGATTTGCGAAAATCATTAAATCCTTTTTGGACACCTTCTTATACATCCTCTTATAGTATCTATCAATTAAAATGTTTGTTTACTTTTCTTTTCTTCCTCTTCCGACATTTTTCTTGTTTTTTTCCGGCGAATCAACAGCGCATCAGGTATTTCTGTGATGCTTTTTTTCGTTATGTTTGCGCATCAGTTTGATCAACTTTGCAATAATGAACACTTGACGTTGAAAGTGATGCCAATAGTTGCGTTAATGAACATTTTGCAAAGCATCATGAGCATCATGATGCCAGTGATGCATTAATGAATTTACACTAGATTTCATTTGTGATATTGACGAAATGTTGATGTCTTCGTCGTCGGACGATGAATTTATTGAAGAGCTGATGGAACAGCAGATGGTGAGTCAACATCGTTCTAATCGTCGAACGTATCGAATGCACAAGCGGGCTTGTGTAAAGGATTACGATACGTTAGATTTCCGGCTAAAAAAGAGGCATTTTGGAGGTTACATTCAATGATTCGACAGGAATTGGATGGTAATGAACGTCGGTATGTTATTTATTACCTACATATCGTTATCGGTTTATTTAGTTTGTTTTCATTTTAGGTCACGAGAGCTTTTAGCCGAACATAAGCTGTTGACCTTACCAACACCTTTCATTTTAAGATTTTTCTCAATTTATTTTACTAAAGATGGAAAAAACACAAAACTATTGGCACATAACAAATTTCCAAGAAAAAATTGACAAACAACAAGAAACAAATGTCGTGATATGTGGCTTTTGACACTACGTAGGTTTAAAACGGATTAAAAACGGTTTAAAGTGTTTTAAATCCGCATTTAAATCCATCTTTAATCCAGCGGGTTTAACGCATGTTTTTCAGTGAATAATATGGACACAGGTTTAAATTGTCGGGTTTAAAAAATGCGGATTAATGGGCGGGTGTAAAATTAACTTAAACTTGAGTTACACCCGGAGTGAATAATATGGCCGTAAGAGTGTGATCATCGAATTTCGCGCGATGTACATTTATATAGATATAATATCATAATACTTTCTCTGCGCAGCATTAATTACCTATACACAAAAAAGGTGTGAGCCACGCTGCACTCACGGTATAGTTATTGTGTAAACATGTAGGCTCGTCAGCGTTGCATTAATTTAAATTGTGGGCGTGTCAGTGGGCGAATTTGGAGAATATTTACACATGAGCATTAAGGGCGCCTGGAGAGTCTATATTATAAGTTTCAGCTCCCTCGCTCAAACTTTGGTTTTTTGTCGGCCGACCTAAAATCTGACGATGACGGTAACGCTCGATATTTCCATATTTAGCCGGTGGCAACAGGTGCAGTAGTAGTGTATTCGCTTACTGAATGGAAGGTCGTGCGTTCGAATCCCGGCCAAGTCCATTACTTTATATCGAATACATGAAATCGTAATCTCCCTAAGCATCTTAGACACCACCCGTGGAGAAAAACCCTACAACTGCACCCAAACACTTCTTTCCCATCTCTCTATTCTTTCTAATAGTAACTAGCACCGAAAAGCATGCAATGAAATATGATAGTGCCAGGTGCTGCTTGCTGTTAAACACAAATGCTTCCGCTGTGCAACGCACTATAAGGGTACTGTAACAAGAGAAAAAAATCCCTTTAGCGTAAGCAAATTATAAAAAAAAAACTAGCCCCTACCGAGAGCAAAGATGTTTACATATCAAAAAAAAAAAAACAACGACACGCAGTTGTTCTCAAACGGTCCTCCATCTACGTAGGTACTAACCGCGCCCAACGTCGTTTAATTGCGGTGATCTGATTAACTCACGTGGATAGATACGAGGGCGGGTCAATAAGTCCGTGACTTTTTGAATTTCTGACCTCTTTACTGAAACAGCAACACTGCTCCTGTCAACAGGCATCTGTCAGTTGACTCCTGTCAAAATTTAAACTTGCTGCGTCAGTTAGTTTGTGTTTGACAGCTATTTTTATCAGACTACTCACTAATTTGAGGAGAAAATGGAAAAAAGTGAATTTCGTGTGCTTATTAAGCATTATTTCTTGCGAAAAAAAAACCATTACCGAGACCAAGGCTAAGCTTGAAAAAGACTATGGGGACTCTGCACCATCGATTTCAATGGTAAAAAAGTGGTTTACTGAATTTCGTTGTGGCCGTACAAGCACTGAAGATGCCGAACGTCCTGGGCGCCCAGTTGAGGTCTCTACACCCGAAACAATCGAAAAAATTCACGACATGGTGTTGGCCGACCGAAGATTGAAAGTGCGAGAGATTGTGGAAGCCGTAGGGATCTCGCATGGCTCAGTGGTTTCAATTTTGAATGATCACTTGGGCATGAGAAAGCTTTCCGCAAGATGGGTGCCGCGTTTGCTCACAGTCGACCACAAACGCAATCGTGTAACAACTTCACAGGAAGGTTTGGCGTTGTTTAATCGCAATATGGAGGAGGTTTTGCGCCGTTTTGTAACCGTGGACAAAACATGGATCCATCACAACACACCAGAGACCAAACAACAGTCAAAACAGTGGGTTTCTAAGGGTGAATCGGCGCCAAAGAAGGACAAGGTGGGTTTGTCAGCCAATAAAGTTATGGCGACTATTTTTTGGGATGCACGCGGGATAATCCACATTGACTACCTTCAAAAGGGAAGAACAATCAATGAGGAATATTATGCCAACTTATTGGACCGATTCAATGACGATTTGAAAAAAAAACCGACCTCATTTGGCCAAGAAAAAAGTTATTTTCCACCAAGACAATGCAAGGGTGCACACATGTGCAGTTGCCATGGCAAAAAACCATGAATTGGGCTATGAATTGCTCCCTCATCCACCCTATTCTCCAGATTTGGCTCCGAGCGACTACTTCTTGTTCCCAAACCTGAAGAAATGGCTTGGTGGAAAAAGATTTGACTCCAATGATGAAGTCATCTCGCAAACAAAGGCCTATTTTGAGGACCTCGACAAATCATTTTTTTTGGAAGGGATAAAAAAATTGGAGAAGCGTTGGACAAAGTGTATAGAGCTCAAGGGAGACTACGTTAAAAATAAAAAAAAAATTTTATCAAAAAATCTGTGTTTTATTCCAAAAGTCACGGACTTATTGACCCGCCCTCGTACCTATACACCTATATACTTTCTCACAAACAGCTGCTATGTTTGTGAGAAAGTATGGGGTGTTAGGTTTTATTTTCGTTACGGAATTTCTTGATTCGGTCGTCGCGCTCAAAGCCCGTGAAAAAAGCTAGCTTAATAATAAAAAGTGTTATGTATCTTTGAGAAAACTTTCAGTGAGAAATTCAAGCCACATTATAAAAAATACGTCTTATCCTTAAAACGTTTGGCGTGGTTGTCAAAGTTGAAGTCGAAATTAAAGTGTTGATCTGTTTCTACCATAATAAACGCAACTGAGAAGGGTCGCAATGAAATGCAACAGAACATGAACGGCAACGGTAACGGCAACGGTAAACATATCTAAATTCAAGAGCCGACTGTACCGACCAATATCCATAGAACAGAGTCAAATTATACAATTTCCGGACTGTAGAGGTAATTTTTTATAGTGTCCGAAAGATAGAGGTCTTTGGACTTCCGAAGTGTCCGATCTAGCGAGTGTCCGAACTGCCGAGAGTGTACTGTATGTGCATTAGTTTTTCTCTATTGAGGTGGATGTTTGACTTAGTGTTTTTAATTAATTCAGCTTAGTTCTGGGGCGGCGTTATCCTACTAAGCAATTACAGTGGCAAAGGCTCTGCTTCGTCTTCGTTGCACATTCGACAAATATTGTCTTCAGCAAGAATGTGGTTTTTGACTCTACAGCGTCCCATCAGTTTAAAACGATCAATCGGCGAACATCACACCAGACAAATTGAACTAACTGAAATAAAAGAACTAACTATGCAGTTCAGTAAGTCAATTTGAACTAAACTAAGCGCTCTCTGAACTGAACTAAAATGCAAAAGATAGGATCGTCCATGTGACATTTAGCTGGGACATGCCTCGATAGTTTTTGCAAGACATAAGGTCACCTTTCATGAAGATGGGGCATAGAAGCTAATAGTCAACACATCGGGCATGCTTTCTTTCACCCACAGTTGGCTGATGCAATTGGTATAATCAAATTTTACTTTAATTTTGATGTTAATACATTTTATTTTTGGAAGCATTATCTTTGCATTTTGTTTCGCAGGTCACCTAAGATAAAATTGTTTTACTAATCAACATTGTTCTCCCTTTTCAATTTTTGTGGCTTACCTACTTTATTTTTTGCAAAAGTGTGAATATCCAATAACACACCCAATTTGCCCTATTCATCGCAAATATTTGGGAAAAAAATGTATCACACGCGTTTGCTTGCTTAAGTAATCACTTGGGTAAAGTCGTTGGTATTTATAATAGCTTCACCAATTCCCAGTCACAACTTAACTGAAAGTCTACATAAACAAAACCTTACCAAAGCAAATATAAACAACTATTTTGGGCCTGCTAAAATGTTAATCAAAATAAGTTTCACGCAATTTACGCGATGAATTGGCAAACCATGTTTTTATGTACAGCCACCGTGTGAATTGGGCAAATAAACCCCTTCCTTAAAATAAGCTGGGCGGTGTCAGGGTGCTGATGAGATATGTAATTCGGTACAAAACAAATAAACACTTCATAGAATGAGGACGCTTCTGAGTTATATGAAATAGTTACACGCGAGATCCAGGCTTTTGTTTCGAAAATAATTACTTTTGGATCCTTGGGGAGTCGCTACGCCCAGTCCACCCCAATTATACAGCATTGTGGCACCACCGGAAGAACTCCAATGGGATTTACATTTATTCATTATTCTCATTATCTTGTATCTTGTTATGACTGAGATTAATTCAAGTAGGAACTTACTCGGATGGAAATTCTGCTAGTCACTGATATTGTCCAAAAAAACAGAATTTCTTTTTTAACAGCATCCTAGATTATCTGAAACAAAAGAAAAATAAATCTATTTAATGATTGTTGACGGGAGTGAAACAAAACTTGTTTTTAAAATGATGAATTGTTATTACCACCAAAGCAATGGGAATCAGATAAAGTATTCGTTGCAAAGCGAAAAGCCATTTAACATTACCAATAAATCAAAAAGAATCTACAAAAATGTTACAAGCCTCATGAAAGAATTCACAGCTCACAGAGCAGATAATATTGGATAGAAATAAACAAAAAATAGTAAGTCCGAAGGCTTCGCAAATGTATCTTAGTTTACTTAACTATACGAAGATGATCCAGAACCATAAGAAAGAAAAGAACCCTATTTTGTCGTAAGTTCACATTGACCTAATATATATTTGTGTTATTCCTGCAGTTACGTGCCACTGTGACCTTTGGTATTCTATTCAATGTATACTCCCAGGAATCACATCGAATGATTTGTTATAATAAATGAGGGAAACCATTGAAAGCAATGAGGGCATTTCCAGTGTATTTTCGCTCCTACACAGCATAAACTTGTATGAACTATAAAAGCGTACAAGTCTAAAGTACGGGTCTCTAGAGAGCTCTTTAAAGGTATGTAGAGGCACTCTTGACTTACATGTTACAGCGAGTCTTTAAAGAAGCTGGGGCACCTGCGGAAATATCCAGAATCTCGTGAGTTCAATTTCGCTGCTTGATACTGCTACTGGATCAATAATAATCATAATTAATATGGTGGGCACTCGTTGTCTCACACACCACCCATACTTGGTCGATGGAAATATCGTCTCCATGTTGGATGAACATCACCGGTACCTACCTTGTTGTTTTTACCTTTTGAATGTTTGAACTGAACCAACCTCTTCTTAACTGAAAGACGGGTCTGTGTGGGCATTGACTGGGCATTGGCTCTTTTTTTTATATAGCTTGTTGCGTGGCTTTAATTTCTGCAACCTTTTGTTTTTGCGATGATATTTTTTTGGCACGATCATTTTACACCGACTCTTGAGAAGCTTTTACTGGTAATTAGCGCTGTTAGATGTTTGTCATACTTTTGTAAAAGGCCAGGCAGTGGAAAAACTTCAGATGTTACTCGGGTGATTTACAGCTGAGATCCCACAGTCAGTAGTCTAACGTTTTAACAAGCCACTGTCGCTCATAGATTAATACTCTTTTCGGAACTGTCAAAATTTTGCGCTACAGCATGAACACGGATGAACACGACTGCACTTGTCACTCTCAATATATCACCGCGCTGCACTCCCCGACTCTTCAGGAATTCCTCCCCCATAACTTTTACCTCTCAGTAGGTAATCACAGAGCTCCCAGTAGGCCGAGCGACGACCGGCAAAATAAAAAATGATTTCCATTTCTCGGTTCAAAATATGTAATTGAAATCTGTTTAAAAACATAGGGACGGGCTACAGTCCGCTTGGGCGAACTGTTGCATACCCTATTCTTATTCCTATCCCTCATAAGTGGGCGTGACAAAAGTCTAAGTATGGTTGAATTGTTAAGAACGCTTTACATATTTTGTTATATAACATTTAAAGGATTTTATCACAAAAAACGCTCCCTAGCTCAAACTTGGGTGTTTCAATAAAATTGTTTTATTGAATTGTGGGCGTGTCAGTAGGCGGATTTAAAAAAAAATTAACACATGAGCATAAAGCGCCCCTAGAGAGTATATATTATAAATTTCAGCTCCCTAGCTCAAACTTTGGATTTTCAAAAAAATTGTTTTATTTATTTGTGGGCGTGTCAGTGGGCGGATTTTGAAAATATTTATACATGAGCTTAAAGGGCCCCTAGAGAGTATATATTAAAAATGTCAGCTCCCTAGCTCAAATTTTGGTTTTTCAATAAAATTGTTTTATTTTTTTGTGGGCGTGGCAGTGGGCGGATTTTGAAAATGTTATATCCCGAGCAGTTTTAGGAGTCATAGATCATATATAAAAAATTTCAGCTTCCTAGCTCAAAATTCGATTTTTTCCAAAATTTTGTTTTTTTGAGTTTGTGGGCGTGTCTGTGGGCGGATTTCAAAAATTCGTAAACTTGATTATTTCGGGACCCTAGAGAGTATATGGTTAAAATTTCAGATCTCTAGGTCCAGTTTAAAGGCCTAATTTTTGCCGACGGACGGACGGACGGACGGACGGACGGACGGACATGGCTAGATCGACATTACTATCGATGCTGATCATAAATATAGTAACTTTTAGGGGTCTACGGGCAATATTAAGGTATGTTACAAACTATGCGTCAAAATTAATATACCCCTAGAATAGGGTATAATGAATTAATAATATTCAATTTATATCTTTATAAATCAAACGGATTTCTACTTTCAGGATGTGGTTGGAAAAACTAAATATAAATCCCTATAAATTAGAATGTGTATTGCTTTTAATAAATATATTTTTAAATATTAATTTGTTTGTTTTGCTGATTCAATTATTTTTTCCTTTATACGTATAACTAATAAGTAAGCAAATACTATGAGGAATTTTGACATCGGACGGCTAAAATCGCAAGAGATTTCCAGATCCTTCTCCGATCGAGTCAATTCAATTCAATTCAATTCAATTATTCAATTTATTTAAGTGAAAAAACATAGTACAAATAAGACTTAAGTCTCTCTCAATCTCTGAAGAGGTTCCATGCAGCAAGCATCAAGTATTGAAGACCAGGGGCAACAAAAAGACATACTTTTTGGGACCATTTTTGTCGGCTTCTCTCTCATAGTAACTGCAAGTTTAATTGTAGTCTCCAGATTTAAATTAATTGCAAAAAAGATATTCTATTCAAAATTATCTCACATTAATTAAATAAATTCTTACTCGACTGCACATTCGCAGACCAAAGGGCTCAGGCGTATTGTCCTTAAACTGAGACGGTTAATATAACATTGAATTTACCGTCAAATACAGGAAACAGTAATGATAACTGCCACTGCTCTAAGAGTTCGCGCAGATCGTTATATTGGTGCGGATCTGTAGAAAATACATATAATGTAGATATTGAAGCGTCTAAGTTTACCGCTCACGAGTTTACTTCCGTGGTTTCGTTTTCCATTCTAACACCAGAATTTAACAATATCGACCCGACACAATCAAAAATACGACCCGACATAATCAATGTCACTTCACACTGCGCATTTGTAATTCAATGAAGAAATGACAAATAACAGGACCTCAACAGGACGTGTAACATTCAAACACGTTTATGGTAAAATTAAATATAAATCTTTTTAAATATTTGATTTCCAAACGTTTTAAATATAATCATGTTTAAAACAAATTCATTTTTGATACTTAAGTTTACCTTGTTTTTTTCGGCTTAATGGTCTTTTTTGTTTCTCATGCAATTAAAACACGTTAATTCATTCATGCACCTACGTTTCGTCGGTTTTTCTCATTTTTGTTTTATCAAACAAAGTCCTGTTTCAAATATTGGCTGATGCAATATCGGCTACATATTAATTTGTTTAACGAAATTTTGTTAAACTTGCTTACGGCTAAATTAAACAGAAATACGTTTGATCGAGATTAAGTGGGGGAAATAATTTAAACTCGAGCTCCACGTTATAATTTAAATTTTAATATAACTGCAAAAGAACAGACGAGATCTCCTCAAAACAATACTTAATTAAGTCGATATCAGGAGCAAAGATGTTACCGCGGCGATGCGATGGTTGCTATCAGAAGAGACAACATATTCGCTTAGCAATTCGATCTCTGACACCATCGAAATATTTGGCAAACGAAAATCATGTATTCTCTCCACAGCACAGGCACAGCACAGCACAAATATTAATCACAGCATCTAAGCATATGCGAAGGTGCGATCCGCTAGCCCCTGTACTTATGAATATGATTAGGCGAACGAATGTACTCTTTTTTTCTTTTTTTTCTTTTTTTTATAAAAAGGAAATCCAAATCCCAGAGCACTCAGACTCGGTAACGAATGTACTAATATAGAGCGAAGAGAAATAGAAGTTAGCGGAACATCTTTGGTTTTGATAAAACCAATATAGAGAAGCTATATAGGGCAAAAAATACATGGTTTGGTTACATAAAGTTTAAAAGAAAAAAACAAAGATTTATATAATATGCAACTTTGGTTTAGGTTAAATTACGTTAAGGTTATATAAATTCAGTCACGTCAATAGTTTTTAAAAGATCCAAATTCATTTCTTAATATAAATTGTATGGATCATATTAAACATAAACTGATTTAAGCAAACAAATATGTATTTGAAATGTTCCTAAATTCAACACCAAACATGTATTATGTTGATTAAACCAAAACGTAGTTTAATGTTTTTGTTATAGCGACATGTTAAAACATGGCAATGTTGAATATATTTTTATTTTATTTTTTTCATTGTTAATTTATCCCAATGACATTTAAATGCAAACGATTGAGTACCTCACGACAACGTCAGTTGCAAATGAACACAACAAAAAAAACCAACAGCTGAATGAAATGAAGGAAAACAATGACGAATTTGCACACGTTCTTCGCGAATTATTTCCAAAAAAGTTTATAACAAACCCAATTTTAACAAAAAAAAAAGTTCCGGAACTAAGAAGGTTTATCCAAACCACGTTTTGAAATACTACAAAGTTAACGTTATAATATGATTGTGTACAAAAAATAAAACTGGAAAAGTGAGAATCGCGTAGTTGTGGCAACAAATGTTTTTGTTGGGAATATCTCGTAATAAGTTTATAATAAAGCGAATTATAACAAAAACTAATTTCCAGAACTAAGAAGGAGCAAACAGTAGTTGGCAATACTAAAAAGGTAAAAATATATTAAGATTCTGTACAAAGAATAAAAGTGAAACCGTGACAATCGCGTTGAGACAAAAAAATATTTTTGTTTTGAAGCAAATAAGTTGAAAAGTTTTCTAAACATACTGTTACATCCAAGCTAGGATTCGAAAAGATAAAACGTATTTCTCTTTAATTAATCTTTATTAGTTCTCTTTCAATGTCCTTTACTTCTTATAATTATTATTCTAATAATTTACTTATTTAATTCAACAATTCACTTTCACAATTAATCACTTTAAATAAAAATAAATTTTCTCTTATTCAATACTTCCACTTTTTCTCTATACCTTTCACTACTGTCATCTATCGCACTTCTTTATCGCGGTTCAAAACTAGAATGTCTTGAGTGCTCCTGCGACATCTATTTATATCTCCTAGTGACACCTCTCGAAATTTCCAGATTCGTTGAGTTCAGAAGGTTCGAGAACAACATAATTATGTACTAGTTATTCCATAGCTATTCAAACTGCTTTTCAAATGCTGCCAAATATCGATTATCTTATATGGTATAATGGCTCTCGACTAGAGATGGCGCTGCAAGTTGACCAATTGATGCTGAATGTCACAGTTTGAGCAAACATGCAACAATACATTTTATACATCTAAATATAATTGAACAGCGTTTTTGGCCAACATATTAATTGTTTTTTTTGTTTGTTTTGCTTTAACATAATTTCTCTTTTTCTCTAAAACTTATTACTTTTTACCCTTCAATAGCTTCTGTTTTCATTTAATATTCACTTCATTAACAATCACAACGATTATCCATACGATTTGTGCAAATGTCTGCAATTTTATCATTCAATTTGCTTCTGACGTTTAAGAAAGGGATTCAGCACTTCAGAAAGAGATAGCTTGGTGAAAAGGTCTATTCTCTTCACACCATGATGAGACTTCATCGACGTCCATTTGCAATTCCTGACAATCCGATTTAGATATAATAGACCTGAACAATTTGAAGTCGTCTGCATAAAGCAAACAATTAGTACATATATCGAATTCTCGAATATAATAGTATGCACGTGGAACGAACGAACGCTGGAAACTCCAGGTGCTTTTCATCTTCGACGAATTAGTCGGTAAGCACAGCCTCCGCAAAACGACGACAGATAACGGCAAACGCCCTATCGATTTTTCAGCAGCGTGGGGTTGTCTTTCATGCAGATTAAAGAACAGGTAAAATTGGTTCTTCTTGAAGTTAACGAGCGCAAGACGAAATACAGGGTGGCTGATAAATCGCGCTACCAAAAAAATGGAATTACATTTTTTCTGAGTAATGAATCAACTCAATTTTGTTGATTGCAGGATGCTATTTATATTTAATGAAAATGGACAATTGGGACGATGAAACCCGAATTCGAATCGGTAGTTTCCGTCCAAAGGGAGTTTAGGCGCACGTTTGGCGGCACGCCTTCGAGCAGATGGACCATAATGAGGTTGGAACTCTTTTGCCGAGCGTGGGAGAATCGCTCGAAGACCTTGCCAGCGAAATCCTCTAGTTCAGAAACAGGAAACAATTGCTGATATAGCTGCTGCCATACATGCTACTCCAACGTTTCGACAAGAAATTTATCTGATCAAATGGGTATCAACGGACAGTCATTGCACACAATTCTACAAACAAATTTGTGCTTTTAAGGTTAAAATTTTAAGCAAATTAAGCTCCGCAGACTTTACGATCGGCGTCGGGCGTTGCCAAGAAGCTCCTTCAAATGGTGGACCAGGACGAAACCATGATCAGCTCCATTTTTATGTCAGATGAAGCCTTTCAAACAATTCTGTAGGATTTTCTTCAGCCCAAATGCGACAGTTTTGTTTATTGACATAACCGACAATTTCAAAATGAGCCTCAACGGTGAAGATACGAGTAATTTGCTTAAACAAATTGTCATTTTGTTGTTGCTTCTCTATGGGCCAATAAATTAACGTATTGCCGACGCACTGCGTGGTCAGTTGGCTTTGATTATTGTGTTAACTGTATTTTGTAAGCCTTTACACGCAGATCTTTGTGCAAAATGTTAAACAAAGTTGTTTGTTTGAGGTTTGATTGCTGTGAACGACGACGAATTGACGTTCTTCGCTCTTCAGCAACACTTCTGCTAACAGCTCCAATATTTCCACTCGAACGACCACTACGATGATAGGCTTTACTTCTCTGATCTTGAACCAACCCGTTTTTTTTCAAATTTATGGCCGATAAGTTTAATAATAGCACGGTTTGACGGAGAATTTTCTCTACCGTATTTTGAACGAAATTTTTTTTCAACTTCTGCAAAACTTTCACCATATTTAAAATATCGAACCCAGAAATTCTTCATAAGACGAACCTCCATCCAGCTCGATTCACAGTGTGGTTTGCAGTTTCATCAATCTTCCAGGAAGCAAGGAAAACGGTCGCACTGCAACGGTCAATGGAGACCGTTATTTAAAAATGTTAAAGGTTTTTTTTTTCCAGAACTACGCCGGAACAGAATTCCTTTCGACTCTGTATGCTTCCAACAAGATGGGGCAAGTTCACACATAACCAGGACTGTTATGGCAGAGTAGGAACGGAAGTTTCTCAATAAAATCATTTCAAGGAACTCCATATTTTGTTGGCCCCCCAGGTCCACAGACCTGACTGCACCTGATTTTTTTTTAAGTGTTATTGTAAACAGAAAAACCAAACCAACTAATTTGAATGACTTAAAACAATCCATTCAATCAATAATTGAGGCTTCAACTTTACAGGCAGTCACGAACAATTTAAAAAAAAAAATAATTATCTTTCGAATGAAAAAAGAACAAATAAATTATATGAACTATAAAAAAATTTATTCGAGTTTCTTAATGTTGCAAAATTTATCAACGAACAAAACAACACCTTTCCACCCCGAGGACGAAACTGCACTATTGATAGCAATATCTTGGAGGTAGTAAAGGAGTTAATCTACCTTGAAGTAAACATTAACTCCACCAACGACAATCTAGTGTATACGGTGAATTACTATGGGAAACCGCTGTTTCCTCGGTTTGACGAAACAAATGGGTTCAAAATCATGACTCGGAGGACCAAATTCATGCTCCACCGAACATAAATCATGTCAGTTGTGCTTTATGACACCAATGCTGGACGGAGCAGGAAAACAGTGTTGACATTGGGTTGCATTAAGAGAATAATTCTTCATTGAATAATTGGTCCTGTGTGCAAGGAGGGCGACTGGAGGAGAAGATACAGCCGCGAACTTTAAAATCTGTACCAAGTTGTGGATGTTATCCGAAAATCACAACACGTTCTTTACAATGAGCGAATGGACAATAATGCCAAAAGCATCTTCGACTCCCAACTCCTAGGTTCGAGACGGGAAGGTAGAGAGAAATTTCGTTTTAAAGACCAAGCCATCGTGGATGGCAGGCATTTAGTCTTGACGACTAGAACCAGCGTGGCCATGATCAAGGAGGATGGATGGCTGTAATACCTGTTTAGTGAGTATAAGATTAACTGCAAACGATTTTTAGAGGTCCACACTATTTACTATATTATGACATTTTCAATAACCCCTGCCCAAAAACGTACGCAAACTACTAAAACCTTTTTATATGGAGACATATTATAAATCAACTAGGAGTCGCCCCATGGTCGAAATTCGACCAATTTATTTTATAAGTTGAAAAAAAAAACAAAGTCGACTGTTATACATATTAATCGGAAAATGAAATTTGTCGACATTGCATTCTCTGATTTCACATGATATAAAATTTTTCCGGCATTTTCAAGTAACTTCAAGCATTTTCAAGAAACTTCAAGCATGTCCAAGTAACTTCAAGTATGTTCAAGCATTTTAAAGTAACTTCAAGCATTTTCAAGTAACTTAAAGTAACTTCAAGCATTTTCAGGTAACTTCAAGTAACTTCAATCCATTTCAAGTAACTTCAAGTATTTTCAAGCATTTTCAAGTAACTTCAAGTACCTAACTTCAAACATTTTCACGTACCTTCAAGCATGTCTAAGTAACTTCAAGTATGTTCAAGCATTATCAAATGTATAACATGGACAGCAATGTTGTTGTTGGTAACTTCAAGTAACTTCAAGTACTTTCAAGCATTTTCAAATTACTTCAAGCATTTTCAAGTAACTTCATGATATAAAATTTTTCCGTTCCGATTGGCAGATTATTGCCTCACACAGCAATGTTGTTGTTGTTGTAATTTCATCCAATTCGCTTCATTTTACCTGCTGTAATTCATAATGTGTGTTATATATGTGGATAATTTTTGTATTGTTCACTTCTATGCATTGTCCCCTACCCAAATATATAAAGTGTTGACATATCTATGTGACGTAAAATAGCAAAAATGGGTGGAAACAGGTTATAGGCAACTCCGTATTAATATATAGATTTGATCAACAATTCCTGCACATATACGGACTTGCATAATTGAAGCACCCAGATCAAGAACCGGATAACTCCACTTTTTTTTCAAAAACCGTTTTTTGCTGCAGATATTTAAAAAAAAAATCCCGCGTAATTTGGTGTAATAAAAAGGCAAATATTTTGATTTTAAGGTACAAAAGAAGCGTTTTATAGTTATCTTCGACTTCAAAACGGAAGAAAAATAAGACAACTCCTGGAGTTGTCTTGTTTTTGTTCCGCACTAAATAAGCTTTTTCAAATAAATTAAACGTTTTTTAAGATGATAGGAGGCCATGCATATTTTGCTTGCGGTTTAAATTTTAAATTGTGCAGTTGAACTTTAGTCGGTGTCGTTGTCCTACAGTTTATATATCGTTTAACACATATTATTAGTTAAAAAAGTGAAATGAGTGAATTCGATTTTTCAGTGTCGGGTTCAGAGTATGTGAATGATTCTGAAGATGAATCCACATCAAGCGAAGAAGGGTAAATCATCATAAGATATTATTTTCTTTTTCAAACGTATAAGGGTTAAACTTTTATTTAGGAAAAAAACGTGTACAAAACAAGAAAATGTGGAAAAAGGTCAAATCGAAAAGGAGGAGAGCGGAAGGCAAAAAGTATAAGAACAGCAATGGAAGTACTGTGCAAGCAAAACAAATGGGTCAGCCCTGCAGGTGTAAGAAGAAATGTTTTGATGCCAGAAACAGCGATTTATTTGCAACTGTCTTTAAGGAGTTTTATGACTTAGGAAACAAAGAAAAACAAGACGCTTATTTGTGCGGTTTAGTACGTCAAAATCCTGTCCAAAGACGTCGCTCTGCAAGTGGAAATGAGGTGAGAAAATTTCAAAACAAATATTTTATACGAGGGCTCCAAAAAGAAATCGAAGTTTGCAAAAGCGCATTTTGTTCTATTCATGGTGTGCATAAAAGCAGGATAGAAAGACTCTCAGACTTTTTACTCAACAATATAACAGCACCGTCTGACTTGAGAGGTCGGCACTCGAATAGGGCAAACAAAATTCCGGATGAAATCATTCAAAACATTGATAACCACATTAAAAGCTTCCCTAAACGCTCCTCTCACTACAGCCAATCTAAGGAATCGAGATACCTAGCCTCTGAGCTAAATGTGAAGATCATGCACGATCTGTATTTGCAAAAGCATGAGCCTGAAGTTTTTGCTTCGCTAAATGAACAAGATATGAACCCAAAGCCAAAACCCAAAGTAACATACGATTTCTATAGGGAATATTTTGCTAAAAATTTCAAGCTTTCCTTTGGTTCACCTAGATCCGATACTTGTCAGACGTGTGACACCCACGTAAAAAAAATCGCTGCAGCTGAGTCAGAAGAAGAACGAAGCTCTCTTAAACTAGCAAAAAGTCTACACGAAAGGAAAGCTAAAGCTTTTTATGACGACCTACGTGAAAAAAGTGCTTTATGCATAATAGATAGCACAGTCGAAGTTTTAACTTTTGACTTCCAGCAAAATTTGCCACTTGCACTTATACCATCTGGTGATGTTTTTTATAAAAGACAGCTGTGGGTTTTCAATTTTTGCATTTACCAATGCAGTAATAAAAAAAGCCACATGTTCATGTACGATGAAACAATCAGCAAAAAAGGTCCAAACGAAGTCATCAGCTTTTTACACCATTTTATTGACAACTTTTTGAGTGTAAGTGTTACTAAATTATATTTATTTTCCGATAATTGCGGCGCTCAAAATAAGAACCATACTCTCGTCCAATACTTATATGCGCTTGTTAAGTTCAGAAATATTGGTGTTATTGAGCATCATTTACCAGAACCGGGACATAGTTTTTTGCCATGCGACCGCTCTTTTGGTGTAATCGAAAAACAAAAGAGAAGAGTTGAACGTCTATATTTGCCGAAAGATTGGCAAAACTTGGTGGCAAAGTGCTCAAAAAGATTCAACGTAATACCCGTGACCAAAAGTAACATATTCGATTTTAAAACAAGCCTATGTCCATTTTTCAAAAAAACAATCACCAACAAAAATAAAATAAAATGGACTATATCCAAATATCGAAGATTTGTTTATGCTAAAGAAGGTGATATTACTACTTTGTCAGCTTCAATCAGTCATCATGGGCCACTAACAAACTTCGAAGCCGAAACAAAGGCCAGCGTTCAAGGCAATCCATTATTTACACTCCAAACAATGTACACGCGCAGCCTTCCCCTCAACCCAAAAAAGTACGAGGATGTAATGTTATTGGCCAAGAAATATGTTCCTCCTGCTGATATACATTTTTATGAAAGTTTGGAGGCACAGCAAGATCCTGTTGGTGAAATCTCCGACTATGAAGATGATAATATGCAGGCTTCTTATTGAATTTCATCAAATACGGTGCAAAAAACGGACAACTCCAAATTTTGTTTTTTGTTTTTTTATATGAAATATTGTTATGTTTTTTAGTTTTTATCTATGTATGAATTTAATTTTAGATTCTTTTTGTGAAAATAAATACTATTTGTGAAAATTCGTTTTTTTTAATTTTTAAAACAATTTTTTTGATTTTTCTCCAAATGTTAAAAAGTGGAGTTATCCGGTTCTTGATCTGGGTGCTTCAATTGCTTTCACGACTTGTATGTCGAATGATGGCTTCTAGAGTATTACTAAAAAATTTATCAACATAATCTAAGTAAATAAATTAAATCACATAATTTTCGAAATGGATGCAAATGTCATTGTGACAGCATCATAAATCTTTAACATATCTTCACAAAGGGAAACACGAAAGAGAATGTGCTAAGGATATTCCTGCTATCCTAGGTTATGCAAAGGCATACCCACGTTCTAGTACAACACGTTCAATTTGCAGCAAGTCGTATCATCGTAGTCATCGCCTATCCTCGTGTATTTGAATAGAAGGCACATTTCGACATTTCATTTTATTTCATGTTCGGTTGGGTGGAATAGCTTTGTGCCGACAAAATAAAGTGAATGTATTGTGAGAGAATGTTTCACTAGTCTTGGCACGACTTCTTGTCACAAATGTCCAAATTCTCTAAGTGCAAAAAAACGGAAGCAAAAAGAAAATGATAATATCAAAGAAAGACAAATAAACAAACAGAATTTCGTTCCCACGAAATATTTCTGCCAAAAGATATAAAATTTAATTCTAAAGACCAACTGCACCACTTGGGAGTGGTGTTCGACTCTGGATAGGGAGGGATAAGTTGATGCCTGTACAAATTTGAACCTTCTATCAGCCGAGCTAAACTTCTCCTCCCCCAATTTTAGTTTGCAATGTGGTGTAAAAACTGTGTTTGCCATTATTAGCTGATGGTGTTTTCTCCTTTAAGTATTCCAAAAGAGGATTCCCTTCCTCCACATATTTCAAGTTGGTTTCTTGCCGGCCTTTTTTCTGCTTTCTTTTTCTTTAATTTTCTCGAGAAATGGTAATGACGCAAGCTTATCATACAACATTTTGATACGGGTAAAGGACGATGGGCATCCATCGTTATTCTTTTGAATGCATATAATAGCTGCAGGTATTTGAGGCTCATTAAAAAAAAAGAAAATTAATGATTTCCTTTATTTTTAATTAAAAAAAAGGAGGCTGTTTTTTGCGGTGTTTTTCTGTTGATGGGGGGTAGAGATTCTCATTATGAAAAGAGAGGCAAATACAACAGGACCAAAATGCAAATATGCTGAAGATTATGATGGAAAATATGTGGACGGGATTGCAAATTAGTATATTTATTCATCATCATCCATCGGCTAGGAGATAAAAGTTTTAAATAGTTTAATTGCAATGAAATGTATTTAGATTTTTTGTTTTTAATTTGGGGAAGGAGTATCTTGAATTAATGATGATAAAACTTTGTCTCCTTATTTCTGCTTACCCACCCTGTAATTGAATTGCATCCCTAAAATGAAGAAGACGAAGAAGAGCGATTGTCCCTTACTAGAGCAAGCAGATGTGATATAAACATGCATCATTTAAATAATGAAAAAAATTCTAGACAACAAATGGAAACATTTGTTGGTGACCTTCAACACTTTCTATTTATTCAAAAAAAAAATGGATAAACTTCTTTTTTTATAAAAATGGAAACGAAAGTGTCCTATCTTATCTAAGTTTAAATTTATTTAAATTTTTTTTGTGAAAACGCCTTTCATTTGCTGATATCAAAAAATAAAGGGTAATCCTTCACAAAAGGAAACCCGATTTTATTTAAAGCAGTTAATGATAAGAGAAAAAGTAAACGAAAAATTTTAAAGTAAGATACCTATTTATGGTGGTTCATAAGATTCCCTTCGATGCTAATTAAGGGCATACATTATATGCAATGTATTCACAAAATGCTTTAAGACATTAATGCTAAACATTCTTAAGTTAGTATAACAGTCTCTTGTAGGCTTTCAGGTTTGGCTCCCCAACGAAGCGCAAATACTTCCAAGTTTGTCAAATGCTCTACATATACGAAATAAGGGCACATCTGAAGCTTAAAATATTATATTAAAATCCTTCAAATCTATACAGATTATGAAGTTTCTAAATGTCCTTTTTTTCTTTTTAGTCATTATTTGTGGTCCTCGGTTAATGACAGGATGTGCCTATAAGGATGCCAACATGTCAGGGGAAATAGGCTAAGGGACAAAATTCTTCGAAGCGCAGGGAATAATCGTTTTTCTTTTGGTAAGAGGTTCAGGGGTTACACTTTACCTTCCGCAATATTTTTTTAAAAACTTCAATTTGTGAAAAACTAGAGCTTATAACTAAGTATATCGATTTTCAGGGAGGGAGTACCGCGGTTGAAGTCAAAATCATTAATGTTTCAGTTAACCTTTCGTAGCATACGTGAGATGGGTGCGTTCGATCCATACGAGGTACGATGGGTTGGAAGATAGAAAAGTCGTGGGCAACGTAGACTACGAGAATTAGTGTTAAGGCAGATAGAGTTTTAAAGAGACGCGCAATCGACAGCCTGAAAGGAGTCGGTGAATGAAGAGAATGTCTGCTGCGTCCCTGCATTCCGCGAGGTTATTTAGGTTCATAAGTTTAAGACAGTCGCGATAAGGAGGTAAGATTAGAGGATAGTTCCAAGGAAAACCACGAAGAGCAAATCGAAGAAAACGACGTTGAATGCTTTCGATTCTGGATACATGAACTCGTTAAGAGGGACACCACGCTTGACTAGCGTACTCTAGGAGGGGCCGAACAAAAGTGATGTATAAGGATCTGGTCACGTATTTTAACAAAGCCAAGTGATGATGTCTATTGTGGTACACCTTCCTTTAGACATAGAAACCGATGCAATCCAATTAGCTAAACAGACTTGCAAGGGGCTTCTGAAGTTAAATGAAGACGAAGAAATCCAATTTAAGAGCTCCAGACAAATACGCAACAACAACACTGAAAGAGCAACTGTCATCATCGAACTTCCAACAGCGGCGATCACCGATAAACTTATTACCTCCGCGCACACGCTCAAAGGCTCCGGAATAAGTATATTTCGCGAGCAATCACTTTTATCAAGAAGAAAAAGAAAAACACTAATAGAAATAAAAAACAATCTGCGGCAGATAAATCCAAACGCCCGAATTTTCGTTAAAGGAGACAACAAATTGCAAATCAACAATCAACTTTTTGTTTATCAAATTTCACGAGGTTTAGTTGTTAAATCAGCAGCGGACATGTCACTCATTAGTGAACTATTTGGTGACAGTGGTTACGAGTACTTTGACTGCAGCGAGGGAACGAGGTTGGCCGTGGTTCCAAGCTCTTCTTCCGCTTTTGGCCTCCAACCGCAGCGAGTGCCATTTGGAAATCAGAGTTCACACCATGTTAGGGATAAAACACAATAGGTAAATTCTGTCGTCTGCCATAACACAACTATTTTTCAAAAATTAAATATATGCTCGTATAATATAACTGGTCTCAAAAGTAAGCTTTTACATTCCGATTTTTTTAAATATTTACACCAATTTGATGTTATAATTCTTATAGAAACTTTTATTGAAGAAAAGAATCAAAATGAATTTCTAAAATATTTCAAAGACTTTAAAGTAATGTTTACACCCGCGATAAGATCTAATTTGCATGGAAGAGCCAGTGGGGGTATTCTATATGGGATTAAAAAATCTTTATGGGGTAATCTTATTAATTTTAAAATTATTGAATCTAAAATTATTTTTCATATGGTTAGCAACAACCTAAACTATTATATTATTCCTATTTATTTAAATTGCAATCATTGGCTTAGCGACTTCGATGAACTAGTGGAATTTATGAATAACACTTCTCTTGACCATGTGTTAATCGTCGGTGATTTAAATGCTAGGATTGGTGAATATCAAAATTCTTCCGCCAATATTTTACGAGCACGAGTTGCACTGGCCGAGAGTAGATGTTCTAAGGATAAAATTTATAACCGCAACGGGGGGAGTTTAACAGAATTTTTTGAAGTTTTCGGTCTATTTGTGTTGAATGGGTCTTCTATTAGTGATGCATGTGGCGAATTCACTTTTGTTAGCGGGCAGGGACAATCCGTGATTGACTTTGCTGCGATTTCAGGGGACTGGCTGAACATTATCGATGACTTTGAAGTTGCACTAGTCAACTACTCGGCTCATTTTCCAATTGTAATTAAAATTCAGCTAAAGGAGTTAAACCAGCAAGCTACACCTTCTAGTTTTAATAAGCTGAAGTGGTCGGAGAACAATGCAACCCTCTATAGAAGCCTCCTTTCTCGGCACTTACTATCTCTGCCCCAACAATCCGCAGTCTCGTCTGAAGTGGTATGTGAAAGTATAGAACGGGTTATAAAGACCGCAGCCCCTTTTTCGTTGAAGAGTACACACACTTTTGTAGCTAAAAATGTATGGTTTGATAAGGATTGCAGAAATCTCCGTAAACTTTCGTTCGTTTACTTAAAACTGTTTAGAACGACCAATTCTCAATTTTTCAAAAACATCTATCTTCGCGTTAATAATGATTTTAAAAAAATGTGCTCAGTTAAGAAAATCACCTATTTAAAAAACGTGGCTAAGAAATTGGAAAACTGCACAAACTCAAAGATATTTTGGGAGACAGTGCGCAATCTTGGTGGGCGCAATCAGGGTATGAAGTTCTCTTTAGAAGCTGAGACGTTAGCAGCTCATTTTAAAACTCTACTCTCAGCTGATGAAGACCTTCATACCTTTGATTACGCGCTACCTGATACTAGAGTCAACGAGCTGGATTTAGAATTCTCATTGCCCGAATTGGAAGTAACGCTCCAAAGATTGAAAAACAGCAAGGCTCCTGGCCTAGACGGCATACCAGTCGAGTTTTATAAAAACAGCACTATTGATTTTAAAAACTACCTCGTGTCTTTCTATAACAAAGTGTACAATGATGGATGTGTCCCTAACAGTTTCAACGAATCTGTAATTTTTGCCATTTTTAAAAAAGGTGATGCTAACGCTGCGGAAAATTATAGAGGTATTTCAATTTTAAATTCAATAAGAAAAACTTTCACTGCAATCCTATATGAAAGGCTCTCAAAATGGATTGAGGATAACAGTCTTTTGAGCATCTTTCAAGCCGGTTTCCGCCCAGGTTTTTCAACCATGGATCATATCTTGGCCATTTCAAGCATTGCTCAACAATTTATAGATAGAAAAAAGAAACTATACACTTGCTTTGTTGATTTTAAAGCTGCATTCGATAAAGTCAATAGACAAGCTTTAATATACAAACTTTCTTGCATTGGTTTGTCAAGAAAGTTTCTCGAAGTGTATGCAAGTCTTATTTCGTCAACAAATGCAAGGGTATGGGACGGTTTCACATTTTCAAATCGATTTGATACAATTACAGGTGTTCCTCAGGGTTGTATCCTCAGCCCATTATTATTTGCCCTGTTCATAGATGATGTCTGCGAGCTTCTTCCGGGTGGAGTTAATTTTGCTAACATTATAATCAAAGTCCTGTTGTACGCGGACGATCTAGTCATGCTTGCTGATAATCCTTTCACGCTTCAATTGCAAATAAACCGTCTAAGTTCATTTTGCGAGTCTTGGGGCTTGCAAATTAATACCCAAAAAACTAAGATTGTTATATTTGAAAAGAGACAATCAAGAAGGCGAGCGGAAGAAAAATGGTCTCTAAACAATACACACATTGAGGTTTTACAAGAGTTTAAATATTTGGGTGTCCTCTTGACCTACAATTTAAGCTATCTAAAGCACTCCAAAGAAAAAAGCAACGAAGCTAAATTGGCTCTTAATATAATGTGGCCAAAGTTTTTTTCGAACCAAAATGTTGATTTAACGTCCAAGTACAAAGTTTTCAACGCGACAGTAAATGCATGCATGGCATATGGCGTCCAACCCGTCGGATACACACACTTCGAAGCTTTTGAAACTGTACAAAGGAACTTTTTTAAGAGGATATTTCGTTTGCCTAACTCAACACCCAACTACGCCATATATGTAGAGTCAGGAATAGTCCCTATATATATACAAAATTTGAAGGCAAATGCGAACTTCATTACTAGAGTGATGAAAAGAAGTGAAACTTGTCTTCACAAAATCATCTTAAGAAAATTACTTCGAGTGAATGCTTCCCCGTTTAAAAACTGGAACGAACTAGCTTTATCTTACGAAACAAGTTTAAACTTAACAGAAACTAATGTGACCGATTGGCAGGCTCAGTTTTCTGATGTGATTGCTAAGGTGGATCACAAAATGTTTCTGGATAACCTTTCCAGAGCATCTTCATCTACTTCAAGAGCTATTTATAGTCATTTAAACCATGAACTGCCCTCGGAAGTCTCTTACTCCAGTAATGAATTTTCAGCCTCGGTTATAAGTATTATTTTTAGAGCAAGAGTTGAAATTTTAAATTTGAACTTTATACCTCATCGATCAGACTTGCCCCAGCTATGTGATCTATGTAACGGAAGAGTGAATGAAGATATATACCATTTCGTTGCTGCTTGTCCTATTCTACAAGAAATTCGCCGGTTGCATTTTCGGGAAAGTTTTATATCTTTGGACAAACTTTTTGAAATTTTAAATGGAGCAATGGGCTGGCTCAGCCTCTTTAAATATTGCCAACATGCTCTTTCTTACCGTAACAGTTTCACATATTAAACTTAGTCGATTACCCACTTATTGCAGTTTTGACCAAATTTTATACCTAACTATTTATTGTTTTGTTTCTGATCATACTAAATTTGATAATATCTCTTTTGTGTTTCAAATCACGTTTTTTAGATATTTAGATATTTAGATATTTAGATATTTATTTATTTAATTAAACAACCATATACAAAAGATTACAACTAAGTATCTATAAAGTGTAGATGTGATCAAAATGAAATTATTTTAAATAAATTGATTATAAAAACAAGGAAACAAACAAAAAAAAAAAAAGGTGTTTACATTTAGTGTGCAATTGAATATTATAAATTTATGAAAATAAACCTATCCTAGACCCTACGATCCATTTATCCTATTATTGCCAGCCAAATATGTGAAGAGAGAATCAGCAAAACCACCCACAAAACAAAGTCGTCTAATAAAATTGATAATATTGTATAAACAGCTATTTCTAACCAAATTGTGTATTATCTTGGGTTTCAAATCATGTTAAAATTGATAAAATTTTGTATAAACAGCTAATCAAATTAACCAAATTGTATAATATTTTGTGTTTCAAATCACGTTAAAATTGATAGCATTGTTTTATATAGTAATATTTCTTCATATCTTTTGTTAAACATTTTTTCTTTTTTCCTTTTCTTTATATTTTAAAATTTTTGCTTTTTATTATTTCTTTTATTTTTAAATCATATTATGAAATGTCATCTCAGGCAGACGGCAGTATTGCCATGTCCTTATTCTTAAGTATACCAATTTGTAAACTTTATGATGAAAAAATAAAGAATCTATCTATCTATCTATCTATCCAAGTGATGAGTTTGCTTTAGTAATTATCTCATCAATATGCTAACGGAAGCTTAGTTCCCTGTCGCATAATATGCCAAGGTCGCGAATTGATTGAACAAGAGATATAGGATGATCGTTGAGTACTTAAATTCGGGGCGGTTAGGTTAGGTTAGGTTGACGTGGCTGTCAGCTAAGGCCGACACACGTAGACCAAGATTAGGTCCATTGTGGTACCACACAGATCTGGGGATTCCCTCACTGCTCGTTGAACCAATGGGAGCTTCTTATGAAGCGCGAACGACTTCTGACGCCAGTGTTGGCTAAGTCGTTTGTGTCGTTAAACAAGAAGTCCCCTAGATGGAGATTTCTTTTGTGGGAGAGCGCAGGGCATGTGCAGAGAAGGTGAAGTACAGTCTCCTCCTCCTCCTCGTCCATGCAGCTTCTGCAGAAGTTGTTTGATGGCACGCCAAGTCTGGAGGCGTGCCTGCCTATTTGGCAGTGTCCTGTGATAACACCTATGGTCGAGCTAATATGCAGTCGGTTTAATGAGATTAGACACTTAGAGCGTCGCAGATCCAGCTTTGGCCAGATTCACTTAGTCGCTAGACAAGTATTGCTACATGTCCACCTAAGGTTTGTTCTCTCGATTGCTGATAGCTTGAGCAAGAGTTTGCATGTAGCGATTGGTTTTCCTAAAGAACCTTTATCAGGTAAAAGAGGTAAAGTGGTTCCTTTTGTGGCGAGATCGTCTGCCCTACAGTTACCTGGAATGTCTCTATGTCCCGGCACCCAACAGAGGTGAATGTTGAACTGCTCTGCCATCTCCGAAAGAGATAAGCGGCAATCTTGGGCTACGATGGAATTTGAAGAGACTGAGTCCAGGGACTTAATCGCTGCCTGACTATCCGAGAAGATACGGATATCCTTTGAGGATATCACATTCCTCTTTAGCCACGACAGGGCTTCTTTTATCGCTAAAATTTCCGCCTGGAACACGCTACAATAATCTGGAAGACGGAAGGAGAGGCTAAGATTTAGCTTTTCTGAGAAAACGCCCCCACCTATCCCATCGCTGGTTTTAGATTCGTCGGTTTAGAAGTGCATCGATTTATCTTCCGCAAATGCATCATCATCCCAGAATGATCTGGAAGGAATGGTGATTTGGAAGTTTTTTCCGAACTGCAGATGGGGTATGGTGTAGTCTATGTTTCTGGGTAGAGACTTAAAGGAGTCCAAAATGATGGAGTGGCCGATCTTCCACTGTGAGGTAGCTTTTAAGCGGACAGCGGAACAAGCCGCTGTTTGCATGCTGAAAATGTCGAGGGGTATCAGGTGTAACAGAATGTCCAGTGCAGCGGAGGGGGTAGTACGGAGTGCTCCGCAAATGCACAGACACGCTGAACGCTGGACTTTGCCCAGTTTATCGCGGTTTATAGCTATATCCAGGGCTGTCCACCAGACGACCACCCCGTAAGTAAGAATTGGTCTAACCACCGCTGTATATAGCCAATGCGTAATGCGGGGTTGTATACCCCACTTATTGCCAATGGCTTTTTTGCAAGAGAAAAGTGCTACTGTAGCTTTCTTGACTCTTTCTTGTATATTGGGTTTCCAGCTTAACTTCCTATCGAAGATTAGACCCAGAAATTTTGCTTCGTCAGAGAAAGTTAAGCTTGTACCACTAATAGAGGGAGGGTCAATATGTGGGATTTTATATTTCCTGGAAAAGAGGACCAACTCGGTTTTGTGGGGGTTAACGCCCAGTCCGCACCGATTAGCCCATATCGTTAGCTTGTTAAGAGCGTATTGCAGGAGTTCCTTTATGGTGTTTAGGTGTTTTCCAGAGACGGCAATAGCAACATCATCCGCATAGGCAATCACCCTGCAGCCCTCCCCTTCCAGGTTTCTCAGTAGTTTATTCACCACCAAATTCCAGAGAAGGGGAGAAAGAACACCGCCTTGTGGCGTGCCTCTACTGACAGACCTCCTAGCAGATGTAACGCCCAGTTTTGAATTAATAATCCAACTTTCAAGCAGTAGATTAATCAATTCACCAAGCGAGCTATACACCTTCAGTTCTGTCAGTGCATTTGCGATTGCAGATGTGTTAACGTTGTTAAAGGTGCCTTCTATGTCAAGGAAAGCCACCATGGTATACTCTTTGTGATGAAGAGAGTATTCGATAGTGCGTACTAAGGGGTGAAGAGCGGTTTCCACTGACGGTCCCTTACAGTATGCATGCTGAGCCGCAGACAACAATTGCGGATTTATGTTCGTGCGAAGATGGATATCAATCAATCGCTCCAGCGTTTTGAGGAGGAATGAAGATAGACTAATGGGTCTGAGGTCCTTTGGACTGACGTGGGAATATTTACCAGCCTTGGGTATGAAAACCACAATTCGGGGCGGGGACTTGTTGCCTTCAAGTGAGAAGGTTATAGACTGTCATTTAGATACATTAAGTTCTAGGCAGTTCTTAAGGCACCAGTTGAAAAAAACCATTTGGATCTATTTGAAGAAGGCTGGAGTCCTGTTGTGAAGAAATGCTTTTGAAAAATTTGGTGTCGTCAGCATAGAGAGAGAGAGTGCTGAGTGTTGAATGATAGACCTAATCAACCTGGAAAACAATAAGCTGGCACGAATGGTTAACCAGTGCAGCTCTTTACATGGGGGGGTGAAGGTGCCAAGAAAATTTTGGGTGAAAGAAAGTGCACCCCGATGACTGCACTATTATAGCTATAGCATTATAGCCAACGTGTGAACGGCATTCTGCAACGCAATGAGCGGATCGTATAAGTGTGGCTTCCGTGCGGGTGAAATATCAAATTTTCACACTGATCCAAACTCTGCGAAAAAAGAACAAAAAAATCAAGCCTTCACCTTTTCATCGTCTCAAATCGGAAGTATGAATTGCATACATGCCGATGGCCATGATTGTGAGAATGCCTGTTTAGTTTGAAAGTAAAAACATTTTATGAATTTTCATGAACTCAAATCATTAAGTGAAAGTCAATTTCATTCTTTTAACAAACACACAATTAGAAAAACCTCGTGGAAGGTGAACCCAAACACAATGCAGGAACGAAAGATGACATATGATGAACAAAGCCTTTACCAAAATAGTTTTTTAAACATATTTGCAATATTTGAGCTATAGCTATTAAACTGACATGATCAACAGCTTAGCTACCTGGTGATCAAAAAAGCCAGATCAACTAAGCTGTTGAAGAGATCAGCTTAAAGCTTATTTACCTTTTATGAGCTGGACAACGCTATCCATGTCACAGAGACAAAAAAGATAACTTCTGACGGATACTTCAAAGACTCAATAATGTATTTTGAAACTCCCATATTGTCATTCATCAATTCAAGATAAGATCATTTCAAATACTTCTAGAATATTCTAGAAGGTTTTATTACCATCATCCTGCAATGTACCATTTTCTAGAATGTTCTAGAACACCTCGATATATTTCTTATTTCATAAAAAAAGCCCCGGTGTATTTCAAGTAGAGCATCACACCATTTAAGAATGCGCTAGCCACATTTATACATCTAGTATTAAAGGCGCCACCATCCATATATCTACGGACAGTAAAGCAGCAATTAATGGCCTTAGCTCCCGCACCATTGACTCCTAGTCAGTCATGAACCATATTAACACCCATCACGCACTCGGCTCAAAGAACAAGACCAAACTATGGAGACACCGGGCCATGAGGGTCATTGAAGGTAACGAAAAGGAAGACGAACTGGCCAGGAAGGGGTCAGAAACTCTGTTCAAAGGTCTCGAACCCTTCTGCTGTACACCTCGGCAGCAAGTGTAGCTATAAGAAGCTGGGAATATATAAAATGAATCACTTATTGGGACTACATCACAGGTCTTAAAAAATAAAATAAATTGTAGGCATTAACGTCTAGTAATGGCCAATTTCTCCCAGTTTTTTCTGGTAAGCTTGTAACTCAATTCTACTTTCGAATTTATTCAAAAGCTATTTCCAATGCTACTTTTATTTGCGCTATGTAGGTACTCAATTAGAATCAAATGTAAAACCTAGCTTCTACAACGATTTGCTTGTGCGAAATGGAAGGGTCCTTCAATTTTAAGCCGAATCCGAACGGCAAACTTGAGAAGCTTCTCATGACAATTGATACTCTTGGATGTTGGTCAGGCATTCAGAAGAGGTGGGGCAGTGGAAAAAACTTTAAGATGTAACTTGGTCCCGGTGAGATTTGAGCCTGAGGCCTTTAGATTAGTAGTACAACTCACTAACCTCTGCGTCACTCCGCCCACACATCACAGGTCTTAAGCAAGCAAACAACTAGTAGGTTATCTTACTGGTTACTACGGTTTACGATACCACCTTAACAAAGAGAAAGGCGAAACAACTGAGCACATGTTATTTGCATTTCCAGTCCCGAATGAAACTAGAAGATATTTATTCTACAGGGAACAATTGAGTTCCAAAAATTTAAAGCAAACTTTTGATAGCGGTTTCTGCTTTATACGAAATGGAGAAGCACTACTAGCCTAAATCATTTCTGTGCCTTTCGGCACAATGGATCTTATAGGTAGCAGTGCCTTTTTTTGGCTGGCGAGTCAGAAAATATAATAAAATAAAAAATGCCCGTAGAAACGAATTGTATCTTAGAATTAGTTTTCGTTCTTCTTCTTTTTTAAGGACGAAGCTATGATCTGAACCAGATCGAGCATTACTCTCCCAGTAGCCTCAACGACGAAGTGATTCGAAGCCTGGCGACACCTTCGGAGGTCAAATAGTTGAGCCCTTCAGCTGGACCCGTAGTGACGCAATGAAGTGGGAGTGAGAGGGTAGATCACAACCTCATAGTTAAAGAAGAAGAAGCTACAATCAACTTAATTTCAAGAAAAACTACTTAAAACTATTCCATCTTTATCAGAAAAATATCGTACAAGAAAGAGGCGACGAGATGGCAGTGTGATATTGATTATTTTTGTTTTGAATAAAATAAAATCATGTTTTTTGGTTTCGTACATATAATATTTACATTAAACAAAACTTGACTACACAGCTGAATCTCAGATCTTTATAAATAATTGTCCCACAAAAACGTACGACAAAAAGGAGTCTGATGATCGGTTGTGGCAAGCAATGTGCCTTTGTTATTTCTTTTGTTTGTTAATGATATTCCCAGTGTCATCCTTAATTCTAAATGCTTAATGTTCGCTGATGGCTTGCAAATTGTTCGGTCTATTAAATCACTTCAGGACTGTTTATTATTGCAGGAAGACCTCAATAGATTATCAGATTGGTGTACAACTAACTGTTTAAATCTTAATGTTTTAAAGTGCAATAATCTCACATTCTGCCGGAAACGGGCACAAATTCAGTTTACCTACAGTATAACAAATCTACCCTTGGAAACCATCTCATCCATAAAAGACTTAGGAGTATTATTCGACTATAAGCTCAATTTCACTAGTCACATAGACTACCTCGTCGCAAAATGCAGGTCAATGATGGGATTTATCTTGCGAAACTCTCAAGATTTTTCTGACCGGTATACCCTAAAATACTTATATTTTGCATATGTTAGGTCTTCCTTAGATTGCTGCTCTATTATCTGGAATCCATATTATATGGTTCACTCTACAAGGATTGAGAAGATTCAAAAATGGTGCGATAAAAAAGCATAATTGGAATTTCGACTTGCCAACGTATAATATTAGATGCCAACTGATTGGAATCTTGGCTCTATGTATTCGTCGAAGGTATTTATGGATCATGTTTGTGAGAGACCTAATAACTACCCACATAACGACGACCCGTGATACCGTTGAGATATCAAAATATTTTTGTTGAGCCTATTAATAGAGTACAATATGGATATAATGAAACAATAACTAGATGCTTAAGAGCAGCTAATGCAGTTAGGAATCTCATTGATCTTCACTCTAATATAAGTAGAAATACGTTCAAAATTTGTATTGTATTGTATTGTATTGTTTTATTCTTACCATGTTAAAAACTTATATTATTACAATAATTCAGCTAAATAATAGAGGATGAATAATAGTAATCATTCTGTAACTATTTAAAGTTAGTGTTGAATGACACGTAAGAGTGAACATTTTATAATTCATACAACTGATGTGGGGTAGATAACAAATTAGGATACATTTGGAAATTAGGAAAGAATTTAAATACAAGCTTAGAGCAGAGGAAACAAAAATGTGAATACTTCTACGACACATAGCAAAAGAATGATTCAATATCTATATATTCGACTGTGAAAAGGCAATCTTTTACTTTATTTGAAAATGAGTGCAAATTGTGTGTTCTTCTAACAGCAATCGGTAGTTTATTAAACATATTTGGAGCAGTAAAAGTAAAAAAATGAGAAAATTTGGTTTTATATGGGTCGGAACATTAACTAGTTATAAGTTATTAACGCGTAGGCTATAGAGTCTTGAGTTTCTATTAGGAGTATTACCACTTTGTTTAAAAAAATTCCCTGAGAACTCTAAAAACATAAAGATGTCTTAAAATCAAAATTCGTAACTTCCTGAACAGAGGCCAAGTATTTGCTCATAGTCGATTTCGTCCATATGTTATTCTAATTAAATGTTTTTGGGCTATAAGTAAAGGGCAAATGGTATTCTCATAGGAACCTCCCCAACTCGTTATACCGTTTTGTAACTTAGAGTTTGCAAGACCATAATAAATAATAGTTAACATTTTTTTCGAACAGTAAGGTCTTAGAAGATATAGTTTGCGTATCACCTGCAGCATTTGAGATTTAACTGATTGCGTATGACCTTTCCGAATCAAATTAAAATCAATTAACACCCCTAGATATTTTTATTATTCATGGTCGTGGGAATGAAAAAATACGTTAAAATCAGTAACCACATTTCCCAATTGTTGAAAAGCCATTAATAGCGTTTCTCGCTGACAATAAGTTTATGAAATGCAAACCATTGCCTTAGTCTTTGTAAATCTTCATCAATTTTGATAATGCAATCAAACTGTGCTTGCGCTTGATAAGAAAAAGCGATGTTATCAGCAAACGCTGTAGGCAATCCATTAAAGTTCTGACTGAACAGGAAGTTAGTATAAATTGGAAACAAAAGTGAACCCAGAACAGAGCCCTGAGGAACACCATTCTTTATTGTACGAGAACTACTAAAACGTAAATTAATATTGACCACTTGCTTCCTATCGGTAAGATAAGATCGAAACCAATCATGCAATACTCCTCTAAAATCAGCATTATACAATTTATTCAGAAGCAAGTTGTTATCCAGAATATCAAATGCTTTCGTCATATCAATGAAAAGAGCCATTGTACATTTGGAATAATTAAACCCTTCATACAAGTGGGTACATAATTTGAGAATTGCATCTTCTGTGGATTTACCTGACCTAAAACCAAACTGATTATTGGAAAAAAAGTTCTCATAATCCAGGAAGGAGACCATGCGCGATTTAACTATCTTCTCAAATATTTTGGAAAAAGTCGGAAGCAGAGATATAGGTCCATAATCGCGTATATCCTTGCGATTTCCTTTTTTAAACATAGGGATGGGCTACAGTCCGCTACAGTTGGATACCCTATTCTTATTCCTATCCCTCATAAGTGGGCGTGACAAAAATCTTAGCATGGTTGAATTGTTAAGAACGCTCTACATATTATGTTATATAACATTTAAAGGATTTTATCGAACAAAACGAAGCTTTTGTAAATAAAAATGCTCCCTAGCTCAAACTTTGGTTATTCAATAAAGTTGTTTTATTTAATTGTGGGCGTGTCAGTGGGCGGATTTTATATTTACACATGAGCATAAAGGTCCCATAGAAAGTACATATATATTATAAATTTCAGCTCCCTAGCTCAAACTTTGATTTTTCAAAAACATTGTTTTATTTAATTGTGGGCGTGTCAGTCGGCGGATTTTTGAAATTTTATATCCCGAGCAGTTTTAGGAGTCATAGATCATATATACAGAATTTCAGCTTTCTAGCTCAAAATTCGAAATTTTTTTGAGTTTGTGGGCGTGTCTGTAGGCGGATTTCAAAAATTCTTAAACTTGATTATTTCGGGACCCTAGAGAGTATATGGTTCAAATTTCAGCTCTCTAGGTCCAGTTTAAAGGCCTAATTTTTGCCGACAGACGGACGGACGGACATGGCTGGATCGACATTACTATCGATGCTGATCATAAATATAGTAACTTTTAGGCGTCTGCGGGCAATATTAAGGTATGTTACAAACTATGCGTCAAAATTAATATACCCTTAGAATAGGTGTAGTGTACATAATAACTACACTAACAAAGAGCCTCAGCATCATAAAGGCATTTCCCCAACAACACAAAAAACCTAGACACACATTCCACATCTTTCATAAGACAGACATTTCCCACCAAATTCACTCGACACCCGATACACAGCTAATGCTCGCCATAGAGTCAAGGCCAATGACAATTGCACATTTACGGGTTGCAGCAAAATTGTGCTGAGTAGTTTATTTTCCTTTATTTTGTGTTTTCCTTTATCATATTTTAATGTAAGTAGCATGTAAGATATTTTTGTATAAATAGGCTAAGCTCTTTGGAATAAAAATCAATTTATCACCTGACTTATGAAGAGTATGCTTGGCTGCTTAGCCGTATTACATTTTCAGATCGGCTTTTTAGCCATTTAATCAGATCGGCTCTTTAGCCAACAACTTTTCGGCTTTGGGATAGCCAATAATCCCCATAGCTTGGTAGGCGAGGCAGGCTTAGGCACAACCTAATTTTGAACACATTACATAGGGTATAAAAAGAGGTACTCTTTCTGCGCATTTTAAGAAATGTGGAAAACATCCACTACTTATGCTACGATTAAATAAGTAGCACAGTATGTCACTGACTAATATTGAACATACATACACGAAAAAGTGCAGTTTACTATATGTTTTCTAAAAATCGCTACAAATAAGTCATAGGCAACCGAAGTAGGTATTGCTTTTTGAATAGACTTATAAGTTAATAAATTCAATCAATAAAATAAATTTATAAAATATGAATGTATGATTGCTGAATAGCTAAGCAGCCGAATATTTGGCTATCAGGCCTTATTACATGCCGAATAGCCGGTACCCCCGGTACCAGGCTAAATTACTATCCGATACATCTCCAAAATCAACTCATCAACCACAGAATTTTACAATATTAAACTATAGTCTATTAACAAACCGAAAGAAGTAATTATCCATAATCCTCGGGATAAGTACTCGAATGATACACTGCAAAACAAAGGTAATTTAGAAAAATAGTTCGAGCTCATTATTTTGGAAATATTACATTCTGAAATTGCGTCGTAAACTATTCTGATAACTTTTACGTTCATATCAAATAATAATTACGAGCTTCTAATCAAACACACACGTATACTTATGCAATGGGGAAAAGTTTACCCGACCCTTTCGGTGAAGACCTCTTAATTGGCTCGAGCACTTGAGGAAACGAGTTCAAACAAAAGTTTATAGTTCCATACCTACAGTTTACACAGTAGCAAGAGCAGTAGGGACTTGGGAAGGGATCCATGAGCCATGATCCACCAGATAAAAGCACTACCACCTTTAAGGTGCCGTATTACACCGACTCTGCGGTCTGTCGTTTACTTTCACCCATTTGTTTCTTCCTTTTCGGATTTCGCTGTCAAAAGTTTGTGGTGAAATTTATGGCCATCCTGCACGCAATAGTGTCGAAAATGAAAATCGTTCACCATGGCAATCGGAAGGAGTTGCTTTCCAGCTGAACCACTCGCATGAACAATTTTCAATAGATGCGATGGGTCGGTTTTTTACCTTTAACAGGCCACCCCACAACTATTGAGCGGATGGCCCAGGGGCAGCCCATCATAATCTCGGAAAAATAACTTTATGGAAGCCAACATATATAAATCCGGTCTCGTGTATATTCCAAAATTATTGGGTTATATTGAGTGTTTCTGTCGTTGAATGAAAAAGGACTGAGAAACCATTCTGAGCCGAAGAACAAAGTCGTTATCAATTAATTGAATTAGGAAATTCGAACACGTTCTGTTGCATTCCACTGAACTGAAAAGTTTACCTTTTTGGGTGTACCACGACAGATGGATGGAGCAAACCATTGAAATCCTTGAGCATGAAGCCATCGAATTCGTTTTAATGGCCAGTGTATTGAAACAACGATGATGATAATGTTTTTTTTTTATCCCCCCAAATATTGTTCCCGTCCTTTGAGTCAAAGGAGGTGGAACCTCACTCAACGTCAAACGCACAGATTCTTGAAGCAAATATTGATCGAATTTGTGAAGTGCATGAATCGTTCCCGAAATGGAAATGTACAGACTACGAAATTCGACACTGCGTGACAAGTCAGCTCTGCATAACATCTCTCAGCCACCCTCCAATAAGCAAGTATACGTTTTGCAAGGCTTGAGAAATATTCCTTCCATCAATAGTGTATGTATGTATATAGGAAGAGTAGTAGAAGAAGTACTTTCAAAAACAGAAACGATTGATTGTAGCAATGGGAAAAGTGCAAACTAGGAGCACAACAAAAACAAAGGAGAAAAAATACATGAGTATAAATAAATAGGACGCAGAAAGCAAGAAGGGAAAAATTGTATAAGATCTTGTTGCGAAAAGGATTCTGTTCATGCCATTCAATAAATTGGCCACCCGTCGTGTAAGTGCTTTGGTATGGTATAGTTTTGCTTCGTTTTACCTTGTTAACGCTAGAGTAAGTCTGAAGTGCTTAAATTGCACTGTTTAGTTCGGTTTTATGACACGTTCTCTGTAGGAGATTAGCTACATTTATATGGTTTTATTTATTCATCATGATTTGGTTTGGTGCGCATCTTTATGGCAATTATTATTACTTATACGATTATGTCGTCGTTAAGGAGACTTACGTAAAAGGTCGATTTGGCGAAGCGTGTAGGGCTCACATACATACTCGTATTAGTTAGCCAAGGGTACTCAATTATTATCTACTCAGGGAATGGTAAGAACGTAATAATTGATATACTGGGTAATCCAACAAAAGGTGTCATTTGAAATCAATGGAAAAATTCAACATTTTTATTTCAATCTAAAGTACAAAATCTGAGATAAAAAACGGAATATCATATCTCTCAAATGTCCCCCTCGGCTCTACCTACAAATATTTATTCCTCTGATGACATTTTTCATCACGTTTTCGTGTGATTGCGGCTGTATTCCGTGAATAACAGCTCTGATTTCTTCATTTAGTTAATGAATTGTTGGTGGCCCCAAAGGAAAAAGTCTTATGGTGTTAAATAGCATGATCTTACCGGCCAATTGAAGTTTCCATTTCTCACACGTCCATGCAGTTTGTCACGCAATAGAGCCATTGTTTCAACAGCTGTGGCATATTTCGTGCTAAAAATAAATGTCGTACACGTCCATAGCATCAATTTTAGGTAAAACTAAATCAATCAATATTGTTCGGTAACGCAATCCATTTACTGAAACGGTCGCACTAGCTCATTTTGACATAATTACACAGACAGCCCAAAACCCGCACCAAACAGTCATTGTGGATAGAGAGGTTGTTCCCCTATTTCTTTTAAGTTTTCGGAGGCCCAAATGCGACTATGTTGTTTGATTTTGTACCCAGACAACTGGAAATGAATCACATCACCCATAATAATTTTAAAATAGCTCATTAATTGCCAGCACTCAATAAGTGAAAGTACAGCGTAGTGTGTGGCCTGATGGCTTCAGTTCTTCTATCAAATCAATCGTATAAGCATATTGGCTATGCTTTAAATGCAAAACGTGGCGCAAAGTGGTTGCGGATAGGACCAATTCATGCAAGCGTCTCGAAATGGACACAACTGGGTTTTCAGTCACACTGAGAGCTTCGGCCGGTTGGTGGTATTTCCGGCTGACCTTGCTGGGCGACCACGAGTTGGAGCCTTCACATCATTAACCTTCCCGAGATCTTCAAATTTAGCGATTAAATTTACTATAGCTTTACGGGAAGGCGCTTGGTGATCAACAACAACAGCAGTACGACAAGACAAGTTTTCGAGATATTTTCACTATTTTGGATCAAATAACCGAATAGTTTTTACTTATCAAAAGTCATCAATGGTGGTAGTTGAATGTTAATAGTTCAACAATGGCACAAAACCAAAAAATATAGCAAAATAAATTGTTTAGGAGGAAGGATCCCAATGATATTCCTTTTGTCCGAATCCCTCAGGAACAGGGAACAGAGAGACAGTACTGACTGCTGGAATAAGTCCGGAAAGTGTCGGTTCAAACGACGTGGTCGAGGACACAAAGGAGAAAGTGGATTTGCTAAGCGCTTGTTTCGAGGCCGTGAACAATCCTATTCGCCATAACAACGAGATGGAGAATAAAGGGCTCTGGTAAGCCGCTTCTATCTGCGCACCGGACTTGAGAATTAGCGATCTGAGAATAACGAATTTACCTTATTCAATTATAAAAACCATGCTAATGCAGTTGTCGCCACTGGCCGAGATGCATCGCGCTTGTTCGTGTCGGAGGATGATCTTCTGTGCATCTTCGAGTCACTAAAGGATACAAAGTTGGAGGGGGTGGATGGTGTCCCAAACATCGTATTAAGACACCTGACTTAGAGGTTGTAGATATATTCACCACGCTGTTTAACAATACGCTGAATAATGCACATTAGCCGGCGCATTATCAGGTAGCTATAGTACACCCTATCTCGAAAAAGGATGAAGATAGGCCAAACCCTACCAATTTCCGGTCGATTAGTTTGCTTTCGAAGGTCTTTGAAAAAATTATCTATAGGGTCCTGTTACAGTGGGTCAAGGACAATAACATATTCCGGACAATGAAATAGGTTTCCGAACATGTGCTTGTCTGGTTGATTTTGAGAAGGCTTTCGACACCGTATGGTTATAGATTGACCTTTCTACAAGTTGACCAGGAGGGGATGCATAAACTTTGCTATATATGTCAGTCATAATATGCCTATGGAAAAGAAGTTCGTTGTCAAAAGTGCCAACGTGATTTCGAGCAGAGTCTTTGAAATTAAAAACGTTTTACAGCAGGGGCGGTAGGTTCTACGATCCTGTTTAACATTTACACGAGTGATCTGGTAGCCTCACTCAGACATGATATAGCGTATGACAACGATTTGGTGGCATACAGATCAGATCCTAAAATAGAGGTCATTAACATTCTTTTGCAGAGTGAATTCGATCCAATTAACTGATTGTTGATATTCAACTTTGAGAAGACGGAAACAATCTTGTTCAGAACAATATTGGCTGAAGCGGTGCAGGGAAATAAGTCCACGGGAGTGGCCCACATAGTGGGAAATAAAACCACTTTCGCGAAATGGACTTACATAGTTCCCATGTAAGGTGGGAAATAAATTCCCAAAACTCTGAGTGGTTTTATTTCCCTTTTAATGTGAAGTAAATTCTCACTGTCGACTAAGAAAAAAATAAAAACATAGGGGCGGGCTACAGTCCGCTTGGGCGAACTGTTGGATACCCTATTCTTATTCCTATCCCTCATAAGTGGGCGTGACAAAAGTCTAAGTAGGGTTGAATTGTTAAGAACGCTCTCCATATTCTGTTATATAACATTTAAAAGATTTTACCAAACAAAAACGAAGCTTTTGTGAAAAAAAAATTCCCTAGCTCAAACTTTGGTTTTTCAATAAAATTATTTTATTTAATTGTGGGCGTTTCAGTAAGCGGATTTAAAAAAAAATAACACATGAGCATAGAGGACCCCTAGAGAGTATATATTATAAATTTCAGCTCCCTAGCTCCAATTTTGGTTTTTCAATAAAATTGTTTTATTTTTTTGTGGGCGTGTCAGTGGGCGGATTATGAAAATTGTATATCCCGAGCAGTTTTAGGAGTCATAGATCATATATAAAAAATTTCAGCTTTCTAGCTCAAAATTCGATTTTTTCCAAAATGCCTCCCCCATATGCATTGCACTGTTTAGGAGATTAGTTACGAAATCGCAAGTAGATTCCATAAATAGTGTAATGCATATGGGGGGCATGCTGCCCCCCCCCCCCCCCTTCAACCCCCCTGCTTGGGGTCACTGTTTGATTTGGAGTAGGTGCGAGGTACGGTTTTGAAACTTTGGCTTTATGTCACCATGCTAAGCTTAAGATTTTGCTTAAAAAGTGTGATAACTAACTGCACTTTACAGTTTTTTGTTTAATTCTAAATGTTGGAAGTTAGTTCCCTATTCTTATATTTGAATGTGGACTAAGTTCCCATAAACTTAACTTAACATGGGAACTAAGTCCACTTCGCGAAAGTGGTTTTATTTCCCACTAAGTGGGAGCTAAGTCCCTCAGTGGACTTAGTTCCCGTGAACTTATTTCCCTGCACCGGCTGAAGCCTCTAGGAATACCAGAAAAAACTGGAAGAAATTGGAAATTATTGGACAAAATGGAAAGCCATTCGCAGTGAGAAGCGTAGTCAGATATCTGGATATCTGGCTTGACCAGTATCTATATTTCGATAGACATAATAGTGGCTAGTGACGGGGTTGGTGGTGGCCTTTTCTCCGAAAGGCTAAATCTTAGTCTCTCCTTCCGTCTTCCTAATCATTGTAGCGTATTCTAGGCGGAGATTATGGCGATAAAAGAAGCCCTGACGTGGCTGAAGAGAAATGTGATATCCACAAAGGACATCCGTATCTTCTCGGACAGTCAAGCCGTGATCAAGTCCGTGGATTCAGTCTCTTTAAATTCCATCGCAGCCCTCGACTGCCGTTCATCTCTTAAGGAGATGGCGGAGCAGTTTAACACTCACCTCTGTTGTGAATGAACTGATGAACTCGCCAAAAAGGGAGCCGAACTACCTCTTCTACCTACCTCTACCAATCGCTACCTGCAAACTTTTGTTAAAGCTATCTGCAATCGAGAGAACAAACCTTAGGTGGGCAAGTAGTAATACGTGTCTAGCGACTAAGCACATCTGGCCAATGCTGGACCTGCGACGCTCTAAGAGTCTGATCTCACTAATCCGACTGCGTATTATCTCCACCATAGGTGCCATTACAGGGCGCTGTCTGATAGGCAAGCACGCATCGAGGCTTGGCGTTTACTCAAACGATTTCTGCAGAAGTTGCTTGGACGAGGAGGAGGAGGAGGAGACTATACCTCACCTTCTCTGCACATGTCCTGCTCTCTCCCATAAAAGAAATCTTTATCTGGGAGATTTCTTGCTTAATGATCTTAATGATTTGGCTAACGCTGACGTTAGAAGTCTATCGCGCTTCATAAGAAGATATAAATGGTTTAACTAGTAGCGGGAGAAAGCGCTCGATCTGTGTGGTATCACAATGGACCTAACTTTGGTCTAAGTGTGTTGGCCTTACGCTGACTGCCACTTTAACCTAACCTAACCTAATAGTTGCTTATCTTGCTAGGGCCAAGAAGACTTATGCTCTGACAAGGAGACTGTTCCATAGCAGTCAGCTTGACTCCAGAGTGAAGGTCATATGCTACGTGGCTCCATTGTGGTTTAAAATAGCGCGTTGGAAAAGATTCGGGTTTTGGAGAGAAAATGTCTCAGGGCATGTCTCCGGTTGTTCCGAATGCCTGGATCCAACTAAAGGGTTCGCCATCTAACGTTTTTTTTTCAACTAGTGCTTATTTCGTGAATGGTAATACTTAGCTCATGTCTGATTTGACAGATAATTAGTTTTATCCTTCCGCTGAACGAATATGGTTGTGTATACGCTTGAACAACGCTGGGAAATATTGCGACATTACTTTGAAAATCATGGTAATGTTGCAGAATGTGTGCGAAAATTGCGTACGGATTTTGGAAGAACAGAAGCACCGTCAGCTCCGTATGTTCGTTATCTTGTGAAAAAAGTGAAAGAAACTGGTATCCTCATCGATAAACCAAAGCGTGAAAAGCCAAAAACAGTGCGTACACCCGAGAATATTGCTGCTGTGGCAGAAAGTGTGCGTGAAGCGCCATCAACATCAATTCACCGTCGTTCTCAACAATTGAAAATTTCGGAGACATCATTGAGACGAATTTTGCATAAAGACCTTGGTATCGTGTAGGCTACTGCATGGCCAGCCAAGGCAGCCATTTGAATGAAATTATTTTCCATTATTAACCGGAAGGATTGTACTTTCAAATAAAAAAAGAAATTTGAGAAAATATTTAGTAGTTTTTTTGTATAGCATTTTCAAAAAAAAAAAAGTTATTTGGCGGACCCTTTATATAAAATACTATCCCAACAAGGTCCTTTACGATTGGGCTCTGTTGAAAAGGATTGCCAATTTGCTCATTAAGCTCCACCGTTTTATTACCGTATTACGTAATAGCGGGGAGGGATAAGTTCGATACGGAAAAGCAAATCACCGAATTGTTGTGGCTTGTTGAAGGGAAGGGGTCAAACTGCCCTCCCAGGACGGTGCGTTACTTTAGGTAACATCCTCTTAGTTTATAAGTTGGATTAAGTTAACTAGGGCGTTTCGAGGAGAGCCCGGGCTCGCCAACTTGTGGTGGCCCTTCCAAGTGCTGACTGACGCTGTAAGGCTTCAGCCGGCTCACGGCGGCGCGTGTTGACGTTGACGACTGCCAGACGCTCGGAAAGCAATTGTGATTTTGACCACTTGCTGCGTAAGGCAACTTCCACTTCCACTCTCACTTTCACTTCCACTTCCAAGCTCCACTGTGGGAGGAAAGGATTTCTTTCGTTGCAATAATCATAAGTTTTAAACGAATAAAGATAGCGCTATAATTTATTTCTGCTTAAAAGAAATCCCAAGGGCTATAAAAATGCTAAATTTCAAAAAATTACTCTTCTGGTTTCAGAATCTTTGGCTGAAAAACAATTTTCGCATTGCGTTCACTTTGTAAATTAATATTTTGGTGGACCCTCAGATTTGCAAACAATCGCAAATTGCTAAATGAAAATGAAAAGTTGCAAAGTCGTTTGGTTATCTTACACAAAGTAATCGTTTGGGACCACTTTTTTCGATTTTTGTTGTATGCGGACGAAGTTGAATTATTTAGCCCGAGCTTTAAATTTTAATACGATATTGATTAATTCTGAAGTGCATACGTAGCGAATAATTAAATATGTTTCTACTTGTCCAGAACACCTTTTACAGAAAAGTGTAATAAGATAATAAAATATTTTTTCATTAAAACTTGCACTACTTAATAAGATATTGTATCTTACTGTGTAAGGTTATTAAATAAAGATTTGAATTTGAATTTGAAAAAGTTCAAAAGATTCTGGCTAGAGGGAGCTTCGGGCCTCGTGGGCCCAAGGCATACAATCACGTTGCAGTTATAGTATATAGTCTTTATTCTTTTATGCGATTATTTTCGTTTATTACCTTTAAAATGCGACTTAGGGCAGAAATTACATACAGCCCGGTTTTTCGATTCATGGCGAGTCTAGCGTAGGGTTGCCATATTTTCCCGAGACCTCGTCGGGACATTTTGAAGACAGGTAATTTTTATGGGTAATCAAGCAAAAACTAATGGAAACTTGGAAATTATTTAATTATTTATTTAATAATTACAAGATACATAATTAGTAGAAACCAAATACAATTATTCATTCTTATGACTAAATAGATTGAGAAATATTTAAAAATCTTAATGACAATTAATTCACAATCAATTGCTAGTGTATCTGCAGCTAATTATATTGCATTGTGCAATATTTCTCTTTTAAGTTCTGTCTTTAATTTGTAAAACATATTGCAGAGCCCAGTTCTTTGAGCTCCACCAAAATTTGTATTAATATTATCGCCACAGAAAGCCACTAACTTCTCAGAGGAAATATTTAGGTCGTTTAGCGATTTTAGACAATAATTAGTTATTGTATCTGAATTTTCATCCGGTAGAGCTTGTAATATAAGTAATTTTGTTTTTATACGTCTTTCACGTCAAAGAATTGAATCACTATTGGAAATAGTTTTTTTGCTTTGTGGTTACTTGCATCGGTGCCGATTCCATAAAATGAGACAGATTCCACATGCGAAAGGCACTGAGATAAAGAATAATGTGCCAGAATATGCTTAATGATAGCAGTTCCTTTTGCTCGGGCCGTAGATTGTTTGGCTGCTATTTTTGATTCTGGATACATTAAAGAATCCAGTTTGCTCATACAGTCCAGTGATTCAGCTGCACATACTAAAATGGAACAAAATATCAAAACACTCTTTGATCGGCATGTTCCGTTACGACACAGGGCCCCTATTTCCGGATCCCCCCCTTGGTTTAGTAGGGATTTATTAGATTTGATCCATAATCGTGATTCCGCGTACGTTCGTTGGAAACGATACAAACTACCCGTTCTCTACGACACTTATCGGTCCCTTCGTAACATGGTTGTTCTCCGTGTAAGGGTTGCAAAGCGGCGTCACTACGAACATTTTCTTAACCCTGAAATTCAGCCTGGGAAAGCTCTGTGGCAAAAACTGCGTAAACTAGGCAATGGCAGACAGCGTTCAGTTGCAAATGATGATGTAGACTGTAATGTTCTCAATTTGCAGTTTGTATCGGTCTCTATGCCGTCATCTCAATATCAAGAGCCCAGTCAGCTTACAAATCAATTTAGCTACGAAGATAATACAGCAGATTTCAACTTTAATCGCTTATCGGATGAAAATGTAGTTGAAGCCGTGCTGTCGGTTAAATCTAATGCGATAGGCTTAGATGAAATAAATCCTAAATTTTTAAAACTTCTGCTTCCATTTATCCTTAAATATATAACACATATATTTAATCACATATACACCACTTGTGAATACCCCCTTTCGTGGAAAAAAGCCAGGATATTACCGATACCTAAGTCGCAAAGCCGGACTAACATTGAGTATAGACCTATCGCAATATTACCATTTTTATCAAAAGTATTCGAGAAAACCACGCTAAAGCAGATGCAAGCACACCTAAGCTGCAACAACCTTTTGAGTTCTGCCCAATCCGGATTTCGTGCGAAAAGGAGTTGTAAAACTGCACTCTTACTTGTTGTCGACGACATCCGCAAAGGCTTAGATACTACCTGTCCTACTTTACTGACGTTGTTGGACTTCTCGAAAGCGTTCGACACGGTGGACCACTCTATCCTCTGTAAGAAGTTGCGTTATGAATTTGGATTTTCGTCACTGGCAGTAAAACTTTTGCACTCATACCTCACGGGCCGCCAGCAATGTGTGGCAGTGGGAAGCCAAATGTCATCGTTTCTTGATGTTCCTTCGGGAGTTCCGCAGGGTTCGATTCTAGGTCCAATATTATTTTCACTTTATGTGAACGAACTTCCACAACTTGCCAAAAACTGTACTGTCCACATGTTTGCTGACGAAGTTGCAATTATATTTGTGCTGCCCGTTGGATATGATTAGCAATGCCATCGAAATGATGAACGAAGATCTTGATATCATACAACAGTGGGCCCTCAAACACAATCTATCACTAAACCCAGTGAAGTCTAAGACACTCTGTATTTACAAGCAGTCACTAGATACTACCACTTTTCCACCAATAAAATTAGGGCAGTCATCCATACAGTATGTCACAAAGTCTAGAAATCTGGGTATAGTTTTCAATGATACTCTTACCTGGACAGATCATGTTGTATCTACTATCGGTAAGGTATACAATGGTCTCCGATTGTTATGGGTCACGCAAAATTCTTTGCCGATAAAAACTAAGATGTTGCTTGTTAAGTCCCTTTTATTGCCTGTATTGCTGTATAGTTGCGAAGTTTTCTGCTATGTTGACTATAACACTAGGCATAAATTAAATGTCATCTACAACAATTTAGCAAGATTTGTTTTTAGTAAACGATATTTCGACCACATATCAAGGTACTCTCTGCAAATAATGGGCCTTAGCTTCGACAACCTCATTAAGTTCAGAACCCTTATCCTCTTGCATGGTATTATACAGACCCAACAGCCTGAGTATTTGTATAGCAGATTAAATTTTCCCAGTTCACAAAGAACAGCCATCATGATTCGGCCCAGATTCGCTTGCCTGCAATCTGAGCGCTCATTCTTCGTCCATGCCACTCTCCTATGGAACTCTTTACCAATTACACTGAGGAGAACCACAAACACAACTACATTCAAAACTTATCTTTTCAAACACTTGGCCAGTGATACATAAATATAAATTTTAGAGTTTCTTTTTTTTTTTTTTTTTTTTAATGTTTTATATTATTTGTTATTGTTTTTGTTATTGTCTTTCTTATGTAAGTTCTCAATTAAATTCCCTGTAATTTGCTCTCATCTATTTATAATGTTAAATTTGCTCTTGAACCTAAAATAATTGTAAAGCCTTCACTAATTATAAGATGTAATCTTACTGTGAACTATTCTTTGAATAATAATAATAATAATAATAAAATGTTCACTTGAATCAGTTTTATCACAGAAACTGTCTATTTTGCGTGATGTGAATGCAGATGACATTTTAGTTTTGTGTCCAGTTGTCTCATTATGATGCTTGATATAGCCTTTACATCCGTGGCTCTCGAAAATGTTTATCTTGCAAACTGTGATGCGAGCTGCGAGCTAACTGGGTGTATGCACAACCGTACTCGCATTTGTGTCTCGCATTTGTGTTTGGAACTACACTTCGCAGATATACTTGCCAATAATTCGGAAGCTATTGAAATTTGTCGGGACATTTAATAGATCACCGGGATATCAGGACACCGTTGTTAATAACGGTGACATGTCGGGACGAATAGCAACCCTAGTCTAACGTAACATTTAAGATTTAACAAATTCATGGGTTGACACGACTGGAGATCATCGATGTCGTAAAAGGAAGTTCAAACAGTAATAAAAAATTCGAGCCAAAATCGTTAAGAAATAGGCAGTCCTAAGAACGTCTGGGTCTTCTCTAAACTTATTAGAACTGCTTGCATATCTACAGATTCGGGATCATGGACCTCCCCGGTCCTACGTGTATAAAGGAGATATTATTAATTCACCCGTGCACTTCAGGGTCAAACTGGTTTAAATAAAACCATATTAAACTTAACGTATAATCTTTAGTCAATACAGAGCTCTGCCGCCCGTGGCTTTTACTTTATGTAGGTTTGGAGATCACGCAATGTCATAGTCAGTGAAGTGAAATTTCTTGATACTACATATCTTCGACTCCAAATTAACTTTTTCGGTTCATACCGATTTAATTACAGCGAAAGCGATTTCCTGAAAAACATCGATGATGTTAAGAAAGACATATGACTTCTAATCGCCAATCCAACCGTCCCAAAAAAAAATATCTGTTTCTGTATCATATTCACCAAAATAAATTAACTTAAATAGAAGAACAACCAACGACCATACCACGTCGAGTTAATCGGTTCTCGTCAGATCACCGTCATTAAACGACGTTAGGCGCGGTTAGTACGTAGATGGGGGACCGTTTGAGAACAACCGCGTGTCGTTGGCCAGTCCCATCTACAGAGTTGAGGTAGATAATATACGTGGTATCACAATGGACCTAAATTGGTCTAAGTGTGTCGGCTTCTGCCGACAGCCACATAAACCTAACCTAACCTATGGGTAATGCTATCTTAAACAGTGTAAAAAAAATCAATGATCTTTACGCGTACTTGCATGAGAACATACAATGTGTTAACAAATTCGGAGTCCCACTTGTTGCTGCTGGTGGTAAATCGTCTAGTGTTAATACACCTATATTGCCTAGTAAACGTGTTGCTCGCGAAACTACACTTATGCAAAGAAAAGGAAAGGTCGTTGAACCAGGCATAAAATCGACCACGGACAAAGTTGCAGTTTCATCATCTCCTTTCATTCGTCTTTCTTTGACCAACAGTAAGAGCTCACCCGTTGGCTCTCGAATGATTGCTGCTTTGCTCAAAGTCGATCGCTAACGAAGTCGTCCGCTAGTTTGCCGAAAGTCAACTCTTTTTTTGTCGCTGCCGTTGCTGCCTCTGTTGTTGATGTTGCTAGTGCCGAGAGTTCTTTACTGACATTGCTGTTAACTCTCTGAGTGTGGGTGCTTTGTCAAACGTTACTATTACTGATAACAGCACTGATAAAACGGAGACTTCTGTTTCTCACATCGCTGCGTGCATGATAAATGATTGCAACTCAGCGCGAAACACTGATCTAGATGTTGGTGGTGCTGCCAATAATGTACTCGATGTCAACGCCGCAAATAAATCTGCTAAGCAAAGGGATGTCATCGTTGGGACTAGTTATCGCTGTACTGATCTCAAAATTGCTAGGAAATACAAATGGTATAATATTGGAGGTTTCTTGTTACCCACTTCAACTGAGGAAGTTCGTGATTTTATTTCAACTTCACTTGGAATTGATTCCTCACTAATTTTGTGTTATAAATTAACAAAGCAAGCTGAATTTGAATCTAAGCTCAAGTTTGTCAATTTTAAAATTGGAGTTCCCGTTGAATTCGCAAAAAAGATTTATGTGGATTCATTCTGGCCAAGTGGTGTTAAGATAAGGCCTTTTGTCTTTAAAGCTGATAACGAGGAGACGTCAAAAAACGTTACGGAATCGATGGCAGGCAGAGCCTAAAAGAAATCGCTTTGCCGTCGTGTAAGAATACCTTGCAAATCTACTTCCACAATGACAGTGGTATCAGGACAAAAGTTGCCAGTTTGTTTAACAATTCTTATCATCTGCACTATGATATCATCATTATTGTCGAATCTTGGTTGTATCCTAAAATATCAGATAAAGAAATATTTGATGAGCATCTTTATGAAGTTTTTCGATCTGACCGATGCAAAGTGGCTGCTGAACGTGGAGGTGGAATCATCATTGCTGTTCGCACTATCCTTGGCGGCAAAGTGGTCAACCTACCAGTTTCAGATGTGGAGCAAATTGGTTTCTCTATCATCATAAACGCCCTTAACAAGGATCGTATGTATTTTGTAGTAAATTATGTGCCCCCAAACAGTAAACTTGATTGTTATGAAAAACACATGAATAATATAGAATTTGTTAATAACTTATGTTCTATATCAGATAAGCTTTGTGTATTAGGTGACTTTAATCTTACTGATATTAATTGGATTTGGTCTGAGTCTGATAAAATGCTTATTGCTAATAATATTAAATATGTTCAGGAGTATTACTTTGTAGATTTTATTCACTCGCTAAATTTGATTCAAATCAATGCAATCCGAAACTCTTTTTCAAAGATATTAGATCTAATTTTTGTTTGTTGTGATGAACTTAAAGCTAATGTTACACTGGTTCCTTTCTCTTTGCTGAATGAATTCATGAACCATATAGAATTACTAATGGAAATTAAAACGTATAAGTATTTAAAATTAATGTAAAGCACGATGATTATCGCTTTAACTTTTCTAAAACAAATTTTTTGGGTCTTAATAACATTTTTGATAGCATCGATTGGTTCAATGAAATATATTACTTTAATTTAGATTTTATGTATAAACGCTTTGTTGAAATTTTGTGCGAGGGCTTTGCTAGATTTGTCCCATTTTCTAAGAGAAGGCCTCTATCCAAGCCTCCTTGGTATTATAAACAATTAATTCATATAAAGAATTTGAAAAATAAAGCATTTAAGTTGTTTAAAAAGTCAAATAATCAAAACCATTATGAGAACTTTAGCAAACTGCGCAGAGACTTCATAGGGCATAGTAAATTCCTTCACAAAGGTTACATCATGTCTATTGAATGCAACATTAAACAGAATAGTAAGTCGTTCTGGCAATATATTAATATTAAACGAAAATCAGTTGGAATTCCAAATACAATGCTTTACAAAAACGTGGAATCGTCTAATGTTGAATCAACCCTAGACTTTTTCGCTAAATTCTTTGAATCCGTCTACTCAAACAATATACCATACCAATACGAGAAGACAAATCAGTAATTGTGTCAACATTGGGTCACTACAACTAGGATTTGAAGAAGTCCTCCTGGCTCTTCAGTCTCTCAAGCCAAACCAAAATTGCGGTGTTGATGGTATACCTGCCATTATACTTAAATTCTGTAGTAATTCTCTAAGTACTCCTTTGCTAAATATCTTTAACCGTTCTCTTTCCGAAGGCAATTTCCTTGAGGTTTCGAAGATGCCATTTTTGGTACCAATTCATAAATCCGGCTCAAAAAATAATGTCGAGAACTATCGAGGTATTTGTAAACTGTCAGCAATTCCTTAACTTTTTGAAAGTATCGTTAAAAATAGACTTGAGTTTTTGACGAAGAAATGTTTGTCCGAAGTTCAACATGGTTTCGTATCTGGACGGTCTACAGTTACGAACTTGGTTTCTTTTTCTTCTTACATTCTCAATGAAATGGAGAACAGAAGTCAAGTCGACGTCATATACACCGACTTTAGTAAAGCTTTCGATTCGGTTCGGCATTCAATTCTTCTCGAAAAATTAGAATATTTTGGGTTTCATTCTGAAATTCTTCGTTGGATTTCATCTTTTCTCATTGGTCGCACTCAACGAGTAAAAATTGGTACTTCCCTATCTAGAATGATAAACTGTACCTCAGGCGTACCGCAATGGAGCCACTTAGGCCCATTACTTTTTATTATTTTTATTAATGATATTACTTCTGTCGTCAGAAATAGTCAGTGTTTACTGTACGCAGATGACTTAAAACTTTTTTCAACCATTAAGCGTATAGAAGATTGTCATTTGATCCAATCGGATCTTAACTGTACAGTACATAACGCTTATAAGAAACTCAGAAATTGCACGATACTTGTTTCTTATAACCGAGTTTTTCTTATATCCTCAGAACGGATATAAGAAACAAGTTTCTTATACGGATATAAGAAACAAGTTTCTTGTACGGAAACAAAAATACTACTATACACCGTCCAACAAAAAATTCTATTTTTAAAAAGTAGTAAATAAATATCTTAATATTTTTATTTAACAGAAAAAAAAAAACGATAACACAAAATTCACAGCTCGTTTATTAAAGATATTATTTGTATGTACTTCAGTGTTCATACAAACGAATAAATAATATTAAATTTTCTTAGTTAAGTTTTTAGCTCTTCAAAAATAATCATTTATTGTTTTTTGAATCAATGCTTCCTCACACTTGTTGAAAAGAATATCTTCGATGTTATGAATGTAATCATCATCACTATCTACTTTTCAAAACCTGGCAAAAATTGTTTCTCAATATTTTTCGGCTCAAAATCCAACTTATGGCATGAGGCATTATCAACTAAGAGTAGAATTTTTTTCTTTTTCTTTTTAATGGCATCATCAAGCTCTTTGATAGTTTCAATCCAAAGACTACTTATCATCCAACCCTTTTTATTAAATTTGTAAGCTATTGGAATTGCTTGGTTTCTGAAACATCTGGTCTGCTTATATTTTCCAATTGAAAAGACAAATTTGTCTGTGCCGGTAGCAATACATATGAAAAGCAATGTTACTCTATCTTTCGGTATTTTTTGCGCCTGTATATCTTGCCTATTTGTGATATGGGTACCAGTAGGAAGAGCCTTAAAGAACAATCCAGTCTCGTTTGCGTTGTAAATAATTTCTAAACCATTTTTTTGTAATATCTCTGACACAACGAGTTCTACAAAATTATTTGCGGCTTCGGCTGCACCGCATTCTCCATGGAGCCTCCTGAAAGATACATTGTTTCGAACCATATGTTCATCTCTGTTTCTTTTTCTGTTTAAGTTCTTGCATTTGTATTTTTCTTCTTCAAATTATTTTGCGTTTTTTTTACTATTTTTTACAATTTTATATTTTTCGCAGATTTCTTTTCGATTTCTTCCCGATTTAATTTGCAAGATTATCAATTTAGTTTTCAGTGAAATATTATTTCGCGACATTTTCAGCAAAGGTAAGCACAACAGATTAGAACACAACAAAAACAAATTCAAATGTCAGATGGAACATTGAACTTAATTTCTCTACAATAATGTGAAATTGCCCATAAATGACATTTGCAATTTTTGCTTTAAATTTTTCTTAAGGGTCTCTAATTTTATGAGGTTCGTAAGTTTTTTTTTATTAAAAAAGTTTCCTAAATCCAACCAACTTTATATTGAAAATGGTTAGTTCGTGGTTGGAGAAATGTTTCTTTTATCAGTGTTTTTTTCGTAAACGTGTTTCCTATAAACACAGAATTTAAAATTAAAATATATGGGAAAGTACACGGTGCTTTTGTTCCGGTTTCTTTTAAGCGAGGTTTTCTTATAAGCGTGTTTCTTATAAGCGTTAAATACTGTATTATTAAATGGTGCAACGCCAATGACTTGACACTCAACATAAGTAAGTGCAATGCTATATCTTTTACCAGATCTTCGTCTCATATCGAGTTTAACTACTCAATTCACTCAACACGTTTGAACAGAGTAGAGAAAATCAAGGACTTAGGTGTTATGCTTGACTCTTCATTTTCTTTTAAAGCCCACATTGAATAAGTTGTTGCAAAAGCTAATTCAGTTGTTGGATTTATAAAACGAAATGGTTCGGACTTTAAAGATCCATTTGCTTTGTTATCGCTTTTCACTGGTTTAGTTCGATCGCTTCTTTAATATGCCGATGTCATTTGGAATCCTGGCTATTCTACCTATTCCGATCGAATCGAAAAATTTCAGAGGCGTTTCACAAAATATATTTTTTATAAAATGCATTGGATCCCTTCGCCCAATTACAAAGCAAGATGTCTTCTACTTGGAATAAAATCATTGAAATCTCGAAGAGAGATTCATGATGTAATGTTTGTGAGGGACTTACTGTGCTACCAGATAAGATGCCCTACTCTGCTGTCGATGGTACCAATTTATGCTCTAAGGCATCTCTTGTTTCAGCAAAGTCACAGAACTAATTATGGTCAAAACGAACCTATATCTAGAGCCATACTTGCTTTCAACAGCGTTTATAGAGAGATAGATATATCCTTATCTAGGGACAAATTTAAATCTTTATTATTATTTATATTTATATTTTAATTTTTGTAAATTTGTAACGTCTGTTAGCTATCTTATTATGCTTGTAGATGAATTAATTAAATAAATAAATAAATAGAAGAACGGCCAGATATAACTCAACCTTTAGATGGTTTGAATGGATATCTGTCATCTTAAAATAAATTCCAATGATACCTACTACTCGTAAGCGCTAAATGTTAAGCTTATAGGCTTACAAGTAGCCTGTCTACTAAATATAACGGCTTAATGAAATAATGAAAATTTGTGCATTCACCATCTCTCCTTTCCTCGGGAAAATCGCATGAAAAGTTATACCAAGCTCCTGTTCATTGTATACCCCTATCAATCAAATGAATTGCAAAAGCAGTTTGTAATTTACTCAAGCAGATGTGGCGAACTTGATATAAATTTAGTCACGTGCGCATTTTCTTTGGTACGTGTTTTGTTAACCAAAATTAAAGGGCGTTTTATAGTGCTAAAGGAGAAGGTTAAACGATTGTAAGATATGGAATGTGTAATAAAATAATATTTTGGATTTATTTGTAGGTTGACTAAGTTATCTAGCAATATTTATACAATTTAAGGGACTGTTTCTGGATCACGAAGGGATGCAATTATTCGGCCAATTTCTATTATTTATAAATAATTGTCGGACTCAGTATTTAGTGTGTCGGAATACTAATCGGAGGGTCACCGGTTCAAATCCCGACGGGACCAATTAACATGTAGAGTTTTTTCCACTGCCCCATCTCTTGCGAACGTCTGACAATCATCCAAGAGTATCCAGTGTCATGAGAAGCTTCCCAAAATTGCCATTCGGATTCGGCTTAAAATTGTAGGCCCCTTCCACTTCGCACAACAAATGCTTGGAAGACCTAAGTTCTAGGCCCTGTATGGGATGTTTATGCCTTATATGTACTTGTTTATTAGGACAATCGGATGGTAGGTAGGTAGGTTAATATCTACCCTTGTGACAGGTGTCACGGCTCACTTAGACCATCAGTTTGGGTCCATTGTGTCCATTGTTGGGATTTTCCAAAATGTTGAAAACCTGCAAAGAAACAAAAAGTATGCCGCTGTTACACATCTCAGTGATCCGCTGTGTCAGAACCACCCGGATGTATATGTAAATCTCAGGAGTTTCCTCAGCTCAATATCGGTCAGATCCTCCAGCTCCAGCTCCTCAAAGAATTAGCTGCCAAGAATTTTGAATCTGTTGATTCTAAGGGCAGGGCATTCATATAGTAGGTAACGAATAGATTCTATCTCTTCGACGTCTCTACAGCTCCTGCAGTAATCTTTGTGCATTACACTGCGCAGTGTCCTGTGAGGACCGCCGTCAGTGTGCGTATGTCTTTGCGGTTCAGCCCGATCATGACCTTAGATTTCCTTTTGTTTGCCGATAGCCAAAGCTCCCTCGATTGTCTGCTTCTTTTGAGGCTGGTCCGTAGGTTTGTTCTACTCATGGATTCAACATCGATTTTCCGTGTCAGTGCACCGAGCGGAGTTTTTATGCTTCCATCTCCGATCCGCATCTTGCCAGCTTGTCAGCTTCTTCGTTGCCCGAGATGCCTTTGTGCCCTGGTACCCAGCATAGGGTCACTGAATTGGCGATTGAGATCTCGTCTAGGTGTTTTTTGCACTGTAACACCGCCCTTGATTTGACCACTACTGACCCCATAGCCATTATGGCCGCTTGGCTTGTCAGAGTATATAGTGATCTGCTTGTCGGCCAGTTTGCGCCTCTCCACCTCCTTGGAAGATTGAGTAATCACAGCTGTCTTTGTCTGAAAGACGCTGCAGTCATCGCTGAGGCCCAGAGTCTCACAGAAGATGCCTGCACCTGTACCCGCATCCATTTCGGTATAGATAGCTACTTCGCCTTCTTCAGTGACTGTTGTGTTGATCCATTCGCTTCTTTCTGGGATTCTGGTAGCGAATCTCCTTTTGAAGTCGAAGATGTGTGGTAGATAGTCAGTGGCTGTTGTTTCTTTCGAAACACTCCATCGTGCCTCGACGGATGCGTGTCGGTAGGGCCTGAAAGACCACAGTCCCGACTCTCTGAGTCTAACGGCCGTTTTAACCGCTATGCTACTGCATGCAGTATATGTCCAGGGTGTGAGGTTGAGTATTACCTCCATGGCTGGAGTGGGTGTGGTTCTTAGTGACCCTGTTATCCCAATGCAAGCCGTCCTTTGAATTTTGGTAATGCTTGAGAGATGGCATTTCTTCTCGGTTACCTTCCACCATACAACATTATGGCGCAGCTATATGTTAAAATGCGTCTTACCAGTCTGCGTACAGCCAGTGTACCACATGTGGTTTGAATTCCCATGTATTGCTGAATGTCCTTCTACAAGCATATACTGCCACGTATGCCTTTTTCACCCGATCTTTTATGTTTTCCTTCCAGTTGAGTTTGGAATCTAGTATAACACCCAAGTACTGCTGTCTTGGAAAGGACAATCGGATACTCTTGGATGTTTGTCAGACTTTCGCCAGAGAAGGGTCAGTGGAAAAAAACTCTATACGTTACTTGGCCCGTGGAGATTTGAACCGGGGACCTTTCGGTTAGTAGTCTAACAAACCTGTGAAATATATATGTATATGTATTGTATATAATATATAGGTATAGAATTACCTCATCGAAAAATTGACTCACATCACATTCCGCACATCAAATTCGGTTTCGGTAAATCGACTCCCTTCTACCAAAACGAATACACTCGCTTCGCAATCAATACTGCCACGTGTCGCAGAGATTCATCGAGAAACATCTCGAGTATTTCATTCTCTATTACTCCCGCACTTACAGCCGGGAAGTCTCCCAAAAGAGAGTACCGTCGAAACTGGCTATCTCGTTCCCCAGCATTGTGAATGATTACCAGGCAGTTTTCTATACGACTGTAGATTTTCTTTATTTTGTTTTGAATGAATAAGCTTACATTCCTTACCTCGTTAAGTGGACGGCTGGAGTTACAGCGCTGTTTCACGGTTAGCCACAACCGATCATGAGAATCCTGGTTCGAATCCCAGTGAAAGAAATGGAATTTCGGGATAAAATGAAGGAAAAAGACAGACCAGCACCACAGAAGGAGTCTGATGATCGGTTGTGGCTAACCGTGAAACAGCGCTGTAACTCCAGCTGTCCACTTAACGTGGTAAGGAATGTAAGGTTATTCATTCAAAACAAAATAAAGAAATTGACGGAAAACAAAAATTAAAACCAGGAAAAATTGTGTGGTATCACATAAAAAACAATTAATTGTAGATTTTCATCCACCATATCGGTAGGTAAGGTATATATAAAGATTTTTTTTTTATTGATTTTTTTTTTATTTGTTTTTATACCCTATTCTAAGGGTATATTAATTTTGACGCATAGTTTGTAACATACCTTAATATTGCTCGTAGACCCCTAAAAGTTACTATATTTATGATCAGCATCGATAGTAATGTCGATCTAGCCATGTCCGTCCGTCCGTCGGCAAAAATTGGGCCTTTAAACTGGACCTAGAGAGCTGAAATTTTAACCATATACTCTCTAGGGTCCCGAAATAATCAAGTTTACGAATTTTTGAAATCCACCCACAGACACGCCCACAAACTCAAAAAAACAAAATTTTGGAAAAAATCGAATTTTGAGCTACAAAGCTGAAATTTTATATATATGATCTATGACTCCTAAAACTGCTCGGGATAAAAAAATTTCAAAATCCGCCCACTGACACGCCCACTGACACGCCCACAAATAAATAAAACATTTTTTTTGAAAATCCAAAGTTTGAGCTAGGGAGCTGAAATTTATAATATATACTCTCTAGGGTCCCTTTATTCTCATGTGTTATTTTTTTTTAAATCCGCCTACTGACACGCCCACAATTAAATAAAACAATTTTATTGAAACACCCAAGTTTGAGGTAGGGAGCGTTTTTTTTGATAAAATCCTTTAAATGTTATATAACAAAATATGAAGAGCGTTCTTAACAATTCAACCATACTTAGACTTTTGTCACGCCCACTTATGAGAGATAGGAATAAGAATAGGGTATCCAACAGCTCGCCCAAGCGGACTGTAGCCCGTCCCTATGTTTTTTTTTTTTTTAATTTAAATACATTCTTTAGTTAAAAAAAAACTAGTGACGAATGTATTATATGGGGCAAATTTTATACAAATTTCAAAAAAATAAAGGTTGTAGGGTGTAGAATATAGAAACCAAAAGGAAAAGTAAAAAGCAAAAGCAAGAAAAAAATAAAAGAGAGGAAAGGGTTAGATACAATTAGATGCAAGATTACAGCAAAATAACTAATTATGTAACCCAAATAATTAAATTATTGATCTGTTCGAAATCAAAACTAAGAAACCACGTTTTAACTTTTTTATAGAATGAGGAGGGACTATAAGTACTCCTTAATTCAGGAGACAACTTATTAGAAAGCCTAGGTGCTACCGAAGAATACAAATTTAGGAACTGATAAGTAAAATAGCTTGGAACTACAGCAAGCCTCTTCTTACTACTTCGATTTATTTATTTATTAATTTCATCTTACAAGTTCGACTTATTTTAGATTACTTTACAATAATAGGTATGAATACGGCAGTTTTTATAAATTACTTAAAATTACGGATTTACAATGCTCCCTACGCATATTGAAATCAATTAGGTTTTTGTATTTATTATAATTAACGCAAGCTGTAGTGATAGGATCATTCTGACCGTAATTAGTTCTGTGTCTAGGTGGCATAAAGAAAAGATGATCCCTAGGTCGAAGAACACGAGAAGGAGCATAAACATTAAATAAAGACAGTAGAAACGAGCAATCAATGTGGCCAGTTAAGACGCCATTAGCAAACATTGCGGAATAATATATCCTTCTTTTAAAAAGAGGTTTCAAGTTTATTAAAGAACATCTATCATCATAGGTTAGAAGATTATTGTTCCAGTCGAATTTACGTAGTGGATACCTAGTAAACCTTCTTTGAATTTTCTCTAGGCGAGATTCAGCATTGCGATAAAAAGGATTCCAAACAATACAGCAGTATTCTAATATCGAACGGGTCAAGGCATTATACAAAGTTTTAAGAGTATATGGATCACTAAAATCTTTAGAGTTTCGAAAAATGAACCCTAGCATTTGATTAGCTCTGCCAACTATGTAGTCTATATGCAAAGAAAAGTTTAGTTCAGTGTCAAAGATGACTCCTAAACCCTACTCATTGGCGTGTTTAGTATTTTATAATTAAATAATATAGGGAATTTTTTCCTACTAAACGTGAGAGCCGAACATTTTCTTATATTGAAATAAAGGCCATTAAGAACGCACCAATCATTTAAACTGTTTAAGTCATATTGCAACGCTAATACATCTGACATACAGTTTATTGTTTTGTAGATCTTTAGATCATCTGCGTACAAAAGACATTTCGAGCTTGATACGAAAGAGGGTAAATCGTTGATAAAAAGAAGGAATAGAAGAGGACCAATATGACTTCCTTGGGGAACACCTGAAAAATTTCGAATTTCATTCGACCACGCGGATCCAATTTTAACAAATTGTTTGCGGTTGGCCAAGTAACTGCCAATCCATTTTAATATATTAGAATGAAATCCAAAAAGATTAAGCTTTTTTAAAAGAACATTGTGCTGAACACGATCGAAGGCTTTAGAAAAATCAGTATACACGCAATCTACTTGAAGACGTTTTTCAATATTTTCAAGACAGTAATTAGTAAAAATTACCAAGTTTGTAGAGGTTGATCTACCACTTACAAACCCGTGCTGAAATTCGGAAATATAATTGCGAACAAATGAGTACAACCTTTTTTTACCAGCTGAATCGAATATTTTAGGAAACAGCTGCAGTTTCGCGATAGGCCTATAGTTTTCGATTTGATCCAGATTTGATAATTGGAGTTATGAGTGAATACTTCCAACAGTCAAGAAACTCGCCAGTAGTTTAAGATAAATTAAATATAATCCTTAGTGGATCAACTATGTTATATCTGCAATTTTTAAATAACAATGGTGGAAAATTATCAGGTGCAACACTAACACTCGAATCAAGTAATGACAATTCAGAGAGGATTTCATCATTCGTTAAGGAAATAAAACTAAGATTTGTTATATGATCAGTTTGATCCGAGAAACAGCAATTAATTTCTTCACTAACGAAATTCGACTGAAAAAATTTGGCAAACATGTTACATATTTCGTTTACACTGTCACTTGAAATTCCGTTCAGTGACAAACAAGAAGGTATTCCTAAAGATTTCCGTTTAGTATTTAAAAACGACCAGAAAGATTTAGAATCACGTTTTATGTTAGTTTCAATGGTTGCAACATAGTTCTTGTAGACGAACTTCTTTAAAAAATCGTATTCTTTTTTCAAACGCCAAAACTCATGACGCAGAGATGGATCGTTTTTACTTTGTTTACACACCTTATACGTATAATTCTTCAATCTAGACAAACTCTTATTAAACCATGCAGGTTTATTAGATCTTCTTACCTGTTTTGTTGGTACAAACATAGAAATCGCGCGTTCCAGTACATTTTTAAATTCCAAAAACGCATTATTTAAATTACAAGTGTGAATGATATTTTCCCATTCAACGCCATTAAGAAAATTATTCATAGCATTATAATCTGCTTTTAAAAAATCAAGTTTTGCATTTTCCTTAAATTGATCAGCTAACAGTGGATTCAATACCGACAGATTAAATGAAATTAGGAATGCATTGTGGTGAATGCTGTTATCAAGTAATGGAAAATCGGTCTCAGTGACCGTAGCTTCGAGCTCTTCACTAAGAAAAACTAAATCTAATACATTACTTCGTAGTTCATATACAGTAGACTATTGGTTTAAGAGATTACCGCTCCTTAAAAAGAATACTTTAAGAACTTTGTAAAAGTAAAGATGTTTTAAGGGGAGAATGCCAGAATTAATAAAAAGCGGAAAGCTATTCTCACGACTTCTTTTACTCCACATAATTCTTAGAATATGCTTTTGAGCCACTATCAGAAGTTGCAAATTATAGTTGAAGTTGCCACCCCAATAAACTAATCCGTATTGCATCTTAGATTGGACTAGACCGTAGTAGACTGTTTCAAGCAGATTTCTGGAGCAGAATCGTCTCAGGTGATACAACATATAAGTAGCCGTTGATAGGTAATTTTTAAGCAGCGCGGTGTGCATATTCCAGTTCATTTTGTTGTCAATGACTAGGCCAAGGTATTTAAAATGCTAAACCTTACCAATCTTGAAACACCTTATCGAGCAAGCCACGGCAACGTTGAATGAGCACACATTATTGGATGAACGACAGGTTTCAGAGCTTAAGCAGATATTTTCACAGTCGCGACTGTGAAAGACAAAATCTGCAGAATCAAGATCAAAAGACGGAAGATTAAAAAACATTAGCTTGGTTTTATCACTAGCTTGTGGATCGAGAACCAGTGCCTTAGGATTTCAAGATCATGGTTAATATCGGCGATTCAGTCTAAAATGAACAAATTGGAATACACAATTGCAATATCATCTGCAAAACCAGTTTGTTTACCCCTCAATGGTAGATCAAAAATAGAATTTATAAATATGAGATATATCACTGGCCCAAGAACTGAGCCTTGGTGTACGCCAGTGAGAATATCACGGCATTCACTATAGAAGCTCGTACGGTTCATATCAAAAGCATCAAAGACATCTTGAGGAAACACTATGTAATTGCCAAAGTTGAAATTCAAAGTTTTATATATAGCAGAGAATCAAGGAACAGATTCTGGAGTGCCGTGGGGTAAATCGACAGAAACTGGCTCCATTGCTAAGCTTGTAGTAGGTCTTGTGCTTGAACGTCCGGAGCAAAAGATATAAAGTTACGCCAAGCTCAATAGAATTGGTTAATGTACCAGCAAAAGAAGCATACCAATAATCATTGGGTGTAGCCGCTTGTGACTAAACCATGTATCCTCTTTATCAAACCTTGATGGACAAAAAATATTAGCTAACTGAAAACCGTTAACATCCAATTAATACAAACAAATAATAAGAAAAACCTCGCTGATTTTATGTGGTTCGGTTGAATACACGCTCATATCCCATTGCCTTTTCATTGATTATCCTGGCAATCAAATCAGCTAAAATGGCTTAAATGTCAAAAGCACACACAAAAGTACCAAGCATGATTTTCCTCTTTTTTTGCCACCAAATCCCAATGAAACTTTCTACACTCCATTTTGCGGTCCTTATGGCTTTCGGGAACAGGGCGGTGATGAACGAAAGAGAGCAATACGACAGCAAATAACACGACTAAAATGCTGAAACTCATGATTGCGGTTGATTTTTTGATTGCATGCCAAGGCATATACCCTGAACTTGGCATTTGATTATCGGGCTGGTAAAAGTTGAATGTTGAGAGGAGACTTGTCCCCCCAACAGTTTGCGGAACATATAAATAATATCGATCGATAAAATGCAATTTAAGGAGTATTACTACGAACGAACGTTTCCATCGTACAATAGATGAAGTCTACGAGGATATCTATGAATTTCTTCCTTCATTCAAACCCCCACCAGCAAAATCAACGACAACAGCTTGAGCTATAAAATATTATGTTTGCTACTATACTCTAAGCTCCAAGGGAATATTTTCAATAGGTGAGTCATGTTATTCTAGCGCTCATCGTCGTTGTCGTCGTCGTCGTCTTTCTCGTCGTTAGTTGGTGTGGATTCTAGGAGCACAGGGCGTTGTAGTTGTACATTATGTCGACGTTAGGCATTAGGAGATACAAATCAGTGTTCTATAATATGTCGCATGTAGCTGAAGGCTTCTATCTTCTATGCTTAGATCGAAACGTTATGTTTCCAGGCAACCATAGATGTGTTTGTTTCTAGTTTAATTAGAGTTTTAAAATTTCATTTAACACTTCCAGAGGAGCATGGACTAATAAATGAAATAATTGAGTTAAAGTGCTGATTGTGTTGTGGAAAGCCACTCTGACGAGATGACAGGGTAGACGCATAATACAATATTTATAAATTTTTGTTTTCTTTTTTTGCACAAGCAGAAAAACTGAAAAGGTTACCTACAGACAAGGCATTGTGAATGTGTGCGATTTGTTTGCCAAGTAGAATATTGCTCGTTTACCTTCATAGTTATGCGCAATAGATATAAAATCTGTAACTTTTGAAGCTTTAATTTTCCGGCAGATATAGAGTATGTATGTACCTACAGGTATATACATGCAAAGGTTCCGATAAGCAAACAATTGTATGACATTTCGAGGTTAACCCCGGGACAGTTCAGATTTAGGTCTCCCTACTTCTTGTAGGTATATACAGGGTTCGTTTTTATATTCCAGGCCGAATGCTTTTTGAATAATTTACAAATAAACACAATATTATTTAACTTATTTTTTATTGATTGTTATATGAGATTGTACATTAAATAAAAAGTCGGTGAAGTAGCCACCATTGTCTGCGGGGCAATTGCGAGCCCTTTCAAGAATATTTGCCATAATATTCTCGTAGATTGCTGGTGTTATTTTGGCAGTTTTCATTCAATCTATTTTTAAGCTATTGCCTTTTTGCACTCACAGTAGCAAATGAGGTTGATATCTGCACTGATGGCTCTAAGACGGGGGAGGGAACGGGTTCTGGCATTTTTTCTGTTGATCCAGACCTGAGAGAGTCTTTACGACTCCCGGACACAAGCAGTGTCTTCCAATCGGAAGTTCTGGCTGTTCTAATGACAGAGATAGATAGGTAGAGATAGTGCAGATGGGAGATAGTGCCGATGGGATCAATGTCGGGAAGGGATATCGCTACCTACATTAACAGTCAGGCGACACTTAAGCAACTAGAATCTGTTTTTTTTTTTTTTTATTTTTTTTTTTACAATAAACACGCGCTAAAGGGGTTGGGACCCTTATAATGTATTAGCTAGACAGCGCGGGCGTTAAGGAAATTAGGGTGAGAAGAAAAGGAGAGATGCCGATGCACGTTGGTTTTGAATGTTTTTAGTTTATAATGTGAAGGAAAAACAATGCGTGGAAGAGTGTTACACATTCGTGTTATACAGCTGAGGAAAGATTCTTTGAACTTCACTGTACGTCCGAACACAGACTTGAGGGTGAACTGATGAGCATTCCTTACATGACGGGTATTGCGGTTGAAATGTTCAAGGGGAGGAATGCAACTGGCTATTTCGTTTGAGCACTTATGGTGGAAATAACGATAAAATAACGAAAGGCAGGAGACATTACGACGATGACTAAGAGAGTCAATCGATCTCGCGATGTCTCGGTCGCCAATGAGTTTTATCGTGCGTTGTTGGATCCTGTCAAGTAACTCCAAATAAGTTAGTGGTGTACCGGACCAGATATGAGCGTTGTACTCGAGTTTCGGGCGAATGAACGCCTTATAAATTGTAGCCAGATCAGAAGGGGTGAAATATTTCTTACAACGTTTAAGGAAGCCTAGACATTTCGCTGCATTCTTGGCGACACCGAATATGTGGTCATTCCAACGAAGGTTGTCATTAACACACATACCGAGAATGGAAAGTCTTTCGGTTTTAGCGATGCAAGTGCCATTCATAGATAATGGCAGTGTGTGTGGGTTTTGCTTTAAAGACAGGAGACAGCATTGTGTTTTGGAAGCATTAAATTCCACTCTATTGGTTGAACCCCAATGAGTTATGCGGAAATGTTAAGATCGGAATTAAATGAGCTTAACATACGTTGCCGTTCCAGTTCCACACCCGACGATGAGGGGGGTGACCCAAGAAACGATTTTGAGAATCTGAGGGTACTGTCATCAGCAAAGGAATGGATTGGATTAGAAGTAACAGACAGGAGATCATTTATAAAAATGAGAAAGAGAGTTGGAGACAGAACAGAGCCTTGGGGACACCAGCATTTATTTGGTGAGTTGCAGACTTGAAACCGTCCAAAATAACTTGAATTAAACGGTCTGAAAGGTAATTTCTAATCCATTGAAGAAGATTATCATTGATCCCAAATGCACGCATTTTCGAAAAGAGAGCTTGATGCCAAACTCTGTCGAATGCCTTTGAAATATCAAGCGCAACAATCTTACTTTCACCACCTTGATGAAGAGATTGGTTCCACTTTTCGTTTAGATATGTCATCAAATCACCAGTGGACCTGTTGCTGCGAAAACCATACTGCCGGCCATTAAGAAGTTTTCGCGATTCAAGATATATCATTAGCTGACGGTTTATCAGCGTTTCCATGGCCTTAAAAAGAAGGGACGTAAGTGCAATTGGTCGGTAGGAGGAGGGAGAATAAGATTCGCCTTTTTAGGTACATGCTGGGCAAATGCTGTTTTCCATCTTCCCGGGTATAAGTGAATGTTCGCGTTTCTGTGATCCAAGAGTTTTTAGCTACATCCAGAACAGTATGTCCAGTCATAGATTTGAGTCTTCTACGTTTGTATGTATGTAGAACAATTTATTCAAAAATAGCTGTAAACCTTAACAAACTCTTTTCAATTTTCTTTTCCATTCACAAAAAACATAGATACGTATCTTTGCAAAAAGTGTAAATATTCAATTCATAAGAGATAACGGACCCATTTCTTCCTCCCCATCGGTTATAATCCAGCCACCTGATATAGAAAAGCCCTAAAGCATTCTTTTCGTACCAAAAACAAAAGAAGTATCTTTATTCAAGTGGAAAATATCCCACATGGCCATCAAATAACCCCGTCATGCATTTCGTTTATAATCGAGTGTTTTATCTTTCAAGTACACACCAACATTATCGAAGGGAGTCTTCGCGTGCCAACCCTATGGAAAAAGTTTTGTTTTATTTTCTGGAGCAAAGGGGAGGCAAAACAAAACTTCAGTAGCCACTAACACCCACATCCAAATCTCCCCTCGCGTAGTTCAACCACAAAAACATGTCTGCATCGTTGTTTTTCATCTTTTAATTTGATTCTACACGGCTGCACCCATGGTAGACTAGAGCAAACCAAACATACCGCATGAAGATACTCCTCACGCCTCACCATAAGAAAAAAAAACAACCACAAACTTAAATTTTACGTTCATATGAACTGGTTATCCGCATGCCTCAGTCCTTTGTCTCTATCGCAGGACCTTTGGGGTCAGCAAAAGTTTCATTTTTTACAGGTTACATTCTGTGACCAAAATATCTTTAAATAGTTGGGACGAAAGCAAAAAAAAAATGTTGGCTGCATTTGGGAGTGGCGCATGGGACTCGCTTCCTGAAAATAATATAAAGTCCCTAAACAGATCCCTTGTCGTGACTTTACTCGAGTTAAATTTATTTCATAGTGGAACAAATTCAACAAGGGTATACCTAGACCTACGTGCAAATGTATCGTTTCTTTTAAGGTTACTGCAGTGGTAAATCTTGTTGAAGTTGTTTTTGAAGATTTTTTTAGATCTCAGTCGGAAACATAAGTCAAGCGGCAAATGTTTGCATATTTTTCGAAAAAAAAAGAAATAAATTCCACAACGCACAAAATAACATTAGAGAGTACAAAATGCATCATACATATAGACGCATAGTGGTAGAGCATAATGCTCTCTTTAACAGGTGTATAGTGTTTTGTGAGTGTTCGCTGACTTGTGTTACAGCAAAACAAAACATTTTTTAAACTTTTCCCATCTGTTTGAGGAAAACGAAAAAAATAAAAACAGTCATTCACTGTAATATGAATATTAGACATTATAGTATGTAGTAGCAGTAGGTAGCAGCAGCAATAGCTGAAGGTCTAAATAGTAAAACGTTATGTATATTTTTACATGAACCAATGAGTATCTAGAACGTACGTACTCGCCATTTGCACATGGGGTGGAAAGAGTAGGTAATCATTTCTCCGTTTACAAAATATTCAACAAATTTGCTTGTGCATTTAGTTTAAATTATTCAACCCAAAGAAGGAAACTGGTATATAGAGTTGCAGACATTGTTGAATGACAAATGTGGCTTCAACACATTAGTTAGAAGCTGAAAAGTTTGAAATTTTGAAATCAAAGTAAATTTAAGTTATGTGAGCAAAGGAACGACTCGAAAGGAGCTTCGTGAGTTTGACCGAGGGTGGAAGCATATTTAAATTAAATCCCGTTTTGTTTAACGCCATACGTTATAGACTCAAAGCAACCATGGGCCTGACAAACATGTCAATATTGTTTTATGACTTTTGAAAGCGTATGAGCGAAAAAAGAAATATGGTTCACCCAAATAAAGGCATTTGTAGCAGGTCTAAATGGATCTGTGCCTCTGTGGTGCGAGGCAGAAATTACGTTCACTTTCAAAATGGAAAATACGAGTATGCTCTGCTTTAAAAAGTACTTCTTTCTTCTCTTTAACGACGAGGTTATGATCTAGAATAAAGGGATCATTACCCATTCACTTCACTGCTTTCGTACTGGTTCGCCGGCGTTCACTTGCCTCGCTGGTAAACTGCTTGCCTTCTGTGAGGTGATGATTATATGGATATTTGGAAAATAAAACGTGAAATGCAATACTTTCATTTAATTTGCTTTACCATTTATTAATATGTCTTCTGATGGCTTAACCAAATTATTTTTAATCCAAACATTTATTATTTAATTCAGACAATTTATTTCTTACGTTTAAACAATTTATTGCCTATTCCAACCACACTCGTCGGGAACTTAGAGCCGGCTAACGATAGCGAGGCGGTCGTCTGTATACCGGAACGCGTGGTTGGTGCAAGGTCACTTGCCCCATTGTCTTTTGTCCTTTGCCCGACGCTCGACGAAGACTCTTCCTCAAGGTCGTCGGCTCGGGAAAACCTTACTCTCCTCCGAGTGTTCCTACTTAGATCATTTTCTGAACTCACTAGAGCTGCTGGCTTCAGTTGGTCAACGCTAATTTGTACCGGTTTTCCTTTTACCAGGACTATAAAGTATTTATTGCTTCGCCCTAATACCTTGTAGGGTTCGTCGAAGGGCTGTTGCAACGCTGCCCTCACGGTGTCGTTACGGATGAAAACGTATTCGCACGACATAAGCTCTTCGTATATAAATGTTTTTCTCGCGGCATGATTTGCAGCTGGTTTCGGGCGAATCTCATCGAAATAAAGCCTTAGACGTGCTGCAAATTCCGTCTGCGGAATGGCGGTGCTTGGCTGTAGGAAGTCGTGTGGTAGCCTTAGGTGCTTCCCGAAAACCAGCTCCGCAGGCGAGGCCCGTAGGTCTTCTCGGCGAGTTGTGCGTAACCCCAATAGAATCAACGGTAAGGTCCTTGACCACTATGGGTTTTGATGGCACATTATAGCAGATTTCAATGCCCTGTGCCACCTCTCAACCATTCCGTTAGATTGCGGGTGGTAGGCAGTCGTGCGGTTTCTTTTGAATCCCAATACCTTGCCTAACTCCCTAAACAGCTGAGACTCAAACCGTCTCCCCTGGTCTGTGATGATGGTGGAGGGTACACCAAAATGTGGTATGAACTCGCGACAGATTGCTTCCGCTACCGTCTCTGTCGTTATGTCCGCTAAGGGAATGGCTTCAGGCCAACGTGTGTAACGGTCTATTAGCGTTAAGCAATATCTAAAGTTTTCGGAGGTAGGCATTGGACCAATTATATCCATGTGGATAGTTTCAAATCTGTTCCCAGTTTCTGGAAATTCACCTACGGGATTGACGACATGCCGATGGACCTTAGAACGTTGACACGGGATACAGGCCTTTTCCTAATCTCTGACGTCTGTGTTCATTGATGGCCAGAAGTACTTGTGTCTTGTTTGATTGACGGTAGCACGAATACCCGGATGGCACAGGTTATGTACACTGTCGAACATCGTTTTACGAAAGCGCACGGGGATGTATGGGCGTGCCTTGCCGGTGGATACTTCGCAGTACATTTGTATTTTGGAGTCAGCAACGGGGAACATTTTTATTTTCACAGACCTATTGCTGTCTTGTAAACGCTTGAGTTCCTGATCCGTTTCTTGCTCAACTGCAAACTCCGTGTAATCTACACTTTCTGGAATGGCTATTTCGTACATTCTCGACAAAGTATCTGCTACGACATTTTTCTCCCCTTGCACGTACCGGATATCGGAGGTGTATTGCGCAATCAGATCGAGATGCCGGAGTTGTCTTGGGGATGCTTTCTCTGGCCTTTGGTGGAGAGCATATACCAGCGGTTTGTGATTCGTGTACCTATAGGGTGAATGCTCTTCACTCCAATAAATGCCGAAAGTGACGGATGGATGTGTATGCCGCCGGCGGTTCCCAGTCGTACGCACTGTATCTTTTCTGTGTCTCCGTCAGCTTGACTGAAAAGAAACTCAAATGTTGCCGACTACCCTCGACTCTCAGTTGGACCACTGCACCGATAGCAGAGTCCGAAGCATCGACCACTAATGCCATTTCGGCGTTTGGGGAAGGAAACGCTAGAACTTTGCATACCTCGAAAGCGTTTATGGACTCCGGTGGCCAGTCTATTTTACGTCAAACGATTTGCGCGGCCATTATTCTGAACAACGAGATACGCGTTCGGTGGATTGCATTTCTCCGTGGCTGCGTCCGTTGAGGGTGTCGCCACAGATATAACTTCTAAGAGGGAAGTTGAAGAACGCAGAGTAGAAGCAATACGCACACGATTCCAATACCCTGGAGAGGAGCAGAGTGGAGTGGCTGTTTCAGTCGAATCCCAGTTCTGGTTCGATTTTTCTGCTCGGCGAGTAGATAATAAACCGAGGGTGACTGCTTCAGTCCAAACCCCCAGTATCTTATCCCTAAGTGCTGAATGAAGTGACTGTTTCAGTCGAACCTCACGCAGTCCTCTTTCTTTGGCAGGAGTACATGGCGGAAAGGTTAGTGTGTTGGCCTACTAATCAAAAGGAACCAACGACCATACCACGTCGAGTTAATCGGTTCTCATCAGATCATCGCAATTAAACGACGTTGGGCGCGGTGAGTACGTAGATGGGGGACCGTTTGAGAATAACCGCGTGTCGTTGGCCAGTCCCATCTACAGAGTTGAGGTAGATAATACATACGTGGTATCACAATGGACTTAAATTGGTCTAAGTGTGCCGGCCTCTGCCGACAGCCACATAAACCTAACCTAACCTAATCAAAAGGTCTTAGTTTCAAATCCCGCTGAGGATAAGTAACATACCCACCTCTTGCGAATGTCTGACAAACATTCAAAAGTATCAATAATTCATCAATAAAGCATCTTAAGTTTGCCTTTCGGATTCGGCTTTGAATTGTAGGTCCCTTCCACTTCGCAAAGAAAGTGGTTGGAGAAGCTAGGTTTTAGGCCCTGTATAGGCCTAATATTTATTTTTTACAGGTTGGTATGACTGAGATCAGTTGAATGCCGGCCTGTTGCTCGAAATTCCTGGTGAGGGTCCGGTGTGTGGCTACTATGGCTGCATATCTTAAGGAGTGACTAGTGCGGTCGCGCACCACATGATTCCATGTGTTAGGATCTGAGTGGATCTGAATGGGGATCCGATAAGAACCAGACTATCCACGAACTGCAACAAACCAGCTTGGACGGGGCACAACCGTCTTTAAAATAGGTGCTCGGAGGAGGAGAAATGGTCAGGAATTCTGTTCGCCAAAGTTCGTCAACACTGCTCAAGGGTTGCTTCTTGTGGATGACGAAAAAAATAATATACAGGTGGTAACGGGATATAAGAAGTACCCGGCATTACTGTCGAAGAAGCCGAGAAAGCGGTCAAGGATTCCAAAAAACGAAAAGGGGCTGGGCCGGACGAGATATCCTCAGAGTTCTGAAAAAAGATGGGAGACATCGGGCCCAAATGGCTCATGATTCTCATCTGCGATCCAATGTCTAAGCACAGTGGAGGCAATGTTATCTTCTTCCGTTGTATAATGGAAAAGGTAATATGAGAGATTGTGAGAATTACCGTTCTATCAAGCTGAGGAGGGGGTATTAGATGGCCAATTGCGGAAAGTAATACGGCTGTCTAATGACCAGTGCAGGTTTCTTTCAATGATGGAATAACATCGTGATTTCTTAAAGGATTTGTGTATGGTGTTGGTTGATTTTGAAAAGGTCTTTGATAGACAACCATTTGTTATCTGTCACTAAGACAAGGAAGAATTCCAGAAGCCTGCGTACAGATGCTCATGGACATGAATGAGGGAGTGAAGACAGGAGTAAGATGCTCCACTGGAGTCACCGACGAGTCTAAAGTCGCTTGATACTTATTAGAGTCCTTGATTATCTGCTTGAAGGAAAAGTGACGGACTCCAGTTTTTCTTTGCTGATGATGAAGCCATAATAAGCGAGGATCAAACATCCCTGCAACGAGAACTTGATGTATGGGTGAACGTTTATGAAGGGAATGGTTATCGTATTATTCCGAAAAAAACATAATGTGCTGTGGATGGAAGAGTGATTCCTTTGTGGTCAATAGCGAAGTAACATGTAAGAACAACATGAAACATAGTGTAAGCGTAGGTGGGTGAAATCTTGTATGACTGAAAAATGCCCCTAAGCAAAAAATAAGGCTCTACACCGCAGTCGTGCATCCGGCGCTCACATGCGGTTCACAATGTTGGACATCGTACAAAAAGTATGAAGGCAAATTAACGGCTTCGCATGACAACAGGATTAACAAGGACTGATCAAATAAGAAGTTCCAAGATTCAAGAAAGCGTTTACGTTCAAAAGAGATATCATACGAACCCTGTCAAAACAATATCAATTAACTTTTCTATACAATCGTGAAATAGGCAGGCCTTAAAACTCCTGGATCACACAAATTTCGAAACACCAGCATTTGATCCCCTATTGACGAAGTGATTCGAATTCGGGATGCCTATTGTTATTTTTGTAGTCTATAGTCTAGATCATAACCTCGTCGTTTAAGAGAAACAAGAACAACTATTATAGGTGTGAACTTCCTCAAAAGTCTTATTAACCTTCAAACAACACACTGGGGTATGAGATACCCCACATAGATTTCAAAAGTGTGCAGGTTGCGTTAAATTTTTTTCCTAAGCATGCCATACCTAACCTATGTATATTGAATTTTAAACTCTCTGCAGTAGCAGGCGAGGGTGTTAAGTTCTTAGATTTTTTAACGTGTTTAGTCGTGCTTGGAAGGTTCAGCTTGGGTATCATATACCCCAGTGTAGAGTGCGTGTTAGTATTTTTTGGAATTTGTGAATACATTATTTTAGTAAAACGTTTTCTATTTTAGTTATTTTGGACTAAAAATTAATAAAACAAGGGTGAGGTTTGTTCATCCATAAAGGAAGTTACTGTAGATGACAATACTCATTATAGTTTAACAGCAAAATGGCTTTTCTTCGAGACGAATCCATTGAAAGGCTTTTCCTTGATGCTGAAGAGATGAAGCCAAAAATGAACCAGCTACGAATCTTGAAAATCAACATTAAAAACTGTGTAACTTCTGTAATCGGAAAAAAGCTGAAAACGTGACATGCCGACTTAACGTGTGCGAGGATCATCACTGATCACTCACTGCAATGCAGTGAAAAAAAATTTAATTTTTGTGTTTAAAAAAGCAAACATTTATCCCACTGTTAAAACAATACATTGGAGTAAACATTGAAGAAAGAGTATTGGAAAGCGTAATGCGACAGTTTTTTAAACTATTATTTTAAACTTATTTGTGAATTTGACAGATTTTAGTTGACAACTATCTATATATTAACTTTTTTTGTAACCTAATTTGGAAATTATTTTTTTTAAATATTTTTATAATTTATGTTATTCATCGTATTGAATTTTGTTTTGATGAAATAGAAATATGATTTAAAAAAATATATACATATATACCTATATATATAAAATTACATCTTTTTATACCCTATTCTAAGGCTATATTAATTTTGACGCATAGTTTGTAACATACCTTAATATTGCCCGTAGACCCCTAAAAGTTACTATATTTATGATCAGCATCGATAGTAATGTTGATCTAGCCATGTCCGTCCGTCCGTCGGCAAAAATTTGGCCTTTAAACTGGACCTAGAGAGCTGAAATTTTAGCCATATACTCTCTAGGGTCCCGAAATAATCAAGTTTACGAATTTTTGAAATCCGTCCACAGACACGCCCACAAACTCAAAAAAACAAAATTTTGGAAAAAATCTAATTTTGAGCTAGAAAGCTTACATTTTTTATATATGATCTATGACTGCTAAAACTGCTCGGGATAAAAAAAATTCAAAATCCGCCCACTGACACGCCCACAAATAAATAAAATAAATTTTTTAATCCCCAATTCTAAGGGTATATTAATTTTTGAAAAACCAATTATATGTAGAGCGTTATTAACAATTCAACCATACTTAGACTTTTGTCACGCCCACTTATGAGGGATAGGAATAAGAATGGGGTATCCAATAGTTCGCCCAAGCGGACTGTAGCCCGTCCCTATGGATTTTAATACTTTTGGGGTGGGGTAAATGATACTCCAGTGTGAGGAGCGCGTTAGAAAAAATATGTTTGAGGACGAAAGGTTAAGTATAGAGCAATGAACATTACCACCAATAGATGTTTATCCATTTTAGAAGTAGTACATCGTCATCAACAAGGTGTGGATTCAGCACTAAAGAGGATGCAGAAGTCCTAGTAATCGCCACAGTGTCAGTCATGGACACGGACCAACTCTTATGTAATTACTGTCATTCAAAATACTTAGCACAAGGAATGGTATCTGCCCTTCACTAGAACTTATACATAACAATTGTCTAAGTTAAACAACGTACACATGTCATTCTCAAAGGAAGTAAACCGTATCAAGGCATAACACTTGACCATACCCCTGATTGGAAATCCCACTTAGAAAATACCTTAAATAAAGCAACTTCTGATTTATGGAACTGGTTCGGATTATTTGTCAGGAAGTAGGACCTACGTTCAAAAATTATTTGCTGTGCCTACCTCACTATTGTCATGCCAATTATCGCATATTCTTCCTCATAAGGAAATGTTAACCAAACCTCTTAACCAAAAACTGCTGCAAATAATACCAAACCTGGAATGCTAATTATTACAGGTTAATTCCAAACCCATCTAAATCGTTACATAAAGGCTCATGAAACTATTACGCAACCCTTCAGTTCAAGTAATGGAATTTATGTCCTCAAAACGCGACGTCTATCGACAGAACAAAAAACCAATTTCTCATAGCTGTGGGCCAAATGCCTCGCTCTCTAAATAGTACACGGAAGGTTCAAGAATATCAACCTGCACGTAGGGCACACGTACGGACATCCGTTAGACTGAAAACACCCCGGATCAGGCAAAATGTTTTTTGTTTTATTTCATAGAAAACTGTTTTTTTCTATTTCAACACACATCAACTGAATAATGATGTAAAACAAAAAACTGATTTCACTTTTCTCTTTTACGTTTGGTGTGTGTTAGAAAAAAAACCAAACCTAGTTTGCGACTTGTTTTTAGTGTTGTTCAACATGTGGTCCGATTCCGACGACGAAGTTGTGCCAATTTTGTTTATTTTTATTGAAGTTTGGGAGAGATGGAAGCACACAAAACAATAACTTCTCTGCGTCTACGTCCTTTTCTTACGAAATCTCAAATAACTAAAATGCCAGTGTAAAAATAACAACAACAACGAAATTTTGTTTTTGGAAAACAACAGTTCAGCTTTCGACAACGAAGCATGTTTTTCTGTGCCGCCTTTGTTTTTTGTTTCGCTAGAAGCAACTGTGCAAGTGTGCAATAATCGACAATGACGCTGGTTTGATTTTTTTTTTTCATTCGATGTATGCTGGCCTTCCCCAGCACGCCTGGCTCCGGCCTAGATGCATTATTGAACCTCCCGCCCCTTGATGTTTACATCATGGGTTGCACAATCAAAGCTATCTCACGTTTAAGAAGAGGTGGCTTTTGGTATAATTCGCACTGGAGTTTTGATGAACTTGCGCGCGACGGTTGTTATTCGACTCCTGTCTTATGGATATGCCGTCCGATGCAATGACACCGGAACTTCGGCTGAAGCGCAAATACGAAGTCGACTTTCCTCGTGTTCAGGACTCTTCCAAACAGAGACTTATGCTATCCTAATGGCCATGGACTGTGTTGCGAGGAACATGTGGAGAGGGCGAAGTATCTGCGTCTGTAGCGACAGTCAGGCTTCGCTTAAAGCCTTATTCAACCCCTTAACCACCTCCAAAATAATTCGTGAATGCAAGATCTCTCTGAATTCGGTCGAAAGGCTGAGTTCACCTAGACTTGTCTGGGTCGCGGGTCATAACGGGATAACGAGAAATAAGAACTCCGATGAACTTGTTAGGCAGTGCTCAGAGGAGGACTTCTCACGACCTGAACCAGCGATATGTCTGCCTGCGTCCTCGGTCAGGGCTTGCATTGACGGTTACGTTTCATATGAACACGCATGAATCTCCAGGGTGTAGACAGACTAAGCAAATTCTCCCCGACGTCATTCATGTTGTCTCTCAACAGAGAAGACTGCAGACAGACTACTGGCGATCTTACGGGCCATTGTGCTTTTGCCAAACACCTTAAGGTGCTAGGCCTAAGCGATACCACCAATTGCGAAGCCTGTGGGGAAATCGATGACACTGCGGAACATTTCCTCTGTTATTGTCCTGCTTTTGCTCGTATCAGGTGGCAGGTATTTGATGCGGATATGGTGAGCGCTGTAAACCTCAGCTCCTCAAAATGTGGTGTGTCTGCCTGTTAGTACAATGAACCAGTATTGAGTCTGAGTACTCCAGTTAGAAAGTCTCGCACCCCCACAAAATAAAATATTGTTGAGGTACCCACTTAAGGGATCTGGAAAGAGACTATGCCCACATATATTTTTTCTGTAATAAAGCAGAAAATCCTGGTAATAACGTTAATATAACAATTTTTGTTCAACCTGTTCGAAAACTGGGGATGTTCCGGAACAGGCGACTCTGCCCTACACCTACCCTACATATCGCACATGTAGTACAAAAGTGTCACAACTCAAAAATCTTCGTTTTTCAATAGAGTCGAAAAACCGTTTTACGACGATAGAAACTGTAAATTTACTATTTAATCAACTTTTATAGGGGGAAACACACTAATAATCAACTTTACATAACAACCAGTCTAGAAGAATTACTTTTACCATAGAAATTCACGTTTTTTGAATTATGACATTTTTCGTAATTGTATTATTCGTACAATGTATTATTTTGAGTTCAGCTAAAGTGGTAAATTTGTTTTTGAGTTGTGACGATTTTGATGTATTTATTTCTAAATAGTTAAGTTTTTTTCATGACTTCGGTTTTAGTTTAGATTATTATTATAATTCTACGGACTATCTTAAACCAAAATGAAGTAAAATGATCAGTACTATATTCAGGGCCCCTGTTCTCTAACTTATCACTCGCGAAACTATGTGAAAAACGATGGATTCGAAATAAATTTATAAATTTCATTTGGTTTTGTTCCGAATCCTTTAGTTTATCACCTAGTTATTGCGAGTGGTTAGTTACAGAACAAAGGCCCTGTACTAGATCCTTAACTCACCTTTTCTTGACCCTTTCTTCTCTTTCGGACACCATTCTTAATATCAGGATCGACTATGGGATGATTTCCATTTTTTCCACGCAAATCACTTGCAAGAAAACCTGATTCATTAATTTTTTGAAGCACTGTTCAAATTGTTTTGCAAACTCTAATTCGATTAGAATCTATCTCAAAATAGAATGCTGAGTTCAAACTTCTATAATTGTTTGTTGTTGAATAACGGTATTTTGGTTTGATTTGCGTAATGTGCCTGGCCATAAATTCTCTCTGTTTTTGGAGATCAGCAAGTTCCCAGTAGTTTTCAAAGATAGTTTGTCTTTCTGTCTCATTTATTTTTGTCCACACGGACCTATTTTTCTTGCATTAAATCGTTTTTTAGTCTTTGAAGACGACACATAAGATTTTCCAGAATTTCTCAAAAGCTTTACTTTTTTTGCCGGCCCAATTAAGAGGATTCTTGTTTCATTTCCGTCCTTTAAATTTTTGTTCGGTGCTGTCAAGAGAACTGGTAAAAGAATTGTTTTGAAAATGAGGATCTGCGTCCGAATCGTCAAAATCGCTTTCATTACTATGTATTGGGGAAACTGTGTAATTTTTCTGTTTGGCCTAAATAAGACGAATTTGTGTTGGGACTTCTGTGTTTTGCGAAATTTTATAGAAATTGTTTAGAGCATTTCTTGATGTGGTTGGCATTTCATCGAAATCTTGAGTTGTCACATTGTCATTGTCATTGTTAAGAATTTCGAAAGTTCTACTTTCCGAAATTTGGATTAATGTTTCGTTTGTGGAGCTTGCTGTATTATAAAGGAACAAATCTTTTAAATTCCTTGTTTCAGGAGTGATCAAGGGTGTTGAGAAGCTAAGAACATCTTCAGTGGTCCTCAAACTAATAAAGTCTGTTTGCTCGTTTTGAAACGAATCGAAAAAAGTTGAAAAATTTGTTACTGGGTGTTCTTTTTTGGTTGCTAACTGCACCATCAATCTTGAACGACTCATCGAATTTATTATAAATACCTACTAAAAAATAGCACCGGTTAAAAAAAGTAAAACTGCAGAATAAAACTACGTTTTCTAAAGGTTTAAGTTACAATAAGACCGAATCTGGACTCAGAATCATTCGATCACAACAGGAATTTTAAATTATTCTCTCGATAAAATCATAAAAAATTGTTTTCTGAATCTAGCTCAGTTATAAAACGTTAAAAGAGTTTATATTCAGCGATTGAAAACGTTTAATTTCAGATTTTTATACGAAAAAATATCGAAGTGATAGAAAATTTCTAAATTCAGATTTTAGGTCAGCATGGCAAAATGACAGCTTTTTTTATCTAGTGTAGGTACTTTATTCATCTAAAGTGTCATAACTCGAAAAAAAACATGAAAAAATGTATGAATAAGGGCTTTGTTTCGATTTTAAGTATATACTTGTAAAGTATCTGCCATAACAAGCAAAAGATTTTATAAGAAATTGAAAGAATTTGATATTAAATTGAGCTTTAAAAACATAAAACTTTATTTAAACAAAAAAACTGTATTAACTCTAAATTACAACTTTTCATTTTTCTAAAGTGTATTATCTCTAATAATACAAATGGTTTCAACTTACCTTAAACAACTTAAACGTCACAACTCAAATTAGAACAAATACTTTTTCTCATATAAAGCAGCAAAAAAGCGCTAACTCAAAATAAACCCCTTAATTAATTTAACTGACTTGACACAACTCAAATTAAGACACTTTTAATATTTATTGAACAACTGTTCCGCAGCAGGATCACGACACAACTAAAAATTATGTCATTTTTGATTTAAATTTAAAAATCTATAACGACATTTTACCTTCTGGAGAAAAAACTATTCAAATTTAGTCAATGGCAATAGATAGATAGGTCCGGGATAATTTCAAATATTTTTTTGTATGTAAAACTAAAAAAATGTGTTTTTTTAGTTGTGACACTTTTGTAATATACATGTGCGATATATTTATTTATTTTTATGAATACAAGACAAACAAAACGTTTTTATTAAAAAGATATATATTTTTTAATACCTTTTCAAAAGCGCCCAAATCAATCTCTTCCAATTTCAGAAATTATCATATTGTGCTACGTCATAACAGTTGGTTGGACAAATTATGCGAAAATATGAAAAGACTTGTTTTGAATAAATTAATGAGTTGAACTGCATAATTGTAAGTCGTTGGCCTCAAACTTTCCATTCAATCACTTCATCCCGCAGTGGTTGATTCCTTTGTTAACCGCAAAATACGCTTCCGAAGCAAGGACAAAACCAAAATAAACAAACAAGAAATAAATTCTTTACAGTGTGCATTGCAAATAATCTACCTGTGCAGACTTAAGCCATCCAGCGAACCAACTTAACACACGACAGGTGGTAAGCTAACATAAATCAGGTAAATTTTCGTTACCTTTTGCACCTGCTGTTAAATCAGACATGAAACAAAGAATGCCCTCCCTAAAAGTGATGGAAAAGCAAAGAAAGAAAAATCAACAAAAAAACGATTTCGAAACGACATGTGTTACGCACCTTCGTCACATCGCAAAAGATTCGCGGGACTGTACTGTACACTGTGTATATTGAACTCATGAGACTATATGAAAGGAAGGCACTCTATGCCCAGCGTTGCTCCTGTTTTTTGCGAACCAGGTAAGCTTCATTACCAACAACACGGTGGTATCATCCTCGTTGGATGTTCGTCAATTTCTACATTCAAACACAATCAAACTGAAGTTTCAAGCAAATGTTATCTATATTTAGATTCTGTGAAACGAAAGTACATATTGAATTTCACTTTGAAGTGCGTGAGGGCATTTATTTTTGATATAACAAAGATGATGTCTTTCTTCGAGAGAATCACTCCATTGGATTTGTTGGTATGGGTACCAACAAAACCATAACATGATGAGATTTCAAGGACGTGGGTGCGCAGCTGGATGACAGTTTTATGATGAAACATGTAGGTATCTTAATTCAGAATATATGGATAGGACAACTATGCAAAACCAACTCCGGTTAGGTAACTAAGTTATGTTCGAAATGTACACCAGAAACAAAATACTGATACTAGTTTGCTTTCGCCCAGAAGGGGATTGTATAAGGTATACATTACTTTCTATGATTGAAGCAAATTCACTTAATGCCTTGCACATATGGCATATCTACCAAGTACCAAAAACAGTTGCATGGACAAGCAGACCCTTTTCAAGTGGCTCTTAAAAATACTTTGTTTGTCCTAATTGAAATGCAATAAAGTGGTACTCAATTTTATGAGTCCAGACAAGCAAAAGCAAGTCAAAATTATTTTTAAAAATTAATTTGAGAGGATGCAATAAAAGGAGTGGAGTGGAACTTGAAATAATTAAAAACATTTTATTGTTTTATTATGGTCTTATGTAGGTACATAGGTAACTTCGCCTTATAAAGACGCCTAATTTGGACTTTTAGAGAATGAGAAAATATGAAGGAGCAATTGCTTATTTCCTTAATGCTTGCGAGGTACGGCCGGCCGAAAGTAAAAAAATCACCGAAGAGTTCCCAATCACAAGTCGCTTTTCACAAAAGATCGATTAGAAGAATTATGGCCAGCAGTCTTGCATTTTTGTTTACAACACAAATTATTGCATTTGCAGCATGTATCCAAAGCAGCCCTGTTGTGAGCTGTGTTATCGACAGCTATCACCAGTATTGTTGGAACAATGTTTTTCTTATTTGACGTGTAAATTCGAGCACTCCTGTGAAATCATTTCTCAAAGAAACGCGCTTACAGTAGGTGCACCACAAAGAGAGCGTCATTATTCCTTGAATGAGAAGTGACATTAATCTGTTTTTTTCGGGGTGCGAGACTTTCTACACTGGAGCACTCAGACTCAATACTGGTCCATTGTACTACCAGGAAGACACACCACATTTTACTGTGAGAATTTCCTAAGAAAGACTAGATGGCGCTTCAATGATTAGGAGCTTAGGTTTACAGCACTCACCATATCCGCACCAAATACCTGCCACCTGATAAGAGCAAAATCAGGACAATCACAAAGCAAATGTTCCGCAGTGTCGTTGCTTTCTGCACAGGCTTCGCAGCTGGTAGGTGTCGCTTAGGCCTAGCACCTTAAGGTGTAAGGAGAGTCTAAATGTAAATAAAACGAAGTATATACTATTAAAAATATGTGATCCCATTTCAGTTTATATGGATGATTGCGGAATTGAATGTGTTGAGAACATTAAGTACCTAGGGAATGTGAGACACTGATCTTAGCTTAGCTTAAATCAGGCAAAGTATATCTGCGCAAAAATTTCTTAAATATCGTTTTTATACCCTATTCTAGGGGTATATTAATTTTGACGCATAGTTTGTAACATACCTTAATATTGCCCGTAGACCCCTAAAAGTTACTATATTTATGATCAGCATCGATAGTAATGTCGATCTAGCCATGTCCGTCCGTCCGTCCGTCCGTCCGTCCGTCCGTCCGTCCGTCCGTCCGTCCGTCGGCAAAAATTAGGCCTTTAAACTGGACCTAGAGAGCTGAAATTTTAACCATATACTCTCTAGGGTCCCGAAATAATCAAGTTTAAGAATTTTTGAAATCCGCCCACAGACACGCCCACAAACTCAAAAAAACAAAATTTTGGAAAAAATCGAATTTTGAGCTAGAGAGCTGAAATTTTTTATATATGATCTATGGCCCATAAAACTGATTGGGACATAAAATTTTCAAAATCCGCCCACTGACACGCCCACAATTAAATAAAACAAATTTTGGGAAAAATTGAATTTTGAGCTAGAAAGCTGAAATTTTTTATATATGATCTTTGGCCCATAAAACTGCTTGGGACATAAAATTTTCAAAATCCGCCCACTGACACGCCCACAATTAAATAAAATATTTTTTTTGAAAAACCAAAATTTGAGCTAGGGAGCTGAAATTTTTAATATATACTCTCTAGGGGCCCTTTATGCTCATGTGTAAATATTTTCAAAATCCGCCTACTGACACGCCCACAATTATTTTTATTTTATTTTTGAAAGTCCAAAGTTTGAGCTAGGGAGCTGAAATTTATAGTATATACTCTCTCCTTTATGCTCATACTTAAATTTTTTTTAAATCCGCCTACTGACACGCCCACAATTAAATAAAACAATTTTATTGAAAAACCAAAGTTTGAGCTAGGGAGCGTTTTTATTTACAAAAGCTTAGTTTTTTCGATAAAATCCTTTAAATTTTTGTCACGCCCACTTATGAGATATAGGAATAAGAATAGGGTATCCAACAGTTCGCCCAAGCGGACTGTAGCCCGCCCCTATGTTTTTAAAACGTGTTAGACCTGTTTTAACTATGGGAAATGCGATTATGCTGTACAATGTCTTATAATCTTATATGGATGACAAAATCAAATAAAACGGAGTATTCAGCTACCACAAAACAAAGCGATGCGATCGATCCTTAAGTGCAGCCGATATATCCCAATACAACAAATGCTAGAAGCATTAAAATAGATGAATATTGAGCAACAACTTACCTACAATCCAATGATATTTATATTCAAAATGAAATACGGAATGCTACCATCATATTTAGAAGACGACATTAAAATGGTTTCTGATGTACAGCCGTACAACTTGAGAAACAACGAAACCTCAGACCTATCCGGTGCAACAGAAGCAGTACCAGGGATTCATTGATATATGCAGGACTGAACTTCTTCAACAAACTACCAAATGAGTTAAAGACGGAATCAAGGTTTTTATTTTTTAAAAGAAAACTTAACGAATTTCTGAAAAGCAATATTGCTTATTTACGAGTACCTTGTGAAATTTGTTAGAGTCAAACATATAAAAAAAAACATAGACGCCTACAGTCCGCTTGGGCGAACTGTTGGATACCCTATTCTTATTCATATCCTCCATAAGTGGCCGTGACAAAAGTCTAAGAATGGTTGAATTGTTAAGAACGCTCTTTATATTTAGTTATATACTCGTAACATTTAAAGGATTTAATCGAAGCTCAAACTTTGGTTTTTCAATAAAATTGTTTTATTTAATTGACTGCGTGTCAGTAAATGGATATTAAAAAAATTTCAACATAAGTATAAAGGGCACATTGAGAGTCTATATTATAAATTTTAGCTCCCTAGCTCAAACTTTGGTTTTTCAAAAAAAAGTTTTTTTTTTTAAATTGTTTACACATGAGCATAAAGCGATCCTAGAGAGTATATATTATAAATTTCAGTTTCCTAGCTCAAATTTTGACTTTTTAGTAAAATTGTTTTATTTAATTGGGGCGTGTCAGTGGGAGGATTTTAAAAAAATTATCTCCCGAGCAGTTTTAGGAGCCAAAGATCGTATATAATTTTAGCTTTCTGGCTCAAAATTCGATTTTTTCGAGAAATTTGTTTTTTTGAGTTTGTGGGCGTGTCTGTGGGCGGACTTCAAAAATTCTTAAACATGTTTATTTCGGGACCTCAGAGTATATGGTTAAAATGTCAGCTCTCTAGGTTCAGTTTAAAGGCCTAATTTTTGCCGACGGACGGACGGACATAGTTAAATCGACATTACTATCGATGCTGATCATAAATATAGTAACTTTTAGGGGTCTACGGGCAATATTAAGGTATGTTACAAATTATGTGTCAAATATATATATTAATATAGTCTTAGAGGGTATAAAAAGGAAGAAAAGTGTAAATTTATTTGTTAAAAAGTTCAAGGAACCAAAACATTATTATTATTATTAGAAAGTGCAGACGCAAAGAAAAAGATAAATACTCTATGTAAGTTTATTCATAGATAAATAGAGTCTTGTTCGCAAGAAAAAACGTATTTTTAGACTTCAGTTCTGCCAGACAGAAGAAAAAAAGTCGCCAAATAATCAATGTAGACCAAAAAAGGCATTTTTAGAAAGCTCGTCTCGAACTAAGAGGTGACGAATTGCTAAGATCGTTGAAGTCGATGAAGATTTTGCTTGTGTTTGAAGCATTGCCAGTCTACAGACAATCTCCAAGTAAAACAATTTAATTCAAATGATTCTTTGAAACAAAATTATCAAAACATCAGTACCAAGTTATCAGGAACTTGGTAAACCAAAAGACTGAAGTTGACATTTTTCCAAGCTATGTATGCCAAGGTTCTTTAACCGAAACAAGAATGTTAGCCAGAGCTTGAAACAATAAAAATTTCCGATTCATCGACCGAAGTTAACGTTCATGAACTCTTTAATCATACTGCCCAACGAATTGTAGAATACCAACGAGAAATTTTTGAAAATAGGGAGACTTTGGCAAGTTGTTTTGCTATTAATGCACAATCTTTCCAGAAATATACGCAAGATACAGCTCGTAAAATTGTTGCAGAATACCCTTGGTACCCATTGCCAGCTTCAGTACAGAAAGTTCTTATTCAGGGAGGACAAATTGTGAAAAACGTCATATTGTCTATAGGCCAATTTACTGAAGAGGCGGCAGAGGCGATAAACAAAGATAGACAATTTTTCCGATCGAACAACACACGAAAAATATCTAGGCTGCCAACAACCACTGATTTATTGAATAGATTACTTCGCACCTCAGACCCTTTGCTTTCTACAGAAAGAAATTTGAAAAAAACACAAAAATCGGCATTTTCTAAAGATTTTTTGTATTTGTTACTTACATACTTATAACATAATTGTTAATAAAATTAAATAATATTTAAAATAAATCACTTTTTTAACGGTTTTATTTTCTATCATTTAAAATAAAATTTTGAGTTTTGACCGCGCTTACAAATGAAACCACTATGGGGCGCTCGGTGTAGGGGCCGGTGTCTACTCGGAATCACTAAAAATATCAATATCCTACCGCCTGCCGGATTTTGCCAGCGTTTTCCAGGCGGAACTACTGGATATCCGAGAGGCCTGCACGCAACTAGGGCGTGACAAAACGTACAAACAAAACATTGCTATTCTCATAGATAGCCATCGAAGCTATTGACTCGGCTACCATATCCTCCAAACTGGTGCAGGAGTGCCGGAACGAGCTTGCCCGACTGGGCGAACGTTTCAGGGTTACACTACTCTGGGTTCCAGGGAATAGTAACAGCATATAAAAACGAGCGTGCACATGAGCTGGCCAGGCAGGGCTCAGCTCTAGACGACTCACTAGCGGCAAGGGTTCACATTCCGCTAGGTGCGGTTAAGACACAAATACACTCATACTTCCTGCAGAAAGCAAATCTTCAACGGAGAAGGTTAACTAACTGCATCATATCAGGGAATATATGGCCTACTTATGACAAAAGAAGAACAAACGATCTTCTAGACAGAACCTGCCCCGATGTCGCCAGAATTACGGCGATAATCACGGGGCATTGGCCAATTGGAGACCATGCGGCCTAAATAGGTATCCCATTTAACCTGCTCTGCCAAAGTTGCGGGAATGCAAATGAAAGAGAAACTCTCTTCCATTTCCTCTGCGGATGTCCGGCACTAGCAAGAGCCAGACTGCGGGCACTGAATCAACCATTCTTCGACGACCTTAGCGATATATCGGGCAAAGGGATACAAGATCTTATCCGTTTTCTCAACTCCACAGGTTGGATATAGCTATACAACAAATCCTCAACAATCATTACAACATGGCCACATGGGTCACACGAGTCCTGGTAACAAAAAGCCACAACACAGTGCTACTTGGGTTCAGGCCGAAACGCTACCTCTACCTACCTGCCCATGAAGCGCTCACATATGGTTCACAATGTATGAGGGTAACGTAACGGCAGCATAAGTGAAGAGGCTTCGCATGACAGCAGGAGTAACAAAGCTGTATCGAATAAGAAGTTCGAAGATCCGAAAAAGCCTTTACATTAAATAATCCACTTAAACAATAATTAGCGCTACCGGCTCAATTTGTATAAGTTCTGTTTTTTTTTTTTTGAAACGTGTTACAGAAATGAACGATGGCAAGAACCAAGATCCCAACCAAAGCCAGCGACCATGCATTTTTGTTTGCATCCAAATTATTCTATGACTTGCAGCATGTATCCAAAGCATTCACATTTTATAAAAAGAAACAAGACAATAGATGTCCAAATGATAGATCCAAAGATTCCCGTCAAAAAGGTGAAAACAATCGCGAAAGATGTAAGAGAAGCAGATGCAAAAATGCGTATTACAAAAATTCAAGAGCAAAAGCATTTTATTGACCTTGTTGGCAAAGTAGTCCGAATATTTTTAAGGTTGATCTGGCAGAACCAACAGGCAGACCAGAGGGGATGCAGTTAGGTCATAGTTCATAGGTTAAAAAGGGGGATGCAATTTGCATACAGCACTAGGCACCAGAAGGGCCCATCGCGATCCCTAGGGAACCACTTAAAAAAAACTTCAATTGGAGAAAAACCTAAAAACCTAAAAAACTTTTCCTAGACAGAGCCCAATCCTCCTGCAGAACTTAACCAGCTTCCTATGGTCTATGCCGCTCAGCTCCCCTAGTTCCTCGAAGAAGTATTCCCCTAGAATCCTCCTACGATTCCGTGCTATACGCTCGCACTCACACAATATGTGGGTTATGTCTTCCTCGCCTTGTAGATCACCACAGAACCTGCACGTGTCCACATCCACCAGACCAAGTCGCCTAGCATGCTTTCTTAGAAGACAGTGCCCTGACATAATCCCAATTACTGTTCTAAGCTGTTCCCTGCTCAATTTTAGAATTTCCTTAGATCTTTTCTTATCCAAATGGGGCCAAAGGGCTCTAGGCACCCTATGTCCCACTATGTTCTGCCATCTGAGGTCAGCCATTTTTAAAATCTTTTCATTGATTTTTCCCTTAAAGACGCCCAGTGGTGGTTAATGTTCACACTTCCGCTGTTTTCCAGCTCCCCTCCCTTTCTTGCTAGCTCATCGGCTTGCTCATTTCCCTCTATACCGCTGTGTCCCGGTACCCAGCACAGTCTTACTCGATTCCGTCTACATACTGCTTTTAGCATTGTGCGACAGTTTCTGACTATCTCAGAGTTAATGGATGCAGTTAAGTAGGAGGATTATGAGCTCTCTAACTCGATGAGTTTCTGACTCTGGCAGCTTTAAGATTGTCGTTAATTGGAATGAATCCAGTGAGGAGGATCACTAAGGATCTCAAGCCCCTTCTCTCCTGATCGAGCAGACCAATGTTTGAACCTTAACCCGCTGAGATGAAATGTTGAAATATTCGGTATTCTGTCGAAGGAGAACCTCAGTCATATCACGCTTGTGAGCAGACGAGCAGCACTCTTTGGATGGTTGTGGACTCGTGGACAAACGAATGAGCTTATGAAGAGCATTTTTGGCAAATCCGTTCGCCTCAGAGGTTAGGGTGGCAGAATTACACCTTACCGACCGGTTAACAACTGAGCTTAATGAAGGCTTCCACAATTTTAGAAGCCATCGAAATAACCTAACGGTCTTTAATAGCTGATTGACTAGTAGCTGTACAAAGTAGAACCTTTTACCCTCAATCTTAAAATTATATATGCAGAAGTGAAAAGTCAGAGTATACGTTTTCAGGTCACACCTCACTGCTGCATTTCAGTCAATCTGGAAAAAGAATACGGAAATTTAAAATCGCTCCCCTCTGGTTCTCTCGTGAACGTCTGCAGTGCCAATCATCTTAGAATATGAACTGTCATCAGCAGCCTCTGAAGCCTGTCCTCCGTATTCAGTAAATAAATGTACAAATGTAGGCGGCTGGTATTTGTGTCAGAAATACAACTTCGCTCATACGAATTGTTTAAGATGCTACACACCAAGGGGCTTTTTTGCATTTGTTTGAAGCTCACTCCCTGCTTTTTTACTACACCATTAAATGTTAATTTCTAAAACATAAAAACAGCACATAATTTGTAACTGAAAAATGCATTTTAAACACTAAAAGTACATTTGTCCACTTCAAGAAGACAAATTGCATACCAAATGCTTCCCAGCTAAAGTCATTTTTCAACAAATCTCTCAAAGTTCACACAGTTACCAATTTGCCACCCAATCCACTTCCAACTAGCTCCGTAGTTCAATAAATCATCATTTTCAAGACAACAGCATATAATACAAATGAGCGCAATTCCACCCACTCAAACGCAGTTTTAACTAATGACAAAGTTCTGCATTAAACTTTAGCCAAGTTTTAATGTTCTTCCTGATGTTTCAGTGTATCCTTCCGTTCTCCCTTGCCCGGATTTATCAGGCCAATGCACTTCTGATGCAATCGCTCACCGATGAAAGCAGTACATTGAGCTCCTTTTGCACCTATTTTTATACAGCATATCTTTCGCCCTAATCGTAGTACCTACACTACACATACCGATTTTATTTGAGGGATTGTTCTGCAGTAAATACATTTTAGTGTGTCAGCTCACTTAAACCGTAAAGGAAAAATTCACAGTGAATGTTTTTCCTGTTTAATGCTTTTACGCTCATTAGGGCGAAAGGATGCCAGAGCAGTGGAAGTGAGGAGCAGAGTGGCGATGGCAGCTACAACAAAGTGCTTCCTTGCAAGTGAAAGGATCTCGAGACGACAAAAGGAAAATACAACAACAATAAATTCAGCACAAGTGTATAACCAAACAGGAGAGTACGATAGAAAAGGATGTTGATCTTATTTTGATTAATCTACACACTTTCTGTTCCATTAATTTTTGAGTGCGATTCTCGCCTTTAAGTAAGGCCACAATCCTCCCACCAGCACTTTCTTCATTCTCCACAAACTAAAGCAACTGAGGCATACGGCGCATAGGGGTTGCGGTTGGTATGTACATATAAATTTCTTGGAGTGCTAGCAAATGGACACGCAACCTATTCGTTTAATGTCCCATCGAATTGTACAGTGGCCATTGAAACACGCTCGAATTGCCTTTCTATTTCAGACGATGCACATTTTAAAAACAGGACTCCAGGCTATGCGCATGGAAAATGAATTCGTTAGATATCCTGATAAACACTCGTGTCAGTAACTAAAGATGTATTCTACAGGGTTGGCCGAATACGAACAACTTGGACAAATAAGACTTCATCGTTGAAAAGAATAGAAAAAATAGATAATTTTAACGCGTTGTTGTGTACTTTATGCATTCATAAGAATTGCAAAAAGAAAACATACGGAAAGGCTACACTCTACTTGGGCGAACTATTGGATACCCTATTCCTATTCCTATCCCTCATAAAGTGGGCGTGACAAAGATCTACGTGTAGGAGAATTCTCAAGAAGCATCTCCATGTTTTGTTATTTAACATTTAAACGATTTATTGAAAGCAAAAAGTTTTTTTGTAAAAAAAACGCCCCTTAAAAGTGGGCATGGCCGAAAAATTTAAATATAGGAATTGCTGAAAACGACTTTAACTACGTAGATACTTTGCGAATGATTTCTTCCATAAAACGGTTTCTTTTTTTAAACTGGGCCTGTCAGTGAGCGGATTTTAAAAATATTTCCAGATGGGCATTTAGGGGCACCGAGTTGACCAGAGCGCCTTCGTGTCGATGTTTCTGGACTCTCCACAACACTTGCAAGAATGCGTTCCACATTCGCTTCGATTCGGGCAGTGTGAGGTCTTCAACTGCAGTTCCTTGTTGACGAATCAGTGCCATAATCATGTGCGCAGAGGATGAATTTCGCACATTAAAATGACCCCGATAAGCTCTTTTGGTTAAAATAACCGATTGATTATTTTCAAAATAAAATTTAAATAGTTTTATCTCCTCCAAAGCGCTGTAGCTCATTTTAGTAAATCTCCCAAGTTTGTTTCATAAGTACCTTAAAAAAGTAAAGAAAAAAATCAAAAACAAAATAGTTATGTTTTTTTCAAATTAGGAAGTCACTTTTGGCCCACCCTGTATTCACTAAATACATAGCTTGAAATCCACTTAAAAAGAGTCCAAAGGAATTGTTTAAAACGACTTTATCTACACACTTTGCGAAGAACATGACTTTCACTCACAATGATTTCTTCAATAAAACGGTTTATTTTTAAATTGTGTCAGTAAGCGGGTTTTAAGAATCTTAACACACGACAATATATTGAAAATGTCAGCGTTCTAGCGCAAAACTCGATGTTTTCCATAAAAAAAAAATTGAGATTGTGGGCGTGTCAGTGGGCGGACTTTACAAATTCTTACACTTGACTTTTTCGTGCCCCTAGGCAGTATATGGTTGGTCTTGTTTGGCCTAGTTGTTCTTATTTGGCCCACCCTGTATTTAAAACGGCATAAATTCAGGGATTTCTATTTGCAGTATGTACTTATGTATTAGGTCTGTGATCGAAATAATCAATCATCGGGAAATAATGGTATCAACGTGACAGAGGAGACCGAATAAGCGTAGATAAATACAACCTGAATCCTTATGCCTTACAAAAAGGACAACTTTCCATCATAAATCAAATCGGATTTTTTTTTTACCCCAAACTGCCTCAATGTATACAATAATTGGTATTTTTGTGTGCCTATCTCTCAGAATAAAATTTATGTGATTGCTATCCGAACGAGTTCAGACTTCAGAGCTTGCATATGTACTTTTAGAACTTTACCTCGTTAGCCTTGGAATGGGTGTTCAACAAATATTGTACTTTTGCAAGTGGATTTGGTTTCTGCTGTTGATATTTTTTTAAATTAAATAGACAAAAAATACTGGTTTGCTATACATTAGATATTATAAGCTACAAAGAGGCATCTACAGCACACTGCAGATAAAGTGAACTAATATAAACCAGGCTTGTTCATATGAGTGAGATTGTTAACATTACCGAGCGCGCAAATTTAAAGCCATTCTATAGTACAGGTGGGTACTGTAAAATGTGTATACTGTAAAATGTTGTTTTTTATTATTTCATGTTGTTTTCTTATTTTTTGTCAAAGGATAAAAAAAACAAGTTCAGGGGCAACTTTTTAATTTTTATTTTATAATTTATCATAAACTTAACTCAATGTTTGTAAAAACAAAATCAAAATATTTCATTTAAAATCATTTTTTTTAGATAAATGTAGGTACATATTATTCAGGTAAGAAAGTTTTGAAAAGTAATTGGTCACTTTTCTTTGATTTTTAGTTAAATTTAAATCAATTTACACTGAATTTTCTTGCAACCGTTTGATAACTAAAAGATCTTTGTAGTCTACTTCATTACATCCTGCCCACTTCAGTTCCTTGTGCAATGAATGAACAGCATCTCGGGAAGACATCGAAAATGGATAACCGTTTTAACCAACAAAATGCACTTCCCATACTGACAAACCAATGAAACGAATGAAATTGCAACAGAATATTTACCCAACCTATGTAGAATGCAAAACGTAGAACGATGACAGATACAACGACTCAAACCAAACGGTAAATTTGCTCGAAATATTGTGCAGCAAATCGTGGTCTGGTTTATTCCTGTTTAACTGTGTTAAAATATCCGATCACTCTAAAGAGGCTTCCCAGTTCACTTCGTAGAGTAGGCTGTATAAAATGTTGTGTGTTCATTCTTTTGGATTGTTCACTAAACCAAGGTTCACTTTACCACGAGTGTACTGTAATTCATATTTGCGTACACTGTTTCGAAATGACAGAAATCGAAAAAAAACCTACAAATTGCTTGTAGTAATGATAACGAAGTTATGTTTTATGCAGTCATTCTGTCACGTATGATTGCTTTACTTTTAGATGAAACCAAGGATACCTTCTGTTTGTCTGGGATAAAGTCCCCTGAAGGCGGATGAATATTTTCTATATGAAAATGCGTAGCTATCTGCTTTGGATTTCCGGATGGGGTTTCAGAAAAGTATCCGACTATCCTTTGAATATCAAAACTGAAACAAGCTATGAGGAAGAACCCAAGGGTAGGTTGCAAAAGGGGTCATTCAGTTTTCTTATAATCAATGGCCTCAATTAGAATGTGTTTGTTAACATGTGGCTTATTGGGGGTTATTGCGCGGTAATGTACTGACCAAAATATGTGAATAAAATAGGACGTGCGTCCCTGAAAAGTACCCACTAAGTAGCAAGTATCCATTTACCACATCGGCACCGTGAGACCTTTAATCACAAGCTATTGGGGTGCGGAAGTTTGCATTTACTGTTGAAAATGGTTAGTATGGATTTCTGATGCAAAAGTTCAAGGTCGGAATCACTCAAAGTGCCTCATTTCAATTATACTCATGAATCGTTTGTGAAAATTGGCTACCGTACCAACCCTTTATTGATGAATAAAAATAAGAGAATAAAATTCATTCTTGGCAGGTGACGCAGCTCTTCGAAAGTATCGAAAGTGTAATGTTTAAATTGTATCTGGAAAACTTAAAAGCGTTGTGTGACTCTAGCTGTAATTGGGCTATCACATTTTAAAAGCTACCGTTTCGGCCCTTTCAGGCCATTTCCTCTGAGGAAACTCGAAAAAAGTTTGGCTGAGCCAGATATAACTGCAAAGCAGCCCTGCTCGTGTTAGGTAAAGTTCGCTTAAAGTGGCAGGCGGCAAAAACCGAAGTGTTATAAACTGTTATATCAATAAACAAATTTAAAACAAAATATTTTTGAAATCTGAGTTTTAATTTGTTTAAAATGGTGGTATGAGCAAAATGTATTTTCGTGCTGGTAAATCGCCCGCATTAAATTGTTTTACACAAAAGAGAAAAATAGCCTCACTGTTGATGTTTTCAAAAGTAATGGCGATATGGTTTTCTAAGCCGTTGTTCAACGGGTGACCTACTCAGCTATGAAACACATCTATGGACGGGTGAAATTGAACCGCAGGGAGAATGAAGCCATTTCAAAAGCTTTCCTTCGAGTCTGGAATTAAAAAATAAAATGACTCCTTACGAAATACTGCAAAAGCTCTGTGGCTGGGTGCAGAGTTTCCTTCAAGCACTATCAATTCAAGTTGTGGTCGATGGAGTGTCTTCGAATCAACGGCAAGAATCATTTCTTTCTTCAGTCTCGTATCTTATCCGTATCAATGACATTCTGCAGCCCACACAAATAAAACCCTTATACCTTCGAAATCGAACGACGGGCCTGGAAATGAAAGCACTGCCTATCTTAAAAAAATGCCAACAGATCATCTTTCTTAAATGAAAATTTTGATTACATGACATTTATTTAGGTACTATAGCAAAAAGAAATATTAAACATTGTTGTACCATTGCACAATATACATATATAAAGTTATGGTATATGCATTTATTTTTTATTATTATTTAATTTAACAACAATTATAATGCAATAAACATAATCTTTGTGCTATAAATGTGAATTTTACAAAAACATGATTTAAATTTATTTATTACTTAGCTCCAAGATTACGGAAAGTGAGAAGTAAATTTACATACGATATTATTCTTCATTACTTCCTGCTAAGTGCCGAAAGAGAGGGTCATGAAATCCATTCGTATCATAGAGCCGTCCTAAAATTAGTGGGGCTCGTTCCAGAGGCGTAAAGAAAAATTATCGTTCACAAACTTGTAATGTAACAAGTGGGAACATTAAACTTTGATAGCTTGTTGATTGCTAGAAGCTGAGTTTTTCATATATAAGTATTGGGATTATTTGCTCATTATAGTTTTATGTAGATACTCGAGTGTGCAATAGTCGAGGTGCTTATCAAATGAACATTCAAGAATATTGTTAGCATATGTCAAAAGATAATCACGTTTTAAACCATAGACACCACCCGTGAAGAAAAACCCTACAACTGCACCAAAGCTCTTCTATCCTTTTTCTCTATTCTTTCTAATAGTAAATATCACCTCAAAGCATGCATTGAAATACGCCATTTCTATGTGCTGCTTGCTGTTGAAAAAACAAAATGCTTGCGCTGTGTTCCTAGCACCCCTTATTGTGCTAGGAAGATTTACATAAGCGTAAGTAAATTATAATTATTAAAAAATAAATAGACATAACCTGCAATATTATTAAATGCAAACCTTATTTTACGCTTAGTAAGTGAATTGGGGACACAATAAATTACGCAACTGTACGTTATGAAAGGAATGAGGTAAGGCCCAAATATAATAGATGGACGAAGCTAATGTCATATTTGAACGAACCGTTCATTTCCGATCTATCAACTGTTAAAGTAACTCATAGTTAATTTTTAGCAACGACCGATTTTTCCAATGCTAAAAACTGGTTGTCAAAATTATGGACGTTAAATGTGAATGGGATCATATTTTCGGACGTAAGCAGAAGGAGCGAAACGGAACAATCCGCCTTTTTGGGCCCGCAATACAAATTCTTTATATTCGCTTAGTTTCTGACGGAGTCGCACTATATAGTTTGGCCGTAAGGATCTAACGAACGTCAATCTGGTGATTACTGAGGTGAAGTTTTGGGACAGGGACAGGTTCCTGATGCAGCTATAAACTTTCTCAATGACTGTATGCACATGATCATCCCATTGGAAACTTGTGTTGAAACTAACCCCAAGATTTATAACTTTTTCCAGAAACTCGATAGGGGCATTAACAAGATAGGTTGCGGGGAAGCTTCTTGCATTTACAGCACTTCTGTTAATGACTAGGTATTTCGTTTTGACCAGGTTCAGTTGTAAATTTTAAGACGATAAGTCAAGTAAGAAAGACTGCAATCCGCATCCCAGGCACATTTTCCAATATTAGTCTAATTTGTGCCCACGCTTCTACTGACGAAACGCAAGACCCTATCAAGGTGGAGTTCTATGACCTCCTGGACGGAGCCTAGGGTGCCTGTCCGAAGTATAAAGACAAGATCCTGCTCGGGGATTTCAACGCCAAAATCCGTAAGGAAAACATCTTTGACAGATTAGTCGGTGAGCGCAGCTTCCACGACACGACAACAGACCACGGCTTCCGACTAATTGACTTTGCAGCAGCCTGTAACACGGAGATAAATAGCACTAAGTTCCCAAAACTGCGTATTGACAAAACAACCTGGCGCTCTCCAGGCAAAAAATAAAATAAATATTAGGCATTAACGGCCCATACAGGGTCTAAAGCTAAGCTTCTTACCACTTCCTTGTGCGAAGTGAAAGGGACCTAGAATTTAAAGCCAAATCCGAACGGCGAACTTGACACAGAGCCCGTGGTATGATGATGAGTGCGCTCACCGGAAATCGGTGACACAACGTTCACATCTATCTAAGGATATCGGACCGGGAGAAGGGACGAGAAGAGCCTGCGTAGGAAGAAAACTGCATACGCAGTCCCCAGATCGAAGAGTCTCGTAATCAAAACAACATCCGGAGGTTTTATAAAATTCTAACCAAGTGGCTGCTGTCTTTAAGACCGGAATACAGACTCTTTGAAACAGAGAAGGAAACTAAGTCATCGAGCCACAGGGGATAGTAGATGTGTTTAAGCAGCAATTCCAGTAGCTATTAAATGGACATCACGCAGAGAGAGTTGTATGGTAAGAAGAGAACCCACGTCCAGTCAACGAAGAACCGGTTTCCCTACCCAATATTAAAGAGGTTAGCATAGCTGTAAAAAATCTAAAGAACAATAAGGCTGCCGGCTCTGATGGTTTACCAGCGTTTTCCTTAACTGTACGCCAGCTGTTACATGATATAATGACTGGATAGCATTTTCTTATTAATACTATACTTATAAGTCAATACAAAAAATAAATATGTACTTATAAATTTAACTTTAAACTAAACGATTCTGTAAATCGCTTAATTAAACTAATATACCGAAAATGCTGACCAAAGGCAATAATAAATATATTTTGACATAAGATCCCATAAGCACATAGCATTAAAAAAAATTATAGCTTTAAAATTAATGCATGCTTTATTACACAAAAGTCCACACGTTATTTATATATTCACTTAAATGCATACCTCCCGATTAGGGAGCTCAATAAAATTATTATTTTACTTGTTATTGCGGTTATCCAGTTTAAAAAGTGAATGCTGTAGCAAAAAATCATCGATTAATTTCCATTTAAAAAAACAAAACAAAATATTTTTAATACAATAAAAAGGTTAAGCTCAATCGCATTTGGCATTTACAACGAGATTCGCGTTAGCATTTCCTCCGAAAACCAAATATATAGCTACATATGCCGACATATTTCACTATATAATCCTGACATAAATGAATGCTCAACCACCAACGAAAATCGTTTTATTTTATCCGAACATTGCTGCATTTTTTTTTTACTTAGCGGAAATGGGAGGTAATAAATTTCCATACATCCAATTGTGTCCTTTAGCTCCTGCGGTAAGTATCTCAAATATCACACGAGGCAATTTATTGCTAAAACGAGCTTTACATTTAGTGACATTTGGTTTTGTGCACTGAAAAGTTCATCTAATCTTTTATCGTTGACAAATTCCGTGTGGCTTTGTGTGACAAGGTGGGGTGACAGAAATTTATTCCTTTTAATCATTTTAGTTTCACTGACAGACACGTTTGCATAGTTGCCTCACACATTGCAATTTCGAGTGAGATAAATGTCTTTTTTTTTCTTCTTAACAAGAGTGCTGGCGTTTTATAAAATCCATTCAAATGTCAATTTCCAAAGACATTTATTGGAAAAATCTGACAACAACTGATGTCGAACAAATTTAATAAACATTAAATTGTTACAAACTTTATTTGAAATTCCATTGCCGTATTTTTTGAATTGAAATAACAGCTGTTTCAACCCAAAAGACCCAATCACAATCAACGTCAATTTTAATTTATATCCGATAATATACGATAAATGGTAGGCGTGCTTTGTATTCCCAGCCATATGCTGTTTTGAAAACCCTACACCCCCTGTACCTACATGTATTGGTTCATCCTAGTTATTGGAATTGCTTTGCTCCCTCTTGTGACGTGTATTTATTTCCAATACACGTCAATTACACCAGACCCCGCAGATGTCCGTAAAGACATTTCGGCAAGTGAAAAAGCTCTAAATAGGGCAATTTCTTCGCGTCCGATTTTCGAAATAGGTGATGGTGTATGTTTGCCGATGACATTTTTTTTTGCCCTCACTCATTCAAGATTAAATTCTGTCAAGAGGAGGAATCGTGGGTCCTTAATTAAGAAGCATGGAAAAATTTAGTTTGGAATTTTCAGAAAGTGTCCTACCATAACATTGAACGCCTTAATTACTTATGCGTCAAGATCGAGGAGAAAGCACCTTTACTAATTTACATATAAATGAGCAATTCCTTATAAGAAATTCATGTTGTGCAGAAATATGCGGTGAAAATGAGTCAGGTAAATGCTTTTTATTAACAATGCTCAGCACAAAAAAAAAACAAATATACACAGAAACAAACGAACACAAAGAGAGATCCAGCAATGAAGCAGGGAGCATGTTGAGATTACCCGACCCTCGTTTTCCGCTTAAAAGACAATTCTTCACCGTTTGTTACATTTGAATGCACTAATATACATACATAATTTTGCTGTTGAAGTTCAGCAGACCTTTTCGTTGGTGGTTTGAAAAGTCCTCGTGCGCGACACAACGAGAACATTGAGTGTGTTGTCTAAGCCGCTGCTTTTGAATGAATAGCTTAATCCACTTGTACCGCATTATCTTAAGGGTTGACACTTAATTGTGTTTGCACAAAGCGACAGAAACAAAAGTATAACGGAAAACGCTAGGGACAAACGAGGAGTAAATGAAAAGCCAGAATAAGGAAAAATAAAACTATACCCGCAGTTATGAGTAACATGCCCCCCGGATCTTTGCCCTTTATCATTCTCATAATCATCACCGTCATCATTATAAGCACACCCTGCAATTGACATAGTAAACAGAGTGTGCCGAAAGATACGACTCACATCGACTTTTTTCATACTTTTGTAATGAGTTATGTTCGATTTACATGAGCCGTGTTTCTATGCACGCGGATGTAGGGATGGCATCAAAAAACACTTGGCAGCACACATGCACCTATGACATGCACCGTGACACAGCTGTAAGTTGTAGTTAAGAAATTTGTATTGAAAATCCTGAAATTGAAAAATATTTACTTCCGCCAATTGAAATTGATGCCAAGGATATTCTAAAATTATGAAAAACAATTTCACATTAACAGTTTTGCTAAATTCAATTACCTTTATAATGAAGTTTGAAAAAAAATAATAATAAAATCACGAACAAAATATTCGGCGGGATGTGTTAGTGGTCGGAGGGATGTCAAACTTTGACATTTCCTGAAAAATTCATCGCATCGGTTCATCAGAAACGAAGAAAATGGGTTTTGGAAGCACTCTTTATCCCCGCTAAGGTTAGCGTATATAGGATGAGTTGTTGTTGTATTTTACATGCAAATTTCAAATTATCCCTATATCCGCGTGCAAAGAAACACGGCTATGGTCACGCCAGCCAGCTATCACGCGAGTTGAGTGGGATGCTTAATACTATATAGTTGAGAGCCGGTAAGGAAGAGCACTACCTGACATACCTATACAAATGTTTTTGCTGTTTTTTTTTCGTGATAGGAATTATAGGACAAACGTATGAGCATGATCAATTTTCATATTTTCAAAGTGATTTTATTCATTTATTTATTTTTATTATTAGTTTTTTTTTTTTTTATATAATTTGCTTACGCTAAAGGGATTTTTTCTGTTGTTACAGTACCCTTATAATGCTAAGAACACAGTGTAAGCTACTTGGTATTAGAAAGAATAGAGAGATAGGAAAGAAGTGTTTGGGTGCAGTTGTAGGGTTTTTCTCCACGGGTGGTGTCTAAGTTACTTAGGGAGATTACGATTTCATGTATTCGGTATAAAGTAATGGACTTGGCCGGGATTCGAACGCACGACCTTCCATTCCGTAAGCGAATACACTACTACTGCACCATTGCCATTGCAACCCGCGTTGTAATGAGCATCGCTGCAAATAAGAAGTAAAGCACTTAAAAAGAGTACAGGTACAAGTATTAAATAAATTAAAGACAAATTTTTTGAAAATGTATGTAGAAAGAAAAAAAGAAATTTGTTAAAGAAAAGAAAGATGGAGATACAGAAGAATTTAAATTAAATATACACCGCGATTTAAGTTTGGTACAAAGTGGGAAAACACGCAGATGAAAATTGTCTATATTCGATTTGAGTCCTCACATCAAAGCTGTTTGAAAGATTGATTTTTAAGCATCTCAAACCAATCGTGGAATCAAGAAACCTAATCCCAAATCATCAGTTTGGCTTCCGAAGCAAACACTCCACAATAGAACAAGTTCACAGAATAACAAGTGAAATCGAAAGAGCAGTAGAAGAAAAAAAGTATGTTCTACAATCTTCTTAGGTGTAGTACAGGCTTTAGATAGAGTATGTCATGAAGGTCTACTCAATAACCTAAAAGTCTACCTGCCAGAACAGTACTTCCACCTAATAGAGTCTTATTTAACACCGCGTTACTTCCGTATAAAACAAAAAAAAATACTACCCTAAGCTAGCGCATATCGAAGCCGGAGTTCTTCAAGGAATTGTTTTCGGGCCTCTGTTATACCTCCTTTATACTAAGGACCTACATATAACACCGTACACCAAGACTGCAACCTTTGCCGATGACAGGGCAGTCTTAGCAGTGGGAGATATAACGCAAGAATCGACACAAATTAATTATCAACTGGATTGAAAAATGGAGTATAAAACTCAATTCGAACAAATATGTACATATTGATTCATCATATTCACAAATAAGTCTATCTCGCAATATAAGGAACTACAATACCAAATGCTAATACAGCGAAGTATCTAGGCATGACTCTAGACGCCAAGCTTTGTTGGAAGGAGCATATTAAAATCAAACGACTAGAATTAGACAATAAATGGCGAAAATTAGAATGGCTTTTAGGCAGGAAGTCGGGACTATCAATTAATAATAAAATTCTTTTATATAACCAGATCCTAAAAACAGTGTGGAACTATGGCGCCCAACTCTGGGGATGTGCCAGCCAGACCAATATTGCAGTCATCCAGCGGTTCCAGAATAAAGTCCTACGAAGTATTGTGAATGCTCCATGGTACATTAGAAACAGCGACCTCCATCGGGACCTAGGGATTCCTACTGTTCTTGAAGAGATCAACGCTAGGGCCAACGCAGACGAAAAGAGACTTCAGGAGCATACTCTACTAGATAATAGCAAGGCGACAACAGCGAGCGAAAGAGGCGCTCGGAGCGGATTTGACCTCCAACGCTTTGGATGGATTAAATCCCATCTTAGTTTGAACAGCTTGAACAAAAAACTGGCTGCGAGATGTCAAGCAGGTATGTGCAGATGGTTTTATAATTATACAACATTAGGCCGGGAGAAAGAAAGTTTGTAGTACAAATACTCTGGTTGTTGCCTCCGAATAATCTTGAAGAGCAAGATTCAGGACCAATATTTTAAAATGGCATCAGAGTTGCAACCAGGAATTTTGCGACGTTCTGTTGAAACGTGGTCATATCTCCGTAGATTGAAAACATACCGAGCAGTCGAATGAAGTGAGTTTTTTAGCTCAAGAAGAGAAATGTAATCGGAGTCAGCACAGAATTCACAACTATATGAGGTAATAAGTGATTTTACAAGTTTTAATTTAACTTCAACTGAAAGTGATTAGTGATGGTCCGCGCACTTCTGTGTACCTATGAAATCAGCGCTGCCATAAATGCGGATAAGTCTGCATTTTGCAGAGACTCATAGGTAGATTTTCAAGGCAAATTCACAGATTTTTTTATCCACATTCATAATTTAAAACCCAAAACCAAAAATGGATATGATTAAATTTTATTTATCTGAGAAACTGTGAACTGATGCTATTTAACATTACTTAATAAAACATATTTATAAAACTAAATAATTTTTTCCTGTGGGAGAAAACAATACAATAATGATGAACTTGCTTCTAACAAACTTGGGTTATCGAACATGCGAAATCTACATTGTAAATTTTTTTCTACATAATTGCAGATTTCATAAAATGATTTCATGGCAACACTGTATGAAATGGACACTTCTAGCATAGTGTTGAATGCTGCCATAATACCACGACTTTATGTTTGTTTTCAGTTTTGCTTATAGCGTTCATTTATTTATTTTTTCTTTTGTTTTATTTTTATTAATATACAATAATATACAATTAGATATAGTATCTTACAATTTAGTGATAAGCTTAAATTAGTTAACAAATCAACGAAAAGGGAATAAATTAAATCAATTAAAGTAATAATCGATTGTAATATAAATTTGGTCACTAATTGAATGTAACTTAACATTTTTATAATTTACTCCTGCTTTTATATTGTAAATTATATTTTCAGTGAGAAAGAAAGCCAACAACAAAAGCATTTCTTTAGTTGCTTACATCCAATCTGTCAAAGGGTCCGTAATAAAGTTATAGCTGTAGAATTTCGGTTTGATTTGCGATGTCACTCTTTCATTTTTATTAGCATTGACTGCATAGGCCCGTGTAGGGACGCGTTAAGAATATCACTAGAGCACACCCCGATAAGCAGCGCTTGTCGTAAAAGGCGACGAATGAGGAAAGTCACATCTGGGTAATTAAACATCCATGTGAGCCTAGCGACACAGTTAACATCTTAAAGCTGTCCCTCCAGTGAGCATGCAAATCCGTGGGTTGACACGACTGGAGAACACAAGTTTCGTAAAAGCAAGACCAAGCAAGTAATAAGAGGAGCATGTGCAGTACATGTCGAACTCGTTTAAACCAAAGCACTATGGAAATGTACGCTTACAGAAAACGCACTAACCCGCAAGGCACTACTTATCATGGGACTAATCCTGGGATGGGCAGAAATGCTCGGTTCAGAGCTATTCGGTTTTCGATAGATAGCAAAGTAATGCTTAGCTTAGGCGAATCCTTAGGGTCGCGAGTTGGAACGGGGGAAGTATCAGTGGTCGTAGATCCGAGCTTGAAGAGATGATGGAAAGAAGATTTCAAGGAACAAAATGGCGAATTAACGGAAATCGGGCGCGTTTCTTTGACGTTACGGAAAAAGCTTTCAAGGTGTTCTACTACGAAACAGGGTAGGCGGAATCGGTATCATCCTTGCGACAGAGCTACTTGGCAGCGTCTTGACCATTTCAAAGTGCAGTGATCGTTTGATGTTTCTCAAACTGGTGATGCAAGCTGATGTGTGGAATATTGTCAGTGCATTTGCTCCCACAGTTGGAGGCGAGCAGAGAGAAAAAGTTGCCTGGCTAGATTTTCACAACCTCATCAAGAACATGAAAAAAGAAGAACTTTTGTTTGTTGGCGGAGATTTGAACGAACATTTTCGGGATTTGTTAACGTGCTCCACTTATAATGGAAAAGAAAAAGGTCACCTCGAATTTAAATACAGACTTTGCAAGCAGCTCGCAAAAAGAAAATGCGCTCAAATTCAAGCAAAGAGTGCGGAGGGCCTGTATCCGGAGTTAGGGCCTGTCCACGAACTCCGACAAACCAGCTTGAACAGGAACAACCATTTTAAAAATTACCTCAGAGATCCGTTTTGGATGACGCTAAGACAACAGGGAGTTCTCCCAAATCTACGCACAGATGATCATGGATATGTATGAGGGAGTGAAGCCAAGAGTAAGATGCCCCACTGGTGTCACCGAGGAGTTTGCAATAAAAGTCGGTGTGCACCAGGGAAGTGTCTAAAGTCGCTTGATATTTGTTACAGCCCTTGATTATCTGCTTTTAGAAGAAGTAACGGATTCTAAAGTGCATCAGTTATTCATTGCTGACGATGGAGCTATCATTAGCTAAGATGTATTGGAGGAAGTTTTGGAGAGGAATAGGTACCATATTAGTCTGAAAAAATCAGAATACACGTTCAATGCCGAAGCAAGCTTGGACGGCATAAGGCATCGCGTAAGGTGGATGTAGTGGCGGGAAAACGCATCCATCTTCTGTGATCGAAAAATGTCCCCTAAGCTGAATGGATGGAATGCTCTACACCGCAGTTGTGCACCCGTCGGCCGTCGCGCACATACGGTTCACAATGTTGGACAGCGTACAAAAAGTATGAGTTCAAATTATTGGCAGCTGAAATGAAGATGCTTCGCATGACAGCAGAAGTAACAAAGATTGATCGAATAAGAAGTTCAAAGATCCGAGGAAGCCACCACGTCAAAGAACCAATCTCGAAAACAATGGTGCGTGACTGGCTCAGTTGGTACTGTCATGTTCAAAGGAGAGATCCTTCGACCCCTGTCAAAAAGGCAATATCAATCAACGTTCTAATACAAACGCGAAAGAGAGGCAGGCCTAAAAACCTCTGGGTCACACAAATGCAGCAACACCAGCATTCGATAGGCCTCAGTGACGAAGCGATTCAAAATCGGGGGGCCTGACGTTATTTTCTGCGGTAGAACGGGCGAATTCCTCAGACGGGCCAATAGGGATGCAGTGAAGTGGGAGGGTTATGATCTGTTTAATACTGATCACAGCTTCACCGCCATTAAAGGAGAAAGAAGAAGACTGACACAGTACTTAAATCACTGATATATACTTGTTAATAGTCGGACAGTAGTCAGTCATACTTGAGACATGATAAAACTAAATTGAAGCTGTCTTATATTCAATATACTTTAACAACTCCGTACAGGCTTTGATCCAGGCGGTCATATAGCTGCTCCTCGATCAAGATTTCAGAGTAGTCCGTTGGGGCATGTGTATATATGAGTCTGATGGTTTAAAATGTGCCTTGGAAGCGGATCCGAGCTGATCCCTAATCGGTTCTATTAGATTAATTTAATTCAAATAATTGCCAAATTCAGAAAACCATCCACATTTGACCTGATATTGGTCAATATGTTGCGGTACTACAACGCATCAAAGTTAGCAAACGTTAGGCAGGCATTTCCAACTACTGAACGAGCCAACAAACTTTTGTCGTAGTAAATGAATTTCCTGAGTAATTTCCTGTGTATTCCAATCTAGTTTTTCGCTTCACTCCATTTCCACCAAGGACAATATTTTGCTTGCAAAGACTGCCATGAATACTATTCGTAACTGCGAGTAAATATCTTTCAAATATTGAAGTATGTCCTGCACCTACAATCTGCGAGTTTTACTGAATGCATTTTCCATCTACAAATATTCAGATTAAAATCGTTAACAACTTCATTCAGTGTCATTCTATTTCCGCTGAATGAATTCCAAAAAAATATTTCAAAACACAGCTTCAGGATTCCTAAAATCAATCAGATTTCGATTTCAATTTATCACATTTTACTCACCGATTTACCGAGCGAATTTGAACAGAATATCAAAAGGAATCGCAAAAAAATGTTACATTAAAATTGCCCTCTATCGCTATATTATGGTTCCATGTTTTACCCCACTTGTTAAGAATATTCAAAAAAGTCAAGTGCACTCCGAATGTCGCTCATAAAAAAATAAAAAAGATTTCCATAATAATTCAATTTAAATTTTATTTATACAACTTCGTAAAAATTTGAAGGCCCACACTCGTTGTCCCTGCCATTGACTGTCGTAAGTTGCATGGGTCCTTTGCTTTTCCTTATTGTTTTGTAACTAAAGCTACATTCCCGTTCTCTCTAGTGGTTAAGGGGTTTTTTTTTTTGTTTTTTAGTTAGGGGAATCCTTAACCTTTAAGCTTTAACCACAAAAAAGAGAACATTACTTATTCCACTTAAATTACTGCTTAGCACGGCGAAAGTTTTATACTTTTCTTTCACTTTTCGTGAGAACACCATTATGAACAGGAGTCACTGACTGGATAACTTCAAATTAAAGTCATAAATTAATGACAAGGACCGAAAATTTCACGTTCATGGATGTATTTTTAGTACGCATACAAGTTCGCACTCGTAACACATAAGTACAAGCTAAAAGGAAGAATAATGAGAGACAATTTTGAACGTTTCCTGTTTAATAACGAGAAAAAATATTAAATCAACAGAAGCAAAAGAAGCAAAAAAACAACAACAATTGGAATATCCTTTCATGTGTTTACCCAGTTCAGAATATGAATGCATTAGTTCAACAACCAGAGCAATGGGTCTCGACGTTTTCAAAGAGGCCATTCACGGTGTGGTAATGTTGAGTACATACATTGAGGATACAGTGTGTAACGAATGTAGGTACTCGTATACAGTGCCACTCACCCACAGCAAAATTATAAAGTTTGTATGTCACGATGTTAAGTTCCGTCGTATATACAGGATAATTTAAGTTCAATAGAAAAAGTTAAAAATTTTAAAACAAAGGCTTTGTCGCTAATGAGTAAAGTTTTAGGGGATCAATGGGATAGTTGTCAGTTGTTTGTATGATAGATATCTATAGAACTAAAAACAGTTCGATAGAGAAGCATGCATAGGAGTTCAATAGTAGAGATATATGTATCATCACACATCGTACTAATACAAAGTTGGCTTGTAACGATGTTAACTTTAAACACTATCTTTATAATATATTCCCCGTAGTTTCAACATTATTTTAGTACTCGTTAGTGAGGTGAACCTTAGGTGTATGAGAATATCTGAAGTGAGCACCTAAAGCAGTATAATTTAAATAAAGTATTTAAGAGCGGCGGCAACATACTGATATAAAAGATATTAGTCTTAAAGTATTTTTAAATGGACCAACATATGGACCGAGAAATTATGGACTCCAATGACCGCCTGTGGATGACTTCCATCGATACAACATCACGTTTGATTTGAAACATATTTATAAACACTGAGCATGCTATCTTAGATAGCTCTAAGCTTCCAATTCTAATGAATAAGATACCCATCAACCAGATGGTCGAAACGCTAAAAAAACATAGGGACGGGCTACAGTCCGCTTGGGCGAACTGTTGGATACCCCATTCTTATTCATATCCCTCATAAGTGACAAAAGTCTAAGTATGGTTGAATTGTTAAGAACGCTCTACATATTTTGTTATATAACATTTAAAGGATTTTATCAAAAAAAACGCTCCCTAGCTCAAACTTGGGTGTTTCAATAAAATTGTTTTATTTAATTGTGGGCATGTCAATAGGCGGATTTAAAAAAAATTAACACATGAGAATAAAGGGCCCCTAGTGAGTATATATTATAAATTTCAGCTCCTTAGCTCAAACTTTGGATTTTCAAAAAAATTGTTTTATTTTTTGAAAATTTGTTATCCCGAGCAGTTTTAGGAGTCATACATCATATATAAAAAATTTCAGCTTTCTAGCTCAAATTTGATTTTTTCCAAAATTTTGTTTTTTTGAGTTTGTGGGCATGTCTGTGGGCGGATTTCAAAAATTCGTAAACTTGATTATTTCGGGACCCTAGAGAGTGTATGGTTAAAATTTCATCTCTCTAGGTCCAGTTTAAAGGCCTAATTTTTGCCGACAGACGGACGGACGGACATGCCTAGATCGACATTACTATCGATGCTGATCATAAATATAGTAACTTTTAGGGGTCTACGGGCAATATTAAGGTATGTTACAAACTATGCGTCAAAATTAATATACCCTTAGAATAGGGTATAAACATAGGGACGGGCTACAGTCCGCTTTGGCGAACTGTTGGATACCCTATTCTTATTCCTATCCCTCATAAGTTAAGAACGCTCTACATATTTTGTTATATAACACTTAAAAGATTTTATCTAAAAAAAACGAAGCTTTTGTAAGAAAAAACGCTCCCTAGCTCAAACTTGGGTTTTTCAATAAAATTGTTTTATTTCATTGTGGGCGTGTCAGTAGGCGGATTTAAAAAAAAAAAGGTGTGAGCCACGCTGCACTCACGGTATAGTTGATGTGTAAACATGTAGGCTCGTCAGTGTTGCATGTGGAAATATCACAGAGGTTGTGGTTTTGATAAACAAGAGTTTTGGGTATTGTATTGAAATAAAACCATGATATATATTTAATGTCAACGACAAAATTTATTTAATGTTTGACCGAACAAATAATTGGTTTGTGAAAGCTGAAGTAGGAGATGTACACCGTCGACTCCAAGTGTGTCGATGTACCGGGAAAATATAGCATCGATTGTCGTTTAAGTGACATTCTTAAATGGGCCATCGGTTACCGAAGTACAAATCGATATTTTTCCTCTTACCTTCAACTGATGTACAACAAACTACAAGCTATACAACCTCAATTATTCAAAACAAATCTACTTCCACACAACTTTCCGGTGTTTCGGAAGGACATAATAATCTCTAAAATTGAACATACGAGTACATAATTAATAAAAAAAAACAACGACACGCGGTTGTTCTCAAACGGTGACCTATCTACCTACTAACCGCGCCAAACGTCGTTTAATTGCGGTGATCTGTCGAACAGCGATTAACTCACGTGGTAATGAAAATCTGACGATGACGAAATCTGACGAAATCTGACGATGATGGTGACGCTAGATATTTCCATCTATCCCCTACCTAGAAAAAATTAAAAAAAATATATTTACACATCAACGAGAGCAAAAATGTTTACACATTAAAATACGCATGAGCATTAAGGGCCCCTAAAAAGTATATATTATAAATTTCAGCTCCCTAGCTCAAACTTTGGATTTTCAAAAAAATTGTTTTATTTAATTGTGGACGTGTCAGTGGGCGGATTTTGAAAATTTTATCTCCCGAGCAGTTTTAGGAGTCATAGATCATATATAAAAAATTTCAGCTTTCTAGCTCAAAATTCGATTTTTTCCAAAATTTTGTTTTTTCGAGTTTGTGGGCATGTCTGTGGGCGGATTTCAAAAATTCGTAAACTTGATTATTTCGGGACCCTAGAGAGTATATGGTTAAAATTTCAGCTCTCTAGGTCCAGTTTAAAGGCCTAATTTTTGCCGACAGACGGACGGACGGACATGCCTAGATCGACATTACTATCGATGCTGATCATAAATATAGTAACTTTTAGGGGTCTACGGGCAATATTAAGGTATGTTACAAACTATGCGTCAAAATTAATATACCCTTAGAATAGGGTATATTTAACCATAAGTTCTAAATCGATATGAAAGGATATGTTTTGGTAGTCCCAAGTACATATGGGCTGAAACGAGAAAAATGTGCATGCATCGAGCATTTATTATAAATTTATAACTAACTAGCTGTACCCGCCCGGCGTTGCCCGTGCTCAAGAGTCTAAATACTCGGTGTTCTCTGCGCCTAACAAAAAGAAATACTTGTCTTTTTTTGATGAGAAACAAAATTGCAAGTCAAACTTGGTGGACCGATTTTGACCAAACTTCACAGAAACATATTTTCAAGTCAATACCAAAACTTGCCTGATTTGAGTTCAATCGGTTCCGTGGTTAAAGGGACTGCACATTTTTCTGCGCTTTGCTTAGCCCGATTACGCTACTTCGTTGCTCCGTTAGGGGTAGGTGCTAGTTGCCTGGCAGGCGCCTATGTCACCTGACTTTTTTGAATCGAACAACAACACAAAAGAAAGAAACTTCGATTTTTATTTTCTTTCAATCAATTCAACATGCAGCAATTCTAATTTAATGTCAACAACGAAATCGACCAACATATACAAAACTGGGAATATAGCTCCACCTATAAGAATGCAACTTAATTATAAATATGTACATATCTCGAATTTTACAATATTAGCTCCCATTAGTGAACACGATATTTTGTGTATTTCATACACACGCTGCAACTGATCATTTTGGCGATGTAAAACTATATCTCCTGCTTCCAAATTTTCTTCAACCATTATGACATTATGAATGACAACTTCATCGATTGTTGGTGCACTGAAACGTCTCGCATGTTGTCCTACAGGAGTTTGTATTCAACCGTGCATTGGTATTGGAATGCTACTCGCCGCAATTCTACATTCACGACGTTTCATCTTCTTCGTTGGTTTTCATTTATTTGAACGCTATGCTGATGACGATTAAGTTGTTGTCTATCTCGGTCTCCAGTTCGGACGACTGCACGTTGTTCTTGCGATATTATTTCCCGAAGTTCCGACACCCCCTATTTCATCCTGTCAAAGTTTTGTTTTCGAGATAAAAAGTAGCATTCGTCCTTCCTAGGGCCCAAACGAAACCGTCAAGCTCAAAATCGTTAAAAACTAAACATTCTGTCTCGAGTTATGCGCATGAAAACTGAAAACGCTCAACAACTGCTGTTGCCTGCCATCATTGTACACGTCATCTCAATCACCCCTACATTTCAACTTACTCACACATAGGTACTAATGCAAGGATCCTGAAAATACTTGACAAACAAAAATGAAGGATTCAAACACCATCCAACAAATCAAAGTATCGACTCCGTTTCAAAAAGTTACTTTGTGTAACATAATAAACATAAACAAACTTATTAGGTATATTTAAAAAAAAATTCGAAATTGTTGACAACAACAATTTGCTTGGCAAATAATTAAAATAATTGACAACAACAATTGCTTTTAAAATTTTAAATATTTTTTTTTGTATTTGAAGTGTCACTACTCGATTTCTACCCAGTTTTTTTTTTTTCAAAATGCGAATAAATCGATTTTCCGGAATTTTCTTAAACTGCAGCGCCATCTGCCGGGCTGATTTGTGAATCTAAACAATCCAGGGCGCCACCCAAACGCATACAAAAAAAATTATTAAAATCGGTCCAGCCGTTTAGGAGGAGTTCAATGACATACACACGTACAGTAGAATTATATACATATATAAAGAAGATAATACGCCAACAGAAGGAGTATTTTCAATAATGAATTATGTTCGGACCAGTGACAAGGCACAATTGAATATAAAAACTGTTACCAATGAACAGGAACTCTTGTTCTTCGTTTAATGGCGGTGAGGCTATAATCAGGATTAATGGGATCATAACCCCCCAACTTACCTGTATCCCTACTGGTCCGCCTGTGGTGTTCGCCGGTTCGACCTCAGAATATAGCGGCAGGCCTCCAGATTTTGAATCACTTCGTCACTAAGGCAAATCAATGTTGGTTTTGCTGTGCTGCATTTGTTTGATCCAGGAGCTTTTAGGCCTGTCTCTCTTTTGCGTTTGTATTAGAACGTTGATTCATAATGCCTTTTTGACAGGGTTCGAAGGATCTCTTCTTTGAACATGACAGTACCAACGGAGCCGGTCGTGGTCCATTTTTTTCGAGACAAGTTCTTTGACGTGGAGGCTTTCTCGGATCTTCGATCAATCTATGTTACTCCTGATGTCATGCAAAGCATCTTCATGTCAGCTGCCACTAATTTCGCCCTCCAAAACTTCCACCAATAAAACAAGTGCTCGTTGCAGGGATGTTTGATTCTCCCTAATGATGGGTATAATTATAATATAACTTAAGCACTGTGGAGCTCATCACTTTACCTTCACGCAGATAATCAAGAGCTGTAATAAATATCAGGGGACTTAAGACTCTTCCCTGGTGTACACCGACTTTGATAGCGAACTTATCGGTGACGCCAATGGGGCACCTTAGTCTTGTTTTTACTCCCTCATACATCTCCATGATCATCTGTACGTAGGTTTCCGGAATCAGCCACCCATTACAGATTCCTTGATTATCTATCAAAGTCCTTTTCAAAATCAACCTACACCATATGCAAGTCCTTTACGGAATCACGGTCTTTTTCCATCATGATCCTTATACTTTGGATTGCATCGCTGATTGTTTTACCTGTGAGAAACCCACACTGGTCTTTAAATTGACGAAGAAATTATTCATTTAGAAGTCCTTCACAATACTGCTGCCACCTGTTTGGCATTTTTTCGTCATCCACAAGTAGCAACCCTTGGGCGTTGTTGCTGAAATTAGGCGAACGGATTTCCTGGCCATTCCTCCTTCTCTGAGCGCCAATTTTGCAAATGGTTGTACCCCTGTTCAAGCTGGCTTGTCGGAGTTCGTGGACAGTCTGTTTTCTATCAGCAGCCGAAGAAGAAATTGCTTCTAACTCCCGGTAGAGGCCCTCCATACACTTTGCTTGAACTTGAGCGCACTTTCCCTTCGCGAGTCTCTTGCAAAGTCTGTATTCCAATTCGAAGCCTGCTATTTCATCTCCATTATTAGTGGAGCACTTTGACCAAGCTTTGAATACCGCTTTGTTGTCACTTATTACTGCTTTAGCTTCATCTGTCCACCTTTGTCTTTCATTCCCGTGTTGATAGTATCCTTCTGAAGCCCCTAGCAGTGATTTGGTTCGATCCTAGCAAGGTCGTTGTAGGCAATTTCACATATCTAATGAACAAGAACTCTTATTTATCTTAATATTTGTTTTGTTTTTTCGTCTTAGGCCGGTACTCACTGATCACACACTGACTTTTTTTCAGTATTCTTTAGCAAATCGCCATGGAAAGACTTACAATAGAACAACGTTTACTAATCGTGGAGTTTTATTTCCAAAATGCGCGCTCGGTTCGCCAAACTAAACAAACAGCGCGTGCAATCATAACTTTGTTGAGCCAAACGTTAGGTGACCGAATCATCTCAAGAAATGGACCTGTGAGTTAGCCACCTCGTTCCGTGTTATTTGACACCTGTGGGCTACTTTTTATGGCGGTACGTCAAATCTCTGGTCTTAATGATAAACCAGCAACGATTGATCACTTAGAAGAAAACATTCGAAGCACTTTTGACAAAATAAAACCTCGTATGCTCGAAAAACTGGTGCAAAATTGGACCGACAGGATGGCGTTCATAAGGCGCAGTCGCGGAGGCCATACGCCAGCAATTATTTTTAAAGATTAAATGCCATGAAATTTGTGAGCTAATAAAGCCAAAATTTGTGGTCATTCCATTAAATTTGTTGTGTTTTATTTAAAAAAAAGAAAGTTGTATGCCTCTATAAAAAACACCCCATAGATAATAATTATATCTTACACAGACCCGAAATGCAACATTTCGCGACGAAATTTCGAAATTTAAATTCTCCGTTCCGACTGAACGGAGAACATTTCATATGACAGCTACGGTCAAAATATGGTCGAGAGTGTTTATACCCTATTCTAAGGGTATATTAATTGTGACGCATAGTTTGTTACATACCTTAATATTGCCCGTAGACCCCTAAAAGTTACTATTTATGATCAGCATCGATAGTAATGTCGATCTAGCCATGTCCGTCCGTCGGCAAAAATTAGGCCTTTAAACTGGGCCTAGAGAGCTGAATTTTAACCATATACTCTCCAGGGTCCCGAAATAATCAAGTTTACGAATTTTTGAAATCCGCCCACAGACACGCCCACAAACTCAAAAAAACAAAATTTTGGAGAAAATCGAATTTTGAGCTAGAAAGCTGAAATTTTTGTATATATGATCTATGACTCCTAAAACTGCTCGGGATATAAAATTTTCAAAATCCGCCCACTGACACGCCCACAAATAAATGAAACAATTTTATTGAAAAACCAAAATTTGAGCTAGGGACCTGCAATTTATAATATATACTCTCTAGGGGCCCTTTAAGCTCATGTGTAAATATTTTCAAAATCCGCCTACTGACACGCCCACAATTTAAAAAAAACTTTTTTGAAAATCCAAAGTTTGAGCTAGGGAGCTGAAATTTATAATATATACTCTCTAGGGGGCGCTTTATGCTCATGTGTAAATATTTTCAAAATCCGCCCACTGACAAGCCCACAATTTAAAAAAAAAACCTTTTTTTTGAAAATTTAAAGTTTGAGCTAAGGAGCTGAAATTTATAATATATACTCTCTAGGGGCCCTTTATGCGCATGTGTTAATTTTTTTTTTAAATTCGCCTACTGACACGCCCACAATTAAATAAAACAATTTTATTGAAACACCCAAGTTTGAGCGTTTTTTTCGATAAAATCCTTTAAATGTTATATAACAAAATATGTGTAGAGCGTTCTTAACAATATGAGGGATAGGAATAAGAATAGGGTATCCAACAGTTCGCCCAAGCGGACTGTAGCCCGTCCCTATGTTTCAAATATCTATTTGGTGATTAGGAGTACCTATTGTTTATTGTGTAGGTATGTAATGGCAAAGTGGGCTGCACCGTCAATTATTTGTAAATTTTTTAAAACTATTAACGTATGTTAAAGTATTTAGAAAATGTAGAATAATTATGCGGACATTGTTCAAATTATGTAAGAAAAAATGGTATCAACATGCTGAGGAGACCATTTGTAGGTATGTAATTGTTAACATATTTAGGTTAATTGAAAGGGATGCGGTAAAGAAAGAAATTGATGCTGCCGTATACAGACAGAGCTCTTTTAGTGCTTGGTGTATACGTAGCAAAAATTTAAAACTAATAGTACATAAACTTAGGCACGAAGTTCGTCATTTTAGCTAAATTTAATATTTTACCCAACATGTTCATCATTTCGCCATACATTTTCCAGCTTATCGGCATGTTAAATTTTGTCTCTGCATTTGAAAGTTTGTCAAATCAAACAAACCATTTATGTATCGCCACACTTCGTTCAGCACTCGCTGAATAAAAACCAATTGAGAAGACAGCAGCCGCCAAAATATTTATTTACCTAAAGACAAAGATGGACCGAAAAATATAAAAAAAAAAGAAGAAAAGGAACAAAAACGGACTGAAATCAAGTCACTCAATGCATATCTAATTTTATTTTGTTGGAGAATTAAATATTTTGGCGCAATGCCTTCTGGTTTTAAAATAAAGAAAAAACATAGGGACGGGCTACAGTCCGCTTGCGCGAACTGTTGGATACCATTCTTATTCCTATCCCTCATAAGTGGGCGTGACAAAAGTCTAAGTATGGTTGAATTGTTAAGAACGCTCTACACATATTTTGTTATATAACATTTAAAGGATTTTATCGAAAAAAACGCTCCTTAGCTCAAACTTGGGTGTTTCAATAAAATTGTTTTATTTAATTGTGGGCGTGTCAGTAGGCGGATTTAAAAAAAAAATTAACACATGAGCATAAAGGGCCCCTAGAGAGTATATATTATAAATTTCAGCTCCTTATCTCAAACTTTAAATTTTCAAAAAAAAGGTTTTTTTTTAAATTGTGGGCGTGTCAGTGGGCGGATTTTGAAAATATTTACACATGAGCATAAAGCGAACCCTAGAGAGCATATATTATAAATTTCAGCTCCCTAGCTCAAACTTTGGATTTTCAAAAAAGTTTTTTTTTAAATTGTGGGCGTGTAGTAGGCGGATTTTGAAAATATTTACACATGAGCTTAAAGGGCCCCTAGAGAGTATATATTATAAATTGCAGGTCCCTAGCTCAAATTTTGGTTTTTCAATAAAATTGTTTTATTTATTTGTGGGCGTGTCAGTGGGCGGATTTTGAAAATTTTATATCCCGAGCAGTTTTAGGAGTCATAGATCATATATACAAAATTTCAGCTTTCTAGCTCAAAATTCGATTTTTTCCAAAATTTTGTTTTTTTGAGTTTGTGGGCGTCTGTGGGCGGATTTCAAAAATACTTAAGCTTGATTATTTCGGGACCCTAGAGAGTATATGGTTAAAATTCAGCGCTCTAGGCCCAGTTTAAAGGCCTAATTTTTACCGACGGACGGACGGACGGACATGGCTAGATCGACATTACTATCGATGCTGATCATAAATATAGTAACTTTTAGGGGTCTACGGGCAATATTAAGGTATGTAACAAACTATGCGTCAAAATTAATATACCCTTAGAATAGGGTATAAAAACGTAAAAAAAAAAGTTTATGAACCCATCAATAGATCATTCTAAGCAAAATAAAAATACAACTATTTGTACAAAATGTTATACATTATGTTCCTCCCCATTCTGTGCAAGTTTCACTGGTTTTTTATTACTTAACTGAATGCGATGTCCTTCCCTAATCAAATGGCCTTTATTCATTGGAAGGGAAAGTTTGTTTCCTTATAAATAAAGTTCCAGTTGTCATAATACTTTGGGAAACATTTGGATGTGTCACTTGGGGACACTATAAAGCAAAACAAAGGAAAAGAAAGTCCAAAGGGCTCCAAAATGTACTCCCGTGAATAATATTCATGTACGTTCGTAGGCATTCACTATACACACATGACGCTGACCAAATAATTTATTTCTTGAGTTTCAAAGTTTTTCTTTTGTTATTGATAGAAGAATATAGTGTTCGGTTTATTGATTGGATTTTATTTAGATTGGTATAAGGGCCCTATATGCAATGGTATGTGGTATTAGTAACATGGTTTTATATGCAGTGTACAAACAGTGAGACCAATGTGAATCTTTATTTGTGAAAATTTATTGATAACATGTTTGATGATAGTTTGGTTAAAGTTGTGTACATGCAATGAACATTACTCAGACTATACCTTGTTGCGGGTAAATTATAGACTAGCGGATGAGGTTATATTCAGGATCAAAGGGGTCATCACCCTCCCAGTTTACTGCATTCTAATTGGTCCGCTTGTAAGGGTTCGCCGATTCGACTCAATGAATATTTGCTATCCTCCCGATTTGGGATTACTCTATTACTGAGGTTAATCAAATCCTGGTGTTGTTATATTTGTGTGATCCAGGAATTTTACGATTTTGACAGGTGCTGGTGCATGCTCCCATACTTTAATACATTTGCCTAACTAAATGATTATTTTTTCAATTCATTTTTATTTTATTTCATAAGGGAGATGGTACGTTTCTTGGATAAGTTAACTCTTTTCAATACAATAGATCTTTTAGGCCTCAATAACAGCCTAATGGGTAAAAGAACAAACAAAATTCCTGCTGCCTGCAAACTTCCACCTGATTTTGGTAAGGAGATCTACTAAACGCTTGGATTGTCTGAAAATAGTGTCATGTTGTTGAATCTGTCGTGGTGATTATTTTTCCAACTTCTTCTTAAAGGCATACACCAGCGACTTGTAGTCTGTGTGAATGCTTAACTGTCGTCCTTCGACAACAGGGAGGAAGTGCTTGACACCGAAGTACATAACCAAGAGCTCACAATCGTGAGTACCTACTGTATCGCCTTTGAGAGTCCGTTAAGTTTTTGGAGAAAAATTATAAATGCACTCCATCTACCATTTGGTGGAGAACTGCTCCTACTGACACTTTTTTTATATAATTTGCGTGCGCTAAAGGGATTTCGTTTTTCTGAAATGACACAGTAACCTTATAATAGCCGTGTTTCTTTGCACGCGGATATAGGGATAATTTGAAATTTGCATGTAAAATACAACAACAACTTATCCTATATACGCTAACTTTAGCGGTGATAGCTATCGCCGCTAATTCAGTTAGCGGGGATAAACAGTGCTCCAAAACCCATTTTCTTCGTTTCTAATGAACCGATGCGATGAATTTTTCAGTAAATGTCAAAGTTTAACAACCCTCCGACCACTAACACATCCCGCCGAATATTTTGTTCGTGATTTTATTATTATTATTTTTCAAACTTCATTATAAAGGTAATTGAATTTAGCAAATCTGTTAATGTGAAATTGTTTTTCATAATTTTAGAATATGCTTGGCATCAATTTCAATTGGCGAAAGTAAATATTTTTCAATTTCAGGATTTTCAATACAAATTTCTTAACTACAACTTACAGCTGTGTCACGGTGCATGTCATAGGTGCATGTGTGCTGCCAAGTTTTTTTTGATGAATTCTTAAGCGGCGATAGTCGTTTTCTGATGCCATCCCTATATCCGCGTGTAAAGAAACACGGCTAATAGTAAAACCACAGCCCAGGCCTTTTGTTTGTTGCTGCAAGTAGCTCCCAGCAAATGATTCATTGCCTGTTTTTGGGTGATACTTACTGAAAGAATAGAAGGATATAGGAAAGAAGTTTGGTGCGATGGGATTTTTTTCTCAACAGGTGGCGCCTAAATTGCTTTAGGGAGATCTGTTTTTGCTGTGTGTATTCAATTTATAAAAAGCATGGCCCTGGTCGGGATTCGAACGCACGACCTGCCAATCACTTAGTGAATACAATACCATCGCACCATTGCCACCTGCATTCGTGGTAAGAGAAAGAGGCGCGTCGACGCCGGGGTGTACCAGAAGGGTGGTATTAACCAAATCGTCTTTACATCGCTGAAAGGCTTCTTCTGTTTCTGCGGTCCAATTGATTGGAGAAGAATCGTTTTTCTTGCTACCTTTCACCAGACCCTGCAACACGATTTGTTTACCTATAGTCGAAGGTAAAAATCAACGATAAAAACTAATGATCGCTAAAAATCTCTTTAGCTCTTTTGCTGAAGTAGGTTTTTTAAAACGTTTAATGACCTTGGCCTTTTCATCCAGTGGCATTGTTCCTTCGGTGTTGACTTTGTGTCCCAGAAATCGTACTTCCGTCTGGCTTAGAATACACTTGGAAGAGTTTATTACCAGGTCGTACTCAGTTAATCGGTGAAAAACTTGACGCAGGTGTTGCTTGTGTTCCTGTTAATTTATTGACGCGATGATGATATCATCTACGTAGGGAAAACAAAACTCTTCCAGTCCTCGAAGTACTTCTTGGCGTTGGAATGTTTATGTTGGGTTTCGCATTCCGTGGGGTAAGAAAAGAAACTCGAGGAGACTAAATGGTGTTATAATGGCCGTTTTTGGAATGTCGGCCGTTCAATGGGTATTTGGTTGCATATGGCCTCTCCAAATCGGTGGTTCAGTAAATGGTTCATAAGTTTAAAATAACTGAAGCATCTGCAGGAAATGGAAGAGGATACATATACGGTGTTGTTTTGGTGTTTAGGGGCCTATAGTCCCAACATGGCCTCCAAGTACCGTTTGCGTAGCGTGTGCAACTACTTTTCGATGGCCGACAAATTCCTCTTTCCATTAGAAAACGGAACTCCTCGTGTGCTGATTTTAATGTTTCAGTGTTTAACCTTCGAGGCCCCGCAAACACAGGTGGTCTCTTTGTCTCGTTGTGATGTGTAGTGGTTGTACCTTTTGTATCGGTGCTGGCGTTGAATTCAGTCAGGTATTTAAACTTTGCCAGAATGTCTGCAAAGGGGTTATCAATATTAAATGTAGTTATGCTCGTCGTGAACAATTAATCTGCAAATGAGTTGGTCAGCGCGTGGGTTTATAACTGCAAGGCTCACGGCAGTTTCCAGCGTTTTCTCCAAGCCGCCTGTGAAACCAACACATGCCTTCGGCAGCAGTTGATTGATGACGATGAAATGACACAAAATCGCGACTGTGGCTGCGGCTTCGATGAATATGCCTAAATTGTGTCTGTTTTATAAATTTGATTAGCTCACATGTGATTTGATTGATCTGTTGCTGCACATTCATATCAGAAGCAGTTGCACAATTTATCTCAGCTGATTGTGTCATTTGTGATGTTTTAATCGCCACGACGTTCTTTAACTCTCCTACTTCGATAACTTGGTCTGTCAGCATCGCTAGATGCGGCAGCTCTTCGTTCGATGGCTGGAAATTGCTTGCACCTGAGGTGGAAGCCTTTGTAGACAGAATGATTTGAGGAATTCGTTATTGATTTGTGTACCATCTAAACCCCGAAGTTCATTTAGAAGCTGTGACAGACGCTTTTCACCAAAATCCAATTTTGATAAAAGTTTTTTTTATTTTCTCTTCTCTCAATTGCCGAAATGTTCTATTATAACCTTCTTCTCGTTCTCCTATTTAACTGCTGATGGTGGTAACAACACAGCGTTGGAAACTTGCGTGAGAACTTTGAACTCGATAGAACTAACCACGGTGTTAAATTTAAAGGTCGCTGCGTATATTTGCTATGTCGAACTGTGTACGATCTGAGCAAACCATATTTCTGGGTCTTAGTGGCAAAAAGGTGGGATTTTGACATTTAATCCGACATTTTTTTACTCCGGGTGGCTAGTTGTGGAGTCATTGAAATGGAAATTATTCAACAATGAAATTTATAAAACGAAATATGTTTACTTTTTTATTTAAATGTTCTGCATATATATTTTACTTATTTAAGTTGAGTTCTAGTTTAATGCAAGAGATTATTTCACATTGAATGATTAGCATAGAATGCTGAATACAATTTCTTATTATGCCGCTAGAACTGTTGAGTATATTATTATCTTTTCATTTGACATTTGAGCTGAGGCGCGTTGCCGTTACAAATCATTTTGCACTTTTCTTGGAGGCCGCTACAAAGGCTTTTGTCTAAAATTATGGCCCAAATTCCATTCTAAAAAGTGTTTGAAAATTTATTTTCAATGTACTTACTCAATATGACTATTTGTATCTATATATGTGACCATGGGCAGGATACCGTAAGACCATTTTTTTTATAATGTACGAGCACTAAAGGGATGTTTTAGTAACCTTATCATGTGATAGCAACACAACGCTGGCGTTAAGGAAATTAGGATTAGAAGAAAGGGAGAGATGCCGATGTACGGTGGTTTTAAATGTTTATAGGTTATACACTCCCGCTCAACTGAATAGGTTCAAAAAATTCTGTTTTGTCTCTCTCAGTCTACTGCATATAAATTTCCTTTTTTGCATGCTTTGTTTGCACATAACATAGAAGAGAAAAATAATGCGATTTGTGAAACGGTAAATAAGAATTTGGTTTTTATCATTATATTTCCCAAAAGCACTGTATTTTTGGCTCATCAGATTAGATTCAAGGGCAAGAAGCAATTGAACGATTTTGAAAAAGGCCAAATAAAGGGGTATTTCGAATCTGGGCTAAAACAGAGCGAAATTGCTAAAAAAAATTGGTCGAAGCCAAAATGTTGTTAGTAATTTCATTTGTAATCAATCCCGTTACGAAAATAATATGAAAGGAGGTGTTCAATATGCGATAACAATAGCAGATAGAAAACTTATCATCAGAACTACTTCAAATTGTAAACGTTTTGCTGGAAAATGGATTATTCGGAGTGCCAAGTATTTGAAGAGGCTAGAAGTAAAAAAAGGTGTGAGCCACGCTGCACTCACGGTATAGTTGATGTTTAAGCATGTAGGCTCGTCAGTGTTGCATAAATTTAAATTGTGGGAGTGTCAGTGGGAGGATTTTTTAAAATATTTACACATGAGCATCAAGGGCCCCTTGAGAGTCTATATTATAAATTTCGGCTCCCTAGCTCAAACTTTGGTTTTTTGCCGTCCGACCTGAAAATCTGACGATGACGGTGACGCTGAAAATCTGACGATGACGGTGACGCTCGATATTTCCAACTAGCCCCTACCAAGAGCAAAGATGTTTACACATAAAAAAAAAACACTTCTCAATGATGTGCGTAAAGCTGCACGCCTTCGGCTTGCTCGAGACCATATGACTTGGAAAAAAGAGTGGCACACTGTCATGTTTTCTGACGAAAAAAATTCCACCTGGATGGACCGGACGGCTACAACTACTGCCTTAACGACCCTCTTCGGGGTCCCGAAGAGTTTATGAGGGCGGGACACAATTGATTGATTTGGAACAAACGGACCTCATAGCAATGCTAAATGGAACAGATTGGGACAAATTATCGCAATACATATATAAAAATATCACTTGCATATAGAAAGCAAATAATGAGAGAAGAATTTTAAATTTAATTAAATTTATTACCAAAGCACCATTTTAAAAATCAATTGTTTTTGTGAATGCCACTTTTTATGAATTAATAAATTCACTACTACTACTACTACTACTACTACTACTTCTACTACTACTTATAAGTCTTTGCCAAACCGAATGTATGAAGTTATTTTTAACAAACTAGGGAGTAAAAAATACTGAATTAGCATTAAATACATACTATATACTTATATTAACAATAAACAAAGCTGTGCATTTTTTTTAATTTTAAGTTTCTGAACCTATTCAGTTGAGCCAAAATAAATCGGTTTTTTTATACCCTATTCTAAGGGTATATTAATTTTGACGCATAGTTTGTAACATACCTTAATATTGCCCGTAGACCCCTAAAAGTTACTATATTTATGATCAGCATCGATAGTAATGTCGATCTAGCCATGTCTGTCCGTCCGTCCGTCCGTCCGTCCGTCTGTCGGCAAAAATTAGGCCTTTAAACTGGACCTAGAGAGTTGAAATTTTAACCATATACTCTCTAGGGTCCCGAAATAATCAAGTTTACGAATTTTTGAAATCCGCCCACAGACACGCCCACAAACTCAAAAAAACAAAATTTTGGAAAAAATCGAATTTTGAGCTAGAAAGCTGAAATTTTTTATATATGATCCATGACTCCTAAAACTGCTCGGGATAAAAAATTTTCAAAATCCGCCCACTGACACGCCCACAAATAAATAAAATAATTTTTTTATACCCTATTTTAAGAGTATATTAATTTTTGAAAATCCAAAGTTTGAGCTAGGGAGCTGAAATTTATAATATATACTCTCTATGGGCCCTTTATGCTCATGTGTAAATATTTTCAAAATCCGCCAATTGACACGCCCACAATTAATTTTTTTTTTTTTTTTTAATTCAAAGTTTGAGCTAGGGAGCTGAAATTTATAATATATACTCTCTAGGGGCCCTTTATTCTCATGTGTTAATTTTTTTTTAAATCCGCCTACTGACACGCCCACAATTAAATAAAACAAGTTTATTTAAACACCAAAGTTTGAGCTAGAGAGCGTTTTTTTTCGATAAAATCCTTTAAATGTTATATAACAAAATATGTAGAGCGTTCTTAACAATTCAACCATACTTAGACTTTTGTCACGCCCACTTATGAGGGATAGGAATAAGAATAGGATATCCAACAGTTCGCCCAAGCGGACTGTAGCCCGTCCCTATGTTTCTATTATGTTTTTGGGAAAAATTAGTAATGAGTACGTGTGTTAGACACCGCATACTTTTGTGTTTCATTAATAATTAATAAATTTGTGCAAAAAAGTTTATTTCACAAAAGTTGGTTGGTATTATTGTGATATTACTTTTTAGAAATGTTGAACCTATTCAGTTGAGCGGGAGTGTAATGTTAAGGAAAAATAGAGCGTGGAAGGGTATTTCACATTCGTGTTGTACGGATGAGGAAAGATTCTTTGAACTTTACTGTACGTCCGAATACAGGATTTAGGATAAACTGATGAGTATTCCTTGCATGGCGGGTATTGCGGTTGAAATGTTGGAGCACTTGTGGTGGAAATAACGATAAAATAACAAAATACAGGAGACATAACGACGATGAAGAGTCAATCGATCTCGCGATGTCTCGGTCACTAATGAGTTTTATCGCGCGTTTTTGTATCATGTCAAGTAGCTCCAAATAAGTTATTACCTGACCAGATATTAGCGTTGTACTCGAATTTCGGGCGGATAAACGCCTTATAAACTGTACAAATCAGTAGGGGTGAAATATTTCTTACATCGCTTAAGTAAGCCTAGACATTTCGCGGCGTTCTTGGCGACATCGAATTTGTGGTCATTCCAACGTAGGTTGTCATTAACACACCATACAGAGAGTGGAAAGTCTTTCGGTTTTTGCGGTGCAAGAGTCATTCATGGGTAATGGCAGTGTGTGTGAGTTTTGCTTTAATGACAGACAGAAGACAGCGTTGCGTTTTAGAAGCATTGAATTCCACTCTATTAGTTGTACCCCACTGAATTATGCTGTTAAGATCGGAACTTATTGAGATTTAAAATACGTTACCGTTCCAGTTCCACACCAGAAGAAGAGGGGCGTGACCCAAGAAACGAATATGAGAAGCTGAGGGTACTGTTGGGATTATAAGTAGCAGACAGGAGATCATTTATAAACATAGGGGCGGGCTACAGTCCGCTTGGGCGAACTGTTGGATACCCTATTCTTATTCCTATATCTCATAAGTGGGCGTGACAAAAATTTAAAGGATTTTATCGAAAAAACTAAGCTTTTGTAAATAAAAACGCTCCCTAGCTCAAACTTTGGTTTTTCAATAAAATTGTTTTATTTAATTGTGGGCGTGTCAGTAGGCGGATTTAAAAAAAAATTTAAGTATGAGCATAAAGGGCACCTAGAGAGCATATACTATAAATTTCAGCTCCCTAGCTCAAACTTTGGACTTTCAAAAATAAAAAAAAAAATTGTGGGCGTGTCAGTAGGCGGATTTTGAAAATATTTACACATGAGCATAAAGGGCCCCTAGAGAGTATATATTAAAAATTTCAGCTCCCTAGCTCAAATTTTGGTTTTTCAAAAAAAATATTTTATTTAATTGTGGGCGTGTCAGTGGGCGGATTTTGAAAATTTTATGTCCCAATCAGTTTTATGGGCCATAGATCATATATAAAAAATTTCAGCTCTCTAGCTCAAAATTCGATTTTTTCCAAAATTTTGTTTTTTTGAGTTTGTGGGCGTGTCTGTGGGCGGATTTCAAAAATTCTTAAACTTGATTATTTCGGGACCCTAGAGAGTATATGGTTAAAATTTCAGCTCTCTAGGTTCAGTTTAAAGGCCTAATTTTTGCCGACGGACAGACGGACGGACGGACGGACGGTCATTGCTAGATCGACATTACTATCGATGCTGATCATAAATATAGTAACTTTTAGGGGTCTACGGGCAATATTAAGGTATGTTACAAACTATGCGTCAAAATTAATATACCCCTAGAATAGGGTATAAAAATGAGAAAGAGAATCGGGGACAGAACAGATCCTTGGAGAACACCAGCATTTATTTGGTCCAAAAGGTTATTTCTAATCCATTGAAGAAGAGTATCATCGATTCCAAATGCACGCATTTTCGACAAGGCAGCTGGATGCCAAACTCTGTCAAATGCCTTTGAAATATCAAGCGCAACGATTTTACTTTCACCACCTTGGTGAAGTGATTGGTTCCATTTTTCGGTTAGATATGTCATCAAATCACCGGCGGACCTGTTGCTGCGAAAACTATCCTGCCGGTCATTAAGAAGTTTTCGGGATTCAAGATATTTCATTAGCTGACGGTTGATCAGCGTTTCCATGATCCTAGAAAGAAGGGACGTAAGTGCAATTGGTTGGTAGGAGGAAGGAGAAGAAGATTTGTCTATTCAGGCTGGACAAATGCTATTTTCCATTTTCTCGGAAGAGCCCTGAATAATAGGACAGATAGAAAAGCTTACGCAGTGGTCTTGACAGCGTAGAAGGACACCTCTTCAGAACGATAGGGGAAATACCATCTGGATCAGCGGATTTATGTATGACAACCATGCAATGGGGATAATGTTTGCTTATCTTCTCGAGATATCTTTAACCCATAAAGTAACGCATACATTACCAACGTACTCTAATACAATTTGCAAGTATTGTCAAGTAATTAAGTTACCTACGCCTTCCTATGTAGGCATGTAAGAACAATAAGTAGGATAATACGTGTGTCGTTGAACATAACAATACTAAATATATTCTATGACGTTTCATCCCACATGAAGCACATTTTAGGAAATAAAAGGCAGGCATAACTTTAATCTTCTGAGAATATTCCTAGATTCCTGAATTTATCAGTTAAGGCATTATTTTTGTATTTCACACGATATATGTATATGTTTTCAAGAAACGTTCCATCAATATTTTCTTTGCCTATAATCTCGAATCAATTTCTTTCTCCATGCTGTGCTACAGAAACTGGCATCTACGTACTCTTCTGATTGCATTATTTTTCCTGAACTATAGCTACATATTAATAGAGTATGCGAATCCTTTGAAATTCTTATACTCTTGTCATGCAAAATTCAAAAAAAAGCAATATTCTAAAATAAACAGATAAATCCAAAAAAATGATTCCAAACTTTATTATTTTAAGTGCAAACAAATTTTCCTTGGGTCATATTATTTATGACTGGTATCGTAGCGAGATTATGGTATTTGTGGATTGTAATCCATATTTTTGCCTGCAGTCTTACACAAAGTCACAGAGTCAAAGCGGGTGTTTTTGAAGCCAGTACTAACTTTGATTTTGAACATAATACATCAATGGAGATGAATACATTCTGCAATTTGTTTTTGAATACAACTTACCACGGCTGTATCTGAGGCAAAGTGCCTGACCACTTTTTCAAGCATTTGTGGCCGTATGTCCTCAATGACACGAATGAGGTTGGGTTTCAGTGCGTCGATTGTTGTTGGTTTGCCAGAATAGATTAGTGACTTTATGTATCCCCACAGAATATCAAGAGGCGTCAAATTACAGGGTCGTTTCCTTCACTAAATTGATTTTTTCGGTTGCTGACACGTAGCACCATTTCGTTTGAACCACATCTCTTCCACATTCATGCATTCAATCGGGGAACAAAAAAATTCATTAATCATGACTCTTTAGCGAAATCACATTGAAAAACTCATTTTTGAAAAAAATATGGAAAAATATGCCCTGTGGCCCCAATTGCAAAATTCATCTCAAAAATCGAAAATCCAATGTTTTTCTTTGATTATTTAGTTTTTAGGTTTTTAAAGGAATATAAACAGAGCTTAACATTTTTTTTGATATCGGAAATTTAGTAAAGGCGGGTGATATTCCCTCTAAGCTCGGTTTCGAGATACCCTACACAGTGATGTATCGCGATTGAGCGGAGTGGCAGAATAATTCATGTGACATGGCAGTATTCACGTATGGTTTCAAAACCGATGATGGCACAGGATCCGGAATTTACTTTGCGGCAACAGAGTGGGGAGGCTTTCAAACAGTTCCAGTGTCTTCGTGTCGGCAGTTCTGGTAGAATTACTGCTTATGAAGTCGATGTCCGACAGGAGTATCAACTTTTTCATTGACAGTCAGGCCGCCCTCAAGGCGCTGGAATCATGTCTCATCAGATCCGAAACAGGCTCGTAGTGGCACACAACGATTAAGACCTTATGCGAACAGCACCGTGTTAGACTATGCTGGGTGCCTGGGCAATGAGCTCGCGGATGAGCTAGCAAAAAAGGGGGAGAAATGCGTCTGCAAAGCGCGCGAGTGGACATAAAACTTTCCCTGTGTGAAGTCAAAGGGAAGTCATCGGAAACGACCAGAAAATTGGCTAGTCAAGATGGAGTCACAAAGGGGGGCACAAGGTATCCAAGACCCTGTGGCTCACCATATATAAGCTTAGAATGATAAAGGGCATCCTTTTCGGGCATTGTCTTCTGAGGAAGCACACTTAAAAAAATTAGGGTTCGGAGAAACGGACGCCTGCCGATGCGATGATATTTGCGTCACGGAAGGAATTACGCACAAACTTTGTGAGTGCGAGGGTATCGCTCGACATAGAAGAAGACGCCGGGCATTCATTTATTTGATAGTCTAGAAGAGGTAGCGTCGATTGACTGCAACAAATTAGTGAGTTTTTGTAGGAAACTAAAATGCTTTGAGAAAGAGGTTTAGGAAGATGACTGACGTTATAATGTGCTGGTTTCCCCCAGTGATCGTGATGGGCCAATTACGTTGCCCATTCTATGGCAGTAGTGACATAGCTCTGACTTACTTTACCAAACCTAACCTACTTAGTTGTTTTGTTTGTCAATAAATTAAAATTTCAACTTAAAAAAACACTATTCTTTATATAAATAAAACCAAAAAAATAGTTTTGGTGGTTTGCATGGAGCTACAAAAGTTCCAAGATTTTTCCAGAAATAACTGAAATAAACAGCATCTAAGGTTCTAGCTATTTATTACACTATGTCTGGCATAAGATATATGGAGCTTGTCCTAAAACAAGCTTTGAATATGATGCCACTAGTGACAAAAAGAAAGCCGAAAAAAAGAAAAGTAGTAGTTCAACGCACTAACCTCTGCGCCACTGCGCCCAATATATATGTATATTCGATATATAAAAGGAATTTAGGGAACAACTCGGGTTATTGTTGATTTATGCCAAAACATGACATGGTCAAAGACGTTATCTTATTTTATAAACTGAACAAGGCCGCTTTTACAAAGGGTAAAAATAGATGAAATTAAAAGTGTAATAAAATTTATAAACATAGGCGTGCCGCAGGGCTCTGTTATAGGACCAATATTATTTCTAGTTTACCTATATAAATTCTGTTTTTATACCCTATTCTAGGGGTATATTAATTTTGACGCATAGTTTGTAACATACCTTAATATTGCCCGTAGACCCCTAAAAGTTACTATATTTATGATCCGCATCGATAGTAATGTCGATCTAGCCATGTCCGTCCATCCGCTCGTCCGTCCGTCCGTCTGTCGGCAAAAATAAGGCCTTTAAACTGCGCCTAGAGAGCTGAAATTTTAGCCATATACTCTCTAGGGTCCCGAAATAATCAAGATTACAAATTTTTGAAATCCGCCCACAGACACGCCCACAAACACAAAAAAACAAAATTTTGGAAAAAATCGAATTTTGATCTAGAAAGCTGAAATTTTTTATATATGATTTATGACTCCTAAAACTGCTGGGGATATAAAATTTTCAAAATCCGCCCACTGACACGCCCACAATTAATTAAAATAATTTTATTGAAAAACCAAAATTTGAGCTAGGGAGCTGAAATTTATAATATATACTCTCTAGGGGCCCTTTAAGCTCATGTGTAAATATTTTCAAAATCCGCCTACTGACACGCCCACAATTTAAAAAAAACTTTTTTGAAAATCCAAAGTTTGAGCTAGGGAGCTGAAATTTATAATATATACTCTCTAGGGGGGCCTTTATGCTTTTTTTTAAATCGCTTACTGACACGCCCACAATTAAATAAAATAATTTTATTGAAAAACCAAAGTTTGAGCTAGGGAGCGTTTTTTTTTTACAAAAGCCTCGTTTTTTTTTTGATAAAATCCTCTAAATGTTATATAACAAAATATGTAGAGCGTTCTTAATAATTTAACCATACTTAGACTTTTGTCACGCCCACTTATGAGGGATAGGAATAAGAATAGGGTATCCAACAGTTCGCCCAAGCGGTCTGTAGCCCGTCCCTATGTTTGAGCTTAGTCTCTCAGTCCTTTGGATCTAATTGCAGATATAAACTGGGATCTTAATTTATTTAGAATTTGGTTTGCGAAACAAAAACATTGGTAATTTGGTCGAAGACTAAAGTAATGTTTTTTAATTTATCTTATCGGGTTCCATTTGGTGCAGATATTTACTTTCATACGCCAGAGTGTACACAATTTGTTTCAACTGAATGTGCTTGTAATGTTGGTCAACTTTTTATAGCAGTAACGATTGCAGCAGTGATTGTTTTTTAATTTAAGTATTTGGGGTTAATCATTGATAGTAACATGCCTTTTTTTAACCACACTGATGCTACCAGAATGTATTTTCGTTTTGCGCTGAGACATTTTTTTTATTTGAGTCTGCTGCGGAGGTACATATTTCAATAAAATACAGACCCTGTTGATCCTGCAGAAATACTTTGTAAGAACTATTTGTTCTAAACACCGTTTGCATCACAGTTTCCCTTTAATCCGTAGTTCTTCCTACTCGTTAAACTTAAAACGTTAAAAGCATTCTTTGTTAAATCTGGCAATCTTAATTTTAGAGTCCTCGATAGTTTTAATCTTCGTACCAATTCATCGAATTTAGTTGATGTACCTGTCTTTCAGACCACAGCGATTCGTAATTCCTTTAGTAGTACTTCCTCTATATGAATTTATGAGACAGTTAAAATCTTGGCTGTTTAGTTTCGAATTCAGTGACTTGGAAACTTTTTTGAATAACTAAGCCCAGACATTTGTATCCACACACAATAAAAAACTTGCACAATTTTCTACTCCCTTTGCTTCCTTATGTCGATTATCTATTTCCAAACAAAAATGCATAAAATGTAAGATTTTTGTTTTTATGTAAAATGTAAAAAAAAAATTCGTAAGGGTCACGCCACCCAAAATTTTTTTTGTATACATTTTATTGTAGTGGCATTTACCACAATTTCCTTGAAAATTTTTAATGCCATAAATATTTTCTCAAATTAATTAATTCGTCATGCAATGATTTATATACATATGTATATACCTAAATGTAATGTAATGAGAAAATAATAATAATAATAATAATATAAAAAAAAACAGGATTTGTATTACCAATTGATGGAAATATTTGACGAAGATCACTGTCGTCTAAGGACTTCATTAATGTGGATAAATTCGACGAGGGTACTAAAAACACTTCGGATCTGCTAAACGCCAAATACAGTCATAAACTCCTAACACCAACTATCCACAGTATTCTGGACCATGGTGGAGAACTTATGTATTAGACAGCAAGTTTTCCCAATTTATACTTGAATTTTCAGAAGATGCACTGGAATCTAGAAATAAGGACCACAAGCGATAACGATAACAAAATGCTTTCAAGATTTCACGTAAAACGACAAAATGAAGATTTGTTCAATATGCTAGATATATCATCAGAACCACTTGTTTCCACGTTGAACATCCAAAGAGCTAATAAGTCTAGTAAATGTTAAAAATGATAATGATGCCAATTCATTTTTTTCTTAGCTTTAAAATATAATTGTAAAAAAAGACGTATGCATTATGTATTCTATATTATTTTATAAATATGTATTTTCTTTTCTATCTGATATTATTTTATTAATATTTTGGTTCGTTAATTTTTTTTCAACACGATTTGAAGTGAAATGTATCCCTGAAACAGTTTAAGAGAAACTCTGTGCGCCACAAAATAAAAAAATTAATGTTTAAATGGTATCTTTAAAATTGGTTCGTTAACTTTTTCCTTCACTGTTCCAATCAGTTTTATTTTGGAACGCCCTGTTTACAAGGTGTAATTGGGATGTTTTTTAAAGTAAAACATTCTGTTAATTCCTTTTTCTGAGAATATCTTACTTCGACGAAGATTCTGAAACACCCTGTTAAGCAATTTTCTTCAAATTGGCGAATTTATAGCCTTGCAAATGTCCTTTAAGTATAAATAAAAATTGTAGCGATAATTCTATTCATTCAAACGTTATGATTGTTGCCACGAAAAAAGTCATTTCGTCCCACAGTGCGGCGCTTGTATAATCTTATGTGGATAACCTTTGCTCCAAATGCGACAGTTTTGCTTATTGACATACTCATTGAGCCAAACATGAGCCTCATCGTTTAACACAATTTTTCGATAAAACAACGGATACGATAAAACAGTGGATTTTCGGCCCATTCACCGAAATTTCGACGCAAACGATGGTCATTCGGCTGCAAATCTTGCACGAGCTGGATCTTGTGTGCCTTAATACCTAGATCTTGCATTAAATTTTCGATTTGGATCTTCTTCAACACTCTCCTGAACGGAGGCAATATTCCTTTCAGTACGCTTTCTCTTATGCGTCTCGTGCCACTGCATCGCGCAAAGAAAATGTCCAAGTTCTCTATAAGGTTGGCACACAGAACCATAGTTTAAGAACCAAATTTCTAAAATTTGACAACGTTGTTGAAGCGTGTATATTATCACGATGAAATTGCAAAGACTTTTGAATAAACATGACACTGACAGTTTGCAATCTGACAATAGGCTTGACACATATAACTGTCTGAAGTTAGAACTGGTTTAAAAAAACCATTTTACATGTAAAATAATAATGAAAATTGTCACAAAAACAATTTGACGTCAAGGAAATTAGAATTGTTTTTAACTTTCATAAAAAAATAAAAGAAAGAAATTTTATATTCTGCTATTTTTTTGTTTAATTACTAAATGCCAATAATATCTTACCGAACTCAAAAGTACCTATAATACTGCTTTATTTGATTCTAGAATGTGGTACGTGATAAATACAAAACTTTTCGGAGAATAGGTATATCTTTGTTTATTTTTAACTATTTATTTGGACACTGAAACCAAACCTTCCATCGGTAAATATCTATGTGTGCACAACAAATACTCGTAAATACATAAGGATTCAAAGTAAGTACTTCTCTATAGTAATCCTTTGTCGTTTTTGCTGAAAATAACCACATTCCATGGAATGATTCAAGGATTTTCGAACCAGTTAAACTAAACTTAGTGAGTTCCGCAAATTAAACATCCGGTTGAATGAATGTTCTTCTTTTTAATTACATTCTTCATTCCGTTTGTCTCATCATTTGTCGTTTGCACTTCGTTGGGTAATGTTTTAATTTTGTTTTGTGGGTTTTCTTGGGTAAGGAAGGACATATTGATCGTTTATTTCGTCTACTGGATGCTTATCAAAATAAAAAGCCCAGCATAGCAAGGCTAACGGACATCTTATAATTGATTGAATTTAAGAGATAAGCGCGAAATTGAATAATGCTTTTGAGTAAACGAATTTGTAATTGAAAATAACTTTGAATTTGTGATTTGATAATCCGATAAAAAAATGGTCATTTATGGAATAAGATTTTGTCAATTAAAAGATGACTGTGTATCTTAGTAAATTTACTCAGGAGTAATCTTGTGTCATATGGTCCCGGAAGGTTAATGTCTTCTCTAGATATATACCGAGATATTTGACCACGAAACAATACAGCTGTTTACTTGTAGCTGTCCGAGTGAAAGGAATACTCCTGAGCCCTCATCACGTGAGGCTGACGATATACGAGTTTAAAAACTGATTTCAATAGCAAAGCTTCACGTGACATTGAAAATCAGTTCCCTAGAATATCTCTGTGCGCCGGCATTCAACAGAGGTGAATATTAAACTGCTCCGCCATCTCCTTAAAAGATGATCGGCAGTGTAGGACTGCTGTGAAATTTATAATTTCACCCTCGGAGAAATTGGTCATTTCCTTAGTGGATACCACGTTTTTCTTCAGCCACGAATATACTTCGTTTATTGACATAATCTCCACCGCTGCAGTGATTAGGAAATCAGATTCAGCCTATCTGAGAAAACACCTTCACGCGAAGACGTGACTTGACTTTAAAGCATTATATTTGGCATAATGCAAAACACAATGAAGTACGTCATAATTTGCCGCCATACAACTTTCGAACTTCCAGAAAATTTGAATGCAATTAAATAAAACAATTAGTTTTCAAAGTTTACAAATTTCTTTCCACTCAATTTTCAGAAAACTGTATAGATAAATATACAAATTATTAAGAGGTTGCGCTAGTCTTTTTATTTTTAGCTCACAAAAACGAAACACTATCAATTAGTCTTCGTTTGAAATAGGAGAGTGCATTGGGTGCTTCTGGCAATGTGACTTTTGGAAGCATGTGCAAATCCGCTAAACGAAATGTCGTCAACAACGGATCATTAGACGCGTGGATCCGTTTAATTTTATTTTCTATAAGTATAGAGTTTTTTATGATACATATATATATCTTCTTTCTAAGAATTGGAAGTTTCTGTGTTTTAATTTATATATATATATATATTTTTGGATTTAAGTAAAGCATCTCTTATAATAAATATGTAAGATAAATAAATAAAGAACAGGACGCTGGGGACAGATGCGGGTTGCGGACGACAGGAGTAATCAGAGGTTGCTCACAAGCCATCGTATGGTCGTTAACTCTCTGCCGACCAATCCAAATGCTTCTGATCTCTACACGAAAGCATTTGCGGTTGTTTTTTATTTTAACGATCGGATATTGCGGATTGTTTAGGCGAAAGCGTAGTTTAGTGTACTTAGTAGAATGAGGAAGAGGATTGGTCTGTCTTAACTAAGTAGTAATACATAGAGGCAATACAGAGTCTTAAGCCTTGTTTCACCTCACACTTCGAACCCTTTGTTCAGTGTCAGTAGTAAAACGCACTTACCACTGGGCCTCTGCGCCCATGAGATTTTCAGCTAAGAAGAAAAGATTAACACCTTGCGGTTATCTTGGATAACAAGTTTTTTTTTGGAGCAACCATGTCAAGACGACGATATTAAAGGCGTTGTCAGCTTTCTGGCAAGACAAGGGTGTATCGGTAAGACATGGAGTGTGTTACCCAAAAGGATCTACGATAAGTCTAATCTTATCATAGGGCTAGATGCTCTGATGAATGTTTCACCCTTTTAAGGTCATCTCCCAATTAAAAAGGGTTAAGTTTTGGTATGACTCTGCCCGTGCGGGGAAGGGCTAAGACTATAATTGTGGTGATCCGAACAAGGGAGGCTTGCCTTTATTCATTAAGAACTAACCAGCGAAATGCACAGACGGATCTGTCGGGATCCAGTAAAGTGGGTTGGTTGTAGTCTATTTAATCCCTATCATGGCCTTGCCATTAAGAAAGAAGAAGAAACTTCAGGAAGGACTGACACTAGAGATTCGATGACACAACGCAAGAATTATCCTACGACCACTATCTATACTATGCTCTGTCTAGGATACCAGAACTTAACCTCAAGAATAGAATCAGATTTGGATGCTTCTAAAATCTGTTCGAATTCAGATGCTGGCGCTTTTATGACTTCATTGCTCATTAATAACATTATTTCTCATTCGGTTAATCTGCATCGATTTTTCAAGCGGAAGTCAATGCTATACTAATGAATATGTTTTTAACAGGTAGAAAGGGTACCTCAACTCCTTAGTTATATCTAAGACAGTGCTCTAACTCATAAGAAACTTAATTCGGTCGGCAGACCGATACACGGAAAATGATATCTCTTATAACATCCCCTGTAGGAGCTTCCATAAATTCAATATTCGATGGGATGACCTTTCGTACTAATGACCGGATAAGACCGTCTTGAAGTCTATGAAAAGTTCGATGCACTTTCTCTCTCAATAAAGACTACAACCGCCTATCGGGCTGAACATCTGCGTTTGCCTTCCGTAAAAATAACTGGGTGAAGAGGAAGGAACAAACATTGTTTTTAAATATTTTTTTATTTTTTTCGATTCAGAATTATTTATTAACTTCCCAGTGGAAGTTCTTGTAATGGAGCCGATTTTGAGAATCGCGGATTTTAACATATCTCCACGTTTCAAGGTCACCAGAATCCAAATCTAACGTTTTTATAGGGATGTCTGTCTGTGTGTATGTACGTATGTGTGTATGTACGTATGTGCGTATGTACGTATGTGCGTTCGGAATTATTTTTCGCCACGATTATCTCCACGTAACTCAGAACTGATTAAGTTTCCAGCGAAATCGGTCCAGCCGTTTTTTGTTAGTAAATAAACAACTAAAATAATTTGCCTTTATTTTTACTTTTAATTGTCATTTGTCATTGAGCAAATCATTATATTATATATTGTGCTCCATTATTTCGAATACATGCAAATTTACAGGTCTCCCTGTTCATAGCAATGGTTGCGATAATATATATCACACTTCCCTGTTATTAACAACATTTAATTTCCATGAACAATATTAAAGAGCATAATTCTTAACCATGTCTTATGGTTAACCACATTTCAAAATTTACCACTAATCGCATAAATCATATTGATCCCACTGGGAAGTTAGTCGTGTGGACCTTGCGGGTCGCACCCAGACCACTTTTTTACTCATTTTTTTTTTTATTTTGGTATATCTTCCACAATAGAATAACAGCCTTTACTAGCAGAAGTTACATTTACGCATACATTAAAAAGTTAAACAATAGAAGTTTTAGATAGTATAGAATAAAAAGTAGAAAAACAAAAATCGAAACAATTAAGTATCTTAATGTTAAATAACACAAAAAAACAAAAAATATTTGTAACTATACATTTAAGATGTTTCAACAAAATGCCCAAATAAAACCCTCTCAAATTGTTTCGTGCCACGAAGTCTTTTAAGGTCTGTAGGTACAAAAAATTGGAGTTCAGAGTTAGAACATGTTAATCTCGGTTGAATTAATAACAAGGAACGTGACGAAACAGCAAATGTGATTTGTTCATATAGGTACACTCGACAGCAAATAAACCGGGCCACCCGCTACGTTCAAGCTCTGATTCGATTTTCTCTAAAAGTATAACACATACAACTAAAAAAGTGGTGCCAACAGAAAGTGCTTTTCATGTCAATTAAAATGTTTTAAAATGTATTCTTAAGTACCGTTAACTCACATTGTAATCAAGCAAGAAACACAATGCTAACGATTTGCATTGTTTTGTCTAGATTTTGCGATTACCGTTCTTTTTTCTACAATGTGGTTAGTCAGTGTCTGTTATAATTTTTTTAGATTTAGTCCAGTGTTTGCTCAGCCGCGTATTTTTGCGTTTTTTTTACGTTGTTAATATGGATATATGACACCTCAGGAAGCAGCTCAAGCTGTCCCACTACTTCAAGCAGGCGTTGCGCAACGTGAGGTCGCTCGAAGACTTCAAATTAGCAGATCTTCAGTGCAACAAGTGTACAGAAGATACCTAGAGACTGGAGCATTCGATCGACGTCCAGGTACGGACAGACCTAGGGCTACATCAGCAGCAGATGATCAGTTCATTACACTTACTGTTCTGCGAAATCGCCGCCTATAAATGCAGTTCAAGTCCAACAAAGTCTGCGGCACGAACACCAAGTGTTCATAAGTTCAGATATCGTCAGAAGGAGACTTTTTGAACATAACCTGACTCCAAACAGAGCTGCAACAGGCCCAGCATTAACCGTAGCCCACCGTCGAGCACGCTTTGAATTTGCTCGAGAGCATAGGGATTGGACGTTGGGGCAGTGGGGTAATGTACTCTTTACTGATGAGTCCAGGGTGAGTCTACATGTAAGTGATCGAAGTCAGAGAGTATATCGTCGCATTAGTAATAGATATTCTCAATGTTGCATCGAGGAAACTGTTGCTTATGGAGGAGGATCTGTAATGGTCTGGGGGCAACTCCTTAACCGCACATACAGCTTTAGTTTTCATCGAACCAACACGTGGATTGACTTCTCATCGCTGAAATCCTCGCAGACCATGTCTTACCTTTCGCAGGATATATCGGGCAGAATATGCTATTAATGCAAGATAACGCACGGCCTCATGCTGCATATGTGACTGGACTGGCCAGCTCGAAGCCCGGGCTTGAATCCGATAGAGCATTTATGGGATGAACTGAAACGTCGGGCTCGAGACTGGATACCTGCTCCAACAAGGCTTCCAGAGCTGTGAATCGCACTTGAAGATGAGTGGAATGCTATTCCTCAAGATTTCATCGTCAGGCTCGTGAGGCCGATGAATGCAAGGATGCAGGCAGATATTAACCAACTTTTTTTTTAATTTTTCCTTTGTTATTGGATTACATTTTTTTTCATTTTATGATTACATTAATTAACACAACTGGAAAACGACTCTTTTTCATATAACCTTAAATAAACATTGAATTAATTGAATAATCCCAATGAGTTTCCATTCATTTTATTTAACATATAACGCACTTTCTATTGGTACTACTTTTTTAGTTGTATGTTTTATACTTTAAAAGAAAATCGAATCAGAGTTTGGACGTAACGGGTGGCCCGGTTTATTTGCTGTCGAGTGTAGATATGATAGTTCCCTGTTGACTAAAATGTTGTGTAAAGTTTAAGGTTCCCGGTATTTAAAATAATTGTATAAAATACAGCCGACAATTTTTTTCGTGTAATCCGATGTATGGTCAAATCGACTGAGGTTGTAAACATATCGTACTACACTATGGCAACACTATGACGACAGAAAATTTCGCACTCATAGGTTAACATCGGTATAATTATTGATTTGGTTAAACTTAACCTTATTTGCTGGGAAGTAAAATCTTTGGACATTGAGAGATTGCGTAAGCAGCCGTATATCTTTCCAACTGTCAACAGAATGTGATAGTCCCAACTTAGCGTGCTATTAAACCAAATACCCAGTTATTTGCTTTTGTCGGTATAATTTAGCACAGTTGCCCAAAAGTTAATTATAGGAAAATAGCTTGTATCAAGTTCATTTTTATACATCACCACACAATTAGATTTTTTCGGATTAAGATGGCGGATATTTTTGTCAGACCAATCCATCTTCAAGTCGCTGTTTAGTCTGCAGGCACCATCTTCGATCATTCGGAATTTGCAGCTAAGATAGATTTGTACATCATCAGCATACATGTGCAAGGGCGAATACTTGACCACAAGTGGGAGATCATATTTTATAAACATGGTAAATAGTAGTGGTCCAAGAATTGATCCTTGAAGTACCCCAGAGGATAGCTCAACAAAACTAGACTTTTTTTTCCTACAATAACTGCTTGCTTTCTGCCACTGAGATAAGAAAACATTAATTCAGCGGCCGAATGGGAAAACCGAAAGTAACTTTTCATTTTGCCTACCAATATCTTATGATTAACAATATCAAATGCCAATAGCCCAAGAAATGAAACTAAATCACGATCCATCGAGCACCTCAAGTCATCAGTTAATTTCAGAATTGCTGACCCGCAACTGTGCTTTTCTCGAAACCCAGACTGATGTGTTTTTTTTTTTTTTTTTTTATTTAAAAAAAAAAAAAAAAGGAAATCCAAATCCCAGAGCACTCAGACTCGGTAACGTTCCATTGTACTACCAGGCAGAAATCCTCCTTTTTGGTGTAGAGGCATGTGATTGGGTGGCGTATGTTGTTGTTGCCCATGGGGATTGAACCTGCACCGCACGGGTCACAAGCCAACACACTAACCTCTACACCGTCGCCACCCAGACTGATGTGTACTTAAGAGTTTGTTTCTTCTATGGAAACCCGATATTGGCTTGTGCTAAAGTTTTTCCAGAACTTTAGATAGGAATGGAAGTATTGAAATAGGTCTAAACTCTGATTTTGATAACCGAGTTGCAGTTTTTTTCAAAATGGGTATAACTTTGTCGAAGTTCCAAGCCAGACCAAAGGAACTAGTCAAGATAATTAAGTTTAATACATGAGTCAGAACAAGAAGCAGATGTGGCAGGATTCTTTTAATAAAATTTAGATGTATTTCGTCAAGACCTTAGATTTAATATTTATAATAGCTTCAACGACAGCCCCCTCCTCTACCCTCTTAAAATCGAAGCTATCTGCAGATTCCTTATCGTTCAGTGATTATTCCGATGAATCAGTTTGGACTAAAGCAAATTCTGCATTTAAATCGTTAACATCAACATTTTCAAGGCAAGCTGTACTTTGTCTACCAGCACCTAACTCACGAATATTTTTCCACAGCGTTTTTAGAGGAAGGTTCGCATTCAGACGATTGGAGAAAAATCGTTTTTAGCTTCTCTTATCTTAATGCAGATCTTATTACGAAAGACTTTAAAAATATTATGGAACTCACGTGTCCGAAATCTCTTCCATCGCAAATAAGCAATATCCCTTTGTCTTATTGATTCATTTATTTCAGTATTTTGTATTGAGCGGAACATGTGAAATTGTGAATTAAACATAGGGACGGGCTACAGTCCGCTTAGGCGAACTGTTGGATACCCTATTCTTATTCCTATCCCTCATAAGTGGGCGTGACAAAAGTCTAAGTATGGTTGAATTGTTAAGAACGCTCTACATATTTTGTTATACAACATTTAAAGGATTTTATCAAAAAAAAACGCTCCCTAGCTCAAACTTGGGTTTTTCAACAAAATTGTTTTATTTAATTGTGGGCGTGTCGGCAGGCGGATTTAAAAAAAAATAACACATGAGCATAAAGGGCCCCTAGAGAGTATATATTATAAATTTCAGCTCCCTAGCTCACTTTGAATTTTCAAAAAAAAAAAATAATAATAATTGTGGGCGTGCCAGTGGGCGGATTTTGAAAATATTTACACATGAGCATAAAGGGCCCATAGAGAGCATATATTATAAATTTCAGCTCCCTAGCTCAAACTTTGGATTTTCAAAAAAATTGTTTTATTTATTTGTGGGCGTGTCAGTGGGCGGATTTTGAAAATATTTATACATGAGCTTAAAGCGCCCCTAGAGAGTATATATTAAAAATTTCAGCTCCCTAGCTCAAATTTTGGTTTTTCAATAAAATTGTTTTATTTTTTTGTGGGCGTGGCAATGGGCGGATTTTGAAAATTGTATATCCCGAGCAGTTTTAGGGGTCATAGATCATATATAAAAAAATTTCAGCTTCCTAGCTCAAAATTCGATTTTTTCCAAAATTTTGTTTTTTTGAGTTTGTGGGCGTGTCTGTGGGCGGATTTCAAAAATTCGTAAACTTGATTATTTCGGGACCCTAGAGAGTATATGGTTAAAATTTCAGCTCTCTAGGTCCAGTTTAAAGGCCTAATTTTTGCCGACGGACGGACGGACGGACGGACATGGCTAGATCGACATTACTATCGATGCTGATCATAAATATAGTAACTTTTAGGGGTCTACGGGCAATATTAAGGTATGTTACAAACTATGCGTCAAAATTAATATACCCCTAGAAAAGGGTATAAAAAGGAAAGAAATAGCATTTTGCATAAAAGTGACTTGATCATTTGGTGAGTTCATGAAATAGATTTGTTGCCAATTTATCTGATTCATATCCTGTTCCAGGTCTATCAAGTTCATGTTTTTAAAATCCCTAAACTGGTAGTAGAAGTTGTTATTTCTGGTACTATTTTATGAGTTAGGAAAATTTGGTCATGTTTCGAAAAAGCAGGGGCTGACAGCAGGGTATAGAGAAGAACGTTATCGGTATCACTGACGAGAAAAATATCTATTAAAGGAGATGAAGAACTTGCTAGCATTGTTAAGGAAAAATACTGTAGGCTTCCACCGGGCGCCAATTTACATGAATTAAATTCTTCCTCTTCTCCCTGAATGAAGGCGAGGCTATGATCAGGATCAATGGGACCATAATACTTTACTGCGTCCCTACTGGTCTGCCTGTGGGGTTCGCCGGTTCGACCTCAGAAAATAACGTCAGGCCTCCCGATTTTGAATCACTTCATCGCTGAGCCCAATAAAATGCTGGGTTTGCTGCATTTGTCTGATTCAGGAATTTAAAAACCTGCCTCTCTTTCGTGATTCTATGGAAACGTTTTCCGAACTCAATGAATATTTGCAGGCTTCTCAGTTACCGATCCCATCAAAACTGAAGCTTATCAAATGTGGCAAGTGTTTCATTTGTGTGATCTATTAGTTTTCATGCTTGGCCGGTAAACTGCAGTCGTTTTAACCCACGGATTTCCATCCACACTTGAGGGACAGTTTCAAGATGTTAAATGTGTCAACTCAAATGAATGGTCTAGATGTGATTTCTCCCCTAGTGCGGAAAAATTGACGTGGGGCTTGGGAATTAAAAAATTAGATCTTAATGACCCAATATACAATTTGCGTTTCGATTAATAGACTTACTCAAACCTGTTCTCGTTTTCAGTAAATATTTAAAAAAAACAGCGCTGTCCCTATAACAGAAAATTCCCACAAGTAAAATATTAATCGATTTTGGTCTCGTTTGACCTTTTCTATGTATACCTATACATTGTGAGGGAATGTATTTATAAAACTTACACTAATCGACAATCGACAAATTTAAGTTAATTAGAGTAGTCAAATGTTAAAATACCTATGTAACTATTTGGATAGCACCAATCCGCTCACGCTTTATTATTTGTATATTCAATTTAGGAAAGTCAGCCTTTGTACCTACTTACCAGAAACAAATTCGATGACTTTATGCCTTATTACATTTATCCATTAGTGAGTGTATTCGACCGATGAATATTGACACATGTTCGCTCTTATAAAGTTGACAACTTCAATAATTACGTAGAATAATTCAGGCGGAATTGTGAACAATATAATCACTTGCGGTGATGATATCCTCACTTCACCGTCATCAAAATAAATCGTCAAATATTTATTTCCCTCCAACTGCGAGTACAATAACCGCACTATTGATTATGACACGTTAGCACCTCACTATGTATTTCGCACTCACAAGCAATAGATACAACCAGACAATAAACAAAAATCGGGAGCAGGACACAACTAAACGCACTTTAATATCGATGACTGTGCATTTTATGTAATTTCCTTTTAATTAATTACAACACGATATTTGTGACGATCGTAATGAGGTATGTTTTTGGCTTATGGCCGCACTGTTAACGATAATTTGCATCTGCAGTAAGGATTGTACAAACACTCATATTCGGCAATCTCTCTCTAATGTCAATGAGATACCCCGGAACCACCACCCTTTAAATGTACTATTACGCAGGTGGGTGTGCTAGTCCTAGGAGAGCACCAGACTTCGACGGAGGGTATTTTCCGCCACCCCCTCTTAAATGAGCAAATAATCTACGAACGTTGACTATCTGATCTTTGGCTGTTGATAAAACGAATGCCACACATAGACAATCGTCTATGATTCAACCCTTAGTTGTGGGTTCTTTTTTGAGATGGTTGTTCTTCCTTATTCGAGTTTCAAGTTTTATGCTACTTTCCCACAGCCACTCCGCAAAAAGGCCGTCGTAGCCCCTGTATCAGAGTACTAAGGGATTGGAAGGACTCGTAGAGTCTGCACAAAAATCGATAACCACCACACAGGCTCACTCATTCACATAATGGAAGCTAACTTTTTTCACGATTGTTTTATTTTTGCCGGCATATGTATAGTACACGAGTATTTTTTTTTTTGTTTTGTTTAATTTACTCTATGCTTAATAAATATATTCAGGGGAGGGTGGTGTTGCCAAAAGGAAACTGTTAAACTATTTTCTTCCTTGGCTCCACACTCAGTTTTAAAGTTTATTTTATACCGTCTGGCTTTGTTTTCATAAAGGAATGAGATACAGATACAAGATGAATCTATTTCAGTCCGACTGAAAATTCCGACAGCCGAACCACCTTCAAAAGCGATTACTTCACGAATGACTCTTCGTCTGCGAGTGCATGTTAACATTTCACAGCACCAGCCCAGCACGAAACCAATAGTGGATGAAAGCCGTACGAAAAATAGGGAGAGAGAGGAGAGAGAGTAATTCGACGCCTTCCAGTTCTCATTTCCAGTCAGCGGGGGTGGAAAGGACGCTGAGGCTGAGAGGATTGGATTGTTTGTTTGGTTGGTAAACGACAAAACCAAGTGGCTCTGCGGCATTGCGTGGTACATCAGCATAACTTCCGCAATCCGTCGTATCGTTGTTCGTAGTCGTACTCGTACATCGTACCTATTTATTACTCCATAGCGATGTTGCGTCGAACAAGTTCTTAACGTTAGGGATATAAGTGAAGATATCGGCAAGTAATTTTCATTTTTGATAACCCATGGAATAAGGAAAGATGAGGCAGATTACATTCTTAGTTAATTTGGCATAGGCGATTTCATATTTCTCAGTGTTGATGTAGCTTCATCCAAATTTTATCGTTTTTCTGCGATCAGCACATGTGTTTTGAAGTCTATTTTCTGTTACAAAAAGAAGTTCTAGGACTAGGTAAATGAAATTTAGGGTAGAGTACGAAAACTAGGGCGGCAAAAATTGATAACGGTTTTCTATAGAAGGGTCAAAAACAAGCATTTTTTACTATGGGCTATCTCGACCCGTTTAGGAGTTAGGGGCAATTTTAGAAAAAAGGACTTGAATTAAAAAACAAATTATTTAAAACCAACGGCAATATTTACAATAAAGTTGTTAACCGGTTTTGAATGCCAGAATTCTGTTCTATAATCCCAAATTTAAATTAAATTATTTATGGCAATAGTTTCTGAAAAATTCGCATGCAAACTCAAAATTTCGACACAAAAAAATTAAAAAAAAAATTCAAACCAATTTTTTTTCAAAATTGTGAAATTAAGTAAATAATTTATATTAAATTTAGGATTATAGAACAGATTTCTGGCTTTCAAAACCGGTATAGAACTTTGTTATACAGTGGGTTGCCAAATTAATAGGGACATCGCAAATTTTTATCAATTTTCATGTTTTAGTATTCTTTTGAGCGTTTGTTTTAATTCTAAGTGTACGAGGTGACTTTTAATTCACAGCCTATTTGCTTAACGGTTATAATTCATTGTCGGCGCATATTCAAAATGGTTCTATCCGGGGAAAACCGGTTTTATTCTTGAAGTGCAATCAAAGGCTGAAGTCAAAAAAAAAGTGTTTATTTTTTAAAAATTGTTTGTTGACATTTTTTGAACTTCTTTTAATTGAAACGTAAGTAATGCAGTTTATTTTGTTTAAAACAAAGCTTTTCTAAAAAAAACAAAAATGATTTTTTAATGGTTTTAAGCATTTTTTCGGAACAGAATGGAACGAGGAATAAATATCACTCCAAGAAAAAAAAGGGTGTTTCAAAATCTGTTGTTAACAGATTAAAATTAAATCTGGACCAAAATATTCAATTACTCGCAACAAAGGCGGTAAATATGGAAGGAAGCGAGTAACAACACCCCGAACGGACAGGAAAATTCGAGACATCTGCGTTCACAATTGCAAGAAAAGTGCATCAGTTCTGACAAGGAGACTGTTTCATAGCAGTCAACTTGACTCCAGAGTGAAGGTAATTTGCTACGTGGCCCTTATAAGGCCGATTATCGCTTATGGTTTAATATAGCGCCCAGCTATATGGAAAAGATTCAGGTTTTGGAGAGACAATGTCTTAGGACCTGTCTCCGATTGTTCCGAACGCCTGAATCCAATTATATAAAATACTATCCCAACAAGGTCCTATACGATGGGGCTCAGTTGAATAGGATTGACAATTTCCTCATTAAGGTGACTCGAAGGCACGTTGCAAGGGCGATTGCCAGCGACATTAGTCTGATCTTTGGGGCTTACTACACCAACGAAATGTACATAGAGAGTACTCTCATTTATCCATATTGATGCAAAAGGGCTGGTACAGACGAGGGATTGTATCCCGGTATTATACCACCGCTTCCGCAGCGCGAGAGATAAGCGGCTCATCCGCGGCGAGGACGTCGCCAATGCTCATGAGCTCCTCCGTTTTAGTACCGCAATAGCGGAGAGGGATAAATTCGATACAGAAAAACAATTTGCCGAATTTTGGTGGCTTTTTGAGGGGGGAGGGGTCATCATGCCCTCCCAAGACGGTGCGTTACTCTAGGTAACATCCTCTTAGTTTATAAGTTAATATTAAGTTAGCTAGGGCGTTTCTGGGAGAGGCCGGGCTCGTCAACTTGTGGTAGTGCTTCCGGGAGAAGATTGACGCTGTTAGGCTTCAGTTAGCTCAGGGTAGCGCGTGTGCACGTTGATGACTGCCAGGCGCTCGGAAAGCAATTGGGATTTTGACCACTTGTTGCGAACATGATGCATGATTCGGGAATATTGGTTTCTAAAAGAATTTTGCAGCGAAGTTTGGCAGAGGAAGGACTTTCGGGTCGTCGTCCTGGTAAGAAACCACGTCTCACAGAGGCAATGATCAAAAAACGTTTCTCTTGGGCTCGGGATCATCGTCACATGACAATTGATGACTGAAGTCAGGTAGGTTACTAATGGAATTATCTTAAGAAATAAAAAGTTATTTAAAATGTGATTTTTTTAATTATTAATGTTGTTTCCTTTTATTACAGGTGTGCTTCTCCGATGAGTCATCATTTGAAATTTTGGCTGATAAAAACAGTTCCCAACGAGAAGTACCATCCTGACTGCATCGTCGAAAGGGTAAAACATTCTGTAAAAGTCAGTTATTAGCAGAAGAGGAGTTGGACGTCTCCAAATTGTCCAGCGAACCATGTGACGGGACCAATATAAGGACATTCTGCGAACTCGTCTCATACCCCAGCTAAGGAAATGGTCCCCAAACAACGAACCATACATATCTTTCAATGCATGACTCAGCCCGTGCCATAAAGCTTAAAGCGTGACAAAGTGTCTGAATGATCAAAATATACCAGTTTTATCCTGGCCAGGCAATTCCACCGACATGAACCCCATAGAAAACCTATGGGAGATCACTAAAAGGGAAATTGCCAAAGAAGTTATTACAACCAAAGTAAAACTTATGTAAAAGCTAATAGAGGTCTGGCACCACTGTCCTGCAATTAAAGAATGCGCTAAAAAGTGCATTAATAGCATGTCGAGACGTATTCAATCAGTTATTGAGGCAAAAACAAACGTTACAAAATATTGATTACATATTTGTAATTTTTATACCCCATTCTAAGGGTATATTAATTTTGACGCATAGTTTGTAACATACCTTAATATTGCCCATAGACCCCTAAAAGTTACTATATTTATGATCAGCATCAATAGTAGTGTCGATCTAGTCATGTCCGTCCGTCTGTCGGCAAAAATTAGCCTTTAAACTGGACATAGAGAGCTGACATTTTAACCATATTTAACCATATTTCTAGGGTCCCGAAATAATCAAGTTTAAGAATTTTTGAAATTAGCCCACAGGCACGCCCACAAACTCAAAAAAAAACAAATTTTTCGAAAAAAAACGAATTTTGAGCTAGAAAGCTGAAATTTTTTATATATGATCTATGGCTCCTAAAACTGATCGGGAGATAGAAACTGCAAGCCGACTGTGAATTTAGAGCTTGAAATACAGTTACAATCACCCAAAAAGAAGGACAATGTGAAAAACATTTTCAAAACCGAATCTGATTATAAACCTGTTGATTTCGGTAGCGAAAATTTAACTACATTATATATGTTATGTCTTATTTATATTTTGAAAATATAAAAATCTACTGCGAAACAGTTGAATCTACTGCGTTTTTGTTTTCAAATCTACTTCGGACATTTTTTCACAAAGTCCCATCGCTTGGTGCCCCTCAAGGTAGTCACGTTGGTCCGCTTCTGTTCCTTTAATGTATTAGTGATTTATGGCTACATATTAATTATGCAAAGATCTAATTCTTTGCGGATGACTGAATTATTTTTATAGTAACCCACAAATGCATATACTTTTACAACATTATATTGAAGTCATGCATGTATTTGTGAACAGATAGCAATATGCAGCTCAAACTTAAGAAATTTAAAAGCATTACCTTCGAGACGTCAAACCTTTTTATTTAGTCGATGAAGTATTTATTGAACATGTCGATTACCTGAATGATCTGGATGTTATCTTTCATAGGAAGCTCAACACATGGATTCAATTGTCAGTAAAGCAAGAAGCCGTTTGGATTTAATAAACATTTTCTCAGATGATTTGGACCCGTAATAACTAAAATTGTATACTCTTCCCACGCCCAACCTGTTTTGGAATATTGTAGTCTTGTGTGGTGCACTGCTTACGAATCTGGAATCGAAAATATTCAAAGCATTCATAAGCAATTTCTTCATTTCGCGTTACGTGAATTACCTTGGCGTTGGTGGGAACCCTCAACATCGACTTCCACCTTACCAAGTCGCTTGAAGTTGCTGAGTCTACAGGCCTTAGACAAATTTATTGGATGGCGAATACCATATTTTTGTTCTGCGTCCTGAATGGTAACGTCAACTCCAACTATGTTCCTGAATCAATAAACCTTAACACCAGAGCCAGACCGCGAAACAATAACAATTCCATTTTTTTTAACTAGAGTACGTCTCGGTGCATTTATGGAAGTAATGGACCCATCAATAACATGACGAGGGATTTTAATAAATAAAGGGTTTTTCAATAAGAGCCCTACAAAAGTTTTTTTTTTAAATAAAACAAAAACGGTTTTGGATATCAATGAAATTCCTTATTCCTGTGAAAGTACGTTCGATGCCATTATGTATGGAACTCGATTTCTTTTGCATGGCCACCACGGGCACGCTTGCAAAAGTCCAGACGCTGAACCCAATTTTCGACGGTTTTCAAGCATAAATCGGCCTATACTGCTGCAATTTCACGTTCGATATTCGTATGAAGTTCATCAATTGTCGCTGGCTTGTTGGCATAGACCATAGACTTGACGTAGCCCCACAGAAAATAGTCTAATGGCGTCAAATCGCACGACCGATGCGGCCAAGCGACTGGACCATTTCGTGAGATAACATGGTTTCCAAACTTGGTTTCCAATAAATTGATTGTGGCATTCGCTGTGTGGCTTGTGGCGCCGTCCTGTTGGAACCACATGTCCTCCAAGTCCATATCATCCAATTGGGGCCACAACGACGTCACAGAGATGCCCAACGACGTCAAAGAGATGCCCAACGCTTGAGAACGACGTGTGAGACACACTTTTGGGCTTTCTTCAACTGGCATGGGAACATTTTGTACTGTGCTTGTGGATTCAAATTTTTCCACTAGACGCTCAATTGTTGATCTGCTAGGACGATTATGACGACCATAAATTGGACGTAGCGCTCTTAACGTTGAGGCCACTGATTCCGAATTTCGGTAGTAAATTTTAATAATTTCGACTCGTTGTTGGCTCGTATATCTTTCCATCATGAAACCTTACTGAAGAGAAATGTCAAAAGAGCGGCAAGAAATTCGGCGTCGTTTTGCTGTCCCTGTCGCTCTACTTTTGTAGCGTCCCTGTTGAAAAACCCTTTAAAATTAAGTACTCGATCTTAACCTCACAAGGGAAAATGTTAAAGATATTTTAAGGAAAATGTAAATTATTTATATACATATAAATATATGTATAATTGTAAAACAAATTAATGCATATGACTTACTTGTTCAGTAGATAAATGAATAGAACTAAATTAAATGAGTCGCCTGCCAAAAGTGGGTTGAGGATCTGCCAAACAAGCAGCTGGAACACGAGTTATAATAGACTTCAAGAGCTCATAACTTTACATATCCTTCAATGCGGTCTAGTACGAATGCGGGTAGTCTGGCAGTCGGGTGACATTGTGGTTACCTGGGAGAGCGGGCCAGGAGGTTAAAAAAAATACAAAATTACGTGATATAAGTATGGTTAATTTTTGCGTCATTAGTTTATGCTGACTATTTGTGATGTTAATTCATTATTGTCAGACCGCTTCGGCGTTGTTAAAACCTTCTAGACCTTGATTTAACAAAAAATAAAATCCTTTTCACGTCGTTTTAAAAAAGTTAAAATTTTTTTATGTTATAATTTGGCTTTATTTCACCAGGCGGAAAAACCGTTGCTAAATTGTCGCCAAACCAACTTGAGTCTTGCAGAGAATGCACAAATTGAAGAGTATAACCCATAGCAAAATAGTGGATAGAAAGAGATTAGTTTGCAAATAATAAAATTGGTATTAAAAAAAAAAAACTTTTAATGTATTATGTAATGGCAACACTTTTTTTTAAAATTAAATACTTATGTTAGGTTAAGTTGGTGGGTTGATAAAGAAGTACTGGGCGCTTGATTTATGGTGTCTATCTTAATATTTATATATTCTAGATATCCATTTATAATTTTTTTATATAATAAACAGGGTGAAAGCGAATAACACTGGTTGATTCGAAAAAATAACCCATATCCTGAAAAGAAGATGCAAAAGACGTTTCTTGCAATGGTGACTTTAGTGTATTATATGTAAAAAGTTGTAAACGGAGTAACGCCAAATTGACCTTATTTCGATTTCTTTAATGAGATAAAGGCAAACTTAAAATTTAGTCTTACTTGGTTTTTGAAATAGGAATAATGTCAAATTTTGAAGTTCTGCTTTTCTTCGTTAGAAGTTATTTCACGTCAACCTAATTGCAGCCTTAGCGTAGACATTTTTCAGTGTTCTTGGCGACACTGGATATTATGTGCGTATAGTCATTAGCGAAGAAAATAATTGGATTGTAAGTAACAGACAGGATATCATTTCTAAAATGAGAAAGAGAGCCGGAGACAAAACAGAGCTTTGGTGGACAACAGCAATATTTTGTTGAGTTGCAGACTTGAAATCGTCCTAAGCAACTTGAATCCGAAAGGTAATTTCTAATCCATCGAAGAACAGTAGGTACAACGATTTCAAATGCACTCATTACAAGCACAGCTTGGTACCACTTTTGGTAACCAATGAAAATCGCATTGCCGGTAGTTTTCGGGATTCTATATATTTCACAAGTTTTCATGACCTTAAAAAAGGGACGTAATTATTATTATTTTTTCTCTTTCGTCCTAATAACCCATTCTCCTTCACCGCCTGTGGGGTTCGCCGGTGTAACGTCAATAAACATCGGCAGGCTTCCTGGTCGGCAGGCTTCCTGGTCTCGGATCACTTCATCACTGAAATGCCTGTTTTGATAGTCGAATCTTACGACAAGCCCTGTTGTTTTTTTTTCTGCTGCAGTGATATTCTTAGCCCTTCCCTTCACGGGCATTGGGCTCCATATATACTGTAGAAATAATACATAGATACATATAGGTATATATTGATAATCTGATTATGTAATAGCTTTAGTCACCGCTTAAGTTATCAACTGATTCGTGACTTGTGTTATATCCAGTTTATAAAATCAATAGGTACATTTCCCCTCGAATACCTCAATGGCATTAAAGGATACTTGTTTATGTGCAGGCAAATTAGAGGGTTAACAAATTGTTTCTTCGAGTCATTATCAGAACTGGTCAGCATACCCATTTGAACATATTGCCGGCTGAAGGTGTACCATCTGCCATATGCTACAATATAACCCAAAAAAGGACAGAGTTGAAAAAAAAATTAATTGATCCAAAACACTAATTCGTTTTTTTGTGTATTTTTTACCTACAAAAGGTTTGCTTGCGGGTTATTAGGGAATTGATCTTCTAATCAGTTCCTGTGAGGTGAAACACGATCCTCGGTTTAGTAACCAGTACCACCATCAAACATTTATAATAGCAGATGGTCTGAGCGATCAACCAGGTTAATATGTTGACGTTGAGAGCGTAAACAATCTTGATATAGATGTTAAAACAATCCGTCGGACAAAAGGGTTACCCAATGAAAACATATGTACCTACCACTTCTACGAATTAAACAAGAAAAATACAAACATTTTGCACGATCGCAAAACTCATTAATTAGACGGCCATCCACGCAGGGAATTGGAATTCCCCGACGACCATGCTACTAATAATAGGACAGGCACGGGACTTTATGCCGCACGAATTCATTCCGAATGTAAAGGTGAAGTTTCACTATGGAACCTATTATTAGATTATCAACACTTTGTTTTATTTTAAGATTCTTTTTATTTGTTGACTTCCTCAATTGCAATTGCCAGAAAACAAGGAATTGAAAATTTGAGTTAGATAAAGGAAATGCATGTTTTACTCTACCGAGGGAATTAGTATTTTTTTGTCAATTAAATTATTTATCGCACCCTTAGAATGAAAGTGACCTAACTAAAAAATTGCAATTGTTGGGGAATGACGAATGGGCAAGAAAGTATTCAAAAAAGTATAGTGGTGATTAAATTTAAATGTATCTCTCCCGTGTTTCATTGGAAATTATAATTTTTTTGCGAATTTATATATTGATATTTTATCTACAGACTGGCAGCATTACATTAAATTTAAATGTTTTGTAAATATATATTTTAACATTAAATATAAATCAGTTTCAAATTAAGTCACTCTATTGCAAAAATATATCTGTATTTCTAGAACTTTTTACGAGATAAGCCTATTTAAGACGGAAGATATAACAAATAATGTGGCTTAATAAGACTTAATACAAAAACGGTCAACAAAATCAAAAAAAATATTTTGTAATAAATAGACTTATATCAAAAAGGAGCCAGTTTAACTCAAAAAATTTAATGAACTTTCCTTCGCAGTATTTGTAATAAACTACCACACCTCGAGATTAGTCGATTTAACACACGTTCACTCGCGAGCACCTCTGTAGCAATGCTCACTCGGTCTCTTTCACATAACATGCATAGATGAATAGCGCTATCACCCAAAGTGACCGATATATATGCTGTCCCTTTCTTACTCATGATTCCGGATATTTTTCACCACAGGGCCTTAGAGTACGCTTTTTAAGGTCAATTTATTGCAAAATCAGAAGTTACAGGAATTTTGAGTTAGGTCACTTTCATTCTAAGGGTGCGATATTTAATTATTCAAATAAATGCGATTTGTTATGAATTTCTGATGCATTTGGTCGGCAACATTCGGCATACTAGCAACATATTGAAACTTTTCGATCAGTATTTGTTGACCACTTTACATTTAGAGTTCTCCCTCTTTGGTTGATAGCACTAAATGCTCTTTTAATAAGACGACGAATAATAGACATTGTATATCAGCAATACCATGATGTTGACATAGCAAGGCTAGTAAAGGTTGCTGTTTGTTGCGGTTAGATTCGTGTTGCAGGAATGGTCCAATGGTATTTAACAATTATTACTCTAAAGCAGAGAAATCAGTCCTAAACTTTTCATTCATTTGGTTACCAGGTAAGTTCAACGTTAGATTATTTAGTATAAGCTGCACCCGCCCGGCTTTACCCGTGTTCGAATAGACAACATACATAAATATTGACTATAGTGGGTAACCGGCGTTCAAAAGAAAAAAGACCCATTTTGACCAAACCTCACAGAAACTCTCTCAGGCAAACATTGACTGATTTGGGGTCAATCGGGTCGGTGGTAAAAGGTGCTGCATCTTTTTCTCTGCTCACGCAACTTCACTGCTCCGCTAAGGGTATCTAGAAGCTAGTTGCCTGCCAGACGCCTATGTCAGCTTACTTTTTCAAATCGAACAGCAGCACGCATGAAAAAAATGTCCATAAAATCACTTTCATTCACTTTCAGAAATTAGGATTAGGCAGATAAATTTAATTTTTATGATGTTTTTCCCAATAAGGTCATAAAATTAGTCCGTTTGCTCGTTCCACCTGTTTACGAACAGTAACTTAATCTACCTGTTATCATATTTTGTAGATACATATATAAATTATATAATATCATAGAAACAACAACTATGGGTAAAAGAAATTCATTAACCAAGGAGGAATTACAAAAAGCAAGGCAAATCAATCCGTTTTATAGCCAGTAAGATTGGAAGAGGATCCACTGTTGCTCACAGCTATCTTAAGGTTCCTGAGAACTATGAAAAAATCCGGAAAGGAGGAATAATACGAGCAACAACAAATCAGTATCGACGGGCGATACTGAGGGCTGCTTTAAATTTTAGACTTTTTGTAAGTAAAATCAAGGCAGAAACTGGAGTTGAAGCTAGTAGATCAACTGTTTGTCGCGTGATACAGGAGTTAAACCAAATAAGACACAAAATATGAAAAATATGAACCTGATGGATTAATAATTATTTCCATGATTTGAGGAAGGATGAAATAACCTTGGATAGAAGACACAGCAAGGGAGGTGGAGTAATGGTATGGAGAGCAGTTAGCTTTTACGAAACTGCAAACCTTGGTTTTCAAAACTCAAGAATGACCGCAATCACCTACAAATCGATACTGGAAATAGCTTTCCTCATTTTTCCCGAATTGTTTGGTGGACAACGATATATTTTCCAACAGGACAATGCCACGATACACACCGCAAGAATAACCAAAACTTGTATTCAGACAAAATGTAGGACCTACTGGCATGGCCGCCATATTCACCGGACCTGAACATCATGGAAAACGTGTGGTGATGGCTTTCCATTCCAAAAAGGTCAGGTCTACGAAGTAGGAAAACAATACTCCAACCCGGAAGAAATAATTAAAGCCATAAAACAAGCCTGGTCCGAAATTTCATTTAATTAGGTACTTGGAAGAACTTTATAAATCTCTTCATAGTAGGCTTCTTGAAGTGATAGAGCGATCGGAAGGTAGTACACATTATTAAAAACTATTGTTATAATCTTAATAAAACCCAAATTAATTTATTCCAAAAAATGTGTGTTGTTTTATTACCTTTTAAGAGTTTAACAGATTTAGTTACTGTTCGTAGACATGTGGAACCAAAAAGGACCAATTTTATGACCTTATTGGAAAAAGCATCATAAAAATTGAATTTGTCTGCCTAATCCAAAAAAAAGTTCCACAACATAAACATAAAATAATATTATATAATTCTTTCATATGGCATTTGGTTTTTCCCATATTATTAAAGGATTTAAAAAATTTCGTAAAATTAAACTTCCTGTTCGTAAGCACGTGGAACAGAGTGTATTTAAATAGATTAACTATCTATTATGTACAACCATTATATCCTGTCTCGTTTGTAAGACTATATTTGTTATTGAAATTTTTATTTGATTATATTTTCTTTTTTCAGGATGTTGCTCAGAACTTTTTTTTTAAAGGATTTATTGCCTCGGAATTTACAAAGCAGGTAATTGATATTGTTTTGGGCTAAGTGCTTCTTTACACAGGTACTAATTTATTCACTTCATGTAGGTAGCCTAAACGAATAGCGCTCGAGGAAACAGGACACCAAAACACCATAGCATACTGTTTCACAATTCCCTTGAATTATGAACTTTTCCTGGCCATCTGGCACTGAGATAGTAAAAGCGCAATTCCAGACCACAAACAAGAATACAATAAATTGAGTAGTTTCCGTGTCAATCGATTAAGCGGTCTTCATACATATATGGAGTCTATTCTTATCTACGATGAAGGATTGAACCTGCATCGCACGGGACACAAGCAAGGTTCGCAGAACGATAAAATGATTCGTTCTCTCATGAAAAGTTCGCAAAGGAATTTGATTTCTGATTCGATCGCGAACCTTATTTTTCGGTTCGTTTAAAAATAAAATTGGTTTTCACGATCGAATCAAATCTGTTACGATCTGTAAAATATAGTTCGTTCGCGAATTTATCACTTGCGAACTTGGAGATCCGTTCTCGAACTGTTCGCATAAGAAATAAAAGTCATTTTACATGAAAATAATATTATATATTTTAATATTGAAAGAACATAAGTGAAAAGTATTTTTATTAAATATTAAGAATTTGGAATAAATTTGCATTCAGTTTAACTAACACAAAATTATTTGTTGTTTCTTTGGATAATTTGTTTCTGTTTTTTGTCCGTAAAAGTTTCTCGTGCGGTTTCAAATTTTTTTTAAAAAAAATTGTTCGTAGGTGAAAATTGGAAAAGGAATATTTTTAATATGTATATGTATTTGAAAATATAAATCGCTTCACAACCGTACTGAACGGATACTTGATACATAATGATTTGTTTTCTGGATCCTTATGGCGAGCCAACCATATTCCACCTGAATTTCTTTTTTCCGATCTCTCACGAACGAGAGATACAGAAAAAAAAGGATACAGTTCGTTCGTGAAAGAACTACACATTTTCAAAGATCGAAAATTATATCGATCGCGAACTTTATTTTTTATGGTTCGTGAGAACATCGATAAAGATAAAGATCCTTATTTTATCGTTCGCGAGTGATATTTTACGAACCCTGCACACAAGCCAACGCACTAACCTCTACACCATCGCCAGCCTCTAACATTTGGCATACCAGCAATAGACTACAACTTTTTGAATACTTTTGAAACAACAACCCTTTTAACTACACGACGAACCGTTGACTTTGAATCGCCATGCATATCAGCTACACCATGATATTGAGAACCGTTTCATATCCAATGGAAAGCTTGTAAAAATTGCTTTCGCAAAACTTTCGTGAAACAGAAAATCTCGCCACAGTTATAAATTCACTTGTTGGTAAAAGCAATCAGTGAATTGGCATTCTTTATGAAACATGTGCAAGTTACATAAGTTACAAGTTACAAGTGAATTCACAAATCAAAAATTTATGAAAAATGACCCTGTTCTTCACTAAGTATGAAGATAAAGCAGTTCTTAACAATTTCTACATATAAAGTTTTTTACTTACGCTGTTTTTTTAATGAACATTGTTTTTTCTATAAAATTCTTAGAAAAATGTAAAAAAAACACAGTTGTGTGTAACACAATATACAGGCAATATTCTTCTTAACAATTCGCCCGTACTAAATTGTTTGCCACACCCACTTTTCGGCGGATAGGTATAGGACATCAAACAGTTCGCCCAAGCGGACCCTTTCCTATTTTTTTTTTTATTTTTTTTTTTGTTTTAGCAAAATCAAAGGGGTCTACATTTTTGGACATCGCATATTGGGCTAAGTGAGTCGTTTTTTATTCTGACAGCCACTCTAACCTAATGGAACCTGCACCTGTTATAATGATTTCTCCCATCTGCCACACGTTTGAGTTTTTATTGTTCACAAAAACATTGATTTAAGATATTAAATCTCTACCTACGAGTACATTGTAAGTTTAAAAAGAACAGTTTTAATTTAATGTTATATTGGAAAATTCAATCTCTGCCATTTGACCATATTTCATAGTTTCACAAGTACTGGCTGCCTATAAAATTAACCACATAATGTTGTAGCTAGTTTGTACGCTCCAGTGCAAAATATCTACTTTAGTTGACCTAATTAAAACCCAATTGCATTAGAAAAGCTTGGGCTTCTGCTTGCAGCACATCGTAACGAGGTTGTAAGGCTGTATGGATGGGATGACAATGTTCAGTGTCCAATGAGTGTATTCAATTAGTTGAAGGAACCTCTGCCTACTCAGACCTTTTAATAAGGACTTGTTCTTTAACAGGGATACACTATCCACTGCAAAATAGGAAGTAATTTGTTAAAAGCCCAATTTCAAAACAGAATGGAAGTCAATGTAGTGTACCAACAAGTAAATATTAAAGCTTATGTACCACGAAAATAATGCCTATCATTCTATGAACTCACAAAGACTATACGAGTAGCACGTTGTACGAATACTGATTGATATTTTCTTGTTATAAATTAATTTTTGGAAACCTACTGTGAACACACATTTTTGGCACCAAAGCAAACAAAAAGCCTTTTAATGAGTTTATGTTTCAGATGCCCCAAAATCACTTTATTGCCAACGTTGGGATACGTATACGAAATAGAAGTAGAGCAATTTACAGCAAATATTGTTTGGAAAATAATGCATGTGTTTGAAGTAATGATGCAACAACACGTTGTCAATCAACAAGTTTATGCTATTTAACTACTTTATATAGAGGTTCCTTTTCATAAATTGAAACTGCCTTTGTCTCTATCCGCAACTAATTATTTTTCAACTGCAAATTAACAAGCGTAGTATAATTGTTAGCATCTTTGTAATTTACTAATTTTTGATCAAAACTTTAGACTTATTTCTTATTACGAGGGCGGGTCAATAAGTCCGTGACTTTGAATTTCTGACCTCTTTACTGAAACGGCAACACTGCTCCTGTCAACAGGCATCTGTCAGTTGACTCCTGTCAAAATTTAAACTTGCTGCGTCAGTTAGTTTGTGTTTGACAGCTATTTTTATCAGACTACTCACTAATTTGAGGAGAAAATGGAAAAAAGTGAATTTCGTGTGCTTAGTAAGCATTATTTCTTGCGAAAAAAAACTATTACCGAGACCAAGGCTAAGCTTGAAAAATACTATGGGGACTCTGCACCATCGATTTCAATGGTAAAAAAGTGGTTTACTGAATTTCGTTGTGGCCGTACAAGCACTGAAGATGCCGAACGTCCTGGACGCCCAGTTGAGGTCTCTACACCCGAAACAATCGAAAAAATTCACGATATGGTGTTGGCCGACCGAAGATTGAAAGTGCGAGAGATTGTGGAAGCCGTAGGGATCTCGAATGGCTCAGTGGTTTCAATTTTGAATGATCACTTGGGCATGAGAAAGCTTTCCGCAAGATGGGTGCCGCGTTTGCTCACAGTCGACCACAAACGCAATCGTGTAACAACTTCACAGGAAGGTTTGGCGTTGTTTAATCGCAATATGGAGGAGTTTTTGCGCCATTTTGTAACCGTGGACGAAACATGGATCCATCACAACAGACCAGAGACCAAACAACAGTCAAAACAGTGGGTTTCTAAGGGTGAATCGGCGCCAAAGAAGGAAAAGGTGGGTTTGTCAGCCAATAAAGTTATGGCGACTGTTTTTTGGGATGCACGCGGGATAATCCACATTGACTACCTTCAAAAGGGAAGAACAATCAATGGGGAATATTATGCCAACTTATTGGACCGATTCAATGACGATTTGAAAAAAAACGACCTCATTTGGCCAAGAAAAAAGTTCTTTTCCACCAAGACAATGCAAGGGTGCACACATGTGCAGTTGCCATGGCAAAAAACCATGAATTGGGCTATGAATTGCTCCCTCATCCACCCTATTCTCCAGATTTGGCTCCAAGCGACTACTTCTTGTTCCCAAACCTGAAGAAATGGCTTGGTGGAAAAAGATTTGACTCCAATGATGAAGTCATCTCGCAAATAAAGGCCTATTTTGAGGACCTCGACAAATCATTTTTTTTGGAAGGGATAAAAAAATTGGAGAAGCGTTGGACAAAGTTTATAGAGCTCAAGGGAGACTACGTTGAAAAATAAATTTTTTTTTTATCAAAAAATCTGTGTTTTATTCCAAAAGTCACGGACTTATTGACCCGCCCTCGTACTTTGCAGATTTCTTTTCCTAAGCAGCAATCTTACAGCTATACGCAACGTGGGAAATACTACCGTACAAAACTTCTTTTGATTGGGTTCGAGATGGGAGTCGTACAGCAATTTATTAGAGCGAGCAATATAGGAACAGAAATAACTGTTTTCCTCCAAATACTTAACAGGAGAAAATTAAAATTAATTTTTATAATATTTTTGCAACGAGTGAGTGTTGATGATGATCTCGATGAATTGCCTTTTAGATATATAGAACACTCTTCCGAACTTGTGCTCCCCTCATCAACCGACATGTTGAGTTTATATGCCGACTATTTGCGGGTGCTCTTCTTAGAATTGTATGACTGGGTTGGAGTGGGTAGTAGTGCTAGGGACGATAATGGCGGTGTCATCCCGTATTCAGACAGCTCTGTCAGTACCATATCATCATGCTCTTCGACGGATGGGAAGTAAGTAAAAATACCAAAGTCCCTGCAACAGATTGAGGATGATTCCGCCATATTCAAGGAAGTATATTCCTATGGTGTGCAGGTCTTTGGTGTGAGTCCCCTCGAAGAATTTGAGGTAGTTCAAAGATTCTTTTTCAAGCGTCTATTCCGGCTACCAAATGCGACTCCGACCTACGCTATTCATGTAGAGTCAGGTTTGCCTCCCATCTACGTGCGAAACTTGAAAGCTCATTCTGATTATTTAACCAGTGTGGTAATGAGAAGCGCGAATAATCTTTCCAAGACTATATTAATAAGATTGCTACAAACCAATGCTTCTCCATTTAAGGATTGGAACCAGCTAGCGATATCTCTCGAACTGAATGTCTCCTTTACTTTAACTAATGTTAACAACTGGCAGAGGCTTTTTGCAATGATCATTGCTAAAGTGGATGGCAAATTATACGATCAGCACCTAATTAGAGCATCTTCCTCAGCTTCAAGGTTAATCTATAGGAACCTAAACCATCATTTGCTATCTCACGAAAGTTATTTCAATATAAATTTTTCATCGAAAGTTATAAGCACCATTTTTAGAGCGAGAGCAAAATTAATAAATTTGAATTCCATGCCACACAGAACAGATCTTGAGGAAACGTGTAATCTATGCTAATGAGAGTGCCTGAAAATATTCCCACTTCATTGCGGAATGCCCTATTTTACAAGAGATTCGTCGACTATACCTACTTCCGAGTAAGGAATCTGTCCGTAAATGGTCTATACGATATACTAAACGGAGCTAGGGGGTGGCTTGTTTTGTACAAATACTGCAATCATGCTCTGTTATATCGTAATAGCTTTTAAAAGTCCAAGCTACAAGCCACTTTTGCCGTTCTTCTTAAGTTATTGCTTTAATAATCCAAAATTTTTCTTTTATGTTTCAAATCATTTAAAATTGCTAATTATTTTTTATTTTTTTTTTGTGTTCTAAATCACTTCAAAATTATAAATCTTTATGTTGCAAATCATCAAAATTGTTTTAGACCCCCTCGCTGATCCATTCCATTCCTTTAATCTTGTTTTATACTTAGGTACTGATGTACAAATTGCATTTATTTTTTTTTGTTTTATTTTATATAAATATATTTTTTTTTTTTCATCTTTTCTGTCGACTAATTGTTAAAGACATAACGAATTAATCTTTTATGCTTAAACCCAAAATCTTGTGTTGTAAATAAGTATTTCTTTCTTTTTCAATTTTCCTTTTCAATTTAACTTCTATGTAATAATTTCTTTAATATCTATGAAATGTCATTTCCGGCAGACGGCTATTTCTGCCATGCTCGTGTTCTCAAACACAAACTATTGTACATATATTTCATGAAATAAAGAATCTAATCTAATCTAATCTAATCTATTCCTGAAAGCGTTACCTTTCTTAAGCTAGAAATATCACTGTCTGGAATAAATGTTAGTCCCAAAACATTTACAAACTTAAAGCACAAATAATATTATATATTTATTATTATCTGTTGTCAAAGGCTAACCAGACGATCCGCCATCTTTAGGAAGGGTGCAAAAAGTGTTTGCCCTATATCTCTGCTACCTTATATAAAACATAACATTCTAAGGGTATATTAATTTTGACTCATAGTTTGTAACATACACTGCTCGCCACTTGAATAGGACACCCCTTACGTCTGTTTTCTATAATTCATTGCTCCCAAACCAAGCATGCTATAGACTTATTTTTTTTGTAAATTAAAGTCAATTTAATTGCTGTTATTTTTTCAAAAAAAAGATTCAATGCTAAATTTTAAAAAAATAGTATCAACCAAAAACCGGCAAAATGCGGGGTCTAAAATTTGCGCCACTTGAATATGACACTTTAAAAAAAACATTATAGATATTTCTGATTCTTTTTATTACAAAAATAACTTAAATTTAAGATAATTGGAGTAATTTACATTAAAAAAAAAAATGTTTAATAGTGTGTTGAGCCACCTTTCTGTTCCAAAGCTCAACACATCCGGTTTGGAAGGGATGTATACAAATTAGCCAAATAATTCAGTGAAATCGAGCTCCAAGCTAATTCGATGGCTTTGGTTGTCCTGATCCGTATACTTGACGTGTCAACCATACCCAAACATTTTCAATGATATTTAAATCCGGAGAATAATGCGGCCAGCTCAATACCTCCACATTTTGGCTCTGTATATAGGTTTTAACTACCCCAGCTATATGTATTGGGATTGGCGCATTATCATGTTGATAAATCTACGGCAGAGGTTCAAAAAGGGTATGAAAGTATGAAAATGCCTTTTTCAACATCCCATTGTAAGACAACGCATTCATTGTGGTTGACATAAATTGTAGTTGGCAGGTTCCATAATAGGAAATGGCCCCCACACCATCACACCTCCAACTCTGCTATGCAGCCGGTCCAAACAATGTGTTTCTTTGTGGAGGTCATGGGAATAGTACCTATAGCCATCGGGGCCTTCCAAATTAAATTTGTTTTCATCGGAGAAGACTACTCTATGCCACTCCGAAGTCCAGGTCACATGTGCGCGAAAAAACTGAGGCGTTGCTCTTTTCGAATCGGGTTGACAGCTGGCTTCTTCGTGATTTTCATTCTTTTTAGATGTTTATCTTTCGAAATAACACGACGCATAGTTGTAAGACTTGCCTTGACACCGCATTTATCACCGATTTTTGCCAAAGAGTCGTGTGACGCTTTTCTTAAAATAAGTCGCCTTTCCGCATTAGTAAGCACGCTGAGTGTCCGGCCTTTCATGTTTTTTTCCATATTCATACTCATTACTTAAAAATGTGAATATAACGTGTCGGCTATTTTAGCTATTTTGGCAATAGATAAGCCAGCGTCCTTGTAAGCTTTGATTTGTCCTTTTTCCGCCTCAGTTAATGCTTTCCTCCACCCATTTCAGGTTTTTTTTTAAATTAAAAAGTCGAAATTAACAAAAAAAATCGATCAACGAAGAATATGAATACGCGTGCCAAAGATAACGATCAAACTCAATGCATGTCCTACTCAAGTGGCGCAAAAATTTTGTTTTAATTCCAACGAATGTTAACATAAAGTGGTAAAAACATATAACGGTTCTTTTACAGTACTTGCAATTTTGTCACAGAGAAAGCAGAAGATTTTGACAAAGATAACGGGTATAATATCATTATTTTATCATTCCGCTTTCGAGTTATGAGCAATTGCAAATAGAGTGTACAGGGTGTTCTATTCTAGTGCCGACGAGTGTACCTTAATATTGCCCGTAGACCGCTAAAATTTACTATATTTATGATCAGCATCGATAGTAGTGTCTATCTAGCCATGTCCGTCCGTCTGTCGGCAAAATTAGGCCTTTAAGCTGGACCTAGAGAGCTGAAATATATTCTCTAGGGTCCCGAAATAATCAAATTTATGAATTTTTGAAATCCGCCCTCAGACATGCCCACAAACTCAAAAAACAAATTTATCGAAGAAATCGATTTTTGATCTAGAAAGCTTAAATTTTTTATATATGATCCTTGACTTCTAAAACTGCTCGGTAGATAAAATTTTCAAAATCCGCCCACTGACACGACACGCCCACAATTAAATAAAACAAATTTATTTAAAAGTCAAAGTTTGTGGTAGGGAGCTGAAATTTATAATATATATTTTCTGGGGACCCTTTAGCGCTCAGTGACACGCTCCCAATCAAATAAATTTTTTTTGAAAAACCAAAGTTTGAGCTAGGGAGCTAGGACACTAAGGCCCGATTTCTTCAGTTCCGATTAAATTTTTGATAATCACTGATTTGCTATTAGCCCGATTAACTAATCGCAGATAGGTAATCATCTGATTAAAAGTTCTATTTCTTCACTTCTGATCAGAAATTTAATCAGAGCTAATAACAAATCGGTGACTAAGGAGCTAATCATCGATTTTGACAGTTTGCGTCAATTTTTAAATTAAATTTGAAAGTTAACGTGGCAAACAAACATTTTTTTGGTATTCTTGTTTGGGCGATACGATGGACGGCAAAAAAGAATCTGCCAAGCGTGGGCCGCGATCGGCAAATTTTACCAACAAAGAAGAAGACACTTTAATCGGTTTGGCGCTAAAACATCGCACCACCACCGAGTGCAAAAAGACGGATGGAAAGACTGCAGTTGCAAAAAAGCTATATGGGATACAATCGCCAAGGAATACAATGCTTTAGGGCTTGGTTGCGTGAGTTATTTGATTTTCATATTATTGGTACCATATTTTGATCTCTTCGTCTCCATTCCTATTTCCAGATTCGTTCGGCCGACGTTCTTCGTTTAAAGTATACCAATATCAAACGGACTTTGCGAGCGGACGTGGCAAAGGAACGAATGGGTCGGACAGTAACTGGTGGTGGTAAACCCCCAGAGGAATTCAAGCCTAAAACGGAAATGCTGCTCCAGCTTTCGGAAGTGATTTCGCTTTCTATCCATGGCCATCCATCGCGTTTTGACGATGACAGCGACCTGGAAAATTACACCAACGGAAATTTAGCTCAATCTACGACTGCAGCAAATAGAAATGCCGATCTCACTACTGATGCAACGTACGTCGAGAAATCATTAGATAATGAAGTCTGCGACCACATCACAGACATAAATGAATATTTGCAGGACGACAAGCTTAACCAATGCAGTGATCAAATTTGTGATGGATCGACCGAAAAAGGATTGATTTTAAAAGTTGCCGATACCCAGAGTGCTGTTCCAACTGGTTCGCCAAATAAAACCAACAGTTGCAAACGAAAGCGCTGGGAAAAATACAATCCGTCATCGCTTCGAGCACCAATAAATCCTGTGCTCAAACCAATCATGAAATCTGACGGCATTGCATCATTGGCGGGCAACCTTAAACTACAAATTTTGAATTCGCAACTGGAAGAACAAAAGTTGCGCATTCAAAATGTGCAGCTTGAGAATGAACGCATTGCTGCAGTCATCCATAACGATAGCGTCAAACATGAAATGCGCAAAGAGGAGCATAGGTGGCAGAAGCTCCAAAACGATCTCCGCCTCAAGATTTTGCAAGCAAAATTAGTGCGCGGAAAACGTAGCAACAGCAGCCCGGCATCTTCGGATGAAGGAGATGAAATGTTATAAAGTATTCCAAATGAACCAACAATCTTAATGCTTTGAATTTTATAATTTTATTTAATTAACTTTACTTAACTAAAATAAAAATGCACATTTGGTGCCACAAAAAAAACACTTTTTTCATTTCAAGTTGCACTGAAGTTATTTTTTTTTTCCCCCTCAATATTGCGTTCAGTTATTTAAACGAAGAAAACTTGAAAAATAATCGTCCACCAGACGAAGACGCACATTACCGTCTGCAGTTCTTTGTTCAAAATCAAAAGCTGGAACTTCAGTAGTGATTATCATTTCCTCGAAGCCTTCGATTTCTGTTGGTGGGACAGGCTCATGTGCATCGATGGCAATATTGTGGAGTACGGCGCATGCAACAATAATCGTTTGAACAGTTTCCAATCGCAAACGCATGCCAAGCGCAAGAACTGGAAAGCGTCGTTTCATTACACGGTATGGGCGCTCCACAACATTTCGTGTCCGTATTTGACTTTCGTTGTACACTTGTTGCACCTCAGTTTCAATGCGGAGAAATGGTGTTGCCAAGTAAGATGTGTTGCGGTAGCCCGAATCACCAACAAGAATAAAATCGCCGAAGTCACCACGCTAATTTCATTTTAATGTTTGAGTTGTTGAAAATCGTTTGATCGTGCGTGGAACCTGGCCATCGTGCAACTATGTTGGAGATTTTCAGCTGCGCATCGGATACCGTCTGCACGTTTATAGAGAACCAACCTTTACGATTGCGGTAGTTTTCGGCACGATCTCCGCCAAACGAAATGTGTGTGCAATCGATGGAGCCGATGGTACGCGGGAATCGGGCAATCGCATAAAAATCTTGGCTGGCTTGCATCATTTCTTCTTGTGTTCCTGGCATTTTGACGAAGTATGGTCTTTGCTGTGCGAGTGCCTCGGACACTTTTCTCAATATACGGCAAACGGATGACGAACTTACGCCAGCAAAATCGGCAACAGCAATTTGCATAGACCCGAGCGCGTAAAAACGCAAACAAATTAACAACTGTGTAATTGGTGTGATGTACCGCGGTCTACCAAACAAAAATAATCAACATTGTTACGAAAACCAATGAGCAACAGTTATTACCTTTCTTCATCGTACTGAAGCGCTGGACAAATGATTTGCAGAATATGGGCGACCGTCTCTTTTCGCAAACGAAATCGTTGGTGGAAATCTTGATCGTCCCATTTTTCCATGTTTATTCGTTGATGCATGGTATATTGCCGACGTTCACGCACCAAACTAGTATCCTGTCCATCCTCATCGCTCCAATCTTCCCAAAGTGCTATGAAATCCGGCAGTCTATTCATTTTATTATAGAATATTTATGTAGTTTTGACAGCAAAATCGAAGCGAAGAATATTTAGTTTTGACAGAAAAATCTAATCGAAGCTGAAGAAATACAATCGCCGATTATCTACCCGATTAGAGTCTTTAATCAGGCAAACTTGAACAATTAGCTAATCGAGTGTTAAAGTTAATCAAAGATTTTTTAATCAGCCAAACTCTGATTAAAAAGCCTGATCGAAGCTCAAGAAATGTTTTTTTTGTTAATCGAATGCTATAATCACTGATTATTTTTAATCAGAACTGAAGAAATCGGGCCTAAGGGTTTCAACATGTACACCGGAAAGAACATTTTTGACAATGAAACGTCCAAAAACTTATCTAAGGAATTCTACCGGTGAAAAAAGATTAACTGGATTGGGGGTAATGTGAATTCATCAACAAACTAAGATTGGCACTGAGGAAGTTTTAGATATATTTGCAGCGCAGAAGGCCAGAAGATTAAATTTAATTTTAAAAAATGATTCCTACCTACATGTTGAGTAATACTTTTTGTAGCAATAAAATCTTAAAGAATGATGATATGTACGTAATATATAATAACTTAAAATTATTTAAAAAAATATTGGAAAAGTTTTTTAGTTTTTCAAATTTGTTTGAGAGTTTTCTGGGAAAAACTAAGTATTCAATAGTATTTTATTAGCAATAGTCTACCTAGGAAAAAAAATATTGAAAATCGTTAAAGCAGTTTTTTTAGACCAGTTTTTTTTTAATTTTTGAAAAATATTTTGCAATTTTTTGAGTACATATTTCAATACAAGGAAATCTGTAGTTTTCATCTTTAAAAAAAATCTGTAAAAATTCAAAATACCCGTTTCCAGCATATCCAAAAAACCAAAAAAGTTATGTATGAATTTGATCATAAAAGCCTTTGTAAAATTTTAAATTTAATTGAAATCGGTTTTGTTGTTAGCGAGAAATTCTGATGTTAAAAACTCGGTTCTATAGGAGGTACCATTTTAAGGTTAATCTCGCAAAATCCATTCTTACCAAAAGATAGACTATTTTGTATAAATCGTTAAGGCCGTTTTTAGAAAAATTAAGTTTTAACAAACCGTTATATGAAATATACCATTGTTTTTGAGCTCAAATTCCAATTTCAACAACGCCTAGTGTGAGACTACTAAATAAACACTATGAACCAAGTTTTCAGATCGGCCCATCCGCTTAGGCTGCAGATCTGCAAACAGGCAGACGGACGAACAGAATTTTCCAACACATTTTTTTTCTACTTTCCTATCATCGTTATTTCATGTTTAATTGTTAACTCAATTTTTTTGTTCGCACCAATCCATAAAGTGCCTTATATACACTCCGCTTCAACTGAATAAGCACAAACATTTTCTAAGCTACGTTGTCCATTTTTTCAAAACCTTGTGCCGTAATATATCATTAGATGATGCAAACTGTTTGCGTATGATGTTGACAAAATAAATCGGAAAGAATAATTCAAAAAGTGCCGCTATTTTTTCCCTGGCTCCCTTGCAAAGCATTCAATATGGAAAAATGCAGTTTTATTTTGCGTCAACTGAATAGACACAAGGTCATTATTTTCACTGCTTATGAGTATTCTGTGGATATTGACACATTAGATCAACAGTTAAAGTGCTTTAAGTGAATTTTATTTGATTAATTGTATTTCAAAGAAAAACAGGTAGATCAAAATCTGTAAATAGTGTTGAAAGAGCTCCAATCGATTTACTAAAAGACCAAGGACTAACCGGGCGTTCTATCGCTGATAAAATTGGACGAAGTTCTGGTGTGGTCTATTCTTATTTAAGAAGCAAAGATTCGTACGGAAAAAACATGAAAGGAGGTCAAAAAACGGCAACAACAGCGGTTGATCGAAGAGCAATTTTAAGATGAGCTTCCAATTCCTGCGACTCTTCGGCAAAAATAAAGCAGAAAGCCGGTGTTACTGCAGGCGTTTCAACAGTGCGAAGGGTTATCAATAGTGCCAAACATCTAAAACGGTTAAAAATTCAAAAGAAACCACCACTTAACGATAAACGAAAGTGTATGCGCTTAGACCCCATATGAGTTTTAAAAATGAATGGCGTCACGTAGGTTTTTCGGATGAGAAGAAGTTTAATTTTGATGGCCCTGATGGGTTTAATTATTACTTCCATGATGTGAGGAAAGAAGAACGATTTTTAGCGCGGCATCATGATCAAGAAGGTGGTTTTATGGTATGGGGAGCAGTTAGCTACTATGGCACTGTTGAGCTTGAGTTAAAAACCTCAAAAATGACTGCATTAAGTTATAAAGGAAATTTGAAAAGAAAAATTCCTAAACTTTCAGGCATTTTTGAACCCATAAAATGAACTTTTCAGCAGGACAACGCCCCCATCCACACTATGCGCATAGTAAAAAGTTAGATAGACGAGCGGAATGTGGAATTGCTTCAATGGCCGCCGTATCACCGGACCTGAACCTTATAGAAAACGTTTGGGGATGGTTAGTATGAAAAGTTTATGAGTCTGGCCGTCAGTTTGAGGACAGAGAATCCCTTATTGCAGCCATTAAATTGGACTGGAGGGAAATTTCGCTTGACTGAATAAAGAGGCTGTACGATTCCATGCCGGATCGAATATACGAAACTATTACGAATAAAGGCGGCAGTACCCACTACTAAAATTAACCATTAAAAAACTATTTTAAGAAAAACTTGTTTCATTTAATCCCAATAACTTTTATTTCCAATTTCAATATTTGTGTCTATTCAGTTGACGCAAAATAAAACTGCATTTTTCCATATTGAATGCTTTGCAAGGGAGCCAGGAAAAAATAGCGGTACTTTTTGAATTATTCTTTCCGATTTATTTTGTCAACTACATACGCAAACAGTTTGCATCATCTAATGATATATTACGGCACAAGGTTTTGAAAAAATGGACAACGTAGCTTAGAAAATGTTTGTGCTTATTCAGTTGAAGCGAAGTGTATACTACATACCATAATTCCAACTAAAAATCATGTTTGGTCGATTTTCGACTAAAATGACTGTATTAATTTTATTTATTATTATTATTATTATTATTATTATTATTACAACTTTATTGCCACATAAATAAATTACATAAACAATAATTAAAGAATTGAGCTCTACCTACTAGGGCTTTGAGCTAAATTTTATTTATTACATCTAGCTACCATTCAGAAAGGTACACACTGATTGGTGTATGGATACTGAACAAAATGCTTGCAACGACTATATTCAGCAATCGCAATTTCAGGCTCCGTTAAATAACCCCCCAATGAAATAACCCCCCAAATGAAAAATGAAATAACTCCCCAAAATTGGGGAATAATTTCACTGTGCCCTTTGCAACCCCCCTGCTTGGGGTCACTGTTTGATTTGGAGTAGGTGCGAGGTTTTATTTTAGCACTTGGCCTTATTGCACTTTGGGTAAATGAATTCGTATGACCTTATTTCACGGATTCAAAGTGCAATGAGGCCAAGTGCTAAAATAAAACCTCGCACCCTGGGATACCATAAACAGTGCAATGCGTATGCATTGGGCATGCTGCCTCCCTGCAACCCCCTGCTTATCGTCACTGTTTGATTTGGAGTAGGTGCGAGGTTTTATTTTAGCACTTGGCCTTATTGCACTTTGAGTCCCCAAATTTGGGGACTTATTTCATAGTTGAATTTGGGGACTTATTTCACTATGAAATAACCCCCCAATTTGAAGTATGAAATAAGTCCCCAAAAACCCATGAAATAAGTCCAGGCACGGTGCCTTGCAACGAGCCCCGATGCGAGATGAAAAAGATTGTAAAGGCCATAATAAAGGTTGAAGACTCGAATTTGCTCGAAATGTGGATTTCGTTACTCATACCCAAGATCGAGGATGGCAATAACTTTGGGGTCTCCATCCAGGAGGACACCTTGGGCGAAATGCAGATGGTTGAATCAGAAACAGCTGCTTTATTTGATCAGATTTCAACGTATTTCCTCTCCCGTGCGAAAGTCGTCTCTAAAGTAGCCAAGTTGCCCATACTGAGGACTATCGGAGAGCTGTGGTTAAACTTGACGAGAAGGAGTACATCAGTCTCTGACTGGTGGTGTGCAAAGTAAGGAACCGATAATCTTGCTACATGACATCATTATCAGGAATCTGGAAAAACTTAAGAAACCTCGGTCGTCTAACACTGAGAGCTTAAATAAGCAGGGCGGCGAAGACAGCATCAGCATGGTGGGAACTAAAAAAGAATAATATTTTCTTTAGTTGTATCTCTGAGTTAATACTTAAACTTATGTGCTAAGAATTAAAAACAAATTGTAAAATTAAGTAGCTGTAAGGTACTATTTCAAAAGGTGCGAACCATGTTGGAACGATAACCTAGAGACTATCCGGAAGAGAGTAAGGAAGCTGTTTAACAAAGCGAAACGTACCGGCGCTTGGAAACAATAGAAATCCCTGCTGACCATGTACAACCTAGAGTTGTGTAGATCTAAAAGGGCCTCTTGGGGTGAATACAGCGAGCGGCTTGAAAAAACTTCCTGCAGTGGTACGCCTCCAAAGGGTTGTTAATCAAACCAGATTGTACGATCACACGCTACCGGGAAGAAACGCTGAAAACGTTGCTTCAGGCACATTTTCCAGTGTCCTTCATTATCGACATATCAAGTGATCATATAGCGGAGGTTTCAATTCCAAGAAACCTCGGTAGAAATATCAGTTTATCCGGGACACTTTTTACTCCAGATAACGTTCAATGGGAAATTTACTCATTCAAACTATTCAGGGCATAAGGTACAGGCGGTATCCTTCCAGGCCTCATCCAAAAGGGAGTGGAGTTTTTGGTACCTTCCATGATCGCCTTATTTAGGTTCAGCTTCAACTGATGGGGACACATACCAAGTAAACGTCGTCATACTTAAGTCCGGAAACAAACCGAGCGAATTACCTAAATTATATCAGCTTGGGCGAAGAGGGTGTGGTTTGTGTCATCTGCTGTTTTGCCGATTTTATGGACGAAAGCGTTAAAATAACCATGTCCGGTGAGAAACTGTGTGACGTCGAAGTTGACTTCACCGTGTAAACATGCGATCTACTAGGCCAGGTTTTGATCAGCCTTGTCGTCCATCATCCTCTGCTTTCCGAGTCACATTGCACTTACCACTGCTGTTTTGTTAGCGTTTTTGCCTCCTTTGTTGCCATTTCCACACCTATTTCCGTCTTTTTGTCTTGGATGTATTTCATTTCTGCCGCTGGGATATCGATGGGAGTCACTCCTGTGATCACCAGGACTGGTCCCGAAACCGTTCGATACGATCTAGTCACTCGTTAGGCCCCTAAAGAGTATATATTATAAATTTCAGCTTCTTAGCTCAAACTTTGACTTTTCGATAAAAACTTTTTTTTTAAAACTGTGGCGTGGCAGTATACATATTAGGCATTAACGTCCCATACAGGCCTAGAACCTAGCTTCTCCAACCATTTTCATGCGAAGTGGAGGGGACCTCCTGTTTTACGCTGAATCCGAACGGCAAATTTGAAAAGCTTCTCATGACAATTTGATACTCTTGGAGTTTATCTGACGTTCGCAAGAGTTGCCAACAACACGCGGTATTCCCAAGTGGTCCCCCATCTAAGTACTAAACACGCCCTACGACGTTTAATTGCGGTGATCGAACGAGAACCGATTGATTCGACATGCCAAGGTCGTTGGCCGCTCTGCGCTCTATAGCTCGAAATTCGGGCCCCTAGAGAGTATATGGTTAAAACTTCTCAGGCGACTATTTAATACATATTTCAATACTTTTTTTTTAGATAGATATAATTTTTATTCATAGATTAGGGCTTTACAAAATTTGACAAATACGCAGCTTGCTCAGAGATTTGATATATTATATATTATATACTCGTATATATTACAACTCTAAAATTTTTAAAGTTTTTATGAAATTAATTACCAGTTCAATATTTTTCCAAGATTTTTCGAGTATTTTTAGGGTCCTTTGTTGCTCTTGCCTTTTGGTAGTTCGGTGTGTTCGGGTGTGTGGTTAAAGCCATTGTTTGACCGTCGACCATCTATGTATTTTATTTTCATAAATAAACATGATGAAATTCGCATTAAATTGAATACAAAGTACATATGTACATATAACGTGCATTTCCAATGCAATCAATGCAATATATGCGGACTTTATTCTATCAATTTCCACAAACAACCCCGAATTATTTACAACAAACTTCATTTCATTTCGATATCGGAGGTAAGTGGGCTTCGAAATCGCGACAGCGGAAATTTAAAAATTTGAAAATCCGGCAACAGCGACGAACTGGGTTCCGAAATCCGATAATTGCGAAGTAGGTTCCCATATCCGATTGCTTCTGCTACATTGCTTGCGCTACAATGCTTCCGTTACAATTAATTTGACCCTCAATCAATCAAGTGTAAGGGAAGATCTGTTTCCCTGGCAAGCACCTTTAAAGAAAAGTATAGCACAGTTCTTTAAAGACACAAATGTAGACGTTAAGATCGAAAACCTTTTACAAAATTAAGAGCTTGTGGTTTTTCTCATTTTGGCAGCATACGCTTAAATATCTCATCTCAAATGCCTGCCCGGAGTGAGTATTAATCGTTTTTCTGATGTCAAAGATTGAGTTACTACTGAGTTGCAGAAAAAACACCTCCGCTGATCCCATCGTTGTGGATGACAAATCAGCTAAGCAAAGGAATGGCCTTAATGTATTAACAATTTCCTCTTAACATCGACTAAACGAAACAAACCTCCACAAAGGTTGAATATGTAGGTATTTCCAATTATTCATGTATATAGTGAATGTTCATTTCTCGTTCTCAGAACCACTCAGCTAATTTCCAGTCAACACTTCTGCAGTTTATGATACTTGATGCACTCTCTTACACCGAAGGTGTTCTGCTATGTAAGGACCTTTAACTTACGCCTAAATAAACTACCAACTGATGCTTTTGCCATCTGCATATAAAATGATGGCGAGACTATCTAACCCGACAACGTCTGAACCAGAACAAAACCACTGGAGGGGGTTTCATCGCCCGCGTGTACCCATTCGTATTGCACACAGAAACTGAGCATAAAATAAATACCTACTTCAGCTATGGGGAGTACTCCGGGATTTTCTTTTACTCTATCCGATTATGGTGGTGCTTCTGGATAATGTCAAGTCAAGCATCCTTTATTTTCGTGGGGGTGGTGATTTTGTTTTCTGCCTCAGGAGGGTGGATGATGTATGTACGACTGAATTGATTCATGGCCCCTGAGCAGAATTGTTTCTTTGTGCTGTTTTGGAAAACAGCCGGGAAGTCTGTTAAAAACTTGGACTATTTCTATGCGTGAATTTCTGGCACGATTTAAATGATTCTATCAGAAAGATTCGACTTAATTTGTTTGAGAAGGGATAAAAATGATTCAAATAGTCTTTGATGTTGGGACCATATGACGAATTGCAGAAGGATTAGAATCGTTCGATTTCTTTCTCTTCCTTCCAAACAAACAGGTGAATATTGATGCATTTTCTCATATTTAGCAGAAGTTAAAAGGGGTTGAATTTATTGGTTGGAAATCAAACTAAATTCAAAATCTGTCAGTAAACACAAAACCCATGCGAACTAATTTGTGCTTTTAAACGGATTTTATACTTTTTTTATGTAAATAGAAAAAAATATTAATTTTCACAAACGTACACTAGAATATATTTGTTTTATAATGAATGGAAAATAGACCAGCACCACAAACGGAAGAATTCTGATGATCGGTTATGGCGAACCGTGAAACAGCGCTGTTACTCTAGCCGTCCACTTCACGTAGTAGCCACTACAAGATACGGTTGTTCCTTCAGGCAACTCAAAGGAAATCGATGGATGCAGGATGCAGCCTAACTGCACGTGTCTTATCACACAAAAACAAACATTTCATTTGTAATATTCACGACCATGTTCGAATCTTTCGCCCTCTCTCCCTTCTCATTCTGGCCAACGACTGGTTGGTTGATGTAGAATAAATTGCAAAAATAGAAAGAAGCAGACTGAATTGCATGCATACTCGTGGGCGCTTAGAAAATGTCTGGCTTCTTCATTAAAAATCGATAAACAATAAAAAAAAAAAGTGTGAGCCACGCTGCACTCACGGTATAGTTGATGTGTAAACATGTAGGCGCAGTTGCGAGTTAGCTACCTAATTTGTTATCTAGCTAACGCCACAACTAAGTAACTAACGTAGTTTAATTAGCTGCGCTAAAAATGCAATCGATTTGGTGGTTAGCTATCATAAAGACAACTAATTTTTGCTATTAGCTATTAGTTGCAGGTTGTGTAACTAACTTAAAGTTGATTAGTTTTTAGCTGTAGCTTTTTAACTGCCTAGGTAATAACTCTTTGACGTTAGGCAAAAAGGTCTTAAGTCCGAAACTGCAGTTTTTCGTTAAACCAAATTTGAGTTAAACCCAATCAAAAACCCAAAATGCAATTTTTTGACTTAAGACCTTTTTGCCTAACGTTAAAGACTAATAACTAAATCAAATTTTTTTATTTTGCTATAATGGTGATAATTTATTGGGATTTATTATGCATATTGCGTTTAAAATAAAAATTGATTGAACGTCCCTTTTATTTTACATCAGGTTATTTTACAAAGAGGTCCTTGGAGCCACAATATTTAAACCCGAAAAAGGATATTTTCCCAAAATGTCTTTAGAAACGGCACGGATATTTTACCAAAATGTTTGTTGCTCCTAGCACCCCTCATTCAAATAACATTTAACACAGATATACCGTGTGGATTCTAACGGCATTTTGGAAAAATATCCTTTCTTCGACTTTTAAGGACCTTTTTTGTTGCTGCAAGGACCTCTTAGTCAAATAACATTGAACATAGATATACCGTGTGGATTCTAACGGCATTTTGGAAAAATATCCTTTCTTCGACTTTTAAGGACCTTTTTTGTTGTTGCAAGGACCTCTTAGTCAAATAACATTGAACAAAGATATACCGTGTGGATTCTAATGGCATTTTGGAAAAATATTCTTTTTTTCGACTTTTAAGGACCTTTTTTGTTGTTGCAAGGACCTCTTAGTCAAATAACATTGAACACAGATATACCGTGTGGATTCTAACGGCATTTTGGAAAAATATCCTTTCTTCGACTTTTAAGGAACTTTTTGTTGTTGCAAGGGCCTCTTAGTCAAATAACATTGAACACAGATATACCGTGTGGATTCTAACGGCATTTTGGAAAAATATCCTTTCTTCGACTTTTAAGGACCTTTTTTGTTGCTGCAAGGACCTCTTAGTCAAATGACATTGAACATAGATATACCGTGTGGATTCTAACGGCATTTTGGAAAAATATCCTTTCTTCGACTTTTAAGGACCTTTTTTGTTGTTGCAAGGACCTCTTAGTCAAATAACATTGAACACAGATATACCGTGTGGATTCTAATGGCATTTTGGAAAAATATCCTTTTTTCGACTTTTAAGGACCTTTTTGTTGTTGCAAGGACCTCTTAGTCAAATAACATTGAACACAGATATACCGTGTGGATTCTAACGGCATTTTGGAAAAATATCCTTTCTTCGACTTTTAAGGACCTTTTTTGTTGTTGCAAGGACCTCTTAGTCAAATAACATTGAACACAGATATACCGTGTGGATTCTAACGGCATTTTTAATGACCTCTTTTGTTGTTTCAAGGACCTCTTAGTCAAATAACATTGAACACAGATATACCGTGTGGATTCTAACGGCATTTTTAAGAACCTTTTTTGTTGTTCCAAGGACCTCTTAGTCAAATAACATTGAACACAGATATACCGTGTGGATTCTAACGGCATTTTGGAAAAATATCCTTTCTTCGACTTTTAAGGACCTTTTTTGTTGTTTCAAGGACCTCTTAGTCAAATAGCATTGAACACAGATATACCGTGTGGATTCTAATGGCATTTTGGAAAAATATCCTTTTTTCGACTTTTAAGGACCTTTTTGTTTTCCAAGGATCTGTTAGTCAAATAACATTGAACACAATACATATTCTGCGCGGTTTTTTAGGAGTTTTTGAAAAAAATGTTTTTATCGGGCTTAAGGACCTTATTTGGTTCTCCAAGGACCACTTGGTAAATAACCTTATTATGTACAACTAAAAGTGACATTCTTAAATCGGCCATCGGTTTCCGAAGTACAAATCGATATTTTTCTTCTTACCTCCAACTGATGTACAACAAATTTCAAGCTATACAACATGAATATTATTCAAAACAAATCTACTTTCACACAACTTTCCGGTGTTTCGTAATTACATAATAATCTCTAAAATTGAACATAATTAAAACTGGAAAATATATAACGAAATATGTATATAAAATAAAAAAAAAGCAACGACACGCGGTTGTTCTCAAACGGTAATCCATCTACGTACTAACCGCGTCAAACGTCGTTTAATTGCGGTGATCTTTCGAGCAGCGATTAACTCACGTGGTAATGAAAATCTGACGATGACGAAATCTGACGCTAGATATTTCCAACTAGCCCCTACCGAGAGCAAAAATGTTTACACATTAATAACATTTTCAGGATAAGCTGAAATTTGTGGCTTCAATGGCAAAGTGCGTAAGAGCTTGCCTGAGAAGACTCTGGTCTGGGTTCGCAATCAACCCCTCTCTTTTCAACACACTTCAAATCTACCTGTCTCGCTGGACATGACTTTCATTCCCAAGAACTCGTTGGCAGGCACTTACTGTGTTAGTGTTTTATGGTGCAGCATAAACTCAGCTGTTATAGCGTAATTGAATTTATTGTACTCTACCTGGCACAATTGGGTTGGTAAAATGGGTACCTATTTGTAAATATTATTCTGGCTACGAAAATTGAAGAATTTTAGTTACAAAACGAATATGATATTTATTTAAAACAGAAAAGCAAGAACAAAACAAATTCAATAAAAGACATTGAAAGAGAACTAATAAAGATTATTTAAATAGAAAAATACGTTTTATCTTTTCAAATCCTAGCCTGGATATAACAATATGTATTCAAAACCAGTCAGTGTATTGTTAAAATCTCAACTCACTGCGCCAAAGCGCAAAACTGAGTAATAAAAAAAACTGCACCATCGCGCAATTGTGCTAACTAATTATGTTAACACACTTGATTTCGATTGAGTAAGTTTATCAGCGCAAGTATTTTGTTGCGCCTTTACATTTTTCCTACGACTTTTTTTTTATATAGGGTCCTTCATTAAGGACCTGACAACTTCTTTTTTAAATAAAATGCAAACTACTTGAGATACTATCTCAAAATTAATTAATCTTTAATCATTGGCGGATGTTGTTAATCTACATGCACACATATTTAACTTACTTAACAGGCTCCCAACTCGTGAAGCGTCTTTGCCTGAGAAACTGCAGGCTTAGATCCTCTGCGATCCTGGGCCAGCTGCTTCCAGTTCTCCATACCAAGCGCTCTGTCATCCGCGATGGCTTGGTCTTTAAAACGGAGGTTCGGTCTTCTTTGCCTTCTCCAACCAGGGGGCTGTCGCAGATCCTCTTGGCTGGAGCATTATTTTCCATTCGTTGTGGCCGAGCCAATGTAGTCGACGTGATTTAGATTTTGGGACTACATCCACATCTTAGTACAGTTCAGAGTAAAGTTACAGTTGTATTTTCTCTTCCATTCGCCCTCCTCGCACACAGGACCAAATATCCGACGGAGTATTTTTTTTTTCAAAAGAACCCAATATTAGCTCCCCTTTTCTACTTATCATCCAGCACTCGGCACCTTAAAGTTATTGCTATCAACAGTATCAACAGTGACGTTTTGTCCTAGGCGGTGGACAGATGTTTGTTTGTTAGTTTGTTGATAGTATATACTTTGTCTTGTCTTCATTTACATGGTCGTTATGAAAGATGATGTATTTTATTCCTCGCACACAGGACCAAATATCCGACGGAGTATTTTTTTTTTCAAAAGAACCCAATATTAGCTCCCCTTTTCTACTTATCATCCAGCACTCGGCAACTTAAAGTTATTGCTATCAACAGTATCAACAGTGACGTTTTGTCCTAGGCGGTGGACAGATGTTTGTTTGTTAGTTTGTTGATAGTATATACTTTGTCTTGTCTTCATTTACATGGTCGTTATGAAAGATGATGTATTTTAGATACATTTATTTAAAAACCATTTGTTATAAGAAAAACCTTTCATAGTTGTTTTCCATATGTTTGATTGGGCACCTGAAAATATGTCATCATTTTTACAACCTTCAATTGACTCCAACTTCGAGTCTTACTATTGTGTTGTCAGCAACGAAAGGCAACTAGCTATGTTTTAATATAATAAAAAACATACGAATTTCGTATACAAGTATTAACATAGGGAAGGGCTACAATCCGGTTGGATACCCTATTACTATTCCTATCCCTCATAAAGTGGGCGTGGCAAAGGTCTTAGTAAGGGTGAATTATTAAGAACGCTCTACATATTTTGTTATACAACATTTAAGGAATTTTATCGACAAATAATGCAATATGGTCGACTCTCGATAATTTGACGCTTGTTAATTTAAATATCTCTATAATTTAATTTTTTCCCGGTCCCTTGAAATATACTCGATAAATTGAAAAAAAGGTTAAAGTTTTAGGAACGGCTCTTGCTCGCAGACATTCTATAATTTCAAGTCGTTGTTTATTGTTTTCATGCACAGACCTGTCGCTTGTTTACATCAATAAAACATCAAAGATACATGTATGAGTGAGAAAATAACGGTCTTTTTCAAAAGAATATTTCTGCATAATTGTACAAATGTTGTGAATTTTATTTAAACTCTTGCTTATTAAAATTTGGTCCATTGAGTTTCTAATTATCAAGAGTCGACTTTATTTCAAGTAACAGTCCCTTCTAGTCAAGTTAATGTTTTATCCTAGGGAAATAAGTTCGGTTTAAAAGCGACGGCAAACTAAAGTTTCATCCGCCAACAATAAACTATTACGAAAACCTGTCCGAACGCCATATTAATTAGTAGTAAATCCTCAAAATTAAAACGTGTTCCTTCCATTAAATTAATCATGACGAATTATTAAAAAAATACAATTCGTTATCTCGCAATCCATAAATTTGTATTTATTTAGCCTTTAAAAAAAACTGAAATTATATGATTACAATATTAGACACAAATACGCACATCTATAACAGCACACAAATTTAAGATGTGAGCTATACGCGAGGGCGTATGGTTGTCTAACTATAAAACTATGGTAAACATATTAAATTATTAACATATGTGTGTGCTTTCTTGCTTTACTCCGCGTGTACTTCATCGACATCTGCATCTGTACTAGCGTGTCCATTACTTTCCATGAACTCATCGACTCGCACAACATTCTCCCTATGTTCAGTTTGATCGAATTTTTTTAAACAAGACTGTACTAGCTCTGATGTAAATTTATTCAATAACAGAAGAGCGTCATTTTCTGGCAATTCAATGAGTGCCGATGTCATAAAACGCCCAAATGCTAAAAATTTATCAGCTCCAGTTGGCAATTGGTATTGTGGCTCTGGTGGTGGTCTTTGGTACACAACTTGTGGATTTATTTGCCTTGGTTGATATGATCGCCGCGGCATGCGTGTTAGACGCGGCAACGGCGGTACATATGGGACGTTGCGCATTGCATTTGATTGAATTCTGTTTGACACGGTTTGGTCACCCTTTGTTGAAATGAGATTGCCGTAACTGCGAATCTGAAGAGATCCTTTTCTGTTACCAGGTCTAGAATTTAGAAAAGTTCGAGATTAATAAAATTTAGTACGATAACATGGTTGATTGTGAATTGCATTTTTTTTCGCAAGATGTGAACTTGTTGCTAAACTAGAATATTTACCCAACCTACAATGCAAAACGTAGAACGATGACGGATACAAATTACCCGAACATATGGAAAATTCACTCGAAAGATTCAATAGCATATGGTCACGTTTATTCAAGTTTAACTGTGTTAAAAATATGCATTCATTCTACTGCTTACTGCGTAGAGTAGTCTGTTTACAATTTTGTGCTTTCACTCTACCGCGAGTGTATTGTATTATTAAATTAACTTTTACACGTCGACATACGTCGCTATATTAGTAGGCATAAGTACGGGTCACTGGCCAACAGACAAGATTCAATTACTCATTAGCTTCCTCAGATCCATAGATTTGATTTGCGCTGTTCTCTTAGCATGAAAACGGGGAAATAAACCGCTGTAAATACTTACTAACTTACGGCGACATTGTAGATTAAGTAGCAACCTCTGCAACCGATTGAAATGTTAAAGGTTTTCTCTAGCTCAAGCATTTATACTCTAAAAAAAATTTATGTGAAATTCCTTAAGGTTTAAAGAACGCAAAATCAACGAAATGGGATACGCATAGCACTGTTTGAGATGTCTAAAATTTGTGAAATCCGGACGGTGTTTTTTCTCTTTTAACGATGATCAGGATTAAAGGACCGTCCTCTCACTCCTCTCTTTTAAATTTGTATTCTCATTTTAACATAAAGGCAATTAATCATATATCCTGGGAAAACTATCGAGGCGTGTCCCTGCTTAATATCGCATATAAGACCCCAGTTTAATACCCTGTTAAAATATTCAGTAAAATCAACATTTTCGTCGTGGTTAAATACACGAAGGAATAACTTTTACAAATAATTAAAACTTACTACCGAAATTTCGAGTCGGTGGTCGGTTAACGCCAATTTTCGGCCGTAATTCTCTTCCAAGTAGACAAGCAATTCATAGTTTAGTAAAAAAATTATATATATTCGCTGCTTGATGTTGACGTGCCAGTGAAACTACGTTTTGCCCGAAGTGTGGAGAATATTGCTGCCGTAGAGGCGTCCGTCGCAAACCAGCCAAATCAGTCAATAAGCTGCCTCAAGAACTAAAACCACTTGACCATATGAAGCGATGTACGTTATCGAATTGGGCTCTGGATATCTTCATGAAAATGACCGTCACGTTACGGTAAACGTTATTTCTTTGAGCAATTGCATGAAGTGGACAGTGATTTGTGGTTCCAACAAGACGGTGCCACAAGACACACAGCGGGTGCAACAATCGATTTATTGAAGTCTCAGTTCGGTGAACGTGTTAACTCGAGAAACGGACCCGTCTATTGGCCGCCGAGATCGTGTGATTTAACGCCTCTAGACTTTTTTATGGGGCTACATTAAGTCATTGGTCTGCAAAAAGTTCCTTGAGGATCAGCCAAACAAACAGCTGGAACCCGAGTCATTTAGGACATGCACTGATTCTGAACATGCACATAGGGAACAACGTCATATCTGACTACATGTCTCCTTACCTTAGATTTTGAAAAACCATTCTCTTGTTCATTTCCGAGCAAGGAGGAATGGAACGCAAACGTACCCATGAAAAGGAAATCGATATCCATCTTTAAAGACAGATCAAAGATGGACTGTGGAACGGGCGCTGGACTATTCTCAGATGAACTAAACATTAACAGATCGATTAGATTACCTGATCACTGTAGTGTATTCCAAGCAGAAGTCCTAGCAATTACTGAAGTTGCAAGCATGGTATCACGACCCTCCTCTACAGTCCACACCACCCGCTGCCCCCCCCCCCCCCCCCCCCCCCCCCTGCTATGATTTTCATAAAGCCAATTTCCGTAAAATTAGTGAACACCTCAGCAAAGTCTCATTTGAATTTGCCAATCTCCCTGTAAATGATGCCCTCTCCTTGTTTTACAGAGAATTATTCTTTTCTATCTCCCTTTTTGTCCCTATTTCTCGGCCAAAACCCTTCTCTACATCTCCCCCTTGGTATAATCGAAGACTACGATCGTTACGTAACAAGAGAAACAAATTATGGTCAGTTTTCCTTCGAAACAAGTCTTTTTCTGACTATTCCAACTATCTCGGCTCATACCTTCAATTCACCCAGGCTTATAACTCCCTCTATCAAAGACATATTAACAATGCGCAAGCCAATCTTATAACCCTAAATCTTTTTTCCGATTCGTTAACTACAAGAAAAAATCCGACGGCTACCCCCCATCCCTCTCTCACGAAAACATATCTTCAAGTGATCCACAAACCATTGCTAATTTTTTTGCCACCTTTTTTAAAAAATCTTTTGCCGATAACTCCTTTGTACCAGATCATTCTTATTTCAACTACCTACTCGAGTACTCCACTGGTCCCTTTCTCTCTCAAACTTTTGAACCTTCTGTAATTGAAAATAAGTTGCAAAAACTTAATGATGAATATTCACCTGGCCCAGATGGTATTCCCGCTATTATTCTTAAGTTCCGTAGTGCTCTCCTACCCCCTTTCGCACCTCTTTAAGCTCTCACTATCTCAAGGCGACTTTCCTCAGATATGGAAGTCCTAGTTCATAAAGCCGATCCATAAAAAGGGATTAAAAAGTGAAGTTACTAATTATCGCCCGATAGCCAAACTTTCGCATATACCCAAACTCCTGGAAAACATTTTGTACGAATCCTTAAGCTTTCAATGCAAGTCTTTTATTTCCCAGAACCAACATGGCTTTCTAAAAGGTAGATCAACCACCACTAACCTCGTTGAATTTGCATCCTCTGCGCTAACAGCCTTAGAAAGTGGTAAAGAAATCGATGTTATTGCGACTGATTTTAGTAAAGCTTTTGATAAGATATCCCATATATTAATTCTTTTCAAACTGTCCACCCTTGGTCTCGAACCAATACTGCTGAAATGGATATCATCTTATCTGGAAAACCGCTTATATAATGTTCGCTTCAGGTCCGTCCTATCTGCCCCATTCGTGGCGACCTCTGGTGTACCACAAGGCAGTCACCTAGGTCCACTTCTCTTCATCTTAACTATAAACGATCTGGAAAGGGTTATTAAACACTCTTCTATCTCTCTCTATGCCGATGACACCAAATTTTTCAAACACATATCTTCATCGCAAGACTCCTGCTTGCTACAACAAGATCTAGATAGTTTTTCTATTTGGTGTCTCAAAAACTGCCTAGAGCTCAATGTTGCGAAATGCCAATCCATAACCTTATCACGTAAATACAACAAGTCCCCTCCCCGTCTTTACCTTCTTAATGATCAACCTATACCTATCGTACAGTCTCTTCGTGACCTTGGCATATTGTACGACCGCCAGCTTAACTTCCGTTCGCACATTGACGAGATAATTCGTAAAGCAAATTCAGCCCTTGGGTTCATTAAACGGTGGTCAAAGGAGTTCTCTGATCCATACGTTACCAGATCTCTCTACATTACTTTTGTCCGCCCCCTCCTCGAATACGCCAGCCAAACGTGGTTACCCTTTCAGCAAGTTCATGTAACCAGAATCGAAAACATACAACGACGTTTTCTTCGATTTGTCCTCCGCGGACTTCCTTGGAACGATCCCCTAATTCTTCCTCCCTATTTAGACCGCCTCAAACTCATTAACTTGAATAGCCTTGAAGATCGCAGGGATGCAGCAGACATTCTCTTCATTCATCGCCTCCTCTCAGGCTCTATCGATTGCCCGTCCCTTTACAACTCCATCTCCTATAATACTAACCCTCGTAATTTAAGACATCCCCGTCTGTTCTATCTACCAACCCACCGCACGTTCTATGGCTCCAACGAACCAATTTCCCGTATGCTACGGAAGGTAAATTCAAACATTTCTGTTTTTGATTTCAACCGCAGCACTCCCTCCATTAAACTTAACCTCCTTCTCCATAAACCCTAACTTAATCTCTAGCTTGTAAGTATTAGTTTTTAAGTCTAGCTATAAGTCTTAGTTTTGTTTTAAGACATATTATAGCTTGTATTAAGCTGAATAAATGGGGGCGCATACCCCTACCAAATTCAAATTTAAAATGGCGATACCACATAGTGATACTACCATTTTTATTGACAGCCAGGCGACCATTAAAGCGGTGTCAGCAACCGAAATAAAGTCTCTGCTTGTTCACCGCTTCCGCGAGGAGCTCAAAGCTCTTGGCACGAAGCACAGGGCGAGTCTCTGCTGGGTCGCTGGACAAGAGTGGAATACAAAACACGAATGAAAGCCAACAACAGGTGGTTGTCACTAACCAGTTGTGATATATCACGCAAACTGTGGCCAAAATATGATAAGGGCCGAACCAACAGACTTTTACGTTACGACAGGACATCGCTGTCAAAGTTGATTGGTACTCTTACTGGCCACAATCTGCTAAGGAACCACACAATGAAACTGAATCTCAAGGATGACTTTCTGATGTCTCATTCTCGATACTTTACAGGTTTATAAGGACATCCATGTGGCTGGACAACCTGGAGTAGAAAGAAAACCAAGGACGAAGGGCCAAGGCCAGAACAGCGAGGCCAACACTCTCAAAAAGGGTATCACAATGGGACCACATGGACCTAAGTGTGGTATAACAGATTCGCTCAGTTCCATCAGCCCGGGAACCTAACCTAACCTAACCTAAGTCATTAGTTTATGCCAATAAGCCGGCGACGTAAGAGGAGCTCAGAGCCAATTATTATTGAACGAGAATTAGCGGAGAAGTATCGGTCGAAATGTGCGGCCGAGTCATCGAAAATTGGGTTCAACGTATCGATCGATCCATACGTTCCCGTGGTGGACATATGAACGAAGTCGAATTCATAAATGTTTTGATAGTAGTTCTAGCCAATACAATTTTTTTTAAGATATCTCAAGTAGTTTGCATTTTATTTAAAAAAGAAGTTGTTAAGTCCTTAATGAAAGACCCTTCAGCTTGTAACACACCTTAATATTGCTCGTAGACCCCAAAAAGTTACTATATTATATTGTTATCAGCATTGAAAGTTATGTCAAGTTATGCCAATGGAATACTTTCACAAGAGTCCGGAAGCATTCTGAATAATGGAAAACGACACAAGTGAATTCGAGTGTCTTCCGAAATGAAATCGGGAAGCAAAAAGCACTCCCAAAAGAGTAGGGGAACGTGTTGTTCCTTTTCTACATTTATCAGAGTGCCACTTCGCGGCAAATGAAATGTTGCCCTTCTGTTCATTTTTTTGTGGATACCAAACTTTACACACTTAAAAAATTATTGAGAAAAGTGATTTGGACCACAAAAAGTATTTTTGTTCTTTTTTTTGTGAAGTGTCTATTGGATTACTGTTTTTTTCTTAATTAGTTAAGTTAGGTAAACGTATTTATGTTCTTCTGGTGGAAACTCATTGTGATAATGAATGCGTCTTAAATACAGCTTTAAACACTAAAGTGGTGTTGGTTTTGATCATGTGTTTTTGTTAGTCCAGTTAGATCCCACACTACTTGGTACCGAACTAGTTAGTACCTTGCGATATTTTAACAAAAGAAAAACTTTCAGCAAATTTCAAAATGGGTGAAACCTGTCATTTGAGACATTGCCCAGTTATTAAGTTAGTGTATTTAATGAACTGCTGCACAGAAAATTACAGAAAAGTACAGGATTTTGTGTGCCATGAGCAAAAATCTTGCCCCAAAACCGTTACGTTACGCCTTACGGTAAATGGTATTCGCTACAGACATGTTGAAACGTTATTTCTTTGAGCAATTGCATGAGTTGGGCATCAGTGATAAGTGGTTCCAACAAGACGGTGCCACAAGCCGCACAGCGGGTGCAACAATCGAGTTATTGAAGTCTCAGTTCGGTGAACGTGTTAACTCGAGAAACGGACCCGCCGAGATCGTGTGATTTAACGCCTCTAGACTTTTTTTATGGGGCTATATTAAGCTGTTTTTTTTCTTAATTCGTTAATTTGGGTAAACGTATTTATGTTCTTTTATTTTTTTTTATAATTTGCTTACGCTAAAGGGATTGTTTTCTGTTGTTACAGTACCCTTATAATGCTAAGAACACAGTGTAAGCTACTTGGTATTAGAAAGAATAGAGATAGGAAAGAAGTGTTTGGGTGCAGTTGTAGGGTTTTTCTCCACGGGTGGTGTCTAAGTTACTTAGGGAGATTACGATTTCATGTATTCGGTATAAAGTAATGGACTTGGCCGGGATTCGAACGCACGACCTTCCATTCCGTAAGCGAATACACTACTACTGCACATTGCCACCATTGTTCTTTTATTGCGTATTAAATACAACTTAAAACACTTAAGTGGTGTTGGTTTTGATCATGTGGTGTTTTTAGTCCGGTTAGAGTCCCACACTACCTGGTACCGAACTAGTTAGTACCTTGCGAGATTTTAACAAAAAAAAACTTTCTGCAAATTTGAAAATGGCTGTACCTGTCGTTTGAGACATTGCCCAATTATTTTCATTTATGGTAAACCATTTTGTTTTTTTCAAATTTCGACTTAAATCGATTTCAAATTCATTTGGAGTGAAAGTGAGATCTGGAACCAAACTAATAATCTACATTAGTTCATGAAGAAAAATGAAAAACATCAGTTTGCCAAAAAATTAAGCATCATTCTATTTTTTTCAAATCTCCTTCGGGATTAGTAAAGCTTATAAGAAGCCCGTTGGGATGCCCAAATGATAAGATATTCTGTAGAATTCTGACTCATTGCTTTTTTAAACAACAAGATTAGAACCTTAATCTAGATTAGGAGAATCATGGCAGGGGGAGTTGCATGCCTGATATTTGTTCATTAAAAACGTATGGACCTACTATTCCCATACAAAGTGTAACATTTTATAAGCAGGAAAATCTTTGGTGATGAGATATTCCCCCGAAATTGGAGTAGTATTCAGCGAAATTAATGATCGAGGTATGCACAAGAGAAATACACCATCAATTTCAAAGAAAAATAATAATAATAATTTTACTTACAAATAATCACTTCCAGCATCCTCCCTGTGCTCGGTGTCTCTGAAAAAAAAAATCGATAATAATAAAACGAAAGCAACAAGTTGTTTCTGTTACGATTCTGCGTCTGATCCCTGCTCATTTTTCACTGCATAGTCTCCATACGTACGTCTGGAGTTCATGTTGCGAAATGATCGTCTCACTGGAATGTGATCAGAAAGAAATGATAAATGTTCATACAAAGGCCATTTGGATTCTGCTAGTCGTTTGGGGTATTCCGCTTGCAAGTTCTCTATTCGACGTTTCTCGATGTGATATCGATTTCGCAGCTGAAGCATTCTATCTTTAACAATATTCACTGAAAATTAAACCAATTATTTAAAGTATTTGTGGATATTGGCAGAGAAACTCACAATCGTATCCCAAATTGTGTGCTACTTCTACCCACATTTCATCGAGCAATGCCTTATCTTTGAACTGGGGTGAATTTCGGTCGTAGAGTTCGGGACGTTTTTCGAATTCTCGTATGAGACATATATCGAAATCGTCCCTTAACGCCACACGACGAGGACGTCCACGTTTTCTTTTTAAGGTAGCCAGCTTGACGAATTTTTAATGCGGTACAACACGTAGTACTTTTTATTTGAAATAATTTGTCCTTGCAAAATTGCAAATGAAGTATCAGATCTGTTAAGTCCCTACACTTGAAAATGTTCTCGAAAGCTTCTTAAATGGTAACTTAATAATATTACAGGTCTTCCAGGGAACTGCTTATTAAGATTTTTTAGTTACACTATTCTTTTATTCTTTGTTTATCTGTGAAAGACGCTTTGCAATCTAGGTACCTGCGACTGAGAAATCTTCACAGATGTCATGCTCATGAAGGTAAAAAATGTCCATCAAATGCCAAATGAGTTATTGCGGAGTGTGTTGATAAATACGGGCTAAATAGCAGTAATACATTTAGCACTGCAACAGTCAACATCACAGCGACTGCCAATAATGACAATGCTGTGGTGAGAATCACACCTCCCCAGCAACAGCACACATGTGGCTGTATCCACGGTTCTTTTTTCTTCACGGAATTAAATTTACTCGGAGTGTTTCTGTTTTCTCTATTCAAGCTTCGTTATTCAATAAGGCGACAACTAAATTTTCGTAATTGAAACTGAAATTCCAAAATGACCGCAAATAAGAAAAAAAAGTTCAGATGGGGATTTTCGTCGGAAGCGGTATAAAGTAAAAACGAGACGGTCATTACTTGAAAAGAAAGTTCGAATAACATAAAAAGTTGTCCGTACGGAAAAATTAATGAATTCGTTTGCTAGCCAATTTTATGTTCAATTTCTAAATTTTTTGTGACAGTTTAATAATTCACAAGCATAATGTTGATGGTTGAAACAGTGTGCAGCAAAAACTGTACAGCAAGATGATTTCGCATGTAAAATGACCAAAATTTTATGTTACTGCACCGAGTGTAGTAGAATAGCACAAATTTGTAAAACTTCGTGCTGTGAGGCAATAGGTCCGTTCGCGTGCTAATATGCAAACCTAAGTTTGTAAAAACTTTCTTGCGAAACTACACAAACGCGTTCGCGTACTGAGAAAATGGTAATAAAATGAATAAAAGAAATATGTACTTTCGTTCAATTTTCTTCGCACAGAATTCCAGCTGGCAAGAAAATGAAAACTGCCATATAATGAAATCCTATGAGTTTACCGGCAACAAAAAAAACTGTTGCTTCTTTTCAAGCCAAACTTTGCCATTTTTCATCTCTCTCGGATTTAGAGCTTTTGCAGTTGTTATTTTTCTATACTTAAAACTACGCGAATGGACCTAATGTTTCATTTTACATTTACATTGCGGTCGATTTTGTGCTTTCTCTATTTTTTTTATTGTGATTGTCGATTCACAAACGATTGCTGTCGATTGTAATTTTCTCATCGACGCGTTATGTGTATAAATATTCAGAATATTCTAGTGATTTAACATTTAAAAATAGGTAACACTTACAACTCAATAATTACCACTCACTGCATACATTTTTCTTAGCTTATATGACACAAAATGTTTTAGTTTTTATTCTTAAAAAAGCGTTGCTTACTTTTAGATTTCAATTTTTAGCGGACAATTTGACGTTGCCCTGCAAATCAGAACTCGCCAAAAATGTCTTAAAATTTCACATCACAAAACGTCAAACTGGAAAAATTGTACACAATTGTGCTGTTCTACTACAATTACAGCAAAACAAGGTAATGCGAATTATATTGAAATGTAGTAGATATACACCAATTAGAAATATGCTACGTACGCTAAAATGGTTAAATATAAATCATTGTCATTTTATGTTATGCATGATATTTGTATTTAAAATTAAAAACAATATGTATCCAGGATATTTATGTGAAAATGTACGTACTAATGAATTGTTAGAATATAACCTACGGAACAATGATGACCTAAGAATAGAAAGAGCGCGAACCACGAGAGGTCAAAGAACAATATTTTACTTGGGTTTTAATGGATTCAACAATCTTCCGAGAGAAATAAAAAACAAACGAATTCAAAAGGAATATGATTGAATATGTGCAATCAAATAATAATTTATAGGATATCAAATGTCATATGATTATAAAAATTATTTCTAAAAATACAAGGTGGCGCAAAAGTAATCCTCCTATCAGAAAATGCTATAAATTTTGCTTGGCCCCTAATGTCAGTTCTGTTTTGACATTTGTATAGTAAGCACATGCGAAATACACGTTAATAAACAATGTTACGCTACACTGCTCCAGAACGCGGAATATTGGTGACTTGGAATATTGGTGAATTTTTTATAAATTACAGCCAAAAAACATCGGAAGGTTATTTTTGCGCCACCTTGTACTAGATTATAAATTTGATATATTTAAAATTTAAGATGAAATTGTAAAATTGTAATCTAAATGGCTATTAAAGTACATTCATTCATTCATTCAATCAGTGCAGCAAGATTAGAAATAGCGACGACAGAGAGCAATGTTGCATTTTACATGCAAGATCATCTTGCTGCACATCTGTTTCAGCCATAATGCAAAGGTTGTTTCTTTTTAATTTTTAAGTATCTTATATTGTTGGCCTCCTGTATCGCGGGAAGAACAGGTGATCTACTAACTTCAACTGCAGTTTCAATTTTACTTACAAGTCTTGAATTTGAACCAGCTCTTAGTATAGCCGGCCGATCCTGACTTGTTGTTTTGCTTACTCTTCCTTTCCGGTTGTATCCATAATTCTCCAACAGTTGGTCCTCGTCCAATCTTACCGGCTATGAAACGGATAGATTTGCCTTGTTTCTTGTAAGCTCGAGTCCGGCCCATTTCCTTCTTAGTTAATGATTTTTTTTACCCATAGTTGTTGTTTCTATGAAGTTATATTTTGAACTAAGTGGACATGGGTAACTCAGCACTGGATTAACTCATTGCGCTATTGTAGCCGCTGTGCTACATGTGCTGATACACTTTTTCATAATTCGACGATTTTTTTTTTAACTAAAAGAAAAAGGAAATCCAAATTACCGAAAACAATGTTTTAGTTTCTTTAAAACAAATTTTCATCTTATCCATTCAATAGCAATATTTTGTTTTTATTAATTTTCCAATTGCGTTTATATATTTTTATAAATATACATAAATAATTTGTATTTTTGTTTGTTATATAACAGCATCTACTTCAATTGAAGCCAAACACATATATACCTACTTATGTGCTCTATATGAATATCGATAACAATACATATATATCGTGGAATCATGCGTAATGCGGTCAGCGTGAGTGTGGCCGAAATATTTGGTCTGCCAAAATCACGTTATACGTTTATAATCCGCCTTAAATTTATTTGAAACAAAGCTTAAAAAAAATAAATCTATTATACAATAACACCTGTCGGCGGTTTAGCACCTAAGATATCGGAGAGCTTTTGCTGGTAGCCAGCGATAGAATTTGAGTCTGCGATGCCGCGTGCTCTGCACGACAACTGAAGGGCGTTCAAGTATTGCATTTCACTGAACTGTGCTCCTTTTTCGATGATGCTGGTAAGGATGTCCTATAGAAGATAAATATAAAAAACGACAAATTGAAACAATTCAAATGCCCATCCGGTCTGGTGTACTTACGTCCGGCTCCATGCAGAGAAGGTCGTAGAAACTCTTGGCTTGGTCTAGAGCAACTTCTCTGGAAGCGGTAATGTTGCTAAGCGTTTGCTGTAGTGCGAGCGAGTTTCTGCACATTTGTTGGATGATAATCTGATCGATACTTTCTAGGTAGTTCGAAGCCTGGATTAGGATTCTTGAGGCCAAATGCGCAAGACCCTCAAAAATATACTGAAATGAAAAGGCCTCGGTTAACTCAAAAAATCAAATGAGGTTTGGAATATGCAAAAAAAAATTAATTGATATAAAAAGACTTACCCTCGTCTTTCGTGGATGTAACGTAGAACTGAATGCTTCATCCATTTCAGTCAGAATTTTGGTCAGTTTTTGAACTTGACGGTCTGGTTCGAGAACATCATCTTTTGAGGTTGCATAGTCTGGTTTTACAGTCGGCTTGGATCGCAAGTAATGGAAGCATTGAACTCGCACCTAAATATCAACTCAATAAGAACTAAATTATACTATGCAAATGTGAACTTACCTCTAAATGAAGAACCAAAAGACACGTATTAGCCAGTTCATCGAATTCAAGTGCCAAATTGGTTAGCACCTTAATGGTTCCATCTTTTATCGTTATCGACGAACACTCAGCACTAATTGCAGAGCTTACACCATTCATTATTGGACGCCTCAACTCATTTGCAAATTCAGATACACGATACGAAAACCATTCCATACTCTCCTGCAGTATAGCCAACTCCTTGAGGACTCCAATGTCGGACAGAATTTCCTGCTGCGTAATTCCCCCTTCTCCCAGATTGCTGGTCAACATTTCAGCTTCGCGCACATTGCGTTGCTGCACTTGTACCGGGCTCTCCTCTTCTGATGGTTCAAAGTGACCCCTCTGCAATTTCTTTCCATGCTTTGGACGATGGCTGGAACTCTTTAAGTCTGTCCAATTAGGAAGTGTCCTGCAAGAAAGCTCTTTTACAAAAGAATTATCGATATTTGACGAAAGGTAACTCACTTCAAAAACCGACTAATATCCTCGTCTTTTAACCATGCCACACTATAAATACGCTTGTCTTCCGAATCCGGTTGCACTATGCCGCGGAAGGCAGCTTGACAGGTTTCTCGATAAGTTTTCAGCAACGAGCATACCATTTTTAGTAGATCTTCAGAGAAGCATGGCAAATCTTGAATAAGGTGCTTGGTTTCCGCAATTCTCCGTTCCACCATCACAGTTGACTGGAGCAGTGGTCGAGTGATATTAAGCGATTTAACTTCTTCAGGCATGACAACAGCTCGCCAAGCATCTTGATTCTTGGACAGCGACTCTATGGTTAAGTGGAGATTTTTGAAGTGGCCCTTGGCGAGGAATGTCTCCTTTATGTAATTGGCGATGAAGTCGTGCAAGCTACATGGTTCACTGCAAAACAGATGTGACTCAGTTAAAGATTTTGCAAAGAAATAAATTCTCCGCAGCTTACCCCGATTTACATTTCATAAAAACTTCAATCTCCTGAATATAACCCATTAGCGGGAGGTACACTTTGGTGATAATTGTTTGATCTGGCTCGCAGATGAGAACTTTTTCGCGACTCTTCTCCACTCCACCGCCTAGGTTCTCGTCATTCGATGTGTTGGATGGATTCCTTCTATGTCCTTTAAATGAACCGGTTTGATGATGATGTTGTGCAATGTGGGAAGATTTTTCGAACCTGAAGAGAGTTCGCTTGTTGCTGTGTGTGAAAAGTAAAATTAAATTAGTAACTGGTAAGGAGTAATGAAAAATGTGGGATTAAAGTGTTTCTACCAAAGAAATTTACGTAAGTGTCTAATTGAAATGAACAGCAGTTTCTCGATTCCACGCATTAACCACAGATCCAGTTTGTTAAACAAACATCAATAACACTAATAATTTGGCGCATACAGGACAACGACGTTTAGATTTTCCCATGAAATATTTGGGTGCAGGTCAGTTATGCTGACCAAAATGGTCAGTTGTGCTGACCAAAAGATCAATGGAAAACTGTGTCATATACTAAAGTGATTGTAATTAATAGGAGAACAGAAACAGCATCTTTTTGGATGCGGATTTGTTGAAAGTGGTAGCCTTTGGTGTCATAAACTCCAGTTTATACCAGTGATACCTTAGTGGAGTCAACTACGATTTAGCTAAACAAATAGCTTCAAAACTCCCGACTCTATCGAACCTTAATCCTGCCAGGTCTGCTTTATGGCACCTAGTGCTGTACGATAAGAAGCAAAGTGGAGTTTATATTGGGTTATTCGACAGAAAAATACTTCGTCATATATTTGGTCCTGTTTGCGAGGAGGCCGCATGGAGGAAAATATACAATTGCGAACTCTATAAGCTGTAGCAAGTCCTCGTTAAGTTAAGTTCCATATTAACCACATAAATTTCATTCGATTGAATTTATTTGTACATATAAGCCCGTGCAGAGACGGGCTAAAAATATCACTGTAACGCTCCCCAAAAAGCATAGAAATTACATCTAGGCAATTTTACAACATATGAGCCTAGCCACATATTTAACATCTTGACACTGTCCCACAAGTGTGCATGCAAGTCCGTGGGTTGATGCGGCTCTGCAGATCACCGGTGTCCTCAAAGAGAGACAAAAAATAATCCAGAAGTGGAGCAGGCACGTGTCGAAATCGCAAAAAGAAGGCAGGCATGATTGGCGTCAGTGATGAAGTAATAAAAAAACCGGGAGGACAGCCAATGTTTGTTGAGATCCAATTAGCGAACCCCACAGGACCAGTAGGGATGCAGTGAAGTAGGATGGTTATGATTCCTTCAATTTGCTAAATGAGAAACTGTTGCATTTTTTTTGGTTGGTAATATGCTAGGAACTCTTCGACTAGGGATCGGGATACCAATGGAACATGCAATCACATCTAATTTTTTATTATTTACGCGCACAAAAGGGATTTTTAATACTCTTATAATGAAGATATGTCTATAGTTATATAGTGCGGGCATTAACGAAACATGGAGCAGGATTAAGAGCGGAAAAACCGATGCACGGTTTACATGTTCGTAAATTATGATAGGCAGCAAAAACAGAGCGGGAAGAGCATTCCACATTAGTGTTGAACGGCTAAGGAAGGATTAGTTGTACGAGGGCGGGTCAATAAGTCCGCGACTTTTTGAATTTCTGACCTCTTTACTGAAACGGCAACACTGCTCCTGTCAACAGGCATCTGTCAGTTGACTCCTGTCAAAATTTAAACTTGCTGCGTCTGTTAGTTTGTGTTTGACAGCTATTTTTATCAGACTACTCACTAATTTGAGGAGAAAATGGAAAAAAGTGAATTTCGTGTGCTTAGTAAGCATTATTTCTTGCGAAAAAAAACTATTACCGAGACCAAGGCTAAGCTTGAAAAATACTATGGGGACTCTGCACCATCGATTTCAATGGTAAAAAAGTGGTTTACTGAATTATTTCGTTGTGGCCGTACAAGCACTGAAGATGCCGAACGTCCTGGACGCCCAGTTGAGGTCTCTACACCCGAAACAATCGAAAAAATACACGATATGGTGTTGGCCGACCGAAGATTGAAAGTGCGAGAGATTGTGGAAGCCGTAGGGATCTCGAATGGCTCAGTGGTTTCAATTTTGAATGATCACTTGGGCATGAGAAAGCTTTCCGCAAGATGGGTGCCGAGTTTGCTCACAGTCACAAACGCAATCGTGTAACAACTTCACAGGAAGGTTTGGCGTTGTTTAATCGCAATATGGAGGAGTTTTTGCCCCGTTTTGTAACCGTGGACGAAACATGGATCCATCACAACACACCAGAGACCAAACAACAGTCAAAACAGTGGGTTTCTAAGTGTGAATCGGCGCCAAAGAAGGCCAAGGTGGGTTTGTCAGCCAATAAAGTTATGGCGACTGTTTTTTGGGATGCACGCGGGATAATCCACATTGACTACCTTCAAAAGGGAAGAACAATCAATGGGGAATATTATGCCAACTTATTGGACCGATTCAATGACGATTTGAAAAAAAACCGACCTCATTTGGCCAAGAAAAAAGTTCTTTTCCACCAAGACAATGCAAGGGTGCACACATGTGCAGTTGCCATGGCAAAAAACCATGAATTGGGCTATGAATTGCTCCCTCATCCACCCTATTCTCCAGATTTGGCTCCGAGCGACTACTTCTTGTTCCCAAACCTGAAGAAATGGCTTGGGGGAAAAAGATTTGACTCCAATGATGAAGTCATCTCGCAAATAAAGGCCTATTTTGAGGACCTCGACAAATCATTTTTTTTGGAAGGGATAAAAAAATTGGAGAAGCGTTGGACAAAGTGTATAGAGCTCAAGGGAGACTACGTTAAAAATAAAATTTTTTTTTTATCAAAAAATCTTTGTTTTCTGGATTCTGGCAACAAACGCCTGCGATTTTCCCTCAGGAGAGCTTTGAATGAGCTGAAGGACCTCTCCACATGGGCAGGGAAGAGCGGAGCCCAATTGAAAGATGTCACGTCATGCAACATTTAAAGGGAGTTTGGAGTCAGCGCCATTTAGCTTATTCGGACCAGCCTGCGACGAAATATAAACCCAGATGACAGCGTTATAGACCAGCGTCACAGATGTATAACAGTTTTTGTCAGACGTATATACACAGCTGCAACAAATACCAGAGAAATCAAATACTGGAAATTGCACACAAAACGCTAGTAGAATGTAGATATAGATATTTTGTACAGCGCAGTGCGCATTAGTGCAAACAAATAGTGAAAGCTCAAACACAAACACAGTTGCAGTTGGTAAGAAACTTATCTAAATATTTTCCTTCGACACGTAAACAAAAATGCGACATTCTAGTAGCATCAGAATACTGTATTGGCGCGATTAGTAACTAGTACAAACTTCGGTGGTGTTTCGACGATGTTTTTTTTTTTAATTTTATAGTTAAGAAGAAAGTGCACATAAACTTAATAAATATGGCCAAAAAAGGCAAAAAAGTCAATATTGTTAAAAAAGGCAAAAAAAGGCAGTCAACAAAATCCGTTCCCTGCTTAGAACATATCGTGTTAAAATTAAAGAGGATGTTAGTGACGAAATTCATATTCTCAAGCGGAGTTCCACAAAGGTAACAATTAGGCCCACTCCTTCGGTAGTAGCCATAAGTAAAACTTTATGGCTTTCGAAAAGTCATGCCCGACAAAGAAAATGCAAAAAGTGCTCAACCGAAGTGGTAGAATAAGGAAATCGGCCTTAAAATGAAGGAAGTAAAAAAACTTTACAATGGAGCAAAACTCATTAAAGATGATACCACATGGGAAGAGTACAGAAAAAGCAGTAGTGAATTTAAGTATTTAGTTAGGAAATCTAAGAGCTTCATGGAAAAATTCATTGAATCCATTGAAGTAACCGAGGAGGCGTTGAGACTGCGAAAAATGCTCTCAAAGGAAGCTAGCCTACCTAGCTACCTAATAAATAATAACCTCGGCGAAAACCCATTTCCCCGGATCTACAACCTCAAGGGACCTGAGCCTACAAGGGCATGAGGAAGACGACAGTCTCTCTCTTGAGTGGAAAGAAATATATGGGATCATTTGCCTGCGTTAGCTCGGCTTGCTGTTAAACTGTTCGCCTTCTGTGAGGTGGTGATTATGTGGATATAACTCCTAAGAGGGAAGTCGGAGAATGCATAGTAGAAAAGTGCACACACGATTCCAATACCCCTGGAGAGGAGCAGAGTGGAGTGACTGTTTCAGTCGAACCCCAGTTCTGGTCCCATTTTTCTGCTCCGCAGGAAGATAACATACCGATGGTGACTGCTTCAGTCCAACCCCCTGTATCTTATCTAGCACTAAGTGTGGAGTGGTGAATGAAGTGACTGTTGCAGTCTAACCACACCCAGCCCTCTTTCATCGGCAGGAGTACACGTTGGGATGACTGATCTCAGTCGAATCTCAGCCGGTTGCTCGAAATCCCTGTTGAGGGATCATTGTGTGCCTACTGTGGCTGCATATCTTAATTAGTGACTAGTGCGGTCGCGCACAACCCGATTTCAGAGAGCAAGTGTTAGGATTCTAGTGGGATGCATACTCAAAGGGTAAATCAATAGTAGCTACTCTCCATAAGGTAGTGGGAAAAATAGAAAGTAGTCTACACTGTGGCGAACTTACTCTGGCCTCTTTTCGTGATGTAGAGCTAGCCTTCCACAATGTATAGTGTACAGCTTTAAACGCAACAAACGCAACAAACGCAAATATTTAACAGGGCATCACAAATTGGGTACGCAATATGCTTGAAAACAGAAACATAAACTGCGCCTTTGGTCAAAGCTCCACTAGAATGTCGGTAACCAGAGGCACCCCGCAGGGGTAGTCATATCGTCACTTCTGTGGGTACTGGTTATTGACAACATCTTAAAGGAGATTAAGTCAATGGAAGTAAGTGCCACAGCGTACGCCGACTACATGGTTATACTAGTGCAGGGAAAATATCTTAACACTTTACGTGAGGTCACAAAATCTGCCTTGAAGAAAATTAGTAATTGGGCCCTCAAAACGGAACTAGTCCTGTTTACTTGAAGACACAAAATACCACATTTTAACCTCCCGAAACGTCCCTTGGGGACAGTGAGAGGTATCTGGGCGTAATCCTGGATAGGAAATTTAAATAAAATGTCAACATAAGAGAACCAATTAAGAAGGCGTACACATTTTATTTGTAAAAGAACAAAAAGCAAAAGCTGGGGCCTGTAACCCGCCATGGTACACTGGATATACACAGTGGTGGTGAGACACATACTTACATATGGCTCACTTGTGTGGTGGAAGGCAACAAACGAAAGAACAATAACTGAAAAATTAGCGACGGTGCAGAGAACGGCCAGCACAGAAAATTAAAAGTGCGCTTCGTACTACTACCTCGGCAGCAATGGACACATTTCTGCACTCTATCCCGCTTGATCTAAAAATAAAACCATTTGCTGGCGATAGCGCCTTGCAAATTCGGGCCACTTAAAGGGTTGCAGTTTCGGGCACCGCGCGATGTTAACAGATGTATTTGTCGAAAATACCGAACTGACGGATAAAATTTCCCCTTTGGTCGACTTCGGCATCCCGTATGATGTATCATATCCGGAAAGGGAAGAATGGCAAAGATATGCCATCACAAGACCAAATGAGATTTCGATCTGCACTGATGGTTCTAAGACAAGGCAGGGAAAGGGTTCTGGTATTTTCTCTGTTGATTCAGACTTAAGAGTCAATAGTGTTTTAAAGGCGGCCGAGATAAAAATGGGAAAAATATTCGGAAGGGATATCGCCACATACATTAAGAGTCAGGCGGCAGTTAAGGCACTAGAACCTGTTAACATCAATTCTCAATCAATTGCTGGGTACTAGGACACCGCGGTATAGAAGGTAATGAGCAAGCCGATTAGCTTGCGAGAAAGGAAGGAGAACTGGAGAGTACAGGGGGTGTGGACATCAAACCACCCCTCAGCGTTATCAACGGAATAATTAATGATAAAATTTAAAAATTGCTGATCTTGACAAGAAAAGATTTAGGGAAATTCTCAAATAAAGCATGTTAGGCGGCTTAGGGTCTGGCTCACAATGTAAAAGTAAAGTCATAGTTAAGCTACTTGGTAGTACAATAGACCAGTATTGAGTCTGAGTATACTTTGGATTGCATCGGTGGTTGATTTACCTGAGACAAAGCCGCACTGGTCTTCAAATTGGCGTATTATTTTCCGCATTCGGCTTTCTAATAATGGTGTATGACATCAGCTTGATTGAAAGGTGATTATCACAGTCTCGTGTATGCCCTTTTCCTTTGTAGAAAGGAAGAAGAAAACATTCGCTCCATTGGTTAGTCATTGGATCGCCTCTCATCAATTTGGAGATGAGAATCATGAGCCATTAAGACCCGATGTCCGGCCCAACTGTTTTTCGTTTTTTGGAGTCTTTGACTGCCTTCATAACTTCTTCGACAGTAATTTCGTGTGAATGAAGAATCATTGTTAGGAACGGTTCTAGGAAAATATATCCGAGGAAATTGTTCATTTAGAAGTCCTTTACAATATTGCTGCCACATGTGTAGTATTTTTCCGTCATTTACAAGAAGCAGCCCTTGAGCATTGTTGATAAACTTTGACAAACGGATTTCCTGGGCATACCCCCTTCTCTGATAAGCAAGCCTGTTTGTCGGAGTTCGGGGACACCCTGGTTTCTATCAGCAGCCGAAGAATTAAATTTAATTAGTGAAGCTGGAAGTTAGAGAGAGTCGTAGACTACAGACGTGTTTTTATATATGGTGAACAAAAAATAAACTTAAAATAACAATTAAAGCTGAAATACGGATAACTTGTGCGCGCATCGTACTGTGCCGGTACCGGTATCCTTTGTGAGCGGAGATCGCAAAAAAGTTGTGACGGAAATCATAAACCTTTTAATTTATTAATTTATTGGTTTAAGATGAAGAGTTGCAGTAAATACAAAAAAAATATTAGTGGTGAATCGGGAATAGACTGCATGTGTGTATGTGGCAAAAGTTACCATCTCACTGTTGCATGTAGTGGTCTCGATCGATTCGGTAGCAATGTGTTTGACACTTCCCAGATGGTGAGGTTTATGTGTGATGATTGCATGCTGTATATATCAAATGTTGACATGGTGTTGAGAGACATGCAAGAAGCGGTAAACAAAAATAATAAATACTTAGAAGAATATAAGTGTGAGTTCGGTAAAGCTCTAAAAAGGAATGAAGAAGAAGTTAAAAGCTTAATGCAAGCAATTGAGTCAACGTGTAATGCTCGGATAAAGTCAATGAGAAATGCACAAGTCATATGAATTAATACATATACTGGGTGTTTGAAAGAACAGACTGAAAAGTTGTCTAATGATGTGGGTAAAATCAATAAAAATAATCAAGTTGTGGTAGAGAGTGTGCGCGACATATTATTATTATTATTATTATTATTATTTATTAAAACAGAAATAAATTTACACTTTAATGTTTTTTGAACAGCGCTAGCTACCAAGGCTTTCGGCTGGAATGATACTTCTAACGGGATGTAAAGTTTAGGATATGTAATGAGGGGTAGAAAAATATGAAGAATGAAGTACTGGGACGGTCCGAGCCTGACGGATTATCGACTGCACGATCGCCAACTCGAAAGCCCGTCAGCCTCCTATCGTCCCCGTATATACCTAGCCTATTGTTATATTTCAGTTTCGATTTTTAAAATTAATAGAATTTTGTAAACATTTTTTATATTATGTAACGATTGTGAAGACAGAAGGTCGATGAGATGCTTATTAAACAATGTTTTACATATGTAGTCTACTTTTGGAGAATCTGAAACCCGATGTTTTATTGTAAGGATGTGACCGGATTGGCAGAGGTTACATAAAAAATGATATAGTGAGAGAAATGAAAAATAAGACAAAAAAAACGGTTTCGTATGCGTCAATGCTAAAACAACCTGCAGAGAACATAAATAAAAATGAACCAGCTGTTATTGTGTACCCTAAGAAAAAGCAACAATCGGAAGAAACAAGAAAAGAATTAAGAAGCAACATTGATCCGACCTATCTCAACATCAATAAGGTAGTAAATAAATACAATGGTAGTATTGTTATTAAATGTGACGATAAAGAATCTTCAGAGAAACTAAAGAAGGAAATCGAAAATAAATTAAATGAAGGCTATAAAGTTGAGGTTCCCAAAATGATCAAACGAAAAATATGTGTTATGAGATTAGAAAATGATGAAAATATAGATAGTGTTGTATCAAAAATAAAAAAACAAAACCCTGATTTAAGTAACTCTGAGTTAAAAGTGGTAAAATCGTTTAAGAATAAAAGCAAGTGGAGAAATATTAATATCGTGATGGAAGTAGATAGAGAGAGTTTCAAAAAAATTTGTGAAATGGTCATAATTAAAATAGGATGGGTGAAATGTTATACCAGAGAATTCATTAACGTGAGTAGATATTTTAATTGCCAAGGATATAATCATAACGCAAGTGCCTGTAAAAATAAACTGGCGTGCATCAAATGTGGAGGTGAACACGACGTGAGGAACTGTGAAAGTAATGAAAATAAATGTGTTAATTGTTCTAAGCTTAACGTTTCTTTGGGAATGGATAATGATTGCAACCATAGTGCGAATGACAAAGAGTGTCCGGTCTTTGTAAGACAAATAAAAGTTCGTAAAGAAAAAACGGAATACTAGCAACCAAAATACGTATCATGTATGCACTTAAATGCACAAGGTACTACATCGAATTTTAATGAAATTGAATCAATTGTAATGAATAATGACTTTGATATTGTAGCTTCATCTGAAACGCATTTAATCAAAGACGTAAAAGATGAGGAAATTAGCATATTAAATTATTTGTTGCCGATAAGATGCGACAGTACTAGTAGGCATACGGGCGGTGTTGTGCTTTATGTTAAAAACCATCTCAAGTATAGAAATGTAGAAGAAACGATTGTTCCAATGAAAATATGGTTGCTCAGCGCGGAAGTGTATTCAAATGATTTTGCAGTAACGATAGCTGTATTATATAGATCGCCTAGCAGTTCTGCTCGCGATTTTTGTGATTTTTTTTCGAAGTGGTTAGATGAAAAGTTTCTTTTGTGCAATAATTTGGTGTTGATGGGTGACTTCAATATAAACTTATATGAAAATACAACGTACACTAGATCTTTAAATGATATGTTTTTAATGAATAATATCTTTGTATATACATTCCAATAGTAGCGCTAAGAAATCGAATAATAATGTTGTACATGTATCCCGCAGAAGCTTTGGCGCTTTAATCGATCAATAATGAAAACTGGTTTGTGTCCTTAATTAATTTAGATGGAGCTTTAAGTTTTTATGAAAGCTTTCGTCAAAACGAAAGCTATATTAAACGAAAGTAATTGAGGTGATGAACAAAACAAAAGTAATATTTTTTCGACCAGCGCCGTTATATTTGAAGATTTTCATAAGTGTGTAGTTTGTCGTTTGTTTATTGAATTTTTTTTTACTTCTCATGTTGGGGATTTATGTGTGGGTGAGAGGGGTGCGGTATATGGCTTATAAATTATTTGTTGTTTTCAATGGAAGTTTGGGGTAGGTTAAGGCATACTGGAAGGTGGCCGTAGCATTCATCAAAGAAAAGGGGTATAGTATTCATTCATAATCGGTATCACAAATCATATTATGTACATATTGCGATTGCATTTTGTTACACAATTAAATCTCCGAATATAAGCAGAATTTGTTCATTCGGTTTTTCACAAACAACTGGTTTGGGACTTTAATCGACACAGAGATTGCATAACTTACATGTTTTGGATATGTACTGAATACGGATTTTTGCATAAAGGCTGGGAAAATATTTAAACATTGCATAAGAAGGTATGCAATCATTTCGAGATGTTAAAGCGAATTCTATTGAAGAATGCTCTAAGTTGTTTGCTTTGATGTGTGTGTGGAGTAGGTAGGGAACCGGCACTAGCGGTTGGACACTTCAAATCCAAAAATTAGTAATAACTACTGTAGTTTATATTCTTTTTTATAATATCCACGGTTGAAATATCCAACCTTCAGAATATCCTTTTTTGTGAGTCGAAGACGTGTCCAGAGTTTTAATTTTTGTGAGTCTATCCCAGGAAAATATCATCCCGCAAAACACCGGACACGCTTTCAAGATATTCTAATACGGGACTTTTGTTTGTTGGCGGAGATTTGAACGGTACGGTCGGTTAGTCAAACGAAGAGTATGAAAGCTGCCATGAAGGACTGGGATACGGCACCAGGAACTCTCCGGGTAAAGATATCCTGAGAATGTGCAAGTCATAAGGTCTTAGCGTTCTCAAACAAAGCCGTCACCTGGTCACTTCAGCAGTGGCGGAAACGAATCCCAGATTGATTGCCATAATGGTAGCACGTTTCATGAAGCCTCGGGTTAAAGATAGCAAAGTGATCCTGGAAGAGGCAATCGCCCAACAAAACCGCCTCCTCCTGACAGGAAAGTGTTTGTGAGAATCAAATGGTACTACCTGGACAAAAAAAGTCATGCATTTATTGCAAATGTGCCAAATTATCGCCATCGCATCATCAACAAAGTTGTCAATACGGCAAAGAAACATGGTGGTGGGCAGATGAAGCTAAAGCAGTGATTAGTGACAAAAAGGTGCCAACAAAGCAGCTTAAACAGAAAAACAACTATTTTCAAAATTTGCCGCTGAGAGAAGGAGGAATGCCCAGGAAATCCGTTCGCCAAAGTTCATCAACAATGCTTAATGCTTCTTGTGGATGACGAAAAACTACTAATTAACCAATTTCATGGGATATATTTTCCGAGAGCCGTTTCTAACACTGAAGAAGTACACGACATTGCTGTTGAAGAAGTTATGAATGCGGTCAAAGACCTTAAAAATCGAAAAGCAGTTTTGCCGGACAAGAAACCCTCTGAGTTCTGGAAAAATATGGCAGACATCGGGTCCAAATGGCTCATGATTCTCATCTGCAAACTGATGAGCGGCGATCCAATGCCTAACCCGTGGAGGGAGAGTTTTCTTCTTATTTTGTACACAGAAAAAGGCGATATGCGAGACTGATAAATACCGTCCAATCAAGCTGATGTCACACACCACGAAGATCGTTCAGGGGTTATTAAATAGCCGAATGCGTAAAATAGTACGGCTATCTGAAGACCAGTGCGGGTTTGTCGCAGGTAAATCAACCACAGATGCAATCCAAAGTATAATGATCATGATGGAAAAACATAGTGATTCTTTGAAGGATTTGCATATGGTGTTGGTTGATTTTGGATAGTCCTGTAATAAACAACCAACGGATCTGTTATGGGTAGCGCTAAGACAACGAGGAGTTCCAGAAATCTACGTCGGATGGTCATGGACATGTATACATGTATGAGCGAGTAAAGACAAGAGTAAGATGTATAGTTGGTGTCACCGAGGATTTCGCAATCAAAGAGGTGTACACCAGGGAAGCGTCCTAAGTCTAATCATATTGCCCTTGATTATCTGCTTGAAGAAAAAGTGACGGACCCTAATTGGTATCAGTTATTCTTTGCTGGCGATGGATTAGCGAGGTTCAATCGTCCCTGACCAAGATGTTAAATGTGTCGCTGGGCTCATCTCATCTGGATGTTTAAATTGCATACCTACATAGATGTGATTTCCCCACTTAGTACCTATACTTTTACGACAAACGCTGGTTGGAGGGCGCTGTAGTGATTTTCTAAGCTGGTCCCTGCATAGGCAGATGTACGAGGGCGGGTCAATAAGTCCGTGACTTTTGGAATAAAACACAGATTTTTTAATAAAAAAATAATTTTATTTTTCAACGTAGTCTCCCTTGAGCTCTATAAACTTTGTCCAACGCTTCTCCAATTTTTTTATCCCTTCCAAAAAAAATGATTTGTCGAGGTCCTCAAAATAGGCCTTTATTTGCGAGATGACTTCATCATTGGAGTCAAATCTTTTTCCACCAAGCCATTTCTTCAGGTTTGGGAACAAGAAGTAGTCGCTCGGAGCCAAATCTGGAGAATAGGGTGGATGAGGGAGCAATTCATAGCCCAATTCATGGTTTTTTGCCATGGCAACTGCACATGTGTGCACCCTTGCATTGTCTTGGTGGAAAAGAACTTTTTTCTTGGCCAAATGAGGTCGGTTTTTTTTCAAATCGTCATTGAATCGGTCCAATAAGTTGGCATAATATTCCCCATTGATTGTTCTTCCCTTTTGAAGGTAGTCAATGTGGATTATCCCGCGTGCATCCCAAAAAACAGTCGCCATAACATTATTGGCTGACAAACCCACCTTGGCCTTCTTTGGCGCCGATTCACCCTTAGAAACCCACTGTTTTGACTGTTGTTTGGTCTCTGGTGTGTTGTGATGGATCCATGTTTGGTCCACGGTTACAAAACGGCGCAAAAACTCCTCCATATTGCGATTAAACAACGCCAAACCTTCCTGTGAAGTTGTTACACGATTGCGTTTGTGGTCGACTGTGAGCAAACGCGGCACCCATCTTGCGGAAAGCTTTCTCATGCCCAAGTGATCATTCAAAATTGAAACCACTGAGGCATTCGAGATCCCTACGGCTTCCACAATCTCTCGCACTTTCAATCTTCGGTCGGCCAACACCATATCGTGAATTTTTTCGATTGTTTCGGGTGTAGAGACCTCAACTGGGCGTCCAGGACGTTCGGCATCTTCAGTGCTTGTACGGCCACAACGAAATTCAGTAAACCACTTTTTTACCATTGAAATCGATGGTGCAGAGTCCCCATAGTATTTTTCAAGCTTAGCCTTCGTCTCGGTAATGGTTTTTTTTCGCAAGAAATAATGCTTACTAAGCACACGAAATTCACTTTTTTCCATTGTCTCCTCAAATTAGTGAGTAGTCTGATAAAAATAGCTGTCAAACACAAACTAACTGACGCAGCAAGTTTAAATTTTGACAGGAGTCAACTGACAGATGCCTGTTGACAGGAGCAGTGTTGCCGTTTCAGTAAAGAGGTCAGAAATTCAAAGTCACGGACTTATTGACCCGCCCTCGTACTTTCCCGCCTACTTCTGGCATTTCTATTCTGTTAGAAGGAACTCCCATTTCTTGTTCTTCATTCAACGTGCTATTAGGCTTCGAGCTATTTCATCTTCAAATTCTTTAGGAATGGCAGATGTTCGACCAGCTCCAAGATATAGTAACAGTCTAAAAAGCGATCAACTCATAATTTCTTATTTGAGGAAAAAGACTGAAATTTGATTTTATTAAATTTTTCATTTCAAAACTTTTCGTCCCTTCCATCATCCCCCTCTCATCATACATGCTACTTGAAGAGGCGACGATGCAATGTTAGTTAACTCCCACAGCATTTTGGGCGCCTTAAGACAATACATATATTCAACATTTCAGCTTTCTAGCTCACAAATTTGTTCTTTTAAAATTGTGGGCGTGTCAATGGGCGGATTTTAAAAATTCTTAAAAATTATTATTTCGGGCCCCTAGAGATAACATTGCTAAAATTTCAGCTTTCTAGCTCCAGTGTAAAGGCATTCATTTGTGCCGACGGGTGGGCGGACGGACGGACGGACATAGTAAAGGGTGATTTTTTTAAGGTTAGGATTTTCATGCATTAGTATTTGACAGATCACGCGGGATTTCAGACATGGTGTCAAAGAGAAAGATGCTCAGTATGCTTTGACATTTCATCATGAATAGACTTACTAACGAGCAACGCTTGAATTTTCAGTGAATGGGCCCTAGAAAAGTTGGCAGAAAATCCGCTTTTTTATCGACAAATTTTGTTCAGCGATGAGGCTCATTTCTGGTTGAATGGCTACGTAAATAAGCACAATTGCCGCATTTGGAGTGAAGAGCAACCAGAAGCCGTTCAAGAACTGCCCATGCATCCCAAAAAATGCACTGTTTGGTGTGGTTTGTACGCTGGTGGAATCATTGGACCGTATTTTTTCAAAGATGCTGTTGGACGCAACGTTACGGTGAATGGCGATCGCTATCGTTCAATGCTAACAAACTTTTTGTTGCCAAAAATGGAAGAACTGAACTTGGTTGACATGTGGTTTCAACAAGATGGCGCTACATGCCACACAGCTCGCGATTCTATGGCCATTTTGAGGGAAAACTTCGGAGAACAATTCATCTCAAGGAATGGACCGGTAAGTTGGCCACCAAGATCATGCGATTTGACGCCTTTAGACTATTTTTTGTGGGGCTACGTCAAGTCTAAAGTCTACACAAATAAGCCAGCAACTATTCCAGCTTTGGAAGACAACATTTCCGAAGAAATTCGGGCTATTCCGGCCGATATGCTCGAAAAAGTTACCCAAAATTGGACTTTCCGAATGGACCACCTAAGACGCAGCCGCGGTCAACATTTAAATGAAATTATCTTCAAAAAGTAAATGTCATGGACCAATCTAACGTTTCAAATAAAGAATCGATGAGATTTTGCAAATTTTATGCGTTTTTTTTTTAAAAAAAGTTCTCAAGCTCTTAAAAAATCACCCTTTAGATACACATTACTATCGATGCTGACCACGAATATATTACAAAAAACTGCAAAACGACAGGTGACCTGCCTCAATATTGATGTAGGTCATCAATTAGGTAAATACACCTATCCAACAACTATTTCCTTGAATAACGGCTGATACAACACAAATTGAATATTTCCGAATCAAATACTGAAGAAATGATATAAATCGGTACATTTTTGGACGAGATATATGGACGAAAATAGCTAAAGTCTAAAAATCCATTAATTCATAATTCAAATACCTACCGAAATCAGCTTTTATTCAATTTTTCTTTTCAAACGAATCGCCTCTTCCATCATACATTCTACTCGCAGACGACAAAGCCAGATTTCTAATTTGTCCATGATCTCCCTCTATCCATCCTACATACTATTTGCCGAAGCGACGCACAACGCAAATCTTCAAAAAGTATTTGGCTTTTACAAAGAAAAATAAATACTTACATAATATAAGAATGATTCGATAATGAGAGACAAAGCAGTTTATTTCTTCGTTTCTTTCTCTTTTCTCTTCGACGAACGAGGAACTATAATATTGAATGATTGAACGAACAAAAATCTCAACGAATGCTTTTTTATTATTAATAAAATTATCAAAGGCACAAAAGCTCTCAGCCAACTAATTCTCGATTTGGTATGAGTAGCGACACCTATTAGGATACTGGTACTACTGGATTGGCGCTACTATAGGAATGTATATACAAAGATAATATTAAACAATTAGTAAATAAATCCATAAGGATAACCTCATCATCTAATTCACTTATTGACTTTGTATTAGTGCCAACTGAAATAAACGTAACTGCGATAATTGAGCCTAATCTTGAAGTCAGTGACCATGAATCCTTAGTTGTTAATATACCTGTGGAAAGAAATTTCCGGAATGGTGAACATAAAGTGATTAATGTTTTCAAATATAAATGTTCTGAATTTAAGTCCATGTTAAGAGATAAATGTGTTGGAATTCAATCATGTGATTTCCATGTTCTTGCAGAAAGCTTGCAAAACTCGCTTGTAGAATGAGTAGAAAATCAATCAATTAAAAAATATATCAGTGAGTGCAATAATGAATGGTTCACATCGAATTTAAATGAAATTAGGTCTCAAAAAGTCATATCTTATCAACGAGCAAGTACATGGTTGGCACTATTATTAAAAAAAAATTCCCAGACTTTTCCTTACCAGTTTTAAAAATTTCCCTGACCAAATTTTGCAAATATAGCAAACAAAATGACGCATTTAAACACTAGTCCCAAATATTTAAAGAACAGACAAATTGTATACTTCTAAACATTCCTTTTAAAAAATATCAATGAAACAATCAGCTGTGAACAGGATATACCTTATTTTTTTAAAAGGGAGAGTTGATAATTTATTTTCTCTTCTTCTTGAATGCGAATTTTTGCTTTTTCCTTATAATTTTTTTTTTATTTCTACCTCCCTTTTTCTTTTTAATTCGTTTACTCCATCTTCTTTTTTTAATTTAAGTTTGTCTTCTAACTGCTGTGTATAGCGGCTATGAGAGGATCGAACATTAAATATTAATTTTCAATTTATTTCCACTTTCGATACTCCCCCCAGCCTCTTTCACACCATCTAAGACTCTTAAATACATAAGATTGAATAATAGCTACAGCTGATTCTAATATTAATAAAGCAATTTGTGTAATTAATAAAATTATAATAATTATTGAAGATAAATAAGGTCCTGTATATCCTAATAATGTTAATAATAAATGACCAGCAATTATATTAGCTGTTAAACGAACAGCTAATGTACCTGGTCGAATAACTCTGAGCGACTAGTGACTCCTCAAGGAGGTTTTCGACCAAAAGTGTTTTGTTAATTGAGAAGCCACTCTCAACTGAGGCGTTTCCGTGCGATAAAATGCAACACATTTTTATAACATGCCAAAGATCTATAAAATTTTCATTTTTGCCATAAAGCTGAAAGTAGAACTTTGCAACTGTACATGCATTATGTACTGCAATTTTGCCCTTTCCGCGCATGTATCAAACAATCTGTTAGCATTATATAAAATTTGAAGCAAATTTTTGAATCTTTTACTGTAGAGACCGTTGTTTTGCACAATATTTCTAGGATTAAGACTGCTCGATTTTTGATATTATGCTTATAATAATTTTGCGGCAATCCAGTTTAAATTTTAAAATATCGTTTTTTCGAAAAATTGTCTTTTTGTTTTATTGTATTGATGATTTTCGTTGCTTTGAAGCCAACGTCAACGTTTTTTATTTCCAGAAGATTGGATTCACTTGAAAGATCGATGGACAAAAGTTGAGATCCTATGGAGCATTCGCTGATATATATTTTTTTGACGATGCGATGCAATAAGTTTTTAACCAATATGAGGAGATCTTCATAAAGGTAAAATATCAATGGTTTCTCGCCTTAAAATTTTGATAAAAATGGTTCACAATCAGATGTAATTGTATGGAAAAATGCAAGTTTGCAGTCTAACAATTTGTCTTGGAAGTATTTTTTTACGTTTTCAATTGGCCTTGTTTTTGATAAATCTGAATTTGTCATAGAAAAAAAGTGCTTCAACTCTCTAAACAGATTTTGTTTTCTAGTCAATGCACACCGCAATATTTCAGGGGAAATCGAGTACAATCAGTTTTGGAGGTAAATAAGCTTCTTCTTGCAGGACCTTCTTTGAAAACATATGCCTTAAAAGAATGTCCCATGAAAAATTTGTAAGTCCAGTTTTCGTGGCTCCATGTATTACATGTAGACCACACACACCACATTCTAGTAGCTGCGTACCATCCGGATCAAATTCATTTCGCTGTTGTTTAAATTTCTTTGGGCTATCCATAGATACTTGAAGAAGTTTCTCTTTTTTCAAAAATCGGATTCCATTGTCAAAATGTTTTAAAATATCATCTGACTTTGAAGATCGCATGAACTCGCTTTCTTAGTACCTATTGCAAACAATTCCTTTTGACTCATCAAAAAACTGACAACTAAATCCATTTGTCCTTTCTGAGCTATTGTGCTTCGTCGAAACATATAACAAAGTCGTCACATTTGATTACTTTATCCAAAAGATTGTTATGGAAATATGGGGAGATACCGTGGTTGATAATTTAGGAACTCTTAGTCCTTCCTAACTTAAAAATTTCAACAATTTTGCTGTCTGGGAACATCAATCGAAAAAGATCACTAATTTCCACAGGCGAGTTAAAGGACGCTCTGGTGGAAATAATATACAGACACCACCTTATCTCTGCGACAATGAAATCGGTCTTGTCGGAAGTAAAATCTTTTGTTCGTATATTTTGAGCGTTAATATTTTCTGGTGTATTTTGAGATGTTTTTTGACTACTAGAGGCGACCAATGAAACAGACGCAGTGAAGAAAGTATCAATTTTTTGTGACGTCAAAGCTTTAGAATTTGACTTATGCGGTAGTGCATTTTGATGCGACACTAAAGCCCTTTGGCCTATGTTGCTTAACTCAAATTCTTTTTTACATAATTTGCATCTTGCGTTGCCATTATTGCATTAAAATAAAAACTATTCTATATAAAATCTTCCTTAGCAAAGGGAACAAATTTCGCTAAACAAAGTCAATCGAAATAGACTATTTTGATTTTTGATGTACAAGTTTGCATGTCTTTTTTTTCGGAAAGCATGGAAGATGTGGTTTTCCATTTAAGCATTATCTCAGACTTTTCGTAGCGCATGGATCGAAAAATAGGATTGATATGCTTTTCAATGCTACTTGGCATCTCCATTAGCTGTTTACCAATTAATACAACTGCGTGCAAACGCTATACTTTCTCGAAACTAAAATCGTCTCAATCAAACAAATTAAAAATGTCCAAGGTATATTATTAGATAATAATGGTGGATTAATGAAATGGTGCGTGGGTATATCTCGAAAGATATCGAGATCTGCGAAATGTGATCCCAAAATAAGAAAAAATGTGGATTCATGAAAAGTAATATTTTTGTTCCCAATGGAAAACCACATAAATTTTATTCAAAAATATTGCACAGAACAGAAAAGATATAAAGTTGTGTTCCTTTTCACAAATAAAATTTTGTGTGGGTAAACTTCAGAGCTCGACATACAAATTTTGTTTAATATTATAAAAAAAAAATACACACAACGGGAATTTTCCCTGACTGTTTTCGAAATTCCCTGACATTCCCTGACATTCCCTGAACAAATGTTCGTTCCCTGACTTTCCCCGACTTTCCCTGATTTTCCAGTCCAGTGGCAACCATGAAGTATCTTTAACTCAGCAGATGATTGGTACAAATATCATAGGCTTAGAAACGTTTATAAAAATAAACTCCAAGAAGCTAAACGGAGATATATTTGCAATAAAATTGAAAATAGTACAAGTCAGAAAGGAATGTGGGCAACCATAAAAAACTGAGTTTTTTGAAAAAAAAGACATGAGATAAATGAAATTCAGTTTGAAGATAAAAAGAGAACGATAAAAATACAATCGCGAATAAATTTAATTCATACTTTATTGAAAGTATAAACAGTATTAGTAACTCGATTCCGTCAATAAATATGGATTATAGTTTTCTCCAAGAAAGTTGCCGATATTTTAAATTTTGTAATATTAATGCCCATGAACTTTATAAAATTTGTAAAAAAAATTAAAAACCAAAAAGATCATACAAACCTAAATATTAAAATTTTATTAGATTGTTTTGAAATCATAGGCCCAATTATGTTGAGAATTATCAATGAATCGCTTAGTCGTGGTGAATTTCCGCGTAATTTTAAAGAAAAAATGGTTATTCCGATACCCAAAGAAAACAATTCAATTAACTGTGATAAATTTAGGCCGATAAACATGATGCCTACTGTGGAAAAAGTTATTGAAAAGACAGCTTATGACCAGTTCTTTAATTACGTAGTGGAACATAACATTTTAATGGAAAATCAGTCTGGTTTTAGGCCTGGTCATTCATGTGAGACTTCGTTAAATTGGCTTATCATGAATTTTAAGGAACAAAGACATGAAGGTAATATAATTGTATCAATTTTCATCGATTTTCAAAAAGCTTTCGAAACTATTGATCGCGATATTCTAGTGAAAAAATTATTCAAATATGGTGTTAATGACAATGAACTAAAATGGTTTAAATCGTATCTAAGCAATAGAACTCAAAGAACAAAAATAGCTAGTGCCGTATCATCAACTGCACAAACGACATTTGGAGTACCGCAGGGTACTATATTTGGCCCTTTGTTGTTCCTGCTATACATAAATGAAATCAGTAAAATATTGAAATATTGCAAGATCTCCTTATTTGCAGACGACGCCTTAATGTTTGTATGTGATAAAGACATAAATGTGCTTAGAGAAAAGATTTCGCTTGACTTAAATAATGTGGCTTGAAATGAACAAGCTTAAACTAAATGTTAATAAAACGAAATGTATGGTGTTTAACAGTGACTGTAACGTGAATCTAAGTGTATATGGTGAAATTATTGAACAAGTCCAAGAAACTAAGTATCTAGGCATAATATTGGATAGTGAACTAAAATTTAAAAAACATTTTAATTACGTAACTAAAAAAATTTCCAAAAAAATCGGTTTCCTGAAGCGAATACGTAAGAACATCACTACAATGTGTGCAATAAATGTCTATAATACATTCATAAAACCGCACTTTGAGTTCCGCTCCACAATCTTGTTTATGGGAAATGTCGAAAACATAAGACGACTCCAAGTTCTGCAGAACAGAGCTATGCGAATTATTCTGAGATGCAGTTTTTACACGCCAATTGAATGGATGTTATCCTGTATTCGATGGATGAATATTAACCAGCGAATACACTTTAATGCAATAGTGTTTGTATTCAAAATGAAGTACAATTTATTACCGAACTACCTATCAGCGAATTTGCTGTTTATTCAAGATGTCCAACCCTACAGTTTAAGATCAAATTCGAATTTTCGTTTACGCTTCTACAGAGATGAAAGAACAAAAAATATGTTGATGTACCGGGGGTTGAAATTATTTAATGAGCTTCCAAATACAATAAAAAATGAAAGAGTTTTCCGAACGTTTAAAATTTTGTTGACTCAACACATTAGATAGGTTAGGTTAAGTTTATGTGGCTGTCGGCAGAAGCCGACACACTTAGACCAATTTAGGTCCATTCTGATACCACATATATTATCTACCTCAACTCTGTAGATGGGACTGGCCAACGACACGCGGTTGTTCTCAAACGGTCCCCCATCTACGTACTAACCGCGCCCAACGTCGTTTAATTACGGTGATCTGACGAGAACCGATTAACTCGACGTGGTATGGTCGTTGGTTTACACACATTAGATATCAGATTTCATAAATTTTGTATATAATTGTTATTGAATAGAATTAACTATTGCAAATTAATAGTTTATATTAACTAAATAAACATATACATACAAGCACTTTCACCAAGCTTTGAAGCTTTCTTGTCACTTACTACTGCTTTAGATTCATCTGTCCACCACCATGTTTCTTTGCCGTGTTGATAGTGCCCTTTTGAAGCCCCAAGCAGTGATTTGGCTCATTGCAAGCAAGGTCGTAGTAGTTAATCAAACATATCTTGTGGTCTTCAGTCTGCATCCTCAACTTCGTCAATGATGTGATGAAGATAATTTTGCATATTTGCAGTAAATGCTCCACCTTTCTCTTTGCTTCGTTTGTACCAATTGATTGCTGTTCGTCCGCGCCGCCATAAAAAGGAGGCGGTGCTGCTAGGCGATTGCCTGTCCTAGGATCACTTTGCAATCTTCAAGCCGAGGCTAAATGTAACGTGGTACCAAATAGTAATCAATCTGGATTTGATTTTCACCGCTGTAAGTGTCCAGGTGCCGGCTTTGTATGACGAACATGGTATTAAGAACGATAAGACCGTATGACTTGCACATCCTTAGGATATCTTCTACCGGAGAGTTCCTAGTACCTTATCCCAGCCTTCCACGGCAGCCTGCATAGTCTTAATTTGACTTCCCGACATGTCCGTTCAAACCCCTACTAACAAACAAGTGTTTTTTTTTGGGATGTTCTTGATGAGGTTATGAAAATCTATTATTATTAGGAATCATTTTTTCCTCACCTCACCTCACCTCAGCAGTTTGAGAGACATCAAACGATCACTGGACTTTAAAATGGTCAAAACGCCACCAAGTAGCTCTGCCCTTTAGTTGCCTTTACGACAAGCGCTGTTAATCGGGGTGCGCTGTAGTGATATTCTTAACCCGACTTCTCAAATAAAATTTTTTTATCCGTCTTTTTGTTTAAACAAATAAACAGCTGGACCGAATTGAGTGTATTTTCTTTCATATCTTATTGAGGTTATATACAAAGTCAATTTAATTTTTTATACGTAAGATATTGTGAACGAATAATTTTTCAGGAACGTACGTGACATCTACTTAATTTCAATTTCTTTTTCTTCAAGTTTGGTCTCAGGGCCTTGTGACCCCGCTATGACTCGGTGACTCCATCTTTGACTAGTCATTCTTGTTGCCGCTTCCGATTGATAACACGCAGGCGATAATACCAGACTATTTCGGATTTTACGAAGGTGCGGCTAGATCGAACCTTAATTTGTGGTCCCGTTCTTACGTACAAGTCGTATCTTGTGTGAAAACCCTACACAGGATTAACATACCCCTGTTAGGAGAGAATCGCAGAGTAACTGCTGGATGTCTGTCCACGTAGGCACTGCGGAGGCAGCGGATTCTCTAGCAGAAGAAAGGGGAGTGATTTACGTAGACTTAAAAAGCAACGAGAATTTTCGAAAGTCTGCGACAGGCTAAGAAACTCTAACCTAAAAAGAAGTCACTCCAATGTTAGGGTGGGCGCGAAATATACAATACGGTAGCAGTACACTATACCTTCGCTAATTTGTTTACATACTACGCTTTGAGATGAACTTAACTTATGAACTGTCCTTTGATATTTAAGTTTAAACTAATGGCAGTGAGATCAGCAATGCCTACTCATACAAGGTGAAATGAAAAACATAGGACACGTAAGTATTGGAAGTGAATACTGCAACTAACCGAATTTTCAGAGGGCGAAATATGGGAGCCGAATTATTGATTTGAAATTACAAAGATAATGAAGAGAATAAGCTGAGCGCAGAGTTGAATAATATTAAATCTATTAGTCTTGCTTCCATAAAAAAACTTACCTTTGAACTTTTCTTCTAACAAAATATGAGTTAATGTTAACAGCTGGTTCGTTGAAGTTCGATTGTGATGCCTCGTCCGCAGATTCATTTTGTATGTCCAAATAATCAGTTAGCAGCAATTGCAACTAAGCAAATCAATTAAAAGCCATATTCCCAATTAAATTTCAGGTTCAACTCACCACTGACTGAGCTTGCGCCCAAAAATCGCTCAAATCATACGGACTGGCGGTAACTGAGTATTTCTGCATGACACTTAGATAGTTTTTCAGGAGCAATGAGTGCGTCTGTGCGATCGCCTTGAACTGCTTAAACAATACCTCAAGCAAGGCCAACAGCGGATGACGATCCGTTGGCACCAAATTCAATGCAACCATTTGTTTTGTTGTGTTTCGCACAACTTCCAGCAGATGTGATTGCATTTGAACACGAATTTTCTCTATCGAATCTGGCACTCTGTCCAACATTCCAAAGCACTCGACCGTGATTGATATGAAGTATGTTACACTTAGGTCGGCGTCAATCAAGTCGGTGTCGTCGATGGCCTCCGACTTTTCAAAGTCAAAGCCCTGTGCCATTTCGACAAGTGCCTTCCGCACTCGAGCATTAGCCTCGATGCGATCGGTAGATCGACGCGCGAAATTCCTTGTAAAGTTTGATGCACTGTTGCGAGCCGAGTTTTGTCTTTGGAAATTGGTAAGCACTTCTCGGGATGAATGTTTGTACAGCTGTTCGACAATTTCTTCGTGCAACTTCTGGTAGAGTTGATTCTTACGGGTCTGCAAATCGGTGCGGAGATCCGCTAATCCCTCGACATCCTTCAAGGATCCACCACAAACGGCGAACGCACCGGCTAGGGCTTTGGCTGCGTGCAAATACTGTCTTTTCGTGGAAAACGCGGTAACTCGTTGAGGCACTTTACGAAGTTCAGTGCTGAAAAAAAAAATTATGAAATTATTATAAGGACGAAATAAGTGACCACCTACATTTGCTCCAACATTTCCAGCACAAACTTATGCTGAACTGCATCTGTCCAGAGTTTCTGGAGCTCATCGCGACGACACTGAAGCAGCTGCTTACAAGCTATTAAGTTTTCTTTGACAGAGTGAATCTTCTCTCGACTTGCGGTTATTTCATTCGAGACTTGACTAAATAACGGCAGTACTCTTGTTAGATTTTGGTCATGTTTTGAAACAAGTTCATTCAAACGTTGGTCGGACTTCTTGAACTCTTTTTCGATGCGCTGCTTTTCTTTTTGTCGTTCTTCATTCGTTTCACTGAAGCCTAATGATTTGATGACGTTGACGAGGAACCCACAACCAGCCTAAAATAAGAAACCAGCAATTGCCTTTTTTAAATTCAATCGAGATAAACCATTTTTTGGGAGATTATTTATATTAAACGCCTTCTTTTTGTAATTGTGACCATTATATTTTGACACCTGTCATTTTTTTGCACTGTTGTATAGTAAAACTTTGAGCACAAACTTAAAGATGAATTATATTCACAGTTAGTTTGAATACTGGCAACAAATTTGGACAAGCAAAGAGAAAATATCTTAAGATTCTTTTACTTTGAATATTTTCCTTTAATTTCAAATATTACCTCATCTTTTCCATATTTTACTCCGCGCGGAGGCTTCGTCGGAGGTGGTGTAGCCATCTTTCTAAAACTGACATTTGTTGTCAATTTGATTATTGTTCTCCCAGTTCAAAGTGACATCTATATTTTGACATTTCAATCAGAAGGACAGTTGGTAAGACGCAAAGTTCACAATGGAAATTAAAGTTTTTTTTTTTATTTGCCAGCATTTAAATTGAAAAATAATAAAAAAAATTGACTTGCCATTAAATATATACTTTTAACGACCGATTTCTTTGCCGAGTATTGAAATTCTTTACTCTGAGAACTACGAAGGACCCATTCGGACACGACTGGAAATCACCGGTGTCGTAAAAGGAATGTCAAACAAGAAATAATATGAGCGTGTTCGTGCCTAATTCGTTTAAACTGGAGCACTATGGAAATGTATGCTTATAGAGAACTACCCCGCCAGGCATTACTTAACATGCAACTAATCCTGGAACAGACAGAGATACTCGGATCAAAGTAATGGTAAAGCTTAGACGAAATCTAAAGGCGCATTTCTTAGACGTTAGAACAAAAGCTTTCAATGAGTTCTACTACGGGACGGATCAGGTTAGAAGACTACGAAGACTGCAATTAAGAACTGGGATACGTCACCAGGAACTCTCCGGGTGAAGATATCCTAAGCATATTCAAGTCAAACGCTCTTATCGTTCTAAATACCATGTTCGTCAAACTAAGCCGGCACCTGGTCACACACAGCATTCCCGATTTTGAAAAATCAGTAAACAATATTGAGCCTTATTGCGAAGATCAATTGACAGTTGATAATTGACTATTTTCAATGTGTGCTATTGTGAACGAACGATTCTAAAGGATTTTGTCAATCGCAGTCAATTAAAAAAATGCGATTGACAAAAATACCAAATGAATCGTTCGTTCACAATAGCACACATTGAAAATAGTCAATTATCAATTGTCGATTGATCTTCGCAATAAGGCTGATTGACATAATTGACCTTTTTTCAAATTGGCGTTTCACTCAGATATGGTATGGTAGGATCATAAGTGCATTACAACAAACACATCGAATCTATTATGTACTATGTTGTTCATGTTATAGATATAACAAGTATAAAGTAATTCACGACTCAAACATGAGTGAATTATTTTTGCATTTTTTCCTCTTTTTCAAAATTTTGAGCTTGAAAGTATTTTCTTCAAAAAATATATAAAAGAACATACTTTTTTCTGGTTGAAAACCTGTTTTCAGAAAAGACGGGTTGCTTGGCTGAAGCAATCGGGGCCCACATTGTCAGCTCTGCGGCTTTAAGCAAATGGTGTTAAGAACAATAAAATAAATATAAGGCATTAACGGCCCATATAGGGCCTAAAACCTAGCTTCTCCTCATTGGTCGAATAACTCACGTGACCATCGATTGGCAAGCGATAAAGGTTTAACTACTGGGGAACTTGCAGTTGCCTTACAAATTGACGCGACCAATGACGAATTAAGTGCCCTACCCATACAATCCCTTGCATCCGTTATTTCGACGCATCCATCAGTGTTAACGCCCTTAACGGAAGAAACCGTCCCATAGATTCCGTCGCCAACTTTGTCAGCCGGAAACAAATACATATACAGTACAGTTGATCATTTCCCACCTAACTCTCTAGCCAAATTTGAAAAAAAAAACATCCCTACAATTTAAAGCCATTTCAAACTAATCAGCTGTCGAGCTGCAATTTCGCTGTGGTATACTGAATTTTCTGTCAATCGGCTATGTCAAAAATTACAGTAATATTTTTACATTTTCCAATGCTTTCCAATATTTTCCAATGTTTCGACCAATTCGGCTTAAAATATAAATTTTGTCAAAGAAATGCAAAAGTCACGTATATAAAATATAAAGTTAGGAAAAACCGCTTGCAAATTTAAAGTGAATTGAAAAAAAAAAATTCCCTAAAAATCAATGCGTAAAACATTCTGTTATTATCATTTTTTGAAAAAATATTTCATTAACTAATGATACACAATGCGATTGTGCACACTATGCATTAAGCACGTTTGGAAAAAAAAGAAAAGTTTTGTTTTCGATTTAAATACAATTTATTTCAATAAGCGGCAAGAGTACGATAACTCAGGCGACAAGAAAAAATAACGGTTTTTTGTAGAACAGTTATTTACAAGCACTTTTTACTGTGGGAGGGGGTCTATCTTTCCATTTGGTCGGGAGGGGCCATTTTTCCATTTGAAGTGGTTTCTTAGAAAATCGCCCCTATCGCCCAAATGGGGCGAGATAGACCCCCCTCTCCCATAGTAAAAAATGCTTGCGAATAACTGTTCTCCACAAATCTGTCGTTAAACTTTGTCGCCTGAGTTATCGTACTCTCCCCTAAGCATTTAATAGTAAGCAAAAGAAATAAAACAAAAAAAAATAGTTGCAAACAATTTTTAAATTCACCAATTGATCAAATTAAATGCACAACACGTTCTTCACTGAATCGATGTCTTCTCATATACTAAACCTGAAATGACCGTTACGCATTCGTGTATTTATCGAACGTGCCAGATGTGGTACTCTTTGCGCTAACATAAATTTTTTGTCAATATATCGGTAAAAATTGGATTGTGCCAGATATGGGTCACCATGCATTTAACTCTTAAATAAGTTTTATTAAAAACAAAATTGTTTGTGCTATCTATGGCACACCATGCAATAAAGTGTATCACAATTTGATTTTAGATGTTCGGTATTTCTAAAGCATATGGTACCAGAATAACCGTTTCTGATGAAGAAGTTTTGAAAATGTTAGCAGAAATTCGCAGCAGCAGTGAAGGTGATATTGATGAATCTTTGGAAAGCATAGGCAATGATTTTAATGAGGAATTGCTAGGAGAACTTCTGGGAGATGAAGATTTTGTGGAAATTGAAGAATGCCCATTATTAGGGCACCACCCGAGAGCTGTAACGTCCAATGCATCTGATGACAATGAAAGTGCAAATTACGAATTTCATTAAAAATCTTTTCGCTGGAAAAAGAAAAGCATCAGTATTCCATCCGATCAGTTTAAATTTAATAGCTTAACAGATTTAACCCATCTAAATGAAATCTAAAAATTGGTACATGCGGATTTCCCACCATCAATTCTTGGCTTATGTACAAAAAAACAAGCGGTCAGAAATATATATACCTGGATAGATGCCGAATAGGGTTGTCAAAATATCTGTGTACTAAAGGAACGAGGTCTAACTTCCCAAACTTCGAGAAGTCCATTTGTTGCACTTTCACATGCTGCAAAAAAAAAGACCAGGACCAGCTGCTTCTATACCAAACAAGGATGTTAGACATATTACAATCAACCATATGGCCATTTGGAGCAATGTACGCCAACGTAAATTTCCATCGTGCACGTCAAAAACATTTATAATTTTTTGGAAATGTTGTGTTGCTCTTTGTTTAAATAAAGTTAGAATTGTTTTCAAAACTTACACGAAAAATGAATTATTTACTGAGAAAATCACTAAAGTTATGTTTTTGAAATTATTATTATCATTTTTTTTTGTTTTGTTTTTGAAAATATGTCATGCTTTGATAAAATGGGATTTAAATATCCATACTAATATTATAAATGCGAAAGTAACTCTGTCTGTCTGTCTCGCTTTAACGCCAAAACTACTGAACCGATTTAAATGAAATTTGGTACACAGGTTTTTTTTTTTTTTTTTTTTTTTTAAAAAAAAAGGAATTCCAAATCCTAGAGCACTCAGACTCGGTAACGGTCCATTGTACTACCAGGCAGAATTCCTCCTTTTGGTGTAGAGGCATGTGAATGGGTGGCGTATGTTGTTGTTCCCCATGGGGATTGAACCTGCACCGCATGGGTAACAAGCCAACACACTAACCTCTACACTGTCGCCACCCATTGGTACACAGATAGTATAGAGCTGAGAATGGACATAGGCTACCTTTTACCGCAGGAAAATGCTTCATCCGCTGTCCAGAAACGGCGATCTAAGCTGATATCTAAGAAAAGTTGTAACTCTCGAATGCTTTCTAGCTCCTAGCTTTGGAATGACTCATCCAAATGAAATAGGATTTTTTTTTTAAATATAAAGTTCAATTATGTACAAAGATTTTAAGATATAAATCATCTTTGTAGGTTATCCTGAAGTTGAACAATAAGCATTAAACTATAAATTTTATACAATTCAAAAAAGTAAAATCTTCGATTGAAGCTAGATCGTTGGATTTTCCCAGCGTTCAGTGGAGGAAAATTTATGTGTGTGTGCGGCACAAATCTATTTCTCTACCTGTACCTTTTGTGCAATGTGCTTTTTCTTTCTTTTTTGTATGCACCTTTTGCAGTTTGTGTTGTTTTTTTATGGCGCATGGCCATGGGATTGAGAAAGAACAGAGTTAGTACATATTAGCTGTGTTTTATTATCCATGCGGATCTGGATCTGGATCAATTTAATACGTAAAACAAAAACAACACAGGATCTTGCTATTTATCGGGATCATTAATCGTGATCCAAAATGTAATTACAAAACTCACTACCTGTTTTTTCGTGGCGTTGCTTATTTAAATTATAGGAAATTATAGGAACACAATAATATTGCCAGACCAAAATATGAAACACTATCAATAACACAAAAAATCAATTAGCATATTTTCATATTCGAATAATTTACCACTGCGACTTTTGAGACGTTTTGCTTCGTAATATAATACACAAAAATTAATGGAAATATTAGCAGTACAATACTGTTAATATGTTGCATATTTGAACTTAACATTTGAACATTGTTTCTGAAAAAAAAATATTGAGTGCAAAATGTATGTTGATTTGTATTCAAATGGTAACACCCCGGACACAACAACCGATCATATTGTGACGTCACATTGTACCCAATATTTGCAATATGGCTGAGTGCCAATCGAAACTTGAAATACCTGGTATCGTCTGTTATGTGTTAAAAACAACTGTTGCCACAACTTGCCACTGATGATCCAGATCGTTTTATTATCAGATCGGATCCGTATCAAGATCATTGGGATAATAAAACGCGGCTATTAATCCTATACGTGTTCTACATATGGATATGAATTATTTATCTATTTATTTTGGTTTGTTTTCTATTATCCGTTTTCGTTATGAACAAAATTAATCGATGTTAAAACGAACTTTGTATATTGCTTGTTTAGGTACTTTTAAATGCTGCTTGAAATAAATGGTATTTAAATTGAAAAAAAGCTTTTCTTATTTTTCCAAAGGTGCTTAATGCATAGAGTGCCATCTATGGCACAATCGCATTTAAACAAGTTATCATTATTTAAAATAATATTTTTCAAACAAATAATAATAACAAAATGTTTTACGCGTTGATTTTTACCGTTTTTTTTTTTATTTTTTTTTTGCAAAATCACGCATTTAAGGGTTAAGGTTTAAGCATCGCGTAGGCGAAGGGTGAATGAAGTGGCGAGAAATCTCAGCCATTTTCTGTGACCGAAAAATGCCCCCTTCACTGAAAGGAAGGCCCTACACCGCAGTTGTGCGCCGGCGCTCACATACGTTTCACAATGATGGACAGCGTACTAAAGAAGAAGAAAGAATTTTTCTCCGTATTCGCGTTTTTCGTGTTTATTCTTGGTCTTCATCCTCGCACATAATTTAAATTTGCATTCAAATACCTACCTATATATTATATATATATGTAGAAAAGAAAAAAGCATGTACGCATTAAAATTCAATTAACAAAATATACGTCTGTCATTGTCAGTTTTTTCTGTGGAACGTAAGGCATTTCGCTCCCGTAATACCGATTCTTAAACGACACAACACCGCCAATAAAGGTGAATATGATCGTTTAACCGAAATGATAACCGCTAAAATAATTAAAACCACAGGTTTGACGTCTGGCGTTAAACACCTCGCCAAAAAAACTGCTGTATAACCTCGGCATTATTGCAGGCGTTGCGCCCGTCGTTTTACGTCAATGGCATTTTATGATTTCTGGAACGTATTTTTTGTTCGGCAGTAGGTACTCGTATGCGTTTTAGTTTTCTTTATTGATACATTGATACTCGGGCTGTCGCTTCAAAGTGGCAAACAGCTAAGTAAGTTAAACGCCTATTTTTGGCGAGGAGAAGTTAGTGAATCCCGGAACTAAAAATCGGTTTAGGTTAGGTTACTGGGCTGACGGGGCAAGAGAATCCTGCGCCCGTCACACTTAGGTCAATGTAGACCCTTTGTGATAAAAAATCGGTTTAAAATGTAGGTAAGTTTTTTAAATTTCTGGATCCACTTAATAGTCCAGTCAAATAAGACTTTGAAGGTTACAATAATTCCCATAGAGCTAAAAATTGCTATGAATGTTCACAATACTATTATAAATGAATTGTGAAAAGTCCCCATCAATCCCCCTTGTGCAAAAAATGTTATTGATGGTGAAAGTTTACAAAAATAGGTTTTTCGCATTTTTCAGCTAAACGGTGAGTTTTACAGCAAAAATAGGCCAGACAAAAATTGTAGATCATCCGATTCTCTACAAAAAATGTATCCACACTTTTTTTCATAAGTATTGCAATTTCCGTGATACAGCGGTTGAAAGAATTGAACAAATTATTTTATTCGTAATATGCACGTTAATGTACTTTTATATACATTTTTGAACCGTTATACGAGTAAACATATGAGTCCCTATGTCTTATACATACAAATTATAAAATTCTTATAATACAAATGAACGTCAAAAACTCCGACCCTATTTTCTAGATTCTCATGACATACAAAGCCTCCTAGAGTGGTTTTCTTTACATGATCCTTTTCCAGAAGTCAATAGAATTGTATCTATTGCCAGTGGAATTGTTGGTGATGACAAAATTAATTGTCATAAAGCTCGTGAAGTTGGGATTGCTTGCATGTCAAAAATAACAGGATTGACGTTTGATGACATTAAATTCAAACGTGCTGATAAAGTAGTCCCTCTTTTAGCTATGAGTAGCACTGTCAAAGTTCACGATAAGAAGATTCCTGTTGACCCTGTATTATTATTTCAAGAGGAGCAAAACAACGGTTTTGAAATTGTTCGAGAAACAAAATTTAATTAATTGTGCTGATAGTAACTCTACTCCAGAAGTTATAATCACTAATGGAATTCGCTTTCTTCTTTCTATGTACGGAGCTCCAAAAAAAGTTACCTGCTTGAATAAACTCCGATACTTATCTTTTGCAAAAAAAACTTATAATAAAAAATAAGTGCAATTAGCTTGTCTTCCCCCAACCTCTGCTGCTGCTTAACAACATCTAATCCGGGTATATTATGAAGTTGAAGTGTGGCTTGGTAATAAAATGGATCCAGAAGACTGGGGTTGGAAGTTAGTTGACAATGCATAGGAACCAATTCATACGTTATTCCCACCTGCACCAGAAAAACTCCTTACCACCATCTTTTGCAATTGCAAAAGAGGTTGCAATGCTAAATGCGGGTGTAAAAAGGTTGGACGGTTTTTTCTTTAGCATGTAGCAATTGTCAAGGACAGTCGTGCTCCAATGTTGAATCGATACTAGATGAGAATAATGACGATATCAGTGATGAGACATATGATGCATCACTTTTAGAACATATTTGTATCCAGCAGGAAGATGAAGAAAAAGAAGATGAAGAGGAAAACGAAAACAGTACACTAGAAGCTCCATTGGATTATTATGAATCTGACGAATAATTTTTCCAAATTATTTTTTCATTTATTAATTACATAATTTACACAGCTTTCATCATTTTCAATACTCAATTTGAATTCAATAGGATCACAATGGATCGTGGAATAGGCCTACCGGCGAACCCACGTTAAAAAAAAGCGCCAAGCACACTACCTCATAGGTGTTGTGGAAACGTGTGCATATTACGAATAAAATATTTTTTTCAATTCTTTCAACCGCTATATCACGGAAATGGCAATATTTATGAAAAAAAGTGTGGATACATTTTTTGTAGAGAATCGGATGTTCTACAATTTTTGTCTGAACTATTTTTGCTGTAAAACTCACCGTTTAGCTGAAAAATGCGGAAAACCTATTTTTGCAAACTTTCACCATCAATAAAATTTGTTGCCTAAGGGGGATTGATGGGGACTTTTCACAATTCATTTATAATACGAGGGCGGGTCAATAAGTCCGTGACTTTTGGAATAAAACACAGATTTTTTGATAAATTTTTTTTTTTATTTTTCACCGTAGTCTCCCTTGAGCTCTATAAACTTTGTCCAACGCTTCTCCAATTTTTTTATCCCTTCCAAAAAAAATGATTTGTCGAGGTCCTCGAAATAGGCCTTTATTTGCGAGATGACTTCATCATTGGAGTCAAATCTTTTTCCACCAAGCCATTTCTTCAGGTTTGGGAACAAGAAGTAGTCGCTTGGAGCCAAATCTGGAGAATAGGGTGGATGAGGGAGCAATTCATAGCCCAATTCATGGTTTTTTGCCATGGCAACTGCACATGTGTGCACCCTTGCATTGTCTTGGGGGAAAAGAACTTTTTTCTTGGCCAAATGAGGTCGGTTTTTTTTCAAATCGTCATTGAATCGGTCCAATAAGTTGGCATAATATTCCCCATTGATTGTTCTTCCCTTTTGAAGGTAGTCAATGTGGATTATCCCGCGTGCATCCCAAAAAACAGTCGCCATAACTTTATTGGCTGACAAACCCACCTTGGCCTTCTTTGGCGCCGATTCACCCTTAAAAACCCACTGTTTTGACTGTTGTTTGGTCTCTGGTGTGTTGTGATGGATCCATGTTTCGTCCACGGTTACAAAACGGCGCAAAAACTCCTCCATATTGCGATTAAACAACGCCAAACCTTCCTGTGAAGTTGTTACACGATTGCGTTTGTGGTCGACTGTGAGCAAACGCGGCACCCATCTTGCGGAAAGCTTTCTCATGCCCAAGTGATCATTCAAAATTGAAACCACTGAGCCATGCGAGATCCCTACGGCTTCCACAATCTCTCGCACTTTCAATCTTCGGTCGGCCAACACCATATCGTGAATTTTTTTCGATTGTTTCGGGTGTAGAGACCTCAACTGGGCGTCCAGGACGTTCGGCATCTTCAGTGCTTGTACGGCCACAACGAAATTCAGTAAACCAATTTTTTACCATTGAAATCGATGGTGCAGAGTCCCCATAGTATTTTTCAAGCTTAGCCTTGGTCTCGGTAATTGTTTTTTTTCGCAAGAAATAATGCTTAATAAGCACACGAAATTCACTTTTTTCCATTTTCTCCTCAAATTAGTGAGTAGTCTGATAAAAATAGCTGTCAAACACAAACTAACTGACGAAGCAAGTTTAAATTTTGACAGGAGTCAACTCACAGATGCCTGTTGACAGGAGCAGTGTTGCCGTTTCAGTAAAGAGGTCAGAAATTCAAAAAGTCACGGACTTATTGACCCGCCCTCGTAGTATTCTGAACATTCATAGCAATTTTTAGCTCTATGGGAATTATTGTAACCTTACTTCTATTGTAAGGACTAATTTGACTGGACTATTAATAGGCACACTTTTTAGCTTGGCAACTAACTTCAGAATTATTCAACAAACAGCTTCGAAGAAAACTGGGTGGGATGAGGTAGCTGTTGTATTGAATGGCTCATGACCACCAATACGGGACGATAAAGAATGGCGAAAGGCACGTGTACAAAATGTTAAGAAAATCCACTAAGTGTTACACATAAATATAATAGGTTTGGTGCGATGCTAAAATTTAAATTGAAAACAGGCTTGGTTTCAACAAACAGGAAGTAGGAGCCACAGGTGAAGGAAAAGCAGCGAGTAGAAGAAAATAGATTCAAAATGATGGATCTGGAAATCAAAAAGAGACAATTAAATATTGAGGGGCACAAACAATACAAAGCAAAGAGGAATCCATATGAATAAATCTATTTTTACCTTTTTCAATACTTAACTTAATAATTACTTCATTTGATTAAACTTATATTTAGCATTAGTAAACATTTCTTCATGTCTCATATTAAATTGAGTTTTTCAGGTTGTTTCGAATCATTGGTATGCTCATAACGTCTCTTTAAAGTCATCTGTTGCATTGTATGTTCAAAAACATGAGTTGCTAGAGGCTCTGATTTGTAATGAAGACATGTTGTGTAGCGCTGCACAAGAAGACGTATAAGACTTCATTGTCAGTTCTGTGGGACGTATGTGGAATATAAATAAAACGACATTCAAGGCGTTTCGCTCCCGTAATACCAAAACTCAAACGACACAAAAAATGGTTACAAACGTTTTAGGCAATGTATGGGCCGTTTATGCCTAATATGAGTTAGGACTATCCTTAACTTAACAATAAAATCTATATTGGTAAACGATTTGCTTAAAGTGTGCAGAGTTTCTAATAGTGATTATTAGTAAGACCAATTTTCTTTTGCTTTGGAGGGAAAGGGACTACGAATTTAAGCTTCACACTAATTTAGTTATTTATAGGGTAATGCATTATGTTCATCGGATCTTAGTCCTTTGTATTTGAAGTAGGTAGGTATGTAGTCGTTTAGCGGCATTTCAACTATGAACTTTGCTATATTTCACTTCACAACTCGTCAGCCTTATTGCGAAGATCAATCGACAATTGATAATTGACTATTTTCAATGTGTGCTATTGTGAACGAACGATTCATTTGTTATTTTTGTCAATCGCATTTTTTTAATTGACTGCTATTGACAAAATCCTTTAGAATCGTTCGTTCACAATAGCACACATTGAAAATAGTCCATTATCAACTGTCGATTGTTCTTCGCAATAAGGCTCCGTGTCATGTTTGATGCTTTTCTGGTAAGATGCGAATATAGAAGACATAAATAGTCACTTTGTTCACGCATCTACGTCTTAATAATAAAAACCGAAAAAGATAACCCTAATTACTATAGTTTCTTTTTACTGCACATTTAATGGAACAACGGCTGCTTCATATTTGATTGCCAGGATAATGTTGTTGTAGGTGTTCCCTCCTAAATGTTAACGTTTCGTTAATGTCGTCCAAAAAAATGGAAAGAAATGTACATTTTATGAATACTTATTCTTTATTGCCTCTCCTCCTTTGCCGTTGTACAAGATTACTACTTAGTCAATTTTATAAGTTTTAGTGTGGTGATATAATGTACTATTTTACTTTAACTGTAAATACTATATTAATTTGCGTATAGAAATAATTTAGTAATAATCGTTTTGTTTTTATTTTGGAGAATATAACAATACTGCTACAGAAAATATTCCTAAATATTGAAAAGAGTCGATCAACAAAAACGCCACTCGTGACAAGGGTTATTAAATTCATCACAGCGAGAAGCTATGACATACCTATCCCGGTAAAGAAAAAACAGGCGATTAGGCTCTGTTGGAGCATAGACCTTGTTCTAGCCCTTAGGAAATGCCAAATAATAACATCAATAAACCTAACAGACACAATGTTCAAACTCCTTGTAAATAAATAGCATTTATAAAATAAAACATAAAAATATAACATATACAATTTTGTTTTTCATTTTATATATAAATACCATCGCACTAATTTTTGTTCCACATTCAACCATTTTAATATAGTAAGCATCACTCGAATTGGCGTATAAACACTAAACTTCCGAATTGCCCACATAGCTTTGTTCTGCAACAGTTGAAGCCTATTTATACCCTATTCTAAGGGTATATTAATTTTGACGCATAGTTTGTAACATACCCTAATATTGCCCGTAGACACCTAAAAATTACTATATTTATGATCAGCATCGATAGTAATGTCGATTTAGCCATGTCCGTCCGTCCGTCCGTCTGTCGGCAAAAATTAGGCCTTTAAACTGGGCCTAGAGAGCTGAAATTTTAACCAAATACTCGCTAGGGTCCCGAAATAATCAAGTTTATGAATTTTTGAAATCCGCCCACAAACTCAAAAAAACAAAATTTTGGAAAAAAACGAATTTTGAGCTAGAAAGCTGAAATTTTTTATACATAATGACTCCTAAAACTGCTCGGGAGATACAATTTGCAAAATCCGCCCACTTGTGGGCGTGTCCACAATTAAATAAAACAATTTTATTGAAAAACCAAAATTTGAGCTAGGGAGCTGAAATTTATAATATATACTCTCTAGGCGCGTTTCAAGCCCATGTGTAAATATTTTCAAAATCCGCCTACTGACACGCCCACAATTTAAAAAAAAAACGTTTTTTTGAAAATCCAATGATTGAGCTAGGGAGCGTTTTTTTTACAAAAGCTTCGTTTTTTTTTGATAAAATCCCTTACATGTTATATAACAAAATACGTAGAGCGTTCTTAACAGTTCAACTATACTTCGACTTTTGTCACGCCCACTTATGAGGTATAGGAATAAGAATAGGGTATCCAACAGTTCGCCCAAGCGGACTGTAACCCGTCCATATGTTTTTTTATTTTTTGTTGACCAGCATACAAGAGTATGGAACAATAGTCGAAATACATACTGCCGTATAGCATTGTAAATTAAAATTCGTTCTTTTCTTACTCTTTTTAGGAACCCAATTCTGCTTGCGATCCTTCCACAAATGTAGTCAACATGATCTTTGAAATTTAGTTTGGGGTCTAATATGACTCCAAGATATTTACTATTCACACATTCAATTACGTCCCCATCCATACGCAAAATTATAGGAAATATCGAGTACTGAATTGTGTACATTCACAGTAGTCAATACAGACGGCAACAACCGTGGTCTCATGACGTATTATAAAGAAAAACTAGGGCAGCGTATGATAAGTATCTATCTAGGAGAAGCTCGCGCTTAGAGAGAAAAGGCCTACGAACGCAGTCTTTCATCTCAAGGAAATCAAAGTCGCGCGATCGAAACATCATAGATCATAGGCAGGTTTAACAAGAAAGTCAAGCATCTCAGGCTCTTGGGCATCAATTAGAGAGATTGATAGGATACGAGGAAAACCAACGGCCAGGCTAGTTGTCGACGAATCGATTGCACTATCCAGTGTAGAAGATGAGAGTTTAGCTATTAAAACAAAAACAATTCCGTCGGCTCTAAGGCCTACCAACGCTTCAAACCAAAACAAGTTGATGTTTTTTTGGGCGCGTGCACCAAACCAACAAAGTGTGGATGGCAGGAAGCTAAAAAACGCACGTAAAATAAGTTTTTGTTTTCACAATTTACCATAAAAGAAAAGTCAAATGTGTTTTAAAACTCTTGTCCAACTTTTTTCTTTTTGCCAAACCACTTATTATTATTCAATAATTATCAAACAAATTTACTGCTCATCTTCGGAAATTATCTCTGAAGTACTATCGCCTTCAACTTCTTTAAAGTCCTTTTCCAGAGTCGCTAAGTTTTCTCTAGCCTCAACAAATTCGTCGACTTCCATGCCTTCGCTCAAATACCAGTGCACAAAAGCTCTTTTGGCAAACATCAAGTCAAACTTATGATCTAGCTTTCCGAAAGCTTCTGCAATGGATGTTGTTGATGCCAACATCGAAGCTCCACGACAAACAGAAGCCAAATCACCTTCCGGGACTATACAAGGTGGCTTATAATTAATTCCAACTTTGAATCCGGTCGGGCACCAATCAACAAACCGGATACTGTTCTTAGCTTTGACGGTTGCAATTGCACTATTCACATCTTTAGGCACAACATCACCACGGTATAAAATGCAGCACGCCATATACTTTCCCCGATTAGGATCACATATCACCATTTGGTTGTCGTGCTCAAAAAGATCAAAAGTTAGTTCAGCAACACTAAGACCTTCATGGTTACACTTTTCAACAGGTATGACTGGGGCATACGAAGCTAATGGGAAATGTATTCTAGGGTAGGGCACCAGGTTAGTTTGGAATTCAGACATATCCACATTCAGGGCTCCATTAAACCGCAAGGAGGCTGTTATGCTCGATACAACCTGACTAATGAGGCGATTCAAGTTGGAGTAGCTTGGGCGAGAAATATTCAACCTGAAATAATCGATTTGTATAGAGGTCGCAAATGGCATAACTCACGCAATATTCTTACTTGTTTTTACATATATCGAAAATTGCTTGGTTATCCACCATAAATGCACAGTCAGTTGTGTCCAGCGTACAGTGTGTAGTCAATACGGAATTGTAGGGCTCTACCACAGCGGTAGCAATAGTGGGTGCTGGGTACACAACAAAATCTAGTTTGCATTTCTTTGGAAAGTTTTCACTTAGTTCATCCATTAGCAAAGCAGAGAAGCCTGAGCCAGTTCCTCCACCAAACGAATGGAAAAGGAAGAATCCCTGCAAACTGTTTGTTTGCTCCGCCATCTTCCGGATTCTATCGGCGATGGGTTGAATCATTTCCTTACCAATCGTATTATAACCACGAGCGAAATTATTCGCTGCATCTTCCTTGCCATTTATAAGCTGATCCGGGTGGAAGAGATGTTTATACTTTCCATTGCGAACCTCATCTAGAAAACGTTTTTTTTCCTTATGTAAATATGCATCAGGCAAAATAGCTTCTAGTTTACCTATAACAGTCGGCTCCATGTCGATAAAAATAGACCTCGGAACAACTTTTCCGCTCTGGGTCTCGGTGAAAAAAGCTGTGTAGCAATCGTCCGAGTCCCCTTCTGATCCACTTAACGACCCATCAGGGGCGATATTATGTTCGAGGCAATAAAGTTCCCATGTTGCATTGCCAATTTGGACGCCTGCTTGTCCGATGTGTAATGAAATAGTTTCCCGATGAGAAAAAACCTTAAAAAGCAATTCTTAATCAGAATCTGAAAATAACGGAAAATGGGAAATAATAACAAAAATAAGTTACCATTTTACTGCAATTTGTAACGGTAAATTTCCAACAACTATAGATTTCGAAAAATAAAAAACACTAAAATAAATTTGATAGCGAGCCGTCTACTCCGAATTTCTATAATAAAATAAAAAGTTTCTGAAAGCTTCTACGTATACTTACAAAGAGCTGCTGGGATTTATTTTAAATCACTTTTGAGGAAGTGTTTCCCATAAAAGGTATTCAAGTACATAGATGTGTAAATTTAACAAATCGTTTTATACTGCAATGAAAAGCACCCACATTGTTATCGCGGGAACTCGGAATATGTGGGTAACCCTAGACACATTTAACCCAATTTAGGTTTATAAAATTCCAGCATAATTTTGTGGGATACCACAATAATAATAATGTGGAGCCAAGAGATACTTCGACTGCCAGTCCCTCTTCCGTTCAACGTGCTGCAACATTTCGGTGTCGCGTTGCATTCTGAGAACGCTAACCAATATTACCATGACCTCTTGACATCGTAACAAATATCGTACTGTAAATGATCATCATATATCGCACAAAAAGTGTTCACTAATCAATAATTTACCTTTGATATTGAAATAGCCAAAGTGAAGAAAGCTAACGAACGAAAAAGATGCAATTGAAATTTGGAAATCAAATGGAAAACAAAAACAAAACAAATCGGTTACCGATCTATTCCAATGGAAATGGGGTTTGGTTTTTGCCGACAAACTAAAACTATGAACTCAGGTTTTTGAAAGAACAAACAATAGGCGTTTTTCTTTTTTAGCCCCGAGCGGGGAACAGAGCGGGGCCCGAGCGATCAGAGCTCGCTCCGAGCTGAACGTAACCTGAGCGAGCTAATTAAGAAACAGAATTGAGCACTGAACTATCATTAGATAATTTTTTTTATTAATTTTCAAAATAGTCAGGTTTGCTTCTGTTTGTCAAGAATTGTTCCATTTAAATTATAATTTCTAGTAAATAAACTATGGAAAAAGCACAAATAATGAATGAAATCAGCCGCGCTCAGCTTTTCGCTCGATGTGCTCGGTCATTTTTAATCGAGCTCATCGAACGAGCCCTGAGCTAGCTCAGAGATAAAAAAGAAATACAAATTTTGTGCTTAGAGCGCTCCGAGCTAAAAAAGTAACACAGTTTTTTTTTGACAGCTCAGTGCCCCGCTCGGAGCTAAAAAAGAAAAACGACTAATATGCTGAGCTGTCAAACGGAATGACCGCCTGTTAAACGGTAATTGAATTAAACTGTAAAGCGAAATGTGCGCCTACAGCGCCACCCGTTGAAGGGTTATTGAATTAAACTGGAAAACGAAATGTGCGCCTACAGCGCCACCTGTTGAGAATTGTCCGACATAATTCCTTCCGCAGCAGGAAGTATAAAGTGGTTTTCAAGTTTTACGCATCCACTATCCAAAAACACGAAACTTTTAAGAAATAATATACAAGTACCTATATACATTTAAGCAATTTAAAACCTTTTTTAGATATGCAACAGGCAACACCTCCTTTGAAATATCTATTTCAATTGACTTTCCATGTATTAAATTTAATTATCCGAGTTGGGACTTTGTGGGCGCAGTGGCGCAGAGGTTAGTGTGTTGGATTACTAATCTATAAGTCTCAGGTCCAAACCCCGCCGGCGCCAAGTTATATCTAGAGTTTTTCCCACTGCTCCACCTCTTGCGAATGTCTGACAAACATCCAAGAGTATCAATTGTCGAGTCCCTTCCACTTTGCACAAGCAAAAATGGTTACAAATGTTTAAGGCCCTGTATGGACCGTTTATGCCCAATATGAGTTAGGATTATCCTTAACTTAACGATAAGATCTTTATTGGTACACGATTTGTTTAAAGTGTGCAGTTTTTAATAGTGATTATTAGCATCTAAGACCAATTTTCTTTTGCTTTGGAGGGAAAGGGACTACGAATTTAAGCTTCACACTCATTTAGTTATTTATAGGGTAATGCATTATATTCAAGGGATCTTAGTCCTTTGTATTTGAAGTAGGTAGGTATGTGGCATTCTACTATGAACTTTGCTATAATTCACTTCACAACTCGTGTCATATTTGATGTTATTTCTGGTAAGATGCGAATACAGGAGACATAAATAGTCACTTTGTTCACACATCTACGTCTTAATAATAAAAACCGAAAAAGATAACCCTAATTACTATAGTTTCTTTTTACTGCACATTAAATGGAACAACGGTTGCTTCATATTTAATTGCCAGGGTAATGTTGTTGTAGGTGTTTCCTCCTAAACGTTAAAGTTTCGTTAATGTCGTCCAAAAAAAAAAAAATGGAAAGAAATGTACATTTTATGAATACTTATTCTTTATTGCCTCTCTTCCTTTGCCGTTGTACAAGATTACTACTTAGTCAATTTTATAAGTTTTAGTGTGGTGATATAATGTACTATTTTACTTTAACTGTAAATACTATATTAATTTGCGTATACAAATAATTTAGTAATAATCGTTTTGTTTTTATTTTGGAGAATATAACAATACTGCTACAGAAAATATTCCTTTATATTTGCACAAAATGCCTTTAATAAAAGTGCTACAGTTTGTGCATTCAATCACTAGTTATTAATCTATATAATCTATATTTATTTAACTTACTTAATACAAAAAACAGTTTAATTTTCCATAGTGTATTCTCCATTGTATAATGTAGTTAAGATTTCGATATTTGTTTTATGTAAATATTGTAAATTGTTTTATTCATTGTTTCTGATAGTGTTAGCTTCTACAACTATGAGGTACACTAATAAATCGGAGGTACATATTTTGTAGACAGTTTTAGATATATTTTGTGATTCGTTAAAATGGAGCTTTTATAGCTACTACTAAATATTGGTACTTGTTTTTAATCTCTGGAAAATGTTCTCAAGTTAAGTTAAAACTTTGTTACAACTAAGTTGCAACTTTGTAAATTTGGCAACAATCATAAAAGATTTATTAAATAGTTTTGGATGATATTTATATTATTTAGTTGCGAACTTAATGTTATTTTATTTTCGAATTGGGGGAAGTTCGTTGTTAGCGGCACTAAGGCGGCGAATATTTGGTTTATCGTATTCTTCCATTGAAATACCACGAACTAACTTCCCTTTGCCGTTTGTGCCATCACTGGATCCTCCAGAGCTGGTAGAAAATGCTCTGGACCTATCCACTCCGGGCATAATGACAGAAGTTAGTAGACCCTGTCCCTTGCAAAATAGCAAAATTGATTGGGCCACTTTGGCAGGCTGAAAAGAAAGAAGCAGTGTTTAATTATAATTAGTGATAAAAGTTGTACTCTCATTTGATAAAAACTATGTATAAGAAAATGTTAAAATATAGGTAAAAAAGGAAAAATGCCAAAAAAAACGAACGTGTCCACATACTTGGTGTGGATATTTTTTTTTTGCAAAAACTTTGCATGATCATCTTTTATGCACACGTAGGTACATTTTCGTAGTAAAAGGCTTAGATGCTAGTTTAATGCCTGAGTATAGTTTTAGAGCCAGCTACTAAGATTAGCTTTAAGTGAGGGTGGATGAATACTGAGGATGTCTTGCAATGCTGTACCTTCTATTTGACTCATTTTCACCTTGGCAAAAGTAGTGAGACTTCTGGAATATGCTAGACAAGCCAATGCGGTTTCGGTTCTGACATGCCTTAACGATGAAATCATTTGATCTAATGAAGCTGCAAGCATGTTCACAAAGTCTTCTGAATCGCTGCTCGCCAGATCACCGCAATTAAACGACGTTGGGCGCGGTTAGTACCTACGTAGATGGCTGACCGTTTAAGAACAACCGCTTGTCGTTTTTTTTTTTTATTTTATTTATTTTGTTATACATTTTCCAGTTTTAATTACAGTCAAAATCGGTTATAACGACTTTCAAGGGACTGACGAATTTGGTCGTTATAAGCGATAGGTCGCTATAACCGATATCAAGCTATGTATATACCTACTTACTTTTTTTTACCTAATTTTTCTTTGATTTTGAGCCATTAATAATAAGAATACACATTTACAAATATACGTTTACTGTTTATTAAAAAAAGTGGAAATATCTAATTGCTTAGTGCAGATTTTTCTACAACCACTTGTCCCACTGAAAAATTTGCACTGAGTAAAACTTCCCCAACGTAGAACTAATTCAATAAACGCCAAAGCAAAAAAATTACGTCTGCAAACGGTAACTGTAACATATCCCAGATTCTAAGAACTTAGATACATCGCAACCAACGGCCATACCACGTCGAGTTGATCGGTTCTCGTCAGATCACCGTAATTAAACGACGTTGGGCGCGGTTAGTACGTAGATGGGGGTCCGTTTGAGAACACCCGTGTGTCGTTGGCCAGTCCCATCTACAGAGTTGAGGTAGATAATATACGTGGTATCACAATGGACCTAAATTTGTCTAAGTGTGCTTCTGCCGACAGCCACATAAACCTAACCTAACCTAGATACATCGCATCTACAGAGAATCAGTTTACCGTTCTAGGAAAAAAATCAGTTGCGCCAACAGCTGCGTCGATTTTAGTCGTTATAACCGATATTAAATTTAAAAGGGTAAAATCGGTCGTTGTAAGCGATATGTCATTATAAGCGATGTCGTTATAAGCGATTGTCGTTCAATGGAATTACAATGGCGCTGATTCGGGACCTGAGAATTTGGTCGTTGTAACCGATACGTCCTTATAAGCGATTTTGTCTGTATGTTCAATTTTAGAGATAATTATGTCCTTACGAGACACCGGGAAGTTGTGTGGAAGTAGATTTGTTTTGAATAATTGAGGTTGTATAGCTTGAAGTTTGTTGTACATCAGTTAAAGGTAATAGGAAAAATGTAATAAGGTTATTTACCAAGTGGTCCTTGGAGAACCAAATAAGGTCCCTAAGCCCGAAAAAAAACATTTTTTCAAAAACTCCTAAAAAACCGCGCAGTATATTGTGTTCAATGTTATTTGACTAACAGATCCTTGGAACAACAGAAAGGTCCTTAAAAGTAGAAAAAGGATATTTTTCCAAAATGCCATTAGAATCCACACGGTATGTCTGTGTTCAATGTTATTTGACTAAGAGGTTCCTATCACCCCTCATTCAAATAACATTGAACTCATATATACCGTGCCGTTTCTAAAGACATTTTGGGAAAATATCCTTTTTCGGGTTTAATTATTGTGGCTCCAAGGACCTCTTTGTAAAATAACCTGATGTAAAATAAAAGGGATATTCAATCAATTTCTATTTTAAACGCAATATGCATAATAAATCCCAATAAATTATAGCAAAAAACAAAATGTTGATTTAGTTATTAGTTATTATATTACCTAGACAGCTAAAAAGCTACAGCTAAAAACTAACCAACTTTTAGTTGTCATCCGCAACTAATTTTGGCAACCGAACGAGCTGAGTTACACAACCTGCCACTAATAGCTAATAGCAAAAATTAGTTGTCATTATGATAGCTTACCACCAAATCGATTGCATGGTTGCATTATGGCGTTAGCTAGATAACAAATTAGGTAGCTAACGCGCAAATGTGCCTACATGTGTACACATCAACTATACCGTGAATGCAGCGTGGCTCACACCTTTTTTTTTAGTTGATACTACTTCTCGTTTGTTCAATAGAAGTTCTTACATGGAATGGGAGCATACACTGCTATTAACTATGGTTGATGGCAAAATTTGTAATGCAGTTATTTAAACTACATCAACACGGAAGTGCTATGTATGCGGATCCACTTCTGCATGTTACTTATGTAAGACAGAAAAAAACGGCAAGTATTATTTTTGCCTTTTCTGTTCGTTTTGCTATTCACCTTTTCCAAATTTAATCCTCCATCCCCTGTCGGTAAGACTGACAAGAGAAATACCTCTTTTTACCCACGGCATCCTTCAAACGATAGTGATTTGCGAGTTTACCCCGATCATGCAGTGTATGCTTCAAAGGTTACCGATGGTGGTAATCACAACAAAGAAAAGCCGCCGATGCATACCAAATGTGGCAATGCTCGTACCTGCACCGCGTTAAAGCAAAAGGACAACCATCCCTTTAGCCAAGCACCGATCGGTGTTGTTTTGGTACGTGCTTATCTCCCACATTCCCTCTAAGGAGATAATTCCCTGTAACTGGTTCATACCAGGGAGATTTTGTAATCACATGCAGCCAAACAATCCTTAACGCAACGAAGGAATTTATGACCATACACCATATGGTGATTATGTGTTGATTCAAAGTCCATCTCTTATTCAAAGAGATGTTTGAGTTATTGAAGGAAAAATTGGTCACTTAGTAAAGCACCATCAAGCTGTGCGGGTTGTCTTTTAAAAAACGAGCGAAATAAGAGTAGAGTCAAGTTGAAACTTACAAAGAAAAGCATTATTACATTAAAAAGAGTGTTGTGCAAATTGATGAACGAAGGGTGAGTTGATCACTGAGCACATGTTGTGTTTTAATGTAGAGGGAATTATTCACTGAGTGCGTTTTGTTTGGAAGTAGTAAAATTTGTATATATTATGTTGTTCAAGTAGGAATGATTGATGGTTTTACTTGGTAGTCCCGATTGGGGAAAAAGTACCTGTGGCACGATGGAGTGGAGGTGCAAATGTTGTAAAATATAATTTTGTTCTTTTGCTCTTAATTTAAAGTTGGTGGGGTTAGAGTATCCATTCGTTGGGCGTAGTTGGGGGTGCGGTGTGCGTCCTTGCCATGAGAGCAACATAAATGGTGTACGCCCGCCAACCGATTGTTTCGTCGACACGCTGGGTGCTTCCGCCTGTCCGACATTTTGTTCTTCCACACGGAGATGTCCGGTTACCCCCTAAAGAGACGCTTGGGGTTGGATGTAGATCGGCTTGCTACCGGTGCCGTCCAACCAACCGAGTGTGGTTAGGGGTGCGGTTTCCTGCCTAAAGAGACGCCTGGAGTTGGATGTAGATCGGCTCGCTACCGGTGCCGTCCAACCCACCGAGCGTGGTTAGGGGTGCGGTTTCCTCCCTAAAGAGACGCCTGGTGTTGGATGTAGATCGGCTTGCTACCGGTGCCGTCCAACCAACCGGGTGTAGTTAGGGGTACGGTCCACTGCCACGTGTGTATCTGTCGCGTCATCTCTCGTCCACCGTTTCACTCGCGCATACTGCATTCCATTGGTGGGAATGGCTTTTATCTTTTATTCGGTTAACGCCTTAATCAAGTAGATTTTTAGTATATGCGACTATGCTCATAGGCTTCTTTCTTCTTTTCTAGGTATGCAGCCCTTTGAGACGATTCCCTCCTCACCCCGACCGGAAGCGACTGCGACAAGCCTTTTAACTCTATTAAATAAAATGAATTTTAAAGAAAAAAAATTACGGCAATTGTTATTTTCATTTTATTCTTCTTTTTTCTGTCATATTTTATGTCTTTCTTACACTTATAAGCGCCCAATAAAAACATATCAACTTAGATCGCAAGAGGAAAAAGAAGCGTGTAAGGTAAGAAACATTCGAATTCACCGAGAATTTAAAAATAAGGTTGGACTCATTGTGGATCTACCACGAGCTGGTTTCGGCATCACAAATGATGGAAACACCGGTCGAAGATTCATAAACAATGCGGAAGTTGCTGCTGAGGTAACGGGAATTGATTTCAACTTGGTTTTCCGCTTTAAAATCATTTTGGAGACAATTTAAAATTGATTAATATATTGATGCCGTCAAATTTGAGACACTATACGACATGGATATGGATTATTGTTATGCCCATGGAATTCTAGGACTCCGACTATGCAAAACATCTTAACACACAGATCTGTAATCATAGGAAACGCTGTACCTACTAACAATTGGCTGATTATCAGAAGATGGGGCAGAAGTCAGAAACGTGTGATATTCTTAGCCCTTCCAATTTTTCCAATTACAAGAAGTTCATTGAAATTCCAGTAAATTAAAAAGTTTTGCATCTTAGACCCACCCAAGAATTGTTTTTCCCAGCCTTTTTATCAAAAGATTTACTTACCGCATCAGCTAACACATCGCCAGCTCGCTCAATCTTAAGCATGGTGACCTTTCCCTTTTCACCGTCACGATGAAGTTTCTCCACCATCTGTGCATAGGGACTTAGCATGCCAGTTATAAGAATAATATCCACTTTGCATCCTTTTAATGATAGATCTTTGCGACTGTTGAATATTATGATTTAGTTTTATATTGAGAACAATTTAATAGTGATCAATTGACAAACCTCATAAATGCTTTCACATAAAGTCCGACATTCTTGCTGTTGAGTGAACTTCTCAATCTTTTTTGATACTCATTTACGATCTTATCCTTGTCTGGATTATCTCCAACCAATTGCTATTGTTAAGTGTTGTAAATGTAAAGGAGTTGTGTTTATGTTGTTCAGTTGTTCATGTAAAGGGTAAGTGTTTGTGTATATTTGAAGTGTCACCAAAAAATAAATTAAAACCAATAATTGTAATATGTTTCGCATACAATTTTACCCCAGACAAGGATTGCACATTTAGCCAACAACATATTGAACATTACTTTGTTAGTTCTTAGAGACCGCCATAAGCGGCGAAATGTGCATGTATTGAAAATAAGTAAAAACAATATTATAAGTTTTTAAAACAGAAGTCTTGGCTCGGCGCTTCATCTAAGAGGTATAACGAAGCTGGGTATAAATTGTAGAAGTTGGGGTTGTTGTAATTATTTTTGCTTCCATGTTATTTAAGTTTTTGAAAGATCACCGCCAAAGTTGCAAACATGCACTCCAACAAAAGTAGAAACATTTAGAGACTCATTTTTTTCGAAATATATCAAAACGTTCGTCACTGATAAATAAGCCCCTTCACATAATATTTTTCGGTGATAACATCAGAGGAAGATCTTCGAATCCACACCCGAGGAACGGCGCAGTAGAGGAAGACCGCGACTCAGGTGGCGCACGCAAGTGGAAGGGGATCTTAACCAACTTAGCGTGCGAAACTGGAGACAGCTGACCAAAGATCGTGCTGGCTGGAGACGCTTGTTGGTTGAGGCCCAGGTCCACCCCGGACTGTAGCGCCACCCTAAAGAAAAGAAAGAAAGAACGTCAGACGAATGTTTGGGTACTCAGGTCAGCAGAGCAGCTTCCACTTCTCAATGCATTTGGTTTTTATACAACAATTGTGATACCACTCAGTGGTGGCTAGCCCCAGTTTAATATGCCCTCGGTTTTATTCTCCGTATGGGGTCGACCATTTTGATGTCCTGTAAACCTATGTTAAGTTTATATAGTGAAACATAAAAAGTATTTGACTTCCTCAAAAGTAGTAGGTGCCAACTGTTCTGTTCCTTAAGTGGAAGAGGCTCGAGCAGTGAAAGAAAAAGTGAAATGAATCCTCGTGGGCAGGGTTGCCAATTTGTGAGGAATTCCCCAAACTGCGGGGAACCTCAACTCGTTTGGGGATTTTGAAGGGATTGGCATTATGCGGGAAAAATGCGGGGATTTTAAAATGTTGGTATTTAGTACTTTATCTATGGACGATACATGAACGGTTTGATGATTTTTATAAAAAATATGAGTAGCTTTAGAGGAAATATATATGTACATATATACATTTGAAAAGAGACGGAAGGGTACATTTTCGTTCAGTTTTCAGCTATTTCAAGTTTATATAAAACATGCAAAGATTAGATTTTAAGGATACATTATTTTCTATTATTTCTATTGTTAATCCATCAGAACTCAGTAGTTCAACACAAAATCAATGATGCCTGTGCTGCAGCGATTTCCAGTGCTTGAAAAGTTTGTGACACTTCAAAAACTGGATGATGAGTGGCGATCTCACGCTATGTTGGATTTTGTTCGACATAGACTTGAGGAAAAAGATAGTGCTGAAAACTATTGGGGTAAGCTTTAGACTTAAAAACAATGCCGGACATGGACAGTTTCTAAATTTAAAAATTGTCATCTGCCTTTACTTGTATTGCCTTTTGTAAACGCACCAGTTGAAAGCAAATTCAGTGAACTCAAAAACATAAAAAACTGAAAACAGAAATCGCCTACATAGGTACTGATACTGAGTATCTTTAATGACCAGAGAAGGAATTAGGAGCAAAGATATGGCAAAAAAACAATGACTGAATAAAAATAATTAAATAAAATTTATCGATTTTCTATTAAAACCTGTTTTTTTTACTAGATAATTGTGTGGGAAATTTTTGGGGAATTGGATCTTTGTTCTTCCCCAATTCAGGTAATTTAACAACGAATTTTGGGGAATTTAGGAAAGTGTCATCGGGAACACTGCTCGTGGGTCTCTTCATCAGCGCCGACTCTGCAAATGTCTTTATCGTTGAGATATAGTTTTATTGTGCGGTTCCTTCCAAAGTTATGACCAATAAGAGAACCTTGTAAATTCAACAGCAATGTCCTGACATGCTGTAAAGGTTTGCTGATGTCATCAGCATGAATGTCCGTGATATGTCAAAGATGGTAAACGATTACCTGTCACTACATTTTTTTCCGATTCGGATTTTGTTCGAATAAAGAGTTGCTGAAGTGCTAGACGGATATGTCACAGACATTGTCCTGTGTCCAGAACCTTTTTTCGGGACAGCGTTGAATTAGCTTGGATAACATCTTACAGACTCCTTTCGAAATAATCAGTGCAATGTAAATCTACGACTGTGTCGGTTGATCCTTAGGGTTAATGCCTTCCACACAAACTCATCGATTTGATTTCAAGAAGCTGAGAGGAGCCACGTTGCGAACCTCTGATTAATTATATTGAACGAGGTTAGAATCCCTTAAGAAATAGCGGTTGATCACTGGCCCACCTCTTGCGGACTTCTAACAAAAATCTAGGAGTACAAATAGTCCTGAGAATCTTCTCGTTCGGAAGCGGCGTAAAACTTAAAGTCCCTTTTATTTATTTATATAACTGCGCACACACGAATTTCTGGAGTAGCTAGAACCTAGGCACTGTTTGGGCCTGGGCTGTTGAGGAGAGAGTAGTAGTAACATGGGTGCAGCGAGCACATCCGATCGGAGCGGTTCTGTATAGTATACCTCTCACTTTCTGGCCACAGATAAGGTTGGCACGAGAAGTGTAGGTCACAAGCTCTCCGAGCTTAATGCCAAAACTAGGTGGTTCTACGGCTAAAAAACGAGGGCTTCTTATATTGATCTTTTATACAATTCTTTTGTATGGGTGTTAAAAATAAGCCGATTTACCACGTTAACAAAAACACCTTATGTTGTAAGTACAGAAGCGCGGAGCGCTACGTATTGGACGCCCAAAAATCTTCGTTGGAAGAAGCTCGTCTAACAAAAAAATATGGAATTGAACGGGCAGACGGGGAGGCGGAGACTGATTAAAAAATTTGCTGAATACAATTTCTTACTGGGCACGAGTATTTTAAAGCATTCCTTCACAATTTGGGAAAACAACACGATTGACTTGCCAGGATGACGTAAGTACAACGCAAACTACATATATTTTTCAAGTGCAGTTGATACGAAGCGGACGAAACTACAATTAACTTGGATCGGAGTCATTACTCCAGACAATATAGCCGCAACAATTTTAGAAATTAAATCGAGTATTCTTCTTCATTGAAAAGGCACTCAAAACAAAATGTTTAGAAACGCTTGGGCAAACTGGTTGATACCGACTCCATGTAAATTAGGTTGATAGTTTTGTCAATTTTGGAGTATTTGAATAAATTTATAAGAAATTGATTTTCTTAAAAAATTAATACAAACATAAAATTTGGTAACAGGTTCACAAAAGGCGGGCGTGCCAAAACGCTTTGTTTGAGTTAGTTGTTCAGAGGGACATTTCTACATTTTGTTTCTATATTTTTTCCAGTTATAAAAGATTTTGTCAACGTTTTTCGACAAAAAAGACACCTAGAAAGTTGGGGTGGAAAATACAATTTGTATCGAGGTGTTTTTGAAGCATTGTTATTTATAGAGTATGCGTTTCCAATGTTAATTTCCCATGACGAATTTAAAGGTCTCAAAGAGGGTGACGGATGTGACGTTATCAACATAACTTTCGATGCTGATAACAAATATATACTTTTAGGGTTCTACAGCTAGTACTAACAAAGCCCTGCTACACAGTATCAAAATTAATACACCCTTAGGAAAGAATATAAACATAATATGTTATAATAAGAACCAAATTTAAGCTCTCTAGCTCGAATTTAAGGGCCCCAAGTAGATTGACATAATTTTCGATGCTGATATATTTGGCGTAAATATTAGGCATGTTACAAACTACGAGTCAAAATTATAATACTCTTAGGGTAGTGTATAAAAAGGGACGAAGACCTGAAGATACTCTCGCTTCAGAAAGCATAGACTTCTTAGGCAATAGAAGACTTACGGGATGCCGTCTAGGCTAAAAAACGGCATCACCCACTTGTTTTTGCAAAAAGCGGTCCCAGGGCAGCATCGAGGCGTTCTTTCGGGGATAGTTTGGAGGAGTTGGAAACACCAAGGACCGAGCGACTGCCAATTAGGGATACATATTTCTCTCACCATCCATATAAATTGACACGCAAAACATCTACGCCATGTAGAGTAAATAGCCTACCCATTTAGTAACTACAGGGTGGCGCACGAATCGTACTACAAAAACAAAACGTAATAACTTTTTTTCTGTGTGAGTAATCGACTTATTTTTTGGTGAGGATGGACCATTATGAGGCTCGTAAACATGTTTGCCGAATCATCGAGATCCCTATGTTCGGGTTCAAGAAGACACAATCGCGGCTGTAGCCATCGTCAATAGAGGCAAATCCAAGCGTTTCGACACGAAACTTATCGGCGCGAATTGGAGTTAGCAGACGGTCATTACAACGGATAATTCATGATGACTTAAACTTGTTTACGTACAAAGTTCAAATTGAAAGCAAGTTAAACCCTCCGGATTTGCCTATTCGCCTGCAATTTCGCCAAAGAATGATTGAAATGACCGATGAAGACAACAGCTTGGTAAATTGCTTGTTTATGTCTGATGAAGACCATTTTGATCTAAACGGCAAAGTAAATAAGCAAAATTTCCGTATATGGAGTAAATCTAATCCAGAAATACTCCATGAGACAGTACTGTACCTAGAACGAGTCACTGTGTGGTGCGCAGTTTCATCAAGGTGCATTGTGGGCCATACTTCTTTGAAGAAAACGGTGTAACAGAAACTGTCAATGGGGACCGCTATTTTAAGATGTTGAAGGAGTTTTTTTTTACCCAGCACTGCACCGAAGAAGTATCCGTTTCAACAGCATTTGGTTCCAGCAAGATGGAGCAACCGCCAGACCGGTTATGGCGTTGCTCCAACGAAAATTCCCAAACCCAGGAAAACAATAATTGAGGTGATCCCGACTTCAACCCTTCAGGCCGTTATGAATAATTTTTTCATCAGGTTTCGCATATGCGTGGATGAGCTTGGAGGTCATTTACGGTCTATCATCTTCAAAAACAATTAGTTTTATAAAATAAAATTGAATTTTCTATACAATAAAAAAAGAGAAATACATTGATTAAAAAAAATTATTTGAATTTCTTTTTGTAGTACAATTGGTCACATTTCTAATAAATTTAAATTGCACTACCATATCCTACTTTTAAAAATGACTTAAAACTTTATAAATTCGAAATCGGAAGTGAGCCACTGAAAATAGATGTAGCTTGCCAGAGTAACATCCGTAGTTAGAGTACCTTTTTTCAATACATGCACATATTTTTGGATTGCATGTAACCCTTTAAAAAAAATCGGAGGTCGGAATGTATACAGATTATAAATCTTACCTCAATAACCTATTGTTACACAGAGTAGTTGTGTGCGTGTTTTCATATTTAAATATTGTACGTGTTAATGTTTTTAGTTTTTGCGAAGAAGGTAAAGCCATGAAAAGATTACAAAAAAATGTATTTAAGTTAAGTTCATTGGATTAGCATGAGAGGTATTCACTTGAAGTTGCAAATTTAACAAAACTGGACAATCATCATACAATTATGAAGGGCCCACTTAAAAAACAGATATTGCCGAAAATGTTTAGTATCAGAAAATTAAAAAAATGCAGGAATGCAATCGTGCCATTGAAAATCATATTGCACATTAGCAGGTAAATGCCCCGTTTTTTTTTAGTAAACGTTCCGATTTTTTTGTTGAAATACAGTAAATCCTCCTAATTGGGACAGCCTGTTATCGGGACACCTCTTAATCGAGACAACACATTTGCCAACCCTATATAAGAGTTTTCATACAATATACCCTCTCGAATCGGGACACTTAATTTAAGTTTCCTAGAAGCTCCATAATTGAGCCAAACCCACGAATTTAAAAATTTTATTAAAAAAGTCAAGTCATATTTGCTGACTTTTTTTTAACTCCAATCGGGACAATTCGATTTGCACCTCTCAATTGGGACACACAACTAAAAAAACAACAATTTTGACTTCTGAACAGTCATATTCCATTTACTAAATATTCGCAGCTGCATGTGATTCAAGAAATTCTTAAACCGTTATATTTTTTGCATACGAATTCGACTATATCGGAGACAAAAAACAACCGAGCAGCGTTTTTTTTCATTCCGAATTAAATTTTGGGACCTTCCTTTTTTAACGTAGGTAATTGGTTTTTTTCTATATTTCTGCGAAGAGCCAGTCCTATCAGTGTCCCAATTAGATATGTTTACTTGTATCAATATGTTACTAATGTCAGATAATTGGTTTGGAAGCACCAGCTCTGCAATGGATTTGACAATTTTAATTCCAGCTTTTCCTGCTTAGCTTTTGTCCTGCAAAGTTTGCATCTTAAAGTTGAATTATGGGCTCATATTTTACAAGAGTTTTAGGAGTAAAGGTGTATGGCGCAGGGACATAACTCGACGGGACGGGATAAGTTCAAAATTTGTGCTCCCAAGTGAATACCTCTATATTAATCTCGATATTAATACATAAACGGGTAAGAAATTTTTTGTTAACGTTAAAAAATAAAGAAATATAATTATCACAATATTTATTGAATGGCTTGATATATCATAAAACAACTTTGATGTTTATTCAATAATTTCCGTTTTCGCCTTCCAATATTTTATAAAAAAATGGTTAAGTAATTTTATTTGTATTTTGGGAAATTTGTAACTGCAACGATTTGCTAGAAATTAATATGTTCAAAAATAAAGCAGCATGTGTAAAGCAATGAGCACATCATTTGCAAGCACTGATGTCAATTTCGACAGTGCTTTTGTGCTTTTGTACTACTTTGGTAATTTTTGTCCCATCTCATCTCAAGTATTAAAAGTACTGAAATAAAATAAAATTGTATAAAAAAGTGGGCTGCGATTGCCATGCTGGCCTTAGAATTGCCGGAAAATGACGACGATGATAAGAACCGCAAAGAAGCGATTGTGAACGTCTCATGTCCATGTAAAATTGTATAATTGCAAGTCTTTTGGAACTGAAATAGAGATATGAAGCGGCTTCCATGACCCTTAATTGAAAAATCGCAAACTTTCAATTTGAATGCAAATCCCATTACTGTGCCAAATTTCAACATTCTCCAATGATTGGAAGTGCTCTATAATTTTGATGATCTGTTAGTGCATCAGTCATTAATTGAGTTGATTTTTTTTGAAATGAGACCCACAAAAGCACCAAAATTAAAATACCCAAACTAATAAATCCCAAGTTGGGGATTATGTGAGTGGGGATTAAATTAAAGTACCAATGTATATTTGTAGTATTACGCAATCCAATGACAGAACCGGCATGCGTTAAACTACAAATCGAACACAACACCCACTGCCGAAGTTGAAATTTTGCAACCGAAAAAATCGCTTAGACAAATATCAAGGAATTACAAGGTCTTTAATTAGCGACTTAACAACTTCAAACGTTCACTGTGAACGCACCCTTAAACCGATTACCCAACTTTCAATGCCAAATATTCAGTAAAATCAACATTGTCATCATGGTGAAGTACACGAAAGAACAAAGTTTACAACTAATTTAAGTTTACTACCGAGATTCCAAGTCGGCGGTCGCTACTTTAAGCGCCTCAGTGGACAAGCAATTCATAGTGTAGTGAAAAAAATTTGAGTTAGAATATTCACTACTTAATGTTGCCGTGAGACTACGGCTTGCCCGAAGTGTGGAGAATATTGCTGCCGTAGAGGCGTCTGTCGGAGACCAACCAAATCCGTCAATTTCACGGCGTTCTCAAGAATTGGGCCTTACAAGTCTAGCTGACTCAAGAACGGAAGCCACTTGATCATATGAAGCCACGTACGTTCTCGAACTGGGCTCTGGACATGATGGAAGAAAATAAAGAATTTCATCGCAAAATCATTTTCAGCGATGAAGTGCATTTTTGGTTAAACAGGTTCGTCAATAAGCAAAATATGCGTTACTGGACAGGTGAGAACCCTCATGTGCTTCATGAAACAACACTTCATCCGCAAAAAGTCACTATTTGGTGTGGTTTTCATGCCGGTGGTGGCGTCATTGGGCCGTTTTTTTTGTCAATGAAATTGAGCGACACGTAACGGTAAATGGTATTCGCTACAGAGACAGGTTGGAACGTTATTTCTTTGAGCAATTGCAATGAGTTGGACATCGGTGATATGTGGTTCCAACAAGACGGTGCCGCAAGCCACACAGCAGGTGCAACAATCGAGTTATTGAAGTCTCAGTTCGGTGAACGTGTTGCCTCGTGAAATGGCCCGTCTATTGGCCGCCGAGATCGTGTGATTTAATGCCTCTAGATTTTTTTTAATGGGGCTACATTAAATCATTGGTCTATGCCAACAAGCCGGCGACGTTAGAGGACCTCAGAGCCAATATTGAACGAGAAATAGCGGCCGTATCGGTCGAAATGTGCGGCCAAGTCATCGAAACTGGGGTTCAACGTATCGGCCGTGGGCAACACATGAACGAAGTCTAATTCCATTCATAAAAGTTTTTGAAAGTAATTCAAGCCAATACTTTTTTTGAGATATCTCAAGTAGTTTGCATTTTATATAAATAATAACTTTAACTAAACGCCACAGTGCTAATTCTTTTTTTCCGCCAGAAAATGGTCCTGTATAAGAGGATTTGTCTGACTGTGTGTTACGTATATCCAATACTTTACACGCAAAGAAAGAATTTTAGTTCTTGGTTCCCTTCTGAATATTGAGATTCCAGTTCAGCTTTCGATCAACAATATCAACCCCATCTAAAAGTGGCATTTTGGTAGATGGATATTTTTTTTCTGCTGAATAGAACTACAGTCAAAATCGGTTATAACGACTTTCAAGGAACTGACGAATTTGGTCGTTATAAGCGATAGGTCGCTATAACCGATATCAAGCTATGTATATACCTATTTTTTTTTTCCTAATTTTTCTTTGAATTTGAGCCATAAAATAATAAGAATATACATTTACAAATATTCTTTTACTGTTTTTTTTTTTTTTTAAAAAAGTGGAAATATCTAATTGCTTAGTGCAGATTTTTCTTTTTTGACTCATTTTCCGATAAGAAGGTACAACTTTTCGCCTCACAAAATTAAATTAAACTTCTGCAACCACTTGTCACACTGAAAAATTTGCACTGAGTAAAACTTCCCCAACGTAGAACAAACTCAATAAACGCAAAAGCAAAAAAAGAACGTCTACAAACGGTAACTGTAACATATCCCAGATTCTAAAAACTTAGATACATCGCATCTACAGAGAATCAGTAAAAGAAATCAGTTGCGCCAACAGCTGCGTCGATTTTAGTCGTTATAACCGATATTAAAATTAAAAAAGGGTAAAATCGGTCGTTGTAAGCGATATGTCGTTATAAGCGATTGTCGTGCAATGGAATTACAATGGCGCTGATTCGGGACCTAAGAATTTGGTCGTTGTAACCGATACGTCGTTATAACCGATGTCGTTATAAGCGATTTTGACTGTAGTTCCTATTTCGCTGGATTGGCGTTAATTCTACAGTCATTTCTCGTTTCCTGAGAGTTCTTACAAGCCGCTTTCATTCATTATATGGAAGAATTGTCCTAAACGATGATGACAACGTTATTTGCGTAAGCTGTTACGGCTATACCCCTTGTCCTTAGTTTTTCTTAGAATATTATCGATAACCAGCAGCTACAGTGGCGGGAATATGACTCCCACTTGGGACTACCTCTAGTTACCGATTTTGTTATAGAAATGTTTCCATTTGTCGAACATAACGTTCCTTAATCTTTCGAAGAAAAATACTCCGTCGGATACTTGGTCGTGGTGTGAGAAGGGCGACCGGAGAAAAAGTGAATACATAACAAGCTCCTCGAATCTGCCGTTTAGGATCGGCTAAAAACTGTAGTTTTCATGCATGTCAAAATCATAGCTTCACAAAAGGAATGTCTGGAGAAGCTAGGCTTGAGGCTGTTAACACTGAAATAGTAGTAGTTTCAGCGCTCGTAGAGACAGAAATCTATTCCATACGTACATAGGTACACATTCTCATAAAGTCATAAAAGTTAATGATTTATACATTTTTGCAATTACTCAAATATATCAAGCCATTCAAGAAACTTGAAGGAAGTTTTTGAAAAACATCTGTTAAATGTCGACCAGTATTTCATTTTTCCAACTTACGTGTCCAAATTTGTGATACATCAGGAAATTCTCAGCAGATTGAGCAACTTCATCATTCTTCCAAGTGATAAACTGAAATTCAAAATTAAATAAAAAAAAACTGTTGCCAAACAATTCTAATTCTACATTAACCAACTTTCGTTTTGAATGACTGCAGAACCGAGGCAGCACTTCCCGTACAGTTGATAAGTATCAAACCCAACAGCTTTGTTGGATGAGCTAATCCGAATCTGGCCAATACATTTGCTCCAGCACCCTCACCCAAGCCAATGACGTACTTGACATGTAAAAAGTCCAATACTGTAACTATATCTTCCCCCAAAGTTTGTAAAGATGGGAACTGAAAACTATCAGGAAACATGAAACCGCACACCCACAACGGGCATCAATGAAACAACTTACGAATCTGGTAGTGCGTCGGCTCCATCAGCATGTCCTGGTATATCAATATGAATGAAGCACGATCTTTCCTTTATTTCCGTCATACACGGACTGCTGACGAACTCCTGAAAAGAATTATCTGAAAACGGAACAAACGTCGAAAAGAAGAAATAAGTAAAACTAGTCACGTGGGTCAATAAACGGATGAACAGGCGATGCACGCCTTATCTTCCAACGCCAGCCTGAGCCATTAATAAAATATAGTATTCAAGTGTTCCCTACTTACGATTACATCCCAAATCATGAACTGTGATGAATACAGCCCTCTTCTCTTGTTGTGCTAGGTCGCCCTGCAAGAAAACGAAACCATTTACACATAACAAAATATTGTATCTACATTATATGAAACGGCTCCCACAGTACCAGGATATTATGGTGTAACGCTGATAAAATACTTGCCTGGACAGTGACAATTAGTTCTCCACTTTTATCTGTATTCACGATGTATTTCTGTGAAAAATTCAAATAAATTGTTGTTAGTTGAATAAATTTATAACCGAAATATGTATTTATAAGAAAGAAAATTAAGAAAAAGCTTGGAAGTTCAAAACTTACAAATTGAATGGCATTAAATGACCAAAATGTGATATAGCATCAAAATGAATGTTGTATAATATAATTAGTTTGGTTATTTCTTGTAGGGCGAAAGGATTGTTCTTGTGGATGGAAAGTCAATAAGTGAGTTAGATTTTATTTGTCTCCAAGGAAATTACGCACGTAGCTGTTAATGCTACGAAGCGGTGTGTCAGATATTTAATGAAACTATAAAAGTGTCTTCAACTTACGCACGCAACAACAGTCAATAAAAGACATTAAATCAGATACGAAAATACCACAGCGACTCGATAAAATTTGTTGGCGTTAATATCCTTTTTGTTGTATACGGCAGTATACAGATTGTTCCCGAGTACCGTCCCTTCAAACGTTCAGAGTCACCGCAGTCGACCGTATTCAGGTTTTATTTCTTTTAAGGTTTTGAGTTTTGGTTGTAGGGTAGACGTTTTGACTATAGTGATTATCATATCAATGGAACATCAGCCTAGGAACGCTAGCACCGTTCCAACATTGAACGTTGAATGGCTTTGATTGTCTTTGAAATTTATTTGATATCAGCTTTATATATCATATCATAATATACCTACACTTCGCTTCAACTGAATAAGCACAAACATTTTCTAAGCTACGTTGTCCATTTTTTCAAAACCTTGTGCGGTAATATATCATTCGATAATGCTAACTGTTTGCGAAAATAAATAGGAAAGAATAATTCAAAAAGTGCCGCTATTTTTTCCCTGGTTCCCTTGCAAAGCATTCAATAGGCGTTTTTCTTTTTTAGCCCCGAGCGGGGAACAGAGCGGGGCCCGAGCGATCAGAGCTCGCTCCGAGCTGAACATAACCTGAGCGCTTCGAGCTAATTAAGAAACAGAATTGGGCACTGAACTGTCATTAGATAATTTTTTTTCTATTAATTTTCAAAATAGTCAGGATTGCTTCTGAAATTGGTGTTTGTCAAGGATTGTTCCATTTAAATTATAATTTCTAGTAAATAAACTATGGAAAAAGCACAAATAATGAATGAAGTCAGCCGCGCTCAGCTTTTCGCTCTATGTGCTCGGTCATTTTTAATCGAGCTCATCGAGCGAGCCCTGAGCTAGCTCAGAGATAAAAAGAAATACAAATTTTTTGCTCAGAGCGCTCCGAGCTAAAAAAGTAACACAGTTCTTTTTTTGACAGCTCAGTGCCCCGCTCGGAGCTAAAAAAGAAAAACGCCTAATATGGAAAAATGCAGTTTTATTTTGCGTCAACTGAATAGACACAAGGTCATTATTTTCACTGCTTATGAGTATTCTGTGGAGATTGACAGTTGAAGTGCTTTAAGTGAATTTTATTTGATTAATTGTATTTCAAAGAAAAATTGGTAGATCAAAATCTCTAAATAGTGTTGAAAGAACTAAAATCCATTTGCTAAAAAAACAAAGACTAACCGGGCGTTCTATAGCTGACAAAATTGGACGAAGTTTTAGTGTGGTCTATTCTTATTTAAGAAGCAAAGATTCGTACGGAAAAAAACATGAAAGGAGGTCAAAAAACGGCAACAACAGCAGTTGATCGAAGAGCAATTTTAAGATGTGCATCCAATTCCTCCGACTCTTCGCCAAAAATAAAGCAGAAAACCGGTGTTTCTGTAAGCGTTTCAATAGTGCGAAGGGATATCAATAGTAGTAACACGCGCCTAATTTTTTTCCGTAATCTTCACTTCACGGCTCTTCTTAGGTTGTTAGCGTCAGAGTTTGTGTTTTATTTATGTTTGTCTTTAATAATGTGTACGAATTTTATAGTGAATGTGAGCAACATCCTGGCGTTAAGGAAACAGATTGATTCATTATAGGCCCATGTCTCCATCAAAAAACCAGCTATTTTGTCATTTTGTGAAACACAGGTTAGCGTTGGCTCTGATTAAATGGAGTTTAGTTGACATAGTTACACCGTTGTGCTATCATTCTTTCCCCATCGCGGTCTCGCCGTTAATATACGTATTGACGTAGCCTACCAACTTCAGCCTCAATATGGACAATGTTTTAATCCGGAATTTAATTTCATTTGGCTATAATTCCATATCCGTAGGCAAATAATCCACTACTGTTTTATTTACAGAAGCCGAAATTTGGACAGACATTCAACTTATAATGAGTGTTATGCCCTTTCTGATTCCATCACAAGAATTGTGACCGTTTATCACCGTACTGAAATCGTCATTGCGGGCGATTTCAATACATACACTTCAAATTGGCTTCGACATTCTGGTCAGACAACACCCAAAGGAAGGTACGTTAAGATCTTTGCCGAGGGAATAACCTGACTCAGTTTGTAAACGAGCCGACACGAATACCGGACATGAAAAGTCACCACGCCAACACACTGGACTTGTCTCTTACCTCTCACCAGTGCTGTTGTGCTGGTTGTCTGGCAGGCGCCACCATTTTCTCCGCATGTTTTAGCCCCATGATGGTACTATGTCACAAATTTTCGAGCAAATTGCAACAACCACTGTACAAAGTTTCAACTCAAGGTTGTAGGGTTATCTTATACGACATGCGCGCCACATGTTTTGTTTTTCACTGGTACTATGCCATAAGCTTTTACGAAAGCGCCAACAACAGCCGTGCACACTTTTAACTCAACCGGCTAAACTATGCGCGAACGTATAGGAGACACACGTACAAACATGAGCGCCATAAACAGCTGTACAAACTTTTAGCTCAATCGGCCAAAGGATGCTCAAACGTATAGGAGACTCACACACAAATAAATTTGTACATCGTACTTTATGTCAGAAACTTTGTGAGTGCCCATAACAACAACTGTAAAAAGTTATAACCAGAGTTGCACAAAAGTTAGCTTAACTAATAGCTAAAAAGCTACAACTAAATTAGCTGTAGATTCTTTGAACGTACATAACTAAACCATAATTTTAGTTGTAGTTGCCACAAGTTTTGAACCTAAATTAGTTATTAGTTGCGAAGTGTAACTAAGCGTGTTTAGTTGTGAAAAATTAGTTGCCAGAGTGTAACTAACAATAATTAGCTTTAGTTTTAGCTTTTTAGCTATCGATTAAACACAACTAATAATTTTTTTCAAAAAATTTAATCCGAAAAGGCTTACAGGAACAGGAGCGATTCTTTTATTTCGTTATACATTTTCTAGTTTTAATTATGTTTAATTTTAGAGATTATTATGTCCTTACGAAACACGGGGAAATAGTGTGGAAGTAGATTTGTCTTCGATAAGTTTTGAATAATTGAGGTTGTATAGCTTGAAGTTTGTTGTATATCAGTTGAAGGTAAGAGGTAACCGATGGCCGATTGAAGAATGCCACTTTTAGTTGTCATAAGGTTATTTACCAAGAGGTCCTTGGAGCACCAAATAAGGTCCTTAAACCCGAATTTTTTTTTCAAAAACTCCAAGAAAACAGCGCCTTATATCTGTGTTCAATGTTATTTGACTAAGAGGTCCTTGTAATAAACAAAAAAGGTCCTTGAAAATCGAAAAAGGGATATTATTCCAAAATATCATTTGAGCCCACACGGTATATCTGTGTTCAGTGTTATTTGACTAAGAGGTCCTTGCAACAACAAAGAAGGTCCTTAAAACTTGGAAAAAGGATATTTTTCCAAAATATCATTTGAATCCAAACGGTATATCTGTGTTAAATGTTATTTGACTATGAGGTCCTTGCAACAACAAAAAAGGTCCTTAAAACTTGAAAAAAGGATATTTTTCCAAAATCGGTCATGCATAAATCGGCCGATACTGCTGCAATTTCACGTTCGATATTCGTACGAAGTTCATCAATCGTCGCTGGCTTGTTGGCATAGACCATAGACTTGACGTAGCCACACAGCCCCCCCCCCCCCCCCCTTACATCCCTGAACACGTCTGATGTCATTTTGGTCCACTCGGGGTACTCTTTTAGGTCTTTCGAAACATTTTGAGAGTGTTTTTCCTACCGAAAGACAAAAAGAGTACTTCGAGTGCTCCAATGGATACGACATAAGATTCGCCTTTGCTTATAGATGAAAGAGAAAATATCTTCTATGTACATACGAGTATAAAAGAAAAGAAACATCGTTTATCGCCACATAACTGTTAATTTCGATAGGATGGTGTTTTTCAAACACATAAACATGAGAGTGGCGAGAAAGAATTTTTAATTGAATCAAACAGTAATTAGTAAAAGAAGTAAAAAGAAAACACTTAAAATGGTTCCATACTGAAAAACTGTACTTACTTCTTTCTGTACTTTACAAAAATTTGCTTACAAGATTGAATTAGGTCTTACTTTGGTTAAAATAAATAATTTAAAAGTGAACTGTGCGTTTTCTTGAAAAAAAATTGAGTCTTACATTAAATGGCAAGCAATTTTCTATTATTTTATAATGAAGGACTGCGAAAGAAGTTAGAGTAAAAGGCCAGGGGCGTTGCAGTCGGTCAATTTTAACATCCGAAACGCAGAAGCCCCTAAAATATTATGCACATTTTCAAAGGTCTAGCTTAATAAGGTACAAAACAAGAGTTTAAGGTCATGTAGGGGGCACTGCAGTCGCTCGATTTTTGCATCCGAAAAGCAAACACCTTGACAAATATTTGTACAAAATTAAAGTTCTAGCTTAATTTGGAAAGGAAAAAAATACATATAATGCATTAACGGCCTAAATCCTAGCTTCTGCAACCACTTGCTTGTGGGAAAGGAAAGAGACAATTTTAAGCCGCATCTGAACGGCAAATTTGAGAAGCTTCTCATAACAATTGATACTCTTGAATATTTGTCTGAGGTTCGCAAATTGTAGGGCATGGAAAAAAACTCTAGATGTTACTTCGCCCTGCCGGGATTTGAACTGGACACCTTTCGATTAGTAGTCCAACACGCTAACCAGTAAGCCACTATGCCTAAATTTTGAATTAAAAGACATGTCGGCTGTTTCCAGCGTGCCTTGATAGTGGTAGAAGCTTTTACGGTGATTGAAGAACAGGCGAGATTGGTTGGTGTTGAAGTTAAGTTAGTTCTGATTTGCTTCAAATATCTTTGGCATCACACCTTGCAGTAGTTTTTAACCTTTTTTCGCAAAAAAATTTTCGAATTTCCAATTTTAGCTTTGAATTATTATATATCTACTAAAATTCAAAATGGGGCACTTTCAACTTGTATCAAAACTGAGCCACGTGCTTTCGTCGAAAGTGCTCCATCATGTTTTTTTGGAGAACAAATTATTTTTCACAAAACTAATAAAGTCAATTCATCTAAATGTTATAAAAAACTTAAACAAATAAGAAACACAAAGGTTGACCAGAAAACAATTCCTATCAGAAACCGCTGAATATCACTTACTTCGTAAGAATGCGAAATTACACAAAATCAAAGAAAAAGTGAAAAACCGGTCTCACCACAACAACTATTGAAGGAGAGCTGTGGGAGTTCGTGAACCATCTACATGAAGAGATCGGCCATGATTTGCTATCGAAGACTTTATTTAAAAAGCAACCGCCTTTCTGTAATTGTTAAAGTCAAAAGTACCCCACAGTCGAAAGTGCCCCACCCTACCCTGTATTGATTGAACGGGCTCTCAATCTCTACATTCCAGCCTTCAATCCTCTGCGCTCCCGGTCACGCTACTTCTAGTATTTTAGATGCCGAATCTGGGGGCTGCGATGTGAAGTCATCGCCGCTGGATCATAAAGGTGCACATATTCTATTGTCTGTGCTCCTGTGACTTTATTGCAATCGATGTTTTGAACAGCCTGCCCTGTTTTTGTTGTCTTGTTTGTTTCTCTCGGGAAGTTGGTAGCCTGTGGGCTCAGTTCCCTCGTCGATGATGGCGCGATCGTGATACCGGATCTGAATGTAATCGGCTTTTCTAGGTGCTAAGTACGCAACGGAAATGCTGGTCTGTGGGAACTGGCCAAACAAGTTGTGCTGAGGTATTCAACGTCAATTTTCTTTTTATGGAGGTTCGCGGGTTTTTTTCGTTAGTCAGTTGAGCACTGCAACAATGAAATTGTAAGATTCGACGTTTGTCCCTTTGAAGGTTTTCTTATTCAGGATATTCTATGTGTGCCTCGTGTCGACTAGCACGCTGGTTCGACGATCTGCTAGGCTTTATAAATGGTTGGTTTATAAATGTTCACCCCCTTATAACGGGCTACTGTACGAAGCCGTTGTGTGTTGTTATTCCGTGGAGGCTTTTTCGCTTTGCTTACTGACTTAAGCGATTTCGACATTGTATTCCGGATAGGCAAAGTAGGTCAGGTCATTGGTCATCATTCATAGAGTATTCGGCTATTTTTTTTGCACATTTTTGACTGAGACTGCAGAACACACATTGCCTGCGAGGCGTTCAATTTATCGATTTTAAGTCAATGCCTTTCGAATGAGGCAAATACTCCCTAAGATCTTTTCTTGACAGGCGTACTGTTTGTCTTTTTTATACACTATATATATATAGTGTATTATAAGCCATGTTTCGGTGCTAGTGTATACAAAGCTCAGCATAATTTTACAAATAAAACGCCTAGATCATATTCTATATTCACTTTTCATTTTTAAGGATGTGTTCGCATTGTTTGTACTTTAAAAGAGTGCGATTTGGATTATTATTAAAGCAAGGATGCAAATCCAAACGTATTTTTGAAAGATTTTTGAACATCATAAAATCCTTTTTGTTTGACAGCAAGGAAAAGAACGGATGCCTATTTTTGCCAATTTTTTTTTTTTTTTTAAATTTTCTTTGCATAATTTTCTTTGAAATGAGTATTTTTTCGTTTAATCGACGAACACATCCACTATCTCTGCATAACAATAAGAATATTTTTGATCCCAACTTATTTTACCGCCATCTAGTCGCCTCATGGCATCAACACTCTATGTTCACTAAGTCTCAGTCCACGACTGCTGACCTCTTTATCTTCAGCTCACCTTTTTGTTATTGTTTACGTGTAAAATTATGCTGAGCTGGGTATACACTTAGCACCGAAACACGGCTATAATACTGACTCATAGTTTGTAACATACCGTTATATTGCACGTAGATCCCTAAAAGTCATTATACATGTTTGTGATCGGCATCGGTAGTACCTAATGCATATAAGGTCGTTCTTAATAATTCCTTTATACAAAATTTTGCTACACATAAATGATTTTTACTTGTATGTTTTTGTAACTACATATACAAATCCTTTTAAACAATTACCAAACTGCAATTTTTGCCACTCCCACTTTTTGGTGGATTTTTTCTAAGTCTATTGGACACCCTCCTGAACACAGATATGTAAGTCCAAGACGTTTTACATGCAGCGAAGTCCATGCCAGACGCTGTAAAATTGTTGTGGTTACGTCAAATATTAAAAATTGTGTTTGATCCTGGACTGTAGTCGCGTCTGACAAGGACTTTGCTGCGTGCGAAAAAGTTCTAAAGAATTGTAAATACCGACGAATTCAAAACAGCGCTAACATCTCAACTTAATTGAATCTTCGAATCTTCGTTTGTACCGTAGAGCTTTCGCAAACCGATAATACCGGAGACTAGTAGGAACAAGCGAATAATAGAGAAACATCATTCCAGAATGCGTCGACTAAATTGTTTGCAGTAGTACTTTTTAGGACATACCACATGAGTTGAAAACTGTTGTATGCGTTGCACTCCCACCTCGCTATGTACTAAACACTGAATATACATGCTTATGTGTAATCCTCAACAGAACCGCCATTACATAATAAAGAGCATCATTGTAATACTAACCACCGACGTGTCAAGTACTCATTTTCCTATCCTACATAACATGGTGTCAGAAGTGATTCTTTATTAAACAATTAAAGTTATTACAAGTTTTTTTTTCTAAAATGACGGAAAATGCTAGTGGCGTGAATGATAGCCGAAGTGCTAATTTTGTGAGGCCTCCGGGATACCTGGAGATAGTGGACTCTAACATGGCGGGAAAATGGAAAAACTGGATGCAGAGATACAAATGGTACGCCGTAGCCGCAGAATTGGACAAAAAATCTCCGGAACAGCAAGCAGCGCAGTTCATGTTGGCTATCGGGCCAGACAGTGCCGAAATGTTTAATTCTTTTGGACTAACCGATGAGGAGAGAAAACAGGTGAGCATCATTGAAGCTAAATTCGCAGCAGTTTTCGATCCTAAAATAAGTGTTACGTTTGAGCGGTACACATTTAATAAAATCGTACAGGCAGAAAACGAAACATTCGATGATTTCTTTACTAAAGTAAGAAATCAAGCCCAGAATTGTGAATTTGGGGACTTAAGAGATGACCTAGTTCGTGATAAAATAGTGATTGGATTGTTTAACGATACGGTTAGGGAGAAATTACTGTCAGAGGAACGGTTAACATTAGATCAGGCTATAAAAATATGCAAGGCAAGCGAAATTGCAACCAGACAGTTACGGCAGATACACAAGGAGCAAGAAGTAAATATTGTACGTCGGGGTAGGATTTGCGAGAGTGATCAGCAAGTGGAGTCGAATGTACATAAAAATTTTAACAGATCACACAAAGACAAATACAAAACCGAATACGATTGCTCACGTTGCGGGTTTCGCCATAGCAAACAACAATGCAAAGCATTTAATGCAGTTTGTAGGCGATGCAACATGAAGGGGCATTTTGCGAGCTGCTGTCGACTGTCGAGGAAAAAGAGCGCAAGTGCCGTACATAATATTGATTTTGACAATGATAGTGCTAGTAGTAGTGGGTCGCAAGTTGATCTTTTATACATAGATGCCGTAAGCGATATCAGAGACGATGAGAAAGCTGTTTGGTTTGAGGAAGTCGTCGTAAGGGGAAAGAAAATTAAGATGAAGCTGGACACCGGAGCGCAATGCAACGTTCTTCCCATGAGTATTGTAGAACAGCTGCAGTTAAGGGTAACACCATCAAGAACTAAACGCCTGGTAGGGTTCGCGCATAACAAAGTAGACGTTTTGGGTGACGTGAATGCTGACTGCATAGTGCGAAACAGATCTACCGGTATTAATTTCAAGGTAGTAAATGAAAATGTGTCCCCCATATTAGGTAAGAGAGCTTGCGAGGAATTAAATTTAGTATTGCGTGTGAGTGAATTGAACGTCGACAACTCAATTTTTGACGGTCTGGGATGCGTTCGAAACTACATCTACGACATAGACATGGTAGAAAACCCTGTTTTACGAGCTCACGCCGCAAGGAAGATTCCTCATGCACTGCGGGAACAAGTCAAGAAAGAGATCGATACAATGGTTGAACTTGGGGTTTTAGTCAAAACCACAGAAGCCACAGAGGCGGTATCGCCCATGGTAATAGCACGAAGGAATGGTAAGCTTAGAGTATGTATTGATCCTACTGACATAAATAAAAACGTAGTCAGGAGGTACCACCCGCTAAGGACACTGGAAGAAATAGCAGCCAGAATACGCGATTCTAAATATTTCACGCTCCTAGATTGCAAAAAGGGATTTTGGCAGATTATGGTGTCAAAGCGCACGCAAAACTTACTTACGATGGCCACACCGTGGGGTAGGTACTCTTATACTCGCCTACCCTTTGGTCTCGCTTCTGCGCCTGAAATCTTCCAAGAAATAATGTCTAGCTTGCTTGAGGGCCTAAAAGGTGTGGAGGTATCCATGGATGACGTTCTAATACATGCCGCTTCAACAAAAGAACTGAAATCATTAACTCGTGATGTTATCTCTTTAATTTCGCGCGCAGGGCTGAAGTTGAATAAAGAAAAATGTGTTTTCTGTGTCACCTCCGTGAAATTTCTAGGCCATCTCTTGACATCAAACGGAATTCGTGTAGACGAGGACAAAGTCGACGCTATAAGGAGACTCAAGGAACCAACAAACGTTATTGAGTTGCAAAGGTTCTTAGGAATGATAACTTACCTAGGTAAATTCATTCTCGGTTTGTCTGAGATAACTCAGCCGCTACGTCAGCTAATTAAAAAGGATGTTGCATGGCAGTGGGGCCAGGAGCATCAAAGCGCTTTTAAAAAATTGAAAGAAATCATTTCATCCACACCTGTATTGCGTTACTATGATGTGAACCTCGACGTAAAACTTCAAGTGGACGCTAGCAAGCACAGCCTAGGGGCGGTGCTGACACAAAACGGTCAACCAGTGGCTTTCGCATCAAAAGCACTTAATTCTGCACAACTAAACTATCCGCAGATTGAAAAAGAGGCGCTAGCCATACATTTTGCATGCAAAAAATTTCATGAATATGTTTATGGGAAACGGGTCTTAGTGGAAACGGACCACAAGCCTTTGGAGGCAATTTTTAAAAAACCTTTGCACCGCGCCCCAAGCAGATTACAAAGAATCTTATTCGAGGTAATGCCATATTCACCGGAAATAGTTTACAGAAGGGGAAAAGAGATTTTGGTGGCCGACGCGCTAAGTCGGGATTGCAACCAACCAAGAAACGCTGAAAGTAACGAACCACGAGAACAGGAACTTCAAATAAACTCCTTAACGCAGATTTCTGAAGAAATGCGCACTCTTCTTCAGGAGGAAACAAAAAGAGATTTAGAGCTACGAGTAGTTGCCAAATATGTAAGAGATGGATGGCCACAAGACGTCTCGCAAGTCACCGCCTGTGCTAAACCATATTTGACTTTTAGAGACGAACTCGGTATTGATGGGGAAATATTAATAAAATCCGAAAAACTTGTAGTTCCCTCCAACCTAAAGGAACGCATGCTAAAAAAAATTCATAATGGTCACCAAGGAATTCAAAAATCACTTAATCGCGCTCGCAGTACTCTGTTTTGGCTCGGAATGTCAGGGGACATAACAAACTACATAAAATCTTGCGCTATCTGCCAGTCGACGCAAACTTCCAAACCAAAGGAGCCGCTTATTGTTAAAACAATCCCAGATCTTCCTTGGCAAATTGTTGCCACAGACATATTTACATTCCGAGGCGAAAATTATCTGCTGATAGTCGATAGCTACTCGAGTTTTTTCGACTTTCGACGACTTGAACGATCCACGTCCAATGAATTAATAGGTCATCTGAAGTATTGGTTCCGAACCTTTGGAATACCGGTTACACTTGAAAGCGACAATGGTCCCCAATTCACGTCCAAAGAATTCAAAGAATTCTCAAGGCCATGGGAGTTCTCGCACCAAACATCAAGTCCCTATTACCCACAATCGAATGGCCTGGCCGAGAGATACGTCCAGGAAGCAAAAAAGCTCTTAAAAAGGTGCTCTAAGGACAACACTGATATCGATCTTGCGTTGATCAACGTGAGAAATACACCGCGAGATAACGGAATGCAATCGCCTAATCAGAGATTGATGAGCCGTCTAACAAGATCTACAATTCCGATACTAAAGTCTCGATTGAAACCAAATATAGTCGAAAACGTCGATCAAAAGATGCTAAGGTCAAGAATTAACGGAAAACACTACACCATAGTCAATGACAATGATGGGGAAATATTCCAACGCGGTGAGAGGGTATGCATACAGAAGGGGGTTCGTGATTGGATATCCGGAGAAGTAAAAATGAAAAGCAGCACTCCTCGCTCTTACATCATTCGAACAGATGATGGAAAACTGATACGGCGTAATTCTTTGCATATCAATAAAACTAACGCTCTTATCATTCCAGAAAAAAACCTAGTCGTTAATCCACAGACACCAAACACGCGTGTCACTGATAGTCCAGAACAAGATTCCACCAATCCACCAGGTTCTGAAGCGAGCACTATTACAAATCAGTACAAGAACACCGGTAGCAGTAACGTCGCTCAAAGTAATGACGACAACACCACGTACAAAACCAGAAGCGGCCGAATTGTAAAGCCTGTTAACAGATACACTTGCGTGCAATGAACTGTACGATGTCGTTTAGACTAACATTTGATTTATACACATATTTACTGAATTTAAATGCATGCATGAATTATTATTACTTATTATTATTTTATATTGATTTATTTAAACTTAGTACACACGAATTAAATTGTACATTCATGAGTTTTGCTAGTTATATTAATACTTGATTATGATGTTCACTTTAAACTTATGAAGCTTTTTATGTATAAACACTCAACAATTGAAATTATATTTTGCACTTGCTAAAGTATTGAACTTGTAAAATGGGAGGATGTTGTATGCGTTGCACTCCCACCTCGCTATGTACTAAACACTGAATATACATGCTTATGTGTAATCCTCAACAGAACCGCCATTACATAATAAAGAGCATCATTGTAATACTAACCACCGACGTGTCAAGTACTCATTTTCCTATCCTACACAACAAAAACAAGAAAATTTAGCTAGAATACCAAGGTTTTAGAAGGACTTATTCAACTGCTGTCTTAATATTTATTAAAAGAGACTTAAAAGCGACACACAGCATTTGCCGTGGATTTGCGGGTTGCAACGGTGCAGTAGTAGTGTATTCGCTTACTGAATGGGAGGTTGTGCGTTCGAATCCCGGTCAAGTCTATTACCTTATATCGAATACATGAAATCGTAATCTCCCTAAGCAACTTAGACACCACCCGTGGAGAAAAACCCTACAACTGCACCCAAAAACTTCTTTCCTATCTCTCTATTCTTTCTAATAGTAAGTAGCACCGCAAGCAAATTATAAGAAAAAAAAATACTAAGGAACTTCTATGCCACGTTAAACGCCATTTAACCAAATCTACAAAATTGAATTTTCAACTTAAGTTATAAAAGTTTCAAGGACAATGTAAGAAAGTAATTTGACGTCATTTAGGATTCCCTTATTTGCGGATTTCGAACCGTCAATGGGTGTAAAACAAAGATACATCTTAAGCACATTGCTATTTATTTTATGTACATAAATAAAACAATCATTCCGGGGCTATTATTTGCAGATACCAAGCTTGTCCTCGCAAATAATGTAGAAGGGAGAACTATTGTAAAACTTGGAATTTGTCTCTAACTAATAATCACTTTTTAGCAGCATGCCCCCTTCTTAAATATTTCTATTTAAATATTTTTACGAAGTACATACATAGCTACATACACTTAAGTTGGAAAAAGCGAGAGGCGTGCTCACTGGCGATAGAGGGTGGAAAACATTATATAATTATACAACAAATGCTCTTCGATACAGAAGCTGTTATTCGATAAAACTTTTTGAACTAATCTTGCGAATAATGGAGTGTTAACAAAGGGCTTAAATTTGAAAATTTAAATTTAAATTTAAAAATTTAAATCTTTTGTTTTTAATGTCAGTCTGGTAGACGGATTTAAGTCAAAGCAAAAAAAAAACATAAGTAAAGGCTACAGTCAGCTTGGGCGAACGGCCGGATGGCATTAGGTTGATAGTCCTTGTCTATTTTGGAATCACATAAAATGTGAAAATTCCATTAAAACGCCCCTAAAAGTGGGCGAGACAAACAAATTAGCTTAGAAGAGTTGTTGAGTAGGACATACGAGTAGTCTACATATATTGCAATAACTGCAGCTATTGTGCTCTTAAGCTATTAATGAAAAACTTAAATTGTTTCATTTTGGTCATATCATAAGCTCCTATTTATTCAGCGCAATACAAGCTTATATTAATGGAATATTAAGTCATAGAGCCTAAAATTAAAAACAAAGACGTATGACTTAAAGCTCAGGAGGATAGGTGGCGTTTAAGGCGTGGAGTGCTGCGGTTCGAAGTTGAAGCGGGTAAGGTTTGAGTTCACGAGGGAGATTGGTTCATTAGAGCCAGGACGTGCGATGGTTCGGAAGATAGAAGAGACGAGGGCATAGTAAGTTAAGACGGTTACTATTGAAGAATATATAGTTTTTTTTTTAAAGAGACGGAGTCAGAGAGGAATCTATGAATGAAAAGAATGTCTACATCGTGTCAGCGTTCCTCAGGGCTAATTAATTTAATGAGTTTGAGGCGATCTTGTTAAGGGATCGTTAACGAGTAAGCCACGACGGGAAAAACGAAAAAAAATATTTTTTTTGTCAAAAGCGCCCCGAAGTGGGTGTGGAAAAAGAAGTTGTATGGGCAAATCGTTAAGAAAGATTTTTTCTAGTTCTCTCGACATCTTCGATAAAAGTTTTTTTGTTTCAATAGAGGGCGAATTTTGAAAATCATTTTACATTTACATTTAATCAATACTAATTCATGTTACAAGATATGAGTCAAAATTTATAGAGGATAGGGTATAGAAAGGGCTTAGAGATTCTATGTATTTAAACGAAGCGAGTTGAATCGAAATTGCGAAATCTCTGACAAAGACACGACAGCAGAAATCAAACGAAGAGTTACACTTACTAACCGCAGTTTCTTTGGTCTAACAAGGCAGCTGACTAGGAAACACTAAGGAAACTCTATGTAAGACCCCATCATCCCAGTACTGCATAGACGTTAGCAAAGGCTTCCTATTCGTTTCGAATGCAAAATTCTTAGAGTGATTTTTGATCCCGTTTGCGTTGACGCGCTATTGAGGAGAAGAGGGATCATGACGTAATCTCGAATGAGATTTTTTTCTTACCTATTTAAAGAGTTTAAACTTCAAGAAAACGCATTCGAGCGAATTGTAACCATTGTCTTAAAAATTAATATATTCATTCGAGATTTTTGCATTTAAGTTTCTTTTTTCTAGATTTTTGTATTTCGAGATTATGCATACAGTGCATATATATTTTTTTTCCAGATTTTTTCAATTCTAGATTTTTGTTTTCGAGATTTTTACATTCGAAATTTTTGTTTTCTGGATTATTGCTTTCTAGATTTTGTGGTAAACCCAGGAGAAGATTTAACAGCGAACTCTAATTGCTGTACAGCGACATAGGCCTGTTCAGAATAGTACTTATCAGTCGACTAAGATTCACAGGACATGTAGAGCGAATGAAACCAACGCTCCGGCCCGAAGAGTCATCGATTCCAATCTGGAGGGACAACGCAGTAGAGGAAGACCTTCCTTAGGCGTCGCGCACAAGTGGAGGGGACCTTAACTAAGTTTGCGTGCGCAACTAGATGCGGTAAGCCAAAGATCGGGCTAAATGGGGAGCCATGTCGGTTGAGGCCAAGGTTCACCCCGGGCTGAAGCGCTACCTAAGCAAGCAAAGAAATTGTATCTTGTTTCTTTAAATCTTTGAAGCTGCAAAAATAAAACTAACTACAACTGTTATACAAAAATATTTGGAGTTAACCGTTTTTCTCTGCTTGCTTCGGCTGTGTGCACCCGATTGCTTTTTTAGGGTTCCGTAGCCAAATGGCAAAAAACGGAACGGGAATGTCACAGCCACTTTTTTCCGAAACTATAGGAGGACTTGATAAGTAGATGTATGCTGTGAACCGCATTAAGATTTTCACACAAAAATAGAAAAAAAACAATAAATTTTGGGGGTACTTAGAACTGAAATTCAAATTATTTTTTTCATCAAACCTATACGTGTATTATTATTATTATATTACGTGGGGTATCTATGGATAGGTCTTCAAAAATGATATTGAGGTTTCTAATATCATTTTTTTCTAAACTGACAGAGAGATTCTCCCAAAGTGGTAAAATGTGTGCCCCCGCTGTAACTTCTAAAATAAGAAAATGATAAAACTAAAAAAAATATATGATGTACCTTACCATGCAAAGTTCCACCGAAAATTGGTTTGAACGAATTCTAGTAAGTAGTTTTTTTTAATACGTCATAAATCGTAAACCGTAATTTACCTTTCATTCAATCAACTCAAATATAAAAAAAACATATGGACGGGCTACAGTCCGCTTGGGCGAACTGTTGGATACCCTATTCTTATTCCTATTCCTCATAAGTGGGCGTGACAAAAGTCTAAGTATGGTTGAATTGTTAAGAACGCTCTACATATTTTGTTATATAACATTTAAAGTATTTTATCGAAAAAAAACGCTCCCTAGCTCAAACTTGGGTGTTTCAATAAAATTGTTTTATTTAATAGTGGGCGTGTCAGTAGGCGGATTTAAAAAAAATTAACACATGAGCATAAAGGGCTCCTAGAGAGTATATATTATAGATTTCCGCTCCCTAGCTCAAACTTTGAATTTTCAAAAAAATTGTGGGCGTGTCAGTGGGCGGATTTTGAAAATATTTACACATGAGCATAAGGGGCCCCCTAGAGAGTACATATTATAAATTTCAGCTCCCTAGCTCAAACTTTGGATTTTCAAAAAAAGTTTTTTTTAAATTGTGGGCGTGTCAGTAGGCGGATTTTCACAATATTTACACATGAGCTTAAAGGGCCCCTAGAGAGTATATATTATAAATTTCAGCTCCCTAGCTCAAATTTTGGTTTTTCAATAAAATTGTTTTATTTATTTGTGGGCATCTCAGTGGGCGGATTTTGAAAATTTTATATCCCGAGCAGTTTTAGGAGTCATAGATCATTTAAAAAATATTTCAGCTTTCTAGCTCAAAATTCGATTTTTTCCAAAATTTTGTTTTTTTTTGAGTTTGTGGGCGTGTCTGTGGGCGGATTTCAAAAATGCGTAAACTTGATTATTTCGGGACCCTAGAGAGTATATGGTTAAAATTTTTGCCGACGGACGGACGGACGGACATGGCTTGATCGACATTACTATCGATGCTGATCATAAATATAGCAACTTTTAGGGGTCTACGGGCAATATTAAGGTATGTTACAAACTATGCGTCAAAATTAATATACCCTTAGAATAGGGTATAAAAACATTTAATTTCATAAACATAAACCTTTTTTTTATCATACAGTGGTTTGGTCTTGAGGGTCCCAATTCCTCCTGAGGTTCTATCTTTCCTTTTTCTTTAAACCTTGTACTCGGATCCTTTCTAAAATATTTAAAGCAGTATTCGCAATGGTGTCCACCCTGGATTTTTGTAAAACATTTTTTATTGTCATTTCATTGTTTTTGGAGAATTTGTTCTTACTCCCGGATAGTAAATATTCACGGATAAAAAATACAACAGGTATAATTACATCAACAAAAATGTTTGCGAAATAGTGGCCTCAATCCAATTATTCCCAACGTACATCAATATGGGGCACATAATATTTGAAGGTGGTACATTTTCACAGGAAAACAGGAAAACCCCCAATATAAATATGTAAATATGAAAGCGCTTCCGCTGCTGATAAGCTTCCGGCGGATTTGAAAGTTTTCATATTCCCTATCAACCATTCCCCATTAACCCGCAATTTGTATGAGAATGAGATATAATTTTACTAGTACATATAGACATACATATAAACGAAAGTGGATAAAGTTGACTAAATCTTTGCTGCGTACCTATCTAATCCTGGCATCTCAGTGCTGTGTATTCAAACTAAAATGTATGGTTGTCATTTTCATATTACTTTCTTATGCAAAGTTGAAAACAAAGTTTAAGCTTTAAATTAATAACGCTATTCAGCCTTAATCAAAATGAAAACTTTTTTCTCGTTCTCCAATTAAAAACTTTTACAAATATTTCACTTACGTGAGCAGCATAAGTTAAGAAGTAAATTCATCTTCGTTACAGTTAAAAACTGTAATTTCTTAACACGATGTTGTAAACGTACGTAAATCGATTTGTGATTTTTTAAACAGAGAGTACATGCTGTTCGAGAGGACATACATCGATTTCAACTTGAATGGACCCATTAGGCACCGATTTACCGTCATTAGTGGGAGAGAAAAGATTAAGTCAGTAATTGCTATAAATAATAACATTTCTCTACTGCCGAATCGCTGTCGCAGCTTGATCTTAAAGAGCAAAACATAAAAACAAAACAATCTCGTCACATGAAGTACGTCGAAGCTTTTAAATATTCCCCACTTTCCATTAAACTGATTGATTTTTCTTAAACAATTTATAGCGAATAATTAATTTACATTTTCCCAAGTAACAAAGGACTTACAAGTTCGTATCGATGAATGCAACTTTGATTTTCAATTAAATACGTCGATGACTTCAATTGGAATAAATTAAAATGAATGACAATAGGATTCCACATCGATCATCACATGTTCCGCCCTCAACGCCAAATGCCAATAATACTTAACCGACGCACGGCAAGAACTAAAGTTTCCGACTATCTTTTGGTAAGTCGAGTCAAAGCAACGATTCGCAAAAATGAGTCCGCATGTTTTTCATTATTTTGGCCTTTTGTTGAGAAAACACCCGATTTAATTTGTGTATCTGCAGGCGGTACCTACTGTCCCTTTTAAGCAAACAAAAAAATGTCCCGTTGATTAAATGTCTTCAAGGCCGGGATTGAGTAAGGGAAACGTGACCTAACTTCACTGAATCTTGAATATTTCCGATTTGTATTAGAATTTATCCAATTTCCTTCGTGACTTGCCAACAAGGGTGCAACGTAAGTAAAGTTTTTGTGCTGCATTAAATAGTTTGCGGAGGTTAGATAAGGTTCTATGTAGGTATATGAACATTTTTAATAATTTAGTATTGGAAACAACCGATTCAGATCCGGTGTATTCTCGTTTTTGTTTGTTGTCTAATTTATATGCCGTAGCTATTCTCCATTAATTAATTAAGATTTACTGTCTTTTGCCTGCAATGAATGAATCAATTGCTAGCAATTGAGCTCCAAATAAACTTAGTGTTTTATGTTTACAAAGCTTTTAATGCATACATAAATGGTATCGACGTGCATATCAATATGTTGCGAATAAAGGGAAGTGGTTCTTTAAAACTGGGGTAATGCTAAGTCATATTTACGTCTTTATACGAAATGTCGATTTCAATTAGGTAGTAAAATGCTTAATTTTTAACTACAAAATAATGTGTGGTTATTGTTGATATTTGTTTTAGATTGCAAGTCGACTGAAGCATATTCTTTATGAAAAAATTGTCAGGACGATAATGTCTAGTATTAGGCCTGTTTTTAGTGAAATGTATTCACTGTTGCAGAAAAGAACGATCTCAAGTAACGTAGCAAGCGGCCATGCTCTTTTGTCTCCAAAAATGCTGCTGTTGTGTTGGTATCACTGAATTTGCAGCATGTATCCAAAGCAGCCCTTCGCTGTGGACAAGCGGCGCGTTTCTTTGAGAAATGTGTCCACGGCAGCACAAAACAATGATTCCAAGAATTATGGCCAGCGTTCATGCATTTTTGTTTGCAACACAAATTTCTCAAAGAAACGTGTCTATTATCGAGAGTGACTATCGATAGAACGTTGTTTTATGTATCGTTGAAATTCGAAAATTCCTGTGGATACATTTAACTCAAAAAAGGCCTAGATCGTGGTTGAAATGTTGCGTTAAATCAGTTACTCCTAATAGGAGTTGAACTCAAAAGTCGAAGTCATTTGTCGTGAAGCCAGTCTACGCTGAGTTTGACACAGTGGAATTATTTCTGATTCAGTCAGCAGAACGTTGCATTTTATTATTACAAAAGAACACGATACTGAAAACATATACAGGATTTGAAAAATACTTAAAGCACTAAATATATCAATTAACAATTGAGTTACTTTGTAGAAGTACGTTTAGTTAAATTTTCAATAAGTAAATTATCATCCACCCCCGAAAGAGAGCCCGTGGTATGATGATGCGTTTGCTCTCCAGGAAATTGTTGCAAAACGTGCACGTCTGCAAACGCTGCACGAAAAACTAGGGCAGCAAGGGAAGAGTATCGAGCCAAGAAAATGAAGGAGACGAAAATCCTGCTTCGACAGAATAGTCTTTCAAGTTGATCGAAGAGTCTCGCGATCGAAACAACAACCGGAAGTTTTATAAAACGCCAAGCAACTGGCTCGGCGCTTCAAAGACTTTAAAGTAAGGTCTTCGAAACGGTGCCGTCACCAGAACACAGGGAATAAAATTTTGCAGTAGTTTCCTTTTATTCTTTGATGGATAACTGCATGAAAAAAGTGACTCCTGTGAAATCCTCTAGGAATCTGAAAACGTCCCATCCTTGGTACACTAAAGACCTCAAATCAATACGAAACAGACGTAATAGGGCTTGGAAGAACTATTTTAAAAGTCTCCGCCATTCAGATCTTGAGCTCTATCTTACACTATTCAACGAATTCAAATCTTTGTCCTGCAACTTATATATTGACTATATACGTAAAATGGAATGCTCTTTAAAAGTGGACCCCAAAGTTTTCTGGGGATTTGTCAATTCTAAGAAAAATACCGATGGTTATCCATCGAAGCTTACTTACAATAGTTCTACAACTGCTGATTCGCTAGATGCAAGCAATATGTTTGCAGATCATTTCAGTAAGTCGTTTAGGGATCTGTTAATCTGTTAAGTTTCTTGCATGATTGTTCTAATGCCTTAGAGAATAAGGACGAAATGGATTGCATATACACTGACTTCTCTGAGGCTTTCGACCAGCTGTCCCATGAATTAATCGAATTTAAGCTCAGGGCTTTTGGTTTCCCACCATCTTTCATAAAATAGGTTAATTCATACCTTAGATCAAGGACATACCAAGTCAAATTTAGAGGCTCACTATCTGTATCTTTCACAGCTCAGTCTGGAGTTCCCCAAGGAAGTCACCTCGGACCGATTCTATTTATACTAGCCATCAATGATGTTAAGGCATGTATAAATCACAGTAATATCCTGATCTACGCGGATGATATGAAAATATATAAATCTATTAGTAGTCAGCAGGGTTGCGTAAATGTCAGATTTCTTGAGTTTTTTACATTTTACTGTAAAAAAACGTATAAAAATGTATAAAGGCGTATAAAAGTGTATAATAGTGTATAAAAGTGTATAAAACGGTATAAAAGTGTATAAAACGGTATAAAAATGTTTTATACTGTATGAAAGTGTATAAAAATGTATAAAAGTTTAAATGTATTAGTGCATATTCCCTTTCTCAGCAAGAGAAACAGAAAAGAAAACACAGCATGCCTAACCGCAACTTCTTAATGACAGGCAGTATGGTTTTCGCAGCAACAGGCCCACTAGTGATTTGATGACATATCTATCCGAAAAGTGGAACCAATCCTTCACCAAGGTGTTGAAAGTAAGCTTGTTGCGCTTGATATTTCAAAGGCATTTGACGGAGTTTGGCATCAAGGTCTCTTGTCGAAAATGCGTGCATTTGGAATCGATGTTAATCTTCTTCAATGGATTAGAAATTACTTTTCGAACCGTTCAATTCAAGTTGTTTTGGACGGTTTCAAGTCTGCAACTCATCAAATAAATGCTGCTGTCCCCCAAGGCTCTGTTCTGTCCCCGACTCCCTTTCCCATTTTTATAAATTATCTCTTTTCTGTTACTTCCAATCCAATCCATTCCTTTGCCCATGACAGTACCCTCAGCTTCTCATATTCGTTTCTTGGTTAACGCCCCTCATCTTCGGGTGTGGAACTGGAACGGCAACGTATGTTAAGCATATTCAATTCCGATCTTAACAGCATTACTCAGTGGGGTACAACCAATAGGGTGGAATTTAATGCTTCCAAAACACAATGCCGTCTCCTGTCATTAAAGCAAAACCCACAAACACTGCCATTATCCATGAATCGCACTTGCATCGCTGAAACCTTTCCATTCTCGGTATGTATGTTAATGACAACCTTCGTTGGAATTACCACATATTCGATGTCGCCAAGAACGCCGCGAAATGTCTAAGCTTCCTTAAGCGTTGTAAGAAATATTTCACCCCTTCTGATCTGGCTACAATTTATAAGGCGTTTATTCGCCCGAAACTCGAGTACAACGCTCATATCTTTTCCGGTGCACCAATAACTTATTTGGAGCTACTTGACAGGATCCAAAAACGCGCGATAAAACTTATTAACGACAGAGACATCGCGAGATCGACTGACTCTCTTAGTCATCGTCGTAATGTCTCCTGTCTTTCGTTATTTTATCGTTATTTCAGAGAATCTTTCAACAGCCGTACAAAACGAATGTGGAATACTTTTCCACGCATTGTTTTTCCTTTACATTGTTACCTACAAACATTCAAAACCAATGTGCATCGGCATCTCTCCTTTTCCTCTCACCCTAATTTCCTTAAGAACCGCGCTGTGTAGCTATTACATTATAAGGGTCCCAAAAAATCCCTTTAGTGCGTGCAGATTATAAAAAAAATCGTAAGGTACCGTATTTTTTCTGGAAAATCCTCACTTTTTTGCTTCATGTTCACGTTTGATTTTTGCTGTGACTCAAATAAGTCAGTTCTATATTAAAAATTAAAATATGTTCTTTTTTATTTTTTTACATTTTTTTCCAGTTGTATACCTTTTCTTTGCTTTTATATACTTTTATACACCAGCTAAATTTTTCAAATGTAGGTTAGGTTAGGTTAGGTTAAAGTGGCTGTCAGCAGAAGGCCGACACACTTAGACCAGGATTAGGTCCATTGTGATGCCACACGGATCGAGGGGTTTCCCCACTACTAGTTAAACCATTTGGAGCTTCTTATGAAGCGCGATAGACTTCTAACCTCAGCGTTAGCCAAGTCGTTAACATTGTTAAGCAAGAAATCTCCCAGATAAAGATTTCTATTATGGGAGAGAGCTGGACATGTGCAGAGAAGGTGAAGTATAGTCTCCTCCTCCTCCTCCTCGTCCAAGCAACTTCTACAGAAATCGTTTGAATAGACGCCAAGCCTCGATGCGTGCTTGCCTATCAGACAGTGCCCTGTAATGGCACCTATAGTGGAGCTAATATGCAGTCGGTTTAGTGAGATCAGACTCTTAGACCGTCGCAGGTCCAGCTTTGGCCAGATGTGCTTAGTCGCTAGACATGTATTACTACTTGTCCACCTAAGGTTTGTTCTCTCGATTGCAGATAGCTTGAATAAAAGTTTGCAGGTAGCGATTGGGATACCTAGAGAACCCTTTTCAGGTAAAAGGGGGAGTTTGGTTCCCTTTTTGGCGAGTTCATCAGCCCTGCAGTTTCCTGGAATATCTCTATGCCCCGGCACCCAACAGAGGTGAATGTTAAACTGCTCCGCCATCTCCATAAGAGATGAACGGCAGTCGAGGGCTGCAATGGAATTTGAAGATACTGAATCCACGGACTTGATCGCGGCCTGTCTGTCCGAGAAGATACGGATATCCTTTGTGGATAACACATTTCTCTTCAGCCACGTCAGGGCTTCTTTTATCGCCATAATCTCCGCCTGGAATACGCTACAGTGATTAGGAAGACGGAAAGAGAGACTCAGATTTAGCCTTTCGGAGAAAACGCCGCCACCAACCCCGTCACTAGTTTTTGATCCATCGGTGTAGAAGTGGATCGCTTTATCTTCCTCAAATTCAGCGTCCTCCCAGAATGATCTAGAAGGAATAGTGACTTGAAAGTTCTTTCCGAACTGTAATTGGGGCATGGTGTAATCTATGTTTCCTGGTAGAGACTCAAATGAGTCCAGAATGGTGGTGTGGCCAATGTTATTGTTGACCCACAGCGAGGTAGCCTTAAGTCGGACAGCAGAACAGGCTGCTGTTTGCCTACTAAAAATGTCGAGTGGTAACAGATGTAGCAGGATATCTAGTGCTGCAGCGGGGGTGGTACGGAGTGCTCCGCTTATGCACAAACCTGCTGTGCGTTGGACTTTGCCAAGCTTAGCACAGTTTATAGCTTTACTTAGGGCAGTCCACCAGACAGCAACCCCATATGTGAGAATCGGTCTTACGACCGATACATATAGCCAATGCGTTATGCGGGGTTGTAGACCCCACTTGTTGCCAATGGCTTTTTTGCAAGAGAAAAGTGCCACTGCGGCTTTTTTTACCCTTTCTTGTATGTTGGGTTTCCAGCTCAACTTCCTATCGAAGATAAGACCCAAGAACTTAGCTTCGTCAGAGAATACTAATCTTATACCACCAATAGAGGGTGGGTCGGCGTGCGGAATCTTGTGTTTCCTGGAGAAGAGGATTAATTCTGTTTTGTGGGGGTTGATACCCAAGCCACAGCGATTAGCCCATTTCTTTAGCTTGTTAAGAGCGTTTTGCATGAGTTCTTTTATAGTATTGAGGTACTATGTCAGATGTATAATACACACTTTTATACACGTAAAAAAGTGGGTATAATACGCCGACTTTTATACGTCTACAACCCTGCTAGTCAGCAAGACAGAATTTTACTTCAATCTGACATTAACACCTTCGCCAATTGGTGTGTGAAAAACGGCTTATCATTAAACCCTACTAAATGTCAACATATGACATTCTCTAGGAAGAATATCCCTTCCACCTTTCAATATTCTTTGTCTCAACATATTCTTTGTAAAGTTGATAACTTTAAGGATTTTGGGGTTTATTTCGATCTCAAACTGGTTTTTGCTAAGCATATCAATTTTATTGTTAATAAATCTAATTCCATGCTGGGCTTCGTAAAAAGGTGGGCCAAAGAATTTAATGACCCTTACGTTTCTATGTCATTGTACAATTGTTTTGTCCGTCCGATTCTAGAGTATGCCTCACAAGTTTGGACACCTTTCTACAACATTCATTCAAATCGAATAGAGTCCATTCAACATAAATTTATTCGATTTGCACTTAGAGGACTCGCATGGGATGATCCATTTAACCTCCCTCCTTACAGTCAACGCATCAAGTTTCTTCAAATGTTACCCCTTTCTCAACGAAGGCTTAATAGCGATATTATTTTCTTACAGCAGCCTATATCCGGTCAAATAGATGCACCTGACTTGCTGTCGTCTATTGGCTTTAATTTTCGTGGTGGTGCCCATAATTTACGCAGTGTTGAATTATTGTTTAGCCCCAATCATAGAACGAATTATGGGAGGCATGAGGAGAAAAGTGCCACTGTGGAGGAGAAAAGTGCCACTGCGGCTTTTTTTACCCTTTCTTGTATGTTGGGTTTCCAGCTCAACTTCCTATCGAAGATAAGACCCAAGAACTTAGCTTCGTCAGAGAATACTAATCTTATACCACCAATAGAGGGTGGGTCGGCGTGCGGAATTTTGTGTTTCCTGGAGAAGAGGATTAATTCTGTTTTGTGGGGGTTGATACCCAAGCCACAGCGATTAGCCCATTTCTTTAGCTTGTTAAGAGCGTTTTGCATGAGTTCTTTTATAGTATTGAGGTACTATGTCAGATGTATAATACACACTTTTATACACGTAAAAAAGTGGGTATAATACGCCGACTTTTATACGTCTACAACCCTGCTAGTCAGCAAGACAGAATTTTACTTCAATCTGACATTAACACCTTCGCCAATTGGTGTGTGAAAAACGGCTTATCATTAAACCCTACTAAATGTCAACATATGACATTCTCTAGGAAGAATATCCCTTCCACCTTTCAATATTCTTTGTCTCAACATATTCTTTGTAAAGTTGATAACTTTAAGGATTTTGGGGTTTATTTCGATCCCAAACTGGTTTTTGCTAAGCATATCAATTTTATTGTTAATAAATCTAATTCCATGCTGGGCTTCGTAAAAAGGTGGGCCAAAGAATTTAATGACCCTTACGTTTCTATGTCATTGTACAATTGTTTTGTCCGTCCGATTCTAGAGTATGCCTCACAAGTTTGGACACCTTTCTACAACATTCATTCAAATCGAATAGAGTCCATTCAACGTAAATTTATTCGATTTGCACTTAGAGGACTCGCATGGGATGATCCATTTAACCTCCCTCCTTACAGTCAACGCATCAAGCTTCTTCCAATGTTACCCCTTTCTCAACGAAGGCTTAATAGCGATATTATTTTCTTACAGCAGCCTATATCCGGTCAAATAGATGCACCTGACTTGCTGTCGTATATTGGCTTTAATTTTCGTGGTGGTGCCCATAATTTACGCAGTGTTGAATTATTGTTTAGCCCCAATCATAGAACGAATTATGGGAGGCATGAGCCTATTAGTCGCATGAGTAGAATCTATAATCTAAATGATCATGTGATTGACTTGCATGTTAGTAAAACTAAGCTTAAAAATATTTTGCGTAATAATGCCTTAATGTTTTAAATTATTTGTATGATTTGTGTCTGTGTTAGTATTTTATAGGTACATAATTATTGTGTTTTTAATTGTTATGTCCTTACTAACACCTGCACTAAATGATGAGCCTGTGGGAGCACTTTTAGTGCCGGCTAATTTCTGCTCATGATAGTTGCTTGCTTTAAGCACTCCACGACACAGAGCTGATAGTGTATTAAAAAAAAAAAAAAAAAAAAATAGTCGATATTTTTAAGAAGCATTTCCAGCAGCTGTTAAATGAGCATCATGTAGAGAAAGTAAAAGGGCAAAAAGTGAACCCACGTCCTGTCCATTAAATACCGGTTCCACCACCCAGTATAGCGGTTTACCAGCAGACCTTTTCAAATACGGAGGTGATGTGTTGGTAGGGCGCATGCACCAAATCGTCAACCAAGTATGGTGGAAGAAAGCATGTATGACCGAAATATCAGCTACGTATGCCTAATCTTGAGAAAAGGCGACCATATGTCGTACAAGAAGGATCGGGGCAGGTTTATGCTCAATGGCGCATTAAGACTATAACAAACGTACTGTGTGAACGCCTGAAGCCGTTCTACAACACACTTTTCGGCAAGAACCAGTATGGCTTCTGTTAAAGGAGATCGACAATAAAACAATTCTTCACATTTAAACAAATCTTGGAAAAGACTATAAAATTTCAAGCCGAGTCCCAACATCTTTTCATCGACTTTAAAGCCGCATATGTAATCATTCATTGTCAGGAGCTGTAAGTGGGGATGGCCTATTTCGGGATCCCGGCAAAACTGATCCATCTGTATCGCATGACACTGGAAACACTCAGTGCAATGTGCAGTATGAAAAGAGCTTTTTCGAACTAGTACAAACCTGTATCGGATTCCGGCAAGGAGATGGGCTATCATGTGACTTATCTAATCTTGTTCTGTAGCTGATGATGCGAAGACAGGTGTCAACATGGAAGGCACTTTCTTCAACAGATCCGTCTAACTACTGTGGGACCGCAGACGACATCGACATCAGCAGCAGCAACTTCGAGTTAGTAAGGGAGTTCACCTACGTCGGAGTAAACATCAACTCAACGAATGATACGTTAATGGAGATCCGAAGACGCGGAGCATGGAATGCCGCAGTATCTCAGGTAGAGACTTCACGGGTCGGAAGCCCAAAAAATAATTAGGTTAATTAAAAAATAAATCATCAGTCGGGGTAGGGGATTTAGTTGATCGAAAAGAAGTTTTTCTTTTTTCAAATAGAACTGATGGTGTCTCTTTCCGTGCGGGCTATGCTTAAGAATATCACTTTTATTTAAAGTCGCTTTAAAGGGAGCAATGCAATTTTAACATTCAGGTGAGCTTAACGATTCATTTGCCCTCTGGAAACTTTTCAGCTGCTGCCGTGTCTCAGGCAGAGACTCTCAACGATTCGGGAGCAGTTAAATAAGTGTGCAAGAGAATGTATATTGTTTTTCGAGTCAGGAGTCCTTAAGGTGTTGTTCATGAAACTAATGTTTACCATTATGCCTCTCTTCTTCTTCTTCTTCCTTTTCGGCGAGCTTATGATCAGCATTAAGGGTATCATTACCCTCCTTTTTGACTGCATCCCTCTTTTTCCGCCTGGGTTTCGCCAATTTGACCTTAATGAACATCGGCAGGCTTCTCGGTTTCAGATCACTTCATTTCAGAGCCCAATCATATGCTGGTATTATTGCATTTGTGTGTTCCAGGCGTGTCCTGTCTCTTTTTGTTTTAACATTATGCTAATGAAAGCGAGAATGCATATTGTGTGCTCAAGGAACGAAATGGGAAACACCGAAAATCGGATGCCTTTCTTGGACGTTAAGCTTTTCATAAAAATTCTACGGATCACAACAGGGTGAATCGAAATCGTGTCCAATTGAATTAAGGACACTCCAAAAGTCTGACGAAAAAGAAGCACGGCTTCATTCTTTTTCGCTTGCTGATATGATGAATGTTTCCCATCGAAGTGCACAAAACCGCTTGAACAGAAATGCTCAGGAAGCGTATTCACCAAATTTCAATAGCAATGCTTTAGGCCAGCTTCTTGCGAACGAAGAAAAAGAAGTCGATGACGTTGAGAAGGCATCCTATGGGCCCAAATTACGTTTTGCGTTTCAAAAATGATTTTTTTCAAAATTATTGCGAAAGCTTATTATCTTTTCGAAAATCGATAAAATTATTTTCAAATAACATCCTACGATAAATATTCAAGCCTGAACTTAGCACTGACATTAGTTTACTCTAAATTTCGATAGATATCACACTGTCCGAATAACGTATGAAAGTAACTATAAACGAACTTTCAGAAGATGCACTGGAATTAGGGAATAAAGACTACAAGCCATAACGATGCCAAGAACATGCAAAGTTTCATGGAAACGATAAAATGAAGATTTTTTTAATATGCTTGCTATAATATCAGACCAACTCCTTTTATTTTAAGATTACGTTAGATCTCGAAAAGAGCCGAAGAAAAGTTATTGCCAGAAAACTAAGAGCTGTAACTTTCAAAAAACTACATTTTGAATGCTATTTTGTTCTTTATTCTATTGTACTCTACTTTATTTAATTTTATTTTATAAATATTTTAATCCGTTTATTTTTTCCCTTCACTGTTTGACGCGAAATTTTTCATTGAAAAAGTTCTTTGAGTGCTCTTATGTACATGTAAAAACCACCCCGAAAATGGTTTGTTTACTTAATCATTTATCCTTTATAACCGATGTGCTCAGGATAATCTATTTCAGTCTTTAATTAAAATCTTCTTTTAATTACTTTTCCTAAAAAAGTCTAACCTTGCCAAAAGATTCTAAAGCATCCTGCGAAGCATTTTGCCTAAAATTTTCCAAGTACGTATACAGTTTTGGGAGTTTCCAGATGGGAAAAGCTAAAATTAATCCTTGTTCAATAGCGAAACAACCTGTGATTATGACAATAATCATCGCGTAGGCATAGTATGGATGCAGTGCCGGAAAAATCAATCTGAAAGGAAGGCTCTCACATAGGGCTCGCAATGTTGGACAAACGCATGTATAAAGGGTATAAGGACACAAATTTAATGCAGCTAGTATGAAGATACTTCGCGTGACGTGAGGTGTGGGAGTACCTAAGCTTTATCGAATAAGATGTCCGAAGATCTGAGGAAGCTTTCACATCAACATCTTGAAATCGAAATCCTTCATCGGACATTTAATATGATGGACAAATCTTTACACCAAATATAATTTCTCATGCATATGTTTTGTTTCGATTGTGTAAAATTACCAATTATCGAACTGCTTTCTAATGTCAATGACCTCTCGCCAATTGTGTACACCCTTTGCAATAAAGTTGACAAAATAAACTCAAATATGAAATGCCTAACAATGTAGCAATGCTAATTCATTAGCCCAATTCGGAATCCATAGAATAATATCGATGGGGAATATGATACGATGCTGCTGCTGCTGGACCGACGTCAAAGAACGAATGTAGTGTGGTAGGGAAACGAAATAAATGCTCTCCACCACCTCTATTTCTGCTTCAACTAAACTGTTTGTGACCAACAGTAATTGCAAGATGACGATGAAATGAATGTCGGAAGGCTATATCATAGTAACATAGTATCTACGTTTACATGACCGAATCGAAAAATCGAATTGAAACGAATTGAAACGAATTTTCGAGGGGGGTTTTCGTTCACCTTCGTGTTGTTCGGCTAAGGAAAGATTCTTTGAACTTCACTGTCCGAATGCAGGCTTAAGGGTGAACTGATGAGCATTCCTTGCATGGAGGGTATTGCGGTATGTTTAGGTGGTGGAATGCAACTCGCTATTTCGTTTGATCACTTATTAATCGATCTCACGATGTTTCCGTCGCTAATAAGTTTTATCGCGCGTTTTTATACCTTATTCTAAGGGTATATTAATTTTGACGCATAGTATGTAACATACCTTAATATTGCCCGTAGACCCCTAAAAGTTACTATATTTATGATCAGCATCGATAGGAATGTCGATCTAGCCATGTCCGTCCGTCCGTCCGTCCGTCGGCAAAAATTAGGCCTTTAAACTGGGCCTAGAGAGCTGAAATTTTAACCATATACTCTCTAGGGTCCTGAAATAATCAAGTTTACGAATTTTTGAAATCCGCCCACAGAGCGCACAAATTAAAAAAAAACATAATTTTCGAAAAATCGAATTTTGAGTTAGAAAGCTGAATTTTTTTTTATATGATCTATGACTCCTAAAACTGCTCGGGAGATACAATTTTCAAAATCCGCCCACAATTAAATAAAACAATTTTATTGAAAAACCAAAGTTTAAGCTAGGGAGCGTTTTTTTACAAAAGCTTCGTTTTTTCGATAAAATCCTTTAAATGTTATATAACAAAATAGCGTTCTTAACAATTCAACCAAACTTAGACTTCTATCACGTACACTTATGAGGGATAGGAATAAAAATAGGGTATCCAACAGTTCGACCAAGCGGACTGTAGCCCGTCCCTATGTTTTGTTTTGGTTTTTGTTCATTTTTTAATTAGGGTCCCATGGATCACGACAAACGATTGAGACGTTAGCGTAAAGGGTTGGGGACATAATCCCGAAAATCCAAAATCCCGAAAACCCAAAATCCCGAAAATCCAAAATCCCGAAAAGCCAAAATCCCGAAAAAAGAATCACGAAAAGAAATCCCGAAAAATTATATAAAATGAAAAATTTATTTACCGTAATAATGTTTTGCAATGTTTGCGTTGTAATGTTTTGCAATTCGCAATGTGCATTCAGTTGAGCTGATCTCAAATAGTGTGGTAGCTGACCGACTAGATTTTTGTTAGACAGTGAACAACGTAATACAAAGTGAGTATCGTGGATGCCTTTATAATTACAAACTTTATATTATCAGTGACAATGAATGTGTCCATCGTGAAAACCAACAAACAGCGTGAGAAACTGCTTATTGACGGCTCCAAAAAATACAAGGATTCATTTTACTGGGAGTGTGAGCAGCGAAAGCGTTCTGAAATAAGTTATCTCAGATTAACTGCGTACAATATGAACTTGTATTATATATTGTTTTGTCATGGATCGTTTTTGATATGTTTTTGTAAGACTCGAACTGTTTTTGTTATGGTTTATTTTTTTGAAGTTTTTTTATTTTGTTTATTTTGTTAAATAAATTTGCCAAATTTTTTTGTTGCTACAATAAAATTTTTAGTTTCATTTTCGGGATTTTGGTCTTTCGGAATTTTGGATTTTCGGGATTGTGGCTTTTCGGGATTGTGGGTTTTCGGGATTTTAGTTTTTCGGGATTGTGGCTTTTCGGGATTTTGGATTTTCGGGATTTTGGGCTTTCGGGATTACGTTTTTCGGGATTCTGTCCGACTCCCTAGCGTAAATCCTTGGCTGACACTAACCGTTTGACCGGTTAGCCATTTTCAGGCGGGCGCCCACGTGAAAGACTAAAGTGTCAGGATTTTGCCCAGCCCCATCGTGGCTAACACCTTCCTTAATTATAACTGCGGCCCCTCCTCTTGCTGTATTTTGAGGATGTGGGGTTTGGTATGTCTTGTATCCGCGAAGCTCGTTTTTTGTTCCAATTTTAAAATGTGTCTCGGAGACTAGACATATGTCAATTTTGTTTATGTCGAGAGTAGCTTGCAATTCGTCTTTACGATTCTCGAGGCCATTGGCATGCCATAATAAGATTTGTATGATTTTAGCCATTATGTTTTTTTAGGTACAGGTCTTTTATTACTGTTTTGTTTTTCAAGGAGAGATATTCTTTCCAGAATTTTCTTATTTTTCTTTTCCATATCTCCCATTCTGTTAAGGATTCTTTGCATGATATCCTCCATAGCATTAATGGGAGGCCTGGGGTTTCCGACTGGTTTTACAACGTTTTTCGAAGCAACCTCTGCATATGTTTTCTGTGGACCGGTTATGAGGCTTAAATTTTAATTTTCGCTTAAAGGTACTCGTAGATTTCCTTTAGCTCCTTTAGATTTCGGTCTCAAGTCTTTTTTGTTTCTTTTTCTCCGTTTTTGGTTGCGTCTTTTTGAACAGGCTTTTGCATTGCAAAAGATGCTTGTTGTATTTTTCCTGCTGTATCTCTTTTGCTCTGTAGTTAGCTGGGTGTCTTTCGCTACAATTGGCGCATTTAGGGACATCATTTTTTTCCCTTATGCAGTCTTTTGTATGGTGGTCTCCTGCACATTTAACGCATTTCGGGTTTGAGTTGCAGTAATTGTGAGTGTGACCATGCTTTTGGCAGTTCTTACATTGAGGAACTAGCTTTGATTTCCGCAAATGATGAATTTGAACTTTTATTCCTAAGACATCTTTAATTTCATAAATTTTTTTGATGTCTTCATCTTGCTCAAAAGTAAGCATGAACATCGGGAGCATTGCTTTACTCTTGTACTTAAGCATGTTGACAACTTCAAGTATTTTGAAGTTTTTCTTTATTAGGTCATTTGCAATGCGTTCAGGTGTGCATGAGTAGTGTAGTTTCTTTGCAACAACCTTTATTGGTCTTGTTCGTTTATTTTCAAACGAGTAACATTGAACTTTTTTCTGGTTTAGCAGTTTTGTTAAGTTTCTGTAGGATTCTTCGTTATCCACATTAATTTTAACATCATTGCTATGTAGGAGAGCTGTATTAGCTTTTATTTTATTTTCCTCTAAAATATTCAATAAGCCGTTATATAATAAGTTCATACTTCGTAATACAGAGCACTATAATTGGTGGAGGCTTTATTGTTTTGAGTGGTTTGGTTTCTTTACCTTTCATCTTCTCTGGGCTTTTCTGGGTCACTTTTGGTGAAAGCTCCGGAGACGGATTTTTCTTTTTATACCCTATTCTAAGGGTATATTAATTTTGACGCATAGTTTGTAACATACCTTAATATTGCCCGTAGAGCCCTAAAAGTTACTATATTTATAATCAGCATCGATAGTAATGTCGATCTAGCCACGTCCGTCCGTCCGTCCGTCGGTAAAAATTAGGCCTTTAAACTGGGCCAAGAGAGCTGAAATTTTAACCATAGGGTCCCGAAATAATCAAGTTTACGAATTTTTGAAATCCGCCCACAGACACGCCCACAAACTCAAAAAAACAAAATTTTGGGAAAAATCGAATTTTAAGCTAGAAAGCTGCAATTTTTTATATATGATCTATGACTCCTAAAACTGCTTGGGATAAAAAAATTTCAAAATCCGCCTACTGACACGCCCACAATTAAATAAAGCAATTTTATTGAAACACCCAAGTTTGAGCTAGGGAGCTTTTTTTCGATAAAATCCTTTAAATGTTATATAACAAAATATGTAGAGCGTTCTTAACAATTCAACCATACTTAGACTTTTGTCACGCCCACTAATGAGGGATAGGAATAAGAATAGGGTATCCAACAGTTCGCCCAAGCGGACTGTAGCCCGTCCCTATATTTTACTCCTGTTAAGCAGCTCTAAATAAGTTATTGGTGCACCAGACCAGATATGAGCGTTGTACTCGAGTTTCGGGCGGACAAACGCCTTATAAATTGTAGCCAGTTCAGAAGGGGTACAATATTTCTTACATCGCTTGGGGAAGCCTATACATTTCGTATCGTTCTTGGCGACATCGAATATGTGGTCATTTCAACAAGGGTTGTCATCAACAATACACACTGAGCATAGAAAGTTTTTCGGTTTCAGCGATGCAAGTGCCATTTAATGATGACAGAGTGTGTAGGTTTTTCTTTGATGTGTGTCATCATATATAGCATTAAATTCCACTATATTGGTTGTACCACACTGAGTTACGCTGTTAAGATCGGAATTAAATGCGCTTAACATATGTTGTCGTTCCAGTTCCACAACCGAAGATGAGGGGTATGACCGAAGAAAAGAATATGAGAAGCTGAGGGTGCTGTCATCAGCGAAGGAAAAGATTGGATGTAAGAGACAGGAGATCATTCATAAAAATGAGAAAAAGAGTCGGACACAGAACAGAGCCTTGTCAGCCAGAGTTGCAGACTTGAATCCGTCCGGTAATTTCTAATCCATTGAAGAAGAGTATTTTTTTAATTATTTTTATTTTTGGTAAATTTATAACTATGTAGGTAAGTTATAGCTAGTCAAAAATTCAGAAAACTAGCATCTGTGGATCAATCTCCTAACTACCTTACTGTCCCTATGCGGTAACTCTAAGATAAAAACTAAAAATAAAGGATAATGCATTTCGGCCTAAAATTGAAGAAGAGTATCATCGATTCCAAATGCACGCATTTTCGACAAGAGAGCTTGATGCCGAACTCTATCAAATGCCTTTGAAATATCAAGCGCAGAAATCCTACTTTCACCACAATGGTGAAAAGATTGCTTTGACTTTGCAGTTAGATGTCATCAAATTATCACTGGACCTGGTGTTGCGAAAACCGTTCTGCCAGTCATTCAGAAGTTTTGGCGATTCAAGATATTTCATATGCTGACGGTAAATAAGCGAAAGAAGGGACGAAAGTGCAATTGGTCGGAAGGAGGAGGGAGAAGAGGATTTGTCCTTTTCGCGACAGACTGAATAAATATTGTTTTCCATCCTCTCGGGAAGAGCCCTGAAAAAAAGCTTGCGCGGTGGTTTTGCCAGCGTAGAAGAACACCCCTTCAGAACAATAGGGGCAATATCATCTGAAACAGAGGATTTGTGATTGTCAAGATCTCGAAGCACTCCAGCCACTGTGCGAATGTTGAAGTGGATTGGTCCCATGGGGTATTCTACACGCTCGAGTATGAGGGGAGATAAAGCACAATCTAGGAGCGTTGAGCCAGCAGCAAAATGAGCAGCAAGCAGTTTGGGTTTATCAAGATAGCTTACAGTTGGAATGTCAATGTCAATGAGTTTCAGGATAGATGACGAGGCCAAACTCTTGATGTTCTTAACAAATGACCAAACATTTTTACTACCCGTGGGACTTTTAAGTATTTTTTGCCTGAACTTTTAGTCATAGAAGAATTTGACACGATTTAGTTGGGCATTGCAGTCATTTCTGGCTCTTTTAAACTTTTTTGAGTTTTCCTCAGACGGCCTGGCCTTATATGACCAAAAGCTTACCTCTTTTAATCTGATTGCTCTTTGCAGGTCGAGTCACACCACGCGTTTACCTTAGGTTTGATACTTTTTATCCTGTTAGGCATAATCAATGTTTGAGGAAAATGAAGACAAACTCTATGCTTGATTTTACTAAACGGAACTGCAGTTAGATTACAAATCCTTATGCTTTAAAAGCAGTTTATATGTCCTTAGCTCGTCCATTTCTTGAGTATTGTTCAATTGTTTGGTGTCCTTCCACATCCGTTTGCATTAAACGCATTCAAATAGTTCAAAGAGGCTTCACTAGATTCGCGGTGAGGCAACTTTGCAGATTTGATACTCCCTCATACCATTCTATATGTGCTTTATTTGGACTTGTTTCTTTGGGAAAAAGACGTTCTGTTCAGTGCTAATTGTTTGTTTATGATCTTTTTTTCTTATGGAATACAAATTTCAGCGATTGTCCAAACTTTCGAAATGTGTGTACCACAACGAAGGTGGTACTGAAGGTGTCATTATGGTCTTAATGAACCTTTAAGTAGGTGTGTAAGACTATTTAACTTTTTGTGTAATGAAATCGAATATAAAACTAAAATATTCGACATAATTAATTAGCTTAAGTTTTAATTTAATTAAAATTTGTTAGTAGTCTGTAAGGTATGAATATCTGTAGATGAATAAATAAATAAATAAAAAAGTGATCTGGGTGCGACCCGCAAAGTCCACATGACTAACTTCCCTGTGGGATCAATATGATTTATGCGATTAGTGCTAAATTTTGAAATATGGTTAACCATAAGATATGGTTAAGAATTATTTAATATTAAAAAATGCTCTTTAATATTGTTCATGGTAATTAAATGTTGTTAATAATAGCTAAGTGTTATATATATAAATGCAACCATTGTTATGAACACGGAGACCCGTAAATTTACATGTGTTCGAAATAACGGAGCATAATGTAATATTGATTTGCTTAATGACCAATGACAATAAATAGTACAAATAAAGGCAAATTATTTTAGTCATTTATTTACTAACAAAAAACGGCTGGGCTGATTTCACTGGAAACTTAATCAGTTCTGAGCACAGTTGCACGTTAGCTACCTAATTTGTTATCTAGCTAACGCCATAACTAGGTAACTAACGTAGTTAAATTAGCTGCGGTAAAAATGCAATCGATTTGGTGGTTAGCTATCATAATGACAACTAATTTTAGCTATAAGCTATTAGTTGCAGGTTGTGTAACTAAGCACGTTAGGTTGCCAAAGTTAGTTGCGGATGACAACTAAAAGTTGGTTAGCTTTTTAGCTGTCTAGGTAATAACTAATAACTAAATCAAAATTTATTGTTTTGCTAAAATGGCGATAATTTATTGGAATTTATTATGCATATTGCGTTTAAAATAAAAATTGATTGAATGTCCCTTTTATTTTACATCAGGTTAGTTTACAAAGAGGTCCTTGGAGCCACAATAAAGGTCCTTTAATCCCGAAAAAGGATATTTTTCCAAAATGTCTTTAGAAACGGCACGGTATACATGAGTTCAGTGTTATTTGAATAAGGGGTCCTAGAAACAACAAACATTTTGGAAAAATATCCTTTTTTCGACTTTTAAGGACCTTTTTGTTGTTCCAAAGAGCTCTTAGTCAAATAACATTGAACGCAGATATACCTTGCGGATTCTAATGACATTTTGGAAAAATATCCTGTTTTCGACTATTAAGGACCTTTTTTGTTGTTGCAAGGACCTCTGAGTCAAATAATATTTAACATAGATATACCGTGTGGATTCAAATGATATTTTGGAAAAATATCCTTTTTTGAAATTTTAAGGACCTTTTTTGTTGTTGCAAGGACCTCTTAGTCAAATAACATTGAACACAAATACACCGTGTGGATTCAAATGATATTTTGGAAAAATATCCTTTTTTTAAGTTTTAAGGACCTTTTTTGTTGTTGCAAGGACCTCTTAGTCAAATAACATTTAACACAGATATACCGTGTGGATTCAAATGATATTTTGGAAAAATATCCTTTTTGAAATTTTAAGGACCTTTTTTGTTGTTGCAAGGACCTCTTAGTCAAATAACATTGAGCACAGACATACCGTGTGAATTCAAATGATATTTTGGAAAAATATCCTTTTTCCAAGTTTTAAAGACCTTTTTTGTTGTTGCAAGGACCTCTTAGTCAAATAACACTGAACACAGATATACCGTGTGGGCTCAAATGATATTTTGGAATAATATCCCTTTTTCGATTTTCAAGGACCTTTTTTGTTTATTACAAGGACCTCTTAGTCAAATAACATTGAACACAGATACAAGGCGCGGTTTTCTTGGAGTTTTTGAAAAAAAAAAAAATCGGGTTTAAGGACCTTATTTGGTGCTCCAAGGACCTCTTGGTAAATAACCTTATGACAACTAAAAGTGGCATTCTTCAATCGGCCATCGGTTACCTCTTACCTTCAACTGATGTACAACAAACTTCAAGCTATACAACCTCAATTATTCAAAACTTATCGAAGACAAATCTACTTCCACACTATTTCCCCGTGTTTCGTAAGGACATAATAATCTCTAAAATTAAACATAATTAAAACTAGAAAATGTATAACGAAATAAAAGAATCGCTCCTGTTCCTGTAAGCCTTTTCGGATTAAATTGTTTGAAAAAAATTATTAGTTGTGTTCAATCGATAGCTAAAAAGCTAAAACTAAAGCTAATTATTGTTAGTTACACTCTGGCAACTAATTTTTCATAACTAAACACGCTTAGTTACACTTCGCAGCTAATAACTAATTTAGGTTCAAAATTTGTGGCAACTACAACTAAAATTATGGTTTAGTTATGTACGTGCAAAGAAACTACAGCTAATTTAGGTGTAGCTTTTTAGCTATTAGCTAAGCTAACTTTTGTGCAACTCTGGTTCTGAGTTACGTAATTACGCTTCGAATAAACCCGGTCCCATATTAATATTGTCTTTGGTTCTCGATATAATCGTGGTAAAATATAATTCCGAACGCACATACGAACATACGCACATACGTACATACACACACACATACATCTATATAAAAACACTGTATTTGGATTCTGGTGACCTTTAAACGTGGAGATATGTCAAAATCCGCGATTCAGAAAATCGGCCCCATTACAACAACTTCCACTGGGAAGTTAAAAATGAAAATCGTATTGATTCCAATGTTGAAAACGACATTGACGATATTTCTCATAATACCGTAAATAATGATGAACCATATAATTTTAATATTCCAACTGCAGAATGTCAAGAAGTGTCTCAGCGTGAATTTTATTTGTCTGACAAACATATCAATCTTTTTCATGAAATAAGAATAGAAAACTGACTGCTCGAGGAGTATATAATTTTGCAAAAGATGTTGGTTACGTTGGAGCATTCTTAAATAATTTACAAGCAATACCTAGATCTGAGAATAATATTCAGATTATTTACAGTGGTAAAATTGGTGTTACTATTATAGGTCATTGGATCTGTACAAAGTATGATGGTAACGGCAATGACCACATTTACGACAGCTTAAATAAGAATTACTTAGAAGAAGATCAAATAAATTTCCTAAACGCTCTATATAGATTTGAAAAAAGGTATATACTCGTATTTCATGAAGTTCAGAAACAAAGTAATGATATAGATTGCGGAGCATTTGTAATCTATTCTGCAACATTGTTATGCTACAAGAAACTACCAGAATATCAAATTCCGTATTATGTATCAATTATGAGGAATCACATAGTTACGATGCTACTAAATAACAAATTATTTAGTGTTGGATATCGAAAATAATTTTATTACACTCGTCATATATAATACATAATCGCATAATATCAATGTAATAATGATTTGCTCAATGACAATAAATAGTACAAACAAAGGCAAATTATTTTTTTTTGTTTTTTTTGTTAGTTATTTGTTTACGAACAAAAAACGGCTGGAAACTTAATGTCATGTCAATATCATCTTTGATTCTCGAGATAATCGTAGCGAAAGATAATTCCGAACGCACATACCAACATACGCACATACGTACATACACACACACACATTCATTACTCTGGAGGAGCTGCTAAAGGCATGCAGCAGGATAGGTGACAACAAGGCGCCCGGACCAGACGGAATCCCAAACAAGGCATTGAAGGTGGCGGTTACAAAGAGACCAGACCTTTTCATATCAACAATGCAGAGGTGCCTAGAGGAGGGAACCTTTCCTGAGAAATGGAAAATGCAGCACTTGGTCCTGCTTCCGAAAGGAAAGAAGAAGAAAAAATCTTTGAGAAGATAATCTATAATAGACTTCTCGCAGTGGCTGAGGAGAAAGGAGCAATCTCAGACCGACAGTTTGGCTTCAGAAGAGCGCGTTCTACAGTTGATGCTATAAGAGCGTTGGTCCACATAGCTGAAAGTGCCATAGAAGGAGTAAGATGGCTCTACGGCACAAAGGAGTATTGTGCAGTAGTTACGCTGGACGTCAAAAACGCTTTCAATTCCGCGAACTGGTCATTCCTAAGAAGATCTCTCGCCAGAATGGATACACCATATTACTTGCTGAGGATAGTGACGGACTACTTTAACAACAGGAAGTTAAGGTATTATACCGACGAAGGAGTCAAATACTACAAGGTTACCGCGGGCGTCCCATAGGGATCCGTACTGGGGCCGCTTCTGTGGAACATCATGTATGACGGAGTCCTACGATTAATGCTACCTCGCGGAGTATCGATAATTGGATTTGCCGACGACATTGACATCGTGACAGTAGCTAAACAGATCCATGAAGTGGAATCAGCTACAAATGAAGCAATTTCCAGGTTAAAACACTGCCTAGTATCCGCCGGACTAGAACTAGCCGACCATAAAACAGAAGCTGTACTTATAACAAGTCGAAAAACCATTGAATTCGCCAATTTCCAGGTGGAGAACCAGATCATCAGATCCAAAGAAGCAGTCAAATATCTTGGAGTCATGCTAGACAACAGACTGCAGTTCAAGACACACGTGGAATATATTACAACGAAAGCATCGCAAATACAGGGAGTTCTCTCAGGCATACTACCTAACATCGGTGGACCTGGATACGCTAGGAGGAACGTTTTATCAAAAGTAGTCAGTTCAGTCCTTCTTTACGCCGCCCCGTTTTGGGCGGGGGCACTGGCGACGAAAGAAACAAGAAGGAAGCTATCATCCGCATATAGGCTGAGCGCGTTAAGGACAATCTGTGGTTTTCGAACCATCTCGGACGAAGCGGCCTTCGTCATAGCTGGAATGATACTACAACAGAAAAACGCCGGACGGACAAGATGCAAGTGAAATGGCAAGAATTAAAGTAGAAGAGAGAGCAGCTTCAATTGCTATATGGCAAACCAGGTGGAACAACACTACAAAAGGCAGATGGACATACAAGCTGATCGTGTCAATCGAGACCTGGACAAAGCGAGCACATGGAAACAGCAACTACCACCTTACGCAGTTCCTGACTGGCCACGGCGGCTACCGCAAAAACCTACATCGATTTGGACACGATAGCTCGCCATTTTGCCCAGATTGTGCAGACCAGGAGGAAGACGCCCAATCCATCTTTCGTAATAGACCATATGTTGCAGTCGGAGGACAATTGGACGACAGTTTGTAATCTGGTTACAACTATCCAAAATGAACAGCGGAGAGTAGAAAGGCTAAGGAGAGGATCAGAAGCAGCAGAAACGTCAGAAGCAACTGACACAAGACAAGACGCATAGCATGAATTGCTAACCAGCCCCGCGAAGTAATACCTAACAGCAGTCCCGCGGGGAGAGTGGTTGACGTCTGCTGGGTGTGGATTAGTACGTAGGCGCATTCCTGGTATATTATTATTCAACATCCATTGGCACAGCCAAAAAATAAAAAAAAAACACACACACATACATCTCTATAAAAACGTTGAATTTGGATTCTGGTGACCTTGAAACGTGGAGATATGTCAAAATACGCGATTCACAAGATCGGCCCGATTACAAGAACTTCCACTGTGAAGTTAATAAATAAATAAATAAATAAATAGACTTAATAATGCACGCCAAAACCTTTGGTCTTACGAACTAGAAAACTGCAGTCTCTCTGGCAGAAATTCTCCATGTATCGGGGGTCTATTAAATCTGAAAATGGGACTCAAAAAGCTTGTCAAATTTTCAATATTTATGAAACTACATATTTGAATGTCATCATGCAGACTTCCTAATTAAAAACCACTGAAATTATATTAGAGTCCATCCAAACTCAAAAAAACCTACCACCTCAATTTAAAATAAATGACGAGGTAAAACCACATAAAAAGGTAATTTCAAACAATGTAGGCACATACTTTCCAGGTCCTTCACTGTTTTTTTTTTTAACCCTTTTTATGTATGTATATTTAACTACCTGTTGGAAGAAGATATTTTACCAAAATTACTTCTTTTTTCGTTAACCCCAGAGTCGACACAGACATAACCTTCGGATAATGTTACATGTCCTTAGAAGGATAAAAGTCATTTAGCAAATAATGTAAATGACTCTTTCTACTCGCATGACTTCAGGTACGAACATATTTCTCTAGAAACGTATCCTTCGCTTTTGAATTTCCGTTTCCATTACAAAAAGTAGGCTGTTGCAAACACTTCGGCACGTAAATACAGGATGAAGGCTCAATATAAGGATTTGGATAATTCTCTTGCAGGCTACCCTACAAGTACAGTAGGTAAGTACTGTTAATCAAGAAAGTTGAACAAAAGCTTCACTTAAATAAAGGCACATCGGTACTTGGAGCTGTTGTTGGTAGGAAGAACAAAATTATTAAACATCAAGCTTATCTACTGTTCCTGACCGCAGATGCTTTTACGAAAGTTAAATCGACTGTCGCCAGTTGAGTGTTATCCTATTACGAATTTATGCTAACATAATTTTATGTAAAATACTGGAAGAAGGATACATGCATACATATATCATAGAATATGAGCCATATTGTGTTTAAGTAAACCATAAATTATCCATTTAATATTGTCGTGGGAATGCGAGAGATTTGTGCACTGAGTTTTTCTGTGTAACCAAATCCTATAGAATTCAGACAGAGTTTTAATGTCTATTGCCGGATCATTAGAAGGGGTTCCTTTGTGGAATGCGTAGTTTATGGAATTTATTACTTGGGGGATCGTGGGAATAAGTTTTAGTGGGCACAGTAAATGCTGAATTTACAAACAACGTTAATAAAAAATAAAAGTATCCCACATAAAATGGGAACCACTATGAGGTACATCAACTGTTTAGGATGCACGAGTTATAGAAACAGGCCTGATGTTCCATAAAAATATAAATTTTACTTTGATAATTTAGTTATAAATAAGAAAATATCATCCTTGCGGTAGAGCTTCTTGTCATTGTCAGCAAGGTGAGGTGTGAAATATTGTCAGTACATATGCTCCCCAAGTTGGATGCGAGCAGAGAGAATCAGATGCATTCTGGCTAGATTTACACAACCTCATCAATAACATCCCAAAAGAAGAACTTTTGTTTGTTGACGGAGATTTGAACGGACATGTCGGGAAGTCAAACGAAGACTTTGAGACTGCCATGGAGGACTGGGATACGGCACCTGGAACTCTCCGGGTGAAGATAGCCTAAGCACGTGCTTAGGCGGTCTTATCGTTCTGAATACCAAGTTCGTTAAACAAAGCGGGCACACATACTGCAGCGACGAAAATGAGACCCAGATTGATTACCATTTGGTAACACGTTTCATGAAGCCTCTAGTGCCTTTGCAAAGTCAAAGGGAGCAGCGAAGTTCACCGATATCCTGAGGGAAATTCGGAGTAAGGCGAATCCAGATGATACCGAAACCATTGTCAAAACTGTTCGGCAAACGAAAGCTGGAGATGTTCTTCTAGAACTCGGAGCTAAAGCAAAGAACAAGACAGCTTTCGGAGAATCTCTAAGAGCAATTCTAGGTGATAAGGCAACGGTACGCAGTCTTGAACCGAAAATTGCCCTAGAAATCAGGGACTTGGATGAACTGACTACAGCCGAAGAAGTCCAAGAAGCAGTCAGGAAAAAAGTTGCTGTTCTCATCTCTGATATCAAGGTGTCAGTAACAGCTAAAAACAAAAGCTCCCTCAAGATGGCCATAGTGCATATGAACGCCCGAGCAGCCTACGACATGCTGAAGAACCCGAGAATTAAAATAGGATGGGTCCAGGCCGAATCCGACGCAGAACAGAGGTCTCACGGTGCTATAAATGTGTAGTGACTTCACTAGTGAGCACAACGGCAACACCGTCAACGGCAAATTTGTGGAGAGTTGGGTTTTGCACATGAGACCATAGGACAACGCTTAAAGGAAAAGAAGGAGGAGAAATTCATCTGGCAGTAGCGGAGTTTTTTTTATATACGAGTCATGCGAGAAGTCAACGGAAAAATCGTACCAGCTTAAAACGGAAGAATTATTTTAGCATTCTCCACTTCAGTATCCCACTCCCACGCAAGCAGTCGATTTTCCCTGAAGCTTTAATAAAATTTACGTTCATGAATTGGCATTTTTAATTTTTATTTTCGTTCGTTTTCATTGGTAGGATAACCCTACAAACTGGTGACCTCGACGGCGAACAAAATATTAACGAAAATGCCGACCGAGAAGAACGAATATGAAGATGCCGGACCAAGTATACCGCCCCAGACTGAGAATAACAACGTGCTCGGCGACGCTCATATATTTAATGCATTTCGGATAAAAACGCAGGAATTTTTCACATCGGACCCTGAACTGTGGTTTTATTTGCTCGAATCCCAATTCGCTGTCAACCGCATCACATCCGACAACACGACAACACTCAGTCATAGCACAGCTTAACCAAACTGTAGCAGAAAAGGTGCGTACCTTTCTCCGTCAGTCACCGGAGGTTGGTAAGTACATAGCACTGAAACAGCGTTTAATCCAGAAGTTCACTTCAAGTGACCAAGGCAGAATCAAAAAACTTTTGTCCCAGATGGAGTTGGGGGATAAAAAGCCGTCACAATTATTAGAGGAAATGCGAAATCTGGCTAAGGAATCAGTCGACGACAAATTTCTTGCGAAGTTGTGGTTAGGTTGTTTACCAGTAACACTCCAGCATATCCTATCGCCATGGAGTGAGGAACCGTTGGAGAAAGTAGCCAAAATAGCTGATGGCATAATGGAAACAACGAACCTAGGGCCGACGATTGATGCCACTTCTACATCTTGCCCAAGTACACCCGACGAACTCCAGCTCGAGAGATTGGCTGACAAGATGAACGATCTTTGCAAACGTTTTGAAAAAATTTGAAAGTAGGTCCCGCCGTGACTACACACCAGCACGCGTCCGACAGCATAACCAGCCAAGGCAACGTGACTCCTCAAGGAATAGAGGTACTTCAGCACAACGCGATGGGGGTGGTTTTTGCTGGTATCATCTCAAATTTGGTACCAACGCCACTAAATGTCGGACTCTATGTACATTTAATCAGGCGGGAAACTAAAACGCCAAGCTCATATGGAGGCGAACGAGCTTGGCGCATCCTCATCTCGCCTCTTTGTCTACGATGATGCTACTGGCCGCAATTTTCTCATCGACACAGGTGCCGATGTCTCAATAATTCCACCGACGTGGCGGAGTGCGGCGTCTCAATTGCCCAATGGTATCAAAATCTACGCAGCGAACGGTACCGAGATCAGCACATACGGTCAACAAAGGTTAGTCCTATCGTTGGGTTTACGGCGCAACTTCCCATGGCATTTTACGGTGGCAAAAGTGCAAACTCCAATTTTAGGGGAGGATTTCCTTCATTTTTACGACCTGACCGTCAATTTGCGGAAGCGCACGATTGTCGACAATGCAACAAATGTGTCCCATTTAGGAAAAATTGGGCCAGCTTGCTCATCGCAGGTAACAATTATCCACAATTCTAACACTTTTGTTTCTCTTTTGAAGGAGTTTAAAAATCTGTTCATCGATCAGCTGGTAAAACGCCGAGAATTAGCTACAAACGTCACGCACTGCATAGTAACAAAAGGCCCGGCAGTTACTGCGAAACCAAGACGTCTTTCGCCTGATAAATTGGCAGCGGCTAAAGCTGAGTTTCAAGAGCTTATGGCACTGGGAATTTGCAAACCATCGAAGAGCAATTGGGCGACGCCCTTACACATGGTTCCCAGAACGTCAACGACCTGGCGGCCTTGCGGGGACTACCGACTCTTGAATGCTATCACCGTGCCAGATAAGTACCCAGTGCCGCATATCCAAGACTTCGCACATATTATCCACGGTAGAAATGTATTTAGCACTATTGACCTAAAGAAAGCCTATCACCAAGTACCGATGGAACCCAGCGACATACCGAAAACTGCCATAATTACGCCATTTGGACTATACGAGTTCCTTTTTATGACATTCGGCCTCCGGAACGCAGCACAAACCTTTCAGCGACTAATCGATGAGGTTCTTCGAGGTTTAGATTTTGCTGTCGCTTACATAGTTGACATATTGGTCGCATCAGGCTCAATGGAGGAACACGAGCGTCATCTGCGAATCGTTTTTACAAGGCTAGACGAATATAATTTGGTAGTTAATCTTTCCAAGTGCGTTTTTGGGAAATCCGCAGTGCAGTTTTTAGGCCACTTGGTGGTTCCAGAAGGCACCAGGCCATTGCCAAGCTAGGTGACTGTTATTCAAGGTTTTCCGAAACCAGCGATCGCAAAAGACCTCCGGCGTTTTCTAGCAATGGTAAATTTTTATCGACGTTTCATTCCTAAAGCTATTGATATCCAGCGCCGCCTTCAGTACCTGATAAAGGGAAACGTAAAGAATGACAAGACAGAAATTAAATGGACACCGGACGCAGAAGAGGCGTTTCTTCAATACAAGGCAGCACTATGTAATGCCACGTTACTCGCACACCCGGCAAAAACTGCGGTGCTTTCACTAGCGGTTGATGTATCCAATTTCTCAATCGGGGCAGTCTTACACCAAACCGTATCAGGAGAAACAAAACCACTTGCATTTTTTTCGAGGAAATTGTCCGAGGCGCAAAAAAAATACTCAACGTACGATCGAGAACTGCTCGCTATCCACGAGGCCATCAAACATTTCCGTCATTTTCTGGAGGGACGGGAGTTTGCAATTTATACTGACCACAAGCCTTTAACTTTCGCTTTTCGTCAGAAAGCTGACAGAACGGCACCAAGACAAGCTAGGCAGCTCGAATATATAAGTCAGTTTTCGACAGATATCCGCCATGTATCCGGGATTGATAACGTCGTTCCAGATCTACTTTCGAGGATAGAAGAAGTAACCACCCGCCAGAGTATCGATTTTCGAAAGTTGGCAGAAGATCAAAGCACCGATCCCGAGTTGCAGTCGTTGTTGGCAAATAATAATACTTCGCTCAATCTGAAAGCAGTAAGGGTTTTGGAAGCTGCTGATCTAATCTGCGATGTGTCGGGTATGTATGTGCGTCCATTCGTTACTAAACAATTTCGAAAAATTGTTCTAGAAAACTTACATGGTTTGGCACATTACGGGGTAAGAGCGACTACGAAACTACTCCAACAAAAATTCATATGGCCTGGTATGCGCAAGGAATGTGCCACTTTCGTTAGACATTGTATAGCGTGCCAGCGCTCGAAGGTACAAAGACACAACAAAGCACCACTTCAGCATTTCGGAGAACCTGCCGAACAATTCCAACACATTCATGTGGATTTGGTTGGTCCGTTACCACCATCGAATGGGTTTTCTTATCTGTTGACGATCATAGATAGGGCATCGCGTTGGCCAGAAGCAATACCCATCGTGGATATCACGGCTGAGACGGTGGCCAAAGCGATCATTATGGGATGGATCTCACGGTACGGGGTACCAATGAAAATCACAACTGATCGTGGGCGGCAGTTCGAGTCCACGTGATTTAGGCAACTAAACAACGTACTAGGTGTGCGGCACCTAAAGACAACGTCGTATCATCCGCAGGCAAATGGTATGGTCGAGCGGTGGCATCGCTCGCTTAAAGGGACTTTTAAGGCGAAAATGCCATCTAGTTGGTCAGAGGAGCTTCCACTCATCCTTCTCGGTATGCGAGTGGCATGCAAAGAAGATTGTAACGCCACGCCTGCAGAACTACTCTACGGCAAAACTTTGAGGATCCCAGGTGAATTTTTCGTGTCACGAAAAGAGGATGTCAACGATGCCGAATTCGTGCGAAATCTCTCTAGAATGATTGCGAAACTTCGCCCGTCAGAAGCAAGACACCATTCCTCAGGTAAAGCTTTTTTCGTCCAACCAGAACTCTCTACTTGTGCACATGTGTTCATAAGGGTAGATTGCGTCAAGAGGCCATTGCAGCCACCCTATAATGGACCATATCCTGTCCCTACAAAAATAGGAGAGCCCCCGCCCCCGACGGTATTCCCACAGAAGCCCTCAAAGTGACCGCCCAAACACGTCCGCTCTTACTGCTGAACATGTTTAACAGTCTGCTCGAGGAAGGCATCTTCCCCAAGAGCTGGAAGAAACAACGGTTGGTGCTTATCAGCAAAGGCAAAGGAGATCCGGAATCCCCATCGGCATACAGGCCTCTGTGCATGCTAGCCACCGCGGGGAAACTCCTGGAAAAGCTACTTAAGCCACGACTCATAGCGGCAGTGCAAGCGGCAGGAGATCTGTCAGAGAGGCAGTACGGCTTCCGGAGAGGCCGCTCTACGATTGGAGCAGTAAAGGAAGTAGTGAACGCCGCACAAATCGCCCAACAGGGAAGTCACTACTCTAGGAAGATCGTCTTGCTGGCAACCCTGGATGTACGCAACGCCTTCAACTCAGCCAGGTGGATCAATATATTGAACGCGCTCGAACAGAGGTTCCACGCTCCAGAATATATCCTGCGGATGGTGAAGAACTATCTCAGGGATCTAGAGCTGCTCTACAAGACTACAGAAGGCACGCGAAGAAAGCAAGTGACAGCAGGCGCAGCGCAGGGATCGATCTTAGGACCAGATCTCTGGAACATCTCCTACGACAGCATCCTTTGCATGGAGATGCCGGATGATGCCAGTCTGGTCGGGTACGCAGATGACATCGCTGCCGTGATCACGGCACGAGACACGGCACGAGACGCGCAACAAAAGCTCATGCGACGAGTCAATTCGTGGATGGAAGAGCACGGACTCAGCCTAGCAACGGAGAAAACTGAGATAGTCCTTCTCACGAAGAAGAGGATCCCCACACAAATCGACTTCCGAATTGGGGCAGAAGAAATAAGAAGCAGCGCCGCGGTGAAGTACTTGGGATTGAGGCTGGACACCAAGCTAAACTACTGGCAACAAATAAAGGCAGTAGCGGAAAGAGCCTCAAAAACATCTGCTTCACTGAGCAGACTGATGGCAAATGTAGGTGGTCCAAGGGCCAGTAAGCGAAGGTTGCTGATGGCGACAACGCACTCCATCCTTCTGTATGGCACCGAAATCTGGGCAGATGCACTCAAACAAGAGAAGTACCGGAAACAGATGGCGGCAGTACAAAGATGCGGAGCTCTACGTATAGCTAGCTCTTACCGAACGGTTTCGGAACCAGCCGTCCTTGTGGTTGCAGGAGTGACTCCCATAGATCTCCTAGCGGCGGAAAGGAAGCACGTCTACGACAAAAAGGCGGAAATGGGAATGGAAGCGGCATCCGAGGAGGATAAGGAGCTCACGAACCAGAAGTGGCAAGAGCGCTGGAGCTCGGAAAAAAGAGGACGATGGACAGCGAGGCTGATTAGGAACGTGGCTGAGTGGAACGACCGGAAACACGGTGAGGTCAACTACTACGTCACCCAGTTACTCCCCGGACACGGATATTTCAACGCCTTCCTCGACAAAATCGGCAAAACAAACAGCCCAACCTGTCAGTACGGAGACTCGCTAGAAGATGACGTGAAACATACCTTCTTCGCTTGCAGCAGATGGGAAAGCCTTCGCCAAGACCTGGAAATAAGTATTGGCGCCATCACCCCGGAGAACATAGTAGAGAAGATGCTACAGAGTTACGACAACTGGCAAAAAGTCTGTAGCTACGCAGAACATGTTCTCAAAAGAAAAAAAAGAGAAGAAGACCACCAAGGGTCGCAGCAGGCACAGACGTCTTAGGCCACAGAAGACTAACAAGACGGCGTCCTTTTACGGACTTATAAACGGCGCCACCCTGATGTAATGCCAAGAGCGGTTCCAGGGTGGCTTGAAGGCCGTAAGCGGGGAGAGTTTAGTCCGTGAGAGTCGGACACACCAAGTGGTGATGGCCTACCACTTGATGGTACATCACGTATTCTCTCCTCCAAAAAAAAAAAAAAAAAAAAAAAAAAAAAAAAAAAAAGTGCCTTTGCAGATGTGTTCGAAACGATAGTAAATCTTGGCTGTACTGTTTTGGGAAAAACTGAGTACAATAATTTGTTTATTAATTAATGGGGACGTGGAAATGCGGGATATACTTTTTTGGACTTTTCTATGATCGTAATATCATACCTCATACTCAGCTTGGGTTCGAAATTGTAGCACTATTGCAATTTTCGTATCATTCTCTTTAGTATACGAAAATATACGAGGAAGCTAAGAAGTTTACTTTTTGAAATCGTTTTTGCAGTATTTCAGAATAGGTAGAATACGCCGATATTATCTACGTTTATGGGCTATGCAATGGAAGTTCCAGTAGAGCACGACAATGATACCGATATCCTGAACGACGATTTCCTAGAAACAATGTACATATTTAGAAATACTTTTCGTGAGCTTCGGGACGCGGCCTTTGTCAATTAAGCAAACTGACACGGGACCTCGGCCGGTGGGAACGGTTGCAAGTGACAAAACAATACTGGAAGCTGTTAGAAATGATTCATCCAGCATCAGACGCTTGTCTTTGCAATGAAATTTAGTGCATGCAGAAAATCGTTGTCCATACCACCACACACCTGTGCAAGAACTGCTTCCGAATGATTTGGAAGGGAGACTGACATTTTCTCAGTGGTTGTTAGAGTAGATTTTGGATTAAAACGTCCTTTTAAGCAGAATTTATTCGACGAACGAATATCAATTAACAAGATGTGGGATCACAAATTCGCACAGCCGACATACTTGAGGTGAGGACAAACCACACACAAGGAGGTAGACATAATTTAAACACGGGCAGGTGTAGTTGGAAACAATTTAATCAGTAAACTCAAATTACACACAGCCTATAAGAAAAAAACAATGAAAAGATGTGGGGATTATCTGAGTATACTCGTATTTTGAAGAAAGCCATATTCAAAAATTTGCATTGGCAAACAAAACACCACTGGTCTCAAATTTGATTAGCTCAAGGCTCAAATAAGATATTGATTTTAACGCAATTACAAAAAACATTTAAATCAAAAAGGTACACTTCGACTTCCGTCGAAAACAAAAATAATGAAACTATCTTTCTTTCCGCAATTTGCATGATTTACATCATAATTTGGGATATTTTAAATTGCTTTTTTTATCAGTTTTAGGTTTTATTTTAAATACGAAAGACATTCAAAAACAAAAAAAAAGTTTGTACTTTTACATATTCTACTTTTTTTACTAACACTGTTTCGTTTTACGAAATTTTCAATTTACGTCAGGACTGATGAAACCAATTAGCGAAGTAAATCGAGTTATTCCTGTATAAGGCATTAAATCTTCATACAGCGCCTAAAACACAACATCTTCTATCTATTTGTGTGTCCAAAATTATAATTCTGGCATGAATGAAAGGGACCTACAATTTTACGCGGACTCCGAAGAGCAAATTTGAGAAGCTTCTCAAATTCAAACGAAAAAAAATATATGGGATTATAATAAAAGGAAAAAAAACTGGGCCAGGGTGTGATTTGAACCTGAGCACCCTCGCTCAGTAGTATAACGCTTATCCACTAAGCCGCTGTGAACTTTATTTCTTCTAAAAATTAAGTTGTGAACAAAGTTTCTGGTGCAACTATTAACGCAGCTATTTCTTTTGCTTTGGGTACACTAAAGTACAACTTTAGTTAAATCTTTGGTAAAAAATATATGCATTGGAGATAGACGCTTACCGTAAAGCGATATTTTTCTAATAACATGCTCAAAAATAATTTCCATATGCTAGCAAAAAGAGGGGAGGGGCAAGAAGGAACACTTAAGAGTTCCATTAATAACCTTTTTAATATTCCTACAAATCAAACAGAATTAATTGCTTGAACTTCATCATAGTAAAATATCAAAATAACTAAAAAGGATATACTGAGCTATAACCAAAAACAGAAGAGGATGTCGAAAGTCCGTTTTACCCCATTATCAGGGCCTTTTTTAAATATGCGTAATAGTCCGAATCAGGTTCTAACGAATCGAATAATTGACCAGGAAAAATTAAAAATTGTGAAAAACCCGATATTGTAGGGGAATTTTGTATTTTTAAAATTAATTTTAAAATTAAAAATGGAATGCTGTCCGTTGGTAAACGCATCACATTAGAACGTCTGGATCGTTTTGGCTCTTTTTTTTCTAAATTTTTTACCGTTTTTTTTCAGCAAAAAAGGGTTAGAAATAAATAGCAATGATTTAGTAGATTGCGAGATAAAATTATCAACAGCTCTGACATTTGTTTGTTTATTACTCACCGTGTTTATACCCTATTCTAAGGGTATATTAATTTTGACGCATAGTTTGTAACATACCTTAATATTGCCCGTAGACCCCTAAAAGTTACTATATTTATGATCAGCATCGATAGTAATGTCGATCTAGCCATGTCCGTCCGTCCGTCCGTCCGTCGGCAAAAATTAGGCCTTTAAACTGGACCTAGAGAGCTGAAATTTTAACCATATACTCTCTAGGGTCCCGAAATAATCAAGTTTAAGAATTTTTGAAATCCGCCCACAGACACGCCCACAAACTCAAAAAAACAAAATTTTGGAAAAAATCGAATTTTGAGCTAGAGAGCTGAAATTTTTTATATATGATCTATGGCCCATAAAACTGATTGGGACATAAAATTTTCAAAATCCGCCCACTGACACGCCCACAATTAAATAAAACAAATTTTGGGAAAAATTGAATTTTGAGCTAGAAAGCTGAAATTTTTTATATATGATCTTTGGCCCATAAAACTGCTTGGGACATAAAATTTTCAAAATCCGCCCACTGACACGCCCACAATTAAATAAAATATTTTTTTTGAAAAACTAAAACTTGAGCTAGGGAGCTGAAATTTTTAATATATACTCTCTAGGGGCCTTTATGCTCATGTGTAAATATTTTCAAAATCCGCCTACTGACACGCCCACAATTATTTTTTTTTTATTTTTGAAAGTCCACAGTTTGAGCTAGGGAGCTGAAATTTATAGTATATACTCTCTAGGTGCCCCTTATGCTCATACTTAAATTTTTTTTAAATCCGCCTACTGACACGCCCACAATTAAATAAAACAATTTTATTGAAAAACCAAAGTTTGAGCTAGGGAGCGTTTTTATTTACAAAAGCTTAGTTTTTTCGATAAAATCCTTTAAATTTTTGTCACGCCCACTTATGAGATATAGGAATAAGAATAGGGTATCCAACAGTTCGCCCAAGCGGACTGTAGCCCGCCCCTATGTTTGTATTCCTTGTTTATTACGTTAGTTATTAATAATGAATAAATATTACGATAGGTACATACTTATTGAACTTTCCTGTAGCAAATAAAGTGAAATGGAACCGCTGAGCAAAAGATCCCCAATTTATTTTACCTATCCGGTATTCGCCGAATACTTACTCTCTATCCGGCAATGCAGCCGGATAGAAAAAAAATGGCCGGATGGCCGGATAACGGATACTAACCGGATATCCGTTACATCTCTAATATATACTCTCTAGGGGCCCTTTAAGCTCATATTTTCAAAATCCGCCTACTAACACGCACACAATTTAAAAAAACTTTTTTTTGAAAATCCAAAGTTTGAGCTAGGGAGCTGAAATTTATAATATATACTCTCTAGGGGGCCCTTTATGCTCATGTGTAAATATTTTCGAAATCCGCCTACTGACACGCCCACAATTTACAAAAAAAAAACTTTTTTTGAAAATCCAAAGTTTGAGCAAGGGAGCTGAAATTTATAATATATACTCTCTAGGGGTCCTCTATGCTCATGTGTTAATTTTATTGAAAAACCAAAGTTTGAGCTAGGGAACGTTTTAATTACAAAAGCTTCATTTTTGTTTGATAAAATCTTTTAAATGTTATATAACAGAATATGTACAGCGTTCTTAACAATTCAACCATACTTAGACTTTTGTCACGCCCACTTATGAGGGATAGGAATAAGAATAGGGTATCCAACAGTTCGCCCAAGCGGACTGTAGCCCGCCCCTATGTTTTTTCTTCGGTTGCATCTTTTCATAAATCGGTAATTTGGATGATAACATTGGCGTTAATAAAAGTTTTCTAATGGTGAGAAAGGTGCATGCCAGACAACTAGCACCTGCCTTACCTCACCGGCTACCCGCTTTAGGCAAATGTTATTGGCCAATACAATTCTTGGGCAAGGGGAAACCCTGGCTGATGCAGCTCGTATTAAATGAAAACTATATTTGTGGCGACACGACCAAGCAAGCAAACAACTAACGAGTGGCAAACTAGCGCGCATCTCTAACGACGGAATTTACCGCGCATCCCTAACTTAAAGAAAACGAAGTAAAGGAAGAAAACAGATGGCAAACACCGCATGCGCTCTAGCATGGGCAAGAGACAGCAGTTGCTGTTTGAGTGTGCAGAGTAGTAGCTGGTGGCGGCGTTGTTAGAAGACGCTTCTCGGTTTTTATTTAAAGTATTCAGAACAAATAAAAGTGTAAAAATTAATTATCAAAATAAAGTTAACTTTGTGAACCCCAGTTGGGAGTAGTAAATGAATCTCTTTTATTGTGGTCGACCGGATCCACAAAGTGGTGACCCCGACGTGATCCTTCTGTGAGCAAACAAAGCAGCAAAGTACCGCAAGCGAAAAATATAACCGAAAGATTCGACGGCACCATCTCGTCAACCGTTGCCAACACCACGCCACATCCCACCCGTTAAGTCCAAAGCCTTGCGTAATAGAACGACACACCACACCTCAGCTACACGTTATTCGAAAGCATTTGGGCATAGCTTAACGGCACCATAAAGCAAGCGAACCCATAATAAATATAACAGCACTACTCCGTATAACTGTTGCAGATAGACACCACCACCTCAAGCCGAAAGCAGCGGAGCAGAGCAAACAACAAAGAGGAAGCAGCTGCAGCCGTAATCGTCCTACTGTTCTTGTTGTAATTGTATTCTGTCGTCTTTCTTGCATGTTCTGTTGTTGTAATTGTATTCTGTCGTCTTTCTTGTATGTTCTATGTTTCTATTGAAGTAAGAAATAAATAAATCTGTGCGTATCTCACGCGTATCTTTTCTTGTTTTGCATGCACATTACATTTCGTGCTACAGTGTAATTATAACACGTTTCATTTTTATTGTCACACAGATACCGAAGTCACTGTAAGCAGCGCCTAAACCAAAATGCCAGATACACCAGTGCGAACGCCTAGCGGGACGACGGTACCAGACGGACATCAACACACATTGCCTTTCACCAGTACAGCGGGAGAAAACACCAGCGGAACACAACAAGTAAGCGGGGCAATTCGCGGTATCGCAAATTAGAGCCGATTGTACGAAATATTTTACAGCTTTAGGACTTTTAGACACACGTACCATCAATATATGCCGAGACGTAATTTTAAATCCGTCCGCGAGCGGACTGTATGAAAATTTAAAAGCGGTTATTCTTTCCAGACTAACGGTGTCTGAGGATGTGCGACTGCAGAAATTACTGCATGAAACAAATTTGGGTGACCAGAAACCCAGCGAGTTGTTGCGGCAGATGCGCTCGTTGGCGGGCAGACAATTTCCAGAGTCTGCCCTAAAAAGTTTGTTCCTTCAACTATTGCCTCCAACGGCACAGGCAATTTTAAGCTGTTCAACAGAAGGGTTAGACATTTTAGCGCAAATGGCAGATAAAGCAGTAACCACAGTGCCTCTCGCTACAGACATTTCCGAAATAGGCGGTAGTACAGGGGAGTCTGCAGGCTGAGTAGACCCAAGGTCTCGTGACCGAAGGTAATAAGATTTAGAGCTAGAAGTTGAAACGCTTCGCCGTAAGTTGAGGGAGCGCCCAAGTCAGTACAAGAGGAACAGTTCGCCTTCACAGAACCGCTCACGATCAGTTTATCGGGAACGTTCCAGCCGTGGGTACTGCTGGTACACCAGAAATTCGGTTCAAATGCCAGGCAGTGCGCTGCGCCATGTGCGCCAGCTACAGGGAACGAAACAACAATGGCGGCTCGGAAAACTAATGGCTCAGTCGGTGGCGACTTACGACACGGGCCTTACCAATTGCAATTGTCGCTTGTTCATTCCCGACAGGGTAAATAAACTCAACTTCTTAATCGATTCCGGTGCAGATATCTCGGTTCTGCCAGTGCCAGCTTCCAAGAAAAAACATTTCGGGAACACTAGCAACTTGTTTGCAGCAAACGGTTCGATCGTTCGTACATACGGACGCGTCAGATTGCAAGTGTCTCTGGGTATGCAGCGCCTCTTCCGGTGGGTTTTCACATACGCTAACGTAGGAAAACCAATCCTCGGCGCAGATTTTCTCCGTTCCTACGGGCTCCTAGTTGACATAAAGAATGGACGCCTTGTCGACCCAGCCTCCGTCCGGTCCAGTAAGGGCTCATTGCAGGCAGGTCTCACTCCCGGGTTGTCAGTCCTAGCTCACGATCAGACCAACCCGCTCATTCATAACCTCCTCCGAGAGTTTAACATAGTATCTTCGCAGAATTCGAACATCCGTTCAGTGCAACATGACGTCACACACCCAATAGCCACGGGAAGTACACGCCCATTCGCCAACAAGCCTGTCTCCGGAAAAGCTAAAAATTGCGAAAAAAGAATTCGAGTTTATGTTCAAGCAAGGAATCTGCCGACCGAGCAATAGCTCATGGGCTGCACCCCTACATCTAGTCAGGAAAAAGAACGGCGAATGGAGGCCCAGCGGGGACTACCGGCAACTTAACTCCGTCACGGAACCTGACAGCTACCCTACCGCTCACGTACAAGATTTCGCCCAAGACCTTCATGGGAAAGACATATTTTCAACGATAGACCTGGTACGGGCGTATCACCAGATACCCATCGCCGAAAAAGACATCCCTAAAACAGGTATTGCTACTCCGTTCGACCTTTTTGAATTCGTAAGAATGACATTCGGGCTGAGAAATGCTGTTCAATCATTTCAACGGTTCATGCACAAAATCCTTAGGGACCTCCCGTTTTGTTTTGTTTATATAGACGACATTCTTGTAGCATCCAAAGGTCTAACCGAGCATTTGCGCCATCTGAAAACGCTCTTCGCACGCCTCGAGAAGTTCGGTCTCGTAATCAATGCGCAGAAATGCACATTTGCTCAACCAAGCGTCGTATTTCTCGGGCACCTAGTAACTGCAGTCGGGCTAAAACCGTCTCCCCACCGAGTGCAGGTAATCGAGAGTTTCAAACGCCCAACGAATATCTGTGAATTGAGACGATTTCTGGGTATGCTCAATTTTTACCGCAGATTCGTGACACGAGCGGCCGTTGCACAACTACCACTTACAGAACTTTTGAAGGGCAAAAAGAGCAGGAATGACAAAACCATTATCCAGTGGTCAGAGACGGCAAATAATGCGTTTCAGCGCTGTTAAAGCGAATTGTCAGACGCCACGTTATAAGTTTTTCCAATACCCTCTTCAAAATTGTCTCTGTGCGTCGATGCTTCCGATTTTGCGGTCGGAGGGGTGTTACAGCAATGGAAAGCAGGAGCCTGGCAACCATTAGGGTTTTACTCCACAAAATTAAACGCAGCACAAAGTAACTACAGCGCATACGACAGAGAACTTCTGGCCGTCTACCTGTCTATTAAGCATTTCCGCCATTTTTTGGAGGCGCAGATGTTCACTATTTTCACGGATCACAAACCCCTCACTTTCGCCTTTCAGCAAAAATTGTCTAAAGCTTCGCCACGGCAACTACGGCACCTAGACTTCATCGGCCAATTTTCAACCGACATCCAATTCATTCCGGGCAAAGACAATGTCGTTGCCGATGCACTCTCTCGTGTGGAAGAGATTTCTCTCCCACCCGACATAGATTCTTAGGCCATTGCAAAAGCCCAAGCTAGCGACAGCGAGTTGAGTAACTTGCTAGCGTCCGAGACCAGTCTGCAGCTTACGAAAATCCCTATTCCGGGGACAGACACATTAATTACATGCGACGTTTCAACAAATACCCCACGGCCTTTCATACCGAGGGAGTTTAGAAAAGGGATTTTCTAAAGAATACACAACCTAACTCATCCAGGAGTACGGGCTACGCTTAAATTGATATCCAAGAAAATGGTCTGGCCAGCAATCAATAAAGATTGCCGGACTTGGGCGCAATCATGGCTTGCATGCCAAAAGTCAAAGGTTTCCAGGCACGTTCGAAGCCGTATTGGGAATTTCCCCCCGGTCACCCGGCGTTTTGACGAAATACACATAGACCTAGTAGATCCACTGGTACAATCAGAGTGCTATCGGTACGTACTAACTGCTATCAACAGGTACACACGCTGGCCATAGGCGATACCGATCCCTGATATCACAGCGGAAACTGTCGCAAATGCCCTAACGGGTTTCTAGAAAGGTGGCATCGCACTCTGAAAAACACGCTCAAGTGCTACGATAACCCACACTGGACTAAGGTACTACCACACGTCCTATTAGGGCTCCGATCAACATATCGCGAAGAATTCAAAGCCACCGCGGCAGAGCTAGTTTTCGGTCAAAATATTAGAATACCGTCGGATTTCATAACGTGTTCGAGCGCGCCAACTCCGCAATCAGATTTCCTTATCGACCTTCGCCAGCATTTCGACAAAGTACTCCCCGCGGCACCCTCGCGTCACGGTAGTCTCAAACCGTTTGTGTTCATAGAACTTAAGAACTGCTCGCACGTTTTTGTGCGAGTGGACGCGATCCGAAAACCATTGCAGCAACCGTACGAAGGCCTATTCAAGGTCCTCAAGCGAGAAAAAAAATTCTTCAAGTTAGCAATGAATGGTAGAACAGCGGTGATAGGGATCGATCGAATAAAACCGTGCTTCGCAGAGAACGGAAATGAGCAATCCAATATACGCGTAGAAGCGACCCAAAAACCCGCGAAGAAACAGGTATCTTTCGCGGCAAACCATACGTCACCTATACAGACCACCAAAACGGGCAGGAGCATATTACGTTCTAGTAGATATCGTTGAAGACGGTCCCGTACATTCAACTGGTGGGGGAGTAATGTGGCGACACGACCAACCAAGCAAACAACTAACGAGTGGCAAACCAGCGCGCATCTCTAACGACGGAATTTACCGCGCATCCCTAACTTAAAGAAAACGAAGCAGAGGAAGAAAACAGATGTCAAACACCGCATGCGCTCTAGCATGGGCAAGAGACAGCAGTTGCTGTTTGAGTTAGAGCTGTGTCAATCGTTCAAATTTAATGATCGAATCGTTCAAGTATTGGTTGAAAAAATGATTCGGTCATTTCAATCAATCATTCAATCAATCAATGACAGATGGGACATGGGAGTATTGTATTGCTCCATTCAATTTCAATACAATCAAAAACACCAATCATCATTCGTTCAATTTAGTTTCGATAGAGACAGATACATTCGAATTTCGAATGGATTGTAAGAGTAAATACACTCAATAACAACAAACTGCAACTGCAACAAATAATTAGGAAATGGAGATTATTGAACAGAAGCGATATTTTTGTAGAACAAATATGTGTTGGTAAAACGAAATAAGCCGAAATAAATAAAAATATTTTGATATATTAACACATTTATTGGTTCAGTAGATAAGAAATCAGTAATCAGTAATGCCCCTATTGTGTAAAACAGTTGAGTTGTCTCTTGGTTGTAATTCAAAATTCGGTATTGCCAAACACAACCTTAAGCGAAAAGTTGACTGTCAACAGACAACCAAGATGGCGGTGGTTGTCTGTGTGTATGCATATGCAACGCTTCACGATTGCAACTGAAAAAGGTTGTCTTGCTCTTGCATAATACGAAAAAATAGTTTGGTTGTGTGAAAGTTGAGTTGTATTGAGTTGTGTTATACAATAGGGGCATAATAAAGAAATGAAGTAGTCAGAACAGAACAAAAGTATTGACTCGATGAACGATTGACTTCGGGCATTGTGATTGCAATCACCAATACTTTATTGTGATCGGGTCAAAAAGATCGAATCAATCACGATTGACACAGCTCTAGTTTGAGTGTGCAGAGTAGTAGTTGGTAGCGGCGTTGTTAGAAGACGCTTCTCGGTTTTTATTTAAAGTATTCAGAACAAATAAAAGTGTAAAAATTAATTATTAAAATAAAGTTAACTTTGTGAATCCCAATTGGGAGTAGTAAATGAATCTCTTTTATTGTGGTCCACCGGATCCACATATTAAACAGGCGAACCAGAACGTCTGTTTAGGTTGTCCGCTTTGCCCCTTGCCGTTCTGGTGCGTTAAAATAAATAAAAAAAATTAATGAAAGATAGATTATTTTACCTTTTTTTATTTTTTTTTCTCACAAATACCAATAATAACGAATACTTTTGTGGAAAAAAATGCCGAAGGATATAAATTGTAAGTCTGGATATCTTTTACAAATCGAACGTTGTTTTTAGCAAATAGAGTGCTTTCATAATTTTATGAGTTATACTAAACCAACTTCACTCTGTCAATTCTGTTTTTAATTATTTCTAGCTATTCATAATGAGATGGAATTAAAAACTATGGCAAGAATTAATTTGGTCCTGTTTACCCATTTCTCCCCTACGAGTAGATTGTTGTGATATGTATGCTAGGGAGGTAGAGCTCAGAGTTGTCGTCCTTTGTAGATTATAACGTTGTTTATTGATGTATTTTTTTTTCTTAACACAAATCAAAAATAACTTTTTTTTTTTATAATTAGCGTGCGCTAAAGGGATTTTTTATTTTTCTGTAATTGATACAGTAACCTTATAGTGTTGCCACAGCGCAAGCATTTTCGTTGCTGCAAGCACCCAGATTCATTGCCTGTTTTTGGGTGCTACTTACTACTGACAGAATAGGAGGATAGGAAAGAAGTTTTTGGTGCGATAGGGTTTTTTTTCTCCACAGGTGGCGCCTCAATTGCTTAAATGAGATTTGATTTGTTGTGTGTATTCAATTTTACAAAGCATGGCTCTGGTCGGGATTCGAACACACGACCTGCCAATCACACTACCATCGCACCATTGCCTGCATTGGATGAACAACGGCTGAGTGCAGACATTAATTAAATAAATATGTCCACTAAATCACACAATTCAAATCATCACCATATTACGGACTCTGGTAACTTATGGTGAGTGAGTATACTGGACAAATCGCAGCTGGTTGTTTATTGCACGTTTATGCATTTATCTGTTATTGACACTTTTTCCTGTATGTTTCACCTAATTTCACTCCCCTAATTTACGCACGATATAAGGAAATCCATCAATGTCTGAATTTTTCTATAGCAGGAAAGAATTGAAGATAGGAATCTTTCTTCAGTTCATCATATTATCCGTACAACAACAGGGCTCTTTGAATAAATTTAATCCCTTCGGATAAAAACTAATTCGAATCTCTGTGATAGTATCATTCAAATCGTGTCAAATTTGTATGCATAGGACTAGTCCTGTGGGAGGAAGTTTCAAACAGGCTATACGGCTACTTTCACAACAGCACAACAAAATAATTCTGCACAGCGGCCCTCAATCAATCAAGTAAATAATAATCCTATACCCGAATTTCCACCACCCCTCCTGGGGCAGATAACACCCCACGAATATATAAAATGCTTGACCTGATTCTCTGTTTAGGTTCACCACTATAATGTGATAGAGTGAAAAAAACTCCGAAGCATCCCCATAAAAGAGTAGTGTTCAACTAAAGCACCAAGCGAACACCCGGGAGACAAAACCGTCACTCGCTGCCCCCTTAACCGAACCTTATCTCTAGAGCACAGCAACTACGATGTCGGGTTGATCAGTTGATTTTTCATTAAGGCGTAAGCTGAAGTTCCACCTTAATAGCAGTTATTATATAGGTAAATCGTCTGTGTACGAGAGAACACTAAGTGTCAAAAGCTGCACAAAGCAAAAGCTGTGTTGACTGCAAATTATCTGAGACGCACTTTTTATACCCTATTCTAAGGGTATATTAACTTTGACGCATAGTTTGTAACATATCTTAATATCGTCCGTCCGTCTGTCGGCAAAAATTAGGCCTTTAAAGTGGGCATAGAGAGCTGAAATTTTAACCATATACCCTCTAGGGTCCCGAAATAATCAAGTTTACGAATTTTTGAAATCCGCCCACAGACACGCCCACATACTCAAAAAAACAAAATTTTGGAAAAAATCGAATTTTGAGCTGGAAAGCTGAAATTTTTTTATATGATCTATGACTCCTAAAACTGCTCGGGATATAAAATTTTCAAAATCCGCCCACTGAGACGCCCACAAATAAATAAAACAATTTTATTGAAAAACCAAAATTTGAACTAGGGAGCTGAAATTTATAATACATCTATACTCTCTAGGGGCCCTTTAAGCTCATGTGTAAATATTTTCAAAATCCGCCTACTGACACGCCCACAATTAAATAAAACAATTTTATTGAAACACCCAAGTTTGAGCTAGGGAGCGTTTTTTTTTGATAAAATCCTTTAAATGTTATATAACAAAATATGTAGAGCGTTCTTAACAATTCAACCATACTTAGACTTTTGTCACGCCCACTTATGAGGGATAGGAATAAAAATAGGGTATCCAACAGTTTACCCAAGCGGACTGTAGCCCGTCTCTATGTTTTTTAATTAAGTAGCTCAACAACTGATCACCTCAATCAGATGAAATGCATGTCTTATTATTTTATTCATATTGTATTTTTTTTTCGGTATGTAAAGTTTTTTGGTTTGCACCATTTTTTGTTAAAACTCAAGTACTATTGGTTGGTAGTGAAGTAGGTGCATACAATTAATTATAATTCGTATTCTGAAAAACATTTCGTCGCCTGAGAATGTATGCTCTTTTTAACTTCCCACTGGAAGTTCTTGTAATGGGGCCGATTTTGGGAATCGCGGATTTTGACCTCCACGTTTCAAGGTCACCAGAATCCAAATCCAACGTTTTTATAGAGATGTCTCTGTGTGTGTATGTACGGTCAGAATTATCTTTCGTCACGATTATCTCGAGAACCAAAGATCATATCGACATGGGACCGGGTTTATTCGAAGCGTAATCACGTATTTCCGGAGAAATCGGTCCACCCCTTTATATTAGTATTAGTAAATAAATAACTAAAATAATTTGGCTTTATTTGTACTACTTATAGTCATTTTTCATTGTGGAAATCATTATTACATTGTGCTCCGTTATTTCATTTATGTACATGAAAATTTGCAGGTCTCCGTGTTCATAAAAATGGTTGCATTGAAATACATATATCATACTTTCCTGTTATTAACAACATTTAATTTCCATGAACTATATTAAAGAGAATTTTTTATTATTTAATAATTTTTAACCATATCTTATGGTTAACAAGACAACATTTCAAAATTTCCCACTAATCGCATAAATCATATTGATCGCACTGGGAAGTTAGTCTTGTGAACCTTGCCGGGTCGCACCCAGACCACTTTTTATATCTGTGATTCGATTAGCTGTTAGTCTTTCCAATCCCGAGATATCGAACATCGACCCCCAGGGAGGTCCGAACCGACCTGAATCTGAAATGCTGGTATTCTGTTGCCGAAAATTTGCCTATTCTATTTTACGATTCGAAAATCCAAAAAAGATTGTAATGTGCAAATAAATGATTTCTCGTATTTTGTCATGCATAATATTATTATTCAATTCATGTTTCTACAACATATTAGCAATAGTGCGAAATCTAGAGAAAATCTCAATTGTTTTTAAAATTCCGCGGTTTTTTGAAGAATTCTTGCAGAATTTTCGATGGGCTATAGAAACTGATTCTGGAAGTAAAAATTCCGATCTGAAGTTACTCACTGATAGTGCATCGAGCGCATTTTGAATATCTTGATCGGAGATCCGTTGCCTCCACATTCTGATCTCTGAGATATAATTCCTTTCTGAAACGTCCAATATTTCGTCATAAAACTTGTAAAGATCTTCGCATTTTTCCTCATCAAAATCCAGCTTGAAAGGAAATAGTTGTCCGAAACTGTGGAAGATCGTTTTGTGTTTTTCGAACCGACTTTGGAGATGATTAATTTAAGTATCAAGGAATGGAATGTAGAAGGCAATTCTGTAATAATCTTCGACATTTTGTGTTTCAACGTTGCTACGGTTTTTCTGTTGACTGCAACGACGAGGCAATTTCATATTAATTTCGTATTCGGAACAGATTTCAGCAACATTATCGTAAATGATACGAAAATTTAAATCAATGTTTTCCCGCTTATCCTTGATATCATTCGTAGCATCATCAGCTAACTTTGTGGCTTCTCCTAGATCTTGATTTTTCGTCTGCAATTCCCGACTCAGAGGCAAGACGACAGAATTGATCGATTCCATTATATGACAGGAGATTTGAAATTCGATTGTCAAAATCGCGGTCAAAAGCTGAGAAGCCATTTGTGAAGTCTCTCGATATTTCCCCTTTTTTATTTCTTCCAAAGCTTCTATAACGGCCGGTTGTAGTTCGAGGTAAGTTGAAACTGCTTCATGAGCCCATATTGTAACAGCGAAAGAATTCAATTTTTCTTTTCTTCGGTCACTCTTTTTCGGCATTTTCAAAATTTCTTCCTTTAAAATGCTTTGCCTCTTCGGCCAGTGGAAAAATGCTTCGATTGCTTCGATAGTTCCTAACGCATTTTTTATACCCGATACTCCGCAAGCGGCATTGATGATCAAACTGAAGCTATGCGCTGCACAATGAACGTAGATTGCAAGAGGAAAATGAGACCTGATATGGGCTTGTACTCCGTTTACTTCGCCACTCATAACTGGTGCATATATATATCTGTATATCAAAAAATTATCGACACTGTACCGCGAAGTAGATGTTCCGAATTAAAATTGTTTGCAGTGGTAACCGTGTCTCCACACAAGCGGCACTATCGTAGTTTCATGCAAAATGTATCAAAAGAAAGAGAAAATGATGTTAAGTTAGGTCATGACAGCATACATTTTGTGGACCCCCCCCCACCCCCCCCCCCCCCCTCGTCGAGATCTTAGATCCGCCACTGGGCTGAACAAAATAATGCTGCAAACGCAAAACATAGTTGCAGGCGTTCGAGCTGCCAATTATTGAATATTTTATAAAGGTATAAAACTTCTGATAGGGATAAATGTCAAACTAGCTGTCATACTAATAAAGTGTATTTGACTTTTTTCAGTATTCTTTGCAAAATTACCATGAAAAGACTTACACTAAAACAAGGTTTACTAATCGTGGAAATTCATTTCCTCTCTCTGTTCGCCAAACTTATATTTCGTCAAGTTTACGATGCGCATAATCATCCACTTGAGCAGCTAATACGCAATACTATGGATCAATTCATGACCTAATTTACTCTTTGTGATAATACGAGTATTCATCGAAATCGATCCCTTACCGGGCATACAGGAGAAGCTATCGTCGCTGTAGGCGTGAGTGTGAGAGGATCCGAAAATATGGATCCGACGCCGTTCTCAGCAACTCGGTCTACTCTCTACCTGTCGACTACTTGGAAAATTTTATGGAAAGATCTTGGCCTACATCCATATAAGATCCGACTGGTGCAAGAACTAAAGCCAGCGGATCATCAATTGCGTCGTGTGTTCTCTGAATGGGCTGAGAATCAACTGGAAGTTGAAACAGATTTTTATCGTCGAATCATCTTAAGCGATGAGGCTCATTTCTGGATTTACGGGTTTGTAAACAAGCAGAATTGTCGTTTTGAAGTGAGAACAATCCTCATGAGACTCTTGAGACTCAATTACATCCCGAAAAAATCACTGTTTGCTGTAGTTTATATGCCGAAGGCATGATCGGCCCATTTGTCTTTAAATCCGAAACCGGTGCCAACATTACCGTGAATGGCGAACGCTACAGGCAAAGATTCGTGATTTTTTTTTTCCTCATGCCATTGGAAATTATTTGCAGGCGAAATGGTTCCAACAAGACTGCGCAACATGCCATACAGCACGTGCAACCATGAATTTGTTAAGCCAAACGTTTGGTGACCGAATCATCTCAAGAAATGGACCTGTGGGTTGGCCACCTCGTTCGTGTGATTTGACACCTTTGGACTATTTTTTGTGCTGGTACTTCAAATATCTGGTTTATGCTGATAAACCAGCAACGATTGATCACTTAGAAATCGACATTCTAGCTGACAAACATCCAAGAGTATCAATTGTCATGAGAAGCTTCTCAAATTTGCCGTTCGGATTCGGCTTAAAATTGTAGGTCCCTTCCACTTCGCAAAGAAAGTGGTTGGAGAAGCTAGGTTTTAGGCCCTGTTTGGGCCGTTAATGCCTTATATTTACTTTATTTTATTTTATTTTATTTAAACTCCCACTTAAGTGCATCCCTACTGGTCCAAATTTTAAAATACATTAATAACATCAAAACGAATAAATCTAATAACACGCGAAACAAGTGAATACATTTGCACAGATTTGCGCATAGTGTCAGTTGTCAGGAAAAAAAATCTATAGTGTCAATGGTTAATTGCAAAATCATAAAAAATATAGTGCGCGATAGTTTTCTCGCTTTTATAAGAATTAGCTTCAAATCACATTTTTTCATTTGCCATTTTCTTTACTCGTAAAATCAGGAAAAAATCGGATTTGTCTTAATTGAATTTGCGAATAACTAAGTCAAAAAATATCTTGAAATATAATTTTATAGCTTTCAGTGGAGGCCGGAAATGGGTAATAAAAGTAAAATCGCATTTTATAGGATATGAGTACGACGTATGAGTATGCACAACATTCATAAAGATGTTTGATATATTTATATGTTAATATTTTTATGAAGGATAATATGGGCTTGACACTGATCCAAATCTTAGGTCTTAAAATTTCAAATTGTTCGCATGTTACATATAAACGGTTATAAGTATTCAAAACACCAACAGAGGTAAATATAGTTAAAGCAGTTTTTAAGAAGAGTGAAATTTAAAATTTAAACGTTAAAATTTTTTGTTTAAAAATTGCAAAAATTGTAATTTTTTTTAAATCTCTTCACCGGATTTCGAAACATTTTAATTTTTTGCACATGCCGTTATTCAAGTCTTTTGCGAAGATCCGAGTATATCATGTTCTAACATTTTCTAACAAGTAATAAAATCCAAAAAAAAGTCATCAAAATCATTAAAGCCGTTTTTAAGAAAAGTGATGTTTTTTCAAAATCTTGGTAACGATTATGAAAACTAATAGTAAATACATAGTGCCAAATAGTAGCATAAGTTGGTGTGTAAATTTTCTTAAAAAAACTTGACCCGTTTTTGAGATTTTTTGCATTTGCGTATTACCGTTGTTCGACTATATTCGCAAGAACTGAGTACGCCATTTTTGTACACTCACCTCAATTATTTTATATTTCAAAAATGGTCAAAATCAGTAGAGAAATTTTTGTGAAAATCGGCTTTGAAAAAAACCATTGGTATGGTAAGTACCGATAATTAGAGTTAAAAAAACGCTCGCGGAATATAACCCTACGAACCGAAAATATGAAGTTTGCAGTAAATCCGACAACCCATTGTGACTTGAGCCTCGGTGACAGACGGACAGACGGATCGGCTAACGGAAATTCGGGGCACACTTTCTTTAGACTTCTCTATAGTTGTAATATTATATCTCTTATTCGTGCTTTTGCACGCGCAAATTATAAAAAAAAAATAATACAAATTACTTAGTTTGAGTAAGAAATTTCAACAAGATTGCGGTATCTTTCTCCTTAGTATACTAAAGTATACGAGAAAGTTGAAAACTAGAAAGCACAATAAATTGTCATCTACATGTAACACTGAGAATTGAAGAGTATAAAATATCCCTTTTTTGGATTGGACATCATATTATTGTATCCGTTTATTTTATCCATTGTTGTTACGTTATAATATTAAATTATTCAAGTTAATCACCCTGTAACTTCTGTTCTTTTTAAGATATGTCAGTTTTGAATAAAAGTTATTGAAGTTATTATAAATGGGCCGTAAACGAAAATCGTAGCTAACAACATATTTTAATTTTGAAAGTCCACGATATGCTTTTCAAATGCTTTTAAGAAGATGTGTCTGTGTGCGCTTGTGTGTATGCATGCATGTATGAACGTACGTATGTTTATGCGAGTGAATTTCGTCAACAATTTTTCTAGCTCTAAGATATTTCTGGAGCAGGGCAACTACTGCTCGCCATTAGACAAACAGTCGCACTTTAAGTCAACCTCTATGGCTCCAACCCAGCCCTGATAATTTTTTTCATTACAAGGTTACGACATTGTATTTAATTTTTGTTTTTATTATCCTAATTTGCTTACATGTTTTTTAATATTAACCTCTATATTCAATCGAAAAAATGCATGCATATTTTTTTCAAACCTATTCATCCTTTTACTTTCTTCTAATTGTTATTATTTATATAATATTCACATCATGCTGGAAAGTTGACGTGTGGACCTCGTGGCGTATACTCACCCCACCGTTTCTTGTTTTTGGTGTGATACAATTCACAACAATTTAGGAACAGAAACACTTATCTGAAAGCATCTCGGGGCGCTTGCGTAAATGGTTCGCCTTTCCTCAGAGAAGATATTAAAAGGAATGATATCCAAAACTCTCCATTTCGATCCATTATTTATATTAAATCTGATAATGTATTAGTACCCAGAGGTTATAACTTACACGTATAAGAAAATGCCAATGCCATTCTCCTTAAATTCTATTTGTTATTGTAATCGAGCGAGGTAGAATTACGGATACATTATACTTTAAACATGAGCTTGTGTTTATATCCAATTCTCTGAATTTTATATTTATTGCGAAAGTAATAACGGACCTTATCGGTAATTCTCCGAAACAGAACATTTGAATTATTTATTAAGAAAGTCCACTTAGTATTAACATAATGCTCACCCAGTCAAGATGATTACAGGAAAAACGTAATCACATTTAATTTTTTTCATGTGAAGTTGTGTTCCATTATTTTCCATTTTCAGTTCAATAAGAAGAGACAAACAAATCACCATAGGAATGTGAGCTCTATGAAATATAAATAAAATATCGAATACTTTCTGTCAAAGTCGCTTTTAAATCAGTTCTAAAGAAAAATCGTGGCAATTAACAAGGGTCTTAATGTGAATATAAATGTTTTATTGCCCTCAAATCCGTTTGCTTGTAATTTATTTTTATCAAAGTGCTTGAATCCTCTTATAACGTAGTTCAAAGTTCGGTAAAGATAATTTCATGAAACAAGGAAAGCACATTGGTTTAACAATGCTCTTAAGTACTGATTTAGTAGTATTGCAATATATTTTCATTACATTTTTCCATGAAAACTGTCGAATTCACTGACTTGTGCACTTAAAAAAAGTCAAAGACGGTGATTCCTTGAGTACTTCCATCGGGACGATATAAATATTTCTATTGGCATGGGTGTAAAGAAGGAAATTGGATATAAGGAATCCCGATCCTATATCAGTTTTTATTAATTTATTGAATCTTAGAAGAGGAGTAATGTTCGTCAATTCGACGAACATCAATTTTATTTTTTCAATTATATTTTCACTCTTCTTTCCGATCGTATTTGTTTATCGTGCTACCCCAGCCATCTCTAAGTTTTTGTAGTGTGCTGACTAGTGTGACCATTAGCTTCTCTCAAAAATATTGCTACTTACACCGAAAAGTGGAATATTTCAAAATTTTAATATTCCACTTTCAGATTACACTTGATAATAAATAAAACCTGGGGCGCCCTATGGTCGAAATTCGACCAATTTATTCTATAAGTTGAAAAAAAAAATAAAGTCGACTGTTATACATATTAATCGGAAAATGCAATTTTTCGACATTGCATTCGCTGATTTCAGATGATATAAAATTTTTCAGGCATTTTCAAGTAACTTCAAGCATTTTCAAGTAAATTCAAGCATTTTCAAGTAACCTCAAGCATGTCCAATTAACTTCAAGTATGTTCAAGCATTATCAAGTAACTTCAAGTTTTCAAGCATTTTCAATTAACTTAAAGTAACTTCAAGCATTTTCAGGTAACTTCAAGTAACTTCAACCATTTTCAAGTAACTTCAAGTATTTTCAATAATTTCCAAGTAACTTCAAGTAACTTCAAGCATTTTCAAGTACCTTCAAGCATTTTCAAGTAACTTCATGATATACAATTTTTCCGTTCCGATTGGCAGATTATTGCCTCACAATGTTGTTGTTGTTGTAATTTCATTCAATTCGCTTCATTTTTCCTGCTGTAATTCATAATGTGTGTTATATGTGTGGGAAATTTTTATATTGTGCACTTCTATGTAGTGTCCCCTAACCAAATATATATAGTGTTGGCATATCTATGTGACGTATAATACCAAAAATGGATGGAAACACGTTATAGGCAACTCCACATTAATACATAGATAAATAAAATAAATTAAAGACAAGATTGTAAATAAATTAATATTATTTTATTTAAAACAAAGGGGGGAGTATGATAATTAAGGTGGCGAAAATTAAGAACGGGTTCTTATTTTAGGGTAAGATACAAGCATTTTATAATAAGGGAGGGGGAGTCTATCTGCCCCGTTTAGGAGCTATAAACTTTTGAACCACAACCACCACATTTCATACTAAATATCTTATGTTTGTATTTAACCGCTCTTCAAAAATCCGTTACAATTTTTTGACGCCTAAGTTATCGTACTCGTACCCAAACAAAACGTAAGACAAGGCCAACACAATAAATTACTGCTCCTTAGAAAACTAAAAAATAAATTAAAACTATATTTGCAAAGAAAAATTCATCGTTTAGTTACACAATCTCATCGAAAAAATACTAAAAGCTAAAAGTTTTGAAGGTCAAAATCAAGTTAATCATCCTATACTATTCCTTTTCGAGAAAAAAATATATCACTTTTATATGCGAATATTTTTCTGAAAAAATATATTCTCTGCATATTTAAGATTCCACAAGTGGAATATTATATTCCACTATGGTCACACTGGTGCTGACCACAGATGACCTATATGAGATAGTCGACTTGTGTGTCCCTCATCTCCTAAAAATAAGTGTATTTACATGGGCTGTGATGCAAACGCTCCCCATACAATGTGGGCGAGCTCCAATGTAAATAACAGGGGTGAGTCGCTCTTTGAATTCTTAATCTTCTTCTTCTTCTTCTTTTTCTACTTTAATGACGGCTATGATCAGGACTAAAGGGATCATAACGCTCCCATTTAGCAGCATCCCTACTGGTCTGCGCGTGGGGTCCGCCGGTTTGACCTCAGAAAATAACAGCAGGCCTCCCAAATATATATCTCTTTATCGCTGAGGCGTGATAGGTTCATTGACGTTAAGGCTTGATCGGATCTTGGAAATTCTTATTCGATAAATCTTTAATACTCCTGCTGTCATACAAAGCCTCTTCATCTCAGCTGTCGTTAATTTGCCCTCAAATTTGTGTACGGTGTCCAACATTGTAAGCCGTATGTGATCGCCGGCCGGTCGCACAACTGCTTGCAGCTTAACCCTAGAAAGATAATCTACGTCTGCGAGACGTATGACGCGCGGAAAAAATGTTATATCCTTCTAACTATAAGCCGCATTGGGTTGGTTGCTTAAACTAACTCAGTCGGTGGTCGGAGCTTGCCCGTAAAGGTCGTGGCGCGACGGTAAGTACCTGCGGTAACAAGTTATAGCTATGCCGTACTTCTGGGGGCGTGTGTGACGTGTGCGATTCTTACATTTAATTTATTCGATGTTTAATGTCGTCATCACAGCTTGCGTCGCTATTGATCACAGGTCTCAGATATTTGAACTTTTCGCACTTGGGAATCACTTTTCCATTCATATGTGAATGTCTTTAATATGTCGGAGTGGATCAGAGAACGGGCAGAAAAAGCATTCTGTTTTTTTTCGGACCAATACGATACCCATCTAAACCTTCCACACATACATCAAATCCACCCTTTTCCACCCCCACCCCCTTTTTATTTGCACTTGCGAAAACTAAAAGACTAATTCTATTATTGCCTACTTAATAAAAAAGGTAGAAAGTAGGTAATATTAAATCCAGTTTTAATTTTGTATCGTCCAATGAAACTGGAATTATAAATTTTTCATCAGTACCCCAATAAAGGAGATTAGTCAAAAGGAAGGTAGGAACGTTCAAACCTGTAAATAATATGTGTATTATGTAGCTTAAGTCTCAAAGGTACAATAATTCTTGTATATAAGATATGGCTGATTGGTGAAATTATATACGTTTTCGAAAGGACCAACTGAAGTGCAAATTACTACATCAAAATGAATATTTCATACAAACCCTTTTTGAACATTTTACTAATACATCGAATTCTCAAGAGTTTCTAAATTTGGTCATAAACCAATACACAGATTGAAGAGGAATTATAGACAAAGAAACTAAAAAGAAGCTTAAAAAATATATATTTTTCATTTAAAACCATATGGAGTGACTGCTGCAGATTAAAAATAAGATTTCTTTTAAAACATGAAGAATTTGATGACAGTGAATTGCCAAGCGTAACAAGAGGAAGGCCTTCAAAATCTTTCAATGAATGTTCAGATAACACTAAAAGAGGAAACTACTGGACATTTTCACTGCATTGAGTATGATTTATAGCAAGGAACACGAACAGAAAAAAGCGGACATCAAAGGCAGTTTTGAGTGCAATCCCATCAAAGATTTGTCTCAAGATCTCAAAAAGAGCTCAATAAACGTATTGCCCAGAGCTTATAAGTCTATTAAATATTCAACATAATGAAGATGCCAATGCATTTTTTACTGAAAATAATGTATAATTTTTTGTAAACAAGACATACCATGTATTCTATTTTATTTTATAAATATATGTTTTTTATTCAAGTTGCTTTTATTTTATTATTATTTTGAACCGTTTACAATTGTCTTATAATGTTTGACGTGAAATGTACTATCATTGAACAGTTTATCGCCCTCCTCTGATGCGCCACAAAATAAAACTGTTAAAAATTGGTTCGTTAACTTTATTTATCCACTGTATCTGCAAGAAAAGCATCAATAAGAATACGATTGCATCTGTAACGCCGACATGATATCCAAGGAATCCCAACTAGTTAACTCAGATTATAATGACTTGAAGCTAAGATCCATTCCAACCAAGAAACCAGTATGACGGATGCTTTCATTGACTTCATAGAAGCCAATATGAATATTGTGCAATGTGTCATAGGTTATATTTATTTCTGCGTACCACAATTACATATATCGACTATAAGCTAATCTCTGCTTGACTTTTCATATTCAAAAACCTACAAAAAAAACATTTAAACGCATTTTCAACTAATAGGTACCTTTTTGAGAATCTGCTGATTTTTGTCTTGTTAAAAAAGCATTCCTTACCAACATATTGTTCAAATAAAATCTATAAAGGGATCCTTTTAATGCCGAAATCCTTTTAATGTATATGGAATTGAATTTACAACCATGCAGTATAATATTGAAATTAATAAATTATTTTTTTTTTGCAAAGAAAAAGCGGAACTCATTCCCAAGAAAAGAGTATCTTCAAAGAATGAAATCAAGAAAAATGATTGCGAAGAAACCCAAACACAAGTACGAGTATATACGCAACTTTCAACAAAACAAGAATTCACCCTCGAGGCTAACCATCTCAGAATAGAAAATTTCGTTGTCAAGAAAATGAAATAAATGAAGACTTTTTCAATTTCAAATTTCCTACTTCACCATTCTTACTTTACGAAGAGACAAAATTTATTTAATAAGTGATCACGAAAAGTTTAATCTAGGGATAAATATGTCAGAACAAGTGTGAGAATTTCAAGTTAAAACGTATAAGTAATTTAATTTGTCTTTAATTCATAATATCAGATGTCATCAGATTACCTCAGATAATGAAGAAATCAAATACCTTTTAGGTTCTATTCTAAGAACCACCTCTAGTGTTCAAAATCCAGATGTGTTTCAGGTAATGCAAGAAATATTTCACCCCTTCTGATCTGGCTACAATGTATAAGACATTTGTTCGCCCTCAACACCAATAACCTATTCGGAACAACAAACATTCAAAACGAACGTACATCTAAAAGAGTTGTTTTCCGTCATAGTAGGCCAACCCATCTGAGGAAAACCGGAAACGACTGAAATGCTCATAATAATTAAGGCCCATCAGTAAGTATCAGCAATAACGAAACTTTTCGAGAAAATGGTAAAAGAAAAGTTATATTTCCTTGTAAAAGAGCACAATTCACCCTTTCAACACGGATTTGTTTATGGTCACACCACTATGACCAACCTTTCTCTTTTTACTAATTTTAGTATTAATTCCATGGAACAAGGTGTGCAGGTTGATGTTTCTTATACAGATTTGATAGAATTAACAACTCGATTTTAATGCAAAAATTGAAATTACTCAGTTTTCATTCTAATATCCTGAAATGGTTACCGTCTTATGTTTTAAATAGGAAAATGGCTACTAAATTTGATAATTATTTGTATGATGTTATCATAGCCACCTCGGGTATTCCACTTGTGTCACTTGCTGTTTTTACTGTTTGTCAATGACCGCAATTGTTCAAAGTTAGCTCATGTTTGCTTTTTGCAGATGATTTCAAAATATTTTTATGAATTTCCGACTCTTCTGATTTGGAGCTTAGTATCGACAAATGCAAGGTTTTTTTCTGTTTCCCGATCAACCTGCACGACTCTTTATACTTATGCTGCTAACGGTGTAACATTTGGTCGTCCATTTGAGGTTAAAGACCTCGGGGTAATTTTTGACACATTTTCACATTGGTCGCATGGCATCTTAATCTTATTCGCAATTGGCTTTCATAAAAAAAAACTTCGTAGATTTTCGCGACCCTGTCCTAAGGACGCTCTTTTGCCTTTTAGTACGCTCTACATTAGAACACTGCTGCGTAATCTGGAATCCTTGCTATGAGGCTCATTCATCTCGAGTTGAACGCTTCCAGAAATCTTACCCGCCTTGCACTCTGCAGAATTAACTTAGGTTCTGAGCTACCATCTTACAAAACTCGTTGTCTATTGCTTGATCTAAGTACTCTTTTTGTCAGAAGGATATTACAGTCTTTGATGTTTTTGAATGACATTATTTCTAACAGAATTTAGTGTTCTGAAATATTACATTTGTTACCGTTTTACGCGCCTTCTAGAGTTTTAAGAGAAAGGCCTTTATTTTTCCCTCAGCCATATAGGACTAACTATGGGTTACCTGAGTCTATAACTTGGTGCATTCGTTTATTTCATTCCGTTGCCTGTCACATCGATTTCAGCTCAAGTAGTGATTCCTTTAAGCAAACTGTTCTTGTAATTTTAAATGCCAAATTTATGTTAATCACAATTAAAATTTTTCTTTTGTGTATAATTTATTATGCTTTAAAATATCTATAAATTCAAAATATTTGTTATGTCAGTTAATTTATCTTATAATCTGTAAAGGTTTTTTCTTGTACCTCGTAGATAAATAAATAAAATAAATATAAATAATCGTGTCAAATTCTCCTTCGAACAAAAGTTGAGGCAAAAAATACTCCAAAGTCCACTGAATGACTCTTCAGTTTTCAGGTCTTTGGATGAGGCCAATCTGCTTGCTGCACACTTGCAGCTTGCTCAACGCTCCCAGATTGTACTTTACCACCCCCTGTACACGAGCGCATTAAATACTCCAAGACACCAACCCACTTTCGCACTCGTACGGTGGCAAGAGGACTTCAAGATCTTAACATACACACATCCGGTGGTGCAGATGGTATTTCCCCTATCGTTCTGAAGAAGTTTTTTTCCACGCTGGCAAAATCACTGCGTCAACTTTTTTATCTATCATATTCTTCACGGGTCTTTCAAAGAAGATGGAAAATAGCATTTGTTCAGCCCGTCCCTATAAATGACGAATCTTCTTCTCCCTCCTCCTACCAACCAATTGCACTTACGTCCCATCATTCCAATGTCATGAAAACGTTGATAAAACGTCGGCTTATGAAATATCTTGAATCCCGAAAACTTCTTAATGACCGGCAAAACGGTTTTCGCTGCTACAGATTCACTGGTGATTTGATGACATTTCTAACCGAAAGGTGGAACCAATCTCTTCACCAGGGTGGTGAAAGGTAGATCGCTGCCCTTGAGATTTCAAAGGCATTTGACAGAGTTTGGCATCAAGCTCTCTTGTTGAAAATGCATGCATTTGGATTCGATGATACTCTTCTTCAGTGGATTAGCCATGACCTTTCAAACGTTCGGTTCAATCTGTTTTGGAACGGCGTCATGTCTGGAACCCACCAAATAAATCCTGGCAGTACCCTCAGCTTTTCATAATGGTTTCCTTGTTCACGTTTCTCACGTGGGGCGTGGAACTGGAACGACAACGTTTGTTAAGCTCATTGAATTCCGAGCTTGATAGCATACAGAACTGGGTACGACAAATAGAGTAGAATCCAATGCTTCCAAAACGCAGTGCTGTCTCCTGTCAGTAAAGCGACACGCAAATAGTCTGCATCAATGGTTCTTGCATCGTGGTATATGCGTTAATTATAACCTTCGTTGGAATAACCATATATTCGATGTCGCTTAGAACGTTACAAAATGTCTAGGCTTCCTTGCGAGATGCAACAAATATTTTACCACTTCTAATCTGGCTACAATTTAAAGCGCGTTTATCCACCCAAAGCTTGAGTACAATGTTCATATCTGGAGCGGTGCAGCGATCATATATTTGAAGCAACTAAACAGAATTCAAAAAGGCACGATGAAACTCATTACTGAATGACACACCGAGGAAACTCTTGACCTCTTAGTCATCGTCGTAATGTCTCCTGCCTCTTGTTCTATCGGTTTTTCCACCATAAGTGCTTAAACGAAATAGCCAGTTGTATTCCTCCCTTAGAACATTTCAACTGCGATACCCGTTATGCAAGGAATACCGATCAGTTTACCCTGGCGTGTACAATGGACCAGTATTGAGTCAGTGTGCTCCGGTATAGAAAATCCCGCACCCCGGCAAAAAAAAAATCTATTCGGGCACAGAGCAAAATATGAGAATCGTTCTTCAGCCGTACCAGACGCATTACAATTTTAAAAATTTAAAACCAACGTGCGTCGACATCTTCGTTCTCTCTCCCCAAACCGAATTTACCTTCTGCCCGCGCTGTGTAATTATTAACATTATAAGTATAATAAAAATTTCTTTTGCACGCGCAAATTTTAAATAAATGTAATACACAGTTTAATAAATCAGGCATGCAGTAATTAGTTGGAATTTTATCAGTACACCGTCTGCTTAAGATACATGCCTTTAGCTCAGACTGATTGACACAAATATAATCACATTCTGTAGTAACATACCACCCGAAGAGGACATTGCTATGTGGGTGGAGGAATTACTCAAATCGTTGGCAATTTCTGTGAGAATGCTATTTTTTACAATTATACTTTTGCCTATCATCCCTATACGTGATTCCATTAATGCTTTTTAGTCTCATTTGGAAGCGTATAGAATAAATAATGACAAAAAACATAGGGAAGGCTACAGCCTGCTTGGGCGATCTATTGGAAACCACTCTATTTCTTTTTCTATCCCTCATGAAGTGGGCGTGGCTAAGTAAGTATTGTAAAGAACGATCTGCATATTTTGTTACACAACAGTTAAAAGATTTTATCGAAAAAACAAAGTTTTTGTAATAAATCGCCCCTTATAAGTAGGCATGGCAGAACATTTTATGCAAAGTAATTATTCAAAACTACTTTTTCTACATACTTTGCGAAGAATAGGACTTAACAATGATTGGTTCAATAAAACGGACGGACAGACATGGCTAGATTACTATCGATGCTGTTTACGAATATATAGGGTCCATCCTTAAACCGATTACCAAACTGTCAATGCCAAAATATTCAGTAAAATCGACATTTTCATGGTAAAGTACACGAAGGAACAACGTTTACAAATAATTAAAATTTACTACCGAAATTCCGAGTCTGTGGTCGCAACTTTAAGAGCGTTAACGCCAATTTTCGGCCGTAATTCTCGTCCCAGTAGATAAGCAATTTATAGTCTAGTGAAAAATTTGAGTCAGAATATTCACTGCTTAATATTGCCATGCCAGTGAGACTACGTTTTGCCCGAAGTCTGGAGAATATTGCTGCCGTAGAGGCGTCCGTCGCAAAACAGCCAAAGTCAATTTCACGGTGTCAATTTCACGGTGTTCTCAAGAATTCAGCCTCCCCCAGACCACATTATGGCGAAATTTACGTAAGGATCTTGGCCTGCATCCTTACAAGATGAAGCTGACTCAAGAAGTAAAGCCAATTGATCATATGAAGCGACGTACGTTCTCGAATTGGGCTCTGGACATGATGGAAGAAAATGAAGAATTTCATCGCAAAATCATCTTCAGCGATGAAGCGCATTTTCGGTTAAACGGCTTCGTCAATAAGCGAAATGTGCGTTACTGGACAGGTGAGCACCCTCATGTTTTTTTTTTAAAGTTTACTTACGCTAAAGGGGTTTTTGTTTTTCTGTATTTGTACAGACCCTTATACACACAGTCATTTTTCGTTGAACAGTAAGCAACACCTCGCAATGAAGTATTGCTTGGAATGATTTTACTTGCAACTTGCTATTCGAAAGAAGAAAGCACTTCATCCGCAAAAAATCACTGTTTGATGCGGTATTCTTGCCGTTGGCGTCATCGGGCCATTTTTCCGTTGATGAAAATTACCGTCATGTTACGGTAAATGGTATTCGTTGGTATGAGTTGGGCATCAGTGATATGTGGCTTCAACAAGACGGTGCCACAAGCCGCACAGAGGGTGCAATAATCGATTTATTGAAGTCCCAGTTCGGTGAACGTGTTGTTTCGTGAAACGGACTCGTCTATTGGCCGCCGAGATCGTGTGATTTAATGCCTCTAGATTTTTTTATGGGGATCTATTAAATCATTGGTCTATGCCAACAAGCCGGCGACGTTAGAGGAGCTCATAGCCGATATTGAACCAGAAATAGCGGCCGTATCGGTTGAAATGTGCGGTCGAGTCTTTGAAAATTGGGTTCAAAGTATCTACCGCTGCATACGTTCCCGTGGTAGTCATATGAACGAAGTCGAATTCCATGCATAAATGTTTTGATAGTAATTCAAGCCAATACAATTTTGTTTGAGATATCTCAAGTAATTTGCATTTTATTTAAAAAAGAAGCTGTCAAGTCCTTAATGAAATATCCTTTAGTAACTTTTATCGGTCTACTGTCAATATTAAGGTATGTTACAAACGATGAGAATAGGGTAAAAACAGATATTTTTAGAAGCAGCAATAGTTTGTATTTCTCACAGTTTTTTTAAACATAAAGAAAAATTCCACCACATCGAATTCGACACAAGTATGGGAGACCCAATTCTCCCGTCCAAACCTGAAGTTTTCATTTCTACTTGGTTGTGATATGCAGAAAAAACTTTTTGAAAAAGTAAGCACACATCAAAAGCGTCACCAGTGTCAGCGGCTCTATAAAATAAAAAAATCCGAGAGTCGTTGATTTTTTTGCTTCCTGGTTTGTTTGCTCGTTCGTATAATTTATTAAGGATGATTAACGTCTACAAGGGATGCATGCAGACGTTATTTGAGAATGAATGACGATTTTTTTCTCACTTCTCTGTTCCTGAACTTCATCCAACTTGTGATCTTAAAATAACACACAGAAATGAGAAAGACAATACCACCAGCCGAAGTCTTATCTGTGGTCTTGCGTTGTTTAGCAGCTGGCAACTCCGCATTCTCCAAAGATGTGTAGTCTGAACACTATTTCACTCTCGTCTGGCTAGACCTTTTTTGATTTTAATTCATTTCAAACATATTTCCAGTTGTGCTAGCGAATTGTGTTTTCATAACTTTTCGTAGAATTATAATAGCAACAGCTTCTAACAAAAATCTTTCATATATCCTTCATGGAAGTTTAGTTATAAGGATATTTCACTATGCACATCGCATTAGTGACTCGGGGTCCAACCAAAACCCCTTGTGTTTTACACATGCATATTGAAAATGTTTCTTCGCTTTTTATATAGATACTTGTTGCTGGTACTTTTTCACCAAAGTCCCGTTTTTATTCTCTCAGCAGTGTATTTCTTCCATAAAATTTCATTAAATTTAATAAATTGTGGGCTTGTCAGTATGAGAATTTTAAAAAAAATTTCCACTTTATCATTTCGGACCCTAGAGACTAAATGCTCCAAATGTCAGCTTTCTAGCTGGAATACAAATATACATACATTCAAATGTATAGGTAAGGGTCTGGGCAGACCGATGAGTTGTTAATGTGACAACGGAAACACGTGTAGAACGATCTCCTAACACAAAAAATCAAGAATCATAGATAGGATAGAAGTTGTTGATGCATTTGTAGGTTTTTTATACAGGGGTGGTATATAAATTGCATAGACAGGTCAAGTTTTGTTGCATTCAATATAAATCATGAATTGGCCGGGATTCGAAAGCGGGACCTTTAACCCTGGATAACTAAACTTAATTTCAAGTCCCGTTGTAACTAATCATTCGTCTTCCAGACTATAAATTGAAAAATTAAAATGTTTAATAAGCCCATCATTATTTGTAAAATAAGTTCAAAGAACGAAGAAGTGTTATTTTATTTATTAAGTAAAAGTAAAAATGTTGGTAAAAATTAATTTGAACATTTATTACAAATGTGTATTGTGTGTTCTCCACAAATGGCCTTGTTGCAGTACCGGCATTTGTTCTTTGTCATCCTGCGTATCCTCGATGGGCAAAGAGAGCAAATTTTTCGTGTATTACTCTCTCCTTGAGACGAACTTTGTTGAACCTCTTCAATATTTATAATATCTTGTATACTTGATTTGATATCATGCCTCAAAGTTGTTGTATGATAACGCTCCTGCAACCAAGGTACAACCAGACCATTCGCTGCTGAAACTGCGAAATCCCTCGGGTTCATTGGTTTTTTCCGCAGTCTTAACATATTAAACATATATTACATACGAGTAAATTATGGATATGTTTAGAATGCCATAGAACAAGCATAGTGGCCATCTATTGGTTTTACGACTGGTAGATACCTACACATTATTGAGCACATTTGGTTCACAGTATCTACCGCTCCTTTTGTGCTGTTATAAAATTCAACGATTTCTGGCTTGTCCGTAGTAGAACTAATTTCTGCTGCCCATGAGAAGGAAGTTGATTATCAGAATGCTCAGAGACGCTGTCCGAGTCTAAATTGAATCTTCGGTTACCGGTTTTCCTGTACAACGTTGAAGTTTTCATCAGAGGATTCTGACATATCTTCCTCACTTTCGCCTGTTCCTACATGCTCTTCCAGTTCGGAACAGGACAATTCTGGGGCTGGATCACCACGCTTTCATTTTTGAATCATCTACCCTCATACCCATCTGTTTACAAAAATTAAGATGCCAAAACCCGTAAATATGCAAGAATACATACAAAAAATGTAATATATTATAAATACTGTTATTTGTTATTCATATTTATAAGATATTTAATTATTTCATGCATAAATAATTAATCAAATAACTGAAAAAGATAAATAAGACAAAAATTAATTAATACAAACCTCGAAAAAAATAAGTAGCTAAGTACTACACTTAGTACTTTGATTACGTTCGCGCAAAATCTCCACAACTACCGGACCGCACTACCACGAAGATCGCCTACGAGTAACTGACGTTACGTAACCAATAAGGAAGGTACTAAGAGAGAAAACACGCTGTTGCAAACTCGTCGATCGAACTAGCGAATGTGCATGGGTATGGTAGTCTGTAAGACGAATGTTTCGTTATCCAGGGTTAAAATCAGTAACTGCTACACCACTACCGCACTGTTGCCACCTGTCTTTGTATGCTCTGAGCGTAACCACTTTGACATTGAGTTTGAGAATGCCCCTAATATGCTAAAACATATGAAGGCGGCTCTATTGATATGAAAGTGTTTTCATACGCATGAATGAACAGCTGACGAACGGGGAATGTTTTATCACCGTTGTTCAATTTGATTTAGTCTCTGTCTCTCTTACACTCAGTGTATACCTAATTTGTTTCTCATTATTTCGTACAATATTTGTCCCTATGTTCTCTTTTACGCTTTGTTTTTTTTTTATTCTGTTTCCATTATGTTCTTCAAAGAGTTATTTAAAAAAAAGACATTTTTTGTCACCTCATGACCTCAATCCTATAGCCCCGAAGCCACTGCTTAGATATTCTTCTAGTTGGTTTTGATTAGTTTTCCCGCTGTAAAACCCATTTTGGTGATTAGTTTTCCCGCTGAAAACCCCATTTTAGTGGCATTTCGTCTGCGGCATGTTTTATGGTTTCCGTAGTGAATTTATTATTATGTAAAATTCTGTATTGGGTGGATCCCTTACCTATTGCCGGGACCCAGTACAATATGATCCAGCAAAGTATTACAGTAAAAGTCACAAAAATATCTAGGTTATGATTATACATAAAAAAGGCTGCTTACTACTTTTGTTTTACCAACAACAACTATATTATAAATTATTGAAATACTATCGTCTTTGTATATACAGTTCTATCGTTATTTGCAATAGCACCGTTTCCTGCTTGATTTTTCAATTGTTTACTAACAAACTCATCATTACTAAGGTTACGAGTTTAATGTTTTGACTTTTATTCATAAATTTAATTAAAGTTATGTGTATATAAAAGAATGTCCATAGGCAATAGACCCTCCTGTTCCTGTAATATGAAGTGTATTCCACATCAGTTTCCTGACACCTTTTTGGGTTTTAATATTCCAGTAAGGTTCTTTAATAGATGCAAATCATCACACTTCATATTGCATCGCTCATTCATTTGATTTGATATTGGAGACGTGATAGGGCCACCGCATACATCAAGAGAAATTCAATTACAACATTTTATCAAAATTCATCATGGTATTTGCAGGTATTTGTTGGATATATATGTATATTTTTTGATATTCAAATTGTATAACAAATAACAATAAGGAGGGCAAATGGAAAATGTAATTTTCGACAGCGGAAGCCAAAAGTTTGTTATTCATTATTAAAATACAAAACATCCTTCATGGACTTTAGTGAAAAAGAATCTGCTTTTTATTCCCTGTCCCACGAGTATATTTATGCTGACACAAATCTTGTAACATGATTTAAAATTGTTGTGATCCGCAGTCGAAAATCTGATTACTTTGCTGAGCTCTCTTAAGCTAAGCCACCCGTGTAAAGCAGATTTAACTAGCAGTGGTTTTAAATTTAACCGTAGGTATAGAAAATTGCCGTACTAAAAATTTAGTTCTAACCATTTTGCAGCATCACGAGGTTTCAAACGCTAAATATAAACACAGCTTCCTAGCGCTCTCAAGATGGTTGAACCGCTGACTAAATCGACCACGCGAACCGAATATTCAGAATGTTCAGAGGGCCAAAATTCAGTGATTGACTGTGCGGGAGACTCTCCAAATACGAGTAGATAAAGCATGCCCGATGACTGAACTATAAGCTCCGTATGTCCTTCCTTAAAAATGGCAATCACATATCATGAAAGAACTACTGATCATACGACCGCCGCGAAGCGTAGTCCTGAGCATTCAATTATAAGAATATAATATTATTTTTGTGACTCGAAGAGGTGCCCGGAGTTTTGCCCGCCAAGGGTGCCAACAACTGACTTAAAATGGCATAACGGCCTTATGTCGCTTTGAGACAGCGTCGTAAGGTCATATTTCCAAATAGCCTGCCTTAAGCAAAGCATACAACATTACCAGATTGAATCGAGTTCAGAGTACCTACGGCTGGAATTAGTGCAAGTGCATTCAGTTTAAGTAATGTACTTGACCTGTTACCTAGGTGCGACTGCAACTGACTTCACAACAGCCAAACAGAACCGAGCAGTGATGGCTAAGAAGCTATCAAAGCTCTCAATTCACATGCTATATCATCCAAACTAGTCGCGCAGTGTAAAGACGAAATCGCTGGTATAAGCGACCAATTTAATATCACTGTCCTCTCGGTTCCTGGCCAGAGTGTCCTAGAAAAGGACTGCTCTACCCTTGACAATTCTATCGCAGAGGCAGCCTCCGAACGGCGAATTTGAGAAGCTTCTCATGACAACATTTAGATTAGTAGTCCAACACACTAACTTCGGGGCCACTGCGTTCACGATTAATAGCAATTATTCCATTAAATTCCTTAGATCTTAAGAAAAGACAAAGCTCTGCGACAAGTCATCGATGAGCTAGAAGTTGGAGATTGAAAGTTAGTCGGAATGTTCATGTCTGGATGCTACCGAGTCTATTCGAGAATACTCCACATATGGAAGCAAAGCAATACCCCATCTCTGGTCTAAGATCTGCTTTATAATGGAGGAGAACCTGCTTGGGTATAAAGCACATTTTCGCTCTAAAAGAAAATAGTTTAATTAAACGGAACAGATTTTGAGAAATTTATTAAGTCAGTTTTAAGTTAACCCCGAGTTCACTTTTACGAAGAAGTTGAATGGTCTCTAGAGATTAATAGTCTGGTTGCCCATTTAAATCTGTACAACAGTTGAAGTGTTCTTTCGAGAAAACTGTTTAAATGGCGTTTTTTTGCATGTAGGTTGGCTATACCTACCACACATGCGTGTATAAGTTAACTCCCAAAAGATTGACCAAAGCAGAGGGCAAGCAACTTCCGCTTAACTTCAGTGCGCGTGCACATAAGATCATATTGAATGCTATTTCCCTGGGAACCTTCAGTCAGCAAACCTGCAAACGCGAACAACCAGTTCCCACCAACCTGGTCACAAAACACCTACGATTGCAATTCTAGATTCCTGGAAAGCACCGACTCAGCGTCTGCGTTTCACTTCAAATATTTTGTTTATCTTAGGATATAAATACATGTGAAAGATAGAATAAGTTTTGAGTTTGAATAAAGTATTACTAGTAAACGGTCATAGACCGGAAAAAATATTTTTTTAATCGAAACCACGCGAAAGAATCCATAATTGGCGCCCGAGCTAAATAAGTTTATCTAATTGATTGTCAGTGTACGTAATAGTAAAATAAAAAGTAGTGTCATACAACACGAAAAAATTACATTGAGCAATCGAGAAAAAGTGTTACGGTATACGGAAAGTGTAAGCTAAGAAATAGTGTCATAGAGCACGAAAAGGAAAGCGTCACAGTATACGAAAAAATAAAGAACAGTGAACAAGTAGTGTCATAGTGCATGAAAGAAATAGAAATAAATAAAAGAGATTCCTATTCGCGTGTGTAAAATTCAACTCCTCTGCAAAGAAATTGGGCCCCCAAGTAACCTGGACTAATAGGAGGAAAAGGAGACAGTGGAAGCTGCCAGCCGCTTTGTAGAATGATATCCATCATTTTAGTGTATGTAATTTCATAACTTCTAGTTTAAAAAGTAAAATAGTAGAATATTTAAGAGTTTCATAATTTCTAACTTAAAAAGTAAAATAGTAGAATATTTAAAAGTTTTATAATTTCTAACTCAAGAAGTGGAAAAGTAGAATACTTAAAAGTTTCATAATTTCTAACTCAAGAAGTGGAAAAGTAGAATATTTAAAAGTTTCATAATTTCTAACTCAAGAAGTGGGAAAGTAGAACATATAGAATCATATTAAAAGTATCTTAAACAGAAGACGAATTAAACATTGTTTTCTGAAATAAAAAATTGTAAGCAATTCTTAGACAACCAAAAACATTCTTAGAAAACAAGAGGTGATTTTATACTATAAGTAGAATAATAAGGTATCAAGGCCATCTCTTCTTCGTTTTAACACATATTATTAAATAAATCCCAAATTATGGCGAACCCCAATAACCTTATTCGTCCCCCCGTGCTTAATATCCCACAACCTGAAAATCCCCCACAACCGGAAAACCCTAACCAAAAAGGCCCACCACGACCAGTTATTCCGTCTGCTCAACTAATAAGTATGGTATCGGAAATTGTCAGCTCACTAATTAACCCAGATGCCGACGCTTCCGCTGCCCAAGATCAAATCATAAATCCCGAGTATAGAGATAACCTCACGGATTTAGATAAAATTCCGGACGTCGTTCGATGTCTCCGTGATTTTACCGGACAACCAGGAGAGTTTAGCTCTTGGAGGAAAAGCGTGGACCGCATTCTGCAGTTGTACGAACACCTTCAAGGAACGCCGAGGTATTACGGTATCCTCAGTGTTATTAGAAACAAGATAATAGGGAATGCCGACGCAGTGTTGGAGTCGTACAACACACCCTTGAACTGGAAAGCTATTTCCAGGTGTTTAATGCTGCACTACGCAGACCAGAGAGATCTTGGTACGCTAGAGTACCAAATGACATCTCTTATCCAGGGAAATGATTCAGTTCAGAACTTCTACCAATCGGTATACACACATCTGTCACTTATTTTGAATAAAATACAGTGCATGGATGTGGGGAATGAATCATTATCGGTACTCACCAGCACGTATAGAGACAAGGCGCTCGATACGTTTATTCGAGGCTTAAACGGCGATTTGCCAAAACTTTTAGGCATTCGCGAGCCAACAGACTTACCACAAGCTTTAAATCTATGTTTAAAGCTAGAAAATCAGAAATTTAGATCGAATTATGCAAACAATAGGAATTCTTTTACGCATAAATTCAATTCACCCCCAACACAACAGAATAAGAATATACACCGATTTGTTCCTCACAAGGAACCCTTCTTTCCACAAGTAGCCTATCTCCCACAGGTACCCAAGACAGATCTCGTATCCTCCACCAGTATATCCACGGCAGAACTCGTATCCTCAGCAAGTTTTTCCTCAATATAATTCTAAATCCCAACAACAACCGCAATTTGGCTACACGCATAATAACCCTTACCAAGCCCCTCACAGGCCAACCGCACCCAAACCGCAACCAGAGCCGGAGCCGATGGACACATCGACAATAAGAACGAGTGCGATCAACTACCAAAACAGACCACCACCATTTAAATATGCGGGAAAACGACCGCCGGGAGCTTCAATGCAAGCACCTATTCCAAACAAATACCAAAGGAATTTTCATATTAACACCATGAATCCCACACCGGTAAAGGAGGAAGCACCACATTACAATCCACAACCAACCGGATACATCTCACCGAACGATGTCTTTGCTTTTTACCAACAAATGGACGTCCCAGAAGCGGCGCATGACCCCGACCTCATGGATAATATGCGACACCAAGAGGAATCATTCCCTCAAGAAGACAACTCGTACCAAGAACTCCCGCAACAGGAATACAGCGACCTACATTTTTTAGGTTAACGGACTCTTCGTTGCCTTATTTCCAGGCTAAAACGAAGAATGGAACAATTTTAAATTTTTTAATAGACACAGGCTCGAGCAAAAACTACATCCAGCCTAGCCTTATAAAACACCCCCTCCCAAATGAACAAACCTTTTTTGCTAAATCAATCGCTGGCGATGTCGAAATAACCCAGCACACATTTCTAAATCATTTTGGCCAAACCAACATTAATCTAAAATTTTTTCTACTCCCAACCCTAAAATCTTTTCATGGCATCTTAGGCAATGATAGCCTTAAACAACTCTCTGCCATAATTTATACAAAAGACAGTTTTATGACCATTCTTGGCAAGGTCAAAATTTCAATCAAACAACTCAAATCCCAAACGGTAAATTCGCTAAAAATAAATAAATAATTCTTGAGGAGTATAACTACCAATTGCAATACAAACCAGGGAAAAGCAACGTTGTCGCGGATGCGCTTTCACGTCTACCAGAGAGTCTTGAGGTTAATACGCTAACAATGACCCAACACAGTGACGAAAGCTCGTCTCATAATCTAATTCCCTCTGTCGAAAGCCCAATTATCGTGTTTAAGAATCAAATTTTCCTCCTTATTGGCGACAACAAAAACTATACATTCAAAATCCCTTTTCCCACTTACCACAGACACACGTTCATCCAATCCAACTACAGCAAAGAAGACCTTATTGCGATACTCAGGAGATATCTGAATCGTAGCGTTATTAATGGTATCTACACCACTGAAACGATTATGGGAAAAATTCAAGACTTCTCACTTCGTAGCATACAAAACTCGTTTCACCCAATCTCAAGTGACGGATCTTGTAAATCAAGCAGAACAGGTGGAAGAAATCCTCAAAGAGCACAAGAGAGCACATAGAAGTAGTAATGAGAACAAAGTCCAACTCCTACAGAAATATTATTTTCCAAAAATGAAATAGCGTATTCATGATATTGTGAAACAATGCCGAATTTGCAAGGAACAGAAATACGAACGCCGCCCTAATAAACCCGAAATACAAGAGACCCCAATCCCTCAGTTTCCCGGACACATTGTCCATTTTGATATCTACACAACCAGTAAAAATTTAATACTTACAGCCATAGATAAATTTTCGAAATTCGCCCAAGTAAAAATTATAAAATCCAAAGCAATAGAAGACGTAAGAGAACCCCTTAGGCAACTAATTTTCGCCTTCGGTGTCCCGAAATTAGTAATTTTCGATAATGAAAAAATTCTGCGACTATACGCTTTATGCTACAGGACCAATTGAACATTGACATTTTCACTACTCCCCCATACAGCAGCACAGTTAATGGACAAGTGGAGAGATTCCACTCTACCCTTTCCGAAGTCATGCGTTGCTTAAAAGCAGAAAGACCAACTATGCCCTTCAGTGAACTTTTAGATTGCGCTGTATATGAATATAACTATTCTATACACACAGTCACTAAGAAAAGACCAATAGAAACATATTTCGGTAGAATTGTCAGCACAAACCCAGATCAGTACGAACAAGCAAGACAGGACAATATTCAAAATCTAAGACTTAAGCAGCGCAAAGATATCGAAAACCATAATAAATCAAGACATGAAATTAAAAACTATTCACCAGGAGAAACGGTATATATCAAAATAAACAAGAGATTAGGCACCAAACTGTCCCCAAGATTTAGGAAAGAAATTGTCAAAGAAGACAAATCAACAACAATTTTAACCCAGTCTGGAAAAATAATTCATAAGAATAATATAAGAAATTAATTTTACAGATGTTTTTTCACCATGGGTACCGGTGAAATCCAAATTCTGGACTACTCTAACTCTAAGATCATTCCCTTAAACATCGGAGTGGCCAAGATTCAAACCGGTACATTCAAAGTAATCCATGTTATAAATCTAGAAACGTATGAGGAAATTCTTGAAAACCTTAGGCAGCAAACCTTAAATCATGTGAACAAATCCGATCCTTACTTCACCATCCTCTCCGACTCTACATCCCAAATCCTAACACAGTTAAAAAATCTAAAACCAAGAAGAGAAGCCAGATCTCTTAATTTTCTAGGGAGCGCGTGGAAATGGCTCGCTGGGAGTCCTGATCACGACGACTTCAAAATAATTAAAGCTCAAATGCACAACGTATTGTCGAATAATAATCGACAAGTCATAATAAATAAAATGCATACAGATAAAATTAACGAATTAACGAACATTACAAATAATGTACTGAATCTAGTTAAGACAAACGATAATATAGGAAATAAGTTATTTTCAATTATATAATATAAATTAGACGTTATAAGAACAGAAATAACTAAAGTAGAATATGCCTTGCTCTGGGCAAAAGCAGAGATTATAAATTCATTTATACTATCAACTTCTGAAATTAAATTAATAAACGAAGTATTTGATAAAAACAATATGAAACATATAAATGTAGAAGAAATACTTGAATTTGCTACAATTAAAATTGCATCGAATCATTCGACTTTACTTTATATTATAAGCTTACCTATTACTGAATACATATCCTGTAATAATTTAATTATCAAGCCAATTAAATATGGCAGAAAAATTGTTAAAATTAAATATAATAATGTAATAGATTGTAGTAATGAAATATATGGAGTGGAACAAAAATGCAAAAATTACAACAACGTAATGATCTGTAACCAAAACCAAATTGTTAGATTAAACGAAGAGAATTGTATCAGGAATTTGTTAAAAAGTAAACAAACAAAGTGTGAAGAGGTAAACAATCAACACGTTCCAACCGTCGAAACCTGTATCCAGGGACTCTCCTTCTCAACCAGTTCAACAAAACCATCTTTATCGACAACGAGAGTGTGAATCTATCCGGAAGTTTTATCATCCTATATCACAATACATCATTAATGATCAATGGACAAAATTTCACTTCGAAGGAAATACCATCATCAAAGCCACTACCAGCAATCCTGCATTCAATTTCTTCAAGCAATACCTATGAGGAACTCCTCACCTTGGAAGCAGTTAAGGAATTACATATTAACAACACCCTACATATAAACCAGCTGAAAGAAGAAAACATGAGGCATTTAGTAACCAACTCCAGCTTCATAGCTCTAATGATCATAACACTTTTAGTTGTGATTATTAAAATCTTTCCACTACGGAAGAAGATTGTGATTCACACCGAACAAAGTAAAAAGGAAGAAGCTCTGGAAGGCCAAAACGAATCGGTACAGCAAAACGCAGAAAAAAACATCCCCATACTTTACATGGCATCGAGTGAGGACACTCGAATTTAAGAAGGGAGGAGTTAACACCCAAAAGATTGACCAAAGCAGAGGGCAAGCAACTTCCGCTTAACTTCAGTGCGCGTGCACATAAGATCATATTGAATGCTATTTCCCTGGGAACCTTCAGTCAGCAAACCTGCAAACGCGAACAACCAGTTCCCACCAACCTGGTCACAAAACACCTACGATTGCAATTCTAGATTCCTGGAAAGCACCGACTCAGCGTCTGCGTTTCACTTCAAATATTTTGTTTATCTTAGGATATAAATACATGTGAAAGATAGAATAAGTTTTGAGTTTGAATAAAGTATTACTAGTAAACGGTCATAGACCGGAAAAAATATTTTTCTAATCGAAACCACGCGAAAGAATCCATAATTTATATCTAGACTTCGGTCAAGGGAAAGGATTTGCCCGCAGCTTTGACAGGTTTGTCATTTGTGAACGAAGATATCAGGGTTTTGCCATCAACAAAGCTGTGCGTTTTTTTATGTGTCAGCAGAGACCTATAATAATATAACCATGTGGTAGGTGAAAATCTCCGTGATGATCATTTCTCTGTTCTAGTCGCGGTAATCTAGGAGTCATTATAATTCGAGTTCATTAGTTAGGATACCTTCGATAAACATTACATTATCGTGCATCAGATCAAACTGTGATATTGTTGGTGTTAAACAGGCGTCATACCATTTTCCTCTCCTCTAGAAAATGTTTTTACTATTTAATTTTTTTATTTACTTAATATTATATTCGCTCCTCTTTCGAGCTTATTGTCCAGCACTTGATGCTATAAAGATGATCTGAGATCGAGTAACGAGTTTTGAATCAATTCACTTTACCGAAATAGCAGTGGTTTCCTAGGGTATAATTCTGCGTCGGATCTGCAATTTGGTGCCGTTTGTTGAGTTTATATTTTATTTAATCTGAGGTTGATAAGCTCCTCAACCCTTATCAACAAAAACGTTTTATCCTACGTGGTGGAGAGATGTATGTTTGTTTGTTGAAAGCACATACTTGATATTTTCCATGTTGACTTGAAGCCCAATCAGTTTTGCCTGTTCTTCAAACGCCGTAAAATCGCCTACGCATGCTGGAAACAGCCTATTATGTCCATATCATCCGCGGACCCTGGGCGGATCTGTTAACAAGATTAAGGAACATGATAGCGCATTGCCTTGCTGAAATCTAGTGCAACTTTCAATAATTCGTCGAAGGCCTCCAAAATGCACATTACAACGTATGTTTGCCAGCGTCACGCGAGTTATGTTAAATCAACAGTCCACATGGGAAGAACGAGATTCAACAATAAACAACAGCATCCGCAACAGAGATGATAACGCAACAAAGATGCCACCCAATAAAAACAAACAACACTCCAAACAAGAGGATGATGAAATAATAGACACCAGCAATATTGATCACAATGCAACAAAGAAGCCACCCAACGAAAACAAACAATACTCCACACAAGAAGATAACAAAGTAATAAACATTAGCAACATTGATCAGTCAGATCTAGTCGAAATCCCAAAATGTAACAGAACGCGTCTGTTGTTCAAGTTAATAAAATCGCACATTGGTTCATATTTGTTTTTTACTGTTCAACTGCGTTTAATATTATAACATATTTCGCGACACAGACGCACCAGATTGCCCGGGATTCCGTATTGCTATTAGCATGTAGAGCTCCAGACGATTAATGCTATCATATATGGCTTAAGAGCTTATGAAAAGGTATACCTTGGATTTTTCTCAGTTTGCAATTCTGGTCTATTAGCGATCTGCAGCCGGGTCGAAAGCTTCACTGGTAAGTGCCGATTTATTTGTTCCTGGGCGGCTTTAATCTTTCACACAGTACTTTGGATATGACGTGCGTTGTGTTCAAAATATGTCCTTATGTCACGGCATAACTTTCGATGCTGATCATAAATATAATATACTGTAAGGGAGCTTCGACTACTGTTAAGGTGGTTAACACAAAAAAAACTATAAATAAGTCTTCCACTCACTATCTAGATTACTCCGGGACCTGGGAGGCTATATTAATTAATTAAAAACAATTCTGCTCCCAGATTTTTGTTAAGGCATTCAACTTTCTTGTTAAGTAGAATTTCCAGACCTCCAACAAATTGGTATACATTTAAAAAAAAACGACGACATTGCATTCTGTTATATTTATTTAGTAGCCATTTTGATATCTGCATTGCTACTGAAAAAGGTCAATTTGAATGCAAGCATTTAAGCAGATAGGCAATTAGTTTTGAATGAAAAAGCTACTTAAAAAACCTTCATTTAGTTTATCATAGATATTGATGTATATTATTTTATAATAACGTTATAAGATAATTTCCAAAGAAATATATTAAATTGCCATGAAAGATCAACATAACAATTATTAAAATTGAAAAATATTTATGTAGATGTATATATAATAAATGTAAAAAATAAATAAATAAAAGTATAAATTAATATAATAAAATAAATAAATAAAGTACATAATTATGTATAACAACACTAATTATATTTCACAAATAAATTAATAATAACAAAAAATCATACAAGAACTGAATAAATTGAATAAATAAGAGGTTAATGATGAACAGAATTAAATAAGTACAAGTATATCAAATTAACAAAACGCTGAAAGTAAGAGCGAAAGAGTAGTGAACTAACTAATATTTATAAAACTTTCCAGTTAAGTAGAATTTTCAGACTTCCGACAGTTTGGTAGTCATTTAAAAAAGCAACGAGATTGTAAAATGCAAAATAATTCTCCATTCTCCTTATGTTATTCACTTAAGTAGTTATGTCCTTACAATTCTGTTCACATAAAAGTGCTTCAGTGTAATTTCGAGTACATGAAACTCATTGAAAAGTTTCCTTGCAACCATTAAAAAGTTGCAGAAGTTATTATAGTCAAGAAAGATTCTAACTGGCAAGTATGCATTCCGATTATAATTCAGATACAAGCTTATATTAAATGGATATTAATTGCTCTTTGTGAGAAGGGAAGAAATAAAACATATATCTCATTCATAAAATTGTCTTTTAATATAAGCTGTCTTTTTATCATATTTCTAGACGTATCATTTGAACATTTTAATCATTAAACTCTATACCTGAAAGGCAGGTTTATAATATACTCGTTGGTACAAACACCCATGCATTTATTTTTGGCTCTGCGGCAATCAAAACCTGCGATATATTTGAAGGGGAGAATTATTTAGGCAAACAGAGTTCAAGTAGGTACTTTATGTCTTTGATATACGATACGTGTACTTGGTTAAAATATGGCACTCACTGCTTTATGTAAATATTCCTTCGTAGAATAAATAAGGCTTTCGTTTTATTATTGAATTTGTTTTTAAATATCTTCCTTTTTTTGGAATTTTATATACACACTTGATAACAGGTGTGTGTTTTTTTTAAACATTGTATACCGGCACCCCGAAGGATTTTTTCTGGGGTAGAGTGAATAGAAAATTTGGAATGTGTGCTGCCTAAAAGTATGATATTCATTTATCAAAAAGGACAATGTAAAATATGTAATATTTGGAATATTATAGTAGCCCAAGAAGAGTAAGAAAATAAACCTTTACCTTATCGGTACCCTGTAAGTCTTTTCGCATAGCTGCACTTCTTTTTCGCTCTTTGTTTTCTTCTTGCGCATGGATAAACGGCCAACGAATTAACATTTTCTCATGTTTCGAATGAAAAAATACATTTTGTATAAGAAAGAAAGATATTTGTTTATCACTAAGATAACGTTGTTGAATGTTAAATACATAGCTACGGGGAAAAGAAAATGAAACGCGAATAAACCTCGAATTTCTAATAAAATAAACACAATTGGAAAATTTGGTCAAAACGCCCCAAAAAGCGGGCGGACTTATTAAGATGGGCATTGTCTACATATTTTGCCTGTACTGTTATTTTCGTTTTTAAGCAATTTTGTAACCAAAAGAAATAAAAACAACTATTTCGTCAAAAAACTCTTCAAAATCACGGTGTGGTAAAAAACTTTATATCAGAGAATTTTTGAGCAGTATATTGTCTACATAGTTGTGACTACGTTTTTGAGAATTTAATCGAAAAAAGCATATTTAATGTCAAAAACGCCCCCAAATAGTGGGTTTTGGCAAAACAATTTGTATAGGCGAATTGTTCAAAAATACGTTGTCTATATAAATTCTGCGAAGAACACCGCATTCATTCCCATGATCTTCTTTGATTACACGTTTGATTCTCTTGAGAGTATTATTTTCCAAACTTCAGCATTCTAGCTCGAACTTTATTGCCTCAAAATTGGTGACGGTCGGACAGAGCTAGATCGACTTATTTTATTTATTTTATTTATTCGTTAAGTTAATGTTAAGGAGACGACTTTTCAAAGTTTTATGTGGTCGATGACTGGCTCAAAAACTATGGATAATTTATTTTAAAGGTATTTGGAAATTGTCCACGCATACAGCTATATCATAAATAAGAAATTCAATTAAGTATACCTTATATTAATTTTGACTCAGAGTTTGTATCTTACCTTAACATTGCCCGCAGACCCCTAAAAGTTATTATATTCGTGATCAGTATCGATAGTAATATTGATTTAGCCGCATTCGTCTGTTCGCCTGTCAGCAAAAATTAGACCTTTGAACTGTAGCTAGCAAGCTGACCATATACTCTTTAAGAAGAATAAAAGGTTCCAAGATTCGAGGAAGCCTTCACATCAAATAAAATAACTCGAAAAGAATGCCTCCAAAGCTGAAAGGAATGTTTTACACCGCATTTGTGCATCCAGCGCATATATATACGGCTCACAATGTTGAACAGCATACAAAACGTATGAGGGCAAATTAACAGCAGCTGAGATGAAGATGCTTCGCATGACAAAGGAGTAACAAAATTGGCCCCATCGGCGAAGTGATTCAAAATCGGGAGGCCTTCCGCTATTTTCTGAGGTCGAACCGGCGAACACCACAGGAGGACCAGTAGGGATGCAGTTAAGTGGGAGGGTTATGATTCCTTTAATCCTGATCATAGCCTCAGAAGATCCTACTTAAAAATTCCTAAAAACTTCGACAAACAGCAAAACATTTTCTATCTTAAACATGTGTGTGTAAACAGGGTCGGGTAATCGCATCAATAGATTTTTTTTTAAATAATAATATTTTTAGGGATGAAGGGATGGTACCTTCAATTTGACGCCGACTCCGAACCGCAACTATTAGAAGCTTTTCATGACAATCTATTCTCTTGTATGTTTGTCAAACTTTAGCCATAGGTAGGGTAGTGCAAAAAAAGTTTGGTGTTACTGGGTCTGATTCAAACCTCAAACCACTCGCTTAGTAGTCCAACGAACTAAATGCTGCGCCTACAAAATAGATAAATACTGAAGGTTCCTAGACTAGACTTAACACCATTTTGTCTCCACTATACCCTCCTCGCATTTGCAATATGACACCAGAGTCTATGAAAGTTGATATAGATATCTTTTCAAATTTATTGCCAGTCACAATGGCGAAAAGATGCTTACTAAAAAATCTAACTTTTTTTAAAGTTCTTGGTATAACACATAAAACCCATGTCAGTTCAACCACGACTTTAAATAAGCATTGGCCTCCTTACACCAGTTATGACTGAATGCCTTTTAACGTTTTTTTTTATAATTTGCGCGTAAAGGGATTTTTTTGGTACCCTTATCATGTATTGACTACACAGCGCGGGCGTTAGGGAAATTAGGATTAGAAGAAAAGGAGAGTTGCCGATGCACGTTGGTTTTGAATGTTTGTAGGCTATAATGTAAAGGAAAAACTGAGCGTGGAAGAGTATTCCACATTCGTGTTGTACGGCTGAGGAAAGACTCTTTGTACTTCACTGTACGTCCGAATACAGGCTTGAGGGTGAACTGATGAGCATTCCTTTCATGGCGGGTATTGCGGTTGAAATGTTCAAGGGGAGGAATGCAACTGGCTATTTCGTTAGAGCACTTACGGTGGAAATAGCGATAAAATAACGAAAGACAGGAGACATTGCGACGATGACTAAGTGAGTCAAACGATCTCGCGATGTCTCGGTCGCCAATGAGTTTTATCGCGCGTTTTTGGATCCTGTCAAGTAGCTCCAAATAAGTTATTGGTGCACCAGACCAGATATGAGCGTTGTACTCGAGTTTCGGGCGAATAAACGCCTTATAAATTGTAGCCAGATCAGAAGGGGTGAAATATTTCTTGCATCGCTTAAGGAAGCCTAGACATTTCGCAGCGTTCTTGGCGACATCGAATATGTGGTCATTCCAACGAAGGTTGTCATTGGCATACATACCGAGAATGGAAAGTCTTTCGGTTTCAGCGATGCAAGTGCCATTCATGGATAAAGGCAGTGTGTGTGGGTTTTGCTTTAATGACAGGAGACAGCATTGTGTTTTGGAAGCATTAAATTCCACTCTATTGGTTGTACCCCACTGAGTTATGCTGTTAAGATCGGAATTTAATGAGCTTAACATACGTTGCCGTTCCAGTTCCACACCCGAAGAAGTGGGGCGTGACCCAAGAAACGAGTATGAAAAGCTGAGGGTACTGTCATCAGCAAAAGAATGGATTGGATTAGAAGTAACAGACAGGAGATCATTTATAAAAATGAGAAAGAGAGTCGGAGACAGGACGGGGCCTTGGGGAACACCAGCATTTATTTGGTGAGTTGCAGACTTGAAACCGTCCAAGACAACTTGAATTGAACGGTCCGAAAGGTAATTTCTAATCCATTGAAGAAGGTTATCATCGATTCCAAATGCACGCATTTTCGACAAGAGAGCTTGATGCCAAACTCTGTCAAATGCCTTTGAAATAACAAGCGCAACGATCTTACTTTCACCACCTTGGTGAAGAGATTGGTTCCACTTTTCGGTTAGATATGTCATCAAATCACCGGTGGACCTATTGCCCCGAAAACCATACTGCCAGTCATTGAGAAGTTTTCGAGATTCAAGATATTTAATTAGCTGACGGTTGATCAGCGTTTCCATGACCTTAGAAAGAAGGGACGTAAGTGCAATTGGTCGGTAGGAGGAGGGAGAAGAAGACTTGCCTTTTTTTGCTACAGGTTGGACAAATGCTGTTTTCCATCTTCCGGAAAGAGCCCTGAAGAATAGGACAGATAGAAAAGCTTACGCAGTGGTTTTGCAAGCGTAGAACACCTCTTCAGAACGATGGGGGAAATACCATCTGGACCAGCGGATTTGTGTATGTCAAGATCTCGAAGTACTGTAGCCACTGTACGAGTGCAAAGGTGGATTGGTCCCATGGAGTATTCTACGCGCTCGAGTACAGGGGGGGACAAAGCACAATCTGGGAGCGTTGAGCTGACTGCAAATTGAGCAGAAAGCAGATTGGCCTTATCTGTAGAGCTGACAGCTGGAATGCCGTTGTAAATGAGTGTCGGGGTAGATGACGAGGCCGAATTATTGATGTTTTTGACAAACGACCAAAAGTTTTTACTACCCGTGGGACTTTGTAGTATTTTTTGCCTCAGCTTTTGGTCGTGGGAGAATTTTATACGATTAATGTGGGCATTACAGTCATTTCTGGCTCGTTTGAATTTTTTCCTGTTTTCCTCAGATGGGTTGGCCTGAAGACTGAAAGCTTACCTCTTTTAACCTGATAGCCTCTTTGCAGCTCGAGTCACACCACGCGTTTACCTTGGGTTTGATACTTTTTATCCGGTTAGGGATAAAGCATTTCATACCCAATAAAATCATGTTTGTTATCATATCAGCAGCAGCATCCACGTCGCTGTCGAGGAAGCACAGCGACCAGTTAAAACTCTTAAAGAAACCGTTTAGTTTTTCCCAATTGGCTTTCTCATATTGCCATACGGTTCTTTTAGGAGTTTGCTCTTTAAATATGTGGCCGGAGTAAGAGAAATTATCTGATATGACACAATGGTCTGACGAACCTAGAGGCGGTAATACGTTTATTTCGTATTTTTCAGGGTGAGAGGTGAGAAACAAGTCCAGTGTGTTGGCGGTTTGACTGCTTATGTCCGGTATTCGTGTTGGCTCATTTACAAGCTGAGTGAGATTGTTAACCTCAGCAAAAATCTCAACATACCTTCCTTCGGGTGTTGCCTGTCCAGAATGTCGAAGACAATGTGAATTATGTATATTGAAATCACCCGCAATGACGATTTCAGTACGAGGATGAAGGGTTACAATTCTTGTGATGGCGATTGGTCGATTGCAGGTGGTGAATAAAGGGGGAGCTTTTTCATTAGTTGATGACATAATTCCATTGACTGCTGCGAGACAGTACATGAAATCGCTTTTAGAGCTAAATGTTTAACTGGTTGAATTTATTATTCAATGGTTGAAAGATACAAAAATGCTGATTGCTTTGAGCAAACAAGTTTGTTGAAATCTCATTATGTACTTTATTACCGATTGATGTGAATACGTTTGGTCGATTGCAAGAGTGGTACATTGAAAAGATTTAAATGTTAGGTACTAATGAAATGTTACCATTTAATTTGAACTTTCAGTCGAAAGCTTAAACTGAAGCAGAACATATTGAAACTACGCATCACGATGTGGTCTTTTAAGAAAGTTCGAATATCTGCGCCCTAACCTAGTATGTATATTGTGGTTGTGTACGAGAACTCCAAATATTAAACATTATGTGTATACGCTCATTTCAAAGTCTCTTTATATATCACCGTCTTCAGGATTTCTACAAGGAACGATAATTTTCCAGCAGCTCAGGGTTCAGATGAGGGTTGTTACTACTTCGTGTGCAAGGGTAAAATGCTTCCAGGCTTGAACTTTTTTTATGTTCTTTACGAAAGGCGAATCAGTAATCAGTGTTCTGCCCCAAATCGATTTTAGGGATGTGCTCCGAACAATGTAGTATATATTTGGCATTAACATTTTTTATTTTTTTTATATATATATAAACTCCACCAAATATAGATGATATTGTAAACCACTTTTTTCCTTTCTGTTAAGTTTTTTTTGTTAATCAATTTAACATGAACAACAAATTTATGCGGAATTAAACTTGAGTTGTACGTGACAGATATCCCGTCTTTTTGGGCATCTGTACGACAGTGACCACTACGGACTCGTCTTAGCAATACGATTCCCGAATGAGCAAACGCTGCTAAACGACTCCGTGCGTTCATTCGATTGTCAATGAGCACACTGGTCGCGCTTCTTCAGATTATTAAGGCCGGATATACGTTCGAGTATGATTAATCCACCTAAAAATTGGAACATGGCAAACGATGACACCAAAAGTCAATTACCAACAAGGAAAGATGTTATAAAACGAACGATGGTTCCAATTATGATCAAACAGAAGTGCAGAAACCATACAATGGAGGCGCTATACTGACAGAAGAGAAAACTGGTCTAAAACTGAAACAGATAGATAAGAATTTAGAGAACTGACACCTGAAACAACTGATTCAAGAAAATAACCGAAAATCTGCAAGGCTGTACCTATAACAAAATTCGAAATATAAAAGCCTGTAGTCCGAGTTAGTCCCATAGAAAAATTAGTTTTAAATTTATGTATACCCAACAATTTGAATTTTTGGAATTTTTACATGAATTTGTTTTTCTACTTTTTCTTCATCTTCTTCTTCCTTTTCTTCTTCTTCTCCCTATTTTTTAACGACGAGGATATGATCTCGACTAACGGGATCAATTTACTGCATTCTTACTGGTCCACCTATAGAGTTCGTCGGTAAAACTTTAAACTCCAAAAAGTAAGTCATTGACAGTACTCACTGAGCCTGTCGCGCTCAATCTTCTTCGAGGCATTTTCTAGGACGTGAAGGCTTCCTCGGATCTTGGAACTTCTTATTCGACCACGCTTTGTTACTCCTGTCATGCGAAACATCTTCATCTCAGCTGCCGTTAATTTGAACTCATACTTTTTGTACACTTAGGGCCAACAACTGCGTTGTATTTTTCATTCATATAAATGTCTGAAACACGTCGGAGTGGGTCAGAGAACGGGCAGCACAGATTATCTGTCATTCTTTTTTTGAATAATGCGATATCCATTCCGTTACAAAACATCCACCCATACGTCAAGTACTCGTTGCAGGGATGTTGGATCCAAGGCTTTGATGGCTCCATCGTCAGCAAAGAATAACTAATGCACTTTATACTCCGTCACTTTTCCTTCAATCAAATAATCAAGAATTGTAATAAATTTCAAGGGACTTAAGACATTTCCCTGGTGTAAACCCACTTTGATTGGGAACGCTTCGGTGACTCTAGCGGTGCATATTATTTTTGTCTTTCATATTACATGTCCATGACCCGGTGTACGTTGGTTTCTGGAACTCTCGAAGTCACAGTGCCACTCAGAATAGATCTCCGTTACAGATGGAAATTTCTAGATAAATACTCATTTGAGCAGCTAGAGGAAATAAGTAACGCAAACTATAAGGGACTACTTGGATTCTGCACTGATTGGCATGCACATTTCCGGGAGAATCGCATAATATCATTAATTAATCTCTAGACTCACTTGGGTATTAAAATTGCTTACATGTGATTTGTCAAACAAGTCGCACTTTATAGCCCATCGCTTGCATCGGAAAAATTTGTTCACACTATTATAAATTTAAAACATCTGAATATAGGTACATATGTCAAATGAACACATTTGCTAAATTTGATTTGTTTCTAAACGAATCATCGAGTGCAATCTGAATTCCAATTAGATTTAATTTTCGTTTCGGAATTTCTTCAGAACGAATATCTCAATAGGGCTGTATAAATGTATACATGGTCGAATATCTGACATTTTTATTTTATTCAGAATAAGAAGTAGGTACTGTTCAAGATTGAGACTTTTTGATGCAAAAATATAGAACCCAAATATTTGTCTGAGATTTGTTTACAATAAAATAAACAAAAACACGTAATACATTAGCTGTGTTCGCGAAGTTCATGAAGTTCTCTTAGAAAACGAAAAATAACGAAGAACTACGCGACCAAGTTAAACAACAAAAAGTTAGCCCATTTCCATTTGTCAGAAATATATATTTAAGACAGGCAAAGTTAAACAAAAACAATTACAAGAGCCAACAACAACACCCCAAAGTTACTTTCAGGCATTTGACAGACTTCATAAATCAACTTAAAGAGATTTCTTAGGCTGAAATTCGCAGCTTGTATAAGTTCATTACTCTCTCATTGACAATTTCTTAGACGAAAAACTACGAAAGTTTTTACGCAAACAGGATTTCGACCAATTCAACAACGACAGTTTCAGCTCCTCCGTCATCCGTCCCTTAGTGAAAGAAAAGGGTTCGCTATCCACACCCTCAAAGCAAATGCTGACATATTTGCAATTAATATTGATTATAATATTACTTACTCAACTTAATTCACTTAATGGACAGACCTTCGACTCACGATCTGGAAGGAGTACCCACAACCAGGCCCTGCATAATTTTGAATAACACAATTTCGAAAAAATGATTTTTGCTCATACAGCATTTTTGGCAGATTATATTCCATTTTGTTTACTCGAAGTTTATTTTCGATTTTTGGAGGTTGACAGCTTGGGAAATCGTTTGTCGATGTTGCGTTTGCAATTTGCTGGGTTGTCGCATCACTTTTGCAACGCCAAACATGCCAAGAGGAAGAAACACAAGTAAAGGAATGAAACTAACACAATTTTGTTCATATTAATTTATTTACGAATTAAAAAGCAAAACTTATAAACCTAATGCTTAAATGCTTTTTGTTTGTTTCTGTTGGTGGTGCGTTGCACCGAAGCGCTGTTGTGACTTTTTTCGCTGGCCGTGTCGTCAATGTCATTCGGTAGACCTCGGCAACGACACAAGGATGATTCAAGTTGATTCTTCGAAATTCGCATGCGAATTGAGTGTAAATCTTTCGCAGAGTCTATTTTAATTTGCAGATATTGATTTTCAAGTGCACGCTGCTTCTGTTCATGCTTCTGCTGTTGCTGCTGCCGCTCATTTTCCCATTTTCTTTGATCGCGTTCAAATTCGAAACTTTCCTGCTGGCGTTGGCGTTCGATTTCCAAAATTTGTATTTCCATCTCGCGCTTCGCATCGGCATTAGTCGAAGTGGAGGTGGAGTTGCTCCCGGTTCGTTTCGATCCACGCAACAGAACATTCAAACGATTTCGCAACTTTGCTGGATTTGCTCTTTCCCTTGAAAATATTTTCATTTCGCCTTGTGATTTTGTTTGTATCTGTGATGTCATTTTGGCGGAGGTCGCCAATTCTGACGATGACTGTAGAGGATCAATTTCAACTGCCTTAATTGCAATCGAGTTATTACCGTACGGATTGCCGGCGTATGAAACTTGATAAATATTATTTTCTGCTAACGTTTCCATATCTCCGACAACCATGCCATTATTTTTGATATCTTTGATCACTTTGTGTGTGAGTAACGGAGATTTGGATAATTCATATTTTTCTTCTGGTACATCGTATTCTTCGTAGCCGTTGTCGTGATCGCTAACTTTATCATCGTCGCCAGCCAAAGGCTCCATGCCTTTAATGGACAAACTCAACAACGACGACAATTCCACCAGTGCTTCCGTCATTTGCCCGATTTCTTTGATTGGCGGACTGACTCCGGCTTGTATAGCATCTTTCATGGAAGCATCAATGCTTTTGCGAAGATTTTGCTTCAGCTTGTTGTATTTCTCACGCAAAGACGCCACTGTGCGTACCTACACAGGAAAAATAACAGCAACAAGAAAAAGAAAATAACAGAAAAATACTCACTGGACCTGACGTCGCAGCATTGACAGCGTCGGCTACACGCTGCCAAGCTTCTTCTTTGTCGCGATTGGTGGCACTATCGGTTTTTTTATTTTCAATAACCGACTTCTCCACTAGCGCGCATCGCACCAAAAGATTGATTTCCGCGCCAGTGTACGCAACTTTCTGCCGTTTTTTCATCTTCTCACCAGCACCACCTTTTGTTATTTTTCCGCCGGCTTCTGATTTATCTTTCTTCTCCATTTTTTTCTGCAATGAAGTAATAAAAACGAAACAGCCCAACAGGTGCACCAAATAATAAACATCACAAAAAATAAAAAAATCATATTTTTGCCAAAACAAAAGACAAAAAACACTACATTTTGGAATAATTATTCATTTTGTATACAGCTACCGCTTCGACGCACGTCTGGAAAATTAGGAACTGTAAGATTCGCTATCAAAGCTTCCTAGGATATTTTAATAAACAACTTGAAAGCTAGCGGCTTAGTAGTGAAGAAATACGACTTTCGAATCGCAATTTCAAATCAGTAAGTTAACCTCAACAGGCAGTTGATCTTTACCAACCATTTTGTTGCAACTTGCGATAGTGGAGAAAATGACTCTAAGAAAAAGAATGTTTGAAGTTTAATCTTGATAACAAAATTCACCCAATCTGGGTACCAATACCAAGCCACAGCGGCTTTGATGGAAATGAACAAACAGATGAGATAGGGAGAAAAGAATCTGCAACATCATTTATGATGCCAAAACTATTCTGTGGTGTGCCTTAAAGCTCTGCGAAAAGCTGCATCAATAAATGGATAGAACTAAAAGCGCTGCGGTATTGGAAGAAACTGAAGTTAGACGAGAAAAACACCTTTTAAAAACCACTTAAAACTAAGCAAGTACTTCAACTGTGCAAGGCATATATATACAGTCAGTGGATTATTGTCGCGGTGTTGTAGAGTCAAAAACACCTCCTTACCATTAGCTGAAGACAACAGCATTGAGTGAGTTACGAAGGCAAAGAAACAGTTGAGAATATCCTAAGTCACTGTAACTGCTTAGCAAGAACGTTTTTTGCTAGGAGTACGTTTTCTACCTTACCTCGAAACAGATGACTTTACTGTCATCCCGCCAAAATACTTAGCTGAATTATTGATAAATACGGCTTCGTGAGCGAATTTGAAATAAAAACAAGGTCACGTGGGTGCAGTGGCTCAGGGGTAAGTGCGTTGGACTACTAGTCGAGGGGTCTCAGGCACAAATCACGCGATGCGTTGCCGAGTAACGTTTTTTTTCCACTACCCCACCTCTTCCGAAAGTCTGACATCCAACAGAATTAATTGTCAGGAGAAGCTTCGTCAATCTTCCTTTCGAATTAAGCGTAAAATTGTACGTCGATTATACTTCGCGCAGGCAAATATGTAGTTGAAGTGAGGTGAGTGAGAAGCTAGGTTGTAGATCCTACATTTATTTTTTTCTTCACAACACCCTCCTCTCTGGTAATCAAATCTAATCTAAATCTCGGCAAACAATGCTTAAACCCGCACGCATTCAAGCGGTTCCAGAAATAGTACCTACTTGCCACATAATTATCTTCAAAGTTTTACTCTCCATGTTGCCAGAAGTAATAGAATAGGAAATAAATGCGGGGTTCATGATTTAATTAAAAAGTCAACTCCATATAAATGATCTGCTTTCGAAGCAGATGTAAAATTGGTGACTAACTAAGCTATGTTACTCAAATATGGACGGATACAATTCAACAATATGGCGAATAAAGAGCTGGAGATTGGTGTGTCCTCCGACGTATTTTCTATACAATGTTCCATATCAATGTTTTTTACAGCACTCTAATCTTTGGTCTCGAATGATGAACACTGTAAAAACAACCAATGTTTATCGTCAACCATTCGAAGAGATCATATTTCTTAACCAATAAATAGATCAAAACTGCAGATGCGGTACTCGAAGATTTCAATACAAATAAAACGCAAGTTACTACTTTAGTCTGCGACGATATGTAGTGCCATCGAAATCGAATAATTTTTGACTTTTGTTTGTAATTACTGTTACAGGTCCATTAAAATCAAAGTCAGACGACGTGCCGCCTTGATTTCAATGGATAAGAACCGTAACAACAAATAACTGCAACAAATATCAGTAAAAATCATGACCATTAGTTATTATCAAACAAATTGGTCGAATACAATCGTGCCCTCAGAAATAAAATGCTGTTTCTAATGAAATATTTTAATGTATCAATATGGACGTATTTAAATCAATCCTATTACTTATAACTTAAATCGTATCCTAGATCTTGTTTGACAAAGAGTTTGTTGTTAAAGTCGATGTACGTGCTGCTTTTATCTTTTACCATTCGATGCTTTGAAGTGCTATCATAACAGATTTTTCAGCTATACAATACCAAACACCTTGCTAATAATCCTTATGAAAAAGCTAATTTTGATGCAATACACATTTTTTTACAAAATGTATCTTGTAACAAAAAATACATTCACATTAAGTCAAATAAACCCGGGTTTAACAAGAGGATAACAAATCTAAAAAATAAAGAACAAGCCGTGGGGTGAGTTTGACGCTGGGTGTTATGACTACATGTCACACAATCAACTTCTCAGCATGATATGACTATGATATCAATAAAAATGATAAGAAAAGGCTACAGTCTACTCAGGCGAACTGCTCGATACCCTTTTCCTTTCCCCATTACGCAAAAACTTCGAGTGGCGAAAATGTTAGTAGTATGTATGGGCGAACTGATATGAAGGATATTCTCTACATATTTGGTTTCAACCCTATTCTTAGGATATTATAATTTTGCCTCATAGTTTGTAACATACTATATTGCGCGTAGAGCAATAAGACTTACTATATTCGTGATCCTATATACCGTTGTACCCCGGCACCCAGCACAGTCTTACTCGGTCCTGCCTGACTACTGCATTTATCATTGTGCGACAGCTTTGAACTAATAAAATACCCATTCCGATCCAAAACATCCGCCCATAAATCAAGTCCTCGTTGCAGGTACTCTTGATCTTCGCTTATGATGGCTCCATCGTTGGCAAATAATAATAACTAAACCAGATAATCAAGGACTGTAATAAAGGTGCATGCCCTAAAACTCCTGGACCACACAAATATAGCACCACCAGCATTTGTTTGGCCTCAGCAACGAGCTGATTTAAAATCGGAAGGCCTGTCGTTATTTTCTGAGGTTGAATCGGCGAACCCCACAGGCGGACCAGTAGGGATGCATTTAAGTGGGAGGGTTATTATCCCTTTAGTCCTGTTCATAGCCTTACCACCATTAAGGAAGAAGAAGAACAACAAAAAGACTAAATTACCTGCTTCGAAATTAGTTTATTTTCTTCTAGCTTTCCTATCGTAATCAATCAAGGAAGATCTCTCACACTCAAGAAGTTGATGATGAAAGGCAATTAAGATAACGGGAGCTTACTTGACAGACCTAAACTTGACAGTTTGTTAATTAAAGCCTGTCTATTCACTTTGTCATATGCAGCTTTGATATCCCCGAAACATGTGTACAATTTCTTCTTTTTTTAAATAAATTTCCTGGCTTTACTTGTAAGGGCATAAATAAGATCTACCGTCGAAAAGCCAGGACGAACACCCACCATACATTAAGTGAGCCGTTAATAAAAGATCGAAGAAAAAATCTTGAAAATTGCTAAAATCACCGTTTTGTTGGAAAAACAGGGAACACAAGCATTATTATACAACCTCATAAAGAAAACCATCATACCTCTCATTTCCATAGTACGGTTATTGTAAAATTCAACATGAATCTCTAGAGGGTCTATATCTAGAGTGTTTTTGTTTTTTGACTTGTGTAGCGTTGTCTCCAGACCAAACAACCAAATATGGATACGATTACCTAGCTTACGCTCAACGTTCGGCAGCGCGTTATCAAAAGTATTATGGTTCTCTTTAGCCTACAGAAGAGTTTCTAAATAAGCTGCCAGCCAATGTCTCAGTTTCGAAAGTGTTCTTCATACTTTGATTCTCCCCAACAAGTTCATGAACATTATTCCAGAAGAATCTAGAATATTATTTTTAGTTTCCCAGTTGGTCGACTTTTTAGGTAGTCTTATTGTAGTCTTATGGTAGTCCTTATTGAAATGAAGATACATTATTTCAAAAAACAAAAACTGATCGTTTGTTGATCTTAACAGTTGAAGATAGACGATGGACAATAACGCAGGTTTCTGCTTTCTTTACCGAAACATTTTTTCACCGGAACAAACGTACTATAGTTTTTGGATACGAAACGAGCTGTACGTTTTATGGCTCCTTCTATCTTTTGCCGATCTTTTTAACCGTACTTGATGTTTTTGGAAGAAGGGAACTATTGCCAATTTAAAAGATTGGAGAAAAATATGTCTGAATTCAGATACGATATAGGAAACAATTAGTTAAATAGAACGGATTGGCATAGGATTCAGACTTTATGTTAGAAGTAGTGACATCATTTTCTGTTACCACCTTGAATTTGTCGAACATTTAATCTGACACGACAGAGTTTTCACTCAATTTGCAATTTACAATAGGTACTATAGTGCCTGAGCCGAGGAAAAAAAATTGTTTAAAACATCAAGATCAAAATGGCACCTAAAACATTCTTAGATACTAGGTATCAGAAACACGCATTTTTCATTAATTGCTTTACAGCTTGGAATGTAGCTACGTTGCCAAAATCTTTAAAAATTGTCCAGTCTTCTATTTATACTGCTTTCAATTAAGATTTGATGTAGAAAAATCGGACACCTCTTGCAATAGCTTTATATGCGCCTCATCCCGTCACTGATTTCTTCTATGTAGTAATTAATCTTCGGAACTAGCAAAAACTCATCAAGTTGTCCTTTTCGTCGCTTCCAAAAATAAAGCCACCGTTCGCAATCACATATTTTTAAATAACTCATTAATTTAAAAGCACGTCCATACTTATCTGCGTATCATTATCCTTCGTCCACAATTGAGATATCTATTAAATAGCCTCTTTTGTCCTTTTCGTTCTCACACCTTTTAACCACAATTTTCAAATAAACATCGTAAACGGAGGTATTCGAATTCTTTTGATCACAATTAGATACAAATTTAATCCATTCCAGTAAATTATAATTAAAATCCCCTCTTTATGCAACCAGACCAGTTTGAACTGGCCAAAAGCGTCGACATTCAACAAATAATTCAATTTAACAATATGCTTCTATAGGAGATTATTTATGTAAGCCTTATTTATTTAAGGTCTTTAATTGTGACCCGCAGTTATAAAGCGGCTATACATCATTATTCAATTATTTAGAGTAGGGTCATTTGCTTATACGACCAAAGTAATTTCCCATCACGCAAATTGTGGTCTCGCCTTAAGACCACTATCAATACCATGCGATACTTTAAAGATCCTGGGGTACATTAAAAACCCACTTTAATACTCTGCGCACGTATATGAATGAAAGAATTTGTCAATTTGTGGGAACTACGTTGTAAAATATTTATCCTTAAATGATGTGCTGTAAGCTTTCCAATTTATGATTCTACAATCATAAAGGATAACCCACAGCCAAAATTTGATGACACAAAAAACACAAGCATTATGTATGTGGTGAGGTTTGTTACTATTGAAAAATAGCACTCTAACGTTCGAGGTCAACGAGTTCAGGCTCCATCAACATTACTTGCAACTATGCTTTCATTAGAAGGATGTGCAGTACACTGAAGTGTCCACAATAAAGTTTTATTCTATCATTCATCCTTTATCCTCTTTCGAATTGCAAATGGATTGCCCCCCCATGCTGAGTGAAGAGAGTGCAAAGGATTTCCAACGAACTATAGCCCATAATTAACGATAACCCCTCTATGTGTAGAGATAAGGTACATATGTATCTACGAGCAGAAAGACTCCGAGTATTTGTTTTTTCTTTATTCTAAATAACTTACACTGAATTTGTCGTTGGATGCATGGTGGTGACTGTGAGGCTTTCCCACTGTTAACATAATGAATAGATAATGTCCTTGGAAACAAATAACACAAACGTCGAAGGTTTACAGAGAAAAACAAAGTAATTGGATTAACTGCAATTACAATAGATGAGAACAAACAATTCACTTGCAGACCACCACTATTGCGTACTATGCTTGAATGAAAAACGCGGAGCAACACCTTCTGAACGTTCACGACACTGGCCTTAAACTGGCGGCTACTTTACAATTGATACACCATGATACTCGTATCGTGTAAGGAGTTTCAATTGCAGTGTTGAGCTTTTTCGGAGTGATGCTTTCACACCCGATACCTTTCTCCAGATTTGTCTTGGTTTTCGGAATTCATCGCCTTTAAATGAGCAATTGTAAGAAAGTTTTCGAATGGGGTGGTTTCATAGAAATAATTTCAAGAAAAATAAGTTGGAAAACTGGACAGAAGCTTTGAGTTTAGCTTTCGATATCGAAACCAGTGGTTCGATGTTGTACGATTAGGTTTGGACCTGATCGGTGTCAACTTGGAGATTGGCCCGCTCCATGAAATAAGACTACAATGAAAAATTACTTATTTTACTTACTTAACGGGCTCCCGACCTGTGGAAATGCCTGAAATACTGCAGCCTACCATCGCCTGCAATTCCAAGAACGCTGCTTCCAGTTGTCCGCACGAAGTGCTATAGCTCCCTTTATGTTAATCTTTAAAATGGAGGTTCTGACTTCCTTGTCATCTCGAACATGGGGCTGGAAGTCGAAGATCCTCTTCTCCGGAGCATTATTGTCCATTCACTCAATCTTACAGCTCATAGAGTTCACGATTATAATCTTCTCCTTCATTCGCACCTCTCGCTTTCTTTCGAAAGAACCCAAAATTAGCTCTCCTTTCCTGCTTATTGTCCAGCAATCGTCGCCGTAAAGCAGAACTGAGAGTATCAGTGTTTTATAGAGCTTTCACTTGGTCATCCGAGTTAGGAATTTTGAACGCATTTGTTTCGCCAAACCGAAGAAACAACGGTTTCCTACACTTGCTGACATTTGTGGATTTGATGTTTACTCCAAGGTAGGTGAACTCCCCAACAGTGACGTTGTGTCCACGTGGCCAATCAATTTTGCCTGTTCTTCAAGCGCTATATGAAAGTCTCTAACACTTCACCCTGAGATCGTCCGCATGTCCCAGAAGTTGCACGGATCTGTTGATGATAGTGCCCTTCGTATTGGCACCAGCCCTGCAACCTATCGGCTTCATGACCAAATTGAAGATGTCACATGATAAGTTTGGAATGCTTCGATAGAGTTGTTTCCATACTGCATTTTGGACCGCGTCACGTGACACAAGTGGATTAGCTTCGGTGGGATCCCGAAATGAGAATAGAGCTATGACAATGAATGCTATCAAAATGCAACTGTAAATTCGATGAAAAATCAGTCACACTGGTACGCGCCACTTAGTGTGTTGCCGTGATATGCCTCGATATTTCTTGCAAGAGATAGGATCGCCTTACTTGTAGATGGGGCCTATGGGGCTGATACTTCAGTCATCGGACATGCTTTCTTCCACTCATACTTGATTGATGATTTAGTGGATGCGCCTTACCAAAACATCGCCTCCGTATTTAAAAAGCTCCGCTGGTGGACTACCAGCAAGAATGGGATAAGCAGATCCCCATGTTCCTATTAGCGTATCAAAGGGCAGTTCATAACACTATAGATTAATACTCCATCCGCAATCCTTTTTGGTCGAACCGTCCGGTTACTTAAATTAGATCCGGCACCCTTTTTGTTTTTTAAATTTTTTTTTATATCTATGCCAACCTTTTCAATACTGGGTGGTGGAGCCATTTCTTCGTTGACTGGACGTGGGTGCTGTTCTTGCCCTATCACTCTCTCAACATGATGCCCATTTAACAGCTGCTGGAAATGCTGCTTTAACACATCTACTATTGCCTGTGCTTCGTTGACTAGGTTTTAGGTGGCTCAAAATTGTAGGTCCCTTCCACTTCGCACAAGCAAATGGTTGGAGAAGCTAGGTTTTCGGCCCTGTATGGGCCGTTAATTTTTTTTTTATAATTTGCGTGCGCTAAAGGAATTTCTTTTTTTCTGTAGTGACACAGTACCCCTATAGTGGAAACCACAGCGCAGACATTTTTTTGTTTTGTTGCTGTAAGTAGCTCCCAGCAAATGATTCATTGCCTGTTTTTGGGTGCTACTTACTGTATGAAAGAATAGAAGAATAGGAAAGAAGTTTGGTGCGATGGAATTTTTTCTTCACAGGTGGCGCCTAAATTGCTTTAGGGAGATCTGTTTTTGTTGTGTGTATTCAATTTATAAAAATCATGGCCGTGGTCGGGATTCGAACGCACGACCTGCCAATCACTTAGTGAATACACTACCATCGCACCATTGCACAGTGGGTACCTCCATAGGCCAAAATTAAAAAAATTAAATGTCATGAATCAGGAATTCAAAGTGTCAATACGGTTCTTCAAACTCCCGCTAAACCAAAACCAAAAAAAATGTTGACGCAATTTTTTATTTCATTCCTTTATAGCCATTCAAAGTTAACATCATATTAAAACATACAGCTCGCTTATCGGTGCAGTATTTTAATAGAGAGCTGTGATAGTGATAACTTGTGTTAAGAAAGTGTGAGCAATATTTAATTGTTATGGATATTAAACAAGAAGGTGAGTACTTTATAAAAACATAAATTTTATTGTTTAATAACTTAAAGCGTCAATGTAATAGGCCCCTGCGCGAAGCACTTTTTGTAACTTTATTTTTAGCTTAGTTTACAGTAAATTAAAGATTTAGTTGATTTGATTTCGAGTGCCCGCTACAAATGAAGTACTAAAATGAAGAATATTGTTCTACCTTTTCAAATAACAACGCGGTTTTTTCCCCTTTTTCCCCCTTTTCGAGTTATGAACCATATTTCGTTAATTTTTGGTTAAAAAAAAAACATGTTTTGACTTATCGTTTTATCTTTGGTAGGTGCTGGTTATCAATGCGTAATTGAACGCAATTTTTTATTTGATAAATGACTTCAAAGTCGAGGAAATAATGCAACATGGTCAACGCAAGCCGCCCAAATCCTGGAGAACATCAAATGCAGTTGGCCTTATCAAGGTGTTGAGAATATTGGATTTGATCCCCTCTATGACCGAATTTATTTCGTATGCAAGAAGTTAACAGAATTTTGGAAGAAAAATAAAGCCAGAAAAAATTTAATTATGAAAAATCATTCCTCTTGGCTTGACAAATCTGAGACTGTCTTTTTAAGTTGTTATCCTGACGAAAATAATCCAAGTATATCACAACAACGAGGTCGTCCTAGAAAAAGTTTTCAAGAATGTTCTGCGCGGACTAAACGAAGACGAGTGGCTGAAATCTCGAGATCCGACGAATCAATTGCCACAGCTTTGCGTGAAACGTCATGTAATTCGGATTTGGGAGAAGAAAATGCCATGAGTAGTGTAACGCCTTGTGAAGTACTGTCGCTTTTTGTGGAAGCAAAGCTTACAAAGAACCAGTACTTACTTATTCAGAGTTTTGTCAACACCAAGATTAAAAAAAATGCACTGCCTAGCTACAAAATTATAAAGATGGAAAAAGAAAACTGCTATCCAGAAGCCGACAAAATTAGTGTCACCGAGACTGGTGCCGAAGTAGACTTACAGGCTTTACTTAACCACACGGCAACAAGAATTCTTACTTCGCAGAAAGACGTTCTTGACACTCTCAGCAAGGACTCATATAAAAGCCTACAGTTAGAAGGAAAATGGGGATTTGATGGAAGTACAGGCCAAAGCGAATACAAACAAAGCTTTCATGATCCTAATGATAAAGACAACGATTTATTTGTTACATCTTACGTGCCATTGCAGCTTAAATTAAAAAATGACAATAATGAAGATGTTATTGTTTGGAAAAATCCTCGACCTGCCTCAACACGATACTGTCGTCCAATTAGATTTCAATTTAAAAAAGAAACTACTGCTATATCTGTTTTTGAAGAACAATATTATACTGCAAAAATAAGTGCCTTGCAGCCTTTTACTATAACTATCAATAATGATAAAGAATGGACAGTCACTACCAACTTACGTTTAACTATGGTTGATGGAAAAGTGTGCAACGCACTTAACGAAACAACATCTTCAAAATGTTACATATGCGGAGCGTCACCAAAGGAAATGAACAACATTGAATTATGCCTTCAAAAAGAGGTCAATGAGAACAGTTTATGTTTTGGTTTGTCCCCGCTTCATGCTTGGATTAGATTCTTCGAGTTTTTTCTTCATATTTCCTACAGACTCAATATTAAAAAATGGCAGGTTAGAGGTGATGACAAAACAGAATTCGAAAAAAAAAAGAAAATAGTCTAAGCTGAGTTCAGAGCAAAACTAGGATTGATTGTGGACAGACCGAAACCGGGAGGAAGTGGTTCCTCAAATGGTGGGAATACAGCCAGGAAATTTTTTTACGATTCCGAAATTTCAGCTCAAATAACTGGAATCAACGAAATATTGATTGACAGATGTGCAAGTATTTTACAGGCTTTAAATTCAGGTTATAATATCGATGCAGATAAGTTCAGAGTTTTCGCCTTAGATACAGCTGAACAGATAATTGAAATATATCCATGGTACTATTTACCTGCTTCAGTTCACAAAGTGTTGTTGCATGGTGCATCGGTGATTGAGCATCATGGGCTTATTTCTATAGGCGAGTTAAGTGAGGAAGCCGCAGAGTCCAGAAATAAGGACATCAAAAATTACCGACTGAATCACACAAGAAAAATGTCTAGGGTCGTTACTAATAAGGACCTTTTGAATAGACTTCTTTTAAGTTCCGACCCGCTTATTTCAAATTTAAGAAAATTGCCTACTAAAAAAAATCGTTTTTATCAAATATTTTTTTTTGTATGAATTTGTTTTCATTTTCTTTTTCATTTTGTAAGTTAAAACAAATACAAATAATAATAAAAGAGTTTAATAAAAAAAAAATATGTATTTTATTTTTGACCGCGTTTTGTATGGGCGGGTACCCACTGTGCATTGCCACCAATATTTTGTTTTTTTTTACGAAACCGATAAAGTAACGGTCATCGTAAAAGTAAGCTGACGGTTTAGTGTCATTCAAACTTTATTTCCTTCATTCTTAACAAGACCCTAATACTTGGAACCGATATTTATATAATTTTTGGAAAAACTTATTATGGGGTTATAATTTCACAGTCCAAATGAAATTTTACCCCAAATTATTAATGAAAGAAATAATTAAAAAATCACCCAAATCAGAAAACCAAACGTTTTTGTTTCTTACAATATAATTTTTCGGGACGTTTTTAATTTGTTTGGCCATTTTTAATTGGGGCCTAATGCCATGGAGCTGCCCATGGGCAGCCCATCCTAAGCAGCGGATAAAAAACAATTGTATAAACCTTTTGTGAGCGCAGTGGCTCAGAGGTTTGTGTGATGGACTACTAATCTTTAGGTCTCAGGTTCAATTCCCGCCGAGGCCAAGTAACACCTTAAAGTCTTTACCACTGCGCAACCTTTTGCGAACGTCTGACAAAAATCAAAGAGTGACAATTGTCATGAGAAGCTTCTCAAATTTGCTGTTCGATTTCGGGTTATAATAGTAGGTCCTTTCCACTTTGCACAAGCATATGGTTGGAGAAGCTAGGTTATAGGCCCTGTATGGACCGGTAATGCCTAATATTTTTACCTCCTCCTTGCGGGGTCAGTCACATTGACGTGTGCACCATCATGGAACGCAAATTCGATGGTGCCGGTGCGGAGGCTTACGGCGTAAAGAGTCATCAGGCTATTCTGATAAGGTTTTATACCAGGGGTATATGTGTTGTCACCACTCACGGATGAGTGTGAACTTATTTCCAATTCAAATGTTCCTTCAGATTTGAAGAATAACAAAAGAAATGTTAGTTCAGCCTATTGTATGGCTATGACTGAAAGTCAAAAATTAATATATATATAGTCAACTATTACTAGTATGACTATATATATTTTGTGGAGTTTCACCCAGATGTGGTGGTTTGGGATCATCAGTGGATTACCACAAACACATCAAATCCATACTTGATTACATCTGATAAGGGACAGGCCGTCTGATGAGCGTCAACTAAGAACTGATCAGGACTACACGTCCGCCCCCTTTCTCCTCTTTCTCCCCAATTACCCATATCCCCCCTCCATCAAATCCCTAAATCCTACTTCCCCAATAAACCTCTAATCTAAGGTGGCAAGCGCCGAGAGATGCATGGCTAAGAGGGTGCTTAGTCGTTAGCTTGCAAACTTCGGATACCAGGCGACCTCCGATTTTAAGATAGCCTTCCTGTGGTTAGACGGGTAGACCACGGGCGACACCATATTCCGAATACTCGTGGGTTTCAAAATAAACCAATTAACAAAAACATAGGGGCGGGCTACAGTCCGCTTGGGCGAACTGTTGGATACCCTATTCTTATTCCTATATCTCATAAGTGGGCGTGACAAAAATTTAAAGGATTTTATCGAAAAAACTAAGCTTTTGTAAATAAAAACGCTCCCTAGCTCAAACTTTGGTTTTTCAATAAAATTGTTTTATTTAATTGTGGGCGTGTCAGTAGGCGGATTTAAAAAAAATTTAAGTATGAGCATAAAGGGCACCTAGAGAGTATATACTATAAATTTCAGCTCCCTAGCTCAAACTTTGGACTTTCAAAAATAAAAATAAAAAAATTGTGGGCGTGTCAGTAGGCGGATTTTGAAAATATTTACACATGAGCATAAAGGGCCCCTAGAGAGTATATATTAAAAATTTCAGCTCCCTAGCTCAAATTTTGGTTTTTCAAAAAAAATATTTTATTTAATTGTGGGCGTGTCAGTGGGCGGATTTTGAAAATTTTATGTCCCAATCAGTTTTATGGGCCATAGATCATATATAAAAAATTTCAGCTCTCTAGCTCAAAATTCGATTTTTTCCAAAATTTTGTTTTTTGAGTTTGTGGGCGTGTCTGTGGGCGGATTTCAAAAATTCTTAAACTTGATTATTTCGGGACCCTAGAGAGTATATGGTTAAAATTTCAGCTCTCTAGGTCCAGTTTAAAGGCCTAATTTTTGCCGACGGACGGACGGACGGACGGACATGGCTAGATCGACATTACTATCGATGCTGATCATAAATATAGTAACTTTTAGGGGTCTACGGGCAATATTAAGGTATGTTACAAACTATGCGTCAAAATTAATATACCCCTAGAATAGGGTATAAAAAAAAAAAAACATAGGGGCGGGCTACAGTCCGCTTGGGCGAACTGTTGGATACCCTATTCTTATTCCTATATCTCATAAGTGGGCGTGACAAAAATTTAAAGGATTTTATCGAAAAAACTAAGCTTTTGTAAATAAAAACGCTCCCTAGCTCAAACTTTGGTTTTTCAATAAAATTGTTTTATTTAATTGTGGGCGTGTCAGTAGGCGGATTTAAAAAAAATTTAAGTATGAGCATAAAGGGCACCTAGAGAGTATATACTATAAATTTCAGCTCCCTAGCTCAAACTTTGGACTTTCAAAAATAAAAAAAAAATAATTGTGGGCGTGTCAGTAGGCGGATTTTGAAAATATTTACACATGAGCATAAAGGGCCCCTAGAGAGTATATATTAAAATTTTCAGCTCCCTAGCTCAAATTTTGGTTTTTCAAAAAAAATATTTTATTTAATTGTGGGCGTGTCAGTGGGCGGATTTTGAAAATTTTATGTCCCAAGCAGTTTTATGGGCCAAAGATCATATATAAAAAATTTCAGCTCTCTAGCTCAAAATTCGATTTTTTCCAAAATTTTGTTTTTTTGAGTTTGTGGGCGTGTCTGTGGGCGGATTTCAAAAATTCTTAAACTTGATTATTTCGGGACCCTAGAGAGTATATGGTTAAAATTTCAGCTCTCTAGGTCCAGTTTAAAGGCCTAATTTTTGCCGACGGACGGACGGACGGACGGACGGACATGGCTAGATCGACATTACTATCGATGCTGATCATAAATATAGTAACTTTTAGGGGTCTACGGGCAATATTAAGGTATGTTACAAACTATGCGTCAAAATTAATATACCCCTAGAATAGGGTATAAACAATAGAGAATGATGCCTCTAAAATTGCATTATCAAACAGGGATGTTTTACACCCTGTCGATGACGACACGACATCTGTCAAAGGGATAGAGTCGGTAATCATCGACTCTGAAATGGGGGAACCTGAAGAGAACTTGTCTCAACTCAGTGACTCTATTTCAGAATCCAGCACCATATGCAACAGCATATTATCGGATGAAAGACATCCCGATATAGAGGACGTACCTAAGACAGTCGGCAATGTGGCACGGACTGAGTCTGAGTACGTTAGGTTCACACCATCTGAACAGCGCAGATTTAAGCGCGCGCAGAAGAAGCGGAGCACCATTGAGCAGGCCCGTCTCTATGTGATCCAAACGATGGAAAACAAGGGTCCCGAGGTGAAGCGAATGCGATCCGAGGATAATACCCCGCCTCAATCCGAAGCGAAGCGAGGTCGCACTGGGAAGACAACCGTCGACAAAGTCTCGTATAGCAATATAACGAGCTATGTTAGACTGGGTGTTGTACCGGTGGACATCGATCGTAATTCTCTCTCCAACGAACAAATGGGTTTGTTACAGGAGAGGATTATGGATATCACGATCGAACAGCGTGACGAGGAGGTCAAACCAACCTTCCGCGGTACTACGTTCAAAGCCGGATGGCTCATGATCGTATGTGCGGACGCCACCACTGCAGAGTGGATGAAGACAACCTTCGCCAAGCTAAAAGAGAAATGCGGGTTAGAGGTGATGTTTGTGGGAGAGGAAAATTTTCCAAAACCACATGGCATCAGAGGGTTCTTCCCGCAGAGTACCGGCGTAGCTAGCGAAAGGATCCTAGCCTTATTAGATGGCCAAAACAAAGAGCTCAACACGAGAACGTGGAGAGTTCTGCAAATATCGGATGAGCGAGACATTGCACATATGCTCTTTGCTATTAATGACAGCACCATGAGGAGACTCGTGGAGCTGAAGGGTATGGTCTCTTTACGGTTCGGACAGACTAAACTTATCCTAAAAAGTGCTGACAAGACGGCTAAACAGGGCCCTAAAGACCAGAAACAGCACGTTTTGGGTTGTAAAAATATCACAGCTCACGGCAGCACCGCAACTGACCCAGCTGATGGGGCCAGCACCAGCGCTGCCGCTAAAGCTGCAACTTCAAGCACGGCAACACCTGTGCCACAAAAAGAAGCTACAAGCGCGAAGTCAAGCGCAGCCGAAAAGGCCGATAGTGCCCACAGCACTGCCAGAGAAAGCCAAAAACGATTCAGGCCTAAGTTAGGCATGGATCGTAAGAAAGCACTGGCACAAGAAGGACATAAAAACAAAAGTCCTAGAGGCAGACAAAGTGGTCTTCCTCAACAGGGTATCGTACGTAGGAGAGTTGACAACAAACCCAATAGAGTACGAAACCCTGAATACAGACGCAAATGATGACCACCCGTCTCAGCGTTTTGCAGGCCAACCTGCACAGGGCTATGGGTGCCTCTGACACCTTTAGCCAGCGATGAGCCGAAGGGAACATTGCTATTGGACTAATCCAGGAACCATGGGCAACCAATGGTAAGATATCCGGATTAAATTGTAAACACAGAGAGCTAATTTTCGCCAAAGGTCCTTTCAGACCAAGGGCGGCTATCACTATTAAGAAAGATATAAAATTTTCTCTCATTCCAGGTTTCACAACTAGGGACCTGGTGGCGGTCCTAATAGAGCGCCACAAAGGCCGAGAGCTGCATAAATTTGTATGCGCATCGGCGTACTTTCCTGGAGACACGGATGTAGTGCCTCCCTTACCAGTACAGGAACTTGTCCGGTACTGTGAGGACCAGAAAGTACATATCCTAATTGGCTGCGACGCAAACGCACATAATACCATCTGGGGCAGCCGAGATACAAATAACAGAGGTGAGTCGTTATTAGAATATTTATATAGCAATAACCTTGTCTTTCTAAACAAGGGAAATATTTAGTCCTACGTTTAGAAATTCCATAAGAGAAGAAGTTTTAGACCTTACTATCTCATCTCCTTTTATGAAGGATATTATAGAGGGCTGGCATGTGTCTGGCGAGGCATCTCTATCGGATCATATGCACATCCGATTCGATATAATATGCAATGCCGAACACGCGTCAGTCCGTTATGACAACAGACTGACTAATTGGAGAACTTACCGCGGAAATCTTGCGGTCAGATCTGACATGCTGCCAGCAGCACCATCAACAACAAATGATGCAGATGCTGCGCAATGTCAAATAAATGATATTATTCTTACCTCATTCGAAAATAGTTGCAAGGTTAAAAGAACCGTGGTTAAAAGGTGCGTACCATGGTGGAACGATAACCTTGAGTCTATTCGAAAGAGAGTGAGAAAGCTTTTTAACAAAGCAAAACGCACCGGCACATGGGAACAATATAAATCCATGCTGACCATATACAACCTAGAGTTGCGCAGATCCAAAAGAGCCTCATGGCGTGCAAACTGCGAGAAGATCGAAAAACTTCCTGAGGTGGCACGCCTCCAAAGGGCTCTGTCAAAGGATCAAGAAAAAAGCATGGGATTGTTAATCAAATCAGAAGGTTCAATCACACGCGACCAGGAAGAAACGCTGAAAACTTTGCTTCAGGCTCACTTCCCAGGGCCTCACACGATGGTCATTACAGACGTCCATATAGCGGAGGTCTCAATCCCAAGAAACCTCAGCAGAATTAATAGTTTATCCGGAAAACTTTTTACTCCGGATAAGGTTAAATGGACAATTAACTCATTTAAACCATTCAAGGCATCAGGAACAGACGGTATTTTTCCAGCCCTCATTCAAAATGGAATAGAATTTTTATTACCATCCATGATTGCCTTATTTAGGTTCAGCTTCAACTGGGGGTATATACCAGTTACCTGGAGGGAGGTAAACGTAGTATTTATACCTAAACCTGGAAACAAGCCGAGTGAATTACCTAAATCATATCGTCCGATAAGCTTGACATCGTTTTTTCTGAAAACAATGAAAAGGATTATTGACATCCACATTAGAGAATGCATATCAAAAAGCATGCCTCTGCACCCTCACCAATATGCGTACCAAAAGGGCAAATTCACGGAAGGCGCTCTGTTAAGGCTAACTACAGAGATAAAAAACGCCTACCGTTGCAAAGAGATCGCACTTTGTGCCTTTCTGGACATAGAGGGTGCTTTTGGCAACACTGGATATGAATCCATATCAAATGCTTTGTATCATAGAAACATAGACAAACCAACTATGAAATGGATCAAAGCGATGCTGGAAAGTCGCAAAATAACTGCCTCGTCAGGAATGACCTCAGTATCAGTAATAGCCGTAAGGGGTTGCCCACAAGGGAGAGTACTTTCACCCCTTTTGTGGTCATTGGTCATCGATGACCTGCTACACAAGATGAGCAATTTGGGCTACACTACAATTGGGTACGCCGATGATATTGTCATCATAGTCAGGGGCAAAGACTCAATTGGAGTCACTTCAAAAATAAAAAATGCTCTAAAGACAGCCATAGACTGGTGCATCAAGGAAAATCTTTCTAAAAATCCCAGTAAAGCCGTCATCGTTCCTTTTACTAAAATGAGGAAATTAGACCTAGGCCTAATCACAATAAACGACACGGTCGTAGAGTATTCTGACGAAGTCAAGTATCTTGGAGTAATCCTGGATAAGAGACTTAACTGGACCTCTCACATAAACAACAAAATCACTAAAGCTAATAGAGCTTTATGGGCCTGTCGTCGCACATATGGCAGAACCTAGGGAATCTCTCCAAAGATCGTCCACTGGATCTACACAGTGATGATAAGACCCATTATAACATACGCCTCCATAGTATGGTGGACAAAATCCACACAAAAGGTCGCAATAGAGAAGCTCAAAAAGGTACAACGGCTTGCGTGCCTTGGTATCTCCGGAGCCATGCGAACCTGTCCAACAGCTGCCATAGAGGCAATAACAGGAATTACACCTCTCCACATATACATCCAAAAAGTGGCGATCCGCAGTGCAATAAGTCTAATACAGTTAAACGAGATAAGTCTTAAGGATCATCCGGAACTAAAGACCCTTCTCGATGAACTGCCAGAACTTAACATGAACTGCGCGGTCACAGACCGCATTCAAAAAACACTATGCTTCAACAAACGGTTCTCCACGGAAATACCCAAGAGAGAAGCATGGGTTAGTAATAACCCACCAAACAGTCACAACGACATAAAGTGGTATACGGATGGTTCTAAAATGGAAACGGGGGTAGAAGCGGGAATAAACGGACCACACAAACAATTTACGATACCCATGGGAAAAAGTCCCAGCGTATTTCAAGCAGAGCTCCACGCCATTCAAGAATGCGCCAGCCACATTATTTTATCTGGCATAAAAGGTGCAACCATCCATATTTTCACGGATAGTCAAGCAGCTATAAACGCCCTTAGCTCGTATACCATTGACTCCAAATCAGTCATGTACTGCTTCAATACCCTACAAACACTCGGAATAAGAAACAAGACCAAATTATGGTGGGTTCCGGGTCATGTCGGGGTAGAAGGTAACGAAAAGGCCGACGAACGGGCCAGAAAAGGTTCAGAAACACCTTTCATAGGTCCCGAACCTTTCTGCTGCAATCCTAGATCAGCAGCAACGGCAGCAATTAAAAGCTGGGAACATAGAAAATGTATCTATCTTTGGGAAAGCATCCCAGGTCTAAGACAGGCCAAACGAGCCATTCGGCCCTTCAATCAAAATGCCAGCAAATGTCTAAACCTAAGCAGGCATGATATCAAAAACCTAGTAGGTTACCTTACTGGTCACCATGGTTTTAGATATCATCTACACAAAATGAGAATATCAGACTCTCCTGAGTGCCGACTCTGTCTTAAAGAGGACGAGTCAGCTGAACACATTTTATGTGAATGTCCAGCCCTTAATGGAATTAGAAAGAAGATCTTTTTCAGGGAGAAAATTAGCCCCGAGGACATAAAGAATTCTTCTACTGGTAAAATTGTCCGCTTTACACGGAAAGTGGAAATTCAACTAGTTTAAACTTTTCTGGCCCATACGGTACAAAAGATCTTTTAGGTCGATGTATCCCCCCACCCCTTATAAATCGCCTTGGCGAGCCAGAATTTAAAAAAAAATATTTTTACCTTATGAACCTTTCGAACCGGGGGATGGAATTGCTAATCTACAGACTGCGTTAGCATACCTGAAAAAGATACAAGCAGTCTTAATCGATTAAACAGGGAAAATATTGGTGGCTCGACACATAAGTTAAGTTTGTAATATTTTTGCCAACTGTTGATAGCGTGACAAGAGAAGCATTAAACTCATCATGGTTTAATCGAAAATCACATGTAATGGCCCTAAAATAGTTTATTATATTACTATATTTTTTTTTGTTTTTTAAAGACTGTCTAATCATATTTTTCCTGCACAGTTTTTTTTTATATTTAGATATACATACATAAACATTGGTAAGATATTGATAAACAATTCGTAAAATAGCTTACTTAATTAACTAGAGCCCATTGCAGTCTTATGTTTCTACCAATATCCTCTCCTGCCCGAACTATAAAAAGCTTACACAAAAATATTTATTTAAAGGTAATTTACGTTTCAATCCAAATGACATATTTAACAGCTTTAAAAGCAAAAAGAGGAAATACTCAAATTGAACAAAAAGTTTCATCATCAAGATGGTTTACATATCACTCACCGCTCTTAGACTGAAAGCTTCAACCACATAAACAATTTAATTCTAAAAAAAAAAAATAGTTGGAATTTAATGTATTTGAACTTTCATGCTGCGTATTAAATGAACACCAAGCCAAGCAAGCGGCAGTGTGAGAACTTACCCCGGAAGGGTAATTGATATAAAAATATGGTAAACATGTTTTTTCTTAGTACCTTAAGCCATTTTCATGCTTATTTTATTTTGCTCGGGATTTTCGCATCACTTTGTGTGTAAACAAAATAAAGGGGTAAAGCTTCTGCTTAATGCCTTTAGATACAGTCCCTGTGTATTTGAGCTTTGATAATACTCTTTTTTTTGGGGGCGTATTCATAAAATAATTCACAATGAGAGAGAGTTCCCCCAAACTCTTCGGAGTTTTTACCCGGGTAGGATACACAGTTTGTGATGTCATTGAACAATAAATTTGCCCAGCAAACGGGTGAATTACTAATTAATTCATGGGAAACTAGATACTTGTAGTTTACCTCGACTACATGAAAACTGTCCGCAATGGATGACATAAATTACAAGCAATACTACAAGTTATGCGTACATACGAACGCATTAAGCAGAAAAAAAAGATACAAATAAGAAGGATGCTGCGTAGGTCGGTTGGTAAACACTTCTCACATTGTCAAATGTATGTTAGTTTAAATGTAGGTAATTAATAAAAGAGAATGTTATTAAGTTGGGGTTTTTCTTAATCAAAATTTGGTAATAGCTTAGCCATGGTAAAGTAGGTACTCGACTTTGTTATTCTGCTTTTGTCGTCAATTAGAGTGCTGTAACAACATACATGCATAGATACCTTCAATGGTTTGCATAACTACGGATAAACATAATACGCATTGGCGGGGTTCCCACGATATTTATAACTCTATTACCATTATGACATTTTCTATTTCGGAAAACACGTGCCTTTAGGCCACAGCATGCCTGTCGTATTTTTTGATCAACAAAATTTTAAATTGTTGAAGGATTATCCGTATGTTTTATATAACTGCGAAAGAAAAATTCTCTCAAGTCCCCAGCGAATGCACATTCATATATCTATTAATAAAATTGTTCCGAGCTCTTCGACGCAGTTGAATATTACGTGAGTAATTCTTTTGACAGGTTACTTATATCTAAGTTATATGAAGAAGATTTACTTCCAATACAGTCTAAAATTGCCCGCCATTCTGGCAGCACACCTGCCTGAAATGTCAACATGTCTTTCTAAGATCATTTCCAAATATTTCGACAGAAGCGGTATGTGAAATATATCAGCTAAATTATGAAAGCGCCCAGAAAACCAATACTCGGGAATGTCCACTGTCGCTTATGTCGTGTGTTTAGTTTGCTCCATCCTGTTGGAATCATATTTTCACCAAAATATAAGGTAGGTATATTGCGGCAGCAAAATGTAGCGCCCACAAATATGGGCTAAACATCATTCCTCTGAAACGGCGCCCCAAACAGTGCGATGAACTTTGAGAACATTTAAAAATAATAATACGGTGATTTTATTCATCAGTAGTTTCATAAATTAAAAAAGAATAGGTATGTACATAATGGCTCTTTGTGCCTCAGAAGCGATATTTAAGCTTATTCACGCATCCATGGAAAAAGCTCGTCGTTGATAATTGCTTTCAATGAAAAATCATCGCTTTAACACGATTATTCCAAAATTCGTGAAAAGCATTTTGTTTTCTTTATTTTCGGGGTGTGAGATTTTTTAAACTGTAGCACTCAGACTGAATACCCATTTTACTGCCAGAAAGAAACACCACTTGTATCGATTTTTTTCTGAGAAAGACGCGAGCACCTACTTTAATGATGAAAAGCTTATATTTTCAGCATTTACCACAACAATACCAAATACATGCCATCTGATACGCGCAAAACCAGAACAATCACTGGGGATGTGTTCCGGAGCATCTTCGCCCTGCCCACAGGCTTTGCAGTTGGGTGGTATCGCTAGTAGTCACCGGTAAGTAATTTATCTGCAGTCTTTTCTGCTCAGAGACAACAAAAATGCAGCAGATTTTGTACATACCTGGGGAAGTATTAGTTTAGTTTGTCTGCACTCTGGAGAGCTATGCCATCTATGGTTGTGTTTGATACAAGCCCTGACTGAAGACTGAAGACACAGGCAGAATCTCATCAAAGATCTCTCATCCCGAGATTGACCCGAGACAAGACTTAGTGAGTTCAGCCTTCGGATCGAGTTCAACGAGTTAAGAGAGCTCCAATCTACATTTGCTTCGTAGCTGGAAGCTGCAACCTTGGCCACAAAGTTGTCCAGGACTATTCGCTGACAGAAGGTTCGACACAGCTAGACAAGCCCTGGGTCTTTCGGACCGCTCGTCACAGAGTATAGTTCTGTCACAAACGTTTCCAAGGCCATATATCCTTGTTTTATATGCCCATAGCTCCTGTATTGATGTTATGTGGGGTTTTGTGTCGAACAAGAAAAGCTTATTACTATGAGAGCAGAAGCAGCCTTGGAATGTTGTAAGTTTATCTAAGTATAATCATGAAAATATACTGGGGCTGATCCCACTCCCACTTACCTGGAAATAAGGCGGAATAGTATCCGGTGGAAATAAAGACGCATGCCATGACTTGACTTGATAACCTCGGTCGAACATTTGTCTAAACCAGGGGTATAAAACTCAAACTCTTTAAGTGACCTTTTTTTATGTCAAGCAGGACAGCGGCCCATATTGAAAATTAAATTCCAATGTTAAGCAGGACAGCGGCCCATATTGAAAATTAAATTCCAAGAAAAAAAGAATATAAAAAAAAGATTTTATTAAAGAAAAGTTTAAAACAATGTTCAAGGAGAGACGTATTAAGGCTCTTTTAGACGATCAGTTATCAGTTCAGTTATCAGTTCAGTTGTCAGTTCAGTTAAAAAAAACTGAGCATTTAGACTTCAGTCTGGTGTTCAGTTCAGCTTTCATTTTACTTGTGAGCAGTCGAAAGTCAGACAAATATATTGCGTAATAGACGATGAAAGCCTAATTGCAATAGCTATAGTTTTGTCGCTTAATAAATCAAAAAGAAGAAGAAAGAAATGGAGCAAAGATTGGTACTTAAAAAGACGAACCCTATCACACGTAAATTTAATGAGGGAATTGAGGTTTGAACTTGGTGATTGGTCAAACTATATACTCGTACGTATGAGTAAAAGCGTATATTTGGAGCTACTGCAACTAGTGACTCCAATTATATAAAAAAAGCGGCCAAGTGCGAGTCGGACTCGCCCATGAAGGGTTTCGCGCGAATTATAATTATTATTTACTTAGGCACCTATTACAGATTTATTATTAGAAAATAATGGTTCACGGTTTACGCATAAGGTTTATGTTTATGAAATTAAATGTTTTTTTATATATATTTGAGTTGAGTGAATGAAAGGTAAATTGCGGTTTACAATTTATGACGTATTAAATAAAACTACTTACTAGATCTCGTTCAAACCAATTTTCGGTGGAAGTTTGCATGGTAATGTACATCATATATTTTTTTTAGTTTTATCATTCCCTTATTTTAGCAGCGGTTCATAGAATACATCTACTTACCAAGTTTCAACAGTATAGCTCTTATTGTTTTGGAAAAAAGTGTCAGTGACATTCCCGGACAGACAATCAGACAGACAGACATGATGAATCTATAAGGGTTCCGTTTTTTGCCATTTGGCTACGGAACCCTAACAAGATACCAATATGACACAACTTTTGATGTCTTATTTAACGATTTAAGGTGACCTTCAAATATTGCATTATTTATAATTTTTTTTACGTGGCACCATTTTCGGTGCCATATCATTTAACAAACATTTATCTTCCACAAATATGGACAAGCGCGATAAATTTCAATGAAAGCGACCATGTTATCATTCTGTTTCGACATATCGATTCAACGCCAACTGCGATTAAAATGACGATTGAACTGACGACTGAATTGAAACGTATTTACACATCAGTTTAACTGATAACTGAACTGAGAACTTATGGGAATTCTATCAGTTTCAGTTAAACGCTTCAGTTTTTGCGTTTAGACATCAGTTTAAATGAAATCTGGACTGATAGCTCAACTGAAACTGAAACTGAAATGATCGTCTAAATGGGCCTTTAGGCCGAAATATTATTTTGATTTTAAGGATCCAGAACTTGACTATATTACGCTTCATAATCTCCTTGATGTTTGATCTCAAAATGGACTGAGAATGATTATCTGTAACTCTTGAACGATAATTAGATTTATAAATCTTTCTTGTTGAAAATATCTGATCACAAACATATGAACTTCCAGTATGTTTCCTTAGTTTGGGATAGCTAATTTGATTTTTGAAGTACTTTGTATAAAATGTCATAGTGTCAACTTCATTGAACTTGCTTTTTACAGCAGTATCTATTAGTTCCATTTGAAGGTAAGTCAGTTGTTTACTAACATCGAACGCGAATAGACAATTAAAAAGAGGAAAACCTGCTAATTGTACATGTGTAGGGTGGCAACGGTGTAGAGGTTAGTGTGTTGGCTTGTGATCCGTGCGGTGCAGGTTCAGTCCCCATGGGGAACAACAACATACGCCACCCAATCTCCAGCCTCTACACCAAAAGGAGGATTTCTGCCTGGTAGTACAATGGACCGTTACCGAGTCTGAGTGCTCTGGGATTTGGATTTCCTTTTTTATTAAAAAAAATAAATAAAAAAAATAAAAAAAAATTGTACATGTGGATTTCACGAATGCTGGGAAAATGGCCCAGCCGTTGTTCTCGAAGATGCGACTTCCACAACTTTTCTTATTTCGAACGCTTAAACACTTGAGTACAGTTGCGTAACGAATACATTTTTTCCGTGAAATTTAAATTTCAAATAATTCGAGTGTTCCGTCATATCCACATCGGCTTGCCCTTTTGAGCCATAAACGTAACAAAAAGGGGATTCAAGCAAAATTTACCATCTTAGTATATAATGTTGGTTTACGAGGAACGCTTTTAGAACACCTGCAAAAATCAAATGATGGTTAATCAATCAGCTGTTGGAAATGCGCCTTTTTTTTATATGTGGAGCCCTTAAATCAATACACATTCCCGAGCTGTTTCATGGTGTAAGCAACAAAGTTTGCTTGTGCAAGTTCGATTTGTTGCAGTAATTGGAAATATGATAAGTAACTACATAACGGTAGCTGTAAGGCGTTTAATGGTGAAATGGTCAAAACACTTAACATTTATATATCTTCAAATGTGTGTAGACATTTGCCATGGAGAAAACTTGGAAGACTGTGGTTACATTAAAGCGAGAAGAGAAACTCAATACAAAAACTTCCAGGATTTGCCATCATCATTTTGGTTAACTTAAGAACTCCAAATAGACACGAGTAGTTGAGATATTTAAATTATCCGTGTCGTTTTTCCAACACATGACATGTTTATTTTAATGAAAATATTACAATACGAGTAGCTAGACAAATATTTACTATATATACTATATATTTGCATATATAGGTTAGGTATAGTACCTTACATATTTATTTTTATTTGTTTGCTGTTTTCTTATTTACAAAACTATTATATTTCTGCAAGAAATAGTGTGCTTGTCTTTTTCAGATCAAGAGCTCGTGACTCTTATAACGTAATCGATTTGACGGCGATAAACAGCGGAAGAAACATTTCCGCTGTTTTGGTTTCGATGGGAATGCCTAATGCTCTATATTCGATTCGTGTGTGAAGCCTAACTTCAGATCGACCGCTCATTAGTTAAAAAACTTTCCACGTTTAACATCTTAATTTGCACACCAAATTCGTGTCGAAGGTTTACCACCTTGTTGTAAAAGATTTCCATACAAATTTTGACAATTCATTTACCACATCGTAAACTTTCGAAGTTTTATACGTTTACGAAGGGTTAACGACGTGTATACCCTTAATATGTTTACGCCGTTCGAAAATCGCTTAAGCATTGATCCAAGACCGAACCAGCTTTCCTGCGAGATAAAAAATTAAGCTGGCTAGCAATGGGCGGCGTCCATAGCGAACCCGCGTCCTGCTTTAAAAAATTGTAATCAGCTTGTTGACGCCAGTAACCAGCTTCCAATTGTGTTCATTCAGTTAACGAGTAGGTATGATAGTCAAGTCACTGTCAACACGATGCAACTGCAGAGTAAGATGATTTTCATCGCCTTATTACCATAGTTACCTGCTATTGTGTTTCCTACTTCCTAATTTCCCTTTCTGATCCCTTTCTATTAGGTACTTAATTGTTTTCCTCTTTTCTCCACCTATGTAAATTATCATTCTATAGTTTTATCGATAAACATGCAATGTTGTTATTTATTGCAAAACAGTCAGGAACTGCTTAAAATCCCTTAACGAAATAGGCGAACGACACAGGATCACTCTCTGCTGAGTCCCCGGTCATAGCGACATTGTTGGGAATGAAAAGGCAGACGAGCTAGCAAGAATCGAGTCAGAACTTGACGCAATGGACGCCATTACGTCAATAGACATCCCAATTAGTGCAGCAAAAAGAAACACTGACCAAAAACTGAGGGAATAAATTAATACTACCAGGTCCCAAACGCACGACTTTGTTATGTCTCGCAGTCTATGGCCAAGAATCGACGAAAAAGGAACAAAATACATTCTGCAAATGAATAAGCCACCATAGGTGTAATGGCAAACAGGCTCAGCATCAGCTCACCCTACTTCAGGAGCTGTCAAGATGTAGAACAAACCGAGACCATCAAACACCTACTCTGCGAGTGTCCAAACCTCCAGACATCTCGACTTCGCTATCTGGGCAACAGATTCTTCGAAGGCCCAGAGGACGTAGCGCAGGTACCATTGACGGACACAATCAGGTTTGTCAAGAACACAGGTTGGTTCCAATAGGCCAACCAGCAAGAATAACTTAAACTGAGTATGGTAAGTGTTTTTATTGTAAGTGTAGTTTTTACCACGAAAAACAACAAGGGATCACAATGGACCAATGGGCCCCCGTGCAAACACAGCATAGTCTTGCTGTACACTTCCCTTCTAACCTAACCTAACCTAACCTATTTTTTGCATAATGAATGTGGAAGTGAAAACATAATGCAATTTTAATTTCCAAAGTTTTTTTGAAACGTTCAATTTGGGACAAGCGGCTAAAAGATCATTCTAATCGGAATGCTGTAAGCAAGACATGACATGAAAAAGGAAGTAAAATGGAAGATGTTCTGCTTTCTTCAGAATGAAGTCAAAAGTTTGTTTTGTCGCACAGAAATATTCACAAAGCTTCCCGGGATGAGTTTTGAGTTTTGGGACTGTGTATTCATTTTTATTTCCATGAAATTATTGTTTGCATAGGAACACAAATTATATGCGTTGCGACAGTGTCTGAAATGCACATAAAATTAAAGCATTGATGTCGCGGGCCGCAAATAATTGGCGAACTGTTGGAAACCCAAATCGTATTCCAACCCATCAAAAATGGGCGTGGAAAAAATCTAAGTATTGGTGAATTGTTAATAAGGATATTGTTTTATGTTACAGTTAAGTTAAGTTTTTGAAGTTTTTCAAAAGATTTTAGCGAAAAAAAATACGGTTTTGGTGGGCGTGGCGAACAACTTTGTATGAAGGAATTCTTGCGAACGATTTTAACTACATACGTTGCAAAGAATAAAAAATGAAATAAGTATAAGGCATACAGGGCCTAAAACCTAGAGTGTCCAACTATTTGCTTGTGGGAAAGGGACTTGCAATTTTTAATCCGATTCCGAACTGCAAATTTGAGAAGGTTCTCATGACAGTTGGAAAAGCCTTTAGATGGCGGGATTATTTTTTCCTGAAGCTTTTAGATTAGTAGTCCAATACATAAACCTCTGCGCCACTGCGCCCACACAGAATAGAACTTTCATTTCCATCGATTTTTTCGATAAAACTTTCTTTTTTTAACACTGGGCGGCGTAAACAATCTGATTTTCAAAATATTTACTCTTGATTCTATCTCGAATTTTAGATCCGAAAAATTGACACCGAACGGAAGGACGGACGGGCATGACTATATCGAAATAACTCACGAAGCTGATCACAAATATAGTAACTTTTAGGGGTCTACGAACAATATTTGGGTATGTTACAAACTATGACACAAAATTATAATACCTTTATAAACTAGAGGTCTGCATAAATATATTGATTTGAAGGACTCATAGGTGTGCACTTCTTCAGCATACTCAATTCCTAACACATATTTGAGCAAGACAAGTGCGGTCATTGTTTGAAAAAAGGAACGGGTGTTGCGCTTGTGTTTTCCTGTCTGTCGTGGGTGCTTAGAGAAATGAGTGCACCTTTTCAAGCGAATAAAACCGGAATATACATATTGCGCTTGTTTAAATTGGGAGTGCTATGATAATCATCTCAATAGTTTTGTTTCACAGGAGTTTTGGGTGATATAACAGGCAAGTTAATAATGAATATTTAATGTATGTACATATAATTACCTGAGAAAAAATCCCTCAAAACCCGAAGAAAAAATATTTTTTCCCAAAATGTTCCTAGAAACCGCGCAGTATTTCTGTGTTCAAAGTTATTTAACAAAGAGATCCTTAAACCCCGAAAAAATGAATTTTTCCAATACGTCCTTAGAATTGTCGAGGTCCTTGCAACCCCATAAAAAGTCCTCAAGATCCGAAAAAAATATTTTCCCAAAACGACCTTAAAAACCGCACAATATTTCTGTAATCAAGATTATTTTTTGAATTCAAATATACACTTATAATGTAATAATCTATGAGTCTAATGAGTTGAGTACATCAAATAATATTGAATGTCTCAAAGAACTTTCAGGATGATATTAGTTTTTAATTCAATTGTTTTAAGTTTACACATCTTTCACTGACTGAAACAGAACGAAGGGGAAATCAAAGCACTATACTTGAAGCGATCGAAAACAGATCCACACAAAGGTTGGAAGAAATGAAAAAGTCAGGAAATATGCGAGAAAAGTATTATGGAAATGAAAAAAATTAGCAATGTTGCTGAAAACTTCAAGAAAGAAGGCGAAAACATCTGCAATGAGCTAAAGAAAAGCAACTTGCATGTGCCATCGCCATGTATGTAATGAAGTGAAAAAAATTATTAATAGTAAACAAACGATGGCGGGAAATCAAATGTCATTCGCACATATTAGGTGTGTTTAATGAACCTGAGCTGCACAGAAAAGTACAGAAAAGATCAGAAAAGTACAGGATTTTGTGTTCCATGAGCAAAAATCTTGCCCTAAAATGTTTTACATTCTGTCACTTTGTGTTCCATGACGCTGTCCAGCTCAATTAAGATCAGAAAAGTACAGGATTTTCTGCACCTCCTTTTGAGGAAGGGCAACTGCGTGAAAAGTGTCAAATTGAAGACGTCAAATGTCACTGATGTCAGCTGATTTGTTTGTTTGGCATGAAATTCGCTATTGCTCGTATCCGATGAACTTAACAAGATGCTACTGCCAGAATCTTCCAACATCTCGACTATTAAAAAGTCTGAAGTATTCATTTTGTTTTATTTATCAAAAGCAACTTTGAATGTCACTTTTCATTTAGATTTATTCATATTGGAATTCAACAGCTGATATGAGAGCTGTCACATGAAGCTGTACTTTTTTGTTCTCACTTGATCTGACAGTTTTCGCTCATGTGTGCTGATCAGATCTGTTCTGTTCTGATCTTTTTTTCATTAAACACAGCTATTGTAAAACATGCAAATGACAGGTGACAAGAAAAAGTGCTACCAAAACTTCGAAAAGAGTTGCCACTTATTGTAAAACCAAAAGAGAACCAAATGTGTAATAAAACAAGGGATGATCTAAATGAAAAATTAGATCCAATGGATTTTAAAATTTCGAATATTGAGAGCACACATAATGGGATTATTATTATAGAAAGTGAAGACGTGAATGAAAGGAATAAAATAAAAAGTGCAATTAAAGAGAATATGGTCGAAAAATACGAAATTCGAGTTCCACAAAAAATAAAGCGAACAATTTTGATACAGAATATGAGATTTATGTAAAAGTAGTGAAAATGAAATCATTGAAAAATTAAAAAAGCAAAATAAGGAAATTTCAAATAGCGAACTAAAAGTAATAAGATATTATGAAAACAAAAGAAATAATATAATAAGCTACAATGCAATAATTGAAATAGACGCCGAGTCATTCCCAAAGATACTAGAAAAGGAAAGAGTCAGCATTTTTGAGTTTTGAGATGCTTTAAGGGCAAGGGTTGTAATCATAAGTCAACAAATTGCAAACAAAATGATGAGACATGTCTAAAATGCCTAGAAAATCATAAAACCAGCGAATGCGACAAGGAAACAGTAATGAAGTGCATAAACTGTGTGCGTGCTAATAAAAAGTTAAATCTGGGACTTGATGAAAATCACATGTCATTAAGCAGAGAATGCCCTGTATATCTAAACAAGCTCGAAAGCAAAAAGAAAAGAATTGGGTACTAGCAACCAGATACAATTAAAGGTATATATATTAACATACAAGGCTTAACCAACAACTTCGAGGAGTTGGAAATAATAGCGGGAAAAAAAGAATACGATTTTATTATTTTATCTGAGACTCACGTAACCGAAAACATAGAGGAAAATGAAATAAAGATTAAAGGTTTTAAAGACAGATTCTGTCCATCCAATTCAACGCGGACTGGAGGCACTACAATTTACGTTAGAGATCAATGGAGTATTACAAAGACGGTAAAAAAGTCGATTGACTACAAAATGTGGTTCCTAGAATGCAAATGTAGATACAAAGACCTGAAAATGGTATTAGTTGCAATATACCGATCGCCCAGTAGCTCCGAAAGGGAGTTTTGCGAATTTTTCAAAGAGTATATGGAGAAATTAACAGAAACCTCAAGCAAAATTTTGATTGCAGGCGATTTCAACATTGACTGGTGCCAAAATCATATATACATATAAGAAGGAAGTAGAATGAATATTAAAAGATAATTGTCTTATTCAAAAAACACAAGAGTACTCGAGGATAACGGAAAGCACAAAAACTATAATTGATTATGCAATAACAAATATGAAGAACGTTGCAGTGCGTGTAAACGCAAATGATAAGATTTCGGACCATGAAAATCTGGAAATTGAAATCAATGCGGGAGTTCATAGAATAGCAGATGCGAACCGTGAAATCCATGTGTTCAGATACAAGAAAGATAAGTTTGCAAGAGAACTGAGGCAGTTAAATACGGCATATGACATAAACTGTGATGTAAGCGAAAACGCGAACAAAATTAATATTTACTTGAAAAACATAGTCAATAAAAATCTTGTCAAAAAAAAGATAACTTCGGACAACAAAACAAATTTATGGTTTAATAACACACTAAAAGAGTTAAAAGCAAAAAAAAATATCGAGAAGTACCAAATAGCGAAATTCAGAAATAGTAATGGCATGAATACAAAATAACAAGAAACCATTTTAAAGCCGAAATAAACAAAGCAAAAAATAAGTACGTTGACAATAAAATAAGGCAAGCAAATGGGCAGAAGGAGATGTAGAATCGAATAAAGCAACTAGTTCTAAAACAGCAGAAGAATAAAATTCAAAACGTGTCTTTTGAAGGCGAAATTCATGAAGACTGGACCATTGCTAACAAATTCAATGAGTATTTCATAAAAAGTGTAAAAGAAATCGGCAATTCAATCGAGAACACCGAATATGTTAACTGTATAAAGCCATCAGAAAGTAGATTCAAATTCCATCAAATAACAATAGACGAACTTAAAACAATATACAGAAAACTAAATAACAAAGCGGATTTCGAAAAAATAAGTCCGCGAATATTTACGGATAACTGGAGTACTATAGGACAAACAATACTTAAGCTAGTCAACGAATCGTTACTATTAGGAGAGTTTCCGAGCCCTTGGAAAGATTCTATGGTGACACCTGTAGAAAAAGTGGCAAAAACCAATAAGAGTGAAGAGTTTCGACCAATAAATACACTTAGGACAATGGAGAAAGTTATCGAGACGGTGGTTAAACAACTACTGATCGAATACTTTGAGAGGAACAATATTCTCTCAATATATCAATCGGGGTTCAGAAAGAATTATTCCTGTGAAGCAGCAGTTAATCACGTAGTGAATGAATGGAAAGATGGCGGAAAGAAGAAAAAAACAATGGCGTTGTTCTTGGATTTTAAGCGGGCGTTCGAAACAATTGATAGAGAAATTCTCTTAAGAAAATTATATTGTTACATCCAGGCTAGGATTCGAAAAGATAAAACGTAATTCTATTTAATTAAACTTTATTTAATTCTCTTTCAATTTAATTCTTGATTATTATTCTAATAATTCACTTATTCACAAAAATTCACTTTCACAATTAATCACTTTAAATACACAATCACTTTTCTCTTACTCAATACTTATACTTTTTCTCTATACTTTTCACTACTGTCATCTATCGCATTCTTAATCGCGGTTCACAACTAGAATGTCTTGGGTGCTCCTGCGACATCTATTTATATCTCCTAGTGACACCTCTCGAACTTTCCAGATTCGTTGAGTTCAGAAGGTTCTAGAACACAGATGTGCTAAGTTATTCCACAGCTACTCAAACTGCTATTCAAAAGCTACCAAAATCGGTAATATGGCTACTTTCTACTAGATGGCGCTGCAACTTGACTAATTGATGCTCAATGACACAGTTTAAGCAAACATGCAACAATATAATTATGGTGTACAAGATAAGGAGCTAGAGTGGTTTAGATCTTTCCTAACAAATAGAATGCAACGGACGAAAGTAAATAACAGCGTTTCAGAGTTTATTGAAGTGGATCAAGGAGTGCCGCAAGGTTCAATATTAGGCTCGCTGCTATTTATAATATACATAAATGATATGCCAGAAATGGTTAAATTTTGCAAAATAGTTATGTACGCTGACGATACCCTGATATACGCAAAAGGAACAGGCGAAGAGAAGTGCAAATATAAACTTATGAATGATATAAATAAATTGATCACATGGCTAAAAATGAACAAACTAAAATTGAACAAACAGAAAACAAAGTTAATAGAGATAAATATGAATGGCACAACAAATATAAAAATAAACGGAAAAGCTATTGAAAACGTTAAGAACATAAAATATCTGAGTATGATCATCGATAAGGATCTAAAAATGCACGACCATATAGATTATATCTGCAAAAAAATTAGTAAAAAATAGGATTTTTTAAAAGGATTCTAAAAAGATAGAACTATTTGACAGCTGTTACAGTGTATAATACTGTTGCATCCAGGCTAGGATTCGAAAAGATAAAACGTAATTCTATTTAATTAATCTTTATTAGTTCTCTTTCTATGTAATTCTTGATTATTATTCTAATAATTCACTTATTTAATTCAACAATTCACTTTCACAATTAATCACTTTAAATACACAATCACTTTTCTCTTACTCAATACTTATACTTTTTCTCTCTACTTTTCACTACTGTCATCTATCGCACTTCTTTATCGCGGTTCACAACTAGAATGTCTTGGGTGCTCCTGCGACATCTATTTATATCTCCTAGTGACACCTCTCGAAATTTCCAGATTCGTTGAGTTTAGAAGGTTCGAGAACAACATAACTATGTATGTACTAGTTATTCCACAGCTACTCAAACTGCTCTTCAAGTGCTGCCAAAAACGGTAATGTGGCTACTTTCTACTAGATGGCGCCACAAGTTAACTAATGGATTTGATTGACACAGTTTGAGCAAACATGCAACAATACACAAGTGAAACCACATTGTGAGTTTTGCTCATCAATATTGTTTTCTTGCTGCAACCAGGGTCAGATCGAAAGGATGCAAAAACTACAAAACAAAGCTATGAGGAGCATCCTGAGGTGCAACAGATTTACTCCAGTAAGGGATATGCTAGAAGCTCTTATGTGGCTCAACGTTAAGCAGAGGTTGGAGCTGAATACGCTTTTGACTGTTTTCAAAATAAAATATGGTGATGCGCCAAGATATTTACTAAATGAGGTCAGCCATGTTAATGAGGTGCAACCCTACCAACTTCGAAATGCGAATGACTTTAGACTGAGAAGGCAGGACTCATTGGGCGCCCAAAGTACGATCATCTATAAGCGATTTCAATTATTTAACAAGCTAGCAAATGACATTAAATATGATAACAATTTTAGATCATTTAAAAGAAAATATATTGAATTTGTGAAAAGAAATATTTAAAAATATGTAACTGCAATAAGACTGAATTGAAAAGTTTATAATTTATGTAAGTTTTATAAAGCATTAAAAATACTAATAAAGAATTATACATACATACATACATACATCTTAACGTCAGTCCCAGTAGCCAATCACCAATTTTTTTTACACAATAATTCAATATTTATTACTCTGAGCATATTATTAGATGGAAGTGGCAGGTCCATTTTGATTGAGCATATTATTATTCTGTATGCATTTATTCAACGCACTCAACATGACACAACGATAGTTTACCAAAGCTGCGTGATCTCGTATAGTTTTTTTGTTTAATTAAAAATGTATTGTTGTTTATTTTAAAGACTCTATCATAAATTTCGATTAACGAAATATTTTTGCAGCCAAGACATTAACACTAAGTTATCCTAATATGTTTACAATTATTTAGACGGAAAATCTTTAATATCCATACTCGTACATAGGTATATCAATATTCATTCTTTGCTTGATTTTCGACGTAGGCAAATAAATTATAAATAGATACAGTCAACACTTGTGAAATATTTACAAGCGGCGATTTTGTTTTGCACTGACATTGTTAACCTGAAAAAATATGTATTCAAATTTTGAACTTGAAATCAATTCATCGTTTAGTTCGTAGGGGTGAATATAAGTTCTTACAAAAGGTAGCCAAAATATTTTAAAATTTGTATTATAAGGACTTGAAAAAATCACAAAGTTGGGCAATCAACGGCGTCGTTTTATCCTAGTCGATGGCCAGATGGTGTTTGTTTGTTGACAACATGATAGGTATACATAATAGCTCCCGCTTCGATTTCGACGTCCGTCATCTATTTTTCTGTTGTTGTTATGAACGTTTCATTCTTACGCGTGTCAAGAGTTACGATTTAGTTAAGTTTGCGCGGTAACAAGAGTTATGGGCGATGCAATGCAGCGCAGTGTACGTGCACTGTTGCTGTGTAAACTTAGACAAGGCGATAAGTCACAGTACTCGCAACTCTGTTCTAGTTTGTCTTCATTCTTCAAGGTGTTGGGAGCCAGCTGCACGTTGATTAGCACATCGTCTTTTTGGTTAATAGTTTGAATACCTGGGTGGCGAGCGCCAGTTTGTTGTGTTGCTCCTTAGTCTTGGAAACCTGGTGCTACTTATCAATACGAGCTACTGCAAAAGCGAATAATCAGTAGCACTTATTTGTTGTGCTTTCGTGTCTGCCAAAGATGTAGGAAAAAGTGGCTATGCTTTACAGAACAACCACATCTACTCGCAACTTATTATCATATCTTCACAAGCTTTTTCCTGAATATAAGGTAACACGTTGGCTTGTTATTGAAAAAGATGAATAACCAAACGTTTTCCAGTGCCCATGTTCTGTAATTATCGCATCGTTATATTTATCACAGAAAAGATGTGAATTGAAACAAAATGTCATAATATCACATTCCTTGTTCTGCACCTATGCGAATCGAAAACAATACCACATGGAACATTCCGAAATGAAACCCCTGGAAATATGTGATATATTCAGGTTTGTAGCTATCGAGTGCCAACAGTTTTTCACTTCAACAACTGTCGAAATTTATCACATTTCAATCGGCTTGCGATAGAAAGGCACATTGGGAAACTTTAATCGGATAGTGGACAGTGATCATTTTAATATTTTTTTTTTTTAAATATTCAGTCCGTTGATCAAGTGCAACGTTTAAAAAAATGTAAAAGGAATCAAAAATAACTATGTAGATAGATCTGACAAAAGAATTCAACAAGCACTAAAATAAGATCCATTTTTACCATTCTTGGAATTGTATTGCTACAAAAATAAACAGCTATGGACATCCAACGAAATGTAAAAGGTTCTTATATTTAAAAAAAAATTGTATTTAATTTATTTTTTCCACAGACAGACAAAATAAATGCACAATTTTCAATACATTTAAGTCATCAATATAATCTCAATAACAAAATCTTAAATTAGCTTTAGGAACAGATTAAATTAAAAAGGTTTATTCTGAGTCAAATTCCAGCAGAACCGAACGATCATGGTATTTTCGAAAATCCAACACAAACGAGTAATTTTCAGATAGTCTGCTAAAAACTCTCACTACACCACTTCTTATCCCAACAACATGTGAATAAACAGACACACTGAATTTCCTCACTAAACAACGACTCGATTTCCAGTATTTTGACTTCCAATATTCCCATTGCATGAGTTACAGAACATGGACACAGATTGCAAGATATAATTAATAAGATGTATTTACCTAACTCTGTCCCATTCCCCCTGTTATATATTATAAACTCCAGCTTCATATCTCAAACTTTTCGCAATTTTGGGCGTGTCATTTGGGCGGATTTAGCTAGGCCGACATTACTATCAATGCTGATCACGAATTAAGTAACTTTTAGGGGTCTACGGGCAATATGAAGGTATGGTACGAAATATGAGTCAACCCCTATATTAATTTTGACGCATAGTTTGTAACATACCTTAATATTGCCCGTAGACCCCTAAAAGTTACTATATTTATGATCAGCATCGATAGTAATGTCGATCTAGCCATGTCCGTCCGTCCGTCCGTCCGTCCGTCCGTCCGTCGGCAAAAATTAGGCCTTTAAACTGGACCTAGAGAGCTGAAATTTTAACCATATACTCTCTAGGGTCCCGAAATAATCAAGTTTACGAATTTTTGAAATCCGCCCACAGACACGCCCACAAACTCAAAAAAACAAAATTTTGGAAAAAATCGAATTTTGAGCTAGGAAGCTGAAATTTTTTATATATGATCTATGACTCCTAAAACTGCTCGGGATATAAAATTTTCAAAATCCGCCCACTGCCACGCCCACAAAAAAATAAAACAATTTTATTGAAAAACCATAATTTGAGCTAGGGAGCTGAAATTTTTAATATATACTCTCTAGGGGCCCTTTAAGCTCATGTATAAATATTTTCAAAATCCGCCCACTGACACGCCCACAAATAAATAAAACAATTTTTTTGAAAATCCAAAGTTTGAGCTAGGGATCTGAAATTTATAATATATACTCTCTAGGGGCCCTTTAAGCTCATGTATAAATATTTTCAAAATCCGCCCACTAACACGCCCACAAATAAATAAAACAATTTTTTTGAAAATCCAAAGTTTGAGCTAGGGAGCTGAAATTTTTAATATATACTCTCTAGGGGCCCTTTATGCTCATGTGTTAATTTTTTTTTAAATCCGCCTACTGACACGCCCACAATTAAATAAAACAATTTTATTGAAACACCCAAGTTTGAGCTAGGGAGCGTTTTTTTTGATAAAATCCTTTAAATCTTATATAACAAAATATGTAGAGCGTTCTTAACAATTTAACCATACTTAGACTTTTGTCACGCCCACTTATGAGGGATAGGAATAAGAATAGGGTATCCAACAGTTCGCCCAAGCGGACTGTAGCCCGTCCCTATGTTTTTTACCCTTATTGAATAGTGAAAACGTTTATAGTCACATAGATCGGGCATAAAGGAATTCGGGATAAGGATGACAGAGAAGAAACTGATGCACGTTGGTTTCAAATGTTTACAGATTATAATGGGAAGGAAAACCAGAGCAGGGAAGAGCATTCCACATTAACATCGAACGGCGAAAGAAACATTCTTCGTATATCGTATTTCACTGAACGTCCGAAAAAGGCTTGAGGGTGTAGCGGGTATTGCTGTTCTAACGGTAAAATACAACTGCCTATTTCGTTTGAGCAAACAATTGACATTGACATTTTTCTGCAGAGAGTGCAGTGGCTCAGTGGTAAGAGCGTTGGACTACTTATCGAGGGGTCTCAGGTAACACCTAATATTTATTTATTTTACTACCACATGTCTTTCGAATGTCTAACAAACATTCAAAAATATCAATTGTCACGAAAAGCATCTCCAATTTGCGGTTCGGTTTCGGCTTTAAATTGTATGTCCCTTCCATCGTACAAGCAAATGGTTGGAGAAGCCAGGTTTTAGGCCCTGTATCGTTTTTATTTAAATTTTAAATAAACCATCGAAAAGGCTTCACAGCCCCAAAGATGAGACTATTGTTAATGTCTATTACTTATTTTACTTTTGATTCTTTGCAACGTATATAGAAAGTCGCCGATCGGAGCTGTCTTAAGATTGTGGGTCCCTTCTAATAGGCACAAGAAAAAGGTTGGAGAAGTTAGGCTTTATAATATGTATGGGCCGTTTATGCCTAAGATCATTTTTTTGTTTTTTCAACAGAGCTAAACAAATCCGGATTGCAAAGTACATTACGCAGTGGCTACCACAAAGAGTTAAAATAAAAATGTACAATAGACCACTTCGCGAAGCTGGCTCTTTTTGAAATGCCGTATCTCTTTCCTAAACGTGAAAATCAAATTGCATGAAACAATATCAGTAAATTTGCCAAATCGTGTGGAAAAATTATTGTGATTGTTTAAATAGCTATTGAAGAGTAAAAACTACCAAATTATAGAGAAAAAACCTGAAAAAGTATGTTAAAGCAAAAAAAAAATCAATAAAAACAGTGAACATGTTGATCAGAAGCGCTTGTTTTTTGTCCAATTTTGTCATTTAATAATTATTGTTCGTTTGGATGAATTAGTATAAAATGTATGTATAGAAAATTGTTCAACTTAATTTATTTCCAAACAAAAATATAGTTTTTTTGTCACAACAACGCGATTCTCACGCTTTCACTTTTTGTTACACAATCCTTTTATATTGTTAACTTTTTAGTATTCAAAAATTGTGTTTAGATACTCCTTCTTAACTCTGGAAATTTTGTTTGACATAATTGGCTTTATTATAAACTTTTTACGAAATTCGCGCAAAATTGGTCTCCCGCCATATAAATCCGTCAATATTTTCCTTCAGTTCATTCTGCTGCAGGTTTTTTTTCATTTGCCACTGACGTTGTCGCAAAGTACTATATGGATGTTTTTTTTTTTTGCTACCTGTTCATCACCAGGTTTACGCCAGTGAGTTCAAAACCTCCGTAAATCGGTTAAGCCCAACTACCGGATCACTTTCAATGGATTACAAAAAGAATGGTTGTATTTACTTGGACGAAACTTGGCTATCCCCAGTACAGAAGGCGTTATGCTGAAGGCGGTAGTTTTGCTTTGCATATTGAAAAATGTTATTCAGATCTAGAAAATCATTTGTTTTTGCGGCTAATAACAATATCGATAATTTTAAACCGTCTCAGAATTTATTTTTTTCCTAGAGACTTCGGCTTTGATGGAATGGACTATATTCTGAGAAGATTTGAACAGAGCTGAAGCCTCTTGAAAGAATGTGAAAAACAGGATCTTACGAAACCTTCTCCCTTTTTACAGCGTTTTCGCATTGTATGACAAAAAGTTATGAAATGGCATACCGCCATTACTGTACTGCTTCGCGGGTAGAAAGTTTAAAACGCTCTTTCAGAATTAGGCGTAAGTTTTGTAGCGATCGGTGGCATTTAATCACTTCTCTCAAACTCTGAATCCCTCAATATGGGACGTTAATATTAACTGTGTAAATGCGGTGAAGAAGCTGTCGTCTGCAACTCTGTTATGTAAGTATGAATCTTTAGGAAATGTAACTCCTAACAAAAAGTGTGCTGATTCTCTAAACTGTGAAAAAAATACTAACCACTTATGCAAATATCATGTGAATGTTCACCCCATCCTAAGTATCTTATGACTCTAACAATCCTTTAATAAAAACAACAATCTTATAATAAAAACCATTAAATACCATGTAAAGAGATCTGATGTTTTAAACAAAAAAACAACTCAATTTCTGCAAGCAAAGGGTCTATTTAAATGGTCTGCTTTTGAACTCATTGCAGTAACGGAGCAACGGAACTATTCGATCTCAACCAATTTGTTTGCCAACGCACGTAAATATATGTTGTTAACGAGTATATTACATCGTATTTTGAACTTTCTACGGTGTTAGACCACATTTTTGACTAATCTTGTGGCGACAGCACTATTTTACTGCTTGGTAATTTAAATCTCTACAAAAATTGCAGAGACGACGAGGAAATAGAATCTGTGAAACATCTGCTGTGCCACTGCCTTGATATCCAGGAAAGACGCTCAAAGAAAGAAATCACAAATCATATTTCCTTGCCTTCCCGGATAAAATCTCTTAAGGTTACTGAAATATTCAATTATTTTACCCAGATGGATTTATTTGTGCCTTTAAATTTGTATTTTAATAAAATTCTATTTGTTTGCTTACATAAGGAATGCATCGTTTCCTTAGTCAAATCGTTCACAAAACAAACAGTCGTCAATCTGTTATAGGTCCCCACAGATTCTTTTTTTCGCATGAAATCTTTCGCATTCGTCAATTTATCTCAACGCTAGATGGCACATAGTGAAATCAATGGGGTCTTAAACCATAAACATGAGCGCAGTAGATGTTTGACCCCTAAGCTGAAATACCCTACACGGGTATGGAGTTTAAAAAGACTAAGATTTTCTCTATCGCTAACGAATTAAAACTGTGTCAGTAGTGACTGATTTGTTCCTTGAAAAGTTTTACTGATCGAATCCACGCAATACCAAGCAATCGGTCCAGGTCCGGGTCCTTGATGAACGAATCCGCAATGGAAATATCGAAATCAATGCGTAAAAGTAGTAAAAATACCGAATAGACAGGTGCAGGGAAATAACTTCACGGGCAATAACTTCACCTCGAGTGGGCAATAACTTCACCTTTTTTTTGTGAAGTTATTGCCCACTGATGGTGAGCAATAACTTCACCGTAAATTTTGTGAAGTTATTTCCCACCTATAATATGGGAATTTGTCTATTATAACTAAAGACCCTTGCACCCACTCCAAATCAAACAGTGACCCCAATCCCTTATGCATTGCACTGTTTATGGGATTAGTTGCGAAATCGCAAGTAGATTCCATAAACAGTTCAATACCTATGTGGGGGAATTGCCCCCTGCAACCCCCCTGCTTGGGGTCACTGTTTGATTTGGAGTAGGTGCGTGGTGCGGTTCTTGATATATCATAAAATGTTAAGAGAATTTATTTCCCACAAAAAAGTGGAGATATTGGTCACCTATTGTGGGCAATAACTTCACAAAAAAAGTGAAGTTATTGCCCACTCGAGGTGAAGTTATTGCCCATGTGAAGTTATTGCCCGTGAAATTATTTCCCTGCACCGAATGGACACGCATCCTCCCAGTAGGGATTTCACTCATTACACCAGGTATTATTTCCTACCTTCCATGTTTAACATTGCTCCCATTTTTAGGCTATATTGCATGCGTGATTTAAACACGCCGATGCCATGTCATAGGAAGCAAGCGCTTACCTGGGTTCCAAGAAAATTGTAAAAGCAGGACTTCGTATACCCCTTTGAGGGGTAAGGCAATAGGAGATTTTTTTTTTTTAATTCTGGCTCGCCAAGGCGATTTATAAGGGGGGGCACTTCGACCTAAAAAGATCTTTTGTACCGTATGGGCCAGAAAAATTTAAACTAGTAGCATTTCCACTTTCCGTGTAAAGCGGACAATTTTACCAGTAGAAGAATTCTTTATGTCCTCGGGGCTCATTTGTTCCCTGAAAAAGATCTTCTTTCTAATTCCATTAAGGGCTGGACATTCACATAAAATGTGTTCAGCTGACTCGTCCTCTTCAAGACAGAGTCGGCACTCAGGAGAGTCTGCTATTCTCATTTTGTGTAGATGATATCTTAAACCATGGTGACAAGTGAGGTAACCTACTAAGTTTTTGATATCATGCCTGCTTAGGTTTAGACATTTGCTGGCATTTTGTTTGAAGGGCCGAATGGCTCGTTTGGCCTGTCTTAGACCTGGGATGCTTTCCCAAAGATAGATACATTTTCTATGTTCCCAGCTTATTGCTGCCGTTGCTGCTGATCTAGGAGTGCAGCAGAAAGGTTCGGGACCTATGAAAGGTGTTTCTAAACCTTTTCTGGCCAGTTCGTCGGCCTTTTCGTTACCTTCTACCCCGACATGACCCGGAACCCACCATAATTTGGTCTTGTTTCTTATTCCGAGTGTTTGTAGGGTATTGAAGCAGTACATGACTGATTTGGAGCCAATGGTATGCGAGCTAAGGGCGTTTATAGCTGCTTGACTATCCGTGAATATATGGATGGTTGCACCTTTTATGCCAGATAAAATAATGTGGCTGGCGCATTCTTGAATGGCGTGGAGCTCTGCTTGATATACGCTGGGACTTTTTCCCATGGGTGTCGTGAAGCGTTTGTGTGGTCCTTATATTCCCGCTCCTACCCCCGTTTCCATTTTAGAACCATTCGTATACCACTTTATGCCGTTGTGGCTGTTTGGTGGGTTATTACTAACCCATGCTTCTCTCTTGGGTATTTCCGTGGAGAACCGTTTGTTGAAGCATAGTGTTTTTTGAATGCGGTCTGTGACCGCGCAGTTCATGTTAAGTTCTGGCAGTTCATCGAGAAGGGTCTTTAGTTCCGGATGATCCTTAAGACTTATCTCGTTTAACTGTATTAGACTTATTGCACTGCGGATCGCCACTTTTTTGGTGTATATGTGGAGAGGTGTAATTCCTGTTATTGCCTCTATGGCAGCTGTTGGACAGGTTCGCATGGCTCCGGAGATACCAAGGCACGCAAGCCGTTGTACCTTTTTGAGCTTCTCTATTGCGACCTTTTGTGTGGATTTTGTCCACCATACTATGGAGGCGTATGTTATAATGGGTCTTATCATCACTGTGTAGATCCAGTGGACGATCTTTGGAGAGATTCCCCAGGTTCTGCCATATGTGCGACGACAGGCCCATAAAGCTCTATTAGCTTTAGTGATTTTGTTGTTTATGTGAGAGTTCCACTTAAGTCTCTTATCCAGGATTACTCCAAGATACTTGACTTCGTCAGAATACTCTACGACCGTGTCGTTTATTGTGATTAGGCCTAGGTCTAATTTCCTCCTTTTAGTAAAAGGAACGATGACGGCTTTACTGGGATTTATGGAAAGATTTTCCTTGATGCACCAGTCTATGGCTGTCTTTAGAGCATTTTTTTAGGAGATTAAAAATAGGAGATCAAAAATTAAAAGCACTCACCATTCGTGTCTTAATGAAATAATGAAAAATCTTGAGATGGTACTAAGAACCAGCGCGCTTATGCTTGTATCCCATCAAAATATAAACACTAAAGACAAGCAAGCACTTTGCTTCCTTATACATCCCTTCTCTTAGAGGTTACCAAGAAGAGTTATATTCAGGCCTTCCTATATCCCTTACTTGGAATGGTAATGGCATCGACGTACAAGTTTTAAAATTGGTTGGAATTTCCAAACAGATGCGATTACCAAATCGCATCCTTGCCAATGCCTGAAAAAGGTCATTCCCTAAGAAGTGGTATTGGCATTGATGATCAAGCTTTGAAATTGGTTGGTATTTTAAAACAAGAGCAATAACTAACTCGCTTCCTATGCATGATGTTGGGAAGGCGTTGCCTTTTCCAAGATTTTTATTGATGAAGTAAGTGGTGATTCCCTACTGGGAAGGGCCTTATCGAACGTGTCTTTGCTTACCTCATTCAGTGAACCTTTTCTGTGTGGCTTAATAATAATGCTTTGAACTACTATTGCACGGTCAAGGCGTCGACTTTTTGACATCAGAATCTCATGAAATGGCGTCGTTGGCTGTATATATAGACTACCATATGAAAATAAATAATATAGACTTGTTGTGGTTCGTATTTTTTTTTAAAAACTATGGCAAAATTAGCAAGAAATATTTTCTTGATAATGCAAAACATTTGCAAACAAATGCATTTGCTACCATTTCTTACATGTCTCTCTTTATGTTATGGATAGGGGTTTGTATTGATACATTTAAGAAAAAATCTGATTGTTTGATTGATTTTTCAATTATGATTGTGTTGGTCCGAATTTCCCAGAACGAAATGGGAATGAACGAAAAAATTACCAATTGAAATGAACGATGCCGGATGGATTCGGTCTTCTAAAATGAACACTTGGCACAGCTCTATAACGAACAATTCAAAAGCTTATTTTCCGTATTTATATTTTATTTAATAGAACACATACATGCGATGTAATCCTCTCAATTATAATAATTTTAAATTGTTCTATTTATTGCATACATTTCGAAATGCTGTTTATTTGTTGTGTTCTTTTTCCCAACAAACCTTTACGGCGTCGTTTAGCGTGATATAGCGGATGCATTTCTATCCAAATAAAATCATTATTTCGATACAAAAACGTAGAACAACAAATAATTATCTAAACCAAAAAGTACGTAGTTTAAAAATATACCAAAGAAACAGTAATAGTCCATAAATATGCCGTATTGAGAAATTAATCACTCACTACGATACACAAGTGTACTCTTACATCCATAAAATAAACAATACGTTTGCGGTAATGTGTTGGGATGTTGTTTTACGACTGAGGAACCACTCGTCATCATGCGAAGAAGAAACTCCCTCTGCCACTATATGTAAATATGATCACATACATTCATTCTTAAGTTTCTTTTAATTTATATGTCAATTGATTAATAAGACCGAGGGCAAGAAGACCGATGATTTAATGGGTGCACACGGTCAAGAGAAGATACATACTTATTGAATGGTTTATGAGAATGAAATCGCCTTCTTAATTATTTTTGAGCGGATTGTGTGTGTGTGTGTTAAGGAAGAAGATGATGAGACTTGTTTTCTAATTACAGGAGGAAATATCCAAGTCATCTAATAGAATCTAACTTACTGTCATTGTTATAATATTATAAGTAAATTACACTTGGCAAAATTCCATCAGCAATTTAAGGTGATTGTTTCAAGTGGGTAACGTCAATATGACCATTAGGAACATGATATTACTGCGGGGATATGCATCTAAAAACTAGTTGGCTGTATAATCAAAGAAATCGCTTCAGGGTTTAATTAAAGAAAAACCAAACAAAATTATAAGGGTATACACATATCAAAATTGGTCATCCGATACCTCGTATATTGTGTTCATTGTTCTCACCCTCTCCAAAAGGCTCTCCGCTCTTCTAGCGAATGATGTTCGGCGTTCCTGTGCGGTCGACATATTTGCCAGTAATGATCACTTTAAGCTCGAATCACTTATGGTACCTACGATAAAAAATGAGGTAGACAGTTCAAATATTTCTTCTGAAAATATGAATTTTTCGTAAAAAAAATTTTATATATAAAAATACATTTTTGAAAATAAAAAAGCCTTTAAACTAAATAAGCACAATTATTGTGTTTATATAGGCAAGACACGTATTGAAATAATTTTGGATATAATCAAGTAAATAAATAAATAGCTGCGGATATAAATTTAAATTATAATTTGCGCGCAGTTAAGGGATTTTTAGTACGCTGTGGAAAGAGAAAATACCATTAAGAAAGTCATTGTTAAAACCTCTTAGAAAAATGTTTACTTGTGAGAGAGAGAGCAGGCATATACATTGAGCAAGAAAATACTTTCTCCCTAACTTCACTTACTAGCGCCCGAATCGTGAAGACCCTCTGCCTGAGACACTGCAGCCTTCCATCCTCTACGATCCCGAAAACACTGGCTCCAAACAAGAGATGGCTGAAATACATTTTTTTTGGGAGCAACTACATGTATTATGTCTGCTATATATTCGTGTGGTTAACGTAGAAAACGTAGTTAACAACTGTCATCTGAAGTTTCGGTTCTTAATCCCATCGCACCAAACTTCTTTCCTATCCTTCTATTCTTTCATACAGTAAGTAGCACCCAAAAAAAGGCAATGAATCATTTGCTGGGAGCTACTTACAGCAACAAACAAAATGCCTGCGCTGTGGTTTCCACTATTAGGGTAGGTACTGTGTCACAGAAAAAAGAAATCCCTTTAGCGCAAGCAAATTATAAAATAAACATAGGGGCGGGCTACAGTCCGCTTGGGCGAACTGTTGGATACCCTATTCTTATTCCTATCCCTCATAAGTGGGCGTGACAACAGTCTAAGTATGGTTGAATTGTTAAGAACGCTGTACATATTCTGTTATAAAACATTTAAAAGATTTTATCAAACAAAAACGAAGCTTTGGTAAAAAAAACGTTCCCTAGCTCAAACTTTGGTTTTTCAATAAAATTATTTTATTTAATTGTGGGCGTGCCAGTAAGCGGATTTAAAAAAAAATTAACACATAAGCATAGAGGACCCCTAGAGAGTATATATTATAAATTTCAGCTCCCTAGCTCAAACTTTGGATTTTCAAAAAAAGTTTTTTTTGTAAATTGTGGGCGTGTCGGCGGATTTTGAAAATATTTACACATGAGCATAAAGGGCCCCCTAGAGAGTATATATTATAAATTTCAGCTCCCTAGCTCAAACTTTGGATTGTCAAAAAAAAGTTTTTTTTAAATTGTGGGCGTGTCAGTAGGGGTATTTTGAAAATATTTACACATGAGCTTAAAGGGCCCCTAGAGAGTATATATTATAAATTTCAGCTCCCTAGCTCAAATTTTGGTTTTTCAATAAAATTGTTTTATTTTTTTGTGGGCGTGTCAGTGGGCGGATTTTGAAAATTTTATATCCCGAGCAGTTTTAGGAGTCATAGATCATATATAAAAAATTTCAGCTTTCTAGCTTAAAATTCGATTTTTTCCAAAATTTTGTTTTTTTGAGTTTGTGGGCGTGTCTGTGGGCGGATTTCAAAAATTCGTAAACTTGATTATTTCGGGACCCTAGGGAGTATATTGTTAATTTCAGCTCTCTAGGCCCAGTTTAAAGGCCTTATTTTTGCCGACGGACGGACGGACGGACGGACGGACATGGATAGATCGACATTACTATCGATGCTGATCATAAATATAGTAACTTTTAGGGTTCTACGGGCAATATTAAGCTATGTTACAAACTATGCGTCAAAATTAATATACCCTTAGAATAGGGTATAAAAAAACGTTCTGGTATCACCGATGGCCTGGTGTCTTAAACGTAGGTTCGGTCTTCCTTGCCTTCTCGAACCTGGGGACTGTGAGTCAAATATTTAATTGGCTGGAGCATTATTGTCCATTCACCCGATGACGGAGCCAATGTACGGTTGTCACCTCCTCGCACTTAGTACCGAATTCCGAAGAAGAATTTCTCTCTCGAAGGAGTTCAAAATCACCTGTCCCTTCCCGCGTATCATCCACTCTTCTGCGTTTTAAAACGACAGGATTTATGTTTGGTAGAGCATGCATTTGGTCCTTGAAGTCAGGAGTTTTGAACCCAATTGTCTTACCAAACTGAAGTAACAGCAGTTTCCTTGGGCAATTCTCCGTCGGATCTCCAGTATGGTGCTGCTACAAGCGGTGACGTTTTGTCCAAAGCCGTGGACAGATGTTTGTTTCTTTGTTAATAGCATGTATTTGGTTTTGTTCTTCTCACCTTCAAGACCAACCAATTTTGCCCGTTCTTCAATCACCGTTAAAGCTCCTTCCAAGACACATTCAGGTCAGACGGTGATGTCGATATCGTCCGTACAGCTCAGTAGCTGGACAGATCTATTGAAGGTAGTGCCTTCCGTGTTGATAGCTGCTTTGTACACAAATAACTCCGGAACAGGATTGAAATGTTTCAAGTGTGATGCGACACAGCTGCATCAGTTTTGCCGACATCGCGTATTCGGCTATCGCCATTTCAGGTTACTAACGTTGAATTCTAACATAATGCTCTTAACGAGTAAAGTCAATGAAAATATAGTCTATGGTCATTTTATGAGTCTAAAATTGAAAATCTTTGTCTTTCTTTCTTTCCACGATTTGCCTCCATTTGTAAATATTGCTTTTTGTCTATCTACCGGGTCGGAAGCCAAATTGGAACGTCCCGATTAGTGTAATACAGAACAGCTTGAGGCATTCAAACAGTAGATTGTATAGGTTCTAATATGTGACATTAACCAGGGATACTCCTCGAAAGTCGGCGCCCTTGTTATTCTTAAGCCTTTTTATAGCTAACCTCTTCTATACCTGGTTGTGGAATCGGTTATTCGTTGAGAATAGATTCTATTCTATAGAAATAATTTATGAGATGTTGATAAATCACGTACATTACGTATGTATGTTCCTTCAATAATGCGCTTATTTCTATTTTCTTATTACCTATCCACTTGAAAAGAAAACGTTTGTTTTTTTTTATCTAAATTTCATTTTAAATGCTTAAAACTAAAACGCCAACCTAATGGGAATTTACAGCAGAAAGCATTAATTGATTTCGCCATAAAATTTTCAAAACAATAGAAACGTTTCACTCTCACGCTGTTTAGATATGTTTGTTTTTTTTTCTGAAAATGTCAGAATAAAGTTGTTCTGGCAGACATACTTTTTTAATTAATTCGATTGGGGTAAACAAAATATCAACAATGTGTACGCGAATAGAAGCAATGGAGAGGCACACTTTTAAATGTATTTAATTTTTTTTTGGAAAAATGGTGTGGATAACCTATTTTCATGTCAATTAAATAGCAAGAATAATATGGCGCTGTATATGTATGTATAGTATATGCATGAATGGTACTGCAAACGCCACATTATAATTGACTGAAAATTAAGTATGATAAATAACTGAGCTTATCAAATCTTTTCCGTGCAGGAACAGACTAAGAATATCACTGCAGCGTCCCCAGAAACAAAGCGCTTGTCGTATAAAGCGACTTAGGGTAGAAATAACTTTTAGGCATTTTTAAGATTCACGCCAGCCTATCGACACATTTAAAATATTAAAGCTGTCGCGCAAGTTTGCATGCAAATCCGTTGGTTGACAGGCCTGGAGATCACCAGTGTCGTAAAAGGACGATCAAACAATTATCAATAACAGGAGCATGCACGTGTCGTTAAAAATTGATAGGCATGAAACCTCTGGGATCCAAAAATAGGTAGGCCTGAAAACTCCTGAAACACATAAATGTAATAACACCCGCATTTGACGAGGCCCAGTAAATAAAGTACGATCATACGAAACCTTTCCTGCTTTTCTGAAAATTGATAGAATCACATTTTCTTATTAGCCATTTCCTTTACTCGTAAAATCATAAAAAAAGCGGCCAAGTGCGAATCGGACTCGCCCATGAAGGATTCCGCGCGAATTATAATTATTATTTACTTAGGCACCTATTACAGATTTCTTATTAGAAAATAATAGTTCACGGTTTACGCATAAGGTTTATGAAAAAAATGATATTAGAAACCTCAATATAATTTTTAAAGACTTATCCATAGATACCCCACACGTATGGGTTTGATGGAAAACAATTTTGAGTTTCAGTTCTAAGTACGGGGAACCCCCAAAATTTATTGTTTTTTTTCTATTTTTGTGTGAAAATCTTAATGCGGTTCTCAGAATATATCTACTTACCAAGTTTCAACAGCAGTATAGCTCTTATAGTTTCGGAAAAAAGTGGCTGTGACATTCCCGGACAGACAGACAGACAGACATGACGAATCTATAAGGGTTCCGTTTTTTGCCATTTGGCTACAGAACCCTAAAAAAGACCCGTAACAATGTAGATTATTTACAGATAACTAGCTATATTTGATTTGCCTTTAAAAAATAAATATTAGGCATTAACGGCCCATAGAGAGCTTAAAACCTAGCTTCTGCAACCACTTTCTTTGCGAAGTGGGCAGTCAATTCAAAATCATGGCCTTGGCTGGGATTCGAACAAACACACACTATCAGCGCACCAATGCCACCCGCTTAACAGAGAACTTCGATTTTTAACACGTTTTCGGTCCAAATTTACAAAATCAATAATCTCTTATGCACTCTATTGTGATAAATTGTATATTGTTTTAATTGTAAATTGTAAAAAAAAAAATAAAAATAAAATATAAATCAATGAATATGTCATGAACCAACTTTACAGCGTAACTTAAATACAACATTATATTACTTAAATACATGTGTTCGTGGAAAAGCTCACACATTGGGCACAGCAACATCTTAACTGCTTACAAGATTCCCAACAATACGGATTACCTAATCCCAACACTAGATTTCAGTAACAAATACAAGACGGCCATCCCAGACCGAGCCAGCTGGGAAGACGGTCGTATCGTAAACAATGAAGCCATAGAAATATACACCGACGGGTCAAAGACAGCCGAAGGCACAGGGGCGGGCGTGTTTTCAGAGAACCCTGCGCTTAATGTCGTACTACGACTGCCTGACCACTGCAGTGTATTTTAGGCAGAAGTCACAGCTATCCGCGAAGCAGCACGCAGACTCTCTATGAGCCCGATAAATGGAAAAACTATCGTGATCTACATAGACAGTCAGGCAGCAATTAAAGCCTTAGAATCACCAACAATAAGATCCAAGTTGGTAAAACAATGCCGCGAATCTCTTAAGATGTAACACTTCCCTGTGTTGGGTACCCGGTCACAGTGATATTCCAGGCAACTGCAAGGCGGACGAGTTAGCCAGACGGGGCTCCGCACAAGAACTCTCTGACAACAGAGAGACACCGGCGGCGGTACCCATTCAGACACTGAAACGCAAACTTCTAGATAACGCGTTAATAGAAGCAAACAATAGGTGGAATAGCATCAGTACATGTGTGTCCTCAAAGCAAATTTGGACCAAATACGATGCGAAGAGAACATCCAAACTTCTCTCCATCAGCAGGAAAAATATCAGCTCGGTAATCGGAGCAATCACCGGCCACTGCCTTTTAGGCAGACATGCCATCAGATTGGGAGCCCCCTCAAACGACTTCTGCAGAAGCTGTAGAGACGTCGAAGAGGAAGAAACCACCACTCATCTCCTGCGCAACTGCCCCGCAATAGCCAATTCAAGGAAACAAATCCTCGGCAACTATTTCCTCGATGATCTAAGTGATCTCAGTGAGACAGACATTGGCTGTATCAGCAAATTCGTCACTAAATCCAAATGGTTAAACTGAACTAGAGGACGGTTTGGTCGATGACTAGAGCCCCTCCCGCTCCCCTCCCGCAGATCACCCCAAACCTATTCCCCTGCAAATGAAAAGAGATCTAACTGTAGTTAGATTGTATCAGTCACTTCAGTCAGAACTCCACTCCGAGGGCGAGACAGTAACCCGGCGGATCGACTGAAACGGTCTCCACCGGCCTTGCTGCCTCCCCGCTATGCAGACAAAACGGAAACAGAGTTGAGGTTAGATTATAACAGTCACCACACTCTGCCTCTCTCCCATGCCTCAAAACCTGCACCACAAACCTCCGAACTCAGTCATCATAATTCCAAATCGACTATCAAGGCCGCCCCTCCCTGCTCCCTTTCCGTGGAATATTGTAACTTGAGGCTCGTACTGCAACAGTCGCACCCCCCCCCCCCCCCCCCCCTCCAAGAAATGTAATAGCTTGCTCGGGATTGACTGTATCGGTCTCCCTGGCACGGTATTGCCTGCAGGTCCACTGGTGATTTGATGACATATCCAACCGAAAAGTGGAACCAATCTCTTCACCAAGGTGGTGAAAGTAAGATCGTTGCGCTTGATATTTCAAAAGCATTTGACAGAGTTTGGCACCAAGCTCTCTTGTCGAAAATTCGTGCATTTGGAATCGATGATACTCTTCTTCAATGGATTAGAAATTACCTTTCGGACCGTTCAATTCAAGTTGTTTTGGACGGCTTCAAGTCTGCAACTCACCAAATAAATGCTGGTGTCCCCCAAGGCTCTGTTCTGTCCCCGACTCTCTTTCTCATTTTTATAAATGATCTACTGTCTGTTACTTCTAATCCAATCCATTCCTTTGCTGATGAGAGTACCCTCAGCTTCTCATATTCGTTTCTTGGGTCACACCCCTCATCTTCGGGTGTGGAACTGGAACGGCAACGTATGTTAAGCTCATTAAATTCCGATCTTAACAGCATAACTCAGTGGGGTAAAACCAATAGAGTGGAATTTAATGCTTCCAAAACTCAATGCTGTCTCCTGTCATTAAAGCAAAACCCACACACACTTCCATTATCTATGAATGGCACTTACATCGCTGAAACCGAAAGACTTTCCATTCTCGGTATGTGTGTTAATGACAACCTTCGCTGGAATGACCACATATTCGATGTCGCCAAGAACGCCGCGAAATGTCTAGGCTTCCTTAAGCGTTGTAAGAAATATTTCACCCCTTCTGATCTGGCTACAATTTATAAGGCGTTTATTCGCCCGAAACTCGAGTACAACGTTCATATCTGGTCCGGTGCACCAATAACTTATTTGGAGCTACTTGTCAGGATCCAAAAACGCGCGATAAAACTCATTGGCGACCGAGACATCGCGAGATCGATTGACTCTCTTAGTCATCGTCGTAATGTCTCCTGCCTGTCGTTATTTTATCGTTATTTCCACCATAAGTGCTCAAACGAAATAGCCAGTTGCATTCCTCCCCTTGAACATTTCAACCGCAATACCCGCCATGCATGAAATGCTCATCAGTTCACCCTCAAGCCTGTGTTCGGACGTACAGTGAAGTTCAAAGAATCTTTCCTCAGCCGTACAACACGAATGTGGAATGCTCTTCCCCGCTCCATTTTTCCTACACATTATAACCTACAGACATTCAAAACCAACGTGCATCGGCATCTCTCCTTTTCCTCTCACCCTAATTTCCTTAACGCCCGCGCTGTGTAGCTAATACATTCTAAGGGTCCCAACAAATCCCTTTAGTGCGCGCTAATTATAAAAAAAAAAAAAAAAAAAAAAAAAAAAGAGAGGGAAGAGCAGTTTGAGGTTCGATTGTAACAGTCATCTCAAAAGACTCTTCCCTCCTCCGGTGATCAGGAGGCAATAGCTTCCCTCCGCGGCGCAGAATTTGAGATCGACCTGGGGTTTGATTGAATCAATCGCCTCATCTCGATCGCAATCCTTGGTTCGGATGTCGGGCGAAAGTCGCCTCTGCACTAGTCACTCTAACACATCGCAACCTATGCGAAACACAGCCCCTGACCCCTTCAGGAGAATCTTCCCCCCCTAAAAACCACTACCTCACAGGAGGCAATTACAGGGAACTCAGTAGGCCGAGCGACGACCGGCAGAACACCCCCCCCCCCCCCCCCTCTTTATGGTATCACAACGGGCCGAAACTGCGGCCTAAGTGAGCCTGGGCTCACGCCCTTGCAGCCACCTTACCTACCTACCTAAATACATGTGTTAAGTGTTCAATTTTGAGCGAGTTTTCAATCACATAACTTATTCCACAAAGTACACAATTTAATACGCACGTTCTAAGATAATTATCTTTAACCTTTTAGTCGATAGACTATTTGTAAACAATTTGAAAACGAAAAAAAAAACTGTACTTCTTTCAATCAAGCAATAATGCATTGTTGACTCCATTATCAGAGCAGTTGCATTTGCATGCATGAGAACGAATTTATGCTGTTGCATCTATTTCGAATGGAACTATTTTAAGTTCGAGAGCATTATGCCTTATGCCCTTTCGCTTTGAGCATTATTTGGTGTCCAAGTTGTGTTATGTGGCATAAGGTTAAAATTAAAAATAAAATTACAAAAGAGCAAAGCACATAGGATATCGTAAACAATTTTTAATAGATATAGGGTGTACATTTTTGTTGTTGCTTTTACTTTTCGTCTGGTAGAGGTGCAATGACTTTTATTTGTATCTTATCATTTAGGGTAAGTGGGCTCAGTGGTTAGTGCATTGGAGTACTGATCAGGTTCAGGGTTTTGACAAACTTCAAAGAACTTCAATTGTCATGAGAAGCTTATAAATTTACCGGCTTAAAACTGTAGGTCCCTTCCACTTCGTACAAGCAAAATGGTTGGTGGTTGGTATGCCTAATAATTATATTTTTTTCATTTAAGGTATATATTCGCCGAACATTCAACGGTATCCATAATTAAGATGGAATAGATTTTTACTATTGCATTACTTTTTCTCACATCAGAACACAGCTTTTCGTTTTGCTTTTAAAAGTATCAAGTAAACAAGATTCAAATTTTGTTTTTTTTTAGAAATAACAAAGAGAGATCTAGTTACCGAAGTGGAAAACTAACAGACACAACGAATTTGGAATTTTTAAAAAAAAGTGGGTTACTCTTCTATAAAATAAAATACATAATGTATCTTTAAGGCCATCTTTCGCAACACAAATCTTAAATCAGTGTGTATTTTTAAAAAATATTTTATATTACGGCTTATATGCATTTTATTTTTATATTTTTCAAAGTTATCATTCATGTCTGCAAGACGCAATTGCGTGGTTATTTCAATTTATGTTAGTAGATACTCTATAAATACACTTTATCACTGAGGTTGCGTTTTGTAATTGCATTTTCTTTTTTTCAGAAGCATTTTTTCCAAATACTACATTTATTATGCATATTATTTTAAACTTAGACAAAAAATTGATTGAACATTCGTTTCGTTCACTCTCACTATTTAAGCACGTACCTTTCGATTATGTTAAAAATAAATTCAAATCTCGATCTTTTTCCGTTAGTGTAATCCACCAAAAACGTAGTAGCGCGAAAATATTTAATGGCATTCAATAGCAACGATCACGACAATTCAAAGTTCGCAACGACACTGAAATAGAAAGCTTAGTGGCACATTCTCGTTTGTTGTAGCGTTCTATTTGGAATAATAATTGTAGTCTTAATCGATTTGTGAATATCTATTTTGAAGCCATGCCGCTTCCAAATGGGAGACTATGGTGTATGAACTCGAGATAGGTTGCTATTCGCATGTATTATTGTGATGGCATTCAAATGTCTTATACTTTCCGTTTCGATGTTGACTATCCAAAGAGAGAAGTTCGATTTACTCTAGAGAAGGAAAAAATTGTCTTCCATAAAAATTATAATACGACAATTGATTGTAAGGAAGACTATTCAAATTGTTTAGACGCACTGTGGGTGTTAATGATGATTATTTGATACAGCGTTTATGAATGAAACTAAAATGCGAATACATTTCGTGTGCATTGTATTTGTGTATGGGAAACGATTTGCTTATAGTCTACTAGCAGTCACCAGTGGTTTCGCTCGCACTATTTTTTGTACGCCACCTACATGACTCTGGAAATAATTAGTTAATTTCTTCCCATATGCTAGCCTTCGCCATACCGTTTTTACTATCCCCTTTTTGTCCTTCCATGAAGGGAGTCGTTTCAAAAACAGTTTCGAAATTTCATTTCGACGGTCGCTTAACCCAAGTATGGGCGACATGTCCGACAGCGCAAAACTAGATGGCAGTGGCTCGGTGGTTCTACTGTAAATATATTATTGGAAAAGGTATGTATTCCCTTACGGGCATTGTCAAATCAGGTGTGAGAATGGTCTGGGGGAATTAAATATGGTTTTAGGAGATGTGCTTGTGTATACAAAATCAGATCTGTGGCGTGGTTCGTGGAGTACTCAAAGAAACTAGCTAGCACGAGCAGCAATTTGCTGGCACATAAAGTGCGCCCACAGGCTCATAATGTAGTGCAAGTGTAAGTGAATACACATCCATTCACAGTCAATATATATGAAACACAAATACAATACATATTATTATGTGCCTATGTAATACTAATACAAGCACAAAACAAACAATAATTCAAGCCACTAAGGACTAAGGCATTATTGGAAAATTTATTTTTTATTAAAATTACTAACATTCAAGTCAACTACGTACATGATCATTTTAAATTCTACTAGTGTAACTTTTTCTTTTTTTTAATTAATATGTTTTATTAAAGTGATAATGTTTTAATACATATAAATTAAACAAAAGTTAGGAATAAGATAATAGGGTGACACTCTATAGCCTTATAAAGACTAGAGGCGAACGACACATTGGTTAAATAAATATATAATAAATAGATAGCAATCTTTTTGAAGGAAATCAATTTAACAAAAAAATAAAAAAAAAAGTAAAAAATAAATAGATTAATTAATAAATAGAGAGATAAATAAATAATAAATAAATAGGAAAATAAATAAATAAGTAAGAAATAAATAAATAATTACATAGATAAACAAACAAATAAATAAATAAATAAACAAATAAACAAATATATTAATAAATAATTAATTAATAAATAAATAAATAAAAGGACAAATAAATAAATAAACGAATAAATAGATGTATATATATATAAGTAAATATACAAGAACATAAGTGAGTATATAAACAGGAACAACATAAGATTGAACTTAAAGACACATTTGATGGATAAGGGGATTTTCTGAAAAGTATTTTATAACCTTGTGCATTATTAATTTGTTTTCAGTTGATAGTTTTGATCTTCTGTTGATAAAGGTATATAACATTTCAATGGCGATGTTAATATTTTTTATAGTTTTGCTGGTGTGATCTAAATAAACAATAGCTGTGGGGTTTTTTTGTTTATAATAAGAATATTATATTATATTCTCTTAATTTGTATAAAATCTTAAATTAATTTGTTTTGTTCATTATTCTTATTATAAACAAGAAAACCCCACAGCTATTGTGGTATATTATGTAGATATTTTGTAATTTTTTTTTTGAAATAGTAATTATGTGAAAAGAAAACTACATATTAATAATTTAAGACTTTATATAACAAAAGTAAGATACATTTACGGAAACTATATAAAAAAAAACAGTGCTCATAAACAAATTTTTGGCTTGAGAATTATCCAAACAAAACTTTGAAAAAAATCGCTGATGTGAACTCCTGCAACGAAATATTCGCAATTGCCTCATCCAAGTGGCGCATCTTTTTATACGCTTTTCAAGTAGTTCATTGTTTGATCTTGGGAAATTCCAGCTGTCGTTTCTTATTAACCCTTTAATTTTATGACTTACTGTTGGGAAAATATGTATCTGTTTACAGGTAGTCAAAGTTTCTGGATATAAAAATTATTAACCTGTTGGTATAAAAACTGAAAATCGATTGGAAAATGCATGGCCTCATCCTTGTGATTGCCAGTGTATGTCCATCTTACCATACAAATGATAATATTTTAGTTTTTGCATCGATCGATGTTCTGCCACCAACATTTTTTATTTGCAATAGGGTCGGTTGGGGTAAATGGGGACGATTTTTGCATTTTTCAAAGAACCATTTTTTCAGAAAAATTAAAAATATTAAATTTAATTTTTTTTTAACTTTTGAAAACGGATATTATAAAATAAGATACAAGATGTTTCACTTGTGATGACTTAATAAAGGTATAAGAACCCAAAAGTGATATAGGGCAATGTTTACATTTACCCCTTCCTTGTTTACATTTTCCCCCATAGTTTTTAAAAATACTGGGGTAAATGGTAACAACAAATTTCTGTTCCCTTAGAGCTAGGAGCTCGCCTATGAGGTAAAAGTAAACAGACATGAATTCCGGTTGTATTATTTTCTTGAAAAATTGATTACCATAATGTTTACATTTGCCCCATATATGCATATTATCCATCAGAGAAGAATCGGAAAAGTACCTTAATGCTGATTTTAAATAAAAGCAAATAGATTTTTAATTAAAAAAATGATATTTAATCACATTAGAAAGGGCATTGATTAATAGGAACAAGATACAGATAAGGTAGGTCTAGGTAGGTACCTAGCTATTAAGAGCTATTATTCCGGTGTTGACAAATCCGGTTATTATGCTGTCAGCGATCATAGGCTCTTTCCATTTTTGGAAAACATTTCTTTACTGAACGCATACAACCTTTGCCCATTTGAAATTTCCCGTAAGCAATCAGTTTTTTCTTCCAAGCTGTTTTTAAAGGGCCGAAAACGCATTTTCCCAATGATTGCAGCTTATCGGTTAGATGACTAGGTAGGCGCATCAATCATACACCAACAATGCAGCTTGATTTGGTAAACCTTCTCCATCACGTATATTTTGAACAAAAGGTTATATTTATTATAAACAAGAAAACCCCACAGCTATTGTGGTAGATATTATGTAGATATTTTGTAATTTTTTTTTGAAATAGTAATTATGTGAAAAGAAAACAACATATTAATAATTTAAGACTTTATATAACAAAAGTAAGATACATTTACGGAAACTATATAAAAAAAAACAGTGCTCATAAACAAATTTTTGGCTTGAGAAATATCCAAACAAAACTTTGAAAAAAAAACGCTGATGTGAACTCCTGCAACGAAATATTCGCAATTGCCTCATCCAAGTGGCGCATCTTTTTATACGCTTTTCAAGTAGTTCATTGTTTGATCTTGGGAAATTCCAGCTGTCGTTTCTTATTAACCCTTTAATTTTATGACTTACTGTTGGGAAAATATGTATCTGTTTACAGGTAGTCAAAGTTTCTGGATATAAAAATTATTAACCTGTTGGTATAAAAACTGAAAATCGATTGGAAAATGCATGGCCTCATCCTTGTGATTGCCAGTGTATGTCCATCTTACCATACAAATGATAATATTTTAGTTTTTGCATCGATCGATGTTCTGCCACCAACATTTTTTATTTGCAATAGGGTCGGTTGGGGTAAATGGGGACGATTTTTGCATTTTTCAAAGAACCATTTTTTCAGAAAAATTAAAAATATTAAATTTAATTTTTTTTTAACTTTTGAAAACGGATATTATAAAATAAGATACAAGATGTTTCACTTGTGATGACTTAATAAAGGTATAAGAACCCAAAAGTGATATAGGGCAATGTTTACATTTACCCCTTCCTTGTTTACATTTTCCCCCATAGTTTTTAAAAATACTGGGGTAAATGGTAACAACAAATTTCTGTTCCCTTAGAGCTAGGAGCTCGCCTATGAGGTAAAAGTAAACAGACATGAATTCCGGTTGTATTATTTTCTTGAAAAATTCATTACAATAATGTTTACATTTGCCCCATATATGCATATTATCCATCAGAGAAGAATCGGAAAAGTACCTTAATGCTGATTTTAAATAAAAGCAAATAGATTTTTAATTAAAAAAATGATATTTAATCACATTAGAAAGGGCATTGATTAATAGGAAAAAGATACAGATAAGGTAGGTAGGTACCTAGCTATTAAGAGCTATTATTCCGGTGTTGACAAATCCGGTTATTATGCTGTCAGCGATCATAGGCTCTTTCCATATTTGGAAAACATTTCTTTACTGAACGCATACAACCTTTGCCCATTTGAAATTTCCCGTAAGCAATCAGTTTTTTCTTCCAAGCTGTTTTTAAAGGGCCGAAAACGCATTTTCCCAATGATTGCAGCTTATCGGTTAGATGACTAGGTAGGCGCATCAATCATACACCAACAATGCAGCTTGATTTGGTAAACCTTCTCCATCACGTATATTTTGAACAAAAGGTATAAAACCATTAGACAACCAATTGAAAAATTGTGGTTCCTCTATACAACCGTTTGTTGACGACGCGTAGAGTGTTCCCGGAAAACCAGCTTCCGAAGTCTCATGAAGCCTCTGTATCAATCTTTGACGGGGATATCGTTCTTGAATTGGGTTTTGATACCGGTGAATTTTACATATTCTCCTACCAGTGTTTTGAGCTCAAGTTTGTCACATGGCAGTCCCATATTTGAACGAGTAACAAGGCATTTTAATATCTCATTTTCAGCTGCTGTTGGAAGAGAGTATACTCGCCCTGAACCAATTGAATACAATGATGTTTTCCGGACTTTAATTATATTAAATACTACAGACTTAGGGACACTGTAGCGTTCTTCGGCTTGGCGGTATGCCATTTTAATATTATAATTAACTTGTGATTTTTGTTTTGTATATGTTCGCGGCATTTTAAACACTAGAAAGAGATTAATTCGAAAAAAACTTCAAGAAAATGGGTGTCTATATTTACCCCAAAAACTTGTTTACATTTACCCCATACGTTCATATTACTGGGGTAAAAGTAAACACGCACAAAAAAACTACAAAGAATATAGAAGAGTGCGGTGTAATCACAGAAACTGCTTCAATGCATCTTTATTTATATATAAAACAGGACAAATTTACTCACGCTTTCAATACAATCCATTTTTTTAAACAGGAAAAAACACTCACAAACTTGAATTTCACTTTTCAGTTAAAGGTTCTTTCCACGACTAAAATTGTGAACGAAATCCGAACAACAACTCAAGGGTATTGAATGCACCGGTGTCGCGACACTTCAAATTCAGATTTTTTTTATGTCTGGGTTCCGAGAACTATTTACATTTACCCCATGTTTACATTTACCCCAACCGACCCTAAATTGATTCACGAAATTTCTCAATTAACATATCTGCCGTCCCTCGTGACACTCAAAAATTTTCTCTAAACTATAATCAGACAATAATATTATTGAAATGCAATTAAACGAACGATTGCAATTAAAATAAATGCACCTCTGATTACGTGTATTTTTCCACTACTTCAGAAACAAAATTTATAGCTCTGCCCTTCTTGATTTCTTGTTCATCTTCCAGCAATTTAAACTAATCTTCATCTTCATATTTATCAGAATAAGACAAAGACGATGGACAACAAATTCCAGCAAAGTTATAAAATCAAGATTTGTTATCTCTTATTAGAGTTCTTCCAACACAACAATTACTTACTGAAATTGTTTCACAATAAATCAAAACCAGGTTTTCCTCACTTTGACGTTTAACACGCAAGACTATTTGTATGTATTGGTAAATTATAGAACAAATTACACAAACATTTTGATCGCATCTTTCATGTGGGGACAATCTAGAATTGCTCTTTTTCTTCAATGAAACATGCAAAACCGAAAAAGATTTGCAGCGGAATTAATAAAAGCAAATTAAGGGTGAATCTCTTTAGTTAATGAATTCAATGAGAAATGAATCTTAATATTTTTTTTAAGTTAATTGATAAACACGCAATCAACTAATTTACCGAAGTGGTGAGTTAACGAGCAATTAAGTTAAAATATATCTATTAGCATTTTTGACAACTGATAGTGGATCTTTGAATCAAATTTGATTTTGAATGTGGTATCTCCATACAATTTATAACTTAACGATTCCCAATTTCCATACAATATAATACTTAAGCCGTTAAATAACTTTTAATCCACATTATAGGTAATTTGTGAATTAGAGAAGTAATGTTTATTAATTCGGCTGTTGATCTTTTGAGCAAAAGAGCAAATCTGCTTTTCAACGAAAAACGACATTTTAGTGATTCGTTTTCAAAGAATGTGATTGTTTTGACTTGGAACTGCTTTTGATTCAAATGTTTCTAAAAACTGCTCCTTACCTCTGGTGGGGGTAGCAAATTAAAAGATTTCGTTGGTTTGACTTCTGAATGTTAAGTGATTTACTTATGGCTATTTATACTCTTATTTTCACAAATAACAAATTGATGGGAACTGAGAATGACATACGTATATGAGAATGTTGACAATATTATTTATGTCTATCTTTGGAATATCTGGGTGGTTGAATAATTTTTTTTTGTTATTTCGCAACATTCTCCTCGGCATTGAGATCTTTGAGCTCAAGTCTTATGTCGCTGGGAGATCGGGTAGTCCTGGCATTCCTGTTTAAGTAGAACTAAGATAATCAGTATCAAAACAGAAGATAGTGATAGGTGCCCAACAAAGTAGTGATGAACATCGTGGTGAGGGATGGGGTTTGGCAATGTCTGCTGAGTTTTTTGGTATGATATTTCCTTCCTCAGTGCAGCTAGGCCATCGCCAGCCTGAATGATGGTTTCTCTGTAGACCCAAACTACTTCTTGAAGTGATACCCGGGGGGATTGGTTTAAAATCGAACTTTAGTTAAGTGTGGGAAAAAAGGACAATACAGAATTTGACATTATAAAAATTGTGTGCATTTATCGTCATTGTTATTTGCTTTATGGCGCAGTTCGGAGCCAGTTTCAGCAGTTCTACTACTTGAAGTTCCGTAGTTGAAATATTAGATCCACATATTATAAACTGTACCTCTTCTTGGTAAAAAGCAGTGATTGTGATTGTGACGTTAGATCCATATTCCTAAGTTGATGGATTTCCGGTTAAGCATATACATTTCGCATTGGTTTTCGATGGAATGGGACTATTGGGATATTGAAAATGGGATGTCGCTGCTTACAGAGATATTTTCTATCATCGATGTTTATACAGCTTTGGTATTCACTTTGCGATAAAGCGAAGTGTTGATCTCTATATGGAGTAATAACTAAAAATGACTTTGATGGTTGGAGAAAGATAAATGAGCTATTTTGTTGAACTGGCAGTGGTATAATTTTGAATAGTTGCAATATCTGAGTATTTAATAAATGCAATTGTACTCAGAACAAGATTGCCGGTGATGTTACTCGTGTTTTAACTCTTAGAAGCTCGTACACCTTACGAAGATTGTATTCGTCGTATCCAAACAGTGTTAATGTGGTTGCTATATCATCTTGCGAATTTTATCCAGCTCCGTTAAAAGCTGCTTGGGGGCAAGAAGTAAACCTTGATGTGTGTCGGGTACGACTTCGAGCATTGCTTTTTGAGTGACATAGATACTGACATAGTTGAAGATTTTTGCTGTTTCGTTAAGTTCGTTTTCATTAACGATTGTTAGTTGCTGTTTTAAAATGCTTAACTGGTTTTTTATAGAAGATATTGACTAATTTAAGTCTTTGGTTGTTGATTCAATTATTGACGTTTGGTTTTCTTACTTATTTAAGTCCAGGAGGTGCTTTTCATTATTGTAGGCCATCTGAATATTGAATACCATGTATTGGCCACACTCTTGGTCAAGAACTCCAAATAATTTGTTCGCGACTGTTCCAATAAATCAAATGGAGATCTTCTTTTTCTTATAGCGATACTATTTCTGTGGTTCAAGATCTCATTCAGGTTTTCTGATTCTTCAAGGCGTCTTTCCATGAGATTAATGATTGCATTGCAAAAGTTGTTAGGATGTTCGGTCTTTAGTTCCTAACATTTCTCTCATAGCTGGGTTACACCCTTTTAAAGTCCTTGGAGTGATTGCCAATAACTGACGTGTTAAAGTATATGAAAAGATTCCATTCGTCCGTGATGAGCTTTGCTTTTCCAATGTCTGCAAAAAATAATCCTGAGTCAGTTCACCCAACTTTTTTTGTTTCTAAGAAAATGTTAACTTGTTTGTAACTTCCCGGTACTGGGTAAGTTATTGTAATTGGTTCGAAAATGAAAATGTGATTTACAAAATATTTTTAAATTAGAGGGTTCACAATATGTTTTTTTCAAAAAAATTCAAGAAAATATATGTGTGCGCGTGTGTTTGTTCGTATGTGCGTACGTACATGCGTGAACAAATTTACGTTCACGTTTTCTCGCGTACCAAAAATGATATCGACTTCGTTTTGGTCCCAATCGACGCGAACAAAAAGACTGATCAGCATTGGGGATGTTATTTTAATTGGCTCAAAACTGAAAATCGTAGCTTACAACATATTTTATAATTTAATGGTCACAATATTTTTTTCAAATATGTTTTTTGGAGATGCATGTGTGTATGTACGACGTACCTACTTTGTTGAACATTTTTTTCGTTCATCGTATGTTTAGTTTTCGCGTACTCTCCTTTAGTATTATTTTTAATGTTAATAGCAGACCTGCGAAAAATGCATGCATATTTTCTTTTTGAAACCTATTCATTCTTTAACTTTTCATTTTTTACTGGTTATCATGTCCTTATAACACTGGGAAGTTGATCGTGTGAAGTGTTCTTTTTATTTTGAAGTTTTATTTTGCAATGACCATGTAAAAATGTCGGGCGCAGTGGCTCACTGGTTAGTGTGTCGGACTGCAGATAAATAAATTGTTCAGGAGAAAGGATCACAATGATATTTCTTATGTTCGAATATCCCAGACAATAGAGAAAAGAGATACAGTACTAACTGCTGGATTAAGCCCAGAAAGTGTCGCTTCAAACGACGATTTTTTCGTGGTCGAGGACCCACAGGAGAAAGTGGATTTGCTGGGCCCTTGTTTCGAGGCCGTGTATACGTTTAACAATCCTGTTCGCCATAACCACGACATTGAGAATAGGTTTCTGGTAAGCCACTTCTATTTGCACGCCTAACTTGAGAATTGGCGACCTGAGAATAACGGATTCACCGTATTCAATAATGAAAACCATGCTAATGCAGTTGTCGCCAATAGCCGAGATGCGTAGCATTTGTTCGTGTCGAAGGATGATCTTATGTGCATCTTCGAGTCACTAAAGAATAAAAACTCGGCGGGGGTAGATGGTGTTCGAAATGTCGTATTGAGATATCTGCCTCTGGAGGCTGTAGATATTGTCATCACGCTGTTTCACAATGCGTTGAATAATGCATATTATCCGGCGTATTAGAAGGTAGCTGTGGTGCACCCTATCCCGAAAAAGTGTAAGGATATGACGAACCCTGCCAATCTTCGGTCGATTAGTTTGCTTCCGAGTATTAGCAAAGTGTTTGAAAATGTTATCAATAGAGCCCTGTTGAAGTGGTTCGAGGACCTTTGCTATATGTAATTTATAATATGCTTATGGGAAAGAAGTTCGTTGTCAAATGTTGCAACGTGACTTCGAGCAGAGTCTTTGAAATTAAAAACTTTTTACAGCAGGGGAGGTGAATTCTCCGATCCTGTTTAACATGTACACGAGTGATCTGGTGGGTTCACTCAGACATGCTATAGAATATGCCGATGATTTGGTGGCATGCAGATCAGGTCTTAAAATCAAGGTCATTAACATTCTTTTGCAGCGTGACTTCGATGAAGTTAAGGGATATTGCGATGACTGGAAGTTGAAAATCAACTTTTAGAAGACGGAAACAATCTTGTTCAGAACACCATTGTCTGGGGCCTCTAGGGATACCAGAAAAAACTGGAAGAAATTGGTCATTATTTTACAATATGGGCAGCCATTGGCGGTGAGAAGCGTAGTTAGATATATGGGTATCTGCCTGGACCAGTACCTATATGTATTTTGATAAACATATAGTTGCTTGTCTTGCGGGACCCAAGATGGGGCTTATGCTCTGCCTAAATTTGACGATGCTACTGCCGCGTTTGTGTCTTGAACCCGAACATAGGGATCTCGATGGTACGCTCTTCGCGCGATGCTTCCAGATTCGGCAATTATGTTTACTAGCCTCACTATAGTCCATCTACTCGGTGAAATGCCGCCAAACTCCCGCCTAAATCCCCTTTGGACGGAAATGCAAAGCATGGTACTGCTGCAATATCCAAATCCTCTTTTCGGCATCCCAAGCATTCATTTTAATAAATCTAAATAGTAACCTGCGAAATAAAAAAAAATAAGCCGATTACTCACACAGAAAAAAATGAGTTTTGTTTTTGTGGCACGATTCGTGTGCCACCCTGTATGTAAGTAGATGTTTGTTATTCAATACAACATGCATTCAAAAGTCAAAGTCAAAAGTGTGTTGGACTAGCAATCGAAAGGTCCCCGGTTCAATTCTCGCCGGGACCAAGCAAAGTTTTTTCTCCACTGCCCCACCTCTTGCGAACGTCTGACAAACTTCCAAGAGTATCAATTGTCATGATAAGCTTCTCAAAGGGCTTTGCTGGAAATGTATGAGCAACTGGTGCCTTTTTGTTTTGATGCCACACTAACGCGACCTAGCAGGATGTGTAGAGTACTTTAATACAAACAATAGTTACTACGGCAGCTCAGCTCTAAAGTACATCCGTCTCCAGTTATGCGCCCTAATCTATAACACGTATTTATGTAATTAGAAAAACTATGTATACGTCCTATTAGATTAAGGCACATAACTTGAGACGGATGTACCTTAGAGCTGAGCTGCTGCAGTAACTATTGTTTATATTGAAGTACTGTACAGATCCTGCTAGGTCGCGTTGGTCAGTCATCAAAAAAAAGGCACCATTTTGGGCATTGCCCTTTGCCGTTCGGATTCGGCTTAAAATTGTAGGTCTCTTCCACTTCAAGAAAGTAGTTGGAGAAACTAGGTTTTAGGCAATATTTTAGGTCGTTAATGCCTAATATTTATTTTATATTTTCATATTTATAATGATATGTACATATAAAATTGATAGATTTAATATTAAAATTCATCAGCCTACCTTCGCATATGTCACCATAAATCTCCCAATAAAAATGGTATTCAGCGATTTCTGAATTATGAATTCGATTTGCTTTCGAAAGGAAACACAATTTTATATTTATTATTCGTCCATCACAATGGAAATTCTGAAAAAGCGTCACCCCAACATTTTTTTCCTCCCTTTCTTTGGTTTTAGTTCCAATTAAGTCTAATAATACAAAAAATTAACTGATATTAATATCCCAACAGCTATAAAGAAATCGCTTCTGAAAGGGTTTACTTTCAAGTAAGTTACTTTTTGAAAAGTTGAGAGAAAACTACAGATCCCAAATGGTGTGAAAAGAGAAAAAATATTTTCGTGCACACACTTTACTTTTTGCCGAATGTAGTTTGGCCTTAAGGCAATTGTATGTGTTTTGTTCAAAATCAAAGATATTACCGGCTTAAAAACCCACCCTATATTTCGTAAGTGTGTGAATATAATTGGAAAAGCATTTTTAGCTTAGTGGAAAACGGTCATTTAACGTTTGTTGCACTTCTGCAACAACATTGTAATATGATATTAATTTTTTTTGGCATTGTGGCTTTTACAGTTGACTTGAATTTTTTATTGTTGTATGTAGAATGGTGCTGCGAAATTTAATTGAAAAATATATAACGGAAATGATGGAAAATATGTAGATACGATAGTAAAGATGAAATGGATTTATCTGGTGACAACCTCTTGTATGACCCAAATTTTATACTAGAACTTGATTCGGAAGCTACCGTGGAGAACAAAACAATTGAAGATATTTCGTCCAAGACGTTTCAGAATTTCCTGATGTCGCTCTGTATAATCCTTACAGTTTTCTCAGGATATCAAGATGGCTATACAACGTTGAGTTGAGAAAAGAAGGAGTACTAAATGCAGAACAACGAGCCCAACGCTCCACAAAAGAGTATCACAATGGGAACACTAGAACCTAAATGAAATGGTGCTGAACTGCTACAAAAACCCACAAATCTATATCTAACCTTACCTAGCATAAGAACAGTACAAACACATGAAAGATCTAACAAAAGATGTTTCTCCATTGACCGATCGCTTATCGTGGGGGAATATAACCAGCACATGGGTGGCGTTGATTTTTTTGATAGTACTCGTAGTATGGATTGATATAAAAGTCTACTAAAAAGTAAGAAAATGCAAGTGAGAATGTTGTACCATCTACTTGCCTTGATAGATAACGCTTTTAGCTTTTATAAAGGGTGGGCCAAATAAGCCCTACCAATGTTATTCACGTACATATAAGCGTGTACACAAATAGACTTCTTCCAATGAGAAGATAATATCTCAGCAGACCTTTGCCCTGAAATTGCAAAAGTTCTTTGTAAAGTAGTGGAGTGGCTTAGATTCTGAAATAGAGACTAAAAACATAAAGGCCCAGTTCCCAAAATATGTTCGACAAGATCAGATTGGACATTGGCTTGCATGGCCTGATAAACGGATGATCTGCAAGTACATAAATTGCAAAGGATTCACCCAAACATCATTTGAAACATAGGGACGGGCTACAGTCCGCTTGGGCGAACTGTTGGATACCCTATTCTTATTCCTATCTCTCATAAGTGGGCGTGACAAAAGTCTAAGTATGGTTGAATTGTTAAGAACGCTCTACATATTTTGTTATATAACATTTAAAGGATTTTATCGAAAAAAACGCTCCCTAGCTCAAACTTGGGTGTTTCAATAAAATTGTTTTATTTAATTGTGGGCGTGTCAGTAGGCGGATTTAAAAAAAATTAACACATGAGCATAAAAGGCCCCTAGAGAGTATATATTATAAATTTCCGCTCCCTAGTTCAAACTTTGAATTTTCAAAAAAAGGTTTTTTTTTTAAATTGTGGGCGTGTCAGTGGGCGGCTTTTGAAAATATTTACACATGAGCATAAAGGGATCCCTAGAGAGTTTATATTATAAATTTCAGCTCCCTAGCTCAAATTTTGGTTTTTCAATAAAATTGTTTTATTTATTTGTGGGCGTGTCAGTGGGCGGATTTTGAAAATTTTATATTCCGAGCAGTTTTAGGAGTCGTAGATCATATAAAAAAAATTTCAGCTTTCTAGCTCAAAATTCGTTTTTTTCCAAAATTTTGTTTTTTTGCGTTTGTGGGCGTGTCTGTGAGCGGATTTCAAAAATTCGTAAACTTGATTATTTCGGGACCCTAGAGAGTATATGGTTAAAATTTCAGCTCTCTAGGCCCAGTTTAAAGGCCTAATTTTTGCCGACGGACGGACGGACGAACGGACGGACATGGCTAGATCGACATTACTATCGATGCTGATCATAAATATAGTAACTTTTAGGGGTCTACGGGCAATATTAAGGTATGTTACAAACTGTGCGTCAAAATTAATATGTGTACCCTTAGAATAGGGTATAAAAATGTGCTAAAATAAAGTAAATAATTACTTCAGAAGCTTTCATTATAGTAAACAAAATTGCGTTATGACACAATATTGCAGACATGGAACAAACTTGTTTTATTTAAATAAAATATAATTAAGCAAAATCAGTGTAGGTTCTTTCGTTTTTAAGATTATTTTATATAGCACCAAATGAAGCAGAAAGTTTATTTTATTTGAGTTTGGACATGTTGTGATACGAGGGGATATACTCGTATATTAATGTAAGGCAAGAGTACGATAACTCAGGCGACAAGAAAAAATTACGGTTTTGTGTAGAACAGTTCGATACAAGCTGTTCTTACTATGGGAGGGGGGTCTATCTCGCTACATTTGGGCGGGAGGGGCGATTTTCTAAAAAAAACTTTTCAAATGGAAAAAAATATTTAAATATAATGGTAATACATACTTACAATTAAGTATTGCACATTATCTTAAAGCTAAAAGTCGGTTCTATCATACTGTTTTAAAATGAAGTTATTTCCAATAATAGTTTTTAAAAAACCAATTTCAAACTCAAAATTTCGGAAAAAAAATTAGAAAAACAAGTTTATATTGTCTTTATTCCAAATTGTGAGACTACATACTAATTTTTTTTACTATTTTTTTCAGGTTACTAGTTTTTAATCGAATACTGAAAACTAGATGGTTTTAAGTCTACTAGTATTCGGGAAAATTGAAAATTACCAAACCTAATTTTTATTAAATTTTTATTTATGGACTTTTTTTTGCTTGACGTCAATGAATAAATAATGATATCCTTCTAATAAGTAGAGAACAGTTACTTATTTGGCGTTACCTAGAATGCAAGCATTACGGTACGGCGTATAAACAGTGAGGTTATGTATGGGATATATTTGCAACCCTCCTGCTTGGGTTCACTGTAGGATTTGGGGTAGCTGCGAGGTTGGGTGTATGCAAAGTTTCTTTTGCATTTAAGGAATCTGGATTTGAACGAAATCTGTCGTCAAACTTTGTCGCTTGATTTATCGTACTCTCCCCCCATGTAACGTTATCTAAGTTCCGTTTTTTTTTTTTTTCATTGAACATCATATCTGAAATTAATATCTGTCCGCGTATTATTTCAACAAAAACTCTTTTAGATTAATTACCAAAGGCAAACTATTAAATAATTTTGTTGACGATTTCATTCGAATTTGCTAAATCACCTCTACACTGTCATACAGTGTCGGAGTGTTTCCTTATTCATAAAATATTTTCAACAGGGCTTGCGTCAGATTTCGATTTTGTAATGACCTGTTTTCTTTCCGAAATTGATAAATAAACAAATTTCGCACACAAACTCTTACCTGTCTCTGCCACTATTATTATTATTTTTCCATCTCTCCCTCAATAAATTTTCACTTGGATATTTGATTTTCACATTTCCTGAGAATCCTCATTGCTGAAATGCTGAGCATCCTTGAATTAACATACCAAATAATTTCTATTTCTCAGAGCAAAGAAGTACCCTCTTCGTAAGGTTTGCACTTGAGTATAAAAAAAACTCGTACTGTGAAACTGGGAATAAATGTTTTCGTAGAGTAATGGGTTCGGGGATATCATGGGGCAAAGTTCTTACACCAACAAAATAAAATGGAAAAAAATATTGAAAATATTCGTCCACTTTTAAACTTCTAAAAATATTCCATTTGTTTTATCAAATTTTTTATTTCTTTTGCAACAAAAGGAATAAAATCTTACATGATAAGTGAAAATGAACTTTATATTCTAAATCAGAAGTTGGTAAAAAAAATCGTTTGCATCGAAGAACTGTGAATTGTGCGGAACATTTATTAAATCTACCGCCCCAGTACTTTTTTAATTGTCGCAGTATGACTGAGTAACCAACCAAATTTTCTCATAGTACGCACTACTTTTAACTACTGAATTATTTTATGTAATAATAATTACCATCATCAATACTGCCCGTCTTCAAAAATAACATATCAATTATTAAGTTCCCGCTCGGGTTTCCCGTAGCCATATCAAAACATTCATCAATCATTCACTCATTCCGTTGATATTATATTCCTTTCTTGTTACTAGTCATTGGTATAGAATAGAACTTGTGTCTCCTGCATGTAATTTGATTACACCGAAAAACACCCTTAGCAAAATGCGCTTAGAATAAAAAATGTAATAATGAATTGTTAAACTTCAGTAGCCTCCGTGGCGCAATTGGCTAGCGCGTTCGGCTGTTAACCGAAAGGTTGGTGGTTCGAGCCCACCCGGGGGCGTTTCGCTTTTTATTAAAGAATCCTTAGTTCTTTGCTAGGACTCGAGCATGGAAAAACCGCTGCTTTCAGTATAATTACAAACTGCTTATGGGAAAAGAAGGTCGTTATAAAATGTGGCAACATGGCAGGCAGAGTCTTACAGCCTTATTTATTAGAATTTGTTAAAGCACCTCCAAAAGGTTGTATAGCTATGTTGTTTAAAAAATCCTCTCCTTATATTTTACACCCTTGTAATAACATACTACTAATAATAAACTAAAAACAAATAAACGCCGAAACAAATAGGGGAAATACTTCTTACATTTTTTTACGATAGAATGCACTTGGTTCGTTGTCCCAGTTCGATTAAAGGAGATAGTTTTGTAGCAGAAGGATGAAAACACATAAGAAGAAAAGAATGAATATAAATACAGTATAATCTCGATAATTCGTACCCCGTTAATTCGTAAACCCCGCTTATTCGAAATAAACTGCAGGTCCCTTGAAAAAACCCCGGTTATTCGTAAAAAACCAGTGCATTTCGGTCCCCTCGGTAATTCGTAATAACTTCCATATGCAAAGTCATATAAAACGTCTAATAATTCGTAAGTCTCTGTTGATAACCCCGTTTATTCGAAAAAAAAGTCTCATTCCCCATTTTCAATACATACTCTGAATCAGGTTTGTTACAATATGTTTATGTTCAATCACAAAGAAAGGACTTGGAGTAACATTCGGGGCGAAAGGGGATTTTCTCACCCTTGCAAATGCAGGTAATGGCAGCTGTTTCTGTTTCAATGTAACCACGTGCAGTCACAGATTGTCTGGTAAAAACGGTTACCGTTATGCTAACATAAATTTCCTATGACATTGCATTCATTATTCTTTATTTTCACTTCAGTTCAGTGTTGTTTGTTATTTAATCATGACTTCTAAACGCACCCATAAGTGTAGGTATGTCCATTTGTGAAAAAAAAAATTTAGAAGCTATTGCCGATGGCGAGAAAAAAATCGATGTGGCAAAACGCTTCAATATTCCTCCATCTACACTGACGTCGATTTTAAAGAAAAAAGACATGATCGCTGAAATGGCTTCCAGCAGCAAAATAAAACGGCACAAAACGGGTGGGTTTCCTGAACTTGAGCGATCACTTGTCGCATGGTTTTCACAGTGCAGACAATTAAATGTACCAGTTGGGGGAGTGATGATGAGAGAAAAGGCCAAACATTTAGCGGAAAGATTAGGCATAGAAAACTTTAGATCGAGTGAAGGATAGCTTGACCGTTTTTAAAAAAAAGACACAACATTGCTTTTCGGAAACGCGAAAGTGCGAGTGTAAGCGACACCGTTTGCTTAGAATGGAGAGACAAATTGAGCGAACTGATACAAAATTATGAACCGAAGAATGTCTTTAACGCTGACGAAACAGGGTTGTTTTTTAAGTGCCTTCCAGATCGGTCAATGTGTTTTAAGGACGAAAAATGCCATGGCGGCAAAAACAGTAAAGAAAGAGTTACTGTACTATTGACCGCAAATATGGATGGGACTGAAAAGTTCAAACCTTTGATGATCGGCAAGTCAGCTAAGCCTAGATGTTTTAAACACGTCAAAACATTCCCGATGTCTTACCGTTCCAACAAGAAGGCGTGGATGACGTCTGATTTATTCAGTGAATGGCTCACATTATTAAACCATGACATGGAAAGACAAAAACGCAAAATTCTATTCTTCATCGATAATTGCGGCCCACAATCACACCTCCGTTCTCAGTCATGTGAAAGTGGAGTTCTTGCTGGCGAACATGACCTCTAAACTTCAGCCCCTCGATCAGGGCATCATCAAAAATTTTAAAACCCATTACCGCAAGGAAGTGGTACAATTGCTGCTAGACAGCATTGAAGATGGAACGGAGTACAATGTCTCAATACTCTCAGCTATGAACATTGCTGATAAAGCGTGGCAAAATGTAAGCCAATCCACAATTCAAAATTGTTTTCGTGCTTGTGGTTTCGCCAAAGGACTACATTTATCTGCTGATGATGAATATGTGTCAACTGTTGGCTGTTGCAGGAATTCTTACGGACGATGACATTTTGGCACTACCAGAAGACGTAAATGACAATGAAAGCAGCGGTGACGACGAAGAGGACTTTCCGGTTGTATCTTTTAATGAAGCGAAAGCTTGCATAAATAATTTGCGTATTTTCATTATTAGGAATAATGTAAAAGATGATGTTTTCTCTGCGATTGTGGTACTGGACAATGCAATTGATAATGAGCGCAATCAATATCTCCGTCGGAAAAAAATTACGGATTTTTTTTCCTCTTAAGTTTCAGCTAATTTGTTTTTTTTTTGTGCATAATTTGTAAAATATGGAGTTTTGTTTTTTTTTATATGTTTTTTGTACATACAAATGTAAGTATGTAAAACAATTTGTATTTAATTTGGGGTTGTCTTTTACTAATTTTATGTTTTTTTGTCTATAATGTATGCAATATATTTTACTTAACATTGAATCTGAATTTTAGAATTAGTTTTTTTAGCTAAATTTTCTGTTGTTTATTGTTTTATGTTTTCTGTACATACATATTATTATGTAAAAAAAAAATGGTATTAAATTTGAAGTTTTCTGATATTTATTTTATGTTTTTTATGCATAATATATGCAATATATTATAAATATGTACATATTAAATATTGAATTTGAATTAAAAACACAAAATCCCGTTAAATCGTATTTTTATTTTTTAAACCTTCGATAATTCGTAATCCCGCTATTTCGAAAACCCCTATAATTCGCAATAAACTGTAGGTCCCTTGACACTACGATTTATCGGGATTATACTGTATGTACTTATTTATCTTTCCGCATGTTTGCATTATTTCTTCTTGATATTTTGATTGCTCCCTGCTGGATGAGGAGACAAAAACGAAATAAAACTGGCTAGCTGGATATGGTTTTCTTTAAAAATATTTAAAAATATCTCCTGACCTAGGGCATCGGATGGAATTTCTAAATGATTGCATAATTTAAATTAGGGGATGCAAACTTTTTTTCTCTTAATATAGATTGTCAACTCTTGTGTCGATAATATTTGATAATGTAATTCACTGAATATCTACAAAAGTAAATATGTACTTACTTTTTTGTTTTGACTTGCGGAAGAGAATTTAAATAAATTCTTCTCAATGTGATTTTATATCCGATATTTTGTGCAGAAGAAATTTATATTATTAAGACATGCACTGGGAAATGATGAAAAATAGCATGGCATTTGATTTTTCGAATTATTTCATATTTCGTTAGTAAATATACAACTATGTAACTACTTAATTAACGGGACTCTGTCTGAGACTAACTAATGCTTAATTAATTCCTCGTCGGGTGTTTACTTCGAAGTATGTGAAGTTGCTACTATAAATAGCGAAGTTTTGTCTTAGCCGGTGGACAGATGTTTTTGTTTGTTTGTTTGTTTGTTGATTTCAAGGCCAAACAATTTTGAATGTCCTTCAATTACCATGAAAGCCTCTACCACGGGACGCTGAGATCGCTCATTGATGTCGATAACGTCCGCGTATCCCAATAGTATCACCTGGCGCTGGCAGTGATGGGTTGTTTCAGAAGACAAGACCATCATCATACCGGTAGTCAGACGACTTTTTATACACAGTTTAGAATGCGCCTGCATTCCAAAAGCCTGGTGTGCAGTGAAGATGGTCTTCATTCCCAAGGCAGGGAAATCTAGTCTCATCAATACCAAGGATTTCAGACCGATAAGTCTAACATCTTTCATCCTGAACAACTTTGAAAAGCAAATGAACATATATATTCCTGCCGACTATAGCTCGATTTCCGCCGCCCAGCACGCTGACATTAAAGACAGATGAGTGAAGTCAGCGCTACACGACGTCATCAGCACTATAGGAAAGTCCGTAAAGGACTAGATATATACACTTGCATCGATTTTAGTCATTGAAGGAGTATTCAACAATATCAAAACGTGTACGGTGGAAAGAGCATTGCAGATACAAGTTCTCTTTTCCTGCTTATAGTTCAGCACCAGGCGCCATAGAACAGTGATGGCAGTATCAGCATTTTGTAGAGCTTTCACTTGGTTTTCCGGGTTGGGAGTTTTAAACCTCTTTTGTTTTGCCAAGTTGAAGCATCAGCGGTTTTCCAGGCTACGAAAAATTATTCAAGTCACAAAAGCTCCAAGTAAAAACACTTTATTTCGCTTATCAGTTGTGCGACAGAGTGGAGCGAAATTTTTGTTTTCAATATTTTTTTTTCCTGTGGTAAAAATTGTTGACCCATGTTCTTAAATGTTTAAATTCCTAATTTCAGTCTTCTACGTCAACATCTTCAGGTGGCGCACTAGACTTGAACTTTGACAAAAAGCGAAAAAAGGTAACTCAAAACGGTCGAAATAAAATGCATTAAAATATTTGTTTTTTGTTTTTATTAAATATATAAATCTGAAATAAGTTTAATTGTTTCCATCTCAAGTTGTTGGACTTTCGGTACGGTTGAAATATTGCGATTTTGTTTCAAAAAAAGGTAATTCTTTCCTGGATTTGATCTTTGCTCTAATGTAGCCATCTCTTGCCTCTTGTCCACAAACATATAATGAAGCTTCGATAACAAGATTAACGCATTGTTCTACTGCTTGTGTGTGGCAAGGAAACTTCTGCAAAAACATTAAATTGTCCTTGGAAGAAATCATGTTCGATATTTCTGGATCGCTGTATGTATTTCACTGTCATCGGTGGTTCGGTTACTTTTTCCTTCGACCAGTCTTTTAAGTCGTAGTAATTAGATGCATCTATTTGTAGTTTAGGTAGTTGAAACTCACGAACTTGACTGCCTTTTTTCAGTTGTCTTGCCTTTATTAATCTTCGGAGAGCTAGTTCTCTTATGTGTGATTGGTTGTCTTGCAACATAGCTAGCAACAAATTTTCTGGGTGTACGAAGAATGAATTTCTTTGGATAGTTCTTATAACGATATTCTTAACGTCATCCCGCAACTACAATGATCTTTTAAGCATGTTGAAAATGTGAATCGGACCATATTTACATGATGGCTTGGTTTTTATGTCAAACCAGGTTGGTGTGTAGACTTTCACAATGACTATGACAAGTTCTTTGAGGTTTTCCGAAGGATTTTTAGTGTCAACATATAACCGAAGAATCCTGTTTGCACAAGTTAACCATCGCGAATGTGCCAGCTTACCTGGATCCTTGCTATCTAAAGCGGGCAAACTTGAACCTCTAGAAATTGCTGAGCACATTTGATGCAAATATCCGGAAGTTCTGCATATACGAGTACTACTTCAAACTTCACCACTTTGAAGTTCAGGCACTTTTCAAGCATTTTCCCAATGCTTCCGGAAAAAAACTATTTGGGGCCGGTTGTGGTTCCATCGAGACTTGCAAACAGATGACGAAGCGGTAGCTCATTTGCATGTAATAAGCACACAAACCATTGTAAAGGACGGCTGAAATGTTTTTCTAACAATACAATGACACCGTTTTTAGGGTTCCGTAGCCAAATGACAAAAAACGGAACCCTTATAGATTCGGCATGTCTGTCTGTCTGTCTGTCGTCTGTCCGGGAATGTCACAGCCACTTTTCTCCGAAACTATAAGAGCTATACTATTGAAACTTGGTAAGTAGATGTATTCTGTGAACCGCATTAAGATTTTTATACAATAATAGAAAAAAAAACAATAAATTTTGGGGGTTCCCCATACTTAGAACCAAACTCAAAAAAAAAACTTCATCAAACCCATACGTGTTTGGTATCTATGGACATGTCTTCAAAAATGATATTGAGGTTTCTAATATCATTTTTTCTAAACTGAAACGTTTGCGCGAGAGACACTTCCAAAGTGTTAAAACGTGTGTCCCCACCCCCTCTAACTTCTAAAATAAGGGAATGATAAAACTAAAAAAAAATATATGATGTACATTACCATGCAAACTTCCAGCGAAAATTGGTTTAAACGAGATCTAGTAAGTAGTTTTTTTTAATACGTCATAAATCGTAAACCGCAATTTACCTTTCATTCAATCAACTAAAATATAAAAAAAAAAAAAATAATTTCATAAACATAAACCATATGCGTAAACCGTGATCCATTATTTTCTAATAGTAAATCTTTAATTGGTGCCTAAGTAAATAATAATTATAATTTGCGCGGAACCCCTCGTGGGCGAGTCCGACTCGCACTTGGCCGCTTTTTATGTCCTGTATTTACAGCAGTGCCATCACACCCAATTGCTACCAAAGACGTACGAAATTCAAACTGTTTTTCCAGAAAGTCAACTATACTTCTTTCGATAGTAACTGCTTTCCCGAATCAATTGAAAGATGTCCGATATACGTACTCTGAATCTGGCTCCGATATAAGTGAGATAATGTTCTTCAGTAACAGTCTTTCGATGTGATATGTTGTCAGTCTTAGCGATGAATAGTGTTTTATCCTTACGGCCGTCAAAATAAAGTGAGGATATAGGTTTTCTAAAACCTGCAGCTTCACATTGTAAACCTAGACGGACTTTTTGACGCTCTCGTCGTAATTTACTGCGATCTATTACTTTCGATAAATTTTCACTACTTATATGACGTTTCAATCCAGCAAAGCAGCATTTGCTATGAAAGCTATTACAAGCTGTAGCCAAATTCTGTAGTTTGTTTCTCATTTGAAGAGTTTTTTTCTTTTTTTTACAGGGTTTTAAGGGGCAAAATTCATTGACTTCAGTATCAGTAGAAGCACTGTCAGACAAACATTCCACAGCTGCAACAGCACTAGAAGTGCTTGGAGTATCAGCCGTAGTTTTCAAAAATTGTTGGTATTTTCGTTTCCTAAGATCCTTACGATGCAACGACTTGGTTGACACTTGATCAAAAGATCCAATATACATTTTACGAGAATTTCGTTGATCTTTTAAAAGGGGTTCTTCTGCAATGGGTACTTTGGTCTCACATTTACACAATTCTCTTGAAATACATTTACAAGTTGCAATATGAAACAGCTTTTGCAGAGGATCTTGATAAAACTCCTGCTTTTTTGTTTCATTGCGCAATTTCTTCGTACTCTTATACTTATTATAATACGAAATCAACCCTGCAACAACTTGTTGATGACTGATGGTAGGAAGTGAAGCTTTATTCCACATATTTTCGACGTCATTAGATACTATGTATTTCACTTATCTCCTTGATTGAGGGGTCTTTTCCATTATTTAATGCAATTAAGTCATTTCATATCCACAAATAATGTTTAATTATATCAAAATAAGTTGGCAACATATTATCATTCAGCTTTTGTGGGTCACCAAAAACAGGGCAACGAAAATTTTTACGAGTTTTAGGCATTTTAATAAGTCAATGACAAAAAAATTTACTACCGTAAGAAATGTTTATGAAAGTGATGAAACGAGTAACTTAGCTAATTTTATAAATATTAAAATAGTTTAATACGCACAACTAGACTTTATAGACAGCGATTCTAACACATTACTTGCAAAAATATTAAATATTACTCTGAATTGAAGGGGGGAATTAAATTGTAGGCCTTGAATTTCTTTTTAATTCAAAAATTTGCGGCAACTGAAAGTAAAATCATATGTCCCTGATTTAAAAAAAACTCTGATTTGAGGGCAGAATTTTTAAATATTAGGTATTAATTTTTTAAAATTCAAGTCGCCACCTAAAGTCATAGGTTCTTAATTTTTTGCATAAATGATGTCCTAATATAGGGTCACCAATTAATAACACAGGAACAAACAAATTTTGAAATAATTTTTTTTTTTACATAATCACTCCAGCCTTTGTGCGTGTCAAAAATAAAGATTTTAGAATATCGTCACCTTAAAAAAGTGGCCAAGTGCGAGTCGGACTCTCCCATGAAGGGTTCCGCGCAAATTATAATTATTATTTACTTAGGCCCCTATTACAGATTTGTTATTAGAAAATAATGGTTCACGGTTTACGCATAAGGTTTATGTTTATGAAATTACCTAAATTTTTTTTTTATATTTGAGTTGATTGAATGAAAGGTAAATATCGGTTTACGATTTATGGCGTATTAAAAGAAAAGGTGTGAGCCACGCTGCACTCATGGTATAGTTGATGTGTAAACATGTAGGCTCGTCAGTGTTGCATGTGGAAATATCACAGAGGTTGTGGTTTTGATAAACAAGAGATTTGGGTATTGTATTGGAATAAAACCATGATATATATTTAATGTCAACGACAAAATTTATTTAATGTTTGACCCAGCAAATAATTGGTTTGTGAAAGCTGAAGTAGGAGACGTACACCGTCGACTCAAGTGTGTCGATGTACCGGGAAAATATAGCATCGATTGTCGTTTAAGTGACATTCTTAAATCGGCCATCGGTTACCGAAGTACAAATCGATATTTTTCCTCTTACCTTCAACTGATGTACAACAAACTACAAGCTAGAAGCTATACAACCTCAATTATTCAAAAAAAAATCTACTTCCACACAACTTTCCGGTGTTTCATAAGGACATAATAATCTCTAAAATTGAACATACATAATTAATAAAAACATTAAAAAAAACAACGACACGCGGTTGTTCTCAAACGGTCACCCATCTACGTACTAACCGTGCCAAACGTCGTTTAATTGCGGTGATCTGTCGAGCAGCGATTAACTCACGTGGTAATGAGAATTAACGGGAAAATCTGACGATGACGAAATCTGACGATGATGGTGACGCTAGATATTTCCAACTAGCACCTACCGAGAAAAAATATATTTACACATCAACGAGAGCAAAAATGTTTACACATTAAAACTACTTTCTAGATCTCGTTCAAACCAATTTTCGGTGGAAGTTTGCATGATAACGTACATCATATATATTTTTTAGTTTTATCATTCCCTTATTTTAGAAGTTACAGGGGGGGGGGGGGCACAAATTTTACCACTTTCGAAGTGTCTCTCGCGCAAACTATTCAGTTTAGAAAAAAATGATATTAGAAACCTCAATATCATTTTTGAAGACCTATCCATAGATAGAGGGTTTGATAAAAAAAAATTTGAGTTTCAGTTCTAAGTATGGGGAACCCCCAAAATTTATTGTTTTTTTTTCTATTTTTGTGTGAAAATCTTATTGCGGTTCACAGAATACATCTACTTACCAAGTTTCAACAGTATCTATAGTTCTTATAGTTTCGGAAAAAAGTGGCTGTGGCATACGGACGGACAGGCAGACAGACAGACATGACGAATCCATAAGGGTTCCGTTTTCTGCCATTTGGCTACGCAACCATAAAAACGGAGAATGATAGCTATTGCTGGTTGTCCGGCACTGCATCTCGCTCTTAAGACTTGGCAAATATTTATATACCTAACATAAAACTATTCTTTTAAATTAAATTCTCCAAGTCTCGCCGTCTCGCAATGGGCAACTGACTTACGCATTCTTGTGTATTGTTATTCTATTAACGTACCACGTAAAGTTCTTGAAAGCTTTCGGTATTGCAATCGCACTTGAAGACAGTTGCTAGATTATTCAAGCTTTTATTCTCGGTATACATTTAAGTATGTCATGCAACAATTCACCACGGTCCATACCTAATCATAATCAGTGTCATAAGGTTCGCCTGTCAAAGTAAACGTGTGGGTTAAGATAGAATTTTGTTAAGTTTATTTCATCACTGAAAAGATTTGTTTTTAATGAATTACTCAAAATAATTTTAACATAATTATTGTTTTCATTCAACAATATATGGAAGTGCATTTTTATTTGTAGATTGAGTTACACAATGGCGACGTCATGGTGTGGCCGAGACTTCAAACCTCGAACATTTAAGCAGTATTCCCCAGTTATCTGCTACGATAAGCCAGAAGCTACAAAAGTCTCTCAATCCGATTACGACCAAAAGCGGCTCGACGCAATTCTGGGTGAAGTAATCGAAACACTTATAGTGCCTAAGCGGTCAGCCAGAACATGGACAATGGAAGAGGGTGATTTGTGTCGCATTACAGTGTCAGAGGGATCACAAGTGGGTGACTTAAATTTTTGGAATTTAGAGAATCCCAAGGAAAGATTCTACTCTGGCAAAACAAGGCAGTTGCATAGCAGCCATTTAAAAGTTTACGACCGATTGTGGAGTTGTTTACCATATTTGCGGCCTATGGCAACTTTTGTGTTTGATTCGCTTGCTAAATATGGCATCGATGAGGATGGCGGTTCACTTCATGATGTTGTTGGAACGAGGTGTGATGATTACACGTATAAACTTATAACAGGCAAAGATCGATTTGGCAGTTGTCATAGCTACCTGACACAGGCAGCTAAAGAACGGGGATTGAGTGAGGATGATGTGCACGATGTTTGGAATATTTTTATGTGCACTGGATTTACAAAGGTACTGAATGTATAAGCTTTAAAATAATTGTAACCATTTCTGCAAGCAATGAATTTGGTCTTTGCAAAAGAAAATCTGTAATGAAACGGGAAAAGACAAACAGTTTTATGCTATTTAAGGCTGTATGACAAAATTCAATGTATGTGGAGGGGTCTTATGTGACAAGCTCATACGATGTACCTATCTGAATACTTTACTAACTCTTCCCTATAGGACACTCAACAATATTTCTGCAAGCCAAGTCCGGCTCAAAAAGGGGACTACATCGATTTTATTGCTGACATGAATCTTTTGGTAGCATTAAGCACATGTCCACAGGGTGATGTATCGATTCCAGTCGGACAAGAAGTGCCAGAAGAAATCTGTCATCCGCTTAAAGTTGAAGTTTTTAGGAAGAAGTAAATTTTTGGTATCTTGGTCAGCTAGTTCACAGTGTAAAAATCATGCGTTCATATGTGAACGGACATGAATAAGTTTATGTTTACAAGGACCGCAAGATATACGCATTGTCTAGAGTCAACTATATTTTAATTGATTTTTCTATCATTAAATAAAGTTATAAACTTACTAAGATTACAAGTTCTGTTTTTGACTGGAATATGTTTGTTTCTATTTCGTTTTTGTATAAAATTTATAATAATAAAAGGAGTGATATGAATGAGAAGTCCAAAAAAAGTGTACCGTAATTCGGTCCGTTCGGTCTGTCTGTCCGTCTGTAGCCGAGGTTCGACCCACAGTGGGTGGACGGACTTACTTCAAGCTTCGTATTTGGGGTTTGTAGGGAGGTATATTTTAAATATTATATGAGCTGATTTTTACTTTAAATCCCAGATAAAGATAATTTTTAATATCGTTTGCCTTTTAAGTCCCAATTACCCTATTTATAATGACCAAAAATAGGATTTTGCTAAATTTGCCTTATTTTTTTTTTTTTGCTTATTCGTAGGAAGTCCCAACTTTAAAATAACACATTTCATGTCCATCTGTGACTTTTTAATAACACAACTGTGCACGTACTCCAAATCCAACAGTGATTCCAAGCAGGGTGATTGCCGGACTCGAGCTAGAAAGCTGAAATTTGTAGCGGCCTCAAGTAATTCGGTGTAAGAATGTTTGAAATCCAATCACCGACAGACATCCCACAATCTAAAAAAAAACTAATTTATAGCAAAAATGGAATTTTGAGCTAGAAAGCTGAATTTTGTAATATATATTCTTTCCCAAAATGCTCGGGACCTAAAATGTTTAAAATCCGCCCACTGACACGTCCACAATTAAAAACATAGGGACGGGCTACAGTCCGCTTGGGCGAACTGTTGGATACCCTATTCTTATTCCTGGGCGTGGGCGTGACAAAATTCCAAGTATGGTTGAATTGTTAAGAACGCTCTACATATTTTGTTATATAACATTTAAAGGATTTTATCAAAAAAAAAAACGCTCCCTAGCTCAAACTTGGGTGTTTCAATAAAATTGTTTTATTTAATTGTGGGCGTGTCAGTAGGCGGATTTAAAAAAAATTAACACATGAGAATAAAGGAGGAATAAAGTTTAAAGGCGGATTTCAAAAATTCGTAAACTTGATTATTTCGGGACCATAGAGAGTATATGGTTAAAATTTCAGCTCTCTAGGTCAAGTTTAAAGGCCTAATTTTTGCCGACAGACGGACGGACGGACGGCTGGACGAACGGACGGACGGACATGGCTAGATCGACATTAGTATCGATGCTGATCATAAATATAGTAACTTTTAGGGGTCCTATCCCTTATGAGTGGGCGTGACAAAAGTCTAAGTATGGTTGTTATTATTATTTTGTTATATAACATTTAAAGGATTTTATCAAAAAAAAGAAGCTTTTGTAAAAAAAAACCCTCCCTAGCTCAAACTTTGGTTTTTCAATAACATTATTTGATTTAATTGTGGGCGTGTTAGTAAGCGGATTTAAAAAAATTTAACACATTAGCACAAAGGGCCCCCTAGAGAGTATATATTATAAATTTTAGCTCCCTAGCTCAAACTTTGGATTTTCGAAAAAAGTTTTTTTTTTAAATTGTGGGCGTGTCAGTAGGCGGATTTTGAAAATATTTACACATGAGTATAAAGGGCACCTAGAGAGTATATATTATAAATTTCAGCTCCCTAGCCCAAATTTTGGTTTTGCAATAAAATTGTTTTTTTTAATTGTGGGCGGATTTTGAAAATTTTATCTCCCGAGCAGTTTTAGGAGTCATAGATTATATATAAAAAATTTCAGCTTCCTAGCTCAAAATTCTATTTTTTCCAAAATTTTGTTTTTTTGAGTTTGTGGGCGCCTGTGGGCGGATTTCAAAAATTCGTAAACTTGATTATTTCGGGAACCTATAGAGTATATGGTTAAAATTTCAGCTCTCTAGGCCCAGTTTAAAGGCCTAATTTTTGCCGACTAACGGACGGACGGACGGACATGGCTAGATCGACATTACTATCGATGCTGATCATAAATATAGTAACTTTTAGGGGTCTACGGGCAATATTAAGTTATGTTACAAACTATGTGTCAAAATTAATATACCCTTAAAATAGGGTATAAAAAATGTAGGTTCCTTCCCCTTTGCACAAGCAAATGGTTGGAGAAGACAGGTCTTAGGCCTTGTATTGGCCGTTAATGCCTAATATTATTATTTTTTTACAGCAAATTATACCCCATCTATGACTAAACCCATCCTAAGGTTGTATTTATTTTGACTCATAATTCGTCCCACGGATTAATACTGATCATTAACCCCTAAATGTTCCTTTGTTTGTGATCAGCATCGAAAGCTACGTCGATTAAGTCACGCCCGTCAGCCCATCCGCCCGTTCGACCCTAAAATTCGAGCTAGTGAAATTTATTATTATTATTATTATTATTATAATTTTATTAAAGTGTTAGTAAATTACAAAATTAATAGCTTATGGAACCAACGTTAGCTACCAGGGCTTTCAACTAGGTAGAATAAAAGTGATGAGTGATAAGGTATTAGATAGAGTTAACGAGATTTAGTTGGGCAAAAATGTTGTAAACTGGGTTAATATTGTCGATAGTGACGTTTGCTAGGAGGTGGGATAGACTATGGTCGGATGCGTTTTTGCAAGTTGATATGACTTTTGGACACGACAGTAGGTGTGTCATGGAGAAGGTAAGGTTTTCTTCTCAAAGGTGGCATAGAGCTGGAGGTTCCTTGTTGAATAGGTGTTTGTGCGTGATGTATGAGTGGCCAAGTCTAAGTCTGATGTATGTTCTTAACTTCGTTTATGTGTGACTGTAGTTTGTCCAATAAATTTTTTGTTTGTACTCGTAGTATTTCCAGTTTTAAGGAGGTCTTTTTTGTTTTGTGGAAAGAACATTATTAAAGGCTCTTTTGCCGCTGATCTGGCTTCCTTGTCAGCTGCTTCGTTCGCACTGATCCCAGAGTGGCCAGGGATTCAAATTATTTTCAGAGAGTTGCTGCTGGAGACGAGAAGGTCGCGTAGGGTTGCGATTATTCCGGTGGAGTTTGATATGTTTTTTACTGCGGATATGGTAGATAGGCTGTCAGAAAATATGGCTGTCTTTTTTTTTGTGACAGTGTTTTATTGCTTTAAATATAGCAAATGCTTCTGCAGTAGAAATAGACGTGTAGTTTGGTAGTAGGCCTCTGGACAGGATTGAACCATTTTCATTTACAACTGCAAATGATGTGTGGGCATATGTCTTTGATGCGTCCGTAAAAAGAAGATTCCATCCGAGGGATTTGTATTTGTATGCGATGCTAAGGAAAGGGGCCTTGTAGATGTTGTGATTGGTTGGGGATTTGGTGTAGTAGCACAGTTCCGTATTAGTCACGTAGCTTGGAAGGTTCCAGGGCGGTTTCTCATTTCTTTTGTGGTTCTGGATCGTGATGAGAATATCCAAGTCTCTTGCGGACGTGAGGGCATTATATAAATTTGATTGAATTCTCTGGATTCTTTTCCGCTTTAAAGCATTTCTGATGTCGATATGGATGGGAGTTAGGTATGGTGAGTTGATTTTCTGAATGATGGTTGAAGTAAGGAGGCAGATCCTGTCAGCTAGTTGGGGAAGTCCTGCTTCGGTGAGTATGTTTTTGATGGGAGTTGAGCGGAGGGCTCTCATACTTGTCCTGACGGCGGCGTGGTAATGTGTTGTGATGAGTTGTAGTGAGGATTTAGAACACTGCTCGTAGATTTGCAGACCATAGTCAATTTTTGATAAGACAATAGATTTAGTAGTTAAATTTATAAGAGTGTTAATATTCGAACAGCTGTTTTTTTGAAGATAAGAATTTAATTAAGTTGACCCTGGCAGTGAGTCTTTTTCTAACATAAGAACAGTGGTTTTTAAAAGTAAATTTTGAGTCATGTATTAGGCCAAGAATTTTAATAGAATTAACATTTTTTATGTGGATGTTGCTTAAAGTTACTTCTAATTGTGTTTTTTGCATATATGCAATATTTCGGATTTTGGGTATGAAATAATAGAGCCTGAGTATTCGCTCCAACTCAGCAAGGCTTCGATAATTCGAGAAAAGGTATGCACCAATGCGTGTAGATCTTTGCATTTTGAAAAGATAATTAGGTCGTCGGCGTAGAGTACTTACATGTCCTACATTTCGGAAGCTGTCTATTATTTTGCTGATCTCGTTAAAAGCTATGGTAAACAGGACTACTGATAATGGCGATCCTTGAGGGATACCGTTTTCAAGTTTATGGACTTTGGAGTGGATGTTAAAGTATTTAATACGAAAGCTCCTGTTAAAGAGAAAATACTTCACGAAACCATATATTTTTGGGTCAATTTTCCATTTTAAGAGTTGATTCAGGACAACATGCGCCCTTATCCTGTCAAAGGCTTTATCGAAGTCTAAGCTAAGAATAGAAGCATGGTTTCTCTCGGACAATGTTGAGGAGGTGAAATGATCGAAGTGAAGGAGTGCATCTAAAGTGGATCGCCCCTTTTTAGGACTTTCCCTGAACAAGGAAGGAGTGAGATTGTTTGGTTTAGGTAATGGGACTATGCTAGCAACTTTCCAGGCATGTGGGATTATTCCTGTGACGAAGATGTTGTTATACAATGACTGTATGCGAGTTTTTAAAGCAGGAGGAGAGTTTTTTAGCATTTCGTAGGAAATGCGGTCAAAACCGGGCGTTTTTCCCTTAACTTTGTATAGGCAGGAGACAAGCTCGCACATGTTTATGTCGGATTCAATAGAGAGGGCTGCCTGGCTGGGATTAAAAGATATGTTTGAGTCGTTTAGGAGTTTTCGCTTTTCAACGATGAATGTCGAATTGAATTGCGCGTCATCCGCCGATTGCTTCCACGTTTGGGCAAAGTGTGCGACAATCTCTATCGGGTAGGTCAATGTTTTGCTATTGATTTTTACCATAAGGTCCTTAGCACACACAAAAAAAGGTAATCAAAACCCAAAACTTTGTTGTCCAAAATTCCCTAATAAACAGCGCTGTATTCCTGTAATAAGTTATTTTACCAAGAGGTCCTCACAACACCAAAAAAAAGGTCCTTGAAGCCCGAAAAAATGATATATTTCCCAAATGTCCAAAGTGTCCTTTTCATATTGAAATTTTAACAATAATATTTTTCATTGCCTTGCCTAAAGATATAAGTCGTCACATACACAACTTATGCTACGAGTACACGACATGCAAAAGCATTAAAGAAAACTTTAAGATGCTTTTAAAGTTATTACTTTTTCATATTTAATATTAAAAAACGTACCAGAATAACTTCATGTAAAATTAAATAATAATTAAATGATTGAACAATGGCATCAATCTTCAACAGAAGCGAAACTCCGATCTGGAAGCAATGTTGTAGGCACGATAAACTTTTTCTTGTGAATCATAATCGTAGTTAATGGAATAAGTAAGAAATAAACTCATAATATTGTTCTCGGCGAAGCAACATTTCCTCATGTAAAATATATGTCAAGTTGTAGATTAATTAAGCTTTGTCTCTACTTAAGCTATGGTTTCCAAAGAAAGCGGTACCGTCATTTAGCGGCCGTAAATACATTTATTAATTAAATTAAAAATATAATTAAATACATTTAAAAAAATTAGTTTACATACATTATACTTTATTATTTCGAACAAACTCATTTTATAATTTTCTATGGTTCAATTCGGCTGAAAGGAAATCACCGGCATCGATTATTAACGCTGCCGTCACACCCAACGCTGTCAAAGAAACTTACGTCTTTTGATTTTTAAAGAGAACGTTGTAATGACGGCATCCACGATCCACCTCTACATTATGGCATCATAGCTTCAGTAACATTTCCTCACAGAATTTGTATATTAAGTATAACATTAATCCATTTAATGGAAGCCGAATTCTCCTGGTTTCAGTGGTTTAGCCAAGTAATGAGTTTAACGTGACAAAAAAAAAATAAATTAACTTCAATTTTTTATATTTTTAAATAATCTACCCCATAATATTCAATATGCAGGTGTTCCATATAAACAAATTTTCAAGATATCAGTCGATAAAAAGAAAATTATTAACCAATTCGACCGTGACAGGACTCGAACCTGCAATCTTCGGATTCGAAGTCCGACGCCTTATCCATTAGGCCACACGGTCGTTGTCCTTTATCCTGCCACTGATAAAACAGAAACCGAGCATTTAAACATATTTCAACAAAGCTTTCAAAAATATAATATAATTTTATCTGTAAGTAAAAGCTAAAAGCTTAAACTTACATAACAATATTCCAGTTTTGCTTGATAAATACATTCAGCCCTATTGTGAGTTTCGCGTGAACAAGACTCCACCCGAAAAAAATCCATTTTTTCTATTTCGGGCGAAAAAAAATTTGATGTTCGAAAGATTCCCCTTATAGGCAGCTCTCAATTCGAGCGGAATTAAACGTCATTCAGAGCTAAAATGTTCACCTATTTTTTTGGGGCGAACAGGAGAACGTACGTGCGAAAAAAGGCGGCTACAAATAAAATAAATGGACAGATATTTGTTTGTTTGTTGATAGCATGTATTTAGTCTCGTCCTCATTTACTTTAAGACCAACCAATTTTTCCTGTTATTCAATCGCCGGTCTCGACTTGAAATTTGTTGGTCCTTTTTGATATCCACCATCTGCAAAAACAACGTAAACAAGCTGCGAGTTTCAAGATGGGTGGAATCGCTTATTTTTGTTTGGACTGGTAAGCATATCCAGCAAATATTGGAATGCTATTTTATAAACTCTAAAAATACTCGTATGTACAGTATTTATTTAAAAAAAAAACACTAAACAATTGGAACTTAATTCAAAGCGACTGATATCCCTGCGCCGTTAAATGTTTACATTTTTGGATTTATTTCATTTGGGTTTTTTTTTCGAATAACTAGTTCTTAAGTATTTTATTTTTAAGAACCGCAGTACTACGCAATGCAATTTAATACAAAATATTCTTAACTTCCCTATTTCTTTTTTGCATTTAATTTATTTGGCACTTTATATTTTAAAGCTGTCAAAACACAAATTAGGTGTGTTCGTCTGTGTTCGAAATGTCACTGACGATTCGAATTGAAATATCATTCGGGCGAAACTCCACTGATGATCCCAAACCACCACATCTGGGTGAAACTCCACAAAATATATATAGTCATACTAGTAATAGTTGACTATATATATATTAATTTTTGACTTTCAGTCATAGCCATACAATAGGCTGAACTAACATTTCTTTTGTTATTCTTCAAATCTGAAGGAACATTTGAATTGGAAATAAGTTCACACTCATCCGTGAGTGGTGACAACACATATACCCCTGGTATAAAACTTTTTAAAATCGAGTATGGATTTGATGTGTTTGTGGTAATCCACTGATGATCCCAAACCACCACATCTGGGTGAAACTCCACAAAATATATATAGTCATACTAGTAATAGTTGACTATATATATATTAATTTTTGACTTTCAGTCATAGCCATACAATAGGCTGAACTAACATTTCTTTTGTTATTCTTCAAATCTGAAGGAACATTTGAATTGGAAATAAGTTCACACTCATCCGTGAGTGGTGACAACACATATACCCCTGGTATAAAACTTTTTAAAATCGAGTATGGATTTGATGTGTTTGTGGTAATCCACTGATGATCCCAAACCACCACATCTGGGTGAAACTCCACAAAATATATATAGTCATACTAGTAATAGTTGACTATATATATATTAATTTTTGACTTTCAGTCATAGCCATACAATAGGCTGAACTAACATTTCTTTTGTTATTCTTCAAATCTGAAGGAACATTTGAATTGGAAATAAGTTCACACTCATCCGTGAGTGGTGACAACACATATACCCCTGGTATAAAACTTTTTGAAACTCACAATAGCTTTTAAAATTCCGGGCGGACAGAATTTCACCAGGCCAAATATTATCCGGGCGAAACTCACAATAAGGCTGATTATTTTACTCTACCTATGTTAACCTTCGTGTCAATACGAGGGTACCCGGGTATCCATTTGAAATTTGAATCAGTAAAAACATAATTTGGCCCATAGGACCACATAATGGGATTTTCAGTACGTTCTTGAAATATAATTCTGCATTGAATGGTGTATTCCATTTAAATTATTTCCGATCTGTTAATTTTCTAAAATACATTTTTCAACTCTTATACGGCGTTATATGCGAAGGACACCCGGGTACCCATAATTATATTGTACTGATTCGTATGTGTTTTTCGCGATTGAACATGTTTCATCACAACTATTTGTGTTACGAGTACTACGCTTTATTGCGTTTTGCTTGAAAAGTTAAACGATTTCATCACATTGTATCCTACTGCTGTGGAGTTCTCACATTCATTATTTGGTGTAGGTAAATTGGAAATATGAGCAATTTTCAGCGGAAAACATCGCTAGTAAATAGGTATGATATAACGTTATACATCACATTTGTTCAAATGGAGTTTTGGTTGTGTATAAATGTATCTATTCTAAGAAAACACTTGATAATGTTTCAGACGGTCTTTCGAACGACAAGAAAAATATATCCGCAATTTGCTGGATGAATGCAGTGAATTCGACGCAGACGACTTCAGTGATGGCTCTGATGATAATTATGTTCCATCTAACCATGAAGCACATGACGGTGAGTACTCGGACATAGACGGCATGGGCAATAATGAGGTGATTGAACAAGCTGAGAGTTCTGATTCTGATGATTACGATTATGATGGTAATAATTATGAACATAGCGAGATCAACAAACGGCGGCTGAGATAAGCGATGTGTTACAAGGAAAGCTGATAGGCAGGGAAAAAAATGAAGATCTGACCATATGGCTTACGAATCCGCAAAATCAAGGAACCAGAACGCCAAGCCAGAACTGGGGCTTTTCAATCAACTCAAATGGTGTCGGAGTCAAAACTGTTCAGTTTATTTTTCACCACCAAAATGTCAACTATTGTAGTTCGTGAAACTAACCGGAAGGTTGCGAGCATTTATGCTATTATGAACGCAAATAATCCTTCGCGAGAGCCTAAAGTTTGGAAGGCAAGAGCTCTGGAAAGTTACAGCCTTGCCATTATATCGGGCTACAATGGGCATCAATAGATTTTGGGCCATAAATCGATTTATCCGATTTGATAACTATCTGACCCGAATGCATTTACTGATAGACGACAAAGCTGCCCCAATTCGAGATTTGTAGGACATAATGAGTGCAAGTCTCAACAAGAACTATAGGCTATCAGAAAACCTAACAATCGATGAGCAGCTTTTCCCCTACAGAGGTAGAACACAATTCACACAGTACATACCATCGAAGCCAGCCAAATATGGTATGAAAGTGTGGTGGGCTTGTGATTGAAAGACGTTCTATCCTCTAAAAGGGGAAATATACACCGGGAAACCAAGAAATGGCCCACGTGAAACACAAGTAGGGGAAAAGGTAGTCAAACGGTTAGTTCGTCATTACGAAGGATTCGGCCGTAATATTACAATAGACAACTTTTTCACTTCTATGGATCTCGCCGATTATCTCTTGAGTAAAAATCTAACGTTGGTTGGAACGTTACGTGCTAATAAAGCTTGCATCCCAAAAGAAATGCTGAAAAATAGATCACGTAGAATCCAGTCGTCTCTATTTGGGTTAATGGGGAATAAGACCATCGTTTCCTATGTTCCGAAAAAAGATAAGGCCGTTATACTTTTATCTACAATGCACCACAATAATGCCATATCGGATGATAAAAATAAGCCAGACATAATAAAATACTACAATAGCACAAAAGGCGGTGTGGATGTAATGGACAAAATGGTATCACATTATTCTACAAAACGAGCTACTAGACGATGGCCAGTTGCGATGTTTTATAATATACTCGACGTTTGTGGATTGGCGGCATACATTCTTTATAATGAGCACAACAAAGCAGCTGCTATGAAAAAGGATAACCGCCGAAAATTCCTGCAAGAGTTGGGAAAGCAGTTGTGCATGCCGAGTATTCTGGAAAGATCCGAAAATCCCCTTATATACCGAAACTTCAACACCAGAAATGGCATTGAAGCTATGCTTGGTGAGAACATACGTTCACGTAACTCAAATGATCCATCAACATCAGGAATAATACCAAGGGGCCCCGATGGACGTCTCAAAATACAAGGATCATGCCATTTTAATATTTTTTCAACATCATTTTATCTCAGCACACATACAAAATGTATGGGGGTACCCGGGTACCCCTCGCGCTGACTTAACGTGTACTCATTTCGCATTGACACGAAGGTTAAAAGCGAACGAGTTCGTCAGTAGATAGGCCCCTCTCAACTATACATTAATTTGTTGCTTGGTTTGAAACGAATACCTTGAAGCTCTTCTGGACACATGCATACGCATAGACTTCAGTGCTTATCTGAATTCCAAACGGGTAAATATTGCTTTTCTCAATAGTCGTAGCTTTGTAGCTCGATTGACACGAATGTGGATTAATATTCTTTTCTTGCTTCAATTTTCGTTTCAGTTTGGCAAAATTATTTAAAAATCTAAATTATTACTTTCGTTCCAATTCCATTCATCGAATACAAAAAATTTATATACGAAACTACGATTCTACAAAATTAAAATAGAGAATATGTTCATTTGCACAATTCCTGCTATTTGTCGTAGTAAGCAAATGTATGAAACTATGACGACTGCGAACAAATTAAAAAGAGTAACGAATAATTTTAATAATTCGAAGGCGTATACTTACTTTTTGATTAAATCACATTGTTTTCTAGAGTTTTATAAAAGACCCATACCACTCACGCACTGACAGCTTATCTCAAAACGTACTACTTAAATCTATGGAATTGAATTTCGCATTTTTCGATATGCGGGATTTTTCAATATGGGAGGGTGAGAGGGCAATTTAAAAAAAATATTTATCATATTCTCCCCTGATTCTCCCTGCGCTTTCTGTAGTGATGCATTAAGAAAGGATCTTTATATAATAACCCCTATCCCTTTGGGCAGCTTTGTCCATAATTTTGATAACAAGAAAACTCATGAACCGTTAGTAGTATTCATTTGTAACCTTGGATTTTGGTAGAAAATTAAAAACTATCATAGAGGTATTGCGGCATTTTTAAAAATATCCTGTATGGGTGAGCTTAGCGATACATTTAAAATCTTGAAACTTCCGCAAGTGTGCATGCAAATCTGTGAGTTCCACGACTGGAGGTCATTGTTCTCGAAAAAGGTCGATTAACCAATTATCAATAACGGGAGCATTAATATATCGAAATCGTAAAAAAGGCAGGCGAATTAATGAATCCGAGAAATGCAAAAACACCACCAGGAAAGTTCTAGAGCTATGATGCCTTTGATCCTGAAGATAACTTCGCAATCAAGGAAGAAGAAGACTCCTATTGCCTCTTTAAGAGCGATGAAATATTAAAAAAGTTGGAAAATTGGAATATATGGGAAATTTTAAAAGAAATAAGTAGACAAATATTCCTGTTACTATACGTCAGTTTTCTAATGCAGAGATCCAAATTGTATCTTGTTTTTTGCTCTTAAGCCTTCGTTGAGATCATGTTTTTAGCGATGGCTACAAAATTTAATTTTATAGAATATTCCATTATGCAGTTTATTGCTTTTTTTATTGTTCTGAGGCTTTATATAGTGCAATATCCATGTTGCAGGTGAGTTTTGAAGTTCTATCTAATATTTATTTGTAATTATTTATTTTTCCAAACATAAAACTATATAAACAAATTTAAGCTTATGTGGGATACAGAAGCGTGTACCATATATTAGCGTTATGTTTATGAAGAGGATTCATTTTGATGTTAGCTTCACGGGGTGATTTCAAAGTTTAAAAACCTTTCTGTCAGAAATATAGAATTGTTTCTTTATATTTGTAAATGTTTGCTTTGTTGGTTTTTTTGACTATGTTTAAATTCGTAAATCATTTTTTATCAAATACAATGGCTATATGCAATTTAAGTGTATCATTTAAAAACAAATACAGAATAAAGTAAAAACACAAATATCTTTGCCTTGATCCATTTATATCTGGTACTGCAGAGCATAATACATTATATGTATATCATATACTACATATCGCATTACATAACCACCAATTTTGTAAACGACTAGTTGTGCAACATTTCTAAACTTTTGCAAATAACTTTATTGTTTGTGTAAAATTTTGCATATGGCATATATGCACTTAACAACTTTAACCAATGTTATATATTCCGCCCTTCAAAAAGAAGTTTTAGTTTCAAAATTATTACTGGAAACAAATTAGGTGTTCGATATTGCCCGAATTAACTCGTTGAGATATGGCTGGTATGAACCTATTCGGGGAGATTTTAAGAGCCATTTTGAAATGTCATTTTTTGGTTCTTGTAACTTAAAGCGAAAATATTCAAAGCGTTTCTTCCCGAACGTAGTTCTGTTTTTGGGTGGTGGGCGCCCATCCAAATCATAAACAATGCACTTACGTCCCATCTTTCCCAGGTCATGGAAAACAAAACAGTTTTTTGATATTTTAATTCACAAATTTTAATGCGTTAAATTCAATTTAAAAATAAATGTTTGCCTAAGTATTTGTCAAAATATATTCAAGATGTAAGAGATATATAGCCAAATTTATTGCGCAATAGAGATGATAGATAGATAGATAGATAAATAATTTTATTTCTTATAAGTTCATTACAAATTCATTATACTTAGAACATAAAATTACATTATTACTATAAGTTTTGAATATAAGAAATATTAGCGACATTCTTTATTTTTATATACTAAGTATTAAAAATAGTGTTGAATGCCACTTTAATGGGCTTATACAAAATTCAATATTAGTTTTGGGTGGGGTGCCCCTAAAAAAGCAATTTGCATTATCAAAAAAAAAAATTGTATTTCACAAAAATGTATTAGAATAGAAAAGAGACTGAACAATTTAAGTTGTTTCAAGAATAAATAATTACTCATTCAAATTTAATTTACTTAAGCATAATATGACGATTAAACCAGAATATTAGACAGAATGGATTCTAAATCACCATAATTCAAATTAAGAAGCCAATGTTTAACACGTTTTAGAAACATTCCAGACATTGATACAGTTCTGATAGAGTAAGGAAGCTTATTAAATAAACGACATGATGAAACTGAATAAAAATTACGATATGCAGTAGTACGAAAGTTTGGTACAGATACCATATCCGAAAAGTTTACACGTAAATTATAATTTGAAATTAATCGATAATTGCGATTTCCAGACTTCATAAAAAAAAGTCTTCAACACTTTAAAACAGTACAAATGTCGGACTGGAAGAATTTTCAGATCGCAGAACAAAGGAAAACTCGGAAGTCTTCTAGGTTTCCGGCATATTTTCCGTAGAATATATTTCTGCAGGATCAATAATGGTTGGATTTTATTCAAATAAACACCTCCCCAACAAACAATTCCATATTGCAGTTTAGAATGGAATATTCCGTAATAAATTGTTTTTAAGATCATTGCTGAGCAGATATTTCGCAAATAGAAAAAATGTCTAAGTGTGCAACGAAAATACTTCCTCAGACTTTCTACGTGATTCGAAAAGCTCATTTTATAATCAATTGTAAGCCCCAAATATTTATATTCATTAACTGCTTCAATTAAAAAACAATTGTCACTGCAACTTAAACTATCACAAAAAGAGGAAGAATGCGTACAATTACAATTAGAAAATTTGTATTTTTGGCACTCAGGTGAGTGATAAAAAACATTCGCACCCAACTTGTTGACGGATGACAGATTGAAAAACATTATTTTGGTTTTAGAGCTGATAATCAAATTGTGTTCGGCAAACCAGTTTCTCAGTAAGTTTAGATCCCAATTGATGTCAGCAACTAGATCCAAGGGACTGTTCAAACCATAAGAAAAACCTATATCATCCGCAAAAGCAGTAGGTGCACCTTTAAAATTAAGTTCCAGAAGTGAATTAATATAAATTAGAAACAAAATTGGTCCCAAAACAGAGCCTTGGGGTACACCTAAATTGGAGAACTTAATTCCGCTCCTAATCTCATCTATCTTCACTCCTTGTGACCTATTCTTAAGGTATGACCTAAACCAATCTAGTACGAAACCACGAAATCCAGCTTTTTCCAATTTTCTTAACAAAATATCGTGATTAACCATATCAAAAGCCTTGGTAATGTCAATAAATAAACCAGCCGTACATTTTTTTCCATCGAGATTTGCCATTATCTGAGCACAAAACTGTATCAGCGCATATTCCGTCGATCTACCTTTCTGAAATCCAAATTGATTTGGGTTAAAAAACTTTGTTCTGTTTAGAAAATTTACTATTCTTTTTTTTAAAAGTTTTTCGAAGACTTTACTGAAAACAGAAAGAAGTGATATGGGCCTGTAGTTAGACATTTCTGTTGCAGAACCTTTTTTAAACAATGGTACAATATCAGCACATTTTAGCGCTTCTGGAAAGACCCCCTCAAAAATAGAACGATTAAAAATATATGTCAAGACATCCACAAGGAAACAAGCAACTTTTTTTAAAAACAGATTCGAGATATCATCTGGTCCACACGAGTTGGACTCGTTTAAAGTGCCAATAACTTCTAATATCTCAAGAGAAGTTATGGACTTATAAACAAAACTATTTCTCTGCAAATGTTCAGCAGAGCTATAAATTGATGAACAGGAGTTGCAAGGCAATATAACTGGACATGGTTGAATGCTAGTGGCTATATTTGCGAAATAGCAATTAAATGCATTGGCAATGCCATGTTTGTCTGAAACGTCCTCATTATCAATACGTAAAATAGTAGGTTTATTAGAAGAGGAAGATTTATTAAGCAAGCTATTTACTATTTTCCATTCATTTTTTAAGTTTCCCTGGGCAGTAGCAAATTGAGTACGGTAATATGTATCCCGACATATCGGAATTTCCTTTTTCAGTTCATCGCACAATTTTTTATATTTTCTTTTTAGACTCAGATTATGAGGGTACTTTCTGCACTTTATTCCAATTTTGTTTTTATATCTTACTTTATACAACAGGTTAATGGAGATCCAAGGTTTTAACCTTTTTACACACCTTTTTGAAGGCAAAACTGAGGAACAGCTAGAAATGTGTTTTTGAAGGCAGTCAATAAATATATTATAGGCCTTAGAAGCATCTCTGCACGAATAAACATCTTCCCAAAACTCATAAAAAAGATTATTTTTAAGTTTGTTGAAATTAATTTTGATCACTCTGTCAGCAGATTTTGAATTTTTTCTGATCATGTTATCAATGTTTACTATAAGCCCTGTCATACAGTGATCAGAAATCATCAAATCCAGAACAAACTTCTCACAGTTACCGAACAAATCATTTTTAAAGCGTCCATAGATGTGATCTAAGCATCGACCAGATTCAATCCTAGTAGGCTCGTTTATAAAGCATATCAGACCATTTGATGCTAGCAAGGCCAAGTAACTAGAAACAGGTTCACTGTTCTCTAAACTGTTGAGGTTAAAATCCCCAACAATAATGAGATTTTTTGAGTTTCCATTTTCCAAGAGATCTGAAAATTCTTCTATGTATGTCGAAACGTTAAACATATGCAGCCTATATACACATAAAAAAACATAAGCTTCATGATTAATTTCAATTGAAACCTTTAAAACATCAGCACTCAAAAAGTCAACAAGAACTACTTCGAGAATCTTGTATTCCTCCTTCACGAAACAACCAACACCCCCTGCAGCGTAATTTTCATTAGTTTTCGCAAAAAAATTAAACCCGGGTAAAGAGTAATCGCTTATTTCAAATTCATATATCCAGATTTCAGATACAAAAACAATATCTGGAATGCACATAAAAGAATCGACATGAGCTGTTAGAGCTGAAAAATTTTCCCTTAAACTTCTAACATTCTGGTGTACAATAAAAAATTTACTTTCGCAATAGGAACTATTTGTAAACAAATTATCACAGAAGTTGGTACTATAAAGATCATGGATGGAAAAGTCATTATCAAAGTCATTATCATCAAACATTTACTGGAATGGGAAAATGCACTAAATAAGTGCAAGATCATTAAAAGATCTAATTAAAATGACCCTTTCACCCTCAACTAACAAGTATTTTGTTATCTTTGTACCATACGTATTTCGCACATTTATTCATTTTTGCTTGTTTTGCCTTGTAGAATAGAGACTGCGTGTACTTTGTAAGAGAATCGTTTATATAAATACCGGTTGCCTTGCTGCTGCTGCTGCTGTTGTTGCTGCTTGCGTCGCCCACTCCATCGATACCAGTCACATGCGTGTTGAGAATTCTTTTGTTAGTCCTCTTTGCGCTCATTATTCGCTGCTTCGTAGAAGGATCAGAGAATTTCATACAGATGATGGATTTTGATTTTGGAGATGTTGAGAGCGCACCGTTGTTGTTTGTTTTAGCTTGTACTTTCTTTACGTAGCAATTTTCTATTTCGCTATCAGTAACATCGATGGACAAAGCTTTGGAGAAGATTTGCTTTGCCTTGCTGATAGCATTTTTGTCATTGGCGTTAGACACTCCAACAATTTCTATGCAATTGGTTAATAGCTGTTGCTGCTGCCAGTTTAGCTTACTCTCCAGATTATCCACTTTCGCTTTCAATTCTGAATTTTCAGCTCGTAATTCGTTTAGTTCTCGTAAGAAACGATGGTTTGTTTCCTCCAAATTAGAGAGCTTAACGTATATCATTTGAAGAGTGCATTCGTTATCGCCTATTTCCATTTGTATTGATGAACCACTCGTTGTTGATTGTGCATTACTGTTGCTCGTAAGATGTTTGCTAGCACTAGACGGCGAAGCATTGTTGTTGGTATGCGTAGGTATAACTGATATAGGCGCACGTAGAGAGCGGCGTCTAAGCAATGCACATTTATCACATCGATATGGATTTCCACTCGATTTATAAAATTCAGCGTCTTGATTTAAGACTAGTTTCGTTTAGAAATAGTAGATCACAAGACAGCATTATTTATAATGGACTTAAACTTTTTAGCTGGCCAAATAGAATAAAAAAAAAGATAGAAATATTCATGAATGTGGAACATGAACACAAAACGAATGTGAAATATTCTTTCACGATCTATTTTTCCTTCACATTATAACCTACATACATTCAAGAGCAACGTGCGTCGGAATCTGTCCTTTCTTCTAATCCTAATTTACTTAGCACCCTGAATGTGAGCTATTACATGCTAAGGGTACTAAAAAATCACTTTGGTGCGCGTACATTATAAAAAAAAAAGAATATAAAAGAAACGTTGTAAATTATGTTAAAGAACATGTTTGATTGCAAGGAAATATAATATAGAGATCCCATGTCTTTCAAGAACTATCGAGGCATATCCCTGCTAAATGTCGCATATAAGATCCTATCCAAAGTACTGTGTGAACGTCTGAAGCGGTTCTGAAACACACTAATCGGCACGTACCAGTGTGACTTCCAGCCCGGCAGACCGACTATAGACCAAATCTTGAAACTTAGGCAAATCCTTGAAAAGACCAATGAAATTCAAGTCATGTCCCATGATCTTTTCATCGACTTTAATGCAGCATCCCGGCAAAACTGATCCAATTGTGTCGGGAGACGCTGGAAAACACGCAGTGCAATGTACAGTATGGAACAACTCTTCCAAAATATTCCAATCCGGCAAGGAGATGTGCTGTCATGCGACTTCATCAAACTTGTTCTGGGGCAGATAGTGCCCAGGTGTCAACACGGAAGGCGCTATCTTCAACAGATCTGTCAAACTACTGGGATACGTGGACTCGACATCATCGACCGATCTCAGCGTACCGTGCATGGCGATTGAAGAACAGGCAGAATTGGTTGGCCTCAAAGTGAACGAGGACACTTACTTACTTACGAAATACTTACTCTCAACAAACCAACAAACATCTATCCACCGACAATGACAAAACGTCACTTTTAATGGCAGCAACTACGAGGTAGTAAAGGATTTGGCTAAACAAATGGGTTGAAAACTCCTTACTGGAAATATGAGCTAATTTTAAGTTCTTTCGAAAGAAATATACTCCGTCGGATATTTGGTTTTGGGTGCGAGGAGGGCGTATGTGTAAGATTCCAGAACGCTCAGTGGATAAAATCAAGACACAGAGAAAACCACGTTGTAGGTTGACAACAAAAGAAGAAAGAATGCTTTATTGAATAAATGACGTTCTACGTAATGAAAAAAAATATGACATAGATAACTTATAAATAAGATAAAGCACTCAAAACCAAATGGGTGCGTTTAGTTTATAGTTGCTGAACGAATGGAACTCCAACACTCCTCCTCATTCGTTTAGTATACTACATTTAGTTCTCAACATTTCAAGGCGAGAAGCAGCAAGGGGTTTTGTAAGCATATCAGCCAACATATTCTCCGATGAACAATATTTGCATATAACAAAAGATTTATCAACATAATCCTTTACAAAAAAGGTTTTGGTATCAATATGCTTTGACCTATTGCTGAGCTTCTCTTCCTGAATAAGTTTGAGGCAACTTTGATTATCTTCATATATAACTGTTGCATCCTTTTGCGTACAATCTAAATCTGTAAGAACGCTTTTTAACCAAGTTGCTTCCTTACATGCTTCAGATAAAGCCACGAACTCTGCTTCTGTACTAGATAGTAAAACGCAAGTTTGCTTTCTGCATGCCCAGCTTATTCACCCTCCATTTAGAAAGAAAACGTAACCTGAATTTGGTTTACGAGTAGACCGGTCTTCCGCCCAATTTGCATCAGCATAACCAATCAACACATCGTCTTGGCTGTTCTTATTAAAAAAATGAAGTTTGAGATCTGAAGTCCCTTTCAGATATTTCAGAACACGCTTCAACTCGGTCCAGTCAGCCTGACTCGGTGCATTTGTCTTGCAGGCCAAGATGCTAACCGCTGCAGATATATCTGGTCTCGTATTAGTGGCAATGAATAGCAAACTACCAATTAACTTCTGGTACTGATTGTTACTAATCAGCATGCTTGAATTGTCATCACCTTTACTGTAGCCTGGATCGAGTGGAACCTTAGACAGCTTTGCACCTTGAAGTCCATATTCCTCAACTAGCTTGTCAATGTACTGCTTCTGCCTGATCGAGTAACCGCCGTGCGAATTTTTGATGACTTCTAATCCCAAGTAGTGCCTTACGTCTCCCAGGTTATTAATTTCGAAATGAGACCGCAACATGAGTTTTTCAGACGAACTGGAAACGATGATGTCATCTACGTAAATTATTAAGTAAATCCCGATATCATTCGGTTTCTTCTTGTATAAACACCGATCCGATCTGCTCTGGATGAATTCGTTTTCAATTAAGACTTTACTGATAGTTTGATTCCATGTAAAGGCCGCCTGCTTTAAACCGTAAAGGCCTTTCTGGAGTTTGCATACCAGCTGTTGGTTTTCAGACTCAAATCCGGGTGGTTGTTTCATATAGATAACTTCCTTAAGATGGCTATTCAAAAAAGCCGCTTTTGCATCAAAATGCTTAACTTTCATTTTCCGCTTACCCGCAATCGATAGTAACGCTCTGAAAGTAGCTTGCCTCGCTACTGATGCATAGTCAGTGCCAAATTTCTGAATAAAACCCTGCGCAACTTATCTGGCCTTAAACCGCTGTACTCGCCACTCAACATCACGGCTGATGACAATACGTTTGGTTTCCCTATTGACTAAACGAAAACCTTTGGAATGCGCATCGTATCCAACAAAAGTCAGCTGTTCAGCCTTAATGTCCCATTTCTTTCGTGACTCTTTTGGGATGTGAACAAACGCGCTCGAACCAAATATTTGGAGATGATCAATTCTCGGTTTAAACCCCGTCCACATTTCGTATGGCGTAGTCGGAATGGCGCTTGATGGTAAAATGTTTTGAAGGTAGTTCGCAGTCATTATAGCTTCACCCCAGAACTCGTGACCTAATCCTGCATCCAGTAACATGCACCTTCCCATCTCTACTAACGATCTGTTCTTACGCTCTGCGGTTCCGTTAAGCTGCGGAGTATATGGAGTTGTGTATTGGTAGTCAATGCCCTCAGCCTTTAATAAGAAAACAGTTGAAAATTTGCTGAAGTCATCTATCAATGTTAAAAAATATCTTTTTTGCCACCGGATGTTACTGTTTGCATTGGCCCGCAAACATCGCTGTGTATCAAGTCCAGAATTGAAGTACTTTTCTTGCTGGTTTTAGATTTAAACGGCAACCGTGTCATCTTCCCTTGCATGCATATTCCACAAACATCGGAACAGTCACAACTATTAACATGATCATCTCACTCACCATTCGCTTAACTGCATCCATACTTCGATGTCCAAACACACGATGCCAATAGTGTATACAGTGCAACTTGTCGTTTTTGCTATTGACCATCATTGCTTGCTTTAGCTGTTTTTTCTCTCGAAGTTTGTACAGATTACCCTCTATATCAGCAACTGCAACCTCACATCCATTTGAAGTTTGGATACTGCACTTATTTCCAGCAAAAGTGACACCAAAACCTTTACGCACTAATGCGTGAACCGAAAGCAGGCTCCCTTGGAACTCAGGAATGTAAAGTACGTCTTCGACACGAATTGAAATTTCCTTGCTCTTAAAAAGCACATACAACTTGCACACACATTTACCGCTCGCGCACATCTCTTGACCATTTCCAATGATCACTTTATCCTTATGCTGAGAATTCAAAGAGATGAAATTCTCCGCTTTATTGATAATATGACACGTGGCTCCTGAATCCACAATCCAGCCATCTGATTTTGTGGAACTGAATTGAAAGCAGAACTCGTCTAGGCAAACAACTTTGTTTGCACTCCTTTTTTCGGTGCTCTTTTTCTACTGCAGATATGATGGACAATCCCGCTTTATATGTCCGCTCTTCTTACAAAAGAAACATTTTTTGCTGTTGGATTTTGGAAAACTTTTTACCTTTAATGCTGAATTTGTGTCACTTACACTTTTCTTTCTAAGGAATTCCTCCAGTAATTTCGTGTGTACAAGGCTGATTGTCAAATCGGTTTCCGGCCTCGCTTCCAACGCTGTTACCAATGTGTCGTACGAAGAGGGCAAACTACTGCGTAGCATTGCAACTCTCCATCTGTCGGAGAACTCTTCACCCAACGCCGCCAACTTATCGAACAGAGTTATCATTTCCTCTATGTGTTGTTCCATAGTTCCTTGGTCGTCAAACTTCAGACTACATATTTTGCGCATTAAATGCACCCTGTTGCTGAGTGTTGATTTTTCGTGATAGTTCTTCAAGTTGTTCCAGGCTTCCTTCGCAGATGCAGCATTCCTCACATGCAGTAGTTGGTTGTCTCCCACCAACAATCCAATAATGGTCCTCGCATCGTTGTCAGCTTTAATCCATGCATCCGGATTTTGTTCAGGTTTTTCTGTAGCGAGCACATGAAACACATTATCCCTCCTGAGTAAAAGTTCTATTTTATACTTCCAGGTATGATAATTTTCCGAATTTAATTTTGTTACAGCGCTCCTTAATGTATCCATGATTTTGGCGTACTACCTGGGCCCATAACCTGTAAGATTCCAGAACGCTCAGTGGATAAAATCAAGACACAGAGAAAAACCACGTTGTAGGTTGACAACAAAAGAAGAAAGAATACTTTATTGAATAAATGACGTTCTACGTAATGAAAAAAAATATGACATAGATAACTTATAAATAAGATAAAGCACTCAAAACCAAATGTCTGCGTTTAGTTTATAGTTGCTGAACGAATGGAACTCCAACAGTATGGAGGAGAAGATACAAACGCGAACTCTATGAGATTTACCTGTAATGAAGACCGAACGTCCGTTTCAAAGACCAAGCCATCGCGGATGCCAAATGCTTGGTCTGGGCAACTGGAAGCAGTGCTCCCGTGAACACTTAAAATGGAAGGCTGCAATGGCTCAGGCAGAGACTCTCCTCGGCTCGGGAGCCCGTTCAGTGGGTAAGTTACTAGGTAAGTAAGTGTATTTAGTTCGCCTAAGATTCATTTAATTTTTATTTTGATAGTAATGTGATAATTAAATGATCATAATGATCACTTCAGTTATTTTGCTATCATTTCGTTTTGAAAAGCATGCTAATAAATGTTTTGTGTGCTCATATGAATTCTAATAACTGCTTGATGGGATGAAATTAAAGTGAAAAGGGTTTCCAACTATAAACATTTCCTCGACTAATTTCTGGGGTCCAGCGCCTGAACACTCAATATCAAAGCGCAGCTGAATTCTACTCTGGGGGAGTCTGCTCCTTCGTTTACAGCAATAAAATATTAGATAACAGAGTTTAAACCAGTCAAAGGTAAAGAGCACGTTCTGACACTTTTAACGAACGAGTGATAAGTGTGATTTGCTCCAATAGATATCTTAAGGTTATTCATAAATCGTAATGTACGTGAAAATGGTATTTCGCAAGGCCGCATTCTGCCTCAGCTTAAAAAAAAAACTCTCTCTAATATTTGGTAACATAGCGTGGGATTTGTACCCACTAAATCTACCGGAAAATCAGCACCAATCTATGAAAGATCGACAAATAATTTGTTTTCTTAATTTAAAACCACATTTTAGGAAGTTTAAAGTTTTAATACTTTCCCATAGCTCTTGGTTTGGTTCTTCTTAGCCTCCGAACATTTTCCTGTACATTTCGGAGTTAGTATGACTTTGCAGTCGCAGTTGCAGGGCGTTAATTATTCCACGAAGGAATTTATTTTGGAATGTTTGGATGGTTTGGATGACTTCAAAATGTCATTCGTAAAACTGGAATATAATTTTTCGTAACGTGGCCAAAGCGTGTCTCAACGCGAAGGTAGAGAAAAGTTGGTTTCAGTCAAGCTATTCTTGGCTAAGAAATCGTGTTCTTGATTTTTGTTTGAGTCAGATGTCAACGCGTACGCTAAGCTTTGAACGTAACGAAAGCGAAGGGCCTGATTGTGGTTTGAGCATAAAGATGTAATTCCGTGCAACGGTTTCGTTACGTCCAATAATGCTTAGCTTGCGCTTTGAATCTTGATTCAAACCAAAAATTCAAATATAACACAGACAAAAATCCTAATCTATGAAAATATACCTTCGCGTTAACACACTGCACTTTACAGACACTACGAAACATTATGTATTATGTTCTGGTTTTCCGAATGCCATTTTGAAGTTGAAGAAGCAGAACGCAGATTTGTTTCACTGATTTGCGGCCATATTATTCACTCCGGGTGTAACTCAAGTTTAACGGCCATATTATTCACTCCGTTTAATCCGGGTTAAAGGTTACACCCGGATTAAAGATAGTTTAACCCAAAAATTAAACCCAAGTCCATAATATTCAGTCGTTAAACCCAAACATAAACCCAGTTTTTTAAACTTGATAGCGTTTAATCCGATTTAATTTAAACTGCACTCCGGAGACCAGTTTAAGTACTTTAACTCGGGATAAAACTCTATTTCATAATATTCAATGTTTTTGATTAGGTCACATTTTTGACATTTCTTTGCTCGCAGGAGGCAGGAAATAAAAAAGTAAAATAAAATGAAAAAAGCTGGAAAAAAGTACCTATCAAGACGCTGAAAAACTAGATTTCATTCGTGATATTGACGAAATGTTGATGTCTTCGTCGTCGTCGTGAAGAGCTGATGGAACAGCAGATGGGGAGTCAACATCGTTCTAATCGTCGAACGTTTCGAATGCACAAGCGGGCTTGTGTAAAGGATTACAATACGTTAGATTTCCGGCTAAAAAAAGAGGCATTTTGGAGGTTACATTCAATGATTCGACAGAAATTGGATGGTAATGAACGTCGGTATGTTATTTATTACCTACATATCGTTATCGGTTTTAGTTTGTTTTCATTTTAGGTCACGAGAGCTTTTAGCCGAACGTAAGCTGTTGACCTTACCAACACCTTTCATTTTAAGATTTTTCTCAATTTATTTTACTAAAGATGGAAAAAACACAAAACTATTGGCACATAACAAATTTCCAAGAAAAAATTGACAAACAACAAGAAACAAATGTCGTTATATGTGGCTTTTGACACTACGTAGGTTTAAAACGGATTAAAAACGGTTTAAAGTGTTTTAAATCCGCATTTAAATCCATCTTTAATCCAGCGGGTTTAACGCATGTTTTTCAGTGAATAATATCGACACAGGTTTAAATTGCCGGGTTTAAAAAATGTGGATTAATGGGCGGGTGTAAAATTAACTTAAACTTGAGTTACACCCGGAGTGAATAATATGGTTAATGTTACACCCGGTCTCCGGAGTGCAGTTTAAATTAAATCGGATTAAACGCTGTCAAGTTTAAAAAACTGGGTTTATGTTTGGCTTTAACGACTGAATATTATGGACTTGAGTTTAATTTTTGGGTTAAACTATCTTTAATCCGGGTGTAATCTTTAACCCGGATTAAAGGGAGTGAATAATATGGCCGTTATGGTTCAACTTGAGGAGTCTCTTAATGCGACGATCCAAAGCGTGATTATTTTCCAGGTATGACAAAAGGTAAACCAAAGAAAGCAAATCATTGCGAGAATGCATGCAATATATGGATCCTATTGATTTCTATCTTTTTCTTATCACACTTTCTTCTTGAAAGAATTTATTTTTGGTAGAAATTCATTTTGCAAATATGTATGACATTTGCTTAAATGTCGTGTCTCGTTGATAGATTTTAGGAATCTTCTAATCTTCTTCTCTAATGGCGAGGCTACGATGTTTAATGTGTTGCTGAACTCCCATGAATGGTAAAATTACTTAGATGTAGTTCTCTCCGTAATCACCTTTTACGATAAGCGCTGTTTTCTGGGAGGCATCAGTAGCTTCTTCAACACGTAAGAAACGAATACTCAATACAATCCAATGGAAAACGACAAGTGAATGTTATACGTGTTGAGTTGACCATAAAACGCGGTCTCCATTTGCTATAAATTGATAGTATCAGATAATACATGGTATTACTATAATGCCTATTACTTAGTGCATTGATTTTCTCGAAGTAATTCGTTGCCTCTCTCTCTCAAACGAACAAATTATGCAATCAAATGGCCAGCAAACGAAATTTACCAGTTTCTGTGCTCAATCTTTTTTCTTTTGCTTCTGGTTTCTGCTATGAATTTATCCTAAGTAGAGACAACGTATAACATTGGGCCATTTAATGTTCGATGACTTCGATATCCTTCATTCACAGAACTACTCCGTGCCAATCCAACTTTTGCTTTTGAATTTCATCGACTTTACTGCCATCCCTGTTAGGAATGTCATTTCACTGACAGTGACTGTATAAATAAAAATTTTCCCAAATTCTGAAAAATAAAAAAATCCCTTTTTCCAACGACGGTGGGTGATTACCGTGGCACCTCCGAATCAACATTTTTGTTCGGTTTTCACATCAAATCGGAGTGAAATGTTAATTCGATAGTTTTCATATTTTCCAACTCAGTAGAAACACTAAAACATTACTTAAATCAAAATGGCATCGCGAGGAGGACCCATGATCACAGGAACTGATGGCGCAGACTTTGAATACAGGCAACGAGTGGCAGCTCCACATCAAATTAGGTTAACAAAAAAAAACGTATTTCACCTATAAATTTCCGCCACATACTCTGGTTCCACGTACTACTCACAAATTATTGTGTCTAGCATGTTACTATTACTTAGCATAAGACTAACACATCTAGACACATAATGCTGGGACGAACTATTGGCTATATGCCAGTTTTTGTTTACATTTTTATGTACACTTCATTACACGATTTGAAAAGCACGTCAATGTTGTTTAATTGTTGCTGGCCTTTCGATTCTAAAGTGTTGTATTGTGTTTCCTTGCAGCTTGCTGAACAAATCTCGACTGAAATACTGCATATTCTTTCATGCGCTGCTGTTTTTTGTAATGCTGGCCAAACTGATCTCTGACATTCTGGACCGATTGGATATTTTTGTTTTAGAGATTGAGGAGCTAGAAGTGCCACCTCCACTGTGGTGGGAATACATTTGGTGTCTGTCGCTCTTAACATCATTTATTGGTCTATCGGCAGCACGCAGTAATAAGATTCGTGAGATGCAAAAGTATATCATTGCCATTGGACTGCTGGGTGTACTGCCATTGATATATTGTTTCCTTAATTATTTCGGCGATGTGTGGGCTTATATTAGCCTGGAAGACGATATGGATCCTGAAGAGGCTGATATCTTTTTGTGGAGGGTGAGTTTGAAATGGTCTAGAGATATTTAAAGGATTGCATGAGTTGTATTATGTATTTCGCGAGCAGGTCATGTTCTACAGATAGAAGACTCCAAACACAGCACACAATTTCTTTTTCAATTTTCGCACTTCATTCAATTTTTTTCCATCAATCATTTGTTTGTTGTACTCGTCAGGAAAACTTCTCTGTAGTACTGTACTCTGCCTCCCTTGTAGGGAACTAAAAATCCCACGTGATGGGCGGGACTTATTTTAACTACTGATCACTCTCAACAGATTGCCAAATTATGCCTTACCAGAACCTGATTTAGAGACCAGCATACAAAAGTCTTTGCGTATAGAAGGTACATTAATTGAGAGGAGGCTATTTAGTCAGCTTGTTTTGACTTTTTGAGCTACATACACATTTTGGTGCAGCCCATAAAATGTGCCATTGTTTCACCTTCTCCATTCGCCCTTCTGGTATACAGGAGAGTGGAGCCCTGTAGCAACCCTCCCTCCTAGAGGTTAGTGTGTTGGCTTGTGACCCGTACGGTGTAGGTTCAATCCCCATGGGGAACAATAACATACGCCACACATTCACATGCCCCTACACCAAAAGGAGGATTTCTGCCTGGTAGTACAATGGACCGTTACCGAGTCTGAGTGCTCTGGGACTTGGATTTCCTTTTTTTTAAATATAAAAAAACCCCCTCCCTGCTGCTTGCTTAGCACCGGTGCCATTAAGCAAAACTTTAATCGCCCTGAAAGCGTCTACCAATTTACGATGAAAATATCCGATGATATCGATTTCGTCTACCTACTCCAGTTTTGTAACGGGTCTATTAAATATAGCGCATTCCGTGTTTACAGCTGCCCTGAGCACTATTGTGGATCAGATAGGGAAAGTCATGACAGCGCGTTTTCTTGCCGGAATTGGGTACCTGTTTGAATACGTTCTGAAAAGCTTTTTCACTCTGCACACTACATTGCGTGTTTTACATCGTCACGATAAGAGCTTTCATTATGCGGCTTTAAAGTCATTGAAAAAATGGTCGTTGAAATTCATTAGTCGATAGTTCATGCAAGAGAAATGATCGCCCTCTTTGAAGTTCGGACACATGGAGCTGAGTCATCAGGCATGTTTTCTTCCACTCGTACTCGTTAGGTAGTTCTTATGTTCTTTTTTATAGCTAACCCAACCTCTTATTTACTGCGTAGTGGAAAAAAGTGTCCCTTGACTGGACGTCTGTTCTGCTCTTGCTCTAGTATTCCCTCTACTTAATGCCCATTTAAAATCTGCTGGAAATGCTGCTTCGCTGTTTCCAAGTTACTGCAATCCAGTCTTAATACGTGGCTTCCTTACCAAACCTCCGGATGTTGTTTCGTTCGTAAGATGATAGCGCGACTCTTCGATTTTCTTGAGGTGGGAGACTGCCTTAAAGTTTCCTGAAATGTCCCTATGCATATGCACCCAATAATAGTTAACGTTGATTGCCATCCCCTCAAGAGTTTTTCCGCAGTCTTTTGATATAACTAAAAGGGACTAATTTCAATGATTTGATTACCGCTATGCTGGCCGAGAAGATGCTGATTGCTTTGTAAATATATGATTTTTTCTGCAGGGACGGGCTAGGAAAATCACTGCAGCACCCAAAAAAGCGCTTGTCGTAATCGGTGAATAACATAGGTGAACTGAAATTATTATGTACGTAGTGATGTAGCCTACCAACTTCAACCACAATATGGCCAATATTCCAATCCGGAATTTAATTTTATTTGGCTAAAATTATCTGTACGTACGCGATTAATTCACAAATTTTTCATTTACAGAACCCCGAATCTGGACAGGCAATTAACTTTAATGAGTTTAATGTTCCGTCAGACTCCATCACAAGAATTGTGACCCTTTATCCTCGCACTGAAATCGTCATTGCGGGCGATTTCAATATACACACTTCAAGTCGGCTTCGACATTTTGGTCAGGCAACACCCGACTGAATGTATTTTAAGATCTTTGCTGAGATACATAATTTGTCCCAGCTTGTAAATGAGACGACACGAATACCGGACATTAGCAGTCAAAGCGCAAACACACTGGTCTTGTTTATTACCTCTCACCCTGGAAATACAGTATAAACGCCTCTTTGTTCGTCAGACCATTGTGTCATATCAGCAAATTTCTCGTATTGCAACCACATAGTTAAGGAACAAAGCGCCAAATGAACCCAATGGCGGTTTTTCGACTTTTGGTCGTTTGTTAATAACATCAAAATTCGGTCTCGTCATCTATCTGCTTGCTGCTCACTTAGCAGCTAGCTTAACGCTCAGAGATTGTGCTTTATCTCCCCCTGTACTCGAGCGCGAGCATAATACTCCATGGCACCAATCCATTTTCGCACTCGAACAGTGGCAAGAGTACTTTGAGATCTTTACATACAAAAATCCGCTGGTCCAGATGATATTTAACCTATCGTTCTAAGGAGCTTTTCTATCTGTATAATTCTTCAGGGCTCTTTCCGAGAAGATGGAAAACATCATTTGTCAAGCCTGTCATAAAAAGGCAAATCTTCTTCTTCCTCTTCCTACCGACCAATTGCACTTACGTCCCTTCTTTCCGATTATGAAATATCAGCTTATGAAATATCTTGAATGCCGGAAACTTCTTAATGACCGTACCGTTTTCGAAGCAACAGGTCCACTGGTGATTTGATGACTTATCTAACCGAAAAGTGGAATATTTCAACTGCAGGAATGCGCATCAGTTCGCTCTTACGCCTACTTTCGGACGTACAATTAGAATTGCTGTGTAGTTATGTAGATTTATAAAGGTGCTTAAAATCCCTTTTGCACGTGCAAATTGTAAAAGAAAACCTAACCCAGCCTAATTTAAGTTTGAGTTTATAATAAATAAAAATTCGGAGCTGACAATGCGTTTGTCTGTGGTGTTAGTCGACTAACCTAACCTAGGGCCAACTACTTTCTGATGGTGATGCATTAGTGTGGTCCAGGTGTTTTTAGGCCTGCCTATTTTTTATGATTTGTTGTTTGCATCCGCGATGTCTTCATCTTTAAAACAAAATCTCTCTTCGTTGAAGCATGTAGTCGAGGTATGCTGGAGTTTTGGCCTACATCAACGTCGTCACACAACTTATAAAGTTCGCGGTTATATTCAATTCTATCTCGCATACAGGATCAAATATTGGACGCACAATTTTTCTTTCGAAGAAGCTCTCATTTCCTGTTTGTCAGTGTTTTGTAGAGCTTTCACTAGGTCTTCCGGATTAGCAGATTTAAACGCAATGGCTCTTTCGTGGAGTGGATGTTTACTCCGAGGAATGTGAACGCTCGTACTCCCTCAAAGTTATTAACAGTAACGTTTTGTCCTAGTATTGGGCAGATGATTATTTGTTTGTTGAGAGCATCTACTTGGAAAGAAATTAAATGTTAATCTTTTTAATGTTTCTTTCAACTTAAGGAAAATAGATTAATTTGAATATTTTCTCCTTAAAAGCTTTCTAGCTCTTAAGTCAGACAAACATCCAAGAGTATCAATTGTCATGAGAAAAATCTCAAATTTACCGGTCGGAGTCGGATTAAAATTTTAGGTCACTTCCACTTCGCACAAGCAAATGTTTGGAGATGCTAGGTTTCAGGCCCTGTATGGGCCGTTAAAGGCTGATATTTCCTAATTTATTTATTGGAACGTTGATTTGTATTGCCTTATTGACGCCGTTCGTCTCTTTTGAACATGCCAGTACCAACTGAGCCGTTCGCGCTCAATTTTCTCTGCGAAAAGTTTGACGTAAAAGCTTCCTCGGATCTTTGAACTTCTTATTCAATCACGCCTTGGTACTCCTGCTCTCATAGGAAGCATCTTCATACCAGCTACTGTTTATTTTCCTTCACACAAAATGACTGAGATTTCGCTCCACTTCATTCACGCTACACTTAGTCGATGATTCGTTTCGTCTTCACACTTCGCTTCGCCTAGATATTTAAACTTTTCGCACTTGGGAATCACTTTCCTATTCATATAAATGTCCGAAGTATGTCGGAGTGGGTCAAAGAGTGGGCAGCACAGGTATTTTCCATTCCCCCTGAAATCATCTACCCGTGCATCAAGTGCTCGTTACAAGGGTGTTTGATTCTCGTTTATGATATCTCTATTCCTTAGCAAAAATTAAATTGCACTTTGGTGTCCATCACTGTTTCCTCAGGAAGATAATCAAGGACTGAAATAATTATCAAGAGACTTAAGACGCTTCCCTGGTGTACGCCGACTTTAATAGCGAATTTTTGGTAACCTGAGCGGGTCACCTTGCTCTTGTCTTTAGTTTCTCAACATATCCATGATACGTACGTACGTAGTTTTATGGAACTACTCATTACCCTAGCGCCTTTCCAAAATCAACCAGCACCATATGCAAATCCTTCAAGGAATCACGATGTTTTTTCGTCCTATACTTTGGATTGCATCTGAGGTTGATATAGCTGCTAAATTTTGATCGACATTTTCAAATAAGGTTATTAACATTTGTCTGCATCTTTTTACTTTTCAGGGAATGCCGTACGGACTGCTTTGGTATGCTTTCTGCTTCATTGGTTTTCAAATTCATGGATTCACACTTTACTTTGCATGGAATTTGGTTCAAGCTTGGAGAGCAAGAACTGCCGCACGAAAATACCAGTAAATAAAATGTTTCCTAAGCTTATTAATGCGCACTGTCACATCATTCTACCACCTTCTACGTCTATCGTGTTGACATAATGATGAAGAATTCCTATCCCAACCGAACAAAACATAATAATTATACTCAAAAGTAGAAATAACAGTTAAACAATTATTTTTTCTATTAAATGTTTTAAATGTTGAAAAGAAAAAACAAAAAACCAAAATAAATTGATGGCTAACTTATATAAATGTTATTGTAAATAATATTTTCTGAAGAAAAAACAATAATAATAAAAAACCAATATGAAAAGGAGGAGTGATAGAATTCAAGAGAAACAATACATTAAACAGAACAACACGCACACAATACACATTTGAAGACATTTCAATTTAGATTAACGACATTATATGTGCTAGACGTTATTCAATTTTACATATACTTAATTATTTCATTAAGAATGTATATTAATAATTGTGTTTAACAAGGAAAGGAAGAAATAACATTGTTGTAATAGTCTCGCTAGCGTGCTAAAGGAATTTAACGAAAGGATACACAGGTGTTTTCCTTATTTTTCTACTTACTATTGTTTCAAAATAATAAACATGTGCCTACCAATTTTGAAATGTTGTAGTTGTTTCGAAAAACAAATCGGAATCAAAACCTGTTAAATAAATGTATAATTATTTGTTTTTTCCTTTTTTTTTATTTCTGCAATGTTATTTATTAAAAAATATTGAATAAAATGTGTTATGAGTGGGAAACAAGTTACGTTTTCTTTTTGAATGGCAAAGAACGGATGTGTTCACCAAAAAACGTTTATGTTTTCCAGTTATCACGGATTTTAATGCTATTTATGATATGTAGAGAAGCTTATGATCCTTTTCAGAAAAACTTGGTATGCAAAGCTGTGTCTGTCACATCTCGCAGAAGGAGGTGAAATTTTTGTAAATTGCCATTCAAAATGTCTTCGTACACAAAAGCTGTGGTTAAGTGTTTTGTAAGAGTTTACGTTATTTTAAATAATGTTTTTTTCTTTTTAAGTATTTATTTTTTTAGAAAATTGACCTTACCACCTAAACGGGGGGGAGATAGAAACTAGTATAATCTTTGCTATCCTGGTTATCGTCCAGCACCCGGCGCCATGTAACAGAATTGGCAGTATCAGTGCTCTGTAGAGCTTGCACTTGGTCTCCCGGGTTAAGAGTTTTAAACCCATTTGTTTAGCCAAACCGAAATAGGAACCGTTTCCTAGGGTAATTCTTCCTTGCATTTCTACTTAGGTGTCATTCGTGGAGTTGATGTTTACTCCGAGGTGAAGGTAAACTCTCTTAATACCTCAAGGTTGTTACTGTCAACTGTGACTTTTTGTTCTAGTCGGTGGACAGATGTTGGTTTGTTTGTTGAAACCAAGTACTTGGGTTTGTCCTCGTTAACTTCAAGGCCAACCAAATTCACCTGTTCTTTAATCGCCATGAAAGTCTCTACCACGGCACGCTGAGATTGACCGATGATTTAGATATCGTCCGCGTATCAAAGTAGTTCGACGCATCTGTGGAAAAACCTGCCCTTCGTGTTGATAGCCGCCTGCACACTTTCTGCTCCAGAACAAGATTGAAGAAGTGACATGAATATGCTTTCATATACTGCACATTGCTCCACGCGTTTTCCAGCGTCACGCGAAACAATTGGATCAGTTTTGCCGGGATCCAGAATTCGGCCATCACTACGTAGAGCTCCTGACGATGAATGCTATCATATGCACCTTTTAAGTCGATAAAAATAAGGTTGCTCTCGAGTTGATCTTTTCTAGGATTTGCCTGGAAGTGTGATCTGTGAAAAGTTGGTCTATTGTCGATCTGCCCATACTGGTACGTGTCTCAATGCGGATTGAAGGGCGAAATTCTTACAACTCGCGAAGCGCGCCACCAAAATACTGCTTGATTTGGAAAAAAAATCCATTACCTGCAAAAAAATATATTTGTGTTTTATAGGCCAGTTGAAGCTAGAAATTTACCCAAAATGGGGCTTTTTTGGCCCTAATTTCTAAATGAAAATATCGCTCAAATTTAAATCAAAAACATATGAAAAGTCTATTCTGTTTGGGCGAACTGATAGATACCCTATCCATATTCCTATCCCCCAAAATGGGCGTGGCAATCGGTTGAGAGTCGTTTTTCATTTTGGAAATTTTTGTTTGGCTTTGTAAGAAAATTACCTTTAATTTGTCTAAGTTGGTCAAAACGCTTTCAAAAGTGTTCGTGACAAAAATCTTTGTTCGGACGAGTTGTTCAGAAAGATATTCACCGGTACCAATAACAAAATAAGTGTGCAGCTTAAATTTGTAGTCCCTTTCACTCATATGCACAAGTAAATTCAAATTCAAAATATTGGTATGGCCCATTGTCTAGAAGGATATTTTGTTACTACTGTTTTTTACGTTTTTTAGAATTTATCGAAAAAAAGAAGTTGTTGTCAAAAATGCCCCAAAAAATGGATGCGGCAAAAAACTTTGTATGAGTGAAATGTCAAAAAAGGTTTCTACTTTGTGAAGAACATGACCTTCATTTCCATTAACTTTTTGATAAAACGGCTTTTATATAATAGTGGGCGTGTCAGTTAACGAATTTTAAAAATCTTACACTTGATGATTTCCAGTCCCTAGAGTAATGTTCCAATTTTGAGCAGCTACAATTTGACGGCCTTTATTAGTGAAAGACAGAGAGATGGATCAAAATATAGTAACTTTTAGAGGTCTGCGACCAATATTAAGTCATGCTACAAGCTATGAGTCAAAATGAATAAACTCTTCGGATAGGGTATAAATATCAAGGTTCGCAGAACGATAAAATATGATTCGTTCTCTCATAAAAAGTTCGCAAAGGAATTTGATTTCTCATTCGATCGCGAACATTTTTTTTCGGTTCGTTTAAAAATAAAATTCGTTTTCACGATCGAATCAAATCTGTTGCGATCTGTAAAATATAGTTCGTTCGCAAATTTATCACGTGCGAACTATTGAAGAACCGTTCGCGAATGGTTCTCATAAGAAAAAAAAAGTAATTTTACATGAAAATTATATTACATATTTTAATATTGAAAGAACATAAGTGAAAAGCATTTTTATTACATATTAAGATTTTGGAATAAATTTGCATTCAGTTTAACTAACAAAACATTATTTATTATTTCTTTAGATAATTTGTTTCTGTTTTTTGTCAAAAAAAACTGGTAGAACACTAAAAGCCCGTTCAAAAGAGACTTGAGTTGATGGCACTGCCAGCACTACTTGTGCAAGTTTTCCTAGAAGAACCTCAATGTTTTCCAATGCTCAATTTTCTCTCACAAAGTAAGCAAGTTGATTCGTCAGCTTCTTCATTATAAGAAACATATTAATTTAACTCAAATGTCTTTATTATCCCCATTTCAACCAAAATAATAACTATTGAAAATAGTTGGATCTTTACGGATCCTTATTGCGAGCGAACCATATTCTACCTAAATTTCTTTTTTCCGATCTCTCACGAACGAGAGATACAGAAAAAAAAGGATAGAGTTCGTTCGTGAGAGAAATCAGCCCTATCGCCAACTTCATGGGAACTTCTTTTCCCCGGAAATAAAATGATACTAGGGAACAAAAGTTAATATAACGACAGCAAATCGGTGCATAGTTTTTAAATTTCAGGGGGCTCAAGCCCCCCCCCCCCCCCACATAATTGGTCCTTTAAAAATAGGTGAAGCAACTTTTTTGTTGTTACTTACCTATGTCCATTTTGATTGTTTTTTTAAACCAAAATTAAAAAATTTCTAACTTGGAAAATAGCTTAGAAATAAGGACTATTTGTATTTTTAACAAATTTCACTTGAAATCGATTTTTTTTATTTATACACTGGGCCAAAACAAAATATTTTGCATTCAAAAAATTTAATTACTATTTCATTGATATTTGGATCGTGTTACTTCAAATTAATGTCAATCTCTTCAGTCTGAAAATTGATCCCACAGTTGTCTAACTGCACGTATGTTAACATTCAAAAGCCACTTAAATGATAAACTGCTCTATCCGGTAACTAAACAGATATGTTTTCCATTATTTAGATATGGAAACAAAAATGGGAGGCGATAAATGGAGAAAATATCCCAGCAATAGCTTAGCTTCTCTTCCCGTTTGCTGTAATCTACAATTCCCAAATATAAGGAAGATACAAGAAGTACTGTGTGTACTTCCAGTTACGTCAGCAGAGCCAGAGAGAACATTTTTCGTCCTGAGAAGGTTAAAGACTTGGCTGAGGGCAATAACTTCCGAAGCTCGTCTAAATGGATTAGCATCCATGAATATTCACAGAGAAATCAATATAGATCCTGGGAATTTTTTTTCACTTTCATTTCATTTCATTTATTTATTTTGTTTGAAGCTTACATGATACTACAAGAAAATAATTCTTAAAATTAAGTATCGATTTTTTTATTAATTACAGATAACTAATAATAAATGATAAAAGGAAGGTTTTAAAGATTTTATGTTCATTGATATAATATGACTAATTCTGTTGCGACATGTGTAGAAATAGTTTTTCCCGAAATACTTTGACGAAGAAAGATCGCTCTAATCGCGGTAAAAGAAGCCTAAGACCTCTTGGTGACTGAACAAACTTAATATTCTCACTCAAATATTCACGACATTTGTTATGAATGATTCCATAAAGCTTAAGGATGGTTCTAAAATCATAATACTCGTCAAAACTCATTCCTAACAGAGACCTTTTCTGTTGCGCAACACTAACACATCTTGGGATATCATGAATATACCGAATGCAATCATTAAAGGCAACGTTCATCTTACCCCTGCATTCATAATCCAAACTAGGGTACACTGAACAATTAAAGGACAAAAATGGAAGCACCAGGCTTTTTATGAGATGCATTTTCATCTTCAGAAGGAGCATATGCGTGGATGTTCTCAAGCTTCGTAGCCCACCGTAGACTTTTCTGATCGTATCAGATGTGGCATAACAACAACTTACTTTTAGGTATTTGACCTGCTCCACGTAGGGAATAGTGACATCATTTACAACAAGAGGAGGTACATCAAGTAATGAGATTTCACCTCTGGAGAAGACCATACCCAACGATTTAGCAGGATTTAGTTTTAGAGTATTTAGATCAGACCACATCTGAATACGTTGAAGTTGTTGAACAATTGCCACCAAAAAAAAAGGAGAATGGATTTGATTTTCCCAAAAAACAATAATTAAACATTATGTTTAAGTATTTTAATATTCAAGCTTAATTTTCAAAACTGGTTTATATAAAAAATAAACAAAGTTCATTATTATTTCTTGCCTATATTATTAATATAACAAATTAATAAAATTTTGTTCACAAAAAGTTTAATTTTATGGATTCGCAAGTTAAGGTTTCTTAGAGGACAAACAAAATGTTGGATTCACTTATTTTATTAACTGCAAAAAATTATTGAAAAATTTTACAGGTAAGCCCCCCCCCCCCCCCCCCCCAACATTTTTTCTGGATACGCCACGGATAGGACCAGGGTTTTTGACTGATAGGCTTAAGTGTAAAATAATTATCAAAAAAATGTGTCAATTTAGAAGTATAAAAAAAGTTTTTCATATAACGTGTTTTCCGATACCATTTTGCGGTAAAAATCGGAAAAGAATAATTTGGTAGCACATTTTTTATCCAGGCAAAGGACATAAACCTATCCATATTAACAGCTTGGTTATTATTGTATTTTGTGCCTGATTCGTATCTTAGCACAAAATACAACAGGGTTGTCCATCAGGTATGACCCTTTCGGAAAGTGACATAGATTTTACAAATTGCCTGGAATGTCAATACGGTTTAAACATTTTTGTGAAGCAAACAGAAATAGAATTTGTGTGAATGAGGAATGGGGCGCTATAGATACTATTAGATTATGGAATATCGCGAAGTTCTGAAGAAAACTATGTAAAATAAAAATAAAAAACAAAACTCAAGAGCGATATTATTTTCAAAACATGATGGAAAAAAAACTTGAATGCCCAAATAAATAGTATAACATATATACTCGTATGTATATATCTACACATATATCTCTTGTCAGTCAGATTCAGATTTCTGAAGTGTGTAATTAAAAACCTTATAAAAAATAAAATACTTTTCACCGCAATAAATTTGTATTTCAATAACTTTTAAATCTTAGTATAACAATCACTTTCCTGGATTACCTCCACCACCCAAATAACCTCCGTCACCGCCAGCTCCAACAATATATCCGTTAACACATCCATCATTACCCAAATTAAGACACGATATCCTTTCAATGGACAAATCCTCAATAGCACCTTCTGGATACACTAAAAGCAAAAATATTATTTATTTTTAATTGTTTTTTGTTTTTTTAACAATAATTAAACTCAAATCTTCAAAATACACTCACTCATAGTATCTCTATATTCATAAAAGGTGTCCGGTACTGAAAAATCGCTTGACAATTCAGATTCACGGATCTCATCCCTCAAAGCAGTAATAAGTTCTGCTGCAATTTTCATTTCCAAAGGATGTGCCCAACAATTCCCGAGGTACAATACAGACAGAGCTAAGAAAACAATTTGCGTTTGCATTTTGATTGTCTCGAAGAAGGAACTACACGACTATACCACCGACAATAACTAAATGCTGAAGTAATTTTGTAGCTTTTTATTACTTTAACTAGGTTGACTCTTATCACGGAATAATAACGTGAAAGGTAATCATGCGTGCATGAAAGTGGTTATGCAAATGACGTCAAATAGAATTGTTTCTCTTTCTGGCGTCCAATAAAGCAACTCTAACCCAAATACTTGGAAGGGATTTTGAAAAATAACACCACTCAAGATGAATTACCTAATTCATCATAGGCTGTCCATTGTTAGAAAAGAGTGCTAAGTAATCGCAAAAATAATGTCATCCCACGATTTTTGTTATATTGACGTGTGTTATTGTTGCAAAATGTTCATAGCATAGGTGTAAATCTTTCTATTGAAGAATTGAAAAAAAAACACAGTAAGGTAGGTATAGGTATGTACCTTTATCAAAAACGGTTTTTATCATAATATATTAATTTACGCATGAGTAAAACTAATGTAAGAATGCATTGTATTTATGTCCTTTTAAAGATATAAAGCGTAAGATACATATGTAGAATGGAAAAAAATGGAAGAAAAAACTACTTATCTACTTAACGGGCTCCCAAACCGTGGAGCGTTTCTACCTAAGAGCTGGTTGCAGTTGTCAAGACCAAGTCGTCTCGATCTGGGGACTGAAAGTCGAGGATTCCATTCAGTAACCGAGCTAATGAAGTAAAAGTGACAGCTCAGAGTTCGATGTTGTATCTTTTTCCTCCAATCGCCCTCCGCGTACACAGGCTGAGATATCCGAGGCATAATAACCTCTAAATATGTAAAGAAATGAATGAGCACACAATGAGCACCAGCCGCACATTCACAATGTTTGTGTGTTATGTCTTCCGTAAATCATCCCAGTATCAACACGCCTCCGTCTCTGAGAGCCCCAGTCTTCTTCCAAGCTTCTTAAGAAGGCAGCGTCCCGACAGGCTGCCTACCGTCGTTCAAATCTGAGATCTACTAAGATTCAAAATCCCCTTAGTTTTCATTTTGTTCAGTTCCGGCCATGCTTTAGATACCCTGTTAGGGTATGTGCAAATGTTAGTCCATCTTTGCCTAGTCATTTTGGTGACAACTTGCAGTGTGTTACCTTTTTACAGAGGTTGTTTTATGTCCACTTCCGAGTTTTGTAGCTGAATTCCCTCTTCGCCCCTTCCATGCCATTTCCTTCGCGCTCGCATTACCCTCTGTGTCGTAATGTCCGGGCACCCAGGGCAGTCCAACAATGTTCTTGATCAGATCATTGTGCAATAAGACCAGATCGAATTTCGAAGACACCTCGATTCCAGGGCCTTAAAGGGGTCCTGAATGTCAATGTAGAAGGTGATACCAATGTCATATTTTGACTTAATAAGCAGTAATTTCGCAGCCTTAAGTACTTTCAGAACCTCCGATTGTTGGTATACGCCAAAGCTGTAAGAGGATTTCATTCGATATTGTTTGATTACCAACATTAAGAATGTTCAGAATAGAGCAGTGACCAACTTAACTGCTCTTGAACAGACTGATGTTAGTAAGCCGTACCGGTAGTACAATGGACCAGTATTGAGTTTGAGTGCTCCAGTTTAGAATTATTTCCTGTCCGGTATTTTGCCTACAGGCAGAAGTTTTAGAAACATGTCCAGTGCCGCCGGCCGCGGTTGTTGTATGCAAAGCACACGTAAAGCGGCGTTAGCCATTCTAAATGTTACCATATCCGGTGCTTTCTGCTGCATAATAGACATAAGTGAGGGGACTTTTCAGGTGCAAATGACCGAATTGTCCATTACAGTTTTTTCCAGCCGACAATGCCTTCAATCTTTATTCAGATAGTGCACCACTTTCCTGATCTAGAGTAGCCATTCTCCGCCTCTGCTAAGGCGTGTAACAAACAGGAAAGCGAGATGTTTATATTGTTTTTCTAACACTTCCACACTGGTTTCCACCGTAGTTTTTTTTTAATGTAACTGGTTCCATCAACTCGATGCCTCATTAGTTTCCACGATTAGTTCGAAGAATTTCTTCCATGTCTCCTCTTCGACTATGATTCCAAACGTGTCATTGTACTTAGTCCAGTCCCGTTCATCCTCAGTTAGTTTAGCCCTGTTACATGTATTTCTAACATCGATTTTCTTGTTACCTATCTCACCATTCCACCAGTAAGGCTGTACCCTTTTGAGAACCCTCCTTACGGGAGAAACCTTCCGATAGAGATACTGCATCTACCACCTTCCATTTACCTATGGATACGTCACTACAGTGACAATTATTACATCGTGTCTGTTTCTCATCAAAAAGTTTGGGACTTCCTCTTCTTTCATACGGTAAAGTTTGATTAAGAATAAAATAAAACATAAGGAAATGCTATAGTTCACTTGGGCGAATTGTTGGATATCATATTCCTATTCCCATCCCCCAAAAAGTGGGCGTGGCGAGCGATTGTGTACGGATGAATTGTTAAAAACGACATTGTACTATATACTTTGCGAAGCACTGGGCTTTCATTTCCTTTGCTTTCTTCGATTAAACCGTCTTTTTTAAATATTGGGCGTTTCAGTAGGCGGATCTTAAATTTATTTACAACTGATTATTTCGGGGCGCTAAAGAGTAGGGATTTATTCCAAATTTCAGTTCTCTGGCTCCCATTTTGATTTCTTTCATAAAACTGTTTTCAGTTTTAATAGTAAATGGGCGCATTCGAAAAATCCTTACACTAGATCATTGCGGCCACTGAGAGAGTATATGTTCCCAATTGCAGCTTTCTACTTCGAATTTCAGGGCCCAAAATTTGGAAGAAGACACGGACGGACATGGCTAGACCTTCGATAGTGATCACGAATATAGTAACTTTAACGTGCCTATGAGCAATATATTCTATTTGCCCTTCGATGACTTAAATGCGATGATCCAATTAACCTTCCTCTTTACAGTCAACTTGTCAAGCTTCTTCAAATGATTCCTCTTTCTCAACGAAGGCTTAATAGCGATATCATTTTTTCACAGCAGCTTATAACCGGTCGTTGCACCTGATTTGCTGTCTTCTATTGTCTTTAATTTCCGTTTGGCGCCCATAACATAAGTAGTGTTGACTTATTGTTTATCCCTCATTTTCTTCTTCTTCCTTTAATGGCGGTGAAACTACAATCAGGATTAAAGGGATCAGAACCCTCATAATTAACTACATCCCTACTGGTCCGCCTGCAGGGTTCGCCATAGCATGACTTATGATAGGCCTGAGCCTATACGTCGCATAATGATCATGTAATTGAATTACATTCTTGTAAAATAAAACTTAAACATATTTTGCGTAATAATGCCTTAGGGTCTCAAATTATATGCATGATTTCTGGCTGTTTGTATTGTATACTACCGAGCTGATAGTCTATTTTTAAAGAAAAAATAAATAAATATTAGGCATTAACGGCTCACACAGAGCCTAAAACCTAGCTTCTCCAACCACTTTCTTGTGCGAAGTTGAAGGGACCTACAATCCTTCTCATGACAATTGTTAATCTTGGATATTTGTCAGACGTTCGCAAGAGGTGGGGCAGTGGAAAAAAAACTCTAGATATTACTTGGATTTGGCGGGTATTGAACCGGGGACCTTTCGATTAGTAGTCCGTCTCACTAACAAGTGGGTCACTGCGCCCGACGTAAAGGTATGTTACAAACCATGAGACAAAATTAATATACCCTTAAAATATGGTTTAAAAGACACCCGCTTATGTTGTTTGAGTAATAGGCTAGGCAATTCATTCGCATCACAGCTCACCACATGATACCACCTGTCCTGTGCGATTAGGTCCTTCACTATGGCCGAGGGAACGTCGCTTGCTTCGTACGGGAGGTAAGCCGAGCTTATGCATCTCCAAAATGGAGAAAAGACTTTGGATTTTAGTAAAACAGAAAGCTTATCTGCTTTTATGACTGTGTGTTATTTCATCAAGCAAAGCTGCTGTATTCGTTTTAATTAAATTTTATAATATTATATTAAGTAGCTTGAAAAATATCAATAAGGTCCACTTTGCAAATTTAATGCTTCTCTATGGAAAAACTTTCTATTTTTAATGGCACTTTTAAATTTAATGGAGAGTGAATAAATCGGATCTTACTTCTAAATATAAAACCCAAGATAAAAGTAAAAAGGACAACATTAACTTTTCACAATCTAAACCCTTTCGACCGGGAATGCGGTCGGTGAACAAACATCAATAATTTTGTGTTGTATTTCAAGCAAAACATTGGTAACATTAGCACAGTTGGCACTAAGCTTGAAATTATTCCATTAAAATTGGTTAAATTATGGCATGGAATCTAATTAACCCATTTTGGATGCAACTTTTCGGTGTTAAGAGCCCTACACACGATCAATGTTACTTGTGGAGTCATCCTTCAAGCAACATTAATCATTTGTATGCTCTTCAATATTCTCGTCAAGTAACATTGACACATTGATCATCAACTGTTCGTGCCAATGTCGGGCAAAAAAATTGCTAATTTGCATTGATAGTGTTTAGGCTTTTTTTCATCAATGTTACTTGATCAAAAACATAGTTGAACTACATTGGTCGTGTTAGGGCAACGCGAACGTGGAATGGGACATATGACTCCCAACGGGTGCGAAAACTTGTCAAACCATTTGCTTGTGCCAAATGTGGAAGATACCTACAATTTTAAGCCCAATCCGAATGGCAAATTTGAGAAGCTTTTCATGACAATTGATCTTGGATGTTTGTCAGACGTTCGCAAGAGTTGGGGCAGTTGAAAAAATGCCAATGCCCCCACAAATAAAAGATTATTTAGGAAACAAATAACCACCGCATACCCCTTTTTATTGCAATATATTAAACCGAAACCAAAGGGCGTTAGAATGTATCTAGATACATGAAGTACATATAGGTATCGGTATTCACTGAGTGTATTGCATGGATTCATGTCCACAACAAGAACTAGTTTCGTGTGGTCAGTTGCAGCGACCACTGCAAGGGGTTGTTTTTAATACACTCGAACATTAAGACACATAATTATTATTTTGTTGTTGGTTAAATTGTTAAATTCTAAAAAGCATACCTTTCGCCTGGTGAATAATGATTGTAGCTCTGTAGCTCCCATTGTGCTGATAGCTTTAAATTCAGATCTTGCGCATTTGGTACATTATACCGAGTACCGAGTATGGCACAGCATCACCGATGGAGAGAAGGCATATTGCACCACCTTATTGACATATTAAATTAAAGATGTGATATTTCGCTGCGAAAAAATTGCCAAGATTAATGTTTAAATAAAAAAAATTGCTTAATAGTGCAAATTTAAAATAAATTATAAAACAAAAGCTAAACATGCGTGGTGAGGAAACGTACCGTCGAGTTACTCGAGAAAAACTTGTTATACGAGGAAATACCACAATAAGGACCTTGGATTCAACAACATCCTTTCTGCCAACTATTCAAGGGTGGGTATGTGGGTGATGAGAACCGTATAAAAGATCATTTAAATGCATAACAATCGATATATGATAGTCGTTAAGTTTAAGTACAGAATAATTCCTACTAAATTAAGTGGATTCTTGTTACATACACGTAGTCTCCATACAGCAGTATTTTTTTTGTATTCTGTGATAAACTATAGAGTTTTAAAAATAAATAAATCTGAAACCACTAGAAATTAAAGATATAAAAAAATATAAAACATTTTAGCGAAAGAAATTATTTTTTTTTTGTGTTGAGAATTCGCTGGAAGAAAAAATCATCGAAAGACATTGCAGAGCTAGTACGCGAGCGATGCTTCTGCAATAGTGAGAGACTTTAACCTATCTAAAAAAAACTCCCGGGGGACTGACATTCGCCATCCCGAATGAGATTGCACCTAGTCGACGACTAATCGGCAATTTGTTTTTGAACTACATATTTGTTGAATTTAACAGATAAATCCGCCGATTGTCGGATTTCTAAACTTTTTTCTTGTTTGAAATCAATACCTGATTTCTTAGCCCTAGCTAACTCTTATAGATCAAGAGGTTTTACCCGTCTCAATCTCCTGATTGCATTGTCATTATTTAATAGTTCTGTTATTTCTGTGTTCACGTGGTTGAGAAGCCTACTTCTATGCCTTTGAGCAACTTTCTTTACTTCATCTTCAACCATTTCAACATTTAGATCTTTATGCAGATCGGTATTGCGTATGTACCAAGGTGCATTAACTATATGTTCCTTAGTACTTTATTTTTGAAAACCTGAATTGTTTGTAAATTTGTTTGGCATGTGCATGCTCACAACTGGAGCCCGTAGGTCCATACTGGTTTCAGAACTTGCGTGTATAGCAATAACTTATTGTAGTTAGACAGGGATGAGTATCTGCCAATAAGCCAATACATTTTACTGTATCGCATGTTCAACTCATCTTTTTTTTTCTTTACGTGCGCTTTCAAGCGCAGTTTAGCGTCTAGAGTCATGCCTAGATATTTGGCTGTGTTTGAATATTCCATTACATTGTTGTTAATGTAGACTGGAATGTGTGGTACGTTTTTATACGTAAAATTAATATGGACTGACTTAAGGTCATTTAATCTAATCTGCCATTTCTCAGTTCATTCTGAAATATTGTTTATTGCTGTTTGAAGCTTTTTTGTTGCTATTTCGACAGTTGCTCCCACAGCAAGGACAGCTGTGTCATCTGCAAAAGTAGCTATGGTGGTTTCTTCACTTTCAGGAAGATCGCTAGTGAAAAGTAGTTATAGAACTGGACCTAGCACACTGCCTTGTGGTACACCAGCTTTAATCTCTCTTAATGTTGAGTACTCTGAATCTTGTTTAATTCTGAAGAATCTATGTGATATATAAGACACTGCTTCGGCAGTTGCTTTTGTAGTTTGTGTATCAGTCCTTTGTGCCAGACTTTATCGAAAGCTTGTGCTATATCAAGAAATACTGTAGAGCACACATTTTTCTCTTCAAATGCTTTTTCGATTCTATCTATGATTCTATGCACCTGATCAATTGTAGAGTGCTTATTTCTAAATCCAAATTGGTGAATTGGGACTAGCGAATTTTCATCTATTATTTTTTTGTAGACGTTTTACCAGCACTTTTTCAAATAACTTGGAAAACTTTGGTAGAATAGATATTGGGCGATATGAGTAACTTCGTTAGGTGGTTTGCCTGGTTTAGGTATCATTATTACCTCCGCGACTTTCCACATGCTTGGCACATATCTTAATTTAAATGCAGCATTAATAATCTGCGCTAGTTTTTTTTAAACATTTGCGTGGAAGTTGCTTCAAAATTTCTCCTGTAATTAAATCAAACCCTGGAGCCTTTTTTCTATTTATGCTTTCTTTAATTTCTTTGGCAAGTTCTTTAGCTGTTACCGGCCGAATAGGTGTATCTTCTTCGCACCTTATTTCGAGTCCTTGATAACCTTTATATTCATAAGGTTTGATAACCTTTATCTTCATAAGGTTTTTTCTTCATTAAGGTTTCTCTTGGTTGCTTTTCGCCCAGTTACCTTCTCTGGTTTTTACTGGCGGAATGTGAGCTATTGACCTGTTCATTTTCGTCGTTGCATTCCAGAGCGAGTAGTCGGTACTAGCATCATTTGTAAGACTTGTGAGGTAAGTTTTCAAAGACTCATTATTGAATTCTCTTACAGATTTTCTGAGCTTATAATTTAAGTTGTTCAGTGTGGTCTTGTCGCTTGGCGAACTTGTCTGTTGCCAGCGTTTTCTAGTTTTCCTATTTCTGTAATAATTTCACATATTTCGGGAGGATACGAGTTTTGTTTGATCTTTTTTGTTGTTTTGGGAGTGGCAGCCCACGCAGCTTTTTGTATTCTTAGCGCCAATATTTGGACTGCTTCTTCTAGTTGATCTTCTGTTTGAATAGCTGGTGATAGTTGGATACTTTCATCCAACTTCTGTCTGAAGTAGTTCCAATCAGTCTATTTACTAGTTTTGGGCTATGGTCTTTTAGTATTATTTTATCGCTAAGTGTTAAGAGTATAGAGGAATGATCTGATTGAAGATCAGGTCCTTCCTCTATGCTTATTTTATTTGAAGATATATTTTTTGGTTTCTGGGGTTTTATTTCTATCTGTTGGCCAATAGGTAGGTTTTCCCGTTGAGTGATATTTGGCGCCATCTTCTTTAATTGCTTCATATAGTTCTCTGCCTCTAGTATTAGTTAATCTAGATCCCCAATACTTATTTTTGGCGTTAAAATCCCCTCCCGCGATTAATCTATTGTGAAATATGCGGAAAAGACTTTTAAAATCATTTTTCTTTAGTCTAAGCTAGCTTCTACTCGTATATGGTGTTTTATTGTATTCTTCTATATGGTGTTTTATTGTATTCTTTATTAACACTGCGGCCCCACCTTTTGCACAGTTATAAGGATGTGGAGAGTGATAGAATTCATATCCTTGCAGTTTGAAGTAAGTAGCGAAAGTAAACGAAAGAAATAAGCTTTTATCGAAGAAACTACAAACAAACAAAAAATTCACAGCAAATAAAGCAAAAAACATACCAACAAAGTCTCCGTACACTTAATTTTTTCACTGATATTCTTTAAAAGAAAAGTAAAAACATAGGGACGGGCTACAGTCCGCTTGGGCGAACTGTTGGATACCCTATTCTTATTCCTATCCCTCATAACGCGACAAAAGTCTAAGTATGGTTGAATTGTCAAGAACGCTCTACATATTCTGTTATATAACATTTAAAGGATTTTATCAAAAACAAGAAGCTTTTGTAAAAAAAACGCTCCCTAGCTCAAACTTTAGTTTTTCAATAAAATTATTTTATTTAATTGTGGGCGTGTCAGTAGGCGGATTTTGAAAATTTTTACAAATGAGCATAAAGGGCCCCCAGGAGAGTATGTATTATAAATTTCAGCTCCCTAGCTCAATTTTTGGTTTTTCAATAAAATTGTTTTATTTAATTGTGGGCATGTCAGTGGGCGGATTTTGAAAATTTTATCTTCCGAGCAGTTTTAGGAGTCATAAATCATTATATAAAAAATTTCAGCTTTCTAGCTCAAAATTCGATTTATTCGAAAAAAAATTTTTTTGAGTTTGTGGGCGGATTTCAAAAATTCTGAAACTTGATTATTTCGGGACTCTAGAGAGTATATGGTTAAATTTTCAGCTCTCTTGGTCCAGTTTAAAGGCCTAATTTTTGCCGACGGACGGACGAACGGACATGGCTAGATCGACATTAGTATCGATGCTGATCATAAATATAGTAACTTTTAGGGGTCTACGGGCAATATTAAGGTATGTTACAAACTATGCGTCAAAATTAATATACTCTTAGAATAGGGTATAAAAATTAGCGTAACTTAATAAATAACAAAACTTAGCAGATATTTGGACCTCCTTTGTTCTTTATGACTTCCTGTATTCGGTTTTAAATCGAACGAACTAGTTTGGAGTTCGCATCCGGGGAAATCTTAATCCATTCATCAAGTAAGGTAGATTTCAGGCTAGCTTTGCTGGATATTGTTTTTTTTTTCTAAATGATCCCACCGATCTTGGTTTATTGACTGTTGTTTTCGTTTGTTTTGAATCGCTCCAACACGTACAGAATAGATTCTCATTGCCAACTTATAAAAAAGAATGAGATCTGTACGCTACGGAGACTTTTTTGTCTCTTTATAAAGGACCCATAGGATGATCATTATTCTCTTTTTGTATTGCCACTTTAGCTTTTATATAAAACGTCATTATTATTTTTTGGAAAAATATTAAAATTAAGCAGCTGTATGGAGACTTATTTAACTATTGAACTATTTTTATATATAATTTACTTACGCTAATGGGGTTTTTCTGTAAATCTTATAGTTTCCTTATTGTGATAGGAACACAGCGCAAGCATTTTGTTGTTTTTAACAGCAAGAAGCACTAAGCAATGTCGTATTTCATTGCATGCTTCGAGGTGCTACTTACTTAGAAAGAATAGAGAGATCGGATAGAAGTGATTTGGTTCAGTTGCTGGTTTTTTCTCCACGGGTGGTGTCTAAGTTGCTTAGGGAGATTAAGGTTGCATGTATTCGATATAAAGTAATGGACTTGGACGGGATTCGAACGTACGACCTTCCATTCAGTAAGCGAATACACTACTACTGCCCCGTTGCCACCCGCATCTGAAGGTTGTTATCCCATTGTGTGAAAGTATTTTAAGATGTGATTCTAGGAAAAAAATTAATCATTTAACGGGTGGCTCATGTTTCCAATATCCACCAAGATATAGAGGATTTAAAGAAACCTTTATAACTACTGCATAGAAATTGTTCTGTATGTACTTCACCGTTAGAGCAAATAAAATGCACGACTGAATCGCACGATAAACTCTCTAAATCAGGAAAAAAAAACCGTAACAAAATAGATTACATATATGCAGGCAGCTATATTTGATTTCTTTTAATTGCATTAAAAAATGCAGTTTGAATAAAAAAGTATTTCTATTCTAACTTTCAAATGCACCTGGTGAATATCTGAGTTGTCTTTTGCTTAAGAATAACTAGGCCAATGTTTTACTTTCACTGAAAATACCAGGTCCAAAACCAATACAGATCAAAATCGTTAAATTAATTTTAAAGAAATGTGAAGTTTTTGAAAAGTTTAAAGAAACTGTTATATGAATTAAAACTTTATAAAAATATCGTTGAAGAATCTGAATATGCATATTTCCTCAAGACGTAGTATATCAAATTGTTTTTGAGATATAACCGTTTTTCAAATGTGCTGTAATGTAAGAACTAGAAAAACTAGAACCTGTGGAACGATTTCAAACAAATTTGACAACCAAGCTTATTCTATTATTTGGAACAATTTTGCATGCATCAAATTCTCACAGGAAAAATTATAAAGTCGTTACGTGAGTTCTTATTTGTCCTACCTTTTTGATTAAAATTGATTTTTAATGACATCTTAGGGTTTGGTTTGAGTCACATGAATTTGGATACCTATATAGGACAAAATGTCGACGCAAATTTTGTGAATTGCAAGTTTGCGAAAATTTTCTTGCGCATGGTAATTTGTCGACCGAGGACGTGTTAGCAGGTTAAGTGAGATTGCGGTTGCCGTCAGCTAAAGCCAACACACTAAGGCCCTCGTAAGTTCCATTGTGATACCATCCATCTTTCTGTTCTCGTTTAACCATTCACAGTTTCTGATAAAGCGTGGTAGACTTCTTACCAATGCTTAGATCTTTAATTTAGAAGGCTCCCAAATAGAGAATTATTTTTTGCGAAAGAGCAGGACATGAACAACTTACGAACTTGCTAACGAGTATGTGCCCATTAATGACACCTACAATAGAGCTAATGTGCAGTCGGTTTAGCAAAATAAAACACTTAGATCGTCCGGATCCAGCTTTGGTCAGATCTGCCTTGTCGCTAGACACGTTGTGCCACTTGTCCACCTTTACTGTGTTCTTTCGACCGATATAGCTTAAACTTGAGCCAAGTTGCTTAGATCATTAATTAGGAAGGCTCCCTAATAGAGAATTTTCTTATGCGAAAGCGCAGGACATGAACAAAGAAGGTGATGTGTTGTCTCCTTCTCGTCCATGCACCTTCTGCAGACGTTTTTGTTCAATATGCGCCAAACATTGATGCCAACTTGCTAAAGAGTCTGTGCCCATTTATGACACCTGCAATAGAGCTAATGCGCAGTCGGTTTAGCGAAATAAAACCCTTAGATCGTCCGGATCCAGCTTTGGTAAGATCTGCCTTGTCTCTAGACACGTTGTGCTTGTTCCACTTGTCCACCTTAGCTTTGTTCTTTCGACCGATATAGTTTAAACATGAGTGTGCGTGCAGCGATTAGCATACCTAAGGAACCTTAACAAGGTAGAAGAATTAACTTGTAAGCAGGCAAACGAAATATTTTCTAGTTCAATGACATTGTTTGATTTAAAAGGCGCGATAAGACTTTTTAACTAAAACGACGGTGACCTCACCTCCTCCATAATATAGTTAGAGCTGCCCTAACATTGCTCATCTAAAGTTAGTGTAGGTTTGGAGGGCTCTATGCGCATTTATGTAAGTTTTACCCGGAGTCCACAGTGGCCCATTGCGAATACCTTGTGGTTTGTTACATGTTAAGACATCTGGTTAACAAAACCATTTGGATCTGCCGATAAATTGTTTTTAGATCTGATATAGAAGTATTACCGCCACTTCGTCCAAGCTTCCATGCAAGGGAGCGGGGTTCTTGCAGCGCTGGGCAGTGGCTAAGGAGGTGTTCTCACGGTTCCATTTCCTTTTCATCTCTGCAGCTTCTGCAGAAGTCGTTTGACTAGCCCTTAAGACCTATTTCAGATGATGCAGTATCTGGTTAATACCCCGATAAGCAAACAGATTTGGTTTCAATCAAAGGATAGCAAGGTTTTTGTTCTTTAAGCATTTACTAAGCAGAATACATACAACGGGTTCTAGGGCAGCGCTGCTTATGTTACACAATTGATCCTAGCCAAGGTAATTTTGAACTTATTTATGAACCTCTTAGCTGTACTGAAGGCTGGTAGTATCTATCCTCTGTCAGCTAAACGTACGTCAAATTCCAAGTCACATCAGTCCAGTTTATCAGCCGTCTCATTCCCTTATACTCCAACGTGTCCGTCACGTCAGTTTAAGGGCCAAGGCATCGCGGAGGCCAAAGCGCTGGACTCAGCGTTATCAGGATCGCAGAGGATGGAATCCTGCAGTGACTCAGTCAGAGACTCTTTACGGATCGGGAGCGCGTGCACACACCTACTCAGTTAAGAAAGATGTCTTAGCCAATCTGCCTCTTGGAATCGGTATAGGAGTGTTTGTCCTTTTATTCTTGTCAAAAACACAATTTCTCACTCACAAATAGAGAAACCAGGCTCTGCCCCTATGTGGGCTGTTGCGCCAAGGACTTGTATATTTTGTCTGGCTACCCAACTCATCTTCTGAAAAGTTAAAATGTTGTATTCATATAGCAAGGCCATCAGACGAAAACAAATATGTCGGTATACCCACAAAAACTCTTATGAATAGAATTGTGTAGAAACATTATAACAATTATGTTCACGTTGCCCGAGGTAAGATTTCAAGAATCTTAAAAGAAGCCCAATCAACCAATCTACCCCCACCTCAAAAATAACATTATATTAAAAATACTTCAAATAACCAGTGTAACGTCATACAATATCTTTGCAAATAAGATCCATTAAATGACTAATCGCAAATCTTAACAGCAGCGAAATAAAATTATGTACTCAAACACGCAACAGAAATGCAAAGTTCTTGCTATTCCTTCATATACCTTTTGGCCTTAATCACAAATTGTTGCCTGTTTTTACCAATAACACTGCATGTGTTTCCATATACAAGTCTCGCATAATCACTGTATTCCTTAGGCCGGCTAAGGTCTATAGCAACCAACTATACTTTTATAGCCCATTACCATGTCCTGGAAGAATGTTGACCTGCAATACACTAACAAGAGCTACTATCGTCGTCCCGGCGTCAGAATAAAACAAATCGATTGCTTAGCGTGCGTTGACCACTCTGATGTAAAAATGAAGAAGAAAAAAAAGCCACCTTACCCTCATTTCCAGCACCCCTTTTTGGACAACCTCATTTGTTTGCTCCCAATAGCAATGGCATTGTGTTTCCTGATGTAAAAACGTCTTTATATACAATCCGTTGGCATTAAGTTACCCTTCGGTCAAACCAAAACTTCCAAGCAATTTATTTTGTGGTCATAACACCTTTGGTCAGTTTATAATCAACCCTTCGGTTATGTGGATGTGGTTAAGTGATTCTATTAGAATTATTGTGAATAATATAAAATTTGGAAAAAAATTATATTTTAAAAAATAAGTGTTTTAAAAGATACAAAAAATACCAATGACGATAACTAACACTCAGAGTTTTACTAATACAATGTTTGGTACAAGTGCACAAAATTGGATAGGAGCGGGTGAACATTTAGTTTTGAACGGTGGGCATACATCAAATGGGCACATGACCTCACATTATCCCTTTCTAAGAAAACGTAGTGTTTCCAATTCCAATCCCGCATTGGATAGACAATCAGACATTCGCGTGGAGTATGAGGTTGCTGTTCCGATTGTACAGTCTTTTCGGCATACGCCATATCATTCGCTATGGGATTTACATGAGTGGTAATCTATTTAATGCTAAATACTTCTTATGATTTTAAAAATCTGTGGTATAATACATAAAAAGAATACTGTCAGCCGTATTACCTGTAGGGTATACGATTGAACTGATTTCTTCTTACTCATGAATTAGTAACAAAGGAATTTTGAGTTTAATGAACTCTGTGACTCTATTCATAACTGCTTTTATTTATAAATAAAAGAAGATTTAAATTGATGTCAATGAACTATAACATTAGGTATTAAAAACTGAATATTTTGCTTTAAATTTTCGAGCATTAAGGCAGCGTTCCCGAACTGATTAACCTGTCGTTTAATATTTGATAACTAAACTTCATCTCAAGATGTTGTATTCACTAGTGATTTTAATCTAGGTGATATTGTCGGGAAGTTCGACTCTGATGCAAATTACCTTGTCCCGCTTAATGTTAATAATGATATAGAGGTTTTGGTGGCTGTTTTTTCCAATCAATATGATTTTGTTCAGATTAACAATATAAAAAATAGTCTTAATCGTACTTTTGGTCGTATACTCGTGTATAAGGAATATTTTTATAATCTAGGGGAACCTATGTCTTCGATAACGATACACCATAACGCCTTCAATGGAATTTTGTTTTCTTCATTATACCCTATTCTAAGGGTATATTATTTTGACGAATAGTTTGTAACATACCTTAATATTGCCCGTAGACCCCTAAAAGTTACTATATTTATGATCAGCATCGATAGTAATGTCGATCTAGCCACGTCCGTCCGTCCGTCTGTCGGCAAAAATTAGGCCTTTAAACTGGGCCTAGAGAGCTGAAATTTTAACCATATACTCTCTAGGGTCCCGAAATAATCAAGTTTAATAATTTTTGAAATCCGCCCACAAACTCAAAAAAACAAAATTTTGGAAAAAATCGATTTTTGAGCTAGAAAGCTGAAATTTTTTATATATGATCTATGACTCCTTAAACTGCTCGGGATATGCAATTTTCAAAATCCGCCCACTGACACGCCCACAATTAAATAAAATAATTTTTTTCAAAATCCAAAGTTTGAGCTAGGGAGCTGAAATTTATAATATATACTCTCTAGGCAGCCCTTTATGCTCATGTGTTAATATTTTCAAAATCCGCCTACTGACACGCCCCCAATTTAATTTTGCTTTTTTTTTTGAAAATTCAAAGTTTGAGCTAGGGAGCTGAAATTTATAATATATATTATCTAGGGGCCCTTTATGCTCATGTGTTATTTTTTTTAAATCCGCCTACACGCCCACAATTAACTAAAACAATTTTATTGAAAAACCAACGTTTGAGCTAGGGAGCGTTTTTTTTACAATAACTTCGTTTTTTTCTATAAAATCCTTTAGATGTTATATAACAAAATATGTGTAGAGCGTTCTTAACAATTCAACCATACTTAGACTTTTGTCACGCCCCACTTATGAGGGATAGGAATAAGAATAGGGTATCCAACAGTTAGATGGCAATGTCTCTTCCCGATAATGATCTCATCTGCACTATCTCTGCCGCCCTTAGAACAGCCAGAACTTCCGATTGGAAGACACTGCTTGTGTCCGGGAGTCGTATAGACTCTCTCAGGTCTGGATCAGCAGAAAAAATGCCAGAACCCGTTCTCTCCCCCGTCTTAGAGCCGTCAGTGTAGATAGCAACCTCGTTTGCTATTATGACTGCATCTCTTTGCCACTCCTCCCTTCGCGGGTATGACACCTCATAGGGGATGTCATGGTCGACCAAGGGGCAAATCTCATCAGTCCGTATAGGATTTCCGGGTAGCACATCAGCTAAGATCGTGCAATGCCCAAAACTACAGTCCTTAAACTGGCCTAAATTTTTTAGGCGCAAAGCGCTGTTGCCAGCAAGTTGCTTTATTTTTAAATCTAGCGGGATAAAGTGCAGGAAGGCGTCCAGTGCTGCCGTAGGAGTGGTACGGATTGCACCAGTGATGGCTATGCTTGCCGTTCTCTACACCGTTGCTAGTTTTCCAATTATGGTTCTTTTATTTGTTGCCCTCCACCACACAAGTGAGCCATATGTAAGTATGGGTATCACCACTACTGTATATATCCAGTGTACCATGGCGGGTTTCAGGCCCCATGTTTTGCCTATTGTTCTCTTACAAATAAAGAGGGCATTATACGCTTTCTTCATTCGTTCCCTTATGTTAAGATTCCAATTTAATTTTCTATCTAGGATTACGCCCAGATACTTCGCACTGTCCTTGAGGAGCAGTTCCTCTCCGTCAAGTTTCGGGAGATTGAAGTGCGGTATTTTGTGTCGTCTCGTGAACAGGACTAACTCTGTTTTCGAGGGATTGACATTTAGTCCGCAGCCCTTGGCCCAATTACTAATTTTCCTTAAGGCGGTCTCTGTGATCCAACAGTTCGCCCAAGCGGTCTGTAGCCCGTCCCTATGTTTTTCAAAAGAGATTACGATGGAGCTTAACTTTAATGCAGAGAATGATTACTTAAAATCGGTGTTCTGGAATAATTTATTCCATCATAATGATTAAATTGCAATGTATGACACTTTTGTTTCACTGCTCAAATAGGTAATAAATGTCTTTGTTCCTAATTAAATGATTCACAGTAATTCTAATCCTCTCTGGTATAAAACTTTTAAAATGAATAAATTTCTCAACCGTTCGTACATTGTAAGTACAGAGAATAAGTTGAAGACCAATAGCAAACTGTTTTCGAAGGAACGTGAACTCTAAAAGAAGCTCTAATGCGTTCCCAAATCACATGCATTATCTTGATTCGTCATCGGAAGATACTTTAACAATTTGTTCGCTGACTTTTACAAATGTGCTTATTCTGATATCGATAACACTTTATTAACCAACGATACTGGTATTCAATCTGTCGTTGATGTTGGAAATTTACTGATAACCGATGATGAAGAAGATGAAGATGGTAAGTGTGCCCTTGATGGGCTTGAAAGTAGCAAATCTGAAGGTCCTGAAGGGATAGCTCCAATACTACTTAAAAATATAGGGAAGGCTGCAGTCCACCTGTGCAAACTGTTGGATACCCTATTCCCATTGCTAACCCCCATAAAGTCGGCTTGGCAAAAATGTACGCATGGGAGAATTGTTAAGAAGGATATGGTCTACATATTTTGTTATACATAACTGTTTTGTACATTTATTAAAGTATTTAATCGAAAAAGCAAAATTTTTGTAGTAAACCGCCCCTTAAAAGTAGACATGGCAGAAACCTTTGCTTGATGGAATTGTTCACAACGACTTTATCTACATCCTTTGCAAAGAATATAACTTTCATTTCCAACGCTTTCTTCAATAAAAGGTTTTTTTTAAATAGTGGGCGTGTCAGGGGCAGATTTTAAAAAAAATTACACATGAGCTTTTCGGGCCTCTAGAGAGGATGTATTTCAAATTTCAGCTTGCTAGCTCAAACTTTGATTTTTTGAAAGAAAGAAAGAAAATAAAAATCGAAGTTTCTTTGTTTCGTGTTGCTGTTGGATTCAAAAAAGTAAGGTAACACAACGAAGTTACGTGAACGGGCTGAGCAAGTCCCTTAAACCACCGAACCGATTGAGCTCAAATCAGGCCATCTTTGGTATTGAGGTTTGGTCAAAATCGGTCCACCAAGTTTGACTTCCATTCTGTTTCTTACTAAACAAAGACATGTATTTGTTTTTGTTAGAGGCAGCGTACCCCGGATAGGTACCAGCTTAGGCACGGGCAAGGCCAGGCGGGTGCAGCTAGTATATTAAAAATTTCAGCGCCCTAGCTCAAAATTCGATTTTTTCGACAAATTTGTTTTTTTACGACTGTGGGGATTGAATATTTCGGGCCACTATGGTTAAAATTTCAGCTTCCTAGCTCTAGTTTAAAGGCCTAATTTTTGACGACAGACGGACGGACGGACGTGGCTGATCACGAATATAGTAACTTGCACAATCTTAACAGAAACACTCTCAGACCAATACAATATTTTTATTTTGCCTATGTTTTATTTTGTAAGTAAGAGCATTGATGTTAATTAACTCTGCGTGTTGAAAAAAAAATAACTAAAATATGTGAGAAAGGATATTTTCAAAAGAAAGCGTTGTGTGTAGAGTTCCACAATTTGTTGCATTTCATAATAGTTTTAAATTATGGAAATTTCCGAAAAGAATAAATTAGTAACAATCATTACAGTTATTTATTGTTTTCTAAGTTATGTATTCCTCCTTTTTGTGGCAGAAGCAAATTTAGTTGGTGCTAGGATTTTTTTTATATTACGATAGCGTGTACAAATCAGCACAAAACATTCAGGCTGGGGTTTGAAGTCAAAATGATAAAACGGTATTCTGTTTGACTAATGTTTATTATTTCACTTTAACGATGTTTCAATTTCGATTTTTTTAGCAATTCACATATCTCGTAAAAATTCATTTTCAATATCATTATTTATTCAAATAATTCACAAAAGAATTCAGTATCCGATCTTCTTTCCTGTCTCGAGCTATCGGCGGTGTGTAGTAGAATAGGATCAGTGTTTTATAGAGCTTGCACCTGATTTTCTAAGTTAGAACCTTCTAACTTTACGGAGAAGTAGCTGCGGTATTCTCGGGTAATTTTTCTTCGGGTCTTAACTAATTTAATAAGTCAAATAGGACTACAGTGCATTAATGCAACTCTTAATTTGTGCCAACATTTATGTGTTAAATACCTGTTAAAATTAACTAACACAAAAATTGAGATTTAAATACTGGGACTTTAAACAACTAATGCTGGTGTTGATATGCATTCGATTAATTAATATATTTTTAAATCTGCCTTGCTTATGATTTTGACATGTGCATATTCCTGTTGTTCATTGTTATTTGACTTTCTCTTCTAACGCCAGGCGGTGATCTCGAGTCGTAGCAACACATACTTCCGAGATAATTTCAAGATGTTAAATTTGTCGCTAGGCTCATCTAAATGTTGAAATTAACTAGATGTGATTTTACCTTTACGACAAGCACTGTTTATCGTGGCGCTGTAGAAATACTCTTAAACCGTCCTTACTCGAGAACCCTTATATTTAACTATGCATATTCATACGCAAATATTTTCATTATTTGAATACCAAAGTAGTTAGCACAGTTAATTTAAATATTGAAAAAATTAATTCAAAATTAACTCGAAGTCGTGTTGGTAGTTGAAAAAGTGAAGTTTGTTTAACTACGTATCCAACTAATAAATACATACAAAGGTCAATGGATCACTTCATTTAAGCACATAATAGATTTCTATGAAGTTATACTCCTTGTTTTAGATAGTTTGTGCATGATTGGGAGCCACAACTTGTATTCCAACAGACTCACAGGCGCTTGGGGACTGCGAGTATCGTGACATGATAAGCCTCATAATTGGAGGTTATTGAACTTTATGTGTCCATTATAAATACAGATATGCATGAAAAATTAGTCTTTTTCCTGACGACTTGGTCAATTATTATTTTTAACAAAGAGTCATGCCTGTCTAGGGGTGGAAATCAAATTACACTTTATGTGAAGTATTTTTTGCCGATGGGAGTGTATAAGTTAATGGCGGCATTTATATTCTTTTATATTTTAAATATTTTTTATGTTGTCCTTGTTCTTGAAACATTGATACAATCAAATTAAATTTATCACGCAACTCAAACCATAGCAGTGACGATATTGTGATATTTTAAAATAGCTTAATATACATTGATAAAAGTGATTTGCAATTTTTCGAAAAGAAGTTTTACCTAAATAAGGGTTGAATTACTTAACAGTAATTTTGCATTTCAACGATGTTACGGATATAAGGCGTTGCCAATCTACCATGAGGTCGATTTCTTTTATGTACGAGAAGTACGATATACCTACTTGTACATTAATCAGTTTACTGGCGCCAAATGAGCGGCCGCTTTTATGTAAGAATTGCTAAGTTCGTTTACGAAGTTTTATGAATTTTGTTAAATTTCGGCAATAATTATAAAAGCAAAATGAAATCTACACTAAGGATTCGATTTTTTTATTAGTATAACTCATGTCTGTGTGGTTGCAAGCTGCGACCTGATAGATCTTTAGGTCGAAGGGTTCGTCCTTCGAAGTGACTTTCTTAAAAGACGCTCTCTTATGAGAGCTTATATTGTAGTTTAATATAAAAGTAGAATGAGCCTACTGCCAATTCAACCTTGTCTGCGCTTAAGAATTCTCTGGATGAAGTGTTTAATATTAAAAATAAAATAATAATATGCATTAACGTTTTGCTTGTGGAAAGCGGAAAGGACCTAAAATTTAATGCCGAAGCTGAACTGCGAATTTGAGAAGCTTCTCGTGCCAATTGATTCTCTTGGTTGTTTGTCAGACGTTCGCAAGAATTGGGGCAGCGGAAAAAAGGTTTAGATGTTACTTGGCCAAGGCGGGATTTGATCCTGAGACCTTAAGACTAGTAGTTCAAGAAACTAATCTCTGCGCGACTGCGCCCAAAATGTTTATTAGCTATACAGATCCCGGCGTTTAAGTTTTTATGTATTACAAGAATGGTCAAACCTGGTAAATACACCCGAATGAATATTAAATATCTTTGCATCTGTACTTGTAATAAAAGTAACTTTCCCCTTTTTATAACAGCGCCTCCGCCCCACCCACAGGTCTATCACACGTGGCCAGGATGATGGATTCCTTAATTCTTGACCAATATCCACCATTTACATTTACAAAAATAACAACCACACATCGGCCTACCAGGACTGGAACTGTAAAGAAAACCGCAACCACAACAACGTTGGGAGGGCTTCCACAAGCCAGTAGCAACCTTGGACCTGCGCCGAGTCTGCGATTGAGTTCGCAAACGAATCGTTTACCCACACAAGGTATTCAATTTTGAATTTAATTTGTTTTGCTCATTCAATGATTGCTTCTAGAAGTTCCACCTCAACCAAGATCCACAAGTTTCACAATAAGCAACAATACACCACTCAACAACAACAATGTGATTAATTCGAACACCAGCTCACTTCCAAATCCCACAGACAATCGATGGATTTCATCATTACGAAGACGAGATCCGGAATTACAGCCGACTCTCCCTTCTATAAATCTCAGCCATCATGGCAGCTCCAATAATGTGGGTCTTGGAAGTAACGCTGATAAATCTCGCTCACGCAGCAACAAAGTATTAACGGCTTCAAGAAAAAGTCGTTCTGTGGAACGTCTACGAGCTCGAAAAATTACCTCTCAAATAAAACTTAAAGATAAGATCAAAAAGAACTCCGTAGATTTGGATAATTCCAATTCGGATGACCAGGAAGCAACTTCGATTGAAGAAAATTCGACATCACAGAGTACACCAAAAAGTTCCCCAACAATTAAATCAAAAGTCTTTTCACCCATCGGATATGAAACTCATTTAGTCGATGCTCTGGAAAAGGATATCCTTCAGAGACATCCTGGTATAAAGTGGATTGATGTAGCTGGCTTAAATGAGGCTAAGGCTATTCTCCAAGAAGCCGTTGTGCTTCCTATCATAATGCCCGATTTTTTCAAAGGAATTCGTCGGCCGTGGCGTGGTGTTTTAATGGTTGGCCCGCCGGGTACCGGAAAGACAATGATGGCCAAAGCGGTGGCAACAGAATGCGGAACGACTTTCTTCAATGTGTCTTCGTCGACCTTAACCTCAAAATATAGAGGCGAAAGTGAAAAGCTAGTTCGGCTGCTCTTTGAAATGGCACGATTCTATGCACCAAGTACAATTTTCATCGATGAGATTGATGCTCTGTGTGCGTCACGAGGGAGTGATTCAGAACATGAGGCTAGTCGGCGTTTTAAGGCTGAACTACTTATCCAAATGGATGGCTTAAATGCATCGATGCCGGATGATAAGGTTATAATGGTGTTAGCTGCAACAAATCACCCCTGGGATATTGACGAGGCTTTTCGACGAAGATTCGAAAAGAGGATCTACATTGCTCTGCCGAATGGTACTTATAAAAATAAACCTAAAGTTCTTATTTTAAAGCTTGCTCAAATCAATGAAAAATATTATGCTGCTTTAAGGTAATTATAATCGGGTACTTACATAAAAATAGTCGCACAAATTTTTACAAATTTGTACCTACAGTCAAAAGCTTAACAAATATTCCCATATATGTACAAACAGGAATTTATACGCGAATAGAGCTTTTATATACCTGAGCAATTTATCAAAATATCGTGCGAGTAATTCACGCTGGTTTGAACAATCCTTTATTATAAGTTGACTTTAAACACTATCATAGAGTGTGCCATGTTTTGTTAAATTTTTGTATTTTCTTTAGAGGAAACTCGCACTGCATTGCTGAAACTCTGCTTAAAAGATGTGAACTTATCGCCGGCTCTTGATACAAACTTTATCGGAGACCAGCTTCGGGGTTATTCTGGTTCCGATATCAGTAATGTATGCCGAGATGCTGCAATGATGTCAATGCGCCGTCGTATTACCGGTAAATCGCCTTCTGAGATCAAACAAATTCGACGAGAGGATGTAGATCTACCAATAACTCTCCAAGACTTTGAGGACGCTATGCTACGGACCAAAAAGTCTGTATCACCCGATGACGTTTGTCGCTTTGAAAAATGGATGTTGGAATATGGATCTTGTTAAAATTACCGTATCATTTGAAATTTCGCTATTTAAACTAGAAGTAATTGTTTTTATAAGGAACTAATTGAAGGATTTAAACTTTGCTCATTTTTATAGGTAGATATATCACACTTGTAGTTAGGTGTTTACCCTCCAGAATATGCAAAAACAATAATATTAAGAGCTTACAGTGTTTTTGATTTCAAATATTAATATTTAAATTTAATATGATTGTTTCGCGAGGAAAAGCTACGCACTTAGTTTATTCTACAACTATTAGAGTTCTTATTATGAATTTCATTTTACATTTACGCATTCATCTCATCTCAAACATAAACAGTAAATTGCAAAATATTCCTTCTTTTTTAATAGCAGTAATCAATAATTTTATTAAAATAAATCTTTTATATACATAATTAGTAAAAAAATAAAGTTAATGTTGTTTTATTTATATTATAAATGTATTATAGTGTTCATGGTGTAAGATGGTACCTCATATGTGTACATACCGTCGGATAGACACCAAACTGGCGTAAGTCGACTTAGCAGCGAAACAAGAAATAAGAAACTGGGTTTCTGAAATGCTTAACACCAGAGTAATTAACTCAGAGATCGGAGAAAGTAATATAAGGAAAATAGTGACCAGTGGCACCCCACAGGGGGGCGTTATGTCTCCCCTCCTGTGGCTCCTAGTGGTCAATAAAATCCTTACGACTCTAAAGGTCAAAAGGACATACGCAGTAGATATCGTAATCCTAATAAGTGCCAAGTATCTCCCTACTATTAGTGCGGCAAGGCCGAATGGCCTTGGAGTTAATCCAGTCAAAACCGAATGTGTTCTGTTCACTAGGAAAAGTAAAATCGAGAATTTCGATTCGCCGAAGCTAAGCGGAATTCGTCTGAAACTTTCCCCAGAGGCAAAGTATATGGGCATTATCCTAGACTCCAAGCTTACTTGGAAACGTAACACAGAAGAAAGAACAAAAAAAGCACTATGGGCCTTCTACGCATGTAAGAAGACCTTTGGTAAACGTTGGGGTATGCGCCCTTACATAACCCATTGGATGTACACTAGGGTGGAGCACGGATGTATGAAAATTTTTTTTTTTTGTGATTCGGAATTCTAATAGGGGGAGATTGGTGCGTTATGCTAAAAGAAAAATAAATTTTGTTTTTTGATTAGATTGGTAAAGATCTTCTGCCTCCGCACTGACTTGAAAAATCAAAATTTGGTACAACATTTTAGTAAACAGATGTGACTGAAAACAATATAAAAGTAAATAGAGTGACGTTTCAACTGTCAAAGTGGAATTGCAAAAATTTTCGAAGCTCCGTATTTTTTTTCAAATTAAATTATAAATCCAAGTAACTTCCTAAGAAAAACAACGTAAAAACACTCATTTAATCACTTTGAACTAACTCCGCAAATTGCTAGTTAAATTTACTCAAGTAAACAAGCTCAAAAAGGAAAACAAAAAATAAAAAAAAAAGTTTTCTCCGTGTTGCATCGAAATCAAATTGCGGTACAACGATTTGCCGATGAACCGCAAGCGATACTTATGTGAAATTTCTCCTGAACAAAACACTACCAACAAAAAGATTTCTCATCTAAAAGCAGCAAATATGGGAATAGGCGATTTATCAGTTGCTGATCTAAAAACTATCTTAAATGAGAGTCTCGAAGAAAAGCTTAAAGATCTAGTCACAAAAAATGACTTGTTGGTGCTCTCGAACGAGATACTTTCTTTGAAGACACTTAACACCCAACTCAGCAGAAAACTCACTTTAATGACAGAAAGATGCGATTTGCTTGAAACCCAATTGGAAATTCTCTCACGGAAATCAAACGATAAGTCTATTGTGGTACACCTTCCTTTAGACACAGAAACCGATGCAATCCAATTAGCTAAACAGACTTGCAAGGGGCTTCTGAAGTTAAATGAAGACGAAGAAATCGAATTTAAGAGCTCCAGACAAATACGCAACAACAACACTGAAAGAGCAACTGTCATCATCGAACTTCCAACAGCGGCGATCACCGATAAACTTATTACCTCCGCGCACACGCTCAAAGGCTCCGGAATAAGTATATTTCGCGAGCAATCACTTTTATCAAGAAGAAAAAGAAAAACACTAATAGAAATAAAAAACAATCTGCGGCAGATAAATCCAAACGCCCGAATTTTCGTTAAAGGAGACAACAAATTGCAAATCAACAATCAACTTTTTGTTTATCAAATTTCACGAGGTTTAGTTGTCAAATCAGCAGCGGACATGTCACTCATTAGTGAACTATTTGGTGACAGTGGTTACGAGTACTTTGACTGCAGCGAGGGAGCGAGGTTGGCCGTGGTTCCAAGCTCTTCTTCCGCTTTTGGCCTCCAACCGCAGCGAGCGCCATTTGGAAATCAGAGTTCACACCATGTTAGGGATAAAACACAATAGGTAAATTCTGTCGTCTGCCATAACACAACTATTTTTCAAAAATTAAATATATGCTCGTATAATATAACTGGTCTCAAAAGTAAGCTTTTACATTCCGATTTTTTTAAATATTTACACCAATTTGATGTTATAATTCTTATAGAAACTTTTATTGAAGAAAAGAATCAAAATGAATTTCTAAAATATTTCAAAGACTTTAAAGTAATGTTTACACCCGCGATAGGATCTAATTTGCATGGAAGAGCCAGTGGGGGTATTCTATATGGGATTAAAAAATCTTTATGGGGTAATCTTATTAATTTTAAAATTATTGAACCTAAAATTATTTTTCATATGGTTAGCAACAACCTAAACTATTATATTATTCCTATTTATTTAAATTGCAATCATTGGCTTAGCGACTTCGATGAACTAGTGGAATTTATGAATAACACTTCTCTTGACCATGTGTTAATCGTCGGTGATTTAAATGCTAGGATTGGTGAATATCAAAATTCTTCCGCCAATATTATACGAGCACGAGTTGCACTGGCCGAGAGTAGATGTTCTAAGGATAAAATTTATAACCGCAACGGGGGGAGTTTAACAGAATTTTTTGAAGTTTTCGGTCTATTTGTTTTGAATGGGTCTTCTATTAGTGATGCATGTGGCGAATTCACTTTTGTTAGCGGGCAGGGACAATCCGTGATTGACTTTGCTGCGATTTCAGGGGACTGGCTGAACATTATCGATGACTTTGAAGTTGCACTAGTCAACTACTCGGCTCATTTTCCAATTGTAATTAAAATTCAGCTAAAGGAGTTAAACCAGCAAGCTACACCTTCTAGTTTTAATAAGCTGAAGTGGTCGGAGAACAATGCAACCCTCTATAGAAGCCTCCTTTCTCGGCACTAACTATCTCTGCCCGAACAATCCGCAGTCTCGTCTGAAGTGGTATGTGAAAGTATAGAACGGGTTATAAAGACCGCAGCCCCTTTTGCATTGAAGAGTACACACACTTTTGTAGCTAAAAATGTATGGTTTGATAAGGATTGCAGAAATCTCCGTAAACTTTCGTTCGTTTACTTAAAACTGTTTAGAACGACCAATTCTCAATTTTTCAAAAACATCTATCTTCGCGTTAATAATGATTTTAAAAAAATGTGCTCAGTTAAGAAAATCACCTATTTAAAAAACGTGGCTAAGAAATTGGAAAACTGCACAAACTCAAAGATATTTTGGGAGACAGTGCGCAATCTTGGTGGGCGCAATCAGGGTATGAAGTTCTCTTTAGAAGCTGAGACGTTAGCAGCTCATTTTAAAACTCTACTCTCAGCTGATGAAGACCTTCATACCTTTGATTACGCGCTACCTGACACTAGAGTCAACGAGCTGGATTTAGAATTCTCATTGCCCGAATTGGAAGTAAAGCTCCAAAGATTGAAAAACAGCAAGGCTCCTGGCCTAGACGGCATACCAGTCGAGTTTTATAAAAACAGCACTATTGATTTTAAAAACTACCTCGTGTCTTTCTATAACAAAGTGTTCAATGATGGATGTGTCCCTAACAGTTTCAACGAATCTGTAATTTTTGCCATTTTTAAAAAAGGTGATGCTAACGCTGCGGAAAATTATAGAGGTATTTCAATTTTAAATTCAATAAGAAAAACTTTCACTGCAATCCTATATGAAAGGCTCTCAAAATGGATTGAGGATAACAGTCTTTTGAGCATCTTTCAAGCCGGTTTCCGCCCAGGTTTTTCAACCATGGATCATATCTTGGCCATTTCAAGCATTGCTCAACAATTTATAGATAGAAAAAAGAAACTATACACTTGCTTTGTTGATTTTAAAGCTGCATTCGATAAAGTCAATAGACAAGCTTTAATATACAAACTTTCTTGCATTGGTTTGTCAAGAAAGTTTCTCGAAGTGTATGCAAGTCTTATTTCGTCAACAAATGCAAGGGTATGGGACGGTTTCACATTTTCAAATCGATTTGATACAATTACAGGTGTTCCTCAGGGTTGTATCCTCAGCCCATTATTATTTGCCCTGTTCATAGATGATGTCTGCGAGCTTCTTCCGGGTGGAGTTAATTTTGCTAACATTATAATCAAAGTCCTGTTGTACGCGGACGATCTAGTCATGCTTGCTGATAATCCTTTCACGCTTCAATTGCAAATAAACCGTCTAAGTTCATTTTGCGAGTCTTGGGGCTTGCAAATTAATACCCAAAAAACTAAGATTGTTATATTTGAAAAGAGACAATCAAGAAGGCGAGCGGAAGAAAAATGGTCTCTAAACAATACACACATTGAGGTTTTACAAGAGTTTAAATATTTGGGTGTCCTCTTGACCTACAATTTAAGCTATCTAAAGCACTCCAAAGAAAAAAGCAACGAAGCTAAATTGGCTCTCAATATAATGTGGCCAAAGTTTTTTTCGAACCAAAATGTTGATTTAACGTCCAAGTACAAAGTTTTCAACGCGACAGTAAATGCATGCATGGCATATGGCGTCCAACCCGTCGGATACACACACTTCGAAGCTTTTGAAACTGTACAAAGGAACTTTTTTAAGAGGATATTTCGTTTGCCTAACTCAACACCCAACTACGCCATATATGTAGAGTCAGGAATAGTCCCTATATATATACAAAATTTGAAGGCAAATGCGAACTTCATTACTAGAGTGATGAAAAGAAGTGAAACTTGTCTTCACAAAATCATCTTAAGAAAATTACTTCGAGTGAATGCTTCCCCGTTTAAAAACTGGAACGAACTAGCTTTATCTTACGAAACAAGTTTAAACTTAACAGAAACTAATGTGACCGATTGGCAGGCTCAGTTTTCTGATGTGATTGCTAAGGTGGATCACAAAATGTTTCTGGATAACCTTTCCAGAGCATCTTCATCTACTTCAAGAGCTATTTATAGTCATTTAAACCATGAACTGCCCTCGGAAGTCTCTTACTTTAGTAATGAATTTTCAGCCTCGGTTATAAGTATTATTTTTAGAGCAAGAGTTGAAATTTTAAATTTGAACTTTATACCTCATCGATCAGACTTGCCCCAGCTATGTGATCTATGTAACGGAAGAGTGAATGAAGATATATACCATTTCGTTGCTGCTTGTCCTATTCTACAAGAAATTCGCCGGTTGCATTTTCGGGAAAGTTTTATATCTTTGGACAAACTTTTTGAAATTTTAAATGGAGCAATGGGCTGGCTCAGCCTCTTTAAATATTGCCAACATGCTCTTTCTTACCGTAACAGTTTCACATATTAAACTTAGTCGATTACCCACTTATTGCAGTTTTGACCAAATTTTATACCTAACTATTTATTGTTTTGTTTCTGATCATACTAAATTTGATAATATCTCTTTTGTGTTTCAAATCACGTCAAAATTGATAATATTGTATAAACAGCTATTTCTAACCAAATTGTGTATTATCTTGGGTTTCAAATCATGTTAAAATTGATAAAATTTTGTATAAACAGCTAATCAAATTAACCAAATTGTATAATATTTTGTGTTTCAAATCACGTTAAAATTGATAGCATTGTTTTATATAGTAATATTTCTTCATATCTTTTGTTAAACATTTTTTCTTTTTTTTTTCTTTTTTCCTTTTCTTTATATTTTAAAATTTTTGCTTTTTATTATTTCTTTTATTTTTAAATCATATTATGAAATGTCATCTCAGGCAGACGGCAGTATTGCCATGTCCTTATTCTTAAGTATACCAATTTGTAAACTTTATGATGAAAAAATAAAGAATCTATCTATCTATCTATCTCTAGATAGATAAAAGTGCGTAAAATATACAATTGATAATTAGAATTTTAATTCAATATAAACAAAAAATAAATTCATTCGTAACAATAAACATTATTTTTTTTATAAAAAAATCTTGTTTTGTCTCAAATTTAGGCATTGTCTTCCGTGATTCTATTTTTGCCTTTATTGCGCCTAGTCGGCCCTTTTTGGTGTACTGAGAAGTGGCAGCTTCCGTTGTTATCTTTACAGCTCGTTCAACAGCTTTGGTATAGCACGGGAGCCTTACAAAGAAAACTTCACCCTCACCACCAGATTCCACGATGCTCCGAATGTCTTGGTCACACAAATTTTGCATAATCGGTGGGTCAGAAACCTTTTCTTGCCAATTTATTAAATCGATATACGTTGATGCATTGAAGTTAATAAGCGGCACTTCAAACAGCCTGGGTGTTGAAGACCGAAGCATATTACGTGCTTGTAATATGCGCCGAGCTGCCACTTCTCTTATATGTTTATTGTTATCTGTTACCATAGCAAGAAGAATGTTTTCAGGATGCGCAAAATAACCATTCCGCTGAATGACAGGATCGATTACGTTCTTAAGTTATCTGGAAGATATCTGAAGGCCATAACCATGTTAAAAAGATGGTGTATACCATCCTTGCACGATGGTTTATTTTTGATGGAGAACCAAGATGGCCCGTGTGAGCCAACGCACAGCACATGAGACATTTTGCCTTGAGATTTATTTGACAGATCTTGTAGGAACTCACCTGATAAAACCGCTGACACAATCTTGTGCAAGTACTGTTGATCTGTACTTAAATCTTTAGCCATTTCTGGTAGAACATTCCCTTCAATACTTCGAAATGTTTTAACAGGTAATTGTTCACAGGTTTCAAGTGCTTTTCCCAAAGGTCCCGAGGTACATCCCTCAAGATGTCCAAATAAGTGTCTTAAGGGTAGTTCATTCATGTGTAGTAAGCATATTATAAATTGAAGTGGTTTTTGAAGTTCTGTCTCAAGTAGTCTTATAATACCGCCGTACTTTTCTGTATTCACATTTGTACCGTCACAACCGATAGCCATAAGATGATGTTGAGGAATTTCTTCATCTGATAGAAAACTTCGTATTGAAATTTGTACTCCTTTGGCCGAACCAGTCTTAGGAACTACATATCCCATGTATATACGAGTAGGCCCTGACTCTTGCAGTAAAGAGATATGCTCTTCAACAATTTTAGTTTTGTAGATTTTTTATGGTTTTGTCGTTCCTTCCATCAATCAAAGTATAATGCAAATAATTCTGCAGAAGTCTTTTTGTTCAATAACTTCTCTCTGGTTTTAGTTTTCTCTCTTCGTATTTTATGTCTGTCGATGACCCCGACTTCAGACCCAATATCAAACGAAACAGACGACGCTATCGCTGCTGCTGCCCTATCTGATACTCCATACCTATCACATGTCTTCGATAATGTAGGAAAACCAACGCTTGAGGAAATTAATCTTTTCTTCTCAGGAATGTGTTTTTCTTTGGGCTGAATGAAGTTATCCGTACTTTTGGAACTTTCAGGCGCTGACGATGAGGATGTCAGAGAAGAACTAATCTCCAAAACAGCAGGGGTAGCAGTATTTATAGCAGTTTGGTATTTCTCTCGAGTCTGTTTTCTTCCCAAACTCTTTCGCAGCCTATTAGTGACAGTAACATCAATTCCACCGATTGCCATACTTCGAACATTTCTTTGGTCAACTAAAAAAGCTTGTTCTTTTTATCTTTGGTTCAGGAAGGTGCAGTGATTGAATTCATTGCATTTGCATGCCGTTATATCAAAAAGGAACTTACCACTTCGCTAAAAACTTTCTAATTTTTCTGGGCAGAGTCTCTTGATGGTTTTTAGTAAATTCTTGTATTTTAAATGATACGCTTTCAACATCTGTATATGATACTGGTTTTTGTAACAGTCGGAATAGATGCAGATCGCCATATATTTTCTATTTTGGAAGAATTTTATAGCATACCTACTCACTTGATTACGAACAGGTAGATTTTTGGTTTAATTTGTTTTTTAGAAGAGTTTCAGTGTGTTTGCGGAGGCAGTTATCGTTACCTAAATCGAATAATATTTTGCATTTATATATTTAAGCCTATAATTTACCTTTTTTTACTATTAGATACCAATTAACAAAAAAAAAAAATTTCGCTCCACCCTAATGTACACAGCGATCATACGACCCATACTTACATGCGGGTCAATTGTATTATGGAAGGCAACAGAAAAGACTACCTATCTCCATAACCTCTCAAAGGTACAGAAATTGGAATGTATCGGCACAACAGGAGTTTTGAGATCAACACCTCAAGCCGGGCTGGAAGTCATTTTAACCCCCCCGCTAGCGTACAAGAAATCCTTATCTACACAGACGGGTCCAAAATGGATGTAGGTACAGGAGCAGGAGTTTTCTGCGAGCCGCTAGACATAAAGGAGTCGTACAGACTCCCTAATGAATGCAGCATTTATCAAACTGAAATAGTCACCATCGACAAGGCAGCAAAATCAATTTCAGCGAAGAATCTGTATCCTTCCAAGATTACAATCTTCGTAGACAGTCAGTCGGCGATCAAAGCACTAGACAGCGAAACCATAAAGTCAAAAACAGTCAGGTATTGGGAAGGGCACAGGATCTTTCTCTGCTGAGTCCCCGATCATAGCGACATTGTTGCGGACGAGCTAGCAAGAATCGGGTCAGAACTTGACGCAATGGACGCCATTACATCAATAGCCATCCCAATTCGTGCAGCAAAAAGGAAACATTTAACAAAAACTGAGAGAACAAATTAACACTACCTGGTCCAAAAGGCGCGACTGTGTTATATCTCGCAGTCTATGGACAAGAATCGACGAAAAACGAACAAAATACATTCTGGAAATAAACAAACAAGAAGTACGCATCTAAGCCGGCGAACTGACAGGCCACTGCACCATAGGTGTAATGGCAAACTGGCTGGGCATCAGCTCACCAGACTACTGCAGGAGCTGTCTGCGCAACAGATTCTTCGAAGGCCTAGAGGACGTAGCGCAGGTACCATTGACGGACACAATCAGGTTTGTCTAGAACACAGGTTGGTTCCAATAGGCCAACCAGCAAGAACAATTTTGATTGTGAATGGTAAGTTTTTATTGTAATAGTAGTTTTTTACCACGAAAAACAACAAGGGATCACAATTCACAATGGACCAATGAGACCCCGTACAAGCTGTGCACTTCCCCACTAACCTAGTGGTAAAGCATTTCTTATTTGCGTAGTCATTTTACCTTGAACCGAAATGAAATTTTTTTGCGGAACATGACATAATTTTGGACTTAAGTAATTATGCACGAAAAATTTGTATTAATCTACAGCTATTTTTATGCAACAAGTGCAAAGAAAAATTTTAAAACAACTGTTTTATAGAACTTTATATTGCCACTTTTCGGTACAAAAGATCTTTTAGGTCGAAGTACCCCCCTTATAAATTAAAAAAAGAAATTAAAAAAAAAAAAAAAAAAAGCAATATTAATATTAATTTAATTTGAATGGCTTTTCTGAAAAAGTATAAAGGTATTCACGATATGGTGTAATAGGCCGTGGACGAATTGCTAAATCTCTAATCTGGACCAATACCAAAGCACATATCAAGATCAATATCATACACTTGTATATATCCTTTTCTGTCCATTTGTTTACTGGTATTTCCCTTCGGCGGCGCTTATATTTTGCTTAGACTGTTATTTTCATTTGTATTTTGGTCATAAACATTTTAAAAGAAATGGAAATCTCTCAGATATAACTGCGATAGCGTGGGGGAATAGTAACAATGACATGTGGCGCAAATTTTACTCTTTTGTATTTGTCTGTTGCAATTGCGAAAGTGGAAAACTGTTGCAACATTTTAGTCAGTGTTTGTTGTTGTAGTGCGAAAAAATGTTGCACTTTCGCCAGTGGCGGACTAACCAGGTGGCGGAAGGGGCGGCCCGCCCCGGGCCTCCGGTCTTGGGGGCCGCCAAAACCTTCAATCTATACTAATATTAGAAAGAGGAAAGATTTGATTGTTTGTTTGTTTTGAATAGGCTCCGAAACTACTAGACCGATTTGAAAAATTGTTTTACCATTAGAAGCCGACATCATCCCTGATGAACATAGGCTACTTTTTACCGTGAGAAAATGCTTTATCCGCTGTCTGGAAGCGGAGATCTAAGCTGATATCTAAGAAAAGCTGTAACTCTCGAATGCCTTCTAGGTCCTAGCTTTGGAATCACTTATCCAAATGAAATAGGATTTTTTTTAATATAAAGTTCAATTATGTACAAAGATTTTAAAATATAAATCATCTTTGTAGGTTATCATGAAGTTGAACAATAAGCACACTATACGTTTTATACAATTCAAAAAAAGTAAAATCTTCGAATGAAGCTAGATCGTTGGATTTTCCCAGCGTTGATTGGAGGAACATTTGTGTGTGTGTGCTGCACAAATCTGTTTCTCTCCGTGTACCTTTTGTGCTGTGCGATTTTTCTTTCTTTTTTGTATGCAACTTTTGTAGTTTTTTTTTTTTTTTGTGGCGCTGAGATAGATAGGGTATGAGATGTAATCAAGATTGAGAGGGAGTCACATTGAGAGTATATCCATATAATGAGAAGGGACACTCTCTACGTTTTCTTTATCAGATCTTAACAGCAAGTATTTTGTTACAAATTTAGAAGGGCAGACTGGCGAAGCAAAGCGAGCATGGTCAGCTAGTTTATAATAAAATGGGACTTCAGTGAATCGTTACTCTGTATATCGCTCATACTTCAATACCTCTTGAGAGGAGTTTTTCGAAACTTAAACTAATTAAAAATTATCTTCGACCTACAATGGATCAAGAGCGACTGGTTAATCACAGAAGTTATTGAGGAGTTCAGTAAATTGAAGGCACGAAAACACATATAACACGCTACAAAAAAACTATCTTTAATTTATTTTATCTAATTTTTTTTTGTCGATCGATTCGTATTTTATTTTCCTCACCCATATCCATTCCATATTGTAGGTATGTATGTTTATTTAGCCTAAATAATTTAATTCGAATTTAAATTTCACTTGCCAGATATAAAATAAAATAAACGAAATAAACACTTATATATACTTATACATACAATAATGTGAACTGAATAAATAGCTTGTAAAACTACATTTTTTTAAGGCTGGGCGCCTCATTCAGCTTTGCCGCCCGGGCCTCTGACGGGCTTAGTCCGCCACTGACTTTCGCCATGATCCCAGATCAATTGCTTCGGATTGTGAATAACCATAATGATATTTTAAGAGCCAAAATGGGCAACTTGAAAATGCACATTCAAAGTAATAATTTCTTTCATTTAAGCTTGTAAATTTGGTTTGATAGCGTGCAAAATATTAACTTTCCTTTCGCAATTTTTTTTTGACTTTTAAATTCATTTTTATTAATTATCAGCTTATATCAACTTATATACTAGACAAAAATGAGTAAATCTAACTTAAAATTAACAGGATACTTATTCTAGATTATTGATCCTTATGCGGACGCCCTAAACTTAACTCTATCTTATAATTATTGCCTTTCGGCCTAAAAACTATTTTACGAACTAATCTTACATATTATGTTTTCATCGAGAAAATTTTTAAGAAAACTCGGCATCTTTATCAAATTTTATATTTTTATATAAAAAAACAAATTACAAACTACCTACTCTACTTACTTAAACTACTTAACATATTCTAACTATAATTAGGATTCTGAGCACTCGTTGCATTACGAAACAAGTGGTCAAATTCACAATTGCTTTCCGAGCGCCTGGCAGTCGTCAACGTGCACACGCGCCGCCGTGAGCTGACTGATGCCTTACAGAATCAATCACCTCCCGGAAGCACCACCACAAGTTGGCGAGCCCGGCCCCTCCCAGAAACGCCCTAGCTAACTTAATCTATCTTACAAACTAAGAGGATGTTACCTAGAGTAACGCACCGTCTTGGGAGGGCATGTTGAACCCTCCACCCTCAAAAAGCCACCAAAATTCGGCAAATTGCTTTTCTGTATCGAATTTATCCCTCTCCGCTATTGCGGTACTAAAACGGAGGAGCTCATGAGCATTGGCGACGTCCTCGCCGCGGATGAGCCGCTTATCTCTCGCACTGCGGTAGCGGTGGTATAATACCGGGATACCATCCCTCGTCTGTACCAGCCCTTTTGCATCAATATGGATAAATGCCTCTGGCGGGATAAAGCCAGACCGGAGTGTACTCTCAATGTACATTTCATTGGGGTAGTAAGCCCCAAAGATCAGACTATTGTCGCTGGCCATCGCCCTTGCAACGTGCCTTCGAGTCACCTTAATGAGGAAATTGTCAATCCTATTCAACTGAGCCCCATCGTATAGGACCTTGTTGGGATAGTATTTTATATAGTTGGATTCAGGCGTTCGGAACAACCGGAGACAGGTCCTAAGACATTGTCTCTCCAAAACCCGAATCTTTTCCATATAGCTAGGCGCTATATTAAACCATAATGGACAGCCATAAGCGATTATCGGCCTTATAAGGGCCACGTAGCAAATGACCTTCACTCTGGAGTCAAGTTGACTGCTATGAAACAGTCTCCTTGTCAGAGCATAAGCCTTCTTGGCCCCAGCAAGACAAGCAACTATATGTCTATCGAAATATAGATACTGGTCAAGCCAGATACCTAGATATCTAACTGCGCTTCTCACCGCCAATGGCTGCCCATTTTGTCCAATAATGGCCAATTTTTTCCAGTTTTTTCTGGTATCCCTAGAGGCCCCAGCCAATGGAGTTCTGAACAAGATTGTTTCCGTCTTCTGAAAGTTGATTTTCAACTTCCAGTCGTCGCAATATCGCTTAATTTGATCAAAGTCACGCTGCAAAAGGATATTAATGACCTCGATTTTAGGACCTGATCTGTATGCCACCAAATCGTCGGCATACGCTATAGCATGTCTGAGTGAACCCACCAGATCACTCGTGTAAATGTTTCCTTTCGCAATATGCAACCAACTATGTACAAATAATAGGCAGGGCGAAATAAAAATTGTACAATCAAATACAGGGGGATTTCAAAAAATAGCACGACCATCAAAATATGTACCTAATCAAAAACATGACGTTGCAGCAATAAACATGGAATAAGGATAGGGATGCATAAAAATACTAATACAAAAGAGGCTAATCTTTAGCTTCCTTCCCTACCAATGGGGAGTTTTCACAGTGCAGTACAGAAAGTAGTACACTTAGCTCGGTTCTGGGACAGGTAAAGTGGATCTGGACAAAATTTTAGGGACATTTTAAAAGTCTTCAAGGATAAATATTGTCCTTTAAGGACATTTTGATTGCTTTCAATTATCAAAAATCTGTGTTCAAGGACATTTCTGGGGTTGTTCATATCCATTTTTATTAAATAAAGGAGTTTTTGTTGATGCAGACCTTTTTTTTAAAAAAAATAAGGAAATTTCGTTCAATGGTTTAATGACATTTTGTTAGTGGTCCAGGACATTATTAAAAACGTAAGGACATTTTGGGTGGTTTTCAAGGTCGTTTTTTTTAGATTTAAGAATGTTTTTATATTTCGACAACCTTGATTTTTAAGGATAATAATATTGGTTTAAGGATGAAAATCCTGATGATTATATTCAATATTCGATTGAAATAGAAAAGGATGACATCACGCATAGAACCTTCTAGAACATTCTATAGATTGATATATTCTCAAACATTCTAGAACGTTCTATAGATTGATGTATTTCCAGCGATCAAAGTTCAATTTATATAGATAAGGACGACGTCACGCATTAATCATTCTAGAACATTCTAGGTTTAAACATAAAAATATGATCAAAGTTTAGTTTATGTGGATAAGGAATAAAAGAAATAACGCATAAAACCTTCTAGCACATTCTATATATTGTTATATTTCCGGATGCTGGGATTCTCGAACTTTCTTGAACATTCTAGAAGGAATTGAAATGATCTTCTAATCTTAAATTGGTGGATGCTTACATAAGATTTTCAAAATTGTGATATAGGGTTTATAATGAAAGGAAATTTTTGGATTTTGCAGCGACAGCGGAAGCGAATAGATAAATATATATGTTATCTTAATGTGTATTATATAAAAAGAATTCTGTTGTGAATACCAGGCGAACATGAAACAGACAGAAAAAAAAAATTGTGTTAAATTTTTAAGCAAGTGCTCGCACTCTTGTGGTTAGATAGTCCAAAGTAAACACTTTTGTTTGCATGCAGCCAGCTTATATAAAAAAATATAGTCATCGTCATAGCTAAGGTAGAAACAATTCAAATGTATGCTTATAAATGATCATCGCCATAGCAGTAGAAATGACGAATTCTAATGGTTTCAAATGCGTCACAAGAAGTAAGAAATATCAACACTTTTGTTTCTAAGGTAAATTCTACTTCTGAATTGTCTTAGTAGTTTCTTTAGTACTTAGTGAATTTTTTTAATTGCGGAGCTCCAGGGCTCCATGGAACACATTTTACTTTCTTATAAAAATTAGTTGCATAGTAAAAAAAAGTTCAAGGTTAGCTCATCATGATTAATTGTCATAATATGTTATGATTGACATACGTTTGGCACATATGATTAGTAAACTCAAAGTAAAAAATACTAGGTAACTGAAAGGGAATATAATATTCTGTTTGAAAGTCAAGGTTTCGTATATTTTAGCAGTATAGAGGTAGGATTTCTTTCTTTTAAAAGAATTTTTAAGATAATTGTTGAATATCAACGAATGCATTTCAATTCTATAGGTAGAATCTTTCTAGTATAAAATTGTTGAAATATAAAAGAAAAATATGAATTCAATAATGTCAATATCTCAGTTCCATTTATTCTTAGTTACCTGTCAACTCTGCATAAATAATAGAGCAGAAATCTATCTAATGTCAGATTTAAATAAAAACGTTTATGTTACTTCTTTTTCTGGTAACTACCACAACACACGTGTTTTTATTGCACAGAAGTTGGAATTATCTTTTTTAATAGACACATCATATTTTCATCGAAAATTATTGACTTCTTAGGAAATATATATAATTACTTACTTACTTACTTAACGGCCTCCCGACCCGTGAAGAGTCTCTGCCTGGGACACTGCAGGCTTTCATCCAAATAGAACCAGCAGGAATGTGCTGACCACATTGCCCGATTATTAATGTTTGCGTCAATTGCACTGTTATGAATACTCTTATGACTTATTCTAATTATTGGTAAATGTAACTCAACATCCTACATATATTATCATATTGTATTTTAATATACCTAAATTTACCAATAGTAAACCCTTTTCCAAGTATTTACTTGGAGGTCCATAGCTACTCAGTTTTTCAGCAGAGTTCTTCAAAAACCGCTCAGTATGGATCCTGTTCGCTTTAAATGCTTTGGCAATTTTAGGATTTTCCCCCATTAGCCTGATTAAAACTTCCTTTTTTTTATTTATTTGATTTTTTAAATTTGTTTTGTCCACGGCTTGTCAAATTGGAATGCGACCTTGATTAACAGTCCACAATATTACCTATTTATTCAATTTAATTTATTTTATATGAAATTATGAACAGAATATTGAACATAAATAACTATATACATACCTACTTACATTTTTGTGAATCGTAGTGTCGAGGAAATTGTGTACGAATAAAAAATGGCATTTGTTTCAACCAATAAGAATCTCGAAATATGCTCAATGTTCGAACGACAAATGAATTTCCACTGAACCGATTAACTTTCTAATCGTTCGAAAGTCAAAATACGGATTATTCGAATTTGACTCACTTTCAAATGAATCTCCAAATAAGGCTGATTGCGTTTATACATTTGACAATGTAGGTAGTCTTTATCTCAAGACCTTATTTAAAATCCAAACAACCGTTTCATTAAAGTAAAGTAAAGAAACACGCTACTCCCACTGAAGTGGGATTCAATTTGCAAAAAAAAACTTCCAAAGAAAACCACCACCAGACTGTAGTCGATTGTCTTATAACTGAAAAAACATATGTTTGAGTAAAGTAGACACACAAATAGCTGCCGCTTAGGTAGATTAAGTTGTGGTGCATGGTGCGAATGTTTTGAACACCTTTGTTTTGCCAAATCAACGGCGGTTTCCTAAAGTAATTCCCCGTCGGATCTCCAGTAACGTGTTATAAGTCTGTTCTTCAATCGCGGTAGAAGCGTCTACCAAGGCACGCTGGGAACGGCCGGTGATGTCGATATCGTCCGCACACTCCAGTAGCTGGGCGGATCTTTTGAATATAGTGCCTTCCGACGTGCAGCGCATCTCCTTGCCGAAGTCCGTTGCAAGTTTGGACTAATTCGGAAGAGCTGCTTCCAAACTGCACAATACATCGCATCAATTGTCACGCGACACAGCTGAATCAGTTTTGTCGGGATCCCATATTCGACCATCGCCTTAACATGGCGATGAATGATGAATGCTTTCATATGCGGCTTTAAATTCGGGACGGAAGCCACACTGGTACGTGCCGATTAGTGTGTTACAGAACGGCTTGAGATTGAGACTTTCGGATAGTACGTTGGATAAGCGCAATACATCGCCTTTCTACAGTAAAGAAATAAAATATATATACAGGGCCTAAAATCCAGCTTCGCCAAACATTTGCTTGTTCAAAGTGGAAGGGACCTACAACTTTAAGCCGAATCCGAGCGTCAAATTTGAGGAGCTTCTCATGACAATTGATACTCTTGGATGTTTGTCAGACGTTCGCAAGATACTTTCTACAATGGGATTGGTTGCATAAAAGGGTTTTATTGACCATTGCCCTATGACAACTCTAAAATTTATGGAAAACAGGGTTCAAGGTTCTGAAAAGATTTCAGTACACATACAAAATAACATAGAATTTGATCAACAATAGACTTCGTTTTCTTAAGCTTTCAGCTTTTCAACAACTTGTTTATAATCAGCTTCGACTTTCTCGTACTCCAGTTGCAGCTGAGCCAATCGTTCTTCCATAGTTGGGAGCGTCGCCTTCATCCATTGTGTATCTACCATGGCTTTTTCCATTTTCTTAATGTCGGTCAACTGCTTGTGATAGACCACATTTAACCGTTTCTTCACGCTCAAACGATATAATTTGTATTCCTCATCGTCGTTAACATTAGTATGATACAAACGCAGAATTTCATAAACTTTGCGGCACTGCTTGGGGTTTATCTATGAAAATGACTTGCTAAATATATTTTTGAACAATTATACAAAACCTACTTTCAGTTTTTCTCTTGCTTCCTTGACCATTTTCTTTGAGAAACCTTCGCGGACCGCGGACTTATCAAAACTTTCCAAATCCAAACACAGACGCGAGTCGACGAAGTTTCGTAATCTTTGAAAATCTTCCGATGGATCTTCCACAGTGATGTCAATGACGTTCTTTTGTCCTTGGTAATAGTTGTAGATGGTCTCAATGAACTTCGTGCCAATTTGTAATTTTTGAAACGGAGGCAAGACCAGCATTTGACTGATTCGCGGTCGAATGTTCTGAGGATAAGCATAGTATTCGTATACGGTGGTATAACCAGTTGTGGCGTATTGGTAGGCACCATCCTCATTTTTGTATTTCTCATAGCTGTTGGTACCAAAGAAAATAAACTAAAACACAATTACAGGTACATATTTGCATGCCTTACCAAACAAAATAACTCCACTGGGGATCATCCACGTCTATATACGATGCAGCATCAACAAACCATAAGACAAAAGTCTCTAAACGTATAAAGAATTTCAAGAACGCCGCCGACTTGTAGTCACAATGATAGATCTCAAAGAACCGTTCATTTCCCTCACTATCCATGGCTTTATGTTCGCTCAATTTGTCACCGAATGGCTGAAATTTCTCAGACTTTTGTAATGTCTTTAGGAATTCGTCGAGATTAACGAAATAACAGCCATCTGGTAGTTTCGATGCGATAGCTCCAGTAACATCGTCCGCCTTAATATCACCGTTAGAAATCTCTTCTGCTCTGTCTTTGTACTCTATGCCTATATACGTCTGCAAAGGCCCAGCAGTGTACATAATTCGAACCTTGAGGTCTACATAGCCAAAGATGCTTTCGCTTTCGCCGAATATTTGATGCGCCATGAGAGGAGAAAACTTGAGGGAATCGTCATTAACATCATTTTTAGAACGGACTGAAAGTACGAGCAGAGATTGCATAAACTTAATTCGCGTTAAGAATCCAATAGCAAAACTAACTTAATTTGAATTCGACAACATCAAGTGCGTCGAGAACTAAATTCTGCAGGCACTGGATCTGTGTCATATCCTTGGACTGCGTTAGTGCCATTTCCTTAATTGAAGTAGTGGCAAACAAAACAAAGCTTGAGTTCAGTGAATATAATATTAGATTATTGTTCGAATTATTTCATATGATTAATAACATAAATTGTATTAGGAATCAGAATAAAACAAGTGATAATTTTGCCGCAAAAATTGGCATGCACAACTGACGGCTGTTTGAAATCCCGTTTGTTTTGTAGTGAAGAAGAATCGGTCAAAATCAGTGCATTCAGTGAAAATCGATAACAAAGCGGGATTTTTATAGCAAACCTTTAAAATGTCGGCGTGTTTGGTGGAATTAGGTACATAAAGTAAAAATGCTCACCAACACGATACCGGCTTAAAGAATAAGAAGAAAGCGGAACGAAACTGAAGTCAGTTGTCACTGGCGATAAAAATTGAAGTAATTTCCCGTAACTTTGTACTGTTTTGGTTCAGTAAAAATGATCGACACAATCTTGGTCTTAAAATGTTGCTAATAATTTATTAAACTAATATGTCACAAATAATTGAGACAAAAACAAAAAATTGGCTAGAAAACAAATTCATTAATTTTTCGGTAAGGACATTTTTTTTCAACTTCTCACTCAATTTGCTGAAATGATACAAATCGTTAATATGATGGGTTCGTTTCAATGTGTTAACTGTTCCACCATTTACGTATAGCTATAACTAGGTGTTGAATTTTATTTCACTTAAATGTTGCTCTTGAATTATTAAACGAATTTGTCACAAAAATGGGAGAACGAGAAATTGGCTCGTTTTATAGTTAGCCGCGTTTTATTATCGCAATGATCTTGATACGGATCCGATCTGATAATAAAACGATCTGGATCATCAGTGGCAAGTTGTGGCAACAGTTGTTTTTAACACATAACAGACGATACCAGGTATTTCAAGTTTCGATTGGCACTCAGCCATATTGCAAATATAGGGTACAATGTGACGTCCCAATATGATCGCTTGTTGTGTCGGGGGTGTTGCCATTTGAATACAAATGAACATACATTTTGCACTCAATATTTTTTTCAGAAACTATGTTCAAATGTTATGTTCAAATATGCAACATATTAACAGTATTGTACTGCTAATATTTCCATTAATTTTTGTGTATTATATTACGAAGCAAAACGTCTCAAAAGTCGCAGTGGTAAATTATTCGAATATGAAAATATGCTAATTGATTTTTTGTGTTATTAATAGTGTTTCATATTTTGGTCTGGCAATATTATTGTGTTCCTATAATGTCCTATAATTTAAATAAGCAACGCCACGAAAAAACAGGTAGTGAGTTTTGTAATTACATTTTGGATCACGATTAATGATCCCGATAAATAGCAAGATCCTGTGTTGTTTTTGTTTTACGTATTAAATTGATCCAGATCCAGATCCGCATGGATAATAAAACACAGCTATTAGCCGCGTTTTATTATCCCAATGATCTTGATATGGATCCGATCTGATAATAAAACGATCTGGATCATCAGTGGCAAGTTGTGGCAGCAGTTGTTTTTAACACATAACAGACGATACCAGGTATTTCAAGTTTCGATTGGCACTCAGCCATATTGCAAATATACGGTACAATGTGACGTCACAATATGATCGCTTGTTGTGTCGGGGGTGTTGCCATTTGAATACAAATCAACATACATTTTGCACTCAATATTTTTTTTTTAGAAACTATGTTCAAATGTTATGTTTATATATGCAACATATTAACAGTATTGTACTGCTAATATTTCCATTAATTTTTGTGTATTATATTACGAAGCAAACGTCTCAAAAGTCGCAGTGGTAAATTATTCGAATATGAAAATATGCTAATTGATTTTTTGTGTTATATATAGTGTTTCTTATTTTGGTCTGGCAATATTATTGTGTTCCTATAATTTCCTATAATTTAAATAAGCAACGCCACGAAAAAACAGGTAGTGAGTTTTGTAATTACATTTTGGATCACGATTAATGATCCCGATAAATAGCAAGATCCTGTGTTGTTTTTGTTTAACGTATTAAATTGATCCAGATCCAGATCCGCATGGATAATAAAACACAGCTATTATGTTCAATTGTAAGTATTAGTTTTAAGTCTAGCTATAAGTCTTAGTTTTGTAGTTCAAGGACATATAGCTTATATTAAAATGAATAAATGTGGGCGGAAAAAAATAATTTCTACATATTTTGTGACATAATAGTTTGATAAACAACATTTTAAGACAAAGATTTCGTCGATCTATTCTTTGCAACTGAACCAAAAAAGCAAATCAAAATGTTTAAGCTTTCGCGGAATGGGACAGAATTATAGTAAATTAGCTTTGACTGGGTATAAAAGTTAAAGTAATTCCCATCGCAGTAACTTTTTGATTTGTTGCGGCGTTCAAAGCAAAGGTAGACAAAGGATGAATTGTCAACATTTTTTCGGGTTTAGTATTTGCGTCTTTGTATTTAATGCCTGCAACACAACTACGCCTTGGAACTTCGCGTTGGCAAATGCATTCAGAGCAAGTTGAAGTTCCAAGGCAACACAAATCGCCTGCAAGTTAACTAACGATTAGTTACTTGAGCGCGTTACCCAGCATCTGTTATTGCTGTGGATGTAGTGAAAACGTATGTATTCTGCGCACGGAGTGGCTCATCAGACGCATACAAGATTCGTCCTACATAGAGGATTCCTTTCTGACTTATATTCCACAAGCGTATACCTTCCGTACATAATTGAACAAGTACCTAATTTTGTACTCGTGTATCTTCATACATTATAGATCTAACATTGAAATAGAATTTTGTTCACTGAAACTTGCACTACTAAATAAGATATTGTGTCTTACTGTGTAAGGTTATTAAACAAAGATTTGAATTTTTAAAAAAAATTCTTAAAGGATAATCTCGGAGCTATATTTCGACGTAATTACTTCCCTTTCCTCGATCCGTAACCAACATAGCAAGGTTCATTGATTCATTTACAAAATATTGTCAGTTATATTTCAACTTAACTACTCGTTCACCGACTTCGGCGAATTCGTAAATAGCATTTTTATTAACGTCAATTTACTTCAAAAAATGTACCTATTGAATAAGAAATCTCACTTAACTGTAAAAAGTGGCATACGTATGGCATTTTGCTATAATCTAGTCGTGCTGTAGGTTCGTCAAAAGAAATACTGAATACATTTTTTGCAAGCGCTGTGAACGAACTTGGAACGCGTACCACGACTATGACATTTCAATATTTTAATTTGCAGCCACACAAAAAAAAGAGTTCTTTCTCCAAACAAAATTTTTTATCATGGTCCGTCTTTTAACTTGTTTTGGGGAAATAAATGAACCTTCTTCAAGAGCGTTTTGGGATGATTTTGATGACGAAGAAGAAGGAGTCGCAGGACAGTCAAAGTGAGTACTGATAAAGAAAAACAAAAATATCCCCAAACATAAATTCTACTTTCAGATTAGAATGGGACAATGCAAAACCAATCCCAGCTGTAATCGACTTGTTGCTTTTAATAGAAGGCCTCAACGTCGATGATTTCGGAAAACAAATTCTTTTAGTAGACTCCTCAGAGCTTTGTAGTATAAAGCACAAGAGCATATCTCTTCATAAAACCAATACCAATGGCAGGAACCACGTCATTGGACTATTAGAGGAAAATCTCTCGAACAGTGGAGAGGTGGCATCATTATTGTTACCATATGCAGAACTTGCGCGAAATGTGATAACAATAACCATCCAGCCAAAAATTGAGTATAAAAATGAAAATATGTCGGCAGTCAGAGATGAAATAACTTTCATTCGTGGGGTCAACTCTGGAGTTAAAAGTATCGTCGAGTTGGAAGCTCCTAATTTCATTGCTGGTGCTGCAGCTGGAAGTATGTTTGCAATATTATTGATTTAACGACGTATTTCATTTGTTCTTTTAGTCTCTTCATATAGAGAAATTAAAAATTTGCCGGTAAACTCGTACATTGCTTACACGGATAAATCTGATTTGGATTCAATGTCCACTGCACCCATATTAAAGTTGTTGAGGGAAATCGGAATTGACTGCCCTTCAAAATATAAGCCAAAGCTAAGGGATCAATCACATTTGTATATGTAGATGGGAAATGGGATATTGGGGCAAAGCGTATTCTCATGTGAATGAGTTGCTCGGCTCTTGGTTTGGGTGAAATAAAGCAAAGTGGAATTTTATTTTAAAGCGTTTTTTGTTTTGTTCTGTTTTTCCGTGAAAGAAGAGGGTGAGTCTAAATTGTCTAAACTGCATTGACGCAAAGGGTAAATTCAGAAACGCATCACTGCACACGGGCTACTCGATTCCACTTTCGAATCTAATCGAAAGCTATTTCCAATTCTACTTTAACTTGTGCTATGTACTCAGAATCGAACGCAAATCAGGTCACCTATATTTCATTAAATTTCCAGTTTTCTTCACACGAAACTTTAATTTAAGTCGGCAGATAAATTGAAAAGAAAATCAAAATCGAATTTATTGTGGAATGGATTTACATAATTGGGCCACAGTCTATGCTCAGTCACCCCTGCCACACGTTCATTAACGCAAAAATCTGGCCTCACTGAATGCCTGCGTACGCCCATGAACACTAGTACTACAAGTAGAATGTAAGATTTCAAGTACATATACTGTGGTATGCATAAAATAAAGATTTTACTTGGCTTCAAATAATAGAAATTACTGGATTCATTCAAGTTAATACTGCCAATCCGTTGGAAATTGGTAGGTAATATTAGTCAAATGCGTTACAGATGGGAAACCTTATTTTAAGATCCAATCCTGTTTTGCAATTCTTTATTCTTCATTATCCGAAGAAATTTTCATTATTTTAAGTTTTGCTACATAATGCACAGTTCTGCAAACAATACTCTGATGCCAGGCTATGTCTTCGCCAGTGCCAATTGGAAATCTTCAGGCGAAGCCGCTTCTACTTTGCTTTTAGTTTTAAAACCCCACAGTTCATATAGGGTAATATAAATGTTTATGTACCAAAAAAAAAAAATGATTCCAGTAAAAACAAAATATAAGGCATTTACCGCCCTACACAGGGCCATTGGCTTTTCGAAGAGGAAGGGACCTACAATTTTAAGCCGAATCCAAACGGCAAATTTGAGAAAGCTTTCCCTGACAATTGGGGCAGTGGAAACAAGTTAAGGTGTTAATAGGCCCGGCGGGACTTGCACCGGGGATTCGATTAGTAGTCCAATACATTAACCACTGCGTACACCAGCAGTTGGTTTTGGTTAAAAAAAATTATCCACAGGGGCAAAAAACTAACTTTATTAACTATACATTAATAGCCGTATTAATAAACTCAAATCCAGGTTGGATTATCTTAATCAATGAATGAGAAATCTTAATAAAATACATTTTTTGAATTTAATTGACGTTGATAAAAAAATAAATAAATAAATATTAGGCATTAGGCAGGCCTATAGAAGGCCCAAAACCTAGCTTCTCCAACTACTTTTCTGCGAAGTGGAAGGGACCTACAATTTTACGCCGAATCCGAACGGCAAATTTGAGAAGCCTCTCATGACAATTGATACTCATAACCATTGAGCCACTGCGCCCGGCAATTGATAAACATGGAATCAACTAACTCACCGCAGTTGGTGAAGTAACGTGTAATTAAGTTGAAATATAACTGGCAGCATTTTTGACAACTGACAGTGAATCTTTGAACCAAATGGTAAGTTGGATATGATTACTATAAATTACTTAACGATTTCCAAATTTCATACCATTTAGTACTTACCGACAGCTAGCTAAAGCTTGGACATGATTTTTTATTAAAAATGGGTGAAAACATTCCAATTTCCATACCATTCATTTACTTAACTGACGGTTCAAAAAAATTATATGCTATGGAATACATTGCCACCTCGAACTCAATGCATTTTAATGGGACGGAACACATTAGCACTTCAATCTTAACATCGAAATTCAAAGTATTCCCACCAATCTTAAGGCGATGTTTCCAGTTTCACCAACATGCAAATGCTTATAATTTTATCGAATTTTCTCCCACGCTTGTATTTTACATAATTTTATCTTTTGTTTACAACCATTTTTTGTTTTGCTCTCAAAATTTCATTTTCAATTTGTTTGACTCGACTTCACGTCCGCAAACGGAGTCAATGACATATGGAATACTCCGCATACGGATCCAATTAGTGTAGAAATTGTAATAGCCGCGGACTCACATGTGTATGTATTATGAGAGTGAGCTCGCTGTGCTGATCCAAAAAAGGTACAAATCGATGCTAGAATCGAGTATCGCCAAAATAAAAATCAAAAATGTTTGTCCATGTTTATTTTATTTCTTATAACAATTCATTTTTTCATAAGGTATACCTGCTGCCATTTCTCCAACAAATTCTCGTGCAAAAGAAATTTTTTTTATTAATAATCAATAGTTTCTCGATATATTTTCAGGAAAATGGATTCATTTAAATATGCAAAGAAGTTGGAAGCAGTAAAGAGAAATAACTGATCTGCAAAGTTGTCTTTATTTGCCAACTTTCGGGTGATGGCGAAGACGGAGCTGTAGTTTCGTGACAATAAAGAGTTAAAGGCAGTCTTCTTGAAGATAAATTTAATCCAAATACCAAAAGAGAGAGAAAATTCTCATCATTTGTCACATGGCTGGTCAATGAACTTGACAAAGACCTATATGGACCCGATAATCATCTCGTAGATTGACATCGAACGTATTTTACTCAAGAAACTGATGCCGTCCAAGTGAAACAACCTGGTGATATAAACGTTCATTGTATAATTCGCTTTCTATATGCCATTGCATTTCAATTTGGACCCAAGTTTGGCGCGTTTGCTGGGAGTGCATACTCAGACTCGTCCAGTAATCACATCAGGCCTTCGGCAATTTATTAAGACACATAAATTACAAGATGCACACGAATTATAACCGGCACAAATTCATGCTAAAAGTAAGTAACATACATGTGGGAATTAAAACAAAACGAATTTAATAGATTAGGTGGTATTTATTTAAAGTTAAGAAATATTGCTCATAGGCAAGTAACAAATAAAAAAAAGAAGGTATGTGGTACTTCACTGGTTCTGCACGTCCTTCCGTGCCTACTATTATAATGCAACTCACAATAACTAAATTAAAACTCGGAAGAGATGGAGACAGCGAACTCGTGTATGTGTGTCGGTGTGCGTGCGCACGACGAAGAGTACTTTAGGTATCTCGTGATCGCGTTAGCGGACCACGATATCCCACATTCGGCCCTCCTGAATGGTCAATCGTCCCGATTGGCCTACCCCAAGGCTTCATGCTGTCTGCGGCTGATGATGTTGCGCGCGGCCCCTCATGATCGCCTACCTTTTCTACCTCATACCGATCGTGCTTGCAGACTCTCGAAATCTTGTACGGACCCAGATACTTTGGCTTCAATTTCAGCCCTGGCCCGAACTGTGTCCGGCGTACTGCAACCAGCTCTCCGATCTTATAGGTCTTCGCCTCCTTCCTTCTGTAGTTGTACTGGTTGGTGTTCTCCCGCTGTATTCGGTCGATGTTCTCCCGTGCCTGCTCACGAATATCGTCCCTCTCCTGGTCTAACTCAGCCACGATCTCTGAGTGTAGTATATCTCGGATCTCCGGTCGGGAAGGGATTCTCATATCCAACCCGGTGAGTATTCTAAATGGTGTGTGCTTGGTACTCCTTGGCTCAGTGCTATTAATGAGCTGCTGCACCCGCTCGATGTGCTTATACCAACACGTCGGATCTTCTAGTGTTAATTTCGTCAAGATCGGGACTAATATGCGGTGCATCCTCTCGACTTGTCCGTTCCCTCTTGGAATTCCGGTGGTGATAACTAGGTGAGTGATGTTTTCCTCTCCACAGTACTTCTCAAAAACACCCGCCGTGAAAGCAGTACCTCTATCGGTTATAATTCGCCTCGGATTCCCAAAGATCGATGCCTGCTTCCGTAATCGGTCAACTACCTCTTCGCTGGTGGTACTCTTGGTGGGGTACAACCAAATAAACTTGGAAAAAGCGTCCACAACAACCAAGATGTGGTTGTACTTCTTCTTCGTAGCTTCCATCGGTCCAACATGATCGATGTGGTAGGTTTGCAATGGTCGATCCTCCTTCTGAATAGGTGACAGAAGTCCTTCCTGCTTCCCCGCCTTTCCCTCCACCATGATACATTCAATGCAGCTTCTCACAATACTGCCAACCTTTGACAAAAGCTCCGGAATGTAGTACGTCTTCTCGACTATCTCTGCTGTTTTCCGCGCGGCAAAATGGCCTTCCTTATGTCCTAACTTGATGATCTCCTCCTCCATGGAAGCTGGTATGACGACCAACTCCTTGGTTTCGTCCTTGAAGATGATGTCATTCTTCACGAAGAAATCCTCATACGAAGTGTACTCTAGTACCTTCCGCACTGCCTTCAATTGTGGATCTTGCAGTTGAGCCTCTCGAATTCGGTGACTCAGGGTGTCGACTACTAACATGGCAACACGACTTAACGCATCCACATGCTTCATCTGTGCGGCTGGGCGGTGCACCACTTTATAGTCAAAATCCTGAAGAAACATGGCCCAACGCGATACTCGTAGCGGAACTTCCTTTTTATTCATCGTCATGCTGAATGCCTTGCAGTCAGTGACGATTGTGATTGCCCTCCCCAGAAGATAAATTCTCCACTTCTCCAACGCTCTAACCACTGCCAGTACCTCTAGCTCGTACGAGTGGTACTTCTCCTCCTGCGGTGATGTCTTTCTGCTCATGTACTGCACCGGATGAAAATGCTGATCGTCGTTATCCTTCTGCAATAGCACAGCTCCATAAGCTATCTGACTCGCATCTGTATGCACCTCGGTAACGGCGTGTGGGTCAAACAGTTTGAGGACTGGTGACTTCACTAGCGCGTTCCTCAGCAATTCAAATGAGACTTCCTGTTCCGTTCCCATAGCAAAACTAGATTGTTTTCGAAGCAAATCACTCAACGGCTTCGCTACTGCGGCGTAGTTTGCTATAAACTTCCGGAAATACCCTGTTAACCCCAGAAAACGCTGTAGACTCTTCTTATCGGTGGGCCTCGGAAATTCGCTGACGGCTCTAACTTTCCCGTCTGATGGTCGTAGCGCTCCTCCTTCCACCACATATCCCAGGAACTCGATTGTAGTTGTTAAGAATTGACATTTGCTCCACTTCAGCCTCAGTCCATTCTCGCTCGCTACCTTCAGCACCTTCCTTAATCTCGAAATCGCTTCCTCGTTGCTCTCAGCCAGGATCACTATGTCGTCCATGTACGTGAGCATCAGACCTTCGTTCACTAGCTTCCTAAAAACCGAAGTGACGAAACGCGTAAAGACTGCTGGTGAATTACAAAGACCAAACGGAACTCTCAGAAATTCGTACTGTCCATTATGCACGATGAACGAGGTATATTTTCTGGATTCAGCCTCGATCGGCACATGAAAGAATCCGTTGATTAAGTCCAACGTCGTAAACACCTTTGCTCTCTGCAGTCGATCCAACACGTCGTCAATAATTGGCATCGGGAAATGATCCTTCGTGATCTGCTGGTTGATACGTCTAAAATCACAGCACAGACGCTTAGTTCCATCCTTTTTGGGCACTAGCACAACAGGTGAAGCGAACTCCGATTGACTGGGTTGTATTACTCCCTCACTTAACCAAACACTTATTTGTCGTTCAACTTCCTCTCGATCGGAAAATGGCATTCTTCTCGGGTGGCTATACACCGGCGCATCATCCTTGAGAATAATCTTCATCGTAACTGGCGACTCGACATCCTGCCTTGGTTGGTAACTCACGATCAATCGTTCGACTTCGGCACTATCTGCTGCTGATAACAGGGACAAATCTACCCCGTCCATTACCTTCGCTTCGCTTCCGTCCTCTAAGGCTAAACACAGCCTCTCAAACCCTTGGTGCAATTCGCGAATTTGGTCCGCCTCTTCCCCAGAAACAGCTGCTTGTATTTCGCCATCCGTCTCACAAATCTCCTTGATGGGTGAAATGCTCGATGTCGCTGGCCGCTCGACCTCCTCATCACTACTACTTGCTGAGCTCTGCTCCTTCGGAACTTCCATCTCTGCTTCGGTCTTCTTCCTTCGGAACCGAACGTTGTCATCCTCGATGATAACGACCGCTTCCCTCAAGAGTTCATTACCTAGAACCAAGGTGAAAGGTGATTCTGTTTCCTTCACCACATGCAGCTTGGCTTCAAACTCAATTGCATCTATGACGACTCTTGCTTTGAGACAACCCTGAGTGCGAACTCTATGGTTCCCCAGCCCCGACAACATAGTAAATTCTGGCTCCACATTTGCCCTTTTCAACTGCATTAGCAAATCTTGTCTAACTAGACAGATATCGCACCCCGTATCCACCAATGCTGTTACTTCTAAGTTATCTACATTGACGTCCTTCATCAAGTGTGGTGCCCGCACTCCGAACTTGGCATTAACGACTGACTCCTTTTTCGCTTCCTGTCGCGTGTCCTTCACGCCGCCTGCTCCGCTGCACTCAAACGACCTGTGTCCGAAACCCTGGCACTTGTAGCATTTTATCTGCTTGGTGCAAGCTTTCGCTAGATGGGTGGACTCTCCGCAATTGAAACATGATCGCGATCTCATTTTCTCGTTCGGTGCTCTGGATGTTGAGTGTCTATCTGAAGACGTTGATGGTGAAGACGATGATTGACCTCTTATCTTCTCATAGACCCGCAGCCTAGCTTTCAACTCTTCGATTGTAGCCGCTTCATAGAGGACGATTTTGTTTACTTTGTCGTCTCTCAGCGCATCGACGAAGTACTCGATGATGGACTCTTCATCTATGGAAATGGGTTTTGCCACTTCTATGATCCTGTAAAGGAATTCCCGCAACGTTTCCCCAGGCTGCTTACGAGCATTCCTCAGTCGCCTATGGATTTCTGCTGCACTGAGCTTATCGCCGAACTCCTTCAGTAGCGCCTCTCTCAGCGAAAACCAATCCCTTATGCCGGTCTCGCTCTGAACGAACAGCTTCGCAGCACCCGACAGTAGACGCTTGCCGTAAATATATTTTTGAAGTGAATTCCACTGTATCATCTGACTGACGTCTTCGAATTCAGCAATCCAGTCACGGACGCTCTGTGATGCTTCGCCTCTAAATACCGCAACACTTTCCTCAATATCTCGGAACGAAAAGTTTGTTCGCTGCTCTTCCCATTGTCCGCCTCCAGGTGGTGATGCATGCTCCTTTGCAGTCTTCCTTTTGGTCGACCCCTCTACATACACCTCTTCCTCGTCGCTACCTAGACCTCCCTCGACATCGTTAGTGCGATGCAAGTTCAGATGGCAACGCAATCGTTCCTGCAGCTCCGATTTTTCGCCTGACGTCGACAAACCTTCTGCCCTCAACCTCGCACGCAACTCATCCCTAGTCACACACGCTAACTCTCTCTCCATCTCCCCCTCACAATTCGAATAATTTTTTTTTAATCAAAAAAAAAGAAATTTACTGCCAATACTTTGGCCTTAGAAATTTTTTTAAAATTTGTACGGTGCCAACAACTTCGTCTTTATTGAAATTAGAAAATTTAGGCAAACAAAACAAGAACCAGTTAAGTACTCACCCTTTTACTAAACAATTCTTTTGTTTTGTTGTTTTTTTTTTTTTTGTTTCTCCGTCTCCGCTTCCAGCTTCGCCGCTACTCCGGTTTCGCTTTCTCACACACTCTGCTGTGCGTTTTTTCACGATTGTCCGCTACTCCTACTTGAGTATACACACTTTCGTAATGTTTTTTTTTTTCGGTGCTCCTACTTGTGCACACACTCTTTGTTTTTTTTTCGCTTCGTTGGGATAGACAACCACGACACGGTTGAATTCCCCTCCGTTACCCAGTGTAGTAACAAACGGATTTGATGATCGCGTATGATACACACAGACCACTTTCTTTTAGCTTTTTTTTTTCACTTGCTATGCACTTCTTAGCAGTTTTTTTTTCGTTTTCTAGAATCCCGGTTGAGCCCCCAATTTGTGGGAATTAAAACAAAACGAATTTAATAGATTAGGTGGTATTTATTTAAAGTTAAGAAATATTGCTCATAGGCAAGTAACAAATAAAAAAAAGAAGGTATGTGGTACTTCACTGGTTCTGCACGTCCTTCCGTGCCTACTATTATAATGCAACTCACAATAACTAAATTAAAACTCGGAAGAGATGGAGACAGCGAACTCGTGTATGTGTGTCGGTGTGCGTGCGCACGACGAAGAGTACTTTAGGTATCTCGTGATCGCGTTAGCGGACCACGATATCCCACATACATATGTATAGATAACATGCACATTTATTTGATTCATTTATTTTGCAGGAGAAGGAGAAATGGTTGCAGGTATACCAAATGGATAAATGTATTGTTTTTAAGAAATAAAATAAACATGAACAAACATTTCTGATTTTTATTTTAGCGATACTCGATTCTCGTTTCTCTTCTTATCTAGCCTCGATTTGTACCTTTTTGGATCAGTTTTGGATTCGTTTTTTGCTGAGCACAGCGAACTCAATCTGTCTAATTAGATCCGAAAAACGACGTTTTTCCGTATGCGGAGTAGTCCATATGTCATTGGTTCCGTTTGCGGACGTAAAACGGAGTCTTTCGCTTGAAGGGGAAGTTCTCTGTTCTGTCAAAGTGGAAGTCGACAAGTCTTGATGTGTTCCCTTCAAGCAGGAGACTCCGTTTTACGTCCGCAAACAGGGTCAATGACATATGGATTACTTCGCATACGGGTCCGAAAAACGACGTTTTTCAGATCCAATTATTATGGAAATTGTAATAGCCGCGGACTCACATGTGTATGTATTGTGACAGATTGAGTTCGCTATGCTCAGCAAAAAACGAATCCAGAACTGATCCGAAAAAAAGATACAAATCGAGGCTAGATAAGAAGAGAATCGAGTATCGTTAAAATAAAAATCAAAAATGTTTGTTCAATAAAATAAAATAAACATTATTTCTTAGAATACATTTTTTCATTATAGGTATAAGGTATACCTGCTACCATTTCTCCAACAAATTCCCCTGCAAAAGAAAAGAAGCAAATAAATGTGTATATTACAAATAACTACACTCGAAACTCGCTCTTCTTTCTATTGGCAATGTAGTTACAGTCAATTTAAAAATGTGCGCGTGGAACGGCTCATATATCGCGAATCCAAAAATGACGAGAAAAGTTGGGTCAGCGATTTTGCTTGAAGGGTTCAGACTTTTTGGCTATCTACACGGGCACTTCTTTTTTTAATAGACTGGGCGCATTCAGCATGTCTTTTCCTAACGTAACTTAACCTAAATCGAACAGAATGGCCAAACACCCTTAATTCTTAGGAAATGTCAGATGAGTTAATACATGTCAAACAAAGTTCTTCAGTATCTGTTCTTACATTGGATGCCCAAGAAGGAAAAGATGAAATTTTATTTAAGTAAGCTTTCACTCAAGAATTCATTTCGCAGTGTAATACAAACGTTTTTTTTTATTTTATTTATTTTAGTTTTGTTGTTTACTTCAACAGTCTCAATCACTTCAAATTCGTAATTCTTGTATTTTATGTGAATTTTATACTTATTTTTTAAAATTATATTAGGTTAAGTTAGGAAAAAAACATACTGAATGCGCCCTGTTGCATACTGAATGCAATCATTCTCATCATACTACCCCACCATAAAGATAACTACTAACACCTAAGAATAAGAAGTACAGGAAGGGGCATATCGAGGAAACAGTGAGGCTTTTTTTCAAAATAGTGTGCGTTAGTGTCTAACCCAAATGCAGACACAGGGCCGCATAAAGTTAGGACGGCAAAATGCTGGGGCGTCCAATGTAACTCTTAGCTGTTTCTTTGAAAGCGATAAAGTAGGAAAATATGTAGCTGAGCTAGTAGATAGTACTAGGTTATTATCTTCTCAGAAGTACTTCGGCACCTTCAAAGAAATACAGCTATTATTAAGTCTTAATAAATAGAACTTACCGTTTACAGGAACCTACAAATTTTAAAAGTACAAGGTGGCGCAAAAGTAATCCTCCTATCGGAAAAATGCTATAAATTTTGCGATTGGCCCCTAATGTCAGTTCTGTTTTGACATTTGTGTAGTAAACACATGCGAAATACACGTTAATAAACAATGTTACGCTACACTGCTCCAGAACGCGGAATATTGGTGACTATTTATTTGTTTTTTTTTTAAATTACAGCCAAAAACATCGGAAGGATATTTTTGCGCTACCTTGTATAAATAAAATTCAGTTTTTATCAGTTTTTAGTTTTAGGTTTAATTTTAATGAAAAAACACTAGGTATCACAGATATTTTCTTAAGTCAAATACATTTTAGAAAAATTTATTTTAACTTAATTTATTTAACTTAAATTTTAAGAAAATTTATATTAACTTACTGAGATTCTCCAAAATGTTTGGATAATATGGCATTGCAGAAGGAAAAAACATTTTTTTTCCTAGAGAATTAATTATAAAATCACATCCATGAAAATGACTTGAACAGACAACGAACGAAGTCTTTATTTCATCCAACTCAAGGATTTTCATCCACTTTAGTCTTAACACAGAACCGCATGTTGTTTTAAATGTTTTTTAATAACGTATTGTATTTATTCACTGTATTCACTGTTGTTTTACTGTTTTATTAAGTTAAATACGCAATTTCACTATTTTAACGTTTTCAAATTTCAAACACCGCAAATTTCAGCCGTTTCAGCCTAGCAAAATGACAGATGAGTTTCAACTTCTTTATTTTTTTTTTTCATATCTTGCACTGTATATGTGATATACGCTCTTTCCTGTACTTCTTATTCTTAAGGGGCCCGTACATGGTCAATCGAATGACATCAAGCACTAGCATGTATCTGTATGAGTCACACACATTTGGTGAAGTCTGATTGACGAAAATCAAAGCAAGTTTGATTTTGCATGATGAACGTCATGCCGATTGATACGTGTAAGGGTTGGATTGACGTAATTACTTCATTGTGTTTTGTGTCGCAGAAGCGAAAACATGTGCGGAAAACTGAAGGACGATGAAGACCGAGCATTTGTTTTGGAATTCATTGAAACGTATCGGTTCCGAGTTTATGGGATGTCAAAGGGAAAGATTATAACGACCAAATCAAAAAATGCAAAAATATTAAGTTTTACTGCAAAAGTATAAAGAAAAGTATCCTGATGCACACAAAGCGGATGTCACCTGAAAAATAAATACGTTGAGAACGAATTTTCGGCGCGAGCTAAAACGTTTAAATGAATTAAACAAAAGCGGATCCGGTGTTGACAATTTCAGTGAACCAACTCTTTGGTATTTTAATGAAATTAGTTTCATTAAAGACAGCGAATCTCCGTGTGCATCTCGCCAGTACAATATTCAAGAATATATTGCAAGAGAAATATATGCAATACAATCGTCCGTTTCACTCATCGTACATCCGTACACCACGAAAACTCACAAAAAATAAAAATTTGACGTCAATCGATTGAACTGTGTAAGGGCAGGGGTAGCGTCAATCCACACATACACGATGCATGATGTCGACCGATTGACCATGTGAGTGCCCCTTAAAACTTACACAGCGCGGACATTATCACTGACAGCCGGTGTCATTTGCTGAATGCGCATTCTATATTTTTCGCTTCTAATTGTTGGACATCGTACACAAATACAATAAATAATAACAAATAATTTCATTTAAATGGCTGCAGATAATTCGGACAGCGGTAATTTATACTGCAATTTATAAAAAATAGTGTGATTTAACTCAACTAAAAACCAAAAATCTTATATTGCAGGTTCAGAATCCGAGTCAAGCGGCAGCAGAACACCATCGCCAAGAACAGTGCGTACGCCCGGACATTCGACTGAGCTAGATGATCCAAGGCAGGCATATAACAAACATTTTACTCCTGTTTTATTCTAAAAAAAAATTGTTTATTAAGATCTCCTGAGAGTCCAAAGTCTGGCAGTGGCAGCGAACGCTCACGATCTGGAACACCGCACAGCAATAAATCTCGCTCAGGCTCTCGTTCGGGGTCAAATGATAGTCGTCATTCAAAAAGTTCTAACGGCTCTGGCGGTCATGTTGCTTCACCTCACACCCCACAGTCTGTTGGCAATCGAAGCCTTCGATCGCCAAGTCAGCGTAGTAGGCGTTCAGTGAATCCAAATGTCGACGAAGACAGTCGCTCACAATCGCCGAATTTAGAAATCGACGATAGGCCAAGGTCAGCATCGAAGTCACGTTCAGGGTCGCGCAGTACGAGCCATACTCCAGAAATTAGGCCTCGTTCTAGGTCACACTCCGGGTCACCGAAAACTCCGATTACTAAGAAATCGCTGTCACGCAGTCGTTCTGCATCAAGGTCTAAATCTGGCACGCCTCACTCTAGGCGAAGCAAGAGCGGGTCTGAATCTGGCAGTGATATCGACGAAAAAGAAAGAAGGAAGAAGCGCAAAGCTGTGTCAAGTGAATCTGAGGAAGACGCTGATGAAAAAAAGGAAAGCCCAACAAAGGCCAAGAAGCCAAGGATAATAGATAGTGATAGTGAGGATGAGGTAAGGAATATACTTGATTTCGAATTCTTATGGTTAGTGATAAAGCGGTGTCTTGACGTCGTCTGATTTATCAATAATATAGCAATATTAAACCAAGTGCTAGAAACACCCAATATTCGTCCTCGTGCAGATCCCAAATAATGGTCCTCTAGCAGATGGTTTGCTAATCCATCATTTTTCTACTTTAACAGTGAGTTTATGATTCTGGGCGCAGTGGTTCAGTAGCAATCGCAATGGATGACTGACCGAGTTGTCTCAGGTTCAAGTCACATAGAGGACCAGTAACGTCCAAAGTATCGTTCCACTACCCCATTTCTAGCGTAAGACTGGCAAACATACAAGAGTGTAAATTGTCATGAGACGCTTCTCAATTTGCGGCTTGGAATCGGTATATAATTGTTGTCCATTCGTGTCAAAGAATATCACAAATGGTTGTAGAAGCTAGGTTTTACATGCCTGGTATTTTTTTTAATTATGATCTGGATTCGAGAGATCTTAACCATCCCAATTTACTTAAAACTTGCTGTTTTGCCTGTGGGGCTCTCCGAATGGATTTACAAAACTATAGGTGGGCCTCCTGGTTTGCATGCATACTTGCGGGCGGGACAGCTTAAGATGGGCTTACCTGAATGTTAAAATTACCTAAATGTGACTTCTCCCCTTTTCGCTTTTTACCACAAGTAGCAAAGAGGCTCCAAGCTTGGCTCTACATCTGATCTATTATTTAAGGTAAGTCTTTTTTCGGATTCAGTTTCTGAAGGTATATTGTAAGCGCTCTTTGTTGGTTCAAAATTGACCTGTCAAACGGAGTTTCCGCTAGCCCCATCCCCCCACGATGCTATTCCTTTCCTTTAATATATACAAACAATATTGTTTTCGGTGTGTTTGAAGTGTTCGTTTTTCTCAAATTACAGACGGTAAAGCCAACTGCTGGGGATGTCAACGAACTATTTGGCGATGCTGATGACATTAGTGTCTCCGATGACGATGAAAAGAAATCTGGGGTTGAAGGCGATGAGGGTAACGTAAGAAAAAGTCGCTCGCGCTCCAAGTCACAATCGAGATCCAGATCGAGCTCCCGACATTCAGTCGCCAGATCCCGTTCACGTTCCAGATCTCGTTCTCGTGATGCACGTAGCAGATCAAAAGAGCCAGAAAAAAAGCAGGAACCTGAGCCGGAACCGATACCTGAAACTCGTATTGATGTTGAAATTCCAAGGATTGTCACGGATTTGGGCAAAGAAATCCACTTTATTAAATTGCCCAACTTCTTATCAGTTGACACACGCCCCTTTGATCCAGAGACCTATGAAGATGAAATCGACGAAGAAGAGACAATGGACGAAGAAGGTCGCCAACGTATCAAGTTGAAGGTCAGCAACACTATTCGCTGGCGCGAATACATGGACAATCATGGTGAAATGAAAAGGGAGTCTAATGCACGCTTTGTTCGATGGTCGGATGGGAGTATGACTCTGCATCTAGGAAATGAAACCTTCGATGCGTACAAACAACCATTACATGGGGATCACAATCATATGTTTATTCGCCAGGGTACTGGTCTACAGGGCCAAGCTGTATTCCGGTCGAAATTGACCTTCAGGCCGCACTCAACGGAGTCATTCACTCATAAGAAAATGACAATATCCTTGGCAGATCGTTCTACCAAAACCAGTGGTATCAAAATCCTCACACAAGTCGGCATGGATCCGAATACAGATCGATTGTATAATTTGAAAAAGGAGGAGGAGAAATTGCGTCAGGCGATGCGCAATCAAAACAAACCCAAGCCGAAGAAGAGTGGCCGAGCAGGTGCTGGTGGTCATGATTCACACGGAGGACCAAACACTTCGTATCAACAAGATGAAGGAAGCGATGATGAGAATGCCATCTCCTTGAGTGCAATTAAGAACAAGTATAAGAAAGGTTCAGCACCTGATGCCAACAAGGGATCAGCTATATATTCGTCAGATGAAGATGAGGGCTCCGACTTTGAAGGGCGACGCAATAAAAAGAGCGACAAGTCCAAAGTGTCGAAGGCACTGCGAGACTCTGAGTCGGAGTCGGAACATTCGGAAGGCGCCGACGAAGTTGGTAGTAGTAAGAAAAGGGTCGATAGTAATGATGAAAAACCGGCCAATGACGGTAGTCATCACAGTGCAACCGGTGGAAGTGACGATAGTGACGATTAAATTGTTTATTATATTATTCTGTTGACTTATTTTCAATTGCTGAAATCACAGGTTCTATAAAATAAAATAAATAACTATCAATTTTGTAATGTTTTAATCTTTCTTTTAACTGTTTTATGTCCCACCATTTAACGAAATTTTGTTTCTATTACAATGGCTATTACAATTTCCATACTAATTGGATCCGATAAACGTCGTTTTTCGGACCCGTATGCGGAGCCGTATGCTGGGGTGGAATCGGCTAAGGTGATAGTTGATTGTCGCTTTTTGATTGTCGTTTTTGATTATCAACTCCTCTTTGCTCTGCGTAAAGCGATCACTAAAAAATGATTGATTACTGGCAGCACTTAGAGTTTTAAACGTCACTTCTTTGCCGACGCTGTCATTCCGAGCAACTGATGTGTGTTTATTTTTCATGATTTATATTTCAAATATGATTTTGTTGAGTCCTTAGGCAAAAACTATCATAAATGGACAAAGTATTGACTGCATTTTTTTAATGACTGCAGCAGTAATTTCAGCCACCGTACTTTGACCCATTGGTGCAGCCAGTCAGCCCCAACTTGTCTGATAGCGACCACCCCCAAGAAGATTTTATGTTGCAGCCAATTGAAGGATGGGTGGAACATGCGTTGACCTTATTCCAGTTGGTAAATCAAGCAGTCCCAAAACAAACACAAACGCTTCTTTTGATAATCGAAAGTTTTTCAAAAATCTAAAATACACAATAATAAATGATAGCAATCAACAATGAATATTTATAAGTCTATTTTTGATTGTCAACTATCACCTTAGCCAATTCCACCCCTGAGTACTCCATATGTCATTGACTATGTTTGCGGACGTAAAACAGAGTCTCTTGCTTGAAGGGTAGCGACTTGATAACTTTAAACTTTCAGTGTGAACGCACCCTTAAACCGATTATCCAACTGTCCAACGAAGGAACAACGTTTACAAATAATTAAAATTTACTACCGAAATTCCGAGTCGCTGGTCACAATTCTAAGAGCGTTGACGCCAACTTTCGGCCGTAATTCTCGTCCCAGTAGACAAGCAATTCATAGTCTAGTGAAACAATTTGAGTCAGAATATGCGCTGCTTGATGTTGCCGTGCCAGTGAGACTACGTTTGCCGAAGTGTAGTGGATAATATTGCTGCCGTAGAGGCGTCCGTCGCAAAGCAACCAAATCAGTCAATTTCACGGCGCTCTCAAGAATTGGGCCTCTCCCAGACCACATTATGGCTAATTTTGCGTAAGGATCTTGATCTACACAATTACACGATCAAGCTGATTCAAGAACTAAAGCCACTTGATCATATGAAGCGACGTACGTTCTCGAATTGGGCTCTGGACAATGGAAGAAAATGAAGATTTTTATCGCAAAATCATATTCAGCGATGAAGCGCATTTTTGGTTAAACGGCTTCGTCAATAAGCAAAATATGCGTTACTGGACAGGTGAGAACCCTCATGTGCTTCATGAAACAGCACTTCATCCGCAAAGTCACTGTTTGGTGCTGTTTGCATGCCGGTGGCGTCATTGGGCCGTTTTTTCGTCGATGAAAATGACAGTCACGTTATGGTAAATGGTATTCGCTACAGAGATATGTTGGAACGTTATTTCTTTGAGGATTTGCATGAATTGGACATCAGTGATATGTGGTTTCAAAAGACGCTGCCACAAGCCACACAGCGGGTGCAACAATCCAGTTATTGAAGCCTCATTGCGGTGAACGTGTTATCTCGAGAAACAGATCCGTCCAATGGCAGCCGAGATCATGTGATTTAAAGCCTCTAGACTTTTTTTTAATGGGGCTACATTAAATCATTGGTTTATGCCAACAAGCCGGCGACGTTGGAGGAGCTCAGAGACAACATTAAACTAGAAATAGAGACCGTATCGGTTTAAATGTGCGGCCGAGTCATCAAAAATTGGGTTCAACGTATCGACGCTACATACGTTCACGTAGTGGACATAGAATGAATTCGAATTCCATTTATAAATGTTTTGATGGTAATTCAAGCCGATATATTTTTTTGAGATATCTCAAGTAGTTAACATTTCATTTTAAAAAAGTTGCCAAGTCCTTAATGAAAAACCCTTTATATAGAAATGAAATTTGGTATATTCGATGTTAATTCAAATTTTTGGGCAATCTTCGGTATTGGCCCGAGAGTGTTTTCAGACAGACTCTTTCGTGTGAAACACGAAAACGAATACTTTGAATTCAAAGAAAGCGCGGCAGGAGTTCCTCAAGGAAACGTTCTTAGACCGATTTTATTTCTTATTGATATTCCGCAAGAAGAGGGCACACCGGTAGCAACGTTTACGGAAGATACAGTTATATTAGCGGTCAGTAATACAGCTATTGTCAACATTTGTGATTGGACAAAGACTTGGCATTTCTTAACGAGATCAAATCCACGCACGTGAATTTTACTTATAGAAATGTAGACAACTTACCCATTTTCATTGATTTGGTACAAATTCCGTACGTAAACGATTCAAAATATTTGGGAATGGCAATCGATGCGAAATTAAAATGGAAATCAAATGTCAAGGAGAAACGCGGAGAGCTCGCTATTCGATATAAACAAATGCATTGGCTGCTTGGTAGATTTTCCAAACTCAGCATGCAGAATAGGCTGCTTTAACATATACAAGCAACCGGTTTGGACGTTTGGCATTGGGGTTGCACGAAAGCCAGTAATATTAATATTTTACAAACTTTTTAAAATGAAGTGATAGGAAAAATAGTTAATGCACAGTCGGGCGGGTACAGCAGTTATTTAATATTTTCTCAAGGCTTCAATTATGATAGCTTCATTAGCTTCACTAGTTTTTAGCAGCGTCTCGTTTTCGAAGGGGATGACTAATCATCTGCCATTTTGGGATGCTTTGGGTCGCTGACCCATTCTCTACGTATTCAGCTTTCTATTAATCGAACCGCAAATATTTCAAGTGCTACCTGCCCATAAAACAGCAGCGATTCAACGATGCAACTAAAAGTCATAGCTTCATAGCTTCGTGTTTAACCTTATTGCATTTCTTCGCAATTTGGACTGGCAATGTCCTAGTACATTTATATAAAAATTATTGTTGTGTGTTCGTCTGCTATTCGGTCGAGCATCGTTCATGCGATTGAGGTAAGACTTCGTACAGTTGTTATTGGCACTAACGCGAGAGTTTGTGACCCTCAACATGGGCTAAAACATGGGGAGAAAATGATAAAATCTGTTTATTCCGCGAAAACACTGTTTGATTCGAAGAGTAAGCTGACATATGGGCGCCTGTAAAACAACTAGGGCCTTAGCGGAGCAACGAAGTGGGCTAAACTATGGGGACAAATTATGCAATCCCTTTAACCAACGAACCGATTGACCTCAAATGTTCACGCAATCTTTGGTAGGTATTGACCCGAGTGTTTGGTTGAAATTGGTCCAACTTTGTAAGGTGCAGAAGCGCACGCTGGATACCCGCTAGTAATTAATATAGATATAGTTTACAAGTCACCAATTTGTGAAATTGTATGTTTTTGAATTTGTTTTTGTTTCACCAAATAAAGTGAACTCACAATTTGTGTGTCTTTGTGAGCCGACGTTTGTAATACTTGCTTAAAATTTTGCTTTTTATCAAAAAAGGGATCGAGAATGGCTTTGCGACAGTAGCGATAACCGATAACGATAATATTGTTCTTAAAGTTTACCGTCCACAAATAAACTTAAATTTCCCAGTGTTTAGATTTCAATGAGAGTTTTCGGCTTGCCCACTGCCACTGCAAGGCGGAAGGAATAACTTCGCTTATTTTTTTTTTGTAGTTTCTAATATTACTCCCAAGCCATAGTAATATTAAGGTTACTCTCAGCAAGCTGAGAATTACCTATCCTGATTGAAAGCACGAAACTTGGAACCAGAACTAGGCTCGGACGAATAATAGGGGTAGGTGGAAAATCGTACATGCGACTCTTTCTCACTTAACATAAGAAAACAAAAGCCACCTCCCTTCGAAACCTTCATACTACAACTAGGTTATTCCTATCCAGTAGTTTTATTTAAACTGTTAAATACGCGTTTGGCAGGCAGCTTCCCAGTGGAGGCACCTGCTAATACCGCCATAAGCACGCGGTTACATCTTATTGCGCTAATTCAAATGGTTTTATCCTTTATAATCGGCGCACTAGGTTAGTATCGTCTCGAATTTGTAGCATGGTGTTATTGCAATGACCGTGAAGGCGTGTTTGTTGTTTGCGGGCAAAATGTTTTATTTCATCTTCGACGGTAGCCATACTTAGGTCGCTGTGGATATCAGTGTTTCTGATAAACCATGGTGCATTTACTATTTTTCTTAGCACTTTGTTTTGAAAAGTTTTTAAAATTTTGATATTACTGGATTTGGTACAACCCCAAAGTTGTATACCGTTTGTCCAAACCGGTTTTAGTACTTGCTTGTATAAAAGCAGCTTGTTCTGCATGCTGAGTTGGGAAAATCTACCAAGCAGCCAGTGCATTTGTTTACATCGAATGGCGAGCTCTTCGCGTTTCTTCTTGACGTGCGGTTTCCATTTTAATTTCGCATCGAGTGTCATTCCCAAATATTTTGCCTCGTTTGCGTACGGACTTCGTACCGAATCAATGAAAATGGGTAAGTTGTCTACATTTTTATAAGTAAAATTCACGTGCGTTGATTTGGCCTCGTTAAGAGCAATACGCCAAGTCTTTGTCCAATCACAAATGTTGTCAAAAGAACGTTGGAGTTTATTAGTTGCTGATTCAACGGTATTAGTAACCGCTAATATAGCTGTATCGTCTGCAAATGTGGCTACTGTTGTGCCTTCTTCTTGAGGAATATCACTAGTGTATATTAGAAATAGGATCGGTCCAAGAACGCTTCCTTGGGGAACTCCTGCCGCGATTTCTTTAAATTCAGAGTAATCATTTCCGTGTTTTACACGAAAGAGTCTGTCTGATAAGTAACAATTAATGATATCAGATAACTGTTTCGGAAAAGCTTGTCTTAGCTTATGTTTCAAGCCCGTATGCCATACTTTATCAAACGCCTGAGAGACGTCGAGAAAAACACTAGAACATATTTTTTTCTCCTCTAGGGCTTTTTCAATTACATTGGTTATTCTGTAAACCTGGTCGATTGTAGAATGCTTAGTCCTGAATCCGAATTGGTGATCAGGTATTAATCGACGTTCTTCGATAATCGGATGTAGGCGCTTTAACAAAAGTTTTTCGAATACCTTCGACATTATCGGTAAGAGCGATATTGGCCTATATGATTTTTTGGCATTTAGTGGTTTACCGAGCTTTGGAACCATTATACCTTCAGCTACCTTCCATTGTCGTGGAACATACAATAACCTGAACGATGCATTGATAAGATAGGCAAACTTGATTAACGATTTCCTAGGTAACTCTTTAAGAACCTGTCCTGTGATTAAGTCATATCCAGGAGCTTTGCTTAATTTTAGTTTCTCTATTTCGAAGCGCAGTTCGGGTAGCGATACACTTTTTATTCTATAATTATCAGGTGCCACGGTTAGGACAGGAAATTCGAGCAACGCTTGACCATCAAATGGTTTAAATGTTTCTTCCAGATGTTCGGCAAATATTTCGGCTTTTTCCTTGTCACTCTTCGCCCATTCTCCATTGATTTTCCTGATGGGTGGTGCTTGCGTTTTTGGTTTTTTAATGCCTTTCATGGCTTTCCAGAGCGAGTAATTTGTACTTTTATCTGCAGTTAGGCTTCCAAGATATGTAGAAATTTCACGATTTTTAAGGTCTCGAATTTCTCTCTTAAGTTTACTACAAAGGTAGTTAAGAGTGGTTTTATCCTGTGGAGCTCGAGATTGTTGCCATCTTTTGCGCGCTCTCCTTTTCTTCTTTAACAATTGAGTGATTTCCAACGGATATTTTATTTCGCAATTTGTGGTTATTTTCCGTTTATGGGGAGTATTTTTCCAGGCTGAGGATTGTATGACGTTAATAAATTGATCGACTTCCTCTTCAAGTTCGTGCGGTGTTCGAAGAGACACTTTGAGATCGATTTTACTTTCACAGTATTTTTTAAAGGATTCCCAGTTTGTTTTCATGTTAGTTAGTCTGGGCGGACCTTCTTTTTTTCGTAGACAGCCGTTAATTGTCAAAATGACCGGTGAATGATAAGAAGAAAGATCGAAGCATTCCTCAACTACAATAGAGTTTCCCGACAACCCTTTCGAGATGAAGAAATCGATGAGGTCTCGAGTTTTTGCCGTATCCGAGGGCCAGTACGTCGGTTTACTTCGCTTATTTTAGAACAAATATATCACACAACTGAAATGTTTCTTGTATTACCTCCAAGGCAACAATTACAAGCTACGAGCACTCTATTTGCGGAAAAATAGCGTTGTAGTTCAGCTTTAGTATTTCGGTGCAAATTTTAAATAACAGACGCAACTGTGAGTAATTCTGCGAGCCTAGGGAATAATCGAGTTGCTTGAAGATTAATCTCCCCAAAGATGCTCTGGCTCGATCACGGCAACTTTGGTACAACCTCATGTCAATAGCAGACACATACTTAGTCCTAAAAAAATTGCTTCCATTCATCCGCATTACTTCTCGACAGATTTAAAGGAGAGCTATAGCCAGCGGCTATGTCGTACCATTCCTTAAAATGTGATTGAGAACGCTAGAGGGACACTTGCAAAATTTGTTATTGAAGATAACAATTGAATAATTTTCAGGTTTCTTATGCAGGTGTAAGGAAGCCCAGACTCCACATAGAGGGCATAACTCGTGTATTAACCGGTCGTTTAAGTACGCGTTTGAAAAAGTATCGTTGGATTGCTTCTATCTCCTCGACGTATTTATAACCATACACTTCGTTTGCGTAGCAAAAAGAGCTATTAATGGTTGCATGTAACACGTAACTTCGAAGCAGGGTCGACATTACTTCTTGAAAAGAACTAAGACCAAAGGGTATTACTTGCCACTTTAGCTGTAGCAGATTTTCCCCTAATATTTGGATTGATGTTCAGATAATAAGTAAGCAGAAGACTAAGGCATTTGAATTCGTGAATTGAATTCGATGTTATTGCCATTCAGGGTCCATGTACCCTCGCTGCTGTCCAAACGATTTTATTTTCTTAATACCATTATCTTGGATTTTGTGGTATAATTATAATATCCCATTTGTCGCAGTATTCCTTTAGATTATATATTTGAAGTTGGAGATTTAATGGGCTTTGAGAAAGAATTACCAAATTAACAATAAAATATAACAATATGGTTAAATCTTTTTAACAAAATTTAGACATTTTTTAAATGTTAAAAATTTGATTATAATTCGTATTATTTTATTGATACGAGTAGCTATAGTCAGGAAGATTCTTCAGCGAAAATTCGATGTGTTATTTTTTGCTTTAAATTGCTTTTGTTATAATATATATTTATATTTAATTTTACAAGTTAATTAATAAATTTGAGTTTATATTTTTATTTGAAACATTTGTAATGGAATCGGATAGTAGTCTTTTCGAAAACCGATTTTAAAACTACATAATTATTTAAGTGCATACCAGCAATAAGAACACACGATAGGCAAAGAGCAAGTGCTGGATGTTATTTCGAATACAAGAAGGTATTCAAGGCATATTCTGCGAATTCGAAGAATTAGAAGGGTTCACCTACGTGCATTTAAAATTCTGCAACAAGAACTTTTCGATAACTCCAGCGTACGTCAATGCTATGACTGGGATACCGATTTTGAAAATCTGCGATCAAAGAAATGTGTGGGAATAATGGTGATAGGAGACCTCATTGGGAGAATTGGTACTAAGGCAGATACAGCGCCAAGTTCAAAAGACAAAGTATGTAATGAAAGAGGAGCAACACCACTTGATTTATGTAACTCCTTTGTAGCTGCGTATTTTTAATGGAACAAGCCAATCAGACAAGTCTTGGAAATTTACTTTCGTTGGACAACAAGGCAAGTCAGTGGTAGATTAAAGTCTTATCGGAGACGATTGGAATTCCTATGATAAAGATTTCGTGAAAAAACTTCAGGTACCTACATATTCCGACAATTTTCAAGTTATTGTGACATTTAACCTAGAAATATTAAATATTAAAAACATGAACCTGCTACCCAAACTGATAAATGGAAGGAAGAAAAAGTGTCATCTTACAGAAGGAACCCGAACAGATACCTAGAGAGACAGCGACAGTTTGACCTCGACAGCATTACGGGAGCCATAAAGTCAGCTAAACCAAACGCTAACGACAACAGGACTAACCAAATTCATTATGTAAAGCAATGGTTCGACAATGAATGCAAAACAGCACGGCGGATGTCATTCACTAGGTTAAGACTGTTCCGCCATTCCAGTGATGGAGTCTATAAGCAGTTATACTTAATGCAAATAGACAACATAAAGGGATATGCAAGAGGAAACAGAAAAAAACTACTACGAATCGGAGGCTTTAAAGTTAGCTCGCTCTACCAATTCAGCTGAGTTCTGGAGATTAGCAGGCAAAACGTTTGCAATCAGTAAAGAATTATGCGAAAGCTATGATGGATGAACCAGCCGAATTCTATAAACACGGAATCGTGGAACTTATTTGCAAGCTAACCAGATCATTTAAAAATAAATAAAGCCATACCGAATTAATTTAAAGAGGCGCTAATTTTCCCGATTCACAACAAAGGTTGTAAGGCTGACCCGGGTAATTATCGTAGAATATTGTTTCTAAACGCAAGGTATAATACTTGCAGCGGTATTGCAAAAACAGCTCAATACAAGAATAGATGATAATAAGTTTCTCAGAGAATTCCAAACAGGATTCAAGTCTGAGTATTCAACTGTGGACCATATTTTTGTTTTAGGAAATATAGAGTGTTTGTTTTTTCAGAAGGACATAAATTATATGCTTAGTTCATCGATTTCAAAGCCGCATTCGATACAGTTGATCGGGAAGCACTTCTCTTCAAGCTGTATGGTATGGGAATGCCCCTTAAATATGGTAGGGTCATACAAAACTTATATGAAAATACTCTGGAGGCGGTGAGGGATGGTGATGTATCCTCGAAATGGTTTGAAATCATGACTGTAGTGAGGCTAGCCTGCTCGTTGAGGCCCGTTTTATTTGCGTTCTTCTTCGACGAAATCAGCGATTTCCTCCCAGAGACATTTCTTAATAAAGAATCTGCTTTTTGCTGACGACACAATAATGCAAGCTTCTTTCCCCATTCTCTTCACCTAATGGTGAACAAATTGGCGGACTACTGAAAACTATGGAGTCCAATTGTAAATCTTGATAAGTCCATAGTTATCATTTTTAAAAAGGGTAGATGAAGGAACTGCTTAAATGAAAATGGTTTTAAAATAGGGATGCAGTTAAAATGGTGAACAAAAATAAGTACTTTGGTATGTATATAACTATAAAATTGACTTGAAAAATCACCATAAGGAAAAGCTGATAAAAGTAAAAAATGGGATAACCCTACCTACTTCGAAAAGGGATGTTCTTTTGCAAATAAATTAGTCGGCAATAGCAGTAAGTTTAAGGTTCTTGAAGCAGTCCCCGAGTCTATTTTGTTTTACGCAGCATAAGTTAGGAGGTGTAAAAGATATGACACTCTTGACAAGCTTCTTAGATTCTATATCAAAAGAACACCCCGGGAAATCTAAATCACAAAACCGGACACACTGACTTTTCTTTGACAAATACGACTCCATCCATTTACATAAATCACCATGAATGCCATATTCCCCAATTTAAATACGAGTAGGTTATGGTTTACTTTAGTCAGTATAGATAGCATCAACTTGTTTACCTTTTTGCATTTCCAGAAGAATGTGAGAAGTAAAATCTGACGGTTTGTAATAGTAGATATGCCCTTAAAGAAATGCTGTTGATGCTCACTTATAATACTAATTTTCTATCGCTAACCTTTGGTCGCGTTTTATCTCTAGGAATATAGTTAATCATAAAACTTTAATGAAAAAATACTCGTTTGTTGGCAACAATAGCTGAAGTTTCCTCTAAGACAAAATTATAACAAACATTGGTAAAGACAAGAACAAGAACTTTAGAAAAATTGTTTTAACATTGTTAAAAATTGTTGTAAAACGAAATCGATAACTCAAGACTGCTGCTCAGTTAATATATTGACCTTTTCGAATAATTGAGTCGTTATCATCGATGAGAATCGAGTTCAAATCCTAGAAGATTGATATCACCGAAAAAAAAAAGTCATCGGCTTCATCGAGAGTTGATATGACAGCCGGAGCACGAGTCATCGCGCTTCATATATGTACTTCAACTTAAGTAAATATTTTTGTCTTCGACAGTTATTTTGCTCCATACATGTTAGTTTTTATTTATCATTATTATCAAATTATGACGGCTGTGTACAAACAGGAAAGAAGGCAACAAAATATGGATTTTAAGCAGCACTCCACCAGTCTTGCTTTGGATAGAAGCAGGAAAGCGGTGAAAACTTAGATTTTCCAAAAAATTGTGTTTCCCGTTTTGATAAAATTTCGTTATTTTATTTCATTCAAATAGACCCATTTGAAATCATTTTTAAGTTCAAAATCACAAAGTCAATGGCCCTTGTGTCTGCTTCGATGGGAGTTTATAGGTTTATGCATTTTATGTCATCGCGCCTAATTTTAGTCAGTTTAAAAAAAACCTAATCTTTGCATTAATATTAGATTAGATTAGATTTTTGGGGGGAGGTGGTATATTGTATCCAGATCACTGAGGCCGCTCGTGGGCCTATTGTGATATCCTCCATTTAGAGCTCCTCCGTAATGCCGCAGTTTTTAAGGACGGCGGCTGATTCTTTTGGAGAGCTGGCAGCTATGTCTGCTGCTTCAAGGTAGAATTTACCTAGATAACGTTGAAGCGTTTTGATTAAGAAGTTGCATTCACACAGTATGTGTTCTGCTGTTTCAACGTCTTCGCTGCACAATCTGCAGGTATTATCCTGTGATATCGCCAATATTCATCAAGTGTTTTTTAACACGGCAATGCCCTGTGAGGAAGCCTGCGACTAGTCGAATCCTACTTCTACTAAGTTGTAGTAGTTGTTTTGTTTTTTTGTAGGAACTGTTCGGCATACAGTTTTTAGCTTGTCTGTTTAATTCGGTTTCCCTCCAGAATTGGAGCTTCTTTTACTTAAGCCATGTTCTGATACAGCTTTTAATAGTGCTTATTGATAGCCCACAGAATGGTCTTGGCATCATGAATGGAGATGCAGATCCTGTTCTGGCTAGTTCGTCTGCTTTTCCATTGCCTTCGTATCCACTGTGTCCAGGCACCCAAATCAGTTGAACTTTATTTGTGGTGCCCAGTAGTTGTAGAAGTTGGAGACAATCCCAGACCAGTTTTGATGTTATTACAAAGGCGTTGATTGTAGGGCCGCCCTGCTATCGCAGAGAATGTAGATGTTGCTGTTTTTTTAGAAGCCTGTTTAGATTCTCTCGAATGCATAGCTATATCGCGTAGATTTCCGCCTGGAATACGGTGCTGCTTGTGTCCATACTAGCGTATAGGCACGTTTGAGTGCGAGGGCCGTATACTCCTGCTCCAACCCCTTCATTTGTGAATTTTTCATGAGAATTTTTGGCAAATGTAGGTTTATTCTGTTCCCAGTTTAGACGTTCGGGGAATGTAACCTTAAAGTTGTATCTTGGTAGACATTTGTCTGTTAGGTGTATTCCAAGTAGTTCGTGTTCTCTGAGTTCTCGTAGGATTACAGAGTGAGCTATGTTGGAATTTGATTCATGTTCTGTGATCAGCGTATAGGTGTTTACCATTGCCTCATTCATGAGTTCTAGGTGAAGTGGAGGGATGTTTAGAATAATTTCAAATGCAGCTGTTGGTGCAGTTTTCATTGCACCTGTTGCACAGCCACAGGCTAGTCGCTGAATTTTATTGAGCTTAGCCTGTGCTGACCTCTGAGTTGCTTTGTGCCACCAAACAGCAGCTGCATACGTGATTATAGGTCATGTAATTGCCATATATATAATATAATAATGTCATGTAAGGTGAGAATTCCATGTAAGTTTTTCGTCTAGTGTGATTCCTAGATATTTAACTCCCCTTGAGAACTCTATTGTTTCGCCAAAGAGTGTAGCGTTTCTGAGTCGTCATCGCCTTCGTTTCTTGGTGAATGCAACTATGGGGCTTTTCTTGGGGTTGACTTTAAGTCCAACCTTTGCGCACCACTCAGCTACCAGGTTCAGAGCTCTCTGGAGGCGATCCGAAATTGTGTCTTCGAATTTTCCTCTGATTAGGATAGCTATGTCGTCTGCATATCCTTATGGACATCGAAACCATCATTACTGAGAATGATCAGTAGCTCGGTTACTACGATGGACCGTTGGAAGGGTGAGAGTACTCCTCACTGGGGGCATTCTTTCGTAGCTGACACACTGAGTTTATTGTTGCCGAAAGAGGTTTTTATTGTTTTTTCCTCTAGCATGCATTTTATCCACTTACATGTAGTGTTGTCAACTCCCATGCGTTGGATACCTTTATATATCTGGGAGAATTTTGTGTTATCAAATGCTCCTTCTATATCTAGGAAAAAACAATGCATTCATATTAATAATCGTACAAAGTCAAAAACGTGACATGTATTATGTGCAAGAAATTTCATTCAAGAATACCATCAGGTATATTTTGCAGTCATGAAATTCGGATCAGTGTTGTGTCGAGCACACATCTATCATGAAATCAATTATATATAATAAACATCATAATGTATTGCATAGCTTACATATACGTCATACCCCTTTTAACGCCGACTTTACTTTTACTACCCGTTTCCGGCTTCTACTGACTCTGGGATAAAAAATAAGTTTCAAGTGTTTTTTTTACTTACCCATTAACAACTTCTTACTAATAATTTGTAAAAACACAATTATAATATATACACCTATATTGTTTTAATTTATTTTTTATTTTATTTATTTTATTTTATCTGGTAATGCCTATAAACTTTTAGCGTTCAATATATTCTCGGTATCGGGCTGAAGTTGTGGTTGTATATATAAATTGACTTATTTATCAAGTAATACTATATTTTAGTGCATTCATGTAAAATTTCATATAAATGTGATTATTAATTCGCGTTTTATCTCTAGTTAAACAGAATCATAATGGCAACTGAGACGATGATGGTGAAAATTGAGCATCGCGCTGTAATTAAATTTCTCACTAAGCAAGGAAAAAGTCAAAAAACTATTCATGAAGTGATGGTGGCTGTTTACCAGGGTTTCGCACCTTCATTATCAACTGTGCAAAAGTGGTCAAATGAGTTCAAGAGAGGCAGAGAGAGCATTGAAGACGACCCCCGCTCCGGCGCCCCGGCTACTGCTTGTACGGGAGAAAGCATCAAAGAAGTCGAAAAGCTTGTTCTTGAGGATGCCCGAATAAAGGTGAAAATGATGGCAGAGATCACCAAGCTTTCAATTGGTACCATTCACATCATTCTTCATGACCGTCTTAACCTTTCAAAGGTCAGTGCAAGGTGGGTGCCACGAATGCTCACAGCGCCTCAGAAAAAAGTGAGAATCGCATGCTGTAGAGAGCTTTTGGAGATGTGTAGTGAGAACGCAGACGGTGTTATGGATCGAATTGTTACTGGGGACGAAACATGGGTCCACCACTATGACCCTGAAAGCAAACAAGAGTCTATGCAGTGGCATAAAAAAGGAACAGACCACCCGAAGAAGTTCAAAGTCACTCCGTCTGCCGGGAAGCTCATGGCCACAGTTTTTTGGGACTCAAAGGGAATCTTGCTCATTGAGTGCAAAAAAAAGGTGAAACCATCAACGCCACATCCTACGCTTCCACTTTGCATAATTTGCGGGAGGAAATGAAAAAGAAAAGACGGGGTAAACTCGCAGCGGGTGTGTTGCTTCTTCATGACAACGCTCCTGTTCACACGGCGCGAGTTTCCAAGGCTGCTGCGCGAGATTGTGGTTTCGAAGAAATCCAACACCCACCCTATAGTCCAGACCTTGCCTCTAGTGATTATTTCCTGTTTCCGGATTTGAAAAAATGTCTTCGTGGAAAAAGATTTTCGGATGATGAAGAACTCAAGTCGGCAATAAATGGGTATTTTGCAGAGAAAGAGCAAATTTATTTTTTTGAGGGTTTAAAAAAGCTTATCTCAAGATGTAACAAATGCATTGATGTTAGGAGAAATTATATTGAAAAATAAAGACAATTTAAATTGAATTCGCATTTTCCTTCATATCGATACCGAGAATATATTGAACGCCCCTCGTATAACATGTTATAAACTAGTGATAAGCTAAATTCTCCAGATGAAAGCTACAAAGAAAGACGAACTAATTCAATAATATTATGTATCTATTAGCACTACGTGGTCAATACTTAAAACTAATAATTAATCCAATTAAAATTAATTCTAGAGTGCCAGATAGTTTCTTAGTTAATTTTTAAACCTTCTTGTGTTATTGATTCTTTTAATTGGACGCTGTAAGGAGTTCCATAGACGAATGGAGTTAATAAAAAACTGACGCTCAGAGGTAAGCGAGGACTAACGCGGAGGACTCAACTGACTAGACCTGTCAGAGGAACACCTAGCCAGTTTCTCGTACAGACCGGGAGGTTGTCGTGTTGTCAGGATGATGGAGAGAAAAGTTAAAATGCGGAACTGAAGTAGCCTGTCAAACCTAATGTTAAAAAGGCGCGTAGAAAAGTGCGACAAACGATCGTAGGTACCTTCTTAGTCCAAAAACATACCGAACGGTATTGTTGTAAGCGACCTGTTGTTTCCTTTTGCTGGCGAAGCTGCACTTGGCAAAAACTTTGCACCCGTACATTAAAGTTGGTATGACCAGCGTTTTAACGAGCATGAAACGTGTTTTTTAGCCGTCTCAACGTATTCTATTGTAGAATTGCCTAAAATCACAGAAGGAAAGTACACCAAGTCCAATAAATTTCTTGCGATCACCAGACACTTCGATTTTGCAGGGTTTAACAAAAGATCATTCATTTCAGACCAGCGCGCTATATTTTCAAGACCCTCATTAACACAAGCAGCACCGTGATCAATAAGACCAAGATCGGAACTCATGTACAGCTGCACGTCCTCGGCATACATCTGAAACTTTTTTTTTGTCGGGGTGTGTGAGACTTTCTGCACTGGAGCACTCAGACTCAATACTGGTCCATTGTACTACCAGGCAGACACACCACTTTTTACTGTGGGAATTGGCGCTTCAATGATAAGGAGCTTAGGTTTACAGCACTCACCATATCCGCACCAAATACCTGCCACCTGATACGAGCAAAAGCAGGACAATCACAGAGGAAATGTTCCGCAGTGTCGTCGCTTTCTCCACAGGCTTCGCAGTTGGTGGTGTCGCTTAGGTCTAACATCTGAAACTTACTATGGTTGATAATAGATGGCAGATTATTGTCATACATCGAGAATAGCACTGGATCCAAAATGGATCCCTGTGGGACACCATTTTGGATCGAAATGACATACGATTGAATGTTGAAACTTGAACAATTTGCCTTCTACCTGAAAGGTATGAAGCAACTAGTTTGACTGCATCATGTGATGAATTAAATAGCTGATGCAGCTTATCACACAAAGTTTTATGAACCACGGTGTTAAACGCTTTAGAAAAATCTAGCAGCACTAAAAAGCTTACCTTATCTTCATCCATCTTTTGCCGTAAATCTTCGACGACGTTCACTAAGGAGGTTGTACAACTGTGACCCGATTGTTGTGTTGTCATCAAATTGGGGGTGTCAAGAAATAAGTGCATTTGCTTTAGTAAGATTCTTTCAAATGATTTCGATAGAAAGGGTATTATTGAAATGGGCCTAAGGTAATTTCATCATACCCTTTGCATTTTTTGTTATAGGTACTACTTTAGCCAGTTTCCATTGTGATCGGTATACGATAGATGTTCGAATCGAGTTGAAAATATGGGTAATGTACGGGATGAGGATTGGCAATATGAGCTTTAAAAATCGGTGATTAATATCATCAAGCCCAGTCGCAGAAGATTTAATAGAGAGCAGACTTTCAACGATTTCAGCACAATTGATATTTCTAAAACCGAAAAAGGTACTACTGATTCAGCTGAATTTGATAGAAACCTGTGTGGGTCATCAACCGAGCTCAGCACATGAGAGGTAGAGGATGCAAATTGCCGATTGAGAGCATTGCAATCGACATTTGCAAAACGATTCAACTTTGGCTTAGCGATTCCAATGCTACGAAGATTACTCCACAGTTTACGGCAGCCAAGAGAGGGATTGAGTTGGTTCGAATATACTTCGGACTTTGAATTACTAATTGCCATTACAACTTGGTAACGAAGACAACAGTAAGTTCGCCGAAACTCATCAAGGCGGAAACGTATCCAGCGGTTATAGGCCTGATCACGTAAGCGACTGAGTTGGCGAATATGAGCAGTGAACCAATGCTGTTCTTTAGACTGGAAGACGTTTGTTCTCTAAAGAACGTGATGCGTGAAAAGTCGTTTGATGTTTTCCTTCAAAAATTCGACTTGTTCAATGGGCGATGTTAAGTAGTAGACACAGTCCCAGGATATGCCTCGTACGTGTTCTTCGAGTAAAGGCCAATTAATGTTACGAAAATATATAAAATAAGACTGTAGGAAGAAGCACTACGTGAACCAGCAACAAATAGCTACTGTTTAAAATTAGTACATCCATACTCAAGAAATGAGCCACGAGATCATTCATAAAAATACTTTTTTATTCAAACCTCAAATCAAATATGTATAACTAAATTATCAATCTATTTATAATCTGCATTGTTACAATTTTTTTTTTCCTGGTTTTACAAGAAGCTATATAAAATGGCTAATGAAAAAATATGATTCGAACCCAATTCCTGTAAAAGCGAGAAAGTTGTCGTAATCGTCAGTGGAATTTATTTTTTAATCGTTTTATTTTTTCAGATTAAAATCTTGTTATTTCGTTTTTTAAGGTGAAGTTTCTGTAAATATAAATAAATAAATCAATAATTAAATGAATAAATAACTGATTGCGATTTCACATGAAAATGAGGAACATCAATCAATCTTATTTCCCATAAATGTCAATTTTTCCAATCCATTGAGGCACCAGACAACGGAGTTCTTTATACAATTGTGCCGGTCTGTTGAGAGTTGATTTTTATCTTATAGTCATCGCAATACCCAATAGTTTTATCGACCGGCGAACGTCACGCTGCAATTGTATATTGATGACCATGACCTCCATTTTAGATCCTACATCATATAGCAAGTGTGAGCCAACATGATCTACTCGTGTAGAAGTTAAACAATATCAGTGAATTCATCACTCCCGCGGGGAGAATAGTGTCATGCCCCGCTCTAAAACTAAAGTGATTTTGCGGAATTACATTATTATCCTCCTGCACCCTCTGAAGAAGTGACAGTAGCCGTTCTGAAGTCTGAAGATAAAGAGGGCTACGACGATAGGTAAAAGCCCGACACACCGGGTCCATGGGCATCGCTGACAATGATAAATTTTCCTTTCAAAAAAGGCCACATTTCAGATACCAAATAAAGTTTTTGTATTTGTTTTCGTTAAATAAATGCTAGCCCACCCCTTAACTTCTGTCTTTCGCCTTCAGGGAAGGTGAAAAGTCTGCAATTAAAAATCCAATATTTACATTGACAAAGTTCGGTAACATTTGCATGTCAATATTTCGAAGTAAACACAGGTAAACATCACCACACTCCTATTACTCGTACTTAGAAAACTTACTGATTTTCATTGAAACCAAAAGAAAGCAAATAAAACAGTCTTGCTATGCGAGGCGTGCTTCACCTTTCCTTTTAACCGTTTGACACGCCCACTGTTAAACTATGACCACCCTTCACGGTAACTATTTGATAAACGTTGACAATTGCCGCGGTCGACAATCAAAGCGACACCACCCTCCTGATTGCTACATAAAAACCCAACGAAGTGGTCATTAGGAGGAATCGACGTGAGTATAATGAATTCCTTAACCACCATCTAAGTGTGAAGCCCCTGAGTCCAGGTATTCTACTTTTCGTCCAGGAGTGGTAGTAGCGGCATACGACAATGGAGTTCCACCTCGAATTGGACTTCACGTCGATTTATTTATTTAAACGATACACTGATTGACAGTTGTTAAGTACCCTATATCTTTTTACTTCCAGGACTTGCTCCATATAAAAAGGTGTTGAACAATATCTTCGCTCACTACCAGTATTAAATGCTTGGAGTAAGTTGTTTTCGGCATGACACTGGTTTTGGCAGCTTTGCATAAATGTGGCGAAGATTACCCAGTGCAACTGTGTCAGGTGTGTGGTGATCGTAGTTCCGGCAAGCACTACGGTGTTACGTGCTGTGATGGGTGCTCATGTTTCTTTAAGCGCAGTGTTCGCAAAGCCTCATTGTATACGTGTATTGCCGGCAAAGACAACTGTATTGTGGATCGAGCACGACGAAATTGGTGTCCTTTTTGCAGACTTCAACGGTGCTTGGCTGTAGGAATGAATGTAACTGCCGTGCAGGAGGAACGAGGACCTCGTAGTAGAAGGAAACACGTAACTGGATTTCGAAGAAGCAAAGGAATCACACGAGTGGTGAATGCGGTAATCTGCAAGGGTGGAGTTTTGCCCGCCAATAGTGCTTCATATCAAATTTTGGCTCAGATTCTTATTACGTGCGTAAAACAGGCAAGGATTAATGAACATTTTTGTATTCTTGAAGCCAGGCAGCAGGACATAATCTTGGCAAATGTGTGGAGTGAGTGCTTCGTGTTGAGTGGATCGCATTGGTCGCTGGATATTAGTGACATAATTCAGTCATGTGGTGATACTCATCTGAAACAAGTGGTGAACGATGCGCGAGAGCTGCGAGCTGATGTTATGGAATTGAACTTCCTACAGACGCTGATCCTTTGCAGAAAAGGTATATTTTATTTGGTTCCAATAAATACAAATTATTATATTGCTGTTGGATTTTTAGAGTTTGCGTTGAATGATGAGAATTCAATTCTCTTGGAATCATATGCTAATGCTGCCTTAGTCTCACTTGCACGTTATTGTATGCATCAATCTAATTGGTTTCGATTTGGATCCCTATTGCTGGGATTGCGAAATCTTTCGCTGCGGAAGTATGAGAGCTTTCTTTCGGGAATGTTTAGAACTGTTGTGACGGATATTCTGAGGAATACATGAGAATACATTTTTATAACTGAAAAATGTTTCAGCAATGAATGAAATTATGAAAACCAGTTTTGTCGCATCGATGCGGCATCTCGTAATGAACATAATCATTGAAATAATAACAAATAGAAGTAGACACCGCTCATTTTCGACCCAAGCACTGCTAGGATCTTCATTGCGGCAGAAATAGTATTAAAATAATTCGTTTCACTTACCTCCCTTAGGTACTCAATGGTTTGTGCTTTAAACAAAATAAATTTCCTAAAATTGCTGGAAAACAGTATTTTTTTTATTATTATATTCCCTTGTCCTTGAAAGATTTATTTTATCTGAAGGGTTTATTATTCCATGTTGTTTCTCAGAATTCTTTCAGAATGGTAAGGCCAGTATACAAATAAGCACACACCATTTATGTGTGGGTTCTCAGATTGAACTAATCAAAAATATTTAAATAATACAATTGAGTATTATGCATATAAAGGAATTATGAAAACTACGTAAACACCTCAACAAATGTCGCCACGTACAACAAATTGAACCTAAGAACTTGAGCTGCATTGACTGGATGTCTGATACGAGTATATAAGTTAATGATTTACTTGTTGCAAATCATAAAAAAAACAACTTTTAACTTTTTGACAACCGGTACACTTTATTTGAAATGAAATGGCTTAGCCTATTGACATTATAACTACGACTCAACTCTAAAATTAATTCTCCTTGTCTTTTATACCGTAAGTTGCCTTGCTTGCTTTGGTGGTATTTGCTTGGTCAGCGGCTTGCGGTCGTTGCTTGGAACTCTGTCTGCAGTTGATCCTTTCCTGGAATTCGGTTGCAATGCGGGTAGTATTGCACGTGCCGGATGAATGTGTCTGGAAGATATGTTACCATGCACTGGATGGTTGATTTGGAGCGTGGGAGCGAGTCATCTGAATAAGTGTCGCGTTAACACCTCCCCCTTTAAGACCGAGTGTCCTCACTTGGTTCCATGAAGAGTATAGGGATTTTCTTCTCGTTGTGGCCTGCTGGAGTAACTTCTGTTTGGTCCTTTGATTTTGGTAATTCTTCTTTTGATGTTTTCTCAGGTTTGTTAGTGACTACTTCAGCTAGGAGTCTTATCTGTTTTTTTTCGGGTGATGAGTATTTTAATTGTCAGGATTGTAAGCGCTAATACAGTGATGCATATCAGGCTGGAGTTGGTGACGAGTTGTTTGTGTTCGTTATCCTGTAACTGGTTTATTTGTTGGGTGTTCTCCAGGTGTAATTCTTTCATCATCTCAAGAGTTAGGAACTCCTCATAGGTTTTTTCTGATTGTTCTGGTTGTACTATTGCCGGTAGTGGCTTGGATGTTGAAATTACGCTTGAGCTATAGTTTTGGCCAGCGACGTGGACTGAAGCATTGTGATATTGCACTATGAATGTGCCGGTGAGATTGACTGGGTCATCGTTGATAAGAATAGATCCGTTGAATTGGTTTAGGAGAAGTGTTCCAGGGAATATTTCTTCGACGTTAGCTACATGTTGATTGTTGGTGACGAGACAACTTGACGGTTTGCTATTTAACAAGTTAGGTATACAATATTCTTTTCTTAAATCTATAATATCGGATCTTTTACATACAGTAAGTCCATTATAATTGTTACAGTTTCCTTTTATACCATAAATAGTATTTTTACATTTCAATATATTTTCAAATGATAGCTTTATAATATTGGTGCCAGTTTTTACGGCTTTTATGTGAAAGTTATCGCATATTTCGGATTCTGTTGTGGGTAAACTTATAATATATAGGATTGTAGAAATGTTTGAAGCAATCTTGACATCGGCAAAGACAAGTGCTTCTTCTAAGTTGATATATGGTAAATTATCTTTTTCGAAAATTTCTTCTATTACTTTAAGTTCCGAATTTGATAATATAAAGGAATTTACAATTTTTGCTTTTGCCCATAGTAAGGCATATTCTATATTTGTTACTTCTTCTCTTATAATGTCTAGTTTGTATTTAATATTCATTAAGTATTTATTTTCTATATGTTCGTTTGTGCGAATAAGTTTCATTATGGTATTTGTAACATTAGTGAGTTCGTTAATTTTTTTAATAGAGGATTTGTTAATTACTACTTGTCTATTATTATTCTCGAGAATGTTATGCATTTTCGATTTCAGGATTTGGAAGTCATCATAGTCCGGAGTTCCGGCTATCCATTTCCAGGCAGTTCCCACAAAATTTAGTGATCTACGGTTTCTTGATTTAGGTTTTAGGTAATTTAGTTGGTTGAGGATTTGGTTTGTTTGATGATGGAGGAAGATGGAGTTAGGATCAGGATTGCTAATGTTACTTTGAAGTTTGGATTGAAGATCTTTGACAAAGTTTTCATAGCTCTCTAGGTCAATAACATGAATGATTTTGAATGTTCCCGTTTGTAGTTTCGCCGTTCCGACCTTAAGTGATATTATTTTTGAATTTGAGTAATCCAATATTTGGACTTCGGCGGTAATGAGCGGCAGAAGGAATCTGAAAAAGGCATTAATTCCTAATGTTACTTTTATGCACAATTTTACCTGACTCGGTTAGTATGGTAGTAGATTTGTCTTGCTTTACAATTTCTTTCCTAAATCTGGATGATAATTTTGTACCTAGCCTTTTATTTACTCTAACGTAAACAATTTGGCCTGGAGAGAACGTTTTTATTGCTTGTCTTCTTTTGTTATGCCAATCATGGTCTTTAGTTTGTTTTTCTCTTAATTTTTGGATATTCGCGTTTCTAGCTTGCTCATAGGAATCTGGGTCGGTACTTACTGTCCTACCGAAAAACATTTCTATTGGCCTTTTGCCGGTTGATGAATATATTGAGTAGTTATACTCATAAACAGCTCGGTCTAGAAGTTCCGTAATCATGTGGATGAGATCGGTGGAAGGGATTATAGGGCGGGGTTGACCTTGAGGTTGGCCTTGAGGACCGTTGGCCTCTGCCATGTTAAGGACTGGAGGTCGAATGAGGTTGTTTGGGTTTGCCATTTTGTTTAGAAATTAGTTCACTTGTGGATACTGCTTGGTTTATTTTATTTTATTATGTGATGTTTGAGGAACTTTGTTTTGTATTCTTACAAAAGGTATTTTACTTAAATATATTTTTTTTTTTTTTTTTTTTTTTTTTAGCTAACTTACAAAGGATAAGTACCTTTTAATAGTTATTCTTCCTTTAAGAAAATAATATTTTTGATTGACTTAAAAAGATGTTTATTTGCCTTTAATAACTATTTTTTCTTTAAGAAAATAATATTTTTGATTGACTTAAAAAGATATTTGTTTGTTTTTAATAATTATCTTTATATTTATAAATATTTATTTTAATATTACTCTTATACATACGTTAAGTACATTAATTACATTATACTGTGAATCGGCTGGCAGCAACAGAGCTGTCTCCTTTTCCTCTGCGTTGGCAGCTACTAAGGGGCCTTGACAATTTCTTCACAGGGAGCGAGCGTTGGTTCCGGTTGCCGTTTTAAAGTCACAAAAGAAGGATTTTACGTTTTTCTTTAAAGTAATTAACACTGCTTGAGGGCTTTTTTATTACTTTCAATTCGCTTGGAAATACTTTTGCACTGCTTGAGGGCTTATTTTTTCTTTCACTGCTTGAGGGCTTTTTATTATATATTTTTAATACTTTTGCACTGCTTGAGGGCTTATTACTATATATTTTTAATTCGCTTAGAAATACTTTTGCACTGCTTGAGGGCTTATTATTATATATTTTTAATTCACTTAGAAATACTTTTGCACTGCTTGAGGGCTTATTATTATATATTTTTAATTCACTTAGAAATACTTTTGCACTGCTTGAGGGCTTATTCACTTAGAAATACTTTTGCACTGCTTGAGGGCTTATTATTATATATTTTTAAATTATTTTAATTATTCGGAATTGGACTTTTCCGACTGCTCGGGCGCCAGTTAATGATTTACTTGTTGCAAATCATAAAAAAAACAACTTTTAACTTTTTGACAACCGGTACACTTTATTTGAAATGAAATGGCTTAGCCTATTGACATTATAACTACGACTCAACTCTAAAATTAATTCTCCTTGTCTTTTATACCGTAAGTTGCCTTGCTTGCTTTGGTGGTATTTGCTTGGTCAGCGGCTTGCGGTCGTTGCTTGGAACTCTGTCTGCAGTTGATCCTTTCCTGGAATTCGGTTGCAATGCGGGTAGTATTGCACGTGCCGGATGAATGTGTCTGGAAGATATGTTACCATGCACTGGATGGTTGATTTGGAGCGTGGGAGCGAGTCATCTGAATAAGTGTCGCGTTAACATATACATGAAATGAACTGATATATCTGTATTCTTAACAGCTGGAACACAGCAAAGTGAAGGATCAGATATGAAAAATGAACTCCTTCTGTCTAGTGAATTAAGAAGAAACGGAACAACTAAGGTTAAAACGTATAACAGAGTAATGAAGTAGTTGACGAATACCAGCTTATTGTCCCTTTCCTTGTTCCAATTATTCAAAGGAGCTTGTTTATTTGTCGATTGGAGGCTGTTATTGTCAAGCATGTAGCTCAAATTAGAGAGCAGACAACTTCCTATTTCATAATAATTAATAATTTGGTTCTTATCTTGAAAGCATCCATGCCTTTTTACACTCCCAGTTACTGGGTAAGTTATTATAATTGTTCCGAAAATGAAAATCTTTATTTTCACCTTTTTTTTGAAAATTAATGGTTTCAATATGTTTTGCAAATGTTTTTAGGAGGATGTATGTGTGTGTGCGTTTGCACGAACGCGTGCACAACTTTACGTCGACGTTTTCTCACTTACACAAAACGATATCGACTTCGTAATGGCCCCAATCGACGCGTACTGATGTTAATATTATCTGAAAGAGATTATAATGAATTCGGTCCTGCCGATTTTGTTATAACAAAAAGATTGATTAACTTCCCAGCATTGTGAATGTAATTTTAATTTGTCGAAAAAGAAAATCGTAATCCATACTAATATAAATGCGAAAGTAACTCTGTCTGTCTGTTTGTCTGTCTCGATTTAACGCCAAAACTACTGAACCGATTTAAATGAAATTTGGTACACAGATAGTCTAGAGCCTGAGAATGGACATATTCTACTTTTTGCCGCGGGAAAATGCTCCATCCGCTGTCAAGAAGCGGAGATCTAAGCTGATATCTAAGAAAAGTTGTAACTCTCCAATGCTTTCTAGCTCCTAGATTTGGAATGACATCAAATGAAAATATGATTTTTTTTAATATAAAGTTCAATTATGTACAAAGATCTTAAGATATAAATCATCTTTGTAGGTTATCCTGAAGTTGAACAATAAGCATTAAACTATAAACTATAAATTTATGCAATTCAAAAAAGTAAAATGTTCGATTTAAGCTAGATCGTTGGATTTTCCCAGCGTTCAGTGGAGGAGAATTTGTGTGTGTGTGCGGCACAAATCTGTTTCTCTACCTGCACCTTTGTGCAATGTGCTTTTTCTTTCTTTTTTTTATGCATCTTTTGCAGTTTGTGTTGTTTTTTTATGACACATGACCATGGGATTGAGAAAGATAGGGTATGAAATGTAAATGAGATTGAGAGGGAGTCACACTCAGAGTATATCCATATAATGCTTAGGGACAGACTGGCGAAGCCAGGCGAGCACGGGAAAGCTAGTTTACAATAAATTTAAAAATTTGATGCTCATAATGCGTATTTCACAAGTTTTTAAGGAGATGTATGTGTGTACTTTTTTCGATCCAGATACCAATCTTGCGTATACAAAATGATATCGACTTTGTTCTGGTTCCAATCGACGCGTATTACCTATTCATGATCTAAAAAAAATTACATTGAATTCGGGGTAGCGTTTATATTCAAAGAGTATATTGATTTTAACTCATAGTTTGTAACATACCTTAATATTGCCGGCATACCCCTAAAAGCTACTATATTCATGATCAGCATCGATAGTAACGTCGATTTAGCCATGTCCGTCCGTCCGGCTTTTGAACTCGAGCTAGAAAGCTGAAATTTTAACCATATACTCTCTAGGCTCTACGGGCTCGAAATAATCCAGTTTAAGAATTTTTGAAATCCGCTTACTGACGCGCCCACAATCTCGAAAAAAACAATTTTATTGAAAAAAATCGAATCTTAATTATGTTTATTCCCCCAAAATACTCGAAAGTTAAAATTTTTGAAATTCGCCCATTGCCACACCCATTATTTAAAAAAAAAACAGTTTTATTGTTTTATTGAAGACATTTTTGTAAAGAAAGTATGAAGATAAAGTGGTTTTGAACAAATCATGTATATAAAATGTTCTGCGATGCCCACTTTTCAGGCGTTTTCTTTTACAGAAACTTTGTTTTTTTGGATAAAATCCTTTGAATATTGTATTTATGAGAAAGTATGTAGAACATCCTTAGCAATTCACCCATACTTATACTTTTGCCACTCACTTGATGAGGGATAGAAAACTATCCCTTATAAGTGGGCGTGACAAAAGTCTAAGTGTGGTTGAATTGTTAAGAACGCTTTACATATTTTGTTATGTAACATTTAAAGGATTTTATCAAAAAAAACGCTCCCTAGCTCAAACTTGGGTGTTTCAATAAAATTGTTTTATTTAATTGTGGGCGTGTCAGTAGGCAGATTTAAAAAAAATTAACACATGAGCATAAAGGGCCCCTAGAGAGTATATATTATAAATTTCAGCTCCCTAGCTCAAACTTTGGATTTTCAAAAAAATTGTTTTCTTTATTTGTGGGCGTGTCAGTGGGCGGATTTTGAAAAAAAATTATCACGAGCAGTTTTAGGAGTCATAGATCATATATAAAAAAATTCAGCTTTCTAGCTAAAAATTCGATTTTTTCCAAAATTTTGTTTTTTTTCACAGTGGGCTGTCTGTGGGCGGATTTCAAAAATTCGTAAACTTGATTATTTCGGGACCCTAGAGAGTATATGGTTAAAATTTCAGCTCACTAGGTCCAGTTTAAAGGCCTAATTTTTGCTGACGGACGGACGGACGGACGGACAAGGCTAGATCGACATTACTATCGATGCTGATCATAAGTATAGTAACTTTTAGGGGTCTACGGGCAATATTAAGGTATGTTACAAACTATGCGTCAAAATTAATATACCCCTAGAATAGGGTATAAAAATAGGGATTTTAGAATTTCTTGAGAAAGATTTATTCTATCTAATTTATTCTGGTGGCAATCCTTTTTTTTTATAATGTAAATAAGCTATAAATGCATATATTCTTTTTTTTATATTTTATATTCCAAACCTATTAATCCCTTAACTCTTATTTTTTATTCAAATCAAACAGATCGTGTGGACCTCTTTTGTCGTGTTGATTTCAGATTACGCCGGCCGTTTGTATGTGCGCCAAGATTGTACTTTCCGGGCACAAATTCAAAAGGCCTAAAACAAGCATAAAAGTGAAAATTTGGTGGCCTTCTCATAAAGTTAAGGAGCAATACGTTTTTGTAAATCTCAATTGCCAAGGATAAAATTGGTGGATTGATGGAATAATTGTTTTTTTAGACTTCAATCGTGGAAATATACAGTGTTGGTGTGTCTGTACTTGTATGCAACCCCCCTGTTTGGGCTCAATATTTTACAAGCTCATATCTTTCCAGTTTACCCAATGACAAGAGAAAAATGCTTTGGGGTGAAGCACCTTAGCCAATAAATTTAATATTCATACAAAAATGTAGAACAATTATAATTTTGTTTGAACTCACAGGTAATACTCCATTAAAATATTAAAAAGCGGCCAAGTGCGAGTCGGACTCCCTCATGAAGGGTTCCGCGCAAATTATAATTATTATATACTTAGGCATCTATTACAGATTTATTATTAGAAAATAACGCATAAGGTTTATGTTTATGAAATAAATATTTTTTTTTTTTTTTTTTTTATATTTGAGTTGATTTAATGAAAGGTAAGTTGTGGTTTACGATTTATGACGTATTAAAAAAAACTACTTGCTGGATCTCGTTCAAACCAATTTTCGTTGGAAGTTTGTATGGTAATGTACATCATATATTTTTTTTAGTTTTATCATTCCCTTATTTTAGAAGTTAGAGGGGGGGCAACATTTTACCAATTTGGAAGTGTCTCTCGCGCATACTATTCAGTTTAGAAAAAAATGATATTAGAAACCTCGATATCATTTTTGAAGACCTATCCATAGATACCCAACACTTATGGGTTTGATGAAAACATTTTTTTTGAGTTTCAGTTCAAGTATGGGGACCAAAATTTATTGTTTTTTTTTTCTATTTTTATGTGAACATCTTAATGCGGTTCACAAAATACATCTACTTACCAAGTTTCAACAGTATAGCTCTTATAGTTTCGGAAAAAAGTGGCTGTGACATTTCCGGACAGACAGACAGACAGACATGACGAATCTATAAGGGTTCCATATTTTGCCATTTGGCTACGGAATCCTAAAAAGGGGTGAATGGTTCAATGGCATGAGGGTTAGTGCAATATGGTGTATTTGGCTTTTTCTGGAGGGAAGGTTTCTCGTGCTTCGTTATGATTGTGCATCGGCTGGAGCCATGGACGGGGACAACTCGTTTTCCGGTATGTTATGTCTCCTGAAACATGACAAAACAGGCATTAACGGACCAAATTGGACTTTAAACAAACCTAGTTTCTCAAACAATTTGCATGTGCGAAGTGGAACTATTTTACGCCGACTCCGCACAGCAAAATTGATACACTGACTTTTGTCCGACTTTCTCAAGGTGGTCACATACATAGGAATGTTACATGTTGGGAAGCGACTACTTGTGCGTTTTACTGTATGTTTTCGCGAGGGTCTTCATATAGGACTTCTGCTCGGAGTGGGCTTAATATGTGTTTTCATTGCAAAGATATAAGGTCCGTTGGCGTACTTTTGTGTAAAGAAAAATGTAAAATGTTATTGTTGTTGTTTTTTTGTGAATTGAATTTTTATTTTCGTTATGTTGTTTACTTATTTATTTTTTGCTACTGTTAAATGATAATTAAATATCAAAATCAGCCATTGACCGAAGAAATGTTAAAATGTAGTAGTAAAGAGTAAGGGTGTAGTATGTAATACGACTTTCAACAAACATGCAAATATGTAGTAAAGTACTACATACTTATGTAGTAAAATTGGAAACGATGTGACCAAATCCAACAGTGAGCCCAAGTAAAGGTTTTGCAGGGGCAGCAATTATCAGGCAGGACCTACTTGTGATACTTCGGGATCTTAGCCTTTCGGATTTTCGGGATTTTTTTTAAGTGTTTGACTACTGGAGGTGTATGGACATAGGAAACACAACCCTATGTTAATCATTGCGAATACGACCAACTACAACTTCCTCAATGCTGGGAAGTTATAATACAATAATGTCAATAATGTACGTTAAAGGGTGATCCCATGGTACGAATAGACTTCTAGGACAATTTCTAAATTGTGTTTGTGTTGTGTGTTTGTTCTGATTTTTTTTTCTTAAATATTAGGTCTATTGTAAGTATTTTTTTCAGTATATAGGTAAATACATAGGTAGATACTTTGCATAAAAAAAATGAATTTAAAGATATCTTAAAGTGTTTTATTTCAAATTATGTATTGGTCATTTTGGTTTCCTTTATTTTGGGCTTTTCGGGATTTCGGTTTTCGGGATTATCACCCCAACAACTTATTACCTATCAATTCTACATAGGAAGAAGTTACACAAGAATGTTATTTTCTTTAAAGGTACTTGGTCTTAGTCTGTCAACTAAATTATTTTTAAAGCCAATCGTCAAATCAGAAACCCTAAGAAGTGATCACAGCGACACAAGGGGCGCTTAGCGACTGTTTGCTGCAGTGCTGATTCTATTTGTTATTTTTTAATAACTTAATTGCAGTTTCATGACTGAATTATTTTCGCTCCGCAAGGTGTAACCGCAGACCGATCAACTGCCACTTCGCTCGCAAATTCTGTATCTTTGTCTATAAAGGGTGCGGCACTTCTTTTTTCTTCTGTCTTTGTTACTTTTTTGAAATGCGCGTCATTCAGGCTGTAGGGGTCGTAGCGGGCGAAATTGGTCTCATTCGAGAGGCGTGGTTCTAAAGTTGTGTTTCCTTCTGGGCAGTGTCGGACTAAGCCCGTCAAAGGCCCGGGCGGCAAAGCTGAATGAGGCCCACATGCTTTTGAAAAAATGTAGTTTTACAAGCTTTTTATTCATTTCACATTTGTATGTATAAATAAGTGTTTATGTTTATTTCGTTAAAATCTGGTAAGTGAAATTTAAATTAAATTATTTAGGACAAATACATACCTACAATATGGAATGGATGTGGGTGAGCAAAATAAAATACGAATCAATCGACAAAAAAAACTAGATAAAATAAATTAAAGATAGTTTTTTTTTATTTTTTGTAGCGTGTTATTATGTGTTTTCGTGCCTTCAATTTACTGAACTCCTCAATAACTTTTGTGGAATCGATTTCTTTGGAATTTTTTCTTTCTATTGAAAGCACGGCTAGATTAACCAGTCGCTCTTGATCCATTGTGGATCGAAGATAATTTTTAATTAGTTTAAGTTTTGAAAAACTCCTCTCGCATGATGCAACCGAGATTCAAATGGTCAAGAAATATTGAACTATGAGCGATATACAGGGTAACAATTTACTGAAGTCCCATTTTATTATAAAATGAAGGATTTGGGGGCCCCTTAAGACCGGAGGCCCGGGCGGGCTACCCCTTCCGCCTCCTGGTCAGTCCGCCACTGCTTCCGAGTTAGTCGGCAGCATGCGTTGGATCAGATCAGCTGGGAACATTGAGGCAGTGAGAGCTCCAATCTTGCAATCCCCGAGGCACGTTATGCACGCAAACATGCCCTTGGACTTTCCGATCATTCAGTGAAGCAAATCACGATGAACTTCATTATCATCCGTACAAGTTAACGGTTGTGCAAAAACTCTCTGGACGCGGTTTTTCCTTTCTCGGAGGAACGCATGAGAGGCGCTTCTCGAAAGCGTTCCAGAGGACGCAATTGTTTTTTTTTTTCGAGTGATGAACCACATTTTCACTTGAGTGGATGCTTCAACTATCAGAACATGCGATACTTGGCTGACACTAAACCGAGAATTGCATCAAAGGCCTTAGCATTTACCTAAAGTCACAGTGTGGTGTTCAATTTCCTCAGCTGGGATTGGCGGTCGATGGTTTTTTGAAGAAAATGAGGTCACAGTTACAGTGAACTCAGACCGGTATGTGAACATGTTAGAGAAACTGTTTTTTCCACGACTTGATGAATTGGACTTAGAGGATATTTGGTTACAACAGAACGGACCTAAGGCTCACACTTCAAAGTCATCGATGACTGTTTTGAGGGGACACTTCGTGGAGCACTTCATCTCAAAATGAGGAGAGTTCGAGTTGTCAGATTGAGCCCTTTGCTATTTTTTTTGGGGAATTTTTGAAATCTGTCGTTTATATCAACCGTCCAAGGACTCTTCAAGACCTGAAGACCAACAACATCTGGGCAGAAATTGGCAACATAATCGCTGCCATGTTGAAAGGGAACATGACAAAGACAGAAATCGAATTTTTCAGTGCATGGACAGTGGAGGGCGTCACCTACCTGATATGCTTTTCAAAACTGTGTAAAACAAAACTCTAGATAATGTACCTACATTATAAAAAATAAATAAAAAAATCTGATTCATAAAATGGGTTTTATTGTGTTTTGAAAAAGGATATTATGATGCCGCGCCCTATATTACAGTTTGTCCTGATAGTCAGATTTATCGACGCAGAACCCAATATATGTTCGTTTAGAGGGGTAGACCGTCACCTAGATTGTGATGTCATATGTGTCTTGCCTGTAAGTATATACATATATGTTGAATGAATAAATCAAAATGAATTTAAAAAAATATATTCTATATTGTTTTGTAACTATGTAGGTGCACAAATTTATTTCCATTCTCCTCATCATTATAAAGCAGAAATAAACAAGAATGACAGCGATACACATATATTCCAGTTCCTCAGTTTGTAAAAATAAAATAAAATAGGGAGAATATCTTCTTAGCTGGAACTTACTTGGTGGTGACCACGTCGGTCTTCTGCATGATATTAGGCAATCAAGTTTAACCTATGCAACCTTTACACAACGTTGCATAAGTTTTATGAACAAGGTTTTTGCGTTAAGAGGCGTTTTAGATCTTAAATAACCTTATACACTCCTTAGAAATACGTTAAGATAATATGTACATCACACGGTCACAACTAGTATAATAGTAAAAAAAACAATTAATTCACATAACACATTCCTTTTTATTGTTATTGCTTATACAATAAAAAAAACTTGAGATAACTACATACATATTTGCTTATACATAGTTACATATAACAAATAAATAAATTCTTTTTTATTAGATAGTTAACTTTGTGCACTTTAAATGCATAAAAAACAAACATTTGTTTAAAAGTATAAATATTAAACAGTTTGATATATTTATTAATTTAATTCCTTTAACTTATTGTTACACTTTATAGTTTTTTGTTTAGTTGTATTTATTTTTGTCCAAAAAACATGTACAATTAAATACTTGTTACTAAACGGAAGGAAGGCGCATAACAATACGAATAAGTATCTACTATATGTAGAAATCTATTATATACAGACTTAAATGTTCCGACACTATATAAAGTAACAATTTCCTATTATAAGAAACTACAACTACATAGGCTTCCCTTTTTAAGGGAGTTTGTTTTAGTATGGCCTTTTTGTTTAATCAATACAAACATAAATTAATTAATTTATTGTTTACCAGTTACTTTTGCCTTCTTATGAATATGTCTATTAATGAGGTTACAACATTGCTACTTTCTTTATGTAAAGTTTACTTTTCTTGTTTTTACTTAACACAAAAACTATTTGCTTTGGATCTAAGTCTATTTTATAGACAATTTATAACAAAACTGTTATAGTATTACATGTTCTAAAAATAAAATTCAATATAACAAAAACAATAAATTAAAAAAAATGCATTATCAACGATTGTCATTGTATATTTACTAAATAATTAAAAATCTGAATTAAGATTCTTTGAATAAGAAAAATTTAATTGTTTTTTATTATTCTCTTATTTTAAAAACAATTATATTACGTTTACAACAATATCCTACAACTAAATAACAAAGAATATATGAACATTTATTTTTGAATTCACGGCCCAAACAAGGCCCTAAATCTAGGTTCTCCAACCATTTTTGTTTTCAATGTTAGGCAGAAATGGAAGGGACCTAACATTTTAAGCCGACTCCGATGGAAACATTTGAGAAGCTTCTCATAACAATAATTGATATTCTCGGATGTTTGACAATCTCTTACAAGAGGTGTTCCAGTGTTTAAACGCAGAAAAAGTTTGTGTGATGCTTTTCATCACTAGTGAAAATTGAAGCAAAACGGCTGCCTTAGAGCAACTGTAAGTTGAGCTCATCTTACCGATTTGAACTTGCGATTTGTAGTAGAATTTCTTCACTTCAACTTCCTTTTCAACCGGCCGCTAAGTTTCAACTTACTCATTAAAATGCGCGGAAATTGAGAGCCATTTTAACAATACTCAACTTGCACGTCATAATTTTCAAAAATTCAAACTTGATTTGAATTTTATTCACAAGTGCTCGTTTTAATTTCGATTATATTATTTAAAAACATATTTTTATATTTTGAAGGAAGAGTCAGTACTATCAAGTTGCTTTTTATTTCCGAAAATTTATAATGTATACACAGATCGTCAATGAAAGTAGTTATAGATTTCGTTACATGAAATATAGTAGGTGTGTACCTACCAGATATTAAACAATTGTAATTTTGATTTTAATTTTTGGTAATTACAATAATATTCAGTTCTTCTTTGTAAAAAGAATTAAGTTTCTGAATTTCGTTAGAAAATCGACAACGAAAGTAGTTACCTACATTAAAAATTCATGACCAAAAAAGTACAATACTGCCGAAAGAAGTATTTATTATGTTCATAATGCAAAACATTTAAGAAAATAGTACGAACCTACATATACAAATATTTCAGGTAACGTTTCCAAGTGTTTTTATTTAAAAGAAAATTTAAAGAAAGTTACGCGAAATTTATTCAATGTCTAGATTCACAGATCAACTGAATACCTGTTCCGCAAAACTCTAACAAATGTTCATTTTAATGAATGAAAAGGAGGCATTTACGGTGAAAACTTCCTTAGTCAGACAGTGACGGAGACAAAACGTTTGTCCACCGAAGGGAGTTGTCCGTCCAAGAGAAAAAAAACATTTATTTTAAATAATTTATCTTTTTATTTGCCAAAACATAAAAAACTCGTTTTGCTTTAGTTAACTCCACTTTTCCTATTTCTATCCCCTTACAACTAGGTATGTCAAACAATTAGGTATGAGCGAATTGTTTATACCCTATTTTAAGGGTGTTCTAATTTGGACTCATTGATAGTTTATAACATACCCTAATATTGCCTATTATATTTGTGATCAGCATCAAAAGTTATGTTGTTGTAAATGTAGGCCTTAAAATTGAAGCAAGAAAGTTGAAGTTCGGAATATATAGTCTCTAGGGGCCCCAAAATCCTAAAGCGCAAATATTTTTAAATCCACCCATTGGCTCCCTTAAAAAACCGTTTTATTGAAGAATTCAATGGAAATGAAAATCCTATTCTTCGCAAAATATGTAGATAAAGCTCTTCTTAACAATTGAAACAAAGTTTTTTCCATGCTCACTTTTTAGGGCGTTTTTGTTTCCCAACAACATTCTGTTTTTAGTAAAATCCTAAAGAGTTATTCGCAGGTACCAAGAATTCAACAATAACGTTTTTCGATTAACTCCTTAAAAAACGAAAAAGGAATAAGGTTTTTTTGCCAAACCAAGGGCTTTTGGCCTAATTTCCAATTTCTGCTAATTATGCTAGAAAAAATAAACAAAAACAATTATATGTGTTTTTGATATAAAGGGTGTTCAAATTTGACGTATCATTTTAAGTTGACCGCCACTTTTTTTACAGCTATTAGATTACACCGAAGTTTTTTCAGGTATGAAGTAAATATATTTCCGTTAGCTAAAATAGATCGGTACACTATTAAGCAACGTGTTTTTATTATTAAAACTTATTTTAAATATGGTGAAAGTTTTGCAGAAGTTGAAAGAAAATTTCGTTCAAAATACAGTAGAGAAAATGCTCCGTCAAACCGTGCTATTAAACTTATCGTTCATAAATTTGAAGAAACTGGTTCGGTTCAAGATCAGAGAAGTAAACCCTATCATCGTAGTGGTCGTTCGAGTGGAAATATTGCAACTATTAGCAGAAGTGTTGCTAAAGAGCCAAGGACGTCCATTCGTCGTCGTTCACAGCAATTAAACCTCAAACCAACAACTTTGTTTAATATTTTGCACAAAGATGTACATGTAAAGGCTTACAAAATACAGTTAATACAAGAATTAAAGCCAACTGACCACGTATTGCGTCGGCGATTCGTTAATTAGGCCATAGAGAAGCAACAACAAAATGACAATTTTTTCAAGCAAATTATCTTCACCGATGAGGCTCATTTTGAAATTGGCGGTTATGTAAATAAACAAAACTGTCGCATTTGAGCTAAAGAAAATCCTAGAGGATTGTTTGAAAGGCCAATGAAACCAAACAAAGTTACTGTATGGTGTGGATTTTGGTGTGGTGCCGTAATTGGTTCATTTTTCTTCGAAGATGAAAATGGCAATGCAGTTACTGTGGACGGAGCTCGATATCAAGGGATGAATAGAAACTTTTTGTGGAGTCAATTGGAAGATATTGATGTGCCGAATGTATGGTTTCATATGGATGGTGCAACATGCTACACAACAACGAACTTAATCGATCTTTTGAAAGAGAAGTTAAACATTCGCATAATTTCCCGAAGAACAGAGGTGCATTGGCCACCAAGATCATGCGATTTAACACCACGGCACTTTTTCTTATCTTGAAGAGTAAAGTTTATGCCGATAATCCTCAAAATGTTTAACACCTCAAAGACAACATCATCGAGCAAATATCACTTATTGAACCATCATTATGCTAAAAAGTGATTCAAAATTTTGGTAAAAGGTTGACAGTCTGCCGAGCTAGCAGGGAGGTCACTTGGACGACATTCTTTTTCATTATTAACCGACACCAATGTACATCAATTTCCAATAAAAATAAATACAGATTTCATACAATTTATGTCTTTCATTCGAAATTTAAAATGATACCTCAGATTTGAACACCCTTATAGGCCGAGGGGCAACTTTCTAAAAATTTACAACAAATTTATTTATTTATTTACAATTTATTTACAATCTATCGAGCACATATCTCTAATACACTTAGCCTTATGAAAATATATCTATAATTTTATAATAATACAAGTGCTTCAAAAACATCCCTACTAAGAAAAAAGTTAATGTTTTGAGAAAGATTATTAAACTAAGAACTAGATCTGCAAATTGGATCGGATTTTCCATAATTAGTGTACGAACGGGGAACAAAAAAGCGTTTGTCTCATCCTTAACGACCTTGAGGGAGCATATAGCAAGAAAACAGAGAGCAGTTTAGGGCAATCAATGCAATTACAGAAAGTATTCCTAACGAGCATTATTAGATAATACTTCCTTCTTACTTCAAGGGACTTTAGGTTTATCAGAAGGCATCTGAAAGCACACGGTGGCAAAATATCGGAGTTTTTTTAATGACGTTTATTTGACCATAGGTTCTCAGCCACCCCATTGAAAAGAGCCTCGATATGAAAATGGTGATAGAATGTTCACAATGGCAACTCTTCAGAAGAAAATTTTCCTCTGCAGAAAAGAGAGACTACACCGACAACAGCCTAAGGAAATTGAATAGTCTCGCGATCAAAACAAGATCTGAATATTTTCCATATAAGCAACGGAGCAAAAGGCATCTGGCTCTGATCATTAACTATGTGGGGGTGGAGGAAATTATACCAAATGAACCATCAACTGCATCTACAAGAAGAGCGATCCTATGTTCTCCAAGATCTATCAAAGTATGTCTGCATAATCTCGCATTCATTGACAAGTACGCTTGCAAGGTACTGTGTTGACGTTTCACGTCGTTCTACAAAACACTAATCAATTTTTACTTCCCACCCGACGGATCGAAAATAGGGCACATTTTGAAACTTATGAAAATCTTCTAAAATACTAAGGAGGAGAATAAACAAACGCGAACCTTATAATTCGACCAAAATTTGGATGTTCATAGTCCAAAATTGAATGGTTGAATGAAACAAAACCAACTTGGGAATGCTACTTCGTTAAGAGGGCGGCCAAAGCTGATCATTATGACGTATCCTTTGTGTGGCGCTGGTTTATTTTATCAATTATTCTTGAGAAACCTTTCGCGCACTCGGACTGGAACCTAGTCCAGTGTCTTCTTAGGCAAGCACACTACGCAATCCGCCATGGAGTACAGCTCTGCCAGAATGGGGTTTAATTGTTAATCGATTTAAAATGAACAGATCAATATTTTGCGGCTTTCATTCTGTTCCGTTTATTTTCCGTGTATTGATTAAGTATCCAAACAATCGTTGGTCTGAAGGAGAAAGGGGAGGTGAAAATCCAAAACACGTTGACTGTATTAGCTCGGCTATACTGAGCGAATGTATGATAACGGTCCATCCAAGACAATCATTGCCCAATCCCAGCACCCAGGTTTGAGACGACAAGAAACATTCATTTCAAAGACGAAGCCATCGCTGATGCTAGATCATTTGGTCTGAATAACTGGAAGCAGCGTTTCCCGAATAGCAGATGATGGAAGGTAGCAATGTCTCTGGTAGAGAATCATTTTGGCCCGTTAATTTATGTACATTTTTGATTACAAACAGATAAGAGTTTCTTATTATCTGAGCGCGACCGGCTCAGTTGTTACTGTCATGTTCAAAGGAGACATCCTGCGAACCCCATCAAAATGGCAATATAAATCAATGTTTTAGCGAAAGAGGGGGAAAACTAAAAACTCCTGGATCACAGAAATGCAACTACACCAGCTTTTGATTCGCCCCAGTGTCGAAGAGATTCGAAATCGGGAGGATTGCCGATACTTCTATTTTATTATTGAGGTCAAACCGGCGGACCACAGGTTGAGCATTAGGGATGCAGTGAAGTGGTAGGATTATGATCCCTTTGCTACAGATCATAACCTCGTCGTTAAAAAAAGAAGAAGAAGACTTTCTCATTTGCATTACGAAAATGTTTGTTGAGCAGAAGTGACTTGAATTGAAAAATTGCAGTTGCATTAAAATTAAAAAAAAAAAAATAAAAAAACAGGGAAGGCTACAGTCCGTTTGATGCCCTATTCCTATTTCTATCCCTCATTAAGTGGGCGTGAAAAAAATCTAAGCATGGGAGAATATACATATTTTGTTATACAACATTTAAAGGATTTTATTGAAAAAACAAAAACGCACCTTAAAAGTTCCATGCCGGCAGAAAACTTTATATTAAGGAATTGTAGAAAACGACTTTGACTACAAACTTTGCGAATGATTTCTTCAATAAAAGAGTTTGTTTTTCCAAATATTTACACATGAGCATTGAGGGCCCTTAGAGAGTATATATTTCAAATTTCAGCTTCTTAGCTCAAACTTTGATTTTCCAAAAAAAGTTTTTTTTTCAAATTATGGGCGTGTCAGTGGGAGGAATTTAAAAAATATATTTCAGCCCTCTAGCTCAAAATTCAATTTGGATTGGGCAGATTTTAAAAATTCTAAAACTTGATTAGATTAGATTAGATTAGAATCTTTATTTCATGAAATATATGTACGAGTACAATAGTTTGTGTTTGAGAACACGAGGACGGCAGAAATAGCCGTCTGCCGGAAATGACATTTCATAGATATTAAAGAATTTATTACATAGAAGTTAAATTGAAAAGGAAAATTGAAAAAGAAAGAAATACTTATTTACAACACAAGATTTTGGGTTTAAGCATAAAAGATTAATTCGTTATGTCTTTAACAATTAGTCGACAGAAAAGATGAAAAAAAATAAATATATTTACATATATAAAATAAAACAAAAAAAATAAATGCAATTTGTACATTAGTACCTAAGCATAAAACTGGATTAAAGGAATGGAATGGATCAGCTAGGGGGTCTAAAACAATTTTGATGATTTGCAACATAAAGATTTATAATTTTGAAGTGATTTAGAACACCAAAAAAAAAAATTATAATAATTAGCAGTATTTGTACAAAACAAGCCATCCCCTAGCTCCGTTTAGTATATCGTACAGACCTTTTACGGACAGATTGCTTACTCGGAAGTATAGTCGACGAATCTCTTGTAAAATAGGGCATTCCGCAATGAAGTGGTGAATATTTTCAGGCACTCTCATGGTGCATAGATTACACGTTTCCTCAAGATCTGTTCTGTCTGGCATGGAATTCAAGTTTATTAATTCTGCTCTCGCTCTAAAAATGGTGCTTATAACTTTCGATGAAAAATTTATATTGAAATAACTTTCGTGAGATAGCAAATGATGGTTTAGGTTCCTATAGATTAACCTTGAAGCTGAGGAAGATGCTCTAATTAGGTGCTGATCGTATAATTTGTCATCCACTTTAGCAATGATCATTGCAAACAGGCAGTCGTTAACATTAGTTAAAGTAAAGGAGACATTCAGTTCGAGAGATATCGCTAGCTGGTTCCAATCCTTAAATGGAGAAGCATTGGTTTGTAGCAATCTTATTAAGATAGTCTTGGAAAGATTATTCCCGCTTCTCATTACCACTCTGGTTAAATAATCAGAATGAGCTTTCAAGTTTCGCACGTAGATGGGTGGCAAACCTGACTCTACATGAATAGCGTAGGTCGGAGTCGCATTTGGTAGCCGGAATAGACGCTTGAAAAAGAATCTTTGGACTGCCTCAAATTCTTCGAGGGGGCTCACGCCAAAGGCCTGCACACCATAGCACATACAAGTATTAACTGTGGCGTTAAACACTTGATACTTCGAAGAAAGGTCAATGTTTTGATTGGCGAAGAACTTCGGCCACATCATGTTGAGTGCCAGTTTGGCTTCACTACTTTTTTCTCTGGCATGCTTGTTAAAGTTTAGATTATACGACAACAAAACACCCAGGTACTTGAACTCACGAACTACCTCAATTTGTTCGTTGTTAAGGCGCCAAGTTCCTACCCCAGGACGTCTTCTCTGCCGGTTCTCAAATACCATGACATTGGTTTTTGCGACGTTGATATGGAGATCCCAAGTTTTACAGTAGGTTTGCAATCTATTAATTTGCAGTTGCAAAGAAGACGGATTTTCCGCCAGTAACACTAGGTCATCAGCGTACAGAAGTACTTTTATGTGATTGCCCGCAAAATTAACGCCACCCGGAAGAATATCAGATATTGCATTAATGTACAACGCGAATAAAATTGGGCTTAATATGCAGCCCTGAGGGACGCCTGCAGATGTCTCAAACCATTCAGACAGGTTCGACCCATCCCACACAGCTGCGCAAGATGATGAAAGAAATTTGGCATACAACATTAAGAACTTTCTTGACACTCCAAGGGATTCCAGTTTATAAATTAAAGCTTGCCTGTTAACTGTATCAAACGCTGCTTTAAAATCTACAAAGCACACAAAAAGTTTCTTATTATTTTCAATATATTTTCTAGCGATGCTAGTCAGCGCGAAAATATGATCAACGGTGGAAAAACCAGCCCGAAAACCAGCTTGATACATGCTGAGGCGATTATTATCCTCTATCCACCTGGAAAGTCTTGTGTATAAGATCGAAGTAAAAATCTTTCTTAGAGAATTGAGAATAGAGATGCCTCTGTAGTTTTCTGGTCGACTCATATCACCTTTTTTTGAAAATAGGAAAAATAAGCGCTTTGGTAAAGCACGTTGGTACACAAGCGCTGTTGTATATTAAATTGAAAAAATCCACAATATAAGTCTCGAGTTGGTCTGTTCCGTTTTTAAAAAAATTCAATTGGAATACCATCGCACCCCGGAGCTTTGTTGTTTTTCATAGCCTGCAAGGAAGCTTTAAGTTCTCATAAGGAAATCGGGCAGTCAAGTTCAGATACCATTGTGTTTGGTAATGCAAAGCTAAAACTGTGAAGACCCTCCTCCGCTGATAGCAGTGTTTTAAAATGAGCAGCTAACGTATCAGCTTCGACAGAAATCTTCACAGTTCGAATGCGCCCTCCCAATTCCTGAACATTATTCCAGAATTCTTTTGAGTTTTTGGACTGTTGTAACCTAGTTGCAAGACTTTTGAGGTAACTAGCTTTTTTCTGATAGCATAACTGTTTAAATTCCTTATTGACGCGCAGGTACAACGATTTGAAGGCAAAAGAGTTTGTAGCTCTAAAAAGTTTTAAGAACTTAAAAGGGAGTTTTCGTAAGTTGCTACATTCTCTATAGAACCTTGATTATTTCGGTCCCCTAAAATTTCATATTTTTAGCATCTAATATTTGCCCACGGACAGACGAACGGACGGACATGGCTAAGTCGACATTACTATCGATGCAGATCACGAATATAGTACCTTTAAAGGGTCTACGGGCAAAATTAAGGTATGTTACAAACAATGAGTCAAAATTAATGTTTCCTTAGAATTTGGCATACACATAGGAAAAGGCTACAGTCCGCTTGGGCGAACTGCTGGATACTCTATCCCTATTCCTATGCCTCATAGAGTGGGCGTGATAACAATTTAATATGGCGAATTGTTAACTAGGATCTACAGATTTTGTTAAAAAACATTTAAAGGATTTTATCGAAAAACAAGTTTTTGTAGAAAAACGCCCGGTATGGCAGACTTTGACAACATACTTTGCAAATGATTTCTTCAATAAAACGGTTTTTTTTAAGTGGCAGTGGGTGGATTCCCAAAATTTTTGCACAAGAGCATTTTGGGCTCCTAAAGACAATATATTCCAAATTTCAGCATTCTAGCTCAAGTTTCAATTTTATCGGTCATTTCGTTTTTTTTGAGAATACATGTTTAAAATTTCAGCTTTCTAGCTCGAGTTTTAGGGCCTAATTTTTGCGGACAGACGGACATTGAAAGATCGACAGTACTATCGATGCTGATCAAGAATATAGTAACTTTTAAAGGTGCATGGACAATATTAAGGTATGTTAGAAACTATGAGTCAAAAATCGATATAAACTTTGAATAGGGTATAAAGAACAATTTTAAGAAGTTGACTATTTTAAAAATAGAACTTTATTTTGCAGCACCTATGTTGCTACTGATCAATATTTGCATAAATAGTGATCAAATATACTACATCATATATTTTTTTAAATATCTTTCATTACTTGATTTCCATTTAGAAAATGATTATAAATGAATCTTTCAATATAATTAACTGAATATTTAATTTTAAATTGTACAAAAGGTTCTTAAACAGATTACATACTTTTCTTTTCAAATTACTTTATAAAGCTCCCTTTCACAATCCTAAAATTTCCTAAAATTTGTACCTTTACCTGTGCGATAGTTATTTTTGGCCGTCAGCTTTGGCCGCTAGTTCTCATATAAAAAATAAAATAAAATAAAAAAACAATTATTAAACATTAGGTTACAATAATTATTAAACATTAGCCTATAACTTAATATTTCACAATTCAAATCAACAAAATCAATTAGCGAAAGTAGACCCTACCACCTAAATTGTCTCCTATCTAGTCATTAGAGTTTCGACAGTTAGCGTCACTTCCTGTTGCTTCCTGATATTGTTTTCGACAAGACGATTTGGTATCGTTGTCAGTCCACTTTCTTCCATTAGTGGAGGGCTTCGGTTAATATTGCTGTCCAAGCTGCTATGGTGGTGCGATGATGCAGGGGACAAGGGAATCTCTTCGATCTTTTCTAGATCCTGCGCTATTGACGCTGAATTTTGCTTATGTACTCGCGGCAACGAACACTTTGGACTGCAACGATTCTCTTGTAATGTGGGAATATCCAACATCGGTGGCTGCTTAACTACAGACGTTGCTATTGGGGCCACTGTCACATTCTGCGTTCCATCGTCACGATCCAAACTAAACTGACGTCGCAAGAGCCGACTTGATCCTGGCTTACTGTCAGATTTCGTATAACTGTAAACATATTTGCCGTCATAGAACTGTGTCAGGTTGCTCTCACTTGGGCTGAGGCATTTATAGTGATTATAGGGGGAGCTTAGATCGATCATCTCTTCGATTTTTTTGTACAATCGTGACGATGAACCACCCGCCGCGCCGGGCAATCTGTTGAAATTCTGAGGATTTAGTAATTGATCTGCATTCAATTCATTGATTTTTCGAGAAGTCGCACTCGGGCTTGGAGTCTTCGATGGAAAATCCGGCATTAAAGTCATATTCGGACTTATGGTGTTCGTCGAATTCGAGTCTAGAGAATTTGCTATAATCGCGTTGGAGTCCACATTTGAGGGTGGAGTTATTTCGACCTTAACATCGATAGCCTCACCGGCGAGTGAGGATGATTGACTAGAGGAGGGATTTGTACTGTTGCGAGACTTGTTAGCCTGTCCTTTAAGAGTGATTGAATCGCGAATAAGCGTTTCATCAAGACTGAAAATAAGGATTAGAAGTTCATAGATATATAATAGGAAAGACAGAATGAAAAGGGAAGCGGTTTACCCATGTGATTCCCTGGATGGCATTTAAATAGAGAGAACACTTACTTATTAAAAGGGTGTACAAAAGGGATGAATGTACATTTCACTCACCCAATAGGAGGAGGAACAGGAAGTGGTTTTTCGAATCCTTTCTTTCCCAATAACCAAAATGTGTTCATTAGTCCTTTGCCTTTGATTTCAATCAAGCCTCGAGGTTCTATGAAATAATTGTTAGTTGCTTCCAGTCGGTCTCGGGTCTCCTGAGACATGTGTATTCGCCAGGATGATCCTTTAAATAAATTTTAATCATTTGGTTCAGAATCCATTTATTTCTGTATTCTTACCTGTTGATTCCATTCGTGATGCCGTGTTTACCGTATCTCCAAAAAGACAATATCTAGGCATTGTGAGACCTACAACTCCAGCGCAGCAAGGACCTGTATGTAAGCCTATTCGCAGCTGCAACGGAACACCTGGCAAATGTTTGACATTGAAACGTCCACTCTGATGCAGGAGGTCTAATGCCATTGTGGCAATTTGTTCGGCATGGTTATGTATTCGAACAGGCAGTCCGCTGACCACCATATATGCATCGCCAATTGTCTCGACCTTATAGACGTTGTAGGCATTAATTGTGGCATCGAATATCGTATAGAGATCGTTAAGTAAGTCAACTACTTGTACTGGGCTACAGTGAGCGGCAATCGTTGTAAAACCAACGATGTCGCTAAAATATATTGTCACATCGGAGAACTCTTCGGGGTCAACCGCCAATCCCATCTTCAATTTCTCAGCTACGGAGCTACAAAGAAAACATGACAAAAATATGTTTAAAAGTTTACCGAAGCACAACAATTAAAAGAGCTTATGTATCAAAGGAACTCTTTCCTTTTCGGAATTTTATGGATGGAAATATTTTTTAACAGAGTTTATAATATTCGTTAATTTAAAATAAATGTCATTTTAAAATTGATTGCTTGAAATAACATAATTAAAATATGTACAGGAATCTTCACATGAGCGCGATTTTCGCGAACGAATGAATAGGCAACCAATTGCGGAGGAGATAACTTTTGTTGCAATTAAACTTTTGATAACTTTTGATAAACAGAAAATTACAGATATAACTATTCCAAGAGCAAAATATTTTAAGTAAACAGGGTTCAGAACGGTTTAAAAAACGAAATTCAATATTTATTTCCGCTTTTCTTACCAATTCAAGTTTCTTGCTTTCAGGTTACTGTCCTAAAAAAATGTGTATTATTAATATCTTTTTTAGCTTTTTCTAATGAACGTTACAATAGTAAACACAATCTAACTATAGTTTACAACAAGAGTGGTTTTCCAATTATTTATAATATTGTATCGCTGTAAGCAAAATTGAAAGCGTGTTCATTTATTTGACTACCCATCGAAACCGATTTATGACTCAGTAGTATCATTTCCTTGCATTGTTCCTTTAAAGTCTTCAGAAAGAAAAAGCTTTGGGTATGAATGGCTAGTTGGAAAAGAAGAAAAACTTCAACAAGCTTCATCATTTAACCAACATGATGGTGCTGCAGCTCGATACGGTCGTAAGGTTTATAATTATTTAGACGGTAATCCTTGAATAGGAGGAAATGTAAATGTTATCTATCATGCAAGATCTCCAGACCTTGCTGTAATTGATTTTTTAACATCACGCGTGAGCTGTCAAAGAAAGAACACTGAAAAGAACAAACAACACAAAAATCACCCTATGCAAAAAAGGCTGCATGATAAAACCTTGAATTCATGGAATATGATCAAATAAAGTGCAACTGTATCGCAAATGCGAAGGGGAATAGGGTGTAGTAGTGTCTTAAGGGGCGTTAAATTTAAATTTAAAAAAAATTAAAGGAAAAAACGAATTTATTATATGCCATTGGTTAATTTTATTTGTATTTATTTATCTCAATAATTTGCTGTGCAATAAGAACAACATTCTTTAAGAGTGCACAGTTAACATATGGATATGCATGGCGACATATTTTACGTTTATAGAATAAAAAAAAATTAATAATAATAAAAACAAATATGGGAATATTTTAAGTAAAACTAAACATAAAATAAATAATATGGACATTCTCATTAAAAAGAAAAGTTAAGTTACGTTAAACGGGAAAAACATCAATGAAGAGTACTAAGATAAGAAAAGACTAAAGAAAAAAAAACACCTGTGCTTGACCTTGGTTCTTATATGAAGGGGAAGTTGATTAAAAAGGCGAATGGCATGAATGAAAAAATGCCTACGTGATATCGTGCAAGTGTAAACATTAGGCCTAACCAATGACCATACCACGTCGAGTTAATCGGTTCTCGTCAGATCACCGCAATTAAACGACGTTGGGCGCGGTTAGTACGTATAGATGGGGGACCGTTTGAGAACAACCGCGTGTCGTTGGCCAGTCCCATCAACAGAGTTGAGGTAGATAATACATACGTGGTATCACAATGGACCTAATTTGGTCTAAGTGCCGACAGCCACATAAACCTAACCTAAACATTAGGCCTGATACCACTAAAACGAAGAGACTGAGAGAAAAATATTTTACTATACAGATAAGCCGGTTGTTTTCGTTTAAAATTTTGAATATCATTGCGCAAGCTCTAAAATTTAAAAATTGGTCAAGACTGCATCATAATATTTGTCGAGAGTGGCTCGATACATGATCGTATCTTCGTAGATTGAATACAAATCGTGCGATTGAATTGAAAGCAAAGTTTAGCCTACGCCTGGAGTTAGCATCTGTGCTAGCAAACAACTCACAGCCATACATGATTAGTGGTACGATCAAAGCCTTTACCAATTTGAGTTTGACAGTAGTAGGTAAGTTGTCCCGACAAACTGATAGACCCCGCAGAGCACCATAAATTTTGGATATCACAGAGTTAATGTGGTCACTCCAAGTGAGATTATTGTTGAAAATAATGCCAAGGTTTTTAATCTTAATCTTAGACACCATTTCTACCTGAATACCAGGTAGTATAATAAAATTGGAGGTAGTCGAGACGAAAGTAAATGCTTATAAATTTGGATAGACTTTGTTTTAGAGGGATTTAGGAGAAGCCTGTTATCAGAAGACCACCTGACTATAGAAGCGAGGTCCTCGTTCATTCTTTCCACAGCGTCGTCCATCAAACCAATTGGAAAATGAATATAAATTTATACATCGTCAGCATACATATGAAAACGACAATTTTTAATCACAAGTGGTAGGTCATTAATGAACATAGAGAATAACAAAGGACCGATTATTGAGCCTTGGGGCACACCACAGTGAACAGGTAAGGCAGACGATAAGGACTGATTGTGGAAAACAGAAAACAGGTAATGTTTTTTCAGGACATAATAAAAACACGTTTCGATCGACATGTTCCATTGAGAAAAAAAACCATTAAAAATTCTCCGCCATGGCTTAATAGATATATTCTCGATCTGATACAAAAGCGAGACCATGCATACCTTAAACTACATGAGCTACATGAAACGTATCGACAATTGCGGAACTTAGTTGTCTCGCGCATTAAAATTGCTAAACGTGCTTATTATGAACATTTCTTTAGTCCTCATGTGCAATCGGGAAAAAGTATTTGGAAAAAGCTACGAAAAATGGGAAATGGAAAACATCGAACAGGAGCACCATCGGGCATAGACTGCAATCTGCTAACTCACAATTCGTTTCTGTAGGGGCTACCCCTACTAATGTAAATAGTAGTTGTAGCTCTAATACCCGATGGTTGAGCGCAGGCAATGATGGGGAACTAGACTTCCAATTTGATCGTCTTACCGATAAAGCTGTAGTCGAAGCCCTACTTTCCGTCAAATCAAATGCCACGGGATTAGACGACATGAACCCTAAATTTTTCATGACTATTCTCCCGTACATTCTTAAATATATTACGTTAATCTTTAATACCTACTATTTTAACAACCAGCGAATATTCCCTTTCATGGAAGAAAGTCAAGATACTACCGATACCGAAGTCAAATCTGTCTACAGAAAAAAGTATTTGAAAAGGCAATACACAAGCAATTAAACTCACACTTAACAACTAATAATCTTCTTAGTTGCGTTCAGTCCGGGTTTCGTGCTAAAAGAAGTTGCAAGACTGCACTTCTACTTGTGGTAGATGACATACGAAAGGCTATTGATAAAAACTGCTGTACCTTTTTAACTTTATTGGACTTTTCTAATGCGTTTGACACCGTAAATCACTCTACTCTATGTGCAAAACTGCTAAATAGTTTCGGGCTATCCCCACCTGCAGTTAAACTCCTACACTCATATTTAAGTGGCCGTCAACAATGTGTGTCTGTCGGCACTAAGATGTCTTCATTACTAGAAGTAACTACTGGGGTCCGTCAGGGTTCCGTTCTTGGACCTTTACTGTTTTCGCTCTAAGTGAATGAACTTCCGCAACTTGTGAAATGTTGTTCTGTTCACTTGTTTGCCGATGATGTCCAACTATATTTAAATTGTCCATTATCTGGTATTAAGGGTGCGATATACAAAATTAATGAAGACTTGCAACTTATCCAACAGTGGGCTCTAAAGCACAGTTTGTCCTTAAATCCTAAAAAATATAAAACCCTATGTATATACAAGGTGGCGCAAAAGTTGTCAGGTGGCGCAAAAGTTGTCACCCGATGTTCTTTCGCTGTAATTTTTTTTATGAATGAAAAACTTTGGTTCTGCTTTTGGATTATGTTAATTGGTGTCTTAAGTTTTTTCTGTATAGTTAACTTCACAAATGTCAAAGTAGAATTTACATTTGCCGCCATTTGCAAAAATTATAGCTTCTTCCGATAGGATGATGACTTTTGCGCCACCTTGTGTAAAAAGAAATTAGAAACTTCTCACTTTCCACCAATAAAACTAGGGCATTCAGTCATCGACTTCGTCCACACTGCTAAAAACTTAGGACTAGTCTTCGACCAGAACATCACTTGGTCTGATCATATTGCAATTACAATAGGTAAAGTTTATCATGGTATCCGTTTGCTGCGATCTACACAAAACTGTCTGCCAACAAAAACTAAAATGTTTTTGGTTAAAACTTTACTCCTACCGATTCTATTATACGGATGCGAAATTTTCTGCAACGTCGACTACAACACTAATCGGTTCCAAGTGTGATGAGTATAGGCCGATTTCAATACTCCCTTTTTTGTCAAAAGCCTTTGAAAGGATCCTCCAAAAGCAAATTAGCCGTCATCTCGCCATTTTCAACCTATTATCATCTAAGCAATCTGGTTGTGATAGGTGTGTCTGAAGATATTAGGCAAGCTCTTGACGAAGACAAAGTGTCATTCTTTGTCCTTCTTGATTTTTCTAAGGCGTTTGATTTGGTTGACCCCCTTTTTTTGTGCCGCAAGTTGTCTCATATATATAATTTCGAGCCTTGTGCTATAAAGTTAGTATCGTCATACTTAACTCACAGATTTCAAGCCGTAGAAGTTAATCAATCCCTTTCAAACCCCCTGCCTATCATAAGTGGTGTCCCTCAGGGATCCATACTAAGGCCTTTGTTTTTCTCCCTTTATGTCAACGATCTTCCTAATGTCATCAAAAACAGCTCAATTCATTTGTATGCTGATGATGCTCAGCTCGTATTAAGCTGTCCTCTGGGTTTAATAGAGCACGCCGCGCAATCGATAAATAATGATCTTGCCGATATAGTGCAGTGGTCTCAACAAAATGGACTGATATTAAATCGTGATAAAACTAAGTGCATCGTGATTTCGCGAAAGCCCCTAGATCTGGCTTATTTTCCTATCCTCACACTCCAAGATGCTCCTATTGAGTATGTAGAATCCGTCAAGAACCTTGGGGTGACCTTTAATCGATTCTTAACCTGGGACAACCACATTAATCTTGCAGTCGGCAAGACTTATGGAGTTATCCGAACGTTGTGGGCGACCCAATCCATTACTCCCTTTAAAACACCAGTCTTACTTGCTAAAATTCTAGCCATGCCAGTCTTAACATATGCTTGTGAAATTTTTGCGAGCTGTAGTTATGCATCCAAGAGGAAACTTAATGTGGCATTTAATTGTATTGTGCGATATGTGTTCGGATTGCGTAAATTTGATCGAATATCACTATACTCCAGCCAACTTTACAATATGACTTTCGACAATCTTCTCAAATTTCGAACTCTTTGCCTATTTTCGGACATACTTTTAACACATCAACCGACTTATATATATGAAAAAATAAGATATCCCACCTCAAGCAGATCTGCTCAATTGATCCCTCCTCGGTACTCTTGCTTAACTTCTGAGCGTCAGTTTTTTATTCACTCCACACGGTTGTGGAACTCCTTACCCTACTCTATCCGAAGTGTAAATAATACAACTAAACTTAAAAATGAATTAAAATCGTATCTCTCCTTGAATTCTTAAAATTTTGTATTGATTTTTTGTATATCTTGTATATTTTTTGTATATTTTCATTATTTCTTTTTTCTCATCAACATAAATCCCTCGTTTTGTAACTCATGTGGCTATATATCATGTAGATATTGTATCTTACTGTGTATAGGTAAATCACTAAATAAAAATAAAAATAAATAAAATAAATAAATAAAATAAATTAAATGTTATATACAATAATCTAGCTAGATATGTGTTTAGCGTTAGATACTTTTACCACATCTCTAATTACTCCTAACAGATAACTGGTCTAACGCTTAATAAACTCATTGAATTCAGATCACTTACACTGCTGCATAGCATCATGAAGTCACGCCAACCTGAGTACCTACACAAAAGACTAAATTTCTCTAGCTCCGAAAGAACTGCTATTTTGATTCAGCCTAGATTTAACTGCATACAATCTGAACGCGCTTTTTTTGTCCATGCCACTCGCATATGGAACGCATTGCTTATTACAATCAGAAGGATCGCAAACATAGAAAGTTTTAAAACTGAAACCTTTAAACACTTGGCCAGGTAGATTTACATGATATGCATATACTTATAATTAAATTGTTATTATTATCTGTTCTTTTCTCGTTAATTTCAACAATGTTCGATATTTAACTAGAAATAATATTATTTACATGATTTATTTACAATGAAAATTCTCTTTTCCTTAACTCATTACCATTAATTCCTATTCACTCTCTGTATCTGTACCCTTTACCTAAGCTAATCACAATCATTAGATTGCATTCTAAATGTGATACAACTAATTAATTAAATAAAATACAAATACAAAATACAAACGATGTGACAAACCAATTTTTTTAGTTTGGTGCCAACATGTTGGAAAAGTAAAAATTCAAATATTTTCATTGTTTCGCAATATGTCGGTCGATGGTACAGCCAATAAATAAATATGCCTTCCGAAATACAAAGACTAATGGAGTTATGGAGTTATGCGCAAACATTTTTCCATTAATGTAAAATCTATTACGACCTGAACTCAATGTTAATTTATATAGCATACAATCCAACATTTTCCGAACAGTCATGCGTTTTTCTAAAATACGAAAGATCTCATTCAGTTAATATTTTCATAATTTTCAAAGAAAGCAAACTAATGGTTCACAGCGCTTAACTGTAACCACTTTTCTTCCACAGGAAAGTACTTAGTAATTATAACAAACAAAGGGATTAATTGTCGAGAGGAAAGTTTATAATTGTGGCAAATAATCTTTGCCACATTAAGTTCAGGATATAAGGAGTAATACGGTTTTTAAATGCGTGTATACCGACTGAGGTGGATGGAAGAACTCTTCAAAGTTCAACAACATACAATTTTGAGGAATTAGTTTTCTTAATCTAATCGTAAAGTAATGTTTGGCCTTAGAGTTCAGAAGTTCATAGAACCATTAATTATGATGGTAGATACCAAATTGATACCTAATAGATTCTGATGGTTATTTATTATTCTTAGGTATATACCTATGTTAACATAGTAATATTTTCAATTTACAGTATTAGCTGCGGGGCTTTCAGCAGAGAAGTGTTTAGTTAGAGCTTGTAACGATAAGAACCTGCACTATGTAAATATTTAAACACTGTAAAGTTTTTCGTTTTCCTTTAAAAGAAAAAAGGTTTTACCCTTGTAGCCTAATAAGACCCATCTTATCGCCAAAATTTCTACCTGTAATAGACTGCAGTAATTGTGAAGACGGAATGACCATTGATCACCTTTCTCCCAGAATAATATGGTGACTTGGAAGTTTAAACCTACAGACTCCGGGAGGTACACAGCACGATCAATTTATTTCAAAATTTCAGGTAAGAGCTAAAATACAGCTTATAAACCTAAGAAACGGCTGCAGTCCGCTTGAGCGAACTGTTGGACACCCTGTTCCAGTGGCGAAAATCTAAGGATGGGTGAAGTGTAAAGAATTAATGGTCCAAGTTTTTTTTTACGTTTTTTAAAGGTATTTTTTTAGCTGCGGGTGGTCTTTTTAGCTCGAATTCCGATAAATCGTTTTTTTTAGATGGGGGCGTGGTAGTTCTTCCACTGGATTATTTCAGCCCCCTAGAGAGTATCTGTTCCAAGTTTTAGGGTCCAAAAATGGCTAAATTGACATTACTATCAATGCTGATCGCAAATAATTTCGGGGGTCTACCAGCAATATTAAGGTATGTTTCAAACTATGAGTCAAAATTATAATACCCTTAGAATAGGATATAAAAACGTGGACAAAATATTTAAGAATTTTATGATCCCCAAATCCGGCAACAAACTGAGCGAACTACCTTAATTATATCGCCCTATAAGCTTGACATCGTTTTACCAAAAACACCGGAAAGGATTATTGACGTTTACATTAGAGAATGCTGAATGATCAGCATGCCTCTAAACCCACATCAATATGCATACCCAAAAGCCAAATCCACAGAAAACGCTCTGCTAAAACTGACAACAGAGATCAAAAACGCCTACCGTTGCAAATAGATTGCACTATGCGAATTTCTGGATATAGAGGGTGCTTTTGACAACAATGGATATGAACCCATAGCACATGCCTTGCACAACCGAAATATAGACAACCCCACTATGAAATGCATTAAAGCGATGCAAGCAAGACGTAGAATAACCGCTTCGTCAGGAATGTCCTCAGTATCAGTATTAGCCTTAAGTGGCTGCCCGCAAGGAGTTGTACTATCATTCTTCCTGTGGTCATTGTTCATTGATGACCTGCTTCACAGATTAAGCAATTCAGGCTACAACACAATTGGGTACCCCAATGACACAGTCATTATTGTTAGGTGTAAAGACTCAAACGAGATCACATTACAAATGCAAAACGCTATTAAGACAGCTGGTGCATCACGGAAAATCTTTCCATCAATCCCAGTAAGGAATTGTTCCTTTTACCAAAAGAAGAAATTTAGACCTAAGTCAAATCTCAATTAACGACACGGCCGGCTTGTCTCCGCACGAATGGTAGACCCTGGGGAATCTCTTCAAAGATCATCCACTTGATTAACACAGTGATGATAAGACCCATAATTACATAGCCTCTATAGTATGGTGGACGAAGCCACTCAAAAGATCGCAATAGAGAAGCTCAGGAAGAGGCAATAAGAGGACTAACACCTCTCCACATTCACATTCACAAAGTGTAGATATTTTCACCACGTTGTTTAACAATGCGCTGAATAATGCACATTATCCGGCGCATTGGAAGGTAGCTGTGGTACACCCTATCCTGAAAAAAGGTAAAGATAGGACGAACCCTGCCAATCTACGGTCAATTAGCTTGCTTCCGAATATTAGCAAGGTCTTTGAGAAGGTTGTCAATAGAGCCCTGTTAAAGTGGGTCGAGGACAATAACATAATTCCGGACAACCAGTTTGGTTTCAGGGCGAGGCATGACACTATTCATGCCGCGTCGAAACTGGTTTCCGACATTCAGTGGAATAAATGCAAGAACCAATGCACGGGTGCTTGTCTGGTTGATTTTGAGAAGGCTTTCGACACCGTATGGTTAGAGGGACTTTTCTACAAGTTGACCAGGCGAGGGATGCACAAACCTTTGCTATATGTAATTTATAATATGCTTATGGGAAAGAAGTTCGTTGTCAAATGTGGCAATGTGACTTCGAGCAGAGTCTTTGAAATTAAAAACGGTTTACAGCAGGGGGCGGTCAATTCTCCGATCCTGTTTAACATTTACACGAGTGATCTGGTAGGTTCACTCAGACATGCTATAGCGTATGCCGATGATTTGGTGGCATACAGATCAGGTCCTAAAATCGAGGTCATTAATATCCTTTTGCAGCGTGACTTCGATCAAATTAAGCGATATTGCGACGACTGGAAGTTGAAAATCAACTTTCAGAAGACGGAAACAATCTTGTTCAGAACTCCATTGGCTGGGGCCTCTAGGGATACCAGAAAAAACTGGAAAAAATTGGCCATTATTGGACAAAATGGGCAGCCATTGGCGGTGAGAAGCGTAGTTAGATATCTAGGTATCTGGCTTGACCAGTATCTATATTTCGATAGACATATAGTTGCTTGTCTTGCTGGGGCCAAGAAGGCTTATGCTTTGACAAGGAGACTGTTTCATAGCAGTCAACTTGACTCCAAAGTGAAGGTCATTTGCTACGTGGCCCTTATAAGGCCAATTATCGCTTATGGTTGTCCATTGTGGTTCAATATAGCGCCCAGCTATATGGAAAAGATTCGGGTTTTGGAGAGACAATGTCTTAGGACTTGTCTCCGGTTGTTCCGAACGCCTGAATCCAATTATATTAAATACTATCCCAACAAGGTCCTATACGATGGGGCTCAGTTGAATAGGATTGACAATTTCCTCATTAAGGTGACTCGAAGGCACGTTGCAAGGGCGATGGCCAGCGACAATAGTCTGATATTTGGGGCTTACTACCCCAATGAAATGTACATAGAGAGTACGCTCCGGTCTGGCTTTATCCCGCCAGAGGCATTTATCTATATTGACGCAAAAGGGCTGGTACAGACGAGGGATGGTATCCCGGTATTATACCACCGCTTTCGCAGCGCGAGAGATAAGCGGCTCATCCGCGGCGAGGACGTCGCCAATGCTCATGAGCTCCTCCGTTTTAGTACCGCAATAGCGGAGAGGGATAAATTCGATACAGAAAAACAATTTGCCGAATTTTGGTGGCTTTTTGAGGGGGGAGGGGTCAACATGCCCTCCCAAGACGGTGCGTTACTCTAGGTAACATCCTCTTAGTTTATAAGTTAGATTAAGTTAGCTAGGGCGTTTCTGGGAGAGGCCGGGCTCGTCAACTTGTGGTAGTGCTTCCGGGAGAAGATTGAGGCTGTAAGGCTTCAGTTAGCTCAGGGTAGCGCGTGTGCACGTTGACGATTGCCAGGCGCTCGGAAAGCAATTGGGATTTTGACCACTTGTTGCGCAAGGCAACGAGTGCTCAGAATCATAATTATAGTTAGAATATGTTAGGTAGTTTAAGTAAGTAGAATAGGTAGTTCGTAGTTTGTTTTATATAAAAAATATAAAATCTTAATAATGAGTTTTAATTGATTTTCTCGACGAATACATATATGTAAGATTAGTTTGTAAATAGTTTTTAGGCCGAAAGGCAATAATTATAAGATATAGTTAAGTTTAGGGCGTCCGCATAAGGACCAATAAATAAGAATAAGTATCCTGTTAATTTTAAGTTAGATTTAATCATTTTTGTCTAGTACGTAAGTTGATATTCAGTAACAATTAAAAAATGAATTTAAAAGTAACATTCACAAAGTGGCGATCCGCAGCGCAAAATCTTTAATACAGTTAAATGAGGTAAGGCTTAGTGACAACCGGAACTACTGACCCTTCTCGCTGAACTCCCGGAACTTGATATTAACTGTGAGGTCACAGACCGTATTCACAAAATACTATGCTTCAATAAACGGTTTTCCAAAGAGATTCTCAAGCATGGGTTAGTAAAAACACACCAAATAGCTATAACAGCATAAAGTGGTAAACAAATGATTCTAAAATGCAATTGGTTGCAGGAGTTGGAATTCACGGACCAAATAATTGCAATACGAAACCTATGGGAAAAAGTCCCAGCATATTTCAAGCCGATCTCAACGCCATTCAAGAATGCGCAACCACATCATTGTATCTATTATATAGAAGGCCTTCCATATATTCACGTATAGTCAAGCAGCTATAAATGCCCTTAGCTCGAATATTATTGAATCCAAATCAGCAATGTTTTAAGATCCTCGGCTCACGGAACAATACCAAACTGTGGTGGGTTCCGGTCATAAGGTAATGAAAAGGCCGACACACTTGCAAGAAAGGGCTAGCAAGCTCCGTTCAAAGGTCCCGAACTCTCTTGCTGTGCTCCTAGGTCAGCAGCTTTTGCAGGTATAGAATGTTGGGAACATATGAACTGTACAACCTATTCGGAGCGCATCCCAGGACTTAAACAGGCCAAACCAGACCATCAGACCATCAGACCACCAGATAGCAATACCAACAAATGTCTAAATGATATATAAAACCTAGTAGGTCTTCTTACGGGTCACCACGGGTTGCCGTACCATCTCAGTAAATTGAAAATAGTCGACTCACCAGAATGCCGGCTATATCTTGAAGAAGGCAAAACAGCTGAACACATTCTAGGTGAATGTAAAGCCCTCAATGAAATTAGAAGAAAGATATTCTTCAGGGAACAATTGACTTCCGAAGACATAAAGAAGTCCTCTGCTGGCAGCATTATCCGCTTTATACGGAAAGTAGACATACTACTAGCCTAAACAATTTCCGGCCCAGACGGAACAATAAACCTTTTAGGTCGCAGTGCCGTATTCTTCGTCTTGGCGAGCCGGAAGCTCAAAAAATGATTGCTGAAATGGCTTTTCTTGATGTCCTTGTCATGAGACATTCATCTTCACTTTTCTCTTTATGATTCCCTATAGGTACAAAAGATGTCCCGTATTAAAGACATTTTGTGCGTAATGAGTGACCAATTTTTGATTTGATCTATATTTAATTCATTGCTTACGGATAACCGACTCTTCTTTATTAGAGATTTTATTTATATAGATTGTTTTAAGCCACATTTTAGATAAAAAGGACCAAAAATGTGGCGGAAATCATTGTCAAAATTTGCAGAGCATAGATCGTTAAAAGAAAATCTTTTTTCTTCTTCTTCTCTTACGGTGAGGTTATGATCAGGATTAAGGTGATAATAACCCTACCATTTTGCTGCATCCCTACTATAGTAGTGTCGATCTAGCCATGTCCGTCCATCCGTCCGTCCGCTTGTTGCTAAAAATTAGGCCTTTAAACCTAGAGAGCTGAAATTTTAACCATATACTCTCTAGGCTCCCGAAATAATCAAGTTTAAGAATCCTTGAAATCCGCCCACAAACTCAAAAAACAAAATTTTCGAAAAAATCGAATTTTGAGCCAGAAAGCTGAAGTTTTTTTATATATGATCTATGACTCCTAAAACTGCTCGGGAGATAAAATTTTCAAAATCCGCCTACTGACACGCCCACAATTAAATAAAACAATTTTATTGAAAAACCAAAATTTGAACTAGGGAGCTGAAATTTATAATATATACTTTCTAGGGGGCCCTTTATGCTCATGTGTAAACATTTTCAAAATCTGCCCACTGACACGCCCACAATTTAAAAAAAACAACTTTTTTTGAAAATCCAAAGCTTGAGCTACGGAGTTGAAATTTATAATATATCCTCTCTAGGGGGCCCTTTATGCTCATGTGTTAATTTTTTTAAATCGGCTTACTGACACGCCCACAATTAAATAAAATAATTTTATTGAAAAACCAAAGTTTGAGCTAGGGAGCGTTTTTTGTACAAAAGCTTCGTTTTTTTTTTTGATAAAATCCTTTAAATGTTATATAACAAAATATGTAGAGCGTTCTTAAGAATTCAACCATACTTAGACTTTTGTCACGCCCGTCCCTATGTTTCAATTTCAAATAGGAAACCTTTTGAATATTTTGGGGAACCATTTCTGTGAAAGAGGAGCCACTGAAAAAGTATCAATTATCAAATAAAAAGTTTCCAAACAAATTCAGGAGCCACCTCCATTAAAAATGGAAAGTTTAAGTTTTTTCAGATGGGAGACGATTTGTTGCTTTAATGCAGATGTAGATGAAGATGTTGGTTATCTTCATTGGTCGTTTGGATTGTGGCGTCTGGAGGTGGTATTTCTGTCTGTGCAGATTCGTTTGCTTTTCTTATTACAAATCTTTAACAAACAAATTAGTTTCGGTATAACTTACGTTCTACGAATAAATAAAAACCGTTAGGAAACTTATTTATCCATATTTGAAAAAAGTCCCCAGGCCATTCAACGTAAATTTATTCGATTTGCACTTAGAGGACTTCCATGGGATGATCCTTTTAACCTTCCTCCTTACAGTCAGCGTATTAAGCTTCTTCAAATGTTACCCCTTTCTCAACGAAGGCTTAATAGCGATATCATTTTTTTACAGCAGCTTATATCCGGTCAAATAGATGCACCTGACTTGCTGTCGTCTATTGGCTTTAATTTTCGTGGTGGTGCCCATAATTTGCGCAGTGCTGAATTATTGTTTAGCCCCCATCATAGAACGAATTATGGGAAGCATGAGCCTATTAGTCGCATGAGTAGAATCTATAATCTAAATGATCATGTGATTGACTTGCATGTTAGTAAAATTAATGTAAAAATATTTTGCGTAATAATGCTTTAATGTCTTAAATTGTTTGCATTATTTTGTGTCTGTGTTAGTATTTTGTAGGTACATAATTATTGTATTTGTAATTGTTTTGTCCTTACTAACACCTGCACTAAATGATGAGCCTGTGAGAGCACTTTTTGTGCCGGCAATTTCTGCTCGTGATAGTTGCTTGCTTTAAGCACTCCACGACACAGAGCTGATAGTGTATAAAAAAAAAAAATTGTCCCAAGGATTGCTGCAATATGCGAATTCGAGATCTAACCGACATAAACAATGTTTGGCAATAAATCGAAAAGAGATCTGCAAATTATGTAGATATGCAACGAATATTTGCTATGAAGTTGTAATTGAATGCAAACATTTTTAAGCAATGGTATTAAAATATAACTTATTATTTTTGTTCCTTGCAAGTTTAACTTTAAAATTTGGGGAGGCATTTTGATTTATGATGAGCTTAGTGCTTAGCAAAGGAGCTATTCCGGAAGCGCTGATCCCTACTAGATACCCCCCCCCCCCCCCCCACACACACACACACACACACCTACCACACACACACTACCTCTCGTGGTAACAATCACAAGATGCTGTTGTTCATTCAACCGTTTAATTCTTTCCTTTTATTAATTTTTGTTGCTTTTGTTTTAACTTTGAATTGACTAAATATTGAAATAAATCATACCAAATTGGGGATCAACCGGGATTTATCTCAAAACCTATTCAACTGTTGAAAGTTGTCGCATAAAGTGAAAACAGGAAATTAAAATACGGAAAAGAACTGAGAGAAATGCTTAATTCAGCAACGAAAAAAAGAAGCTAATGGACAACCACTTCAGAGACAGTTATAGCCAAAGAGGAAGGACGAAGAAGCCGAGACGACATTGACGCGGAAGCTGAGGAGGAGATCAAGTATAACATTTCTGTAAGTACCTCACTGTGTGATTTTTTTTTCTTTTTCTGTAGTTTTATGGTGTTTTCTATGTATTCGGGGAGGGATGCTGCGACAATGCGGATGAATTAAGAGAGTGTCTAAGGGAGTAAGGGCTTTCGGCGTCAGCAGGAATCGGGAAAGAGACTCGAGGATGGTGTTAACTACCTACGCATTAACGTTGCCGATTAAATGTCAATCACAAAAAGGTGCAACAACAAAAATTACATAGAAAAACCAAACGGCGACGGTGATGGAAAAATGGCGCGAGTTAAGTTAGTGCTAGAGAGGTTTGTTTAAAAAACTTTATTCAGCCACTTGGTTTGGTGTTCAATCAAGCTGATTTACAATTAGATATTTTTCAATGAAATTTACATGCATTCGTGAATTCCAAGAACTTGAATTTTGCGTTGATCAAATTGTCAGACGCTTGGCTTGCACTTATTTTGCAATTACAATTCTTAGAATTAATGCAATAGATGCTATTTATTAATAAGACATATTAAAGGTTACTGCGGCCACGTGCCGTGTGTTTAGTATGTATTTCCGGTGTGGGGGTTCACGGTCGGAGTAATTCGCCCACTAATGCGCAGAGTGTGCGTGTCGATGGGCGGTTTATTTCGAAAAGCGTCAGGTTGAACTGTGCTGATGGTGATGATAGTGACATGCAAGTGAATAACCGTTGAGCACCGAAGAGTGCATGAGCATGGGGGTTCCGTCCCCTATTGGTGCGTACCAAGTAACACCATCGAAAAATAGGATGCCGAATACGATGTTTACAAAATCAGGATGTATTTATCTGGGTTCGTGAATTCACGTGCTTTCTGGTAGGGTGCAATTCTCGGGTTGGGCACAAAATCTCGACTACAAAATCCGGAAAAATAAAATCTCGAAAATGAGATAAAAAAACAATACTAAATAAATATTTATTTTTTTTATTTTCCTAAAATAGAGGCGATAAAACCTTTTAAAAGAAAACATTATTCGTTAAAAAAAAAGAAGATTTGTACAATATTTGAGTTTTTGAGAGATTTTGTTTTTCGGTCATTCCATGGTTTGCGGGAATTCTCTACAAAAATATGTCTTTGGGAGGCGCCAGACAACCGGCGCTGCCAAGGTATTTGATCGAAGCCAAACTAGTAAAGGAATTTTAGGTTCCTGTAAATGCAACAGAAATACATCGGAAGCGGCTCACTGCGGGCAAATTTGGTGATTGGGAACGAGCTGATCAAGGAAGCTGGTGTCATGACCAGCCGAATGATTAATCTGCCCAGAAGGATTAACAGACGAAGGAAGTGACCAGGAAGGTAAAACAGATAGACGTTGAGTCAAATGATGCCGAGAGGTTTTGCGTACAGGCTAATGAGAAAGTGATAACGACAAAGGAAATGGAACTGGTTGCTAAGCTACGCGATGAGTTCCGTGAATTCTCGTACAGCGTATGTGCCGTGTGGGTCTTGATAAATCGAGAAAGATGGCATAACATGACAAGGCAGATACGGAGAGGCAAGCAGACGTATTATTAAGGGATAGATTGTACAGCCTAGAAGTTTGAAGTTTACCTCGCCCGTGCTCTTGGTTCCAAAAAGAGACCAGCGACGAAACAATAGGCAGATCATCAAGGACAGCTTCCCAATGCCGCTTATCAAAGACGTCCTCGAACGATTGCAGTGCCAAAAGGTTTTTCCATGTTCCAGTGGAGCCGGAAGAAAGGAAACACATCTCAATCATAACGCCAAACGGCCAATAGGAGTTCCGCATCAGTTAGTTTTGTTTTGATGGCATCCAGCTTCAACATGAGTTTGCATGTGTCGGTTGGAATACTTAAGGAACCTTTATCAATTAGAAGGGGCAGTATAGTTTCCTAGACATTTTTTATAGGGTGCAGGGAAATAACGGGCAATAACTTCACTTTTTTTTGTGAACTTATTGCCCACTGATGGTGAGCAATAACTACAATTTTTTGTGGGAAATAAATTCTCTTAACATTTTATGATAATTCAAGAACTGTACCTCGCACCTACTCCAAATCAAACAGTGACCCCAAGCAGAGGGGTTGCGGGCGGGGAGCATGCCCCCCCATAGGAATTGAACTGTTTATGGAATCTACTTCCGATTTCGCAACTAATCCCATAAACAGTGCAATGCATATGGGGGGGCGTGCTGCCGCCCATAAACCCCCCTGCTTGATTTGGAGTGGGTGCAAGGGTCTTTAGTTGTTATAATAGACATATTTTCAAATTATAGGTGGGAAATAACTTCACAAAATTTACGGTGAGGTTATTGCTCACCATCAGTGGGCAATAGCTTCACAAAAAAAGGTGAAGTTATTGCCCACTCGAAGTGAAGTTATTGCCCATGTGAAGTTATTGCCCGTGAAGTTATTTCCCTGCAGCTTTCTATAGCACCCAATAGAAGGCAATAAAATACGCCAGTATTGCATTGGTATGTAGACAATTGAAAAAGCCGGCTCTCCATAAATTATAAAGGTATTTACTGCATTAATTACAGAAACCTGTTAAGCGCACGTTAAATATGAAAGAAGCAAGTGTGGCTGGAAGAACTCATGCCCGATGACTGGACTATAAGCTCCATATGCTATATACAAGAAAAGCCAATATATTGCAAGAATTATGGAGGCATATCCCTGAAAAATATCACATTGAAGCTGTGTCGCGTGATGTTGCGAAATTCTCTATTTAGTGTGAAGTTTGTACAAATCTCTTCCGAATTATCCAAACCTGCACCGGATTCTGGCAAAAGAAATGCGCTATGATGTGAATTCTTTAATTTTGCTCTTTAACAGATGACAGGGGGTATGCAGCACAGTGTGAACATGCAAAGAACTATCTTCAACAGATTTGTCCAACTAGTGGGGTACTCGGACGATATCGACATCCACGGCAGATCTCAGCGTGTCGTGTAGAGGTTTTCGTGGCGATCGAAGAAAATGCGAAATTGATATCAACGAGGATAAAACAAAGTGAACATGCTCTCAACAAACAAATAAACTTCTGACTATCGAGTAGGACAAAACGCCACTGTAAGCAGCAAGTTCGATGTATTAAGGGAGTTCGTCTACCTCGGAGTAAACATCAACTACACAAATGACACCTAAGTGGAGATCCCTTGCAGAATGGGTCCAAAGCTTTCAACCCGGCAGACGAAGCTTAAGTTCTACAAAATAATGCTTCTCAAGAATTTGTAAAATATCCACTCGAAATTTTAATTATTTTTCAAAGGGTTTACACATGTTCAAGTTCAAAGAAAAGTTAAGCATTATATTATATTGACTATCCTTTAAATGGAATTATACTACGTTTTCATTAGGGCCGAAATCAGCTAATTTGGAAATTCCCTAATTTTTTTTTTATGTGAGCACTTCAACTGTTGATCTAATGTGTCAATCTCCACAGAATACTCATAACCAGTGAAAATAATGAACTTGTGTCTATTCAGTTGACGCAAAATAAAACTGCATTTTTCCATGTTGAATGCTTTGCAAGAGAACCGGGGAAAAAATAGCGGTACTTTTTGAATTATTCTTTCCGATTTATTTTCTCAACATCATAAGCAAACAGTTAGCATTATTAAATGATATATTACGTCAAAATATTTTGAAAAAGTGGACAACGAATGTTAAGTGTGCTTATTCAGTTAAAGCGAATTGTATATATATATATATATATATTTGAGCACAGCTTTTATTTCAACGCAGCTATTATTTGGCTAACAACAGAAGAGCAAATAACACAATATCACATTCTCTGCTGGAAGTTGCCACGCCATTTGCATTGCCTCATATTCCACGATATTTATTTCTATATCAAATTTTTTGAAAGGTTTTCGCACTGGCTTAGTGGTTAATGTGTTGGACTTACTAATCCTAAGCTAGGTAACACCAACATTTTTTCCCACTGACCCCTGGGAACGGCTGGCAAACAAGTAGGAGTATCAATTGTCATAAGAAGCTTCTCAAATTTGCCGTTCGCATTCGGCTTAAAATTGTGGGTCATTTCACTTCGCAAAAACAAAATTGGTTGGAGAAGGTAGGTTTTAGGCTCTGATTGGGGGGTTTTTGCTCCCCCTATATGCCAAGTAGAAAAATAATTATATAATAATGAAGTTTGTTAATAATCGTAATAAATAATAACACAAATGAAATATGTATGTGTTTAGATTTCTCTACTTTCTCTTTGTATTATTATTTGTTTGTTTATTACTGTGCTTATCAGTATTTTATAAGATATTGTATCTAACTGTGTTTAAGCAGATCAAATTTATAAAATAAAAATGAAAATATGCCGGTTTAGTATTTCCCCTTGGTCTAGAGGTCCTTAATTAACTCTCCGATTGACGTCGAACAATTTGACACCTTCACTCAGAAACTGTCCTCAATTTTATTCAATTTAGGAATGTTTAATTTTGTTTCACCTCATTTGCAACCTCATTCCCGAAAATTCGGTAGACTCTATCTTATTTATCGAATGCGGAAATGTGTAACGAATAGAGTTCATTTGCCCTTATGAAAACGTAGAATAATGTTGCATGAATACAACTTTTTGAATCGTACCATTGCATTTCCGACTTAATGCGCTATTCGCACCTAATCAAAATCCGAGATTTTGACAAAAAGATTTCAAAATAACTCGAAATCTACATCGAAATCAGAAGATTTTCCATTGATTTTAAAGTTTTCGTAATCTCCCCAAAATCGACATGAAATCGTAGGGTTTGTCTAAGCAAACACACCTTTCGACACAACCATCGCTTTTCACCCAGTGCCATATCTACAGCTTGGTTTTATGGCTTGGTTTCGAATTATCTCGAAATTGTCATTAACATTGTTTTTTTCGGTCTATGGACTTTTAATTTATAATGAAGTTATGTTAGGTTAGGTACAGAACCTCTGTCGAGAACTTATTTTCACTAGAACACCACCACCAGTATAGCAGCGAAATTCACCACTATCACAACACTCACACTAACGAAGCTCACCACACTAGCAGCCTACCTACCACAGTACACACATTCGCACACTCCCACCACTACCTACACGCACACGCGCGCTCATATTTATCAGACTCCTGCTCGCAAAGTCACCACCGGCATTAGCACGGAGGCAACGACAACAGCAGCAGGGACAACAATAACAGCACAGGAAACCACAGAGTCACAGGAGCAGCACCACCACAGAGACACTCCAGCGATAGAGAAAACTTACCCAGGAGGCCCCTATATAAGGTGACACCGTCCACAATTCGAGGAGTTACCCAACCGCATCGTAAGAATTATCAAAAATTTTCTAACCAATAGACTTTTTTATGTACAGGATAACAACAATCAGTCATCAACAAAAGAAATACGTGCTGGAGTACCACAAGGATCAAAGCTTGGACCGTTGCTTTTCCACGTTTATACCGCAGACCAGCCTACGTATGTACCAGGGACAAAAACGAAGCTATACGCAGATGACTCCGTTACATATGCAACATCTTGCTCACCGGAAATAGCCACCAGACGAGTGCAGGAGCACATCAAAAACCTTTGGGACTACTACCTTAAATGGAGACTCAAGGTTAACAGCAGCAAAACGGAACTGATCTGCTTCCGGCCGCCAGTAACAGTAACAAGAGGACGCCAAGCCTTCGCTTCGCGCTGTGAGACCTAAAGCTAAAGCTTCCAGACAACACCGAAGTAGCAGTCAGACAATCCACGAAGTACTTGGGAATTAACTTCTCAAACAAATTCAAGTTCAACAAACATGCAGCACTGAAACTAAGGAGAGCCAACTTTTCTCTACACTTAGTCCACCCGCTACTCAGAAAACGGAATGGACTAAGTAAAAAGACAAAACTACTGGTATATAAGCAGCTGATCAGACCCGTTTTGACATATGCCTGCCCCATATGGTACACAATTTCACCGACAGCAATGAAGTCGATCAAGGCGTTCGAGAGGAAGATGTTACGCATTTGTACCGGACTTAACAGGAACCCAATGACGAAGGAATTCATTCCGACAAAGAAGCTGTACAAGGAAGCAAAATTGATCCCAATCGATCAATACATGCTTCAGCTTTCCAGCAAGATTTTAAGGAACCTGGAGAATCATCCGAATATAGAAGTTCAGCAGCTTCTGCAGCAGCACCTAGAGCCGAGTCAACGATATCTTCAAGTTCGAGCCATCACAGACGAACAATATGAAGACATCATCCACAATGAAGAAGCACCATGCTACGAGAAAACCAACAACCAGCATTACAGAGGTTGATCCCTTTAATTATATAAAAACCAATCCGTCTTAACTTCCCATTAAAAAATAATACTTTATGTATTAAACATCAAAAAAAAAAACTCATGTAATAGATTAAGGAAACAATAATATGACTATGTAAAAAATAGCATTGTATAAATTGACAAAAGAAGAACGTCGGGCCCTTATTGCTGAGCCGACAAGTTTTAAATATAGTAATAAGTTTAGTTTTAAGACAAGTTGTATATAAAACAAATTGATAAAAAAAATATAAATAATCTAAAAAAAAAAAAACAATTCGAGGAGTCCAACGACCGTCAGCAGTACTCAAGCCGACGTTAAAATCCCACATCCTAAATAAACAAAATGTTAGACTTAAGGAATTTTAATTAAAAAATGTAAAAGTAAACGTAATCACTAGAACAAAGTAGAGTCCCTTCTGTGCTCACAGATAAAAATTATTAGACTTAAGACATTATTAATTAATTGTAAATAGCATTAATAGATAATATAACACAATTTGAGTACAAATAAAAATATTGTATATATTGTATATAATTCGAGGAGTCCCCCCATACGAGCCAATGACCGTCAGCAGTACTCAAGCCGACGTGAAAATCCCACACCCTAAATAAACAAAATGTTAGGCTTTAGGAACTTTTTAATTAAAAAATGTAAAAGTAAACGTAATCAATAGAACGAAGTAAAGCCCCTTCTGTGCTCACAGATAAAAATTATTAGACATAAGGCATTCTTAAATAACTGCAAATATTATGAGTAGCCAATGTAACACCATTTGAGTATTAATAAATATATTATAATATATTCGAGAAGTGGTTACATTAAGCAACACATCTGATTGAAAATATTATGTTAAAACAAAATTGTTCGTGATTTTGTTCTAATTTGTTGATACTTTTAACAATAAAGGAATGATTAAAGGAATATTAAAAGCGGGCGAATCGTTAATATTGTTGTACGCAGTGTAGTCACTCGGGTTAGTGTGTTGGACTACTAGTCAAAAGGTCTCCCATTCAAATCGCGCGGGGTCCCAACATTTACGAACGTCTCACAAAAATCGAAGAGTCTCAAATGTCATGAGAAGCTTCTCAAAATTGCAGTTCGGATAATTTACTTTTACTTTTAGATCCAACAAATCTCTAAAGATCGTGGCGGCAAATTAAGTTCAACTGATGCAATTTTTCTACGATCGCTCTGTGAACAAGGAAATGGACAGTTCGGTACCAGCCAAAACGTCGGGGTTTTCTAAATGGAGTCGTTCAAGTGCGTATTTTGTCTAAATTTAATGATAACAATTGTCGATTGCATTGAGATATTGAACCAAGAACTGTAAAATTCGTATCTCTGAGTTATGGAATCTCATGAAAAGCTTGAAGCAGTTATTGACGTTTTGGAAGCTTGTCGTGTTTCTGAATTTGAAGAAATTAAGAAAAATGCATTAAATCTGTTGTTGAAATTGAAGTTCAAGAACTTCAAATTCCGTTTCAGCCAAAATTCCAAAATGGCTCGATAATTGTACGTCCGATAACATCAAATTTCAAACACCCAAGATTTTTTTCGGAAACCCTTACTTTGAAGTTATTGACCAATTATTACAGTCACTTTTATTCAAAGTGGTGGATCGAGTCGCTTTATCAAAGATTAAAATGAGTATCTATGTTTGAATCCGTTAGAACAAACCATTGGTTTGCATTATATTTGTTTGAAATTGCATGTTTTCCCTATATACTCGTGAATCAAATGGGTTGAAAAGTCAACAACCCAAGAGTATGGCTATCCAACATGATCAAAGTCACAAACTTGACCGAACCCCTATACTCGTTTCCAAACTGATTCATGAGCTTACCAACAGGTAGTGATTTCTTCGAACAAGACAACTGTTAGAATGCAGTTCATTCACGATCATTTACCAAAGTTCTAACACTGTCGATGTTATTGTAAGTTTTTATAAAGGTGACTTTGACAAACAAAGGCTGCTTAGCAATAGGGGCATGTTCTTACTTAACTTTTGATAAGGCAATTTGAGCAATCAAAAAACTTGAGCAAAGTTATAACGTTTTTGCAAAAAGCACAAATGAAGTAAAGGGATTATTTCAGAGCGCTTCGTTTGTCTACTGATTACGATTCCATGATCATCCTGTTTTTTTTTTTTTTTAAAAAACAATGCTGCAGGATCGGCCTTACAACATTGCTGTATTGCATGTTTATTCCGACATTACCTACAAACTAGATATGGACGAATTGTTAAATATGCAATTTCATTTTGCAAAACTCAAAGCGCAGTGCATTTAATTGCATTAAATTACATAAGCAATCGTAATACACATCTATGAATAGATACGCAAACTAATTTCCATAAATACTCGTAATATAACTTTTTTTTTTATTTTGGTGACTTTTTTAAACGATTGGTTTTGGTTTCATGTTTTATATCCACTACCCAGTCGGGTTGAGCATGATCTGCCGGGCATGCAGATGCAGAGTAATCTAAGTACCAGAATCCATTGCAAATGTAATAAGTGCATTTTTTGTTCCCACAATAAAAAAAAGCGGCCAAGTGCGAGTCGGACTCGCCCATGAAGGGTTCCGCGCGAATTATAATTATTATATACTTAGGCACCTATTACAGATTTATTATTAGAAAATAATGGTTCACGGTTTACGCATAAGGTTTATGTTTATAAAATTAAATGTTTTTTTTTTATTTTTGAGTTGATTGAATGAAAGGTAAATTGCGGTTTACGATTTATGACGTATTAAAAAAAACTACTTACTAGATCTCGTTCAAACCAATTTTCGGTGGAAGTTTGCATGGTAATGTACATCATACATTTTTTTTAGTTTTATCATTCCCTTATTTTAGAAGTTAGAGGAGGAGGAGGGGGGGTGGGGGGGCACATGGAAGTGTCTCTAGCGCAAACTATTCAGCTTAGAAAAAAATGATATTAGAAACCTCGATATCATTTTTGAAGACCTATCCATAGATACTCCACACGTATGGGTTTGATGAAAAAAAAATTTTTGAGTTTCAGTTCAAAGTATGAGGAACCCCAAAAAATTATTGTTTTTTTTTCCATTTTTATGTGAAAATCTTAATGCGGTTCACAGAATACATCTCCTTACCAAGTTTCAACAGTATAGCTCTTATAGTTTCGGAGAAAAGTGGCTGTGACATTCCTGGACAGACAGACAGACTTGACGAATCTATAAGGGTTCCGTTTTTTGCCATTTGGCTACGGAACCCTAAAAATGGCATATCAGCCATCTCTGGACAGGACTATTGTATGTCACTTTTAGTTTTGCATATATTCACCGATAGGATTTCGAGTTAGCGTTAGGCACCACCCATTCGCAGGTTTATTTACAAGGAAACTAACAGCAAAGATTAGTAAAATGTTTTTTTTAAAAAATTCGAATTTCCCAAAAGTTTCTTGAAAGATAATCCCTTAGAAAGAAAATGCGCAATTACCTCGGTAGCATACGATTAAGAAGTTGCTCAGTCTTTTTTCTTTCTATATCCAACTGGTCCGTACGTTCCCTAATTAATTCCTCCAGGTTATTTGAATATTTCTCAAGCATTTGAAACATTGTGTCAACAAAGTTCACCTTCCGTCCATGGTTGAGCATCTTGAAACGCTCGTACACCCTATATAGGATATTGAAATATTAAATTACTTTATTATACGCAAAATAAATTATAAATAATGCTCCTACGAATTGAAATCCGGTCTCATGTCAGGAGTTTCCGCCCAACATTGACGCATAATGTTAATAGCTTCAGGCGGAGCGGCTCCTTTCGACACCGATGGGCGTATCAGCGGGGGCGGCTTTTTAATTTTTGCAATAATCTCCTCCGGCGATAATGAAAGCATGCAATAAGGTTCACCCCGCACCACGACTTCTTGCATAATTATTCCGAAAGAGTATACATCGCCCATTTGAGTACCTCCACGGTTGTGTCCCTTCGAGTTACGTAAAAGTTCTGGTGCTGTCCACAGTTGTTCTTTGGGTGTTTTATGCGGAGGGGTTATCCCTTGTGCTTCGTAAAATGGCGATAGTCCATAGTCAGTGATTTTTAACACCCAACGTGCGTCCACCACACAGTTGCGAGATGTGAGACTGCCATGAAACCGTAGCGGTGACGAGTGGAGGTACCTCATGCCTCGCACTAAGTCCGTGAGTAGGCTAAGCCGGAAGGACCAGTCGAGTTTAATTTCGTCCATTATAAGGACATCTTGTAAACTGCCTCGGGAACAATAATCGAAAACCATGGCACTGCGATTGGGATCACTTAGCCAACCTAGAAGAGAAGAATGTGAAATAGAATAAATACACAATTGAATATGTCTAAATGGTGGTAAGTAGCATTAATCCGTACATTGCTAGGGATAGTGGACGAACTTTTTTTTTAGGTTGAATGTTGATGTAGTAAGGGTTTGCCTGAAACTAACTGTTCTCCATTCATCATACTATTTTATTCAAAAATATGAGATTTGAGGCAATGTTCGCTTAGAAAGTATATTTTTGTATGTACTATTCGACTATTCACTAAGTACAGGTATAGAAATCTATGTTTCAAGGAAAGTGTATGGAGGGCCGGTATAGGGAGTTAGAAGAAATTTCTTCTTCGGCTGCTGATAGAAACCAGGTTGTCCACGAACTCCGACAAACCAACTTGAACAGGGGCACAACCATTTTCAAAATTGTCGCTCAGAGAGGAGGAATTCCCAGGAAATCCGTTTGTCAAAGTTCATCAGTAGGTACTGCTCAAGGGCTGCTTCTTGTGGATGAGGAAAAAATACTACACAGGTGGCAGCAGTATTGTGAAGGACTTCTAAATGAACAATTTCCACGGATATATTTTCTAATAGCCGTTCCTAACAAAAAAGAAATACCCGACATTACTGTGAAAGAAGTAAGGAAGGCGGTCAATGACTCCAAAAACAAAAAGCAGTTGGGCCGGACGAGATACCCTCAGAGTTCTGGAAAAAGATGGGAGACATCGGCTCATGATTCTCATCTCCAAACTGATGAGAGTCGATCCAATGCCTAACCATTAGAGGGAACGTTTTCTTCTTCCTTTGTACGAAGGAAAAGGCAATACGCGAGACTGTATAATGTCACACACCATGAGTATCGTTGAGAGGGTATTAGATGGCCGAATGCGGAAAATAATACGGCTATCTGAAGACCAGTGTGGGTTTGTCGCAGGTAAATCGACCACCGATGCAATCCAAAGTGTAAGGATCCTGATTTAAAGACATTCTGATTCCTTCAAGGATTTGCATATGGTGTTAGTTGATTTTGAAAAGGCTTTCGATAGACAACCAAGGGATCTGTTATGGGTGGCGCTGAGGCAACGAGGAGTTCCAGAAACCTACGTACAGATGATCATGGACATATATGGGGAGGAAGGACATGAGTAAGATGCCCCGCTGGCGTCACCAAGGAGTTTGCAATCAAAGTCGGCGAACACCAGTGAAGCAGAGTGGCGGCGATTTTGTAGACGGAAGTGTGATGGCTTGTGACCTATGTGGTGCAGGTTCAGTCCCCTGGGGGAACAACAACATACGCATCCCAATAAAGGAGAGAAACGAATTACACCTTGTTTCTAAAACCGAAAGGGGATTTCTGCCTGGTAGTACAATGGGATTTGGATTTTCCTTAAAAAAAAAACCAACCAAGTCCCTTGATATTTATTACAGTCCTTGATTATCTGCTTGAAGGAAAAGTGACGGACTCCAAAGTACATCAGTTATGCTTTGCTGACGATGGAGAGATCAGCGAGGATCAAATGTTCCTGCAACGAACACTTGATGTATGGGTGGAAGTTTTGGAGGGGAATGGGTATCGTTTTAGTCCGTTGAAAACAGAGCACTTGTACTGCTCGTTCTCCGATCCACACCAACCTATTCCAGACATTTATATGATGAAGGAGTGATTCCCAAGTGTAAAAGTTCAAATAGCTGAGATCTATGATCAATAGAGAAGCGAGCTGTGATGACATGACGACATTAAGCATCGGGTAAGCGTAGGGGGGTTAAAGTGGCGCAAAACTCGGTCATCTTCTGTGATCGAAAAATGTCCCTAAGCTGAAAGGAAAGCTCTATACCGCGGTTGTGCACCCGGCGCCCACAAACGGACATCGTACAAAAAGTACAAGGGCAAGTTAACGACAGCTGAGATGTCATGTTCCAAGTAGAGATATTACCAACCCTGTCTTAAAGGCAAAATCAATCAACGTTCCAATACAAGCTAAGTAAAAAGCTAGAAACAATAATCTTATATCAGTATGAACTCTATGTTACTTCAAACTCACATTCCTATCAAAGAACGTTGTTACAGATTCAAGCATCTTTCTTTTAACTTTATTAACCCTAATCCGCCCACCCGGTGACTTTGGGTCACCGTTTCATTTTCCAAAGTGATTTTCACAAATTTTTGAAAAGCAATCGCATTCGCACTCATTGACTTTGTTTCAATAAGGAAGCACTATTTAGAAATGAGAAAAAAGTGAAGAATGTATTACTGTAAGAAAGATATACCACTATTATTGTTTGCCAACCTAATCCACCCAGGTGGTGTCTCACAGTCACCTGCATTGCAACAAAAATATAATACACGGAAAAGCATGCCTTGTGTGCAAAGTGTCTTCTTTTATGCTAGGAGGCTTTGAATTGTCATAGTTACTAACGGGAAACTTTATTTAGAGTCCGTTAATTTTTTTTTCGCTATGCACCCGGTGTCATCAGAACGCTGGTAATTGTTGCAGAATTCAATTCAGATATTTTGTGCTCAAGTAAGTTGTTCCGGATTGCAGTTTGTGTTCTTCCATTTTTGTGAATATTGAAAGGTAAGCTTTTTCATGGATTATGGAAGATGTATAAGACAATTATTTTGTTGTATACAGATTGACATTCAAGCAATAATGGCTCAAAGAAAAAAATCTTACACAAGAGGATAGGTATAAGAAGGGCGATTGAAGCTGACTCGGACAATGATAATAATGCTTTTGAAGTAAATGGCGAAAGTGACTTTGATTTTTTGGATCGTGAAGATAGTGAGGAATATGCTACAGAAATCTTTGAGGAACTGGACGATGAAATAGAGCTAAATGATGAGGATGATGATGTAATCATTGGAGCTGAAAAATATCTTGGGAAGGATGGAACTGAATGCATCTCTGAACCGTTCAGTCAAGGAAGATCGGCCAGTCATAACATAATTAGCGGCAAATTAGATAAAGCTGTTTTACCGCCTGGAAAGCATATTGACGACGTAAGTGATGCATTCGACTTTTTTTTTTGATATTGCAATTATTGGCCTTATTGTCAAATTTACGAATTGCCATGGTGCAGAAAAGGAAGGGCAGAAATGGAAGCTCACTGACGTTATTGAAATACGAAGTTTCATAGGACTGCTTTTTTACGCTGGCACTAAAAAAGAAGGCATTTTTGATTTTACAGATTTCTGGGATGAAGTTCATGGCCATCCAGTGTTTAGGGCAACAATGTCAAAGAATCGGTTCGCCAAAATTTCGCAACATTTACGATTCGATGACTCATCAACTATATCAGAAAGACGACAGAGAGTCAAATTTGCACCAATAAGGGAACTCTGGAACTCCGTTATGAAAAATTTGAAGAAGGTGTATGTGACTGGTATGAACCTGACAATTGATGAGCAACTGGTCCCCTTCCGAGGTAGAGTTCAATTTAAAAAGTACATCCCTTCAAAGCCCGATAAATATGGCATGAATATCTGGTGGATATGTGATAGATCTACATCTTATCCCTTGTTTGGCATTCCTTACCTTGGAAAGGAAGGGAATAAAAGAGATTGTAATCAAGCGGAGAATGTGGTGTTGATGCTTTTCGAGTCTTACTCTGGATCGAACCGCACGTTTGATAATGTTGTTACATCATACCATCTGGCAAGCCAATTATTGAGCAGAGGTCTCACCACTTTTGTTCTTATCAACCATGCATCATACCAAAACAATGGACATAAACAACAAAAACAAACCAGAAATTAATTTGTTTTACAACTCAACTAAAGGGGCGGTTGATACGAGTACTTTGGATCAGATGTGCCATGCATTTTCAGTCAAACGCAAGTCAAACAGGTGGCCCATTGTAATTTTCCACAACCTCATTGATGCTACGGGTATGGCTGCATATGTGATTTGGATGAAAACATATCCAAATTGGAATGCACCTAAAAAGCACAAAGCAAGACCACTATTTCTCAGAGATCTTGCAATGGGATTAGTTACACCGCACATTTTACGCCACAAGACTAGGTATTTATCAGGGCCACTAAAACATGTCATCGGTGAAATAGTGTCATCTGCAGCGAAGAATTCTGAAGACAACAAAGCTGACACGTCTAGAAAGAGGAAAAGATGTTACATGTGTTCTCATGATAAAGGCCGCGCTTCAAAAAAAAATATGTTGTAAATGCAAGAAGAGCATCTGAAACGAACACTCAGAAGAATCAGTTGTATGTCAAGTTTGTACCTTAAAAATAAATTAACCGAATAATAAAATAACAAACGAAACACATTACAAATGGAGTTAGTTAATTAGTTATAAATAAAAAATCAATACCAAAATTTAAATAACATTTTTAAACATTATTTCAAATTATTATTAGCACTTTTCTATTATGGTGACTTTGAGTCACCACCTGGGTGGATTAGGGAGAAAATTGACTTGGGCTGATTAGGGTTAATTAACCACTGAGGCATTGCGCCCACCATTCATTAAATAAACCAATTATAAATAATATAATATCCTTACTCTTACCTATTAATGGATTCACGTTTTCATGCCTCAGTCCATGTTCCAATACCATCAAATCCATTGCCTTCGATTTCAGCTCTGTTGAACCGTTCAAAGAGATTTCCTTCAGCTGTACCAAATCTCCATTGTATCTTGCTCTCATATCTAAAAGCCCAGGGTTATGCCTCGCCAAACTCCCGGACCCAGAAGTATTTCTGCCCCCACCACCAGCTCCAGAATTGGTATTTGCCGGACCGGCTACTCCAATACCACCACCACCGGCCATCGTAAGCCCAAAGTTTTTCAATGAACCAATTGATCCTTTGAGTAAATCTGGTTTATCCACTTCAGGTCCACCGAATTCTTGAAGTTGTTGCAGCCAACAGCAAAGCATTGCTTCAATACCCTCGTCCACCTACGGGAATACATGTAGTACGAGTAAGTGTGTGCATTCCAAGTAAAAAAAATGGTCCTGATAGGATCTGCAACTTACCCTCCTTGAATCAACAGGAAATACGAAATCACTTGCTGACAGGACTATTTTGTTTGGTCCTTTTGATAGGCGCTTACGAAGCAAATAATTTCTGAAATAGGAAAAAGGTATAGGGCTATTAAAGAATACGGCAAACGGATGAATATATAAATTTAGATATAAGTAAGGTTGGGTCGAAATTTTCATTAATTGGGTTACGGTATTTTGTGTTCAATTATACTCGAAGAAGCGTATAACGACATTCGCCAAATTTATCTTATTAAAGTTACGCACTTGCATACCTCATTTGTGTGTAAACAGATGGTTTAACAATGAAGATTAATAAAATGTTAATACCGTTCAAAACTTGCAGATGAACGTCCATTGTTGTGATCCACTACGTACGACCGGTACGTCACTCATATATTGCCATTCCCAATATAACGCATACTAAAGGGTATTTCATTAAGGACTTGACAAATTCTTTTTTTAAATAAAATGAAAACTACTTGCGATATCTCAAAAACAAATTTATTGGCTTCAATTTCTATCAAAACATTTAGACTTCGTTCATATGCCCAGCACGGGACGTAGCGTAGCAGCGGTCGATATGTTGAACCCAATTTTCGATGACTCGGGTGCACATTTCGACCGATACGGCCGCTATTTCTCGTTCAATATTGGCTCTGAGGTCCTCTAACGTCGCCGGCTTGTTGGCATAGACCAATGATTTAATGAAGCCCCATACAAAAAATCTAGAGGCGTTAAATCACACGATATCGGCGGCCAATAGACGAGTCCGTTTCTCGAGATAACACGTTCACCGAACTGAGACTTCAATAACTCGATTGTTGCACCCGCTGTGCGGCTTGTGGCATCGTCTTGTTGGAACCACTTATCACTGATGTCGAATTCATGTAATTGCTCAAAGAAATAATGTTCCAACATGTCTCTGTAGCGAATACAATTTACCCTGACATGGTGGTCATTTTCATCGACGAAAAAAAACGGCCCAATGACGACACCGGCATGAAAACCGAGCAAAATAGTCACTTTTTGCGGATGAAGTGCTGTTTCAGGAAGCACATGAGGGTTCTCACCTGTCCAGTAACGCATATTTTGCTTATTGACGAAGCCGTTTTGGCGATAAAATTCTTTATTTTCTTCCATCATGTCCAGAGCCCAACTTGAGAACATACGTCGCTTCATATTATGACCAAGTGGCTTTAGTTTTTGTCTCTTGAGTCAACTTGATCGTGTAAGGGTGTAGATCGAGATCCTTACGCAAAATTAGCCATAATGTGGTCTGGGAGAGGCCCAATCCTTGAGAACGACGTGAAATTGACTGGACGCCTCTACGGCAGCAATATTCTCTACACCTCGGCAAAACGTAGTCTCACTAGCACAGGAACATCAAGCAGCGAGTATTCTGACTCAAATTTTTTCACTAGACTATGAATGCTTGTCTACTGGGACGAGAATTACGACCGAAAATTGACGTTAACGCTCTTAAAGTTGCGACCACTGACTCGGAATTTCGGTAGTAAATTTGAATTATTTGTAAAAGTTGTATCTTCGTGTACTTCACCACGATGGAAATGTTGAATTTACTGGTCCTGAATATTTTGACATTGACAGTTCGGTAATCGGTTTAAGGGTCCGTTCACACTCAAAGTTTGAAGTTGTCAAGTCGCTAATGAAAGACCCTTTATTACTTGTCTCGTATCATTTTTGTTGTCATTCACGCAACCGATCAACAAAAGGCAATCCATTAATTGTATTATCTTCTAAAAACCCACTCACTAAAGTAACCTTACACTGACTTTTTAAACATTTGTCGCCTGTTGCGTATCTACATAGTGCTACATATACTTTGGATATTAAAAGCAGATACACAATTATATGGGCCAGCGTAAGGCAAAGCGAAGGGTATATGGAAGCGCTTAACGATCCATTAATACGTCATCGTCCGAAATTCATTAACACCGTACACTGGGATTATGAATTGTCGCTTTTTGTGTTTCTGGAACCGATATAGCTATGGGCATGAGTAGCTGGTACACAATCAATAGAGCTGGTGTGAAGTGCATGAATAAGGGAAATGACCGTAGGAACCAATTGCACTTTATTTGGGGTAGCTCATGTCATCGGATGTTGACTGACAAAATATAGTTAAATTTATGATGAGGACACATTTTCCATATGTACAAAAAATCGCATTTTCATATGGAAGGTGTCAAACGTCATATGTGAGTGGGGGTAATGGAAGCCGTAAGTGAAATTAGTATATAAAGGACAGGGAATGGAATAGGTAAATCAGAATAAGTTTGATTCGTACTACATTATTTAGTAACCATATTACTCGAAAGGTCGCATCCTATGCATTGAGACAACGGTCCCTAGGGTTAATAAAGTATAAATTTAAGATAAATAAAGTGAGCTTTCCTTTTATATCAACGATTCTCCCGGTATCTACTCTTCTCCTCATCCTACGAGAAAAGCACGGTAGAACTCCGGTTATAACACCATTTTGAAAATTAATAGAATATCGTCGACACCAAACATCGAGGATATAGTCATGCATAAATAAAGTAACCTTTTTGGGATCCTGAAAATCAAATTAATATTTCAGCTTAATACGGGTCTACTTAAAAAAATATATATTTTTTTGTAAACTTCTGGCTTGCCAAGGTGATGAAAAATGCACTTCGACCTAAAGATCTTTTTTGCCTTAAGAGCCAACAAATATTTAGGATTGTAGAATTTATAATTTCCGTATAAAGCAAACAATATTACCAGCAGACGAAGAGGACTTCTTTATATATTCGGAACTTAGTTGTTCCCTGAAGAAGATCTTCTTTCCAGTTCCATTGAGGGTTGGACATTCACATAATATGTGTTCAGCTCTTACGTCTCTGGAGAGTTGACTATTTTCATTTTGTTTAGGTGGTATCATATACCGTGGTGACCAGTAAGATAACCTACCAAGCTTTTGATATCATGCCTACTTAGATCAAGAACTGTTGGCATTTCGTTTGCTCCCAGGTTTTTATTTCTGCAATTGCTGGCGACCTCGGAGTGCAGCAGAAGGGTTCGGAACATGTGAATGGTGTTTCTGAACCCTTCCTGGCCAAATTTGTTGGGCTTTTCATAACCATCAAATCCCTCATGGGCCGGAATAGTTAAGTCTTGTTCCATAAGCCGACTGTGTGAAGGGTATTAAAACAGTATGCGAACTCAGGGCATTTATAAATAGCTGCTTGACTATCCGTGAATAAATTGATGTTTGCGCCTTTAATACCAGATATATAAATATGGCAGGCAGACGGCTATTTCTGCATGCTCGTGTTCTCAAACACAAACTATTATACATATATTTCATGAAATAAAGAATCTATTATTATAAATATGGCTAGCGCATTCTTGGATGGCGTGGATTTCTGCTTGAAATTCGCTATGGCTTTTTCCCATAGGTATAACCATGTTGAAATTTGGTCCGTACATTCCAGCTCCCACACCATTTTAGAACCATCCCTATAACACTCAATGCCGTTGAGGCTATTTGGTGCGTTATTGCTAACCCATGCTTCTCTATTTGAGATTTCTGTTAAGAATCGTGTATTAGAGCGTAACGTTTTATGAAGGCGGTTTGTGACTGTGTAGTTCCGGGTGGTCACTAAGCCTTATCACAATAAGCTTTATTAAACTTGCTGCACTGCGAATCGATACTTTATGTACGTATATCTAGAGAGATGTTAGCCCTATTATTGCTTCTATAGCAGCTGTGGGGCATGTTCGCGTGGCTCCGGATACCTAAGCGTGCAGGCTGTTGTACCATTTTGGGCTTTGCGATTGCTATTTTTTGTGTGGCTGCTGGCCTCCATTCTATATAAGGCGTTTTTATAATGGTAGTGATCATCATTGTATAGATTCAGTGCATGATCTTCGGAGGGATACCCCATGTTCTGTCATACATGCAGCGGCAGACCCATAAAGCTTTTTGCCCTTTCGGGCGTTATTTCCTTGGGCGTAACTTCACGCGGCTTGTAGGCTGGTTTGGGGATAAATAGTACATTTACTTCCTTCCAAGTGCTTGGTATATACCCCTAGTTGTTTTTTATTTATAATAAGCGTGCACTAAAGGGATTTGTTGGGACCCTTATAATGTATTAGCTACACAGCGCGGGCGTTAAGAAAATTACGAGAAGAAGAGGAGAGATGCCGATGCAGGTTGGTTTTGAATGTTTGTAGGTTATAATGTGTAGGAAAAATGGAGCGGGGAAGAGCATTCCACATTGAATTTCATTGTACGTCCGAATACATCCTTAAGGGTCATCTGATGCGCATTCCTTGCACAGCGGGTATTGTGGTTGCAATGTTCTAGGGGTGGAATGCAACTGGCTATTTTGTTTGAGCACTTATGGTGAAAATACCGATAAAATAACGAGAGACAAGAGACATTGCGATGATGACTAAGAGAGTCAAGCGATCTCGCGATGTTATGAGTTGCAGACTTGAAACCGTCCAAAACAACTTGAATTGAACGGTCGGAAAGGTAATTTCTAATCCATTGAAGAAGATTATCATCGATTCTAAATGCACGCGTTTTCGGCAAGAGAGCTTGATGCCAAACTCTGTCAAATGTCTTTGAAATATCAAGCTCAACAATCTTACTTTCACCACCTTGATGAAGAGATTGGTTTCACTTTTCGGTTAGATATGTCTTTAAATCACCAGTGGACCTGTTGCTGCGAAAACCATACTGCCAGTTATTAAGAAATGTTCACGATTCAAGATATTTTATTAGCTGACTGTTTATCAGCGTTTCCATGAGAAAGAAGGGACGTAAGTGCAATTGGTCGGTTGAAACTGAACCTAAATTAGGCAATCATGGTAGGTATCAAGTAATCCATACCTTTTTAGACACAAAACAGGAAATATACCGTCTTCACCCAGTGCCTTGAATGCTTTGAATGAGTTTATGGCTCTTAACCATATCCGGACTGAATAGTTTCCGGATTAACTGTTAATTTTGCAGAGATTTCTTAGAGTTGCTACCTGCGCTATATGGTCACCTGTTATGCCCATAGTAAATGACCCTGGAAAGTGAACCTGAAGCAATATTTTCAGCGGGTCATGTTCCTATGTGGCGGTGCGGTTGACTTTGTTAAAAAGCTGTCGCACTCTTTTCCGGATAGTCTCTAGGTTATCGTTCCACCATATCACGCACCTTACTGCACCTTACTGCTTTTGAAGGAGGAGAAAATAATGTCGTTAAGCTGACATTGAGACGCGTCTGCATCTTTTGTTGTGAGTGGTGCTGCTGGCAACATGTCAGCTGTGCCCGCTAAGATTTCGCGATACAAATTTATGCAGGTACCGGCCATTGTGGCGTTCAATCTGCAAGGCCACCAGGTCTCTAGTCTTGAAACCTGAAATGAGAGAGTATTTTATAACTCTTGCGACAGAAAGAGCCGATCTCGGTCTGAAACTACCTTTGACGAAAATAAGCTCTCTGGTTTTTCTATATTTAATCCAAAAGGGTTGGGTTCGATATCCCGCTTTTTATAATCCCGATTCTTAAAATCCCGCTATTATAATCCCGCTTTTTATAATCCCGCTTTTTTAAAATCCCGTCTTTTAAAATCCCGCCTCTTATAATCCCGTTTTTTATAATCCCGTTTCTTACTCTTTTACAATCAAAAGTAGTTGCTTTATTTTAAAAATCGCGCGATTTTTTAAAATAAAGCAACTAAACTTTTGATTGTAAAAGAGGGATAATAAGAAAATTAAAATAAATTAAGCAATGAGTTTTTTTTGAAATGCAGTTTATTTTAACATTTATCATTTTTAGAGGAATTAACAAAATAAGAAATAAATAATATCAGAATAAATTTTTAAGTAATAAATATGGCAATCTTCAATAATTAAAAAAAAATATAAAGTAATGTTAGGTATATGATATTCTGCAAAAGGGAACAAAAAACCTTCAAACAACATTTTTTATTTTATTAGTTTAAGTGTATTATAAGCAATGCAACGCAAAAAACCTGTTTTACTCATTTTTTTTCTATTTCTCATTATTTTTTTTACAGCGCTTGACTTTATAACAATAGTCTTTTTATAAAATTTTTCTTGTCCATTTCGTAATTTTTGTATTTCAGTTTGCACCACAATTGCTTCCTTTCTCAAATCTGCAATGAGTTTATACAAGCTTGCACTTTTTCGTCCAACCAAAACTTTTAGTCTGCGCTGCCAAGCTTCAGCATTATTTTGTTTTCTCGGGAATTGTTTTTCTGCACTGTCATACACAGACCAAAAGTCTACTTCCATTTTTTTTTGTTATAATTAGCGTGCGCTAAAGGGATTTTTTTATTTTTCTGTAATTGATACACTACCCTTATAGTGTTGCCACAGCGTAGGCATTTTCGGTGCTGCAAGCAGCACTCAGATTCATTGCCTGTTTTTGGGTGCTGCTTACTGCTAAAAGAATAGGAGGATAGGAAAGAAGTTTTAAGTGCGATAGGGTTTTTTTTTTTATCTCGACGGGTGGCGCCTTAATTGCTTAAGGGAGATTTGATTTGTTGTGTGTATTCAATTTTTACAAAGCATGGCTCTGGTCGGGATTCGAACACACGACCTGCCAATCACTTTGCGAATACACTACCATCGCACCATTGCCACCATTACGAATGTTTTATAAAAAACGGGATTAGCGGGATTTGGCGGGATTTTAAAAAGCGGGATTATAATAGATCGGGATTTCGCACAAGCGGGATTTTAAAAGACGGGATTTTAAAAAAACAGTATTTTAGTAGACGGGATTTTAAAACTTTTTTTCGGGATTTTTGAAAAGCGGGATTTTAAAAAGCGGGATTCCGATACGCTCCCAATCAAAAAATACCGTGGTTCTTGGATTAATAGCGACATTGTGTGTCTGAGGCACACATAGCCCGATGCAGGTTTGGGATTACTTGCTTGCGTAATCAGGGTTTCGTGCCCGATGAGGCTTTTTGTCAACCCTAAGTCGTACGACACTCTGCTGAGAGAGACCGTCGGTTCTACCTCTCGGACTTTTGACTTACTGTCCTCGTTACACAATTGCCTTATTTCGCTCTGCGGCCAGCTTAGGCCTGAAGCGGGTTCGGCTGTGGTACTGCTGCTGGCACTGTTAGCCTTTGCGGCTGCGTGCATATTGTGCTAGTTTCCAAAATAGAGTCACTAAGATGAGACATGTTCTCTTCAAGTTTTCGCTCTTCGGAGAAAGGCATCGACAGGATGTTTTAAGAAATCCCTAGTTGGTGATGCATTTTTCGAGGCATTATTCTCTTTTCTTTTGGTTTTTTTTTGATCAATTTTGATAGGTCGCCCGTGGTCCAACCGCATAACCACAGGAAGACGATCTTGAAGTCGGAGGTCGCCTGGTATCCGTTAGCAAGCTACTGACTAAGCTCCCTCATAGCCATTCATCTTTTGGCGTTTGCTGTTCCACCTTAAGAAAAGGGTTTTATAAACGAGGTTAACTAGTTGTATTTAGTAACGAAGTTTAAACCCTATATCCTCATTTAGAATAATCCTCATCCTTTATCTGGGCTTGGGACTGGCAAGTCACTTAAGAGCCAATTGCTTATAAGCTTCGCTGGCGGAGTTTTTTTTTTTAAATAAAGAAATAAAAATATAACTTTTTTCTTTAATAAAATCATTTTATTTATACAGGGTGGTGCACGCATCGTGCTACAAAAACAAAACGTAATAACTTTTTTTCTGTGTGAGTAATCGACGTGTTTTTTATTTGGCAGGTTACTATTAATATTTATTAAAATTAATGCTTGCGATACCGAAAAGAGGATTTGGATAGTGCAGCGGTACCATGCCTTGCAGTCCTTCAGTTCCGTCCAAAGGGAATTTAGGCGGAGTTTGTCGGCACTCCACCGAGTAGATGGACCATTATGAGGCTGGTAAACATGTTTGCCGAATCTGAAAGCATCGCACGAAGACCGCACTATCGGGAACGCTTTATTCGGGTTCAAGACACAATTCAGGCAAATCCAAGCGCTTCGAATCGAAACTTATCGGCTCAAATTTTAGTTAGCAGATGGTCATTACAACGGATAACATATAATGTAAAATTGCAAGCAAGTTAAACCATCTGGATTTGCCTTGTAACCGCACTTGGCAGCACAACGCAAGGTATGGTGGCATCACAGGTGGTGGTGTAAGATTGGCATTACTCATGGCAAGCGGAAAACTAGCAAACGTCAAAAGGAAAGTGAGGCAATTGCGAATAAAAGGAAGACATCGTGGTAAGCAGCAGCCAGCAGGAAAAAGCACCAGGGATTCGGAATAAACGTAGGTTAAGTTTAGCATTAAGTACATCTTATAACGTTTAGTTTTCCTAGGAAAATTTAGATATTATATTTGAAAATATAAACTGCAATTTTTGGAAAGTTCCTGGCGGCGTTATTTGTTTGATTGAATCAACAAGTTCGGTTGATAGCAAGCTAAATTTTCGTTTAGCTGCACACGCTTAACCTACGCCATTTTGTAGCTGCCTACCACGAGGAAACTGAAAATTAGGACGATAGATTAAGCTGGTCATAAATCACCACTTACCACCGCAACATCCACCGTGTCAGCAGTAGAACCAATTTGCCAATTTGCCACCATAGCCCAATTACATCCAACTACCCCCCCCGGCGGCGCCTACAACACCGCAGTTTGATTCGTGTTAGAACCGTCACGAAATTACCAAGCTATCATCCAATCGCCAACGCTTCAAGGTAAGTGAAAATGTCTAATAAAGAAAGTGTTGCTTCCAATCACCATGATGATGTTCCGCCATCTGCCCTTTTCAATTGCCATAAATGCACTGAATCCGATGCCTTCGAGGACATGGTAGCATGTGACGTGTGTAATAAATGGTACCACTATTCTTGCGCCAAAGTAACAGCTAGCGTTCAACGCCACAAAGAGTGGGTATGCGCGGAATGTAAGAACTTCCTTAAGAAGCCCCTTGCCCCCACCATGGCAATAGCCAATAAGCCTTCATCATCAAAATACACTTCAAATGCCAAACATGCGCAAGTCTTCTCTCCCAAAACTCTACCCCACCAGTCGACTCCCATCGCAGCCTCCAGACAAATTGAGCCTAAGATCAAAGTTGTTAGGGGATGTGATCGAAAGTCCGAAACAGGTGCCTCAAAAAAATCGTCCATCAAACACAAAAATCTTCAGCTTCAGAAGTTGAAAGAAGAAGCTAGGCTTCGTGAACAACGGGAAAAAGACTACATAGAAAAAAAGTACGCGATTTTGGAAGACGCAAGCTCTGAGGAAGAAGAGCAGGGTGAGGAGGAAAAGGACAGTAGTAACGCCAATCGTTTCGAACGCGATCATGTCGGTAGATGGGTTAACGACATAAATAATTATCAAGAGGAAAATTCAACGGGAGGGTTTATAGCATCCACAATTGCATCCCCTCATAGGCCGAACAATCATAGTAGTAACCACCCTCGGCATAGGTCTGACTCAATGCACTATTCAGCTGTGCCAATCCTAAACCAACATCAAATAGCCGCTAGACAAATCATGTCAAAAGAATGCGTTAAGTTCTCTGGTCGGCCAGAGGAGTGGCCGTTGTTTTTTAGTTGGTTTACGAACTCGACACGGGCGTGTGCGTACACGAAGTACGACAATCTTCAGCGTTTACAACGATGTTTGACGGACCAGGCCCTTGAAGCAGTAAGGTTCCGACTGACTCATCCGGAGCAGGTAGATAGTGTTTTGTCCACTCTGAAAAGGTTGTTCGGTCGTCCTGAAATAATAATCCAAACAGTAATAGCAAAGATTCGTAACGACCCTCCACCCAAAGCCGATAGGCTAGACACAATAATTAGTTTCGCTCTCTCAGTCGAAAATGCATGTAGTACGATCCAAGCGAGTGGACTTACCTCCCACCTAAACAATCCCTGTCTGATTCAAGAGCTTGTTGAGCGCTTGCCTGCTCAACTTAAATTAGATTGGGGAATGTTCAAACAGCGGACTGGTGTGGTCGACCTATCGACATTCAGCGAATGGATTTCAAATGTAGCCAACGCAGCGGCTGAGGTCACTTCAGTGATACCTTATTTATTTTTAATTATTATTTTGTTTTCTCGGGAATTGTTTTTCTGCACTGTCATACACTGACCAAAAGTCTACTTCCATTTTGTTTTGTTATAATTAGCGTTCGCTAAAGGGATTTTTTATTTTTCTGTAATTGATACAGTACCCTTATAGTGTTGCCACAGCGCAGGCATTTTCGGTGCTGCAAGCAGCACTCAGATTCATTGCCTGTTTTTGGGTGCTGCTTACTACTAAAAGAATAGGAGGATAGGAAAGAAGTTTTAAGTGCGATAGGGTTTTTTTTTATCTCGACGGGTGGCGCCTTAATTGCTTAAGGGAGATTTGATTTGTTGTGTGTATTCAATTTTTACAAAGCATGGCTCTGGTCGGGATTCGAACACACGACCTGCCAATCACTTTGCGAATACACTACCATCGCACCATTGCCACCATTACGAATGTTTTATAAAAAACGGGATTAGCGGGATTTGGCGGGATTTTAAAAAGCGGGATTATAATAGATCGGGATTTCGAACAAGCGGGATTTTAAAAGACGGGATTTTAAAAAAACAGTATTTTAGTAGACGGGATTTTAAAACTTTTTTTCGGGATTTTTGAAAAGCGGGATTTTAAAAAGCGGGATTCCGATACGCTCCCAATCCAAAAATACCGTGGTTCTTGGATTAATAGCGACATTGTGTGTCTGAGGCACACATAGCCCGATGCAGGTTTGGGATTACTTGCTTGCGTAATCAGGGTTTCGTGCCCGATGAGGCTTTTTGTCAACCCTAAGTCGTACGACACTCTGCTGAGAGAGACCGTCGGTTCTACCTCTCGGACTTTTGACTTACTGTCCTCGTTACACAATTGCCTTATTTCGCTCTGCGGCCAGCTTAGGCCTGAAGCGGGTTCGGCTGTGGTACTGCTGCTGGCACTGTTAGCCTTTGCGGCTGCGTGCATATTGTGCTAGTTTCCAAAATAGAGTCACTAAGATGAGACATGTTCTCTTCAAGTTTTCGCTCTTCGGAGAAAGGCATCGACAGGATGTTTTAAGAAATCCCTAGTTGGTGATGCATTTTTCGAGGCATTATTCTCTTTTCTTTTGGTTTTTTTTTTGATCAATTTTGATAGGTCGCCCGTGGTCCAACCGCATAACCACAGGAAGACGATCTTGAAGTCGGAGGTCGCCTGGTATCCGTTAACAAGCTACTGACTAAGCTCCCTCATAGCCATTCATCTTTTGGCGTTTGCTGTTCCACCTTAAGAAAAGGGTTTTATAAACGAGGTTAACTAGTTGTATTTAGTAACGAAGTTTAAACCCTATATCCTCATTTAGAATAATCCTCATCCTTTATCTGGGCTTGGGACTGGCAAGTCACTTAAGAGCCAATTGCTTATAAGCTTCGCTAATTTATTAAAATTAATGCTTGCGATACCGAAAAGAGGATTTGGATAGTGCAGCGGTACCATGCCTTGCAGTCCTTCAGTTCCGTCCAAAGGGAATTTAGGCGGAGTTTGTCGGCACTCCACCGAGTAGATGGACCATTATGAGGCTGGTAAACATGTTTGCCGAATCTGAAAGCATCGCACGAAGACCGCACTATCGGGAACGCTTTATTCGGGTTCAAGACACAATTCAGGCAAATCCAAGCGCTTCGAATCGAAACTTATCGGCTCAAATTTTAGTTAGCAGATGGTCATTACAACGGATAACTTATAATGTAAAATTGCAAGCAAGTTAAACCATCTGGATTTGCCTATTAGCCTGGAATTTTGCCAAAAAATGATTGAACTGACTGAAGAAGACAACAGCATAATAAATTGCAGTTTATGTCTGATGAAGTCCATTTTCATCTAACCGCCAATATTCGTCCGAACCTGAGGGGGCTCCTGGTTGCTCCAAAAGAGGTCAGCACGACAATACACTCTCCCCGGTTGTAGGCAGGCAGGCTAAAAAACCAAAATATGCTGAAAAGGTAAAGGAAGGTCTTCGCGTCGCAATTATCGACCTTGGAAATCCAGAGCGAAGACTTACCGAAGACCAATGGAAACTGATCGAACTTCGAATCCTAGATGGTGTCAACGACGCTATTCTGAAGGCTGATGGCACAGTCCCTCTCTTTGGACAGCTAACTACCTTCAAGGGATTTAAGATCATGGAATGCGACAATAACAACACCCTAGACAGGTTGAAGAATTTCGTCGTCAACACAGACGCACCGTGGCCAAACGCTGACCTACTCGTCGTTGACAGGAAGGAAATTCTAAATATAACAAGAGCAAAAGGACGCATTCTTATTCAAGGATCGTACTTGGCCGTGGAAAGAATCGAACGCAACCTGCAGTTCCTTAACCCGGAATTACAAAGCAAGGAGTGGAAAGTTCTGGAAACGGGGGAACACAATGAGAATGGTATGGAAGTTACCGTACTCCTCAGTCAAAATCGTTGCCGCTACTACGTAACCAACAGTTCAAGGTTCGCGTAGGCATAACGCGCTGTAAACTACGGCTACTGGCGGCAACTCACAAGAAGGACAGGAAAGAAGGAGCTGGCCGTCATGAAGATAGTACAAATCAATCTTCACCGCAGTAAGGCGGCCAGCGCCAATCTTGTTCTCCTCATGAGAACAAAAAGTATAGACGTCGCCCTGGTTCAAGAACCCTGTATCATCCGGGGTGAGATAAAAGGGCTGAACTATAAGGATCTGCTCGTCTACAACACCAACACACCAGATCACAGTAAGAAACGCACATGTATTGTCGCTAGAAAACAGATTAATCTATTTCTCTTATCTAGCTACAGCAATACAGACCAGACAGTAGTCATATGGGAGCGAGCAGGTAGAAGCCCTGTCGCGTCGATTTACAGGCTACGTCCGATCTAACCAGGCTGCTGGTTGTGAAAGCTTAGCGTGAAAAATGGGATTTCATCCTAGGATGCGACGCTAACTCCCATCATGCTCAATGGGGTAGCACCGACACAAATGTGAGAGGTGAGTCCCTTTTTGAATTTATTATTGAACACAATATATTGATAGCCAATAGTGGCAATGAACCAACCTTCGTAACTAGGAATAGACGTGAGGTATTAGATGTTACACTCTGTAACAACTCATAAACTATGAATGTGCGAGAATGGAAAGTTTCTACTGAAGCATCCTTTTCAGACCACAGGATTATAGAGTTCCTAACGGACGAGAAAGCAGACCCGATAAAAAAGTTTAGGAATCCCAGATTGACAAACTGGGATACATTCCTCAAAGAAGTACAAAAGAATAGTAGGAAACTTCAACGACAAACACTGGTCACACCAGATGAAATCGACGCAGGCACAGAATACTTAAACAAAATTCTGACAAATGCGTACGTTAAAGCCTGTCCTTTACGGACAATAAAGAACACAAAGCATCCACCATGGTGGACAAAGGACTTGTCTAAAATTAGGACAAAAACTAGAGCTCTATTTAATGCAGCGAAAGCCTCCAATTCCCCAACGGACTGGGACCTGTACAAGGCCAGTCACAGGAAATTCAAGAGCTTCATAGTAAGTGCTAAACGCACGGCTTGCCATACATTCTGTAGTCACATCGAGAGCACAACGGAATCTTCTAGGCTTAGGAAAATTCTGTCCAAACAACCCTGTGTTCCAGGTTTTATTAAGGACAGTTCCGGAAACTGGACACAGCCCTGCACAGAAACCCTCGAACTCCTATTACAGACTCACTTTCCAGGGTGCACCCCGAGTCTAGGTAATAACTTAGAGGCGGATATTACTCCTACAAGTGTTTCAGTGGTTCCAGAAGGAGTAATAACCGAAGAAAAGCTTAACTGGGCAATTGATACACTACCCCCTTCAAATCACCCTGGAGAGATGGGATTTTTCCTATTATACTCCAGAAGACAAAGATCGTCATCATACCGGTACTCAAACGACTTTTTACACGAAGTCTGGAGTGCGGCTACATTCCTAAAGCCTGGCGGGAAGTGAAGGTGGTATTCATTCCCAAGGCAGGAAAACCGAGTCACATCTATGCCAAGGACTTCAGACCGATAAGTCTGACATCTTTCATCCTAAAAACGTTTGAAAAGCTGATGAACATCCATATTCGCAGTCGACTCGACTATAGCGCGATCTCCACCGCCCAACACGCTTACATTAAAGGCAAAGGAGTGGAAATTGCGCTAAACGACGTCGTCAGTACTATAGAAAAGTCTCTCAAGGACAAAGAATACACACTTGCAGCGTTTTTAGACATTGAAGGAGCATTCAACAATGTGGAAACGCGAGCAGTGGAAAGAGCATTGCAGAACTCCAACGTCGATCAGCCTCTCACTAAGGTGATTATGAGCCTGCTCAATGGAAGATACATCAATGCAACACTAGGCGATAATGACCTAAGAGTCGTGGCGTCCAAAGGCACACCACAAGGTGGAGTCATATCCCCCTTACTCTGGGTCCTTGTTGTCAATGAAATATTCCTAAAGTTCAAAAACAGAGGGGTCAAAGCAATTGCATACGCGGATGACGTAGTATTGCTTGCGACAGGAAAATTCCTATCAACTCTGAGCGAACTGTTAGAAAACTCCCTGCGGACACTCACTACGTGGACAAGAAAATGCGGTTTTGGGATCAATCCACAAAAGACTGAAATGGTGTTGTTCACTAATAAAAGAAGAATACCAGAATTCAAACCACCAGCAATTGAGGGAATACCCTTGAAGGTGGCGGAGAGTGCGAAATATCTAGGAATTATTCTCGATAGGAAGCTGAGTTGGAAGCCAAATGTCGATGACAGAGTTAGGAAAGCGGCCAACGCTTTCTACGCATGCAACCGTATCTTCGGAAAAAAATGAGGTCCAAACCCTAAAATAATCCTGTGGATGTATACGGCAATTGTGCGACCAATACTCACATACGGCAGCTTAGTCTGGTGGCAAGCCACAGATAAGCCAACCAATCTCATGGTGATGGCAAAAATACAAAGACTAGCATGTATAGGGACAACCAGTGCAATGAGAACAACCCCAACCGCTGGCTTGGAAGCCATTCTCAATCTGCCACCATTGGATCTATACATGCAGGAATCGGCTGCAAAAAGTGCCTTGGGGATCAGCCAAACAAACTGATTCTGAACATCTACATAGGGAACAACGCCATATCTGACTACATGTCTCCTTACTTAGATTTCGAAAAACCATTCTCTTGTTCATTTCCGAGCAAGGAGGAATGGTACGCAAACGAACCCATGAAAAGGAAATCGATTTTCATCTTTACAGAGAAATCAAAGATGGACTGTGGAACGGGTGCCGGACTATGCTCAGAGGAACTACACATTAACAGATCGATTAGATAACCTGATCACTGTAGTGTATTCCAAGCAGAAGGCTTAGCAATCACTGAAGTCGCAAGCATGGTATCTATGATGGCGATACCACGCAGTGATATTACCATTTTTATTGATAGTGAGGCGGCCATTAAAGCGGTGTCAGCTACAGAAATAAAGTCCTTGCTTGTTCGCCGTTGCCGCGAGGAGCTCAAAGCTCTTGGCGCGAAGCACAAAACGAGTCTCTGCTGGGTCCCTGGACACAAGAACATATCCGGTAACGAGCGAGCTGACGAACTGGCAAGAAAGGGGTCTGCGATGGACCATGAACAGGCACTTCAGTCGGTTAAACCACCACTCTGCAACCTCAGAGAAAGAGTGGAATACAAAACACGAATGAAAGCCAACAATAGGTGGTGGTCACTAACCACTTGTGGCATATCACGCAAGCTGTGGCCAAAATATGATAAGGGCCGAACCAACAAACTTTTACGTTACGACAAGACATCGCTGTCAAAGTTGATCGGTACTCTTACTGGCCACAACCTGCTAAGGAATCACACAATGAAACTAAATCTCAAGGATGACGACATCTGTAGAGGCTGCGGTGATGAGGAAACCCATGAGGACACACCTTACTTTCTCTGTCACTGTCCAAGCCTTTGTCACCTGAGGAACAGAACACTTGGAAGATAATTCTTCCAAGACATTCAAGAACTTTCTGATGTCTCACTATCAAATCTTTACAGGTTTATACGGACATCCAAATGGCTGGACAAACTGGAGTAGGAAGGAAACCAAGGACCAAGGCCAGAACAGCGAGGCCAACACTCCCAACAAAGGGTATCACAATGGGACCACATGGACCTAAGTGTGGTGTAGCAGATTCGCTCTGTTCCATCAGCCCGTAAACCTAACCTAACCGCCAATATAAATTAGCAAAATTTCCGTATATGGAGTGAATCTAATCCAGAAATATTCCATGAGACGCTTTTGCACCCAGAACGAGTCCCTGTGTGCTGCGCAGTTTCATAAAGGTCCATTGAGGGGCCATACTTCTCTAAAGAAAATGGTATAACAGTAACTGTCAATGGGGACCGTTATTGAAAGATGTTGAAGGAGTTTTTTTTACCAAGAACTGCCCAAAGAAGTATCCTTTTCAGCAGCATTTGATTCCAGCAAGATGGAGCAACTGCACCTACAGCCAGACCGGATATGGCGGAGATCTAACAAAAATTCCCAAACAAATTAATATCCAGAAACTCCACTTCCCAAACAAATTAATATCCAGAAACTCCACTTTCACCAGACTATTCTTGTATGGGGTTATGTCAAGCAAGAGGTGTACAAAACGAAAGCAAGGAATTTGACTGAATTGAAGCAGTCCATTAAAACAATAATTGAGACGATCCTGACTTCAACCATTCAGGCCGCAATGAATAATTTGAGCAGGTGTCGCATATGCGTGGATGAGCATGGAGCATGAACTTACATCATTTTCCAAAACAATTAGTTATATCAAATAAAAATGAATTTTCTATACAATAAAAAAAAATTAATGAAATACATTGATTAAAAAAAAGGTTATTTAAATTTCTTATTGTATCACAATTAGTGCACCACTTTTTTGTATACTCAGTAATACATTTGAATTTTATGTTAAACATGGCCCGCTGTCATGCTTGAGACGAAAAATGACACTTGGGTAGTTTGAGTTTTACAAACCTGATTAAATGCAGTCACTGTACAAGGGTCTAATCATGTAAGACGATAATCGTCTGGCGATATCGTTTCGACGTTGGTTTTGCTTCGTGTATCCTTGAAAATGGCTGTCGTCTTAACGTCATCGTTTCGATGACTCATTATCTGCTTCCCATAACTCACGAAACTTCAAAATACTATCATCTTCGAGATAATAGCATTTGCGTGATAGCCAATGAGATATCGCCTCGCTCGCATGGATTTTCATATTTTGCAGACTATTAAAGTAGTTGTCATGGTTTTTTAAAGTGAACAATTGACTAAAGATCTTATTATTTAAATGCTACATAAAGTAATCTATGCAATTTATTATAAATAAGAAATTCTATTTCATTGCTTTTCTCTTTGCGATTTAGAAATGTAAACGAATATAATACGAGTATGTATACGTGATGCCGTCAGTGGGCTAGCTAGGACATTAAACAACTCGATCACCCCCAAACCAGTTTTGCGATTGACGATAGGCGACACGGTGATGGAAGAGTTACTTGAAGAAAACTAATGACGATCTCGTTCACTATTTACACATGGACGATGATCGTCTGAAAAGTTACGTAATGAGAGCCCTGGCTGATGTTGGTGATGGTGATAATGTTGGTTGTGGCATCGATTTTGATGTCGCTATGTAAGGTGCAGGAGATGGCGGCGCAGGTGTGCCGTTTGTCGTCACTTTAGCCAGATCTTTACTCCCCAGCTCCTTTTTATACCCTATTCTAAGGGTATATTAATTTTGACGCATAGTTTGTAACATACCTTAATATTGCCCGTAGACCCCTAAAAGTTACTATATTTATGATCAGCATCGATAGTAATGTCGATCTAGCCATGTCCGTCCGTCCGTCCGTCGGTCCGTCCGGAAAAATTAGGCCTTTAAACTGAGCCTAGAGAGCTGAAATTTTAACCAAATACTCTCTAGGGTCCCGAAATAATCTAGTTTACGAATTTTTGAAATCCGCCCACAGACACGCCCACAAACTCAAAAAAACAGCTAGAAAGCTGAAATTTTTTTTATATGACTCCTAAAACTCCTAAAACTGCTCGGGATATACAATTTTCAAAATCCGCCCACTGACACACCCACAAATAAATAAAACAATTTTATTGAAAAACCAAAATTTGAGCTAGGGAGCTGAAATTTATAATATATACTCTCTAGGGGCCCTTTAAGCTGTAAGAGTTTGCCAATTTTTAAAAATGCATCTTGTGCAATCATTTCCATTTCGTCTTTAAGAAAACTCTTTAGTTCGATTGACAAATCTTTTCAAAAACCTAACTGAATTTTGTATAGGCCGCTGTTTTGAAGTTGAGCGGCTTCTTAACTTGCCACGGGGCGTGCTTTTCACCCGTCAAATCAGAGATGTTGTCGTAGATCTTGCACGCCCTCTTCTTCTACTGGCCCACGATCAGATACGTTGAATTCTTATCATCCAGATCGACGTCCTCGTTCTTCAGCTTGTGTATTTTCACCGTCAGGTTGTACAAGCCTTTGTTGAGGCGCTTTGATACCTTCGTCACCGCCTTACACTTTGTCCAGGCCTTCTTTTCTTCCACTACCGGTCTCAGATGATAGTACACTACCTCGGAATTCTTAATAATGCTGTCGGTGGCGGCAACGACTGCCTTGCGCGATTTCCCAAAGTTCGGATACACCGAATATAAGTATCACACTCGATTCAATCATGATCACTCTATTCACCCTGATTCGCCATTGTTTTCAGCAATTGAGACGTTCACGAGTCACGAGGTGGCCACTTATCGGATATTGTATTCAAACATAACCTCCATGTCAACAATCTTAATTTAAAAACATCAGAACTGTTCAAATAAATAAATGGGCGGAATTAATGGGACACCCTTTATTTTTACTGAAACTTTATGTAGAGCAGTTTCAACCCTTACGCTGTGACTGGTACACAAAACAAATGCTGCGTTTGCTTTGAATATGAGTTTCCACTAAACGCTGTAGAGTTTTGGGCATAAAGGACGACAGGCTGATTGATCGGGAGTCCTTTGTTGCCATATGTGCCTGCTTTAGGATTACAAAAACCGCGATCTTTCCTTCAGGCTATTGATATATACCCTATTTTTGTACATAATCCCTGATTTTTACAAAAAGCCCTCCCTCGACCCCTCTTCTGCACCGATGCGATGAGATTTAGCCCGCCCGCACTTCAGTTGTAACAAGTCATTTACGAGAGCGCAGCCGTTTTATTTGTAAAAGTCATAGTAACGTGTTTCAACGTGTTGCAATGGCGTCTAAAAGTAGCGGACTTAGTAAAGCTACTAGAAATCAAAGTAAGGTTTGGCTTATCGGTCAATTATTATCCGAATTAAGAAAAGCAACATTGCCATCCATCGGTGAAGATTTTGTAATATTTTGCCTGAGTATAAAAAAAAATACAGACTTTGAGTTTTTTTTTTAAATTAACACCTTAGCGACCCCTAAATGTCATTTAAAAAATTCCAAAAAAATACTGACATAGTTTCTTATGGTATATAATCAAACTACGTGGTGCCCCGCTAAATTAAAGAAAACATTTTTTTTCTTTCTCTGCACATGTTTTGTCTTTAATTTTTCGAAATCTCGCAGCCTCTTCCGTGGAAGCCCTTTTAGATTTCCTGACTAAGTACTTGAATCCGTTTCTGATTTCGCTCTACTCATCCCATGTGATACCATCTTTGATGAGTTTTGTTCTTTTATATAGTTTCCTTACTTCCTTACATACGTGACAGATATTGAAAATGTCACTGGTCATTTTTCTAAGGTCAAAGAAATCTTCGTTCCACCACGGTGGGAACATTCTTAGACAATGAAGGTGATTTCAACACCGACCATACTGAGCCTATTAGAATCTCTCACCACGGCAGGTGTAGAGGGTTTTGTTAGCAGATGGATTTTATCTATGTATGCTCAAAACAAGAATCATTTAGGCCCAAATGGGAAACACCATTATAGCCAAGACTGTAGACAGAGATAGGCCCGAATGGGTTCACTTCGTCTCTATTATTGCTCATGGTCATTGATGATATACTGCCAGAGTTCGACAAAATCAGCGTGAGTCCGAGTAAAACTGAACTGATGCTTTTTAACACCAAGTACAAGAAACCGAGGGCCAATCTGCTTCAATTCAATAACCAAACAGTCCTTTTACCTCAAGAAGCTAAATACTCGTATGTAGGAGTCATCATAGATCCAAAGATTAGCTGGAAGCAAAATATAGAACCGCGGCTACGCAAAGCATATGAGCCGCTTTACGCCTCAGCAGAACTTTTGGCAAAAGATGGCGACTACGGCCTAATATGGTGCTGCGGACGTACACGGCCGTAGTCGTCCCATTCCCACCTCTAAGGGTTACTAGTATAGTGGCCTGCCTTAAGCAACGCTTACAACATCACTAAACTTAATCGAGTTCAAAGGTGGCCTGGTATTGGTGCAACAGGGACTCTTCGGTCGAATCTGACCGAATCCCTCTATGTATTTCTTAACCTCCTCTCTCTTGACCTTCTCATCAATTTTACTGCATCCTATAGCGTGAGGCTCATCGCTGCACTAATATTGATCGGGATTTGAACATGCAACCTTCCGATCAGCAAGTGAAAACACTACCACTGCACTGTTGCCACCCGCAAATGCCACATGCTAAGTCTAGCATTCTTTCGGAAAAGCGTCTCAATTCGCAAACATTTCACATGCATCTGTAAGCAGTGGAATTTCCGTTGATTTAACCAGCAAAATTCTGGTTTTGAAGGGGGTAAATGTCTGACCTATCCATAAACTTCGTAGAATAACATATGTTTTTTCGACTATTGAATTGATATGATAGTTCAATCACAATTTTTTTGCAGAATTGACAAATTGTATAGGTGAATTATTAAGGCTGATGGGCGGAAAATACGATTGGCCCAAATTTGTCCTGAATATCATTAAACATTTACATTTCCTAGGATTGAGGCTTAATCCATTTCAAAAGGGCATTTTTTAAATCTTTTCGAGGTCGGTGTTTAAATTTCCCACACAGTTTTCAGGGGGGATAGATTTGAATGTCGTCAGCATAAATATGGATGAAAGAGATGTTAATTACAACCCTGTGAAAAGCATCTGGATGTGCAGAGAAAATATGTTTTTCATACACACTTCCTGCTTTCTGTCACAAAGGTAGCTTAATACCAGCTTTGATGCATTCGCAGAAAAATTAAATAATATTCGAAGACTATTGCAAAGAACTCTTTGATTCAATCAAGAAGCCAAATGCCAATCCAAGGTATAGTCAAATTAGGAAAATAACGATAGCCGAATATCTCCAACGAGTTTTATGAGGGCTGTTGTACAGCGGTGTTTTGTACGAAAACCGGGCTGCATCTCTGTCATAAACAGATAATCATTTAAATACCTAATACTTTGCTCTTTACTCTGCATTTTGCGTTCAAAAACTCTCAAAAGAAACGTCAAGATTGAAATCGGTCGGAACTCAGTACCCTTGGAATTTTTGGGAATAGATATTGTCCTGGGAGAACCGCCCCGACAACACTGACATTGTTCATCAACTTCTGCTGCAGAAACAGCCATTATGCTGGAACGAGGCCTACTGGAGTGACTGTGGTTTTTGGCGTCGACACTTTGGTTTCTTTTTAAGGAAGATACTTCAAACTTTTAATAGCGCACCTGTAAAATTAATTAATACATTATACTTTGTTTTGAATAGCGAAAAATACTTTAAATACAGTGTGGTCCAAAAGTGATGATAACTCTTAAAGATTTATTTTTTTATTAATAATTTATTTTAGAATCACAAAGTATGATTTATGGAGATTGTTTTCGGCTAAGTACGGAATATAATGTCCCTCAAATGAGCACCAGCTTCATGCTCACAGAGACGGTCTCTTTCTAAAGCGTTTTCCATAACACTTCGTAGGACATCTGGGCTCAGCGCCTGTATTTCAGCCCAAATGTTCTCCTTCAGCTACGGGATAGTGGTGGGTTTATTTACGTACAATTTACCCTTTAAATAACCCCAAAGAAAAAAGTCTGATGCAGTCAAATCCGGAGGACGTGGAGGCCAATCAAATCCTGAATTTTTGGAAATTATTCGGAATTGCGTAAACAACACGTTTTCAAGGATCTGCTGGCTTTAATTCTTGTCCAAATTGAATTTTGTATGGACACAGCTGCAATTCGGTTCTTAGAACTCTTCGCATCGCAATGAACTGCGGGACACACCAAGTTGACTACAGCGCCTTCGTGTCGATGTTTCTGGACTCTCCACAACACTTGCAAGAATGCGTTCCACATTCGCTTCGATTCGGGCACAGCGAGGTCTTTCAGCTCGAGGAAAATCAACTACAGTTCCTTGTTGACGAAATCGTGCCACCGGTGCCGTGATCATGTGCGCAGAGGGTGGATTCCGCACATTAAAATGACGACGATAAGCTCTTTGGATTTCAATAATCGAGTGATTATTTTCAAAATAAAATGCAATTAGTTTGGTCCTCTCTAAAGCGCTGTAGTTCATTTTAGTAAAGTTTGTTTTATAAGTACCTTAAAAAAGAAAAGAAAACAAATTAAAAATAAAAGAGTTATGATTTTTTTCAAATAAGGAAGTCTTCTATTCACTTTCCAACATTGCAGATATATGTACGACTAAGAATTTGCTTCAAAGAAGTCCAATATGGTTGTTACTCGTAATTTAGATATCGCCGTGTTGAATGAGTGATGTTTTCCTATTTGAAAGCAGTTAGTACATAATTAACCTCATTATGAGCATTTGAAATTCGATAACGAAAACAATTTAAATTTGCTCCATTCTTTTGCAGTTTGATTAAACAATTCAAGATTGACACAGCTTTAACAAGTTTAAAATTCAACGGCTATAACTTGGTATTCAATCGGTTTTTTTTTTATAAATTATTCGCATATCAATAAAACGTATATGGAAGGCAGTACGTGAGACACTGTCGTATTCTTTATTTCACCAAGGATGCTGAAAAAATCAATATTCATCATTTCAGTGACGACTTCATATGAGTTTTATTTTCCTCGTCTCCTCCTCGCTTTTTGCGAGAAAAACAAGTGCCTGCAGTGATAGCCCTCAGGCAAAAAAATTGAATTATTCTGAGTTGGTAAACAAGGAGGCTGACATCTGTTTCCATTAAATTACATAAATTTATATAAATAAGACCACTGACAAACGGCCATCATCTTATATTTCACAGTGTAGGTATTTTGTGAAGGCAAGTATTGTTATTGAAATTCTGGGCTTACCTATCACGCATATCTACTAAGATATACGTTTATTCCCCTTAACCCCAGGGGTATTACAGGCCAATAACAACCAAAAGATCAACTCGATGAAGAGGAGAGGTTTCTTAGGAATTATTGTTGAGTAGTATATTGTGGTATATGAGTCGAAGGTAAACACATGATAGAAATAATAACCACACACTTTGGGCACTCAACTCAATGGTCATATTTCATGCAGTAATACCTGTGAAATCAGATTGTCGATTATCGGAAAAAAACAATGATTCCCAACCGCAATAGGGTTTTATTTATTTTTTTATTAAATACCCCTGCTAAAATTACTGACATTGTGACTTGTGATTCCCATTGAATCCATCGGGCTTATTATTTCAAGAGACGTCTTTCCAAAAAGGTTAGTATGTATTCCTTGGTGGCAGAGTTTCATAACTCTGTTGGCGAACGTTTTTCTCTGTGAAAGACACGTCTTCTTAACTAATGTAGTGCCGGGGATAAATCTCAGAAAAAGTGTTCGGAGGATTTTTCCTGCTGGACATAAAACTACATTCTGTCTCTGAGCTTAGGTTTAATTTAAGATGATCCCTTAAGCCATAATGGCCTGACAGGAAGCTCGCCAGCTTCATTATACCTACTTTTACTTTATATAGGATAAGAACTTATTTGTTGGTTAACACTAACCGCTGCGACATGCTAAGATACCGGTATTCAGGTTTGTTCATTCACACCGACTGCGATATTCAGCGGCTATTGTTGCGACTGACTGCGACTGAATATTTCATTTTATCGCTCTGCCGCGCAGTATTTTATTTCTTTTTTGACGTTGTGGGACGAAATTGGCTTGGAGCTGAATGCTAGTGGTAAATATAGTTTCACTTAAGAATATCATTTTATTCGTAGTTTGCGCAATTTGTATGGTGAACATTTTTCGCTCTGGAACCTTCAGCTTTCCAGTCTTTTTCAAGAAGACACGGCAGCATTCTTGACAACAGCGTGTTGATGAACATCCTTATATTTAACACTAGGCATACAAACAGATTTTTCAAACACGTGTGTGCGAAACTTTTTTTGGTATATTATGGCAGGGACCTATAATTTTATGCCGATTCCGGGTGGCAAATTTTGAAAACCTCTTCAGGCAAATTGATACTTTGTTTTTTGGGGGCGCAGTGATATGCTAAGCCCACTACCGGCTTAATACGAGCAATATAGATCACATTATTTTGTGTGGGCCGTCACAAGTACTCGTACATCTAAATTATTATCCAAGAGATGAAAATGGGGGTAATTTCTCTTCAACTCATTACTGTAGAAAGCTTTTAAACGAAGAAACAATCAGACGTCGGTGGTTAGTTTATTCAACATCAAACTGTCTTTTGCTTTTATTGTCGGCTGTTTGATTTAAAGTTAATTACAAAGTTGACCAGTACTGAAGGTTACAGAAGTTGGAAACATTTAAGCGAAGCTTTGAAAATGCATGAAAATAGTCCTGCACATAAAAAAGCATTTACCCTATCCTATGGGCTGAAGCTGAAATCAGGTTCAAATCTGGTTCAACTATTGACAAGGAAGAACAGAAGTTAATTTGTAAACAAAAACTACGATGGAACAATGTGCTTCAAAGGTTGATGGACATAACCTTGTATTTGGTTGAAAACAACATGGCATTCAGAGGGTCATTTGATAAATTATTTACTCCAAAAAACAGAAAATTCTTAGGCCTTTTACAATTGTTGGCAAAGTTTGACCCCATAATGGAAGAGCATAGATCAGATTGGCAGCAAACGGTGATTTGACTGACCATTATTGCGTCAAAAATATACAAAACGAATTAATAGAACTCATGGGATCCAACGTTATATCTACAATAGTATCCCGCATTAAGGATTCAAAGTATTATGCAATCATAACATTAAGATGCGCTGATATAACAGAGGATGCCTCAAGCATAAATGCATATTTTATTTCATTTTTTCAAATAGATGATACATCGGGTGCAGGTCTTACAGAAAGCATTTTAAAAACATAGGGACGGGCTACAGTCCGCTTGTGCGAACTGTTGGATACCCTATTCTTATTCCTATCCCTCATAAGTGGGTGTGTCAATAGTCTAAGTATGATTGAATTGTTAAGAACGCTCGTCATATTTTTCTATATAATATTTAAGGGATTTTATCGAAAAAAAACGAAGCTTTTTTAAAAAAAAACCCTCCCTAGCTCAAACTTTGGTTTTCCAATAAAATTGTTTTATATAATTGTGGGCGTGTCAGTAGGCGGATTTAAAAACAATTTACGCATGAGCATAAAGGACCCCTAAAGAGTATATATTATAAATTGCAGCTCCCTAGCTCAGACCTTGGTGTTTTCAAAAAAAAGTTTTTTTTTTTAAATTGTGGGCGTGTCAATAGGCGGATTTTGAAAATATTTACACATAAGCATAAAGGGTCCCTAGAGAGTATATATTATTAATTTCAGCTTTGTAGTTCAAAATTCGATTTTTTCGATAAAATTGGTTTTTTGAGTTTGTGGGCGGATTTCAAAAATTCTTAAACTTGATTATTTCGGGACCCTAGAGAGTTAAATTTCAGTTGTCTAGGTTAAGTTTAATTTTTGCCGACAGACGGACGGACGGACGGAGATGGCTAGATCGACATTACTATCGATTCTGATCATAAATATAGTAACTTTTAGGGGTCTACGGGCAATATTAAGGTAAGTTTCAAAAAATTAATATACCCTTAGAATAGGGTATAAGTGAGTGATTGAGTGATCATGACCTTAACAGTAATGACTGCAGAGGACAGGGTTATGATAATGGCGCGAACATGAAGGGAAAAAATAAAGGTGTTCAGAAAAGAATTCTGGATATAAATCCGCTAGCTTTTTTTATGCCATGTGGATGCCATAGTTATAATTTAGTTTTATTTGATCCGGCGAAATCATCAGTAAAATCTGTTAGCCTGTTCGGAATTTTAAAAAAATTGTTTAATTTTGCTTTACACTCAAAAAATTCATTTTAATAGCTTTTAAAAAGTGACACGCTTTGGGAAGCTCGTTTTGAAAGCGTCAAATCCGTTCGTTATTATTATTAGTTATGTGAAATGCATGCCGCTTTGCTTTCTTTGGCAGATGTTACCGAACAAAGCGATGCTGCGACATCATACGAAGCGACCACACTTGCAGGACAAATAAAAAAATTCAGTATTATTGTTTCTATTATAGTATAGTATGTTTTATTTCAAATTAATGTTGTGAGCAAAGCAACTCACTCACCAAAAATCAACTTTGTCGACTTTACCGAAATGCTTGGTAAATTTTGTTCTTATTTAGAAACATATAGACAAACAGGTTTCGAACAAGCTATTGTAACAGCATCTGAAATATCATCGGAACTTGATACCCAGCCATTTATCAAAAAAATAGACGTGAATAAGACGCGCTAAACGTAGAGACTGTTGATGAACCTACTGATCCAAAGTTTGCAGCAGAGTTTTTTTAAGGTTCTTTTGGACACCGTAATTATGTGTATGAATGAAAGATTTCAATAGGTGCAAGATTTGTCTGTTCCGTGGAATTTTTTGTTTAACGTAAAAAGAATACAAAATAAAAAAAACTCATGCGGCATTGTTCTGGACTGCAAGAAAAGTTAACGATTAACTCATAATCTGATATTGATTGGGATTTGCTGTGCGATGAAATGTTGGGTCTACAACATCTTGAGGACAGTCAGGCGACACCTATTGAAAGATTAAACTTCCTCGAAAAACACAATCTTAAAGAATTATATATAATTAATAATACCGGTGACTGTTGCAAGTGGCGCATGCAGTTTTTCGAAACTAAAGTTGATAAAAACTTACTTGCGGTCTACAATGTCTCAATTTAGTTTGGCCTCGGTGTCAATTATGTCAATATTTTATTAGTTTTTAATAATAATAAATATATGTTGGTAGTTGTCTTTAAATTCCAAAACAAATATGGTATATACAAAATTTATAGTCAGTCGTAACTACGTAAGGCGTCGCTTCCTTAGCAGTTTAACACAATTTGCACGATATCTTTATAATTAATAGCCTATGTGTTATTCTGGAGTATATGCTATATTACTGTAAGGTTTCGTCAAAATCCGTTCAGTAGTTTTTGCATGGGAGAGTAACAAACATCCATCCATACATCGTAACATAAGGTATATGTTACAAATTTCACGTTTATAATATTAGTAGGATATAAAAGGGCGCCAATGAAATACTTGCCCGGGGCGCCTGGATGGTTAAGGCCGGCCCTGGCTAAGCCCGATTAAGTGTGCCTGCAAATCGGCGGGTTGATACGATTGGAGATCACCCGTGTCGTTGAAGGATAATCAAACAATATCTTACACTCCGTTGCATGTGTATACGAACAGGTAATTTCTTGATATAATTTAACGAAATTAAAAAACCAATTGCAATATAAAAGAAGACTATGTAATGCTTATGTTGTAGAAAAAAAAATCGGGATTAGGCAGATAAATTCAGTTTTTATGATGCTTTTCCCTGTAAGGTCATCATTTTCGAACTTTGAAATTTTTATTTGAATTGAAACTTTATAAAACAAATCTTTTGAGTTTCTGAAAATGCAAATGGTTCCATACAGTGTTAGCTAAGATATCTTATTTGTTTTTAAATTATTTTCCGGTTATTTAGACAGCCGTTTTTTAATGTGCCCGTTATTGGAGTCTGTTGAGAAAATCTGAGTATTATAACATGTAGAACCTGTTATAAGAAAAAAAATATAAGAAAAAACATATATATGTTTTACAAACATATAACAAAAAATTAAAAAAATAAATATTCCACAGATCAGCTAACACTTATCAAATTTCTTTAAAATAAAAAAATGGACGCGCTATAAGCCCCAAATAGCCCAAAGAGAAAGTTTAAAGAAAATGGACAAAAACGTTCTCTTAAGTATACTTAAGGATACGGGATAGTTGAAAATTTGTACTTTAGCTGATGCTACCTGTTGCTTAGAATAAATGTGCATTCTAATAAATAATTTAACGTAATTCGATTCAACGATGCTTCTAATATGAGCGAAAAAGTTTTGTACAATCCTGTCATGCACTTTCTTCTCACATAAAACTAACTAACCTGCTCCTTTGTTGAAAAAAATCCCCGATCGGTAACACAATTTGCTCGCCATAGTCTACGAAGCATACGCAAGGTGAAAGTGAAAAGATACGGCCTTTTCTGCGATGGGGCTGAATGCCTTCATATTCAATATCAAAGTTGTATACGTTGTCGTAATGACTCAATAGGTTATGCTGCTGATCTCGGTTCTATCCCTGAGATCGATAGAACCCCGGCCAAAATTGCCAAACTAAGCTGGGGTAAATAATACAGAGATAAGACCAGCTGCGAGCTATCGTCAAAACGTCAGAAATCGGTGGAGGAGGCTGTTTCTTGCCCGAGGATGCAAAACAACAGCAATCCTTCTAGCGCATTTACTGTCAAATCTCACCGGTAATTCAGCGAATTCCTCAAAAAAAATTATTGTGGTCGCGGTTATAGAACGTAGCGACACTGATGGACGATCCACCTGGATGGTAGAATCTGATCATGTTGGCCCTGGCAGATAATTATGCGGCATTCTTGAGCGATAACTCCAGAGCCCCACCATTGACCTACGATGACTGGTGGCATCAAGGCCGCATCGCCTGTACCAAACAAAGATCATGGGATCTCTACAAGCTTGCAAGTAACTCGATGTTGGTGCGAGGAAAGTTATCCCAGCAACTTCTCCCTTGCGACTTTAAATAACAAAAGAGTTTCTACCGGTGCGCTCTACAATCTCTACGATCGACTATCAGTCCGACATGGAGACTGACGATTTATCTCCTTAGCTCGTCCTCTGTATTGGAACGCTCGCCGAAGAAGGTTTTTCTGACTGAAGAAGAACTTCTTAGCTCGACCTCTGAATTGTAAGACTCTACACTATTACAACAACAACGCTGCAGATGCTATAGATTGACTTCCAACACTCCATAAAGGCTTCCTTTCAGGTCCGCAGGACCAGACGGCGTAATAATTGCCGAGCTACAAATGTTTTCCGATATTATCTTGCCAGCGCTTGAGATGATACTGAACAGCTGTTTGAATCTGGTACATATTCATCGGCCTTGGAGAGAAGTGAAAGTGTTTTTCATACCCGAGGCTGGCAAATACTCCCATGCCATTCCAAAAGACCTCAGACCTATTAGGCTATCATCAGTCCTCTTTAAAACGCTGGAGCGACTGATTGATATCCATCTTTATACGAGTACCAACATAAATACGCAGCTTCTGTCTGCGGCTCAACATGCGTAATGCAAAGGCAAGTCGGTCGAATACTTCCTTCATCACAAGGAGCACACTATGGTTGCTTTCCTAGATGTGGAATGTGCCTTTAAAAACGTCAACACGTCTGCAATCGCAAATGCATTGACAAAACTGAAAGTGGATGGCTGTCTTGGTGAATTCGTGAAACGTCGGACTATATTCTCAAAACTGGGTGAAATACCTGCCAGGAGGTCTGTCAGCAGAGGTACGCCAGAGGGCGTCCTGCTCTGAACTATGTATGCCTGGAAGGGCAGGGCTGTATGGTGATTGCCTATGAGGATGATATTTCCAGTGCCGTCTCTAGAAAACACTTCCATACCTTAAAGGAACTTCTGCAATACGCTCTCAACAAGCAAATCGTTGTGACCTGGGTGTCAGCCCCCACAAAACCGAACTTGTCCTCTTTTCCACGAAATACAAAATCCCACATATTGACCCACCATCTATTAATGGTAAAAGCTTATCTTTTTCCGATAAAACAACATTTTTTGGTCTAATTTTCGATAGGAAGTTAGGCTGGTAACCCAACATACAAGCTAGAGTAGCACTTTTCTCTTGAAAAAAAAACCGTTAGCAACAAGTGGGGCTTACAACCACCCATCATTCGCTGGCTAATATGTATCGGTCGCGAGATCAATTGTTCTTACATACGGGGTGGAAAACTAGGCCTTTCATAGTCCGAAATAATCTAGTGTACGAATTTTTAAAATATGATCACTGACATCCCACAATCTCAAAAAAACAAATTTATCGAAAAATCAAATTTTGATATAGAGAGCTGAAGTTTTTAATCTATTATCCTAAGGCCCTCACAATGCTAATTTATACTCCTTAGGGACCCTATAAAAAATCTTTTCAATTCAACATGAGCATTGAATCGAAAAGATTTTTAAAATCCGCCTACTGACACGCCCACTATTTAAGAAAAAAAAAACCGTTTTATTGAAAAAATCATTGTAAATGAAAGTCCTATTCTTCGCGAAGTATGTAGATAAAGTCATTTTGAACAATTCCTTTGTACAAAGTTTCTTCCCATGCCCACTTTTAAGGGGCGATTTTTTTTACAAATACTTTGTTTTTTCGATAAAATCTCTCAAAAAAACAACAATGTTGAAAGCTAGCGAGTAGACGTCTTTCTAATCTGGCAATTTGTAACTACTGAAAACCATCTTAATAACGCTCAAAATCAACTGTGCGTGCTATAAAAAGTTGAACTAGAAAAAACCCTTCAAATCTAACCCAAGTTCGTCAGTGCAAAGTTAAAAAAAATAAAAAATAAAACAAATTTCCTTTGACTGAATAAAAAAGAAATAACTTACTGTGCCATTTCCGTATAGTTCTCCTTTGTGCTCTTTCCACATAAATACATACATTTAACTTACACTTTCCTCAAATTAAAATTACCAATTGTTTTACCATACATAACTCATATTTTTAACTCTATTTTAGCAACAGGTCCGAAACAGTGGAAAAAAGCCAAAGTACTGCCCATCCCAAAAAGTTCTATAGGTGATGAATTTAGGCCCATCGCGATCTTACCTTTCTTATCTAAAGTCTTTGAAAGAATTTCGCAAAATCAAATGACCGTATATCTCGGTCGTTCAAATTTGTTGACATTTAAGCAATCTGGTTTTCGAAAAGGTCATAGTTGTATCACAGCGCTATTAAGCGTTACCGAAGATCTGCGACAAGCCATGGATAAAAGTTATATTAATTTTCTAACGCTTTCAGACTTTTTAAAGGCTTTCAACATGATCAGATCGAATGCAGGCAGTTGAGTCAAACAACAAATTGTCAGATCTCCTACAAACCCTACGTGGGGTCCCACAAGGTTCAATCCTTGGCCCACTTTTGTTCTCGCTCTACATAAACGAATTGCCATCTATTAATAAATATTGTTCAATTCAAATGTATGCCGATGATGTGCAAATTTATTTAAGTTTACTCGGTCCTATTAAACGCGGAGTAAGTTGCATAAACGGAGATCTTGCAGACATTGCATGCTGGTCTCGGTAGAATGGGTTATTACTAATCCCTGAGAAGTCTATATCTCTTGTTATATCTAAAAAAAAATTGTCAACCTCTCGTACTTTCCTCCTGTAAGCTTGAATAACACTTCTGTAAAATATGTCGAAACCGCGGCATGGTGTTTAACCGCAGCTTAACCTGGAATAACCATATAAATACAGTTGTGGGTAAAACATATGGAATTCTTCGTACGTCAGAAAATCCTTCACCCCTTTGCGAGTACGTATGCTATTGGTGAAAACGCTGGTCGTACCCACAATGGCCTACGGCTGCGAAATATATGCCAATTGTGACTCTGTGAGTAAACAAAGACTTAACGTTGCATTTAATAGTCAAATACGCTATATTTTCGGCCTAAGTTGATACGAGAGTGCGTCTTCTTTCTCTAAACAGCTTCTTAACATGTCTTTTGAAAACTTTCTCAAGTTCCACACCCTAACGATGCTCTCAAACATTGTGGTTAATCATCAACCCCAACAACTTCATTAAATCATTAGAATGGCAACTTTGCAAAGATCAAGAATGCTTACCCATCCGCACCATGCTTCCCTGACATCACACAGCGTCAGTTTTTTGTATATTCCACCCACTTATGGAAATCTATGACGCGTCAAATAAGAGGAGTCAAGGATGCTGCGAGTTTTAAGAGCAAAATTAGGCTCTATTTTTCCAAATAATATTTTTCTTTTCTTTTCTCTTTTCTCTTTCCCCATTTCTCTTTTTTTTATTTTTTCTTTTTTTTACTATTTTCTACTTTCCCCTTTTTTTTCTTCTTTCTTTATGCTTCTATATTGATTAGCAATCTTTGTCAAATATCTTTAAAAAAGAAATTGTTTTACTCTAGCTTTCTCCTTTTTTGTATACCCTATTCTAAGGGTATATTAATTTTGACACATAGTTTGTAACATACCTTAATATTGCCCGTAGACCCCTAAAATTTACTATATTTATAATAGTAATGTCGATCTAGCCATGTCCGTCCGTACGTCGGCAAAAATTAGGCCTTTAAACTGGGCCTAGAGAGCTGAAATTTTAACCATATACTCTCTAGGGTTCCGAAATAATCAAGTTTACGAATTTTTGAAATCCTCCAACAGACACGCCCACAAACTCAAAACAAACAAAATTTTGGAAAAAATCGAATTTTGAGCTAGAAAGCTGAAATTTTGTTTTATATGATCTATGACTCCTAAAACTGCTCGGGATATAAAACTTTCAAAATTCGCCCACTGACACGCCCACAAATAAATAAAACAATTTTATTGAAAAACCAAAATTTGAGCTAGCGAGCCCTTTAAGCTCATGTGTGAATATTTTCAAAATCCGCCTACTGACACACCCACAATTTAAAAAAAACTTTTTTTGAAAAACCAAAATTTGAGCTAGGGAGCTGAAATTTATAATATATACTCTCTAGGCGCCTTTCAAGCTCATGTGTTAATATTTCCAAAATCCGCCTACTGACACGCCCACAATGTAAAAAAAACCTATTTTTGAAAATCCAAAGTTTGAGCTAGGGAGCTGAAATTTATAATATATACTCTCTAGAGGCCCTTTATGCTCATGTGTTAATTTATTTTAAATCCGCTTACTGACACGCCCACAATTAAATAAAACAATTTTATTGCAAATCCTTTAAATGTTATATAACAAAATATGTAGAGCGTTCTTAACAATTCAACCATACTTAGACTTTTGTCACGCCTACTTATGAGGGATAGGAATAAGAATAGGGTATCCAACAGTTCGTCCAAGCGGACTGTAGCCCGTCCCAATCTTTTTAAATTGTAACTTAGCATTAGATTATAAGACAACATGTCTTAATCTGCATAAGAATTTAATGAATAAAAATAAATAAAAAAAAAATGTTGTAAAGGATTTTTCAACAGGGACGCTACAAAAGTAGAGCAACAGGGATAGCAAACGACGCCGAATTTCTGGCCGCACTTTTGACATTTCTCTTTAGTAAGGTTTGCCATCTCATGGTGGAAAGATATACGAGCCAAAAACGAGTCAAAATTATTAAAATTTACTACCGAATTTCGGAGTCACTGGCCTCAACGTTAAGAGCGCTACGTCCAATTTATGGTCGTCATAATCGTCCTAGCAGATCAACAACTGAGCGTCTAGTGGAAAAATTTGAATCCACAAGCACAGTACAAAATGTTCCCGTGCCAGTGAGACAAAGAAGTGCCCGTAGTGTCGAGAATATTGCTGCCGCTGAGTCTTCAGGTGAAGAAAACCCAAATGTGTCTCTCACACGTCGTTCTCAAGCGTTGGGCATCTCTGTGATGTCGTTGTCGCTAATTTTTTGGCTACCGTTCAACGATAACCGAATATTTTTGGCCCCAATTGGATGATATGGACTTGGAGGACATGTGGTTTCAACAGGACGGCGCCACAAGCCACACAGCGAATGCCACAATCAATTTATTGGAAACCAAGTTTGGAAACCGTGTTATCTCACGAAATGGTCAAGTCGCTTGGCCGCCGCGGTCGTGCGATTTGACGCCGTTAGACTATTTCCTGTGGGGCTACGTCAAGTCTATGGTCTATGCCAACAAGCCAGCGACGATTGATGAACTTCGTACGAATATCGAACGTGAAATTGCAGCAGTATCGGCCGATTTATGCTTGGAAACCGTCGAAAATTGGGTTCAGCGTCTGGACTTCTGCAAGCGTGCCCGTGGTGGCCATGCAAAAGAAATCGAGTTCCATACATAATGGCATCGAACGTACTTTCACAGGAATAAAGAATTTCATTGATAACCAAAACCGTTTTTGTTTTATTTAAAAAAAACTTTTGTAGCGCTCTTATTGAAAAACCCTTTATAAATAAAATATGTAGACCGTCTTAACAATTCAACCCTACTTACACTTTTGCCACGCCCACTTTATGAGCGATTGGAATACAAATAGGGTACCTATACCTATGTTTTTTGGTAGGGTTTCAGGTATATTTGGTAGAAAGTGTTGTCTGGTTGAAACTTTAAAAGGGGAGGTGGTTGGAATCGAGTTATATGGACGCGACGCCACACATTACTTTTTATGGATTCTACTTCCGATACTCTACTATAATCAGGTTAAAAAAAAAACAATTATTGCATTAATTCACCAATTTTCTCCTTGAAATTTGGAGTTTTTAAAAGCTTATAGGCCTCTTCAATGAAAAAAATATATTTTTCGAATTGGTGCTCGGAAAGTAAAATCTTGCCTTGTTTTTTTTTTTACAATATTCTTTTCCACTTAACTAACACTGACATAAGAAGTCACTTACTCTTCATCAGAAGCTTTAACTTGTTTAACGAGAACGAGCATAACTACTCCTAGATTCATGTGATATAGCAAAGGACTTCGTAATCAACTAAATGTATTGATTTTTGCTGAAAGTCACCCATACCTAATCTAACCTGAATGTAGCTTATAATTCAGCTCATCTTACATTAATCACCAAGCATTATAGTTAAGTTGCAAAGATGAATTTCATTCTCATTGTTGCTATGGAAATAGAGCCTGAGATACATATTATTATAACTTTATTACCCTTTTACTTTTTTGCTTCGTCGTCGGATATTCTTCAAAAGAGTTAGGTATAATTAGTTGATACCGATGAACTATGGGTGTACGACCCTCACCAATCCTTTTTCTTTTCATGACAATGTAGACAGACGGATTTGGTTATAATGTGTTGTATCCTTCTTAGAAAGACACGATTGGATAGCCAGTAATTATTTTTATCACCATAAACTACCTTTAGGTTAGGTTATTTATTTATAAATTACATTTTTATGTAACACTGTTTTAAAATGTATTTATAAAAGCTCCACATTAAGGATTAATTCACACTCACCTCAGAGCAATTCCAGCAGCGACACTTGCCACAACTATGCACAACAGCAAAGCCATGCACACAGCCACCACGGTCCAACATACGAATCCACAAGACCACAACTGAGATGTGCTCACTAACAGCCAATCATTGTAGCCGGGCAGAATAGAATGCGTTATGTATGTCTGCAGGTTAATTTCATGCTGCTCCAGAATAAGCAAGGGTCTCCATTTAAACTCATGAGCTCTCGTGGTCTGATTCTCTGCACTTCGTACAACGTCTAGCACGAGGAAATCATACTTTGGTAACTGCATGCTGTGCGAGGAAGAACTTCGTGCATTGGCAATAATGAAATCATAGAAGTGAAAAAAATCAATGAAATTACGCAAAGTTGATATCCTGGCAGCGGCAGCAGCAGTTGCGGTGGTATTTTTTGGAAGCTGACTGCTTGTAGAATTACAAAACTCATTCAGTTGCACGCGCAGTACATTAGCGTGTGTCCGATTAGTTACACCACACTGTTGCATAATCGATTTAATGTCCTGGCATATTTGCGTAACATTTTGGATGGCGACCGAGCTTTTGCAAGAGAATGGAAGGATATGTGGCACAAGGTTTGCAGAACGGTCTAAACGCATAGGCCAGTGGACGTTTTCAGGTAGTATGCTCTTCTGTTTCATCTCCTGTTCATGTTGCTGCTGCCAGCGACGGATTTGATGAAAATTTTCAACGGTCCCGATGCGGTTGTCATCAAAAGCGACATTGAGAAAGTATCGGTATTTATCGCTGAGCACGGTAAGAAGCAGGAGATTGGACATCAATCTGGAGGTGGCTTTCATCAGTGACAGGTTCTTATAAAATCGATTTTCCGCATTGAAGGAAGTTGCTATAAAGTCGATTAGCAGTACTTTGGTATAGTTAAGTGCCTCCAGAAGCGACAGTATTCTAAGCGTGGATGCGTCGTTCATATCAGCTGTGATAATAATCGCTATGGAAATAATTGTTAATAATACGAATGATTTTGTTCATACTAGATAACCACTACCTTTTCCCGCCATATCATTGGTCGTCAAGTCGGTTGCAGCTTTTTCACCAATCTCAATTCTGTAGGGAATATGTAGGTTGGCCGCAATTGTCAGAGGAAGACCCCAGTTTTTATCTATAAAAAAAAACCAAAAAAGAGAACATTAAAAATGATTGGCATACAGCCAGTGTTCTGCTTAAATGCAGATAACTTAGGACACAAATGTGGAGAAGGGTAATTGAATTATAAATTTTTAGTCTTCAGAGGTTTTTAATTGCTGAAAAGGATGAGACGAGAAAATCTTAAGAGGATATAACACGATGGAGAATGAAAGGGTTTATCGCCATTAAAACTTTTATATTGGTTTACAGATTTGAAATGGGCGTATACCATCATCATAAGACTCGCAGCGGTGATAGTTAAAAGGATAAGAAAAAGATAACAAAACTTTGAAGGTTTTGATTTTTTTTGTCTCATACAATTCACGCTTTCCACCCTTAAGCATTTTGGCAGAGGTAAATGAACAATTTTTACAGGCGGCAAGGCACAATCCAGTTGATGTTTGGAACAGTTTCCTGTTTAAACTTATTGCAATCAAGGATGAGTACAAGTACAATTGGACTGAAGTATTATTTCCCCCAGGAGTGGAAAATTGGAGTAGGGAAACTGAAGTAATTTTTCAAATTCGCAAAAAGTTCCCCCTAATCCAAAGTCACTGAGCAGAAAATGAATTGTAAGTAGGTACCTAAATGTGAAAAGACATTATGTTACAGATTCTCTATACAAGTTGTATATGATTTTGATAAACTTCTATTAAAAATATATCAAAGCAACCTTACGAGACTCCACGACTGAAAAATGTCAGTCAGGACGTTTGGCCGCCATTTTTGACTTTCTTTAGGTGGGAGGATTATCTTAGGTAGATAGGTAGGTAGGTAGATGGATGCTCACTTAGACCATCTGTAAATCTCAGGAGTTTCCTCAGCCAAATATCGGTCAGATCTGCTAGCTCCTCATAGAAGTAGCTAATTACGCTGCAGCGTAGGGCGCTGAAATCGTATCATCCCATGCACTAATCTAGCATCATTGCATCTACCCTACATATTTCAACTAGACCGAGACAAAACACTAAAACTAAATGCGCTTGAGAGTATCTCTAGCTTACACAGTACTTAATATATCCATCGACTTCTAGTGTCTGTGTGACACAGAAGTACTTTCTGATAAGAGCTAATAAGGAAAACGTCGAGAGTGTCCCTACTCATTATATGGATATACTCTGGCGGGAACTCCCCACTCCACGGTGTGGTTAATAGTATACTTTGCAACCAATCACCGGATTTCCACCAATATATACTACGTTATACCTACATGCCAGCATATCTCCAGCCGTAAGCCGACGTATGTAATCCGAAGAACAATTAATAAGCAATAATCATAAAATGTAATATTCTAAGAAATACTTTATTAGTATTATCCTAGTTTTGTAAAGAATTATTAAAACAGTTGTCAAAGAGAGTGGTTGTTCTTTTCCTTAGTGTTTCCGTGTTTTTTAAGACTATGAGTGGTAATGAGAGTAGTTCGATAGTAAAAAAGCAAAGTGGAGCAGAATATATAAAAAAGGCAAAAGAAAAGGAAAAGAAAATAGAAAACATTTTAAAACATAGGTACTCGTAAACTAAAAAACATTTTTTACGAACTCTGCAGAAAGGAACGAAACGGTGACGAATGCTGCACTATCGCCAGCGATTTCTTGCCCTGGTTCCTTTACCGCGGACTGTTACGTTTCTCCGTCCAACACTATAGCCCTATAGTAGTGACGACACCGAAGATCTACAATAAAGACGAAATTCTTGCACTGTGGCAAGTAAATGATGAATTTCGAGATTATATTGTTAAAAATGGACTGCAACAAAACGAAGAATTAGATTTTTCCAGATCAGAAAGGCGGTATAAGAATCAAAAAAGTTTTCTATCTAAAAATATGTTTGAGAAAAAGCTTGTTAATGGCGAAAATGTGAAAAGAGGCTGGTTAGTATACTCAGAATCCACAGGTCACGTGTTTTGTGGTCCTTGCAAATTATATGGAGGAACATCCGTATTTGCCAAAAGTGGATTTAATGACTGGACAAACTCTAACTTAATAACTGATTATGACAATTCTCCGGATCATCGTAAATGTTTGGGACCCAAATAGTCAAACTTTCGATTATAGGAGAAATAAAAAAAGCTAAATATTATTCGACTAGTATTGTATTATCTGGAGTAGAATCCAGATATTTCACACACCGATCAGTTGACATTTATAATTCGTTATATTTTGCCTGACGGAGAACCTGTCGAACGTTTTATCACATTTTTACCCAATTGTGGTCATAAAGGTGAAGACATGGAGAAGGCTGTTCTTGTGACAATTGATAAAACTTTGGAACTTGATATTAAAGACTGTCGTGGCCAAAGTTATTATAATGCTACCAATATGTCTGGTCAAAACAAAGGTCCTCAGTGAAGAATTAAAGCTGTAAATCCATTGGCTACTTTTGTTCCTTGTGCAGCCCATTCTCTACAACTCTTGGGATCGGCTTCAGCGGAAAGTACTGACGAGTCAGCTGCTTTTTTTTACACTGGAACAACAACTATAGAATTTTTTTTCTGGATCTACAGGCAGATGGCAAATTTTGTTATCCAAATTGGATGAAAAATCGACGGTACTAAAAAACCTATCGAAAACTCGACGGAGTGCGCGAGCAGATGCAAGCAAAGCCTTATAGGTACAGTTCATACAAACAAGTTCTGCAAACATTAAACTCTATTTGCGAAGATGAAAATCAAAGTAAAGAGACCAAAATAGAAGCAAATGAAATATTAGAAAAAATTAGAACTCTAGAAATTACAATTATGTTGTGCTTTTGGAACTCTGTGCTCATAAAGTATCAAATCGTTAGTACACAGCTACAAGCAAGTTCTGTTGATTTATCTAACGTTGTTACTATTTATGAGACATTACATGTTTATCTTGATACGTCGCGTGACGAAAAAGAGTTCGAAAATTTTGAATCAGAGGCAATCAAGAGATGCGAAGTGACCAGATACAAAAAAGATGCAAGAAGAAGAAAGAAACCAAAATTTCATTTTTATGAAGTTAAAACGGGGCACATTGAGTTAGAAGGGAGACGATCTTTCATCGTTGATAATTATTATGCAGCTATTGATTGCACTCAAAAAACCGGCAAATTATTTATAATACAGTAAACACAAAGTTTGGTTTCTTATGGAAACTGCATGAACTAAACGACAGTGAATTTATTAGAAGCAAAGCAAAGGAGTTAAAACAACTATATGTCACTGATTTCGAAGAAACCTTTACAGAAGAATGCGTCCATTTGGCGCAGTTTTTAAATTCTTACACCGAGGCCGAGTATTCTATTTCCGCCAGAACCCCAAATGGTTTGTTGCAGTTAATAAAAAGTTTTAATATTTCATGCATGTTCCCGAATGTGGAGATAATCGCCCCTAGCGAGGTATCCGTCGGAACGAAAAATTTCCTGATCTCGTACGAATCGGAGGATTGAGGCTTCGAATTCCTATTCGATTCTTATCCGATCGGAGAATTTTCCGTTCCGACGGATACCTCGGTAGGGCCGAATATTAATAATTTTTTCTACAATGAGTGTTACCAACTGCAGTGGCGAAAGGTCTTTTTCAGCACTTAAAAGAGTAAAAAATTACTTGCGCTCCACACTCCGACAGCAAAAAATTGCAGCGCTCTCGCTAATGTACATAGAAAGTGATTTATTACAAAATATTTAATTTGAAAAAATTGTTGGAAAGATTTGCAAACGCTAAAGCACGAAAAAGGACTTTTGTATAATCTAATAATACCTAATTATTTAATTACTTTAATTTTCAACTAAATCATTAATCAGTTGCAAAAATGTTTTCATTTGTATGATGCCTCTCCTCTTTTTTTAAACAATAAAAGAGGTGTAAATATTTAAAAACTATTCAAGTCGAAGCAACTTCACACACTAGATGACCACGCTCATGGTCAATGGCAATGGAAACTTAGTTGTCTATAGAAACTGAGCCAATACAAGTCATGGATCCAAACACGACATGTATTTGGTTTTCTACTTGGTAGCCTGCAGTCACTTGTCATGATTTTGGTCTTATAATGCGTGAGGTACTTTGCCTTTATGTACGGTCAGCTTAAAAAATGGTTTGCCACCCTAAGGTTGAATGCCATGCAGATTAAAGCACAACGTTGGTTTCGCTTGCAGATCGATCTGAAAACTTTTATAGGTACTATGAACCATGTTCAAATTTTCACACTACTACTCTACTCACTTACTACTTTTTAGGCCGTCCGTAACACACCTGGCGGGGGCGCGTCCTCAGAATTAGCCTAGGGCGGTCAGAACTCTTGATCAGTCGCTGCTCTTGCTTATCTGTTTTCTGCTGATGTGGTGTACAGCAGAGTATATCCCTCAGAGTATGTATATCCATAATAATTAGTAGGGACATTCTCGACTTTTTATTTATCAGTTCTTATCAGCAAGTACGTCTGTGTCACAGAGACACTAGAAGTAGATGGATATATTAAGTACTGTGTAAGATAGAGATAAAGGGAAAGTCTGTTTTTTTCGGAAAAGGGTACAGGGTGCTCCGTTAAATAAAGACAAACATTAATTTGACATACATTTTTATTAAAAATTAAAAAAGAACTACATGTGTTTTACGCCAATATATTTTTGCTTATTGTTGGATTTTGTGATAATATGATACACTCGAACACCTACATAAAATTTTATAAGAAATTCTTTGTTTTGATTTTTACAGCAAAATTAATCAAATTCATTTTTTAATATATTATACATTTTCATTCCAAAATTATTACAAAAGTACACATGGGGAAAACGAGAAATAAATTGTTGCTCAAGACTCTTAATCGCACCTAAAAACTCTTGAGAAGGGCGTGTTAAATGCGGACCCTCATATTCTTTTAAATCTGTGAATATGGAGGAAACACTTTTTTTTCGGAATGCAAGACTTTCTATACTGGTGCACTCAGACTCAATACTGGTCCATTGTACTACCAGGCAGACACACCAGGCGCTTCAATGATAAGGAGCTTAGGTTTACAGCACTCACCATATCCGCACCAAAAACCTGCCACCTGATAGGAAACACTAGGTCTCTGACTTAATTTCAGCTCACACTTGTGGTTTTGTCGTTGTTTTTTAAATGTAGCCTGCAAAATAATAAATCGCAGTTTTATAGTCAGATTCGGTTTTGAAAATGGTTTTCACAGTGTCCTTCTTTTCGGGTGATTGTAACTGCATTTCAACGTCGGGAAGCTCTAAATTCACAGTTGGCTAGCAGTTTCTATTGTTATATCCTTCATGTACTTTGTTGAAAATGATCTTTTAAATAAACAAATGAATTGAAATTGAGTCAGTAACTTGTTATTTCCTCCTCGATTGCGTAAAATTGCGAAGGTATTTTCCAGACAATCGTGATTGAGGTTTTTCGTTAAAAGGAATTGAATACCATCTGCCTTTAAATCACTTGAAATGCCAATGAGAGCATTTATGTTTTGCTGCCATTTTGTTTCTAAAATGCGATTTGTTGATAAAACACTTAACTCTTCTGAAAATATGTTTTTTTATTTTTATGTATCAGATTATTTTTTATAAAAAGTACCGATAAAAGCAATAAGAAAACCTAATTAAATTCGATAAGAAAAAATAATAACTTTAAAAACAATACGACATACATATTTTTAGACATGCTCTAGCAAACAAAATTGAAATTCACTGCACGTTTTACTCATATTTCGTTTAAGCAAATTTTTCTTATCTCCGTAAAATACATTCCAATTATTTAATTTTGCTTACCTTTTACTATTTTTCTGCGCAGAAAAATATTTTACATCAACATTTTGTTTTTCTTCTCGATCGCAGGCCAAACACTTTAAAGTATGTTTTTTTCTATTTTTTCTTACAATATTTTTAAATTAAAAAAAACACCTGAACTTTATCTTTTAAAAAACACGTACACTCTTATTTGTTTGCTCTGAGTACTAACAAGCATCACCCCGTATTGTGTTTTCTTCACTTGTCTCGCACGTTTGATAAGAATTCATGCCAAGTCGCCTTTGAAAATACATTATGAGGAACGTAAGCACCGCCTACCCAACCTTATTGCACGTCCAGTGTGACCAACCCCCATAAAAACCAGCAAATAAAGAGTTATTTTTATTGTTACTAGGGCGAACACCGGGTTTTAAGCGAGATTAAAGCAAAGAAAAAGCATTTATTTTCATATTTTTGACTGAACGCTAATTTTAGATGTTCATAATTAAATGATAATCAGAAAAATCAGCCATAAACCATTAAAAAAACAAAGGGACGGGCTACAGTCCGCTTGGGCGAACTGTTGGATACCCTATTTTTATTCCTATCCCTCATAAGTGGGCCTGACAAAAGTCTAGGTATGGTTGAATTGTTAAGAACGCTCTACATATTTTGTTATATAACATTTAAAGGATTTTATCGAAAAAAACCCTCCCTAGCTCAAACTTGGGTGTTTCAATAAAATTGTTTTATTTAATTGTGGGCGTGTCAGTAGGCGGATTTAAAAAAATTAACACATGAGCATAAAGGGCCCCTAGAGAGTATATATTATAAATTTCAGCTCCCTAGCTCAAACTTTGGATTTTCAAAAAAAGTTTTTTTTAAATTGTGGGCGGATTTTGAAAATATTTACACATGAGCTTAAAGGGCCCCTAGAGAGTATATATTATAAATTTCAACTCCCTAGCTGAAATTTTTGTTTTTCAATAAAATTGTTTTATTTATTTGTGGGCGTGTCAGTGGGCGGATTTTGAAAATTTTATATCCCGAGCAGTTTTAGGAGTCATAGATCATATAAAAAAAAATTCAGCTTTCTAGCTCAAAATTCGATTTTTACCAAAATTTTGATTTTTTTTGATTTTGTGGACGTGTCTGTGGGCGGATTTCGAAAATTCTTAAACTTGATTATTTCGGGACCCTAGAGAGTATATGGTTAAAATTTCAGCTCTCTAGGCCCAGTTTAAAGGCCTAATTTTTGTCGACGGACGGACGGACGGACATGGCTAGATCGACATTACTATCGATGCTGATCATAAATATAGTAACTTTTAGGGGTCTACGGGCAATATTAAGGTAAAAGGGTGTAAAAATTACACTTAAGAACAAACATTTATATGTTGTTAATGCGTACATTCCATCGTCTCGTCTATGTTCTTTGTATTCTGAACTTTCTATGGCACTTGACCATATTTTTGACATATCTTGTTGTGACAGCACTGTCTTACTTATAGGCGACTTCAATCTACCGCATATTGGATGGGTACCTTCTGAGGATGATTCTCATTTCATTCCATCCTTTGACTCTGCCCAACAAGAGCTCGCTTTACTAGACAACATTTTGTCTTTTGACTTACAGCAAACAAGCTGTATAAAAAATTTCAGAAATCGAACTCTCGACCTTGTTTTCTCTTCTGACTCTGTTAGTACTGTGGTTCTGGAATCCCACTTCAGTATAACTAACATAGATGACAATCATCCACCCTTGGATGTATTTATTGAGCTAGGCGCACATTTGTACGAAAATAGTAATTCGTATGACCGTTCGCAATCTTTTGACTTTCGGAAAGCAAATTTTCAAAGGCTTTCCGATGAAATTAACAGCTTTAATTTTAATCTTACTGCGTTATCTCATGTTGAAGATGCAGTAGGCTCTTTTTATTCTTTGATGGATAACTGCATGAAAAGAGTGATTCCTGTGAAATCCTCTAGAAATCTGAAAACGACCCATCCCTGGTACACTAAAGAGCTCAAATCGATACGAAACAGACGTAATAGGGCTTGGAAGAACTATTTAAAAAGTCTATGCCAATCAGATCTTGAACTCTATTTCACTTTGTTCAATGAATTCAAATCTTTATCCTGTAACTTATATATTGACTATATAAGCAAAATGGAATGCTCTTTAAAATTGAACCCCAAACTTTTCTGGGGTTTTGTTAATTCTAAGAAAAAAACCGATGGTTATCCATCGAAGCTTACTTACAATAGTTCTACAACTGCTGATTCGCTAGACGCAAGCAATATGTTTGCAGATCATTTCAGTAAGTCATTCAGGGAGACCCCTCTTCACATTGATGATCAATATTTTAGTTATCTGACTAGCTGTTCCCAAATAAGTTTTAGTAGTATTTCATTCGATTTGGAAACAATTTTGAAATGTATTTCTTCTCTGAAGAATGACTATTCATCAGGTCCTGATGGCATTGCACCGATTGTTCTCAAAAAATGCAGTCATGCAATTGCTCCATATCTGAAGTATCTGTTTGAATTGTCCATTAGTACAGGTAAATTCCCTAATCTTTGGAAAAGTGCTTTTATCACACCTGTATTTAAAAAAGGCGAACGTGGTGATATCACTAACTATAGGCCCATTTCAAAGCTTTCGTGTATCCCTAAGCTTTTTGAACAAATTGTTTGTGAAAAGTTAATATTTCTTTGTCGCAATATAATTTGTAATGAACAGCATGGATTTGTAAGAAACAGATCCACTGTCACTAATCTATTAAGTTTCTTGCATGATTGTTCTAATGCCTTAGAGAATAAGGACGAAATGGATTGCATATACACTGACTTCTCTAAGGCTTTCGACCAGCTGTCCCATGAAATAATCGAATTTAAGCTCAGGGCTTTTGGTTTCCCACCATGTTTCATAAAATGGGTTAATTCATACCTTAGATCAAGGGTCTATCATGTGAAATTTAGAGGATCGCTATCTGTATCTTTCACAGCTCAGTCTGGAGTTCCCCAAGGAAGTCACCTCGGACCAATTTTGTTTATACTTGCAATTAATGATGTTAAGGCATGTATACATCACAGTAATATCCTGATCTACGCTGATGATATGAAAATATATAAATCTATCACTAGTCAGCAAGACAGAATGTTTCTTCAATCTGACATTAATAGCTTCGCCAATTGGTGTGATAAAAACGGTTTATCCCTGAACCCATCTAAATGTCAACATATGACATTCTCTAGAAAGAATATCCCTTCCACCTTTCAATATTCTCTGTCTCAACATATTCTTTGTAATGTTGATAATTTTAAGGATCTTGGGGTTTATTTCGATCCCAAACTAGTTTTTGCCAAGCATATCAATTTTATTGTTAATAAATCTAATTCTATGCTGGGCTTCGTAAAAAGGTGGGCGAAAGAATTTAATGACCCATACGTTACTATGTCATTGTACAATTGTTTTGTCCGTCCGATTCTAGAGTATGCTTCACAAGTTTGGACGCCATTCTACAACATTCATTCAAATCGAATAGAGGCCATTCAACGAAAATTTATTCGATTTGCACTAAGAGGACTTCCATGGGATGATCCTTTTAACCTACCTCCTTACAGTCAGCGTATTAAGCTTCTTCAAATGTTACCCCTTTCTCAACGTAGGCTTAATAGCGATATCATTTTTTTACAGCAGCTTATATCCGGTCAAATAGATGCACCTGACTTGCTGTCGTCTATTGGCTTTAATTTTCGTGGTGGTGCCCATAATTTACGCAGTGTTGAATTATTGGTTAACCCCCATCATAGAATGAATTATGGGAGTCATGGGCCTATTAGTCGCATGAGTAGAATCTATAATCTAAATGATCAAGTGATTGACTTGCATGTTAGTAAAATTAACCTTAAAAATATTTTGCGTAATAATGCTTTAATATCTTGAATTGTTTTCATTATTTTGTGTCTGTGTTAGTATTTTATAGGTACATAATTATTGTATTTTGAATTGTTTTGTCCTTACTAACACCTGCACTAAATGATGAGCCTGTGAGAGCACTTTTAGTGCCGGCAATTTCTGCTCGTGACAGTTGCTTGCTTTAAGCACTCCACGACACAGCGCTGATAGTGTAGTATGTTACAAACTATGCGTCAAAATTAATATACCCTTAGAATAGGGTATACAAAATCAGTACTGCGAATTTTAAAGGAAATGCAAGTTGATAACTATACATCGAAAAAAATCTGTTCTCAGTGGAACAATCTGTTGATCGGCGATTGGCAGCAAACCGAGTCAACAGAAATTTTCTGGTGTGAAGTTACAAACTTCACAGATGCAAGTGGCGAAAATTCATTCCACGACTTAGCTAATTTTGTAATGTCCGGTACTGGTACCGATTTCTAATGCCAAATTGTCAACCAACTTAATCTAATAAAAACTAAGCAACGAAATAAAATGAAATTAAGTTTATTAAATAGTATTTTAGAGATAAGAAATAACCTTCCGCCTAATTTTTGTTGTTACAATAGCCTAATACCTAATGAAATCATACAAAAAATAGGGACCAGTGAAATATATATAGAAATAATGAAACCGATTCAGATGAAGATGATTCTATTTTAAATTAATTTACATGTAATAACTTTAGATAACTACGATTTTATAGACTAAACCAAATTAAAAGCTCCTTTTATAAGATTGATTTATGATTTTGAAATAATTATTTAATTTCGCTATATTGTTATTAGATTTAGATAGATAAAATTGTTATATGTTTTCTTCGGATCTTTTACATAACACACTTAGAAATAAATCTTCAATGCATTTTTTTTGTTATTTCGTTTAGTTTTTGTTCTATTTCAAATATAATTTGTGAAATAAACGACTAAACTTATTTTTTTTTTATTTTTTATTTTTGGTTATAGCAAATATCGTTTGACCGAAAAATTTTACCGAATTTAAATTAAAGTAATTCGGTCATTCGGTCAAATTTGACCGGAATCACTTTTTTTCAGTGGCAACACTGGACATGAGGATGCTATTTTCTTTATATAGTATTCTTTATGTAGTTCAAGTAATTACCAAGCTACCAAGCTACCAAGTAGTGTTGCATTATTTGGTAATTTTTTGGAGTTTTTTGGAGCACCCTGCCGTTAGTTACTGATTTGCCGTAGTGCTCACGTTTTTGGCAATGCGAATTCATGTGGTGTTTTTGTTTTCTTATTTTCAGTTGAATCGTCTTCACACCCTCAAGCTCGATCATTCACCCAGCATCAACTCTTAATTTTACTCATATTCATTTTTGATTCGGTTTATACACCTATTTAATACTGAATTAAATCTTTGTTTTTCCCAAAATTCGTTTTATGTGTATTTTATTTATTTTTTATACCTCCTCTTCTTTCTCTTTAGGACCCAGTATCCTGCTCGCTCCAAAATTTAGCGACACTTTTCTATAATAATTCTTTCCACACTAAAGATAAATGCTTGGTAAATTTTTGTATGCATATATGCGACAAAAATTCATATTATAGACAGATTACAGTAAATGCGATTTTAATTGGGCGTGTCACTTGCAATATATCAGAGTCAACAAAATTAATTTAAAAACATTGAAGACGATTTTCTTATAAGTGGAAGTCATTGCTGTTGTTTATGGCTTATTGTTTCAGGCCAATCTACCTAGTAATTATTTTACGTGCGAGCAGGATACTGCTTTGCTAAACTGCCTCGCTAAATCATTAAATCTAACTTAAAATTAATAGGATACTAATTAACAGGATACTTATTCTTAATTAATTGTCCTTATGCAGAGGTTCTAAACTTAACTATTACCTTATAATTATTGCCTTTCGGCCTAAAGACTATTTTACGAACTAATTTAACATATTATTTTCATCGAGACAACTTTTGATAAACACGGAATCATTATTTAAAAAACTGCCTCGCTAAATTTGATCTTTGTGGAAATTTTTGTATGAGAGTTAAAATTAAGCGCGAGCGGGATACTTGGGTTAACGACGATAATATTCACTTCACCTACACTACGTCACCACTGGTCGGCTTGTGGGGTTCGCCGGTTTGACCGCAAAAAGTATCGGCAGGCCTCCCGACTTTGAACCACTTCGACACTGAGGCCAAATGCTGGCGTTGATGCGTTTGCGTGATCAATGAGTTTTGATGTCTGCCTCTCTTTTGCGATTGTTCGGCTTGCCCTTTTGACGGGGTTGGTAGGATCTCTCCTTTAAAAATGATAGTAGAAACTAAGCCGGTCAGTCTCCATTTTCTTTATGATAGGTTTTATTTCGTTGTGTAGGCTTTCCCGGACTTTGGAACTTATGCGAAGCATCTGCATCTCAGATGCCGTTTGAACTGAGATCTTAGCTGAGGGGTATTTTTTGACCACAGAAGTAACTGAGTTTTCCCTCCACTTTATCCACCCCACACTTACGCCATGACTTGATTGATCACAATCATAACTAACAGATATTTGAATTTTTTGATTGTAAAATAAATATTTATATATAACTATATTTTATCTGTTACGAATGAAGGCACATGGATTGAAATAGTATTGTCGTTTGATTTGATGTAAACCAAAATTACGACAAAAATGAATACCGTTGTTTTATTCTACAGGGTGTTTCCGTCTTTATGCTCAATACTTCGGGAAATCATTTATGGACATTTTCTAATAAAAAAATCGTTGTCAACGTTAAGGCGGAATCGCCTCTGCTCAGCACTTCAAAAACATCGCTTCCTTTGCATAAGAGCACGGTTCTTTTACAGCTTGTAGCAGCGATATTAACGGTGAGGATCTAAACCCTGAAGTCAGCCATTGTGAAATACCAAGTGGTTTATGTTTGAAGAGTATAATTTTGAAAGTAAACTTTGCTTAAATTTCTAAATTATTTTATTTGTTTTCTAAAATTGTTGGCAACTACAATCGCGGAAATATCTTTGTCTTGTGACACATCTGGCAGATAAAATAGAAATCAACAAGTGGAAGCTTCGTATAGATTTTTTTTAAAGAAAGGACATTCAAATCCTAGATAACTCACACTTGGTCATCGTCCATTGCAAGAGTGCTATAGTATGTATAAACTCTCTATTTGGTGTTCAGGTTAAATGTGTTATTCGTATCTCTCTATTATAAGAGGGGGCGTATAATGTTGATCCATTGATTCATTGTACATATAAGCTATAGGTAAATTACATCTTTTAAGTTCTATTTACATGCTTTAATTATGTTGCAATGTTAAATGTTAATACATTTTCGTCATGATGTTGTGAAAGTTAAAAGTGGAATTGATAGGCCAAAAATTATAAAGCACGTTATTAGAAATTCCCGGCAAAAAATCAAAAAGATTTTTGTAAGGTAGGTATTCGTGTCAATAAAAACTTGGTTGTGGGCTGCAAGAACTGTATACGTGGGCAAAATTAGTTGCCATGGTCGCTTCTTGCGAGATTGACTTGATTAAAAACATATTAAGGTTTTTCGATTGTATTATTTTATATAACAACAACAGTGTTGGATATTTCATTAGGGTATTTAATCAACAGCCTACATTTTATTTGGAATAGACGGAAATGTGTTCGTGTCTTTTGAGAACAAAAATATATCGTACAGAGCTTTTATATCTCACATTGAGCTTTCACTCGTAGTTCACATTGGCAAATTTCTCTCAACTTTAGAGAAAGACGGTTAAAATGAAAGGTTTCACTTGTAGTAGCTTTACGTTCATTGGAATATCTCCAAGTAGCACTGAGTCCTCTTAGCACAATAAATTTTGGAAACTGTCCTAGTGACAGTGGCTCTATCCAATTGAGAACAAAGCTGATTTACAAAATATTGAGCTAAATGAAGTGCGTTTCTATGCAATCTGCAATTGAAAACGCAAAACAAATAAGTCTGCACGTTTTACACATACCAAACGAACAAATAAAATCAATAAGTCATTCGAAGTGGTGTACAGTAATCCCCGGATATGTCTCGCTTTGCTGTATAAGGCCTTAGTTTTAGCCATACGTAAAATGAAAACGCAACAATTATGATATTCCTTTTTTGGCCCACTTAAAACAAATAGATCGAACCAATCTTTGTTTTACAATGTTGCCTTTTAATTATTTAACTATTATGCCACAAAAAATAGAAAAATCAATTTTTCAATTTAATACATTTTATTTCGTAACAATGTTTTCAAAAAAGTCTGTGACAGCATATTTTACAATTCAGAGAATTGATACATTATCTTTCTAGTGAAACATATTCTTATATGGCAAATAATAATTGGTAAAATGATGTGAAGAATTTATCTAAGGAAAGTACGAAGAAAAACCTTCATTTGACAAAAAAAAATAGATAGACAAATAAATAAATAAATAGATATATAAATAGATAAAGAAATAAATACATAAATAAATAAACAAATAAATAAATAAATAAATATATGAATAAAAAAGTGGTCGGGGTGCGACCCGCAAGGTCCACATGACTAACTTCCCAGTGGGATCAATAAGATGTTTTTATTAGTTATTTATTTACTAACAAAAAACGGCCGGACCGATTTCGCGAAATCCAGCGAAATCGGTCCGGCCGTTCTGAGTTACGTAGCTACGCTTCGAATAAACCTGGTCCCATGTCAATGTCATCTTTGGTTCTCGAGATAATCGTGGCGAAAGATAATTCCGAACGCACATACGAACATACGCACATGCGTACACGCACACACACATACATCTCTATAAAAACGTTGGATTTGGATTCGGGTGACCTTGAAACGTGGAGATGTGTCAAAATCCGCGATTCACAAAATCGGCCCCATTACAAGAACTTCCACCGGTAAGTGAATAAGTAAATAATTGATAAATAACTAGTAAATGACAGCAAACGCAATAAATATTTACACAGAAATATCACAGATTAAAAATTTAGCTGGTTTATGATAGGATTCTCGAGCTATCACACCTGTTATTATAATTAGTTGTAAGTTTTCGAATCATATCGAAAATTAATTTAACATTCGCCCTTCTGTAGAGATCTAGGGTTGAATTATGAAAGGGCAGATTTAACATTATTTTTAAAACTTAGTTTTGTGATACCTGCAACTTCTTTAAATGGCATCTTGCTGCAGCTCCTCATATTGGACACCCATATAATAGGATAGCCTGGAAAATTAATTTATAAATAATTATCTTACTGACGTTTGTGAGTGAAGATTTTCTATTGATGAAAGGGTAAAGCATCTTAATTGCAATACCCGTTTTCCTTAACATACTTTGAATATGTTGATCAATTGTAAGTTTTGTATCAAGGTGGACCCCGATATACTTTATGGATTGCTCCCATGGTATCGTGTTGCCATTTATTTGAAGCTGGCTGCTGGGAAGATAACAAGCTTTTATTTTTCGTGTAGAAAATATGCCCTGCATCTTCCTAACATTCAGCTTAATTATCCATTTGTATTATTTTAAATTGGTCTTAATGTTGAGAGCAAATGTATGCGACGCAAATACCGCAGTGTCATCAGCAAAAATGGCTGCTTCACATTGCGGAAGACTTGGAAAATTTGAAGTATAGATATTGAATAGGGTTGGACCTAAGACTGAGCCTTGGGGCACACCACAATCAAAAAATAACATGGAAGAAACACCACAATTTACTTGCACCTCAAAACATCTATTGGATAAGAATAAGAAACTCTGAACAATTTTATGTACAAAAATACAAAAAATACAAGGAAACTCGATGTGTAACATTCATTGTGCCATACAGATTCAAGGCTTTTTCAATATCTATCAATATCATGCCCGTGACTGACCAAGTAAACGATGCTCTAAAACATGGTTACAAATTATTTTTACCTGGTGTGAAGTGCTGTGTATTGCTTGAGGATTTTTTCATAAACCTTACTAACGCTGCTTAGTAGGCTTATTGGCCTGTAACTTTCAGAGATATCTGGGACTTTTCCAGCTTTAAGAACAGCGACAACCAAGGTTTTTTTTCCAATATTGAGGAAAGTATTGACATTTTAAACATGCATTAAATACGAATGTTAGATATTTAATTCCAACCTGAGTAAGTTGTCTTAAGTATGTATTTTGAACTTTGTCTAGTCGTCCTACTTTTTGGGTTTGCAGGCTGCTGACTACATCACATTTGGTTAGAAAATGAACTCATTAATTTTTCCGTACGGAAAACTTTCTCATGAACAAATGGTTCATATGATGTGTTCGTTTCAATGAATTCACTTACCCCTTTTTACGTATTGCTTTAACTGAGGCCTAAGGTTCGATTTCTCAATTAATTGTGACCGTTCCGGTGAAAAATTGTGTTGCTTAAATATAAATTCGGTTTGAGAAATTTTACTTTGCCAGCTGTAAGTAAGCCACACAACAGCTAATTTCGGAATTCATTTGTATGGTTTTTCTAATTGTTATTTCCTTTCATTCCGTGTGAAATCCAACATATCCTTGTAATTCCGTCGTTCTTTTTTGAGTTTGGTTTGCGTTTTCAATCCGGTCGGAATTGAGCACAGGGGTGATAAATATAGTCTTCGAAAATCCTCCCAGCTATCTTTGTTAATACTATGTACAACTGTTGCTGCTATTCTATTAAATTATAATTACAGGCTTAACTTGACGTTAAGTTACCAAAAGCCGGTTGAAACAAAAATTATCCGCGGCCTATTGAAAGAATTTTTTTTTGCATCGTTTAAACTTATGTTTCTATTTGATACGCCTGACTAACCCTTTTAGCGGATTTGTAATGCAAACTTTTTGCTGATTTTCGTCCTTCACGTATTCCGTGCCCAAGTCGCTGTATAAATATATTTGGCACCATTTTTTAGATCGTAAAGCTTAATTTATACTGAAATCCCTCGCGGATAAAATTATTAAGTCATAATCACTTGGATTATGTGGCGCTACAGAAAAATATCATAACACTAACTGCGAATAGGGGACGAAAAGGAAAAATTGAATGCTTTCGCTGAAACAGTTATTGCGCAACGGCATTTTTGTTGACAACATTATATTTAGTAATGGTGGAGAATGGATCTGTCTCAGGGGTAGTAACAGTAAAGCCACGTGCAAAGATCTGCTTACACAATTTGTTTCATGTTGTTTACCTAACATTTACCCGTTCGCGGTAGGTATAATCAAACTCATGGATTGGGTATTTGTCTGGATAAATCTTTGCAATCGATGACGGATAGTCTGACTACATAGATACACACATGCTTACAAAGTTGGTTTCATTATTCTCTTGTTAATGTTGTTTTCCTCCACCTCCATTCGTCGTAGGTGGCAGCATTGTATATTAACAATGGTGGCAGAAGGCATAAGTCAGTTTAACTTCATTGATTCCATGTATGTATGCTAAAGAGTTTAAGTAAGAGTTTCGTTCCAAGCACAAGAGATATTCAATTTAAAATGTCTGTTCTTCCGGACTCAGTTGTGATTTTGCATGGAATGAAAATATGTATAAATGTGCCGGATCCACACATCGTCAGTATTTATGCAGAACATGAGTGACAATGTATTTGTTGTTTTGTCTCATAAATCAAAGGAATCAAATCCTATCTACATTATTATGCTGATGACAAACATTGTGCATACAATTTGCAGTAACGTATAGCGAACATTCACTCATAGATTTTGGTCCGGATCGGGCATAAATAATGGGAGGATGTGGGCGAGAAACCATTGACAGGATTTATTTGCACTCGAGGTATTTCGTATGTAAGGGGTTTTAGAGAAGGGTATTTATTGCTGAAGATGCATGGAAATCATTAGCGCCTTGTAAAGTCGTTATGCAAATGGAGTATTATTGCGTAAAATAATGACAAAACAATGCTACACTTAACGAGGGTACTGCAAAATTAATGGAGAGTTGAAATTAATTTCCTTGCGAACAATAGAACAAAACATTATTAGTGCCTTTATGATAAGAGGCATGATCCTATGTGTGATCTGCATACCTCAGAGATTGTTTGATTAGTAGGTACAATAGATGCTAGCAAATATTTTTGAATTTCAAATTGTGCATCCAAAAAATAAGCAAACAAAACGTATACCTATACATACCTGCATTTTTTCAAAACCCGTAAGTATTTTCTGCAAAACGAACTGTGATAACTATCCTTGTTAGTTATCAGCAGGGAACGGAATCTGTTTGAAATGTTTTTTTTTGCAGTGTTATACGATTCAGGTCGCCGTCGCCCTGATTCCAAATATTTTCATTTTTTTTTGCCTTTTTGACCTATTTTGCCTTGTTTGCTTATTTGACAATTTTTTTATTACTTTACATAACAAAAACTCCTACTGTATTTCTACTTGCACGTAGGTGTATTGGACCGATAAATACCGATAAATACAAGACACTTCTCTCATAGTCGATTTTCTTCATTTCTGTCAGCGTTAAACAGTAATAAAGAGAATATTCACGAATTAACCTTATCATTGCTCAATCGTCAAACATTTTTTTTTTTCAAATTTTGGTATAGCGCTTTTCTATACAAAAAAACAACTTGTTTGTCGTCGCTCTCAAATTGACATTCTCCTAAAAATGAGACGCTTTATTTGAGCTTCCATTATTGCTCCCACATAATATGGCTTCGTTCATTTCTCTCACTTTCTCCCATGAAAAAGTTTCACACTTCCCACCTCCAAGCAAAGAGAAAATAAAAGACCATGGGCCTTGCTAATTATCAACTCCAAAATGTCGACTATTTGTTAGTGGTAAAGATTAAAATAAGTAAAACGATTTGAAGTAAGTTAAGTTATGAAACATACTTTACCTTAACTCACCGCAGCTCAATAGGTACGATAAACAAGAGCAAAGCATCAGTCAACTATTGATAATTCGTTTGGCTCTCAATTGCGAAACTAATGTACGAAGTTTCGTGATTCCGTCTTCGGTGGAAACACTTTGAGACTAATATCCACTTAAAAATTCAAGTTTGTATAAACTTCCTATCGCGCGCCGCTGAGGCATGTGTAAAATAATTAGCAGATGTACTTTAGGTGTCGTAAGCCACCATATAACCATTAGGTATGGTGTTGCATCCTTTTGTCATTTCATTACTAATGCATTTCTCTTTTTATTAAATTGAAATTAAAATCGAAGATAAATTATTCTAAAAAGGACTTTAAATTCAATCTCCTTTTCCTTAACGGTGAAGCTATGTTAATGATAAAAGGGATCATAACCCTCCCACTTTACTACATGTGAGATGTTCGACCTCGATCAATAGAGGCAGGCTTTCGGATCGCTTCATTATTGAGGCCAATCAAATGCTGATGTTTTTTTTTTTTTTTTTTTTTTTTTTTTTTTTTAATTCTGGCTTGCCAAGGCGATTTATATACTTCGACCTAAAAAGATCTTTTGTACCGTATAGGCCAGAAAAATTTAAACTAGTAGAATTTCCACTTTCCGTGTAAGGCGGACAATTTGACCAGTAGAAGAATTCTTTATGTCCTCGGGGCTCATTTGTTCCCTGAAAAAAATCTTCTTCTAATTCCATTAAGGGCTGGACATTCACATAAAATGTGTTCATTTGACTCGTCCTCTTCAAGACAGAGTCGGCACTCAGGAGAGTTTGCTATTCTCATTTTGTATAGATGATATCTTAAACCATGGTGACCAGTAAGGTAACCTACTAAGTTTATGATATCATGCCTGCTTAGGTTTAGGCATTTGCTGGCCTTTTGATTGAAGGGCCGAATGGCTCGTTTGGCCTGTCTTAGACCTGGGATGCTTTCCCAAAGATAGATACATTTTCTATGTTCCCAGCTTTTTATTGCTGCCGTTGCTGCTGATCTAGGAGTACAGCAGAAAGGTTCGGGACCTATGAAAGGTGTTTCTGAACCCTTTCTGGCCAGTTCGTCGGCCTTTTCGTTACTTTCTACCCCGACATGACCCGGAACCCACCATAAATTGGTCTTGTTTCTTATTCCGAGTATTTGTATAGGGTATTGAAGCAGTACATGACTGATTTGTAGTCAATGGTATACGAGCTAAGGGCGTTTATAGCTGCTTGACTATCCGTGAATATATGGATGGTTGCACCTTTTATGCCAGATAAATTAATGTGGCTAGCGCATTCTTGAATGGCGTGGAGGTCTGCTTGAAATACGCTGGGCCTTTTTCCAATGGGTATCGTAAAGCGTTTGTGTGGTCCGTATATTCCCGCTCCTACCCCCGTTTCCATTTTAGAACCATCCGTATACCACTTTATGCCGTTGTGGCTGTTTGGTGGGTTATTAGTTATTACTTACCCATGCTTCTCTCTTGGGGAGCTCCGTGGAGAACCGTTTGTTGAAGCATAGTGTTTTTTGAATGCGGTCTGTGACCGCGCAGTTCATGTTAAGTTCTGGCAGTTCATCGAGATCATTAGTTCCGCATGATCATTAAGACTTATCTCGTTTAACTGTATTAGACTTATTGCACTGCGGATCTCCACTTTTTGAATGTATATGTGGAGAGGTGTAATTCCTGTTATTGCCTCTATGGCAGCTGTTGGACAGGTTCGCATGGCTCCGGAGATACCAACGCACGCAAGCCGTTGTACCTTTTTAAGCTTCTCTACTGCGACCTTTTGTGTGGATTTTTTTTTTAACTTAGTTTTTTTTAAATTTTACTTTTTGAAAAACGGCCTAAAGTTAATATGTGCGATAAATGCACTAGATTCAAAATATCTTTTTTCAGAGTGTAGTTGGGGACTTAAACATGACTTTCCGTGCATTCAATTTAATACTCTCATTTGGGACTATCATTAATACTTTATTAGTAGGAACACGATTTGTTTAAAGTGCGCAGATTTTCTTTTTATCATTAACCAATTGTGATTATTGTAACTAAATCCTTTGATAAATTTTAAAGCTGTCCACAAGATGAAACTGACAAAAAATCAGAAAGATTTGAAAGTATTTGTGTACAGCTGAATTACCGAAGTTCAGATTGCTTTTATTCATGATTGCACTTTACATTTAATCACAAACCCGAAATAAGTAGAAGCTAACAATGTTGAGGCCCCTATTGTGAGTGTCGATAATTGATCGATGAGTGACATCTATCGATTGTCGATTGCAGACGAAAACTATAGACAAACAAATGTGCACGAAGTATTTACAATATTCACATTTTCTTTTACAATAATCTGTTTTTCTGTTGATTGGGTTACAAAATACCAAAAGCAAAATCGATCGACGGAATTGACAGTTGTCGATTAAATTGCTGATGGCACTCATAATAAGGGCCTAAGTCATTAACTTGGGCCTACTGGTTTCAGTCCATGTTGAAAGAACTTCCAGCTCTTTAAAATAAATCACCCTCAGGGACTACCGCAGGTGTTTGCTGCCCGATGTATTTAGTATTTTTTTAGTATTATAAAGTTTATTTTCACTAGTTATAACAAATAGTTCACAAATGTACTTAGTATACTTATACAATAAATAATTTTAACTAGAGCAAATGTGAGGCATTTTTATATTTCTTTATAAGAAATAGTATCCAATGCCACATCATAAAAGATAAATAACAATAATTTGAATAAGTGGGTGGGGTGACCCTTTCAGAAAAGTAAATTCACAATTTCAAAATTTAAACAAGAAATTCATTGAGCTTTAAGTAAAATGTAATACATTATATCATTAAAAAAAGAACAAAAAGCCAAAATAACAAATTGGATAACAAAATTCATTTTAGAGAACTATAATTTCATTTTAAGAAAGAACGAAACACCAAAACATCAGAAACATCCACATCAAACTACGAATGAGAACTAAAAAACTGACTCTAAACGTTTAATATCATGAGCTAGTAGCCAATGTCGTACATGATTCATAAATTGATTAAAAGGACTAAGAGTCCTAATCCAGACAGGAAGCTTGTTAAAGAGACGGCGCGATGAAACTGTATAAAAATGCCTATAGGCTGTGGTTCGAGATTTAGGAACAGCTACTAGATTCAAGTGATTACGACGTATATTATAATTTTCAAGAACTCTAATATTCAAGTTACCGGATTTAAAGAAAAAAGACTTTAGAACCTTAAAACAGTATAAATGCCGAACAGGAAGAATTTTCAAATCGTAAAATAATGAAAAGCTTGGATATAAGCGATTTTTCCCGCAGATTTTTCTTACAATAAATTTCTGTAAAACAAGAAGTGGTTGGATTCTGTTAAAGTATGCTCCCCCCCCCCCAACAAGTAATGCCATATTGTAGTTTAGAGTGAAAAATCCCAAAATAAATTATCTTAAGAAGATTTGTTGAGCAGACATTCTTCAGAAAAAAGAAACTCCTAAGCGTCATGCGAAAATATTGCCGTAAGTTGTCAATGTGATTATTAAAACACACCTAATTGAAAACCATATTGAAAGGAACTGAAAAAACTTGTTTTGTTCAGAAAGCTTACAATCCAATTTTTCACAACTTTTTCAAAAACTTTGCTTACTGAAGGAAGGAGCGAAATAGGTCTGTAGTTGCTTACATTATTTGCAGCACCTTTTTTGAAAAGTGGAACTACATCCGCAGATTTAAGAGCTGTGGGAAAACTCCGGATAAAACGCTTTTATTAAAAATATGCGCTAAGACATCTACAACAAAACATGCAATGTTCTTCAACATCCGATTTGAAATGATATCTATGCCACAGGAATTCGAGTTCTTTAGAGAACCAATGGTTTTCAACAACTCTAAACCTGAGATAGGCTCAAAGAAGAATGTACGCCTCTGAGAAGTATCAAGAGGAGTGCATAAAAAACCAGAATTCCTGCAAACGGATGTAGTTGAACTCGGATGGATGATGTTGGCAAAATAATTATTGAATATATCGGCAACTTCGAGCTTATCAGTGACAATGCGATCATTAAAGAGAATCGTGGTAGGACTTTTAAAAGAAGAGCGCTGATTGAGAATGCTATTAACTAGTTTCATTCTCCTCTTATATTTCCTCTATTTAAGCAAAATTGATTTTTGTAAAAGGTACCACGGCAAATTGGAATTTTATTTTTTACTTCCATGCATAGCCTTTTGTAATTCTGTTTCAGATTTGTATTACTAGGGTGTTTATAACATTTCTGTCGCAGTCTATTTTTCTTATTAATTAACTGTACTAGCTCTGTAGTTATCCAAGGTTTGAGCCTTTTAGACGACCTTTTAATATTTTTCGTAAAACTACATACAAATTTGTATATGATTAGTAAGGCATTTAATAAAAAGGTCATACGATTTAGATGGATCTGGCTCCGTAAAAACATATTCCCATGACTCGAAGCTTAGAATAGACTTTAATTTGGAAAAATCAATTTTAGTTACCTGATTGTGGGAACTTGACTTATGGTTATTTCTTTTAATAATCGTATTTACTAATAAACCTGTCATTAAATGATCAGTAATTGAAACATCCAAGATACATTTTTCACAAGCGTCAAGAGAAGTATTGGAGAAACGTCCGTAAATATGATCTAAACAGCTGATCCAATCCATTAGAGCCAGTAGAGCCAGTAGGGCCATATATGTTGCTTATGTCATTTTTTTCAAGAATATTAAAGTTAAAATCCCCCAATGTTATACAATTTTTTGATTTTTCATTATCTAATAAATTTGCGAATTCTTCCACAAATACCGAAAAATCATATTTGTGAAGCCGGTAAACACACAAAACAACAAAAGTTGCTTTGTTTACTGAGAAACAAAATTTCAAAATATCGGCACTTAAGAAGTCAACAAGATACGTCGGTACACAATCATCAAATTCCTCTTTAACAAAACAACCTACTCCGCCTGCCATATAGTTCTCATTGGTTTTAGCAAAAAATGAATAACCCGGCAAAATATAATCTTTTTTCTCGAATTCGTATATCCAAATCTCCGAGACAAATACAAAATCCGGCTAAGAGACAAAAGAGTCTAAGTGAGATACCAGCCGAATGAAATTTTCTCTTAGACTTCTGATGTTTTGGTGAATGAAAAAAAGTTTGTTTGCACAATATAAATTGGATAAAAAAGCTTGTTCACAATTAGTATCAATAAGGTTGGAGGAAGTAACATCATCGAGACAATTAAAATCGGAATTCATGTGACATTAATTAATTTTCTTTATCAAGAGAACAATTTAAGATCGTCGAAAGATTTTATGACGATGATGTTACTACCTTCAACCTTTTTCATGAGAACATTGTTTTTGCTAAACCACACATATTTAAAGTTCTTCTCCTTTTTTCCTCTTTCGCTCGCATTACTAACGCCTGGTTATATTTAGTTAGAGCATCATTGATGTACATGAATGTTCGTCTCCCTTTGCTGCTGCTGTTGTTGTTGTTGCTGCTGTTGCTGTTACCATATTGGCACGAGTGAAGGTTTTGCTTTTTATTCTTCTTTTCAAGCATAATCCGCTGTTTGAGAGCGAAGTCCGACAGTTCCATATAGTAGGAGAGCTAGTGGACCATCCGAGTAACGGTATGTCTGTAAGGCTATAAATTCGTATGGTGATGAGTCATACCTTGCTAAGTACAAAAACCATCACCTGGCACGCCTCAGCCCTGCACGTCATCAATCTATATATTTTTGAAAGTGTAGGAAATATTTGAAAAAAAACTTGTTCCTGTAAGCTTGAAATTTTTATAACATATTGTTTATTCGTTATAAAGTTTGAAAAAAAATTGACAGGCGTTTTCAATAAGCACAAGTACCTGACAGGCGAGCCTAAAGGTGTATTATGTATACATTAAAATAAACTTTATTCTGTAAGGTTGAAATTTATAGACATGTTTCTTTAAGCGATTTAAAGTTAATTGGTACAATGACAGGCGGTTCTGGCTAGCATAAGTCCTTGACAGGCGAGGGGAAAGATGCTATTGGAGTGAGTGTAAGAAAAGTTGTAACTCTCGAATGCCTTCTAGCTCCTAGCTTTGGAATGACTCATCCAAATGAAATAGATTTTTTTTTAATATAAAGTTCAATTATGTACAAAGATTTTAAAATATAAATCATCTTTGTAGGTTATCCTGAAGTTGAACAATAAGCATTAAACTATACATTTTATACAATTCAAAAAAGTAAAATGTTCGATTGAAGCTAGATCGTTGGATTTTCCCAGCGTTGAGTGGAGGAAAATGTGTGTGTGTGTGCGGCACAAATCTGTTCGACGAAAATGGTTTCGACGAAATATGGAATTGTTTGAACAGTTGTTCTCAAAAATTATTGACAAGATTCAAGGATAGTGCTGTGGTTCACAAAAAAATTACAGATTTTTTTTTCTAAGACAGATTAAAAACTAGAAAAAAATACGCATGTGTATATACAAAACGAATGCGCAATGTAACTATGTACAATGTACATAATCGACCGGTCCAATTAAAAAGGAACCTCTACGATGGGACCACCTCCTAATCGGACCACTTTTCTTCGGCCCGAAGGGTGGTCCAATTTGACAGGTTTTACTGTATTTTGTTTTGAATTTGAAAAGTGGCAGACTGGCGAAGCAAGGCGAGCACGGGTCAGCTAGTCTTAACTATACATTAATAGTGATTGTGCAGTTATCTTTGTGTATTGACACTTTATATTCATATTTAAGTAAACAGTGAGTAAGATGGAATCGGAGTACGTGGTTTGTAGGATTTGCAACCAAGATATTGATCAAAAACCTGTAAAATTTACAAAAAGTAGGGACTTTGGATAAAAGCAAATCAATATTAAAAACTAGAAAACAACGTAATTTAAAATTTCATGGCATTTCTTTGCCAGAGGAAGTTAATGATAATACAGGCTATCATGTGAAGTGTTATAAAAACTTTCTTGCTGTAATGAAAAAATATCGCCAGAACGAACCATCTACTTCATCTGATGTACCAGCATCATCAACAGGTATTTTTTTATTAACTTATATGCTTTTTATTAGGTTCCATCTATTGAATAGCAATTTTTTAAGCCGGTTACTTCAGAGAAACATGTTTACTACTAAATATATATTAATTAGCATTAGTTAATTTCAAATTATGAGCAGTTTTAAGATTATATAAGAACAGTAATGAAATTTAAGTTAAAATAGATAATTTTTTTACAGAAATATCTGATGTAGAAACAGACGAGTTAAATGGCGGTTTCAAGCTTTGCATTCGTCAGAAACAGAAAGTTTGACGCAAGCTCTAAGAGCATTTGGCGAAAATAATGAATTTTATCAAAAAGTAAGCAATATTGATATTGATATTATATAATATTACTTATTACCATAATAGTTGCCGAACGATTGCATTGTATACATTAGAACAAGAAAATAAGGAAATGAGATCACCGAAAACAACTTGGAAATATTATCACCAACAGGCATTTGATGAAATGAAAATATTCATCACCGAAGAAGTAATAAATAAAAAAAGACCTTTTTCGTTCACATACTTATGTAAATATTATTCAGAATTATTATAAACAATTCTTGAAGAAAATGGCGAGAGCACAGATTACAATTTTAGTACTCAACGTTTTGAAGACAAATTATTAAATACTTTTGACGATATTAAAATTGTCAAAAAAGATAGAAAAAATTATGTCACATTGAAAAATGTTACTATTGACGTAAAAATGTGCGAATTATTAGAAGAAGAGGAAATATTGCAAAAAGCAGCATTAATTTTAAGACAATCTATTTTCAACATTAACAAGAATAAGTTACCTGATGATATAAAAACTGTTCATTTAATTAATGGTGAATGCCAAATACCCAAGCATGTATTCGATTTTTATAGTTTCCTCTTGGGAGGTTACAAACGTCGTCGTAGAACGAGCACAAATTGTATAAGAAAAGTGAATTCATTAGCATATGATTTAATTTATAAATGTCAGTAATGGAGTTATCAAGACCAAAAAACACATCACTTTGGGTATGACATTGAAAATCTTGACAAGTAGCAGGAAAATCGTGGATATTATCAATAAATATGGTCATTGCTGCAGCTATCATATTGTCGAAGAAATACCAACAGCAGCCACAACTACTTCGTTCAACCGCTCGAAAATTTGCCCAGAAGAAATTTGCAAAAGAAGTGACATGCACACCGGAGTAGCGTTCGATAACTTTGATAGATATGTCGATATTGCAACTGGTAAAGATACTTTACGTGATACTGTGGGTATTATCTATCAAACAGTTATTGAGAATGATGAAAATATTGAGGAAACTTCCCAACAAATTGAAAACCTTTCTGAAAATAATGAAATTCCAGAGCTATCTGGTCAACTTGCAAATCTCCAATCAAAGAAAAGGAAGCGAGCTTTTGATGTTATCATCTCAGAAATTGTACCATACTACAAAAAACCAAAAATGATTGATTGCCATTATCAGAACATTTGAGACAAGAAGTGTCACCAACTTCGTTACAACTAATTTATAAACAAGATTTTTTGTTGATGCTTTGTCATAGTTTAAGAATAATAAAAACACCAATGCGGGTTGGATTTCATCATTATTTAAATAAAGATTTACACAACAACACAGAAAAAATTTGTTTTTTGACATTAATCAATGAATCGCCAACAAATGCATCCGTTGTAGTCGAAACAATGAAACAAAGCCAAAATATTGCTGCAGAAATTGAACAACCTTGCATAAATGTTACCTATGACTTGGCTATTGCAAAAATTGCCATGCAAGTACAGTCCACAGAAAAACCAGTTTATGATAATTTAATTATTCATTTAGGCCTGTTCCACATAATATTAGCATTGTTCAGAGCCATTGGAAAATTTATTGATGACAGTGGAATAATGAACATCGCTGTCGAAAGCGAGATAATTGCAAATGGTTCAGTAGATGTTTTTTTAACTGGAAAACATTTTAACCGATGTAAGCGACTGCATCCATTGATGGCACTCGGATTAGAAATTTTATGTTTTCAATCTTTTCTTGAAAAAGAAAATATAATATTAGATGAAAACGTGAACAATGATCTATCTGCTTTTATTGATAGTAATGAATCGTTTGAAAATATAATAGAAGATGAGAAAATATCGACATTGATGACCCAATATCAATCATACAAAGAAGAATGCAGAGCCGGAACGTTTGGAAAAACACCGCAATTTTACACAATTTACATAGATCTCGTTAATTATTATGAATTACTAAGTCGGAGCATAAGGCCTGGCAACTTCTCTTTATATAAATACAACTTCATCAAAACCGTTTGTAGTGTAGCTTTTCCTGGGCATTAATACAGATATTCGGAAGATGCAGTTCACAGACATCAAGATTTCTTAAAACAATATTTGAGTGTTATGAGTCGACAAATAAAGAAACCTTTAAAAATTGGAGACAGTTTTTAAGTCCTTTAATAAATACAAATGTTCATTAGGCATTAACGGCTCATACTGCAGACAATGGTAAAAACCGAGCTTCTAATAAAAATTTAAAATATTGCTACGATGACTAAGAGAGTTAAGCGATTTCGAAATGTCTAGGTTGCCAATAAGTTTTATCGCTCGTTTTTGAATTCCGTCTAGTAGCTCCGAATATATTATTGGAGCACTAGCCCAGATATGAGCGTTGTTTTGTATTTTTAGTTTTAGTCTGATCAGAAGCGGTTCGTTCTTGGCAACATCGAATATGTTGTCATTCCAACAAAGGTTGTCATAAGCACACATGCCGAGAATGGAAAGTCTTTGAATTTCAACGATGCAAGTGCCATTCATGGATAATGGCGGAATGATGAGGTTTCGCTTTAATGACTAAAGATGGCATTGGTGATACGAGTTAACGTACGCTGCCGTTGGAGTTCCACACCCGAAGATGAGGGGCGTGAATCAGGTAACGAATATGAAAAGCTGAGATACTGTCATCTCCGTAGGAATAGATCGGATTAGAGGTATCAGACAGGAGATGATTTATAAAAATGAGAAAGATTGTCAGGGACAAAACGGAGAATTGGAGAACACCAGCATATAATTGGTGAGTTGCGGACTTGAAACCATTTTGACAAGATAGCTTGATGCCAAACTCTGGCAAATGCCTCTGAAATATAAGGCGCTATGATCTTCCATTCTTCGGTTAGATAAGTCATCAAATTACCAGAGGACCTGCTGCTGCGAAAATCGTACTATTGGTCATTAAGAAAATTTCGAGATTCAAGATATTTCTTAAGCTGACGGTTAATTAGCGTTTCCTAGATTTGGAAAGAAGGGACGTAAGTATAATTGGTCGGTAGGAGAAGGTAGAAGAGGATTCACATTTTTTTGGAACAGGGTGGGCGAATGCTGTTTTTCATCTTTTCGGAAAGAGCCCTGAATAATAAGAAAAATAGAAAAGCTTACGCAGTGGTTTTGCCAGCGTTAAAGAACACCTCTTCATAATGATAGGGGAAACACCAGCTGGAGCAGCGGATATGTGTATGTCAAGATCTCGAAGTATTCTTTCCACTATACGAGTGGGAAAGTGGAATGTTCCCATGGAATTTTCTACGCGCTAAAGTACAGCGGGAGATAAAGCTCGATCTGGGAACGTTGATTTAACTGCAAAAGTGTGCAGCAAGCAACTAACAAACGACCAAAAGTTTTTACTACCCTCGGGACTTTGTAGCATTTTTGACTCAAATTTTGGTTGTAGGAGAATTTGACGCGATTAATGTGGGCATTGTAGTAGTATCTGTCTCGTTTGAAATTTGTTCGGTTCTCCCCAGTCTGCCTAATATGACCGAAAGCTTGCCTCTTTTAACCTAATAGCCTCTTTTGCAGCGCGAGTCGCACCATGCGTTTACTTTGGATTTGATATTTCTAATCCTGTTAGGGATAAAGCATTGCAGGTGAATTAATCTTTGCAATCATATCAGCAGCAGCATCCACGTCGCTCTCGAGAAGCACCAGTCTCTTAAAAAGACTGTTTAGTTTTTTCCCATTTGGCTTTCTCGTACATCCATACTGTTCTTTTAGTAATTTGTTCTTCAACTATGTGATTGGACCACGAGAAATTCGTTGATATTATACAATTGTCTGACGAACCTAGAGCCGATAACACGTTTCTTAACGTATTTGTCAATGTGAGAGGTAAGAAACAAGTCCAATGTTTTGGCGGATTGACTGCTCATGTCCGATATTCTTGTCGGTTCATTCACCAGCTGAGTCAGATTATTTATCACAGCAAATATCCCGAAGTACCTTCATTCGGGTGTTGTCAGAACAGAATGTCGAAGCCAACTTGAATTGTGAATTGAAATCGCACGCAATGACGATTTCAGTACGAGGATGAAGGGTCACAATTATTGTAACGGAATCAGGCAGGACATCAAACTCATAAAAAGTTGAGTGCCTGTTCAGATTTGGGCTTCAATTAACGTGGCAGTAGCGGATTAATTGCCTACAAACATGGAATTTAAGCCAAATGAAATTGAATTCCGGATTGGAACATTGGCGTATTGTGGTTGAAGTTGGTAGGCTATATTACCACGAACATCAACGGTGATACCGCGATGGGGAAAGAATAACGGCACTATGTTATAACCAGGTAGGCTAAACTCCGTTCAGTCGGAGTTCATGTTGACCTGTTTCAAAACAGCTTGCTTATTCCGGGATACATGGGCGAACAATGAAAAAAGGTTTGCCTTAAACCAAGAATGTTGCTCACATCCACTCTGAAATTCCTGGACATTGTAAATGAGCAATCATTAAACAAATCAATAAAAAATAAATAAATATTAGGCATTAGCGGCCCATAGAAGGCCTAAAACCTAGCTTCTCCACCACGCAAGTTGCGACTCGCAACAAGTAAAATGATCAGTAGAAACTGCTCTTCATGATGTAGTAGGTAGGTAGTTAGGTAGGAGTGGCTGCCTGGTATATCAGTACACCAAAACGCAATTAGCGCGAAGATGCCGTTTTTGTGGCACCACTCAAGTGACTCAGGGTGTCACTTTGTGTTTCAAATCCAGCCTGTAAAATTGAGGAATTTTATATGACATTGCAAAATTTTATGTTACTTAATTCTGATAGATCGTCAAAGAAAGTTTTGCCGAGTGTGCGATGTCTAGTTCAAGATAGGGCCGGACATTCGTAGAGGAAATGGTGAAGGGTTTGCTTTTGCACTGGATGTTTGCAACAGGGGGAGTGTGGGTTGAATTGATACCCTGAGTGCCGACAGGCTAATTTCCAGTGCTGATTGCCACAATTCTGACAATCTCCTGTCGGTTTCTGTTTGTTAAATCTTGAGTTCTTTTTGGCATTGAAGCAGGGCCATATCTTGTTCGATATAAAGCAGTTATTTAAGTTGCTCCATTTGGAGTTCGCCCGTGAAAGGTAGTACTGGGATATTTTTCCTTTGACAGCTTCTATGGGAGGAGAAACCGTCTCTGCAATGTTACATTGGCCGGAAACCCAGAGAAGAGTGATGTTGAAGAGGTCGCTTAGACAAGTGATTTCGTCTTAACACTGTGCCATGAATTTCGGTGATATGTATAGTGAGTCGAGAGCTTTTATAGCTGCTTGGCTATCAATAAAGATGGCAACATCTCTTTTGGTTATGGGGAAAACGTTGATCCGCCTGGAATATATGTACTCGAGAAATCCGGGAGTCGGAATGATTTGGATATCTTCAGTTCACACATACGTGATATAGTAGGGAATGTAGAAATAAGACTGCCTTTTAGTAAGCTGGCTCCAGCAGGTTTCCTAGATATAGAAGGAGCCTTCCACAATTCGAAAAGTTGAGCTTTTAATGACGCATTGATGAACGGAAACATCAAACAAGGCATCATAAACTGGGTCTGTAAAACGTTTGCCATCAGAAATATAAACTGCTCCTTTGGTCAATGTTCTGTCTGGATTGGTCACCGATCTAAAATCTAGACGTGTCATCGACGCGACCACAACACTAACGTCCCATGGAAAATCTCAACCGGCATTTATTTTCGGACTTTTCACAATTAACTTACGAGACTCATAGAGTGATGTTCTAAAAGAATTTATGGAAACCACCTTTGAAGTCCTCTTCATCTCATTGACAAACAAAACTTGTGGGTGGCGATCATGTGGGAACTATCGTCGTCTTAACGCTCAGACTTAATCGGATAAGTATCCGATACCACAAATAATGGACTTTACTCCAAAACAATTTTTTTCACAATCCTCGATTTGGACAAAGCTTATTATTAAATACTGATGGGATCCTACGACATCCCCAAAATGGCAGCAACGCCTCCATTTGGACTATACGAATTTATGGCTATGAAATTTGAGCTCAAAAATGCCACACAAACATTCCAAAGGCATATGAACTCTGTTCTTCAGGGCCTCGAATTCCTTTTCTGTTATATTGACGAAATCTTGATTTTTTCGGACACAGAAGAGCTACATAGAGAACATATAAGCAAAGTCTTAATGCGTGTCTTTGGAAAAGCGGAAGCAACTTACCTGGGTCACAACATCAACAGTTCTGGTAATCATCCGCCAGAAGACAGAGTTAGACAATAACAGAATATTCGAAGCTCTTTTCCATTATTGAACTCCGCCGATTTCTTGAAATCGTAAATTATTACAGGCTCTATAGTGCAAACTCAAACACCACTCATCAGCTTGTTAAGGAACGGTCGCAGACTGCAGAAGCTTTCACTCAGTGTAAAGGCAGCATAAAAACGCAACAATGCTTAATCATATCATCCTGCAGCAAGCTATCTAAAAGTCAAACGCGTTACTGCACATATCGTTAGCACACACATCGTTAGCTATTATTATTAGCAATGTACCTGTCAGTATAATTTTTCACTGGTCGCAAATTTGTCATCCAAGCCGACCACAAACCATTAGTTTACGCATTTCAACTGCGACCCGACAAGGCATCACAGAGAGCACTACGGCAACTGGGCTATATATCCCAATTTACCACCAAAATGGTCTTCATTTCTGGCGAACCTAACACCGTGACAGATGCATTATTCCGTGTGAATGCAATAACAATGCCGTTCAAAATTGACCACCACGAAATTCAGAGATTGCAACAACAAGATACGGAGCTACAGGATATTTTACAAAAACCATTCCTCACAAAAAACTCCAACAACTTGCAATAGAATCAGATTGCAAAATTTACAGCGATATTTCAACAAACCAAATCAGACCCTAAATACAAAAAGCACTACGCCAACAAGTATTCGATTCTGTTCACGGCTTATCACATCCTGGTGGAAGAACAATAAGTCGTCAGCCTATTCAAGGCTTTGCCATTAATTCGGAATAATTTTTAGTTCACAATAAAATATGCTACTATATTTTTAAAACGAAATTATTCATCAAACTAAATAAATACTCATTGAGGCATGGCTCTATTCTCATTCCTACGTCCACAAATACATTTTTCATTCATGACAACCTTACGTTCTATTGCTGATTTCTGCGACGATAACAAAATCCTATTCGTCTTTCTCTTTTTCGTCTTATTAATCGTAAGACAGTTAAATCTCGATTCACCTTTAACAGCTTGATAAATAATGGCTATTTGGGTGAATAAATTGCTTTCATAGCGGATAGCAATCCATACCATTCGTCTGCCTTTATTAACCTTCAGGTACCCTCGTTACCACTGCAAAATTGATTCTTAATGATCACAACAAAATCGGTCTTCGATATAATCACGATTTAAACATATGGGAAAGCTACAGTCCGCCTGAGCGAACTGTTAGATACCCTATAAATATTCATATTTATATTTGCCCATTTTGGAACCTTTCCTTTTGGTTTTCTAAGAAAATTATCAAAAATTGACGAAACGGGCATGGGGAAAACATTTTTTTGAGCGAGTTGTCAAGAAGGATATTTTCCACATATTTTGTTGTAACTTTTTATTTTGGCCTGCATAAGACCTGGGGTGTTCTCCCAATAAAAGATACATTTAATATATTCCCAGCTTTTTATTGCTGCGATTGATATCGATCTTGGAGTGCAGCAGATGGTTTCGGGATCTATGAATGGTGTTTCTGAACCCTTCCTGGCCAATTTGGCCGGCTTTTCATTGCCATCAAATCCCTCATGGCCCGGATCCTACCATAGTTTGGTCCTTGTTCCGACTGTTTGAAGGATATTAAAACAACTGTCAAGCTTATGAGGCGGTACGATTGAGGTAGTTCACTCGGCTTGTTGCCTGGTTTGGGGATGAATAGTACATTTACTACACTCCAAGTGCTTGGTATATACCCCAGTTGAAGCTGAAGCTAAATAAGGCAATCATTGTAGGTATATCAAGTAATCCATATATTTTTGGATAAGAAAAGGAAAGGTACCGGCTGCACCCGGTTTTTATTTAGTCAATAGCCCTTAATATTATCCAGGCTGAATAGTTCACCGGATAAGCTGTTAATTCTGCTGAGGTTTTTTAGAGATGAAACCTCCGCTATATGGTCATTGGGTGTGTCCATAGTAAGGGACCCTGGAAAGTGAGTCTGGCGCAATATTTTAAAATGTTCAGCATTTCTTTCCGCTCTGGTGTTATTGGACCATCTGGTTTGATTAACCCCGTGCATGAAAGAGCAACTTTTATGTGTACACGATCAACAGCGCTTTACCTTGTAACTAAAGGGTTTTTCAATAAGAGCGATACAAAAGTTTTTTTAAATAAAACATGGTCTCTTGTCTCGAAACCTGGAATGAGACAGTATTTTATATCTTTATCGATAGAAAGAGCCGCCCTCGGTCTGAAACTACCTTTGACGAAAATAAGCTATTTGGTTAATTCAAGCACCATACCTTTGTTGCCCATGGTTCTTGGATTAAACTAATAGCGACATTCCCTTCGGCTAATGGTGTCTGAGACACCCGCTGCAGGTTTGCAGCACGCGATGTAGGTTTGACATTATTTGATTGCCTAATCAGGGTTTCGTACCCTATGAGGCTTGTTGTTGCCCCTTCGTCGTACGACTTACCTTATTTCGCTCTGCGGCCAGCTTATACCTGAAGCAGTTTTGGCTGGTGGTGCTGTTGTTGTCACAGGCAGCCTTTGCGGCTGCGTAATTGCATATTATCCTAGGACAAGTTCTCTTCAAGATTTCCCTTTAAAGAGTCGATACATAATGAGTGGCAGATGTCATATCAGCATCGTTAGGGTGTTCTAGTTCCCTAGTTGATGATGCATTCTTACAGACGTCATTGTCTTTTGTTTTTTTTGGTTCAATTTTGATTCCCAAGAGTATTCGGGATAATAGGTTTCCGTGATCTACCCTCAACTACTGACTAGGCTCCCTCCTAGCCATGGATCCATTAGCGTTTGCTGTTCCACATTAAGGTTAGGAATTTATTAAAGAGGTTTACTCCTTGTATTTAGTATCGAGGTGTTATGCCCGTTTAATCATTTGGAATACCCTCCCTCTTTATCCGGATTTGGAACCGGGAAGTCACTTAAGAGCCAATTGCTTATAGGCTTCACTGGCGCAGTGACGACATTCTGTTACTCCTGTTTGTAATGTTTTTTTTTTAAAATGTTTAACCCAAAAAGTTATTGTGGCAAAAAAATTGTATCGGCGAATCGTAAAGAAAGATTTGATTTATATACTTTGCAAAGAACAAAACTTTTTCGATAATTATATCATTTTTATACCCTATTCTAGGGGTATATTAATTTTGACGCATAGTTTGTAACATACCTTAATATTGCCCGTAGACCCCTAAAAGTTACTATATTTATGATCAGCATCGATAGTAATGTCGATCTAGCCATGTCCGTCCGTCCGTCCGTCCGTCCGTCCGTCCGTCGGCAAAAATTAGGCCTTTAAACTGGACCTAGAGAGCTGAAATTTTAACCATATACTCTCTAGGGTCCCGAAATAATCAAGTTTAAGAATTTTCGAAATCCGCCCACAGACACGTCCACAAAATCAAAAAAAAATCAAAATTTTGGTAAAAATCGAATTTTGAGCTAGAAAGCTGAATTTTTTTTTATATGATCTATGACTCCTAAAACTGCTCGGGATATAAAATTTTCAAAATCCGCCCACTGCCACGCCCACAAAAAAATAAAACAATTTTATTGAAAAACCAAAATTTGAGCTAGGGAGCTGAAATTTTTAATATATACTCTCTATTGGCCCTTTAAGCTCATGTATAAATATTTTCAAAATCCGCCCACTGACACGCCCACAAATAAATAATTTTTTTTTTTTGAAAATCCAAAGTTTCAGCTAGGGATCTGAAATTTATAATATATACTCTCTTGGGGCCCTTTAAGCTCATGTGTAAATATTTTCAAAATCCGCCCACTGACACGCCCACAAATAAATAAAACAATTTTTTTGAAAATCCAAAGTTTGAGCTAGGGAGCTGAAATTTATAATATATACTCTCTAGGGGCCCTTTATGCTCATGTGTTAATTTTTTTTTAAATCCGCCTACTGACACGCCCACAATTAAATAAAACAATTTTATTGAAACACCCAAGTTTGAGCTAGGGAGCGTTTTTTTTTTGATAAAATCCTTTAAATGTTATATAACAAAATATGTAGAGCGTTCTTAACAATTTAACCATACTTAGACTTTTGTCACGCCCACTTATGAGGGATAGGAATAAGAATAGGGTATACAACAGTTCGCCCAAGCGGACTGTAGCCCGTCCCTATGTTTTTTATTTGATTTTTTTATAAAAAAAAGGAAATCCAAATCCCAGAGCACTCAGACTCGGTAACGGTCCATTATACTACCAGGCAGAAAGCCTCCTTTTGGTGTAGATGCATGAGAATGGGTGGCGTATGTTGTTGTTCCCCATGGGGATTGAACTGGCACCGCACGGGTCATAAGTCAACACACTACACCGTCGCCACCCTTAATTATATCATGCTCTTAGCGAATATGTGTTCCAAGCTTCAGCTCCAAATTTAAGGCCACAAAATTATTGACAGACGAATGAACATGGCTAGATTGACATGACTTTCGATGCTGACAAATATGGAAACTTGTAGGATTCTACGACCAGTATTAAGGCTTTTTACAAACTATGAGTCTCAATTATTATACCCGTAGGTTGTGGTATAAAAAAATAAATACCATTCACAGATAGGACCTTTTCTGGAAAATTAATTCACGAAGATTCTCAATATCGACAACCACAAAGAGCATTAGTACGTCATTAATAATTCACCATCGACTTAATACACAATTCTTATGAATCTATTCTGACCAGACTTTCGGCAATCAAGCTCAATTCATTACTTTTAGTAAGGATGAATGTGTGCACTCAACATACATACTTCTTTTGTAGGGCTGTACTCTATAGCCTCTCGGATGCCGATGGCCATCCATTAACGAAAATCCAATTTTACCCAACATTAAATTGAAATCGATTTTTTAAAATAAAATCTCAAACACCTCCAGCGTGTTATACCATTTTCATCAGTAAAAGGTTCTGCGAAACGAAATTGAGAATAGATAATTTCGTCCCTACGATAGACAAAATTTTTTTCCGAATCATTAAATTATGTTCTTCGCAATTTAAGGCGAAATGAAATGCAAATATTGTGGAGACGTTTATTTATATATTTTTTGGCGCCGCGCCGTCACAATATCATTATATTTTTATGTCCTTAAATCTGTTGGTACCAAAATTGAAAACATTCTTCGTATTTTCAAGGCGGACAGTTATGATACGATGCAATGTCAAATTGCGAGATGATTAATTGAGGTTAACACAGTGGTTTATGGCAGAAAAAAATATTAATCAAATCAATTAGTGGAGTACCTACTTAATATTAACGTATTCAACATCATTACTAGGTTGAGTACCTACTTGCCTTTATCAGCAGGAGAAATAAAAAGTCGTATGTTGGCACAAAGGATAGGGTCGTCTAACGTAACATAGATTTTACTTGCCATTTCTGTGACATTTATAGATTAGTCCGACTTACATAAATGTTCCTATTATAATGCTACAACAGCCCCGATATACATGTAGATAGCTTTTGTTCATGCTCTTGAAATGCTGCGTTATTTTTTTTTTCCGGAAAGATGTGTGTAGTCGGTGCTGCGGATTTGGAAAGAACACTTCTGCAGACTATTAAACGGCGGAGACAGCCAACAACCCGCTGTCAGGCAGAATGATCTCTTCAGCTTGGACGATGATAACCAAAACTTCCGTCCACCCGACCTACACGAAGTGAGGATAACGATATCCAAACTTAAGTCCAACAAAGCTGCTGGATCGGATGGCCTTCCGGCCGAGCTTTTCAAAGCAGCGGGAGATGGCTTGGTAAGGAGCATGACCAACGAATGTAACCTCAGCATCGTGTGCCCCATCCGCAAGAAAGGAGATACTCTGAACTGCGCCAACTACAGAGTAATAAGTCTCCTGGATGTCGCGTATAAGATCTTGTCGGTGTGAACGCCTGAAACCTTGAGCCAACAACCTAATTGGCCCATATCTGTGTGGTTTTGGGCCAAAAAAGTTAACCATTGACCAAATTTTCACACTCCGACAGATCTTAGGAAAAACCCAGGCATTTCAGATCGATACACACCATCTATTTATCGTCTTTAAATTCGCCTATGATGGCGTATATAGGGACGAAGTATACAAAGCCATGTCAAGTTTTGGCATCCCCGGCAAACTCATCCGTTTGTGCAGGATGACGAAGGAGAAATCTCGCTGCTCCGTCAAAGTCGAACAGATAGAACTTCGAAATAGTTAAAGACTATGTCTACCTGGGCTCCACTATCAAAATGACATCGACGCAGAGATCAAGCGAAGAATCACTCTTGCCAATCGCAGTTTCTTCGGGTTACGAAGGCATCTAAGAAGTAAAGCTCTCTCTCATAGAACTAAGGAGATATTATATCCTTAATCATCCCGGTCCTGCTGTATGGTGGCATGGACACTGACAAAAGCGGATGAAAACCTTCTGGGATGCTTTGAGAGAAAGATTCTTCGAGTGATATTCGGCTTAGTTTGTGACGATGGAGTGTGGAGAAGAAGATTCAACGACGAACTATACGGGCTATAAAGCGACGCTGACCTGGTCAAAAACGGCTGAGATGGCTGGGACACGTGGAGCGTATGTACAACAACGCACCAGCCCGACGAGTCTTCGAATCTATCCCCGAGGGTCAACGCAGCAGAGGAAGACCCCACCTTAGGTGGCGCACGCAATTGGAGAACAAGCTCAACCAACTTGGTGTGCGTAACTGGAGGCAGCTAGTGAGGGACCGAGCTGGTTGAAGGGGCTTGTTGGTTGAGGGTCCACCCCGGACTGTAAGCGCCACCAAAGGTAAAGTAAGTAAATGCACTTACTTACTTACTTACTTACTAAGGTGGCTCTAAAGTCCGGGGGGACCTGGGCTTCAACCAACACAACTCTCCATTTAGCCCGATCTTTGGCTAACCGCCTCCACTTGCGAACTCCAAGTTGGTTGAGGTCCGCTTCCACTTGTGCGCGCTGTAATGTCATTGTCAGAGTTTATAGCGGAGCCGAGGTAGAGAAAGTCCCTAACCACCTCAAAGTTGTAGCTGTCTTTCGTGAGGTTCTGTCCGATTCGTCGATGTTGTGTGTCCCTTCTTGTTGAATACATGCTGTATTTTGTTTTTTATTTTCTCCTCATTCACAAATCCATGCGTCTAGCTATATTATGGAAAGTGCAATATTAGTTTGTGTACGTAAGCTGTAAGCTACCTGCTTAGTAAGGCGAGTAAATGATGCATTTCTACGGTTAATATTGGTTAACTCCATAGAATATTTCCTATAGTAGTATCTACAAATAGATTTGCGACATGTCTTTGTTGTTCCAGCGGTTGGAGATTGAAGGTACGTTCTGAAACATCTCTGAAAACGTTAGAATATTTGAAGAGAATGTTTGACGGTCAAACTCTAAATGAGGAAACAACTGAAGTCAACCCAGGGCCTAACTTGTGTTTTAGAAGCAGTTTCGGGGTATAGCACATCTCTGCTGTGAAAAGATAACTCAACTTCACGAAAGATGATTTTGCGATATGTGTTTAAGGAGCGTGCAAAACTAAACCTGATTTCACTGTGCTACCAAGAAGATAAATGGTGACATGACTTGTGAGGATACATTTGTTCCATTATTCAATGCCACAAAAGAGTTGGTTCATTCCCATAGCACTTACTTTCATACCAGATTGTTATTGTCCTACTAGGAGATTGATTAACTGACTTCCTCTGATTTATTCTAATCAAGTTTGCTCGCTCCAATAGGTATTTAGGGGGTAACAGAAGCAGGAGGACCCTAGAGGACGGTTGCCGTCTCGACATCGATGAGTGGAGGAGAACGATTCCTTGGTATACCCCAAGCAGGTATTAATGCGTGGGTAGGATGACCCGCCACGATACTATGCCGCATCGTTACCACAAGTTATTACCTTTATAGTGTAAGGAACAGAGGGAAGGCATTTGATGTTAATAACAGTAAGCACAAAGCAATAACGCATTTTTAAGTTCTGCTTTTATAAAGAGGAATCACCTATTCGGCCGAGCTTTGCTCGATGTCTTTCGAGTTTGCTGTAAGTGGTCGGCCTACAGTCCAGAATATTGTTGCTGTTGTAAAAACTAAGCGCCTAAACCCGACAGACAGAAGCCCATTTTTCTAATCTGAAACTGATCGATTCGACTTGGTTGAACTCTGGCCTCAGCAGCATGGAAATCAAACGTTTAGATGATGTTGCTTGCCTGACGTGAGCTGATTTGACGCCGTTGGACTAACTTTTGTAGGATCGCATTAAAAATTAATGTTTGGATTAATAATACTTAAAAAATGTAGGCACTTAAGACAAATTATGATTTAGCTACATATTAGTAAAAATGGTGTCCTTAACTATCTAAAATGTACTTGAAAATAGGGTTAAAAGTATGCACTACTGCAATGTCAGCGGAGCAACCAATGAAATAAAATAACTTCAAGGACTAATCGGAAGGCTTATTTTTTCCATAAAGTTGATATTATAACCTTTGAAAAATATTGAGCGATGTTAATTTAATAAAAAATAAATGTTGGGTATTAACGCCTCATACAGGGCCCAAAACCAGCGGTGCCAGACGTCCCGATTTTTGAATCAAAATTAAATGTCCCGCGCGAGACAGCCTCAGTCCCGCTTTTCGGGGAAATAATTCTGTTTTCATGAATCTCGTTGACAAAAACGAAAAAATATTAAAAGCTAACATTTCACTTCACATCTTGCATAACATGAGCAAATTTGCATGTGATAGATTAGACATCGATGTAGGAGCTATCATCTTAAACATAGGGACGGGCTACAGTCCGCTTGGGCGAACTGTTGGATACCCTATTCTTATTCCTATCCCTTATAAGTGGGCGTGACAAAAGTCTAAGTATGGTTGAATTGTTAACAACGCTCTACATATTTTCTTCTATAACATTTAAAGGATTTTATCAAAAAAAAACGCTCCCTAGCTCAAACTTGGGTGTTTCAATAAAATTGTTTTATTTAATTGTGGGCGTGTCAGTAGGCGGATTTAAAAAAATTTAACACATAATCATAAAGGGCCCCTAGAGAGTATATATTATAAATTTCAGCTCTCTAGCTCAAACTTTGAATTTTCAAAAACAAAAAAAATTTAATTGTGGGCGTGTCAGTGGGCGGATTTTGAAAATATTTACACATGAGCATAAAGGGCCCATAGAGAGTATATATTATAAATTTCAGCTCCCTAGCTCAAACTTTGGATTTTCAAAAAAATTGTTTTATTTATTTGTGGGCGTGTCAGTAGGCGGATTTTGAAAATTTTTTATCCCGAGCAGTTTTAGGAGTCATAGATCGTATATAAAAAAATTCAGCTTTCTAGCTCAAAATTCGATTTTTTCCAAAATTTTGTTTTTTTGAGTTTGTGGGCGGATTTCAAAAATTCGTAAACTTGATTATTTCGGGGCCCTAGAGAGTATATGGTTACAATTTCAGCTCTCTAGGTCCAGTTTAAAGGCCTAATTTTTGCCGACGGACGGACGGACGGACGGACGGACATGGCTAGATCGACATTACTATCGATGCTGATCATAAATATAGTAACTTTTAGGGGTCTACGAGCAATATTAAGGTATGTTAAAAACTATGCGTCAAAATTAATATACCCTTAGAATAGGGTATACAAATATATGGCCATTTCTCACATTTAGCTAAACGTCGTTCGGAATTGATGAAGATATTTGAAACTACGGAAATGGATTTTGTCAAATTATTACGTCACGTAAATACAAGAATTCTATCGCTCTGTCCTGCTGTTGAGAGATAATCAAGGTTTGGCCTGCTTTGATAAGCTACTTTGATAAGCAAGAATCATGTGCGAAAGCCATTGAAAAGATTTTTTACTCTTAAGCAGAGGAAACAAAAAATCTAGCCCACTTGCATTTTGTTCATAATGTGATGAGTGCTTTTGGTACATTAACAAAAGAGTCTCAGGGAAATGATATTGCCATAACAGAAATGCATGAGTCATTGTGCCTCTTCCGCTCAAGGTTGACTCAAAGGCTAAAGGATGGGTTTTTCGGCTACCAGACAAAACAGATTTTAAATAAATTGGTTGAATCTGAACGGACCAAAGCCATCGAAGACTTCAAAATTGTTTACACAAATTGCCAAAAATATATAGACAAACGTTATAATTTTTCAGATAAAATATTTTTTCTAGACTTAAATTCATAAACCTGCACAGTGAAGTTAGTTTTGACATGATACTTATGATAATTTATACTGTATCTTTAATAAAATTGACAGGCGATATTTCGGTAGATAACTTATATGAAGAATTTAACTTGTTAAAATCATCCTTGGACGTATTAATAGGAAATTGCAAAGACACCACTGCCACCACCGCACAGAAATGGCACCAGCTCTTTCAACAGTTTCCAAAAAAGATACCAGGAATATATTTAAACTAGTGTCTTTCATATAGTAGCCAAGGCGTTTTTTCCCAGATGAATTTAAAATGGTCGGATGCCAGAAATAACTGCTCCGTAAATTTAATGAAAGCAGAATTACTCAACCAGTTTAATCTACAGATACGAGTATCCTGTGAAGAGTTCTTCATCTATATTAAAGAGAAAAAGGAAACTTTAAAAGAAGTTAAATCTTCACAGAAATATCATGAATAAGTAATTCTTATAAATAATTATTCTCTTATTGTAAGTTGCAATTTGTAACACTCAGACTATTTTTTAAAACGCCATATTTTTCTAATGAATAAAACTTTTTTGATTTAGATGTCTTTTTTTTTGTATTCTGAAGACGAATAAGGCCCGGCCACGCAGTGAGCGACTGAGCGATGAGTGATTGAGCGAAACGAAGCTGAGCGACGCAAAAAAATTAAAATACATGAAATCGTATGGGGGTGGCCACACAAGCCCTGAGCGACTAGCGAATTTTTTGAGCGACTGAGCGACTTCGCTCGGCAATCAAATCTCTTTCAATATTTTTTAGTTCATCGCTGAGCGACAAAGTAAGTCAATGTATAAAATAAATGCGGAAAGTTTAATTTCAGCTGTCCAAAACCGCCCAGTTCTATGGCAGGACAGCCACAAAGATTACAAAAATAAAAATGTCACTGAAAACGAATGGAAAAAAGTTGGAAACATTTGTAATTGTTTAAGTAAGTTTTTATTTAAATAATTTTTAATAACAGTAGTGTTTTTTGTTCAATGTCCGATTTCCCAAAAATATCGCGTTAACTCATTTCTCATATTGATCGCTCCCATAATTTGACAAAAAATAAAAAGAAGAGGGCGGCAACAATCAATTTGGACTGAAATACATTTTCTATGGCTATTTTTGCTATCTATTGTCACGTAAACGTAATTTTAATTCAAATAAAAAGATTTGAAAACTTCCGATTATGTACGTTTTTTTACTATGTCCCGCTTTTGACGAAAGAATCCCGCTGTTTTCACTCAAAAAGTTCCAAAATCCCGAGTTGGCAAAAAAAAAAAATGAGAACGCTGCCCAAAACCCAGTTTCTGAAACCATTTGCTTGCGCAAAGTTCGAAGGGACTTAATATTTAAAGCCAAATTCGAACAACAAATTTGAGCAACTCTTATGACAATTGATACTCTTGGATTTTTCAGCCGTTCGGAAGAAGTGGGGCTGTGGAACAAAAACTTTAAGTGGTAGTTGGCCCCAACGGGATTTGCCCCGGGGACCTCTCGATTAGTAGTCGAAGACACTTATAACTGAGCCACTGTGCCCTATGTTTTCTTAATACTTACATACTTAACGGGCTCCATACCCGTGAAGAGTTCTCTGCATGTAACACTGCAGCCTTCCATCCATCGCCATCCTGGATACGCTGCTTCTGCGATGGCTTGGTCTTTAAGACGGAGCTTCGGCCCTTCTTGCCTTCTTAATCTTGGGGCTGGGATTCGAAGATTGTCTGCTCGCTAGTATTATTGTTCATTCACTCGATGTGGCCGAGGCAATATTGTCGATGTATTTTAGCATCCACAGCTCATAGAGCTTGCGGTTGTATCTACTCCTCCGTTCGCCTTCTAATTCGTACTTCGTACTTCGTTTTGTCCTTCTTGACTTCAAGGCCAACCAATTTGGCATGTTCTTCAATCGCTACGAAAGCCTGTAACACGGCACAGCTGAGATCGGCCGATGATGTCGATATCGGCCGCGTAGTTTTTACGGATCTGTTGAAGACAGTGCCTTCCGTGTTGACACCTGCCCCGCGCACTATCTGCTCCAGAACAAGATTGGAGGAGTTACGTGACAGCGCATCTCCTTGCTGGAATCCGGTGCAGGTTTGTAAAAGTTCGGAAGAGCTGTTTCCATATGCCTAATGATTTCAAAATATTACACATTAGTTCTAAAAACTGTTTGAATTACTCGCAGCCAGTTATGAGCATATACCTATTTGCACATATGCCGCATGCAATTGTGCTCTCCGTGGACACAATTGATACTTAACAGAAGGTGCCCATGAAAACCACCACAGCCCAGACCAAGAAATTAAAAATTCAACAAATCCTGAGTGTTGTCCGATGTGCACACACGTATGAACATAAGTGCGTGAACTACACTCATAATGTAACTTTTAATTTCGAAAGGTTGATATCATATTCCCCCAGCAGCGTGACCCTGTGTAGGGGTGCGGAAGTAATGTACCCATAAATTATGTCCATCGCGTAACATACATATAAGCTTGATATATTAAGCTAAGGACTTCTTCATTTCAACACCGATTTAACACGAATATTATTGACGTTTATTACCAGGGTCACGTCATAAAGACTAAAGGATTTCGTCCTGATAATGGGAGTAGAATATTTGTGGGATGGAAATAAGATACGCAAGAATTGGATGATGTGTGTTCAGTATAAGTGGTGTTACATGTGTGTTTACAAAGCCATTAAAGCGATTTGAAAATAATTTACACATTCTTAAAAGGTGAATGCATATAAGGGTTTACCATTTTCGACGGAATAGAACTTTTATATATATATATATATATGTATATTCAAATTCTTAAGATTAAGTTGTTAAAATAAACCAACTAGAAAAGTAAATATTGATGGTTGGTTTCTTTATTTTCTTCGCTATGTTAAAGGTGGAAGAAGAGCAGCACCTGAATTTACTTATGCGAATTTTCGTCACAAGTGCTGGGAGCAGGTTATTTGCACTTCTCGTTAAAGTGTGCAAACTTCGGGGCTCAATGAAATTAGAAAAGGGTAAAAGTAGGTGGCGACAGGTGATGCGAAGTGAGGATTGTTGATGAATGAAATGCTGAAACAATTTCTATGAACAAAATTTACAAACACCGCATTCTGCTACTTTCTGGAAAGTAAATCTGAACGTTTACCGAGTGAAAAGTGGTGGAATGTCGTACTTGCTGAAAGTGGGCTTATATGAAGTGCTTGACTAGACTAGGAGATGTTTTTATTTGCATTAACTGCAGTAGCAATTATGATTCTTAAATTTGTTTACCTTATTTTAAGGGTATGTTAATTTTGACTCATAGTTTAATTTTGGTGGGGGGCGTATTTAGCTTAATACAAGCTTTAGGTCTTAAAAACTAATTACAAAACTAAGACTTACAGAAAGGACTTAAAAACTAGTACCTAAAACTAATTAGGTTGATGGTGAGGGGTGGAGGAGGGCAGATTTGAGGGAAGAGGTGCAGCGATTAAAATCAAGGAGGAGGTGGTTAGAATTGACCTTCTGCAACATACGGGATTTCGGCTCGTTCAAGCCGTACGACGTGCGACGGCTGGGAAGGTAGAAAAGAGGAAAGGATCTTAAATTGCGAGGGTTGGTGTTAAAGGCAATACAATTTAAAAGATATGAACAATCAATGGAACCAGTGAGAAGGCGATGTATAAACAGAATGTCAGCGACATCTCTTATTTTTTCAAGGGTCTGAAGGTTTATTAAATAAAGGCGTTCGTGATATGGTGGTAGGATAAGGTGGTTATTCCACGGGAGCCCACGAAGAGCATAGCGGAGAAATTGACGTTGAATGCTTTCGATTCTTGTATTGCGGACCCGGTAATATGGCGCTCACACTTGGCTAGCGTACTCTAGAAGAGGGAGGACGTAGATAATGTAAAGGGATTTTGTCACATAGGGATTGGTAAATTCTTCAGACCACTGATTGATGAAACCAAGAGTTATGGATTTAATGAAATCCCGTCAGTAGCCGAGCACTGAGCTATGTGAAATAAAATAAAAACGTCGCTTTCTATTTTATGGTTCTTTATTGTATGAACGCTAAGATCAGAATGAAAATCAATTATACAATGTCTACTTAATATAAGCTTAACAATAGAATAGATAACAGTAATCACAGCAAGAGCGATGAAAGACCTGTACAGTGTCTAGTAAATAGCGACCCGTTAATAGCCGGTCATGTACTCATATGTGTTATGATTTTGATCATCTTTGGAGATTTTCACAAGGTCAACGGAACTTGTGAGAAAGAAAATGTATACTCTCGTTGTTTCCATGCAGGCTGTACGGTATGGTTCAGTATACATGACTCCTCCCGCCGTTGTATGAACTTTACGTATTGATAAATCGTGAATGTTGATATATAAATAGTGTTGCAGCTGGAAGTGAACTATGTTGCTGTACATCAGGTTCTACGGGCTGCTTTTTACTTTCGTATATTATCTTCCTTATTATTATTTTTATCCTCTTTTCTTTACATATATATATGAGTAAATTATAATGAAACAAATTATTAAGAATTTCATTATTGTACAACTAAATCTAAGCTTGTTGATTAATCTAATATTATATAACAACAGTATTTTATTTAATTCAATTTCTTATGATCATGTTTTAAATCACCTAATATTTTGTGTTTATTCAAAATGGAGAAGTAATAATACTATAATACTTAAATACTACGTCATTTAAATTTTTATTTTATTTATTTTTATTTTTATGACATGTATATAATATACGAGTAGGTATATGTCATTTGTTCGCTTAAGAGAAAATAGTTAATAGAAAAAGTTTAGAATATAACCAAATACATTCATTCAATTATCAATCTTTTTGTTTTGTTAATATTTTTTTTTTTTACGTTATAGAAAAGTTACTCTTGTTTTGATTATTTCATTGCTTGGTACTTCTTTTTTTTTTAGAGTAGCCCCTGCCTGTATATTTTCTATCAAATTCAATTTCTTTTATTGGATTTTGGTACCTATACTTTCTTTTGATTATTTGCCTATCACGTTTTAATCCTGCTTTATCCGTAAAATAAGTTTTGCCTTTTCCTTTACGTCTTTAATTATATATCTTGGCAAATGTTTAATATTATGGAAACCTAAGTTTTTAACAAGTTCTCTCTCTCTGTACTTAGAAGGTTCTGCTCGTGTTTCATTTACTTTATTTATATGTTTTTCTTTATTTTTGTGGATTCTATGCTTAAGGTTTTCCAATTCTAATTTGTTAAAGATGTAAGAAGTCATTGGGTTTATATTTTGTGGTGGAATGAATAGTATCGTTATAAAGTTCAACTGCTTTGAAAACCAACATCCTGTCGTCAGTATCTATATTATCCTTATGGAGCTTTAACAATCGTATGTGTTCATTAAGTGTTAACTAAAAACGCTCTATAACAGAATTACCGGTATGGGTATTGGGAGATGTGAAGTGATAGAATATATTTTCTTGATTTAGGAATTGTTGCGAACCTTTGTTTTAGTACATCAACTATTGTTATTGAATTCCTATCTATTAAAGGGTGAATGGACACGTGTTTAGTCAATTTGTCAATGCATGTTAGGAACATATTATTCTTATTTAAAAACCATATATCGATGTGAACTATTTCATTGGGTTTATCAGGTGTCTAGTAATCATTAATTTTGGCTTTATTGGATGTCTGTCGTATTTACACATGTTACATGCTATGCAATTATTGATATATTTATATATCTCTAATCTCAGTAACATAACTCTTTTAGAACTAAATACGTTTCCTCAATCCCCCTATGATTTCTGTCTAAATGGGTATTTTCTATTAGATCTAGTAGTTTTTCTTTGCGTGTTATGTCCTTTACAAACTTTGTGCACCTTAGCATTTTCATAGTTGGTAAATTTGAAAAATATTTTATTATGGTTTTTTGGAACTCTTTGAATATGTTATCGTCTTTGCAAAAGATTCCTATAGTCCCCTTAATAGGTAATAGTTCATTAAGGAGTTTTAAAACATATGCCTCAACATACTCTTTAAGGCTAATAAGTGATCTTCTCTTTTTCTTGAACAAAAACTTGGTTGTGTACGATGTATTTATATCATTTTCTAATACTAATTGATTTTTATAAATGTTTAATGGTGTTTCGGTAATATAAATATGATCGTTTAAATTTTCTTCGCCGCTGTGTATTGTAGCTGCGTCCGATTTAATGTCGTTTTCAACCACACAATTAATTTCTAGGCGACTTAAAAAATCAGCAACAAAATTTTCTTTTCCTTTGCTATACTCAATATCAAAGTCGAACTCGTTGAGTTTTATTTTCCATCTCTGAAGCTTTGAGTTGGGCTCTTTCAGAGAATTTAACCACAATAGAGGTTGGTGGTCTGTCTGGACTTTGAACTTACGGCCAAATAAATATGGCCTAAAATATTTAGTTGCCCATACTATAGATAAAAGTTCTTTTTCTACCGTACTACAATTTATTTCATGGCTGTTTAAAGTTCTGGATGCATAAGCTATTGGGTGATGATTTTGTGACAATACTGCCCCCAATGCTGCATTGCTAGCGTCGGTAGTTAAAATGAAGGGATTTTCAAAGTCAGGGTATGCTAGGACTGGACAAGTACATATAAGTTCTTTAAGTTTATTAAAGGACTCAATGTATTGTCTGTCTTTGATGTTAATTTTATTACCCTTTTTAAGACACTTTGTCATTGGGAGGCTTACTCTAGAATAGTCCTTGATAAACTTTCTGTAAAACCCTGTAATGCGTAAAAACGATTTAATTTGCTTTACTGAGTGAGGTAATTTGATTTCCTTGATAATTTTTATTTTATTTGGATTGGGCCTAATACCTTCATCTGATATAATATGTCCTAAATACTCAGTTTCTCGTTTCATAAAATTGCATTTGTCAATTTGCAGTTTTAGGTTGTAGTCAGCAAGTCTTTTTAAAATTTTATTAAGTGAATCGATATGCTCTTGCAGCGACGTGGAAAAGATAAGTATGTCGTCTAGGTATACTACGCAAATTTTATTTCGATAACCAACCAGGACTTCATTCATCATTCTTTGGAAAGATGCCGGCGCATTTTTCAACCCAAATGGCATACGTTTGAACTCGTAGTGTCCATTTGTAGTTGAAAAAGCTGTTTTATGCATATCTTCCTTACTAATAGGGATTTGATGGAATCCTTTTGCTAAGTCCAGTGATGAAAAATATTGCGCATTTCCCAATTTTGAAAATATATCCTCTATATTAGGGATTGGAAACTTATCTTCCATGGTTGCATCGTTAAGTTTCCGATAGTCCACTACAACGCGCCATTTTTCCTGACCGGAATTATCAACCTTCTTCGGTACAATCCATATAGGAGCATTGTACGGACTAGTGGAATTAACGATAATTCCTGAACTGAGCATTTCTGAAATTTGTATATCAACCTCATTTTTGTGTGCCTCAGGATATCTATATGTTTTTGAAAATATTGGGATATCATTTTTGGTCGGTATTTTGTGGGTGTATTTTACCACTGATGTTAGTTTATCACCCTCAAAATAAAACACTTTCTTAAACGTATGAATTGTAGCGATTAATGATTTTATTTCTTCCTTATTCAAATGATCTAACTTCAATATATTTAAAATTGAGTCTATATTTGGTTTTTGAAAAGAAATATCTTCTGTATGATTACTTAAGCTATGAATTTCTGCTTCAGTTAATTGGGATTGAGAACTTGAAAATATTAAAGGTAAAGAGGTTTCTTTGGTTATTAATTGTAAACTATCAAGATCAATTTTAGCTTGCAACGGTTTTAAAATGTTACAGCCAATTATACCATCAAAGTCGACGTTCATTTCTACTTCAAGCATTTCAATGTTTGTTACTTGTCTACTAAATTCCTTAAAAAGTGGGATTGTTATTTTGGAGCCAACAACTATGTCTGAGTTAATTGATTTGAGTAACAATGGTTTACTAAGTTCTGTTTTGAAAGCTCTATGAAACAATCCTTTTTGAATGAGCGAAGTACCTGATCCAGAATCTATCAACAGTTTAATAGGAATTGAACTTGTTTTTACTATTATGCAGGGAAGAGCTCGGGACTGGTCGATTGAAAATTTAGTGACTGATATGTATTTGCATTTTGCATTTCTGCACTGGATGGTGAATTTCCATCATGTATGTGTTCCACTTCCATTATTTCATCATAACTATTTCTTAATCCTGTATTATGCTGTCTAAAATTTCGTGAGTTATTTTGCTGGATTTGTCCTGAATTACGCGGGTTCAAATTTCGAAAGTTGCCTGATCTAGTGTTTACATTTTGAAAATTACCTGAGTTATTGTGTTGAAAATGTCCTGAATTTTGTGCATTCGAATTTGGAAAATAGCCTGTTCTTGTACGTACATTTTGAAAATTACTTGGACTATTTTGCTGAAAATGTCCTGAATCGCGTGTATTAGAATTTGGAAAATTGCCTGATCTTGTATTTTAATTTTGAAAATTATTCGAGCTATTTGGTTGAAAACGCTCTGAATTAATTTGAAACTGTCTTGGATTATCATACGAGTACCTAGCGCTCCTTGAATTTTGTTGTCCTGTATAAGTTTTTACTTGTCCGTGATTTGGAAAATTGCTAGGGTCAAATTCTCTTAAATTATAACTTGTATTTGTAAATGTACAATAAAAGTTATCAGTATCAACTAAAATTGATTTTGCTTCCAAAAAAGTAGATGGGTTTCTTGCGTTTAAAATAATCTTAGGCTCACTAGGTAGCTTGCCAACAAATAATTTTAATGCCGTTTCTTCATTGAGCCTACTATTGTACCAACCTGGAATATCTTCACTAAGATTTGTTTTTATGTTTAATTTTGTCAAAAGATGTTGTACTTGGTTATACAGCTTTTCGACAGAGTTGTTAAATTTTATCATTTTTATTTCATTAATTATATTTTCAATGGTTTCCTTTATGTTACAATTTGCTTTTAATACAGCTTTTATCTCCGGCCATTGCGACGGATTATTATTATTAATTAACATTAAATTTGCATCACCTAATATTTTTTGCCTTATGCGCAAATCCAAAATTGGTTTCAAATGTTCATTTATATTATTTGCAAATATATATATATAATCAATATGCTTAATAAATAAATCTAAATGTTCCGGTAGCCCGGTGAAATCAGTGACTCCAGCCACTAATGCGTTAAGATCTACATTGGCCATACCTGTTGTTCTCGGCAACTGCTTTTTCTTTATTTTATTTTTTCCAAACGGTTTTTCGTCGACTGCTCACACTGCAAGCCCACAAGTTAGAGATCTGTTTTTAATTTTCACTTTTTTATAACTGTTTTTTTTTTTATATATTTGTTTGTTGTTCTTGTCTTTAAATAGTTACATATTCAGGTAACATTGTTCACTGAAACTATTTTTCATATTTCAAATATATTTTAACTTAGTTCGCGACATTTATGTATGTAATATATTTATTTTATATTTTTTTTTCGACTGCGCCAGTTATGGATTTAATGAAATCCCGTCAGTAGCCGAGCACTGAGCTATGTGAAATAAAATAAAAACGTCGCTTTATATTTTATGGTTCTTTATTGTATGAACGCTAAGATCAGAATGAAAATCAATTATACAATGTCTACTTAATATAAGCTTAACAATAGAATAGATAACAGTAATCACAGCAAGAGCGATGAAAGACCTGTACAGTGTCTAGTAAATAGCGACCCGTTAATAGCCGGTCATGTACTCATATGTGTTATGATTTTGATCATCTTTGGAGATTTTCCCAAGGTCAACAGAACTTGTGAGAAAGAAAATGTATACTCTCGTTGTTTCCATGCAGGCTGTACGGTATGGTTCAGTATACATGACTCAAGGGGGCGAGACTGAATCCGCTATCCGCTTACGTGAAAAAGTAAGATATTCACATTTAGCAATATTTAGCTCCATAAAGTTTTTTTGACACCAGTCCGAAAAACTATTGAGGTCTTGTTGAAGAAGATCAGAGGGTGCCGTGAAATAACCCCAAGCGTCATAAGCCCAAATTTTGAAATTTGGCCTTATGTCGCATTGTGAAAGTGACATAAGGCCAAATTTTAGCATTTGGTATTATGACACATTGGAAAAGCGTCATAAGGCCAATTTGGCTTTATGACACTTTCGCTTGGTGCTGTTTTCAACAATTTGCCCTCGCACCTAACTCAAATCAAACAGTGACCCCAAGCAGGGGCAGCATGCCCCCCCCCCAATATGTATTGCACTGTTTATGGGATTAGTTGTGCCGTGATCAGGGTGCCGTGACATAACCCCAAGCGTCATAAGCCCAAATCTTGAAATTTGGCCTTCTGTCCCATTGTGAAAGTGACATAATTCCAAATTTTAGCACTTGGTATTATGACACCTTGAAAAAGCGTCATAAGGCCAATTTGGCTTTATGACACTTTCCCTTGGTACTGTTTTCAATAACTTGTCCTTGCACCTACTCCAAATCAAAGAGTGACCCCAAGCAGGGGTGGTTGCAGGGGGGCAGCATGCTCCTCCATATGCATTGCACTGTTTATAGGATTAGTTACGAAATCGCAAGTAGATTCCATAAACAGTGTAATGACCCCCCCGCTTGGGGTCACTGTTTTATTTGGAGTAGGTGCGAGGTACAGTTTAAAAAATTTGGCTTTATGTCTCTTTCCGCATTTGGCCTTATGACGCTTTGTGAAAGTGACATAATACCAAATGCTAGAATTCGGCCTTATGTCACTTTCAAAAAGCGACATAAGGCCAAATTTCGATATTTCGGCTTATGACGCTTGGGGTTATGTCACGGCACCGTTTGTTACGTTTATTACGAAGTGAACGCAGTTTCCTATTATACCATGGAGGGCAAGATGGCGAGATTTTATGGCGCGAATAAGGAAATGCATTTAAAGATTTCGCTATAAAAACTCGCTATCAACGGATAAGTTCGAGAAGTTGAGTTCGATTCTGCTTAGAAAGCCATTGATCTTTCTTAAATTAGCTTTGGGGAAGTTGTAGGAGTAAAGGGTAGTTGGGAGCAGGGATTGGGAAGAGAGGTGATAAAAGAAAGACAATAGCAGAGGAGGGTGGTAAGCGTCAATAGTAGAAAGGTGTAAAGAACTATCAATGGTTGAGGAGTTTACAGGGTCAGTTGTGAAAACAAGATCCAACTGTCGTCCCATATAATTTTTAACACCACTAACTTGACAAAGACCAGAATCAGTTACGCGGTCGACAAAAAGGCATTCTTTACTAGATATCGGATTTAGGCGGACGAAGAAAGATTGATCTTCCGATAAACTCCACTGTAGATTAAGGAGATTAAAGTCGCCAAAAATTATGATGTCATCGTTAGGCTTACAAGCATCAAGTAAACGGTCGATGGCATCCACGACGAGTTGGTAGGATTCGATGGGTTCAGACGGACGTATGTAGAAGCACATTACGAAGAGAGAACGGTTAACGAGCGAGATTTTTACAACAACAAAATCCAGAAGACGGGAGGTTGATGTTGAGATGATGGAAGAGTTCAAGCTGTTATGAACTGCAATGAGAACGCCACGGCAGGGAGGTATGTCTAGAAGACAAGTGACGTTATCATCGCGAAAGACTTTGAAAGATTCTGGAAACAACTCTTGATTTAAGATATTCGGGGAAAGATAAGTTTCGGTAAGAACATAAACATCAAAAGGGAGAGTATGAGTACGACGGAAAACTGCGTGAGTTTTGGTGCGTAGTCCCCTTACGTTTTGATAGTAGAAGGATAGAGGCAATTTCAGATCTGAGGCAGCCAAAGGTGATTTAGGGACGAAAAAAATTATTGTGATCAACTCGGTTACGTTGATATGAGATACGTAATACATTGATATGAGATACGTTTGGAGTTAATATTTTGAGAAGCAAAAGCAGACAGATCCTTAGCCACATTAGAAAAGGAAATGTTAAAGCTTTCATGGTAACGGGTGTAAATATCATGGAGTGCAGTGGGATCAGTTGGGAGGCCTTCTTTCTGAATTGAGATTTGAATATTTTTTTTGGTTTTTCCGTCAATGCAGATTGATTCAGACTTGTGGTGCAAGTAGGCAAGGTATAGGCGAACGTTTTCAAAGAGTCTGTGATCTCGCAGCCGAGCCATAACGTAACGGCCGTCAAGGCCATTGTTCGGGAACGTGGGGCTATCAAATTTAGAGGTTAGTTTGATGGTTGGGGGACGTAAAGGATCGATAAACGCAGAGGATTCAGAGGTTGGCGTGTTAATATGGGAAGACGGGGCAGGATTGAGAACATGGGAGTGGACGAAATTCGGGTAATTAGAGGAAGTTGTAGCAGAAGTTGAAGTATGTCTTGAAGGGTCACTGGAGTTTGGGGTCAAATTAAAAGATACCCGTTTTCGTTGAAGCCCTGGTGACGTCGAGATTTTCGTGGAGCGAGCGGAGGAACACTATGAGGAGATGATATTTTAGAGGAATCATGGGAGCGAGAAGGAGTAGAGATATTGGGGGCGGGTTGAGAAATGGGAATTGTGTTTGTGTCGGTAGACGTATTAATTATAGGTTGACGGAATTGAAGGGAGAATAATGGAAAAGTTTCAGCTTTGAAACTCCAGTTAGGATCGGGGTTACTGCTGGACATGGGGTTATAAGACTTACGTTTAGTAGGCTTATTGTAGACTTATTGCTATTGGATCCGATCCTAGGCCAAACACAGCTTCTGCGTTAGTCCATTTGGCGATGGACATATCTCCCAAATTCAACACTTCATTAAAGGGACTCGAATAAAGCCAGTTGTATTTCGAGGGTATGTCGAGTTTTAAACTGCTACTACTGGACTTGGCCGGGGAAATCTTCTGATAGTTGGCAATGGTGATAGCAAATTTCTGCTGGAAATACTTCTTCAACCAAGAGGCGTCAGCGTGCCGGGGGGCGCTTTTTATGACGAATGAATCGTCTTTTTGAATTTTGTTCAGCCTTTTGGTCCAATCAGCCAGTGTCCAAAGTGTGCCTAATCGGTTGATGTGGATCGGTGTAGTTGTTGGTGGAGATGTAGCTATTTTCTCGCAAGGTAGTCCCTTGGTGGCGGCTGGAGTTGTGAGAGGAGTGGGCTTGTCCAAGGCTGTTATGGGTGTTGTTAAAGTTCCAGGTACAGTTGAAGTTGTTGTAGTCATCGTGGAGGTCAGGTTACTATTGGAAATTATTGGTTCCAAGTGAATAGTTGGTGGAGCAAGTGGAATTGCGGTTTGGGGCGACGTGATGTTGAGCAGCTATGGAAGTATTTGTAACATACCTTAATATTGCTGCCCGTAGACCCCTGAAAGTTAACAAATTCGTAATCAGCATCGATGGTTATGTCGATCTAGCCATGTCCGTCGGCAAAAATTAAGCCGTAGAACACTATATACTCTCTAGCTGCCCGAAATAAAGAAGTGTAAGAATTTTTAAAATCCGCCAACTAACCCGGTTAAACTAACAATTAAAATAAAAACAGTTTCATCGCAAAATCAAAGTTTTAGCTAGGAAGCTGACATATATAATATAAACTACCTAGGGGATCTTAATGCTCATGTTTAAGGATTTCCAATCCCCCTCCCCTCCATTGCATTGAAAAATCTAAGTTTGAACTAGGAAGCTGAAATTTGGAAAATATACTTTCTAGGGGCCCTTAATGCTCATGTTTAAATATTTTTAAAACCGCCCACTGACACTATTTAAAAACTAGTGGAGTAAGTGCGGCCCGGGAGGTCCACACAATCAACTTTCCAGCGTGATATAAACACAATAAATAATAGGTGTAAAATAGAAAATAAGCATGCTTTTTTTATCGAGTTTGCTAGTAATAATATAATTAAAAAACAATAAAAAGAGTAACGAAAACTCATTAAAATCAATATTTTTCGATTCAGTTCTTCGTTCATTATACATAACATAAGTATCTATTGATTTATTTTTCACTTTTTAAAAAAACTATGCGTTGCTCTTTGATAAGATTAGATTCGATTTATTGTTTTTTGTTTGTTTTTATTTTTTTATTAATCGTTTAAACATGTCTTTCGCGTCTGCTGAATTGACATGAGACTTATAATATTTTTAGCAAAGAATTTTAGCTTGATTCCATTAAATTAAAAATTTAATAATCATAAAAAAAATAAAAATAGATTGGGCAAATCTTTCTCAAGAAATTCTAAAATCCATATTTTTTTATTCTTTTTGTTTAAACAAAAGAAGGGCTAGACCGAATTCAGTGTAATTTTTTTTTCGGCTCATTTTTAGGTAAATATTAGGATCAGAACGAAATTGATATTATTTTGTATACAGAGGTAGGTACTATGAATGAAAAAATTTGTTCACCAACGTACTTACTTTTGTACGTACATACATCTCCTAAAAAACGTTTAAAAAAATATTGTGACCATCAAATTTTAAAATATATTGTAAATCACGATTTTCGTTTTCGGAAAATTACAATAAATTACACAGTTCTGGGAAGTTACAAACCGTTTTATTGAAGAAATCATTGCAAATAAAAGTCCTATATTTCGGCAAGTATGTACCTACATAAAGTTGCTTCCGTTATATAAAGTTTTCTACAATGTCCTCTTTTAAGGGTTTTTTTTTTTTTTAAAAAGACTTTTTTTTGTCGATAAAATCCTTTAAATGTTGTACCTATAACAAAATATGTAGATCGTTCTTAAAAATTCATTTTTGAGGGATATGAATAGGAATAGGGTATCAAACAGTTCGCCGAAGCGGACTGTATACTTCCCCTATGTTTGTTGTTTAAAAAAGTTTTAAAATGTTCTATCTATTTTTTTTAAAGTTTAATCACCAAGTTGGTGGGGTTATCCAAAATATATATACTTTGTACCTACTTACTTTGGTTCTTTGCTAAGGAATACACCGTTCAAATTTCAGGATGCTCCGATTAGCACTTTGGGCGGTGTGTTATGAGTGTGTCAGTCAGGACAAATCCTTTCATAATAAAAGGAATTACGAGTATATCACAATAATTGTAGTAGATCTACTCAAATCGCAGTAAAGTGGCAAAGCTGGTAGATATGCTATATTGGTTGGTGGATTTTTTTTTGTCGTGGTGTTAGATATTCTACATTGGAGCATTCAGTTCGGACTTAATACTGGTCCACTGTACTGCCAGGAAGACACACAACTTTTATTTAACCGTTTTTTGAGAGTTTTCCATGTTTGCCCTTTTTCAGAATTCTTACCAACCTACTGGTTTCACCTAGCGATTCAATCTTTTCACAGAAATAATAAGAAGCGCTTTTCGATACCCAAATAAACCTCTAATATTTTTTCCTTTTCGATGGGTAGAGATTCCAGTCTTCCTCCAAATCAGTCTAGTATGACCTATTTATAAATTTTCTAGCTTCTCTCCGTAGACTTTGCAATTCCGAGCTCCACCATGGAACTGCTGTTATGCAAGCGGTTTTGTATACTGAGCACGTCAGTTCGACACTGCTTGCTTTGATCAGGTATTGAACGGCTTCCTCTAGCTTTTGTCTCGTTGTGAGATTGGTTGAATTTTTGACAGATTTCTCTTACTCCTCACTGAAGCATATCCAATTGATTTTCCTCGGATTCCTCCTATCCTGCAAAGTTATGGCTTCCGCAATCGCTTTGGAATTCGATATTTGCATGATTTGAGAGGGACACCTCCGAGGAAACCCACCATTCGGCAACCGTCTTTAAAGTACCTAATAGATAAAGGCAAGTCGATCACATCCTGTCTTCTTGTGGTCACAAAAATTGACTGTGAATTAACATTCTTAATACGTTTTGTGTCCAGTAGATACGATTTTTCCGCACACATCGCTCCTGTATGAAAGTTTATGTGCTATTAGACAGAAGGCAATCGGTGCGTGCCTCTTCTGGACCCCGTTCAGAATATCCGGTTTCCTGGGCTTTATCAGTAACATCGCAACAATCAGCTGCCTCTCTATCGAAACTTCTACCTACGCTGAGTTCACTAGCACTGCACCGTTACCACTCGCAGCATAGCTGAGATAAGCACTGTTAACTACTATATTTCTTAACGGATTTTTGAACCCTTGAAAAGTCTCTTAGAAATTGCAGCCACAACTGAAATCTGAAATTAGAAGTAGTGTCACCCCAATCGTCAAAAAACAAATAAATTTTTGTATGTATACATTTATGGGGACATTTTCAGGTAGGTTGACATTTGCTGAATACAAAAAAAAATCCTTCAACATGTTTAAATAACGGTCCCCATTGACAGTTACTGTTACACCGTTTTCTTCAAAGAGGTATGGCCCCACAATGCACCTTGATGAAACTGCGCTCCACGCAGTGACTCGTTCTGGGTGCAGTACCGTTTCATGGAGTATTTGTGGACTAGATTCACTCCATATACCTTTTTTGCTTATTTACATTTTACATTGCCGTTTAGATCAAAATGGGCCTCATCAGACATAAACAAGGAGTTTTCAAGCTGTTGTCTTCTTCGGTTGTTTCAATCATTTTCGGCAAAATTCGTATGTGCACCGGTACTAAATACTAAGTTTGACGAAAATCCGTCTAAGCGTTTAAGCAGGATACGCGGAGACAGAGGCGGAGACAGACATACGTACCGACGGACGGAATTATGCGACAGATTTATTTATATTTCTTTACAGCCGTAATATCATTCCTCATTCTTCTTTGAATTCAAAATTTCAGCACGATTGTAATATCTTCGTCAGAAAAAAAAGTTAAAATACACATTAAAAATATCACTCAAGAGCCACCCAAAATAAATGGAAAAGGGACCTATTAGCTTCCCTATTTGCTGGAAAAGCTGAATATAAAAGTTAACAAAATGATGCCTATATGTGTTTACTCTCAACACCTATTAAATTATTTGCATTATTTAAGAGGACGCTCTCACCAAGGACTACCAAAAATACACACAAAATCCAAAGGAAGTTATTTTTTCTGCAAGTCGAAAATTGTCCTCGCCTCAGTTTTGTCACCACTAGGAGTAATTTATATAAATTATGTACAATGCAATTACGAGCTGCTTCCATCTAAAAGCCCATTAAGGGCGGTTCGTTCGTTTATGTATAGACGCACGGATAGGGTGCCTTTCTGCCATTAGTCATACAGAATGAGTTGGGAATTTTGATTTCCTTTGACAACATGCATTCGAAAAAACAGCTAAAATATTTATTGACAGAATGAAAAATAAATCTAGTAACAGTTTAATATTTGCTTAAATGTGTATAAGACGGAAAGATTATAGAATTCAATAAAAAGTTTGTTTGTTGATTTGTGCAACAAGTTGTAACAAAGTAGAGAGATTTTTGCCACTTTATAAAACGTATTGTGGCAAGCTAGTCTTGTGTTTTGTTCTCCTCAGTTATTTTTTCTATATAGATATTTATAATTCTTTATTTTTATTTATCTAAAAAAGTTACAATGGTTTTTATAAAGATTACAAGGCTTGGCTTGGCATTGACGGCCCTACAGGGCCTAAAAGCTAGCTTCGCCAACCATTTGCTTGTGCAACTGGAAAGGACCAACAATTTGCAGCCGAATCCGAAAGGCAATTTTTGAGAAGCTTCTCATGACAATTGATACTCTTGGATGTTGTCAGAAGTTCGCAAGAGGTTTAACTTATAGAGAGTACTAATTAATACTAATAATACTAATACTAATACTAATTAAAAAACTTGAACTTTTAGATTAATTAGATCGAAAATAATAATAATAATAAGAGTGATTGCATATCAATAATGAAAACCTTTTGATAAATAAATGTCAATCGATGAACATATTGCGAAAGTTTATGGCATATGAGACAAACCAATGAGCAACTTATTATCGCTACCCCCATTCAATAACCGCGGACACCCATGAGATGTTAGAAAGCTCCTGGTAAATCTTAGCCTTCGGATTTCTTGGAGTATTGAGTATCACCGCCAAGAAGTGCAGAACATCTTCCCGTTGGTTGAGATAAGAAAGGGGGCAGCTAGGATTTATGTCAGACCTATGCGGCCTGTAGTTCACCTTTAGCATTTCGCGGTTATGACCCGACTATAATTGTTTGCAGATATATCCAACACATGCTTTAGAGAAGGGATATTTCCAGAACAATGAAAAAAGCAAAGGATGGTTCTGCTACCCAAAGGAGGTTAAAAGTACCCTATAGGAGATCCGTCGCCTTAATGACCATTTTGCATGCTGTACACAGCAGGAAATATATTAAAGCGCATCACCTTAACGGCATTAGCGGCACATACATATATGGCTTAAAAGCTAATGTCTCCAACCATTTGTGTGTGCAGAGCTATATTTATATCAATGGATGTGGCTTATAATTTAATGCCGATTGCGAACGCCAAATTTTGAGAAGCTGTTCATTCTCATGACAGTTTATCGCCATGAGGCCATTCGAACTCCTCGCTCAGTAGTCCAACGTACTAGCTTACGAGCCCGCACAGCTGTATTATCTGGGCCTTCGTTCTTTATCGCTCTGCATTCAATTTTTAAAACTATTACTTCATTATTATCGATTTGCATTTACTCCCATTTCGCTTTTTTCTTTTGTCATCTATATCTTTTACGTTTTCTCTTACTTTTTTTAACGAGAGAGCTACGACCTGGATTAAGGGGACCATAATCATAACACTTCATTGCATCTACAATGTTCCGTATAAGGGTACGCCGGTTAGATCTCAAAAAGTATGGACAGGCCCCCCCAGCTTCGGATAACTAACATCGTCGCAGCAGGAGTTTTCATGTCATGCCAACCATCTTCACCTCAGGTGCCGATAATTTGTTTGCTTTCAAACTTTTGGTACACTGTCCAAAATTATGAACCGTATGTGAGCGCAAGACGCACACTGCGGTGCAGAGCAGCTTGGATGGTCAAAGATGGCTGAGTTGTCCGGCCAATGAACTCTTCGCGTGTTGATGCCGTCATCACAAATTGCTTCGCTATTGAAAATAGATACAGGATATTTTAAGGTTTCGTAATTGGGGATCGATCAAATAAATGTCTGAAACAGGTTGGTCAGAAGGAAGGAAGGGAGGAAGTGGCCGACACAACGCCGTCTCCGAAAACCAAGTTTTAAGAAGTTTCTTCTCCAAGATGTGGGACAGTGGAAAACACATTAGGTGTCGCCGTCCCCAGCGTGATGTGAACCCCTCGGTCAATAAGCCACTACGCCCTTGCAGCTATATGGCACAATAAATAATGTCGCAGCCATTGTTAAGGTTAAACTTCGAACTCCACTGGTTCCTTGAATTAATTTTCTTCGCATAATATAAATTATTTGTTCGAAAAAAAGTCGAATTCAAAATCGACATTCCCGCAGGAATACGTAGAAGTGAACTGACAACGAGTCTTTATTTTAAAGTTAGATATTAAATTATTTTCATTTAATTCCAATTGACAAAAATCTGTGTTTAAAAAACTTTCGAAAGATATTCAAACGGTAATATCATACGACCACAGAAATAGATATCTATTTGTGCCTCTACCTACTGAAAGTTGAAGTCTCCATCGGTGGTTGCTAAAATTTCTATATGAAAACAAACGTCCCATTCGTATCGAAAAATGCTTGCCTCTTTGTGCACTTTGAGAAAGATTATGGTACGACAATTCATAAAATTTCATTTTAAATTTAGTGAACTTACCTCCGACAAAGATGTCGACTTGAGTCCAATTAAGTTTTGACGCGACACTTTTCACAGCAAAGGATATCGCCTCAAATGATGGTAAAAAGTTGCTTGATTCCTGAAACGAAGCAATTGTAATAGAATTAGATAGGATGGTGAAGGGTAGGAATGTAACAAAAATGTATCTAAATATAGCAAAATGTGAATCGAATATCCGTTTTCTTCTCCATTGAGTTTGTTAATTCCATCTTTTTGACTTGGAGAGGATTTATTTCTGTTACAGAATTCTAGCTGAAAGATATTATTATGTCACGCATTGAATCCTTTGTAAGGCGAAATATGGCAGACCGAGCGTCAAGTCTGAGCTATGCGGAGTACACCAATCAACAGAGAAGGCAAATATGTGTTGAAAGATCAAGTCTTACGGTGGGCAGATGGTATATTTGAATCTCTTTCTCTACCCATACTTATCCATACAGTCACTTAATATATGTGCTTGTGCACATTTGTACAGGACAATTTTTATATATAAACCCATTGATTTGTCTCATTTTGCTGCAGACAACGAAGTAGAAATAAATGAAACATTTGTTTTTATTTGAACATCCTTCTTGTGGATTTAAATCTGGAGTGCTCAATGAGGGGAGATATATTTGCGTAATGCTATTTGAAAGAGGAAACACTTATGTGTTGTTTGGCTTTATTTTTTTGTTTACTACAAGCGTATATAATGCCTTAAACTGACTCAATAGGCCTTATACTAATAACAAATTTAAAGCGATGTTTATGTTTAAAATTTCGTTTAGCACAGAAGTGAAAGGGGCAACAAATTCAAGGGATTATGGATATAATACTTGGCCCAACTCAACCAAAGTTTTGGAATATATCCAAAAAAGTGAATTGCTTACTCTCAAAGAAGTCAAAGGAAAGCACTACAAATCAATTGACACTGTTTGGTAAAACATGATCGAGGGATGTGCAAAGGCTCTGCGGATCTACTTCAATTTAAAAATCAATTAAAGAAACTTGCAGGCCGCCAAGAACGCAGAGTTCTTCTTCCTTAATGGCGGTGAGGCTACGATGAGGATTAAAGGGATCACAACCCCTCCACTAAACCGCATCCCTACTGGTCTGCCTGTGGGGTTCGCCGGTTCGAGCACAGAAAATAGCGGCAGACCTCCCCGATTTTGAATCACTTCGTCGCTGAGGCCAATCAAATGCTGGTGTTGCTGTATTTGTGTGATCCAGGAGTTTTTAGGCCTGCCTCTCTTTCGCGTTTGTATTGGAACGTTGATTGATGTTGCCTTTTTGACAGGGTTCTCAGGATTTCTCCCTTGAACATGACAGTACCAACTGAGCCGGTCGCGCTCCATTTTTTCGAGATTGGGTTTTTGAGGTGATGGCTTCCTCGGATTCTCGAACTTCTTATTCGATCAATCTTTGTTACTCCTGCTGTCATGCGAAGCATAACAGCATCTCAGCTGCCGTTTATTTTCCCTCATACTTTTTGTGCGCTGTCCAACATTGTAAACCGTATGTGAGTGCCGAGCGTACAACTGCGGTGTAGAGCGGTTTCCAGCTTAAGGGTCACTTTTCAAAAACAGAAGATGGCTGAGTTTTCCCACCACTTCATCCATCCTACAAATACGCGATGCTTAATATCATCAGCACAGCTTGCTTCGCTATTGATCATAGATTCCAGATATTTGAAATTCTCGCACTTAGGAATTACTCCTCTATTCATATAAATGTCTGGAATATTTCGGAGTGGATCGGAGAACGGGCAGTACATGTATTCTGTTTTTTCGGACTAAAACGATACCCATTCCCCTCCAAAACTTCCACACACACATCAAGTGCTCGTTGTAGGGTTGTTTGATCCTCGCTTATGATGACTCCATCGTCAGCAAAGAATAACTGATGCACTTTGGAGTCACTCACTTTTCCTTCAACCAGATTATCAAGGACTGTAATAAAAACTAAGGGACTTAAGACGTTTTTCTGGTGTACACCGCCTTTGCTTGCGAACTTCTCGGTGACGGTGACAAATCATACGGGCATAAAACCTGCGGTAGTTTGTTGAGGGAAACTGGCTCAAAAATCCATTCTGCACGGAATCGATTAGGTAGCGTCGGAGTTTGTGTTTTTTTATGTTTGTCTGTCATAATACTCGTATGTAGAAATTTTAGAATAAATGTGAGTAACGGCTCCGGGAAATAGCCCCCCAAATGAAAAATGAAATAACTCCCCAAATCAAAGATGAAATAAGTCCCCAAATATGTATGAAATAATTCCCCAAAATGTATTTCAAGTGTTCAAGGTTTTATGACATACAATTGCTTTCTGAAAGTGAAATAAGGCCATACGAATTCATTTACCCAAAGTGCAATAAGGCCAAGTGCTAAAATAAAACCTCGCACCTACTCCAAATCAAACAGTGACCCCAAGCAGGGGGGTTGCAGGGGGGCTGCATGGCCCCCCATACACATTATGGGATTTGTAATGACCAAGTTAAACACGAGTCAGCGGTTGGTACAAGACTAATTTATTCAAGAGAAATTATATGCAATAGAGTGTACATTACCAATAGCTACTACTATACTACCACATATACCCCTGCTTTAATTACATCTTCCCACGTATATATATTTCTTAACATAGTTTATAATAATTGTATTCTTTTAAAATTAAAACAAAATTCATAAAAATAGGTATTTAAAATTACATGTACATAATATATTTTCCGATGTTAATTCAATTTAAATGATTTGTATGCAAAATTGATAACAATAGGTATTTAAGTTTACATGTACATAATATATTTTGTTGATGTTAATTCAATTTAAATGATTTGTATACGTATGCGTTACTTGTTTTTCTCTTTATTCTTGCTCCTTAAATAATATTTTGTAGGGGTGGTTGTTCCCCCAATGAAAGAGGTGTGGGTTAACTTGTAATATTTTTATTACTGAAGAAAGAAAACTTAGATTTTGTTCGTTATATAAAAAAAAATTTACAGGACTTCCAATCAACTTAGAACACTTAATTACCGACTACGGTAAGAAGCTCTGGAATTGGCCAAAGCTAGCTCGCCAGTGCCGCACAAACCCTTCTAGGTAGTCCCCTTAAAGTGGCTTGTTCGAGTGTTCTGAGTTGAATCGCGCCTAAGCTGCATTTCGGCGGGACTTATATACTACCGAAGTGAAGCTTTTACAGAAAATATATGAAGCTTTTGATTCAGATCGTGTTTTTTAAAAAGTTCAAATTAACGAAAGCTTTTATATTGTATTTATAGGGTGATGCATCCGAGTTCGGCAAATTATTTTATATTTTAAAATTTATTAATTCAGAAAATTTGGTAAAAATAAGAAAATAACATTATCGTTAAAGAACTAAAGAAAAAATAATATAAAAGAAGTAAAAATAATATAAAAGAAGTTATGCTGCTTCATTCTCCCCCTTTGACACTAATGTCGCCTCGACGTTGTGTCAATACTCAAGCTGCGATCTTTGGTCGGCCTCTCTTCCTTAGGGTCATGAGCGGTTTTTGATTATTGTTTCCGTGGTAGAGAGTGATGTCAGATGCATGATATACTCCTAGTGGAATGTCAGGTGCGTCGCCTCTGGCTACCTCGTAGCTACTGGAGCCCAATTTTTTTGTTACGATGTATGGGCCATCCCTCTTTGGCACAAATTTTGCAGTGATGCCTTTTCCTGCGTTGCTTAAGATATGAGTAGTAATCATAACTTTACTACCAATACCTGTAGCTGGTTGACGTCTTTTACCTTTGTCTGCATATATTTTGTTTCTGTCTTGTTGTGTATTTTCGGCTTCTTTTGCGTTTTTCAATGTATTGGCGAGAGATTTCAAATACGGAGTGATTTGCGGTATAAAATTTTCGGACTCCGCAATAGTTTTCAAATCGGTTTGTACATCATCCAGGGTACGACGCTCCCGACCAAATGTCAGAAAGGCTGCAGTGTAGCCAGTGCTTTGGCATAACGCGGAATTCATTGCAAATCTAATGGCCGCGAGTTTACTTGATCAAGTGGAATGATCTGCCTGCACAAGTATCGAAATTTGCGTCTTCAAATCTCTATTTTTCCTTTCGACGGGGTTGGCTTGAGGATGGTAGACTGGTGTAAATGTCTGCTGTATACCAAGGCAGAAGGTAAGTTTCTGCATTATAGCTGATACAAACTGTACTCCATTGTCACTTATCAAGCGCCGGGGCAGCCCAAATCGTAGGAAAACCTCCTCTGTTAAGACCTTTGCACAGGTCTCGGCTGTGGCTTCCTTTAGTTTAAACAGTTCTACCCATCTGCTAGCTAAATCTTCTACGATGAAGATCCATTGATACCCATCGTCGGTTATAGGTAGTGGTCCAAACAAGTCCATGGCGATAATTTCGAAGCGTTGACTGCTGGGCACCGTTTGGAGTAGACCTGCTGGCTTCAAATTATTCACCTTGTAGCGTTGACATTCGATACACTTTTTAATATGACGAGCTATATCAGATCGCATTCCTGGCCAGAAGTATCTGCCGGCGATTCTCGCTATGGTGCGCTCTATTCCGTAGTGGCCCGCGGTGGGATCATCATGGTACATCTCAAGAACGTGTGGTCGCTCATTTTCCGGAATTACAAGCTGGGCATCATCATTATCCGCATCGCTGTCATTATAACAATATAATACGCCATCGTTTAGCACATATCCTCGTTTAGTCCATCGTATCAGGTGATCATCGTTAGACTCCAGGGAATTGATGATAGCTTTAAGATTTGGGTCCAAAAGTTGGGATTCACGAAGTTCCTTAGATCCTTTGCGTGGCATATCAACCTGCAACGAGCAGATTTTACAGTCCTCATTATGCTCCTCATTACATGGTGGTCTTGACAATGCATCTGCTATGACATTTGTACGTCCGGCTTTATACTCAATCCGAATGTTAAACGGTTGTAGCTGAAGAGCCCATCTAGCTAGCCTTCCCGTCGGTGACTTTAATGTCATAAGCCATTTTAACGGCTGATGGTCCGTTATAAGAGTTACTTCTGTAGTGGAGTACCTAGTTACTTTCTGCGTTGCTCAAAAGTCTACTTGCATATTCTATGGGGTGCTCTTGAGGACCCTCCCCCTGAAGCAAAACTGCTCCGAGTGCGTAGCTGCTGGCATCAGTTTTAAGGAAAAAAGGCATTTTCATATCCACCTGCTTTAAGATCGGAGCCGTAGTCAAGAGCTCCTTTAGTTTTTTGAAAGCTTTACGTTGTGCTTCATTCCATGACCAAGGTACGTTCTTCTTTGTAAGTTGACTGAGTGGTTTTGATATATCCGCAAAGTTAGGTATAAACCGTCTATACCAAGAACAAGTGTGGAGAAAAGACAATACCTGTTTCACGTTACGTGGCTCTGGGCGATTCTTAATGTCTGATACCTTTTCTGGATCCGTACTTATACCACTGGGACCGAGAACATGTCCCAGATACTGAACCTTAGTGCAACAGAATCGGCATTTTCCTTGATTAACGCGTAGTTTGAACTTTTGTAGTCTTTCAAAAACTTTTTTAAGATCTTCCAAATGCTGGTCAAAAGTAGCCGAACAAATAATTATGTCGTCCAAGTAAGCCACAATAAGAATATCTCCAAGACCTAAGCGAAATCTGTCGATCAGTCGTTGGAATGTTGCAGGTGCGTTCCTTAATCCGAAAGGCATACATCTAAATTGGTATATGCCAAAAGGGGTCACAAATGCTGTTTTTATTTGGTCTTCTTCGTGAACTCCTATTTGCCAATATCCAGCTTGGAGATCCAGTGTCGATTTAAACTTAGTACTTTTTGCTTCATGTAATAAGTCATCAATTCTAGGCATTGGGTATCTATCTGGTACAGTGACCGAATTCAACTGTCGATAATCAATGCAAATTCGGACCCCTCCGTCCTTTTTGGGAACCATTACCACTGGAGCAGACCATGGTGATTCAGACTCGTCAATAATTCCAAGATCAAGCATTTGTTTTATTTCGCTTTTGAGTTGGTATTTTTTAACTGGAGAAAGTCTATATGGTGGGAGAGAGACTGGATCACTATTTCCTGTATTGATGCGATGAATTGCGAATGGAGTTACATCTTTCTGTGGATAGAATACTTCAGCATTTTCTTCCAATATCTTTTCGAATTCCATTCTTTCAGGAGCGTCGAGGTCGAATCCATCAGAAGTTTGTAGAAACTGTATTTCAGTTGAATATATAGGCAAAAAATAGGTTTCTTCGGACTTCTTTTCAATTGAGTTAACCTTCTTATTAGCACTAAAGAGATTTCGTGTACTTGGTCGTTCGGGGTTTATCTCATTCGGTCGTAAGGCATCGCTAAATATAGCCTGGATGGAGTGTGGGGAATAATCGTTGTTACGCGTTGGTGTTGAGGCAATTGGACTGATCTGCTCGCGCTGTCGTAGCCAATAATTAAACTTTGAGACTTCCTTTCCAACGTCCGGGGAGGTCTCAATACGCCTTTTTTTGTGGTACCTAAATCCGGGACTTTTGGTTGAACATCTTCAATGTGGTTACAGGCTACCTGCATGCTGTTTACATCAATGGGCATTGATGTCATGAAATCGAATTTGGTTTTTGGATCATCATCAAAATGCCAGTATTTTTGTCCCATGTTGAGTACTATTCCCGCTTGTTGCATAAAGTCCGCGCCAATCAGGGTGCGATTCTTCGTGGCATTTGGAAGGGAAATAAATCGGATCCGGCGTTCTCTTCGACCGATTACGATATTGCATATTGTGGAGAGCACCATTTGCTCCGTTGTTTTACCATCAGCTAGGGTAACGTCAGCTTTCACCTTTTGAAACGCGCACCTATTCTTTGTAAGCAGCTTCCTCAAACTCGTGCGTGTTGCGGAGTCTAAATATGCTTCACCTGTGAGTCCGAACAGTCCAATGTGGGCAATAGGAACGTCTCTCCCGATCAATCGAAACCTGCATACTACAACTAGGTTATTCCTATCTAGTAGTTTTATTTAAACTGTAAATTACGCGTTTGGCAGGCAGCTTCCCAGTGGAGGCACCTGCTAATACCGCCATAAGCACGCGGTTACATCTTATTGCGCTAATTCAAATGGTTTTATCCTTTGTAATCGGCGCACTAGGTTAGTATCGTCTCGAATTTGTAGCATGGTGATATTGCAATGACCGTGAAGGCGTGTCTGTTGTTTGCAGGCAAAATGTTTTATTTCATCTTCGACGGTAGCCATAGTTAGGTCTCTGTGGATATCAGTGTTTCTGATAAACCATGGTGCATTTACTATTTTTCTTAGCACTTTGTTTTGAAAAGTTTGTAAAATTTTGATATTACTGGATTTGGTACAACCCCAAAGTTGTATACCGTATGTCCAAACCGGTTTTAGTACTTGCTTGTATAAAAGCAGCTTGTTCTGCATGCTGAGTTGGGAAAATCTACCAAGCAGCCAGTGCATTTGTTTACATCGAATGGCGAGCTCTTCGCGTTTCTTCTTGACGTGCGGTTTCCATTTTAATTTCGCATCGAGTGTCATACCCAAATATTTTGCCTCGTTTGCGTACGGAATTCGTACCGAATCAATGAAAATGGGTAAGTTGTCTACCTTTTTATAAGTAAAATTCACGTGCGTTGATTTGGCCTCGTTGAGAGCAATACGCCAAGTCTTTGTCCAATCACAAATTTTGTCAATAGAACGTTGGAGTTTATTAGTTGCTGATTCAACGGTATTACTGACCGCTAATATAGCTGTATCGTCTGCAAATGTGGCTACTGTTGTGCCTTCTTCTTGAGGAATATCACTAGTGTATATTAGAAATAGGATCGGTCCAAGAACGCTTCCTTGGGGAACTCCTGCCGCGATTTCTTTAAATTCAGAGTAATCATTTCCGTGTTTTACACGAAAGAGTCTGTCTGATAAGTAACAACTAAGGATATCAGATAACTGTTTCGGAAAAGCTTGTCTTAGCTTATGTTTCAACCCTGTATGCCATACTTTATCAAAGGCCTGAGAGACGTCGAGAAAAACACTAGAACATATTTTTTTCTCCTCTAGGGCTTTTTCAATTACATTGGTTATTCTGTAAACCTGGTCGATTGTAGAGTGCTTAATCCTGAATCCGAATTGGTGGTCAGGTATTAATCGACGTTCTTCGATAATCGGATGTAGGCGCTTTAACAAAAGTTTTTCGAATACCTTCGACATTATCGGTAAGAGAGATATTGGCCTATATGATTTTTTGTCATTCAGTGGTTTACCGGGCTTTGGAACCATTATAACTTCAGCTACCTTCCATTGTCGTGGAACGTACAATAACCTGAACGATGCATTTATAAGATATGCAAACTTTATTAAAGCTTTCCTAGGTAACTCTTTAAGGACCTGTCCTGTGATTAAGTCATATCCAGGAGCTTTGTTTAATTTTAGTTTCTCTATTTCGAAGCGTAGTTCGGCTAGCGATACACTTTTTATTCTGTAATTGTCAGGTGCCACGGTTAGGACAGGAAATTCGAGCAACGCTTGACCATCAAATGGTTTAAATGTTTCTTCCAAATGTTCTGCAAATATTTCGGCTTTTTCCTTGTCACTCTTCGCCCATTCTCCATTGATTTTCCTGATGGGTGGCCCTTGCGTTTTTGGTTTTTTAATGCCTTTCATGGCTTTCCAGAGCGAGTAATTTGTACTTTTATCCGCAGTTAGGCTTCCAAGATATGTAGAAATTTGACGATTTTTAAAGTCTCGAATTTCTCTCTTAAGTTTACTACAAAGGTAGTTAAGAGTGGTTTTATCCTGTGGAGCGCGAGATTGTTGCCATCTTTTGCGCGCTCCCCTTTTCTTCTTTAACAATTGCGTGATTTCCAAGGGATATGTTATTTCGCAATTTGTGGTTATTTTCCGTTTATGGGGAGTATTTTTCCAGGCTGAGCATTGTATGACGTTAATAAATTGATCGACTTCGTCTTCAAGTTCGTGGGGTGTTCGAAGAGACACTTTGAGATCGATTTTACTTTCACAGTATTTTTTAAAGGATTCCCAGTTTGTTTTCATGTTAGTTAGTCTGGGCGGACCTTCTTTTTTTCGTAGACAGCCGTTAATTGTCAAAATGACCGGTGAATGATCAGAAGAAAGATCGAAGCATTCCTCAACTACAATAGAGTTTCCCGACAAACCTTTCGTGATGAAGAAATCGATGAGGTCTGGTGTTTTTGCCGTATCCGAGGGCCAGTATGTCGGTTTACCTGAGGAATGAAAGTCTACCCCCAATTCCATACCGGCTTCGTAAAGAACTCTACCTTTTACTGAAATGCATCTCGATCCCCAGAAGGTATGTTTTGCGTTAAAGTCACCTCCGATGACGAAATTTCGTCCAAGTGAGTCAAAGATACTTATAAAATCGCTTCTTTCCATCGTTGCACGTGGGGGGCAATAGATAGCTGCAAAATCATATTTTATGTGTTTAATTTTTACGCTCACCGTGCATAATTGCAGTTTGTCAAGCTCGATTGTTCCACTGACTGAGTGTTCAATGGTATTTTTGATCAACAAGGATGCCCCGCCTCTCGCCCTTTCCGAAGGGTGATATGCGTGATAGGCAATGTATCCTCGAATGTTTGTGCTGGTTTCTTTCGTCAGATGAGTTTCCGAAATCAAACAAATATCAATTTCATATTTATGAATGAATATCTCGAGCTCGTCCATCTTATGCAGAAGGCCGTTCGCATTCCATGTCACTAATTTAACTAAATCCGTCATATTTATATTATTGCACGTGTACTTCGAAATTGATTTTCGAGCTTGTCGAGTTTTTCAAACATACGTTTATTAATTTGGCTCTGTTCTTCTAGCCTGGCAAGAATTGCAGAGAAAACTTGGGAGACTGGATCAAATGTTTTATTTGTTTGTTCGCGTCCTTGCAACGCAGCTTCAGCGTATGTTTGTGGAACAGCTTTCGGGAGGGAGGTGGTTTTTGTTTTCTTATCTTAAGTGAGAAAGAGTCGCATGTACGATTTTCCACCTACCCCTATTATTCGTCCGAGCCTAGTTCTGGTTCCAAGTCTCGTGCTTTTAACCAGGATAGGTAACTCTCAGCTTGCTGAGAGTAACGATAATATTACTATGGCTTGGGAGTAATATTAGAAACTCTATAAAAAATAAAAAAAAAAAAAAAAAAAAAAACCAGCTCCGCTTCTCTTCCTAGTTGAAGCAACTTCGCATATGAGTCAACAGCTTCTCGAGAGACTCGTTCTCTGATCTTTTGATTTAGTAGACCATAGATCATGTTAATTTGCATGTCCTCCTTGAAGTTGTCCTTAAGTTGGGCAAACAAGACTCTTTTTTTACAAGCAAAACTGTCTATCGGTTCGTTTTCCTGCTGTTTTGTTTCCATTATTTCCAGGAACACTCTCCACGCGGGTTTGGGGGGGGGGGGGGGGGGGGAGAAAACTTCTCGCAGAAGTTTTACGAATTCAGCAAATATTGCTATTCTTCCTTTTGCTCCAATCCACCAGGATGCAGCGTAATCCTCCAGTAGCATTGGCATAGCCTTGATGGTGTCCTCGTCACTAAGTTCACTCTAGTTCCTTGAACGTTGTGATGGCAGCGATGAATTCTTCCACTTTTGTGGCATCTCTGTCTCCTCGAAATCTGGCCGTGCAGGTTGTGAATGAGCCGCCTCGGTTGTTGTTTGTGGACAGTACCGTCAGGAATTGTCTAAACTGCTCCGGAGAAAAGTTAGCCATTGTATTCAGTCCCGCCAATTGTAGGGGTGGTTGTTCCCCCAATGAAAGAGGTGTGGGTTAACTTGTAATATTTTTATTACTGAAGAAAGAAAACTTAGATTTTTTTCGTTATATAAAAAAAATTTTACAGGACTTCCAATCAACTTAGAACACTTAATTACCGACTACGGTAAGAAGCTCTGGAATTGGCCAAAGCTAGCTCGCCAGTGCCGCACAAACCCTTCTAGGTAGTCCCCTTAAAGTGGCTTGTTCGAGTGTTCTGAGTTAAATCGCGCCTAAGCTGCATTTCGGCGGGACTTATATACTGCCGAAGTGAAGCTTTTACAGAAAATATATGAAGCTTTTGATTCAGATCGTGTTTTTTAAAAAATTCTACTTAACGAAAGCTTTTATATTGTATTTATAGGGTGATGCACCCGAGTTCGGCAAATTATTTTATATTTTAAAATTTATTAATTCAGAAAATTTGGTAAAAATAAGAAAATAACATTATCGTTAAAGAACTAAAGAAAAATAATATAAAAGAAGTAAAAATTATATAAAAGAAGTTATGCTGCTTCAATTTACAATTTCGAGAAATTCTTTCATTTTCGTTGATTCGCTCAACTAATGCTTCCTCATTTTCCGTATTAACTTCATTTTCTTTATTTTTATTAACAATAATTTTTTGTGTAGAGTCTAATAAAGTGTTTGGAACATACAATTCCTGACTATCAGTATTATCATTACATAAAATTATTTGGTTAGCGTGCCTTTTACATGTTTTGTTGTGATTAAATGTTTTGACTATATAGGTTTGTTTTCCCAGTATTTTTATTATACTACCTTTCACCCATGTCACCTTGCCAGGGACACGGTAATCTCTAACCATTACTACATCATTTAATTCAAACGTATTTCGTTTAGATCCGTAATAATATTTTTTTTGGTTACTCTTTTGAATTCTAACATTTTCCTTTATAATGTCGCCTGTTTGAAACTCTACTTTTCTTTTCGGATTAAACAAATCTAATCGAGTCCGTAATTGTCTTCCGAACATAAGTTGAGCTGGGGAAATTCCCGTACTCGAATGCGTTGTATTGCGATAGTCCAGTAGGAATCGGTTCAATACGTTCGTGAATTGTGCTACCTCTGTATGGTACAAGCTTCTTTTTAACGCATTTTTAATTGTTTTTACTACATTTTTCGCTTGACCGTTAGTTGCGGGATGTCCCACCGGACTTGTGACGTGCTTGATCCCATTGCTTTTCAAAAAAAAAACAAATTCCTTTGATACAAATGCGGTACCATTATCCGAAACAATTGTGTCTGGTAGACCAAAGTGGGAAAATATATCTTTTAATATTGTAATCGTCGCACTGCTCGTAGTTTTTTTTACCCATATCTACGCACTCCACCCATTTGCTGTAACTATCTACTACTACTAGGCACCAGCGATTCAAAAATGGGCCAACAAAATCGATGTGAAGCCTAGACCACGGTTTCTCTGGCCATTCCCAAGTAATCAGCTGTTGCTTAGGAGGGGTAGGACGCGTCATCAAACAAGGAATACATCCTTTTACAATCTCTGTTAAATCCTTATTTTGGTTTGGCCACCAACAACATTCTCGCGCCATGTATTTCATTTTGCTGATACCCATATGGGACGCATTCAAAAACTGTACTACATCTTTTTGAATAGCTGTTGGAATTATAATCCTGTATCCCCAAAACAAGCATCCAGCTTCTTCTGAGAGCTCGAGTCTACGATCAAAAAATGGTTGCAGCTCCTTTTCTGTAACCTTCACCGGCCACTTCGTTTTAACAAACTCCCTGACTCTTTTAACCAAACTGTCTGAAACTGTTTCTCTTCTAATTCTATCCAAATTAAGCGGAATCCTATTTACTTCTTTGACGTAATTTATATGAATATCATTTAGGGTTTCTTCAACATTGGCCTTAACGTCCGAAGGATATCTAGAAAAATAATCAGCTATGTTTGTCTCTGACTTTACATGCGCGATGTCAAAATTATATCCAGAGAGAGTTATAGCTATGCGTTGTAATCTATTAGAGGCCATCACGGGAATGCCTTTTTTTGGATTGAATATATGAAGCAACGGTTTGTTGTCTGTGACTAACGTAAATGCTCTTCCAAAAAGGTAGTTGTGGAATTTTTTTACACCAAAGAGAATGGCCGCCGCCTCCCTATCTAACTGTGAATACTTTTGCTCAATCTCGGACAATTTCCGTGAAGCAAATTCTACCGGCTTTTCCTCTCCATCTGGCGATATTTGCGATAATACCGCTCCCAGGCCCACTGGGCTCGCATCGACTGTAAGTCTAGTTTTGAATTGGGAGTTAAAATGAGCTAAACAAGTATCTTCCTTTAAAGATAGCTTTAGCTGATCTACGGCATTTTTACACTCTTCGGACCATTCAAAAACTTTACCAGCCTTTAGCAAGTTATATAGTGGAGCACCCAAACTTGAAACGTTTGGTAAAAACCGCCTGTAAAAATTAATGACACCTAAAAATGGCTGCAGTTCTTTTATATATAATAGTATGCCTTACCCCAAAAAGTAAGGCATACTATTAATCTCTCGCACCTTTTCTGGATTGGTATGCAATCCATTTTTGTCTATCACATGCCCCAGGTAACTGATTTTTTTACAGAAAAAATGGCATTTATCCCTTGCAAGCTTAAAGCTAGCGTCTCTTAAAATACAGAGCACATTTTGTACTCGTTCGACATGTAATTTTCGGTTAGGTGCAGTTATTAAGATATCATCGAGGAACACCACAACTCCCTCTAACCTCAGAAGTAAACTGTCCATAATCCGCTGAAAAATTGCAGGAGCTGATGCCAATCCATAAATAAGGCGCGTGTATTGAAACAGACCTTTAGTTGTAGAGATAGTTGTTAATTTCCTTGATGGCTTATCCAATTCGATTTGCTGGTAGGCCATCGACAAATCCAATTTGGTAAATTCTTCGCCGCCGTGTAATTTCGCGAAAACGTCCTCTATTCGTGGAAGGGGATATTTTTCTATCATTAAACTAGGATTCAGAGTAACTTTAAAATCCCCGCAAATCCGCACCTCACCATTTTTCTTTAACACTGGTACTATCGGTGTTCCCCACTCGCAAAATTCTACTGCTTCTAGCACTCTTAGATCTACCAACTTTTCAAATTCTTTTTCAACTTTCTCTTTCATGGCTAGCGGCACCGGTCTAGGTTTAACAAATTTAGGATTTGTTTCTTCTTTAATTCGCAAAGTTGCCTTACTTTTTCGAAAACATCCTAGAGTCCCATCAAACAATGAATCAAATCTTTTAATAATATTTTGCCCTAAGCCTTTTGCTGTCCTATCTATGCTATTTAAATTAGCTATATTAATATTAAACATTCTTAAAAAAATTCTACCCAGCAGTGGAGGACCACCATACTTAATAATTACAATTTGAATATTTTTTCTCATGCCGTTGTATATCATGCTTACGTCACAAATCCCTATCGGGGTAATCATAACACCATTATAGGCTCTTAAAACCATATTTATCGGTTTAAGCATGCAATTTCCGAAAAAACGCTCATATGTACTTAAAGAGATAACACAAAACTCTGACCCGGTGTCCAGTTCCATGTCTATCGGAATTTTATTTATCAATACTCTTAATTTAATTGGCCCGTCCTCCGAATTGTTACCACTACCCGTGAACGAAAATGAACTTAAGTCTGTATTATTTATGTAATTTAGTTCTCTCTTAATCGTACACATTTTCTTTAAATGTCCTCTCTTTTGGCACTTGTTACATTTATAGTTTTTAAACTTACAACTACTGCTTGCATGGTTTGAATATCCGCAAACTGTACATATTTGCTGCTGCTGCTGGTGATGATGATGATGATGATGCTGTTGTTGTTGTTGATGATGATGATGATGATGATGATGATGATGATGATGATGATGATGCTGATGATGATGATGATGATGATGATGATGATGATGATGATGATGATGATGATGATGATGATGATGATGATGATGATGATGATGATGATGATGATGATGATGATGATGATGATGATGATGATGATGATGATGATGATGATGATGATGATGATGATGATGATGATGATGATGATGATGGTGATGTTGTTGTTGTTGTTTATTTCCATTGTCCGCCTGGTACTGCCAATGTGTATATTGCTGTTGTCGACGTATTGGCTGCTGATGTCGCTACATTTGTTGAGAACAACCGCTGCTCTGCTGACTCTGCTGAGCTTTTTTTTTTCTTTTCCCATATACAAGAACGTATCATGCGGTTCTTGCTTAACCTCTAAGGTCTCGTATTGATGACGTATGTATTCGGTGGTATTAGCAATTTCCACTACTTTATTAATATCGCATGCGGTGACACTTTCCAAGAAAATTTTATCACGGGCGGGACCCTTTTCCAAGCCCATCACAAACTTGTCTCTTATTGCAATATCCAAAAACCCGCCAAATTCGCAATTTATTGCTAACGCCCGCACTCGTACCGCCCATTCACTTATTGATTCTTCTGGTTTTTTGCTAGCGTTGTAAAATTTGTATCGTTCTGCAAACCCGGACGCTATAGGCTTAAAATGGTTTCGCATAGCGAGGGCACAGTTATCGAAAGTTGTTGCTGCACTTTCCGCTTTTAGTGGATTTATTAAATTTTGTAACAGCATGTACGATTTTTCTGATATGCTTGTCAGAAAAATCGCTTCCTTTTTTATAGCATCCGTAATGCTATTCGCAATAAAAAATTGGTCCATTTGGTTTTGGAATATATTCCAATCATTCACTTCGTGGTCGAAATGCGGTACATTGCCAATCATATTTGTGCCATTATATACACACTTTAATGCACACTTTTTTTTTTTTTTTGTAAACTGTTAGTTTTTCATCCTCGTCCCCACTGTAATGACCAAGTTAAACACGAGTCAGCGGTTGGTACAAGACTAATTTATTTAAGAGAAATTATGTGCAATAGAGTGTACATTACCAATAGCTACTACTACTACCACAGGATGGGATTATGGGATCCCATAAACAGTGCAATGCGTATGGAGGGCCTGCTGCCCCCTGCAAGCCCCCTGCTTGGAGTCACTGTTTGATTTGGAGTGGGTGCGAGGTTTAATTTTAGCACTTGGCCTTATTGCACTTTGGGTAAATGAATTCGTATGGCCTTATTTCACGGACTCAAAGTGCAATTAGGCTAAGTGCTAAAATAAAACCTCACACCTACTCCAAATTCAACTATGAAATAAGTCCCCAAATTTGGGGACTCAAAGTCCAATAAGGCCAAGTGCTAAAAAAAAACCTCGCACCCTGGGATCCCATAAACAGTGCAATGCGTATGGGGCCATGCTGCCCCCTGCTTGGGGACACTGTTTGATTTGGAGTAGGTGCGAGGTTTTATTTTAGCATTTGGCCTTATTGCACTTTGAGTCCCCAAATTTGGGGACTTATTTCATAGTTGAATTTGGGGACTTATTTCACTATGAAATAACCCCCCAATTTGAAGTATGAAATAAGTCCCCAAAAACCCATGAAATAAATTCCCACCTCCATACAAATTTTGGGGAGTTATTTCATCTTTCATTTGGGGGGTTATTTCATTGGGGGATTATTTCATTGGGGGGTTATTTCCTGCAGCCGTGAGTAACATCCGTGGGTTGAGTGCGAAGCTTTTTTCGTTGTATGGCCGCGTCTCTCAAATAAACGAGCTGTTCCGGCACTTAGCGAAGCCCATGTTAGCTTTGGTTCTGATATAATAGAATTTAGACTACCTGGGTACAAGCTAGTGCCATTATTTTTTCCAAATCGCGGTCTCACCGTTTTTATACGTAGTGATTTAGCCTACCAACTTCAACCACAATATGGCCAATGTTCGAATACGGAATCCAATTTTATTTGGCTAAAGTTCTCCGTCCGTAGGCAATTAATTCACTACTGTTTTGTTTAGAGAAGCCCAAGTCTGGCCAGGCACTCAAATTATAATGAGTTTGATGCGCTGCTAGATTCTTTAAAAGAATTGTGACTTTTTATCCTTGCACTGAAATCGTTATTGCGGGCGATTTTAATACACACAATTCATACTGGCTTCGACATTCTACACACTTCGACAGACAACACCCGAAGGTATTTTGAGAGAGTCAATTGGGAAAAACTAAACGGTTGCTTTAACAGTTTTAACTGGTCGCTGTGCTTCCTCGACAGCGACGTGGATGCTGCTGCTGATGATAACAATTTTTTTTTTTTTTTTTTTTTTTTTTTTTTTATATAAAAAGGAAATCCAAATTTCAGAGCACTCAGACTCGGTAACGGTCCATTGTACTACCATGCAGAAATCCTCCTTTTGGTGTAGAGGCATGTGATTGGGTGGCGTATGTTGTTGTTTCCCATGGGGATTGAACCTGCACCGCACGGGTCACAAGCCAACACACTAACCTCTACACCGTCGCCACCCTGATAACAAACATACTTTTACTGGGTATGAAATGCTTTATCCCTTACCGGATAAAAATTATCAAACCTAAGGCATGGAGAATCTACTGAAGATTGTAAGATATAAATGATCTTTGTAGGTTATCCAGAAGTTGAACAATAAGCATTAAACTATGCATTTTATACAATTCACAAAAAGTAAAATGTTCGATTGAAGCTAGATCGTTGGATTTTCCCAGCGTTGAGTGGAGGAAAATTTGTGTGTCTGTACTGATCTCAGTAAGTATTTTGTTTTAAATTTGAGAAGTGGCAGACTGGCGAAGCAAGGCGAGCATGGTCAGCTAGTATTAGATAAAACAGTAAGATCTAAATTGAAGTTGTTAATTTCATCAGCAAGCTCTAAAAACCGCTTTCCGAACATTTCATTGTGCATAACTATTCCCCATTTAAACTTCGAATAATTTTTCAATACCTTTCTATATATCTACATATTGTATTGTCATTTTAATATTTCAGAGTGCATATTTACCATTTTTAAACAAAACTGTAAACACGCCTTCTTTTTTTTCAAAACTATACACTGTACAAAGATATTGGCAACATATTGAGGCCACACGTGTGTATAATTTGTTTTATGGGTGGATATACCCTCTCCATTTTCGTCATTATACTCGTATATCAGTAACAAGAGACGTTTATTTCAGAGCAAAATCCCACTTCATTAATTGTTTTAGCAAATGGGCTTTAGGTAGGTTAATACCCACAGGAAACAGATGAAAGCGATACTCAAATGTGATTTATTGAGAAAAAAATGTATTTATACCACAAACTAACAAAAAAAATGTACACGCGAACCTACGCAAGTTGTCCAAAGTTGTCCATTTAGAAACAGTAAGGCTAAAAACACACCGGATAAAGCAAAACGTTTTTGATTCGATAGTCAAAAAAACATTTTTTAATTCAACACAGACCAAGCGAAACAGAATGTAACAAAATAAAATGTTTTGTTGGCTTGTTTCGTTTGGTGTGCGTTGAAATAAAACAAAATTGAATTCGCGACTTGCTTTTAGTGTTGTTCAACATATGGTCGGACTCAGACGATGAAGCCAATCTTATATACAATTTTTGAAGCAATTGAGGATGAAAATAGCAGAGAGTGGTGGGTGCATCCATATAATCTAAAACGAAATGCTAATAATAAACTTAATAGCCGAGTTAAGAAGTTATCCTGAAAAATTTAATAATTTCACCAGAATGCGGATGCATAATTATGATTAAGGAACGTGAAGGCTTTCTTCAGGAAATATATATTGAGCGTGAAGCTACGGAATACGTACCTCAAGGAGAAACACATGAAAATATTGGAAGAGCAAGACCATCAAATGCTGCACGTAACATACGCAATCAGTATGTTCAATACTTTAACTCCTCTACTGTAGCAGTTCCTTGGCAATACAAGTATGCCATCTAATTTTGGTTACATGATTTTTAAATACAGTATGTCAAGTATTTAAAGTAATACTGTATATATATTCAATTCATACACATTATATACCTTAATAAACATGTATAAAATTAAAATTCAATAAAACTTAACTTGGCAATTCATTTCAGTTGCTATTTCTATCCACAGCTTATCAATAGTAACTTTATTAGCATGTTCCTTATCTTTATAATTATAAATAGGGATTATTGCCACAATTAAAAAAATCAATTTTTCTCCATCTACGTCCATATTTGTTAAAATTTGCGCACACAGTAAACCAGAGTATATCCATATAATGAGTAGGGATACACGCATATTTTTGACTGAAGGGTAATTGTAGAGGTTCATAATTAGGTGTGACCATTAAAAAAAATAATCAGAAAAACTTTTTAAAAAGTAAATCAGGTAAAACTGCACGTAGTGAAAAGTTATACACAACGAGGATCAAGTCGATGCGCCTTTAAAAAAGCTACGAAAATTCGTCTTACGAAAGAATCAACATTTTGTTTTACCAAAAACAACGAAACACGTTTTTTTTGTTTTGCTTTTGTTTTTATGTTTCGTTTCATTTGGTGTGTGTTGCGCGAAAGTAGGCAATTATCGTTCGGGGTGTGTTGCTCGTATACAATAGGGCTTGTCACGACAATGTCGGTGTCAAAAGAGAGAAAAAAAAACGACAATGTCAGTGTCAAAAGAGAAAAAAAAAACAAACAAACAGCTGAATGAAATGAATGAAAACAATGGCGAATTTGCATGGCGGGAAATAAGTTCGTCGCGAATAGTTACTAAAAGTTTATAACAAAGCCAATTTTAACAAAAAAAAGGTTACGGAACTAAGAAGTAGTATCCAAACCACGTTTTGGATAATTAAAAAGTTAACATTATAATGTGATTATGTTCAAAAAATAAAAGTGAAAAAGTGAGAATCGCGTAGTTGTGGCAAAAAATGCTTTCGTTGCGAATATCTCGTAATAATTTTATATTAAAGTGAATTAAAACAAAAACAAATTTCCAGAACTAAAAAGGAGTATCCAAACACTATTTTGGAATACTCAAAAGATAACAATACATTAAGATTCTGTACAAAAAATAAAAGTGAAACCGTGACAATCGCCTTGTGGCAAGAAAATATTTCTGTTTCGAAGCAACTTTTTACTTTAACTTACTTTCTCACGTTTTTTCTCTATAAGCTGGTACTTTTTAATCTTTAATTGCTTCTGTTTTCACTTAAATATACACTTTATTAACAATCACAATGATTATTCATTTCATTCAGCTGTCTGTTTGGTTTTTTTTTTTGCTCTTTTGACACTGACATTGTTTTCATTCAGTTTGCTTTTGACGTTAGACGTTTAAGAAAGGGATGCGGCACTTCAGAAAGAGATAGCTTGGTGAAAAGCCTTATGGCATGTATTTTCGACCACCACCACCGAAATACTTCGAAACAGAAACGTGTGTTTTGTTTGGTTTTCTTTGGTGTGTGTACTCTCATAAGAAACTATGTTCTCTTGTTACACGAAACAAAAAAAAACATTTTGCTTTATCCGGTGTGTTTTCAACCTAAGTGCTCTAGCAAAATTTGTTTACCTAAATCCAATGTTCTTACGGTCAGAGATAATGCCACTAAACAAAGAGAGTTTTATTTGAAATAAAGCGCATGACTGGGTTGTATGAAACTTTCTTCGGCTTATAAGAATTGGTTTCGAACAACATTTCATCACTAGCTATTTTCATGAGGAAAGTACCGTTATAATGTAGATTATATTATGTAGATATGACTTTTCTTTTCAGTTCCCCCCCGTCGCGTGCGGACGCGTTACTTTTTGTTCGTAATTTCGGTGCCAGTAAATCGACAAACATATACCGGCCAATACAGTTCGCGAAAAACAAAAAAAAAAAAAAAAAAAAACAAAATCGCGCAGTGTGTGAACAAAAAATCCATCTCTGTTGCTCTTTCTTGAATATTGCATGTATCGTTCGATTATCGTTTGTGCACTTGCAATGCTTGGGTAAAGGCAGCATCGGGCGAACAGCGGGTCGTGAGTTGTTGATTTTGTTGGTGGACCAAAACAAATTACCGTACGGGCATAACACCTGCGGTAGATTGTTTTGTAACGTATGTCTTCAATTCACGGCTTATGCTTAGTTAGCGTCGGAGTTGTGTTTTCTGTTATGTTTGTATTTTGTAATGTGTAGGAATTTCGTAGTGGATGTCAGCAACATTCGTGGGTCGAGGAAAATCTTTTTTTCATTATACGCCCATGTTTTTCACAACAAACTATCTGTTTTGGCACTTAGTGAAACCCAGGGTAGCGTTGGCTCTGATTTAATAGAGTTCAGTGTACCTGGGTACAACTTAGTGCATTATTTTTTCCCCATCGCGGTGTCGCCGTTTATATACGTAGTGACGTAGCCTACCAACTTCAGCCTCAATATGGCCAATGTGCCAATCCAGAATTTAATTTCATTTGGCTAAAATTCCATGTCCGGCAATTAATTCACTACTGTTTTATTTACAGAAGCCCCAACTTGGACAGACATTCAACTTATAATGAGTTTGATGCTCTGTCTGATTCCATTACAAGAATTGTGACCCTTCATCCTCGTTCTGAAATCGTTATTGCGGGCGATTTCAATATACACAATTCAAGCTGGCTTCGACATTCTGGTCATACAACACCCGAAGGAAGGTACGTCGAGATCTTTGCTGACTGCCAACCCATTGGACTTGTTTCTTACCTCTCACCCCGATGAATACGCTTTGAACGTATTATCGCCCCTAGGTTCGTCAGACCATTGTATCATATCAGCAAATTTCTCGTACTCCAACCACATAGTTAAAGAACAAACTCCTAAAAGAACCGTATGGCAATACGAGAAAGCCAATTGGGAAAAACTAAATGGTTTCTTTAAGAGTTTTAACTGGTCACTGTGCTTCCTCGACAGCGACGTGGATGCTGCTGCTGATATGATCACAAACATAATTCACCTGGGCATGAAGTCTTTTATCCCTAACAGGATAAAAAGTATCAAATCCAAGTTTTACGCGTGGTGTGACTCGAGCTGTAAAGAGGCTATCAGGTTAAAAGAGGTAAGTTTTTGGCTATTGAAAGCCAACCCATCTGAGGAAAGCCGTAAAAAGTTTAAACGAGCCAGAAATGACTGCAATGCCCACATTAATCGTGTCAAATTCTCCTATGACCAAAAGTTGAGGCAAAAAATACTAGAAAGTCCCACTGGTAGTAAAAACTTTTGGTCATTTGTTACTTACGTCCCTTCTTTCTAATGTCATGGAAACGCAGATAAACCGTCAGCTAATGAAATATCTTGAATCGCGAAAAGTTCTTAATGACCGGCAGTATGGTTTTCGCAGCAACAGGTCCACTGGTGATTTGATGACATATCTAACCGAAAAGTGGAACCAATCTCTTCATCAAGGTGGTGAAAGTAAGATTGTTGCGCTTGATATTTCAAAGGCATTTGACAGAGTTTGGCATCAAGCTCTCTTGTCGAAAATGCGTCCATTTGGAATCGATGATACTCTTCTTCAATGGATTAGAAATTACCTTTCGGACCGTTCAATTCAAGTTGTTTTGGACGGTTTCAAGTCTGCAACTCACCAAATAAATGCTGGTGTCCCCGAAGGCTATGTTCTGTCCCCGACTCTCTTTCTCATTTTTATAAATGATCTCCTGTCTGTTACTTCTAATCCAATCCATTCCTTTGCTGATGACAGTAACCTCAGCTTCTCATATTCGTTTCTTGGGTCACGCCCCTCAACTTCGGGTGTGGAACTGGAACGGTAACGTATGTTAAGCTCATTAAATTCCGATCTTAACAGCATAACTCAGTGGGGTAAAACCAATAGAGTGGAATTTAATGCTTCCAAAACACAATTCTGTCTCCTGTCATTAAAGCAAAACCCACACACACTGCCATTATCTATGAATGGCACTTGCATCGCTGAAACCGAAAGACTTTCCATTCTTGGTATGTGTGTTAATGACAACCTTCGTTGGAATGACCACATATTCAATGTCGCCAAGAACGTCGCGAAATGTCTAGGCTTCCTTAAGCGTTGTAAGAAATATTTCATCCCTTCTGGCTACAATTTATAAAGCGTTTATTCGCCCGAAACTCGAGTACAACGCCCATATCTGGTCCGGTGCACCAATAACTTATTTGGAGCTACTAGACAGGATCCAAAAACGCGCGATAAAACTCATTGGCGACCGAGACATCGCGAGATCGATTAACTCTCTTAGTCATCGTCGTAATGTCTCCTGCCTTTCGTTATTTTATCGTTATTTCCACCATAAGTGCTCAGACGAAATAGCCAGTTGCATTCCTCCCCTTGAACATTTCAACCGCAATACCCGCCATACAAAGAAAGCTCATCCGTTCACCCTCAAGCCTGTTTTCGGACGTACAGTGAAGTTCAAAGAATCTTTCCTCAGCCGTACAACACGAATGTTGATTACATTACAACCTACAAACATTCAAAACCAACGTGCATCGGCATCTCTCCTTTTCTTCTCACCCTAATTTCCTTAATGCCCGCGCTGTGTAGCTTATACATTATAAGGGTCCTAACAAATCCCTTTAGTGCGCGCTTATTATAAAAAAAAGAAAAAAGTTGGCCTACTGTAGAGTGTTGGTAAGGTAATAAAGCTTCTAGGCCTGGGTGTATGTTTGTTTTTATTTTATTTATTATTATGTGTGTGCAGTGGCGTAACTATACCATCTGCGGCCCGTGGCAAATTCCTGGTGTGGGGCCCTCCGGCGTCCCAGTAAAAATAGTCACGTTAAAATTTCATTTTAATAAACCACTTATGTAAGTAGTTACCCAAACTATATTAATAATATTTTAATATGTAATAAGTTTTATTTATCAAGATCAGTCTCCCTCTTTCTCTTTCGTTTTTTGCTCCCACTTAAATATTTTCTAGACCTTAGACATGTTGATACCTATCTAACTTTCACAATTAACTTTATTTTACATCCTTTTGCAGATTCAATAAAACAAAAACTACGAAAAATCAAAGATACAGATTACCCACTGTTATAACGATCAAACAAAGAATGCGCAGTAATAGAGCCGTCCGTAAATAAAAAATATAAATCCGGGATTCCCCTACACTGAGAGGGTTACCATATAAAAGTACTTTTTTTAGTCTGTAAACCAATGACACTGAAAGTACCGTCAGGCGGATTTGAAAAATATATATATAAATCGATAGTTAATGGTACGCGTTGATGTTAAATAAAATTTATTATTGTAAAAAAGCAAAAATGTTTTACTTTACCGCGGTTTTTGATGAATTTTAGTGCATTCAATAGGAAATTTCGTGATTTAAGAGAAAAAAATTTTGTACCCCTATTCAAATAGACGTTTTACCCTTCCGGCCAAATTAAGTTTGTCAGCAAAATTGTCGGTTAAATTGCGAAATTTCCTATCGAATGCACTAAAATTACAAAAATATATTTTTGCTTTTTTATAATAATAAAATTTATTTAACATATTTTCGGCTTACTAAGTCAACGCGTACTAAGTTGATTTTATTCGTTTAATTGTTAACTATCAATTTACATATAAATTTTTCAAATATGAGATGACCGGACTGTTAGTGTCATCCGCTCCAAGCCTATTCGGTAAACAAAATGAGGGAATTCCCGACCGTCACTAGCTCGCCCGCGTCACCAATGTACCGCGATAAAAAATGAAACAATTTTAAAGATTAGTTTGAATTTGTATATGGTCTTTAGTTGTGTCCCACTTTGATTGATTTTAGGTACAAAATGTTGTTAAAAATGTTAGGTTATTTCTGAGCTCGCGGCCTCTTGGGCCGGGGCCCTCTTGGGTCAGCAGCCCATGGAATTTTTCCAGCCCTGCCATTGTATAGTTACGCCACTGTGTATATGCTATGTACTCTGTCATTTAATTTTTAATTTAATTTAATTTATTTCATCAATAGAGTACATTTCTCTTACAGACTAATAACAATATGATTTGTTGAATATTAATAGATAATTCATAAACATATAGACGAAAAAGAAAAAAAAAAAAAAAAAAAGAAATAAATAAAGAAAAAGAGATAACAATAAGCAATAAGATTTCAATAGTGCAATTAAACTAAACTAAGTCTGTCTTAAAGTTAGAAGAAGATTGTTTTTAAAATCCAACCTGCTACAACTCCTGAACAAATCGATAGACGTCATTATAGAGTTTGCTTCTTTGATGCAGCGGGCAATAGGTTCATTACGAGAAAAATTGGTAGTAAGAAGATTTTCACGAAAGTTAAAGTAACTGCGAAGACGACGAGAGCACAGAGGGAAATTGATCATACTAAGCAATTCAGGACACTGTATTTGATAATGAATTAAATCTCTTATAAACATGACAGAGAAATATTTACGTCGAATACGAAGGGAGTTCAAGTTAATCAAAGAACATCTAGTTTCATAAATAGGTGTGTCAATTCTCCAATTTAACTTGAATATTACGAACCTAGTAAAATTTCTTTGAACCCTTTCAATCCTTTTACAGTAAATGTCGTAATGCGGGTTCCATATTACACTGCAATATTCGAGGTGGGGTCTGACTAAAGATATGTAGAGGGATTTTAGAGTGTAAGGATCAGTAAAGTCTTTAGAATTACGTTTGACGAAGCCTAACATGGAGTTGGCTTTGGAGATAATGTAATCAATGTGGTCTTTGAATGTAAGGCGCGAGTCCAGAATAATGCCTAAGTCTTTCTTAGAATACACTCTTTCAAGTTGTGTGGATTTTATGGAGTATCTATACGGAATAGGTACCTTCGATCTAGTAAGAGTGAAGCACTGGCATTTTGAAATATTCAAAAATAGATTGTTCAGGTCACACCACTCAACAACCGCAGCAACATCGGCTTGCAGTAATTCACAGTCATATTCAGAATTTATTGAACGAAATAATTTAAGGTCGTCCGCAAACAGTAGACATTCGGAATGTTTTATCACACTGGGTAGATCATTAATAAATAAGAGGAATAAAAGAGGTCCTAGGTGACTGCCTTGTGGAACCCCCGATGTTACCTTTATAGGCACTGAAAGAATATCATCAATTTTTACTAACTGAGTGCGATTCATTAAAGAAGATTTCCACATGACACATGAGGTACCTACACTGTGATCACGCTTTATTTAGAGACTGTTTCCGTGTTAGGTATATATACATTTTGTTTTAAATAAATTCGTTTGAGATTCTGATGCAAATTTGTGCAATACTTAGCAAAAACACAAGCGCTGTCTCTTTCTTGCGTCATTATGTGGTGTTTATACCCTATTCTAGGGGTATATTAATTTTGACGCATAGTTTGTAACATACCTTAATATTGCCCGTAGACCCCTAAAAGTTACTATATTTATGATCAGCATCGATAGTAATGTCGATCTAGCCATGTCCGTCCGTCCGTCCGTCCGTCGGCAAAAATTAGGCCTTTAAACTGGACCTAGAGAGCTGAAATTTTAACCATATACTCTCTAGGGTCCCGAAATAATCAAGTTTAAGAATTTTTGAAATCCGCCCACAGACGTCACGCAAACTCAAAAAAACAAAATTTTGGAAAAAATCGAATTTTGAGCTAGAGAGCTGAAATTTTTTATATATGATCTATGACCCATAAAACTGATTGGGACATAAAATTTTCAAAATCCGCCCACTGACACGCCCACAATTAAATAAAACAAATTTTGGGAAAAATTGAATTTTGAGCTAGAAAGCTGAAATTTTTTATATATAATCTTTGGCCCATAAAACTGCTTGGGACATAAAATTTCCAAAATCCGCCCACTGACACGCCCACAATTAAATAAAATATTTTTTTTGAAAAATCAAAATTTAATATATTTTTAATATATACTCTCTAGGGGCCCTTTATGCTCATGTGTAAATATTTTCAAAATCCGCCTACTGACACGCCCACAATTAAATAAAATATTTTTTTTGAAAAATCAAAATTTGAGCTAGGGAGCTGAAATTTTTAATATATACTCTCTAGGGGCCCTTTATGCTCATGTGTAAATATTTTCAAAATCCGCCTACTGACACGCCCACAATTATTCTTTTTTTATTTTTGAAAGTCCAAAGTTTGAGCTAGGGAGCTGAAATTTATAGTATATACTCTCTAGGTGCCCTTTATGCTCATACTTAAATTTTTTTTAAATCCGCCTAATGACACGCCCACAATTAAATAAAACAATTTTATTGAAAAACCAAAGTTTGAGCTAGGGAGCGTTTTTATTTACAAAAGCTTAGTTTTTTCGATAAAATCCTTTAAATTTTTGTCACGCCCACTTATGAGATATAGGAATAAGAATAGGGTATCCAACAGTTCGCCCAAGCGGACTGTAGCCCGCCCCTATGTTTTTTTTTAATTTTCAGACGCTTTAAGTGTTTAGCTCGGCGAATGGTACTTTAACAGTGGATAAGCTGGTAATAACATTAGCTTTCTCTCTAATTTTAGCTGCCGATAAAGCTGAATTTGACGCTATTCCGAGGATACTTCGCGTTTCGAGAAGTGTTAAGGCAGAAGAAGTGTTTCCTTTATAATTGTTTGTGTAAGACGAAGGGTTTTTTTTTAATATTTGCTGACCAATGATCACGTCGCTTTATTTTTTGGGCTATAGAACGGCATGAAAGACCTTCAGAGCAATAACCTTCTATTCGTGTCCCTTCATCCACTGTTAAACATTTTTTTCTTTCAAGTTTTTTTTATTCTCAATCAAGAACAATTACTTTCTTATACACACATTTTATATTTTGTTGTTAACAAAATAGTCTATCATTTACCATTGTCGTTTTTTTCTAATCCATCATGTAACGGGAGAAATATCGATTTTACTTCTCAAAAATGCCTGCTTCTAACCTTATGACTAGCAGTGTATAAAGCTTGATATCGGTTATAGCGACCTATCGCTTATAACGACAAAATTCGTCAGTCCCTTGAAAGTCGTTATAATCGATTTTAACTGTACTTCAATCTTAAGAAATCCAAAAAATTATCAAAATCATAAGTGCCCTTTTTAGAAGGCTAATGTTTTTAAAATAGCTATGAGTTTCATAGATATTAAATATGAGAATAAAATATTTAATAACTATGCTAAAAATTAGAGCAGTAAAGTCGGCGCGGCATTGGGTTAAGAGTACTTGTCCATTCGGGATTTTTTTTTGTTTCTAACAAAGTAACCAACATTTTAAAATTTGGCCAAAACGCCCCAAAAGTGTGTGTACTTTTGTATAGGCCATTTTTTTAATACGTTTGCGGTCATAGCGGCATATGTCGGTCGATTTTGTGGTTTTTTGCTGGCACAGAGACGCATATCCTGTCCAACTTTGGTTCCTACCCAAATGCAAAGCGGTAGATAGTTATGTTTTCCATGTGATTATGTATACAGCGCATTCTACTGTCCAAGTAAAAAAGAAAAAAAATTGTGAAATGTCTCAAAAAATCCACTGCCAGTGATGTTTCTATTACCACTACTTTGCATTGTTGCTTGCTTTGAACTTTTCCATATAAGAATGTTACTGTTATTTCTGAGCGGCATTTCCCGCTTTTACAGCAGCGTATCAAAAATGCATGTAAACATTTATTATGTTGTGACAAAGCAGCGTTGCCCCCGTTGACTCATTGTTGTCCATAATATTGCCCGTAGACCACTAAAAGTTACTATATTCGTGATCAGCATCGATAGATTTTGTCAATCAATCTTTATGTGGAAAAGAAAACGTTTATAGAAATTTCAGAAAAAAATTTTAAACAATATTAATTTTTATTTATCAGATTTTTTGTGTCCAATGGTAAAAAGCAGATTGTTTTTTTTTTGTAAAAGCATAAGTGTGACATTTGCCAGACCGCTTGAAACAAAAGTATATTATCGTTCGAACAATTTATTTTTCGATAAAGCAAGCAGCAACAAAAATATATTATTGTTTTTTCTTTCCCATCGAAACAAATTTAAAAGTATATTATTGTTCAATAATTATTCTTTATTCTTTATTATGTAGCATAAAATAATAAGTTACATTTTCTGAATATAAAATTATCTAGAGATATAGGACTCATGCTTTCCTTTACAACTATAATATATTAATGATAGAATAAAACAATGATTTTTTGAAATTAATTTTGTTTTTCAAGGGAAAGCTACAATCAAAAACCCTTATTTAACACTTATATCTAATATTGCAGTTATCCCAATAATATGCATAATTATTTAAAATATTTACATTATAACAAAAACAGATTCATTTTTAATTAAAATTCAAACTGACAATATTAAATCTTTAATTAATTCATTATCAGAAAAGTAACATTTTTCGTAAAACTTTTGTGTGGCCTTTTCTGTAAGTACATCTAAAAAGTTGATATTAGCAAGCTCATGAAGTCGGTGAGTAGAAAAATGCCATGGCAGACCAAGCATCATTTTTAAAACTTTGTTCTGGCATATTTGAAGCTTATTTTTGTGCGTTTTCGCACAATCATACCAAACAGGAGCACCGTAGAGCAGAATGGCTTGAAAGATTGATTTGTACAATATTACTTTGTTAGCTATGGACAGCTCACAATTTTTACTTATAAGAGGGTATAAGATTCTTATATATTTGTTACTTTTATCGACAGCTGTAGATATGTATTTTTGAAAATTAAATTTTTTATCTATCATAATGCCAAGATATCTGCAGTGTTCGGACCAATCAATATTAAATCCGCCCATTTGTAGTTGAACATTATTTGGCAAGAAACAATCTTTACGTCGACGTGTAAACCAAATTGCTTGTATTTTAGTAGGGTTAACTTTGATTTTCCATTTAAAAAAGTACTTTTCTAACAAGGTTAGAGACATTTGCAATTTACGTTGTACGTCAAAGTAATATATTCCTGATGTAAATATGGCGGTATCATCAGCAAACATGGCAAGTTTAACGTCACGCCCAAGGTCAGGCAGGTCAGAAACAAATATATTAAATAGGATAGGGCCAAGTACAGTACCTTGGGGAAATCCATAATCAACGCTATGCACGGAAGAATTCTCATTTTGAACACTGACTATGTACTTTCTGTTACTAAGAAAATTTTGAATTATTTTAATGATTTCTATTGGAAAATTGTATTTTAAAAGCTTGTGTAGTAGTGCGTCATGCCATACGGTGTCAAATGCTTTTTCTATGTCAAGCAAAATTAAAGCAGTTGATTCTTTAGCTAAGAACTTATTTTTCACATTCTTTTTAATCCTAGCCACTTGATGGTATGTGTTATGAAAACGTCTGAAACCGAACTGATAGTCAGGTATTATATTATTTTCATTTAAATGACATTCCAGTTTATCTTTTATAACTCTTTCGAGAAGTTTCCCTACGCAACTTAATAAACTTATTGGTCGGTAGCTATTTATTTCGTCTTTAGGCTTACCTGGTTTTGGGATTGGTATTACCTTCGCTATTTTCCAGCAGTCAGGGAAGTACCTAAGTTTTAAACAAGCATTTAGGATTACCGTTAAATAACTTAGTCCTGATGGAGGAAGAGCTTTTAATAGCTTATTATTTATGGTATCCAATCCAGGACATTTTTTACTTTTTAAGTTTTAATTAAAGTCTTTATTGTATCAAGAGAGACACTTAATTCAGACAGATGAGAGTTTGTCTCCGAAATAGTAACCAACGAATCAGTCACATCAGCACAGGTTAGAGAATCACTAAAATCAGCAGTGATTATATGGTTTTTTGACAAATTTGTAGCAAAAAGGTTAGCTTTATCCTTTGCAGCTACATACAGTTCATTCTGTACTTTAAGAGGAGGTATACTTGAACCTCTTTTTATACCCTATTCTAAGGGTATATTAATTTTGACGCATAGTTTGTAACATACCTTAATATTGCCCGTAGACCCCTAAAAGTTACTATATTTATGATCAGTATCGATAGTAATGTCGATCTAGCCATGTCCGTCCGTCCGTCCGTCCGTCCGTCGGCAAAAATTAGGCCTTTAAACTGGGCCTAGAGAGCTGAAATTTTAACCATATACTCTCTAGGGTCCCGAAATAATCAAGTTTACGAATTTTTGAAATCCGCCCACAGACACACACGCCCACAAACTCAAAAAAACAAAATTTTGGAAAAAATCGAATTTTGAGCTAGGAAGCTGAAATTTTTTATATATGATCTATGACCCCTAAAACTGCTCGGGATATAAAATTTTCAAAATCCGCCCACTGCCACGCCCACAAAAAAATAAAACAATTTTAATGAAAAACCAAAATTTGACCAAGGAAGCTGAAATTTTTAATATATACTCTCTAGGGGCGCTTTAAGCTCATGTATAAATATTTTCAAAATCCGCCCACTGACACGCCCACAAATAAATAAAACAATTTTTTTGAAAATCCAAAGTTTGAGCTAGGGAGCTGAAATTTATAATATATGCTCTCTATGGGCCCTTTATGCTCATGTGTAAATATTTTCAAAATCCGCCCACTGGCACGCCCACAATTATTATTATTTTTTTTTTTTGAAAATTCAAAGTGAGCTAGGGAGCTGAAATTTATAATATATACCCTCTAGGGGCCCTTTATGCTCATGTGTTAATTTTTTTTAAATCCGCCTACCGACACGCCCACAATTAAATAAAATTATTGAAAAACCAAAGTTTGAGCTAGGGCACGTTTTTTTTAGAAAAGCTTCGTTTTTGTTTGATAAAATCTTTTAAATGTTATATAACAGAATAGTAGAGCGTTCTTAACAATTCAACCATACTTAGACTTTTGTCACGCCCACTTATGAGGGATAGGAATAAGAATAGGATATCCTACAGTTCGCCCAAGCGGACTTCTGGACTGGGATATCTACAAAGAAAGCCCTAAGCAGAAGTTCGGAAGGTCAGACGCAGATCCTTTCGCAGTTTTTGACAACACGTCTCAATCCTCTATGCCACGCCAATTTCTTTCCAAAAACCCAACCATACAAAGTGTCCTGTATGAATTCCAAAGGATCATGGACAGAATCATATAAAGCATCGCTTGGTCTCACCGGGGACTATGATAGAGCAAATCGTGCTCAAATGCTCGGCATTCCCTACATTGACTTCTTAGGGGTTCTAGTGACAAACAGGAAGAAGCGACTATCAGTCACATCCTTTGCACGTGTCCTGCAGTTGCCAACATTAGGAAGACTAAACTGGGTAAAAATGGTTCCTGAGTAAGAGGGTGACCTACGCACCTTACATATCGGCATCACAATGGACCTTTTTCTGGTCTAAGTACATCTTCATCGAGGCCGGCTCCAACCAACCACCAATCCTTTATTAGAAAAAAAAACTTAAAAAACCTCAGAATCCACCCTGTACAAGTATACAACAGGAACATAAATTCAGTCAATTTAATTACGTATTGAATAAAAAGCATAGTTTCAATTGAGATCATCCTGTTCATTTGAATCATAAAAACATTTTTGAAACAAAGATATGTATGTGGGTTTTTTTGAATTGCAGATTATAGCAGTTTTTATTTTTAAAAAACCTTTTTACGTGCAGAATCCCAGTTAAAGTTTCTATTTAAGTCTATTCATGAGCTTTGTTTAATTTTGATTAATATGTACATAAAAAAAATCCTTCGACGCAAATCTGAGAATTGTTTTGTAATAATTGTTACTCTTGAATAATTATCTGACTTTCGCAGTGGAAAAATACTGGGTTTTTGGGCCCGGCTGTTATCTGGACTATCATGTATTTAAAAATATGCATCATTTATTCGTACATACGAGTACATACATGTTAGTGATAATCTAAAATTCATCAATATAATTGCAATCGCAAGGGAAAATAATAATACGAGTTAAAAATGTATGTATCTACTTTCTTCTTCTTTAAACAACTATTTTCTTGTTCTCTTAGAGCACAGAGCATAACATAGCAAATAGCTATGCACAAAAAATGACTCATCAAACTTCCGTAAATGTCCGTAAATCAAAAATTGCAAAAGGTGGAAACAAATTGTTTTACACAAAACCTACTATATTAGATTTTATTTCGCTTATAGTATTAGAGTGTTTTAAAGGATTAAGAAATAAGTTCGTTCAATTAAGAAAAAATCAAGTAATTATGAAATGAAAACAATTTTGCCACCCAACCGTCAATGGAATCCCTGACTGACGACGCAGGCAGACATAACGCCGGTTCAAGGCCTGAGAAGGCTTCTTCTGAGCCCTGTCTAGCAAGTCAATTGGAGATCTCATTTCCAATGATCCCGTTATGACCCGTTAAAGGTTGAGCAAGTCCTTAGGCCAAGCTTGACTGTCGCTATAGACGCAGATACTCGGCCGCCTCCTATTGAAGTAAAGACGTGTAAAAGCTCAACGCTAGCGAGACCTGTTTCTTTCACAATTTGTGTTTACTCATACAACTGCTTATACAAATTTTCTGTGGTTTTATTTTATTGTAAAATGAATATTTGGTATTTTTTCAATACCTATGAGGCTTGAGTTCGAGTAGCTGAGGAATTGTACTCAAGGCTACCGACCAGATCTCACCAAGTTCGAGTAGCTGAGGAATTGTACTCAAGGCTACTAACCAAATCTAGTTATGAAATATTCCATGTTTTGATCCTCGTAACATAGCCCTGGTGCTAGCCAGCATCTCTTAAAGTGGGTAAAAAAGAGAGGGAGTTGATCATGTTAAAATTGCGGGTTTTAGGTATATGAAATTCACCCCAATAATGCTAGCCAGCATCTTTTAAAGTGGGTGAAAAAGAAAGGGGATTGATCATGTTAAAATTGCGGGTTTTAGGTATATGAAATTCACCCCAATAATACATGCTAACGTAGAGTCCTTTATTTGATGCGTCCAAAATTCTGTTTTTTTTTGTGTTTTCAATATAGATCCGTCATATTTAGTAGTCGGCACTGAATGTGGCTCTTCGCCACATTTGGAACATCTTGAGTAATGAAAAACAACCCCCTCCGATTCTCTTGCCCGAAGACTTTGTCTCATTGCACTCTTCACCAGTTGTTAACCCTTTACTTTAATTTTTAATTTTTTTATTTTTTAGTCAAATAAATTATTTGAGGATAATCTAGCATCTTAAGTGGTTCTGCATAATTAATAAAATATTTCGTTGCGTTGTTTACCTGTAGAGGCGGGATATTGTGGTAAGTACCAAATGAGAAACATATGGACGGGCTACAGTCCGCTTGGGCGAACTGTTGGATACCCTATTCTTATTCCTATCCCTCATAAGTGGTCGTGACAAAAGTCTCCGTGTGGTTGAATTGTTAAAAACGCTCTACATATTTTGTTTTATAACATTTAAAGGATTTAATCGATAAAAACGAAGCTTTTGTAAAAAAACGCTCCCTAGCTCAAACTTTGGTTTTCCAATAAAATTGTGTTATTTAATTGTGGGCGGATTTAAAAAAAAATTACGCAGGAGCATAAACGGCCCCTAGAGAGTATATATTACAAATTTCAGCTCCCTAGCTCAAACTTAGGATTTTCAAAAAAAAAAAAAAAAAATTGTGGGACCCTTAGAATAGGGTATAAAAACGAAATATTCTGTAAATGAAAACATTACGTGTAATGTATTAGTCACCAAATTTATGAAATTAGTTAAAATTATACTTTTCACAGGATATAAAACAAATACCGAACGCCAACTTGTAGTTGGCCCAACTTGTTTTAATTACTTTCGAAACTTTCCAGAAGGGTTTGCTTGCTTTATCAAGGTTGGATAGAAGGTTTTTCCAACGACAGTTTTTGAAGTCTGTGATTTCTTTTGCAATTGCTTCATTGAGAAATTTGGTACTCCGTAGGAAACTGTCATAACGATAGCGAAGCCATTTTCTTCTTTCTGCGTTTCTTAGTCGTATTAAAAAGATAATATTGTTCGGCAAGCGAGTTGAATGTATATTCTTTGCAGGATATTTAGGTATAGCAAAATCAGCAGCGTTATTCAGTAAGTGATTAAAACTATTACACATCGAATCAATTTCTGTTTTGTGACTTATTTCAGAAATATTATTTAATCTACGTAAACCGATTCCAATTAGCTGCAGAATACTTGTAATATAATATAGGCTGTAGAATTTCGAATGTAAGGCTAACATTTATATTAACAGGAAGATGATCCGATCCCAGTTTATTATAAGTAAATGGTCGATCAGAACTGGAAGTAATATTAGTAATATAAAAATCCAATGTCGAAGGGTTTTTAGATTGGGACTTTGGAATGTAAGTGCAATCGGGAGGATAAAGTAATGAAAAGTTTGGGTGCCTCTCCAAAATTTCATATAATACATTGCCCCAACAATTTGCTCTCATACAATTCCATTGTTGATTGCGACAATTTAAGTCACCACCAACAATAATTTTGTGTCGATAGCGAAAAATCGACTTTAATTCGTTTTTAAAAAGATTTAACTTTTCAGTACTTCTATTACCGCCAGGGAAATAGACACAGTATATGCTAAGTTTAGAGTTATCATTCGTATAAACATCTATTCCTATTGATTCAACACATCGTAGTTTTAGATTAGTACATGCAGAGTGCTTGATATCTTTTCTTATGACGGCAGCTACGCCACCACCTCTTTCGCTTCTTCTGTCCAGACGATAACAATTAAAATTTAAATGCGAAAATACTTTGTCAACTTTAAGCCAAGTTTCTGTAACAAGTGCTATATCAACTTTTTTATCAATTAAGAAATTAAAGAATTCTATGCTTTTATTATTGATGCTTTGAGCATTCCAAGTGATAATATTTAAATTATTATTATTATACATCACGATTATTTGTGTAAATATACTTAATAGCTAAAGATGTTATTACGTTAAATTGATCACTTTTAGTTTGACAAGCGCTTAGTTTAGTGAGTACTTCGTTTAAGAGAGAACTAATTTCACTAAAAGAGAATAAGTTACTTGATGAGATTTTGCTCTTACTAATATCATTAGAATTCGAATGTTGTTGCTGATTCTGGGTTCTATTGATCAGTGATGTGAATGGTAATGGTAATGGAACAGTTGGTGGACGATTTGATTGCTTGTGAGAATAAGCATGGGAGTGTGATGGCAAGGAGGGGAATTGGGTAAGGGACTGAGGGTCGAATTGTTTTTGCTGCACTGTTGTAGATGATGTTGGCTTGTAGTAGTTTGGTGTACGTTGGTGAGGTGAGAGTTTTTGCCGAATATCTATGTATTGAATGCGGCTTATGCATTTTAGGTCGGATGATTTGTGAGAACCACGTCAGAAATATTACATTCGGTTGTTTTGTGACTGCCGGAGCAATTGGCACAGAAACTTTTGATATTGCAATGCATGGAGCCATGACCATATAGTTGACACTTATAACACTGAGTCACTTTACCTGGATTTTGTTTCTTAATCCCACCGGATTAAAGTTTTATACAAAGTAGAGTGATTTTTTTTCAGTTCACGTAATTTAATCGTTCCGCGTTCAATATACACGATGTAAATATGGTTTTTAATTTGGGAATTCGATTTCACGTTGTTGTTGATCATTTTAATATCGATGCACTTAATACCAGATGACAGTAATTCATTTTTAATCTGATTTACGGGCATCAGATCAAGTCCCAATAAAACTACTTTTAATGGTCGTGTATTTTTACGCGAATAAGTAAAGAATTCACAGGCTTCTTTGTTAGCTCAGATTTAATGTTTTCATAAATTTCAACGGAAGGGGAGAGAATTTTTTGTCCAAGTGAAATGTTTTTGAAGAGATAATTTTCGATTTTTAATTCTTTGAGAATGGTACGAAGTCGTTCGCATGACGATTTTAATACCACAATGGAGGAACACTTTCTTCATTGATTTTTAAATTCACATTGTCTTCGATGATATCTTCCGTGTTTACCATAAGGCTTTGCAGCGGTTGATAGTAATTTTGATTATTAGTAGTCATTTCTATGTTTTTATTTTTACTTCTATTAAAAGTTAAAAGTTTGCTGGGAGGGCGGTCACCGCCATCACCAGAATCACAATGAACTCGCTTATGAGAATTTTTTTTATTTTCTAAAATACGCGATAGGGATAGATTAAGAATACTTGCATTCGCTTTGACTGCTAGCACACGTATGTTCAATAATTATATTATCCACAAAACAATTGAAAACAAAGGAAGTAATTTTTAAAATAATTTTGTTCTCCTCAATAACAGAAATGTGTCAAAATCTTTATCGAGAACCTTCAAAGTGACAAATGTCCAATATATTAGTGTTACTGGAAGTAGGTGTAAATCTGGCTTCGAAACAGAGATTTGCGAAAAATGATCTAGATCAAAAAGAATCGATATATTGTTCCCAATGTAAAACGATCTGAGATCAAAAAAAAGTAATATAGACAAAAAAAATCGATTTTGTTGCCCATGGAAAACGGCATAAGATAATGTTCAATTATTTTTGCGATATTATATGACATGTCCCAATTGGCAATATAATATAATCAATCAATAATAATTAATCAATTAACTGCCTAACCCAGATCTTAACTGATGTGGTACCCGGAAATCCTATACGGACAGATGAAATTTCCCCCTTGGTCGCCTTTGACATTCCCTATGAGGTGTCATATCCGGGAAGGGAAGAGTGCCAAAGAGATGCAGTCAAAGCAACAAATGAGGTTGCTATCACATTTTTTTTTTTTTGATCCAGTCCTGAGTGAGTCTGTACGACTCCCGGACACAAGCAGTGTCTTCCCATCGGAATTTCTTGCTGTTATAAGGGCAGTAGAGATAGTACAGTTAGGATCAATGCCGGGAAGGGATATCGCCATCTACATTGACAGCCAGGCGACACTTAAGACACTAGAATCTGTTAACATCAATTGTGAGACAGTCAAAAACTGTAACACAATGCTAAAAGCAGTATGCAGACGGAATCGAGTAAGACTGTGCTGGGTACCGGGACACAGCGGTAAAGAGGTGAAAGAGCAGACCGATGAGCTAAGAAGAAAGGGAGGGGAACTGGAGAATAGTGGAGGTGTGAACATTAAACCACCCCTTGGCGTTATCAAGGGAATAATCAATGAGAAAATCTTAAAAATGGCTGACCTTAGATCGCAACATTTAGAAGGACATAGGGTGTCTAGAGCACTTTGGCCTCATTTAGACAAGGAAAGATCTAAGGAAATTCTCAAATTGAGCAGGGAACAGCTTAAAACAGTAGTTGGCATTATGTCGGGGCACCGTCTCCTAAGGAAGCATACTAGGCGGCTTAGACTGGTAGATGTGGATGCATGCAGGTTCTGTGATGATCTACAAGCCGAGGAAGACATTGCGGACATACTGCGTGAGTGCGAGGGTATACCACGGAATTGTAGGAGGTTTCTAGGAGAATACGTCTTCGAGGAATTAGGGGAGCTGAGCGGCACAGACCTCAGGAAGCTGGTAAAATTCTGCAGGAAGATTAGGTGTTTTTTTAGGAAAAGTGTTTTAGGTTTTTCTCCTTTTGAAGTTTTGGTTTCAATTGGTTCCCTAGGGATCGCGATGAGCCCTTCTAGTGCCTAGTGCTGTATGCGAACTGCATACCCCTGTTTTTACCTAACCTAACCTATATATTCAGCAAATTGTATTTATAAATCAGGAACACCATGTTAAGAGATTTCTTCCAATTCTAGGTGATATTTTTTTAAACAATAAGGCGTTAGGAGAAAGTTACAAATTTAATGTAAGGCAGGGCAATATTTAAATAATCTCTTAAGGTATTTAGGTTTTGTAAACCATATTAAGGATGCTGAAGGCTTAAAAGTTTGGCAGATCTGCTTTTACGTTCACAGTGCTTTAAAAAAATCTAACCATTGTAGAGAGAGAACAATTGACCTACATTGCGGCAGAAATAGTATTAAAATAATCCTTTTCACTTCTTAAGGTTTGTGCTTATATAAAATAAATTTCCCAAAATATTCCCATATTTATTGCACTTGCTTTAAGAAAAACTGCCGATGCAAATAGAGCGGCAGACATACCAACCTACACGCTACACATAATAAAAACGAAATCTGAAATGAGAAATGACCACACAAATTGAGATACCGAGTAATGCTGTTTGTATGCAGAATGCATATTTGATTAATTTGTGTATTACTGATTTTGAAGTTATTGTTATGTAGATTGCTTAGTGACATTAGTTTCAAAATGATAGTTTGTGATTACGCGGAGTGCAAAAACAAAAAGGCCTATGGGATTTCTAGATTTGTGTTGCCAAAAGACAATTGACGTGATATATGGCTATGAAAATAGTTATTAGTTCAAATTTCAAATGAAAAAAATATGTGGAGGTATGTTTGTGCTGATCACTTTAATCAGACATTTTTGAATAGAGGTATGAAGTCAAGTCTTTCAATGTCTTCAGTTCTAACTTGAAAGACGAAGATAAAAAATACGTGACGAAAGAAAACACTGTTCTCTTCAGAGTTAAAAATGAAAGCGATTTTAACCACCACGAACTGGACACAATTTGTGCAGAGCAACCTGGTTATCCCAGTTTCGGGTTTGTAGGAGTCAGCTGTGTAGAAGTTGTAGAATGCGTACTTTCGATTCGGTCTAATGCCATCGGGCTAAATGAAATACACCCTTCCTATTTAAAATTGATTCTTCCTTTCGTACTGCCGTACATAACGTACATTTACAACACCATTCTGACCACGGGTATCGAAAGCCCTGCCGATGCTAAAAAATGCTAAATGCAATGAGTGTAGACCTTTCTCTATTTTACCATTCCTGTTAAAAAAATTTTGAACGCATATTGAATAAACAGTAGATCGAGTTCCTAAGGACTTATAAACTCCTTACACAGAGTAAAGCACAGCTTTTAAATGTCATAGAGGATCTTCGGCGAGCACCGGACGAGGACAAAGCCAGCTTTCTTGTTCTTCTCGATATCTCCAAGGCATTTGATACAGTATTTCACAGTAGTCTTACATAAAAGCTCCTTGAAGCTGAAAAGCTTATTTCATCATATCTATCGAATAGAATGCAAGCAGTTGAGATAAGTCAGAGTTTGTCGGACTTTCTTCGAACCATTAGTGGTATCCCACTAGGACGCATACTCGGTCCCTTGCTGTTTTCCCTTTATGCTAATCAAATTCCCTCAATCATTAAGAACTGTTCACCCTATTTGAATGCAGACGATGTGCAAATGTCTACAGCTGCCGTCTTGGACTGATAGAAAATGGTGATTGCAGTATGAATGAGGATCTTGAGAGGGTAACACGATGAGCTCAACTTAATGGACTCACTATAAACCCGTAGAATTCTAAGCGCTTGGTCATATCCAAAAATATCCTTGACTTAACTTATTTTCCTCGGATTACATTGAATAATGTCGCTATCGAATATGTTGACACCGCTACAAGCCTAGGAATTATTTTCGCCCGTAACCTCACATGCACATTAACTCTATTGTCGGGAAAACATATGGAGTGTTATATACTCCCTGGGTGACTCGGTTGAATACTCCTTTAAAGACACGCCAAATGCTTGCGAAAAACTTAATTTTATCTTTCCTGGTCTACGGCTGTGAAATTTTTTGGAGTTGTAATTACTCATGCAAAAGAAAGGTTGTCTTTAATAGTACCATTACATTTATTTTTCGATTTCGAAGATACGATAGAGTGTCGAATTTTTCCAATAGACTGGTCAACATGCCGCTTGAGAGTTGTTTTCAGTGTCGCACCTTATTACTGTTTTCGAATGTTCTGCTAACACACCAACCACCCTACCTATTCGAGCGAATCAGGAGACTTTCCTCGAGCAGGTCCAACCAGTTGATTCAACCCCGCCACACTTCCCTGACATCTCAGCGCAAATGTTTTACTTACGCTATTCGCCTTTCGAATTCTCTGCCGCGACATATCAAAAGAATAAGTAATACAACGAGATTAAAAACCCGATTAAGACATTTTTTTTCTGTTCCCTTAAGTAAGTCTCCTCTCCCTTATGGACCTTCGATTTCAGTCCCATACTTTCAATTCACCCTTTTCTTTTTTCCTTTTTCTTTCTCTCCTATTACTTTCACTATCCTTTCTTGTTTCTTCTACATGCAAGTACCTACTGCTGGTGCTGATACAATTGTTCAGAGCTATGTCGTCAAATATTAAGCTTTTTTTGTACGTTTTTATAGCTCATCACTAGTTTATAAGATTTTATATTTTAATGTGTATATGCCCTTCATAATTAATAAATTAAAAAATTAAAAGATCATTTTAGAGTCAGTAAGGAGCCCCAAGTATTTAAACTCTTATACTTTCTCAACTAAAAATTACTTATCACTGCAATGAAGGGAGATACTAAAAGTGCGACAAGATAAGGCTGAGCCACATGAGGAGGCAACTAGTTTGAATTTTTGGCTATCCGTAGAATGAAAGTAAAACTCCACATAAGAGTCGGTTGTGGTCCATAGGTTCAAACACATTATTTTAATTTTAGAGCTAATTCTCAGTCTATGTTCGGCGAACTAGATCCTTAATAAGTTTAGACCCCAGTTGATACCAGAAACCAAAGTACCAGTTCAAAGTACTATCTGAGCCGTAGGAACAGACCACAACATCTGCGAAGACACTAAGTACACCTTTACATTTATGCTCAAAGAGGGAATTAATGTAAATGAGGAACAAAATAAGTCCCATAGCAGACCCTTGTGGTACTCCGAAATTCGAAAACTGCACATCACTCCTGATTTCATCGTTCTCAAATCTTTGATATCTATTTGAAAAATAGGATCTGAACCAATCGAGTATTTATCGAAGGAGAGTTTCAACGTGCAAAGGCAAAGTATTCCTTAAAAAAAAAAAACATAGGGACGGGCTACAGTCCGCTTGGGCGAACTGTTGGATACCCTATTCATATTCCTATCCCTCATTAGTGGGCGTGACAAAAGTCTAAGTATGGTTGAATTGTTAAGAACGCTCTACATATATTGTTATATAACATTTAAAGGATTTTATCGAAAAAAAACGCTCCCTAGCTCAAACTTGGGTGTTTTAATAAAATTGTTTTATTTAATTGTGGGCGTGTCAGTAGGCAGATTTTGAATATATTTACACATGAGCTTAAAGAGCCCCTAGAGAGTATATATTATAAATTTCAGCTCCCTAGCTCAAATTTCGGATTTTTAAAAAAAGTTTTTTTTTAAATTGTGGGCAGATTTTGAAAATTTTATATCCCGAGCAGTTTTAGGAGTCATAGATCATATATAAAAAATTTCAGCTTTCTATCTCAAAATTCGTTTTTTTCCAAAATTTAGTTTTTTTGAGTTTGTGGGCGTGTCTGTGGGCGGATTTCAAAAATTCGTAAACTTGATTATTTCGGGACCCTAGAGAGTATATGGTTAAAATTTCAGCTCTATAGGCCCAGTTTAAAGGCCTAATTTTTGCCGACGGACGGCTAGATCGACATTACTATCGATGCTGATCATAAATATAGTAACTTTTAGGGGTCTACGGGCAATATTAAGGTATGTTACAAACTATGCGTCAAAATTAATATACCACTAGAATAGGGTAAAAAAATGCGAGGTAGATGGGACATAATTCCATACATTTTTTGACGGACTTATGTCTTATTTTATGCCCCTGTACCGATTGCAAATTCGTTCTCTTTCGTGTTCTAAAGTACGTCAGAAAGTTGCAAAATTTATAGAGTGTAAAAAAAGTTTTGCAAGCGAAATTAATAAGGTTTATCAAAACATATTTATATAGAACTGTAATTGCTGTTGACGTCCTACAATCAAGGATATGTAAACAGACTACTTTATAAAAGTTATAAATAACTTGAAATAGAAAATTTATGTAACATTTTTGTGAATGCGTACAATGCGATATTTACAAACAGTTTGAATGGGGGAGAACTTTCTGAATAGGGGAGAACTTTCTAAATAGGGGAGAACATTTCTAACTAGATTCCTTTCATCGGGAATAGAGTTTTTTTCAGTCAATTTATAGCTATGTTTGCAATGTTATGTTAATGTCACTTAAGACTCAAAAACGTATTTCGCTTATGATATCGGTTTAAATGGCAGTAGCTCTTCTGTTATACATATATATGTATATTTATACATATTAATAAACAACAAGCATTTTGATGGCAATACCATAGAGGTAGGTACATCTAGGTATACTTAAGTCTAGTTTATTTGTTTTGCCAAAATAAGACCAGGTGGGTAAGTAATAAAAGTGATAAGGAAAAATATATATATTTGAGATGACAATTATAAATAACTCAGGTAATTTAATATATAAACAAGCCGTTGGGAAAGTGCGACCCTTGACGTCCACACAATACACTTCCAGGATCAACTTCCCACGATCAACTTCCTTATAAAAATTAGAAGTAAATGAAGGAATAGGTTTGAAATAGAAAATATGCACACATTTTTTTCAGTCTGGTAGTACCTAATAAATAATAAAAATAATATAAAAAAAAAATAATTAAATAAAATAAAATGAATATTTTTCGATTCTTTATTAAAATTGATTATTTAGTGTTTGTTTTTATTATAAACCATGAGTTTGACAAATCCAATAAAATTGGAAAATTTTTCTCAAGAAATTCTGAAATTAATTTTTGTTCAAGCTTTATTCTTAGATAGTAGCACCAGAACGAAGTTAATATCATGGTAGGAACCATGAACGAAAAGAATGTCCACGAACGTACTTATGTACGTACGTACATATCAAAATAAACACACACATCTTCTTAAAAACATTTAAAACATATAAAGTATCCTTCAAATTTTAAAATATAATGTAAACAACGATTTTGATTTTCAGACCAATTACAATAAGTGTCTGACGGACTCTAAATAGCTGACCACAAAAATTAGCTGTCCTTATAACGTGTCGGAAAACCATTGAATTCGCCAATTTTGAGGTGGGGAATCCATCAGCTCCAAAGAAGTAATCAAATATCTTGGAGTAATGCTAGACAGCAGACACACGTGGATAACATAACAAAGCTAACATCGCGAATACGCTCGCTCTCGCCTATACTGCCTAACACTGGTGGACCTGGATATCTTAGAAGAATCCATCAACGAGTATCTCAAGCAGTCAGTTCAGTTCTCCTTTACGCCGTACTATGGGCCCATTTGATATTTTGCGTCTCAAAAATATTTTTTTTCACAATTATTGTAAATGGAAAATTATTTTAAACATTGATAAGAGGATAGTCGGATAACATACTAAAATAACATTTTGATATTTGAACTAAGCCGTTACATTAGTAAACTCTAGCTAAAGTGATCAAGAAGATCACACTGTTTGAATAACGTATCAAACTATAACTATTAAACCGAACTTTTAACTATTTGTTGATGGGTTACTACAAGTATTATGTATTGCTTAAAGCGTATACCTTAAGCTTATTCGAATAGCTTTAGTTTAAATATATTTTCAGATAATGATTAATTTAAAAAAATAATTTTTTTTTTAATCTATACCTCCTTTTATTTACTTTTTTTTATTTTTTTTTATTTTTTTTTTATATTTTTTTTATATAATAAAGCTGAAAAGTTTGTTTTTTTGTTTGGTTGAACGCGCTAATCTCAGGAACTACTGGTTTGAATTGAAAAATTCTTTTTGTCTTGGATAGTTCATTTAGCGAGGCTTTATAACATCACGCTGCGGCGTTTCATGTATCATGGAATTGTTTCTCTTTAAAAGTTCTAAAAAAAAGTCCGCGATAGCATATGTCTATCTTTTAAGATTGACTCTCTATAACATTTTTATATTGAACATCATGTACATGTACAAGTAAGACTTAGTCTTTTATAGTACTTAACAATAGAGGATAACATTTCATGGTTAGACCTACACTATACCTAACAATAAGAAAATAAGAAAAAAAAAAAAAAAAAATTATAAAGAAAACACTATTGCAGGAAGGAAGAAAGGGGAAAAGGAGTAGAAGAAAAAGAGTAGAAGAAATTTAAAGAAATTTGAGAGTTTTTTTTTTTTGTTTTTTCAAGAAAAGTACTCCAACGCAGATTTTTTGAATTCAGTTGCTCCAGTTATTTGTTTTGTTGCATTGGGCAAGGAGTTCCAAAGTCTAGTGGCATGAACGAAGAAATGGCGAGACGTGGTTAAATAATTGGATGGGGGTGTAATTATATTAAAAGTTCTGGAAGAGCGGGCAAATTGAAGCTTTTCAAATAGATATGGTGGCGATTTATTGTGAATTACTTTGTGCAGAAAGACACAACATCTAACATCTAGAAACTGCTGAAGTGTACAGCCGAGCACTCTTTTGTTATAGTTTGATATGTGATCATATCGTCGAAGGCCATAAACATACCTAACCATATCGTTGAAAGCAACGGTTAGTTTATGCAGCGATAAAGAATCAAGCTTGCAATAAACAGCGGAAGCATACTCAATGTAAGGCACAAGAAGGGATTTTATAAGCCTGAGCTTCGTTTCAACTGGAGTTCGCAAATAACCATAGTTTACGTAAACCACCGTAAATTCGCCCTACTGTGCAGTTAATATGGTCAACTGGGGATAACGAACGATTGATGCGAAAACCTAGATTAGTTACAACTTCCATGAATTTCAAATGTACACTGTTAAGAACAATTGGAGGTAGTTCTTGAGTGTCATGAGGTTTTTTGGATATTAAGATTACTTGCGATTTTGATGGATTAAGCTGAAGACCATTACACCGCGACCATTCATCGATTTTTGATAGATCTTCATTCATCCTACAAACAAGGTCGTCTACTAGTCCTATTGGTCTGGACAAGTAAATTTGAGCATCATCTGCATAAAAATGAACGTTAGTGTTCAAACATACACCGGGCAAGTCATTAACAAAAATGCAAAACAAAATAGGGCCTAGGATTGAACCTTGTGGTACTGCGGCAAGTATCTCTTTACTGTGAGAAGATTTGTCGCCAACCTCAACCCTTTGAAAACGATCACTCAAATAACTTGCTATAAAACGCACAGATCTGTGACTAAATCCAAAATAATCACTTAATTTTCTCGAAAGGATGACATGATTAACACTATCAAAGGCCTTAGAAAAATCAAGCATGCAAAGCACAGTAACATAGTCCATGTCATAACAAACCCGAATATCATCAAGAATCTTAACCATAGCCGTGGAACAACTGTGTTTTGCTCTAAAGCCAGACTGAACCGGAGATAGCAAATCAATGGTAATCAAATTTGTTCGAAATTATGCATTGTTTGCGAAGGAGTTTTATCAACATAATATTATTCGTTATCCAAATAAATATGTTATTATTCACAAGTATTGCATTGTGAACAAAATTGTCCTTGACATCACTTGATTTCAATCAACGTCTTAGGAGATATCATAGTTTTAAAGTAACTCCGCAACAAAATTGGTATATTCGGGATCACGCGCGCCACCACTACAACACAGTCCAGGAGCTTCAGCCTTCCATTTTATTGCTTGGCATATGTTGCATATTTTATGCATTCTACCAATATGAACATCATTTAGTACAGAATAGTCAAGTGGACAATCATAAGCAAGGGCAGAATTCAATAAATTGTGTGGACTGCTAATTCTATTCATTGCTGTTGTACTAATCGGTGGGAATATTCAGGGCTTAATTGCCGTTCACGGTTCGCCAAAATTCTGAAATTCTGTGAAGCCAAACGTTGAGAACGTTTAGCGCTTGATTCCCGTTGTCGGTTCGCCGAAGTTCGAGAATTCTGTTAGGCCAAACATTGAAAGACGGACAAAGAGTTTATTTTAATAATAATGAAAATCTCCAAGATTGGTTTAACAATCCTCCTTTGACAACACTTACAGCGTTTTTCGATCTGTGCAAAAGAGATGAATTTGCAAACACTCTTTTGTATCAAGAAGTACCTCAATATTACACATGGGAAAGAAATACATTTTGCAGAAGGAAGCGTGGGCAAGAAGTTGATGGATTCCCTGGTGTGAAAAAAGATACAGCTTTAGGCCGTGTGTACAAAATTTATCCGTCTCAAACGGAATGCTATGATTTGAGAAGGTTTTTTTTTTTTTTTTAAAGAAATCCAAAGCCCAGAGCACTCAGACTCGGTAACGGTTCATTGTTCTACCAGGCAGAAATCCTCCTTTTGGTGTAGAGGCATGTGAATGGGTGGCGTTTGTTGTTCCCCATGGGGATTGAACCTGCGCCGCACCCAACGAGACTGTTACTCCAACATGCTCGCGGTCCAAAGTCTTAGGACCGTTAATGGTATTATTTTACAGATTTATCAAAGCGTCTGCAAGAAATTAGGTTTACTGGAAGAAGATCAACATTGGGAAAATACCATGTCAAATGCTGTTATACGAGAGCCACCTACAAAGTTAAGAGAATTATTTACAACCATCCTCATATTTTGCCAGCCATCTGACCCCTTAAAGCTATGGAGTAAATTTCGTAATGATTTCTGTGCAGATATATTAAATAGAATGCGTAATGACAATCAGGATATAACATTAGAATATAATGATGATATATACAATGAAGATTCATGAGATGTGTGATCAATCTTTAACAGATTTTAGGCTATAAGCATCGAATAGGAATAAGCCAAATAATAATTTGGAAATTAAGTGAATATATTACCGAAAATTAACCCAAATGGTAAATAACCAGCTTATGGCGTACAATTGCAGTTTGAACAGTGTTCGTTTTAAAGAAGGAAAGGAATTTTTTTTGGATGCTCCAAGTAGAACCGGCAAGACTTTCATTATTAATTTGATATTAGCAAAAGTTAGGTCTTTGGCTGAGAACAGCTCATTCGACTTTTAAACTGCCTCTTACTGTTTCTTTGCAGAAAGATAGGATGTGCTCTATTGGTAAAAATTGCCCTTTGGGAAAAGTTTTGCAAGATGTCACTTAAATAATATGGGATGAATGCACCATGATTCATAGAGCTCATGTAGCGGCTCTAGATAGGACTCTTAGAGTTTTTAGAAGCTGTAATAAAATCATTGGTGGAATCACTGTCATGTTTGCTAGAGTTTTTCAACAAATGTTACCGGTGATAGTTAGGGGAAGTAGAGCAGACATTGTGAAGTCTTGCTTAAAAACTTCCCCGTTATGGAAGTTTGTTCATACCATAAGACTATCTACTAATATGAGAGCACATTTGGGTGGAAGCAGTACACATTTTCTTTTAAAGTTACTTTTGATAGGAGACGGGAAAGTACCTCATTTTGAAAACAAAATTGAAATTGATCGCGATTTAGGTGAAAAAGTAAGCAGCATTAAAGACTTAATATCGAAAGTCTACCCAGATATAGTCGAAGTAGAGAAAAAAGATTATCAATGGATATGTCAAAGGGCAATATTGGCGGCGGGAAACAGTAGTGTTGACGAAATTAACGACCTAATATCATCTAAACTTCCAGGAGATACCATTAACTACAAATCTATTGACAATGTAATTGATCATGAACCGAGTAGCCTTCTTCCATATTCCCTTAAGTTAAAATAGGTGCCCCAATAATTTTATTTAGAAAACTTAAACCACCAAATTTGTGTAACCGGATCAGACTTAGGCATTATTCTGGATTCGCGCCTTAAGACCACATTGATTACATTATCTCCAAAGCCAGTTTCAAAGAAATTTTACTAGGTTCGTAATATTCAAGTCAAATTGGAGAATTGACACACCTATTTATGAAACTAGATGTTCTTTGATTAACTTGAACTCGCTTCGTATTTGACGTAAATATTTCTCGGTCATGTTTATAAGAGATTTAATTCATTATCAAACACAGTGTCCTGAATTGCTTAGTATGATCAATTTCCTTCTGTGCTCTCGTCGTCTTCGCATTTATTTTAACTTTCGTGAAGATCTTTTTACTACCAATTTTTCTCGCAATGAGCCAATTGCCCGCTGCATCAAAGAAGCAAACTCAATAATGACTTCGATCGATTTGTTCAGGAGTTGTAGCAGGTTGGATATTAAAAACAAACCTCTTCTAATTTTAAGACAGACTTAATATAATTGCACTATTCAAATCTTATTGTTTATTGTTCTTTCTTTTTTTTGTCTATATATGAATTATCTATTAATTTTCAAAAAATCATATTGTTATTAGTCTATAAGTCTAGTCATACTCTATTGATGAAATAAATTAAATTAAATTAAATTATACTACAAGTTAATGATATATAAAATGAATATGAGTTTCTTAAAATTAAGTTAAAATTCCTCGATATTAGTCTCTTGTTAACCCTTTAAAACTTTTTTTTATTCATCAAAAAGACTTTTTAGACCAGGCACGAAATTCATGTGTGCATAGAGAGGCAGTAAGATCTCATCACACCATCGAGCTAACGCCATGCGATCGTAAGCGTGCCAAATGCTGCAAAGCAATTCAGGTCAACCACCACTGCCTTCCCAGCTAACGGTCGAAAGTCATAGAAACATCCAAGAGCGTTCTCTCTTATAAGAAGAAATCCAAATTCGCATTTCGGAACCAGCGTAAAATATGTGGGTCCCCTACCACCACATACAAATGGCTGAAGAAGCTTGGTTTTAGGCCAGCAATAAGGTTTCATTACGAAAATACCTGTCGTTGAACTTGTATGAAATAATCGGAGATGTAGAGGATTATATTCTATTGCCCAACGTACGATGAAGAAACCCATGAGCTGACTGGAAAGCTGTATGAGGAATTTACTCCCATACGAGAAGCCTATGTGGGAGTATTTTGTAAGGTCTACATGAGGATAAAAGAAACGAAGACTATTGCAAGGATTAACCGATTTGTAAAAAGGTTTCTGAGATGCAAATTCCTCAACCAGGCAATGAATTTGCTCATCTTCTCTTAAGACTGTATCAGGTAACAACTTATCTCATAGTGGTATGAAAGGAGTCAGAAGTGGTATTAAGTAGGACAATTCGATGATTGTTTGGGAAATAAATAGAAATCTTTTTTGCAATGAGGCGATTAATCACGGATCCGCATAAAAGTACTGATTTCAATTTTATTTATTATTGATTTGCTATTGATAAGACCCGAAAAGAATAATAAAGCAAAAATAAACAATTGGTCAGAAAATTTACATCAGTTAGAGAAGGCCTTTTTATTTGAGTACCTTAGCATAACTAACTTTGCAGTCGTGAAGAAATAAAATAGTTATATTGGATTATTAAAACTGATGACCAGATTGTGGTATAGCGAAAAGCGAACAACGACGTTGATTTTATCGTTATTGATTGATTGTAGAAATCAACAAACTATCCACAGACTGACAGAAATATGACTTCATATACATATTTTCGGCATAAAAGTGATTGATGTGAAAAAGTTTTTGGTGGATATTGTTATTGTCTATGAAGCACTTAAATACGTCTGATACAAAATTAAGAACAGAATTGATCTGTATTCAGGAGTGGGTTTAATACAAATGTTCAGAGTACCATTAATTCCTACAATATCATATTGGGGTAGCCAATCTTTAGCAGTTATAAATGCGGATATACAAATGGCAAAGTATTGTGAAGACATTTAACGTTGACCATCTCCACTATAAAAGTAGGCAGAGACATCCAGAAAGCTTTCCTATAAATCAGACGCCAACAAATTATAGGCTAAACAGAATTACCTAACATGCTTCAACTGACGGAATGAATTGTATCTTATCAACCATTATATAATTCAATATAAAAGAATCACTATCAACGACATGGGGTTTTGAATCTGCTAACGATATCTACAGGCAAATGAGAAGGAATTATTCTTGGCTTTGACAAAAGTATTTAGAAGTCTCATTGAAGATAGTTAAAAATAAACTAAGACAATAGTACAAAAAAAAGTGTTGCGTCAGACGCCACAAAACAAGACTGTATACTTAGAACTGATAAAAATAACATAGTCGACATTTTTTGTCAAATTGCTGTCAATTAGTCGATACAGTATTTAGATAATTACAGTAGACATTCGATATATGTAGTGAATTAATAAAAAGCAGGCGTGTTCACTATAACGAGGTTAATCACTTTTTCGAGTGGAAGCCAAAAAGGCATGTACAAATGACGCCTAATTTTTTATTTAAATTTATTAATTAAATAAATATAGGTAGATATCAATCTTGACAAGTAACATATGTGTGTATCTCCGTTTAACTTAACATTAAAAGCAAATAAAGATACACTAACAACTTAAACTTAAGAACAATAAATTTATCTTAATTGCTCATTTTCTTCCTTTTTTATTTCCATCGTTTTTCAAGCAATGCACAAAATGCTTTCACGCTATGTTGCAGATATTTGAACATTGCATGGTACAAATACACATGAAGAACAGAAAATGTCTTAAAAGTCAGTCAACATGGCGTAGACGCACTGCAGATGGGATTTTCGTATTTAATCCTGGGAAAAAAATGAGTGTTTACTGTATCGAGATTTTCATTGTTCACTATTTAGAGTACCTAGTCTGTATAAAATATAGTGTGTTCACTTCACTGGATTGTTCACTCTACCGAGATTGTCTATATTGAGCGTCTACTGTATGTGAAAATTAGAAGTCTATATCTTAGGTATAATTTGTTAGAAATATGTGCGCATCAGTTATTCTTTGCTGACGGTGGAGCCATCATAAGCAATGATCAAACATCCCTGTAACGAGCACTTGGTGTATGGGTGGACGTTTTGGAGGGGAATGAGTATCATATTAGTCCGAAAAAACAGCATACTTGTGTTGCCCGTTATCTGATCCACTCCGACCTATTCCAGACATTTATATGAATGGAGGAATGATTGCCCAGTGCAAAAAGTTCAAATATCTGAAATCTATGATTAAAAGCGAATCAAGCTGTATTGACGACATTAGACATCGCGTAAGCGTATAGGGTGAATGAAGTGGCGGGAAAACTCAGCCATCTTCTGTGACCGAAAAATCCCGCGTTTCTGTGAGAAATGTATCCACGGTTACTCATAAGAACGATTACAATAATTATGGTCATACATTTTTGTAATGTATCCAAAGCAGCCCCGCTGTGGATGTTGTCGACAGCTATCCACAGTCTTGCTGGCTATACAATGTTGTTTTTTTAACGTGTAAATTCGAGCACACCCGTGGATACATTTCTTAAAGAAATACACCTACATATTGTGTGTGTCATGTGTGTAGAAATCCTCCGTATTCTACCGCGTGATTTCTATCCTCTGACTTCCCTGCTCAACATGAGATTTGACACACGAGAAACGAATCAAAGAGGAACATAAAAGAGAACATCAAAGTTACGCACCCGATTTTTAGAATTTTTGGATTTTTTCCCCGGACGGTTTCCCCCAAAAAACCACTCCCACCATCACAAATCGATAAAGAAGTTCGTATGAACCGCCCAGTTTAAGTGGTTTATTCTATACGTTCTTAACGCTTAGATGTTTCGACTCGAATGAGTTTTCGACACGTCGAAAGTTTGACTACACATTTCGACGTAGACTACGTACATGTTCCAAAAACTCGTGTCGAATACCATCCCAGATCACCACAGATAAAAATATTATACTAAACCATAATGTTCCATTTCAAACATACCTCAAAGCGTACAATTTGTGAAACCAACATTGTTGGATAATATGGAATGTGTGTATAGGAAAGGTATGTTATTCCAGAGAGAGCAATTATAGTCAAATGTGCACAACCACTTGTTTTACATAAGAAAAACTCTGGGCAAAGAATTCTATCCAACAAAAAGTGGAAAATAATTTATTACGAACAAGCGCCCATCCTTTTCCATCTATTTTGTTGTGGTGTGGTGCTAAGCGGGCGTGAAAACTTTTGAATGGACATAAACGAGAGGATTTTGAGCGTACAACTGAAGATGGATGGAAATAAGCATAGCTTTAATGGATTTTGAATTGTTTGAAATCTGATGTGATTGCTAACATTTTATGGTTAAATCACTTCGGGAATAATGGAAGACGACGTTAAAAGAGTTGGAGTCGCAATTCAACTAGGAAGATGTATGTAAAGTTGTGATACTGTAAATCACATGGTGGTATTTCAATCCAAGCAGCTCATTTTGTTTTTAGAATACCCATGCAAATTCAGTAAACTATCAATCACGTTTCTTTATTTAAAATAAACTCTATCGTTTGAGACAGAAAACCTTTCGTTTACTATTTCAAAGTTTCTTTCATATTCAGATATTAAGAAGCAGCAGCTTAAATTTTAAAACTCGTCTGGCATTTTGTAGCGCATTTAAAATAAGGTTTTATTGTTCATTTTCTATATTGTTAAATCATTTCGTTGGTATTAATTATATCTTTTTCACACCATGTCACTGCAATTTGCAACTGAACAGCAACTGTACGCTGTTGCTGGTATTTATTGATTTTATTTGTTTTTTTTTCTTTTCGAAAATTAATAAAGATTTTTTGAGTCGAGGGCACACCAAAAATGGGTAATTTTTAATTTTCGGCCCACGGAAAACCTATATCAAATATTCCAGCAGAACAACGAAGAGGAACAACAGAAGCAAATTTCATAGGAGCTCTTTTTTGTAAGAGAATGGGAAATGAAACATCAATCAGCTTAAGACAAGCTTTATTTTTCATTTACTTGTACTAATTACATACATTCTACCTTCTAGAGAAAAAGTATGATGAGCAATGCCTTGCATATGAATTCGTTTTATTTGCGCTGGAGGTTTTGGTACAGAATGCCAATGATAAAGTTAAGATTTTTCAACACTTATTGTTAGAAATATATGAAAAGCACGTTCCATTGAAGACTGTTTCATTTCGCAACACAAGTTGTCCCTGGTTTACCGCTGAAGCGATCAATTCAAAAAAAAAACTTCGTAAATTGTATTTTGTCGAGCTCCAAACCATTCGACTTTTGTTACTCAAAAACAGATATTTTGTGTCAATACTTAGTATTAACCAATCTTTACGTAAGCTCTGGAGCTCTAAAGTCAAATTCTGTTGACGAAGATGGAGCTCCGATTTCTTTTGTTAAAATGATTCTACATCAGATCTTACTCGTTTTCACTCTCATAATTAATTTCTGTATAACTTCCTCATCATTTCCAGATAGCTAGAAACTTGCTAAAGTTATCCCTGTGCCCAAAAAGTCCCATCCTTTATCATGTGCTAATTTTCTGTCTGTCTAAAATCTTCAAAAAGGTTCTAGCGAAACAGATCTCTGACCACATTAACAACCACAATCTATTTTCATCTGCACAGTCGGGTTTCCGGCGGCACATAGCTGCAGTACATAGCTGCAGTACAGCGATGGTAAAAGTTCTCGACGATATTCGAATTCAGTGCGATCAAGGTAATCTAACCATACTCTGTTTGCTAGATTTTTCAAAGGCCTTTGACAGAGTAAACCACAAAATTTTATGATTAAAGCTCAATTTGTGTGTTTGGTTTTAGTAAAGAGTGAAAGTTGGCGATATCTTTTTTGAATCAATAAACTTGCATGCTGGTTCTACAGCGTTCAATTATCGGCCCCATATTGTTTTGTATGTTTATAAATGACCTGCTCTTACTCTGCCAAAGTGTTATGTTGCATGCAGATGATGTTCAAGTATATTTGTCTGGACTGTCTTACTCTTAGCCCGTCGAAATCCTAACTAATTGCAATTTCAAAAAAGAAATTTGACACCGCCAACCTTTCACCGGTCTTTTTACAGTTTCAGCTTGTGCAAAATATTCGTTACTGGGCAGGTGAGAACAGTCATGTGCTTGATGAAACAGCACTTCATCCGCAAAAAGTCACTGTTTTGGTTCGGTTTTCATGCGGGTGGCGTCATTGGGCCATTTTTTTTCGTCGATGAAAATGACCGTCGCGTTACGATCAATGGTATTCGCTACAGAGACAAGTTGGAACTTAATTTTTTTGAGCAATTGCATGAATGGGACATCAGTGATATGTGGTTCTAACAAGACGTTGCCACAAGCCGAGTTATTGAAGGCTCAGTTCGGTGAACGTGTTTTCTCGAGAAACGGACCCGTCTATTGGCCGCCGAGATTGTGTGATTTAACGCGTCTTGACTTTTTTTTATGGGGTTACATTAAATCATTGGTCTATGCCAACAAGCCGGCGACGTTTGAGGAGCTCAGAACCAATATTGAACGAGAAATAGCGGCCGTATAGATCGAAATGTGCGGCCGAGTCTTCGAAAGCTGAATTGAATGTATCGACCGCTGCATACGTTCCCGTGGTGGAGATATGAGATATCTCAAGTAGTTTGCATTCTATTTAAAAAAGAAGTTGTCAAGTCCTTAATGAAAGACACTTTATGTGCTGATCTGCATACATCATTAACATTTACGACATAAATAACATTTCCTAATTGTTTTTCTACCACTCCTGGAATCCAATTGCAAACAATACTGATTTTTATTTTATAGAAAACTTGATCACGTGCCTTCAAAAGAACAGATTATTCTTATTAATTTGGCTGATATTTAAGGATCGTTCTTTTTTATTTACGGTACAAATTAACATCGTCTTATAGAGTTGTTTGTGTTTGATCCTAAATATAATTTCATTTGGGCAAAAATTTGATGTTCATGACGGGGTTAACCTTGTTGCGGAATATTTTCACGCAACAAGTTTCACCTTCTGTCCTTCATTTCCCTCCCCGTACCCTTCTTCTATTGGGTGGCATCTGCGAGGTCATAGGACAGTGGAGGGCAACCAAGGTCCCATCAGTCATTGGGCCACTTTCCCCGAACCTCGAGGGTACCACCCCCACAGGTACCCAACCCCGTGAGTGGAGAGGATTCCCAAAAATGAGAGGTGGAGATGAGCAGCATAGGCGGACCGCCGACCGGCAGATCGAGAGCCGGGGTAAAGTGCCCACCCTTTTCGCCACACACCAACTCAGCAGAATGGGCCCAACGTTGCCTGCACATACGTAACCGTGCGAGGCAAATAATAATGCGGCAAGGTGGGTGACCTTAGCCTGAGTGCCCTCCAACGATATGGAGAGGCAGCAGATAAGTGTGGGTGGACCGCCCACACATTCACATCTGCACCAGAACCACCACTGACACGGTGGGCGTTAGGTTCGATGAGGGGGAAGAAGACGCTCTTCCTTTCTACTATGTCGTAGGAGCACCGGAGGAGCAACAGAGGAGTGTAGGCGGACGGCCACGATAAAGACACTCCCGTGGAAGACACCACAACACAAACACCGAAGAGAAACACGAGACACAGATCCTGGTTGACACGATACACTACAACAACATAATCAATAAAAAGGCCAAGACGAAAAACCCTCGTAGAAGACATGGCCATACGAGCAAACACTGAAGAGAAACACGAGACACAGATCCTGGTTGAAACGATATACTACAACAACATAATCAATAAAAAGGAAAAATCCTGTCCAGCAAAATAGATTTTAAGGAATGACCCGCAATTGGCAAGACCCTTACACCCTTTCTGAACAGGATTCCACCAGACAAGTTTAAATTCGCGGTTTTCTAAATTACTAATAACTCACTTTGCTTTGTTTGGGGTCCAACGGGATTTTGAATTTACTTCTGGGCGGGCGTAATAGCAACGTAATCCCAAAATTGCTCCTCCTCCTGTGGATCATATTGGTGGGAACCCAGGCACTTCTTTTTTCCATTTTTCAACCGAGTTAATAGTCAATTTAACAACGCGTAAGGCATATTGTTTTGTTTATTTTTGCACTTTGGCAGAACTTCAAAGAGAAATGTCAAACAGAGATTAGATCGTGAATTGACGATAATATTGTTCCAGGTCGGTCAAACAACCCAACAATCTGACTTTCCAGTGGTTGATGAATTGAGTGACTGGAATGAATTGAGTGACTGGAAGATAAGCGAGGGGGTAACGTGTAGACTCACGCACACCTTGGCGAAAACGCTCTGGTGCCGCTGAATGTGGTCTGCCGTTGGCTCGCTGAGCGACTGAAGGTAGTGGAATATGGCGGACAACCACCAACACATAGGTGAGCGTCCATTGCACGCCATGAGTGGGATTCTACTACTAATGTGTGAATCAGTGTGTGAGAAATGAGAGTTGGCCGAACTGGAACAATGAAAGTTCTGGAAGATCACTTCTTGGTTGACCAGCTAACGTGTTAGTCGAGGTTTAGTTGACAGGAGTTCAAAAAAAGTGCGAAATAAAGGCGAAAGGAATAAAAATAGTAAAGTTAAAAAGTATAAAAAAAGTAAAGAATTGGAAGTTGAGACGGGAATTAAAGTGGAAGAAGGATCTGGAGAGAAGGATAAAGGACATCAGGAGTAGGATAAATATTAGGACGGTTTATAGAGACAAAGGAACGAAGGAGTGGGATCTCAAAAACAAAGATAAGTAGAGTGATTTCATAAGTCGTGAATAATATCGTAGTTCGGTTGGGTAGGAATTTAAAGTAACGAAAGTCTGGTAGGATTCTGACACGAATTTTCCCGGGAATAGTTCGGGACACGCGACCTTTTCCGCAATTTTTGTTATTCCGGGCGACGCCATAGCGGGTCACGCCGGTCACTTACCCTTCATTTGCCCTTCAGGCCGTAATACTTTGTTTGACCTTTTGTCATTGAGTCATTATTTTTTTTTCTTTTTTATTAACGTCAAAGGAAGAAAGTGACCAAGCTCCAACGGAGCTTTATAACGTGGTGCAAATTCTTCGTGTTTTCTCTTTTTTTGGATTTTCTATTTTTCAGTGGTTCGGCCAGAAGGTTTCACAATTTTCCGTAAAAATTGTGTGGCGCCCATCTTTTTGCGATTTCATCGTTCAGCAGCGTAAGCTAACGTTTCAGATTTTTTTTTGGTATTTTCTAAACGAACCCACCCCAGATTGAGTTACCGGGAAATAGCCTCTTTGTGGTTATTCTTGTTATTTCTAATCGCGGTTCGAGTTTATTTCTTGTTGTGGTCTTATTTTTTTTGCATTTCGGTATTAAGATTAATTAGTTGAAATCGAATTATTTCGAGTATTTTTTTTTGTCCGCGAAATAGGTTAACAAAATTGGCGCCCAACGTGGGGCTTTTTTTTTAGTGATAAATCGTGTTCGCGCGTATCAAAAAAAAAAAGGAAAAATATATACATATTGTAGGAAAATTGTCGGTACAAGCGTGGGGGTCCATTGTGCCGACATAATATTCATAGTGTTTTGTGTTGTTTAGGGAAGTTTTGTGGTTTTCATTGCAAGTTGTTTTTACTTTTTTTAATTTTTATTTTTCACAGTTTCGAGTGGCTGCATAGGAAATTAGAGGAATCTATATACAACAACCGCTAGTTGACCGTGGATTTTCGGGTGCGGTATTTGGTGCAGTGGTACGGATTTTTTTGATCATCGGTTGCATTTAGTAGGAGTGAGGGAGATAACCAGAGGTAACTCGCCTCGTTATCAACAAGTACGTGGAATCTTTGCTTTTTGATTTTTTTTTCCTTTCTCTTCATTTATACGTACTTCATATAAACTACATATACATACAAAATATATTATAAAACCATATTGACCTATATTTTTTTTAATTTTTTGTGGGATCGTCTAATATTTTTTATACTTAAATATACATTTACCTATCTGTTTTCTCGGGGCTTTTGACTATTTACATACTTACCATATACCTAAATATATTTGTTCCTTGCTTGTGATTTACCTACATATTTTGCGTCGGCTTTTCGGTACATTTAGAGACAATCAAAATAATTTTGGTCTTTATCTCTTAGACTTACATTGCCTATACCTCAGCGTAGAATAGTTTTCTGGCAGCGTTTGTTTGGAATACCTTAAAAGCATTTAATTTCTCCCGCTGTCTATCGCGTCATACATACATATGATTTTCGCCTCGTTTCGTACCCTGAAATCTGATCTACATTAACAAACATACATATGTACCTATTTTTCTGGTTCTGGTATTTTATTTAATTAAATTAGAGTTACCATCGGCTTTTGTTTGGGAGCGATAACATTGGGATTTTATTTCATTGGAGTTTTTATTCTTGAAATTTATTATTGTTGCTTTTCTGAAATCTTATTTCGTTTTTGAATAGCGACAACAGTTGCTATTGTTGGATTTTATTGAGATTTGGTGATCATCCTGGGAATCTTTTCCTTTTTTTTGGAGTGTCATAATTCCTTTCAAATTCAGAGTTGCTATTTCTCTACCTGGGAACTTAAGCGAATCTTTTGTTATTATTGTTGCTTGGGTTGTGGCTAAAATCCATCCGTGTTAATAGGACTTCTGTCTCTCTCGATCGTCAAATTAGAAAAAAACCCAAGTGGTTTCGTAAGCACATTCCCAAATTATTAATTTGGGCGGAAGTAGTCCCTTTTGAACCATAGTACGCTGCGGATACTATTCCATTTCTTGTTATCTTTTTTTAGTCGGTTCAATTTTGTTGGTTGTTCAGTTGTTATTTGACTTATACCACTATTCTCTCGTTAGTCATGGATATTAATAGACTGTCTAAGGAGGAGTTGACATACGAAGTTGAATGGAGGGGATTGTCTGCCGGGGAAGTGGACCCCATGCGCAAATCGCTACGAGCTGCCAGAGCCCTCGAGCGACGGGGATCTCAGGTGATGAGTGTGGACGAGTACCCATTCACCTACGAACAAGATAGGGATGCGGTTTTAAAAAAATTAGTGGAGATCAGAGCGCTCATAGCGAGCCACCCTGAGCGGGGATCTTCGGATTACAAAAAGGTCATCACAAAGATTGACTGGGCGACGGCCAGGATAAGCAGGTCGCGCGCGAACACCGAAGTCGAAACGGCGGAAAAAAAGAAGTTAAAAACCGAGCTTATGAGTTTACTCAGAGATCTGGACGACAGCGATGATGACGAAAGCCAGTATGAGGAAAGCCAGGACGATGGCGGAAGGGAATCCGGGACACAGTCAGGGCAGCAACGCCAAAGACGATTATCAACATCCAACTCGAATACAGAAGAACGGGTCTATATCCACACGGAGAAGGTGGAGAATCTCTCCAAATGGAATCTTTTGTTTTCAGGGGAACGCTGCGGTGCCTCAATAAAGTCCTTTTTAGAGCGCGTCCAAGAATTAGGGGAAGCTAGGGGAATCAGCGAAACCCAATTATTCAAATCATCGGTCGATCTATTCAGTGGGAATGCTCTCCTTTGGTTTAGGGCGGTTAGGAGAAATGTCAGTTCATGGCAGGAGTTGGTCCGGGAGCTGAAATTGGAATTCCTCCCCCCCAACTACGACGATCTGCTATTGGAAGAAATTAGGCGTAGGACACAGGGGAAGGAAGAATCCATTGGAGTCTATGTCGCCATCATGGGGAACATGTTTGGCCGGCTCTCTGAGCCACTTTCCGAGCGACGCAAGCTAAGTATCGTTCAACGGAATTTAGCCCCATTCTACCAAACCCAACTCGGTTTGGCAGAGCCCCAGTCCATTCATGATCTGGTGGTATTGGGAAGTAGACTGGAGGTGGTTCGAGCGAATGTGGAAACATTCGCGACACTTCCTACATCTCGCTCGCGAAACCTGCTGGAACCCGACTTAGCTTATATAGCGGCCGAGGAACCAGCAGTTACGGTTGTCAGTCAGAACCCCCAACCAAATCGTCGGTTGAGGTGTTTCAACTGCAACCAAGAGGGGCACTTCTCAAACACTTGTTCCGCTCCTAGGTGTTGTGTAGGTTGTGGAAGGGCAGGGGTAATGCGTAGGGACTGTAGGACCTGTTCGGGAAATGGGCAACGAACTCCTGGGCCAGCAGGACGGGAGCGCCGTTAGATCTGGATAGGTTCCCTACTGGCAACCAGTTGGCTGGACGACAAGAGGAGGTCGTTCACGTAGGTTTCACACTCGAGGCACAAACAAATGATACGCGCCCATATTTGAGGGTTAGCGTTTACGGGTTAGAGTTTATCGGGCTTTTGGATTCCGGGCGTCGCGAACGATCGTCGGTAGGGACGGATGGAACGTTTTGAGTAATTTAGGATTAGTTTTAGGGAAAGGCAAAGCTAGGAAGGTAGCGTTAGCAGATGGGGCGGGGGTAGAAGTAGCTGGTAGTGTTTTATTGCCTTTCATAGTTCAGGGTAAAACAGTGTTGATCGATTGTTTGGTCATCCCAACTCTCCCACTTGTACTGATCCTGGGTGCCGACTTTTGGACCCGAACGGGAATCGTCCCGGATTTGAGATCAGGCGAGTGGAGTTTTTCGAATCAAGCCGCCGTGGCTTCGATTTCCACGATCATGGAACGATCGGAGTTGGAGGAAACCCAAAATACGCAACTCGAAACACTGATAGGGCAAGTTATTCAATCCTTGCCCGAAGGCATTGGATGTACCCATCTTGTAGAGCATAAGATTAGGACGACGTCTGAACCAATTAAGCAGCGGTACTATCCAGTCTCGCCTGCGGTTCAACGTCACATAGATAAGGAGTTAGAAGAAATGTTGAGGGAAGATATAATCGAAAAATCGACTAGTCCATGGGCTTCGCCCATCGTAATAATTAAAAAGAAAGATGGGTCATTTAGATTCTGCGTAGACTACAGGAAGTTGAATACAGTTTCGGAACGGGATGCGTATCCCCTTCCTTATATCTATGCTACGCTAGACAAACTCCGGGATGCCAAGTATCTTTCGTCGCTGGACATCAAGTCGGCGTATTGGCAGATTCCCGTTGAGGAAGCTTCGCGGCAGTATACCGCATTTACCGTACCCAATCGTGGGCTCTTCCAATTCAAGAGAATGCCATTCGGGCTGCACAATGCACCGGCAACTTGGCAACGATTCATCGATACTGTGCTTGGGGCCGATCTGAAACCGCACGTATTCGTGTACCTTGATGACATTGTCATCGTTACAAATTCATTTCAACAACATCTAGAAATTTTGGAAGAAGTCTTTAAGCGATTGTGTGCGGCTGGTCTCAAGGTTAGCAGGGAGAAGTGTAACTTCTGTAAGCCCTCGCTGAAATTTTTAGGATACGTGGTGGATCGCAATGGTTTGCATGTCGACCCAGAGAAGGTCGAACGTATGCTCCAGATCCCCGCACCCAAAAACGTAAAGGAAGTGAGAAGTTTTGTCGGAACGGTATCCTGGTACAGGAGATTTATACCGAACTTTGCAGTTCTGGTCAAGCCGTTAACCGACTTATTGAAGAAGAAGAGTAGGTTCGTCTGGTCTGAAGAGTGCGAGGGGAGTTTCCGGAAAGCTAAGGAATGCTTGATAACGGCTCCGATTCTGACCTGTCCGGATTTTGAGCGTCCCTTTGTAGTACAAACAGACGCATCGGACTATGGGGTTGGAGCAGTGCTCAGTCAGACTTTTGATGACGGAGAAAAGGTGATTTGCTATTTGAGTAGGTCGTTGAATAGAAACGAGAAGAACTATTCAACCACGGAGAAGGAGTGCTTGGCCGTACTATGGGCAGTAGAGAAGTTGCGGCCATACATCGAAGGCGTTCGGTTTACGGTCGTGACGGATCACTATTCCCTTGTGTGGTTGAGTAATCTCAAAGATCCGTGTGGCAGATTAGCGCGCTGGGCGGTTCTGCTTCAGCAATTTGATTTTACTATCGTGCATCGGAAAGGAAAAGACCATGTGGTTCCGGATATGCTATCGAGGAATGTCGCTTTCGCGGCAGGAATCGACGAGATAAGTTCGGATCCTTGGATCGGCAAGATGATCACGGAAGTGGAATCCAATCCTCTAGCTTACCCCGCCTGGAGGGTCGATAGGGGGGTTTTATTTAAATTCGTAAAAGCAAATCACATCGTAGTTCACGAAAATGGTCAGGAATGGAAGGAAGTAGTTCCGAAAGTAGATAGACTTAGGATTTTGAACCAATGTCACGACCATCCCTTGGCCGGACATATGGGGGTTAGGAAAACGTTCGCGAAGTTTGCCTCGAACTAGTATTGGCCGAAATTAAGATCAGACGTTACGAAATACGTCCGTAATTGCAAAATATGCCAAAGTGTGAAACCTGTGAATGACAAGCCAGCTGGTTTAATGGTCGAAAGGATAGGGACTTCGAACCCATGGGAGATGATTTGCGTGGACTTGGTAGGCCCTCTTCCTAAATCGAGTAGGGGTTTTATTTATATTTTAACTGTGGTTGACTACTTCACTAAATTTCCCCTTTTATTTCCACTGAGATCCGCAACCGCGAAGTCGGTGTGCAAGGATCTAGAAGACAACGTCTTTACATTATTCGGCGTACCAAAGTGGATCGTCTGTGACAACCTTCCCCAATTCCGAAGCAAGGAATTGAAAGCGCTATGCGAAGCGTACGGGTCACAATTAAAATTTACTGCACATTACCATCCGCAGGCTAATCCTACTAATCCTAACAGGAGGGAATAGGAATGTCGGAGCTAGGTAGGCGTTTTAAGGAGCTAAGAAAGGATATAGGTAGAAAGTTAGCGGAGGCGACTAAGAAGTCCGCGAAAACCTACAACCGCCGTCGGCGGGATGTTCAATACCTGCCGAATGAGGTTGTATGGCGACGAAATTTCATCCTATGCGATGCCGCGAATTACTACGCCGCCAAATTAGCTCCGAAATATGTCGGACCTTTTCGGATCCGGAAGCGCCTCTCGCCATGGACCTATTTGCTTATAGATGAAGACGGAAAAGAACGCGGTACCTGGCACGTGAAGGACCTTAAGCCCTTCCACGATGCCAGAGACGATTAGTCTAGCGTTTGTTTGAAGGCCCACCCATAGGCTGTTAACAAGTAAATTAAAGTAATTTCGTTCAATTTTGATCCTGCTAGACGGGCAATATGGCCATGGATGGAAATGTGTTTCCCCTGTTGTGGCGTTACCCTTAGGTTTGGTTAGGTTTATGTGGCTGTCGGCAGAAACCGACACACTTAGACCAATTAGGTCCATTGTGATACCACGTATGTATTATCTACCTCAACTCTGTAGATGGGACTGGCCAACGACACGCGGTTGTTCTCAAACGGTCCCCCATCTACGTACTAACCGCGCCCAACGTCGTTTAATTGCGGTGATCTGACGAGAACCGATTAACTCGACGTGGTATGGTCGTTGGTTAGGCGTTACCCTTAGTCTGGGAAAATGGTTTGGGTTCCTTCGGAAACCGAGACCATTTCCTCGGAGGTGAGGGTGGGGTTTGTTGCGGAATATTTTCACGCAACAAGTTTCACCTTCTGTCCTTTATTTCCCTCCCCGTACCCTTCTTCTATTGGGTGGCATCTGCGAGGTCATAGGACAGTGGAGGGCAACCAAGGTCCCATCAGCCATTGGGCCACTTTCCCCGAACCTCGAGGGTACCACACCCACAGGTACCCAACCCCGTGAGTGGAGCGGATTCCCAAAAAAAATGAGAGGTGGAGATGAGCAGCTTAAGCGGACCTCCGACCGGCAGATCGAGAGCCGGGGTAAAGTGCCCACCCTTTTCGCCACACACCAACTCGGCAGAAAGGGCCCAACGTTGCCTGCACATACGTAACCGTGCGAGGCAAATAATAATGCGGCAAGGTGGGTGACCTTAACCTGAGTGCCCTCCAACGATATGGAGAGGCAGCAGATAAGTGTGGGTGGACCGCCCACACATTCATATCTGCACCAGAACCACCACTGACACGGTGGGACGTTAGATTCGATGAGGGGGAAGAAGACGCTCTTCCTTTCTACTCCGTCGTAGGAGCACCGGAGGAGCAACAGAGGAGTGTAGGCGGACGGCCACGATAAAGACACTCCCGTGGAAGACACCACAACACAAACACCGAAGAGAAACACGAGACACAGATCCTGGTTGACACGATACACTACAACAACATAATCAATAAAAAGGCCAAGACGAAAAACCCTCGTAGAAGACATGGCCATACGAGCAAACACTGAAGCGAAACACGAGACACAGATCCTGGTTGACACGATATACTACAAGAACATAATCAATAAAAAGGAAAAATCCTGTCCAGCAAAATAGATTTTAAGGAATGACCCGCAATTGGCAAGACCCTTACACCCTTTCTGAACAGGATTCCACCAGACAAGTTTAAATTCGCGGTTTTCTAAATTACTAATAACTCACTTTGCTTTGTTTTGGGGTCCAAGGGGATTTTGAATTTACTTCTGGGCGGGCGTAATAGCAACGTAATCCCAAAATTGCTCCTCCTCCAGATGTGGATCATATTGGTGGGAACCCAGGCACTTCTTTTTTCCATTTTTCAACCGAGTTAATAGTCAATTTAACAACGCGTAAGGCATATTGTTTTGTTTATTTTTGCACTTTGGCAGAACTTCAAAGAGAAATGTCAAACAGAGATTAGATCGTGAATTGACGATAATATTGTTCCAGGTCGGTCAAACAACCCAACAATCTGACTTTCCAGTGGTTGATCGTTGGGGTAAGAGAGAATGAATTGAGTGACTGGAAGATAAGCGAGGGGGTAACGTGTAGACTCACGCACACCTTGGCGAAAACGCTCTGGTGCCGCTGAATGTGGTCTGCCGTTGGCTCGCTGAGCGACTGAAGGTAGTGGAATATGGCGGACAACCACCAACACATAGGTGAGCGTCCATTGCACGCCATGAGTGGGATTCTACTACTAATGTGTGAATGAGTGTGTGAGAAATGAGAGTTGGCCAAACTGGAACAATGAAAGTTCTGGAATATCACTTCTTGGTTGACCAGCTAACGTGTTAGTCGAGGTTTAGTTGACAGGAGTTCAAAAAAAGTGCGAAATAAAGGCGAAAGGAATAAAAATAGTAAAGTTAAAAAGTATAAAAAAAAGTAAAGAATTGGAAGTTGAGACGGGAATTAAAGTGGAAGAAGGATCTGGAGAGAAGGATAAAGGACATCAGGAGGAGGATAAATATTAGGACGGTTTATAGAAACAAAGGAACGAAGGAGTGGGATCTCAAAAACAAAGATAAGTAGAGTGATTTCATAAGTCGTGAATAATATCGTAGTTCGGTTGGGTAGGAATTTAAAGTAACGAAAGTCTGGTAGGATTCTGACACGAATTTTCAAGGGAATAGTTCGGGACACGCGACCTTTTCCACCATTTTTGGTATTCCGGGCGACGCCATAGCGGGTCACGCCGGTCACTTACCCTTCATTTGCCCTTCAGGCCGTAATACTTTGTTTGACCTTTTGTCATTGAGTCATTATTTTTTTTTCTTTTTTATTAACGTCAAAGGAAGAAAGTGACCAAGCTCCAACGGAGCTTTATAACGTGGTGCAAATTCTTCGTGTTTTCTCTTTTTTTGGATTTTCTATTTTTCAGTGGTTCGGCCAGAAGGTTTCACAATTTTCCGTAAAAATTGTGTGGCGCCCATCTTTTTGCGATTTCATCGTTCAGCAGCGTAAGCTAACGTTTCAGATTTTTTTTTGGTATTTTCTAAACGAACCCACCCCAGATTGAGTTACCGGGAAATAGCCTCTTTGTGGTTATTCTTGTTATTTCTAATCGCGGTTCGAGTATATTTCTTGTTGTGGTCTTAGTTTTTTTGCATTTCGGTATTTAGATTAATTAGTTGAAATCGAATTATTTCGAGTAATTTTTTTTGTCCGCGAAATAGGTTAACAATCTTTATTTCAACAAAAAATTACGAATTAAATATTTGAATTGAAAGAGTATTATAGTTGGGATCTATCAGCATTTTTTTCAAAACAGTTTAAAGTGTTTGCACAGATCTTTCCGCACTCTTAAAGTCGAAATCAGACGTTCGACATTAGTCCTTCTCATTCTTTTGACATCACCCATGTGTTCGGAAAACACTTTGTTTACTGGCCATGATTCATGATGGTTTTGCATTGGTTTATTGTGAGAAAAAAGGCACGATCTGCATTCGGAGACAAATATCCCAATGTCAAAATCAATGCCAGCTCACCAGTAATATTGTCTCGCCAATTGTTTCATACCCACATGCGAACCATGAACAAGAACTTAAATTGATTGATGCAATGTATCTGGTATTACTAAACGGTCGCCATAAAATAAAAAACCTTCCTTCCAAAAAACCGCTTATAAAACAATTTCCTTTGTTTGTATAATGCTCAAAATGTTTTTTAAACTTACAATCCTTTTTTTCCACTTCTACCTGTTGGTATGCCCTTTCCAAAAACAAGAGCAACTGCCTAAACCAGCAAAAATATCGCTTCGTTACACCGCGGCAATGGGTAGTGATCGGTCCGCAGAAATGGATTGATTGTTACTTTACAATCCACACATAGGCATAAATCACCATTGGGTTTTGCCACCACCCAAAAAGCATATCAGCTTGTTACGGTCGACGATATTCGCTATAAAGCCACGAATTATGCATTTTTTGTTCCCGATTGAAAGGCATGAATGTGGAAAGAATGTTGTTTCAGCAGGATAGCGCTCCGTGTCATTTAATGAACGCATAGTTTCGCGTTATGGAACTGTAAATTTGCCTCCAAAATCTTGCCATTTGACCCCTATTGATCATTTTCTTTTGGGGATATGTTGTAAAGTCGCTACTGCTGACAAACCAACAATGAAATCAAATGTTCTCTCTTTATTGAACACAAATAAATAGCTTTTTAATGAAGTTGGATGTGTTTTGTTCCAAATCACACTTAGTACGGGCTTAAAAAAAACTTTATTTCACTGAGGAGTGGCACTCGATACAAGGTACAAACAGACCAAGGTACAACGATATTGGGTAAAGTCCTATTTGTTTTTTGAAAGCATCTGAGAAAGATTCCGATTCTTTAGAAGCATTGCTGCGTTAGTTTAAATATTTATATAATCACTTTTTACCAAACACCGAAGTAGTATACACATGATCCTTTTCTCGGTCCATGACCTCTTTTCTTGCCACTTTTTCAAATTCTTCAATGGTAGCCCTTGCCACAAGTCACAATTCGATCAAATCTACCAAATGTTAAAATGGATACGAGTGGGAATGCCATATGCTGGTCTTCAACTTCTTCTTCGTAAAATGTCGCTTTTAACAACATGGCTCGATATGCCTTTGGAGTAAGAAGATTACCATAAGCATGTGCTTGGGGTACTCATTTCTTACTTTTTGGTAAATTAGATTCTGTGTCTTTTTGCATAAATTAATACATTGTGTATGTACCGTATTTATTTGAAAATTTAAAATTTTTTCAGTAGCCCAGAACTTTCAATCTTATCACCCCCTCCTCAAAATATTTGAACTCGTCTCGCTTCTTTCTTGTTCATGTTACGAGGCCTTGGAATTCATTACCTACCACCATTAAACAAGTAAAAGGAAGTAAGGAGTTTAAAAGTGGTCTATTTGCGCACTTTTCATCATTGCAATCTATTCTTCTCTCTTGCTTTTTATTTCATATTTCATTTCAGCTTTTCTCTTTTGCCTCCCTCATTTCCCGCTTTCCCACCTGTGCTTCCTTTCCTGTGCCTTAGTATTCGAATCTCTTAAAATTTAATTTTCGATTTAGTTTGTAAACTTAACTTTCACTTAATGTGTTAATTGTGCTCTGTTCTTCATAAGTTAAATTAATGTGCTTAAATATTTTGTTGTGAGCTTTCATGTAATATAAAAGACATCCCCATTTCTTATTTGTACCTTGCCAAATAAAATTGAAATTGAAATTAAATGTCTTCTTAGGCAATTTTGAAGCTGAGCATCACATTTTATGTATAAATTATCCTAAATGCATATTATGATTGATTTTGACTTTTAAATCCATTTTTTATTGGTAATTAAATGTCAACTTATATACTAGACAAAGTGATTAAATCTTACTTAAAATTAACAGGATATTCTATATTAATAGCCCTTATGCGGACGCTCTAAACTTAGTTATAACCTTATAATTATTGCCTTTCGGCCTAAAATATATTTAACGCAGTAATGTTACATTTATGTCTCCATCGAGAACATTTTTAAAATCTCGGCATCTTTATCAAATTTTGTATTTTTATATAAAACAAATAACAAAACTATCTACTCTACTTACTTAACTTGACATATTCTAACTAAAGTAAGGATTCTGAGCACTCGTTGCCTAACGCAACAAGTTGTCAAAATCCCAATTGCTTTCTGAGCGCCTGGCAGTAGCCAGGGTGAGCCGACTGAAGCCTTACAGCGCCAGTCACCTCTCGGAAGCACCACCACAAGTAGATGAGCCCGGCCTCTACCAGAAACGTCCTAGCTAACTTAGTCTAACTTATAAACCAAGAGGATGTTACCTAGAGTAACGCACCGCCTTGGGATGGCATGTTGACCGTTCCCCAATCAACAAGCCACCAAAATTCGGCGAATTGCTTTTCCGTATCGAATTAATCCCTCTTCGCTATTGCGCTATTAAAACGGAGGAGCTCATGAGCATTGGCGACGTACCCGTCGTGGTATAATACCGGGATACCATCCCTCGTCTCTACCAGCCCTTTTGCATCAATATGGATAAATGGCTTCGGCGGGATAAAGCCAGACCGGAGTGTACTCTCTATGTAGATTTCATTGGGGTAGTAAGCCCCAAAAATCAGACTAATGTCGCTGGCCATCGCCCTTGCCACGTGCCTTTGAGTCACCTTAATGAGGAAATAGTCAATCGAAACAACCGGAGACATGCCCTAAGACATTGTCTCTCCAAAACCCATTTTTTTTTTTCATATAACTAAGCAAAATGGATAACCATAAGTGATGATCGGCCTTATAAGAGCCACGTAGCATATCACCTTCACTCTGGAGTCAAGTTGACTGCTATGAATCAGTCTCCTTGCCAGAGCATACGACTTCTTGGCCCCAGCAAGACAAGCAGGTATACGTCTATTGAAATACAGATACTGGTCGAGCCAGATACCCAGATATCTAACTACTCTTCTCACCGCCAATGGCTGCCCATTTTGTCTAATAATCTCCAATTTCAACCATTTTTTTTCTGGTATCCCTAGAGGCCAATGTTGTTTTGAACAAAATTGTTTCCGTCTTCAGAAAGTTGATTTTCAACTTCCAGTAGTCGCAATATCATGCATATAATGATGTTACCAGAATTGTGACATTATAATGGAGTATTCCTGTCTTGGGTATATACTATATATATACACTCGTAACTTTATCTATATGTGCGGCTACCTAAATGTGTGCACTAAACTTTTGCTGTACCCCACTATCGCATCACGTAAAAGACGTGGATTTTATGACATACATTCCAATGCCAGAGCAAATACCGACAAAGGATGAACGATTCCTTCCTGAGAAAGATGAAGCGGAGGAAAAGCATGAAACAATGTAAACAAAGTCGTATTTTAAATGACACCAATCTACTTGGGAAAACCTTTTAAATTCGCTTCACCTGAAATGTCAATTTATTTTATGGGACTTTCCAATAAATAATTGATTTCAATCAAAAAGGGATTCTGTAGATGACACGAATAATGATCGCGGCATTACCAACAGTGTTATTGTTAATATCCGTCTGGCATTAAATTCAGAACACTCCATCGACGCGTGTGTTGCATATTTTGAGTTGGCTTTTCAATTGAAAGAAAAATTCAAGCATTAGGCTCTAAATACTAACTTGTGATTAATGTATACAGTTCTTTGCGCTGTATTTAATGTTGACGAATTGCTAACGAAAAAAAGGAAAATAAAAACACATTTTTTTTCAATTGAAATGGTTTTTTGTGTGATAACACTTTTACAGTTGGGCTGCGAAACTTCCGTCAATTTTCTTTGAATTGTTGAATGAACAGCCGTATCTTGTAATAGCTTCTAAGTGAAGTGAATGGCTGGAGTTACAGTTTCATGATCTTTGATTAAGAGCTAAACTCAGACAGGCTTCAAAACTCTTCACACAAAAGCAAAAATTCATACATTTATTGGAATCAGAGATGAAGTGACCCGAAACTAGGTGGGCTCCCCATATTCCTTGAGGTCGTACGGGGGAGCCGGAAAACCCCACAGACGGATCAGTAGGGATGTAGTGAAGTATGATGGCTATTACGCTTTTAGTCCAGATCAAATTAATCTGCTTACTTCGCAGAAGAGGTCGTTATGACAGACTGATTTTCGGTCAATGCTAGGAGCACCGCCAATGTAAGGTTATTTTACGGTACCTCTCAAAACCAATTTATGATTTTATGCGAGACAATTTTATATCCTGTTCCTTTTAAGCCGTCGGAAAGGGTAAGGTTTGGGTATAAATGGCTAGTTGGTAAATTGTGCTTCAACCCACTATGGCGGCGAGGTTAAAAATTAACTAGGCGAAAAGAAAAGCAATCGTTGAATAGGAAGAAATGGACCCGGCACCGGCCTACAAGATCTCCAGATCCTACTGCTATGGATTTGTTTGTATGGAGGAGATAAAAGCTTTGATTGATTTGGAGGAGCGTATTCTCGAAGCGTCAGCAAAAGCGAATGAGCAGTTTGCCGCAATAAAACGTAAAAACGGGCTCTTACAGGAATTTAAAAAAGATGATCTCGATTTGAGCACATTCAATAACGGTTTTAATGATACGCAAACAAAATAAAAGTTATATAACATCAAACAAAATTATTTTAATTCAAAACTGTTGAAACCAAAAGATGCAACACCTTTTTTTCTTATTTTATCTGCTCCAGGTTTTCCAAAATCTCTGGGTTTCTCAGCAAACTTATTAATTAGTTTAGCTTTATTCATCTACCGAATCATCATCAGATAACGTATTTAAAGGGACACAATGATTCAACTCAAGTTGAATCATTTATATAAAAAAAAATAACTAAATTTTGACATTTCATAATATAAATCAATTTCTGTACAGATCGGGTTAGACATTCTTACACATTTAGTCAATGGCTCATTAATGCCATAACTATACCTATGCCTAGGAATTAATAAAAGTTTCGAGTTAGAATTATGCTTTGCAGCGCATACGAATCAAGTTTGCTTTGTGTATCACTACATATTACACGATATGGAAAATATCACGAACAAACAATATGCAATGAACATTTGTCCTTGTTTCCAAAGTATCTAATCCAATACGAGCACATCTTGTGGTTTAGTATGGCATATAATCAATATTCCATTTGATTCGCTATACACCAAATCTAGTGAAGGACTTTTGTTCTTTTTCTAAACAGACTTTGGATTTGCAATAAATTGTCCAACAGACTAAAGAGCAATATTCAAGGAAAGGACGTACTAAGGACACATACACAGTGTTGAAAAACTTGGCACATGATCTTTAAAGCAATAAATTCGCATCGCAACGACACAATCAATATGAAACGATAATTGCAGTCTTGTGTCAAAAAATATACCAATATCTTTAATATCGGTTTTAATATTAAGTGTAGTCCCAGAAATATTATAGTCGAAAATTATAGGTGCAACTATGTGAACAACTGAAAGTGAATGACATTTATTTATGTTTACAGAAAGCCGATTTGTCTAACTGTAGCTTGTATCACAATAGAGCAAGTCTTGTTTAATAAGTAAAATTCAATATAAAGTTGAATCGTACTTGTTTGAATTTGAATGGAATTGCACTTGTTTAACAATACGTTTTGTTTTGTGGTACAGGCGCCAGTTGGCTATTATATTTAATTCATTTTGAAGATGTTCATAGTCATCAATGTTTTTAACACGTAAAAAGATCTTTAAATCATCGGCATACAGCAGGCGAAAGCCATTTTGGAGTGCAAATAATAAAACTGTCAAAAAGCAAGGGCCCTAAAAAGCTGCATTTGGGGACTTCAGATAGGACTTCCATAAGCCTTGATTGAGAACAAACAATCTTGGAAAATTGTTTTATATTTTGTAAGTAACTGGAGATCCAACTGAGTCAAATGACTTTTTTTTTATAAAAATCGTATGATAGACTGTGTCAAATGCCTTTATGAAATCGGTAAGAACAACGGCAACTAATTTTCCTGAGCCCACAGAATTTAAAAGATGAAAACAATGTTAGATAAGTTATGCTGAATCAACCGGAAACAAATTCATGTTGCTGCAGGGACATTTGTTCCTTTTTAATAAAGTAGAGTTTTTTAGTAACTATTCGCAAAGAGTTTAGGGACAGTTGAGAGGTTAGAAAAATAAAAATGTTCACTCATTTCAGAAACTACAGCAGGAAAAAGATTAATTCTTCTCACCCTAATTTCCTTAACGCCCGCGCTGTGTAGTTGTTACATTATAAGGGTCCCAACAAATTCCTTTAGTGCGTGCATATTATAAAAAAAAAAAAATGTTTAAAGGTAGTAGTATATTAGTTTTTAAATTTGTAACATTCTTAAAAATAACGATAAAACGAAATGTTACACATTTTTTGGGAGAAAGTGACTTGAAAGTGAAAAAATTGAATAGGCAAGAAAAACGCAACTGACTTAAAAATTGAATCTCTTAAAACTAGAATACGGTATCGATTTGATTTAAACGCATAACAACGAATATGATTTCCTCTAAGAACAAAGCTATAAGTAAAATATTTGCAGCAGCTATTAACGGAGCTATGTGTATTAACATGGCTCAGGTTACATCAAAGTATATTCTTTTTAATCAGCAGTCGAATGTTATTGCCTCTAGAAATGCGTCTACTTTTGTTTCCAGGCAAGCTGCTCTGTTAAGCAGGAAACCTTTTTATTTTCATCGTTTTTCTTCCAGAAAACTCCCAAGTCCTCACCTTCACTGCAAAAGTTTATCAATAAAGAAAGTTGATTGTATCCCATTAGAAAGATAATTCCTATAAAAGCCAGCACACTTTTTTATATGACCTTCGGGCTGTATATAGTATTTAGAAAATTTCCAATCCTTATTTTTCAATTAGCGACACGGTTCTTGTTTAGTTCGAATACGTTTCCCAGGTATTTTGCTTTTTCTTGTTTCTTGGAGAATAATCTGGGTCCTACCCAGAGCCCGTCTAAGCACTAGCAGCCACTGTTGCCAGCTTTCTCTGAGGTATGGAGCCAGAAACAGCCAAACTCGAATAGGATTAATAAATATTGTGATGTCTTTTTCTATATTACTGAGGTAAGCTCGTCAGAGGCCAGGGTTAATCCTGAAGAAAAAGGCGGTTGGATTACCAACGGCGTAACCACAAATAAATCCGTTTATTATATTTCTTAGGTTTTAACATCTATAGATTACATGAGTAGAGGACCGGAGATTCGGTCGGGGTAAGGAGGGGACACGTCAGATTAGAAACAGTTACACGACAATTCGGTAGGACGTGCCTTCCTCACCGGGTCGCGCTAGATCGCGGCGAATCAGGCCAAATGTCGCTAATTTCCACTCCCCCTGGATATGAAATACCAGGAGGCAAATCAGACAGCCAGAGATAGTCTACTGCGGCCGGATCTAGTCGATGGCTCGGGTGCCGTCGCTCTACTATCCCTGACGCAGACTGGACAGTGAATCAGGCCGAAGTCGTAATTTCAACTCCGCCTAGACTGAACGATGATACAATAATTCCTACTATAAATTCGGTGGGGTGTCTTGCGACTAAATTCAAAAGTGGCGGTGGCATTCAGGGGCCCATATTAATTTCACGTGATGGTGTACTCATCGGTTGGTCCGGGTGTGATCACCAGTGGGGCCAGGGGAAACTCATTACGTGTCGTTACAATATGCGCACCGATTTTTTTTTTAAATTCTTTAGGAACATTTATTTTGATTTAATTAATTTCAAGCAATGCAACTGCAATCATATTATTTTGACAGTTTTATTTCCAAGTTTTTAGATATGCTGGACGTGATTTCTGTTGTGCGAACAAACATTCTTGTTGATTAAAAAAATCTTACCAAAATTCAATAATGATTTTGATCAATCAATAAAAAAAAATAGTTTTTCGACAATTCCTCGATTTCAAAGTTTTGATAATGTTTGGATGTTTTTATGTGCTTGACTAGAAATTTTAAATGTGGCCATAGTTCATTATGGAGCTGTCCGCGACAAGAACTTTGTTTTTTCGATAAAATTTCTTAAATGTTGTATAACAAAATATGAAGACCATACTCTTCTAAACAAATCACCCAAACTAAGTTTATTGTCATTCCCGTTTTTATTGGGGATATGAATAGGAATCGGGTATCCAACAGTTCACCCAAGCGGACTGTAGCCTTTCCCTAGGTTAGGTTAGGTTAGGTTGAAGTGGATGTTAGCAGAAAGCCAACACACTTAGACCAATGAGGTCCGTTGTGATGCCACATGGATCGGGAGTTTCGACCCCTACTCGCTAAAACCATTTGGAGCTTCTGATGAAGCGCGATAGACTTCTAACATCTGTATTAGCTAAGTCACTGAGTTCGTTGACGAAGAAGGCTCCTAGGTAGAGATTTCTTTTATGGGAGAGTGCAGGACATGTGCAGAGGAGATGAGACGTAGTCTCCTCCTCCTCCTCATCCCTGCAGCTTCTGCAGAAGTCGTTTGAGTAAACGCCAAGCCTTGATGCGTGCCTGCCTATTAGACAGTGTCCTGTGATGACACCTATGACAGAGCCACTGTGCAGTCTGTTGAGTGAGATCAAACTCAAAGAGCGTCGCAGATCCAGCTTTGGCCAGATTTGCTTAGTCGCTAGACATGTATCACTATCTGTTCACCTGAGGTTTGTACTCTCGACTGCGGATAGCTTGAACATAAGTTTGCAAGTAGCGATGGTCATACCTATAAAACCTTTCTCAGGTAGAAGAGGTAATGCGGTTCCGTTTTTGGCGAGTTCGTCTGCCCTACAATTCCCTGGGATGTCTCTATGCCCCGGCACCCAACAAAGCTGAATATTGAACTGCTCTGCCATCTCTTGCTGAGATGAACGGCAGTCTAAGGCTACGATGGAATTGTGAGAGACTGAGTCTAGGGATTTTAGCGCGGCTTGACTATCCGAGAAAATGCAGATATCCTTAGCGGATATCACATTTCTCTTCAGCCACGACAGGACTTCCTTAATCGCCATGATTTCCGCCTGGAACACGCTACAATGATCAGGAAGACGGAAGGAGAGACTGATATTTAGTCTTTCTGAGTAAACACCCCCACCTACCCCCTCGCTAGTTTTTGATCCGTCGGTGTAAAAGTGGATCGATTTAACTTCCGTGCAACCAACATCCTCCCAGAATGATCTGGTGGGGATAGTGATTTGGAACTTCTTTTCGAACTGTAGTTGGGGTGTAGTGTAGTCGATGTTTCTAGGTATGGACCCAAGTGAGTCCAAAATGATAGAGTGGCCAATATTCGAATTGATCCACTGTGAGGTGGCTTTTAAGCGGACAGCGGAGCAGCCATCTGCCTGCTAAAAATATCCAGCGGTGTCAGATGCAGTAAGATGTCCAGTGCGGCGGAGGGGGTCGTACGGAGTGCTCCGCTGATACACAGACAAGCTGTACGTTGCACCTTGCTTAGCTTATCTCGGTTTACCGCTTTATCAAGAGCAGTCCACCAGACAACCGCCCCGTATGTCAGAATCGGTCTCACTACCGAAACGTATAGCCAGTGAGATATGCGGGGCTGTAGGCCCCACTTATTACCGATGGCTTTTTTGCAAGAGAAAAGTGCTACTGTCGCTTTTTTTACTCTTTCTTGTAAGTTGGGTTTCCAGCTTAACTTCCTATCGAGGATAAGACCCAGGAATTTGGCTTCATCGGAAAATGTTAAGCTTGTACCGTTAATGGAAGGAGGATCGATGTGAGGGATTTTATATTTCCTGGAGAAGAGGACAAGTTCGGTTTTATGAGGGTTAACCCCCAACCCACATCTTCTTGCCCAACTTGTCAGCTTATTGAGAGCATTTTGAAGTAGCTCTTTTAGGGTGTTGAGGTATTTCCCTGAGACGGCAATAGCAACGTCATCCGCATAGGCAATCACCATGCAACCCTCCCCCTCCAGGCATGTCAGTAGTTTATTCACCACCAAGTTCCACAGAAGGGGGGAAAGGACACCACCTTGTGGCGTACCCCTACTGACAGACCTCCTAGCGGATGAATCGCCCAGTTTCGAATTGATAATCCAGCTTGAGAGCAAAAGATTGATCAGTTCCCCAAGCGAGCCATTCACATTCAGTTCTGTCAGTGCATTTGCGATTGCAGATGTGTTTACGTTGTTGAAAGCGCCTTCTATGTCTAGGAAAGCAACCATAGTGTATTCCTTGTGATAAAGGGAGTATTCAATAGTGCGTACCAAGGAGTGAAGGGCGGTTTCCACCGATTTACCCTTATTGTACGCGTGTTGGGCCGCAGACAGCAGTTGCGGGTTTATGTTCATACTGAGATGGATATCAATCAGACGCTCCAGTGTTTTGAGGAGGAAAGATGATAGACTGATAGGTCTGAGGTCTTTGGGACTAACATGGAATTATTTGCCTGCTTTGGGTATGAAAACCACTTTTACTTCTCTCCAAGCCTGAGGAATGTGAATCAGCTTTAAGCAACTTGTCAGAATCATCTCCAGAGTTGGAAGGATGATATCCGAAGTCATCTGAAGTTCGGCTGGTATTATGCCGTCAGGTCCTGCAGACTTGAAGGGCTTGAAACTTTGTAGCGCCCAAAGGAGCTTGTCCCTAGTTATCAGACTCTGACTCTGAGAATTTGTTACCTGTGAAAACATAGGTGACCTGTTTAGGTTGCTATGATCGGTAATGTTAGAGCTACCTGGGAAATGTGTATCAAGTAGCAGATTGAGCGATTCCTCGATAGATGTAGTCCACGAGCCATCTGCTTTCTTTAGGCAGCTGGGCATAGTTGGATTTGAAGCAAGGATTTTTCTTAGCCTTGATGCCTCCGAGGATTCTTCTATTTTGCCACAGAAGAGTCTCCACGATGATCTTTTGGCCCTCCTAAGTTCTTTTTTATATGCTTTGAGGGATGTCTTATAGGAGTCCCAGTCAGTGTTGGATCTTGAGCTTTTGGCGCGATTGAAAAGTCTCCTGCAATCATTTCTCAGTGGTCCTAATACAGGTAACCACCAGTGAGGCTTCTTTTTCCCCCTGGGTAGTATGAGGGGGCAGGAAGCAGCCATCGCTAGATTAAAAGCCCTGGTGAGCTTATTAACCTTGTCGTCAAGCTCGCTAGGATTGCAAGGGGGACTTAATAGTTCAGAGGTAATAAGTTCACGCATAATATTCCTGTATTTGGGCCAGTCTGTTTTCCGAGGGTTTCGGAATGCTGATTGGCGAGGGGTGTCAGCGTTGTCAAGGTTGAAAGTGAGATATCGGTGGTCGGAGAAAGAATGGTCAGCCGAAACTTTCCAACTCGATATCATTTTGTGGATGCTTACGGAGACAAGAATAATGTCTAAGACTTCTTGTCGATTTTTAGTTATGAAGAGGTCATGGAGAGGTCCCATGTTGTCGTGGGAAAGATACGCTGATGCCAACCAGTATATGCCACCAGCAGTCTCTAGTTTGACAGCCGTCGTATCTCGATCGCTGAAATTAGGGAGCAAATATGCATTAAGAGTACTCTTCACCAATATGCACGATCTAGGTTTACATTTGTCGGACACATATAGTGGGTAGTATCCAGGGGTCTTAAGTCCACGAACCAGGTTGTTGACAACCCAGGGCTCTTGGACCAAGACTAAGTCTTCTCCAGTTTTTGTTAACCGGAGAATAAGGGCGGCCGAAGCCTTAATGGAGTGTTGGAGGTTAATCTGTATGATCTGCAGCATTGTTGCTACAATCTTGTAGAGAAACCCCCACCACTGTGTTGTTGAGGTCCTCCAATTCAGAGGACGAGCTGAGAAGCTCATCCTCACTCAGAAGATCCTTGCTGGACATGTCTTCCAATACAGAGGACGAACTCAGGAGCTCGTCTTCCCTCAGAACATCCTTGTCAGGAATTTCGTCCGTCTCCATGACCGACTGAGAGTCGATCACAGGGATTGAAGACGTGGTGGGTTCTGTAGAGGGCTCGGGAATGTCAACCTCTAAGGAGGGGAAGGTGACAGGTGCGCTAACACCCGACACAACAGTTACCGAGGGATGATGAGGTCGCTTGTCAGCGTCTACATCGTCCTTCTTGTAAACTCTCAGCGTGATGTCGTTCCATCCGAACCGAATCACGCCTGCAGTCGCCGCCAGATGAGCAAGGGATTCCTGATTGATGACAATGACAGCACATCGGTAGGAACCCCTTTGTTCCTCCAGTTTAGCGACCTTCCAATCATGAGTCGGAAGGGATGAATTGCTGATTTTGATCAGATGGAGAATTCTTTCAGGGGATGAAGGGCTCACTGGGATCCAGGCACGCGATCTAGGTCGGCAGGGGCCTTTCCCTATGTTATTTTTAATTTTGATTGCTAAAACACACAAAAATCTGAGAGACTTTACTACTTTGCATTTCGCAATGTTTTTCAATATACAAAAAAAACCTTTTCCTCGAGGGGGACATGAACTTGGACATGTAATGGGTTTTCGTATTCATGCATAGGTCTTGTGAGCTGATTTCGCATTCATAAAGAAATTTTTAGAAAGTTTTAGTTGTACGAGAATGTTCGCAATGGAACAACAAAATTATATTTTTTTGATAAGGTATATATTTTTAATAAATTTCTAAGGAGCATAAAAATTGCAAAAATTTTGAACTGAAATAGCCCGAATTGGGATAAATCCCAATTTCTAGGGGCAAGTAAAAAGTTCGACTAGCCTAACTGGCGATTAACAGTCAGAGCTGACAACATTGTCAGCAGAGCCCTGGGCGAGATTGCTACGACGCCCCGCTATTTGCTTACCAAACCCATTTTTTTTTTTAATTTGCTAACGCTAAAATGGTTTTTCTGTATATGTTACAGTACCCTTATAGTGCTAAGAACACAGCGCAAGAATTGTTAAATCTACATTATTGACAAGGGCATGTAGAATTGTTAAGTTATAGTTTTGTGGGATACAATGTACGGATATTCCCAATTTTTAAATAAAGGTTTTTTATACAATTATTAAGTGTTGTATTTTGTAATATGTTAAAAATCGCCTATACTTGTACAAGACTTGTAGTTTTCTGGTACAGGGCTAGGTGTTTCAGTCCGATTTAATTCAAATAGAAATAAATGCGTTTCGTTTCCTCCAAGTCACAATATAAGGCCTGGATAAGCCCACAGAAATAATGAAGCGAGTCTATCCTAACCATCCCCACCCCCCCCCCCCCCCCCCCCCGTTCCCAAAAACGGTACTTGGCCTTCCCCAATCCAATAGCTTTTATTATTTCATAAATTGTAAGCAAAATTCAAATTCAATGACATTGCTTGAACTTATCTTATCTAATAGCAGTCGACACTTAAGAAAACCATATAGTTTGGTACATCCGTGGTTATAACAAGTTTTTTTCTTTTTTTTTAATTTTTTTTTTTTTTTTTTTTCAAAACACCATTGTGGTCAAAGTATAACGTTGTATTTTAATAGTTTAGGTGCCCATACTAGCGTTGTTTTTTTTTATAACGAGCGGCACCACAGCAAATTCCCTGCAGTTGGAAGGTTATAAAAGTCTTTCTCTTCAGAACCTTAAAAAAATAACCAAAAACTTTTATTCCACGTTTTGCTACTTTCATCAGCAACATCCCATAATTCCGGATAATTTTTTTTTTTATCTCGGCTATACATATTTCCACCACACGTGTGAACTCGTCAATATCAAACAATGTGTTTGTTCAAAACACAATCAAAGCAGCACTTAAAAAAACGCACGTCTGCTGTGCATCGTCCTTGGCACTAGTTGGGCATGTACGAACTCTGCTGTTTAATCTGGCCGTCAATATTCTTACTCACTATTAATACATAGGTAACTGATCAGAGTACCGCAAATGTTACGAGTAATGATGTAATATAATATGACTTGCACTCACCGGCATTTAGTCAACTGTGCTTGCTTATGCTTAGTCCATCTCATATCAAAATTCGCTAAAGTAAATTTTTAATGAACTTCATTTCGTGATTGGAAGGTACGCTCCACAGCTCTCAAGAGATGTGAATTAAAAGTTGAACCAGAAAACTTCACAATTTTTCACGGATTTAGCTATTTATACGTTTATACAATATTATATCCAGTTTTTTTTTCCACAGCGTAATTCATATTTGATTGTTTCGAATTTCCAGAATTATGGAGACTTTTTCTTCATTTTGGGATAAGTATAGCTTTCACTTAATTAAATAAGTTTATTTTTTGAACTCGTGTTACGAAAATATTCAAATACCCCGTCCAACATGACTGAAAATTTCATTTAAAAATTCTAGAAATGTTCGTTTCATTAGTTTCTTGCAGCGCTTTTATATTGATCAGATGTTGTTCGTCTCTTTTGTATATATGTATATTCAAAGTTGGACCTCAATCATCAAGTCTGAAAAAGTTATTATATTACTTTGAGAAGGATTCTTTCTAAAAATGATAAATTTACCTATATTTGCAATTGGATAAAAGCATGAATATTTTTCTGGGAAGGACGTACCATGTTTGGAATTTCAAAACTGTTTGTCTTATTTTTTTCTTTGAATGAACATTTTAAGTTATTGGCTTTTTCGCCATTGGGAATTCAGATAATACAAACATGAAATGATGAAATTGGTCCTGAAAAAGCGTATACAAACTCAAATCTATTATTTTCTTAAGCACCCCAAAGATATGTCATTAACAGTAAAGCCTCTTTGTATTATTGTTCAATATCGAAGAAATTTGTCTGAAGCCAATTGATATAAAGCCAACTAACAGGAGGATTATGCTACTTGATCTACATTTACTTAAGAGTGGATAATCCTGTCATTATCAAAGGGAGGCGTACAATAAGTAAACGGAAATACATACAAGGGCATACAAAATATATTTAAATTTATTGGAGATATGTACGTGTTAATAGTTCACTTCTTCGCTTGTAATATAGATAACTGTGGAAATTTTCAGAGTCGACAGAAGTTTATTGAAACATTGGTAGGTTCAAATTAAAATTTAAAAGGCATTGGAAAAAAATTAAACTCTTATACCTACTTAGTTTTCTCCAAAAGGAGAGAATTTACAAAATTTTTCAGCAGAAGGTGGCAAAACAAGCAAAACTGGAGCATTTTCGACAACTAGAAGCAATCTTTGATATTTTATTTTTAACTCGTTTACCTAGTGTAAGTGACGAAGCTATAGCATCTTGCGGCTTATGCATTACAGGTGCGATTAGAGGAACTCCCACTGCTGCTATTGAAGTGTTGCTCTGTTTACCTCATTTGCTGAGAGTGAGGCCAGAAAATCTCTATACCGTATGTGTGTTGTATTGAACGGCAGTCAACCTTGGCGATGGGACCAGGGGTGCTAAATACAGAGCTCTCTATGACAGCCTACCTGGCCATCGGGGAGGAGCACTTGACTCCGTGTGCACGAAACAAATTTTTGAGCAACGTTTTCAGGTCCTCCTTCCTGAACGGCAGGAATGGAACAGTGAGGGGTGGAATGGATTTAGGCCGGGTGATGTCATTGTCTATACGGATGGCTCACGCATTGACGGTATCTCCGGAGCCGGGGTCTACTCCAGAGGCTGTCGGATTAATCTTTCTACAGCCTTGGGAAGACAAACAACTGTTTTTCAGGCAGAAATCTTTGCCATTGCCACTACCTTCAATATCATGTTAAGGAGAAGGATTAAAGATAAAACCTTATACATCTGCTCAGATAGCCAAGCCGCTATCAAAGCCTGTTCGGCTGGCTCTCTCACCTCAAAAATTGTTGAGGAAACCATGGCTAAGCTTAATCGTCTAGGAAGATATAACTCGGTATTACTTGCCTTGGTTCCTGGGCACGCAGGTATCCAGAGTAATGAAAGGCTTTAACGCCATTGGTTATGCTGATGACCTGGCGATTTTTATTAATGGTAAGCGTAGCGCAACCATTACTGATAGCGTGCAAAAAGCATTGCTACATGTCTCAGAATGGTGTATTAAGGAAGGAGTTTTCATAAACCCTCACGTAAAGGCCGCCACTGAGCGTGCCACAAGAGCTATGTGGGCCCGTAGACGCCTATACGGCAGAACTTGGGGTCTTATTCCCAGAATGATACACTGGCTGTACACCATGATGGTAAGACCAATCATCACGTACGCCTCCATCGTTTGGTGGCCAAAAGTACTTGAACGTACTACGACTAACATGCTCTAAAAGCTGCAACGTGTTGCCTGTCTGGGAATAACTGCTGCCATGCGCACATGTCCTACGGTAGCACTTGAAGCCATTATTGGACTGACACCGTTACAAGTATTCATTCAGAAGACGGCTGCTAGATGCGCTATCAAGCTTCAGCTTGAATACAAGTATAACTCAAATGACCATGTGGGTCACCTGAAAATACTCAACTCAATCTAAAATTTGGACATGTTTTACACCATCCCTGACTTAATGGTAAGGGAATATAGTTTCTATAAACTATTTGAGGTTGAAATACTGGACCGTTCTAAATGGGTCTCGGGGGTTCCAGTTGTGGACCTAAAAAGTCTGGTATGGTACACCGACGGATCAAAAATGGAGTGTGGAGTTGGTGCTGGTGTCTTTGGACCCAACACCAGGGTCTTGATACCTATGGGGATGTGCCCCACAGTGTTCCAGGCGGAAATTCATGCCATTGAGATCTGCGCTATCTTAAACTCCAACAAAGGAATAAAAGGCGCAAAAATACATATCTTTTCAGACAGTCAAGCGGCACTTCAGGCACTATCGTCCAACACAATGGACTCTCTGGCTGTAAGAAACTGCTGCGGCGCCTTACAAAGGCTAGCCAAAAACAATAAAGTTAAATTCGGATGGGTGCCTGGCCACCGAGGTTTTGCAGGAAATGAATCCGCAGATGAGCTTGCCAGAGCCGGATCTGAAGCCGCTTTCGTCGGTCCCGAACCGTACTGCAGTGTCAACTGGACTACTGCTCTAGGGCTAAATGGGAAAGCGCCCCTGGTCTGAGACAATCCAAACGCTTAATTAAGCCCTACTCCTATAAGGAAATCCTTACACTAAATAAGGAAAATATTAGAAGGCTGGTTGGCTTTCTCACTGGCCACTGCGGTCTGAGATATCATCTCAACAAAATAAATCTTAGCCTAACGTCAGAATGTAGATTCTGCATGGAGGACGAGGAAACCTCAGAACACATACTCTGTGAATGCCCGGCTCTGCATTGGTTGAGGCGACGCCTTCTCCACAGAGAGCTGTTATCACTGGTGGAGCTTCGCAACTCTACCACCAAAGACGTGCTGAGTTCATTAGGGATGTCAGTCGCCTTTTGGTGTAAGTCAACCTTGTGACACAAAAGATCTTTTAGCTCGCAGTGTCGGAACTTGGGCAAAGGTTTAAAAAAATAAAAAAATAAAGAGCGGATGCTCTGTCCAGGAAGGGCTCTTCAACATCCTTTATTGGCCCACAACCATCCATAGGATGCTGCTAATCCATCCACAAACGCGAAATGGCTGAGGCTCTACGCCAACAACATTCCGAATCTGAATACTGGCATGACCTGGTCTCATGTAGGTTTTCGAAGAAGCTAGTGGACGGTTCAAAAATCAGCAGAGCTAAGTTTTGCTTGGACTAAACAGGAAATACTTGAGTTACTTTTTTTGCCCTCGTCACTGGTTTCAGTCCTCTTTACGAGCACCTAAATTAGCCGTGTTTCTTTGCACGCGGATATAGGGATGGCATCAGAAAACGACCATCGCCGCTTAAGAATTCATCAAAAAAAAACTTGGCAGCACACATGCACCTATGACATGTACCGTGACACAGCTGTAAGTTGCAGTTAAGAAATTTGTATTGAAAATCGTGAAATTGAAAAATATTTACTTCCGCCAATTGAAATTGATGCCAAGCATATTCTAAAATTATGAAAAACAATTTCACATTAACAGATTTGCTAAATTCAATTACCTTTATAATGAAGTTTGAAAAAAAATAATAATAAAATCACGAACAAAATATTCGGCGGGATGTGTTAGTGGTCGGATATCCGCGTGCAAAGAAACACGGCTATTGTTATGTTTCATTTTTTCCTGACTTTACGAGTATACATGGCTAATGAAAAAATATGATTCGCAAGCAGTTCTTATAAAAGCGGGAAAGTTTTCACTGCACTTTATTCATATAAGTACCTACCTGACTGTTTTGGTTAAAATAACAGCTGTTAAACTATTTTTTACTGTTTGTGTCGTGAATCAAATCATACTCTCGCAATGGGAGTATGTACTAGGTACTTCTTCATGGGCGTCGCCATTTTTTTTTAAATGTGAAGTAAGGAGCAAACTAGTTTCAACCCTTTAGGCTGAGCTGTCAAACAAAAAAAAAAAATCTGTGTTTCTTTCTTAACTCAAAGCGATCTTAGCGTTATACCTACTTTGGTTTCTTTTTTTCTCTGAGTATGAAAATAAAGAGAAAACATTTAAAATGGCTGTTGGGGGTTGTTTACTTACTTACTAACTAGCTTTTGGACTATTTGTATCTTCTCCTCCATTCACCCTCTTTGCACACAGGACCAAATATCTGACGGAGTATTTTTCTTTTAAAAGAACCCAACATGTTCTCTCCTAGCAGGACTGACATGTCAGGCGACACAACTGAACTCTTTTAGTATGAAGAGTTGGTCTATCGTCGATCTGCCGGGCTGTATCATTATATCATGTATCATTCAGTATCTAAATCGCTTTCCTTCCATATTGCTCGCAAACCCTTTTTTGATTTGCGGAGGAGGCATTTCTAAAGAAATAACTCACAGACTGTTGCTAGTTAAAGTTAACGACTTCTTAGAGTCGGAGACGAAAAAAATATATTTTTTAGGAGCGAGGTCCCACTTTATTGATAATCTCTTACAGTCTAATTTTACAATTTAATTTGATCCAGTATTTATACCATTGTCCAGAGGAATCTGTTACAAAGTATATGAAATGAATGTCATCATGAATGTGATATAATTTATGGTTTGCACTTCAAATCCCGAAGGGTGTTCAATTATTATTTACATTCAATGAATGTTTACATCTGGTTTCTAAAAGGGATTTTATGACTCTATACAATTTTGTTTACTCAGCTTGTTGCTGGTGATAACTCTTCCCTTCTTTGAAATCTACGTCTCGTAGATCTATTAAAAATTTACATGTATTGGATTTATATCACTCAATTTTTCTTGATGATTTTCTGATTGTGTGTTCAATGGTATTACAATTGTATTGTTGGAATCTAAATTATTTCTTTTTCTCTGACAATAATACAAAATACTGATTATTACAATAATTATTGCTAATGTACAAACAATTGTTGAAGTTGATATTTTATTATTCGTATGAATCTCATTTAACTTCTTTATATTATCTCTATGGAGACTAAGCAAATATTCCAAATCTAATCTTACATTGTTTTCAGTAACATTGGATTGTAGGATTTGGGGCAAGGGTTGGAAGGTTTCTATTTCCTTACTGGAAAATTCCTGGTCGTTAATTTGAATTGTTTCGTTAGTATACTGTATCAAGAAGTTACCTTCTAAATGTTGGGTTTTCTTTTCGTGAATAAGACTACCATTGAAATTTGTGACAAATATTGTGTTAAATATATAACGTGAATTATTTTAAAATTTCCGTTTAGCATTCTTCCTTCTCCTTGTTTGATGGTTATTATAGGACTATTGTATTCATATACGTTAAGTGTAGCGAGTATACAACTCAGGATCGACACAATAAAAGATACATTGGCTTTTATTCCTGAATATTTTTAATATGGGATTTGTGAATTCTTTTTCCGCTTTCAGTGGTAATAGTGACCTTGTTGTCTTTTGCAACTATTTCTTTATTAAAGGGAGGCTTTTGTTTTCCGTCTCTTCTTTTATTTGCTGCAAAGATAATTTGTCCTACCTCATAAGTTTTTGGTTTATTTTTTTTGTAGTTGGCTATGCTAATTTTATTCTTTTGATTTCTTTTAATTAATTCTACTAAGTCTTCATTTACTTTGGCTTGAAAATCCACTAAGTTTTGATAATTTATTTTTTGTGTTCTACCAAAGAAAACGTCGCTTGGTCTTTTTTTTATTACTGAATGCACACTATTATTGTAACGATCTACTGCAATGTTAATCAATTCCTTTGTCGTGAAGTCCGTGTATTCTTTTTGAAGGCATTGCATTATTTCTATAATAGTGGAATGGACTCTTTCGACTGTTCCATTTACTTCGCTTTTTTGTGGTGGAGTAAGGTAAAGTTCTACTCCTATAGTTCTAATATAATTTGAAATTATTGGGCTTATGAATGCTGATTCATTATCTGAAACTAGTATTTTTGGTACTGTAAAATAGTGTAATACTTTCATCATCTTATTTCTGAGGTATATTGCCGATTTTTCCTTAATGTGGAAGAATTTGGTGAATTTGGAAAACTTATCGATGCATGTAATGAATTTTTCATGGTTTATTTCCATGATATCTACATGAAGTATCTCGGATGGATATTTAGGAATAGGAGTTTCTTGTAATTCTGGTTTCAGGGGATGTCTATCGTATTTATTACTATTACAGATCTCGCAAGTTTTCGTATATTTCTTGATTAGTTTAGTCATCTGCGGGAAATAGTATTTCTCTAAAATTTGCTCTTTATTCTCTCTGTGATTTCTATGCGCTCTTGTGTGTTCTTTTTGTATAATGCTAAATTTATTTTCTTCATTTGAGATATCTTGAACAATTCTTTGTGTTAACCTGATTTTAAATTTGCTGAAATGTTCCTTGAAACTATCTTGAAGTATCTGTATATGTTGTTCGGGAATTTTAATTCCGTTAATTATATTTGGATTTAATTTTTCCTTTAAAATTCGAATGAGAGTGTCTTTGTTTAGCTCTTGTATTCCTATGTAGTGTCTTCTGTAGTTAAGATGTGGTTCTTCATAAATACTCATTTCATTGTTACTGAAGATAATTTGATTTTTGAAAACATTAATAGGAACTTCAACATGTGGGATGAGGTCTGTACTGTCCTCTTCTGCACTGTGCATAGTTGCGGATGAGCTGGAAGTCAAAATGTTCGTTTCGGTTTTTAATCTTGACAGCGCATCTGCTACTAAATTTGTTTTTCCAGGTTTATATATTATTTCGCAATTATATTCTTCAATTCGGGCTTTCCATCTTTTCAACTTTGCGTTAGTGTTTCTATTACTTAAAGCAAATGTTAAAGGTTGATGGTCTGTTAAAATCTTTATCTTCCTAGCTCCATACAAATAATTCCTAAGGTTGTCTAAGGCCCACACTATTGCTAGCATTTCCTTTTCATTGGTAGCGTAATTTTCCTCAGTTTTATTTAAGGATCTTGAAATATAAGTTATTGGCTTGTCTCTTCCTATCTCGCCTTGGGATAGTACTGCACCTATTGCTTGATTCGATGCATCTGTTGTGAGAACAAATGGTTTATTGAAATCTGGGAATATTAATATTTCGGAGGATATGAGTAATTTCTTTAAGTTATTGAACGCCTCAAGTTCTTTACTGCCTAATGTAATTTTAATTTTTCGCGATTGATTGGCTTTTATTTGAGCATTCTCTCCCCTTGTAAGAGTCGTCAAAGGTTTTGCGACTTTTGCGAAATCCCTAATGAATTTCCTATAGTAGGACGTCAGTCCAAGAAAACTCTTTAATTCTTTGAGATTCTCTGGGGGTTTAATTCTTTCTATTGCCTGAACTTTTTTTGGGTCTGGTTTAATGCCGTTGCTTGATATTAAGTATCCTAAAAACTCAGTTTCTTGTTTCATAAATTCTGTTTTGTCTAGATTAACTTTTAGATTAGCTTTTTCCAATTTATTAAATATAGTGTCAACATTCCTCAGATGTTCATCTTCAGTTTTTCCAAACACGATAATGTCATCTATATATGTGTAACAAATTCTGCCTATGTATTCCTGTAACACATCGTCTATCATTCTTTGAAAGATTGCAGGAGCATTCTTTAATCCAAATGGTAGTCGTGTATATTCGTATTTTCCATTCATAGTGGAAAATGCTGTTTTAGGTATATCGGTCTCTTTCATTTTTATTTGATGAAACCCTGACGTTAAGTCAATTGTTGTAAAATATTTAGAATTACCTAAGCTGGCTAATGTGCTAGATATATCTGGTATTGGATATGTATCTGGAATAGTTACTGCATTAAGTTTCCTAAAATCAATTACTAGTCTATATTTCTTTGTACCTGAAGCATCTAATTTTTTCGGTACAATCCACGTAGGTGAATTGTAGGGACTTTGGGATGGGCGTATAATTCCATCGTCCAGTAATTTTTTTATTTGAGTTTGCACCTCTTCCCTCATATTAAAAGGATATGGATAAGACTTCGTATAAATTGGTTCATCAGTTGTTGTCCTAATCTCAGCTTTCACTTTCGTATCTATCATCTCTTTATCATTTACTTGTCCAAAAATATGTTTATATTTACTTAATATGGTTTGGATTTTTTCTTTAGTTGTGATTTTTAAATGGGTATCTCTAATTTCTATATTATTTACTTGTGTGGATTGTTTTTCTTTTAGGGGTATTTTTATACCTGATTTTATTACAAGGATATTGTTCTTCCTATCTATGATAGCTTCTAATTCTTTGAGAGTGTCATCTCCGATTATTCCATCGAAGGATGCTAATCCTGGTAAAACGAAAAATGTTATAGGAGTATTATTTCCTATGCACTCAAAGAATTTTGCACTTATTTTTTTGTTAATTTGAATTTTTCCTCCGGCTGACTGAATTTCAAAAGGTTTTTGAGCTGGTTTGGCATTTGGTGCTAATTTATGCGTAATGAAGTTCTTATTGGCTCCGGTATCGATAAGGAATTTTAATTGTGTCCCATCACACATCACATATTCTATGTATGGTATGCTAGAGAGGCACTTGTCGTAAAATTTACCTCTGATTGTTCTTCTTCCTGGTCCGTATTTTCTTCGTTTGCATAATTGTTGTCCTCGTATTCCTCAGCGTACTCATCCAAATATTGTTCTTCTTCTTGTGTGTCTATATTAAACACTCTTTGACGCTTTTGTGGAATATTTCCTGAACCATGTTGGAAGTTTTGATTATTAGCTGGTTGGTTGTACCTGTAATCTTGTTGATAATGTTGTTGATTGTAGCTGGGTCTATTCATGTAATTAACTTGTCTAGTTTGGGCGGATTGGTCTGTTTCCATTGGAGTTGGTGGTTTTGGCTGTGTTGGTCTTTGCGGTGGAGGATAGTTTGATTGTTGCTTCTGATTATTGAAATAATTTCTCTGCTGTTGATTGTGTTGAATATTGTAAGCCGCGTTTCTTTGTTGTACGGGGAGTGGCTTTGATGGATTTGATGGCTTATGTTGCCATTGTCTAGGAGCGAAGATTTGGTTGACAGGGGTTGAAATGCTATTACTAAAATCTCTTTTGTGAAGGGAAATGTTCCTATAATTTAGGTTTTGTATTTCAAGGCATGTCGCATATGCCTCTGGGAGAGTTTGGGGTTTTTGAATTATTAGAATCCTGGAGAGTTCTCCATTTAATCCCCTAATGAACACGTCAAGTGCTCTATTTCGATAGCTCTCAATCAGTGCCGTAATCGTTTCTGAAGAATAATCCTCAGTTTTGATTTTATTTATTATAAGTGAAAACTGGTGGTTAACACTTGCATAAAATTCGTCAAGAGTGGAAGTTCTCTGTGACATCGAATTTAATTGGTGTTCCAATGTTCGAATGTCTCTTTTATCTGCGTAATGCAATGAGAGGCATTTTTTTATTGAGCTCCAATCTTCATTAAATATATTATAGGAAATTAGTGCGGTATCCGCATGTCCGCGAATCTTTTGCCTAATGCTTTGGAGGATTGATCTATAGATCGGCTTATTTCTTACTACCTCATAATCCCTTAGGATTGTTTCAACCGTGTGTATCCACGATATATATTGGACGGGATTACCGTCGAAAACCTGCAATTCTTTTATGCAATCCGGTAATTTGGAAATTTCTTTCAATTCTTGCTCATTTTTAGGACCCGGTGGAATACTCTCATTATTTGTTGAAGATGTTGTCCTAACTTCTAAAGCACTTAATCTATGATCAATTTTCTTCATAAAGTCGATCTGGGCATTTACTGCTCCAGTAAGTCTGGTTACTGTGTCTTTAAGTTCTTCCATTTTCTTTTTTATAACACAAAAATAAGATTAGAGGAGGAGGGATCGTAGATAAATGATTAAAAAATATAAAATTAAAGATGGAATATATAGTATATTATATATAAAATATACTTAGAATGTTCAATTTTGTAAATATTTAATTCAACAAATAAAAAAAAATATATTTTTCCTTTTTTGTTCTAATTTCTAAGCTTTTGACAAAATAATTAATTTGCTTAGCTTTTAATCTCTCTTTATGTTTTAAGAGTTTTGCGTAAAACTGTTTAATTCTAGTTGTTTTCTTTAACTTGTTAAAACACTTTTTGCATTGGTTTTTCACCTTTAATATTTAATTTCTTTCTTGGTTTTTTACCTTTAATATTTAGTTTGTATGTATTTCTTTCTTGGTTTTTCACCTCTTATATTTAATTTGTATTTATTTCTCTTTTGGTTTTTCACCTTTAATATTTAATTTGTATTTATTTCTCTTTTGGCTTTTCACCTTTAATATTTAATTTGTATGTATTTCATATTTATTTTTCATTTTACTTACACTAAAATAATGATCTCCATCTTTCATCCAATGGAGCCGGATGGACTGCGGGGCAACGCAGATGATCAAAACCCTTCTCTGGATCCTTCTACAGTCTGATGATCTTCAGAGGATTTTTATAGTGCGCGTGTCCGGGTGAGTGGTTACACACTTGGACAAGCAGTGCTGGAGTAGTCCGATGTATCCTTTTTGGAGAATGGTGTTAAATATTGCCACTTCCTACTAATGGTTCGGTTGCTACTACACTTGGTGTTTTTTCCAATTACTGACCGTTGAGGGTACACTTTCACTGTACTTTTAGTGCTAATTATTTTTAGATCACTTTTCACCTTAACACTTTTAATTATTTAAAACTTGTCCCTGCTGCTCGGGCGCCAGTTAACGACTTCTTAGAGTCGGAGACGAAAAAAATATATTTTTTAGGAGCGAGGTCCCACTTTATTGATAATCTCTTACAGTCTAATTTTACAATTTAATTTGATCCAGTATTTATACCATTGTCCAGAGGAATCTGTTACAAAGTATATGAAATGAATGTCATCATGAATGTGATATAATTTATGGTTTGCACTTCAAATCCCGAAGGGTGTTCAATTATTATTTACATTCAATGAATGTTTACATCTGGTTTCTAAAAGGGATTTTATGACTCTATACAATTTTGTTTACTCAGCTTGTTGCTGGTGATAACTTTAACGTACTGAAGTATTAGATACAGCACATAAAACAATTGATAAACACAACGATTTTAATAGGGGCAATATGGTGATCGTTTTATATTCAAACTCCATATGACGCAGTCTCGCCGTATTGCCCCTACAGCAATATACATATTATAAAAAAGACGCGTTTGCACAAAACTTTAAAAACGAAAGATTATTATCATTTAGAAAAATTTATTATATAGTCAACTATTTATAGCATGACAATATATTTGGGATCATCAGTGGATTACCACAAACACGTTTAATCCATACGCGATTTTGTTCTCGTTATATAACGAGTACTATATCAAGAGTAAGTGTTTTTTTTCATTTCAAATCAAAGAAGAAACAAATTAAATGATTTTTTAGCCCAGGATATGGCTATGATTGAAAATCATTCTATCCTCGGCACTAACTGATTTAGCAATTGGCCGATAGTTGGCCGATACCTTTGTTTAAAGGCAATCGCGTAGCCTATCAAACTATTTTATCGGCCGTTTCCGAATCGTTGTAGCGTGCGCACTTCCAAATATCTTCATACCGATTAGCAGCCCGGCCAACCTATCGGCCGATAGAAAGTCTGTAGTGTGTGAGGGCTCTAAAGGAAAAAAAAATCGGGCGATTTTTTAATATTATTTTATCTTGTGTTCAGCCGTCACCTTCACGTGGTAGCGACTGTAAGAGATATGGTTGTTCATTCAAAAACAACGTAAAGGAAATTGACGGAAAACAAACCCAAAAACCGGGAAAAATTGTGTGCTATCACACACAAAAAAGTTTAAATTGTAATATTCTCGACAAAAAAAAAGTCAAAAGTCTTTCACCTCGCTATCACCCATTTCAGTCCAACTATGCTTGTCAAAATGTGGAATAATATTAGAGAAACATAGAAAGAAAAACCAGAATGAATAATAACATATACTTACAGGCGTTGGCCTGGAAACATAAAGGAAATTGACGGAAAGCAAAAACCAAAAACCGGGAAAAATTGTGTGATATCACATACAAAACCATTTAAATTGCAATATTATTTTTTTGCTGCGACTTGAGAAAAAAACAAACACTTATAAAAAGCCCACGAAAATCTACAAAGAAAACTTATTCTCTTTAAAGATGTTTTGTTTCAGGAATATGAAGGAGATGACTTCCTTTCCTTAAACCTTTTTTCTTCTTTCTCTTTAACAACAAGGTTATGATCTAGACTAAAGGGATCATAACAATACCGTTTCACTGTTCCCATGCGGGGTTCGCTGGTTCGATCTAAATAAAAATCGGCAGGCTTCCTGTTTCGGATCACTTTAACACTTCGGCCAATCAATTCCTAGTGTTGCCTCGTTTGTGCGATGCAGGAGGTTTAAGACCTGCTTCTCTTCCGCGATTATATGGAAATGTTGATTGATATTGGCTTTTTGGATATGGTTCGGAGCATCTCTCCTTTGAACATGAGACAACCAACTGAGCCGGTCGCACCCCATTTTCTTCGAGATATATTCTTTGACGCGTGAAGTCTTCTTTCTATTGCTCGAATTTCCCACGTTGCACTTTAAACAAAACTTAAGAATGTAAAGCGCGCACATTTATTTCTTCTAACTACCAATGGTGATTCCTTATCAATATTTATCGAAAAATTCTTAAATTATGGGTGGGAAATAACTTAACAAAATTGTTGGTGAAATTATTGCCCACTCGAGGTGAACTTATTGCCCATGTGAAGTTATGGCCTGTTTGTGACGGCAAATTTCGTCTCACGATAGTTGCTTGCTTAAAGCACTCCACTATACAGATCTGATAGTGTTTTAATTAGAAAAACCCTTACCTCACCTATCGTATGCAGTTAGTTGCATCACTCGTTCGTCCTACTAGGCACTTATCTTACGGTCACCATCTACTCGTAACAATGCACTCACCGACTGTCCTCACAGTCTATATACCAAACACTTTTCATAAATGTAGATAAAGCAAACTTTTTAGCACGCTTCCAAAAAAAAATTTTCAGGAGGAGTACAATTTACAACAGTTTAAGAATAGAAGCAGCGCTTTTCTGCAAGCATCTCGGTCTGCTATCTTAGCGTTGCAGATTCCCCTATCCTGAGAGAAGAAATTAAAAAAAGATATTTCTAAAAGAACTATAAATATATTTCTGTATTACAATTTCATAAGAAATCATTTTTGTTAATGTTTATAGCGGGCGAAATTATCTAAGATAAATACATACATTTGTAAAAGATCCCCTCTTAACCCCTATATCTATAAACATTAAGAGCTTACTTACCCAAGCAATTAACTTCTGCCATAACAACGGACACAATGTATACGTTAAGTATCAACTAATGACCATATTAGGGGAAAAATATATACTTCCCTACCGGCTGTCACTCGCACACAGAAATACTAAATTCATTTTTAATTTTGTATGCCAGACGCATTCTGAGCCTTCTTAGCTTTTTTCACACAACCAAATACCCATTTAGGCCAAGTGAGATTTCTACATGAAAAAAATAATAATCATTAAACCTCGTAAACTAATATTTAAAGCATAAAGTAAAGAGATACTAATAAGAACCTATTTCAAAAATGTAGATAAATCATCGCGACAGATGGAACAGAGATACAAGTTAGATAAATGGGTTCTTTTGACAAGGGTAATCATTTGATTAAAAGATCCATTAGTCTCAAAACACTGCTTCCATCAAAATGAATCAACTTACTAAAGGAGTTTGTGGTAATTGAAGCTAAATACAACGCCGCAAGCAGGGACAAAGGCAGTGACAATAAAATTAAGTAGGCAATTTTTATACTCGTAGCAAGGGATACCTCTACCTAAAATTCACTTTGCGAACGAAAATCTTGGCATTTTAGAGCAAAATAATAACAAATCTTTTCATTTATTTGGGACGCAGTGAATTAAGAAAATATCAATCACCACGTAAAGATAATAATATGTTGTATTGCTTTCCAAATTGAACCTTTGAAAATGTATCTCCTCGAAGTCAGCTATTGAAGAACATCGACAAATCTCGCCTAGCGAGCGAACAAAAAGAGAGAAAAAGAAATGCTTAACTGTTATTCTACTAAAATGTACTCCCACAAAATATGCAAGTCCGCAAAAATCATAAACATTTATATGCGTCCTCAGGGGCTTATTAATGTATTCCCTGTCCACCAAAATGACCGTTATAAATTAGAAAAAAACCCTTAGCTGTTTGAATATTAAGATATCCTAACAGATGTTGATGCCAACTACTGAAAAAAGGGTAATAAATTAATTGTCCTAATTTACATACAATTCTCTGGTATCATTTTCCTGTCTCCTCTAATAATACCAATCTTCTCTTTTTGCCAGTTAACCCAATTTGCCAGACAAGAATTTCAATTTGCAACCAATTTAGAACCCTTGCTTTTAACCTTTCACTCAAGCTCCCGTTTTATCAAGTTATTCATGGCCCCAATATGTATGTGCGCTCTATCCTTATTTCGACAGCAAATAAATAGAAGCAAAGTACAAATCCTATTCTATTATTTGTCGATGGTAAGACTTACCATCGCCAACCACCACTTTTAATTAAGGTTTATTTTTAAACAAACCTTAATTAAAAGTGGTGGTTGGCGATGGTAAGTCTTATAAAACATTTCTTCATTACTCACTGTGGTTTTGAGTTAGATGTATTCGGCAAATATATATAGCATTCCATAGACCCACCGGCGGACAATAATTTGAAAGAATACGTTTATTTGTTAAAAGATAGAAAGGGACTAGACAGATAAATTCAATATTATTGGTTATACAGCCATTTTTTAGTAAATATGATAATGGACAAATATTGGTGCATTTATTGCGGAGGTGTGTGTTATTGCACTTTCATTTATTAACAACTGATGTCAAATGATCTGATTGGATCATCGCACTCTAGAAATGCGTTTATTGTGACATTATGCATGTTAACGTGTCAATTTTATTGTTGTTTCTGTACACGTAATTTATCAAAGAATCTAGTGCAAAAAATGTCAACAACTGCGTGGGCAGGCATTGATAGCCCATACAGGGCTTAAAATCTAGCTTCACCTACCCTCTGCGTTTGCGAAGTGGAAAAGTCTTACAAGCTTACGCCGCCAATCGTTATTCCGACGAAGTTGATCATTAAAATACACACCGAGAATGGAGAGCCGTTCGGTTTCAGCGACGCAAGTCCCATTCATGGACAATGGCAATGTTTGGTTTTTGCTTTAATGAAAGAAGACATCATTGCGGTTTGGAAGCATTAAATTCCATTTTATTAGTTATACCCCACTGAGTTTTAAATTCCGGTATTAGTGTCGGATTATTGACAAGCTGAGTTAGATTATTTACCTCAGCAAAGAACTTAACGTACTTTCCTTTCGGTATTGTCTGACCAGAATGTCGAAGCCAACTTGAAATCGCCCGCAATGATGATTTCAGTACGAGGATAAAGGGTCACAATTATTGTTGTGACGGAATCAGACAGCGCATCAAACTCATTATAAGCTGTATGTCTATCCAAATTTGAACTTCTGTAAACAAAACAGTAGTGTATTAATTACCTACGGATATGAAATTTTAGGCAAATGAAATTAAATTCCCGATTGGAACATTGTCCATATTGAAGCTAAAGTTTATAGGCCATGTCAATACGTATATTTATGGCGAGACCGCGATGGTAAAAGAATGATAGCATTAAGTTGTAACCAGGTCGACGAAACTCCATTTAATAAGAGCCAACGCTAACCTGGTTTTGACTTAGGGCCAAAACAGCTGGTTCATTGATTAGACTGGAAGTATAATTTTTTTTTTTATTTATTTATTTATTTTCTTCATAACTTAAAGCTATTATACAAACATTTTCTTCTGAACGTATATAGCGGAAAATAATGGTAATCAATCCGTAACTTAAAAGTTAGTGTGGAATGACACAGCCATTTAATTAACAAATAAATAAAATGTGGGTTATCGGTTACAAAATATAGTTCATGAACTTCATAAAAAAAATTAAAGAAAAGATAAAATACAAATAATAAATAAAACGGAAACAATTTAAATTTAAATATAACAAGTAAAAAATTCATAAGATAAACAATTTTAGAAAAAAACTGACAGTAAACTTAGACATTGATTTGTGCTGTTAGCAGATTACTTTTTAAAAACAATTCAAGGACGTCATAATTTATAGTAAATAACCAGTTTTTAACCTTTTTTTAAATACAAATTGAAATGTATGACTGTCCGGACAGAGAATGGTAACTTATTAAACATTAAAGAGGATGTAATAGTGTAAAAATGTGAAAAATGGGTACTGTTAGCGATTGGTACATTGAGAAGATGCATGCTATTTATACGAAGACTTGATTTAAGAACTTTTTTAAAGCAATATTGTTTAACAAATACATATTGAGCGTTACTAGTAACATATGTTTTTTGATGGTGTGGATATGATCTTTCCAATTTAAATTTTGATCAATTAATACTCCAAGGTATTTAAAGTGATGAACTGATTCAATTCTAAAACAATTATTTGAGCAGGGTGAACTAACTACTTACAAAATTTGATTTTCCGCAAAGGTAGACAGAATTTATTACAATCAAATGCATGGAAGCATACATTAAAATCTTTTAAAACGTTATTAGATATTTAAAATGACATAAGTTTTGTTTTCTCGCTATTCATCAGCTTATGTAAACCAAAGTCTCAAAGTTTCTAGATCTTCCGAAATCTTTGCAATACATTCGTATTCTGTATCAAACTGGTAAGTAAATGCAATGTTGTCTGCAAAGGCAGTTGACACTCCATTAAGATGTAAATCAAAGAGAGAATTTATATAAATTAAAAACAGAACAGGACCAAGAACTGAGCCTTGTGGTACACCATTTTTTAAAATACGAGAGTCACTAAAGCATTGACATTGACTTTTTGTTTTCTGCCTTTTAGATAAGAAATAAACCACTTGTGAATTTCACCTCTAAAACCAGCGTTGTACAATTTGTTTAGAAGTAGGTCATGGTGGACCAAGTCGAACGCTTATGTCATGTCGACAAAAAGAGCCATGGCGGATTTGTAACAGTTAATACATCCATACCACTGACTATACACTCTTAGGATATCATCCTCGGTTGTCATTCCTCTTCTAAATCCAAACTGATTACTATTAAAAAAATTGTTTCTGTTTAAAAAGGACAATATGCGTGATTTCATAAGTTTTTCAAAAATCTTAGAAAACGATGGTAATAGGGAAATAGGTCTGTAGTTGGACATATTTCTTTTATTGCCTTTTTTAAAAAGTGGTATTACTTCAGCACTTTTAAGGTGTTGGGGGAAACAGCTATTTTGAACGCTAAGATTAAACAAGTAACATAAAACGTCCACTACATAGAAACACATTTTTTTCAACATTACACTCGATATATTATCACTAGTAAAAGAATTTTTATTTTTTAAAGCCAATATTGCTTTATATATTTCACTTGAAGAAAATGGTTGGACAACAAAGCTGTTCAGTTGAGGGTTTACTGTTTTTCTTATAGAGCGATTGCAGTCTGATGAGATTTGTACAGTTGGTTTCAGTTTTTCAGAGATTTCAGTAAAGTACTCATTGAGCTTATAGGAGATGTCGACTGATGCAGTGTAACTGTAACCATCTATCTCCAAGCTGTTGACACCTATTGGCTGTCTACTTTTTTCCAAAATGCCATCAACTACCTTCCTTTCATCTCTTACATTGCCTCTTACATCCACTAGAAAATTCCTACACATTACGAAAAGACAAACATAAATAAAACAGATACTCCGACGCTATCTACTTAAGCAGAGCCGTGAAGTGAATTTATGCGATACATTTCCAAAAAAAATTACTGCAGGTGTTATACCCGTACCGGAATTTGCTTTGGTCACCAACACGACCCGCTATCCGCCAAATGCTGCCTCTACCTAACCATTACAAGTACACAAGTACGGCAAAAGCAGCAGCGGTGAAGTATGATGGAGTACGATCGAAAGTTGTTTTTTTTTTTTGCTTTTTTTGGCACTGACACTGGCACTGTGTGAATTAATTTTTTGACTGCGTCACACTGCGCGTTTTTTTAGCGATCTGAACTGACGGTAGCTGTTGGTCGCGATACCGAATTACGGGCAAAAATAAAAACTTGTGCGTGCGTGACGGGAGGCAATCAGCAAGTATTAAGGTTCTTCCTTTTGAAGTTGAGATTCGATAGTCTCCACAACGATAGCGTGGACCAAAACGGGTCTTTGGGTCATAGTGATATATGCGGTTACATACCCGTTTTTTTACGTAACCTAATATAAGTAATAAAGTTCCTAGGAGATAATATGTCGCTGATTAAATAACATTGTAACCGCCTTTCTTAAACATCAACTCCACATATGATACCCTAGTAGAGATACGTCCAAGAATGATCTAGTCTGAGAAACCGCGCATACCGCGGTATGGCGACGCATCCGAGAGGGTTGATACTTGACTCCCTCAAAAGAAAATTGTCAGTTAAAAATTTGCTATTTTCTGTGAAGAGGGCGAATGGAGGAGAAGATACTACCGAAATCTCTACGGGCTGCATTATTACGTGAATGAAGTCAAAAAAGCTAAAATAGGTCAAGTTCATTAGGAGCGTGAAAAAACCCTAATCGAAATAAGGCCAAATGTAAACATAAAGTGAAACGAGCTAACTTACCCAAAGTAAAATAAGGCCATTTGCTAAAATAAGGCATAATTAACGTCGCATAGATGTCAGTCCATATGATATAGGTCCCGGAGTCTCTTTGGACACCTCTTTGACTCTTACACCGCTCAGGGTGCCGCTACGCGGCATGTTTTAAAAGCTTGTTAGGTATGAAATAGTTTAACCGATAACAGTCGCTGTGGCCCGCTTCGCGGGAAAAAGTTTGAAACTCTGGACAGCTATTCAACTCACTTGCAGGTGGTCAGGACGTCGTATTCAAAACCACCTATACATTGCCTCAGCCACCAATGAGCAATAATATTCCAAATTTGAGACAATATGGCTAAGTCAATACCATTGTCGGGACTAGTGAAATCCCCTTGATGGCAAAAGGTGAAAGGTTGCAGTGCTTCAGGTAGAGGCACTTTACAGATTGACAGACCAATTATAAGTTAATATAGCATAGTAATAGCACAGAGCTCAGCTTATTAAAACACAACATTGTATTTAAATAAAATTGCGGGATCAGTAGCCATAAAATAGTACCTATATACCATTTAAGCTCCTGCAATTTGTGATATCAGCTAATAAATATAAAATGTATTCATTGTGCACTCACCTTTATTCTGGGACACGGCCATAAAATCACTGTTTTATTGTAGTTATTTGAAAAGCTTTCCATTAAATTACAATAGCCAACACAGTTGTCCACACGAAGCTTTTCACCAAAGCTGTTGTGCCTATTATCAACATCCTCATCATCATCGTTATTGCCATTGTCATGGAGAGTTTTCACTAGTGTCGTGTACTCATTGCCCTCTAGCTGCTTAATGAAGCCACTTAAACCTAAAAATTAGAAAAAGAGTCTGTAAAAAATACTTTCATATGAACAATAACCTACTGGATGAACTATGGAACAATTAAAGAGTTGTCAATGACCATACACAATTTTATTTTCCGATTCCCTACTACCCCACTCGGTCCCACAATGGAATAATAAAATCCCTGTTAAGTGGTTTTCTTGCCGTACGCGATTGACAGTCGAGTCGACCCTTATACATAATAGCACACTCTCTTCATGCACACATACAGACGTGCCCTCGATGATATAAAATGGAAGAATAGAAGTCAATCATAAAAATAAACTGGGATATCGGGAGGAAGGGGAATCGGGTTTTTTCATTGGTTCGACTCCCTTGCCACTCGATTTCCCATTGTTGCCCATTGATGGGGTTACAACCTTTCAACTTAATTGAATTAATGTTGAATAAAAACGTTATGATGGCTTTTTGAAAATAACTCAATTCAGCAACAATTCTCCCCCATTATCAACATCTTACGATCTGAAAGCTTTATCTCGATATGTCACTGCCGCAGTGCTCACTCAAAAGCCACAAAATTTGAAGTGAACATCTCAAAAGAATATCCCCAAAGGAAAATGAAATCTGCTAATTGTGTGGTCATTTAAATTATGAAAGGAGATGCTCCTGGCTCATTGGCCTTGTTATTACTTTCGGAATGTGGCTATGCTAATACGGGTTCCACAAAGGAAATTGAATTTGATCGAGAATTTACATAGCGCCGATGAATCGGAGCAGCTTGTTTACGTATGCGGGATGTTGGACGTTCTATTTGATTTATTTATTTCTACTCCATTATTCTGAAAGTTTTATTTAGGAGAGGGTACAGTTGCTTGGCTAACTACGAGGGGAGGAGCTGCAAGTCCCCGGTGTATCGATGATTGGAAAGTGCACTTTCGGTGCAGGTGCATAAAATTAATTGTCACGAACGTTCGAAATACTATATACAAGACGTAGCCACTGAAAAGATCATTTGCTTTGCAAATGTAATAATGTAAAAGCATTCATTGAATGGAAAAATCCAATAAATTGAGTGCAGGTAGGTAGGTAAATGGCCACCATTTTCGAAGTACGTGTCTTGGATTTGTTGATTCTAATGCTGATATTGCCACGCGAGGGAGTTTCCCAAATTTAAGAGGGTTTAGCTGTCATAAGGTCGTTTGAGAGTGATTTGTGGAGCTGAAAGCTGGTGATTCGCCCACTGTAACTCCCAAGTTTTAGTTTAACCTCCGCGGGGTATTGCCCAATCGCTATGCATACTTGAATCAAGGCAAACATAGCAACGTGGAGAATGAATTGATAAAACATCCGCGGGTGGAACGCTCGGTTCGTGAACAATCACAGTATTAGTCAAGGGTGTGAAGGCAGCTTGCTTCTTGACAGATCCAATCTAAACCGACAGTGCGCAAGGTTCAAATATCTGGGATTTATGATCAACAGCGACGCAACCTGTGATGATGACATCAACCATCGCGAAAGCGAAAGCTGTTTCAACTGACGCGAAAACTCAGCTGTCTTCTGCAACCGAAAAATGATCCCTAAGCTGAAAGGAAGGCCCTACACCGCAGTTGTGCGCCCGGCGTTCAGTTACGGTTCACGTTATTGGACAGCGTAAAACAAGTATGAGGGAGTTTAAACTGCAGCTAACATAAAGATGCATCGCATAATATCAGGAGTTACTATGGCAGAATAATTTCTATTACACCGATCTGAATGCTACCACAGTGTTAACGTAAGCTGACGAATAGGTGAATTTCCCATCATCATATATCTTATTACTTAAATTGGCACGCAAGATTTTACAACCTCCTTTTTCGGGGTATATAAGAACGCGTTGAATTAGAGGACATCACCATTTTTTTCTTTCTATTTCTTCTTCTAACCTTTTTTCTACACCAATTGTATAAGAATCGAGATCCAAGTAAACTAAATTATTAAAAGGAATTAAAAACAAAAAAGCTTGTTCCAATAAAAAAATACATGGTGACCCCGTCACCAATTATCGGCAATTACTCCCACGATGCCGACAGAAGAATCGTTAACAAAGGCTGCTAGGAGAATTGATGCACTGAGAAGTCGACGCACCGTAGCGTGCAAACAAATTGAGCGTGCCAAGGACTTCATAGCTCCCATACCGCACGACGTATCAGTGCAACAACTGGAACTCCGATTAGCTGCACTGGACAACAGCCTTACCGCCTTCGAAGAGCTTCAAGGTAAGATCGAAGAACTAGATCAAGAGGAAATTACAAGCAAGGAGGATATTCGTGCTTTGTACAAAGAAATGTACTACGTTCTTCAACCCCAAATCATGCAACCAATTAAAAGTGGCCTTGATGGGAGCAAGCAGTTAAGTCAAATGATCTATTGAAACTACCCAAAATAAAATTTCCCTATTTTACAGGTGCGATCACAAAATGGTTGAACTTTCATGAATCATTCAAATCGCTTATTCATTCCCATCCTTCTCTTGATAAAACGCCAAAATTTCAATATCTAAAATCATCGCTTGGTGTTAGCGCTGCCCGCGCAATTGACTCTTTAGACATCAATGAAGTTAAGTACGATGTAGCGGTAAAACTTCTTTTTGACCGCTATGAAAATAGACGAATTATCTGTTCCGAACACATACGCAAATTTTTCGAAGCTCCAGAAACCATCCCCAGCTTTTATTCGAGAACTCATCGACGAAACAAAAGGTCATCTACGCGCCTTTTTATCACTCGGATGCCCAACTGACAAGTGGGACGACCTCATTATCCACATTATTGTCTTTAAGCACGATATGGCCACCCGGAACAAATGGCAAGGGGAATTTACAACCGAAACCTTACCGGCCGGTGCTCTCCAGATTAGTACAGTTTATTGAAAGACGATGCCAAGTACTGGAGTGGTATTCTTCAACAGTAAATACACAGGCAAGTGCCAGTAGTTCATTTTCAAAAAAAACTGCCCCTGCAAAAGCCTAGGCATAATTAAAAACACAGAACAAAACAAACTCGAATGCTTGTATTGCAATGGTATAGGCCGCTTTATTCATAAATGTTGTAAGTTTCTTAATTTGCCTCAAAATGTGAAATATAGATATTAGGGTGGTCCTTATTTTTCGACTTTTGAATTATCCCCTGCGCACTTTCCCACTTAATTATATACCTCTAAATATGAAATACGTTTTTTTAACTTCCCAGTGGAAGTTCTTGTAATCGGGCCGATTTTGTGAATCGCGGATTTTGACATATCTCCACGTTTCAAGGTCAAAAGAATCAAAATTCAACGTTTTTATAGAGCTGTCTGTCCGTGTGTATGTACGTATGTGGGTTCGGAATTATCTTTCGGCACGATTATCTCGAGAACCAAAGATGATATTTGATGTTTATTTGAAGCGTAATTACGTAACTCAGAACTGATTAAGTTTTCAGCGAAATCGGTCCAGCCGTTTTTTGTTAGTAAATAAATAACTAAAATAATTTGCCTTTATTTGTACTATTTATTGTCATTTGTCATTGAGCAAATCATTATTACATTGTGCTCCGTTATTTCGTATACATGTAAATTTACAGGTCTCCGTGTTGATAACAATGGTTGCATTAATATATATCACACTACGCTGTTATAAACAACTTTTAATTTCTATGAACAATATTAAAGAGCATTTTTTAATATTAAATAATTCTTAACCATATCTTATGGTTAACCACATTTCAAAATTTACCACTACCAATTGCATAAATCATATTGATCCCACAGGGAAGTTAGTCATGTGGACCTTGCGGGTCGCACCCACACCACTTTTTTTGTTAAGATTTAGAGGTCGCTACCAGCTGTAAAAGTTTTTACAAAAAGCCCTACCCTCGACCCTCTTCTGTACTGATGTGTCGAGATTTAGCCCGCACTTCAGTTCTAATAAGTCATTTACGAGAGCGCACGCGTTTTATTTCCAAGTCATAGTAACGTATTTAAACATCTTGCAATGGCGTCTAAAAGTAGCGGACTGAGTAAAGCTACTAGAAATCAAAGTAAGGTTTGGTTTATCGGTCAATTATTATCCGAATTAAGAAAATCAACATTGCCCTCCATCGGTGAAGATTTTGTAATATTATTTTCCTGAGTGTTAAAAAAAAGAAAAGATTTTGAGTTATATTTTTTAAAATTTAAACCGTGGTAGCGACCCCTTAATGTCATTTAAAAAATTCCAAAAAAATACTGAAATAGTTTCTTATGGTATATAATAAAACTACGTGGTGCCTCGAGAAATTAAAGAATTTTAGAGATAGATAGAGATATATAAATAATCAGAAAATGTGTGCCAATTGCCTAAAAAATGATCACAGCCTCAAATCTTGCCGATCGGCCCCATGCCACAAGTGTGACGAGGCACACCATATAATTCTCCACATAACTAGCTAACCATCCATCTACGAGTCGTGCTTCTGCTCCATTTAATGCAAATGAAGATGAGGACGTTGTCAATGACCATAACAAAGTCCTCCAGGCTACTGTTCCGGGTGATCAAAACCGTACTATATTGGCCACAGCTATTGTCCATGTTCTGGATAAACATATCACTTCTATTCCATATCATCTTCTTCTTGATTCCGGATCACAACTAAATTTAATAAATGATCGTATTGCACAGATCCTGGGAACACAACGAAAAAGATTTCGCAGATCAATATCTGGTATAGGAGCCAATATAATATCTTCTAAACAGAAGACAAACATCTTAATAAAGTCGCGTTTCAACGAGGTCAATCATGTTGTATTCGATTGAACGAATCACTCAGTTAGTACCTGCAAATCAAATTCAAATCATAAACCTCGCCGACCCACAATTATACGAACAACAACGCTTGGCGCTAGCCACTTTTTACCACTTTTCTCAATTGGGCAGATTAGCATAAATGAAAATTTGCCAGTTTTCAAAACTCGGTTCTTGGATGGATAGTCTTAGGAATATTCAAGGGCACAACCAAACACGACAGTCTTTCATTGTGTAATCTTTGCATGGTAGATGATTGCAAGAGCCTCGAACAGATTATAAATTCATTGTCCAAAACCGAAAACATTTTTGAAGAAAAAATGAACAGATATCGTCGCCTGAATAAAATATTGTCGTATGTGAAAAATTGAGGTTTTGAGATTTAAATGCAGTTTTGCTCTTCTACCACATAGTGAAATCCGTTTTCCGATATCTGCCTTAGTTTCCAAAATAATATCGTTGAAAGTTGTCGTATGTGCAAGGTCGCCAACATTTAAGTATTTCTTTGTGGTATGTGTATACAAAATGCTACACATACGACAAAATAAAAACATACGACATTTTTTTCATGCAAAATCTGTTCAGTGAAAGTTTGGTAACGGATTGTCGTATGTGTCATTTTTAATGCAAACACGACAATATTTTATTGAAATAGAGTAAACGTTTGTCGTATGTCTCATAAGATAAACCACAGACTGGTGTAATTTCAGTCGTGATCAAGATGTCGCAGAGGCCGGACGAGTCCCCTGCACCAAGTGTATCTGAGGAACTCTATGCGTATGATAATGCATGATAAGCCAAAAGAGAGCTTTGAATAATTCTTTTATTTTTTTTAGCATGCGCAACGAAATACTAGAGAATGATAATTCTCATACAGGTGCGAGTCTTCATTCCAGTTGTAATGATTTTTCGGCTCCAGGAAATAACCCCCAAATGAAATAACCCCCCAAATGAAAAATAAAATAACTCCCCAAAATTGGGGAATAATTTCACTGGGGCAGCATGGCCCCACGTTTATGGGATCCCATAAACAGTGCAATGCGTATTGGGGCCATGCTGCCCCCCTGCAACCCCCCTGCTTGGGGTCACTGTTTGATTTGGGGTAGATTCGAGGTTTTATTTTAGCACTTGGCCTTATTGCACTTTGAGTCCCCAAATTTGGGGACTTATTTCATAGTTGAATTTGGGGACTTATTTCATTATGAAATAACCCCCCCAATTTGAAGTATGAAATAAGTCCCCAAAAACCCATGAAATAAATCCCCACCTCCATACAAATTTTGGGGAGTTATTTCATTTTTCCTTTGGGGGGGTTATTTCCTGCAGCCGATTTTTCAGCAGATGATGAGGAATAAGATCCAACAAATAAATTGCCTATTAACACAGAAAACAGGACCTCAGCCCTGACAAGCCTGAATGAAATAAGTTTCGCTGTGAATTAAATGTGATTTTACTTTAAAAAAAAGTATTTATTTTCTTGTTTAAATACAAAACGCATAATTTGTTTAATTACATTATGTAATTTATTATGTATTTCTTTTTTGGAGATAACGCGTTTAAGTTTTTTGTAATTAGAAATAATAAATGAAATCTCTACCTTTTTTAAGAAAAAAATTATACTTTATGTGTTTTCTCTCAAATTAAATTTGTTTTCATTTTGTCGTATAATATTTGAACAGGAGGCAACCTGAAATAAAATATCCCGCCGTGATAAGGGAGCTGATATTAGAAAAAAGAATTGCTCGTAGAAAATGGCACACCACGAGGTTCCCAGGCGATAAGGCTCTGTTCAACCGCCTTAACTATGATCTTAAAAAACGAATCTATGAATTTAAAAATGAGTCACTTAGTAGATGTCTACAAAGCTTAACGACGGATGCGTCCACCGACTACTCCTTGTGGAAAGCAGCTAAGCGTCTAAAAATACCTCAGTTTCAAAACCCGCCCTTGAAAGCTCCAGATGGTAAATGGATCGCAAACCCGAAACAAAAAGTTTTCAAACCCTTCTCGACAAGTACAGCTACTGAAAATCTTGAGTTTGTTGATAAAAGGGATGAAGCTGAAATCCCCCTTGTCACGCTCAAAGAAGTAAGAAGCGTGTGCCAACACCAGTTGTGAAATAAAAAAGCACCAGGTTACGACTTAATAACTGTCGAGGTCTTGAAAGAAATGCCATTAATAGCCTTAAAAAACTACAATTTATAATAAACGCATGTCTAATGACCCGATATGTCCCACATCATTGGAAAATTGCTGAAGTAATTGTAATACCAAAGCAAGGAAAACCACCAACAGAAGTAACTTCTTATAGACCGATATAACTTATACCAATTATGGCTAAGGTTTTCGAAAAATTACTCCTGAAAAGGCTTAGCAAAATCATCGAAGAAAGAAATCTAACCCCGAATCATCAGTTTAGGATTAGAATTAAACATTCCACGATAGACCAAGTACACCGAATTACGGATATAGTGGGAAAAACACTGGAAGAAAGACAAGTCTGTTCGGCACTATTCTTTGATGTTGCTCAAGCATTTGACAAGGTTTGGCATAAGGGACTTGAGTATAAACTGCATAGGGATTTACCTAGTCAGTATTACGAAATACTGAAATCCTATATTTCAGATCGACTCTTCCGAGTCCGATACAAACAAGAATATTCGGAACTAAAAAAATTGAACCAGGTGTTCCACAGGGAAGTGTCTTAGGACCTACCCTATTATACCAGGGATATTCCTGTGGACAACAATGTCATGATGGCTACTTTTGCAGATGGCACTGCAATATTAGCACGTGATAAATGCACTGTGAAGGCGACAGAGAAACTGCAGAACGCAGTCAATAAAGTAAGTGATTGGACGCAACAATGGCGTATCAAACTCAATCAGTCAAAGTCAACTCACATAAACTTCACAAATAAAAAGATAAATAATCTTCCGACATTCATTAACAATCAAATTGTACCCTATGCCAATACAGCAAAGTACCTTGGCATGACCTTGGACGTAAAGCTAAAATGGAAAGAGCACATCAAAAAGAAAAGAGAAGAACTTAACTTTAAATATAGAAAAATGTACTGGTTACTAGGAAGAAACTCAGATATGTCTATCCAGAACAAAATCTTGCTGTATAAGCAGGTATTGAAGCCTGCCTGGACGTACGGCATATAATTATTGGACTGCACAAAGAAATCAAATATTCAAACCATACAAACATTTCAAAACAAAGTCCTTCGTGGAATAATAAATGCCCCTTGGTATATAAGAAATAGCGATTTGCACCGTGACCTTCAAGTAGACAATATAATGGTGACGGAAGTGGTTAGAAAGCACGCTGTGTCCCATAATCAGCGACTGCAAAATCACATCAACTCCGAGGTAGAAACCGTCTTAAATGCACGAGACAATATCCGGAGATTGAGAAGAACCAAGCCTCACGAGCTAATGGTCTAAAAGCTATGGAAAGTACTTAAAATTTTAACCTTTCCACAACGTGATTTTAAAAATAAGAAAGGAAAATCATTTGTCGATTACATAGATCGGTCCTGATTAAGGAGGTGTTTTTTTTTTTTTTTTTTTTTTTTTTTTTTTTTTTTTATTTTCTCGAGATTTTTTACCTCCGTTACACTTTCGTAAGGGCACAGAACATGGACTGTGCTCCAGCCGAGCCTAACTCACGGGTTTTTTTTTTTACTGGGGTAGGTAACGCCGAACTACTGGCGTGTGTAATTCGATATAAAAAAAAAATTGTAGTATGTAGTACACTTTTATCGCATTAAACTTGTTAATTTTTTGGCGTATGTGTCATAATTTTGTTGTATGTGCTTAGCTTACAATTAGTTTTGGTGAAAACGTTACATACGACAACGGCATATTGGGCAAAATTTGCTTTTATTTGTTTCTAAATTGAACTAATGACATAATTTAAACAAGATTTAATTAACAAATGTTTCGTGCATCTATCATGTAATTTTTTTAAAAAAAAATCGACCGTAGGGTTTTCGAACAGGAAATATTTAAACTTGCGACAATATTTTATCCAGGCGACGATATGTAAAAAACTTTCTCTCAAGAGCTTCGAAAGTCTATCTACAAAATCCGGGCGTTTAAGGTAGATACGAACCAACGACCATACCACGTCGAGTTAATCGGTTCTCGTCAGATCACCGTAATTAAACGACGTTGGGCGCGGTTAATACGTAGATGGGGGACCGTTTGAGAACAACCGCGTGTCGTTGGCCAGTCCCATCTACAGAGTTGAGGTAGATAATACATACGTGGTATCACAATGGACCTAAATTGGTCTAAGTGTGTCGGCTTCTGCCGACAGCCACATAAACCTAACCTTACCTAACCTAAGGTAGATACGACTGCCGATTAAAATTGATTCACATGAACTATGCAGCTCATATCACACTGCAATGAGTCGATTCATCAGCTTAGAAAAAAAAACCTGAATGTAGCGACAGATTAAATTGAGTTTGTGCGAGAATACATTTCTCTGTTCCACATGAAGCTTCTTGATCATGTCAATTACAGCAAACCTCAATTCTTCCTGCCTCATCATCAAGCCAGAATGCTCCTCCCGAAGTTACGCGTCGTATTTGACGCTTCTTGCAAGACGGATAGCAAACTTTCTCTGAACAATATCATGCATGTGGGGCCAGTCATGCAGTTGGATTTATTCTCCATTGCTTTTAAGTTTCGTTATCACAAGTACGTGTTTACGGCTAATATCACCAAAATGTTCCGGCAGGTGCTCATGCACGAAGATGGCCATATAAATCAATACATACTTTAGAGAGAATCGCCAACTAAACATATATAAACTTCGCACGGTCACTTATGGTACCGCTCCGGCTTCTTATCTGGCAGCTAGGGTATTGTCTCAGCTAGCCGACGATGAGCGAGATCTTCGTCCAATTGCTTCTTATGGCGTCAAAAATAATTTTTACTTGGACGATGTACTCTCGAGCGCCAACATTAGGGAAGAGGTGCTAAAGATAAAATATGAGCTTCAATCGATCTTAGAGCGAGGCGGTTTTCGGTTACGAAAATGGTGTGCGAATGCAGAAGATATCATACAAGACATTGCTGCAGAGGACAGAGACAAATTATTCCAATTGAAGCAGGATAATGTATCTTTCCTCAGCCGTACAATATGAATGTGGAATACTCTTCCACGCATTGTTTTTCCTTTACATTACCTACAAACATTCAAAACCAACGTGCATCGGCATCTCTCCTTTTCCTCTACCCCTTATTTCCTTAACGCCCGCGCTGTGTAGCTAATACATTATAAGGCTCCCAAAAAATCTTGGATACTTTCCAAATATTGGTTCATCTGCAAAAGCTTAGTAGAGTAACCAAACGAAACATACTATCTGATGTGGCAAGACTAATAAAATATGAGCAAAAATATGCATGCAAGGTTTATGTAAAAGTAAGCTTCATTGGGATGAGGCGCTCCCTCAAAATCTGGTTATCCTTCAGGGAAGAGCTGGTTGATCTGGAGCAAATATCGATTAAGCGGCATGTCTTAAAAAATAATGTGAAAGAGGCAGAGCTGCACGCTTTGTGTGACAGCTCCGAAAGGGTATTTGGAGCATACGCATATGTTAGATCGCAAACAAAAGATGGTGATGTGAGTTTGAAATTGCTCTGTGCAAAATCAAAGGTAGCACCGATTAATAAGCAACAGATAACATTGCCCAGGCTGGAACTAGGTGCGGCTGTCATGATGGTGCAACTTGTTGATAAAATCAGGGAGGCTACCAAACAGAACTTTAGCAAATTTTTTTTTGGGACTTCTTCAAGCATCATCCTGCATTGGGTTGCAGAGAAAACGCATCAATGGCCCACGGTAATCGTGTTTCAATAATTCAAAGTCTATCTGAAGTTCATTACTGGTACCACGTAAGCGGTAGGTGCAATCCTGCAGAAATATTGTCAAGGGGGTCCACACCAATGGAACTGATTAACAGTTATATGTGGTTATCTGGCCTAGCTTTTTTTGAATTAAAGAGAAGCGGAAAGGCCCACGTGGATGGAGAAACCCAATCTCTCGGATGAAGGGTTAGAGCGAAAGAGACAGAGTAACGTATTTCTTGCACAAGAGCTCATTGATATATTTCGTCTTACTATATTTAAAACCAATTACACAAAGTTTGTCCACACAGCGGCATATGCCCTAAGATTCATCAAAAATACCATGTCCCGAATGCGAAATGAGGCGAGGCAACGTGGGGAAATTACAGTTGATGCTTTTAAGGCGGCTATCAACGTAATCATAAAGGCTGTGCAGAAACAAAACGTCTCTCGTGAGCTCTCACAATTACAGAAAGGACAGCGTTGGGTAAGGTTAAGTTGACTGTCAGCTAATAGCCAACACACTCAGACCAGGATGAGGTCCGTTGTGATGCCACCTGGGTCAGGGGAGTTTCTGCCTCTATGCACAGAGAAGGTGAAATGTAGTCTCCTCCTCCTGCTCGTTAATGCATCTTCTACAGAAGTCGTTTGAATAGACGACATGTATCACTAGCTGTCCACCTAAGGATAGCACTCTCGCCTGCGGATAGCTTAAACATAAGTTTGCATGTAGCGATAGGTATACCTAAAAGACCATTATCAGGTAAAAAAGGTAATGCGGTTCCTTTTTTAGCGAGGTCATCTGCCCTACAGTTCCCTGGAATGTCTCTATGCCCCGGCACCCAACAAAGGTGAATGTTGAACTGCTATGCCATCTCCTTACAAGATGAACGGCAGTCTAGGGCTACGATGGAGTTTGAAGAGACTGAGTCCAGGGACTTTATCGCGGCTTGACTGTCCGAGAAGGTACGGATGTCTTTAGTGGATATCGGGTTGGTGACGTTTTCCCCAAGAAATAATCTCCAAACTAAAATCCCCAAACCCAAAATCCCCAAACTGAAATCTCCAGCAGCGAAATCTCCAAAGAGAGAATCTCCATGGCAATAATCTCCAAACAAATATGTTCAAGTAGTGAATCATGCGATTAAATCGCGCGATTTATTCGCATGATTCACTACTTGAACATATTTGTTTTGGACATATTACTTGATTTAGGTAAGGTTGCACGAAATGTTATTTAAGATTTTTTTTTTGTCACAACACCATCTATAATTTTGTTTTTTGTTTTTTGAATGGAAATGATAGCCTAGCCATATCCATTTATAAATAGCTTTTTTCCTCCTTTATTTGATTTTAAAACAATAATCTCATCCATAATAACTATATTCATTAAACACAACACACTCTTCCGGCTATGAATACACTTGACAGACTGAAAGTGCATTCATAATTTGTTGTTCAGAAACATAATCGTTATCATGTCATAACGGTTAAAGAATGTCATACACATGCCGCAAGAGAAACGGTGTTAGTAGACATACCTGGACATTGGGGATTTGGAGATTTCGTGGAGATTTTGGCAAAAAAATATTGTTTCTTTGGGGATTTTTTCCATGGAGATTTTCTCTTGGAGATATTGGCAAGTTGGATTATTTTTTTTTGGAGATTTTGTCCAATGGTGTTTTTTTTTGGGAATTTCGTACGACGCCCTGGATATCACATTTCACTTCAGCCACGACAAGACTTCTTTAATCGCCATGATTTCCGCCTGGAACACAGGAAGACGGAAAGTGAGACTAATATTTAGTCTTTCTGAGAAAACACCCCTACCTACCCCAGCACTAGTTTTTGATCCATCGGTGTAGAACGGATCGGTTTATCCTCCGTAAATGCATCATCCTCCCAGAATGATCTGGTAGGGATAGTGACTTCGAAGTTCTTTCCGAACTGTGATTGTGGTATGGTGTAGTTTATGTTCCTTGGTAGAGACCCAAATGAGTCAAGAATGATGGAGTGGCCAATATTCTTATTGATGAACTGTGAGGTAGCCTTTTGCCTGCTAAAAATATCGAGGGGTGTCAGATAAAGTAAAATGTCTAGTGCAGCGGGGGGAGTCGTTCGGAGTGCTCCGCTAATGCACAGATAAGCTGTACGTTGAACCTTGCTCAGCTTATCACGGTTTACCGCTTTGTCCAATGCAGTCCACCAGACAACCACCCCGTATGTTATAATCGGTCTTACTACCGATTCGTATAGCCAGTGAGAGATGCGGGGTTGTAGGCACTACTTATTGCCACTGGCTTTTTTGTGTTACTGTTTCTTGTATATTGGGTTTCCAGCTTAACCTCCTAAACAGAGGCTGTCCGTAAGGCGGCATTCTATCTCCGCTGCTGTGGTGCATGCTGGTTGACTTTCTACTGAACGCTCTCAACAGTTCTAACGTCTACGATTAGGCTGGATCATGGTTGGCGACTATCTGCGCCGAAAAATGGCGGAATGGAATGGAATCTGGAAATAGGCTTTAGTCAATCCTCTCAAAACTGAGGTTGTTCTCTTTATGAGCAGGGAACTGATCGGGTTGACTCAGCCAGTGCCTAAAGGCGTCACAAGAAAAAAAAAATGATAGTCATCCTGGATAGTAAACTTCTTTGGTCCAGGCATGTGGACCTGAAGACTATATCAAAGCCTTTTCGGTTTTCTGGCAGTGCAAGTGCATTTTCGGCAAGACATGGGGCTTATCACTGAAAAGAGTCCTATGGATTCACGCGGTTATGTTAAGCCGTCTAGCATATGGATCAGCTGATTGGCCGAATAAGATTTCACGTTAATAGGTAACTGCTGCTTTCGCCGAAATCCAAAGGAAGGTATGTTTCGGCTGCATGTGGCCCTTCCGCACACGACTAGCTCCGGCATAGAAACATTATTGAACCTCCCGCCCCCTTATATTTGCATCATAGGTTGCACATTCAAAGATATCTCATGTTTAGGGAGAGGTGGCTATTAGTAAAACTCGCATTGGAGTTTTAATAAACTTCCGACGGTTACCCTTCGACTCCTGTCTTATGGATATGCCGCCCGATGGAATTCAGCTATCTAGCTCGAGTTTTAAAGCCTAATTTTTGTCAAAGGACGGACGGACGCACATTTAGGAAGGATGTGAAACCGATGCATGTGCACATGGGGGCCTACGGGCAAAATTAAGGTACGAGTATGTTACAAATTATGAGTCAAAATTAGTATATCCTTAGAATATTGTATACAAATTGCTTACTTACTTGAAGAGGAAAACTACACCTAGCAGCTAAAAAGCACACAACCACTTGTAACTTTTTTTTGCAAACTTACGAGTACTGTCGAACTACTTAAAACTTCGAATATGGCTACACAACATAAAGTCATCACAAGCCTCATATTATTTTTGTTATTTGTCAGCCAAATCATGGTGCCTTTGTATTTGTGTGGTCCAGGCATTTTTAAATACTGCCTCTTAAAGCCTTATTTTACATAATTTTGAATTGAATTTAAATGTAATAATGAATAAAATTAGACAAAAAATGTAAAATGTTCAATACACTTCCACCCCGTAAAAATAAAACACTTTACATAAATTTTCTCTGAATCTAGATTTTTAAGGCAATATTCATCTGTCCTTCGGTGTGTAAACTTGGATCAAATAACATCATAAACATTATAAAGCAAAAAGTACTCACTCCCACTCTGCTTGTAAATCTTAAAACGCATCATAATTAATTCCGTTTTCTCTTCCTGAAGAAAATAGTTTTCCTTTTTAGCGTTCTCCTGTAGTAAAGGGATGTTATTTATTAAAATAATGGAAACGATTTTTAGATTAAACATTTTAATTAATGCTTTGAAAACAACGGGCACCTTGGCTCCTGCATTTTGTTCTGATCCTGAAACTTCTTCTGTGAATTCAAAATGTATCTGCCATTTTAAGAACCCGCATCGAACGCATGGGGAATTTTTAATTGAATTCTGAAGCTATTCGTCTATGTGTTTGTCAAAGATCAATCAAATAAATGTCTCGACAAATAAATGTCTGAACTTCAAAAGATTTAGTTTGATTTAAATCAAACCTTTTTTTAAGGAAATATTATATGATCCACTACTGTATCATATTATATATTTGACTTAAATACCTTGAGCTTTGCTATACAGGGTTTAGTATAGATATGAAATTACGCGATTATTATGTATTTAGATACATTCAGCTGGAACCGCTTCCTTATGATTTATATTAATTTCGTGGTTAACTGAATTGACATATAGTAGTGTTAGCCATTGTTTTCCAAAAAAAAATATCTTTCCCCCTAAGTGTACATTAATATCTATCACATATTCGCCTTTTTTATATTTCATCCGCTTTTGCTCTCAGTAGCTATTTTCGACGGTTATTTGCTGGAGCCACTTAAAAAAGTGTGTGTTAAGATGTGTAAGATCCACCACAATGTAAATACAAATATGTTAGCGGAAGATCGTTACCCTTCGTACACGGGGCACATTCATACAGTCAAAATAAAACTTGAACGAAACAACATACACGGTCTTGCTTTTCTATGTGTGCGTGAGTCGAGGTACCAAACTTTACGTCAACGTAGTATCGCAAAATTCGCACCGGTGTGAGTCAAGTGACAGGCACGAACGTGTTTTCGCGCTCGGTAAGTAATTTTTTGATCAATGTTTTTGTCTATAGTTACCGTAGATAAAATAAGTTTTCGTGTAGAGTATTCTATCAGTAAGTAGCAAAATATACTTAAGATACGTTTTCAATACTTAATTTATGACGTTTTCCTATTAATATTGAAAGAGGTTATATTTTGTTGTTATTTACTGAGTGGGGTACTTTCGGACAGAACTAGATGGGGGGACATTTGAACGCGTACGAATGTGCCCCAACTGATAGGTAGGTACGATTTAGTGTGTTAGTGTGCTAATTGCTAATTTTAATTTTAATTTAATTTAATTTTTTAGTAAGAAGTAATAAAACAAACAATGGACGACGCACGCCCAGAAAAATCACATAATTATACTATATAAATACACCCGAAAAAAAGGTAGTTGAAGAGAAACACAATGAAAAGCAATTTAAAAAGCTAGAAAAGGATAGAAGGGCTGGACCAGACGTATCTAAAACAAAAATCTATTAATGCCACTTTATAGATAATTTAATCTAGAATTCAGGCATATTTATGTGATCGCTGTAGGTCAACTGGTTTGGCAGATATCGAAGAAACCGTTCAGCATGTTGTTGGTTTTTTTTTGTATCTAAAACAAAAATCTATTAATGCCACTTTATAGATAATTTAATCTAGAATTCAGGCATATTTATGTGATCGCTGTAGGTCAACTGGTTTGGCAGATATCGAAGAAACCGTTCAGCATGTTGTTGGTTTTTTTTTTGTATCTAAAACAAAAATCTATTAATGCCACTTTATAGATAATTTAATCTAGAATTCAGGCATATTTATTTGATCGCTGTAGGTCAACTGGTTTTGGCAGATATCGAAGAAACCGTTCAGCATGTTGTTGGTTTTTGTTGTTTCTAAAACAAAAATCTATTAATGCCACTTTATAGATAATTTAATCTAGAATTGAGGCATATTTATTTGATCGCTGTAGGTCAACTGGTTTGGCAGATATCGAAGAAACCGTTCAGCATGTTGTTGGTTTTTTGTTTGCATCTAAAACAAAAATCTATTAATGCCACTTTATAGATAATTTAATCTAGAATTCAGGCATATTTATGTGATCGCTGTAGGTCAACTGGTTTGGCAGATATCGAAGAAACCGTTCAGCATGTTGTTGGTTTTTTTTTGTATCTAAAACAAAAATCTATTAATGCCACTTTATAGATAATTTAATCTAGAATTCAGGCATATTTATTTGATCGCTGTAGGTCAACTGGTTTTGGCAGATATCGAAGAAACCGTTCAGCATGTTGTTGGTTTTTGTTGTTTCTAAAACAAAAATCTATTAATGCCACTTTATAGATAATTTAATCTAGAATTGAGGCATATTTATTTGATCGCTGTAGGTCAACTGGTTTGTCAGATATCGAAGAAACCGTTCAGCATGGTGTTGGTTTTTTTTTGTATCTAAAACAAAAATCTATTAATGCCACTTTATAGATAATTTAATCTAGAATTCAGGCATATTTATTTATGAAAAGTAGTTTAGCTGATTTAAATTTAAAAACGAAGACGAAACAAGAGAGCTTTAAACACAGAAAGTGATGAATCTGATTGGATCTGACATAAGCTTTCAAGAGAGTTCAACTCCTATCACAGATGAAGATGAAGCCGAGCATGACAATTTTGAAATGAACAGAAGCCAATTGACAGTTGATATAATACCAGAAAATATTAAAAACGGTTCGTTTATTTTAGTGAGGTTCCCTAAGAAAAAATGTATTATTTACTATATAGGATAAGTTGTCGGTCACTATAGTCTGACTGAATTTAAAGTATCTTATCTAAGAAAGAAGCCAGGCTTTTCGTGGACATTTGTTTTCCCTAATGTTGTATTCATACTGTTTATATAACTGATGTTGAAATGATTCTTCCTGAACCTAAGCCTCCAAGAGTTTGTACTTCTAGAACATCAAAACTTTTCACTTTTTCAGTAATTTTTTCTAATTTTACTGTTCAATAGTTTTTATTATCTTGTTAATTAACAACAACTTTTTGCAGTGCTAATCCGCACCAAAGATTAAAAAATTTGATTCTAAATTTAAGATAACTAATTCGCGTAGAAAATGAAGCAAGTTTATGTTTTATTGTTAGATTAAAGTAATTTAATTTTCGTTAATTTTAAGAAAAGTCATTTAAGTCTTGTTTTACATAATAAAAGCTATGTAATTTTTTGTTGACTATAAGAAAAGTATTTTATTTTAGTTTAATAGAAGTTAAATCTTCATTTTTGTGTTCAGTTTCATTGCTAATAAAAGAATTTTGATTTAAATGGGTCGTTTTAATCGCACGTACGGAACTACCCCATAGCGTACGAAGGTACCCCCAACACTGTATATAGGTGCCCCGTTGTTGGGGCAGATTCGTACATATTCCAGATTTAGTTTAAATCATAATTATAGTTAAAACATCAGATGAAATCATCTGTCATTTTTTTATATGAATCTATATGAATCACTATAAATTTAAGCTGTCAGGTGATTAATTCATGAAAAAATAAAAAATAAATAAAATAAAATGTGTAAACCGTACGAAGGGTCCCCACCTTCCCATACTCATATGTAAAATGACACATTGCTTATACTGATGTCAATTCGTTCTGCAGGTTGTGTCCGTTTCCGATTTTACTGCACCTCCAGTAGTAGAACAGCACAATTTGGTACAATTTTCCGGGTTTAACGTTTCCTGCTAACATTTTAGTCTGTTTGGTCGTTCAGTGGTAATTAGGTCAAGCAAAAGGCATACTAAATGAGGGCGAATTCTTACTTCATATCTGTTACATGCGCGTTACTGCATGCAATACTGCGCTTAGCCTTGATGCGCATCTTCTCAGGCATATGGCAGTTCTTCTCTAATTCCAAATATTATGTATTTAAGATTCCTTTCCGAGGACCGAGGACGGGCTAAGAACATCACCGCAGCAAACTCAAAACCGAGCGATTATCGTCGAAGGCGACTTAATTAATTTTAACACTCAAGTGAGTCCAGAGAAACATTTAACATATTGAATCTCACCCGCAAGTGTTCATATGCCAATTCTTGGGCTGATACGACTGGAGATCACAGGAGTCTTAAGAGGATGATCAAGCAATAATCAATAATAATAATAGGAGCATGCACGTGTCGAAATAAGATGAAGATCTAAAAGCTGTTCGATCATATAAATGCAATGATACGAGGATTTTATTACCCTCAGTAAAGAAATGATCCCAAACCGCGAGGCCTGACGTGTTCATTGAGTACAAACCGACAAGCGAACCAGTAGGAATGCAATAACCAGTAAGTAAACCATCCTTCAAATCATAACTTCGCTGTTAAGGAAGCGGAAGGCGTATTTTATATTGCGTAAAGTTCTTAAGGATAAATAATTTGTTAATTGTTAAAATCATACCACATATCTCTTTCACGCACATCTCGTGCTATTTATAATGTCTGGCCAACTGTATCTTCATATCGTCCTTGTACGCATAGGTCTTGTTTTATCTTTAGTGTATTTCTTCATTCAAAATGTAGGAAAAACACAGAGAAAGGCTACAGTCTGCTTCCTATCTCTCATTAAGTGGGCGTGACAATAAACTAATTATGGCAGAATTGTTCAGAAGGATCTGCATATTTAGTTATACAACATTTAAAGGATTTTTTTGAAAAAATTAAGTTTTTGTAAGAAAACTCTCCTCAGAAAACTTTATGTAAAGGAACCGTTAAAAACGACTTTATCTACATACTTTGCGAAAAATAGGACTTTCATTTACAATGACTTCTTCAATAAAATGTATTTTTATTTAATAGTCGGTGTGTCACTGGGCTGATTTTAAAAATATTTAAACATGGGCATTAAGGGCTTGGTCTTTAAAACGGAGGTTCGGTCTTCCTTGCCATCTTGAACCAGGGGGCTGAGAGTCGAATACCCTCTTGGCTGGAGCATTATTTAACATTCGATCAATGTGGCCGAGCCAACATTTTCGACGTTATCTAGCTTTTTGGAGGACTGGTAGAATTAAAGTTCGATAGAGCATGCATTTTGTCCTTCGTGTGAGGAGATTTGAACACATTTGTTTTGCTTAACCGAAGTAGCAGCGGTTTCCTAAGGTAATTCTCCTTCGGATGTTTACTCCTAGGTACATCTATCCTAGGCGGTGGACAAATGTAAGTTTTTTTTGTTGATACCATGTACTTTGTCTTGTCCTCATTTACTTCAAGGCCAACCAATTTCGCCTGTTCTTCAATCGCCGTGAAAGCCTCTAAAACGGCAAGCTGAGAACGGCCGTTGATGTCGATATCGTCCGCATAACCCAGTAGCTGGACGGATCTATTGAATATAGTACGTTCTGTGTTAACACCTGCCCTTCGCACTATTTTCTCCAGAACAAGATTGAAGAAGTCACATGATATCGCATCTCCTTGCCGAAATCCAGTACAAGTTTGGAATAATTCGGAAGAGCTGCTTCCAAACTGGATCAATTTTGCCGGGATCCCGAATTCGGCCATCGCCACGTAGAGCTCCTGACGATGAATGCTATCATATCAGACCTTATAGTCGATGAAAATGTGGTGGATCTCGACTTAAAATTCAGGATTTGCCTCAGTGTAATAATTTGGTATATTGTCGATCTGCCGGGCCGGAATTCACACTGGTACGTGCCGATAAGTGTGATGCAGAAAGGCTTCAAACGTTCACACAGTACGTTGGATAGGATCTTATATGCGGCATTTAGCAGGGATATGCCTCTGTAGTTCTTGCAAGACATAGGATTGCCTTTTTTTTAATATGGGGCATATGGAGTCATCGGGCATGCTTACTTTCACCCATACTTGGTTGATGATTTGGTGCATGCGCCCTACCAAAACATCACCACCGTATTTGCATAGCTCCGCTGGTAAACCATCAGAGCCGGCGGCCTTATTGTTCTTTAGCTTTCTAATAGCTAAGCCATCCTCTAATATACTGGGTGGTGAAATCTGTTCTTCATTGACAGGACGTGGGTTCTCTTCTTGCCCTATCACTCTCACTACATGACGCATATTTACCAGCTGTTGAAAATGCTGAGAGGAGAGTCCCTCGCTCATCCACTCTCTGTGGACTCAGGCTACTTCAGGTGTGCTAAGGCGTCCAACGTCGAATTACTTCTTTTGGTCATTTCGCAGCTTCTTTTCGTTGGACAGTCGAGCTCCAAATTTAGCCGCGACAAGGAAATGGTCAGAGTCGACGTTTGCCCCTCGGAATGTGTGCAGGTTCATGATGTTGGATGCGTGCGTCGCTTCGATTAGCACATTATTGATTTTGTTGGCGGTTCGACCACCTGGAGACCGCCAGGTTGCTGTGTCGATCCTGAGCCTTAGAAACCTGCTGCTAGTTCGGACAAACCTCAGTGAAAACTTAATTTGGAAGTGACAAAAGTATTTTTTAACGAATTTTATTAAAATGGGCAGAAAAAAAGGTGGATTTTGGAAGAAAGGGCTAACGTTGAAGCTCACCTTTCGGAGAGCTTTTCAAATCGTGAAATAGCCCATAAAATTGGTCGAATTGAACACCTTATAATAAATCTCGTGTAAAATCGTGCATCCTATGAAAGAAATTACAATTAAGCATCGCAAAAGTATTAACACAGACAAAAATTCAAAGTCTAACTTCTAATTCCGTTCAATCCACAAAAAGAATAAAGGAATTTTCTAGGACTTCTTATAGCAAATCCACTATGCGTCGTATTATTGTGAGTACTCCATACTTAAAGCTACACAACTACAAAAAAACCACCACTTAATCTTGCACGCAAGCAACAGCCCCTTGAATTTGGAAGGGATCATATGAAAAGTTTTTTTTTCAAAGTAAGCCTGTCAGTGGGCGGATTTAAGAAATTGAGCATTTCGAGTATATATTCCAAATTTAAGCTCTCTATCTTGAATTTTAGGGCCTCAAACATGGTGACACACGGACGGAGATGGTTGGTTCGACATAACATTCGATGCTGATCAGTGATCACCTTTAGAAGGCCTACGAGCAATATTAACGTACAGTCAAAATAATTACTCCTATAGAGCAGGATACAAAAACACATAAACCACTCCACTTACCGTCATCCTTTATGAAGTCCACTGTTACATTATCCAAGTTCACTTTAAAAAAGTCCACAAAATTTTGGAATCCCTGCTGCATTTTCATTGTATTAATAATTCTAGGCGACATCAGTACACCTACACGATGCGACGATGCCCGGTCCTGCTCCTGATGTTGTTTACTATCCGTGTCCGAAGTAGCAACAGCGTCCAATCGCGTTGACTTACTTCCAATAGTTGGTTGTGTCAGCAACAACAACGATGCTGATGATGGTGAAATATCTTGCACTGAATTTATCGTAGCTCGGCCAGTTTTAAGGGAGTCAAGGAAGGAGAAGGCTGTCAACAGCAGAAATAATTTAGAATATTGACAGGTTGGTAACTTCATTTAGAAGAGCGCTGGTGGCTTGGATGTGGGGTGATAACACTTCGTTGGTAGGTTGTTGACGTCGGCGACCTATATGCAGTGGTACGCCCACTGCACTCTCACCAGTTATACAGCTAGGTATGTAGTTACGTTTCTGTATGCAGCTATTGGGATTGAATTTAAAAAGTGTGCCCTCTAGTCATTGCCAATGGCACTCTCATTGTCAGTCTCGAGTCTGACTGCTACTCGAGCTGGATTTGTTGATTGCGATTTCAATTTTGCTTCCACATAAAGTGTTTTCCACGTCAGTGTTACTGTCATTGTGGCAGTGCTATCTGAAAGTAAAATAAAGTTGGTTATTAAAATGGTAAAATTCAATTTCATTCAGAGATAATTGAGTTAGAATTATTTTGCGGAAATAGCTTTCATCATTCAGTAGTTTTAGTTCTTTCCACACTACTCAGGTGATTTTCTACTAGCAGGCATTAACGAACATTTGTATGTCAGACACAGAAGCACAGTTTAGGTAGGAAATTCGATTCACATTCACGATTAACGTCCACAAGGTTTTAAAGTGAAATAGGATAATTTTCTACTTTCGAAAGATACCACGGGTTAACGAGCAAAATAATTTCCAAATAACATATAGGCTCAGTCAAACATAGCTGACTACATAATATATAAACGTTTTTTTATAATATCGTTGTTGGCGAATATGTGGCCGTAGGGAAATTTTAAAATCACAAAGCGAATATTTGAAAAGTTTGTTGGAGTTTCTTCTTTTTGTCAGACACATTGGATTTTTTTCCAATGAAGTAATAGAGAAAAAAGCAGCCAAAGGCATGAAAATGTATTTTAGTGTGGCTTATAAATAAAGGCTTACACTAACGTATCTAGATATGTACCTACAAATCCATATTGAATACACCTACCTACAAATAGATCAGGGAAATTGAACTTAAATACATGTGTGAAAATAGTAAGCTTGGGATAGAAAAAAGAAAAATACGTGGGCGTATAAGTGGGCGTAGCGTTGAATTGAAAGTTTTCGTCAATTTTAGAATTTTTTGTTTGCTTTGTAACAAAGTAAACATATTATTTCCCTGGTTCCCTTGCAAAGTATTCAATATGGAAAAATGCAGTTTTATTTTGAGTCAACTGAATAGACACAAGGTCATAATTTTCACTGCTTATGAGTATTCTGTGGAAATTGACACATTAGATCTACAGTTGAAGTGCTTTAAGTGAAATTTTATTCGATTAATTGTATTTCAAAGAAAAATGGGTGTTTAAAGAGCTAAAATCGATTTACTAAAAGAATAAGGACTAACCGGGCTCTCTATAGCTGACAAAATTGGACGAAATCTTAGAGTGGTCTATTCATCTTTAAGCAAAGATTCGCACGGAAAAAAACATGAAATGAGGTCAAAACACGGCAACAACAGCGGTTGGTCGAAGAGCAATTTTAAGATGTGCTTCTAATTCCTGCGACTCTGCGGCAAAAATAAAGCAGAAAGCCGGTGTTACTGCAAGCGTTTCAACAGTGCGAAGGGTTATCAATAGTGCCAAACATCTAAAACGGTTAAAAATTCAAAAGAAACCACCACTTAACGAGAAACGGAGCTGTATGCGCTTAGAATTCTGTAGACTCCATATGAGTTTTAAAAATAAATGGCGTCACGTAGCTTTTTCAGATGAGAAGAAGTTTAATTTTGATGGCCCTAATGGGTTTAATTATTACTTCCACAATGTGAGGAAAGAAGAACGATTTTTAGCGCGGCATCATAGTCGAGAAGGTGGTGTTATGGTATGGGGAGCAGTTAGCTACTATGGCACTGTTGTGCTTAAGTTAAAAACCTCAAAAATTACTGCATTAAGTTATAAAGGAAATGTGAAAAGGAATTTTCCTAAATTTGCAGGCATTTTTGAACCCATAAACTGAAGTTCTCAGTAGGGCAAGGCCCTATCCATGGCGCGCATAGTAAAAAATTGGATAGGGGAGCAGAATGTGGAATTGCTTCAATGGTCGCTGTACTCACCGGACCTGAACCTTATAGAAAACGTTTGGGGATGGTTAGTACGAAAATTTAATGAGTCTGGCCGTCAGTTTGAGGACAGAGAATCCCTTATTGCAGCCATTAAGTTGGCCTGGCGGCAGTACCCACTACTAAAATTAACCAATAAAAAACTATTTTAGGAATTGATTTTTATTTATATTGAATTTAGGAACTTGTTTCATTTAATCCCAATCACTTGTATTTCCAATTTTAATATTTGTGTCTATTCAGTTGACGCAAAATAAAACTGCATTTTTCCATATTGAATGCTTTGCAAGGGAACCAGGAAAAAAATAGCGGTACTTTTTGAAATATCTACTCTTTCCGATTTATTTTGTCGACATCATACGCAAACAGTTTGCATCATCAAATGATATATTACGGCACAAGGTTTTGAAAAAATGGACAACGTAGCTTAGAAAATGTTTGTGCTTATTCATTTGAAGCGAAGTGCAACTCACACTGTCTCATTCCTCCTGTTTTCAGTAAGAGTGCGGTAACTATGAAATAGAATAGGATACGCGTATCGAATGTTTTTAGAAAAAAATGTATGAAGTCCTTAATTCCGTTATTCTTCATTAAAAAAATGACAGAACAATATTAAATTTTCCTTCAGTTAACTGAGCAAACCAATAATAATAAAGTTGTACCAAAAAATGTTGAATGGCAAATAACTTCTCTTGTGCAAAAAAAAAGAATGAGACTGAAATGAAAAAACCAATAAGACATGCATTTCACATAAGTCAGACGATCCCTGCCTATGCATGTTGAGTAAAGAAAGTAAAAAAAAAATATAAATGATAAACCTTAATTCCCCAACAAGGATTTGGCAGTGCGCCAATCATCCTGTAAGGCAATCAAGAAAGTTTAAAAAAATCTCCTGAATTATTGCACACACTTAACAAAATTTTACTTGATTCGCTTTGTAATAAGTCTACACAGCAAATTAACGTCAGTTAATCGCTGATTTTTTTTTACTCATACTCGTAGTTGACCCAAGGATTTTACTTTTTTTGCACAAAATATCGTTTTTTTCACTCGACTCTGGAATTTCCACTGGGCACGCTACTGCTTTTTTGACCCATGGATCCGCATCGTAGTCAGGATTTTGTTTCGGGGGGTTCTTGCTTCAAAGTCTTACGAGCAATTATGTAACCAAAACCCAGCAAAGGCTAGAGTCCGCCTCTGCGAACTGTTGAATACCCTATTCCAGTCCCCAATAGTGGGTGAATAGTTTAAAAGGATATTGTCTGCATAAATTCTTATACATACACGCAGAAAAATTTACCGTTACAAAAAAATGGGTTAAAATTAACTAAGTCCTGTAGAAAGTAAATGAGTAATTTTTGTTACAACCCACCGTGTTAAAAAGGTTAAATACATAGATACTGTTACAAATAGCTCACTATATTATTGTTTTCAATTAAGTTGCTGGAATGAACCAAACATTCCCGTATTGATGTTTGGTTATATTCTTGGTTAAGAAAAACCTACTAAATTTGGGGTTTTAACATTTAACCAAACGAATGTTTGTTAAAATCTATCAATCTCTTTGTTGCAAACAACCAATTTATGTTGCTTTAATATAACCAATGACTGAGTTGTTTTTAATGTTTTTAACCGCTTTAATCTCTTGTACATTTCCAAAAAAAAATTATTTAAAAATAGAGACTTCGCATCGTTCTCGAGTTAATTAACATTGAAAATCAATTTTTCCATTTAGTGGAGTGTCTGAGGGTTTTGATCTCAGACTTTTGTTACAGTGAATGAATTTAAATGGTCGAGGGGGGTTTTTCTTTTTTATACTATAAAGTGTAAAGTTTACCAAAAATTTGTTTGTGCTTTTGATTTTTTTTTTATTTAAACAAAAACTATAAAAAATTAATACTTAAGCATCTAATCTTATTTAAAATATTTTATTTTGTATCTATAGATACGTTGAATAAATAGACATAAAAGAATATTTTCTTAAAATGTTGGAGCGTATGAAGGGTCATAACGACCTTGGACAGGTACTAGAACGTGGAGAGGGGAGAACCTCAACAGCAGCTGCCGTAATGTAAATAATTAATCATTTAATGTATTCAATTGTTTTCTATCACAGTTTTCTAACAATGGATGAATCAAGGACCAGTAGTATAACTAATGAGTACAGCTGCATTATCTGTGAAAAATTGGGTTCATCTTCCACAACGCAAATCCAGGCGGAGACTCAACTTACGTTCATAGTATCCGTTTTCCGAAGGATTGACATATCTGGCAAACTGACACAGGCTTCGAATAGCTACGATCCTAAGTCGACGGACTGGAAAATGCATCGAGGACTTGTCCTCTCAAAAGTCAAGTGAGTCCACGTGAGACCTGGATGAAGCAGCGTTCTAGCTCAACAAAGTGCTGCTAACCTTCTACGATAGCAGTTGTGTCAATAAAACCATTATGAAGAAACGTAAGGTTTCCTGGTAGAAGGACCAACTTGCTTAGCTCGGGAAGAATGTTAGGAAGCATCTCATCGAGCCAAATAAATAAAATTGTGGGACCATTAAAGCATCGCTCTCACAGAATATAACTCAGAATTATTTTTTTTATAAAAAAAACTCTAGCTTCTCCAACCACTTTCTTTGCGAAGTGGAAGGGACCTACAATGTTAAGCCGAATCCGAACGGCAAATGTGAAGCTTCTCATGACAATTTATACTCTTGGATGTTTATCAGACGTTCGCAAGAGGTGGGGCAGTGGAAAAAAAATCAAGATGTTACTTGGCCCCGGCGGGAATTGAAGCGGGGACCTTTCGATTAGTAGGCAGGCACACTAACCATTGAGCCACTGCGTCCGACATAGCAGCTACATGGACTAAATGCACCGAAGCCATAGCAGACATGCCAGTCGCAACGCGTATCTATAAAGCTCTGGATAGATAGCATACAAACTGTGTAGGATTACAAAAGAAACAGATGGTACCAACACGATGTAACCCGAGGGTACTATAAGAAACTTACTTCAGGTTCACTTTCCAGGCTCATCTATCACAAGATAACTAAAATGCCACAGACCCCAAGGCTTTTGTAGCCAGTAGAGTCAACAGTTTCTTCTTTTCCCGTAAATTAAAGATTTGAACTCATTGAAGTTCAATTTCTTTGTAAAGGGAACAGCCAAAAAACAAGTGTTCCTTTGTCATCATTACCTCCTACAGCTGATGCAGCGTTTGAACACCTAAAAAGAGTATATCTACAAATCCAGTTATGGTTAGGAAATGTAGATATTAAAAACGTAGATATTGAAATTTAGGGCTGGAAGTAATTTAATAACATGCTTATCCCAATAACAATGAATCAATCACCAGCTAAAGATAATTTATTGCAAAATGCTGTTTTGTAGCTGCAAAAAGGGTTGTATAGCTGCTTGTGGATGTCGAAAGAGTGGCTTGTACTGCAGTGTAGCATGTCTACAGTGCAGCGAAAATACTTGTTTTAATACTCCGCCAATCATTGAAATAAGTGAAGTTGAAGAAAATACTTCAATAGACAAAAATGTAAATTGTTTGAATAAACAAATGATTTCTTGATAATTTTTTTTTCTTTCATTTTCCTTCATTTATTTCGTTTTCCTAATTACTATCTCTATATGAATATATAAATTAACTAAATTTTGGTGTAGAAAAATGTTCTACAGCCTAATATTATGAGGTATTGTATCATTTAAACTATCAAAATTATAAATATTTCATTATTATTTTTTTTTAATCGAGATCACAATTTTTTAGCTAAACATTCCACTTTGAATTATAAAATTTCATTCACTGTAACGGAAATCCGAGGTTTTCATGTTTTTAACGCCCCAGACACTCCACTAATTGGAAATTTCTATAAAACATTTCCATCGAAATATGAATCGGTTATTTTGTACGCAGAAGCTGTTGATTTTAACAGCCAACGCGGGTAATTTCTACAAACACATACCTACTGTTGTTTCTTATCGTGCTATACATCACAAATTACGACGCTGCTTTTTTTTAAAATCATAACGTTATAACGGTGGGTGTATTGTATCTGTTGATTTCAACAACGAAATCGGTTAATTTCTACAATCACATAATGTTGTTTCTTACTGAGTTATACACATCACACGAACGACGCTGGTTGTTGTATAATAGTTATTGAATAGTAATTGAGTCCTTCAGTGGACCGTTGTGCAAAACTGTTTTAGCAGATCAGATATTCTATTGTGTTTAATTCAAGTGGCAAATTACATCCAAGTGGCGTAATAATTTAAAGTGGTAAAATTAAAGTGAACTAATAAAAAAATTTAACGTGAAAAGGAAATAATAATAAACCGGTGAGTAATTTTTTATAAAAGTTTATGGGGTAAAATTGGGTTTTCCTTTAAGATGGTTTACTTTTCAGATGTACAGGAGTTGGACACCTTCAACCAAGAATGTTGGATACAATTTAACAGACTAGGTGGGCTATTTCAACCAAGAAAATTGGTAATAGCCTGGCTAATAACAAGTGAGTATTGTTTTGGATATTTTGGATTTCATTATGTTGGTATAACTCCATTTTACATTAAATATTTATTAAATACATAAATACTTATAATAGCATATGAATATATTAATTACGTCCTAAATTCAAAAACTGTATAACCAGAAAATTATAATAAAACATCTTTGTACTTAATAAAAAAAGGGCAAATTTGGTTCTTCCTTTAAGATGGTTAACTTTTCAGATGCATAGGGGTGGGATACCCTCAACCAATAATGTTGTAAACAATTTAGCTTAAGCTTTAGGCGGTCTGTTGCAACCAACAAAATTTCTAAAATGGTTCCAAATAGGCTGGCTAATAACAAGTAAGTATTTTGGTTCCAACCAAGTGAGTTAGCTAAATTCATCCCTTTAAGTTTGTAAAATTCAAGAAAGAAGGTTGGCTTATTTTAACCAATTAAAATTGTTAAACTCAAATAAGTATGTTGGTAAACTTTAATCCTTTTAGTTGGTAAAATTCAGCAAAATAGGTTGGCTTATTTCAACCGATTGAGATTGTTAAACTCAACTAAGTATGTTGGTTACTTCCAAGAACCAAGAAGGTTGACTAATAACAACAGAGCAAGTTGGTTAAATGCAATACAGTAGGTTGTCTACTTTCAACTTAATTGGTTAAATTGTACCAAGCAAGTCGGCTTATAACAACAGATTAAGTTGGATAAATTCTATTGAGTTAGTCTGCATTTACAACCGAGCAAATTTCGAAGAGGAAATTCATAAATCGGTTATTTAAACAACTAGACTCAGTTATTTTTAGTTCACTTACTCTGTTGGAGCTATATTAACAGTATTACTAACTTGTTAATAACCAAAAGTTATTTGATTTTAAATAACAGATTTTTCTGCGTGTGACTGTTTTTTGTATGTTTCCAAGGGTTTCATCGAATAACAATGTTTTTGTATGGATGAATTGTTAAGAACGACTTTATCTTCATACTTTGCAGAAAAAAAAAGAAAATGCCTTACATTTGGATTGATTTAAAAAAAACAGTGGTTTTTGAAAAAGTGAGCTTATCAGTTCGTGTTTTTCGAATATCTTAACTCTTGTGCGTTTTGGGCCCCAAAGAATATATTTTTCAAAATTTAGCTTTCGAGCTCTAAATTAATTAATAAGTCTTGAATCAATATAAAAGCATGTTACAAATTATAAATACAATTATAATATATAAAACTACAATGAGTTACAAAAAAAGTGGCGAACTTTCAAATCTTGCAAGTATGTATCTAAGTAAATTTCAAATACCTAAAGCTAAAAAAAACAAAAAAAATTAATACACATTTGCTTTTATATAAAAAAAGTAATGCATGTCAAAAGAAAATGAAAAAAGGATGGAGTTAGCAATAAAACATAACTTAAGGCAAATGGACAAGAAATTCATAAATCAGCATTTAATTTTTTGTTTTTTTTTTTATTCAACGAGTCCTTGTTCCTCGGCTATCGTGATAAAATTTCGAACTCAAACTGATTATGAGGTATGATATAACGACTATAGATAAATCCAACAAAGTGTTTTCCAAATTTCTGTCCTTAATTCCATAGCCGAGGCTCCAGCCACAATGGGTGGATGGCTTAACTTCAAACTTCGTACAGGGTGGCGAACCAATTGTGCTACAATAAGAAATTTAAATAACTTTTTTTTTAATCAATGTATTTCTTTTTTTTTATTTGTATAGGAAAATTCAATTTTTTTTTTTATATAACTAATTGTTTTTGAAGATGATTGAAAGTAAATGACCTCCATGCTCATCCACGCATATGCGACACCTGATCCGAAAATTATCGTTGCGGCCTGAAGGGTTGAAGTCGGGATCGCCTCAATTATTGTTTTAATGGACTGCTTCAGTCAATTTCCTTGGTTTCTCTTGCTGGACATAACCCCATAAAAAAAGTATTGTGCAGTCAGGTCAGGTGATGTTGGCGGCCAGCGGAAAGTGGAGTTTCTGGGTATTAATTTGTTTGGGAATTTTCGTTGGAGCTCCGCCATAACCGGTCTGGCTATGTGTAAATCTTGCTGGAACCAAATTCTATTGAAACAGACACTTCTTCGGCGCAGTTCTGGGTAAAAAACACTGCTCCAACGTCTTTAAAAAACGGTCCCCATTGATAGTTACTGTTACACCGTTTTTTTTAAAGCCACAATGCACTTGATGAAACTGCGCACCACACAGTGACTCGCTCTGGGTGCAGTACCGTCTCATGGATTATTTCTGGATTATATTCACTCCATATACGGAAATTTCGCTTATTATTATTATCAATAGGATTACTCCGTTGTTCCACAAAATTCGTGTAATCTTCAAATTTGGCAAGAGAAATTCCATAATTGCAGCCATGTCGACGACTGTACTTACTTGTACTTGACTTGGAGTTTTATCCTTCGCTTTCAACAGCTTCCTGCAGACGAAGCACCAGATAACTTTTCCTTAAAGGGGTTCACCTTTTCTTGTTCAGATTTTAGCTGTTGTATGCTGAGCTGACTATTGTCATCTATTGCTTGAAATTGCATTACTGCGACGCTGTTCACAAGAACAGTGTATTGGGTGCTCCTACGAAACCTATTTACATATACCAGTGACTGCTCGTAGTGTTAGAATATTCCCGACGATTCGTCTATTTGAAGAATTCGAGAATAGGCGAAATTCCCCCTGCATCCCATGGGGATTTCTATGGAATTCAAACTGGGCAAACGGCCGCTCTTAAGTATTTTGTTTCTGAAAGAGGCCTCTAAATTCCACTGTTTTTGTGTTCATGTTACAATATTAAAAACATGTTGCATTTTAATAGATGGAGGCAACATGAAAGATATAGATAAGCTCGGAAATCGGAAGTATGGAATGGATGGATTCTGGTATATTGTTTTTACTTCAGAAATATTTATATACACACTAAAAACATTTTAAATAGGAATGGTATCATTTAATTCAAAACAAATATTATTTCAAGTTAATATAAACCTGACAGGTATCATATTATCTATTATTTAATATTAATGTATTTCTTTTTAAATCTGTCTGATTCTACGAGCAAAAAAAAATTGTCTATCTAATGATATTTTGTTCAAAATATAAAATTATAGTTTTGTGATAAATAATAAGTTAAATGAATACAATTTTGTGTTTAATTGTGATAGATTTTGTATTTATTTTGTATTTATTTATTTATTTTTTTATACTCCTAAATTTAAGTTGAAATGTTATACGTTTTTTGAATTCATAATAACATTTTTTATTGAAAATTAATACAATTTTGTAATATATTTTGTATAACAGTATGTATTACCTTTTTTTACTCCAGGCAAATCCAATTTGGTTATAAGAAGTAATACATTATTAACATTAGAATACTAATCCTCGACTGTAAGGCGTCTAACAATCGGTTTTTTTTTAATTTTTCTCAAAATGTATGTACTATTCACATAAGGTTCTGTTTCCTTGCCAACTCAGCTTACAATAAGATGCGTTAGATAGCATATGATTGTAAAATTTCAGTATTTTGTTTTGAAGTTAAAGAGTTCTGTGTCGCCTAAGAGTTTAGTTTTTGTATTTAAGGTAAGTTTTTTTCATGTCATTAATTTTACTTTTTCGTAGTATTTCAGTAACATATTTGCAAGAAATAAAATTAAGAAAACTGTATTTACAAGATGGATTCTAACGAAGAGCAAATAAGCCAGTGGTTACAGTAGCGTACGACGGAAGGTGAGAATAAAAATCAGGATAATTTGAAAACCAAGATTTCGATGCCGATTATAGTTTGGCTGACCCCACGTATAAAGCTGATTCTGACAATGAGTTGGCTAACATAGCTGTAGATGAGCAAGGTGATGCTTATACGCCACCAACTTCAACTTTAAATACACCTCAGCGCATTCTAAGAGCAGAAAATTTGTCGAATGCTTCGGATGCACAAAGAAATAAATTCCCTAATATGACCAATTTTTCAATTAACTCACAATTCTTTTGATAAAGCTTTTTTATTCCTTCAAGGGTTTTTGCAAAGCTAATAAGCATCTTTTAGAAAACTGTTGGACCCTTTTTTGTAAAGCCTTCACTTACCTAAAGAGTGAAACAAATGTGAAAGGGTTTTCGTTATTAAGATTCCAATTAAAGCTTAAAATGAGTTATTTTTCTTAAAGAGGAACAAATTGTAAGGTATAATAAATTCATACTTTTAAAAGGTAAATATAACTGTTTTAAATGATTTATCAATCTTTTTTCAAAAATGGGTCTTCTTCTTTTTCTTTTTCTTCTTCTTCTGTCCTGGTTTCGGATAACTTTATCACTGACCCCAATCAAATGCTGGTGTTGTAACATTGATGTGATCCACGAATTTTTATGTCTGCCTCTTTTTTACGATTGCGATACCTGCATGCTCCCATTATTGATTACTGAATGATTGACCTTTTACGACACCGGTGATCTCCAGTCATGGCAACCCACGGATTTGCATGCACACAGATTTAAGATGTTAAATGTTTCGCTAGACTTACATGAATGGTAAAATTGCCTAGATGTGATTTCTCAAAATATAACGCCAGAACCAGTAAGGAAAGAAGACTAAGGCCAGAACAATGCGCTAAGATTTCAATCGAAGATAATCGCAAATGGTCTTCAAATCAAACACAACTTACTACACTACAAACGATATGTAAATGGCCGGAACAAATAATAAATTGTGTATGAAGTTAAGACTTGTATTCCCTTCTGCTCATATTCAAATGAAAATTTAAGATAACGGAACAACTAATTGCTAAGGCCCAATAATTTTCATATGCAGATGAAGATGTTATGTATTAAGAATAACGTTTAGTGCACTTATCCAACCCACCGCCCAACAAATCCCTAAAAAAATATATAGGTATATACTCGTATTTACATTATGTTTCTGTATGGGATACAAAAACTATGCCCAGGAATAGCATTGAATTCCCTGTTGCTGATTATGGTAATGGTTATGCACGGTATTATTATGATGAGAATAAACTACCTACCAATAGGGATGCTGAAGGACTAACAGATGCTCCATCGAAACTATGGAAATAAGAGTGTGGTAATCGTGCAGAGAGGCACTTTTTTTGTATGTTTGCTGTTGTTCCTGACGTTGATGATGTCGCCTTAGGCAGAAATAAATTGAATAAAAATATCCTCTGCCCATAGCTTATTTTGCAACCGTTTGAATGTATTTTTATATGTTTATTGTATATTTAACGGAGAAAAAGAAGACAAAGCGTGTGGGTTTAAGCATGCATGAGAACTAGGCATGGTACTTTAACTCATTTTTTTGCTAGTGACGACAAGGTATCCATCGTGCTTCATCCTTTTGATATATTGTTTTTCACAAATGTGTCGTTGCTGGTGATTCCCCTGAGTAAAGATAAAACTCGTGTTTTCTTTTTATCCGGCTGAGAAACTTCAGAGAAAGGACAATCAAATTTTTTGAGACATTTAGACAATTGTAGGAAACAGCATCACGGTTGGTTGTTCATGGAATTAAATTAAATTTCATTCGTAATTTAAACCCATGCAAAATTTATCGATAGCTCATCGGTAAAAGCACAAGAGAGCTAATAGGAAATTAAACGTAGCTATCGTAGCATCAATTTCGCAGCTGTGTTGCTGGAATTAATTGTTAAATTAAACTTAATTTTCTATGGGGAATAAAATTGATTTAGATTAAAGTGTCATTCCGGCATTTGATTAATTTTGCGGACACGGTTATGGTGAATAGGAGCAATTACCTTATGAAATCCCTGTTGTATGCTGCTGTGAGGTTTTTCAATAGAAACTGGACCATATCTACTTTTGATACAGAATATTCAATTCGCCATGCATTTATTTTCCTGGTCAAGGGAAGCATAATTAAATTTTCTCTAACAGTTTTTTTTAATTGTCGGTCAAACAGTCGGTTTATACATATGTGCAGCATGTTCAGTAAACGCCTTTTTTGTCGCTTGAGCATATAATGCTGAGAAAGCCTCCGAAATGACTTTGAAAGGGAAAACTTCCATAGAGTTTGACTTTATAATATTTGCGTTAGTATATGAGAAAGAAAAGAAATTATGTATCTGCATCTAATAATTATAACAGTGGACGTGGCAAAAATATTGGTATGGAATAATTGTAAAGAAGGGAATTGTCTACATATTTATTTACACATGTTTATTTATTTATTTTAAAGATTTTATTGTAAAAACAAGTTTTTTGATAAAAAAAAGCTCCTAGAAAGTAGCCGTGGAAAACAAACTTGTAGGAATTGTTAAGAACGACTTTATCTTCACTTTGCGATTTCATTTCCATTGATTACTTCAACACAATTTTTGTTTTTACAGTGGACGGCCCGGCGGCGGATTTTAAAAATACTTACGTATTGTATATTTTAAATTTCATCTTTCTAGCTAGAATTGGAAGACCTCAAAATTGACAACGAACCAACGGACCCTTTGAAAAAGATATACAAATAGGCCCAAAACTAATCGATCACACAAATGCAACAGCACCAACTACTGAGTGCCCTCAGTAATGAGATGATCCGGAGCCGGGAGGCCGGTCAATATAAATTGAGGTCGAACCTGTGAAGCACACAGGCGAACCAGTTGTGATTCATAACGTGGGAGATTTATGACCCCTTTAATTTTGATCATTGCCTCGCTCTTAGGAAAGAAAAAGATTGGATGTTGATTTAGGATAATAATTTTTTAACCTGGGGCTTAAATGGGAGTTGCAATTTGTCCACAAAATGAGACCGGTATATGAGTTCCCAGGGATAAATAAAAACAGATCGGGTGCGTTATTTTGAAGTTCCTCCTTCGTACACATACACATATACATCACGGGATAATATGTGCACGGATTTATTATACTCAGAGCATACACAAATCATAGCAAAATTATGTGCGTGTTATTTGTTTGGCTTGAGTTAATTCATATGCTCTCTTTTCTTTGATAAAATAGGAAAAACTCAAAGGGGAACTAAGTTAAGAAGAGTATCTTTCTCATGTGGAAACATCCATCCTGACTAATGTGTGAACATGGCATAAGAACTTGTTTGTTTGTCGGTATTTATGGCTAGTGTAAGCACATATTTCTCATTATATAAGGCATTAACGGTTCATAAAATGCCTTAGACATTGCTCCCCTAACAATTTGCTGGTGCAATGAAAGCGACCTATGTGTGTCACTTTTGCAAGACGTGAAGCAGTGGAAAAAAAACTTAATGTGTTACTAGATACTGGCGTGATTTGAATCAGAGACCTCTCGATTAGTAGTCCAACGACCTAACCACTGAGCCTATAATGCAAAAGTTTGATTAACGTTAATATATAACAGTAAGGCGCCGGCCACGCAGTGAGCGACTGAGCGACCAGCGATTGAGCGACACGTCGCTGAGCAACGCAAACAAATTAAAACACATGAAATCGTATGGGGGTAGCCACGCAAGCCCCGAGCGACTAGCGAATTTTTTGAGCGAGTGACCGACGTCGCTCCGCAATCAAATCTGTTTTAATTTTTTAGTTCATCGCGGAGCGACAAAGTAAGTCGATGTATAAAATAAATGCGGAAAGTTTAATTTCAGCTGTCCAAAACCGCCCAGTTCTATGGCAGGACAGCCACAAAGATTACAAAAATAAAATTGTCACTGAAAAGGAATGGAAAAAAGTTGGAAACATTTGTAATTGTTTAAGTAAGTTTTTATTTTCATTTTTTTATTTTTTTTTTCATATCCAACTAACCTCAGCAGAAATAATAGTTTATCTGGTAAATTATTTAGTCCAGATAAGGTAAAATGGGCCATAAACTCATTTAAACCATTCAAGGCACCAGGAAATGACGGAATTTTTCCAGCCCTCATTCAAAAGGGTATGGAATTCTTTCTACCTAACATGATTGCCTTATTTAGGTTCAGTTTCAACTGGGGCTACATACCACGCACTTGGCGGGAGGTCAATGTAGTATTTATCCCCAAACCAGGTAACAAACCTAGTGAACTACCTAAATCCTATCGTCCCATAAGCTTGACATCGTTTTTCCTGAAAACAATGGAAAGAATAATTGACGTTCATATCAGAGAATGCGTAACTTTTAGCATGCCTCTACACCCCTGTCAATATGCGTATCAAAAAGGCAAATCAACGGAAGGCGCCCTGTTAAAACTAACAAATCACTTAAACAACGCCTACCGTTGCAAAGAAATTGCACTATGCGCTTTTCTTGACATAGAGGGTGCTTTTGATAACACCGGTTATGATTCAATATCAAATGCTTTAATTCACCGAAAGGTAGACTTTCCCACCATAAACTGGATAAAAGCGATGCTCGAAAGTCGGAAAATCACTGCTTTGTCAGGACAGACTTCAGTATCAGTCCCAGCTATAAAAGGCTGTCCACAAGGAGGAGTTTTATCACCCCTCCTGTGGTCTTTGGTCATAGATGACCTACTTCAAAAATTAAGTAACTTAGGCTACGACATAATAGGGTATGCCGATGACTTGGTCATCATTATTAGGAGCAAAGAATCAAACGTAGTTACTTCACGTATGCAAAACGCCCTTAAGATAGCTATAGACTGGTGCGTCAAGGAAAATCTCTCCATAAACCCCAGTAAAGCTATCATAGTTCCTTTCACAAAAAGAAGAAATCTCAGCTTAGCTCAGATTTCACTAAATGGCACGACCATTGAGCATTCCGACGAAGTCAAATATCTTGGAGTAATCCTGGACAAAAGACTCAACTGGAACTCTCACATCAACAACAAAATCACTAAAGCTAACAGAGCTTTATGGGCCTGTCGACGCACATATGGCAGAACCTGGGGAATCTCTCCAAAGATTGTCCACTGGATCTACACAGTGATGATAAGACCCATTATAACATACGCCTCCATTGTATGGTGGACAAAATCCACACAAAAGGTCGCAATAGAGAAGCTCAAAAAAGTACAACGGCTTGCGTGCCTTGGTATCTCCGGAGCCATGCGAACCTGTCCAACGGCTGCCATAGAGGCAATAATAGGTATTACACCTCTTCATATATACATTCAAAAAGTGGCGATCCGCAGTGCAATAAGTCAAATACAGTTAAACGAGATAAGTCTTAACGATCATCTGGAACTTAAGACCCTTCTTGATGAACTGCCAGAACTCAACATGAACTGGGCGGTCACAGACCGCATCCATAAAACACTATGCTTCAACAAGCGATTCTCCACGGAGATCCCCAAGAGAGAAGCATGGGCTAGTAATAACCCACCTAACAGCCACAACGGCATAAAGTGGTATACTGATGGTTCTAAAATGGAAGCGGGGGTAGGAACGGGAATATACGGACCAAACAAATGCTTTACGATACCCATGGGGAAAAGTCCCAGTGTATTTCAAGCAGAGCTCCACGCCATTCAAGAATGCGCTAGCCACATAAATCTATCTGGTATAAAAGGTGCAACCATCCATATATTCACGGATAGTCAAGCAGCTATAAACGCCCTTAGCTCGCATACGATTGACTCCAAATCAGTCATGTACTGCTTCAACACCCTACAGGCACTCGGAACAAGTAACAAGACCAAGCTATGGTGGGTTCCGGGTCATGTCGGGGTGGAAGGTAACGAAAAGGCCGACGAACTGGCCAGAAAAGGTTCGGAAACACCCTTCATAGGTCCCGAACCCTTCTGCTGCACTCCTATATCAGCAGCAACGGCAGCAATAAAAAGCTGGGAATACAGAAAATGTATCCATTGTGATGTACAGGTAGGTGGGGTTGTAAGTGGTGGTTGACCTAAGTCCCATGACAGCTATAGGCACGCTTGCGGATGCGCGGAGTTAGCTCGACGGTGGGGTGGGTTCTTGCTGTCTTCCTATACACACATATTTTGTCGTGCCTAAAAATGATGTGGGGGTAAAGTTGAGGAGAGAGAGAAAAGAAGAGGCAGTGATTCAAGCGAGAATCAAGATAAAATCTGAATAAAAGCGAATAAGAGCGAACAAAGCTGACGATGTTTCAGGTGTTGCGAAACATTTTGGACTTGCCCTGCCCCTATGCACCTGTGCGAATTCAAGGTGCACCATGACTATCCTGCATCCATATCTTTCGAGGATAGTCCCAAAAGATGGCCCCCCACACGTATCTACTCAATCACAGCCCTAATAACCGATAGTTTACTTCCGAATCGAAATCATATTAAAGGTCTAACATAAGGTTTGTGTGTATGTGTGGGTTACATGTACTTTTATTAAATGAAAATATAGAAAATGTTGTATGCACATAAAGAATCAAATATGTAATTTATATCTGTAAGTTCAATTAATGCTAATTCACTTTGTTTACAGTAGATTGAATTAATTAAACGTAAACTACTAAAGAGGTAAATTAAATATTTTGGAAAACAAAAAGTATAGTATTCTTTAAGTACTAAAGTTCGATTTAATATAGGGTAATAATTTCAAATTTGTAAGGATGTAAATAATATTTTAAGGTTTGCCACCGAAATTTTATACAACATTATGATTCATGATATTTTGGTAAGTACATACTCACGGTTTTCCGGACGATGAAATATGTGGCCACATGTTTCCTTCGTTGCTATTACGGCTTATAGGTGAAATTTTAATTTGTTTTTTTTTATTGGTTTGAGTTTCGCGCGATGTTGGCAAAACTTAAGAATATCGATATGGGTATGAAGGGTATGATTATTTGTTACTAAATTTTAATACTAGACTAGATTTTAATACGTTAATTAACACATGTGAATTTTGCACTGGAAAATAGAGATTACGTTAGATTTAATCAAGATAAGTGGAAAGCACTTTATACAAATACATATGTGCATAATGCAACACATCGTATGTAATTTTCACTAATTATGATGGATTATGATGACCTTTTTTTTTATTTTATTTTGTTGGGTTTTGTTGTGGCTCAGATTTGCGGATTCTCTTATCAGAGTAATCCTAAAAGGGTTGTTTATTTCGATTTTGGATGCCTTCTACTGTGGTGTGGGACGCTTGACACCTGTCCGCGGTTGCAGTATTGGCGAGGAGTTGTCTTACGTGTGTGGACGTTCTCTGCATTAGGGTAAGAGTAAGCCCTCAAACAGCCTTTATGTTTATTGTGCACGTGCTTGCGTTGGTGATCCAACTTGATCGCAATATTATTGGCGAGAAAACGTAGAAAAAAATGTTGCGGACGCTCCTGATCGGTTAACTTGTGGATGTGGGCAAGAAAACACTACCGAACTTTTATGATGGGCGTCCGCAATTTCTGGGGACGACAGATAAAGTTTACAATTAATCACTTGACACTGTCTAATTGAATTTTACCATACCTTTTAATTTTTATGAAGATTATTTATCAATGCTTTGAATCATAGTGGATTATCGAACCACGAGGCATTAGGGCATCAATAGCTGACAGGCGGGTAAGTGATGGGATAGGTGTAAGAGTAATATTCATCCTATGGACAGAATCGTAATTTCTTTTATTTTTTTAACAAAATGAAAATATGAATACTCAGAACGAGATTCAACTCTTACCTTCGACTCAATACGCGTTCAGAATATGAGCATATTGTCTTTTCCAATATGTGGTCGGATAAAAAAAACTTGCTTTTACTAAACTTATCGCGTTGACTGTCGGGATGCAAAAAGAACAAGCGTGCAATAATCGCTAATAAAAATGGTTGATTCCTGTGCGTTGAACGTTGAAAGTTCAGTGGCACTGGCAGCTTATTGTGCAGATTTTATGGAAAGGTTGGTACGAATTTCCGGTATGAGTTTCGGAAAAGGGGAGCAGCAGTTAAATTTAAAATTTACCGAAAGAAAAAGAACTAGTTTTTCGGGTTTAGGGTGTAGGCGTATGCCACACCATCTATGGGAAAGCATCCCAGGTTTAAGACAGACAAAATAAGCCGTTCGGCCTTTCAATAAAAATGCCAGCAAATGCCTAAACCTAAGCAGGCATGATATCAAAAACAAAGTAGGTTACCTTACTGGACACCATGGTTTAAGATATCATCTACACAAAATGAAAATAGTAGACTCTCCTGAGTGCCGACTCTGTCTTGAAGAGGACGAGTCAGCTGAACACATTTTATGTGAATGTCCGGCCCTAAACGGAATTAGAAAGAATATCTTTTTCAGGGAACTAATGTGCCCCGAGGACATAAAGAATTCTTCTACTAGTAGAATTGTCCGCTTTACACGGAAAGTGGAAACTCTACTAGTCTAAATTTTTCTGGCCCACACGGCACAAAAGATGGTTTTAGGTCGAAGTGCCCCATATTTAATCGCCTTGGCGAGCCAGAACTTTAAAAAAAAAAAAAGTTTTTATTTAAATAATTTTTAATAACAGTAGTGTTTTTTGTTCAATGTCCGATTTCCCAAAAATATCGTGTTAATTCATTTCTCATATTGATCGCTCCCGTAATTTGACAAAAAATAAAAAGAAGAAGGCGCCAACAATCAATTTGGACTCTGCATTATTACAGTTGGAAAAAGAAAACCTTAATATTTTAAAGCAAGAGGTAGACAAAAAAGAAGAGGTTAATGATGACCTTCAATTTTTTGAAAGTCTTTTGACTTTTCGATAGAGATAAGAAACGACTTTCAAAATATTATTTTGTCAAAACTAAAAAATAAAAATAAAGAATAATAAATAAAAACAAACCTTAGTAATAAAACTAGCCGCTGTTCCGCACTAATTCCTTTCCATTGCTTTTTTAATCTTGGTCGAACTTTTTCTAACAGCAAATCAAAAGTTGGTACTGACATACGACAGTATTGCCAAAATCGGTTTATTGGATTTATACCAACACTTCGTTTTCTCCTTCTTATAATACAAGGTGGCGCAAAAATAACCTACCGATGTTTTTTGGCTGTAATTTAAAAAAAAAATGAAAAACTTTGATTCTTCTTGTGGATTATTTTTATTTGGTCTTTTAATTTTTTTAACATCAAGTCGAGAATATGATGTCATGTAAATGGCCGCCGCCACACTTGATTGTCATTTGAGCCCTTTTTATGGCATTTTCCATCACTTTGGCCAAAACTTCCGGCGATAGGTCCTCACATTGTTGACGGATATTGTCTTTAAGAGCTGCAAGAGTCTGAGGCTTGTTGACATAAACCCGCGACTTTAAAAAGCCCCACAAAAAGAAGTCTGGAGCGGTCAAATCAGGCGATCTTGCTGGCCAGTGCAAATCGCCAAAACGGGAGATTAGGCGCCCGCTAAATGCATCCTTCAGCATATCGGTTGTGGCACGTGCAGTGTGTGCCGTTGCACCGTCCTGTTTGAACCACATGTTTTCCAATCCCAATTCATCAAGTTGCGGCAAAAAGAACTCGTTGATCATTGCTCTGTAGCGCTCACCATTCACAGTAACCGTTTGGCCCGCGACGTCTTCGAAGAAAAAAGGTCCGATGACTCCTCCAGCGACAACAGTACACCATACAGTGACTTTGAGCAGGTGTAATGGCTCTTCGTGGGTTACACGCGGATTTTCAGTGCCCCAGAAGCGTAAATTTTGCTTAATTACGTACCCGCTAAGATGGAAATGGGCCTCATCACTCATGATTATTTTTGATGAAAAATCATCTTCCTCTTGGTGGTGATTAAGGATGGCTTGAGCGTATGTTAGACGCGATTGGCGGTCAGCAGCTAACAGCTGACGCACCGTCTGGACTTTGTACGGAAACTTCTTCAAATCTTGTACCAAAATTCGCTGTAAAGACCGTCGACTGATACCCATTTGCGTGGCACGTCGTCTGCCACGCCTGGCAGCATCTCGTGTTGTGCCAGTCTCTTCGAGGCGAGCGGCTAAACGTCGCAGTGTTTCACCAGTAGGCGTTGGACGCGTAGGAAATCTGCGACGAAATTCACGTTGTGCCAAAGTCACCGACCGATTATTACTCAAATAAATAGTCGCCAATATTCCGCGTTCTGGAGCAGTGTAGCGTAACATTGTTTATTAACGTGTATTTCGCATGTGTTTACTACACAAATGTCAAAACAGAACTGACATTAGGGGCCAATCGCAAAATTTATAGCATTTTCTGATAGGAGGATTACTTTTGCGCCACCTTGTAGTTCTATAAATATGAACGCAACTTTTAATTAAAAGACAACGACGAACTTCACTTAACAATGGTATTTGTGCAACAAATCGCTCAGCGATGTCGCTCAGTTAATGGCCACCCATCGCTTAGACACGTCGCCCGATCGCTCGTCGCTCAATCGATCAGTCAGTCGTCGCTCAATGCGTGGCCGCAGCCTAAGGAGGCAAGGATATTAACTTAGTTTGTTGGCTTTTGAGGGGGTTGCAACAATACCGAAGGTTGAGAAACGATGTTTTATTTCGATAATCAATTTGACGGTTTGGAAACCGAACTCTCGATGCGGGTGCAATACTCCATCTCTGACTTAACCCTAGAAAGCTAATGTTCATTTAGCTATCTGTTTACAATGCGGGTATATAGCGAACTACCGTCGCTTAACACAGTCGCCGATGAGCTCTTGCGAATGATAGCTGTGCCCAGAAGTTTTTATGAGGACTTTTTAGATTAAGTCTGAAAATGTTCTGTTTTTTACAGAACGTTCAAGAATAAATAAATACAAGTACGTTTAAATGTGTACGAATTTTTTAGTGGATGTGAGCAACATCCTTGAGTTAAGGACAGCGGGTTTGTTATAGAAAACATGGGCGTATACATGTTTTCTATAACAAACCCGCTGTTTTGTCGCTGCCTCCGAATTAACGGAGTTTAATCTAACTGGTTACACCTAACTGCAATTATTTTTTTCCCATCAAAATCGCGCCGTTTATATACGTAGTTACTTAGAGTAATGCCTTCAGCCTCAATATGTCAATGTTCCAATCCGGATTATAATTTAATTTTGTTTATTGAATATCATTTTCATATCACGCTGGGAAGTTGATCGTATGGACCTCCTGTGTCGCACTCATCCCACTAGTTTTAATTTATTTTTTAGATATTTGGCGACCTTCGACACCTGCATGCTCCGTTGATTGATTATTGTTTCATCGACGTTTTACCACACCGGTGATCTCAAATCGTGTCAACCAGGTGCAGGTGCAGGTGGCAATGGTGCGATGGTAGTGTATTCACTAAAGTGATTGGCAGGTCGTGCGTTCGAATCCCGACCAGGGCCATGATTTTTATAAATTGAATACACACAACAAAAACTGATCTCCCTAAAGCAATTTAGGCGCCACCTGTTGAGAAAAAAAATCCCGTCGCACCAAACTTCTTTCCTATCCTTCTATTCTTTCAGTAAGTAGCACCCAAAAATAGGCAATGAATTGCTGGGAGCTACTTGCGCAACAAACTAAATGACTGCGCTGTGGTTTTACTATTATAAGGGTACTGTGTCACTACAGAAAAAAGAAATCCCTTTAGCGCACGCAAAATTATAAAAAAAAAAAAAAAAAAAACCAAAAAATTTGCATGCACACTCGCAGGACACCTTTAAGATGTTAAGTGTATAAATGTGTTTATGTATTGGGGGGCGTTGCAGTGATACTTTTAGCCCGTCCCTGCATTTGGAGCTACGACTTAATTACGCTCCGGCCCGAAGAGTCTTCGATTCCAACCCGGAGGGACAACGCAGTAGAGGAAGACCTCGCCTTAGGTGACGCGTGCAAGTGGAAGGGGATCTCAACCAACTTGGACTGCGCAACTGGAGGCAGTTAGCCAAAGATCGTGCTAACTGGAGAGGCGTATTGGTTGAGGCCCAAGTCCACCCCGGAATGTAGCGCCACCTAAGTAAGTAAGTAAACTGGAGAACGCAGGTAGCGCCGACCTACAAATTGCATCCGTGTATATGACATACGACCGTCAAGCACCGCGCCGCAGGAAGACCATATGCATTTAAAACTGTTACTACAACAAAGACTAACTTGCTGATGTGCTGGGATGCCAATGCCTGGCCATAACTGGCTGGCATTCTGCCCGTTAAGGTTCTAGCAATCGCTGGACTTAGCAATTCCATGCTTCACACAGATTTACAGGAGACGAGTGCGAGTTGTTTTCATTCCAAAGGCGGGCAGACGTGGTCACGAAAACGCGAAAGATTTGAAACTAGTCAGCCTGACTTGTTTTGTGCTGAAGACTCGAACGGCTCCTAAACAACCATCTGAGAGGTCGTATAGTAGAAGTCCCATTGCTCTCCAAATATCAACATGCATAGCTCAAAGGAGGGTCAACAGAAACAGCTCTTCACGAAGTAGTGCGAACAATAGAAAATTCGATATAATACAAAGAAAACATATTGGCCACCTTTTTTAAACATAGAGGGAGTCTTTCACAACTTGCACACTAAAGCAGTTCTAGAGTCCCTGATAGAGCTTGAAATAGAAAACTATCTTAATCATTGGATTGTCTCTATGCTCAGGACTTGGCAAATTCAGGCACCACTAGGAAGGAGCTTTATAAACAAATTTATCAGTAGGGGAACATCTCAAGGCGGTGTTATCTCACCTCTTCAATAGCTTAATGCAATGAAGCAAATTCTATTAACAAAAAGAAACACAGAGAAAGAATCAAGGTATCTAGAGGATATATTTGAATTTCTAAAAATAGAAGGTGCCTTTCTACCGCGCGTACATGAGTAATTGAGTACACGTGCAATTTTTCTTTTTTCTTTGATGTTTTCACTAAATTCGTTTTTACACGCAGCTATAATTTTGAGCACTGCATCCCTCTTAAACAAGTAAATATTAGGCATTAACGGCTCATACTAAAACCTAGTTTTCCCAACCATTTTCTTGTGCGAAGTTGAAGGGACCTTCAGTTTTTAGCCGACTCCAAACGGCAAACTTGAGAAGCTCCTCATGACAAATGATACTTCATCTCTCTTTCTCGCCTTAAACATTGGAATGTGATTTTTCAATCTAAATTGTATTTTCCTTCAGCCCCTTTAACCAAAAATTGAAAAAAGTGATCCAATTCTTTGTTTAAAACCACAATCTCATTTTTAATCTTTGAAGACATTTTTACTTTCTTAATTCTTAAACTTAAATTCTAATCACAATCACAACTAAACAAGACAGAGAGCTTTGAGATCGACCACAAATTCAGCGAGTCAAACCCCCCATATGCATTGCACTGTTTATGGGATCTACTTGCGATTTCGCAACTCTTCCCATAAACAGTGCAATGCCTACTTAAGTGAGACATAAGTCCCAAAACGAAAAGTTGGAGCTTATGTCCCGGGGATGTCCCTTCGCCTCGAGAAATACCTCATTTTTTTGCATTCGAAAATAAGTATGAGTTCATAGTTAAGTGTTAGCCATATTTAAGTGTAAGCTAGCTAATTTTTTATTTAGCTTATGCCATAAATAAATAAAAAGCTAAACGTTGTTGAATTAGCTGCTCTAAAAATGCTTTGTTGACTTTCAGAAAAATAGCTTAGTTATGTGTAATAAAATAAAAATATTTTTCGGGTTTTAAGGACCTTATTTTTGTTTCAAGGGTTTCTTAATAAAATAACCTTTAATACAGAGATACTATGCGCTCTAATGCTATTTTGGAAAAATAAACTTTTTTCAAGCTTTAAGGAACAGCAAAAAAGTTTCAAGGAACTTTTAGTGAAATAACATTGAACACAGATATACAGCAGGATTTCCTGTGACATTTTGGAAACATATCCTTTTTTCAGGTTTTAATGAACTTTTTTGGGGTTTCAAGGACATTGATTGCCCATAAACAGTGACTACTCGTATATCCGTTAATCAATTCATTATATGAGTGAACCCAAACTAAAAAATCGTACGAAACAGAACTTCGTGTGCAATTGCGCCACAAGCTGTGTAAGCCTAAGCACCAATCGCAATAATTATGAGTGTCACCAAATTAGTTCACAGAAGACTGTGCAACCATTATTGGGGTCATAGAATAAGTAAGCATAGGCTTAATACCTAATACACACTTTTACATTTAGTTACACTCTGCAAATAATAACTAATGTGGTTGCAAAAATTTGTGACAACTAGAACTACAATTAGCGCTTAGCTGATTACTTTCAATGATAGTTGTAACGTTTAAGCTATTACTTATAATAACGGTTGTTGTTTTTAGTTTTTATTGATGAATGACATCGCGGAGGTTACTTGCAAAAGATACAACGAAAATCTTAGAAAATGTCCGATAGTAGTGGAACAGATTTCTCTGATGACTACTTTTTGAATGACCCAACTTGTATACCAAAATTTGAATCTGAAGGCGAAGATGATAATTTAAATTCGGAAGCGAACGTAGAGACCAGAACACTTTGAAGATAATTCTTTCACGACATTCAAAACTGTTTTATTGTCTAATCTTTGCAGTATAGACATCAAGATGGCTGGACAACTTTAAGTAAGGAGAAAAGAACAAGAAATAGGAACAAAGCCAGAACAGCGAGGACAACGCCCCCACAACTGAATAACACAATCGTACCTCCAAGACCTCAATTTCGTGCAGTTGAACTGCTACATCAATCGGCAAACCTAACCTAACCTTGCGTGAGTATTTGCAAGAGAAAGCACTAAGTCGACAGTAAAAAGATATGACGGATCTAATAAAAGATATATGTACTTCTTCCAATGAAAAGATAATGGCCTTAGCAGACTTTCGCAAGCAGAAGTTTTTTGTAAGGTAGAGACTAAAGATGCAGAAAACAGGAGACTTATGAGTGGTTTTGAGCCTGAAATAGAGTCTAACAACATAAAGGCTCAGCTAAACATGTTCTCCCAAAACCTATTCGATAATATCAGATTGGACATTGGCCTTTATGGGCTTTTAGACGAAGAGATGCATTTCACCCAAAGATCGTGTGAAAGGTGTGGGGTTCGAATCTGTTATAAAGGAATTAATAATTGTTTCAGAATCTTTCATTTTAGAGTAAAAATATTGTTTTATGACTCAGCGATGCAGGCATGCAACAAACCTTTTTTTAAAATAAAATATAAAAAGAAAAAATACTCGTAAATGTAATTCATTTATAAGATTATTTTATATAGCACCGAAGAAAGCAGGAATTTTACTTTTATTATTTGATTTTAGAGATTTTGCGATACAAAGGGCTAATATTACAGAAAACAGTTTTTATGTTTGCAGAGCATTGTTTGATTCGATAAAGAAGCATTTCTGCGCTTTTATTTGCATTATGAATTCCCTAGCACATGAATTTCACGAGTGGGCCATAATGAATGACCATATAAGGTTGACCATGATTTATGAGTATGACTGATATGTCATTACATAATTTACCATACATAATCTATGACCCAAGTTTTCTAGGCTTAATCTGTGGAATAGAATACAAAAAAAATTCTGCGGTTTCTTTAATGTTTATTTGAGCATTCAAGTTTTTTTCATCATGTTTTGAAAATCATATTGCTTAAGTGGCTACCGCCAATGTTGATTACCATTTGGGCCTTTTTATGACATTTTCTATGGTGTTCTTAAGAACATCGCGATATTCCGTGATTATTTCGCATTCTTCATTGATTATTCAGACAAATAAATTCTCATCCTGTTTGCTTCACAAATGTTAAGACGTAATTGGCATTCGACGCCATTTGTAAAATGCTTGCCACTTTCCGATGGGTCATACCTGATGGCCCATGAATGGTAAGCTAATTTACCTTCGGAATTCTTTACCCTATGTTTGTTGTTTTAGTTGTTTTTTTTTTTCTAACGGAAATACATAAATCTGAAATTGATTGCACGAGCTGTGCATAACGACATCATTTGAGGATTTGTAACATCCCTCGGAGGGAAGGTTTTTTTTACAGGGCTGATTTATTTTACCTACAGAAAGTTGTTTCGAAAGACAGATATTAGGTAATCTTATACTTATTGACTGCGGGCTTTCAATTTCAGAAAGATTTTTTAATATCACAGAGATTTGAATCTATTATTCTAGCAATCTAGCATTGAGTAATGACATTACATATAATATGTATTTAATAAGTAAAGCAAATTGTCTTGGATAATCAGTGCCTATCATAAAGACGATCGATGGTGTCGTCACCTGCAAGGCATACTATGGATCTGATTAGTCCTATTTGTTTTTCTTTTATCTGGGGAAACAAAATAAATATCTATGTGTCGCCTTCATTTAAGTTCATAATTGTTTTATTTGGATAAAGGGGAATAAGAATGAAAATAAAAGAATCTTTGTGACACGTGATTTGTTTACATTTTGAAAATGTTTATGCATGATTGCATTTCTTGTTCTTCTTGAATCTTCGTTTTCTCGTTGCATATATGAAATTCTATTGGTACAAAATATTAATGGGATATCTGATATGGTTTGCCGCAATATTATATATTTCCTGACCTTGGCGATCGAAAGGAATTATTCACCTATACAATTGTATAATTTTAGTTGCAGGATGTGAATTCAATTTTCAGTGCAAAATTCCAACAGACAGCTGGGAGCAAGAAGTATTGTGCTCTGTTTTTTTTCTGGTAAATTACTTTTACAGAGTCTATAAATATGGTGTTGTCTCTTTGAGGTCCCGAAGTCAAAAAGTAATAGGCATGTTGGTCGTAAGTTTGCCTTTTACCCCTTTCCTGTGTCTTGTTCCTGTTTCCTTGATCTTTGTACAGTACTCAAATAAAAAGAAATTGCATTGTTGTTAACAAAACAAACAGTTAATTATGAAATTAATTGCCGGAATAGGATAGTTTACCTCAACGTTCGTGACAGCCATAGTCATTTTCTTATTTTGTTAAATTTTGGTAAATAAAAAAGGTTTTCGAAGTAGAAAACATATTATGCAAGGCATTTGTCAAATAAGCAGTAACAATAATTCCGCATACTTCAGGTGTGTATCGCTCCATTGTTTGTTGTCATAATATCTATCTGCCTACAACGTTAAAATCAAATCACAATGATATTTTCTGTCATTTGCAAAAAAGATGGCACATTCACATTATGACAGTTGTTACGGCGTAAATGCGGTGCAACTTAACCTACTTTTCTCAGGCTTTTCAGATAACCGACTTGGTTTCAATCGAAATAAATAACCAATTGAATAGCTTTAAAATCCTTTATTAAATAAATTTTCATATTAATGTAATTTTGTAATTCATATCTTATTAATAACTTACAATAGTTTCCTTATGTGTTTCAATAATATTGAATTTCTAGCGTTTGATATTGTTACATTCAGGCTAGGATTCGCAAAGATAAAACGTAATTCTATTTAATTAATCTTTATTAGTTCTCTTTCAATGTCTTTTACTTCTTGATTATTATTCTAATAATTCACTTGTTTAATTCAACAATTCACTTTCACAATTAATCACTTTAAATAAACAATCACTTCTCTTATTCAATATTCTCTATACTTTTCACTACTGTCATCTATCGCCCTTCTTTATCGCGGTTCACAACTCGAATGTCTTGGGTGCTCCTGCGACATCTATTTATATCTCCTAGTGACACCTCAAGTTATACCACAGCTACTCAAACTGCTATTCCAATGCTGCCAAAATCGGTAATATGGCCACTTTCTACTAGATGGCGTAGTTGACTAATTAATGCTGAATGACACAGTTCAAGCAAACATGCAACAATATCCCCCTCTTAAACTTGTTCGTCCCGAACAAGCACGTCAATATTTTCCCCATGGTAGCGATGGAGACGATCCACATGGACAACTTTCAGCTTGCCTCTTCCTCGCTGGATCCGGTAGACAACATCGTTGATGCGCTTCACTATCTTATAGGGTCCTTCCCAATCCTGCTGTAGTTTAGGTGACATACCTTTTCGGCAATGAGGGTTGTATAGCCATACCAGATCTCCTTCCTGGAATCCTGTGGTGGTCGCTTTTGTATCGTACCTCGTCTTCATGCGGTCGCTGGATATCCGAATCTTATCTCTAGTTTTCCGATGAATGTTTCTGATGGTTTCTCTGAGATCCGCCACATAATCATCTTCATTCGATTGCTTCATCAGTCGGAGATCCAAACATCAATTCACTAGGTAACCGGATGGTTCGACCAAAAAGGATTTCGGATGGAGTATGTCCTGTTGTGTTATGAACTGCGCTTCGATAAGCTAATAGGAACATGGGGATGTGCTTGTCCCAATCCCGCTGGCAGTCGCCAACAACCTTAGAAAGGTGTTCGTTTAAGGTTCTATTGAAGCGTTCCACCATTCCGTCCGATTGTGGATGAAGCGGGGTTGTTCTTGTCTTCTTAATCCCTAGTAGCTGGCATACTCCTTGAAAGATCTTCGACTCGAAGTTGCGACCTTGGTCCGAGTGCAATTCCATTGGTACGCCAAATCTGCTTACCCAGTTGTGGACAATCTGCTCTACCACGGTTTTAGCTTCTTGGTTAGGTATAGCAAAGGCTTCAGGCCATTTAGTGAAGTAGTCCATCACTACGAGGATATAGCGGTTTCCACTGTTGGTTTCTGGAAACGGTCCTGCGATGTCAACTGCAATCCTTTCAAAGGGCGCTCCAACGTTGTATTGATACATCTTGCCTTGCATTTTTACCGTCGGGCCTTTACTGGCTGCGCAAGCGGCGCATTTTCGGCACCAGTTTTCGACATCGTCTCTTGCGTGGATCCAGTAAAAGTGTTCTCGCACTTTTTCGAGTGTCTTATTTACTCCCAAGTGACCTCCGGACACTTCATCATGTAGTTCCCTAAGTACTTCGTTGACTTTCGATCTGGGTACCGCAAGTTGCATCACGGCTGATGTTCCATCCGAACTTTCCCATTTTCTTTTCAAAATGCAATTCCGGACTCCTATTGGAGATCTGCTGCTAGTCCGGCTTGCCCTCATGTTCCTTCCAGGCGAGAATCGGCTCGATATCCGGATCTTCCTGTTGAGCATTCCGGATCTCCCGTGCACTCCAGCCGCTAATGGGCTCAGCTCTCAACCGTTGGACTGACACTTTATCTTTTTCCTCCTGGCGTACGCAATGTTTACAATCAGCCTTGCAGGGTCGCCGGGAGAGTGCATCTGCGTTGGAGTGAAGAGTTCCCTTTCGGTGCTGTATCTCGTAGTCATACATCTGCAGCCGCTCAATCCACCTCGTGACTTGTCCTTCAGGGTTCTTAAACTGCAGCAGCCACTTTAGAGACGCATGATCTGTACGCAGGATGAATTTCTGCCCATATAAGTACTTGTGGAAGTGCTTTGTTGCCAGGATCAAGGCCAGGAGTTCCCGCCTGGTCACGCAATAATTCCTCTCCGGCTTGGATAGCACTTTACTGAAGTAGGAAACTACTCTCTCTTGGCCATCATGGATCTGCGAAAGAACGGCTCCGATCCCAACATTACTAGCGTCGGCATCTACAATAAATGTCTTTCCTGGAGTAGGGTACGCTAGAATTGAAGCATCACACAGTTGGTGTTTGAGACTCTGGAAACTCGCTTCGCATTCACCTGACCATTTAAATGGTTTTCCCTTTTCCGTCAGTTGATGCAAGCTCTTTGCGATCCTTGCGAAGTCCTTCACAAACCGTCTGTAGTAAGTTGCAAGTCCCAGGAAGCTTCTCAGTTGGTGTTTGTCTTTGGGAACGGGCCAATTTTTCACCGCATCGACCTTCTCTGGGTCAGTTCTTACTCCTTCGGACGAGATGATGTGCCCCAGATATTTTACCTCAGATCTAAAGAGATCACACTTTTTCGGGTTAAGCTTTAATTGTGCACTTCGTAGTCTCTGGAACACTTCCTTCAAGTTATCTCGATGTTCTTCAAACGTTTTTCCAACCACGATGACATCGTCCAAGTAGACCAAACACGTTTTCCATGTTAGCTCCAACAAAACACGCTCCATTAGTCGCTCAAAGGTTGCCGGCGCGTTACACAGTCCAAATGGCATTACTGTGAATTGCCAGAGCCCGTTTCCTGCTGTGAAAGCTGTTTTCTCACGGTCTTCCGGATGTATCTGCACTTGCCAGTAGCCACTCTTCAGATCTAGAGTGGAAAACCATCGAGCTCCGGACAGTGTATCCAGCATATCGTCAATCCTTGGTAGAGGGTAGCTATCCTTTTTGGTGACATTATTCAGTTGGCGATAGTCTACACAGAACCGAGTGCTGCCATCTTTCTTTTTGACTAGGACAATTGAAGATGCCCATGGGCTTTTAGAGCATTCGATTACTCCTTCCTTCTCCATCGTAGACACCATCTCTGCAACCCCCGTCTGCTTAGCCAACGGTAGTCGTCTGGGAGGCTGACGAATCGGTCTCGCATCTCCAGTGTCTATCTGGTGTTGTACAAGGTGTGTTCGGCCATACTCGCAGTCCCGCGAAGCGAATATATCAGCAAACTCGTTGATGAGGTTCCCTGCCATGGCTTGCTGCTCCCGATTCAGATCGCAGTGCTGGAATAAAGTTCTTTTGACCTCAGTCATTCCCATTAGTGAACGAGGCTTCGCAACACCTTCCTGTGATAGTTTCGTGATGGCAGTAACCGGTACACACTTTCCAACCACCTCACCTTACTTCAATTTGACGCTTTTGTGTTCCGCATTAAGAACTCGTACGGGAACCATATTGTTCTTCGGCTCGACAAGAATTTTTCCAACCACGCAATTTCGGCAGTGGTTGTCTTCCGGCTCGACTAGAAAGAATCGGTGGGCCCCAGGATCACCTTCCAGCTTTGTCCAAATCAGTGTCTCTGAAGAAGGTGGTAGGACCTCGTCCTTACTAATGACTGTCCTCAGGGATGCGACGTTCTCGTTCCCGTACACCATCGGAATTTCTACGTTTCGATACTTGAGTACTTGCATACCAATGTCCAATACTACATCATGCGCCTTCATGAAATCGATTCCAATGATGCATTCTTCACATATATCGGCTACTAGGAAAGCGTGGGAGAATACTAATCCTGCCAAATTTATTGTTAGTATGACCTCTCCATACACTTTCGCTGTCGCTCCTGTTGCTGTTTTCAGACAGTAATTGCTGGTGTTGTGCAGCCAAGACTGACGGACGATGTCCCTCCTTATGATGGAAGCGGTGGCACCGGTGTCGATGGTTGCCACGCACTTATTTTGTCCGATATAGGCTTCCACTGTTAGACTCTGGTTTCCTCGTTTGGTTTGGGAGACTTGAATTGTGGTCCTGGGGTCGTCGATTCCGGAAACCAACTTCTGCCCCACGAAGCTGGTCCTTACACGTTTTCCCGACTGCTGGTTATGCGAAGCTATATCTGCAGGATGGTTGTTATCCCTGCCAGATGCTTCTTCGTTGCCCCTCCTAGGCCCGCAATGCGGACAACTGCCTCGTCTGGGTGGAGCTCTGCACTGTCTCTGTAGGTGCCCTATTTTGTTGCAGTTCCAGCAGCGCATTTGACCTCTGTTATCTCTGCTCCAGTCTACGACGTCTGCTCTTTGACATGAACATTCAACGGCTGTCATTTCCCTTACGCGGTGGAACACATGCGATGCCTGATCAGCAGCTTGCATTGTCAAGGCAAATGCTAGGGCCTCAGCGAGAGTTCTCTTTCCAGCCATTCTTACGGCCATTTGCAGTTGTCTATCTTCAATGGCTTGGATAAACGCCTCCACAGCCATTTCATTGATGAGAACCTCACCAGCATTAGGATATGACAAATGTGCCAGACGTTCGATATCTGCTTGCAGCTGTTGAAGTGTTTCTCCCCGCTTCTGGACTCTACTGCGTAGCTGGACCCTGTACACTTGCTGCATATGCTCATCACCGAAGCGCATCTCTATAGCCTTGACCAGGGCGTCGTAGTTGTGTTGCTTCTCTTCTGAGACGGTTTGGAGTAACTCCGCAGCTGTACCTCTTAGTGCGAGCGTTAGCGCAATCGACTTTTCCTCGTTGTCCCAGCTGTTCGCCATTGCAGCTGCTTCAAACTGTTTCTTATAAATTGGCCATGATGTTTGACCGTCGAAAACAGGAGGCTGCATCTCTTTCCTTCTCGGGCAGTCCGCAGAATTTTCTCGAGCCTTCTGCTTCTTCACTTTCTCGAGCTCCCTAGCCAAGTTCTCGAAGTTTGTTTCATGCTTGCAAAACGTCTGATGAATTTCGTCGAATTTGGTTTCAACCTTCTCGAACTTGTGTTCAATTTCTTCGAGTTTTCCTTCGAGAACATTTTTAAAATCTTCCACAGCGCTCTTTTGGGCGGCAACTATGGAATTCTTCTGTAGTTCTAGGGAATTCTTCTGTTCATTGAACTGAGAGTCTATAGAATTCTTTTGTTCATCAAATTTAGAGTCCATTGATTGGAATTTGGAATCTAGAGAATTCTTCTGTTCATCGAACTTGGCCAGAAGTAATTCCATCATAGCAGTCATATCAACGCCTGTACTTACTTGTTCTTCTGCTACGTCGAACAAAACGGACTTGGAGTTTTCTCCTTCGTTTTCAACAGCTTCCTGCAGTCGAAGCACCAGGTCACTTTTTCCTCCAGCTGTGGAGAGATTCCGTTTTTCCAGTTCAGCTTTTAACTGCGGTATACTGAGCTGTAATAATTTCAATGTGCGGCCCATTTTTGTTTTCCTTTTTTTTTTAAACTAATTCACTTCACTTTAATTTCACACTGAATACGTTTTATCCCACTTCTGACACCAATGTTGCATCCAGGCTAGGATTCGAAAAGATAAAACGTAATTCTATTTAATTAATCTTTATTAGTTCTCTTTCAATGTCTTTTACTTCTTGATTATTATTCTAATAATTCACTTATTTAATTCAACAATTCACTTTCACAATTAATCACTTTAAATAAACAATCACTTCACTTATTCAATAATTCTATACTTTTCACTACTGTCATCTATCGCCCTTCTTTATCGCGGTTCACAACTCGAATGTCTTGGGTGCTCCTGCGACATCTATTTATATCTCCTAGTGACACCTCAAGTTATACCACAGCTACTCAAACTGCTATTCCAATGCTGCCAAAATCGGTAATATGGCCACTTTCTACTAGATGGCGTAGTTGACTAATTAATGCTGAATGACACAGTTCAAGCAAACATGCAACAATATATATTTAAAATATACACGTGGTACAATTTCGGAAATTATTAAATGCGCGATACATTTTTCAATGTATGGCTCATAGCCCAAAGAATACAAAAAAAAACCCAAAGAAAGAATGTTTAGCTTCGGCGGATTGACACGATGGCGAAAAATATTGAAATACAACGTAATCATAACCTAACAAACTGCTTAAATTTTATGTGCAAGGTTGTCAACAACATTAATTTTTGCCCCACCTCACATAATATGCGGCTTTCAACGGTGCAGTAGTAGTGTATTCGCTTAGTGATTGGAAGGTCGTGCGTTTAATCCATGCTAAATCCATTACTTTATTTCGAATATATGTAAAATTTGATCTCCCCTAACAACTTAGACACCACCCGTTTAGAAAAACCATGCAACTGCACCAAAACACTTCTTTCCTATCTCTCTATTCTTTCCAAAGCAAGTGACACCGAAAAGCAAGCAATGAAATATGCCATTGCTAGGTGCTACTTGCTGTTCACAAATGCTTGCGCTTTGTTCATAGCACAATAAGGGAACTGTAACATTTACGGTAAAACCCCTTTAGCGTAGGCAAATTATAAAAAAAAAAATATGTAATAACGGTGCCTTATGTCTCCATGCGGTGAAAATCTCTTTAACCCGTAAAGCAAGCTACCCAAACCTTCGATAAGTAAGCTGAAATATTCGTCTGCCAGACAACTGGCACCTATTTTTGGTGGAGCAATGACGTTACGTAAGCGGGCTAAACCATGCGGAGAAAAATCAAATCCCTTTAACTAGCGAAGCGGTCCTCCCAAACACAGTTTGATTCGAAAAATGAAGCCAGACAGACAACTAGAGCATATTTTTAGTGGAGCAAACCATGCGGAGTGAAAGGTCAAATCGCTTTAACTAGCCAAGCGAAACTAGTTGTCTGCTCAGGTTACTTTTTCGAATTAAACAGTTAAAAGCTTCGCGGGTTAAAAATATTTAAAAACAAGGCAAGATGGATATAATGGAGCCATTTTTCATTATGAAATTTAGCCGCATTTTTGGAACATTTTTTCATTTTATTTTTGCCATTTTCCATTGGAGCCAAATTTCATTCCGCAATTATCACAATGCTTGTTTGGTTTTATGACAGTCAAGTCAGGGTCACTGACCATTTATGTTAAAGAATAAAAGTCCAGCTGACTCACTTTGTGCGATGTATTTACAGAGATTACGAAATTGGTACGTGGAGAAATTTGCGGTATTCTATTGTGTTCTGTTCATCCTCACCGGCCAACATATTCAAATAAAGAACAAAAAATTTCAAACGTGGTAACAAATAGTTTTACCTCATTAAGGAATTAACCGGAACTTTATGAATCGTTAAAGACAGCTGCTTCAACAAACACAACTTATTTCTATGCTCATCTAGCCCAGAACAGTTTAATTAAAAAGGCTGCCGACGAAGTATAAATAAGTTGAGTTGTTTTGGGTTGAATATTTTTACTTTTTTTGTTTGCTTTCATTTTTTTTCAATGTAAAGGACGTGTGACATGAATAATAAAAACTTATAAAAACACCGCCGTTGCAGTTCATTTTCTCTTTGCTCGAATTTAGTCTCGTCTTAAGCTTGGTCGGTATTTTCATCCCACAGGTCTCCTGCGTCAATACAGATATTATCTATAACGCCAAAATCAACTTAATGACTCTTTCAACAGTGCGGTAGCGATGGGAACTATCGAATAAAAAACTATCGACTTATTAGATAGTAGCCAAGAGTTCATTCGTTCGATAGTCGCCATTCATTCATTCATAGAACTTTTCATTCGATAGTAGTCCTGAACGAATTCATTCATTCATTAAATATTTCGTTCTACAGCTTTTATCCGCGATAGTTCGACTGAAACTGAAACTGAAAAATTTGTTCGATAGTTAACACTTCTGAATGATTTTGTTGAATGTTTTTTTCTATTACTTTTTTTTCGATCGATAGGGTGTGGATTGAGGGAATGGAATGGTTTCCTCTTTTGTTTTGTCCATTTGCAAACGCTCTCGAATTATTTCTTGGAGGTTTACTTTTTGATCTGTTTGTTTTGTATGATAATGGTTTTAGTGGTCGGACTTTGATTTTTCTGCACAAGTTTATTTTCTTTACGTTTGGGGAAGGTTTAAAGTTATAATTTTTTTAATAAAAGGTACAATTTGATATGGATGTATTAAGAAATACCTACATACAAAATTTGTCTCCTGTTTTATTTAGGGACGTGTTGTCTGAATAGGATTTGTTAACATAATGTTAATTATTGTTGTAATTGTTAACATAATGTATTGATTTTGTAGAGAAGGATTGTGTTGTGGTTGGAACTAGAACATTTATGTTCATGGATATTAATTTGAAAAAGCGTGAATAGTAATTTGCCTGCCTCTCCAAAAGTTTGGAGTTTATAGGTTGTTTGTTTTGATATAACTGGAGACGCATTTTGGTAAGACTCACCCAGAACTGGTGCGCCACGCTAAGAAAAGAAAGATGACGCAATATATGTTTACAAATATGTTAACCGTCAATTGGTAGGAGGACATACAAGTAGATATGGCTAGGGCAATATGTCATTTTTCAAAAACTATAAAATAAACATTTTTTTGTTTTACCGATTTTTATTTTTATTTTAAAACCTAATTTTATGATATAAAGACATATTATTACAAACCACATTAAAACTGAATGAATAAGTGGACGCATTCATTCGATAGTTGAAATCGTGCAGTTACTATTTATCGATAGTTTCATTTGTTCGATATTTCCATCACTACTGTGCAATAGTCCAACCTTAACAGCTGCCTGAATCTAGTTTAAGAAACAAAAATGTATCTCGGTTTCATATTTGTCATGTTTCCCGTATGATTACAGGGAGTCATCAAATACTCTCTTAGAAGCGATACAGAACCAGCCAATATATAATATTCTGCGCCACATATTCCGCAAACCGTAAATTTTAAGAAAAGGTTTGGACACCCTAGCATTGTAGATATGACTTGGGGCACCAATAAACACTGGGATCCAATGCTTATCAATCAATATCGCACACTTAGTCGTGGAGATTCATGCAAATTGATCGAATTTGCATCTTGGAATGCCTGGAAATCCTCCTTTCTGTAAAACAAGTTTATAGATATATATTTTTTTGTTAAAGCTACTTCATTTATAAGAAAGAATACTACAACCTATTCAAATTTTTCTGCAGTTCGAAGCGGTTTGTCGATACATCAAAGAGGAACTTCAGAACGTTCGATAAAATTCTTTGCTTTTATGAAATCGCAATGTTGAACAGATTGGCAACCTCACGGTAGGAATCTTTATGTCCAGTGAACCTATGGCTGAAATTGATTGGCAGTAATTTCAGCCACCGTACTTTGACCCATTGGTGCAGCCCAGTCAGCCCCAACTTGTCTTTGATAGCCACCACTCACAAGAAGATTTAAAGTTGCAGCCAATTAAAGGATGGGTGGAACATGCGTTGACCTTATTCCAGTTGGTAAATCAAGCAGTCCCAAAACAAACACAAACGCTTCTTTTGATAAGCGAAAGTTTTTACAAACAATCTAAAATACACAATAATAAATGATAGCAATCAACAATGAATATTTATAATTATATGAACTCTCACATCGGGTTTGGAAGTTCCAAGATATTTGCTTTATTTCTCAGGTTTCTTCTTAATAGTTGGACATTTTTGTAATTATTTTCTTCATTTGTGAAGCAAATTTCTAATGAAGTAAACATTGCACTTAACAAATTTTCCAATTTCTTTTTTATTTGAATTTATTAAATATATATATTCTTTTTTCACTAAAGTATTTAATTGATTTGGAGCCGAGGTGCATACCAATGAAAATAATGTATGAAAGCGACACCTAAATAGCTGTCACATGAAATTGATCACAAAAAGGTGATTTGATAATCAGCTAACGTGGGCGTAAAGGTATGATTTTGATTGTCAACTATCAACTATCACCTTAGCCGATTCCACCCCAGTGGAACTAAAGAACTTGCGCCTTTACAGGAACAGAAGTCTTCCTTTTGTGCGCGTAACTATATTGATATAAAATTAATCAAAATTTCGGACTCTTAAATGTCTAATGTTATGGAAATGTTCATACCACTTCCTCTAAGTACTTCTCAGCAACATCATCAAGGAAGATCTGCACTGGCTTTTTGTCAAATTCTTTCGGACTCTTCCAGATTACCAATCGAAAACGCTATACGAGTACTTACATCAACATCATTCAAATATGAGTCTCATTTTCCATTACAATAACTTCTATATAGTTTTGATTTTTTCTACATTCTCTATTGCACACAGTTTGAAAAACCCATCCAAGAAGAGTAAATAATCAATTTTTGTGGCGCACAGAAAAAAACGAGGCAGAACTACACGAAAAGTTGTTTTCCTCTTAATATATTATGTATCCATACAAAGGCCACGCATAAAAATAATTCCTTTCCCGCACTTATCAAAGCCACTACCAGCATAAATGAGTTCTAGCCAGAGATGCTAGAGGAAGGCGCTGAAGTCATCTCCAATAACCAACGCCTCCTGGCATAAAGGAAAAGTCAACGACTCACAACTTGCTGGGTGTTTATTATGCGTGTTCTCATCCGTCTGCGGCAATACATTTTTTGAAAATCATCGTAGGAATAGATGGAGGATTTTTGTTTCGCAACCTTTTCATCTTCTCCCAACCATGTAGGCACAATCCTGCCCATTCATTCTCTTCACTCTCGGTAATTTTATTTAAAAAAATTGTTTTTATATGTATTTGGTAAGGGTTATTGGCAGCAGCGCGTTGTTGTCTAGTGGCTTATATTGATTGAATTATATTTTTGAAAACCATCCTTTGGAGCATGGAAAGGGTTTTCTAAATGGCTTTGGAGGGTTGAATAACAATTTCGCTGCGAAAGTTCATTTTCCAATAAGAAAGAAGTCAAAGGATAGAATATTCCTTTGAGCGATAAAAGTTAAAATTAATACGTTGTGAACGACAGCAGGAGTTCTGCCTTATGTCTTGATTAAAGTCCTCAATAATGTAGTATGTAGTAGGTGAGTCTGTTAAATTTCAGTGGGAATTAGTTTTAAAGTGGCTTAATGGAAAGCGTCCTTATACATACAAAATTAAATAATTGAGGCAATTTGTATGAAAAATGATAAAATTTGAATATTTAAAATCACCGGATTAATTAGGGTTAAGCCTTTTACTGCCCTTTTGAGAACATAAAAATATACAATTTGATCCTTTCGATGACCAATTTTTGACAAACGATTGTAACTTTTGACAAATTTTAATTTTTAATAGAGCAATTGGGCGAATCACACAGACACCTCGTCGTTAAAGCAGAAAAACGAAGCAATTGGGAGTATTTAATGAAGTCTTTTATTTGCTATGCATTTTCGTGCAAAAGATCGTTTTCGATTTCCATTATTGGTATTTTACATGACTTTTGATTGCAAGACTCATTTTTATTGCTTCAACTTGGGAACTAATTTACTAGACATAAATAACTTTATTTATGCCACTAATATAGCTCTCTGACGAGCACTCCAAACTAATATATATCTCAAAAATATGTCTTCCGTACTCAGCTTAGATTATATTTAATATTCGAGAAAAAATAAAGAAGTTTTAACGGTCTTGGCGAGGCAATAAATCTCTAAAAAGCACCCTTCATGTTGGTGAGCTCAGTCCTGTCGAAAATCCCCTAGATAAGCACAGCTAACTTAAAATTACTTAAAGCTAAGAGGATGCTACGTAAGTTTTGACCCTTTACCCTCAACGTGACCGATGTGGATGATCATGCCATTATGGCACTATTTCACTTAAGTGGTGCACCAGCAAATTGTATAAGGCACTCTCGTACTTTGACGAAAATAATAATATATTTTTTGAATCGAGGCTCTGTTTTTGGCTTGCAAATTCATTATATTGATTATTTAATATCATCTTACATACTATACAAAAAATATTACATCTTACTTAAAATTAACAGGATACTTACTGTAACCATATAAGTATTGTCTTTCGACCTTAAAACGTTGCAGTAGTTAGTAATTGGAAGGTCGTGCGTTCAATCAAGGCTAAATCCATTACTTTATTTGGAATATAAGTAAAACTGTGTTCATAGCACAATAAGGGTACTGCAACATTTACGGTAAAAGCCCGGCATCATTATTAAAAACATAGGGACGGGCTACAGTCGATTGGGCGAACTGTTCCTATCCCTCATAAGTGGGCGTGACAAAAGTCTAAGTATGGTTGAATTGTTAAGAACGCTCCACATATTTTGTTATATAACATTTAAAGGATAATAAAAAAAAACGAAGCTTTTGTAAAAAAACGCTCCCTAGATCAAACTTTTTTTTCAATAAAATTGTTTTATTTAATTGTGGGCGTATCAGAAGGCAAATTTAAAAAATATTTACACATAAGCATAAAGGGCCCCTAGAGAGTATATATTACAAATTTCAGCTCCCTAGCTCAAACTTTGACTTTTCAATAAAATTGTTTTATTAAATTGTGGGCGTGTCAGTGGGCGGATTTTAAAAGTTTTATCTCCCGAGCAGGTTTAGGAGTCAAAGATCATGAGCTTTCTAGCTCAAAATTCGATTTTTTCGATAAATTTGTTTTTTTGAGTTTGTGGGCGTGTCTGTGGGCGGATTTCAAAAACTCTTACACTTTATTCTTTCGGGCCCTAGAGAGTATTTGGTTAAAGCTTCAGCTCCCTAGTTCCAGTTTAAAGCCCCTTATTTTTGCCGACAGACGGACGGACAGACGGACGGACTAGATTGACATTACTATCGATGCTGATCATAAACATAGTAACTTTTAGGGGTATACGGGCAATATTAAGGTATGTTGCAAACTATGAGTCACAATTAATATACGAGTACCCTTAGAATAGGGTATAAAAATAAGCGCTGGTATAATACCGGTATACCATTCCTCGTCTGAACAAGCCCTTTTGCATCAATATGGATAACTGCATCTGGCGGGATAAAGCCGGACTGGAGTGTACTCTTTATGTACATTTCATTGGGGTAGTAAGCCCCAAAGTTCAGACTATTGCCGCTGCCCATCGCTCTGGCAAGGTGTCTTCGAATCACGTTAATGAGGAAATCGTCAATCCTGTTCAACTGAGCCCCATCGTATAGGACCTAGTGAGTAGTATTTCATAAAGTTGGATTCAGGCGTTCGGAAAAACCGTCAACATGCTCCAAGACATTGTCTCTCCAAAACCCAAATCTTTTCCATGCACCCTACAAACCCCCTGGCCCAGATGGCATCAGATCCTGCCTCTAACTGGAGCACATACCGCGGGCATAGAGGGATGTGAGGGTCCCATTCATACCTAAAGCGGGCAGGCAGATCCACACGACAGCGAAGGATTTCAGACCCATATGCCTCTCATCCGTCCTGTTAAAAACCCTGGAAAGACTTCTGGATGTTCACATCAGGAGTCTCTGTGCAGAAATGACACACTATGCAATTCATAGCACGTCTATCTGAAAGATAGATCCGTGGAAACCGCCTTACATGAGGCAATTGGGAAAGTTGAGCAAGCCTTCATCAATGAAAATTCGCTCTCTCACCTTTTCTTGATATAGAAGCTGCCTCCTATATCATAAAAGGGTCAGCATTCTCTTGAAAAGCTAAACGTTGAGCAGGGTATCAACTATTTGCTATGCAAAATGCTAAGTACACGGAGAATTTGTTCAACGATTGGGAGCAGTACTATCAGAAAATCATTAAATATGGGGAATTTGGGTGTTCGGATACTGTGACATAGAGGGCAATTATTAACCCCCATCATAGAACGAATTATGGTCGCATGAGAAGAATTAATAATCTAAATGATCATGTGATTGACTTGCATGTAAGTAAAATTAGGCTTAAAAATATTTTGCGTAATAATGCCTTAGTGTCTTTAATTATTTCCCGATTTGTTTCGGTATTAGTATTGTATGGGTTCATAATTATTATTATATTTGTTTTTCTATGTGTATGTCCTTACTAACATCTGCACTAAATGATAAGCCCGTGAGAGCACTTTTTGTGCCGGCAAATGTCTGCTCGTGATAATTGCTTGCCTTAAGTACTTCACGAGACAGAGCTGAGAAATATGTATGCCTATATAATGCTTCGTCAACGAATTGCTTGTAAAGAAGACAAATTAATTTATCCCAGCCAAACCTTGGACGAATATTTGAGCCTCACTTATAGAGCTATTCCAGTTACCCAGTTTATTAGTTATCTACATACCAGAGTTTTTTTGTTTCACTAAAAGAGCTATTATATGTCAGCTTTTTATACCCTATCCTAAGCGTACATAAGATATATAAATGTTGACTCATAGTTTGTAACATGCTACCCTTTCGATCCGAAAACCGCTCTGGTAAAAACAAATTATTTTTTATTTTGCATCATAACAATTGTAAGAGTTAAGACATTTTATCTACTCCCAATTGAAATAAAAGATTGCGGGCGGATGGTGGAGTTGGGATATACGAGTATATGTCTCGACCGTATTTTTATGGGATATAATTGTCCCAGTCAGGATTTATATATCTGTAATAAATAGAAGATTGTACCTATAAAATGTTACGCAGAAACCTAACTGGGACATTTTAAGCGTCCATACTGATATTGTAAATAACATCTACACCAGAGCAAGGAATCGGTACTTATCAACTTCAGATAATTACAAGAAGACAAACACAGAAATTCAAAATGATTTTTTTAATTTCCGAACACATAAACAAATAAAATTCACTAATTGCACTAATGGGGGTCAGTTTTGGTTCCGCAAAACAGTGAATCGAATAAATGGCTGTCAAACATCGCTTTAATTTTTTCGATTCACTCGGTACAAACATTAAAAAGCGATTATCGTTCAGTAAAGGTAAAAACACACCGGGTCAATCAAAAAAGCTTCATCTAGACTTATCAACACACTGAATCTGGCGAAACCATGAGCATTTTTTGTGTCAATGTTTTTTCGTGAGTGGTTGTCAAAAATATTTACGTGGCCGACATCTTTGTATATAAACTTTCAAAGCCAACATACACCGAATGAACGAAAGAAAAACACTAAAAACACGTCGCAAACTCAGTTTTGTTTTTTCTCAACATACATACACCAAACCTTTGTATATAAACTTTAGAGTCTATATACAAAGACCAAACTTAACGGTATTGTATTTGAAATAATTCCTTTTAAAATAAAACACTTTTCCAGGTTTAATTTAATTCATTTAGATTTAATATTTTAAGTACAAAAGCAATGACAGGCCAAAAGGAGATCAAGGAAGAAGTGTTCGGTTTCATGTGTCAAATTCTTAGGTGTCTGCAGAAAGTCGAATTCATAGTGACAAACTTTAAGAAGCTAAGGCTGACATTGTATGTCGGGTTGGTTAGTGAGTTTTGAAAAAAAAACATGTTCTTGTGTGTGAAACAAAAAACGTTTTGACTAATCCGGTGTGCTTTCAGCCTCAGTGAAACCGATGTGGTGAATTCAATACACAGTGGTCGTTTAATTTCCCTCTCTTTATTGAATTTTCCATTTTGAGTCCACTTACGTGAAAACTAATTATTGATATGAAAGTTTTCAACACTTGGTTTCACTTTTTCGCAGATCGAGGACCAAAATGGCGATGCGAGGGTGAAAATATGTTGGTTACATTTTTTCTCTGAACCAGTATTGGGTCCCGTATACGATTTAAATTTGCAATGATTGGTTTTGTCGTGACTAAAGAGGAACATGGTAACGAACACAAGTCGCGGACGGCGATTATTTACTGTTGGAAATAGCATATATTTTGGATTGAAATTAATCTCTGCCATTCTGCCTTTTAATTTAAAAGCTATGTCGTTTTTAACATGTGCTGGAATCTATATGTCCCATTCGGATTGAAAGAGTTAATATTGCTTGAAGATACCTACAAGTGAGTTTATTTGTGACCTTAATCGAAAGTAATGTCGACCTAGATATTCAGCCCTATCATGAATAAGTTTTCACCCGGATTCTTACGGATTTATTATATCTTACTGAACATTTGGTTGTTTCAAAGGATTCGATCCATCGATTAAACCCCTTCTGGTGGATCGTTGATCAGTTCTCTGCATTATTAATGCTTCACTTCTTAACATTTTAATTAATTTAAAAGTCACACTTTACTAGTTCTTATAGAAAGTTCAAGAACAAAGACTTCCTCCAAAATCATCTTCTACTGAATGAATTGATCTGTCAAAACATTTGAGTATAATTTTAAATGCAGTTTTACTGATTCCGACGGAGTAGTATTCCGGTGGAGATTCAGAATAGCGGGATTTATTCCCCGGAAATAAAATCATTCGGGGGAATTAAAATTCTGCCGGAATTCACGATACTGTCCTTTCCACCAGTCTGTCCCTAAAATTCGAGCTACAAGGCTGAAATACGGAACATATACTGTTTAGGGTTCCGAAATAATCACGTCTAAAGATTTTTCTGGGCTTTTTTTTACAAAATCTATCTGTTTTCGATTAATACCTTTAAAAAAAGTACATAATAGCAAAATATGTTGACAATGCTTTCTTAATAACTCTCCTAAGCAAATTTTTTTTTACTAAATTTTGTTCATTTTGTAAAAACAAACATAGAGGGCTACAGTCCGCTTGGGCGAACGGTTGGATATCCTAATTTTATTCCTATCCCTCATAAGTGGGCGTGACAAAAGTCTAAGTATGGTTGAATTGTTAAGAACGCTCTACATAAAAAAAACACTTCCTAGCTTAAACTTTGGTTTTCCAATAAAATTGTTTTATTTAATTGTGGCGTGTCAGTAGGCGGATTTTAAAAATATTTAAACGTAAGTATAAAGGACACCTAGAGAGTCTATATTATAAATTTAAGCTACCTAGCTCAAACTTTGGTTTTTCAACAAAAATTGTTGGCGTGTCAGTGGACGGATTTTAAAAATTTTATCTCCCGAGCAGTTTTAGGAGGAGATCTTACCTATATAAAAAAATGGCAGCTTTCTAACTCAAAATTCGTTTTTTTTGATAAATTTGTTTTATTGAGTTTGTGGGCGTGTCTGGGGGCGGATTTCAAAAATTCTTAAACTAGATTATTTTGGGCCTCTAGAGAGTATATGGTTAAAATTTCAGCTCTCTAGGTCCAGTTTAACAGCCAAATTTTTGCCGACAGACGGACGAACGGACGGATGGACGGGCATGGCTAAATCGGCATTACTATCGATGCTGATCATGAATATAGTAACTTTTAGGGGTCGGCGGGCCCCTAACTTATGCGAAGTGGAAGGAACCTAAAAGTTTAAGCCGACTCCGAACGGCAAATAAAAGAAGCTTCTCATCACAATTGATTGGATGTTTGTCAAATTTTCGCAAGAGATGGGGCAGTTGACAAAAAACTCTGTGTAACTTGGCCCCTCGATTGGTAAACTACTGAGCAACCGCGCCAACCCACTGATTTTAGTAAATTACAACTTAAAATCTTTACCGATAAAATATTCGCTTAACCACACTATGTTTTCCTTCTCAAAACGGTAAAACATTTTAAAATAATTTTATCCGGGAGCTCTTCGCTTCTTACAAACTTTTTCGGAGTTTATACGTGAAAATGCGATCATTGAGTCAAAATTAACGCAATGTTTCAAAACCAGAAGACTCCGGTTTGAACATCAAATAGTATTATTAAATGTTCAGGTTGGCTTTTACGAACTTTGAAAATTTCTAGTAACTTTCTAGTACTACAAAACAATATTTTTTAACAGTTCATATGCATACTGTAAAAAATATTTGCTAGCTAAAACCGTCCGAGGTTAGGAATTACTTTGTCTTGCAGTAAATAATTACTGTTGAGCATTTACTTTGATTTAAGTCATATGGAGAAAAGTAAATACTATAGAACTTTTCTATAGGTACAGCACTTACTATCGTTTATGCATTCAGCATTCATTTGATTCAATTCCCAATGCAATAAGTAAATACTCTAGAATTTCTCTGGTTAAATCACTTACTATCGTTTATGCATATTGAAAAAAATATCTACTAGCTGAAACCATTCGAGGCTACGAATTACTATGTCTGGCACTGAATATTTATTATTCAACATTTACTTTGATTTTATGCAAATGGAAAAAGAAAATACTATAGAAATTGTCCATTTAAAGTACTTATCGTTTATGCATTCAGCATTATCTTTGATTTTATGCATATGTAAATAAGTAAATACGACAAAAATTCAATAGTAGAAGCACATACTATCGTTTATGCATATCGAGAGTTGAACGCGTTCAGAGCGGTGTGGCGCGTAATAAGAAGAATCTAGTCAACGCCATATGTAAAACTTAAAACAAATAGATGTGTCTTCAATTTTCTCCTTTTTGAAAAATACAGATTACAAGAGAATTTAAAATATGCAAATCGATAAATTGTATCAAATTAAGGCAAATTGTAGTTTTGTACGCGAACAAACTTGTTTGTATCAAATTCGATACAATTGTATCGATTTTTCAAATCCTTGAGAACCACTACTTTACTAATTTACCTTTCGATTTAGTTTAGACATTGTGATCGGCGCATAATCATATCCCGAAAAAAAGATTATATCGCAAATTCTTTTATGTGTATTGTCCTATAAGTCGATTTAGTAGGTGTATATTTAATTTGACATCGCAAATAAGCAATTGGACCAATTATTTTATTTCATTTTTTTTCCTTGGCAGACCTTAGCTCGAGAAATAAAGCTGCAGATTTAATTCTAATAAACTTTTTAATAAACAACGTTTTTTCTTATTCTTTCTAACTGAAATTTCAAATTGGCATGTGAGGTTATTCTGTCATAATGCACATACAGCTCACCATAGGACAAACTCTCATCCCTGAAGTGTAACCTTACCCTGTTCAATGATTGACTATTGCTGGAAGATCCACAGAGACTAATCTTACAATTTTTACAAATTTTATCACAAAGAACATGGAAAATGGGATGCAGTGCGATGTTATCTACACAGATTTTGCAAAAGCATTTGATCGGGTAAACCACGATATTCTTCTTAATAAATTGCGTAACATTGGTTTTCACTCAAGTCTCTTAGAATGGCTCAATTCTTACTTAAGAGGACGCTCGCAGTTTATTGGGATTAATAGAATTGCCTCAGATCGCATTGACGCTATTTCGGGAGTCCCCCTAGGCAGACACCTTGGGCCTTTGTTATTTCTTTTATTTGTTAATGATATTCCCAATGTCATCCTTAATTCTGAATGCTTAGTGTTCGCTGATGAGTTGAAAAATTTTCGGTGTATTAAATCACTTCAGGACTATTTATTGTTGCAGGAAGACCTCAATAGATTATCAGATTGGTGTATAATTAACTGTTTAAATCTTAATGTTTTAAAGTGTAATAGCCTCACATTCTGCCGGAAACGGGCACCAACTTGGAAACCATCTCATCCAAAAAAGTCTTAGGCGTATTATTCGACTGTAGGCTCCATTTCACTAGTCACATAGACTACCTAGTCGCAAAATGCAGGTCAGTTTATCCGCATACCCTAAAATACTTATATTTTGCCTATGTGAGGTCTTCCTTAGATTACTGCTCTGTTATCTGGAATCCATATTATATGGTCACTCTACAAGGATTATAAAGATTGGAAAATGGTTTACTAGAGCCGCGATAAAAAAGCTTAATTGGAATATCGACTTGCCACTATATAATATTAGATATTAGATATTAGATGCCAACTGATTGGAATCTTGCCTTTATGTATTCGGCGGAGGTATTTTTCGATCATGTTTGTGAGAGACCTAATAACTAACCATATAAATTGTCCTTACCTGCTTACATAGATATCAGATATCGAAGACCCGTGATACCATTGAGAAAACAAAATATTTTTGTTGAGCCTATTTATAGAGTACAATATGGATATAATGAAACAATTTAACTAAATGCTTAAGAGAAGTTAATTCAGTTGGGAATCTCATTGATCTTCACTCTAATATAAGTAGAAATACGTTCAAAAATCATTGCTTATGCTTTTAACAATCTTTTGTGAGGTTAATTAATTATGTTAATAATTTGTCGAATTAAGTATGTAATCCAAGTCCATCATTCCATAGGTACGGAATCTGCATCTATTGAATCGATTCCCAGACCAAAATCCATTTTCATTTCTCGACTAAAACCAAACACTTCTTCAGACGATGTCTTGAACCATTTGGTCTCGAGAAATTTGATTCCAAAAGATGACTCAATCAAATGCACCAAAATCAGTAAGGCTGATGGGTTTGTTGGGTCTTTCAAAATTGTCGAACCTCCAATATATTTCGAAATACTGTGCAATAGTACTACATGGCCTCAAAAAACGTAAGTAAAAGAATTTACTCCCCTTTACTCCCCGGTCGACAAAAAGTCGCAGGAAAGTTTGTCCGTCAGTGTTAAAAAACCCAGTAGGCTGGCCCTTTACTATCAAAATGTAAGGGGACTCCGCACAAAAACCGCTGAAGTATATTTAAACTCCCAAGCCCTCTCTCATGATATCTTCTCCTTGACGGAAACATGGCTTAATGCCGGAATCTTAGACACGGAACTCTTCAATCATGAGTTCTCCGTATTCAGAAACGATCGTCATCAAAATGACCTGAAAGCGCTTGGAGGAAGTGTCCTGATTGCTGTTCGTTCCAACCTTGAGTCACGAAAGATTGACTTTCCATTTCCACTAACCGTCGAAATTATCTGTGTAAAAATTACACTTAAGAACAAGCATTTATATGTTGTTAATGCGTACATTCCATCGTATCGTCTGTGTTCCTTGTATTCGGAACTTTCTATGGCACTAGACCATATTTTTGACATATCTTGTTGTGACAGCAATGTTTTACTTATAGGCGACTTCAATCTGCCACATATTGGATGGGTACCTTCTGAGGATGATTCTCATCTCATTCCATCCTTTGACTCTGCCCAAAAAGAGCTCGCTTTATTAGACAACATTTTGTCTCTTGACTTACACCAAACAAGCTGTATAAAAAATTTCAAAAATCGAACTCTCGATCTTGTTTTCTCTTCTGACTCTGTTAGTACTGTTGTTCTGGAGTCCCACTTCAGTATAACTAAAATAGATGACAATCATCCACCCTTGAATGTATTTAATGAACTGGGCGCACATCTGTACGAAAACAGTAATTCGTATGACCATTCGCAATCTTTTGACTTTCGGAAAGCAAATTTTCAAAGGCTTTCTGATGAAATTTCCAGCTTTAATTTTAATCTTACTGCGTTTTCTAATATTGAAGATGCAGTAGTTTCCTTTTATTCTTTGATGGATAACTGCATGAAAAAAGTGATTCCTGTCAAATCTTCTAGGAATCTGAAAACGTCCCATCCTTGGTACACTAAAGAGCTCAAATCAATACGAAACAGACGTAATACGGCTTGAAAGAACTATTTAAAAAGTCTCCGCCATTCAGATCTTGAGCTCTATCGTACACTATTCAACGAATTCAAATCTTTATCCTGCAACTTATATATTGACTATATAAGTAAAATGGAATGCTCTCTAAAATTGGACCCCAAACTTTTTTGGGGATTTGTTAATTCTAAGAAAAAAACCGATGGTTATCCATCGAGACTTACTTACAATAGCTCTACAACTGCTGATTCGCTAGATGCAAGCAATATCTTTGCAGATTATTTCAGTAAGTCGTTTAGGGTGAGCCCTCTTCACATAGATGAGCAATATTTTAGTTATCTAACTAGCTGTTCCCAAATAAGTTTTAGTAGCTTCTCATTTGACTTGGAAACAATTTTAAAATTTATTTCTTCTCTGAAGAATGATTATTCATCAGGTCCTGATGGCATTGCACCGATCGTTCTTAAAAAATGTAGTCATGCAATTGCTCCATATCTAAAATATCTGTTTGAATTGTCCATTAGTACTGGTAAATTCCCTTATTTATGGAAAAGTGCTTTTATCACACCTGTATTTAAAAAAGGCGAACGTGGTGATATCACTAATTATAGGCCTATTTCAAAGCTTTCTTGTATCCCTAAACTTTTTGAACAAATTGTTTGCGAATAGTTAATATTTCTTTGTCGCAATTTAATTTGCAATGAACAGCATGGATTTGTAAGAAACAGATCCACTGTCACTAATCTGTTAAGTTTCTTGCATGATTGTTCTAATGCCTTAGAGAATAAGGACGAAATTGATTGCATATACACTGACTTCTCTAAAGCTTTCGACCAGCTGTCCCATGAAATAATCGAGTTTAAGCTCAGGGATTTTGGTATCCCACCAAGTTTCATAAAATGGGTTAATTCATACCTTAGATGAAGGGTTTATCAAGTCAAATTTAGAGGATCGCTATCTGTATCTTTTACAGTTCAGTCTGGAGTTCCCGAAGGTAGTCACATGGGACCAATTCTATTTATACTAGCCATTAATGATGTTAAAGCATGTATAAATCACAGTAATATCCTGATCTACGCTGATGATATGAAAATATTTAAATCTATCACTAGTCAGCAAGATAGAATTTTTCTTCAATCTGACATTAATAGCTTCGCCAATTGGTGTGATAAAAACGGTTTATCCCGGAACCCTACTAAATGTCAACATATGACATTCTCTGGAAAGAATATACCTTCCACCTTTCAATACTCTTTGTCTCAATATATTCTTTGTAATGTTGATAATTTTAAGGATCTTGGGGTTTATTTCGATCCCAAACTGGTTTTTGCCAAGCATATCAATTTTATTGTTAATAAATCTAATTCTATGCTGGGCTTCGTAAAAAGGTGGGCGAAAGAATTTAATGACCCATACGTTAGTATGTCATTGTACAATTGTTTTGTCTGTCCGATTCTAGAGTATGCTTCACAAGTTTGGACGCCGTTCTACAACATTCATTCAAATCGAATAGAGGCCATTCAACGTAAATTTATTCGATTTACACTTAGAGGACTTCCATGGGATGATCCTTTTAACCTTCCTCGTTACAGTCAGCGTATTAAGCTTCTTCAAATGTTATCCCTTTCTCAACGAAGGCTTAATAGCGATATCATTTTTTTACAGCAGCTTATATCCGGTCAAACAGATGCACCTGACTTGCTGTCATCTATTGGCTTTAATTTTCGTGGTGGTGCCCATAATTTGCGCAGTGCTGAATTATTGTTTAGCCCCCATCATAGAACGAATTATGGGAAGCATGAGCCTATTAGTCGCATGAGTAGAATCTATAATCTAAATGATCATGTGATTGACTTGCATGTTAGTAAAATTAAGCTAAAAAATATTTTGCGTAATAATGCTTTAATGTCTTAAATTGTTTGCATTATTTTGTGTCTGTGTTAGTATTTTGTAGGTACATAATTATTGTATTTTTAATTGTTTTGTCCTTACTAACACCTGCACTAAATGATGAGCCTGTGAGAGCACTTTTTGTGCCGGCAATTTCTGCTCGTGATAGTTGCTTGCTTTAAGCACTCCACGACACAGAGCTGATAGTGTATTTAAAAACATAGGGACGGGCTACAGTCCGCTTAGGCGAACTGTTGGATGCCCTATTCTTATTCCTATCCCTCATAAGTGGGCGTGACAAAAGTCTAAGTATGGTTGAATTGTTAAGAACGCTCTACATATTTTGTTATACAACATTTAAAGGATTTTATCAAAAAAAACGCTCCCTAGCTCAAACTTGGGTGTTTCAATAAAATTGTTTTATTTAATTGTGGGCGTGTCGGTAGGCGGATTTAAAAAAAATTAACACATGAGCATAAGGGGCCCCTAGAGAGTATATATTATAAATTTCAGCTCCCTAGCTCACTTTGAATTTTCAAAAAAAAAAAAATAATAATAATTGTGGGCGTGCCAGTGGGCGGATTTTGAAAATATTTACACATGAGCATAAAGGGCCCATAGAGAGCATATATTATAAATTTCAGCTCCCTAGCTCAAACTTTGGATTTTCAAAAAAATTGTTTTATTTATTTGTTGGCGTGTCAGTGGGCGGATTTTGAAAATATTTATACATGAGCTTAAAGCGTCCCTAGAGAGTATATATTAAAAATTTCAGCTCCCTAGCTCAAATTTTGGTTTTTCAATAAAATTGTTTTATTTTTTTGTGGGCGTGGCAGTGGGCGGATTTTGAAAATTTTATATCCCGAGCAGTTTTAGGGGTCATAGATCATATATAAAAAATTTCAGCTTCCTAGCTCAAAATTCGATTTTTTCCAAAATTTTGTTTTTTTGAGTTTGTGGGCGTATCTGTGGGCGGATTTCAAAAATTCGTAAACTTGATTATTTCGGGACCCTAGAGAGTATATGGTTAAAATTTCAGCTCTCTAGGTCCAGTTTAAAGGCCTAATTTTTGCCGACGGACGGACGGACGGACGGACGGACATGGCTAGATCGACATTACTATCGATGCTGATCATAAATATAGTAACTTTTAGGGGTCTACGGGCAATATTAAGGTATGTTACAAACTATGCGTCAAAATTAATATACCCCTAGAATAGGGTATAAAAAAACCAAGTGTACCTCCGTTTGATGAAAAAAAAAAAAATTGTTTTTATATTGATAACACCTCAACCAGATAGTTCATAAAATCATAACCCTCCTATAGGTCTCTTTAATATTACAATAAAATATCTTTAAACAAAATTGTAGCAACCTTTATTTAAAAAAAAATTGTGTATATAGGTTTCAGCTAGAAATTGCAAACATAACCTTCAGGACTTAGTAATTAAGCAAATCAGTTTACACAACCAGTGAAAATAATGAACTGAATTATTAATTTTTTGTGGGGCACCTACATACATATTTAAGAAGACTTGGTTCAGAAACCAAATGATCGCCAGCGGTCTCTGTGCCAAAATTCAAATAAAATTATTTTATGTTCACATTAACTGAATTGCTATAGAAATTTACTCAGACTTTGTATGCTAATTGATTCCTATTCATCTTTGACCGTCTTAATTGGGAAATATTTTTGCTGCAGAGCATTTTCATACCACATGGGTTTTTCGCCTCTAGAGGCAAAGGCTGGGTACCAATAACTAATTTAGTGTGAAGCTTAGATTTGCAAAGGATATTTAAATGAACTTATTTAAACTCGACATACAATTTACTAAGGTTAAGGCAAATTCTATTTGTTTTTTTGTGAAATAACGCATAACGAAATAAGGCAAAGTTTTAACCTTTTGATTTTATTTCAGTTTGTGAAAGTTACAATTAAACAGTGACCCCGAGCGTGGAGTTACAGGGGGCAGCCCTATTAGCCTATTATATTCATATCCCTCGAAAATTAAAGAAGTATATTTTCTGCATAAAGGATTTCATCGGAAAACAATGTTAATGTACAAAAAAAGTCCAAAAAAGTAGGCGTGGTAAACAAATTTTTGTAGAGGATTTGTAAAGAACGACTGTGTCTACATACATTGCGAAGAATATGACTTTAATTTCTAATAATATCTTCGATAAACCGTTTTTTTTTATTAATTGCTTAGGCCGGGATCCTAGAGAGTATAGGGCTGTTTTTTTTCATCCAACAGTCCTTGCCAGTTTTCTGAACACAAAATACCCATTTTCTAGACAGTATGAGTGTATACTTGAAGCGTATCGACTTTATAATAAAAAAATAAAGAAAACAAATTACCCATCGAGGATTTTGCAATGAGATATTTCTTTTGGGATACAGGCGGTCACAGCGATAATGACTGCGAAAGTGCGTAGGGGATTTAAGTTGAGACAACCACAAAAGTGGATTTCAAAAATGTTTACACTTGATGGTGTCGGGACCCTAGGGAGTAGGTATATTCCAAATTTTTAGCTCTAGTTTTAGGGCGTCAAAATTGGTGACAGACAGCTAAATCCATATAACTTTGTGCTGAACACAAATAAAGTAACTTATATATCGTAACTTACGATAAAGACATGTTGAAAGCTACGACCTAAAACTAGAATAGGGTATAAAGACCGAATACCTGTGCTGCTCGTTTTCTTATCCACTCCCACCTATTCTAGATTTTTATTCTTGGATTTGTGCATCAGACGCTCAAACACGAATCACAATATTGGACAACGCCCTAAAAGTATGAGGTCAAATTAAAAGCCGCTGAGATGAAGATGCTTCGTTTGGGGGCATGAGTATCAATGGTTGATCGAATACGATATTCGAATAATCGAGGAAGTGCTTACATCAAAGAACTTATCTCAAAGAAAATGAAGCACGACTGACTTCGTTGATACTTCTTGTTCGAGGCAGAGATCCTACGAGACCCATCAAAGAGGTAATATTTTTCAATCGCGAAAGACACCAGTATTTGATGTGGCCTTGGCGACGAAGCGATCCAAAACCAAGCGGCCTACCGATATTTTTGGAGGTCAAACTGGAGTAGCTCACAGGCGGACCAGTACGGGTGCAGTGAAGTATGAGGGTTATGATCCCTCTAGTAGAGATCAGGATCTCGTTGTTAAAGAAGAAGAAGAAGAAATCGAAAAGGAAGAAGTAAAATTCTTGAAACCACTCGTTTTAAGCTCCCGAAAAAGAATAAATCGTTCACTTAATTTACCAGCATTAAACTCCTTAATAGAGTATTAGTATATTTCTCAAAACATAATTCTCGCCCAATAAAATCCAATCTTTCATGCTCCTGACTTATTTCCAAAAGTAACCGAAAGATTGTTCATAAATAAAATAAAGCTCGTAGAGGTTGAATGTATTTCAAATAATTAAATGATGATATTAAACTCTTCTGTGGACAAAGCATTTCCTTTAGGAATCACAACTATATCCCACTCTTCGTTCTGTTCAGCAAAACCTGAAAATGTAATCTATGCCTTTCTATGGGACTAATAAGCGTTTAACCACAAATTTCAGTAACTTTTCTCGGTTTCCTTTCATAAGCATTAATTTGGAGCAACCTACTTGGCATTTCCACTTGCTGATTGTGTACGCATTAAATTGAAAGTGTCCCTATCTTCATGGAGCTACAGCCTAGTAGATAAAATATGAAATGTCCCTTGATCCACAACATTGCCAAACGCATTTATATGGGTACTATCTGGTACTATGAACACAAGGTGTGGATTAGCTCATTAACATATTAAATTCATCAATTGTTACAATTTAAACACTCAGGAGATGTATGTGAGTCTATTAGCATGATTCGGTAGTTAATGATCGTTTGATACATTTAAGTGGGAGTGTGTGCAAAAATGTTGAATAAAAGATTTGTTTCACAATAACACGCCTAACTAATTCGTATTTCGACCTTAAGAAAGGAGTGCCATGTAAATTTCGAAATAGGAAGTAATTTTGTTATGTAATTTGCTTAAGAAAATTGATTGTTTGATTGTATGACCGTTATGTTCTCATTGGCACAATTTTTAAACCAATCTTTTAGCCAATTTGTATAATGTGTTATTGACATTAAAAGTTTTTAAATTCGTGAGTTGTTTAATTCATACGAAATTGTTACTTTTTTATTGTTCTACAAAGATGTCTCTCGGGAGCTAATTTTTAAGTCTGCCTGTTGTATATAAAAAAAGATTTTTCGTGTACAGATGTCCTTTTAATTGACAACTGCACAATAGGCCGTACAAATGATGCATTGCTTCGTATAAGTTTGAATTAGTGCAGGTTGTTTTACAAAATTTGCTAGTGCTAAGGCTGACACCCCTTCCGGTTCCATTGCAATTTAGTTTGTAGAACATGCCTTGAATTTGTATTTTTTTATTTTTTTAAATAACTCAATAAAAAAAACACAAGGATTCAGTCTTTGCTGTAGTTAATTAAAATTAGTATTACAGAAGCAACTCTTAATTTGTACATATATTAGACAAACTAAATAAATAAAAAAATTAAGTCTTTAATTTAACTAAATGTTGTAAAATAAAAGCTTAAAAACTAAATAAGTATCCTCATTATTTAAAATAAGGAACTAATGCAGGTAACATTTATTTGTTTACATATTTGAATACTTTCCTGAAGTATAAATTTGTTTAATTAAATCTGGTTTTTGTTTTAAATATTCTCTGAACATGTTCATCCATCTATCTCCTAGAATAGTCTTCGGACTATCTTCCCATGTTGGTTCCCAGTAAAGCCGTCATCGTTCCTTTCACTAAAAGCAGGAAATTAGACCTAGGCCTAATCACAATAAAAGACACGGTCGTAGAGTATTCCGACGAAGTCAAGTATCTTGGAGTAATCCTAGACAAGAGACTTAACTGGAACTCTCACATAAATAACAAAATCACTAAAGCTAATAGAGCTTTATGGGCCTGTCGTCGCACATATGGCAGAACCTGGGGAATCTCTCCAAAGATCGTCCACTGGATCTACAGAGTGATGATAAGACCCATTATAACATACGCCTCCATAGTATGGTGGACAAAATCCACACAAAAGGTCGCAATAGAGAAACTCAAAAAGGTACAACGGCTTGCGTGCCTTGGTATCTCCGGAGCCATGCGAACCTGTCCAACAGCTGCCATAGAGGCAACAACAGGAATTACACCTCTCCACATATACATTCAGAAAGTGGCGATCCGCAGTGCAATAAGTCTAATACAGTTAAACGAGATAAGTCTTAATGATCACCCAAAACTAAAGACCCCTCTCGATGAACTGCCAGAACTTAACATGAACTGCGCGGTCACAGACCACATTCAAAAAACACTATGCTTCAACAAACGGTTCTCCACGGAGATCCCCAAGAGAGAAGCATGGGTTAGTAATAACCCACCAAACAGCCACAACGGCATAAAGTGGTATACGGATGGTTCTAAAATGGAAACGGGGGTAGGAGCGGGTATATACGGACCACACAAACGCTTTACGATACCCATGGGAAAAAGTCCCAGCGTATTTCAAGCAGAGCTCCACGCCATTCAAGAATGCTCCAGCCACATTATTTTATCTGGCATAAAAGGTGCAACCATCCATATTTTCACGGATAGTCAAGCAGCTATAAACGCCCTTAGCTCGTATACCATTGACTCCAAATCAGTCATGTGCTGCTTTAATATCCTACAAACACTCCGATTAAGAAACAAGACCAAATTATGGTGGGTTCCGGGTCATGTCGGTGTAGAAGGTAACGAAAAGGCCGACGAACTGACCAGAAAAGGTTCAGAAACACCTTTCATAGGTCCCGAACCTTTCTGCTGCACTCCTAGATCAGCAGCAACGGCAGCAATTAAAAGCTGCGAAAATAGAAAATGTATCTATCTTTGGGAAAGCATCCCAGGTCTAAGACAGGCCAAACGAGCCATTCGGCCCTTCAATCAAAATGCCAGCAAATGTCTAAACCTAAGCAGGCAAAAACCTAGTAGGTTACCTTACTGGTCACCATGGTTTAAGATATCATCTACATAAAATGAGAATATCAGACTCTCCTGAGTGCCGACTCTTTCTTGAAGAGGACGAGTCAGCTGAACACATTTTATGTAAATGTCCAGCCCTAAATTAGAAAGAAGATCTTTTTCAGGAAGCAAATGAGCCCCGAGGACATAAAGAATTCTTCTACTGGTAAAATTGTGTCCGCTTTACACGGAAAGTGGAAATTCTACTAGGTTAAACTTTTTTGTCCCATACGGTACAAAAGATCTTTTAGGTCGAAGTACCCCCCCCCCCCCCCCCCCCCTTTTTAAATCGCCTTGGCGAGCCAGAATTTAAAAAAAAAATCTTCCCATGTTACAATTTTCTATAAAGAAACATAATTTTTAACATCATTCAGAGTCATCAAGACAAAAATCGCTTCACTTTTTCATAACATACATTAAACTTCCCTCCACCTGGTTCCAGGACGGAACTGCACGTAGAAGTATACCCATTTTAAAATCTCAATTTCAACAAATCCACTGTCCCACTGATTTAAATAGTCTACACAACTAGTGTAAAAGTCATTTGCGTGTGTTTTTATATTACTTAAAACTGTAGGATCTTCTTGCTCTAAATCTTTTATCATTTTTTTAATTATTATTGGCAAAAAGCATTCATCTTTTCTTTGTTTTATTTTTGAGTTAAGCTCTTTAATGACCAGGGATATTTCCATCATACATATTTCCTGGGACTAATTCCGTAAAATGCAGTGGCGTCTCGTCAGGGTGTGCAAGGTGTGCATTGCACACCCTGATCAAACGAAAAAAAAAATCCCTCATCGAACACTGTGTAATAGTTATAAGACACACAAATATTGCACAATTACACTACCCATGAAACCTCCATTACACAGCCTGCACCATTTTCATATTCATCCTTCCTAATTTTTCTTTCAAAAAAATAAACTCGCACGAAATCTCCCTGTGCACATGTTCTGTTGATTTCATCAAATAAATTCATCCAACTCCAAACTATACCTATACCTACAAGATTTTCCCAGTATTCATCCCCATGGTTATTCGTCACCCGCACGAGATACCATAAAATCGCATTACTTTGATGAACTTGAGTGCGTGCTACGGTTTTCTGTGCACGAGCTGTACTCTTATATTCTTTTCTTTTGTATCTGTTCTGTTCTGTTTCCGTAAGGCGTCATAGGTCAAATATACGATGCATTACATCGACGCTCGTGCAAAAAATAGCAGTGCACGAAAGTCTGCGCTTCAAGCATTGCCCATCCATCTATGTGACTGACACCTTAGTGAAGATCTTTCTTAATTTTTTTTATATATAATTTATTTACGCTAAAGGGTTCTTCTGTAAATCGTACAGTTCCCTTATTGTGCTAGGAACACAGCGCAAGCATTTTATTATTTAACAGCAAGCAGCACCTAGAAATGGCGTATTTCATTGTAGGCTTTTAGGTGCTACTTACTACATATTAGAAAGACTAGAGAGATAGGAGAGATTTGGTGCAGTTGTCGGGTTTTTCTCCACGGGTAGTGTTGTTGTTGCTTAGGAAGATTAAGGTTTCATGTATTCGATATAAAGTAATTAATTCGGCCGGGATTCGAACGTACGACCTTCCATTCAGTAAGCGAATACACTACTGCCACCAGAAGAAAAAAAAAACCATAGAAAGCCTCTGCTCTGCGGTTTGGCAAAACAAATGGGTTCAAAACTTTTAACTCGTAAGGCCAAGTGTAAGCTCAACAAAACACAAAGGAGAGTTAATTCTGGGTTCTTCGAAAGAAAAACTCTCTGTTGGATATTTGATCCTGTGTGCGAGGAGGTGGAATGGAGGAGAAGATACAACCTCGAGCACAATGAGCTGTATTAACATCTGGATATAGTACATTGGCTCCGCCACATCGAGCGAATAGACAATAACGCTCCAGCGAGGAGGATCTTCGACTCCCAGCCCCCAGGTTCGAGACGATAAGGAAGACCGTACCTCCGTTTTAAGGACTAATCCATCGCGGATGCCAGAGAGCTTCACCTGGGTAACTGGAATCAGCGTACCCGGGATCGCGGAGGACAAAAGGTTGCAGTGTCTCAGGCAGAGAATCTCTACGGGTCGGGAGCCCGTTACGTAAGTAACCCCTGAACCCACAAACATGACATTAAAAAAAAGTTTCACACAATTATTTTTGCTTTACACACCCACTTCACTGTTAACATTACATAGAGGCTTGAAGTAATTCACGTAATTGAATTTCCGGCTCCGCAAAGACAGGTTCACTCATCTGCTAATCCCCACGGGCAATCAAACCAAATGATCATTCAGAAAATAAAGACCAAATCTCACAAGCATACAAAAAACACTTTTCCTGCTATGTTCTAAATGTATAAATATACATATATCTCGAAAGGAGTGTACACTGGTAGGTAGTTAGGTAGTTATAGTTGTTGTCATCAAGTATGTTTTGTGAAAACGCCTTGCAATCCCAGTGTTATTACATTCATGATGTTTCCCAAATTGCTTATCTCCGAAGTAGTAAAAACCGTCTCCTTGTTAACGTTCTCCTACGCCCCACTGAAACTGAAATTGCAAATTTGTCCAGCCTATGGAAGCGTCGCTTTACAACATGTGCCATAAAATCCTTTTAATAATCTTTCTCTTTTACGAATATTCTTGAAGAAACAAAATCCACGCATACAAAAACTCCTTTTAATAGCTCAATGTTCGTCTCAGTTAATTTGCTTAGGTGTATGGGATGGTGTTCCATCTTCATCGTTACGATCTCTAATCATTTTATGAAGAAAATTCACCAGGTTGCCGGGAGAAAGTCTTTTCCGGTTAACTATAAACGGTAATTTAAAAGCGTTGCCGTGTTGCTCTAGTTTATTCAGTTCGTGATAAACGTCAGTGCTTCCCGTTTGTCGTGCGCGAAAATTGTGGGTTTCATTTCCCGTTAGGATATGGTTAGAAATGGCCTCAATCCACCAAATTAAGTGCAAATGAAGTTATTACCTGCAAACTTGTGACATTTGACTTGCCAAGGGTCACCGATCTTCGAAGTAATGAATACTCGTAAACCTACTAAATCTTGCAACGAGTGGTTAACAGAAAAAGCGAAATTCTGTGAAAGTTTCTGATGGATTACTCTGTAAAGGATTTTTTGGGAAAATCTTAATTTGAAATGTGGTTAATTTACATTTTCTTTTTTTTTAACAAAGACAAAAGTTTGAGGTTCGAAAATCACCCAGGAACGGAATTGAAATACAGGTCTATTCCATTTGTGTTAAAAAATACAGCTTCGCCTAACAACTGGTTGGAGAAGCCAGCCCTCAGCCCCTATATTGACCATTAATACTTATATTTTTGTTTAATTTTTATTTAAGGTTTATTTATTATTTTATATTTTTGAAGCAATATTAATTTATAAGGTTATTCGTTTCAAGTGTTGGAAGTTTTTTTTTATTCAAGTGTACGAGAGAAGTGATTTCTACGTAAGGCATGTGTATATAAATCATTAAAGCTTTGTTTGGAGCAATTTAGCCTACATTATATGTTTGCTTTTTGTTGCTGAGCATTCGATATTGCAATCGCGCTGAAATTTCGAATTTATACAAATATAAAAACAAAAATATATACCGATTCCTCTCCAATCGTATCAATCTTTTGGAAATACCGTTGGACAATCAGTCGATGTTGTGGAACACATGTCTCAATAGCTCGGTGTGCAACCGGGCAACCAAACCCACCTCAAAGCACGGAAAGAGGCGAAACAAGGGCCACATCTGCACTTTCTGCCTTCCGCTGCCCTAAGCAAGGGGTTGCCGATGAAAAAAATTACCGCAGTAATCCCACAGGAACCTTGGGTTATCGGTGGAGAAAAGGTCTGGCGACTTAAACATCAAAGTTGATTTATATACGTAGGGAGCAAGTGGCAATGACAGCTTGATCAATTGACAGTTATATCAACTTCAACTTTCTGCCCATTCCATAATTTATTACAAAAGACTTCGTGACAGAACTGGTAGAAATCCCAACCAAGAGCTTATTTCCTCGACTATTTTAGGAACATTCCGTCCGATGAGGTTCAGACACTAGTTCGCGACTGGCAGGGATGCAACCTGCACTACATCATAGGTTCGAATGCAAATGCGCATAATACTGTATCGGTTAGAAGTGACACCAACAAAAGCCGAGCACTTCTTTAAAATTATTTAACCAGTAGGTAGTCAAAGATATTTTAAATAGAAGTTCAAAGCCTACATTTATAAATGCGATTCACGAAGAACTAGTCGATATCGATATTTATCTCTTACTTTATTGTAAATTTGCATATCTCAGACGACGCATCATTGTCGGGGAACTTTCAGCACATGCCGAACACGCCCCAAAATTATAATTTTCGGATTATTTTACACGTTATTTTTATGTTACATAGATATTTCTACGAACCTATCAAGAGAAAACCAACAGGGTTTCTATTAATGAGGAGTCAAAGAAAAAAGCAGTTGAAGATGTTGTTAAGAAGATAGAAACGATTTCATCTGCGGCCAGAAAGTACGATCTTAAACGTCAAACTCTACAATCAAGACTTTCAAAACGAGACCCTTTAAGACGGTCATCTGATTCGGAGAGCAATATAGAAAAGAAATTTCAGTCTGAATATACTTCACAACAAGTTTTTTCAAAGGTCTAAGAAGAAGAACTAGTCGCTTATGTTAAAAAGAGCGCTTTTGACTATTTTTGCTTAACATATGCTTCTTTTCGAAAGTTGGCCTATGAATATGCACTCGACAATAATATACATTACCTACATCCAAATAATTGGGATGTATCTAACGAAGCTTCGTAAGATTGGCTATATGGATTTTTAAAAAGAAATCAAAGCTTGTCTTTGAGAAAACCAGAAAAAATCAGTGTTTCTCGAGTGAAAGCCCTGAACGTCGTTGAGATTTATTTTCCAAATCTTCGAGAAGTGTATGAATAATATTGTTTTCTGCCAAGAGATGTTTACAATCTGGATGAATTACGAATAACAACCACCTCAACTTCTAAATCTGGACAAAAATATAATTTTAATTTGGACTTTACAAATTATAAAGTCAAATGATTTAAATAACCACTAGAATTATTGTCAGCATTTTTAATTAATTCACTTTGTATTTTATTGTTATTCTGTTTTCATGCAAAAAGATGGTCAACTCAAATTTGCAACAAAATGACGATTAAAATCCAACACCGCCCATAATGAAAATAATTTTTGCACACACATAGCTACCACAAATCGCCGCCATCATATTGCCATAGTACTTGCATAATTGAATGAAAAACAGGTGTTTTAGTAATAACTGATTGTTGCAAAGGGGTCCACGTTTATTTTGTTACATGTTTTAATTGAATGAGAATTTCAAAATTTCAATTCGAAAACTACAATGTAATTAATCGGTTAATTGGAAAAAGTGTAGGCCCTTGAGTAAGCCTTGTTAATGCGTTTCAAACTTGATTTAATACTTTTCAGGCGATTTTCTAATAACTTTTTCACTACTTGTATGGTTAAAGCCATTGTTTGACCGTTTACCATCTTTTTATTTTATTTTCATGCATAAACACGATGAAGTTCTCAAGAAATTGAATGAGAAGTATCTACGAGTATATAACGTTCTTTTGAATTCAAATCAATGGAATATTATATGCGGGAATTATTCTATCAAGTTCCATATGCATAAAATCCCGGTTCATTTAAAATAAACATCATTTCATTTCGATAATTTAGCAGTGGGTTCCGAAATCCGACAAATCGCGACCGCAGGAATTCGAATTCGGAAAATAGCGACGAAGCAATTGGGTTCCGAAATACGGTAATTGCGGGGTGGGCTCCGATATCCGACTGCTTCCGCTACAATGCAATAAAAATGATACCCTCAATGCGCCAAAAGAAGTATAACTTCCAAAAAATGATTCCTTATGCGACGGATGTAATATTTTGACGGAATTACGCACAAAGAAAGGAAAGTGAGTAGCCCATGAACCCGCATTAACTTATTCATTTCATACAACATTAAGGGTTTATTCGGTGGCGTATGAGTAATGTTACATTCACCCATCAGTACTTTTGACAGATGACTTTATAAATGCGTGCGATGAACATTTGAGTACTTTGTTCTTGCTCAATCAATTTCATTCGCTACTATTTCGTACTAGAAAGGTACATCTAGTTCCAGGTTGATTTGGTTTATATAGACTTATAGTTATTAGCCCCGCCGCGGTACACCTTTTTCATTGAAGACTATTGCATAACGAATATTTTTTCATCAATTTAATGTTGCAACACAATTGTTTGCGTTACATAACTTACAACTTTTTCTTTACTAGAAAGTACAAGTTAACCGAAATTTAGACCGCCGAACCTTGGCGGGGTAGGAGAAAGTTGAGAGCTGAGCACTGGCTTCATACAATAGTGGTGTCACCCATTCTCAATTATAGCTCACTAGTGCGATGAAAAGTGACAAACAAAAAATCAATACTGGGAAAATTTCCGGCGTTGAGAAGAACTAACAATCAAATAGCGCTCAAATAATCTTCCCAATATTTGCTGTTCCTCGTAAGTCTAAGCAAATTGCATTCTTCCCGGATGACAAGGGAGGGAAGTTATATACGCAACGCTAGATATCATCAAAAGCATATTTGGTTAAATCCATCGATGAGATGGAGATATAACATTAAAAATAAGACATTGTTACGCTCCGGCTGCTGAATTATTTATCAAAATCAAATTAACATGACGGAGTTTAGTGAAAGGGAGTTGAAATATTCCAAATAATTTCCGTCATATATATGGCTTAAAGTGGATGTCCTTTATAAGGACTGAAAAGGTTTTAATATGCTTAATTTGGCAGCTACACTAACAGCCTAAGGCCAGCTTGCTATTTGAGGGTTATCGGAAGAATTTTAGCCTAAAGTTAGCACCACTACACCTGAGTGAAACGAATTCTGAAATAAAACATCGCTTTAATGAAATACAATTGGACGGCTACCAATTATTAAACAGTGAAAGTGAATCTAGACAAACTATGTCTCTGTATGTCAAAAAGGAAATTAAGTATTCAAACGTTAAAAAAATTGTTGTCTGTATGAAAATTTGGTCTAATAGTTGAAGTGCAATACAATAACGATATGGTGATACAGGTCTCACGCGCTTTCAAAAAGAGAGTTCTGCGTAGAGCTTGAGCAGTAAATTGAAGTACTGCATCAGTGTAGTTGTAGCTATGTTTTACATGGTAACTTCAACATCGATTGGTTTAATTACAATGGTACATATCGACGATAGCTTGCATCAATTTTAAAGGACGCCAACATTTCAATGGTCATTTCCGAACCAAATCTAGTGACACCAAACTCAAGGACGTTAATTGACTATGTATTAACAAACAATATATTATCGGTAAGCGCAAGTGTTGTCCAATATTTAAATGTGAGTGATCATGAAACGATAACAATAACGTTATAATTAAGTGTGCAAATATGTAAAATTTAAAATAAAATAAAAAGCGAATTAAGTATTGCAAGTAGTGACAGACCGAAGGTCGATTTCTATCCGAAGCCGAAGCTTTAATAACTTAAAGAATTTCCGTTAAAGATTGACTAAAAGTGAAAAAAATAATGATTTTTTGAAGTTTTTCTTGCCAAGTGGTTCTCAATATTTGTTGTGGCCTGTGTTTTTGGTAAAACACTACCAAGAGACAATACTTTTTTTTACATATTTTACAAATTGCTTTATCATTGTTTTTAGAAAAATATTCCCAGACAGGCTATTGTCCGAAAGATGTCATCATGTATCTACCTACCGTAAAACACCCTAACATTGACCACTTTTCAACTTTGAAACGTTGCTACTAATTACTCTTATGTCATATTTAGGATTTTTAATAATTGCACTACAAGGACTGCCATTCAGTATTATTATGTTTAATTCCACTGCGTTTTTTATTTTCCTTAACAAAGTTATTGTTAAATACGTAAGCGGTCAAAGTAAAGCATCTGTTGCCCTAACATTGACCGTGGTTCATGACAGTCTGCAAATCAAAAATTATTTGTTTTATGTCTTTATTATTTAATAAAAAATACATAAACACAAATACTTTTCATTTCAGATTTTTAAATTTAACTCAAAATCTTATATTACTGACACTTTTCAATAACAAAAATAATAGACACAATTAAATAAATAAAGTAAAAGAAATAAATACTTCTTAATTCAGTCTTTAAACACACAAAATCACATATTATTCAGTTCTGTATAAAATAAATAATAAAAATAAATAAACGAAATAAAAATAAATACTTTTAGGTTTTATAAATGTTTTAGAGAATATTAGTTTGAAAAAACAAATTTTAAGCTTAGTAGGTACTTCTGGAAATAACTTCAATTTAGAAAAATGTTAAATAGCTGGTTTTTAAAGAACATACATTTATATGACTTATTTTGAAGTAAGAACATATTGAAAAAGATATTCAACGGATTGATCTGAAAGAAGGTTGTGAATTTGTTGCTCTTGTAAGACCTGTAAATATATTTCTTCAAAGTCGTCTGCAGAGGTGTCTGATAAATGATCTATTTCAGCTACCATTTCGGTTTCCGTTGTTATTTGAGGTGATGTTGCCGATGTTGATGGCGATCCACCAAAATCAACCATGGTTATACCTTTTCCCGTCTGCACATTAACTTTAGCTCTTTTTTTTTTTTTTTGTGGGCTTTCTTTTCCTAACGCATTTCGGATAATAAAGAAATAACTGCTGAGGAAATATTAGTTCCGATATCTGATGATGAATTCTCAGCTTCTACAGGCATTCTCGACAAAATCATGTCTGGATTGAATGGGACCACACCACATTTCTTAATCCCAGCAATCAAGTTATTTGACCGACCCTTCTAACTAACACTTTCAGCGACCAGCTTGTTTAATAAAGATGGAAACGCTTCTTTGGACAAGCTTTGTGTTTTTTGTTTGCCTCTAGACTGTTTCCACACATCTAGAACTTTTCACCACTTTTGTTTTAAAGGACCATAAAATGCGACGCCTAGAGGCTGACAAAGGTGGGTTGAATTTGGTAGAAAGCATGCAAACAGAATATTGTTTTCCACTGCTGATTCAATTATTTGTGGAGAAAAATGACTTGCAAGGTTGTCACATAAAATTACTTTTTCACCTTTATGTCGTCTTGTATATGGAATACAGTACAGGTACACTTTTATATCATCTTCGAGGCTCGTTTTTTCCTTAGGAGGCATACTTATATCTATATGTATCTATCTATAAATCAAAAGAATGAGTGTGTAGAGCGTTACACTACGAAGTAGTTAAAGGCATTCAAAAAATCGCTCCATATCATTCCTAACGCAACAAAACCAGAGGTTGGTCAATGTAAGCAACCCGCGATTTGTAAGCGGTTCCCAACATTGACCGGGCGGTCAAAGTTGGGAACTCCATGGTCAAAGTTAGGAAAACTCATGATTTGTATAAAGCATTTTTTTCATTTTTACTTTAAATTACTTACGAATAGAGAAATGTGCCAATTGCAATGCTAATTGATTGAAAATAAAGTAAACTACTCACTTGGTTGGTTATATTCACAAAAAAACACCGTATCTAGGTGTACAGAGATAATTTTGCCAATACTCTAAATTACACGTTCAAATACTTCCGTACGTTATCGGCGGTTAAATTTAAATTTGGTGGCTGAATGCTTTCATTTTTTTTTGTACCACTTGTCAGTAAACAGTTGTTATATGTGAGGTACGAAATTCACATACCTAGGACAGGGATGTCGTAAAGACAGTTTATACACTAAGTTGATTTTTGGTCAATGTTAAGAACCCGGTCAATGTTACGGTGTTTTACGGTACCTAAAAGAAAAATCGCCAAAACTAAGCTGTATCTTGCACTCGATTTAAAAGCGGATAAACACTAACTTGTAGGTATATATAAAGGGTGATTTTTTAAGAGCTTGAGAACTTTTTTTAAAAAAAAAACGCATAAAATTTGCAAAATCTCATCGATTCTTTATTTGAAACGTTAGATTGGTCCATGACATTTACTTTTTGAAGATAATTTCATTTAAATGTTGACCGCGGCTGCGTCTTAGGTGGTCCATTCGGAAAGTCCAATTTTGGGTAACTTTTTCGAGCATTTCGGCCGGAATAGCCCGAATTTCTTCGGAAATGTTGTCTTCCAAAGCTGGAATAGTTGCTGGCTTATTTGTGTAGACTTTAGACTTGACGTAGCCCCACAAAAAATAGTCTAAAGGCGTCAAATCGCATGATCTTGGTGGCCAACTTACCGGTCCATTCCTTGAGATGAATTGTTCTCCGAAGTTTTCCCTCAAAATGGCCATAGAATCGCGAGCTGTGTGGCATGTAGCGCCATCTTGTTGAAACCACATGTCAACCAAGTTCAGTTCTTCCATTTTTGGCAACAAAAAGTTTGTTAGCATTGAACGATAGCGATCGCCATTCACCGTAACGTTGCGTCCAACAGCATCTTTGAAAAAATACGGTCCAATGATTCCACCAGCGTACAAACCACACCAAACAGTGCATTTTTTGGGATGCATGGGCAGTTCTTGAACGGCTTCTGGTTGCTCTTCACTCCAAATGCGGCAATTGTGCTTATTTACGTAGCCATTCAACCAGAAATGAGCCTCATCGCTGAACAAAATTTGTCGATAAAAAAGCGGATTTTCTGCCAACTTTTCTAGGGCCCATTCACTGAAAATTCAAGCGTTGCTCGTTAGTAAGTCTATTCATGATGAAATGTCAAAGCATACTGAGCATCTTTCTCTTTGACACCATGTCTGAAATCCCGCGTGATCTGTCAAATACTAATGCATGAAAATCCTAACCTTAAAAAAATCACCCTATATATACATTCTAACAATACGAATAATATGTACTTAGGTACTTGGGTTTTTTTTATTTTTCTACAAGCACAAGGATAACGAAAAGAATAAAAAGATCACAATTGTAGCTAAATAATAATGCATATAACGAAAAAATACACAAGACAAGATCGAACAAATACGCGCACGAAATTATCTTTAGAATTTGTTGTGCACTAATGATGCGGCGGTAGCTGTCCGGCCCTTGTGCATTCATAACAGTTCTACGAAAAACGAAATTTTATTTTTTTCGGCGCCTACCACGACGCACGACATCCATAAAATAAACCTTCGGCTTCGGCCAAAACTTCGGTCTCATTTGGCCGAAGCCGAATGTTTTGCCGAAGGTGATATTTTTAGCCGAAAGTGGCCGAAGCCGAAGGTTTCGGTCGGACACTAATTTATTGCAACTGAAAGTATGAAGTATCCCTTTTGGTTGGGTGGCGACGGTGTAGAGGTTAGTGTGTTGGCTTGTGACCCGTGCGGTGCAGGTTCAATCCCCATGGGGAACATCAACATACGCCACCCATTCTCATGCCTCTACACCAAAAAGGAGGATTTCTGCCTGGTAGTACAATGGAACGTTACCGAGTCTCAGTGCTCTGGGATTTGGATTTCCTTTTTTTCTAAAAAAAAAAAAAAATCCCTTTTGGTTTCGAAATTAAGACTGAATTTATTTTTTGCCAACTTTAGGAACAAGCAACCATTTCAGCTGAAAACACACCGGATAAAGCAAAACGTTTTTTTTTGTTTCGTGAAACAAGAGAACATTGCTTCTTACGAGAGCGCACACCCCAAAGAAAACGAAACAAAAACATAGGGACGGGCTACAGTCCGCTTGGGCGAACTGTTGGATACCCTATTCTTATTCCTATCCCTCATAAGTGGGCGTGACAAAAGTCTAAGTATGGTTAAATTGTTAAGAACGCTCTACATATTTTGTTATATAACATTTAAAGGATTTTATCAAAAAAAACGCTCCCTAGCTCAAACTTGGGTGTTTCAATAAAATTGTTTTATTTAATTGTGGGCGTGTCAGTAGGCGGATTTAAAAAAAAATTAACACATGAGCATAAAGGGCCCCTAGAGAGTATATATTATAAATTTCAGCTCCCTAGCTCAAACTTTGGATTTTCAAAAAAATTGTTTTATTTATTTGTGGGCGTGTCAGTGGGCGGATTTTGAAAATATTTATACATGAGCTTAAAGGGCCCCTAGAGAGTATATATTAAAAATTTCAGCACCCTAGCTCAAATTTTGGTTTTTCAATAAAATTGTTTTATTTTTTTGTGGGCGTGGCAGTGGGCGGATTTTGAAAATTGTATATCCCGAGCAGTTTTAGGAGTCATAGATCATATATAAAAAATTTCAGCTTCATAGCTCAAAATTCGATTTTTTCCAAAATTTTGTTTTTTTGAGTTTGTGGGCGTGTCTGTGGGCGGATTTCAAAAATTCGTAAACTTGATTATTTCGGGACCCTAGAGAGTATATGGTTAAAATTTCAGCTCTCTAGGTCCAGTTTAAAGGCCTAATTTTTGCCGACGGACGGACGGACGGGCGGACGGACGGACGGACATGGCTAGATCGACATTACTATCGATGCTGATCATAAATATAGTAACTTTTAGGGGTCTACGGGCAATATTAAGGTATGTTACAAACTATGCGTCAAAATTAATATACCCCTAGAATAGGGTATAAACATAGGGACGGGCTACAGTCCGCTTGAGCGAACTGTTGGATACCCTATTCTTATTCCTATCCCTCATAAGTGGGCGTGACAAAAGTCTAAGTATGGTTGAATTGTTAAGAACGCTCTACATATTTTGTTATATAACATTTAAAGGATTTTATCAAAAAAAAAAAAAGCTCCCTAGCTCAAACTTGGGTGTTTCAATAAAATTGTTTTATTTAATTGTGGGCGTGTCAGTAGGCGGATTTAAAAAAAAATAACACATGAGAATAAAGGGCCCCTAGAGAGTATATATTATAAATTTCAGCTCCCTAGCTCAAACTTTGAACTTTCAAAAAAAAAAAAAAAAATTAATTGTGGGCGTGTCAGTGGGCGGATTTTGAAAATATTCACACATGAGCATAAAGGGCCCATAGAGAGTATATACTATAAATTTCAGCTCCCTAGCTGAAACTTTGGATTTTCAAAAATTAATATACCCTTAGAATAGGGTATAAAAAAATTATTTTATTTATTTGTGGGCGTGTCAGTGGGCGGATTATGAAAATTTTTTATCCCGAGCAGTTTTAGGAGTCATAGATCATATATAAAAAATTTCAGCTTTCTAGCTCAAAATTCGATTTTTTCCAAAATTTGGTTTTTTTGATTTTGTGGGCGTGTCTGTGGGCGGATTTCAAAAATTCGTAAACTTGATTATTTCGGGACCCTAGAGAGTATATGGTTAAAATTTCAGCTCTCTAGGTCCAGTTTAAAGGCCTAATTTTTGGCTCCAGACGGACGGACGGACGGACGGACGGACGGACATGGCTAGATCGACATTACTATGGATGCTGATCATAAATATAGTAACTTTTAGGGGTCTACGGGCAATATTAATGTATGTTACAAACTATGCGTCAAAATTAATATACCCTTAGAATAGGGTATAAAAAAAAAACAGGTTTTTGTGTCGAAGTGTTTCGGTGGTGGTTGTCACAAATACATGCCATTGTATACGAGCAACATACACCGAATGCAACAAAACTGTTTCGACCCAGCGTCGTTGACGGTAATTGCCTACTTGCTTATGGGGCAACACACACCAAATGAAACGAAACATAAAAACTAAAGCAAAAAGAGGTCTGGGTGCGACCCGTAAGGTCCACACGACTAACTTTCCAGTGGGATCAATATGATTTATGCGATTAGTGGGAAATTTTGAAATGTGGTTAACCATAAGATATGATTAAGAATTATTTAATATCAAAAAATCGTCTTTATTATTGTTCATGGAAATTAAATATTGTTAATAACAGCGAAGTGTGATATATATTGATGCAACCATTGTTATGAACACGGAGACCCTTAAAATTAATACAAAATAACGGAGCAAGTTAAAGATGTCCTTCCCGAGGAAACTAAAAAAAACCGCACACCAACCTTAGGCTGGTCCAACTTGTTCGTACTATTTAATAAAACTCCGGTTTAACACGTTATAAAATATTTATTTTGTACTGATCTGATTCGCGTCCAGATTAACATTGAATACCTAATCCAAAGAACTGGCACAGGTAGCCTCGTCTTGCACTGACCAATCTGCTGAGTCGCCAGGTTTATCTGTTGCGCGTGCATCCGCTCGTATCGGGTATCCAGTCATTGCATTGGATCTACTGCATATCGTGGGAAAGTGCTGATGCAGCTATTATGGTTGTCGTGTGGGATCCTTCCAGTTGAAGGTTAAGTCTAGGGATCTTGGATCCTGCGTTGAAATTTCGAAATGCTCCCCAAGCGTGCCGTGTTTGATGGCCTCGATTTCGTTCTCGTATGGCAAGGTTTCGAGTTCACTAACTATTCGATTTATTTCCTCTCTATTCAGAATGTTCGTGTTGATGACGCCGTTTTTAGCCATTTGGCAGGCTCGCACGATTTCATGAACTTCTCCTTTCATGACAATAACCTCGTTCAAAATGCCTTGGGCGAATCGTCCTTCAATTTTGTCTCGGATTCCAGTGTTAACCCTCTCGATTACTTGGTTCATTCTTTGCGTGAACTCTTCCATACTTCTGAAGAGTTCGTCGTTGATTTTATATTGGTGGTTGTTTCTTTCGATTATGTCCTCCTGGCTTTGGAGAATGTTATTCCAATCAATCCAATCGATGGACCTAGTCTTCCGTGGGGACTTGGCTTTCAATAGGTCAATGCGCTCCTTTGATTGCCGCAGATGGAATTGGACAATCGATTTTTCTTCTTGTCCAGTGATGCTGGTTGCTGCTGCATTTGTCATTAGGTTAAGCATGCTCTCGAGTTTCCCTAGGTCGATGACATGCACGAGTTTAAAGTAACCGTCGATTATCCAGCCCTTTCCATCCTTTATGGAAACTATTGGTGCCTTGTATTCGTAGATTTGAAAATCCTGGATGGTCATTGCAAGCAAGCAAATCCTTATGCTATGGATGTAAAGCTTCATTAGTTACAATAATTAAGAAATAATATTCAACACGTAATATTTTTGCGTCATACTTGTGTATGAATTAATTTTATTTGACTTAAGCCTATGTTATAATAGTGAATAGATTGTAACTAATGTCTACGTTTATGTTTTTTCTTCATCATACATGTGTATGGTATATCATCATACATGTGTATGGCATATCCTCATACATGTGCATGACATTTCATCATACATGTGCATGGTATATCATCATACATGTGTATGGCATATCCTCATACATTATGTATGGTATCGGTTTTTAAAATCTTTAATGGGGTGGAAGTTATAATGATAAAATTAAAAATATATGTTAAAACTCTTCCTTCCCCCTTTTTTTTTGTTTTATTTCACATTTTTTATGTGATTTTTGTGGCCTTCCGTCTGGTGGAAGTGACAACGGAAACTTTGTTGTTCCTTGCCACAATTTCTTTGCGATATAAAGGTTTATTTTTACCTTGTACTTTTTTATACGCAGTATATAATAATATCACCTTTCTTAAATTTTTTGGGAGATAATTTTTTGGTGTTAAGCCACCTATTGTTGGATTTTTGTTTTTTCTCGATTTCTCCCCTTAATTCGTGATTTACCTTAGCACGAAAGTTAACCAAGTTTTGAAAATTGATTCTCGCGGTTCTATTAAAAAATGCATCCGATGGTTTTCTCTTGGTGACCGAGTGCACGGTCACCTTTCAGACATCGGAAAATTTCCAAGATCGTGGAGTATAGTCGTTCCACTTGCCCATTCACTTCACTGCGGTTAACTGGTGTTAGATATAGTTTAATACCTAGCATACGAATGAAGTTGAGTATGATTGGGCTGAGAAAGCTTCGTTCGTTATCAGTTACTAATACCCTGGGAACTGTAAAATAATGTAAAATGTTCGTAATCTTGTCTCGTAGGTATAGCGAAGATTTGTTCTTAATGTGGAAGAGCTTGGCGAATTTTGAAAATTTATCTATACAGCTGATGAACTTCTCGTTCTGAATTTCCACAATATCCATATGAAGTATTTCGCATGGATATGATGGTATGGGAGTTGACTGCAGCTCGGGATTATTGGGGTGTCTATCGTATTTGTTCGTCAAGCAGACCTCGCATGTCCTAGTATACTTCGTAACTAAACTGTTCATCATTCATGAAGTAATATTGTTCTAGAAGCTGTAGCTTATTTTCCCTAGCGTTCCTATGTGCCCTTCTATGCTCCTCACTAATCAGTTGCCATATCCTTTCCTCTTTCTCGACGTCCTCCACTATTCTCTGGGTGATGCGAATTTTATAGTTAACGAAATTATTAAGAAAGATTCTCTGCAACATGGCTATGTAATGTATGCTTCTGGTATTTTGATACCGTTAACCAAGTTTGGTCTCAACTTTGCCTTAAGTATTCGCACCAACTTTGGTTCATCTAAATTTGGTTCGGCGACATAATGTCGAGAATAGCCAGGATGAGGCTCTTCGAATATGTCCAGACCCTTATCTGCCCTTACAATTATTTGGTTTCGGAACACATTGAGAGGCGCTTCGACGTGTGGGATTAGATCCGAACTGTCTTGTGCCGCGCTGTGAATGGTTTCGCTGGCTGAGTCTGTTGAACCTTCCGATTCCATGGCTGATTCCATTGAGGAATGCGTCTTTGCGCCGTCCGCGACGACTCCCGCGAGTGAGTCGTTATCACTCGCCGTATCAATCACAGAGCCATGCTCCACATTATTCGAACTTGGGGCTGTCACAGGTCTAGCTGTGTCAGACAAGTGATTTATCTGTGTTTTCAGCCTCGAGAGAGCATCTGCCACGAGATTCGATTTACCCGGTTTGTAAACCAACTCGCAGTTGTACTCCTCGATGCGCGCCTTCCAGCGCTTCAGCTTCGCGTTGTAATTGCGGTTTCCTAGGGCGTACATTAAGGGTTGATGGTCGGCGTAGATTTTGATTTTTTTCGCACCGTAAAGGTACGACCGTAAATTGTCAAGGGCCCAGACAATTGCCAGCATCTCCTTCTCATTCGTGGCATAGTTCTCCTCGGTTTGACTTAGAGAACGAGATATATAGGAGATTGGCCTGTCGTTATCAGGTTCACCCTGAGACAGAACTGCTCCTATAGCATAGTCCGAGGCGTCGGTTGTAAGACTAAAGGGCTTCTTGAAGTCAGGGAAAGCCAGGACCTCTGAGGAAGTCAACAGAGTCTTAAGGTCGCTAAAAGCTCTTGTTTCTTTCCCATTCAGGGTTATAGGAATAATTTTGGACTGGTTGGCCTTGACTTGGGCGTTTGCTCCTCTGGTAAGATTAGTAAGGGGTTTGGCCACATTAGCGTAGTCGCGGATAAATTTCCTGTAATAGGATGTAAGACCCTTTGTGGAGGGTAGAAGATCTTGAATAGCTGATACTTTTTTGGTATCTGGCCGAATGCCCTCCGGTGTTATGATGTAACCCAGGAAATCGACTTCTGTTTTCATGAAATGTGTTTTTTCTAAATTTACCTTAAGATTTGCTTCTTGTAGTCTTGTCAGGATGGTTTCAATATTCCTTAAGTGACTCTCCTCGCTATCCCCAAAGATAATGATGTCGTCTATATACGCATAGCAGATTTTGGCTATGAATTCCTTCAGGACGTCATCGATCATCCGCTGGAATATCGCGGGTGCATTTTTTAATCCAAAGAGTAGTCGGAGAAATTCATATTTCCCACTCATGGTGGAAAAAGCTGTTTTGTGGATGTCCGATGGCTTCATCGAAATTTGATGAAACGCGGAGGTAAGGTCTAGAGTAGTAAAGTATTTGGCCATGCCAAGGCTCGCTATTGTGGAGTTGATATCAGGTATAGGGTAGGCATCGGATATAGTTACGGCGTTCAGGCGTTCAGGCGTTTATAATCGATTACCATACGGTATTGTTTCTCGCCTGAATGCTTGGGTTTCTTGAGTACCACCCATATGGGTGAGTTGTATGGGCTCTTTGAAGGTCTAATGATTCCCTCCTTTAGAAGTTTAGCGATCTCCCTATCAACTTCCCTTCTGAGGGGCACTGGATAGGGGTAGCTTTTCGTGTATATTGGTTCATTGGTGCTTGTTTTGATTTTCTATAATACAACGCAACTTGTACTGGGTTTCGTTTGGTAGATTCTCGTCAAGGACAATGTTAACCTCCTTAGATAGTTCCTCCCTAAGAGGAATAACTATATTAGGGAACAATCTTAAAATATTCATTTTCCTATCGATTACCGCCTCTAGTTCTTTTAACGTATCATCTCCGATGATACCGTCAGCGTGGTTCCAACCCTCATGCAGTACCCTATATATGGTACGCTGGATGTCCGCCTGACATAAAATTTAGCTCATCTTCCAGATTTTCGTTCGCTGCCTCGACATATCTGTCGGCTTCATTCGTGGGTTCAGGCAATTCTTCTCTGAAGGTTCGCAGGTTAAACATCCTCTGTTGTTTCCGAGGGTAGTTTTCCGACCACGTTCGCCTTTTAAACTGTCTGGTGTCCTGCGGTCGATTCATGTAATTAACATTACGTGACTGAGTTGATTGATCCACCTCCATCCTTTCGTGTGGCCTAGGGCCACTCGGCCTTGAAGGGGTGTCAGTTTCGCGGTTGGGAGTAGAATGCGACTGTTGATTTGACCTATTAAAACTATACCGAGGGAAATTCCTTCGTGGCAAAGCAGGCTTTGAGTCCAGTTTGAAGGTTTGGTTTATCGGCGAGGATATCGTGTTTGAGGTCGAAGTTGAAGGAACGTGTATTGAATGGTTGCGAAAATTTAAGTTTTGCATCTCCATGCATGCCGAGTATGCCTCTGGGAGAGTTTTAGGCTTTTCAATGACAAGCATTTTGGAGATTTCGCCGTTCAAACCTCGAATGAACACGTCTAAAGCCCTGTTTCGGTATGTTTCCACAAGGGCCGTAACGATTTCTTAGCTAAACGTTTCCGTTTTGATCTTGTTAATCATGAGCGACAGTTGGTGATTAACTGCAGCAAAAAACTCGTCAAGCTTGGTACCTTTTTGTGAGAGTTGGTTGAGCTGATGCCCCTTTTGTCTGCATAATGCAGCGAAAGACATTGTTTGATCGTTGGCCAATCATCGGCGAAAATATTATAAGAGATCAGGGCTGCGTCGGCGTTGCCCCTAATCTTTTGCCTAATGTGCTGGAGTATAGCACGATACAGAAGTTTCGATCTCACGATCTCAAAATCACTCAAAATGGTTTCGACCACATGAACCCACTATATATATCGAGTCGGGCCACCCTCAAAGGTTTGGAGTTCCTTGACGCAGTCAGGGAGCCGACTTATCTCCCTTAGGTCAGACTCGTTTTGAGGACCACAAAGTTCTGCCTGTTCGAAGAGAGGCTGCTGTTGCGGTTGCCCATTTTCGAGCGTTTTTACGCGTGACTCAAATGCTTTGAGTTGGGCGAGGATAGAGTTCACTGCACCCTTAACTCGGTCAAAGATCTGCTGATCGCATTCATGCCGCGATGTATGATTTATTTAAATAAATATAGAAAAAAGGAGGTGGTACTTATCTGAACTTTTATCTGCTTGGTTAACCTCCTGCCACAGCACACGTATCTCTAGGTTTTATATTTCGCTCGTATCGGGTATCCAGTCATTGCATTGGATCTACTGCATATCGTGGGAAAGTGCTGATGCAGCTATTATGGTTGTCGTGTGGATTGGACATGCGCGTGTTGGATCGTGTTAACTGAGCACAATGTAATAATGATTTGCTCAATGAGAAATGACAATAAATAGTACAAATAAAGGAAAATTATTTTAGTTATTTATTTACTAACAAAAAACGGCTGGACCGATTTCGCTGGCTTCGAATAAACCCGGTCCTATGTCAAAGTCATCTTTGGTTCTCGAGATAAACGTGGCGAAAGATAATTCCGAACGCACATACGTACATACGCACATACGTACATACACACGGACAGACATCTCTATAAAAATGTTGGATTGGATTCTGGTGAGCTTGAGACGTGAAGATATGTCAAAATCCGCGATTCACAAAATCGGCCCCATTACAAAAACCTCCACTTGGAAGTTAACAAGAAAACGTGCTTCGTTGCCGATAGCTGACCTGTTGTTTTCTGCAAAACATGGTGGGGTTTTTATAAATACTTTTTTAAAGACGCATGACTCGATCCTTTTCACTATACGTGCAGTGGTACCTGATTTATTTTTAAAATGGTTTATGGCTGGTTTTTCTGATTATTTTTGTTTATGATTACACCTAATTATGAACCTCTACAATAACCCTTCAGTCAAAAATATGAGAGTGTCCCTACTCATTATATGGATATACTCTCGTTTACTCTGTGCGCAAATTTTAACAAATATGGACGTAGATGGAGAAAAAATATTTTTTTTAGTTGAGGCAAGAAGCCCTATCTATAATTATAAAGATAATGTTCCTTATAAAGTTACTATTGATAAGCTGTGGATAGAAATAGTCTGAGTCTGACCACATGTTGAACAACACTAAAAGCAAGTCGCTAATTCAATTTTGTTTTATTTAAACACACACCAAAGGAAGCAACAAAACATAACGTTTTGTTTTGCAACATCCTGTTTCGCTTGGTGTGTGTTGAAATAAAAAATGTTTTTTTCATCATCGAATCAAAAACGTTTTGCTTTATCCGGTGTGTCTAAGGCTGAAACTTAGTGTTACCGTGCTTAGTGAATATTTTGCAGTTAATCTTAAGAGAATAGTAACTTCAATGACAAAGACAAAGTTAATACTCTTCCGAAATGCAGAATAGTTTAACCCAGACCTTCAACATTTAAATAAATCTGTATAGAAAGGCTGAGATAACAAATAATATGTCTGATTGGAGTAATTACCCTAATTTTAGCAAATTTTATAAGCAAAAGCTAAGATCAGCAAAGTCTTCTTTTATCATGAGGAAAATTGACTCTGCCAACTCCCAAAAGGACACGTGGAAAAAGTTAAAAAAAATATGTTCTTAGCAACAATAATGATACTCGTAGTATATTCGAAGTGCAATTTCCAAACGGGATCAATTAAAATGATATTGCAATACTATGTGAAAAATTGAGCCACTACTTTGTTGAAAGCATAGTCAATCTGAACCGATCTGTGATATATTTAGAATATCTAAATTTAATCGAAATGTGCAATATAGACTTTAAGATCCGTGCAATAGATGTCAATGACATAATTATTGTGTTGCTTAAATTTTAGCCTTAAGTTTAATATTTAATCATCAAAATACGTGAATATCAAACTAGAAAACGTTGCCGTGCAATGATTTGCTAAAAACGCCCCTCAAAAATTGCGCTTGTCATAAAAGGCGACTGAGGGGACAAATTAGATCTAGGCAAGGGAATCATTTAATATATTAAATCTCTGCCATAACCATGTATGGTTGACACCACTGGAGGTCACCCGTATAGCATTGGGGTCGAACTGGCGAATCCCACAGGCGGAGCAGTAGGGCTGCCAACAAGTGGGATGGTTACTATCACTTTAATTCTGATCGTAACCTAGCTGCAAAGGATAAGACGATGAAACCAACGAACTATAGAAACTAAATACTATTGTTTAAATATAACTCATTTATATAAAGCACTAAACAAATATCAAAAATACTTTAAAATTCTGACCAAATCTGAAATTATCCCCAGAAATACTGCACTTGAACATACAAGTACTCATAATTGATGCACATCATCAAACAGCTGATAATCGCGAGTAAAGAAAAAATGTTGTAACAAGAACAAGAGTCCACAAAAAAATATAAGGCATTAACGGGCCAGGGCCTTATACCTAGCTTCTCCTACCAGTTGCCTGTGATAAGTAGAAGAGACGTATCGTACAATTGCCGAATCCGAATGGCAAAATTTGAGAAGCTTCTTATTACAATTGATACTACTGGTTGTTTGTCAGACGTTCGCAAGAGGTGGGGTAGCGGGAAAAACTTTAGGTGGTACCTACTAGGCCCCGGAGAGATTTGGACCGGGGACCTTTCGATTAGTAAGCTAACACACTAACCACTGAGTCACTGCGTAAGCAATCAACAAGAGTAGGTATCTAAAAATATCTGTTTTTTCGGTTCTAAGAAAAGTTGAAAAATAACGAAATATAATTCCAAGGGCTTAAGTTTTTCTCGGAATACCTTTGTGCAGAAAGACACTATTATATCTATGAGAGGTCAAATGATATCCTATAACTGATATCTTGATATTTCTCATAAAAACACCAAGAGCTTTAAATAATCCTTGTTTTTCCCAAGCAAGTACAAGAGAACCCGAACATCCATTATAATTTCAACAGAATTTAGCTGCCAAAAAACCTAATTCTATTGAAATTCTATTAAAAGGTATTATCTTACCTTTCCTATGTTTCATTTTACAAAAGGAACTGTCTTACTTAATCTTCGGAAACTAACGATACCACCACCCACTTCAACCAACTCTTCCACCAACTTTCCCATAGATAAATTTTAAAATATAAGCGACGACAAAAACAACCGAATGATACGTGGAGGAGTGTTGTGCTCTTTCTGCCACACACGCATTCCACCTCGTTCTATATTCTACTTCATAAATTTTGGTATCGAAAACTTACCTCCTACTTGGAGGGATATGCCACTTTTAAATCCGTTGTGCTTTCCTCCCAGGCGACATTGTATCCTTGTAATTTCTATTTTGTGTTTTCCTTCCGATGTTAGTTGTTGTCGTTGTTATTTCTGTTTTCCAATTTTTTTTATTTTTTTTTTAGTACCTACGTTTTCAAAGCAAAGAAACTGAAACTAACGATGTAATCCCAGAAAGAGAGTGCTGTGATTATATCCTTATAAGCAGATTTTTGAATACATGTATAGTACCATTTAGATTTGTTTTTGGCACTTATAGGGTGTCCTTAACTCAAAGTTTATAACAAGCAGAGAATATATTGGGGAATATCATCGTTAACATACGTATACATTTGAGTTATCCTTTGGCAGAAACTTTATACTGAGTGTAAGCAAAGCGGGTTGCCTCTGCTCATTAATTAAGGGTAAAACTAAATCTTCTTTCGAAAGACCGTATGCGAACGCGTGATTATTCAATTCAACTTCATGTTGGATGCATATACGTTGAAATAGGTATGTGATTGAATGTTCTGATAAAGGATGTACACAATAGCACTACACTTCAACATTAGGGGTATTATCTCCTTCAGATATCTTTAACTACATCACATTAGCCTGTATAGGCACTTCACGCATAAATAAATGAGAAAAATACAAACATTAATTTTCCTTGGAATATTATTCTCTTTAATAGGAAAAACAAGAAAATCGCGCACGGAAATCACTCTTAACGGTTTGAAAACTCCTTGCAGACTGGATGGTGCAGAGGACTCCTCTCAGTGGTTCTGTGCTTTTCTCCATAATGTAGGATCTATATTAGTGGATCGCGTGTGGAACATATTGTCATATTTGCGTTGTATAACTACATATACATATAATACATATACAATGGAAATATGTATACAAATTCGCAATAAAAAGCGAATTCTGCGATGCTCAATATTCGTTTATTCGTAAGATAGATGCACCTAGTTATCCTACCAACTCTAGTCTACTTTCAGTAATTTTATTTTTGTTTTGAATCCGTACGACCGCGTGTTTCCTTTAAAAGCTTTTTGCCGACAATTTACCATGCGTGTACGTTCTCAAACCTTCTATGGGAGCGTAAGAAAAATAACAAGAGAGGGAAAGCTTTTTGATTTCGGTATGCCAGCTAAGCTAAGGGCATTACAATTACAACTTTAATAACACCCTTGCAAGGAGAACAAATAGGAACAGCTCTCTCAAACTTTGGGGTAGTTATAGTTATAGTCGGTCTAAACTCAGTTGACACAAAGCTCCATAAGAAAACCAGTTTTTTACATGGAAAGCTGTGTCGACTGTATAAAGTCTTAATGAGACATTGCATGAGGATATCCGAGTCAGCGATAATACGAATTAGGCCCCAGACGGATGTTCTGTGGATAAACACAGGTTAGTTGTTATGCGACTGACCTAGTCAGTCATAGAAATTATTGTTTACTCTAAAGGATTTGTTAACCCTATGAAATTACTTATTATCTGTTGGGAGGGATGATATCGAAATTATAATGCGAATTTCTGAAGGCGTTGCCCAATATCAAATCCCGAAGACGTTCTTATGATCGAAATAGCAGCTCCTCCAGTCGTGAGCGCACAGCTGTTAGCGTCACAAACTCTGAAGGATCCAAAATTCAGCAATGTTTTGAACTGGCTGTTAAGGGGACGGGTTCAACCATTCAAGCGAGTTGTATTCATATTTTTTTCGTCGAGATTAACTCTTTGTCGATTGATGGGGGGGGGGGGGGGGGGGGGGAGGTCTGCTGTCATTTCTTCCCCGGCCCGTGAAGCAATCCTGAACGCCCTTCATGCACAACACCCTGATATCGTTCAAACGAAGGCATTGGCTCGCAGATATGTATAGGAGACTAACTCGCTATGAAGATGCACATCATGCCAGCAGAACAGAAAGGAGTAACCAAAACTGCAACACACCATTGGAAATCAGCTAAACGCCATTGATCCCGCTTTAATGTCGACTTCGTCAGGCCATTCCAACATTAAACGTTCTAGTTGGTAGTCGATTCCTAGTCAAAGTGACTTGAGGTCGCTGCGGTCAGAAGCTGCCGCCATTAAGTTCAATAGGCAACTCTTCGCCACCCATGCACTTTCCGACGAGCTGGTATAAGATTATGGGACCGCGTTTACATCTGATGAACTCAAAGTCTTCATGGAAAACAATATAATCCGACGCATTCTTCTCCATTTTATCCGGCTACAAGCAGCCAAGTAGAGCACATGATACAAGGTTAGGTTAGGTTAGGTTTGAAGGGAAGTGCACAGCCATTGCTGTGCTTGCACGGGGGCCCATTGGTCCATTGTGATCCCTTTTTGTTTATCGTGGTAAAAACTTCACTTACAATAAAAACACTTACCATGCTTCGTTTAAATTTTTCTTGCTGGTTGGCCTATTGGAACCAACCTGTTTTCTTGACAAACCTGATTATGTCCGTCAGTGGTACCTGCGCTACGTCCTCTAAGTCTTCGAAAAATCTGTTACCCAGATAACGAAGTCGAGATGTCTGGAGGTTTGGACACTCGCAGAGCAGGTGTTTGATGGTCTCGGTTTCTTCTGTATCCTGACAGCTCCTGCAGTATTCTGGTGAGCTAATGCCCAGCCTGCTTGCCATTACTCCTATGGTGCAGTGGCCGGTCAGTACGCCGGTTAGGATACGTATTTCTTGTTTATTCATTCCCAGAATGTGCTTTGTTCTTTTCTCGTCGATTCTTGGCCATAGGCTGCGAGATATAACACAGTCGTTCCTTTGGGACCAGGTAGTGTTAATTTGTTCCCTCAGTTTTTGGTCAATGTTTCTTTTTGCTGCACTAATTGGGATGTCTATTGACGTAATGGCGTCCATTGCGTCAAGTTCTGACCCTGTTCTTGCTAGCTCGTCTGCCTTTTCATTCCCCACGATGTCGCTATGACCGGGGACCCAGCAGAGGGTGATCCTGTGTCGTTCGCCTATTTCGTTAAGGGATTTTAGGCAGTTCCTGACTGTTTTTGACTTTGTGGTTTCGCTGTCCATTGCGTCAAGTTCTGACCCTGTTCTTGCTAGCTCGTCTGCCTTTTCATTCCCCACGATGTCGCTATGACCGGGGACCCAGCAGAGGGTGATCCTGTGTCGTTCGCCTATTTCGTTAAGGGATTTTAGGCAGTTCCTGACTGTTTTTGACTTTGTGGTTTCGCTGTCTAGTGCTTTGATCGCCGCCTGACTGTCTACGAAGATTGTAATCTTGGAAGGATCCAGATTCTTCGCGGAGATTGTTTCTGCTGCCTTGTCTATGGCGACTATTTCGGCTTGAAAGACGCTGCATTCGTTGGGGAGTCTGTACGAGTCCTTTATGTCTAGGGGCTCGCAGAAAACTCCTGCTCCTGTACCTACATCCATTTTTGACCCGTCCGTATAGATATGGATTTCTTGTGCGCTGGCGTTCTCTTTTGGGGTATATATGTAGAGTAGTTTTTCTCGAAGTTTCGATTGGGGATTATGTAGTCCGTTTTTCTCGAAGTTTCGATTGGGGATTATGTAGTCCGTTTTCCTGGATAGATCGATACCCAAGTAATTGTGAATTATGAAGCCGTGCCCATAGGAGCTGTGTCTCCACATGTTAGCCTCCTTGAGGCGGAGGGCTCCTTTGGCTGCCATGCTGCGAATGTATTCACCGAGGGGGGGAAGGTTTAAAATGACTTCCAGCCCGGCTTGAGGTGTTGATCTCATTGCTCCTGTTGTGCCGATACATGCCAGTCTCTGTACCTTAGAGAGGTTATGGAGATAGGTAGTCCTTTCTGTTGCCTTCCACCAAACAATAGACCCGTATGTAAGTATGGGTCGTATGATCGCTGTATACATCCAATGGGTTATGTAAGGGCGCATACCCCAACGTTTACCAAAGGTCTTTTTGCATGCGTAGAAGGCACATAGTGCTTTTTTTGATCGTTCCTCTGTGTTACGTTTCCAAGTAAGCTGAGAGTCTAGGATGATGCCCAGATACTTTGCTTCCGGGGAAAGTTTCAGACGAATTCCGTTTATCTTCGCCATATCGAAATTCTCGATTTTTCTTTTCCTAGTGAACAGAACACATTCGGTTTTGATTGGATTAACTCCAAGGCCGTTCGGTCTCGCCCACGAGGATAATTCTTTTAGGGCAGATTCCATGAGTTCACTGATAGTGGGAAGATACTTTCCACTTATTAGAATTACAATATCGTCTGCGTATGCTACTATTTTCGTCTTTTTGACCTTTAGAGTCGTGAGGATTTTGTTGACCACTAGAAGCAACAGGAGGGAAGATATGACGCCTCCCTGTGGGGTGCCCCTGGTCACTGTTTTCCTTATGGTACTCTCTCCGATCTCTGAGTTAATTACTCTGCTGTTAAGCATTTCGTAAACCCAGTTCGTTATTTCTATTTTCGCTCCTAAGTCTACGAGCGCTGTTTTTATGGCCGCTGTTTTGACATTGTTGAAAGCTCCCTCAATGTCTAAAAATGCTGCCATGGTGAATTCTTTATGGTGTAATCCTTTTTCTATAATTGACACAACTTCGTGCAGGGCTGTTTCCACGGACTTGCCTTTGAGGTAGGCATGTTGAGTACTGCATAGGTTGTTTTCGTTTAAGAGGTCTCTTGTATATAAGTCGATTATTCTCTCTAGTGTCTTTAAGAGAAAAGAGGAGAGACTTATCGGCCTATAATCTTTTGCTGTGCAGTGTATATGTCTCCCTGCTTTGGGAATGAATATCACTTTAACTTCTTTCCAGCTTTGCGGTATGTAGCAGAGTCTTATACAGCTTTTGAAAATGGCTTTTAGCCATGGCAGTATTACATTGAGAGCCTGTTGTACCATAACATGGTACAAAGAACTATCTGAAGAAACTGGAACACAACACAAATATCGATATGAGTTTGCCCAGATAATTGTTCAGTAACCACATTACTCCATATGAAACCACGAATCGCTCGACCGCAGAGCTGCTACTGAAGGGCTGTTTTTAAAAACAGCCTTACTGGAATTAATAATTAATTAAATGTTTGACTATGTAAGCAGCGTACCAAAGTATGTCCGAGCTTAAAATTTCCTAACATATATGAAGCAGGTCATTAATGACCAATGACCAGCGGTAAGAGTAGACTTCCCTGCGGATACTGAAGTCAGCCCTCATGAATAAATTTTATAAAGTTTATTTACATTAATATATTTCCGGGGTAGATAGGTAAAGTTAATGAAATAAAAATCAACTTCATTAACAAACTGATAAAAACTAATTCAGAATTTCATGTCCAAATCAAACCAACTCGCTATGAGCATTTTTTGTTTTTCTTCCCAAACCACATTTTCGCATTCTCGAATATTTATCTAACTTCTAATAAAGACCTCTTCACTCAAGAACTCACCTGACATTTTTTCCTTAAAAGTAAATGGAAATGATTGCAAAAGAGGATAAAGAATACCTAAGTATATTCTAAAGTTTCTCTATGTTCATTTTGCATCATCCAAAGAAGAGGTTGATTCTTGTCAAATCGGTCTCATTCTGACAGTCATTACGGTCAGTCATTACACCGTCAAATTTGCAGATTTCTGATTCAGGTATACAATTAAAAATATTCAAATTAATGGATTCGTTCAAATAAAGTTATGCCAATGCTACAAAAGCAGCAAACGCACTTTAAGACAAATTCACCAACCCATTATTTAAGAAATGGCTTCCAGTATCAAATGCCTATTTACTTGATATTCCGGAATAAATAAGAAATTCTAGCAATCGACGTCCAATATTTCTTCAATCATAGTCAGAGCTCTTGTCACAGCTTAAGCCGGCATCCGAGATCGCGAATAGAGAGCGTGACAGTCAATCGCATTTAATTGGCGGGGTCATCATATTAACGTCTTAACCTGTTCCCATAGTCCCAGTGCATTAGAATCATGTTGCGCACATGCCGTTGCCACAGGATACTTGTGCAGCTTGCTACCACAGGATACGAATCAGCAATTCGCATCGTGGGACCAGTGGTTTCCTAACAGGAAACGATTTAGTCAGTTCTATTTGGAACCTTGTCTTCGGAGTGACATAATGTATTTATTATGGTTTTTTTTATTATTATTTTTTATAATCCATAACTATTCATTACAATACATCTAACATGTTCCAGAATGAAATAAGCTATAATGAAATAGAGATAATGCCACTACAAGGCCGGCGGGGTGACCCTTTTAAAATTTTACAATCCAAATAAAAACGAATCAAAACACCAAAATATCAGAGGAGAATGTAGAATAGTGATTCAATACCTTTATGATCCAGGCAAAAAAGCCAATTTTTTAATTGTTAACAAACGCACGCATTAAATAAACGACATGGAAAAACAGTGTAAAAGTAACGGAAAGCGGTTGAGCGAAAATTAGGAATAGATATCTGATCATCACGTAATCTATGATTGTGAAAAAGTCTCACATTAAGATTCCCTGACAGCAGTATAAGTGTAGGACTGGAAGAATATTCAAAATTTTGAACAATGAAAAACACAATAGGTATTTTTGTTTTAAACGAGGTTTTTTGGAAATAAAGCACGTAATTTATTGTAGTCTCAAAACTCATTCTGGATTCAATAACAAGACCCACATATTTAAATTCATTATCATTTTTAATCTGAAACCATTGTTCGCTGCGGCTGTGAAAACTATGAAAAGTACGAGATGGCAAATTTGAATTACAGGTTCAGTACGATATTGCAAATCTTGGGCAGTACCTAAGCATGAAAATAGATCTCTGCTCCGAAACTGTTTTGAACTCCCAAGTTAAAAAAAATAAATTTTAGTTTTTGAGCTTATTACTAGTTTATGCTCTCCGCACCAGATTCTCAATAAGTCGAGTTCGAAATTTTTATCGGAGTTGCGATTCAAGGCACTATCTGATAAATAAGCAAAACCCACATCATCGGCTAATGCTTTCAGTACCTACTCCTTTTAATGGAAGACTAGATAAGGAATTGATATACATAATCATTATGACCGTTTCGGACGGATATAACGTCCATGGTCATTGTGTCACCTCACTGTCTTTGTCACATAGTAATTTTCATGTTTAATAAATAATGTTATAAAACCTGCATAAACGTAAGTTCTGTAAGTCGAACAAGTGGATGTTCCTTCGGGCACATAAGCCACCATCTATACCAAGTTCTACATAGGGAAGTATCGATGATGATTATCTTGAAAGGTGTGTATGACGTATGACTCAACAACTGTACGATTGCAAGCAGGTTTTGACGTTTCACATCTGAGTGAAACGTCAAATGTATATAGTCAGGTTAGAAATAGTTGACTATGTATTAATTTTTGAACTGTTGAATACCCTGTCACTATTTCTGTCCCTCATCAAGAGGGCACGGTAAAAAAATCTAAAAAACTGTTATACAACATTGAAAGTATTTGATGGAAAAAACAAAGTTCTTGTACAAAAACGCTCCTTTAAAGTGAGCATGGCAGAAAATTTTATGTAAATTAATTGTACAAAACGACTTTATCAACATACTTTGCGGAGAATAAGACTTTTATTTACATTTAAAACTCTTCGTCGTGTATGGTCTGTGTCAGTGGGTGGATTTTAAAAATGCTTAAACTTGACTATTTTTAATTAAATCTATTTTTCTAGTTTGCATTTGGACCAAATTTTCCATTTCTGGTAATTTTGTTAGAAGACCAAAAAAAAATGGTTAAATGTCAAAACACCCTCAACTCAAACTCCTACAGTCTTTTTTTGGATTAGTAAAAGACCAAAATTAAGAAAAGGGGGGCTAAAGCATTTTGATATATTTTACATTACTTTGAGCTTGTAAACATAATTTTGTATGCGAAGATATATTTTTGACATATTTTTGAAGGGAGAACCTACAAATTTATGAAGACTTTGAACGACAAATTTCGAGAAGCATGACAATTGATAATTAACTGAGATCCCGGGTTTTCATATTGAGACCGTTGGTCATAAGGGATACACGCACTATCCACAAAGACGATGCGCCCACTTTTAGCTTATATTCAGCCCCAAATTGAAGTTGAAAAATGTAAGATTAGTTCCCAAAATAGTTTTTAGGCCGAAAGACACTTTCTTTCGTTTCTTAAAAACTGTTCTAATGATTTTAATGATTTTTGGGGTTTTTAATACTTGACAGGCTTTGGCAGAAGACTCGAATAATGGCACTTTAGAAAAATCACTATATCTCAAAACCAGGTGGAGTAATTCAAACGGTTTGACAATCGAGCTTATTTTTATTATTCTTTTTTGATGATGGAGCCATCATAAACGAGGATCAAAGGTCCCTCCAACGAGCACTAGATACATGGGTAAACAATTTGAAGGGGAACGGGTATCGTATTAGTCCGAAGAAAACAGAATACTTGTACTGCCCGCTCTCAGATCCACTCCGACCTATCTCAGACATTTATATGAATGAAGGAGTGATTCCCAAGTGCGAAAAGTTCAAATATCTAGGATCTACTACTCATCGCGTAAGCGTAGGGTGGGTGAAATGGCGGGAAAACTAATTCATCCTCTGTAATCGAAAAAGGCCTCTAAACTGAAAGGAAAGCTCTACACCGCAGTTGTGCGCCCGGCGTTCACATGTTGGACAGCGAACAAAAAGTATGAGGGCGAATTAACGGCGGCTGAGATGAAGATGCTTCGCATGGCAGCAGGAATAACAAAGATTGATCGAATAAAAAGTTCCAATATCAGAAGAAGCCTTCACGTCAAAGAACCTGTCTCGAAAAAAAGGAGGGCGACTGGCCCAGTTGTTACTGTCATCTTTAAGGGAGAGATCCTGCGGACCCTGTCAAAAAGGCAATACCAATCAAAGTTCTAATACAAATGCGAAAGAGAGGAAGGCCTAAAAACTCCTGGATCACACAAATGCAGCAACATCAGCATTTTTGGCCTCAGCGACAAAGTGATTCAAAATCGTGAGGCCTGCCATTATTTTATGAGGTCGAACCGGCAAACCTCACAGGTGGACTGGTAGGGATGCGTTTATGTAGGAGGGTTATGATCCCTTTAATCCTGATGGTAGCCTCGCCACCATTAAAAGGAAGAAAAAGAAGTGAAAATCGAGCTTATTCCATAATTTGAAACCAATTTACATTTATAAAGTATTAATTCGTATAGGAGTTTCTATTTTTTTTTAATTTCACTTTTCTCAAATACGGCTATCACGTTATTATCAGTGTTGCTGGTTTAAATGCATAGAATGCAAACGGCAATATCCTAGAAACGGGTAAAAAGAAGAAGATTTAGATTTGAGCTGACACTAAGTTTAAGGATAAATTTCCAAACTCAACTTTTTGAAATAAATCTTTATACTTTTTACGAAATTTCGTTATTGGGTTTGCTTCAAATAATCAGATTCAAAACGAAAGCAATTATGACAAATCGAAAATTGTTCATAAGAGAACAATCACAAAGTCAAGGTATTTATGCTTCAACGAATCCGCCTTATTTTTAGTCAGTTTAAGAAAATAATCTATGCCGTCACATTACAAAATTAAAATTGTGGCATCTATTACGTGCAAACAAATTAAAAACAGCTTTATTTTGCAGTCATAAAATTTTGATCAGTGTCGGCCACATATCTTTCATAAAAATATTTGCATATTTTAAACAGCATTGTGCAGGTTGTGCCTACTCATAAGTCATATCGCTGTAAATGCGACTTAACTTTGATTATGCATTTCCAGTCTTTGCTGAAAGGTGCAAAATTAAATTTCAGGATGTTTTTTAACTTTCCCATTTACAAATGCAATTAAGACAAATCAAACATATCTATCTACTTGTAATCGACATTGTAACGATTCCTTTTTTCCCGATTTTACGAGTAGTATAGGATTTTTTTTTGCGTTTAGCTGGGTGAAAACCATCAAAAGACATTGCATGCGTCATCCTTCCAATTATCGCACCTCTTCGTCAGACTAATTATCAATTTTTTTTATAGGTACTTTTTTCAAACTGCTATTGTTAGTTCTTTATATTTTACGGATACCCATTTTGATAGCGCACAACACTCTTTTCTTGCGACCCTGTTCATTATAAGTTAGGAATCTTATTATTATTGGTGATATAAATCTGGGAATCCTAAGCGAATTTCCAGCTGTTTTAAGGTACCTATCAATTATGTGTGCAAATGGACTAGAGTCATGTATAAATGTTCCTACTAGAGGGTTGTAATACGTGCATTGACCACATTTTCGGTAGGCTTGACTGTACCTCAAAATTGTCTCTGATTAGTAGCACTGCTGACTTCAGAATCTCTGACCACTGAATGATCTGTTTGTTCCTGCTTTCGAATAAGGTGAAAGGTATTGACAAACAAAATGCTTATTGTTCCTCGAAAACCGTTAACCACTCATTTTTAAAAGTTCGATTATTACAAGAAAGCTGGGCAAACATATGGGAAATAAATGATCCTAATGTGGCTTTTGAGTTGTTTTCCAATGTACTTCACAAACATGTTGAATTATGTTCGGTGACTAGGCAAAGGAAAGGCAAAAAATTCAACAAACTCAAGCCTTGGATATCTAACTATCTGGTAAATAAAATAAATGATAAAAACAAACTCAGAATAAAATGTAAAAAGCATACATTAAATACCCAACTTCGTAGTGCTTATGAAAAAATGTCTAAAGAAATTGCTATTGAAGTTCCTATATGCAAAGTAAATTTTTACATGAACAAATTTCACAGCGTAAAAGGCAACATAAAAAAAGAATGGGGAATTGTTAATGAGATTTTTAACAGAAACACTCCTACAGGGATACCTTCTTATATAAGCCACAATAATCGCGATATTACAAATTGTACAGAAATAGCTAATACTTTCAACTTATTTTTTACTAATGTTACAGTTAAAATAATAAATGATGCAGGGAAAAACACCGGTACCAACCAATGTAAGGCGTGGTGTATTAACAGAGAAGAAGTTGAGGTTCGAAGCTTTTCCTATGAATTTATTTGAGGTGTATAAAACTATTATGTCATTAGACAGTTCGAATTCCATCACTCACAATTCTTATTCTAATGCATTCATCAAGAGTATTGCTTTCAATATTGCTGATATTTTGGCTCATATCTTTAACAAAAGTATCTTTTGTGGTAAATTTCCTGATAGGTTAAAAATAGCTGAAGTCATACCAATCTTCAAAAAAGGTGATAAAAAACTGTTAAATAATTATAGGCCTATCTCTCTGCTTCCAGTATTTTCAAAATTTTTTGAAAAATTAATCAAAACTAGAGTTGTGTCATACCTTGAAACTATTTCCTTTCTTAGCAATAAACAGTATGGATTCAGAGCCGGTAGATCAACTGAGGATGCACTTCTGAGCTTCTGCAGCATGATATACGATCAACAACAAGAAGTTAACTGCTGCTCTCTTTATCGACATAACCAAAGCCTTTGATACTGTTGATCATACCATCTTGCTAAATAAATTAAGCAAAGCTGGGTTCAGAGGGTTCATGCTCAAATGGTTTGAATCCTATCTCACTAATAGAAAACAAATAGTTAGAATAGGAGAAACTTTTAGTGAAAGCTGTGATATAAAAATTGGTGTTCCTCAAGGCTCTGTTCTGGGGCCTATATTGTTTCTAGTTTATATTAATTCAATTTTCACTTTGAATATGAAAGGTAAACTTACTGGGTTTGCCAATGACATAGGCTGTTCCTATTCCAACAACTCCCTCTTAGATCTGACAGCCGATATCAACTACGACTTAGAAATATTGCGGCATTGGTTCAGTTTGCATAAGTTAGTCTTTAGTCTTTAAAAAAACTAAAATAATGTCTTTTAGCATAACTGCTCTGAACTTACAACTTCCAGTTTTCACTTTTCATAGTGCGAACTGCAACAACACCATTATAAGTTCTGATACTTGCTGCAACCCTCATTTTGAAGTTACGTATAATACCAGCAATAGCTGCTCGACAAATTGTTTTGTTGTAGAAATTGTACAGGTCTTCAAGTATCTGGGTCTTGAAATCGACTGTAGGTTAAACTGGAGCTCTCACACTTCTTCCCTAAGGAAATACCTTCTAAAAACTACTAAAATACTATACCATTTGAGGCTATATTGCACTAGAAAGCTTTTAGAAACAGTTTATTATGGACTGGTCCAATCCAAACTACAGTACGGGTTGATTTGTTGGGGAGGCACACATAAAAACAAAATACAACTTTTGGTGGTAATACAAAAGCATTTGCTCAGAATTATCTGGAACAGAAGACGCCATGAACACAGTTTTCCACTTTTTTGCATTCATTTATACTACCTTTAAAGGATCTTTACTTTTACAAAGTCTTAAAAATATTTTTCTCAAGAAGCGGTTATTCTTTAAACCATGATCCGAATCTCTACGGTCTTCGTAGCTCTGTAAGGAGTCTTGCTTGTGTTCTCCCGCACAATACTCAACTATTCTTGAGTTATTACTCTTCTGTAGCACCGCGTATTTTTAATAAATTACCCATTGAATTAAGGCGCTCTCAGAATATCTTGTTCTTTAACAGAAAAGTAAAACATTGACTCTTTAACTACGACTTGAAGGAGATTTATAATTTATCTAACGTAATTATATAGTCACAAATGTTCAGCATTCATTGCAAATCATCCCTATACACCAATTTTCTTTTTGAATTATATAAATATATTGAATTGTATCTTGTTGTACTGTAACACACTTTCGGAATTAGTTTTTAATAACTATAGAATGTATGTAACTATTCATTCCCTGATGAAAAACACATATAATTTACTTATTCTTTGAAGAAGTTGTTCTTTTTTTATACCCTATTCTAAGGGTATATTAATTTTGACGCATAGTTTGTAACATACCTTAATATTGCCCGTAGACCCCTAAAAGTTACTATATTTATGATCAGCATCGATAGTAATGTCGATCTAGCCATGTCCGTCCGTCCGTCGGCAAAAATTAGGCCTTTAAACTGGACCTAGAGAGCTGAAATTTTAACCATATACTCTCTAGGGTCCCGAAATAATCAAGTTTACGAATTTTTGAAATCCGCCCACAGACACGCCCACAAACTCAAAAAAACAAAATTTTGGAAAAAATCGAATTTTGAGCTAGAGAGCTGAAATTTTTTATATATGATCTATGGACCATAAAACTGATTGGGACATAACATTTTCAAAATCCGCCCACTGACACGCCCACAATTAAATAAAACAAATTTTGGCAAAAATTGAATTTTGAGCTAGAAAGCTGAAATTTTTTATATATGATCTTTGGCCCATAAAACTGCTTGGGACATAAAATTTTCAAAATCCGCCCACTGACACGCCCACAATTAAATAAAATATTTTTTTTGAAAAACCAAAATTTGAGCTAGGGAGCTGAAATTTTTAATATATACTCTCTAGGGGCCCTTTATGCTCATGTGTAAATATTTTCAAAATCCGCCTACTGACACGCCCACAATTTTTTTTTTTATTTTTGAAAGTCCAAAGTTTGAGCTAGGGAGCTGAAATTTATAGTATATACTCTCTAGGTGCCCTTTATGCTCATACTTAAATTTTTTTTAAATCCGCCTACTGACACGCCCACAATTAAATAAAACAATTTTATTGAAAAATCAAAGTTTGAGCTAGGGAGCGTTTTTATTTACAAAAGCTTAGTTTTTTTCGATAAAATCCTTTAAATTTTTGTCACGCCCACTTATGAGATATAGGAATAAGAATAGGGTATCCAACAGTTCGCCCAAGAGGACTGTAGCCCGCCCCTATGTTCTTTTAATTAATTTTGTATCTTTAAATGTTACTTTTACATATTTAAGTAAATTGGAATAAATAATGTATTAAATTCCAATGGAATGAATAAAATTCTAATCTAAAAAAAAAAAAAAAAAAAAAAAAAAAAAAAAAAAATCGTATACCCTATTCTAAGGGTATATAATTTTGAAGCGAAATTTTTAACATACCTTGATATTACCCGTAGAAACCTAAAAGTTACTATATTTATGATCAGCATCGATATTAATGTCAACCGAGCCATGTCCATCCGTCCGTCCGTCTGTCGGCAAAAATTAGGCCTTTAAACTGGACCTAGAGAGCTGAAACTTTAACCATATACTCTTTAGGGGCAAGAAATAATCAAGTCTAAGAATTTTTGAAATTCGCCCACAGACACGCCCACAAACTAAAAAAATAAAAAATAATGGAAAAAATCTAATTTTTAGCTAGAAAGCTGAATTTTTTTATATATATGATCTTTGACTTCTAAAACTGCGTGGGAGATAAAATTTCTAAAATTCACTCACTGACATGCCCACAATTAAATAAAACAATTTTATTGAAAAACCAAAGTTTGAGCTAGGGAGCGTTTTTATACCCTATTCTACGGGTATATTAATTTTGACGCTTAGTTAGTAACATACCTTAATATTGCCCGTAGATCCCTAAAAGTTACCATATTTATGATCAGCATCGATAGTAATGTCGATCTAGCCATGTCCGTCCGTCCGTCCGTCTGTTGCCAAAAAATAGGCCTTTAAATTGGGCCTAGAGAGCTGAAATTTTAACCATATACTCTCTAGCGTCCCGAAATAATCAAGTTTTCGAATTTTTGAAATCCGCCCACAAACTCAAAAAAACAAAATTTTGGAAAAAATCGAATTTTGAGCTAGAGAGATGAAATTTATAATATATACTCTCTATGGGCCCTCTAAGCTCATGTGTGAATATTTCCAAAATCCGCCAACTGACACGCCCACAATTTAAAATCAACTTTTATGGCAAATCCAAAGATTGAGCTAGGGAGCTGACATTTATAATATATACTCTCTAGGGGCCCTTTATGCTGATGTGTTAATTTTTTTTAAATCCGTCTACTGACATGCCCACAATTAAATAAAACAATTTTATTGAAAAACCAAAGTTTTTTTTCGATAAAATCCTTTAAATGTTATATAACAAAATATGTAGAGCGTTCTTAACAATTCAATCATACTTAGACTTTTGTCACGCCCACTTATGAGGGATAGGAATAAGAATAGGGTATCCAACAGTTCGCCCAAGCGGACTGTAGCCCGTCCCTATGTTTTTCGAAAGCTTTGTTCTTTTCGTTTTTTTTATTTTTCTGTGTTTGCGCATTCTACTTCATTATTTTTATTCTTGAAATTTGTATGGACCGACTTGGTCATTTAATTTGAGTTTCCATTTCTTGGTCCATTTCGATTTATTATTTACTGCCTTCTGCAGCTTTTTCGTCGCTACTTCTACAGTTTCTTCAACAGCAAGTATAGCAATATCATTTGCAAATATTGCCCTAGTTACCAGTGGCGTATTAGGGGGGTCAGGAGATACCCCCCCCCCCCCCCGCCCTAAAAGCCCCAAAGATCATATTTTTATTGAGGTGATTTCATCATAATGAACATGATTAACTGAAACTTGGTCGTAAATCTTAGAGATTTAGAGGGAGCTACTCGAGCCCCCCAAGTTCTGAAACTGCTGTTTGTCTCTTCTCGTTTGCTGTAATGTACAATTCCCAAATATAAGAAAGACACTAGACGTACTGCATGTACTTCCAGTTACGTCAGCAGAGCCAGAGAGAACATTTTCCGTCCTGAAAAGGTTAAAGACTTGGCTGAGGGTAACAACTTCCGAAGCTCTTCTAAATGGATTAGCATCCATGAATATTCTCAGAGAAATTAATATAGATCCTGAGGAACTTGTTGAACAATTTGCCAACAAAACAACTATGAGAATGGATTTGATTTCCTCAAAAAAAAATAATTAAACATTATGTTAAACTATTTTAACATTCAAACTTAGGTCTTAAAAACTTGTTTATATAAAGAATGAACAAAGTGCATTATTATTTCTTGCCTATATTATAAATATAACAAATTTAAAAAAATTGTTCACAAAAAGTTTAATTTTATGGATTACGCAAGTTAAGGTTTCTTAGAGGACAAAAAAAAATGTAAAGGGAAAATAAATGATTGAAAAATTTTACAAGTGAGCCCGCCCCAAATTTTTTTCTGATAGTTACTTCTCCATTTTCTGGTAGATCGCTGTTGAATAAAATGTAAAATACAGGGCAAAGCACACTGCCTTGTTATACAGCAGCCTCTATTTCTCTCAATGTGAAGAACTCATCTCCTTGTTTTATTCTTAAAAATCGCTGTAATACATAAGACTCCAGTATTTCTGAGAATTGCTTTGGGAGATGATTTTCGATTTATGGATAAGTCACTCGAAAGCATGTGTAATATCTAGGAATAAAGTAGAGCATACCCTCTTCTCTTCAAATGCCTTTTCGATTCTATCTGTTATTCGATTCACCTGGTCCAAGGAGTGTTTGTTTCTAAAACCAAATTGGTGGTTAGGAATTAGAGCTTTGTTTGATTGTTTTTTGTATACATTTAATTAACAGCATTTCAAATAGTTTGGACAACATAGGCATCATCGATATTGAGCGGTAAGAAGTACCTCCACTAGGTGGTTTGCCCGGCTTTGGTATCATAATTACATCCATCACTTTCTACATCTATTGTACATATCTTATTCTGAATGCGGCATTTATAATCTGTGCTAGTTTCTTTAAACCTTTTTTTTGAAAGTTGTTTTGCGATTTCTCCTGTTGTCAAATTGAATCCTGGAGGTGTTTTTATTTTAATGCCTTCCTTTATTTCTGTAGCAAAGTCGTTCACCGTTCTCGGTTGAATACGTCTCTCCTCCTCACACAATTCTTCCGTTCCTTGGGAGTCAATGTCTTCATGGGGATGGAAGACTCCTGCGAGATATTCAGCAAATACATTCGCCTTTTCTTGGCTGCTGTTTGCCCAGTTACCTTTTCTGTTTTAACTTGTTGTGAGCAGTATCCATTTTCATTTTTTTGTTGCCTTCCACGGATTGCCGTCGGTACTAGCATCATTTGTAAGATTTTAAAAGTACGTATGTGCCTTATTTTTAAGTTCTCTTATCGTTCTTCTAAGCTTACCAATAAGATGATTAAATATTGCTTTGACGCCTGGCGCCCTTGATTGTTGCCACTGTTTTCTTTTTTTTGCAATGGTTTTTTGCAATGGTTTCACATAGTTTTTTTTTGATTTAGTATTGGGTGTTGCAGTTCATGCAGATTTTTGGATATTAGTTGTAAATATCAGCACAGCCTCTTCTAATTCATCTTCTGTTTCAATTGCCTCTGAAAGCTGTATACCTTCCTACAGATTCTGTCTAAAGTAGTTCGAGTCAGTCAGACTGTTCTTGGGCTATTTTCTTTCGTAATGATTTCGACGCCAAGTGTTAAAAGTATTGTAAAGTGATCACTGATCAAAGTCAATATTATTCACTTCTTCTACTTTTTTAGCATTTGACGAGATATTTTTAGTTACGAAAAAGTTGACAAGATCTGTATTTCGTATATTTCTCTTCCTCTCGTATTTGTTAATCTAAATCCCCAATACTTAGGTCCGTTCGCGTACTTTTATGTGTAGAAAAATGAAAACTGACAAATGTCAATGTACCTGCTATTGGTCTTATATCTTTTTTTATCGTTTCTCGAACTTTTTGTACTTTGGGTACTTACAGAATTTGATTTTTTATATTTTTGCTATTTTGCTAGTAGGCTAGCAGCCTCTATGATTGGCTGGATCCTTTTCGTGGCACATTTTGGTATGCTGGTTTCCTGCACACTTTACGCATCTTGGGAGAGAGCTGCAGTAATTATGTGTATGTCCGTACTTTTGGCAGTTCATGCACTCTGGAACTAGTTTTGATTTCTTTAAGGTATGCATCTGTACTACCATTCCAAGGATATATTTAATTTCATATATCTTTTTGATGTGTTCGTCATGTTCAAAAATAACAATTGGGAGTGGAACTTTGCTTCTAAATTTTAGAATATTGTAGCTTCCAATATCTTGAAATTTCTATTATTCCGATCTGTAACTAAAGTGAGCATTCAAATTATAATTTTTTTACAAAACCCTTAATTGGTCGTGTTTGCATGTTTTCATAAGACTAGCATTGCACCATTTTTTGGTTAGGTATTTTAGTAAGATCTCTGTAAGAATCTTCTTAATCTACATTAGTTTTGATGTCATTATTATTAATTAGCACTGCACTGGCTTTTAACTTATTTTGCTGCAAAATTTTTTGGAGGTTTGGTTGTATTTATACTTTCTTTGTTAGTAGCAGGCTCTTGAGGGTTGCGAGGAACAAGTGGAGGGGGCGAAGTATCGGCGTCAGTCAGGCTGCGCTTAAGGCCTTGCTCAACCGCTTAACCACCTGCAAAATATTCCGTGAATGCAAGATCTCTCTGAATTCGGTCGGAAGGCTGAATTCACTTAGACTTGTCTGAGTCCCGGGTCATAACGGGATCACGGAAAATGAGATCTCCGATGAACTTGCTTGACAGGGCTGATAGGGGGACTTCTCAGGACCTGAACCAGTGATTTGTCTGCCTGCGTCCTCGGTCAGGGCTTCCATTGACGGTTGGGTTTTATATGAACACAATCGCCGTTGGCATGACTCTCCAGGGTGCAGACAGACTAAGCAAATTCATCCCGACGTCTGTAGGAAATCCGCGGCATTCTTGTTGTCTCTCAACAGAAAAGACTGCAGACAGACTACTGGCGTTCTTACGGGACACTAAGCTTTTGCCAAACACCTTAACGTGCTAGGCCTACGCGATACCACCACAGGCGAAGCCTGTGGAGAAAGCGAGGACACTGTGGAACATTTGCTCTGTGATTGTTCTGGTTTTGCTCGTATCACTTGGCAGGTATTTAGTGCGGATATGGTGAGTGCTATAAGCTCCTTATCATTGAAGCGCCATCTCGTTTTTCTTAGGAAAACGAGTAAATTGTCACAGTAAAATGTGGTGTGTTTGCCTGGTAGTACAATGGACCAGTATTGAGTCTGAAGACTCCAGTGTAGAATGTCTCGCACCCTGGAAAAAAGGCTCTTGAAGGTGTGTTTTTTTTTATTTTGTTCCCCTTTTAGAGATTTCCTCCTGTCTCTTTTTATACCATATTCTAAGGGTATATTAATTTTAACTCATAGTGTTGTTAGTAACATACCACAATATTGCCCGTAAGCCTCTAAGAGTTAATATATTCGTGATCAGCATTGCTATTAATGTCCGTGGGCAAAAATTAGACCCTAGACCCTAGCTAGAATTAAATTGGAACCATTTATCTATCTACTCTCAAGGGGCCCGAAATAACCAAGTGTACGAATACGCCCACTGACACTCCAAACATTTAAAAAAAAAGTTTTATTGAAGTTATAATTCGGAAAGTGTTTAAACAAAGTTTTTTTTGGACAATTTCGCCAAATTGAACTTTCTTCAGCAACATCTTACTGAGTTGATTTAACCCATCTCGTTCATCGAAGTCTTTTGAATATTTAGCCTCCAGTACTTGTATTTTATCTGTAATACGAAATGGGGGGGGGGGGGGGGCGTTCTCTCTACCCTACCCTTAAACTTTTTCCAAACGGGACTTCTTTTTTAAATACACTATCAGTTCTGTGTGGTGGAGTGCTTAAAGCAAGCAACTATCACGAGCAGAAATTTGCCGGCACTAAAAGTGCTCCCTCAGGCTCATCATTTAGTGCAGGTGTTAGTAAGGACAAAACAATTAAAAATACAATAATTATATGTACCTATAAAATACTAACACAAACACAAATCATGCAAATAAATTAAGACATTAAGGTATAATTACGCAAAATATTTTTCTGCTTAATTTTACTAACATGCAAGTCAATCACATGATCATTTATATTATAGATTCTACTCATGCGACTAATAGGCTCATGCATCCCATAATTCGTTCTATGATGGGGGCTAAACAATAATTCAGCACTGCGCAAATTATGGGCACCACCACGAAAATTAAAGCCAATAGATGACAGCAAGTCAGGTGCATCTGTTTGACCGGATATAAGCTGCTGTAAAAAAATGATATCGCGATTAAGCCTTCGTTGAGAAAGGGGTAAAATTTGAAGAAGCTTAATACGCTGACTGTAAGGAGGAAGGTTAAAAGGATCATCCCATCGAAGTCCTCTAAGTGCAAATCGAATAAATTTACGTTGAATGACCTCTATTCGATTTGAATGAATGTTGTAGAACGGCGTCCAAACTTGTGAAGCATACTCTAGAATCGGACAGACAAAACAATTGTACAATGACATAGTAACGTATAGGTCATTAAATTCTTTCGCCCACCTTTTTACGAAGCCCAGCATAGAATTAGATTTATTAACAATAAAATTGATATGCTTGGCAAAAACCAGTTTGGGATCGAAATAAACCCCAAGATCCTTAAAATTATCAACATTACAAAGAATATATTGAGACAAAGAGTATTGAAAGGTGGAAGGTATATTCTTTCCAGAGAATGTCATATGTTGACATTTAGTAGGGTTCAGGGATAAACCGTTTTTATCACACCAATTGGCGAAGCTATTAATGTCAGATTGAAGAAAAGTTCTATCTTGCTGACTAGTGATAGATTTAAATATTTTCATATCATCAGCGTAGATCAGGATATTACTGTGATTTATACATGCTTTAACATCATGAATGGCTAGTATAAATAGAATTGGTCCCATGTGACTACCTTCGGGAACTCCAGACTCAGCTGTAAAAGATACAGATAGCGATCCTCTAAATTTGACTTGATAAACCCTTCATCTAAGGTATGAATTAACCCATTTTATGAAACTTGGTGGGATACCAAAATCCCTGAGCTTAAACTCGATTATTTCATGGGACAGCTGGTCAAAAGCTTTAGAGAAGTCAGTGTATATGCAATCCATTTCGTCCTTATTCTCTTAGGCATTAGAACAATCATGCAAGAAACTTAACAGATTAGTGACAGTGGATCTGTTTCTTACAAATCCATGCTGTTCATTGCAAATTAAATTGCGACAAAGAAATATTAACTTTTCGCAAACAATTTGTTCAAAAACTTTAGGGATACACGAAAGCTTTGAAATAGGCCTATAATTAGTGATATCACCACGTTCGCCTTTTTTAAATACAGGTGTGATAAAAGCACTTTTCCATACATAAGGGAATTTACCAGTACTAATGGACAATTCAAACAGATATTTAAGATATGGAGCAATTGCATGACTACATTTTTTAAGAACGATCGGTGCAATGCCATCAGGACCTGATGAATAATCATTCTTGAGAGAAGAAATACATTTTAAAATTGTTTCCAAATCGAATGAGATACTACTAAAACTAATTTGGGAACAGCTAGTTAGATAACTAAAATATTGCTCATCTATGTGAAGAGGGCTCACCCTAAACGACTTACTGAAATAATCCGCAAAGATATTGCTTGATCTAGCGAATCAGCAGTTGTAGAGCTATTGTAAGTAAGTTTCGATGGATAACCATCGGTTTTTTTTTTAACAAATCCCCAAAAAAGTTTGGGGTCCAATTTTAGAGAGCATTCCATTTTACTTATGTAGTCAATATATAAGTTGCAGGATAAAGATTTGAACTCATTGAATAATGTGAGATAGAGTTCAAGATCTGAATGGCAGAGACTTTTTAAATAGTTATTCCAAGCCCTATTACGTCTGTTTCGTATCGATTTGAGCTCTTTAGTATACCAGCGATGCGACGTTTTCATATTCCTAGAGGATTTGACAGGAATCACTTTTTTCATGCAGTTATCCATCAAAGAATAAAAAGCACCGACTGTATCTTCAATATAAGATAACGCAGTAAGATTAAAATTAATGCTATTAATTTCATCAGAAAGCCTTTGAAAATTTGCTTTCCGAAAGCCAAAAGATTGCGAATGGTCATACGAATTACTGTTTTCGTACAGAAGTGCGCCCAGTTCATTAAATACATTCAAGGGTGGATGATTGTCATCTATGTTAGTTATACTGAAGTGGGACTCCAGAACAACAGTACTAACAGAGTCAGAAGAGAAAACAAGATCGAGAGTTAGATTTTTGAAATTTTTTATACAGCTTGTTTGGTGTAAGTCAAGAGACAAAATGTTGTCTAATAAAGCGAGCTCTTTTTGGGCAGAGTCAAAGGATGGAATGAGATGAGAATCATCCTCAGAAGGTACCCATCCAATATGTTGCAGATTGAAGTCGCCTATAAGTAAAACATTGCTGTCACAACAAGATATGTAAAGAATATGGTCAAGTGCCATAGAAAGTTCAGAATACAAAGAACATAGACGAGACGATGGAATGTACGCATTAACAACATATAAATATTTGTTCTTAAGTGTAATTTTTACACAGATAATTTCGACATTTAGTGGAAATGTAAAGCCAATCTTTCGGGACTCAAAGTTGGAACGAACAGCAATCAGGACACCTCCTCCAAGCGCTTTCAGGTCATTTTTATGACGGTCGTTTCTGAATACGGAGAATAGAGCACTTAATAACTCCACAATATCTCCGTTCATCGTGTTATATTCACTATCATGTTTACCAAGGAAATTGCACTCTTCAATAATAATAATTATTTCTTTGAGAGCTTTTGAAATGACGTAAGTTTCACGAAACGACCATTTTTCATACTGATTGACTTAAAATTGAAGGACTTTTCAAAGCACTAAAAAGTTAACAAGTCTGCGGGTGGTAATGGTGCGACGGTAGTGTATTCACTAAGGCTGAAAACACACCGGATAAAGCAAAATGTTTATTTTTGTTTCGTGAAACAAGAGAACATTGTTTCTTATAAGAGCGCACACACCAAAGAAAACGAAACAAAAAACAGGTTTTTGTTTCGAAGTGTTTCTGTGGTGGTTGTCGAAAATACATGCCATTGTATACGAGCAACACACACCGAATGCAACAAAACTGTTTCGACCCAGCGTCGTTGACGATAATTGCCTACTTTCTTATGGGGCAAAACACACCAAATGAAACGAAACATAAAAACAAAAGCAAAACAAGAAAACGTGCTTCGTTGCCGATAGCTGACCTGTTGTTTTCTGCAAAACATTGTGGGGTTTTTTTTAATACTTTTTTAAAGACGCATGACCTGTTGTTTTCTGCAAAACATTGTGGGGTTTTTCTTAATACTTTTTTAAAGACGCATGACTTGATCCTTTGCACTAGTACGTGCAGTGGTACCTGATTTATTTTTAAAATGGTTTATGGCTGGTTTTTCTGATTATTTTTGTTAATGATTACACCTAATTATGAACCTCTACAATAACCCTCCAGTCAAAAATATGAGAGTGTCCCTACTCATTATATGGATACACTCTGGTTTACTCTCCGCGCAAATTTTAACAAATATGGACGTAGATGGAGAAAAATTGATTTTTTTAATTGAGGCAAGAAGCCCTATCTATAATTATAAAGATAAGGAGCATGCTAATAAAGTTACTATTGATAAGCTGTGGATAGAAATAGCAACTGAAATTAATTGCCAACGTAAGTTTTATTGAATTTTAATTTTATACATGTTTATTAATGTACGAGTACATAATGTGTATGAATATATATACAGTATTACTTTAAATACTTGGCATACTGTATTTAAAAATCATGTAACCAAAATTAGATGGCATACTTGTATTGCCAAGGAACTGCTCTAGTAGAGGAGTTAAAGTATTGAACATACTGATTGCGTATGTTACGTGCAGCATTTGATGGTCTTGCTCTTCCAATATTTTCATCATGTGTTCCTCCTTGAGGTACGTATTCCATAGCTTCACGCTCAACATATATTTCCTGAAGAAAGCCTTCGCGTTCCCTAATCATATTATGCAAGGCGCAGTCGGCTAATGTAATAATATGACAGTATCAAATGTACGAAATTTTTTGGTAATCATACCAAATGCGCATTCAACCACTCTTCGAGCTCTGGATAAACGATAATTGTATACTCTTGTTTCAAGTATACTCTTTCTTGTATACTCAGCAAGTCACGAATTCAATTTTGTTTTATTTCAACGCACACCAAATGAAGCAAGAAAACAAAACATTTTGTTTTGTTACTGTTTCGCTTGGTGTGTGTTGAAATAAAAAATGTTTTTTGACTATCGAATCAAAAACGTTTTGCTTTATGCGGTATGTTTTCAGCCTAAGTTGATTGAGACAATACATATCTCCCTAAAGCAATTTAACACTACCCTTCAACAGGACCAAACTTCTATCCTATCCTCCTGTTCTTTCATGCAGTAAGTAGAACCTAAAAATAGGAAATGAATCCTTTGCTGGGTGCCGCTTTTAGCAACAAACAAAATGCCTGCGGTGTGGTTACATTATAAGGATACTGTTTCAATTAGAGAAAAACAAATCCATTAAGCGCACGTTAATTATAAAAAAAATTCACCATTTAATTCAAAAATACAAACTTTTATGTTTAAACTTTCAAGGGTAACACAATTCAAATACCTGCGATACATCACCCCAGTAAGGATCATCTACAATCAAAACACTTTTAAGGATAACACAAAATATTTATTTAAACGAAATACTTCTTGTACTTTTAAGAAAACAAATAAATCATGAACTCATTTTTTTAAATAACTGTAGGGCAAAACAAATGCTTGCAAACATGTCATAGGTTTTTTTTCTGTGTTCTCCACTTATTTCCTCAGGAAAATCGCTTGGCACATTACTAGCCAGATGTAGTTTTAGTTGAGGTTTACATAGCTAGTTGCAACCCCAACTATTTTAATGCATAAAACATAAAACCTCCAGAAAATGCGTTACCCCAATCCATACCACTATCCTAAACAAAAAGCCCACTGCTGGGACTCCTCATCAGCAAATGACAAACAACATGTTAAATGACAAATTCATGGAATGGTAGAGGGGAAAGCGAGCGAAACAGCTAAGTTACAGCTAAACAAAATTGCGTGCGGTGATGGGGCACCCCAGTTGTTCGTTTTATTAAATTAAGGGAGTGTTGTGATGCACTGTGGAACCTTATGAAATAGCAATCGAAGCCGAACATTCGAATTCCAAAACTACTTACTACATACTTTCGTGATACAACCGGTCATCCCTCTTGAAATACAAAAACTCAGAGATGAAGTTTTACCGCATTACAAAGTACTCATCTATGACAATTTTCCAAGAAGTGAAAAGTTAGTCGACGATAAAATCATGCAAAGCGAACAGGGACAGAGTTTCGGTTATTGTTGGACCTGCAAGACCTGAGGACAATAATTGTATCAGTTAAAGAAGTAAAACTGTTGTGCCGTCGACAATAACTTCAAGAAGACGATGAAAGGTATATCAGAAGGACATTATATCTTGCTTACAAACAGACTTAATGTCCAATCTGAAACGAACGTAATGTCCGTTCATCAATGGATTAAAGTCTGAATGGACTTAATGTCCGGCTGAAGAAGACATAATGTCCATTTACCTTTAACGGCGGCATGAAATTAGACCCCAATGCAAAATGGCCCAAATGATATAAAGGCCCCAAAAATAAAAAAATATCCTAGAGCAGTGCCCATAGTTGTTGTTTCTATGAAATTATGTTTTGAACTAATGTCGCTGGTAATCTTAAAGCCTTAATATTTAATTAAAAATAAGATAACAGGTAGATTTAGTTACTGTTCGTAAACAGGTGGAACTAAAAAAGACTAACACCCCTGTTGCGAGTGTCAATCGACAATTGATAATTGACTATTTTCAATGTGTGCTATTGTGAACGAACAATTCTAAAGGATTTTGTCAATCGCAGTCAATTAAAAAATTGCGATTGACAAGAATATCAATGAAAATGATATGTTCACAATAGCACACATTGAAAATAATCAAATATCAATTGTCGATTGACAGTCGCAATAGGGGTGTAATTTTATGACCTTATTGGCAAAAGCATTATAAAAAATTAATTTATCTGCCTAATCCTAATCTTTTATATTGGATTTGGGTTTTTCCCATATTATAGAAGAATTAAAAAAAAAATCGTAAAATCAAATCAAGAAACTGCCTGTTCATAAACAAGTGGAACTGAGTGTATATAAGCAGTTTGATGAGTTAAAAGTATGTCTGACCACAGGCAAAGAGTTCGAAAATTGAAAAGATTGTCGAAGGTTATATTATGTATATAGATGGCTGGAGTAGTATGTCACATTAGGTTTCCTCTTGGATGCATAACAGTTCATTAGCATGTGTTAAGACTGGTATGACTAGAATTTTAGGAAGAAAGAATAGTGTTTTAAAGGATGTAAGGGAGTAGATCGCTCGGATAACTCCATAAGTCTTGCCAACTTGAAGATTAATGTGGTTAAAATCCCAGGTTAAAAATCGAGTTAAGGTCACTCCAAGGTTCTTTACAGATTCTAAATACTCAATAGGAGCATCTTTGAGTGTGAGGATATAACTACATGACAATGAACTGCCAAAGACACAATTAGACAAATGAGACACATGGTCAAACCTTCTTAACGTATGAATAAAACGAGTACAAGAATAAAGAGCTACCTTTAATTTTTGTTTGCTGACTAAGTCCATCGCACTATAAAAATGGAATCCATAGGTTGTAATTGGGGCAAGTAAAGTTTTAACCAGCATTAGTCTTGTTTGCTGAGGTACATAATACGACACTCTCCATAACCGCCTAAGTCCTCCGTAGATACTACAAATAACCTTCTTAACATGATCACTCCATGTGAGAGTTTTATTAAAGATGAAACCAAGGTTATTTACAGTCTGGCTGTATTGAATCACATGTAAATTTAAAACTAATTCAGGAAAATAGGAATCGTCCAAACTGTTCTTATACATAATTATACTTTGTGATTTAGCCGGATTTAAAATTAAATCATTTTGAACTGCCCACGTAAATACATTTTTCAAATCCTCATTTATGTTAGAGATTGCATCTTCCAAAAGGCCTAGCAGGAAAGATAAATAAATCAGCAAATCATCCGCGTAAAGATGGTAAGAACAATATTTTAATACTGCGACGACATCATTTATAAACATACTAAACAGCAAGGGCCCCAACAGTGACCCTTGAGGGTCACCAAGTTCAAGCTCTACGAAGTTAGAGACCAGAGGACCCAAGCAAACGGCTTACCTTCGATAAAACAAGAAGCTTTAATCAATTTGAGTGCCCCTGACGAACAATAAAAATGGTGTTGTAATTTATGCAGTAAGATCGAGTGGTTTACTGATCCGAAAGCATTAGAAAAATCAAGTAAACTCAACTCAGTAAACTTGTCCGCAGACAATGCAATCCGAATATCATCGTGCACTTTTAGAATAGCAGAGACGCCACTGTGCTTCTTCCGAAATCCAGATTGCAGGGGTGACAGCAGATTGTGAGACTCAATGAATTCGGAGAGCTGATTGTACATGAGTTTTTCCAAGCCTCCACAGGAATGGCAGAATGCTGATTGGTCGATAATTCGATGGGTCAATACTTCCCGCCTTTTTATGTAAAGGAATGACTTTAGCGATCTTCCAGGAACTCGCGAAAAACGACCTAGTCAGACAGTCATTGTAAATATTAGCTACGGTTTGAAGGATGACCGGGAGCAACAGACGAATAAATTTAGTTGAAACTTCTTCCAGGGATATTGCATTGGATTTAATTGCATTAAGAGCAACGAAACAATCCTCAAGTGAAACGCAGTTAAATGAGAAAGATTCCTCAGGAAAGTTCGAGAGAGACACAGGAATCACTCGTCGGTTAGAGTTGTCAGAAGACAAATGATTTAGTTTGTTCGCAAAATCGAGATCCGCAGGGCACTCCAAGTCAGGTTTCCTAATCGCACCCAAGCTCTTTAAATTATTCCATAATATTTCCGTGGAATTTCTTGACACATCTAATTTGTTGAAATTGTATGTTCTTTTGGCGTGATTTATAGCACTTACCGTTCTGTTTCTACAGGCGGTATAACGATTTCAATCGTTAGTGGAGCTTGTATTTTTGAACACGCTGTACAAAAAATCTCGTTCACATATTAAGTTGCTAATGGCAAATGTAAACCACGGACAGTTATTGGATGTGATTCTTCTCTTTGATGGAACATACTTATCATTTAAATATTTCAATAGATTAGTTAGAAAATCAACCTTAAAATCTGTTGAGGTAGAAATTCTTTGAGGACGCCAATCTATACCAGCTACTTCCATAGTGAGTTCCTCCATATTGATGCTATTAAAATCACGGTAAAAGTCGGCAACGTCATATTCAGACCTATCAACATCCACATCATAAATGAGGTAAATTAAATCATGACCATGTGTTTCTTGAGAGGATTGTGCAAAACTCCAAAGCCAACACCAGAGGCACAATTTTCCAAAAGTCGGTGCAACTACTAGCATACGCTGACGATATTGACATCATTGGTAGGACTCAACGTGATGTCATAGCCACGTTTGCTAGTATAGAGAAGGAAGCGGCGAAAATGGGTCTAGCAGTAAATGAGGGTAAGACTAAGTATATGCTGTCATCACGAAAGGACTCACAACATTGACGAATTGGACAGAACGTCACCATTGACAGATATAACTTTGAGGTAGTACGGGACTTTAGTCAGAACTCCACTCCGAGGGAGAGACAGTAACCCGGCGGATCGACTGAAACGGTCTCCACCGGCCTGCTGCCTCCCCGCTATGCAAACAAAACGGGAACAGAGTTGAGGTTAGATTGTAACAGTCACCACACTCTGCTTCTCTCCCATGCCTCAAAACCTGCACCACAAACCTCCTAACTCAGTCATCATAATTCCAAATCGACTATCAAGGCCGCCCCTCCCTGCTTCCTTTCCGCAGAATGGTGTAACTTGAGGCTCGTACTGCAACAGTCGCCACAAGCCGCACCCACCCCCGCGATGCGTGTAGCGGGGTTGGACCACCTTTTGGTCACGCCCTCTAGCACAGTTTTGTAATCAACTACTTGACTGTGCAGCCGGTACACCCCGACCCCCCTCCAAGAAATGTAATAGCTTGCTCGGGATTGACTGTATCGGTCTCCCTGGCACGGTATTGCCTGCAAAGAGAGTGAAGAGCAGTTTGAGGTTCGATTGTAACAGTCATCTCAAAAGACTCTTCCCTCCCCCGGTGACCAAGAGGCAATAGCTTCCCTCCGCGGCGCAGAATTTGAGATCGACCTGGGGTTTGATTGAATCAATCGCCTAATCTCGATCGCAACCCTTGGTTCGGATGTCGGGCGAAAGTCGCCTCTGCACTAGTCACTCTAACACATCGCAACCTATGCGAAACACAGCCCCTGACCCCTTCAGGAGAATCTTCCCCCACTAAAAACCACTACCTCACAGGAGGCAATTACAGGGAACCCAGGAGGCCGAGCGATGACCGGCAGAACACCCCCCCCCCCCCCCCCCCCCCCTCTTTGTGGTATCACAACGGGCCGAAACTGCGGCCTAAGTGTGCCTGGGCTCACGCCCTTGCAGCCACCTTACCTAACCTAACCTAACCTAGTACGGGACTTTGTCTACCTCGGCTCCGCTATTAACTCTGACAACATCTCGTCAGAAATTAAACGAAGAATTACTCTTGCCAACCGCTGTTTCTTCGGGCTAAGAAGGCAATTTAGTAGTAAAGCCCTCACTCGAACTACTAAGGAGATCCTATATCATCCCAGTCCTGCTCTACGGCGCTGAAGCATGGACCGTATCAAAAGCGGATGAAGAAATCCTTGGTAGATTCGAGAGGAAAATTCTTCGAAAAATCTTCGGTCCCGTTTGCGTTGACGGGCTATGGAGACGAAGATTCAACCAAGAACTATACGAGCTGTACAGCGACATGCCCCTGGTCAAAAAACTCCGCATTGGACGTTTAAGATGGCTAGGACATGTAGAACGAATGGACACCAATACTCCGGCTCGCAGAGTTTTCGATTCCCAGCCATACGTCGGACGCAGTAGAGGAAGACCTCGCCTTAAGTGGCGCGCAAGTGGAAACCGACCTCAACCAACTTGGAGTGCGCAACTGGAGGCAGTTAGCTAAGGACCGGGCTAATTGGAGAGGCATGTTGGTTGAGGCCCAGGTTCATTCCGGACTGTAGCGCCACTTAAGTAAGTAAGTATGTGTTTGGTTGGAAAACAAAACTTTATTTTTGTTCGAAACGACAAATAAGTCAATGGCAGTTGCACTTTGACTTGTTAATCTCGTGGGATAGTACGAGTAGCTTACTATATCTATGTAGTCCATGCGAGTCTAAAACATTCATCAAGTGATCCGATGACCTAGTACCAATACTAACGTCAACGTTAAGATCGCCACAAAGAATAAAGTTTTCATAACTTGCAACATGCCTAGACAGGAACAAGTCAAACTCGGCAAGGGGAAATCTACCGGATGCCTATAAGATCTAAGCGCTTTCGCGAAATCACGATGCACTTTGTTTTATTTTGATTTAACTCATTCTATTTCGTTGTGACTACTACACTATATCCATTATTCCCAGTAAAGCCGTAATTAAAGCCGTCATCGTTCCTTTCACTAAAAGGAGGAAATTAGACCTAGGCTTAATCGCAATAAACGACACGGTCGTAGAGTATTCCGACGAAGTCAAGTATCTTGGAGTAATACTAGACAAGAGACTTAACTGGAACTCTCACATAAATAACAAAATCACTAAAGCTAATAGAGCTTTATGGGCCTGTCGTCGCACATATGGCAGAACCTGGGGAATCTCTCCAAAGATCGTCCACTGGATCTACACAGTGATGATAAGACCCATTATAACATACGCCTCCATAGTATGACAAAATCCACACAAAAGATCGCAATAGAGAAGCTCAAAAAGGTACAACGGCTTGCGTGCCTTGGTATCTCCGGAGCCATGCGAACCTGTTCAACAGCTGCCATAGAGACAATAACAAGAATTACACCTCTCCACATATACATTCAAAAAGTGGCGATCCGCAGTGCAATAAGTCTAATACAGTTAAACGAGATAAGTCTTAATGATCATCTGGAACTAAAGACCCTGCTCGATGAACTGCCAGAACTTAACATGAACTGCGCGGTCACAGTCCGCATTCAAAAAACACTATGCTTCAACAAACGGTTCTCCACGGAGATCCCCAAGAGAGAAGCATGGGCTAGTAATAACCCACCTAACAGCCACAACGGCATAAAGTGGTATACGGATGGTTCTAAAATGGAAACGGGGGTAGGAGCGGGAATATACGAACCACACAAACGCTTTACGATACCCATGGGGAAAGTCCAAGTGTATTTCAAGCAGAGCTCCACGCCATTCAAGAATGCGCCAGCCACATTATTTTATCTGGCATAAAAGGTGCAACCATCCATATTTTCACGGATAGTCAAGCAGCTATAAACGCCCTTAGCTCGTATACCATTGCCTCCAAATCAGTCATGCACTGCTTCAATACCCTACAAACATACCCTACGGAATAAGAAACAAGACCAAATTATGGTGGGTTCCGGGTTATGTCGGGGTAGAAGGTAACGAAAAGGCCGACGAACTGACCAGAAAAGGTTCAGAAACACCTTTCATAGGTCCCGAACCTTTCTGCTGCACTCCTAGATCAGCAGCAACGGCAGCAATTAAAAGCTGCGAACATAGAAAATGTATCTATCTTTGGGAAAGCATCCCAGGTCTAAGACAGGCCAAACGAGCCATTCGGTCCTTCAATCAAAATGCCAGCAAATGTCTAAACTGAAGCAGGCATGATATCAAAAACCTAGTAGGTTACCTTACTGGTCACCATGGTATGGTATATCATCCACACAAAATGAGAATATCAAACTCTCCTGAGTGCCGACTCTGTCTTGAAGAGGACGAGTCAGGTGAACACATTTTATGTGAATGTCCAGCCCTTAATGGAATTAGAAACAAGATCTTATTCAGGGAGCAAATGAGCCCCGAGGAAATAAAGAATTCTTCTACTGGTAAAATTGTCCGCTTTACACGGAAAGTGGAAATTCTACTAGTTTAAACTTTTCTTGCACATACGGTACAAAAGATCTTTTAGGTCGAAGTACTCCCCCATATAAATCGCCTTGGCGAGCCAGAATTTAAAAAAATATCCATTATTAATGAATGGTGCGGCATGTTTTATTGAGCAAAGAGGGCGGCTTAATAAGAGATGAGTATCATCAGCATACAAATGAATTGAACTGTGTTTGATGACATTGGGAAGTTCGTTGACATAAAAGGAGAAAGACAAAGACCTTTGTATAGATCCCTGAGGGATCCATGTAGTCACCACATTATTAAATATATGGATAATAAAAGGTAGTAAAATGGGGAATGCGATTTTAAGAAAATATGGATGGATGTTATCAAGTAAACAGCAATCGATTTGATAGACAGAATGCTTTCAACACCATTAGCACTTTTGATACCTGTGAAGCAGAAACTAGGGTAACATGCGTCGGAAGATGGGTTGCCACTTTGTTGAAATGACTGCGAACTATTTGACGATTTCCGCGACGAAATAAATTTAAAGTTGAGTTCATTAGGATTAGGAGCATTAAAGTTATTATTAACCAATGCCAATATTGCGCAGATTACTTCACAATAGCTTACTTTCTTATGAGCCTTTAGTTTGCTTGAATAGAAGTTCGATTTTGCCGGCTCGTATTGCAGTTACAACTTTATTGCGAATTACACAGTAGACTTGTCGATACTCTACCAAACGAAAACGAGTGTAAGCCATTGTTGCATTAGTGAGCAGATTTGTTGGAAAATCCAAAATATCTTACGAGGCAACACGATGTTCCTTAGCGGAACATACCGATTAAATATGTTTTTGATATTGCTATTTAAAAACTCAACTTGTTCGTTTGGAGAGGGAAAATAAAGGATTGAATTTCAATTGATACTTCTTATATGTTCCTCTAGCAGCGCATAGTCAATATTCTTAAAGTCTCCATATTCCATAGTTCTAACCGCACTCACAGTTTCAAAGCCAAAGCCAAGATATATTAAATCAAGTAATATGTTTGCTAATCATTTTAACCCCTCTTCACATCGATGACCAATATTGTAGATATTTAACTAGCGATTCCCAAATGAGATATATTAATTTCTCATTCGATTTGGAAACAATATCAAAATGTATTCATTCTCTTAAGACCGACTATTCATCAGTTCCTGATGGCATTGCACCGATTGTACTAAAAAAATGTAGTCATGTAATTGCACCATATCTTAAGTATCTGTTTAAATTGTCCACTAGTACTGGTAAATTCCCTTATTTATGAAAAAGTGGTTTTATCACACCTGTATTTAAAAAAGCCAAGCGTGGTGATATCGCTAATTATATAAAGGGTTTTTCAATAAGAGCGCTACAAAAGTTTTTTTAAATAAAACAAAAACGATTTTGGATATCAATGAAATTCTTTATTCCTGTGAAAGTACGTTCGATGCCATTATGTATGGAACTCGATTTCTTTTGCATGGCCACCACGGGCACGCTTGCAGAAGTCCAGACGCTGAACCCAATTTTCGACGGTTTTCAAGCATAAATCGGCCGATACTGCTGCAATTTCACGTTCGATATTCGTACGAAGTTCATCAATTGTCGCTGGCTTGTTGGCATAGACCATAGACTTGACGTAGCCCCACAGGATATAGTCTAACGATGTCAAATCGCACGACCGAGGCGTCCAAGCGACTGGACCATTTCGTGAGATAACACGGTTTCCAAACTTGGTTTCCAATAAATTGATTGTGGCATTCGCTGTGTGGCTTGTGGCGCCGTCCTGTTGGAACTACATGTCCTCCAAGTCCATATCATCCAATTGGGGCCAAAAATATTCGGTTATCATTGAACGGTAGCGATTCCCATTCACAGTAACGTGCCAGTCTTGATCATCACGGAAGAAGTACGGCCCAATGACGACGCCGGCCCGTAAACCACACCAAACCGTAATTTTGTCGGGATGCAATGATGACTCATGGAGTACGTGTGGATTGCTGCCTGACTAATACCGCATATTGTGTTTATTGACGAAGCCATTCAGCCAGAAATGAGCCTCATCTCTGAAAATGAAATGAGCCTCATCGCGCTCTTAACGTTGAGGCCACTGACTCCGAAATTCGGTAGGAAATTTTAATAATTTCGACTCGTTGTTGGCTCGTATATCTTTCCACCATGAAATGGCAAACCTTACGGAAGAGAAATGTCGAAAGAGCGGAAAGAAATTCGGCGTCGTTTGCTGTGCCTGTCGCTCTACTTTTGTAGCGTCCCTGTTGAAAAACCCTTTACATACCTACCTACCTCGTATTTCAAAGCTTTCCTGTATTCCTAAGCCTTTTGAAAAAAATTGTCTGTGCGAAGTAAATATTTCTCTGTCGCAATATTCCGTGTTTTGGTGATAAGTGTATACCCAGCTCAACTACAATTAACACGAAAAAAAATAACAAAAAGGAGTGCTGACGATAAAGAGGTCAGCAGTCGAGGACTGAGACGGAGTGAACATAAAGTGTTGACGCCATGATGGCGGTAAAATAAGTTGGGACCAAAAATATTCCGATTGTTGTGCAGAGATAGTGGATGTTTTCGTCGTTTAAACAAAAAATCCTTATTTCAAAGAAAATTATGCGAAGAAAATTAAAAAAAAAAAAAAACTGGCAAAAATAAGGATCCGTTCTTTTCCTTGCTGTCAAACACAACGGATTTTATGTAGTTCAAAAATCTTTCAAAAAATACGTTTGGATTAGCATCCTTGCTTTAATAATAATCCAAATCGCACTCTTTTAAAGTACAAACACTGCGAACACATCCTTAAAAATGGAAAGTGATCTAGTTGTTTTATGAACAGCATGGATATGAAAGAAACACGTCCACTGTCACTCATCTAATGTTGATTCATACCTTAGATCAAGGGTTTATCAAGTCAAGCTTAGAGGTACGCTATCAGAATCTGTTACAGTTCAATCTGGAGTTCCCCAAGGAAGTCACTTAGGTTCAATTCTTTTCGTACTAACCATTAATGATGTAAATCACAGTAATATTCTGATCTACGCTGATGCTATGAAAATATATAAATCAGTTACTAATCAGCAAGACTTTGTCCGTCGAAATCTAGAGTATGCATCACAAGTTTGGAAGCCATTCAACGTAAATTTATTCGATTAGCCCTAAGAGGACTTCCACGGGAAGATCCTTTCAACCTTCCTCCTTATACTCTGTAAATCTTTCCATTAAAGTTTTTAATACCCTTAACAGCCACCTTACCACGGGTGGGGAGATAGCTGCCAATAAGGGACCTTATGTTGTTTGTATAGATCGGCGGTTCTTTAAAGTGTTTGGTATTTATGCACAATTTCTTCTTATGGTTATAAACAATTTCTTCTCTTGGTATGGTTATTAATCTTTTACTTGGTGTGCAAAAATATTCAATTCTTTTTTTATACCCTATTCTAGGGGTATATTAATTTTGACGCATAGTTTGTAACATACCTTAATATTGCCCGTAGACCCCTAAAAGTTACTATATTTATGATAAGCATCGATATTAATGTCGATCTAGCCATGTCCGTCCGTCCGTCGGCAAAAATTAGGCCTTTAAACTGGACCTAGAGAGCTGAAATTTTAACCATATACTCTCTAGGGTCCCGAAATAATCAAGTTTACGAATTTTTGAAATCCGCCCACAGACACGCCCACAAACTCAAAAAAACAAAATTTTGGAAAAAATCGAATTTTGAGCTAGGAAGCTGAAATTTTTTATATATGATCTATGACTCCTAAAACTGCTCGGGATATAAAATTTTCAAAATCCGCCCACTGCCACGCCCACAAAAAAATAAAACAATTTTATTGAAAAACCAAAATTTGAGCTAGGGAGCTGAAATTTTTAATATATACCCTCTATCGGCCCTTTAAGCTCATGTATAAATATTTTCAAAATCCGCCCACTGACACGCACACAAATAAATAAAACAATTTTTTTGAAAATCCAAAGTTTGAGCTAGGGAGCTGAAATTTATAATATATACTCTCTATGGGCCCTTTATGCTTATGTGTAAATATTTTCAAAATCCGCCCACTGGCACGCCCACAATTATTATAATTTTTTTTTTTTGTTGAAAATTCAAAGTGAGCTAGGGAGCTGAAATTTATAATACTCGTATATACTCTCTAGGGGCGCTTTATGCTCATGTGTTAATTTTTTTAAATCCGTCTACTGACACGCCCACAATTAAATAAAACAATTTTATTGAAACACCCAAGTTTGAGCTAGGGAGCGTTTTTTTTGATAAAATCCTTTAAATGTTATATAACAAAATATGTAAAGCGTTCTTAACAATTCAACCATACTTAGACTTTTGTCACGCCCACTTATGAGGGATAGGAATAAGAATAGGGTATCCAACAGTTCGCCCAAGCGGACTGTAGCCCGTCCCTATGTTTTTGTAATGAAATCGACTAATGAATGAATTTATTCGAATATATAACTAAAATGTTGCATTTAATGATCTAGCTTGAGTTTTCATTTGAAATTCGTATGTAATCGGCAAGGTATTAATATTTGTAGATGAATGAGTAAATAAAATATAACATATTACGCATTAACGGCGCATACCGGACCAAAAACCCAGCTTCTCCCACCATTTTACTTGTGCGAAGTGGAAGGGACCTACAATTATAAGCGGATTCCGAAAGGAAAATTTGAGAAGCTTCTCATGACAATTGGGACTGTTGGATGTTTGTTAGACGTTCGCAAGAGGTAGGGCAGGGTATACAAATGAATGTGCGGTCGGAAATTGTGCAGTTGATTTCTGCTCGATCGATTTATCGATTTATCTTCCGTGAATAAATAACCCTCTCAGAATGATCTGGTGGGGATAGTGATTTGGAAGTTCTTCGCGAACTGTAATTGGGGTATGTTGTAGTCTATGTTCCTTGGTAGAGACCCAAATGAGTCCAGAATGATGGAGTGCCTATATTCTTTTTGATCCACTGAGAGGTAGGTTTTAACCGGACAGCAGAACAGACAGCTGTTTGCTTGCTGAATATATCGAGGGGTGTCAGATGAAGTAGAATATCTAGTGCACCGGAGGGAGTTGTTCGGAGTGCTCCGCTAATGCAAAGAGAAGCTGTACGTTGCATATTTCCCAGATTATCACGATTTATCGCTTTATCCAATGCAGTCCACCAGACAATATGTTAAAATTGGTCTTACGACCGATACATATAGCCAGTGAGTGTAGCGTGGTTGAAGGTCCCACTTGTTGCCAATGGCTTTTTTTTCAAGAGCAATGTTCTACTTTAGCCTTTTTGACTCTTTCTCGTATGTTGGATTTCCAGCTTAACTTCCTATCGAAGAGTAGAGCCAAGAATTTAGATATTTCCTCTAAAAGAGGACAAGTTCAGTTGTATGGGGGCTTACACCCAGGCCACAACGATTTGCCTATCTCGTTACCTTATAAAGAGCGTTTCGCAGTAGTTCCTTTAAAGTGTTGAGGTGTTTGCCAGAGACGGCAATAGCAACGTCATCTGCATATGCAATCACCATTCATCCATCACCTTCCAGGTATATCAGTAGTTCATTCACCGCCAAGTTCTTGAGAAGGGAGAAAGGACGCCGCCATCCGGAGTGACCATACTCACAGACCTCCTGACAGATACCTCGCCAAGTTCTGAGTTGATAATCCGACTTGTGAGCGGTAGATTGATGAATACACCAACCGTGCTTTCGACATTCAGTTCTGTTTGTGCATTTGCGATTACAGATGTGTTGACGTTGTTAAAGTCGCCTTGTATATCTAGAAAGGCAACCATAGTGTAGTCCTTGTGATGAAGGGAGTATGCGATGGTGCTACCAAAGAGTGAAGGGAATCAATCGCTCCAGCGTTTTAAGGAGGAATGATGATAAACTGATAGGTCCGAAGTCTTTTGTACTTAAATGGGAGTAATTGCCAGCCTTCGGTATGAAAACAACTTTAACTTCTTTCCAAGCTGGGAGGATAATACCTGAAGACATTTGTAGTTTGGCAGTATGCCTAGGAATTTGAGCATTAGTTTCCTGTGTGCTTAGGTTACTATAGCCGGTAATGTTAGAGCTACCTGGAAAGTGAGTATTAAGTAGATGATTGAGCGATTCCTCGCTAGATGCCGCCCAAGAGATATCTGCTTTCTTTATACAGCTAGGCATAGTTGTATTCGAGGCAAGGATTTTTCTTAGCCTTGATGATTCAGAGGATTCTTCTATTTTGCCACAGAAGATCCTATAAGATGATCGTTTGGCTTTTCTTAGTTCTTTTTTTATATGATTTGCGGGATTCCTTATAGGAGTCCCAGTCAGTAATTGATCTTGAGCTTTAAGCAATATTGAAAAGTATCCTGCAATCATTTCTTAGTGGTCCCAATTCTGGGGTGCACCAGTGTGGCTTCGTTTCCCCCCTGGGTTGTAGGAGGGTGCATGATGCGAACATCGCTTCGTAAAAGCCAAGGTAAGCTCATTGACTTTACTGTCAAGCTCGTTAGAAGTGCAGTGAGGTGTACAAATAGTGTTGTAAAATCATATCACAGATAAAGTATGGAGTTGTAATTTTGTGTTTCATATACATATTCCAGCACTTCAACCCATACGTTTGTTGATAAAGCTGCTATAACTACAAGCACAAATTATGACACAGTTTGACAGCCCATGTTGCGAAGCATGTACAACATACCTACTATGGATGAAAAATGCTGCACGTAAAATTATGCTCCATTTAACATGGTGGTAACAAACTTTAATATTATCTGTGCTTGAAGTTTAAAATTATCTGACAAGAACTACAGTTCTGCAGCAAAATAGATCCCCTAGTTAATTGACCTAATCAATTGTCTTTCTTTTTTCATTTTCCGTTCTTCTTTGAGTTTAATAAAAACAAATTTCTGACGGTCATATACAGCATAATTCGTAGCGATGTGCATTGTGTGTCAAAATATATACGCTCTTTAAAAATTCGTTCTCGTGCCAACAAATGTTCTTTGTAGTTACTGTTATCCTCATTACTGAGATACTTTTTTTTTTTAACTATTTTAAGAATCATTTAAGCACTTAATTCCAGCCGCAAATAAGACAAATTCCTTCTAGAATTTAATAGTTTTTCTACTCTTGTAATAACTTCACTTGAAGTAGTTCGTCGCAGATGTTAATTCATTTGGAGTTATGAGCGTAGCAAACTTCTAGTTATTAGTCAATGGACGTTCTTTGCGGAACACAAATGTAATCATAATATTCAAGTTACAAGGGAATTAACAAATAATTATTAGTGTTTAATAAAGTACTATTGTATATAATTTTGTCTGCGAAGAACTCACATTTATCAAAGCATTTCTACATATATTATCTTAAGTTTCATTTATATCTGCGGACATCATTAGTTTAAAATACGAAGAAGATATGGCTGGAATTAACTCAAAAAAAATGAAATAAGTCCCAACAATGTTCATAGCAAGTTAAGGGTTATTACAGATGAAAGAATGTAGATAAAAAAGTCCCAATTAAGACTTTGGAAGTTATTTCACCAATGTTTGGTGTTATTTCATTTGTCTGAAAATATCATTTCCTAAGCGATTTGTAAGAAAATGTCGCCTTTAAAACTGTATTTTTTTTACATTGAACCGTTATTTAATAGTCGATTTAAAAATCAGTCGGTTCTAAATACTTTTCAATTCAAAAGGTAACATAACTAGTCACCCACAGCGCGGGAGCGAAAGCCGCGGGCGGCGAGAACGCCTCGAATATTCGTCCATCAGATCAATTACTTACTTAATGGGCTCCCGACCCGTAAAGAGTCTCCGATTGAGAAACTGCTGCGATGGCACCATAAAGCAGTACTGGCAGGATTAAGTTTCGATAGAGCATGCATTTTGTTCTTCGAGTGAGGAGTTTTGAACCCACTTGTTAAGCCAAACGGAAGTAGCCGCGGTTTAATGAGGTAATTCGTCGAATTACCATTTGTGGAGTTTATGTTTACTTCAAGGTATGTGAACTCCTTAACAACCTCGAAGTTATTGCTATAAACAGTGACGTTTTGTCCTAGGCGGTGAACATATGTTTGTTTGTTTGTTGACAGCATTTATTTAGTCTCGTCCTCATTAACTCCACTTCAAGACCAACCAATTCCAACCAATTTCACCCGTTTTTCAATCGCCGAAAAAGCCTGTAACACAGCGGTCGATTATGTCGATATCGTCCGCATACCCCACTAATTGGATGAATCTATTGAAAAAAGTGCCTTCCGTGTTGACACCTGCTCTGCGCACTATTTTATCCAGAAAAAGATTGAAGAAATCACATTATAGCGCATCTCCTTGCCGAAATCCGATGCAGGTTTGGAATAATTCGGCAGAGCTGCTTCCGCGTGCTTTCAAGTGTCACGTGACATTACTGGATCAATTTTGCCGGGATCCCATATAATGAAAAGATGGTGAGTCTCGACTTGAAATTTACTGCTTCTCCAGGATTTGCCTCAGTGTGAATCACCTCCGTATTTCAATAGCTCCGCTGGTAAGCCATCAGAGCCGGCGGCCTTATTGTTCTTTAGCTTTCTTAAAGCTAAGTCAACCTCTTCTGTACTGGATGGTGAAATCTGTTCTTAGTTGATAGAACGTGGGTTCTCTTCTTGCCCTATCACTCTCTCTACCTGATTCCCATTTAGCAACTGCGGGAATTGCTGCTTAAATGCATCTAGTATTCCGTACGCTTTGCTGAGCAGGTTTCCGTCGCCGTTTCAAAGAGCCTGCGTTCCGGTCTTAAAGCCAGCAGCCAGTTGCTTCGCCTTCTTGCAAAATATCCGGACTGCATGCGCAATCTTCTTTCTACGCATGATCTTTTTTCCTCCCTTCTCTTGGCTCAATACTCTTCTATCGCTGCCCTTGTTTTGCGCTACATCTAGATCTCAAGATTAAAAGCATAAAAGATAATGGGGTTTATAAAACAAAATCGGGGGGGGGGGGGGGGGGGGGCTAGGGTACGTGGACCCTCAATGACAATAACATCGAAGTAGTTAACGAATTTAAATACCTTGGTTTTCTACTTACCTTAAAGCTTACCATCAATCCACATTTTAGGGAAAACACTTCTACAGCTAAAGTAGGCAATTAATACCTTTTGGTCTAAGTTCTTTTCAAGAAGTTACACCGATCCTGCTTCGAAGTTTGAAGTGTTCAATGCTTACATTAACAGCTCTTTTTGCTATACAAATGAATTTGGCTAATAATACTTGGCTATAAATACTTAGAGGAGATTAGAGGCGTCCAACGGTACCTATTTATACGCGTATTTAAACTACCTTTTAATACACCGAGTTATGCCGGCACCGGGACATAAGTCCCAATTTTTTCGTTTGGGACTGATGAGCCACTGAAGTAAGACATACCTGTCCCACCCCATCGGCGCATATCTTCCAACATTTTTTGGTCTAAGACGGGACATAAGTCCCACATTTTCGGAGAGATAATATTTAGAAAAATGTTGTGAATTTTTATTAGGCACCCAAAACCTTTTTCTCACTATACCTACAATTGTTCTTTATTATTTAGAAAAACATAGGAACGGGCTACAGTGCGCTTGGGCGAACTGTTGGATACCCTATTCTTATTCATATCCGTCATTAGTGGGCGTGACAAAAGTCTAAGTATGGTCGAATTGTTAAGAACACTCTTCATATTTTGTTATATAACATATAAAGGATTTTATCGAAAAAACGAAGCTTTTGTAAAAAACGCTCCCTAGCTCAAACTTTGGTTTTTCAATAAAATTGTTTTATTTAATTGTGGGCGTGTCAGTTTGCGGATTTTGAAGGCATAGATCATATATACAAAATTTCAGCTTTCTAGCTAAAAATTCTATTTTTTTCGAAAAAAATTGTTGTTTTTTTTTGAGTTTGTGGGCGTGTCTGTGGGCGGATTTCAAAAATTCGTAGACTTGATTATTTCGGGACCCTAGAGAGTATATGGTTAAAATTTCAGCTCTCTAGGCCCAGTTTAAAGGCCTAATTTTTGCCGACAGGCGGACGGACGAACGGACGGACATGGCTAGATCGACATTACTATCGATGCTGATCATAAATATAGTAACTTTTAGGGGTCTACGGGCAATATTAAGGTATGTTACAAACTATGCGTCAAAATTAATATACCCTTAGAATAGGGTTCCTATAATTAAACAAACAATTTTATGATTTAATAATAATCATTTATTTTTTTCATATAACAAGAACTAAATAAACAACATTTCCATATAATCAAACCAAATATTCAACAAAAAAAAGACAAAAAGTCGGCAAAGCATTTTCAACAAAAATTAGGCTATATGCCATTGCTCCTACCGTATTAACTCCTAATAATATTTCCAAGTTCCAAATGAAGAAACTCCTAACAATAAATGCAATACTTCCTAATTCTTGAGTGTGCTTCATAAAAACGAAAAATCCTTCTAGTTTGACATGTAGAAAAAGTAAGCAAGAAAAGAAAATAGCCGATTGGTCAGTTTTTGTCTTTTGCATTCACTGATGTTCAAGGCAGGTAAGAAAGTTTAAAAACCTTCTCAGCATCAAAAGTATTCACACTTTCTTTTATAATTTCATCAGTGGGTCTTATCTGCGTGGATGGTAAACAAGGGCACAGAAATTTGTGATAAGCTGAAAGCTAGGTGTAGATCTTCGCAAAATCCATGCTAAATCTTAAAATTTGGTTGCTTTGTTTCTCCTTGTTGCAGTAATGGAATCACCAACTGTGAATTTGAATAACGCTTACACTGTCTTTTATGGCATTCTAAAGAGCTACCTCATAGTCAGTCCTCATATTTTGTATATGCATATATATTATATATTATGTATACAGATGTCGATTGGGTGCTTGCGGCGCTCTTACCCAGAACTCACCCGAACGTACCCCACAATTGACTGATAAAACAGAGTTGATTTTTATGTTTGGATAAGTTACCAACCAACAGTTGGTTAAAACATCCAATAGGCACCACAGAAAATGTCCCATCCGCCTGGAAGTTACGGTTTGCCAGTGGAATATTTTCCTCCATTACTTTTATAATCTTCTCTGAAAAAAATTAACAAATAGAAAAGTCTTCCTTCTCAAAACAGGCTTTAAAAAAGTTATATTGCTCATCTCTGTGGAAAGCTACACCGAAATTTATCCAAATATACTTCCTTTGGAAAGCTTCAACAACATCAAGGGCAGATTTCGACGAGGTAATAAAAACTTTTGCTGTTAAATTCTGCATGACGTTTTTTTTATCTTGTGGAAATCCAGGTTTTTTGTTGCGCTTTTGGTACTACAATTAAAAAAGTTAAGGTGCAAATCCGAAACAAGTTTAAAATGATTAATGAACTTACTTGGAACACTCAAAGCATTAACATCGCTTACGACAGGTCCTGCATCAACAGACACTCTCTTAATAGAATCTAACGCTTTTAATTATTTGAAGAGATCCTCGTTATCAGATGATTTTTGTTTTTTTTTTTATGTATGGTTTCTTTTATGTATAAATGTGTTTCACTTTTAACATATAATATTTAACGTTTCTCTCTTTTTCCACTTTTTATTTCGAATTCCATTGTTTTTATTTGCACGGCCGAACGAACTTGTCAGCGAGAACACTAGTTACCAATTGATTTCCTACGCGGTTTTAAGTGACGATAGGAACGACAGTTGCAATAGTATAACGGTTTACAAAAAAAAAGAATAAACTAAATAAATACCAGTAATTTAAGAACCAAATTACTTAGGAAATGTAATTTTAAGAAAAATGAAAGAGCTCCTAACATTGATGAAATAACTCCCAACAATAGCTCCTAATTAGGATTTATTTCATTCACGTGAATTAAGGATTTATTTTATGATGATATAATTCCTAACACTTAAACATGCAATAAGTCTTAACTTTGATGTAAATAAACCTAATATTTAGGATTTCTTTCATGTGTAATACTAATAACTAATAACTTTGTATGTATAGTTGTAGGCTTTACCTAATTTTGTTGTTAGGAGTAAATAAGTAATTGCATAGAGCCCAAATAATAATTATCTTTTTTCAATGACAGTAGTGTCATAGCCCTGACCTGACTAACCTAACCTAACTTAACCTATTAACATATACTCCAACATCGTTAACAGCTGGTATAAAAATAATTGGGCTTAAGTGAATTCCTTGAGGGTACTCTGGACTGAGCAGTGAAGAATTCTGAAGGTGAACCTCTATTTTTATCTTGATGAACCCTTATCCTCCATATTTTCTAAAACATTACAGCATGCATGTATGAAACATAATCGAAATGTTACAGTGGAACTGTCCCCAACTTATACATGTAGTTCATTAAAAACTACATTAGTGAAATATAAATTGCTCACAGAAATACAGGAAAGTTTTGAAATTATTTTAAAACCCCTCGTTCTATTTCCTTAGCGGTGAGGTTATGATCTGAATCAGAGGTAATACATATATCCGTATCATTTTGCTGTATTTCTACTATTCCAGCTATGATACTCGTATTTGCCGGTTTTGACCTCTAAAAAATTCGGTAGGCCTTCCGGTTTTGTAGATCACTTCATCATTCAGTGCAATCAAATGATGGTTTTATTGCATATGTGTAATCCAGGAGTATTAAGGCCTGCGTTTATTTTGCAATTGTATAGGAACGTTGATTGAATTGACGGGGTCATAGGATCTATCGTTAACATAACATTACAAACTGAGCGGTATGGCTACATTTCCTACGCTGTCCAACATTGTGAATCACGGCAGCACAACTTCTCTTTTATTAGTTTTTAGTTTAAAAAAGGGTCCGCAAAAAAAACATTAAAATTTAAAATTTAAATTCGAATTAAAAGTTAAACCAACCAACGACTAACAATAACATTTTACTGTTTTGCGTAGATATTGCTAAAATATTGTATGCATATTCAGATTAATGATTTTCCGCGAGTTAATGGCCTGCTTTAGAAAACACATTTAACGATTTCGCTTCAAATATTTGTATAATTTTATTTGAATATTTTAGAATTTAAATTGAATTGCAAAATCTATGCCTGAATGATTATTCCAGGACAATGTTGTCGCAAATCAAAGCCTTTCGCAGGATTTCTTTTTCCACTATTCCAAAAGAGTAATTAAATGTAGCGCGTCAAAAGGACATCCAACGCATACAATTTTTGCAGTTAAAGAAAAGAACTAGAATTAGAAGAGAGCTAATATAATATTAATAACTAAGATGAATTTAAGATTATATGAAAAATCGCTGAAGAGAATGAAACTATCTTGTTATAGAGACGTTTTTTCCGTAATCTGTGTTGTTGTCTACGTTAGGATCAGCTAAGGAGATTGATATCTAGCTATCAGTGGCAAGGCGCCCATATAACTCGATTCACGCGCCGGGTTACCTTTTAAAATTCTACCTTTCAACAATGTTTCAATCCAACAAGCAACATGCATCTTAATGTGTGTATATAAACATAAGATTTGTATGTTTCCTACACCTGCACTTGCAAGCAACAAATTCTACCAACCCACCACCTGCTATTCACCTGCTCTCATATCGTTCTACTGCTCTACGCACACAAATACTCACACCATTGCTTGCCTATTCTCCAACATCACATACTCCTCTCCATACCCCATAAGAAATACATACGCAAAGCGATAGCAAAACAAAGCATAGTAACCCGGAAATTTTCGCGTTATGAAATATGTGGCTGGTTAGAACAAATTGGCTTTCTTTCCTTGTTTTCCCCTTATCGTTCACCGCGTCTGACTCCTCTCTGTTTTATACACGCTTCCTTATGCAAAAATATAACCCGCTTTTCAGCGACTTATTTGGCGAGTTTTGTATGTAGCTGAGGTGAGTTCTGTTTGAAAAATTCAGTTGTGAAGCAGACTGCGATGTGTAACTTAAAGTAATATTGAGTGGAATTATTGTTGTGCAATATATAATTGCAATTATAGTAATCGAAAACAGTGAAAAGTGTGAGAAGTGTGAACATTTTAAATTGTTTTGTTTTCAGTTAGATTCAGCAAGGGAGAAAATATCATTATTAACAGTAAATTGTTGTTTAGTAGATTTGCTTTTGGAAGAAGAAAATTATTTTTGTAAGTTGAGTTTTCTTTAAAAAAAAAGTTATAGAGATAGGACGCTCTACTCCTTCTATGAAAATAAAAGCGCAAGGATGGTTTTGTTTCGCATTTCAACGCATCCATATATCAAAAATATACTTGGTTGACTGGTAGTTGTAAGCTCAATAAAATGTTTTGTTTTCCTTGCCTCCTTTTTTCTAATTCTCCTAGTGTTTGGAGTCGCACGGGCTACGCTGACATAAACAATTTAATTAATTCGGCAAATAAACATGTCAAGACGGAAAAACACATTCGTAGCTGTTTATCTTTGCACGAACTGATCGTATTGAAATCTCGTTAGGTAATTCCTTTGTAGCTCACAACAAAAAAGTTGATAGAAACCGTAAACTAATGGAACGTTTTATAGATACGGTAGTTCTTTTAGGCAAACAGGAACAAGCATTTCGGGGTCATAATGAAAAGCCAGATTCTAATAATCGTGGCAATTATGTCGAAACACTTTTATACTTATCTAAGTATGACCAGTTAATGGACTCTCATTTGGAACAGTGTTCAAGTGCACGTAATCCGGTTTTTTCGGGTCTATCAAATGACATCCAAAACGATTTAATACAAAGTATAGCTGCAGTGATCAAATGCGAAATTAAAGTAGAAATAAGTGAAACGCGATTTGTGTCCATCATGATTGATGAAACACCAGATATGAGACATAGGGAGCAACTCAGTGCCGTTTTGCGTTACTTATCGGAGGAAGGAGTAGGGAAAAGGTTTCTTGGGTTTTTTGACGTGAGTGAGAGTCGAAATGCCGATGAGCTCTCAAAACACATTTTCAATATACTTGATGTATACGGTTGCAAGGAGAAATTAGTTGGGCAATCTTACGATGGGGCCGCGGTTATGTCAGGGGAAGTAGGTGGTGTTAAAAAAAAGTCCTGGATGATTGTCCAATGGCTTATTTTATTCCTTCATCTCAATCACTGGAAAATATACCTGAATTGAAAGTTTTTTTTGGCAATATAAACACAATAATACGCTTCGTTAATAAATCAACTAAACGTTCAAATGTTTTAAAACAAATAGCAAACAGACGCATGCCGGGAGTATCAGAAACTCGCTGGCATTACCATTCCCGAATAGTTAACGTTATTTTTAACTGTAGATTAGATATTATTGAAACTTTTAAGCAAATATTAGACCACCCAAAAGAATGGGAACCTGATGTGCAATGGGCGAAAGTTTATTGCTTAAGTTAGAAGGGAAAGATTTTTGCTTTTTACTGCACGCGGTTTCCGAAATATTTGCTAAGACCGATGTATTGTTTAATTTAATACAAAATAAACAAACAGATGTTGAAGTTGCTAAACGAGAAATCGAGTGTTTTGAGTCTTGGCTTTCTACTGAGTTTCTAAAAAAATTTGATTTAATTTTTGAAAGTATAAATAATTGATGCTGAAACTCCACGGAAACGCCGATTACTTGATTTTGATTTAAAGACTCACTATAAGCGCCTTTTTGTAGAAATAAAGGACAATATTATATCTCAAATTAAGACACGATATAAATCTTTCACGGATTTAATTTTTTTTTATTTACTCAATAAATCAAAATACAGGCGTTTTGCTCAGTCAAGCCCAGATGATAAAATATCTTCGGTGATTAACTTTTTCCCTGGAATTTTCGATTTTGCAGGTTTAAAAAATGAGCTGAAAGTTCTCTATACTACGTCTTCACTTCAACCACTTGACGTTTTATCCCTCTATAAACATTTAAGAAGTGAAATATTGTGTGAAACATTTCAACTCCCTAGGTCCAGATTAAAGGGCTAATTTTTGCCGACAGACGGACGGACGGACATGGCTAGATCGACATTACTATCGATGCTGATCATAAATATAGTAACTTTTAGGGGTCTACGGGCAATATTAAGGTATGTTACAAACTATGCGTCAAAATTAATATTCCCCTTAGAATAGGGTATACAAATGGATGTTGGTACGTGTTTATCCGAGGTTAATAGACTTCGAAACCGCCAAACCGATTGAGTTCAAATTGTTAGGCAATTTTCGGTATTGGCCTAGTGTGTTTTTGAGAAGTTTGGTCAAAATTGGTCCAGCAGTTTGCCCCAGCTGCTTTTTTTGTCTATGTAATCTTACATATAAAAATGAGTGTTGTGTGTTCGATGTCTATGCTTTCGTTTGCATCGTTCATCCAGCTGAGTTAAAACGAGTACAGTTATTATTTGCGCTTGAGCGAAAGCTGTTGGTTTAGTTCCATCGATGTACAATTGGTGGCACGCTAATGTGTGTGTGTTTGTCTGCTCTGGGTTAGCGCAGCTTTAAGCGGATTGAATTAACAAATTGTACAGCTATTGTTTGCTCTTGTTTAAAAGTTTTTGGTATAGTACCATTGACATACAACAGGTATGTCGTATTGCATAACTTTTCTACTTCTATGCATTCGCGGTTGAGTTAAACTTTGTACGCTTGTTGTTTCTACTAGCGAAAAAGTTTGTGACATAGTACTGTTAACATTGGTTATCAATTTAACCAGTGAGTGGGCAACCCAAACACTGTTTGATTCGAAAAAGTAAGCTGACATAAGTACACGCCAACGCCAGACAACAAACACGTAACATAAGCGGAGCAACGAAGTTGGGCAGCGGGCTTAGCCATGTGGAGAAAAGGTGCCCGAACCGATTGAGCTCAAATTTTCAGATAATCTTTGGTAATTGAGTGAGTGGTTCTGTGAGGTTTGGTCAACATCGGTCCATTCATCCCTGTTTGAACTTCTGAAATGAAGAAAATAATAATAGAAATGTTGGACTTAAAACTAACTTTAGAACTAAATCAAATATCGTAGAACTCCAAGTTCAAAATCTAAAGGGTCTTTCATTAGCGACTTTACAACTTCAAACTTTCAGTGTAAAGCACCCTCAACCTGCTTACCGAACTGTCAATGTCAAAATATTCAGCAAAATCAACATTTTCATCATGGTGAAGTACAAGAAGTAAGAACGTTTTCAGATAATTAAAATTTACTATAGAATTTCCGAGTCGTTGGTCGCAACTTTAAGAGCGTTAACGCCAATTTTCGGCCGTAATTCTCGTCCCAGTAGACAAGCAAATCATAGCCTAGTAAACAAATTTGAGTCAAAATATTCGCTGCTTGATGTTGCCGTGCCAGTGAGACAACGTTTTGTCCGAGGTGTGGAGAATATTGCTGCCGTAGAGGCGTCCGTCGCAAACCAGCCAAATCAGTCAATTTCATGGCGTTCTCAAGAAATGGGCCTCTCCCAGACCACATTATGGCGAATGTTGCGTAAGGATATTCGCCTACACCCTTACAAGATCAAGCTGACTCAAGAACTAAAACCACTTGATCATATAAAGCGACGTACGTTCTCGAATTGGGCTCTGGACATGATGAAAGAAAATGAAAAATTTCATCGCAAAATCATCTTCAGCTGAAGCACATTATTAGTTTAACGGCTTCGTCAATAAGCAAAATATGCGTTACTGGACAGGTCAGAACCCTCATGTGCTTCATGAAGTCGCCGTTTGGTGCGGTTTTCATGCCAGTGTCGTCATTGGGCCGTTTCCATTCGTCGATGAAAATGACCGTCACGTTACTGTAAATGGTTTTTGCTACAGAGACATGTTGGAACGTTATTTCTTTGATATTAGTGATATTGGATATTAGTGATATGTGATTCCCACAAGAAGGTGCCACAAGTTGTACAGCGGGTGCAACAATCTTCTTATTGAAGTCTCAGTTCACTGAACGTATTATCTCGAGAAACGGGCCCGACTATTGGCCGCCGAGATCGTGTGATTTAACACCTCTACACTTTTTTTTGGGGCTACATTAAATCAGTGGTCTATGCCAACAAGCCGATGACGTTAGAGGAGCTTAGAGCCAATATTGAACAAAAAAAAAGCAGCCGTATCGGCCCAAATGTGCGACCGAGTCATCAAAAATTGGATTCAACATATCGACCGCTGTATATGTTCCTGTGGTTTACATATGAACGAAGTCGAATTCCATTCATAAATGTTTTGATAGTAATTCAAGCCAATAATTTTTTTTCAGATCTCAAGTAGATTGCATTTTATTTAAAAAAAAAAGCGGCCAAGGGCGAGTCGGACTCGCCCATGAAGGGTTCCGCGCGAATTATAATTATTATTTACTTAGGCACCTATTACAGATTTATTATTACAAAATAATGGTTCACGGTTTACACATAAGGTTTATTTTTATGAAATTAAATGTTGTTTTTTTTATATTTGAGTTGATTGAATGAAAGGTAAATTTCGGTTTACGATTTATGACGTATTAAAAAAACTACTTACTAGATCTCGTTCAAACCAATTTTCGTTGGAAGTTTGCATGATAATGTACATACATATATTTTTTTTAGTTTTATCATTTTCTTATTTTAGAAGTTACCGCGGGGGAGGGGGGGGGGGGGCACACATTATACCACTTTGGAAGTGTCTCTCGCGCAAACTATTCAGTTTAGAAAAAAATTATATTAGAAACCTCAATATCATTTTTGAACACCTATCAATAGATACCCCACTCGTATGGGTTTGAGTTTTGGTTCTAAGTATGTATCTGGAACCCCCAAAATTTATTGTTCTTTTTCTATTTTTGTGTGAAAATCTTAATGCGGTTCACAGAATACATCTACTTACCAAGTTTCAACAGTATAGTTGTTATAGTCTCAGAGAAAAGCGGCTGTGACATTCCCGGGCAGACAGACAGACAGACAGACATGACGAATCTATAAGGGTTCCGTTTTTTGCCATTTGGCTACGGAACCCTAAAAAGAAGTTATCAAGTCCTTAATGAAAGACTCTTTACACAATATATGCATATGAATGCATATTTATTGAAGGATGTTATTAATAATTATTACTTCGCACTTAATTATACTTAATTATTACAAGCACATAATGTATAGTACGTATTTCAGATAAATATCATTAAAAAGCATTCGTTATAGGAAAAAACTCAATTATTTACTTTTGAGTTGTTTGATTTGTAAACTTAAATAAGGTTAAACTTATTCTTCAATTTACTCCAACTTCGGGTCTTATTGCTACTGGTAGTTACGAAAGGCAATCAAATTATGTAATATTATTGAAAACGAAAATAAAAAATTATACAAGCACAAAAAATAAAATATATAAACTTATTTATCTATGTAGACAATTTGCCGGAATTTAATATAACAGCTGTTTAAGTTGGTTACGTGCTGCCGACCAAACTTCATTTATAAATGAGAAGTGCTGCCAAAGCTCAAACATTTTACCGCGATGAATTTACACAGATAGTTGATAATCAAAAACGGTAATAGAAAAGCGACAGTCAACAGTCTACTGTCACTTTAGCCGATTCCACCTATGTATTCATATCGTATTTTAAACTTTAGAGAGAAAAAGAAATGGCGAACAGTTTTCAGTGTACACACAAAATCCATTTAAGAAATGTGGTTGGATGTCCGTCGAATATCAAGAAATACAAAGCTCCATAAGAAACCCAGTTTTTTTATATGTAACGCTGTGTCCCCTGATATTGGACAAACTATACCATACATGAACTACATCGATATATTGGAGCTGAGGTCATTAAGGAATTACCAGATTAAGTTAGGGTGCTGAAATAGAGACTATGAAATTGAATCTGTCCTCGCGCGGCACAAGGCAGACATAACCGCGATACAGCAGCCATATATTACAACTGCCTCAAAATGATGCGTTTGTTAGGATTCGACAAGTGATCGCTTGTAGTCCGCATTAAGGCACATTTAACAACATAAGTCTACGAAGAAGAAGAAGACCCTATCAAGAAGAATTTTCTATGAATTCCTGAATGAAGCCTGTCCGGAATTCAATGGCAACATCGTAAACATATTTGACGGATTACTCGGCAAGCACAGCCTCCACAACACAATAGCAGACAACGGTTTCCGACTAATCGCCTTTGCAGCTGCCCGGAATACGGTGATTAGTAGCACGCACAAAGTAACGACTCTGACTATTTTCTTGTTGCGGCTAAATTCAGAGCTTGACTGGCCAACGATCATTTTATTTTCATTCAATAATGATTCAAAAAATAATTTAAGGTAGTTTTGGCGATTGTTAATTTTTGGAATTAGGGCGGTTGAAGCAATCACAAGGGCCATTGACTTTGTTATTGTGATCTTATGAACGGTTTTTGATTTGTTGTAATGGCTTTCGATCTACATAAATGGGTCTATTTGAAGCAAATGAAACTACGAATCTTCATGAAAAACGGACAAGAAACGTGTTAGCTCAAATCTAAAACTCTTTTAAAATCGCATTACCCCGCTTTTCAGTTTCGAAAGCACAGTTACTGAGATGAACTGAGTATGGCATTTGTTTACCTTCACTCCAAGTATTTAAAACACAGATTAAAATCGTAAAAGCCGTTGGAGAAAACTGACGTTTTAAAAACTTTTGTAAATATTTATATGAATCAAAACTACATATATGAAAATATCTTTTGAAAATCTGAGTATGCAAATTTGTTCCAGATAATTATCTTTAATGTAAAATTAGCTGAAACTATTTTACCGGGGTTCGATGTATCGCTGTTTTTCTAATGTGGCCAAATATAGTCAAATCATGAGAGCCGTTCTTAAAAAAAGACGTTTTTTACAATTTTAGTCATAAATTATGAATTTCGTCCCTGAAAATCTGAGTACCTACCTATGTTGATTTCTTTTAAATATTCGTGTCAGCTAAAACTTCAAACATCGTTGAAATAACGTCACCCGTGTTCTTTAAGTACCGTTTATCGAGTCTTTTGGGAAAAAAATGAGTAAGATATCTTCTGACACTCAACCCAAGTATTCAAGACGTGAAAATTAATCGAAATCAGATTTTTGAAAATAGTTCGTTTTCAAAAATTCAAAAACCTCATATGAATAAAAAATATGTCAAACATTTTAATATCCAATTCCTTCTAAATGGTAGTATCAGTCGGTTTGGCAATTTTCATATTTTCATAACTTGAATATTAGCATTTTCGAAAGTAACATTATTCGATTTTTTTCTCAAAAACAAAGTACCTACACCATTCCCTTACGCTTGCCTCATCAATTCATATGTATTTCAAAAATGATGAAAATCGTTTGAGCCATTTTTGAGAAAATCGGTTTTGAAAGACCCATGTGTATGGAAATTACCGTTAATTAAAATGGCCGCGAGCTAGGCCTAAATTCCCCAAATACGAAGCTTGAAGTAACTCTGTACTCCCTTGCGGCTGGAGCCTCGGCTACAGGCGGACAGTCGGACCGACGGACGGAAATGCAAGACATACTTTCTTGGACTTCGCTACAGTCGTAATATCGTCCCTTATACTGCCTGATTGCATTGTCATTTTTTTTACTACACTAAAGTATACAAGAAAATTTAAAAATACTAGCAGATGTGATTTCAAAGAAACAATACATAAAAGAGTTATAGAAGGCATTAGCAAATCAGCAACCTCACGTAGGCAAGTACCTGGTCTAGTCGTTATTAACTTCATCAAGACCAACTATTCTTGTCTATTTTTCAATCGCTCAAAAACCCTGATGTCGATGTCGTCCGCATACCCAAGTAGCTGAATGGATCTATTGTAGATAATGCCTTCCATGCTAACCACTCCTCTGGCGCAATATTTTTTCCAGAACAAGGATGAAAACGGATCTCCTTGCCGAAGTTTGCAATAATTCGGAAGAGCCGCTTTCAAGTGTCACGCGAAACAGGGGAACGGTTTTGTCGGGATCCTATATTCGGCCTCGCAATGTTGAACTCCTAACAATGAATGATTTAAGGTCGGTGAAAAGATGGTGATTCTCGATTCATTTCTCGATATTCATTTACTTATAAATAAACTATGCATTCAGTTGACTGTCATCAGTTAAAGTTTTTTATTTTTATTTTTAATCATTGTGCCCCACCATGGGGTAAAATCGGCTTTTCAAAGCAGATATATATTTTTTTTGAAACTGAAAGGATAGGTATGTTAGGATATTGTAAGCTATTCAAAAACTATACTTTTGTAAGTTAATAATCAAAGTTTCAAATAAAAAGAAAAATTCTTTTTAATATTCTTTTGCAAAAAAAGTTATTCTGAATACAGAGAAAAAGTATCGAATCTGCCCCACGCTACCCTAATTAAAACAGGGCTATAAAACAATTTGTGTACTTTTGCTTTCATCTCATGATAATTTTCTCTCTTTGCGACTTAACAATACGAATTTTGATGGTTTTTATCCAAGGCGGAAATACCGTCACATTTGGAAACTTATTTGGGTCGAAGTTTCGATGGCATGTGAAACCAGCATCAAAGTTCTTACCTTAACCTTGAAATTTAGAGTTCCCTACTTACCATACTCTGCCATCTGTGAGAACATGTATTTTGTGTAAAATCGATTAATACAAAATATCACAGTACAGAAAACTTTAAGAAAACTTTTCATTAGAAACACATTGCACTGAAAGTTCCCCATTCCATATGGAAAGGTCAAACCTTATTAGCTCGCATTTGAGACACTCCATTAACCCTTTACCCAATTCTCTTTCTCTAAATTGTTTACATTTCCCGGTTTCTGCATAAGCACATTTCCTAACAATCTACAACATAAGAACGTTTGATAATTTTTCTCGGTCATAAAGTTTAATTTATCCCAAAAAAACTCCTGGCGAATGATTAGATACTATTAAGTCGCAATAACTGGAAACGTGGGAGGGCAAAACAATATTTTCGTTCTGTGGCAAATTACACACTAAAGAGGAGAGATGTAAGGAATGGGAAAAAAACATTAAATGCTGTGGTGTATTAAGAACGAAATGTAATTCCACCTTTTAGTTTACCACATAGTAGTGGTCGGTGTGGGAGACTTGGTTTTGTAAACCGCTGTTGGTGCAAATGTTGGTGTCGTCCATGATTTTGCTACATACTTTTGTAGTTATTTACTTTTTCCCTTAAGTTTTGGATATAAACAGATTGAAGGGCAAAATAAATTATTTCATTGCTTTAGCTCGCCTTACTTGTCACCAGAAATCCTTGCAATCGATGAGTTCTGAATTACTATATACGTATTTGACTTTTGAACTAATTTAGCGCAATTTGCGGTTTGTTAAAGGAGTGGGCGTCTGACGTGCAGAAGAGTGCAAGTATGAAACTTTGTTAGTATTTTTGATATTGACAGGATCCGCAGGGAAATCATAGTTCATAGAGTTTTGATGGATGACCTCATTACACAGAACACTAATTGTGAGTTGAAAATAATGTACATTCTTAGTTTATAGGTAATACAAAGAAATTGCAATATTATTTGTCAAAACGACGGTGGATTGCAGTGAAATAATATTTAAAAAAAAATAGTCGTGTCTGCGACTTCGTACGCGCAGGCCACTGCACTAATGTGTTTTTTTATAAAGATACCCAAAGTCTTGGACAAAATAAAAAATAACAAAGAAAACAATAATTAAAAGTATGAACTTTTATTTTAGTATTTATTTTTATTTCGTATACCGAGTCAACAAATAAAGTTTACTTAAAGTTTAATCTATTCTTTCGCCCTCTTACCAACTTCAAAATCTCGACGAAGAGGAAGCAAGAAACGAACGAAAACAACGCGACAAACGATTACCACCAGTCAATGCGCAAACATTTACCCGACAATGAAGTAGGAAATCTTATGTCGCATACAGCATCGATTTGTATGTGGCGTGGATGACCGACAGAAACCTCTTTCAGTTCGTATATCTTCTGAATGAGCTGTCCGATTACGATGAAAAACAAACTAAACACTGCTCCATATTAAGCATACAAATTTCATACGAAATGGTTGAGTAGTTTTAACGTTATTCGTTCTCACCCCCTGCAAACAGACAAACTTTTACAATTTTATTATAAATGTATAGATACAGATTGAGTATAGGTATTAGGTATGTACTTATTTCGTCCTTTGTGCCAAAAAAAATTATTATAAACTTCGAGAAATGGCATTTATGTGGCCGACAGTGTTTTAAAGGAAAGGTGGCATGGAAATCAGTTATGTGGGCTTCATACCTAACTTAATCCGCCTCTGGCACAAACCCCTGTTCCCAATGACACCGCCGTTAGGCATTTCATCACGAAAGGTTTTTAAGCATTGTTGCCGCTTTGTCTGCACATTAATGTTTCTCCTAAAGTGAACTCAGTCTGGGCATGTACCGGGTGTATGAATGTGTATGATATCGTTTGCCTATGTATGCCCCTATATCACTTTTGCGTAAGTGGAGTGCTGGTATGGTTTCGTTTTTTTTTATAGTTTTTAATATTACTCCCAAGCCATAGTAATATTAACGTTACTCTCAGCAAGCTGAGAAGATCGAATATTGCTGTTTTTATACCCTATTCTAAGGGTATATTAATGTCGACTCATAGTTTGTAACATAGCTTAATATTGCCCGTAGACCCCTAAAAGTTACTATATTTATGATCAGCATCGAAAGTAATGTCGATCTAGCCATGTCCGTCCGTCTGTCGGCAAAAATTAGGCCTTTAAACTGGACCTAGGGAGCTGAAATTTTAACCATATACTCTCTAGGGGCTCGAAATAATCAAGTTTAAGAATTTTTGAAATCCGCCCACAGACACGCCCACAAACTCGAAAAAACAAGCTAGAAAGCTAGAAAGCTGACATTTTTATATAAATGTTCTTTGACTCCTAAAACTGCTCGATAAATAAAATTTCTAAAATCCGCCCACTGGCATGCCCACAATTAAATAAAACATTTTTATTGAAAAACCAAAGTTTGAGCTAGAGAGCGTTTCGTCGCCTGAGAATTGTTTTGTTCCATATGCCATTGGCACTTTTTCGAGAAAAACGCATTTAAAGGTTTGCGTTTGGTACTCCGAAACTGTCTGATACGATTTTTTTTTATTTTTTTTTATTTGATGTTAGTCTTATAAAGAGTTCACCTACAAATTTTCAAAGTGTTTTGCCAAACCGTTTACAAGCCACGTTAATTAACGTAAAAGTCTCCTTTTTTGACTTGTGTCCCACCTCCTACATTTTGAAACTGATTTTTTTGTCCATACACATGGAACACAAAAAAATGGATATGGCACAGAGCAATTCTCATCCAAAATATCTGAAAGGCAAGAAAGCATGTAGTTGGATGCTAAAATTAAAAAAAAAATCGATTTCATCTTTTTTATTAACAAAGTTTTTATTCAAAAAATACAATAAAATAAGAAAATTATTCAAAGTGAGTGAAAAATGTGAGATCAAATCAGATCAGAAAAGTACAGCTTCGAGTCAAAATGTTCTCCTCTCAGCTGCGAAATTTCAAATAGATAATCCTCTTGGTTTTCTAGTGAATTTCGGGTTTTGAGTTAGCATTATACCGTCAATGTTTGGCCTGATGTCGATTTGATCACAATTTGAACTCGTTTCATGTTATTCTTTCGATTTTTGTTGCATATATATGCAAATATTTGTAACATTAAACTAAGAAATACGATATCTCATGCTAAACAAATAAATCAGTTGGCATCAGTACAATTTGATTTTTCAAATTTGATACATTTTACTCACTTGCCCTTGTAACGATTGGCGCCGTGCTTCCTCAGGCATGAGGGAAGAGTGCCAGCCGGAGAGAGAGATTCGTGAATAAAAGACTTGTTGTTTTGTCTCTAGAATGTTTTTATTACTAGAAAGGCCCGCTGTCTAGGCTGGGCTGCGACCTTTGCTAGTGTTTTGTAAGACTTATTACAAGAAATTGAATCGATTATGTCTGAATCTACTCTGTACCCAGCCTTTGCAATCACTGTCCTTTTATACTAAATTCGACTTACATTCTCATCCCTACTCCCTATGTCGCAAGTACAGAAATTGGCATTATTGCTCAAGAATCGATCTGCACCCTCAGCATTGTATGCATTTCCATATTATTTCCGTATTTCCCAATACATTAGACACATAAATGCCATGAGTAATCGCCCTACACTTGACAATCGCCATGCACTTGACATAATGTGCAACGGTCAGCTAAAAATACAATTAATTCTTAGTAGGTCGCTATTTTATTCAGCGATCGTTGCCTTGTCGGTCGGTTGGTTAGGCTGCCTGTTGCGTCGTCGGTCGATTAATGTCGTTTTTTGGTGTGACGATCGCATGGTCATGTATGTGTATACTGGGCCAGTGTTTTGTTATGGAAATGCAATACACTGTGCTACGTAACATGGAATGCTTGGTATGGGTGGTCTTTTTCTTGGGATAGCATTACCATGTGTACTGCTAGGAAGTGGGGTATGGTAAATTAATTATAAATGAAGAATGAATAATATGTGAGTGAAGGAATGTAGAATACTACATCCCATCCCCCTTATGAAAAGAAAATTACTACCTTGAAGAGGTTAATTTTCTTTATAGCTACAGTGAGTGCACGGGCATAGGTCAGTTTGAGTTGTTTGAATTAGTTCGAATATTTTTTTTTTGTTTTACATATTCTTTCTTACTTGTAGTGGAGATAACAATATTTTCATATGTGTTTCTTATTTAATAGTTTATAACAATTTTAAAATATGAGATTCTTAGCTTAATAAATTGGTAATAGTACTATATAATAACATAGTATTTTATTGCTTTCTTAAATAATTGAATAGAACATAAATGTAAAAGTATTTATAATAATTTTTAAATATGTGATTCTTAGTTTAACAAATTGATAGTAGTATTTATATATTTACATATTCCTTTATTGGTTTCTTAAATATTTGAATATAATAATGTTGTTTAACAGCGATATGTAATCTTATTTTACAACGTGAATAAAAGATTTTATTTAGATATTCTTATTATTATGTTATTATATTTGTTTTTTGAATATTTATATTTGTTTTATTTAATTCTTAAGTAGTGCTGAACAAAAATTCTGTATGTAGTTTAATAGATTGATTATATATAATATATTTTTATTTATTACACTTATGCCTTTGTCTTAATACAAAAGTGGGTGCAGGAGGAGGAGAAGGGGGAGTATTATTCCATGTCATTTGGTTAACTTTGTACGTTCTATACTTTTTGTACGTTATCAAATAAAAGTAACGCCGTGATTACTATATAAATGAGGGCGTAATGGTGGACATCATGGATGTCAATGATTTTTAATGGCTTGGCCTCTTGCAATTTTAGATCGTTTATATTTTGGGAAACTAAGTTTAAGTCATGTTGACTTGAAAATCTGATAACTGCGGTCTTGCTTGCATTAATTTTTTGAAACTTGGAGAAGAGTTTGTCAGAAATTTAGAAAAGTTTACAGGAGGGATGTAGAAATTATTCAATGTTGGTTCAAAATTACCGACTTCCATTCTGTGAGAGAAAAGGAAGGTTTACGGTTAGAGAGTCCTGTATACTGGTGTTATTCTTCGAAAATTTTGATGTCGTTATTATGCACTATTTTAGTCCTGTTTCCTACTTGTATCATAGTGTTTTCAGTAGAAATGAGTTTTATGACTATGTAGGGACCTTCCCATAAAGAAGCGAATTTATTTTTGCGTACGTGCTTCTTCAGAAGGACCTTATCGCCAAGATTGAAATTTTTTATTTGACTATTTTTGTCATAGTGCTGCTTAGAACATTCTTTCTTTTTGCGTAGAATTGCTTTAGCGGTTTGGTATCCGTGTTGGAGCCTGACCCGTAACTCGATGGCATAGTTTTCATAGTTATATGAAACTGTTGGAGTTTGTTTAAGGGTACTTGGGATATTAGCGGGAAAACCGTACAGTAGCTCATAGGGCGTGAAATCTATACTGCTGTGGGGTGTAGTGTTATACACAAACATTGCGTATGGTATCCATGCGTCCCAAGTAAGGGGGTCTTGGTTTACATAGTGGCGGAGATACTCAGCCAAGGTTCGGTGACTTCTCTCAAGAGCTCCGTTGGTTTGCGGATGATAAGGGGTTGTTTTTAATTTGTTAATTTTCATAAGGGAACATATTTCTTTAAAAAGTGTACTAAGAAAATTGGTACCTTGGTCGGTTAAAAGAGAGGATGGGGGTCCATGTCGGCAGATAATATTCTCCACGAAAACCCTAGCTACCGTTGAGGCTTCAGCGTTGGGTAGAGCGTAGGCTTCTGAAAATTTCGTGAGGTCATCTTGAAAGGTTAGAATATATTTTTGATCACTATAACTTGTGGGCAAGGGATCAACTAAATCCAATGCTATCCTTTCAAAAGGTTTCGAACTTGTTGTAGTGATCTTCATGGGTATTTTGGGATTTCTCCTGCTCTTATTTAGCTGGCAGGAGGGACATTTTTTTATATAGTCCTTGATATCTTCTGCCATGGAGTTCCAGTAATATTTGGCCTTCATCCTTTTAAGTATTCGAGTGGTTCCCTGATGACCACCGAAATGTGAGTCGTGATATTCGAATAATGCTGTTTTTATAGATTCTTTATCTGTTAGAAAAATTACTCTGCTATCACTGTAAATATGTATAATAATATCTAAATTCTGGAAAACTTCCTCGATGAGTTTTCTGAAAATGAGTTTTGATTCATCCCCTAATGCTGGTAGGGAGAATCCTATGGAGTTTAGTTTTAGTTCGACTAACATTTTCTTTATTTCATTTAGGCTCCTTCTGAGAGTTGTTTCATCTCGTGTGCATCTGAAAGGCATTGGTAAGGTTACTGCACAAACAGTTTGGTTATTGTCTGTTTGGAGTGTTGTTATTTGTCCTACCTGTGGTTTACAGAAATCAGGGAAATTTTCTTTGAGGATTTCCTCATCCCTTGATTCCGCTAGAGGTAAGGTTATTACTTTGAAGGGGACCTTTTTATCAGTTAGAATGGGTCCTTTCTCTTCCTGGAGAGTAAAGCTTGATAGCATTTGAATTTCATTTGGGTCGTTTTCTGATTTCTGTATGGGTTTTGTCAGCTTTCGTTGCTGTCCACGGGTTGTCACTAAAACTTGTTGTCCGTTTAGGATCTCAGTATCATTGTCTGGTTTAGGAATACGGCTTAGTGCGTCTGCGTTGGAGTTACTTTTACCTGCTTTATACAAAACTTGATATTCGTATTCATCTAAGAGGATTCTCCAACGCGCTAGCCGTGATGTTGGGTCTTTTAAATTTACGAGCCACTGAAGAGGTTTGTGGTCAGTACATATAAGGAATTTCCTACCATAAACATAAGGTCGGAATTGTTTTACCGCAAAAACGATGGCTAACAGTTCCTTTTCTGTGGTACTGTACCTTGTTTCGGCGTCATTTAGGGTGCGACTGGCGAAGCATATTGGTTTATCTTGACCGATTTTACCCTGTGAGAGGATAGCTCCTAAACCAATGTCACTAGCGTCTGTGGTAATTATAAAGGGTTCGTTGAAGTTAGGATATGCCAGAAGTGGAGGTTCCATAAGTTGGCGTTTGAGTTTGCGAAACGCTTCGTCGCAAAACGCATCCCATTTGAGTTCAACGTCCTTCTTTAATACTTTTGTTAACGGTTTGGCAATGGTTGAGAAGTTGTCTATAAATCTTCTGTAGTAGCCGGCGAAACCTAAAAATGACTTAATTCCTTTTACGTTTGTTGGTATGGGGTATGTTTTGACCGCTTTTAATTTTTCAGGGTCCGGTTTGAGACCTTTTTCAGAAATGATAAGACCTAGATAAATTAATTCCCTTTTTAAAAAATTGCATTTATCAGGCTGGAGCTTGAGATTATGCTCTCGTAGCCTGTCTAGAACACGTATTAGTTTCGAATTGTGTTCTTTGAGATCGTACCCATACAGCACAATGTCGTCGACATAAACAAAACAATCGAAACCCTGTAAACCTATCAACGCAGTATTCATCAATCGCTGGAAAGTAGCTGGTGCATTCTTAAGACCGAAAGGCATACGGTTGTATTCGTAGTGCCCATAAGGTGTGCTGAAACCAGTTTTGCACTTTCCTTCGTCGTCCATGAGGATTTGGTGAAAGCCCTTGGCCAGGTCCAGAGAACTAAAGTACTTGGCTCTGCCCAGTTGATCTAGGATGTCGGTAATGTTTGGCAGGGGATATGCATCGCCAACTGTCATGTCATTCAACCGTCTAAAGTCAACTACAACCCTCCATCTCTTGTTGCCTTCCTTGTCTGGTTTCTTGGGAACCAGTAGCAACGGAGAGTTCCATGGACTAGCGCTGTGAGTGATTATACCTTCTTGTAACATCTCGTTCACTTGTTTGTGGATCTCGCTTTTTTGAGATTCCGGGAGCCTATAAGGTTTAACAAAGAGAGGTAATTGTTGAGGATCAGTGATAATTGGGTGTTTCATGGTGTCTGTATATGTTAGATGGTCACCTTCTAAGTAGAACAGATCGTTATACTTTCGACAAATTTCGAGTATTGACCCTTTCTCTTCCTTATTACAGTGACCGAGATCTAATACGGTTTCTAGTTTAGATAATCTTTCTTTAATAATATCTTTATTTTTGCCTGTTATGACATTAAAATCTTCTAACCTGTCCCACTCGAGGTTGATGTTTTTGTACCGTACTTTCTGTGAAGTTTCTGAGGTGTTCATCATCATAACCTTGACTTTAGAGTTTTTGGGTATGGTTAGAGCCTCGCCTAGGTAAATTCCTGGCCTTATTGTTTGCTTTTTTATTATAATATTAGCAGTCGTGTTAAAAAGGAAAAGGGATCTCAACGACCTGCTGTGTTCTTGGTTCGAGTGTTATCATATCGTTATGGATGGTTTCAGTATGGTGTGCCATTGATTTTTTGTTTATTGGTGCCTCAGTCTTACGTTTTGCTGGGTCGTTTTGCGCCACAGTCTTATGCTTTGCTGGGTCTTTTTTCGCCTCAGTCGTACGCTTTGCTGGGTCAGCTTGTGCCTCAGTCTTACGCTTTGCTGGGTCAGTTTGTGCCTCAGTCTTACGCTTTGCTGGGTCAGCTTGTGCCTCAGTCTTACGCTTTGCTGGGTCAGTTTGTGCCTCAGTCTTACGCTTTGCTGGGTCAGATTGTGCCTCAGTCTTACGCTTTGCTGGGTCAGTTCGTGCCTCAGTCTTACGCTTTGCTGGGTCGGCTTGTGCCACAGTCTTACGCTTTGCTGGGTCAGTTTGTGCCTTGAGAAGTTGCGACTGCGAGTTGTGTGTTCCGGCCCGAAGACAATCGGAGTTCACCTTTGGTTCGCTTTCAATGTTTTGCTTGCCGGCAATGTCCCGGAGGTGCATTGGGTCTAAAACGTCAACTTTTCTTGTGGCTGAAAAAATTTCTTGTTGGCAACCTTTCTTTTTTATATTTTCCTTTTCTATTTTCACTTGTAGTTCATGTGTTTCGTAATTGATATGACACTCGAACCTACTTAAAAAATCACTGCCAATTATACCATCGTAAGGGAGATTTATATCAGAGGGAGCAATATAGAATGGATTATTCAGAAATATTGACTCGTTATCTGATTCGAACTCTAATGTTGCAGGGGTTTCTCCTAAGACATGAAGGGAATCGCCTGCAATTGTGGAAATCTGACAGGTTTTTTTTGTTTTCTTTACGGGCCCAATTTTTGCTTCTTTTGACAATACTTATTTCGGCACCCGTGTCGATTAAAAAGGTTAATAAATTTTTCTGGGTTTTGGGATAGAATTTTATGCGTATCACTGGTTCTTTAAATTCAGAGCATAGTGATAGCAACATGGAAAAAGTGGTAGTTGGATTTAATTTTGGGCTTTGTGAACTGTAGCCTGTATAATTGCCCGAGAACGATGGTTCACAGTCTTCTCCCGAGCATTCTCGTTTCCCGAACTACGAGATGCAATATGTTGGTGCCTTTGCGTGTGGCGCCTCACATTTTGATTGGGGGATTTGGGACTGGATTGGTTTTGAAAATGTTCTTGAGCTGGTTTTCGTCTGACTGTTTCATGAGCCAAGCGGGTTCTACACTCGTTAATGGTGTGATTTAATTTTCTGCAATATTCGCAGCGAATTGTTTGTACTTCTTTCTTTATTTGTCTGGGGGAATGTGAATTTTGGTAACAACTAGAGGCTGTATGGCCTGTTTTGTTACAATTCTGACAGGTGACTCTAGTGCTTGGTGCAGGGGGACGATTACTGAAGCAAGTAACCGAAGTGTGTCCCATTTTATTGCAGAGTTGGCAAATGGGTCTGTGTTGAAAGGGTGAGGGAGTTTTGATCTGACTGTGGCTTGTGCGTTCTAGTCGGGACGCATGTTCGTGCGCATAGGAGATGGATTTCTTTAGATCTGGTTCTCCGTGTGCCTGTACCATCAGCCTAAGGTTGTCACTTTTTAACCCATCCTCGAACACTTGTAAAGCTAGTTTATTATTCTCGTTAATAAGATAATTTCTAACTGCGGTATCGCTAGTGCTTGAGTATGTGGCTGAATTCAGTGATGTAAGTAACTTACTTACTCTCTCACCAAATTCCTTGACATTTTCCCTTAGCCGCTGTTTTGCGGTCAACAGATCGTTTTGCGCTGAGGATCTTGATTGAGTTTGCCTGAATTCGGATTCTAGTTCTCTGACTAAGTCGCTCCAAGAACTAATTGTTTTACATTGGACAAGGTCAAATGCTGGACCTTCGAGGCGAGTTTTTACAACATTCAAGAACATACCGTGGTCCTCGGTTTTACCGGATCCGAAGAGGATATTTCCGCAGGAAACGAATTTACTCAATTCGCCGGGATCCCCGTTAAAAGTAGGAATGATGTTGAATACATCACTGATCTGGATTCTGAACTCCATCGTGCTTGAATCAGATATGTGGTGAAAGGGTAGACACTCGAAGAGTTCTACAATTTGTCTTTTTTTTCGCGTAAAAATTTTGGGGAAGGGCGTTAAGTGAAACGTAGTAAAAAGTATAAAATGCAAATGAGAAATACACCGGGGGGAAGGGGCGTATCAATGAGCTTTGAGGAGGAGAGAAAAGGCGTAAGTGTGTACAAGAATGTATATTATTTTTTTTGAGTATGTATTAAAGTTATGATATACTTAAATATTATTTCTCTTATTTTATGTACCTTATCTCCTTTCGTTCTGTTGTTGTTGATGCTGGTGGTGGACTGCTGCTTCGCTTGATGTTGGTTCGTAGTGGTTGCCAGGCAGGCTCCGTGCCCTAGAGTTGAGGTTACGGCCTGGACTTTTCACTGCCCAATGTCTGCCAAATGCGTTCGGTCTAAACCTCGCAAGGACTTACACTTATGGGACTTCTAAGGTTTTCACTGAACTTTATTTTCACTTTCACTTTTAACTTCCAGGTGTATAGCCCCCGGAACGCATCAAGAGTCACCACAGCTCTTGTTTTTTATTTTGTTTGTTTGGTAGCGGGATTTTGAGATAATCCCACCGCTGCCACCAAAATGTAACGATTGGCGCCGTGCTTCCTCAGGCATGAGGGAAGAGTGCCAGCCGGAGAGAGAGATTCGTGAATAAAAGACTTGTTGTTTTGTCTCTAGAATGTTTTTATTACTAGAAAGGCCCGCTGTCTAGGCTGGGCTGCGACCTTTGCTAGTGTTTTGTAAGACTTATTACAAGAAATTGAATCGATTTTGTCTGAATCTACTCTGTACCCAGCCTTTGCAATCACTGTCCTTTTATACTAAATTCGACTTACATTCTCATCCCTACTCCCTATGTCGCAAGTACAGAAATTGGCATTATTGCTCAAGAATCGATCTGCACCCTCAGCATTGTATGCATTTCCATGTTATTTCCGTATTTCCCAATACATTACACACATAAATGCCATGAGTAATCGCCCTACACTTGACAATCGCCATGCACTTGACATAATGTGCAACGATCAGCTAAAAATACAATTAATTCTTAGTAGGTCGCTATTTTATTCAGCGATCGTTGCCTTGTCGGTCGGTTGGTTAGGCTGCCCGTTGCGTCGTCGGTCGATTAATGTCGTTTTTTGGTGTGACGATCGCATGGTCATGTGTGTGTATACTGGGCCAGTGTTTTGTTATGGAAATAAAATACACTGTGCTACGTAACATGGAATGCTTGGTATGGGTGGTCTTTTTCTTGGGATAGCATTACCATGTGTACTGCTAGGAAGTGGGGTATGGTAAATTAATTATAAATGAAGAATGAATAATATGTGAGTGAAGGAATGTAGAATACTACACCCTATCTCTAAACTAGGTACAGAAAATCATGTGCTAAAATGATCTGCACAGCTTCATGGAACATAAATTGACAGAATGTAGAACACGAGATTTTTACTCATGGAACACCAAATCTTGTACTTTTCTGATTTCTTCTGTACTTATCCGTGCAGCTAAGTACATATCTATTGAAACCATATTGATTGACTACTCGTACGTCTGCAACTAGGTTTTGCGTTTGCAGCACTATTCATCACCGCACAGAATTCATATCTTCATCATATCGAATATCTACACAACTACTCGTATAATGGAGGTGGAAAAAAATAACACTAAAATTTTGTTTGCGATCAGTGTCCCAAATCCATAGATTCCATAGCTTTTCTTTAACACAAGTACACGTAGGACAAACCAATTCTCAACTTTGTTAATATTTTCTGTATCTCTTGTCGCCGTGATATGCACGTGGAACAAAACAATTCTCACAAAAAAAATTGCGAAAAATTATATGAAAAATTTCAAAAATTGAAAAATTATATGAAAACTTTGTCCCAAACGCCTAAAAATGGTTTATGGCACAAAACAATTCTACACACTGTTGATTTTGGTGGATATGGCACAAAATCGAAGGTCGATATCTCGGGATTGGAAAGACTTAGAGCAAATCGAACCACTGATTTAAAAAGAGCTGACGAAATTACCATTGAATCCGTTCCTAACTCAAAAACGACAAAAGTGGCGTATGGAACAAAACAATTCTCAGGCGACGGTTTTTTTACAAAAGCTTCGTTTATTTCGATTAAATCTTTTGTTATATAACAAAATATGTACATAGAGCGTTCCTCACAATTCAACCATGCTAAGACTTTTGTCACGCCCACTTATGAGGGATAGGAATAAGAATAGGGTGTCCAACAGTTCGCCTAAGCGTCCTTGTTTTCGGACCCCGTGTGCGGGGAGGGGCAAAAAATATCCCTTAACTCAAGCAAGTGGAATTAAGGAGTGAAATTATTGCCCACTCATGGTGAAGGTATTGCCCATAGATTTATACAAACGATGAGATCAAAAGTACATACACTCATTCAACATTTTGATATATGTAGTTACCAATGAATATGCCGAAAGTATCAAGTTGAGGCAAATTCAGCAACATGACAACGAAACAATTGCGAGCTTCGCCCTAAGTCTGAGACAAGGAGCTGTGCACTGCAACTATGGCCCATTACTGGGGCAGCATACTTTCAGACAGCGTTGCCAGACGTCCCGATTTTGGCGGGACGTCCCGATTTTTGAATCAAATTCAAATGTCCCGCGCGGGACAGCCTCAGTCCCGCTTTTCGGGGAAATAACTCTGTTTTCATGAATCTCGTTGACAAAAACGCTAACTGTTCAGTTCACATCTTGCATAACATGAGCAAATTTGCATGTGATTGATTAGACATCGATGTAGAAGCTATCATCTTAAAAATATACGGCCATTTCTCACATTCAGCTAAACGTCGTGCGGAATTGATGAAGATATTTGATACTACGGAAATGAAGTTTGTCAAATTATTACGTCACGTAAATACAAGATTTCTGTCGCTCTGTCCTGCTGTTGAGAGAGTAATCGAGGTTTGACCTGCTTTGAAAAGCTACTTTGATAAGCAAGAATCATGTGCGAAAGCCATTGAAAAGATTTTTTACTCCGAAGCAGAGGAAACAAAAACTCTAGCCTACTTGCATTTTGTTCATAATTTGATGAGTGCTTTTGGTACATTAATAAAAGAGTCTCAGGGAAATGATATTGCCATAACAGAAATGCATGAGTCATTGTGCCTCTTCCGCTCAAGGTTGACTCAAATGCTAAAGGATGGGTTTTTCGGCAACCATACAAAACAGGTTTTAAATAAATTGGTTGAATCTGCACGGACCAAAGCCATCGAAGACTTCAAAAATGTTTACACAAATTGCCAACAATATATAGACAAACGTTATAATTTTTCAGATGAAAATATTTTTTCTAGACGAATTTAAGTCTAATAAACCTGGAAAGTGAAGTTAGTTTTGACATGATTGAAAATGCTGTATGTTTAATTAAATTGACAGGCGATATTTCGGTAGATAACTTATATGAAGAATTTAACTTGTTAAAATCATCCTTGGACGTATTAGTAGGAAATTGCAAGGACAACACTGCCACCACCGCACAGAAATGGCACCAGCACTTTTAACAGTTTCCAAAAAAAGATACCAGGAATATATTTAAACTGAAGTGTCTTTCATATTAAGTATCGAACGCGTTTTTTGCCAGATGAATTTAAAATGGTCAGATGCCAGAAATAAATGCTCCGTAAATTTTTAATGCAAGCAGAATTACTTATCCAGTTTAATCTACAGCTATCCTGTGAAGAGTTCTTCATCTTTATTAAAGAGAAAAAAGAAACTTTAAAAAAAGTTAAATCTTCACAGAAATATCATGAATAAGTAATTCTTATAAATAATTATTCTCTTATTGTAAGTTGCAATTTGTAACACTCACTCCACAGACTATTGTTTAAAACGCCAAATTATTTTAATGAATAAAACTTTTTTGATTTTGATTTCTGTTTTTTGTTCTGTTTTTTTATCTATTGAACGATAGGGTGAATCTGATTCAAAATATAATATTTTTATTAAAATACATTTTCTACGGCTATTTTTGCCATCTATTGTCACGTAAACGTAATTTAATTCAAATAAAAAGATAAATATTTGAAAACTTCTGATTATTTACGTTTTTTTTACTATGTCCCGCTTTCGACGAAAAAATCCCGCTGTTTTCACTCAAAAAGTTCCAAAATCCCGACTTGGCAAAAAAAATTTGGCAACGCTGCCTTCAGAACAATTACTCTAAGGACTTGGCTCCCGCAACGTTTGCTATGAAATTTTGTCAACAAAAAAAGCCAACAACATTTAATGTTGCTTAAGAATTAGCACATTCATCGGAAGCATCACGTAACACGGCACCCTTTCCGCCAAAATCAAATGTAATGACCAACAAACTTGGGTTTGAACCACCCAAAGTCAAGCAAAACAGTAACTCAAGGCGACGTCAAGTTGAAAGCGCCCAGAGACAGACTGAAAATTGTGATTATAAAGGGAACTCAATTGAAATGACTGTTACTTACCTGTCCTGTCATTATATGTAACGCAATTTAATAAAATGATTTTTATTTGCAAAACAAACATGATTTAGAGTGAAGTGCTCATGTGTGTTTCATAAATAAATCGGAGCGATCTAAGCCTACTCTGTTCAGATCATACTTGAAGTGCGCAGGCTTTAGTGCTCTGCTCAGAGCTTAAGAACGCATATTGACTGTTTCTCGACAGTGCTAGAATATTACCGACGGTCCGTGTTTAGAAGGTTCGACAACACGGACTGGTTAAAGTGTATATACTCTCAAACTGAGCAACCGTCTGCTTTCAAATGCCGTTATGAATCTCTCGACTAGATGCTGTGTATCCAGTGTTCGTAATCAAGTGAAAAGAATAACACAGGGGCGGGATACAGTCCGCTTGGGCGAACTGTTGGATACCCTATATGTATTCCATTTTTTTTGTGTGCAAACTATGAGAATGTGCAGAATATGATACCAGCAGCGATGAAAGTATACACGTTTTTCTCCCGAGCAGCCGATGCGTAGGAGAATCGACGAGCCTGGGCAAAGCATTTGTACATCTTTCTGGGAGTGTTATGACGAGTTGCTGAGAACTTTACTAATGATGACAATGGACTTGAAATAGCTTCGACATCAAAAAACACCATAGCAACTGACATCGATAAATACTTGACCATAAAAACTTTGAAGAGAAATTGTAATCCATATGTCTGGTGGTCTGCACATAAAACTGAATTTTCTAAACGTTTTGTCCAACTTGCTGCTAAGTATTTATCTATACCTTCAAGTAGTGTCTATTCGGAGAGACTTTTTAGTGAAGGAGGACTTGTTCATGAAGACAAAAAAAAACGACTTCTTCCCAAAAATTCAGAAAATTTATATTCTGGTATTACAAATTACCTCTTATTAACTACACATACACTCTGTTCCAACTGAATAGGTACACACTTTTTCAAATCTATATGGCTGATTATTTCCACATAATGTACATGAATCTATAATTTGATGCTGCAAACTATTTGTCTATAATTTTGCCAAAAGAAGTGAGAAAGAATAATTCAAAAAGCACCGTTACTTTTTCTCTGGCTCTATCGCAAAGCATTTCATACGGAAAAATTCAGTTTTTTTTGCGTCAACTGAATAGGTACATAGCCATTATCTTCATTGTTCATGTGTGTTCCGAGAAGATTAACCCGTTTAACAATTTTTAAAGTTTTCTGAGTGAATTAATTTATTTAATTGCCATTTGTTTGTAAATTTGGAGAACGATGGGTAGAAAAAAATCACTTAGCAGTGTTGAGAAGGCTAAGATCGATTTACTTAAGGAACAAGGATTAACCGGGCGTGCTATAGCTACCAAAATTGGACGAGGCTTTAACTTGACCTATTCGTAGTTGAGAAATAAAGAGTCGTACAGGAAAAATATGAAAGGAGGTTATAAAACGGCCACAACAGCGGCTGATAGAAGAGCAATTTTGCGAGGTGCGTCCAAGCAAAAAGCAAAAAGCGGGCGTTAGTGCTAGTGTTTCGACAGTAAGAAGAGTGATCAACAGTGCCAATCATTTAAAACGGCTTAAAATTCAGAAAAAACCACCGTTAAACCATCAGCGGAAGTGTATGCGTTATATCCGTAGTAGGTAACTGCTCCCCACACCATAACACCACTTCCGCTGATGGTTTAACGGTGGTTTTTTCTGAATTTTAACCCGTTTTAAATGATTGGCACTGTTGATCACTCTTCTTACTGTCGAAACACTAGCACTAACGCCCGTTTTTTGCTTTATTTTCGCAGCTGAGTCGCAAGAATTGGACGCACCTCGCAAAATTGCTCTTCTATCAGCCGCTGTTGTGGCCGTTTTATAACCTCCTTTCATATTTTTCCTGTACGACTCCTTATTTCTCAAGTACGAATGGGTCAAGTTAAAGCCTCGTCCAATTTTGGTAGCTATAGCACGCCCGGTTAATCCTTGTTCCTTAAGTAAATCGATCTTAGCCTTCTCAACACTGCTAAGTGATTTTTTTCTACCCATCGTTCTCCAAATTTACAAACAAATGACAATTAAATAAATTAATTCACTCAGAAAACTTTAAAAATTGTTCTCGGAACACACATGAACAATGAAGATAATGGCTATGTACCTATTCAGTTGACGCAAAAAAACTGAATTTTTCCGTATGAAATGCTTTGCGATAGAGCCAGAGAAAAAGTAACGGTGCTTTTTGAATTATTCTTTCTCATTTCTTTTGGCAAAATTATAGACAAATAGTTTGCAGCATAAAATTATAGATTCATGTACATTATGTGGAAATAATGAGCCATATAGGTTTGAAAAAGCTTGTACCTATTCAGTTGGAACGGAGTGTATAATTAATAATTTTGCTATAAACAAAACAATGCTATTGAATTAGAATTTTTATCTAATGTTTATTTATTATTAAACTTAAGGTAACCAATCATATCAATGAAGAAAGATGCATTTGATACATGCTTTGTTTTTATTCAGCTTTTGTTTTGCTTTGTTTTTATTCAGCTTTAAAAGGTTAAATTAATTGAATATGACCATGTTTTTTTTGCTTTTTTGCTCCTTTTTCTAACTTTTCGGTATTCGGCCGAATAGTAACTCAATATTCGGTATTCGGTCGAATAGAAAATATAGGCCGAACAGCGAATAGTAACCGAATATTCGTTTCAACACTAAAAAAACGCTTTCTAGTTCAAACTTTGGTTTTTCAATAAAATTGTTTTACATATTTAGTTGTGGGCATGTCAGTAGGCGGATTTTAGAAATTTTATCTCCTGAGCAGTTTTAGGAGTCAAAGATCATATATAAAAAATTTCAGTTTTCTAGCTTAAAATTAGATTTTTTCGATAAATTCGTTTTTTTGAGTTTGTGGGGGTGTCTGTTGGCGGATTTCAAAAATTCTTAAATTTGATTATTTCCGGTTATATGGTTAAAATTTTAGCTCTCTAGGTCCAGTTTAAAGGCCTAATTTTTGCCGACAGACGGACGGACGGACGGACATGGTTAGATCGACATTGCTATCGATGCTGATCATAAATATGGTAACTTGAAGGGGTCTACGGGCAATATTAGGCTATGTGTGAAAAATTAATATACCCTTAGAATGGGTATAAACATAGGGACGGGCTACAGTCCGCTGTTGGATACCCTATTCTATCAGACACCTAGAGAGTCTATATTATAAATTTCAGCTCCCTAGCTCAAAGTTTGGTTTTTCAAAAAAAAAATAAAAATTAAATGGTGGTCGTGTCAGTGGGCGGATTTTGAAAATATTTACACATGAGCATAAACGGCCCCTAGAGTCATAGATCATATATAAACAAATTCAGCTTTCTAGCTGAAAATTAGATTTTTTCGATAAATTTGTTTTTTTGAGTTTAAGGGCCTGTTGCCTGATTTCAAAAATTCTTAAACTTGATTATGTCGGGTCCCTAGAAAGCATATGGTTAGAATTTCAGCTCTCTAGGTCCAGTTTAAAGGCCTAATTTTTGCCGACAGACGGACGGACGGACATGGCTAAATCGATATTACTAATGATGCTGATCATAAATATAGTGACTTTTAGGAGTCTAGAGGCAATATTAAGGTATGTTACAAACTATGAGTCAAAATTAATATACCCTTAGAATAGGGTATTAAAAGGACTGATTTTGGGAAAAGCATCATCAAAATTGAATTCATCTTCCTACTCCTAACTTTTTTTACAACATAAACATGTTGCATTTGGGTTTTGCGAGATTATCGAAGGATTTAAAAAATCTCGTCAAACTAAACCAAAAATCCAGCTGTTCGTAATCAAGTGAAAAGGAGTGTATTTTATCTCCCATTTATGGCAGAGTAACTAAGGTATACAGGATCATAACTTCGAACCATTCATCGACATGTACACACTCTTTGGATGCATAAACACGCATGGTTAACTACATAGGAATAGAGTATTTGGTGCTCGGTGAGATGCAGTATTAAAGTCATACCACCTGTTTTCGTTGCAATGCATGCATCTATGGATATCGATATATGTATCCATAAACAGTATGTTTAATTATTCTGTGTGGACCATCAATTACTCCTTAGATTAGCGAGGATAACCGAGAGGACATTTAGACGCTTCTTTGTATCTGTCCTTGCACAGGTGTCATCCACGTAAGGGGGCCGAGTTTGAGTAGCGATTCTGAAGGTTTCACTAAATCAGATATTCGAAGAGGAACATTTATTCGTCACACCTTTTGGTGTATGAGTGGAAGTGCTATGCCATAGTTTGAAAAAACACTTTGACCTACGAAGTGTCCCACCTAAGCATCGTTATTTGTTGAACTGTTTCATATCTTTTTAACTTGAAACACGCCGCTTAGTAGCACCCTAAGCACCTGCATATGCGACTGGAGCCTGTCCCGTGTCTGAGCCGAGAAGAAGTGCCATCGTTTGAAACCCTTTTAACCACGAAGCCAGCCAGCCAAGCACTTTTTAAAGTTCAACTATGTTAAATCTGTGTTGGTTTTCTTATATAGGGCCAAATGTTTGGTTTGGACGTGAGGTCCATGAACTATTTGCCGTTGGACGTTATGGCCGTTTTCTAAATAGTCATGATGTCCACGGACCTTATGTCATTCCGCCGTTTTAGTGTGCATGTACGAGAATGGCGTATTCAGTTTTTACAAGACTCGAATAATGGTGCTTTAAAACACGGCAATATTTTAAAAGCCGTTAATGTGATTTGACAATTTAGCTTGTACTTCCGTTTCAAACAAAATTGCATACTCTAATTTTCGAAATGTTTTTTTTTTCAAGAGCTTAACGCAAATGACACACGACCGTGTGTAATAGCATTTCTTTGAATTGAGGGTATGTTTGTTTTCTTATGTATTTGTGCTATAGCGAATTTACGACACGCGAAAGTGAGTTATTGTAATTGAAGAATCGCTTTTGATTTATCTCGCACACGACCAATAAACCTAAATAACGTATGACATTGAAAGGATGGAAAATCTATTTGACAAAACGTGTGCGGTGTAGTGGAATGTGCCTGTCTACAGCTTTAGTATTCATTGCCATGGGGGATGCTATGTGATAAAAAAAAATTATATAATTTCCTTTTCCTTAAGGAAACGAGTAACATTTTGATCTGAAATACATATTTTCAAGAATCATCTCACGGCGTCGTTTCACGATAAAATCAGTATTCTGTCGTTGAGACACTACTATTTGGCACGAAATTAATATGTGTTTAACATTTTAAGTGAGGAGAATGTACACCTTTTATAAAGGAAGTTGAATATATCAGTCTTATTTTGGAACAGAGTTTGTTGAGCGAATACAAATGAATACTTGACATCTAATAGCGATTTGAAGCTGCTTAAGAGTTTGAATAGACCAAAAGGATACTCAAATTCAGAAAATACACTTGTTCTGTGAAAATGCGTACCGTCATTTATCTTTCGATACAACTTAAACTTCCTGCTTGTTGCACAAATTTTTGAATTTTTGAGTTTTGAATTTGTTGATTTGTTTCTGCAAACCGAAGTGGCAGCGGAGGATGAATCCTCCGAACACATTCTTTGGTAATCCCCAGAACTACATTGGTATCTTCAAACGAGAAATACGTTCGTTAGAAAATTTGAGAAACTGCTGCCTAGGATGTGCTCACCGGCATTAGGGGAGTGGAACGTTTCTTGGAGTAGTAAGCCCTTAATTACAATAGATCTTTCAGGTCGAAGTGTCTGTCATTTGGGCAAGGATTTTTTTTTCAAATAAGAAATCTACATAAATACAACTTCCACTGATATTCCAACAGAACTGGTTAAGCAGGAAAGGCCTTCCTGTCATCTGCTGTTATCTTATACCTACTCAGCTTTTCGATGAACCAAATTGCACTCCCGATAATGTCGATGGTTTCGAATATGCTCTTTCTTCAGAACCCGGCGAATATACCATTCAAATGTCAGCCCCTTGAGGATCTCGAACCATTCTTAAAAACAGCAAAACACTTTCTGACACTATCCACTGCCTCAACTTTGCGAACGTCTGACAAACATCCAAGACTATCAATTGCTCTCGAATTTGCTGTTCGGATTAGATTTGAAATTGACGGTCTATTCCAATTCGCACAAGCAAATGGTTGGAGAAGCTTAGTTTTAGGACCTCAATTGGCCGCTATTGTCTCATATTTATATTTATTTTTCTACACTATCTGCCTGCTCCGGTAAGAGGAAGTCAACATCGTAAACGCTTGATTTGGCATCACATAAGGACTCATTGAAATGAACCTCGTGAAATGTTTCCATTCTTGACATGACATCAATGTTTCTAAAGCATAGATCAGCCCAACACTTGCTCCAAAGGTTTTAGTGAAATTATTATTATCGCCATAAACTCTACATTTCCAATTCGACCAACGAACAGGGATGGGTTTTTTTGAAAAAATGTCCGCAGTAAATTTGAAAAAAAAAACGCAGTAGATTCGACTGTTTCGCAGTAGATTTTTATATTTTCAAAATATAAGTAAGACATAACATATAAATGTACACATAAATATTTTAAAATAATAAAATACCTAAACATTAATTTTTCCTTAAAACATAACAAAAACAGAACAAAACTAAAATTCATATATATTCATATCAGTCCTACATTTTTTCTAATTTCTAATAATTCGTTGTTTTGATTTTTACAGCAAAAATACTCAATTTCATTCTTTAACAAAGTATACATTTTCATTTCAAAATTATTACAAAAGTACAAATTGGGAAAAGTATTGCTCCAGGCTCCCTATCGCATCTAAAAACTCTTGAGAATAGTTTCTTTGAAATCTGTGAATATGGAGGAAACACTAGGTTTCTGACTTAATTTCAGATCACACTTGTGTTTTTAAATGTAGCCTGCAAAATAGTAAAACGCATTTTCGCTACCGAAATCGACAGTTTTATAGGCAGATTAGGGTTTGAAAATGTTTTTCACATTGTCCTTCTTTTTGGCTGATTGTAACTGCATTTTAAAGTCGGGAAGCTCTAAATTCACAGTTGTCTCGTAGTTTCCATGGGTTATATCCTCTATGTACTTTTGCTGAAAATGATCTTTAAAATGAACAAATGAATTGAAATGGAATCAGTAACTTGTTATTTCCTCCTCGGTTGCATAAAACCTCAGACAATTTGTTTTTCCTATCGACCGCAGGCCAAACACTTTCAAGTTCTTACAATATTTTTAAATTAAAAAAACCATTGAACTTTATATTTTAAAAAACACGTGTCGTACACTCTTATTTGTTTGCTCTGAGAACTAACTAACAGTATTGCGTTTTCTTCACTTGTTTCGCCGCACGACTGACAAGAATTTAAGTCAATGCGCCTTTGAAAATACATTGTGAAAAAACGTAAGCACCACCTGCCTACCCAACCTTATTGCAAATTCAGTGTGACCAACCACCATAAAAACTAGCAAATAAAGAGTCAAATCATTTTTATTGTTACTAGGCCGAACACCGGATTGCATTATTTTTAACGAAATCAAAGCAAAGAAGAAGCATTTATTTTCATACTTTTGACTGAAGGGTAATTGTAGAGATTCATAATTAGGTGTAATCAGTAAAAAAAATAATCTGAAAAACCAACCATAAAGCAAAACAGGTAGCACTGCACGAAGTGAAAAGATACACACAAGAAGGATCATGTCGATACGCCTTTAAAAAATCATTATGAAAAAACCCACAATTATTCGTCTTACGAAGCATGCCGCATGTAGTGGTACAGGCAAACTGTGTACCGTTTTTTCCACAGCGGTCGTTCCATAAGCGTTAAAACATATCCTTTTCACCTGCTTCCCTATATTGTAGATTTTTTTCTGCATTTTGCTTTGTAGTAGTAGGAAATGCATATATAGAGACAGTGTCCCTACACATTATATGGATATACTTTGGTCACTTGCATCAAAATATAGCCGATTGCCGAAATCCGTATGAACATTATAATTTGTTAATAGGTGGATTCATCAGGAAGAATAAGACAGACTGCATTCAGTGATAGAATTAAAAAAATATTTTGTCGATTACATTTACATATTGCATGATTTTTCGTAAGAGCAAAAGTGCAGTAGATTTTATTTAAAGGCAGTAGATTCATTTTTCGAAAAAATGCAGTAGATCTACTGCAATTGCAGTAAAGTCACAACCCTGCCAACGAATTAAGAATCGAATAAATCTTGGTTCAACAAACTGTTATATTATATTATTAAGTTGAATACTTTTCTCTCTCACTGTAAAATGAACACATATTTGAATTATATAGCTAACGCTACATGTGTGTGTTGCACTTTGAATTCTGCAATAAACCAATCCTCACTTGTCTTTTGTCATTCAAAGTGAGCGGGTCTTTTTCTTAATTACGGCTCTGTTTTACAGGTTATGGGCCCAGTTACCCAAGAACAAAAAAAAACGTTTCTTAGTTCAAGTTCCTTTGTAGAAGTTTTGCGAGAAATAAAGTAATTTCGGATTCGTAATAGATACTTCGATTTGTTTGGTTATCATTAGTAACTTTTACACCGTTTTTGTCATGGATAAAGATAGTGTGAGAATCGAAAAATTGCAGTGCTCGGATCAATGGAATATATGGAAATTCCAAGTTAAAATCCTTTTGAATGCAAGCGATATATATGAAGTGGTAACGGGGAGTGAGGCTATGCCGGTGGCTGTGGCAGGAGATGCTAGCATAACTAATCGTTTAAAGGAATGGCAAACCAAAGACCGTAAAGCGCAAAAAATAATAGCTACGAGTGTTGGACAGCAACCTTTGGTTCATATCATGCACTGTTCAACGTCCAATGAAATGTGGGGAAAACTCTGTTCTATTTACGAACAAAAATCGAGTGCAAGTATAAATTTACTCCAACAGCGTTTTTACAGCTTTCAAAAAAACCCATCTGACGATATTGCTACACATATGAGTCAATTGGAGAGTCTGGTGCAACAATTAAGAGATGCCGGAGAGGAGGTCTCCCCATCTATGCTTATAGCAAAAATTCTAATGACTTTACCTAAACGTTTCTCTCACTTTTTTAGTGCTTGGGAGTCGACGGAAATAAAGAGCCAAACCATCATTGATTGATTGATCATGGAGGAAACGAGACTTAATGCAATGGAACTACCAGCATCGACATCATCCAGTGTTGAAGAAGACAGTGCGCTAATCGCGCGAAGAGCGCATGCACCTAAGTTCAACAAGAACCAGAACCACAGTAAGAAAAAACGCTTGGGTAAGTGCTTTGCATGTAATCAGCATGGTCATTGGAAGTCGAATTGTCCTAATAAAACAGTACCCCATTTAAATTACGCTAAGAAAGACGATCATAATTATGGCGATGCACTTGTTTGTTTTAATTTTACAGTTAATTTTAGCGATGTTGTTAGTGCTGACGATTGGGTTTTGGATTCGGGTGCAAGTGAGCACATGACATTTCATAGAGAATGGTTTAGCGAATTCATACAGTTAAAGAACCCAGTGCCAATTACAATCGGTAACGGAAGCAAAATGAATGGATATGGCAAAGGCGATATTGACATCTTGGCTTTCAATGATGAAGAATGGGTAAACAAGAAATTATTCAACGTTTTCTTTGTTCCTGATGTTAAAATAAATCTATTTTCATCTGGTAGTGCTCTCGACAAAAATTATAAACTAACATCTGATAGTGAGAAATATGAAATTATGAAATCTGATGGGACAGTTGTTGCTATTGGTGTTCGCTGTCATCGTTTGTACAAAATGGTATTTAAAGGCATAAAACAAGAAAATCATTCATGTGTTATGCTTCGAAGCTCGAATCTCTTCAAAATTGGCATGAGCGACTTGGACACATGTGTGTAGGTCAAATTCGGAGCATTCTAAAGTCAAATGACATTCAGTTTATTGACAAAATAAATTTCTTTTGCGATGCATGTGCGGTTGGGAAAATGCATAGATCCCCTTTTATGAAAAGCAGTTCTCGGGCAAAACAACCAGGCGAGTTGGTTCACACCGATCTTTGTGGGCCTATGCAAACTTCATCAATTGCCGGATCGAGATACTTTATTTTGTTTAAGGATGATTTTTCCAATCTTAGAGTGGTCTATTTCATGAAAGAAAAATCAGAAACTTGTGCAATGATTGACAAGTATATAAGCTTTGTGAAAGCAACTTTGAATCAAGGCATTAAAACTCTCAGATCGGACAATGGTTCGGAATTTAAAAATAAAGAAGTTGAAAGTTTACTTCAAAGGCATCGAATTTGTCATCAAACCACGGTTCCCTATTCGCCACAACAGAATGGCAGGGCCGAGAGAGACATGCGATTTATTGTTGAAACTGCGAGAACAATGATTCATGCCAAAAATTTGCCACTTAAGCTTTGGGCAGAAGCGGTTAATACTGCCGTCTACTTAATTAATCGCTTAGGGCCGAGCCCTTCAAATTTGAAAACGCCGTTTGAGTTATTCCACGGTAGGAAACCAGATTTCAGTAATCTTGAAATCTTTGGCAGCGAGGTATTTGTTCACATTCCAAAAGAAAAAAGACAGAAGTTAGATAGAAAGTCAAATCCAGGAATTTTTGTGGGATATTGTGAAAATATAAAAGGATTTCGTGTTTGGGTACATGGCTCAAATAAAATCGATGTTTCAAGAGATATTCTATTTAAACAACATTCCACTGTTCATCTCAATTCGACAATGCCCGAGTTAGCCAAAGAAAGTAATTCTAAATGGCCTAAACGTGAATCTTACTCTGAGGAAGACTGTTACAATGAAAGTTCAAATAACGAAAGAGAGGTGAACTCAAGTTCAGTGGATAGATTAGACGAAAGTAAAGCGGAATCAGAAGATCAAACTGAAAGGGAAAGAGAAATTATACCATCTGCAACTTATAAGGAGAAACTTCGAAGTCATTCTCAGAATAATGTTAGGTTACATTCTGGAGTCTATGCGAATGTGATTGAAGGATATGCTTTTATTTGTAGTACTTTTGAGCCGGCAGCGTACAAAGAGGCCATTGAGTCAGATGAGTCAGATGAATGGAAGAAAGCAATGGACGATGAAATGCGAGCCCATCATCAAAATGGAACCTGGCTACTGGTCGACGCACCTGTGGATCGGAAAGCTATTAAAAACAAGTGGGTTTATAAAGCAAAGTTATCATCTGATAACAAAATCGACCGGTACAAAGCACGACTGGTTGCTAAGGGCTTCAACCAAAAGGAAGGTATCGACTACGATGAAACATTTAGCCCTGTAGCGAAATTCATGTCGATTCGTACCATTTTCACCATAGCAGCAAGCAAGCATTTAACGCTGTACCAATTCGATGTGAAGACTGCTTTCCTCAATGGGGATCTTAAAGAGGAAATTTTCATGGATCAGCCACAAGGTTATGATGATGGATCAGGTCGAGTTTGCAAACTGGTAAAAAGCTTATATGGGTTAAAACAAGCTTCCAGATGTTGGAATTCTAAATTTACAAAGCTATTAACCGGTTTTAATTTTCAAGTTTGCAAAGCGGATCCATGTGTTTTCATATTGCGCCGATTTGAAAGACGAATTTACCTTGCTCTTTACATAGACGATGGTTTGATTGCTGCTAATAACGTACGTGATGTTCAAAGTATAATTAATTATTTAAACAAACATTTTGAAGTGAAAGTGGTCAAGGCCAACTATTACCTTGGACTTCAAATAACCCGAAACCATGATGATACTCGTAGTTATTTTGTTTCTCAATCCAATTATATTGATCGCGTTCTTCATAAGTTCAACATGTTGGATTCATACACAGTTCATACACCGACCGACCTTGGAAGCCAATCAGCTGTTTTGGATGAGAGCTTGCCTCTAGCATCACAATTTCCTTATCGCGAAGCAGTTGGCAGTCTTATGTATTTGGCAATCGCCACCAGAGCGGACATTTCGTATGCAGTGGGAGTAGTAAGCCGTTTTTTGGACAAACCTACAAGACAGCATGTTAAGGCTGTTAAGCGTATATTTAAATATCTCAAATATACTAAAGACTTTGGAATAATTTTCGAATCGAACACTAATCTTTCATTTTCTATTTATAGTGATGCTGACTATGCTGGAGACTTTTCCACAAGACGTTCAACAAGTGGTCACATTTGCCTTCTTGGCGGAAGCCCCGTCTCCTGGTCATCTAAACTTCAAAAATGCACATCACTAAGTACAACGGAAGCAGAGTATGTAGCTGCGTCGGAAGCAGTCAAAGATTTGATGTGGCTTGATGCGCTTATACGAGACCTGCTTGATGAGGAATATCAGAAACCAACAATTAACATCGATAACCATAGTGCTCTTAAACTAATAAAAAACCCAGAGTATCACGCAAGGACTAAACACATTAATGTCGGTGTGCACTTCATACGTGAAAAATTCATCGAAGGACGTTTCAACATTTGTTTTGTACCATCGGATGAGCAACTAGCAGATGCATTTACAAAACCGCTGTCAAGAGACAAATTTGAATTATTTCGAAACAATATCAATATACTAGTATCTAAATCAAACTAATATTTTGCCTTAATAATAAGTGGGAGTGTTATATTATATTATTAAGTTGAATACTTTTCTCTCTCACTGTAAAATGAATACATATTTGAATTATATAGCTAACGCTACATGTGTGCGTTGCACTTTGAATTCTGCAATAAACCAATCCTCACTTGTCTTTTGTCATTCAAAGTGAGCGGGTCTTTTTCTTAATTACGGCTCTGTTTTACACAAACAACGCTACAACTGCAAATAACAGAGCACTTAAGAATTAGCGTTCAAATCCAACTGGCAAAACTATATATAATTTCGTTAGTCTCTATAATAGGTGTAACCCATCGGTGGAAGCTGTAAAATCAAGTTACAATGAGAGAATAATGAAAGAACTCATTGGGCCTTACTAATAATCAGCTACAAACGTCGACTATTAGTTAAGTGATAAAGTTATAATTTAGTACCGATATTTAACATAATTCCATCAATAACCAATTTAACATCTCTGATAATTTAAGGGCTGTGGTGATCTGTAACTCTGGAAGATAGGCGGCTAGCTGCAGGCACTTGACATGAATACACTTGCTGAGGCAGTCGAAGGGTGATCGAGATCGTAGCAACACGTTTGGGGTTATTGTGTCAATAAATGTGATTATATAGAGAATAATAAATAATTGTTTCCAGCGATTGAGTAGAGCGTTTTGATTTACATTTGGATAGATCACGGGCTATTACAAGGGCCAAACACATAGAATCCGTCAATCCAACGGATTCAAAGGAGAGCAGTATAAAATACACGTATTTTTATGGAAAACGGTTCATAACCATCGGATCCATGAACTTTGAAGGATAAAGTAACCCTACTTTCTACTTTTCTGTCAGTTGAAGAATCTTAAAATTGTAGTGATGTTTTTGACATTCGACTAGCAGTGATAATAAGTGTTAGGAAAAATCCCTAATTGTAGGGAATTTCAGCTCAAAAATGAAGTCGTAGGGAAAAAAGGACAGATTGTTAAAATGAACCAAACTTTAGGTACTTTGCAGATCTTATTTTCAAAAAGTTCCTAGTTATGTTTTATTTCAGTAAAATGTCGATGTATCCGAAGAGCAAAGGATGCTTCGAATTCTATGGTTCGGGCCCTTTACCCTCACACTTTCTTTCAACTCTATTACAATATTTAAATTTTGCGCCGTCTCCACTTACTATAAATTTAAAGCAGACAGCGGAAGTAGAAGAAAAAAGGAAAATTTTGACAGCATGCTTTCTCTCGCAAACTATCGAAATTTAGTTGCGAGAATGGTCTCCACTCTCCCCTTGAGATAATGGCAGCATGCTTTAGTGTATGCTATCAATTTATCGCAAATAGTATGAGGGAGTATTTTTCTTTTTCTTTTTCTCGTCTAGTACTCGGCTCCATAAAGCAGACTGTCTATTGAGGCTGGAAATTTGGACCCATTTGTTTTGCAAATTCTAAGTAGAACGGTTTCCTAACAAAATTCTACCTCTTCTAACCTGTTCAGACGTTTGTTGGATAGGATCTTATATGCGATATATAACAGGGATATGCCTCGATAGTTTTTTGGAAGGCATATAGTATCGTCTCTCTTGTAGATGAGGCATATATAGCTGATAGTTCAGTCACTGGTATTCTTTCTTCCAACCATTCTTGGTTAATAATTTTGTGCATGCGCCCTAAAAAACTACATATTAGTATTTAAGTCCATAGTAGCGAAATTGTATTTGTTGGATTTATAAAAAGAAATTTAATGAGTTTTTCTGTCGACTTGTTTAAACCTCTTAGACTAAATCCGCATGTACATGATACAGCTCATATAATCCGCGGTTATATCTTCTTTTTCATTCGCCCTTCTCGCACACAGCATCATTCAGACAAGGCATTGTGTTGCAAAAAAATCCAGTATCAAGTAATTTTTAATGCTGATTGTCGAACTCTCGCCACCATAGACGACGATTAACGTTCGGCAGATCATGTATTTTGCCCCAACTACAAAAAAAGTGATCTTATGGTTTGCAAGAACTATTGAAGCATAATCCTGCCAAAGTCGCATAAAAGATCCTATACAACGTGTTTTGTTAACTGAACGTCTGAAGCCCTTCTGCAACACAATAATTGGGACGTACTAGTGTGTTGCAGGTTCTGTAAAAGGTTTTCGCAGAAAAGTAAACGGCCTTGAAGTTATTATACCCCGTACACTTTAAACTCCCGAATAATAAATGATCACTCTCATTACCTCAGCACCAGGATGTTGAGAAAAACCCCAACCTATCCCAGTCCTCTTATTAATTTAATTACAGGTAATCCAGCCACAGACGATCGATGTCTCTAGGAGCTCTCCATGACGGACACAGCATTTGCAATAGCAGGATATAACAGCTTTGGGAACTTCTACGATGCTGCAGGCACAACAGAGAGCCACTAGACCACCAGACAACCATACCAACCAACAAACATCAAGGACCTGAACTTTAAACCCTACCAATATCCCCATACCAGCCAACGACCGTCAGCAGTACTCAAGCCGACGTGAAAATCCCACATCCTAAATAAACAATATGTTAGACTTAAGGAACTTTTTAATTAAAAAATGTAAAAGTATCGTGGAATCCGACGGATCTGAGATTCACTTATTCGATTCACGTAAACCGACCACTATTGGTGATTAGGAAATTCAATTGTGACAGCTCATTTCAAACACTTTTGTTTTGTAAAAATTAAATTCAGTGAAAAGAAAGTAAAACCTGCGGATGTCAAATGCATGGATAGATTCGAACCGTTCGTTTTCCACGATACAGTGAATTTCATTCACGTTACCGACATGTGGATGGTTCACGTCTGCGGATTACACGATGCAAATTGTTCATTATTAGCGGATCGTTCCCCCCGACGGATTCTACGATAGGGGTGGTAATCACTAGAACGAAGTAGAGCCCCTTCTGTGCTCACAGATAAAAATTATTAGACTTAAGGCATTATTAAAAATTTGTAAATAGCATAAATGATCACTCTTGATTGGGCAAGTTCAGCACGGTAGAGTACCTAAGCCTCTGAACAACCTCACAAGGATTTTTTTGAGTAAAATAAACTGCATACGATTTTTGGCTTAACACTTTCAGCGTAACCGATTCTTCGTTCGCTATTGACTATAGCTCGTTGTCGTCATTCACCGCTGAATATCTAGCACGGTAGTGTTACCTCAGCCTCTAGGAATTAAGCGGATGAGTACATACAAGTCGCGCGAAAACTGAAAAGCACGGAAGTATTGAAAGACATCAGCGGAATAAGGCCCGACCCTCAACTGGTTCATTGTTTTGCTATTCTCGATACGCAACTGCAGTACGGTAGAGCTACCTCAGCCTCTGCATTGTCTTTGTATCAGACAGACAACTGGGTGGCAGCACTGCGTTTCCCTTACACTCATTCCCTACGTCTACATTGACAACTAACGTGTGGCAACGACGACATTATTCTCACACCTGTACGTTCGTTCTCACACCATTACAATCTTTCTTTTTTTGGAATATATTAATTAAAAATTAAAAAAATGCGATTTGAAACAACATCCTATGAAAGCGCTGAAGTTTCGTGCGACAGACTCGTGCTCTTTATTGATCTTTAATTGCCGTTGAAATGAATAATACCTATGACATATTCCATTCATAGCTTCGTCAACCAATCAACTCTTCAATCGTTTTCATTTTATCTTTTCAAGGCATAATTATCTACCGATATTGTAATGTGACTCAGCCTTATGTGTAGAATAAAATATCCCTGTTTTGGGTATACATCAGCAGACAAAAGTGGAATACCCTGAAGCAAAATACCCTGAAGCAAACCACATCTGAAATTTAAAATTGAAACCCTTGCGTGCAAACAAAACGTTTATTGAATCCAGGAGTTCGTTTAAATACTGCCTCGAACAAGAGCAGAAAATCTTATAGGTCAACATGGGTAAAATGTGTGCTGAAGTGAATATCCTTTCCCCTGTTAAACAAATGAAGTTAACTGGCAAAATGAACATTTGGTATTATTTTTGAAACAAAGGAACTGGAACGAAAACAAGGTGTATTAATGTAATGCAGTGATTCCCAAAATGGTCTATACCGAACCCTAGGTGCCGACTCAGAACAGCAAGGGGTCCATGTCAGCGAAAGTAAAAATTGAGGGTGCATGAGATGTAAATGGGGATGAACGAAAACGCGTTGAATACTATATTATTGGCGCAGCTGTATGAAGAAAATGAAGAGAACTTTCATCCATTGCTCTTTCATATTGAAGTTTGCTGGCTGTCAAAACGATTGAATGATAAAGATCCAATAAAAAAAAAAATTAATAAAAGCGAAATCAGACATTTCTTTCTTAACAGATTTGCTTACAAAATTGAATGAGATTTACTTGCAGTTAAAACAAAGACCTTCATGTCAGCTTTTATTGTCAGAATTTAAGTATAATAAAGCAAATTATTGGACGGTGCGAATTTTCTCTGTTTCCTGAGTTGTCAGGGACAAACTGCCAGGATGATGATGCTTCATCCCACGTACAACATTTAAATATCCTTCACACAGACTTTAAAACTTTGTTTGAAAATATTTCGACTAAGACAATATGGATTATCGATCCATACGGTAGTCATTACAAGAAGAACTGCTTGGAATAAACACTGTGGAAAAACTTAAGGTACAGTTTGGAAAGGGTAATCTGGAATTTTGGCTTGCTGCATTATGGACTATAGCTAGAGAGTGTTTGATAGTTTTGCCATCCCATTGCTCATGGAACACCGCGGTTGCTGTTGATAAATATTAAATAATTCAATATAAGAAATGCTACCTAAACAGAAATGGCTTGTGGTCTATGAGACAAAAAATTTGGGAACTCTGATGTAATAGATCGCGGGGTTCCCACAAAAGACAAGCAGTTGTATAAATACAGGAGTTCTTCATTGGTTATAAGCTTGTGAAATAAATAAGTGTTCAATAATTAATATGAATGTATATACATAAACTTTACAGTACTATCATCATATCGCATCATTAAATGTTGTGTTTTCTTGTTGTCAATGTCGTTTGGATTGAGGAAGAATGATTGTCAGTACGACCATAATATTCTCTCAAAAATGTTACACTTACACCAAAAAAGTGGAATATTTCAGAATTCTAATATTCCACGAGTTCATACTCCACTTGGTAATATGTAAAAATAAAACAAATTAAATGAAATTAAAGACAAGATTAGGTATACAAAACAAATAAACTTTTTTTGAAACAAAACGACAAGTTCAACAAAAAATATGATTCCTCTTAAAAATCTTAAAATAAATAGAAACAACAATAACTGCAGCTAAAACTACCAGTTTTCAGATCTCATAAGAACAAATGTCAAAATTTAAAAGTTTTGAAATTAAAGCTTCACGGTTAATCTGTTATTGGTTTCGGCCAATAAAATGAGGACACATTCCATCACAGTAGAAAATAAATGCATATGCAAATAAAAACTAGATGCATAGCTAGTGCAGAACGACCACCTGGACGACCACAAAAAAAAAGCCTGCTTGTACTTCGGTTACATAGAGTGGTGCTACCAGAGTAAGGACTTAAGGAGTGAGGCACTTTATCTGTGCCAGAACAGAACTTAACCTGCTACTCGTGTTGAATATTTCCATCGGCTAAATTTAATTAATTGTTCTATTTCCTTTATGGCGGTGAGACTATGATCAGTATTAAGGGGATCATAACCTTCCCACTTAACTGCCTACTTGTCCGCTGTGGGGTTCGCTGTTTCGACCTCAGAAAATAACGTCAGGCCTCCCAATTTTTAATCTCTTCGTCACTACGGCCAATCAAATGCTGTTGTTACTGCATTTGTGCCATCCAGGAGGACTGCCTCTCTTTCGCGATTGTGTGGAAACGTTGATTGATATTGCCTCTTTGACAGGGTTCGTATGATCTCTTCTTGGAACATGACAGTACCAACTGAGCCGGTCGTGTTCCTTTTTTATGAGTTCCTTCTTATTCGATCAGTCATTATTACCTCTGCTGTCATGCGAAGTATCTTCATCACAGCTGCCGCTAATTTGCCCTTATACTTGTTGGACGCTGTCCAAAATTAGCAAAATTTAATTGAGTTATATAAAAGGTATCAAAACTTTGTGTAGGTACCTTTTTTTTAAATTTCAATTGTTGCACATTTAAGTTTGCATTAACCGAGTAACATTCAATGCGGGACCCACCCCAAAATTACCATTAACAAACCAACGACATCATGCACTAAAGTTAATCAATCGAATATTCTCATTTATTTATTATTAGACAAACACATCTATGTGTTGATGTAGATGAGGTATAAAATGAATCATTCATTCTCATAAACGCGGAATTCAATGCTTCATTATCCTTTCTTACAGATCGAATTGGCGCATAAGTGCCAATGTATCGCCGACAATACAAACACGCAGAGAGTAATGTCGTTCAAAGTGCAAAAAAAGCCACGACTATTTTCACATTTATCCCGTATTTAATTCCCAATGGTTCACTTTCAATAAACTTCCTACATGGAATACCATGGGAAAAAGAAGAGAGATCAGACAATTGCATACTGTGAACAACTTCCAATCGAATCGAAAAGGAAGTGAATACTTGCCAGCATTGAGTATGGAAAGTGAATACATCTTGCTAATGTTTGTACATAGACGATTATCTAAGTATTCAACCCAAGTATACTGCCCTATCTATCCAACTTACGAAGTCGATCTGATTAATATCGCTCTCATGTACGGAGGACCAGAAAGACAATTCAATGCATACGCATGCCCGATATAATATCCAGAACGTCTTTTAGGCTTTTACCGAAAGCATTTATCTAAAAATATTTCCGGAAGTGACAAACAAAAACAAATGTAATACGGAATAGGAAGGTGACATTGCTATATTGTAATCGTTTACAGTTTCGGTCGCCTATTAGAAGATGCATGATATTGTTGATAAAAGTTCGTCACCCCTAAGGCGTAGCCTAAATAAAAAGAAAGTGCACTAGGGTTAAGAAACTTAATCGTTTTTATAACAAGCACTTTACAATCGCAATATGCAAAATTATAAATATATTAAAAGGTATATCAGTATTCACATTTGCTCCAAGTAAATAACTGATAGTACACTCCGTTCCACGTGATTACAAACATGTAGTTTCTTGATTTATTTTTACGAAATTTTTGAAATCCCTCTATAATATGGGAAAAACCAATTGCAATGGAGAAGGCTATATTATGTTTATGTCGCAGAAAACAAAATTGGGATGATTTTTATGATGCGTTTCCCAATAAGGTTATAAAATTAGTAATTTTTTGGTTTTTATTTAGGCGGGAAGCATGTCCCCCCATATACATCGCACTGTTTATGGGATTAGTTGCGAAATCGCAAGTAGATTGCATAAACAGTTCAATGCCTATGGGGGAACATGCTGCCCACTGCAACCCCCCTGCTTGGGGTCACTGTTTGATTTGGAGTAGGTGCGAGGTTTTATTTTCTATACAAGTTTATTTCATCCTTCCTCAAATCATGGAAATAATATTTTTATCCACCAGGTTCATCCAAATTAAACTTTTTTTCATCTGAAAAGACAACGGTATGCCACTCTCGACTTCACCTGATGTGATGTAACGTCGATGTCCGCCGCCGATCATCACGCGAAACCAACTACCATCATTCGGCGGAACAATCTACCTAGCGGAGTGGGCTGGAGAGCAGTTGGGACTTACAAGCGGGGGCTCGGCTAAAGCTCAATCTAAGCCGCGGTTCTTGCTGGTCTCCCATCATGCCACCCCCCACTTCTAACAAATAGATCCATACTTCTCCGCGATCACCGTCTGCGGCGACTACTCAAATACCTTTACTTTTCTACTCCGCTCCCTTTGGCTTTCTTCTTTCTTTACGTTCGTTGGTCTCCCACAGCAGAACTTCCTAAGGAGTGCACTTGAGGTGGTGGCTGCAATCTCTTCTACCCTCCCTTTTGTCTGGCTGCATCGCCCAGCCGATGACTAGCTTAAATCTGTTTCGTTTGCTAATCCCCTATATAAGCGGCAACTGCTACCAAGTCAGCGAATAAATCCAATCGTGCATCTCCCTCTCCCTCATTGAACCCCCTCTCCACAAATTCCAATTAGTGCAACATCCTTACTTTCACTTCAGTTTCTTAAATTTATTCCATTTTATATTCAAATTCATTATTTAATACTTAATCCTAGGTTCATATTCTCAAAACAAACTCTTTTTTTCTCTTTTATGCTGAAGGCAGAATGAATTACAACTGAAAAAACGACTACGAAAAAGTTGCCAAAATAATAAAAGAAAAAAACGGAAACTTACCAGTTCAAATTTATTATGTACCTTTTTGCACTGACGACGTCTGGAGTTTGAGTTCAGCACGCTGAACATTCTCCTCGTCGATCTAATCTATACTTCTTCTGCTGGGGCAAATTCAAATATTATTGTGCAATGTTCTCTTACAAACCTCGAGAAATAAACACTAATAGTAAATACTTAACTTAAAACACTACCCGATCAGGGAAAAGTAATGCCGGCGCTAATAACCGGTGGCATGGCGTTTTTAAGTCCCCTTATCTTGGCTTAGCTGGCGTTTCGTTAGCACTTGTGACCTTGGGGGTGATGTTTGCCTGGTAATTTGAATAATGCAGGTAACTTCCGTGCTTAAAACACCGCTTAGCTGTACTCACCCTGGGAGTATTAGGACCTCGGCTCGTATCGGCGTCTCTGGTAGGTTGGTGAAGCGTTCTATTGGAGCTCCGTCCTCGACACACTCTTCCGATCTAGCCGTCCTCACCGCAAGTTGCGGTGAATCTGCTTGTACCGCTCTAACCCAGACGACTGATACGCTATAGCGGATCCTACCTGGGCGTTATATCTACGGGTCCGGTGATGGACCGTTACCAATTCCCCAGCGGGTATATCTGTTTCTATTAATTTTTTTTTTTTTTGATTTCACTTTCAATTTCAATTTGCGGTATCTATCTTATCCCGATCGATTACCTAGTTCTTAACTCTATCTTAAGTTTATTCACGTCGCGAACAATAACACCACCGAGTCGATGGCTGTTTCTTCTGCCGTGAATTTGTTTTGTTCTTTTTATTTAATCCGGCCGTGACTTGGAAATCTCAATTGCACCTTCTTTTCTTTTTCTTTTGGTTCGACTAAACACCAGAACAGATCTTCTTGTCTGGAGCTTATGCCGCCTGCTATACTGCTCTCAGCTTCCCACACGCAACTTATTCTTCTCAATAAAGCTCACCCCAGTCCCACTTGCTGCTGAATCTAGAGCGGCTGGAGCGAATACGTTCATGTGGAACTTGCTGTGCGCAGCTTTCTTTTTTTTACCAGGGGCGTAGGGATAATTCACTTTCCGGGTCCCGCTTATCTGCCAGGCGTGATTACGCCGAGGAGTGGGGCTCACCCACGTGTCAGTGACTTATTGCAAAATCAAGTCGCTGACCCAGTGGCGGACTAACCAGGGGGCGGAAGGGGCGGCCCGCCCCGGGCCTCCGCTCTTGGGGGGCCCCCAAATCCTTCAATTTATAATAAAATGGGACTTCAGTGAATCGTTACCCTGTATATCGCTTATACTTCAGTACTTCTTGACCATTTGCATCTCGGTTGTATCATGCGAGAGGAGTTTTTCGAAACTTAAACTAATTAAAAATTATCTTCGATCTACAATGAATCAAGAGCGACTGGTTAATTTAGCCGTGCTTTCAATAGGAAGACAAATTTCCAAAGAAATCGATTTCACAGAAATTATTGAGAAGTTCAGTAAATTGAAGGCACGAAAACGCATATAACACGCTACAAAAAATAAAAAAAACTATCTTTGATTTATAAGGAACATAAGCTGATGATTAGCGAGAAAACAAAACTTATGTCATTCAAAATATCAAATAATGTTTTAAAAGATTTTAATTTATGCTTCCATGCATTTGATTGTTATAAATTTTGCAGGTAGGCAGATATTTTGAATAACATAAGTTTTGTTTTCTCGCTAATCATCAGCTTATGTTCCTTATAAATCAAAGATAGTTTTTTTTATTTTTTGTAGCGTGTTATATGCGTTTTCGTGCCTTCAATTTACTGAACTTCTCAATAATTTCTGTGAAATCGATTTCTTTGGAAATTTGTCTTCCTATTGAAAGCACGGCTAAATTAACCAGTCGCTCTTGATTCATTGTAGATCGAAGATAATTTTTAATTAGTTTAAGTTTCGAAAAACTCCTCTCGCATGATACAACCGAGATGCAAATATATAATATATAAAAAAAAACATAGTTGCGCAAAATCAAATTTTGTAAGTAGTTCACCCTGCTCAAATAATTGATTTAGAATTGAATCAGTTCATCACTATAAATACCTTGGAGTATGAATTGATCAAAATTTGAATTGGAAAGATCATATCCTCACCATCAAAAAACATATGTTACTAGTAACGCGCAAAATGTATTTGTTAAAGCAAAATTTGCTCTAAAAAAGTTCTAAAATCAATTTATTACGGCCTTGCTCACTCTAAGTTGCAATATGGTATCGCAAGTAGGGGCGGTTCTTATAGTCGCTCTTTTAGACCACTGTTAATAGCTCAGAAACATTTAATCAGGATTATTTGTAACAAAACTCGTTTTTATCAAAGCAGGCCCTTATTAAAAAAAAAAACTGCGTATTCTACCAATGAGACACCTGTACGTTTTTAAAGTACCAAAAGAATTTTTCAAGCAAAGCGCCAACATTCCCAGTAGAAGTACACTTTTCTCTTGTCTTCGTATAAATAGCATGCATCTTGTCAATGTGCCAATCGCTAACAGTACTTATTTTTCGCATTTGCGCATTTCGCAGCTTTGATTTCCGCAAAGGATGAATTTGAACTTTCATTCCTAAGATATCTTTAATTCCATAAATTTTTTTGATGTCTTCATCTTGCTCAAAAGTAAGCATGAACAACGGGAGCGGTGCTTTACTCTTGTACTTAAGCATGTTAACAACTTCAAGTATTTTGAGGTTTTTTTTATTAGGTCATTTGCAATGCGTTCAGGTGTGCATGAGTAGTGTAGTTTCTCTGCAACAACCTTTATTGATTTTGTTTGTTTATTTTCAAATAAGTACCCTTGAATTTTTTCTGGTTTAGCAATTTTGTTAAGTTTCTGTAGGATTCTTCGTTATCCACATTAATTTTAACATCATTGCTATTTAGGAGAGCTGTATTAGCTTTTATTTTATTTTCCTCTAAAATATTCAATAAGCCTTCGTACTTCGTAATACAGAGCACTATAATTGGTGGAGGCTTTATTGTTTTGAGTGGTTTGGTTTCTTTACACTTTTAATGTTTAATAAGTTATCATTCGCTGTCCGGACAGTCAGACATTTCAATTTGTATTTAAAAAAGGTTAAAGACTTGTTATTTACTATAAATTATGACGTCCTTAAATTATTTTTAAAATGTAATCTGCTAACAGCACAAATCAATGTCTAAGTTTACTGCCAGTTTTTTTCTTAAATTGTTTATCTTACGAATTTTTTATTTCTTATATTTAAATTTAAATTGTTCCCTTTTATTTATTAATTGTATTTTATCTTTTCTTTAATTTTTTATGAAGTTCATGAACAATATTTTGTAACCGATGTATCCCCCACATCTTATTTATTTGTTAATTAAATCGCTGTGTCATTCCACACTATTTTTTAAGTTACGGATTGATCACCATTATTTTCGGCTATATACCTTCTGAAGAAAATTTGTTTATAATAGCTTTAAGTTATGAAGAAAATAAATAAATAAATAAATAAAAAAAAAAATATTTTATCTAATTTTTTTTTGTCGATCGATTCGTATTTTATTTTCCTCACCCATATCCATTTCATATTGTAGGTACAGTGACCGAAATAAGTATAAAGACACACTCAACTTCAATGCTCGGTTGGATTTAAGTACAAAAATAATAGAAATTATAAGTTTATTTTATCGTAGATAGTAAGTTTATTTTATTCAGTAAATAATGAAACGAAAAAAGAAAATATTTATCACCACAAAGGCTAGTTTTTGAGGTTCACCTTTAGGGAATTCCAAAAACGTTTAATTTTCCTGCGAAATAAGTATAAAGACAGTCAATATTTAAAAGCATTTAAACACCGAATTTTTTGGTTGTACCTATCAACCTGAAAGTTAGTACTTTGTACAACCTCCTTGATTTTCAATAACTTGGAAAATTCTATTAGGCATAGAATTTATCAAGTTTTGTAGGACTTCTTCGGTGATCTCAGACCATGTCTGTGTTATTCCTCTTTTAAGCTCTTCCAGATTTCTGTACTGCTTCCCATTTGAATAAAGGTTTCTTGCCATAATACCCCACAAATTTTCGATTGGGTTAAGGTCAGGACTACACGAAGGCCATGGTAAACACTGAATTTGACTCCTTTCAAACCATTCGCGGACCGTACTGGCATTATGAATAGGAGCATTGTCTTGTTGAAAAATAAAATTTTCACCCGCTGGAATGTCTCCAAATGCATCCAAAGCATATTCCAACATCTCCCTGTATTTTTCACCATTCATTCTAGGTTGAACGAACATCAAGGGGATTTTACCATGAAAACCAAAGGCACCCCAAACCATCAAACTTCCGCCTCCAGAGTGCCGACTCATTTTTATTGCTTTTTCGTCCCTCAAATCACGCCAATAAAAGCTAAAACCGTCCGGACCATCCAAATTAAATTTCTTTTCATCACTAAAAATAACGGATTCCCACTCCCTGGTCCAAGCCATGTGACTTCTTGCAAATCTTAACCTTGCTTCTTTATGATGCTGTTGCAGGTTGGGTTTTTTCGTCATTTTCGTGTAACGAAGGTTATGATTTGCCTTCAACACTTGCTCCACTCTTCTTACCGTCACTGGGAGATCCAACTTGCGCTTTATCTGGCCAGCATTCAGCTTATTACGCCTTGCTTCGTGGTAAATCGTTTTTTTGTTGCGTGAGGTCAAGAGGCTTGGTCGACCAGATCTTCTTGCAGTGCTATAATTTTGGCCCAAATTTAAAAAAATTACATACGACGGAAAGAGATCGTCCAATTTTCCTGGCAATGGATCGGTTGGATAAGCCGTGCTCCTTATGAGTCGTAATAATTGCCCTTTCTACTGTCGTCAAATGAGTTCCGCGAGGCATGGCTTAATAGTTTAATGATAACAATTTATTGATAACAATTTTTGTGCCAACAAGCGAAACAATTTACCTTTTATTGTTTTTCACTCTTTTTATTTAAAAAAAATTGCTATAAAATTGGAATACTTTTGGATAACCGAAGTGTCTTTATACTTATTTCGCAACTTTTTCACAATTTTTTTATTAGAAAAGACAAATCAGTCTCTTTCTAACACGATATGACCGATAACGGTACAATTTTTTTTTTGAGTTAAGAGAAAATTAATTCTCCAAACATTTATTGAACAATTTTGTTGCATATATTTAGGCGCTAAGCCTACAAGCCAAATTAAAGAGTTTGAGAATTACTGTCTTTATACTTATTTCGGCCACTGTATGTATGTTTATTTAGCCTAAATAATTTAATTCCAATTTAAATTTCACTTGCCAGATTTTAACGAAATAAACATAAACACTTATTTATACATACAAATGTGAACTGAATAAAAAGCGTGTAAAACTAAAGTTTTTTTAAAGCTGGGGGGCCTCATTCAGCTTTGCCGCCCCGGGCCTCTGACAGGCTTAGTCCGCCACTGCGCTGACCCTCAACTCAAAACGAACTAATTAAAGAGATTAATCAGAACCAGTTACTTCAAGAAATTCTAAATAGAGTAGTTAATCTAAACAAAAAACTTGAAGAGCAAAAAGCAACAAATACTAATATATTTGAGAAGTTTAAGCAACTTGAAAAGTATATTAGGTATAAAGCGCCTAAGAAACCAATATGAATAATACGATAATACACTTAAAATACTTAATTGGAATGCAAACGGGTTAGAGGAGCATCTTTCTGGGCTACAAGTTTTCATTAATACTACGAACATAGATACCCATATGTTAACGGAAAGCCACCTCAGCAGACCACCAAAAATAAAAGGTTATTGTTGCTATTCCGCAGTTCATCCATCTAATAAAACAAGAGGCGGATCGGCGCGCGTTACTAGTGAAAGAAACAATAAAACACGATTTTCACTCAAAAATTGAAGAAGAAAGGATGCAAGCGGTAACTATAAACATTCACTTGTCAAGAAAAGGGGAAATATAAATATCAGCTATATATTGCCCACCACGACAAAACCTAAAAACAAAAGACTATGTCAACTTTTTCCAAACACTGGGAAATTACTTCATGGTCGGAGGTGATTTTAATGCCAAAAATACATTTTGGGGCTCAAGATTAAATAAAAAAGACGAATAAAAAAGGAAAAGAACTGTATACAGCTGGGCGTGCAATGAATTGCGACTTTCATTCAAGCGGGACGCCAACATACTGGCCAACAGATATGAGTAAAATCCCGGATCTAATAGTTTTTTTTTGTTGGAAAGGGCATATCCGACAACTATATTAAAATAGAAAATAAAGATGATCTTTCATCAGATCACTCGCCTGTTCTTATGACAATCAGCGACCAAATAATTGAGGTAGAAAACATACCTCGACTTGTAAATCATAAAGATGCTGATACAAAAAGTCAAAAACTCTCTGCCCATAAAAATGCAGATTACTCGCTTTGGAAGGCGGTGAAAGGCCTGAGAAAACCAATAAAACAAGCCCCACCTATCAAACAGGATAACGGGTCTTGGGCGAAAAATGCCAAGGAAAAGGCAAATCTATTTGCTGATCGTCTTGAGGAAACATTTCAACCATTTCCTCGACAAATTACAGAAGAAGATTTGGTTATGGATGGTTGAAAAAAACGATCACAAAACCATAGAAAAAATAACACCTGCAAGAGTTACAGAACGAAATTAAGCACAACTTAAATGCAAAAAAATCACCAGGTTATGACCTTATAACAGGGCAGATATTAACAGAATTATCTGAAAAAGCTATGCAAAAACTATTATATATATTTAATGCAGCTTTCAGACTTAAGTCTGTCCCTAGTCAATGGAAGGTAGCAGAAGTGATAATGATTCTGAAATCGGAAAAATCACCAAACTAAAAGAAATCCTATTTCTTTACTGCCAATAATTTCAAAGCCATTTCAAAAATTATTCCTAAAGGGACTCAAACCAATAATAGAGGACAGGCATTTAGTCCCAGTCCATCAATTTGGGTTTAGAGAGAAACACTCGACTACCTATTCAACAAGTACATAGAATTGCGAGTATTATAGAAAAGGCACTGGAAACCAAAAAAGTTTGTTCGGCCATTTTTTTAGATGTAGCCCAAGCATTTGATAAAGATTGGCATCAAGGATTAGAATGTAAATTGAAAGCGGATCTTCCTGATGAGTTATACTGCATTCTTAAATCATATATTTCAGACAGGTATTTCCGTGTAAGATATGAAAATGAATACTCGGACCTGAAGACGATAACGGCAGGTGTACAACAGGGCAGTGTCCTGGGGCCAATCTTGTACCTTTTATATACAAGATGCCTTACTAATATTGCTGAATCTTACAAGAGCAAGAAAAAAAAGTTGTACGCATTCTTTGTAGATTTTCGAGCAGCTTTCGATACAATACCACGTGAAGCACTCTTTTTCAAGCTTTCCAAAATCGGTGTATCAAGCAAAATCATTCAAATCCTGCGAGCTCTGTATGAGAATAATATTGCGTACGTGTGGGATGGAGAGTTAATCTCTGAAGAATTCAAAACGTCAATGGGCGTTAAGCAAGGATGTATTCTAAGTGCACTACTCTTTATACTATACATTAATGATATAACCGATGATGTCAAAGGTGGAATAAGGTTCTGCGATGTAACAATCCCGGCATTGATGTATGCGGATGATATCGTATTCCTGTGTGAAACTATCCAAGGAATGCAGCTAATGATAAACAGACTTAGTGCATATTGTAAATGTTGGAATCTCACTGTTAATCTTGAGAAATCAAAAGTCATGATATTTAGAAATGCAGGAGGTTGTTACTCACGTGTTGAAAAGTGGAAGTTAGACGGTGAAGAAATTGAAGTTGTATCCAGATACAAATATCTAGGTATCCTAATAACACCTTCTTTATGTTTAAAACCGCACCTTGGTGAAAAATTAGCTGATGCTAAAAGAGCTATCTGTGCAATCTGGGAACGTTGTTTCAAAAACAATTATGTGTCGCTAAGTGCAAAACAAACTTTGTTCCACTCGACTGCAGCCTCGATAATGCTCTACGGAGCTCAAATATGGGGTTACAAATGCTACGATGAGGTGGAAAAATTTCTTCGCTACTTTTTAAAGAGGATATTCCGGTTACCAAAAAATACCCCTTACTATATGCTATACATTGAAACTGGAACTCCTCCCCTGCGCTTGTACACCCTCAAAATGCACTTCAATTATGTTTTAAAATTATTAGAGATGAATGAATCCAGAATACCAAACGTAGTATTAAAAAGCATAATTAAAACAAATGGAAACATTTTTGAGGAATGGCAGAAAGTAGCAGCCGAATGCGGAATGAATCTGACAGTTCAGGTGAACGAGCAACCGCATCTCTTAAGAGAAAAATTTAACTCAATTTTGGAGAATCTTGGCAGACATACGTATGACCAATATGTCGAAGGAGCCGAATCGTCACTATTTAGGGACTATTACAGCAAACTTAACCATTTTTTTTAAATGAAAAAACGTATTTCCTTAACAGTTACTCAGCTGAAAAAATAAGTACTATCTTTAAAATGAGAGGTGAACTTGTCCATTTAAATTGTATGCCACATCGCCCAGATTTACCAACACTTTGCGACCTCTGCAATATGAAACATAGGGACGGGCTACAGTCCGCTTGGGCGAACTGTTGGATACCCTATTCTTATTCCTATCCCTCATAAGTGGGCGTGACAAAAGTCTAAGTATGGTTAAATTGTTAAGAACGCTCTACATATTTTGTTATATAACATTTAAAGGATTTTATCAAAAAAAACGCTCCCTAGCTCAAACTTGGGTGTTTCAATAAAATTGTTTTATTTATTTGTGGGCGTGTCAGTGGGCGGATTTTGAAAATATTTATACAGGAGCTTAAAGGGCCCCTAGAGAGTATATATTATAAATTTCAGCTCCCTAGCTCAAACTTTGTATTTTCAAAAAAATTGTTTTATTTATTTGTGGGCGTGTCAGTGGGCGGATTTTGAAAATATTTATACATGAGCTTAAAGGGCCCCTAGAGAGTATATATTAAAAATTTCAGCTCCCTAGCTCAAATTTTGGTTTTTCAATAAAATTGTTTTATTTTTTTGTGGGCGTGGCAGTGGGCGGATTTTGAAAATTTTATATCCCGAGCAGTTTTAGGAGTCATAGATCATATATAAAAAATTTCAGCTTCCTAGCTCAAAATTCGATTTTTTCCAAAATTTTGTTTTTTTGAGTTTGTGGGCGTGTCTGTGGGCGGATTTCAAAAATTCGTAAACTTGATTATTTCGGGACCCTAGAGAGTATATGGTTAAAATTTCAGCTCTCTAGGTCCAGTTTAAAGGCCTAATTTTTGCCGACGGACGGACGGACGGACGGACGGACGGACGGACGGACGGACGGACATGGCTAGATCGACATTACTATCGATGCTGATCATAAATATAGTAACTTTTAGGGGTCTACGGGCAATATTAAGGTATGTTACAAACTATGCGTCAAAATTAATATACCCCTAGAATAGGGTATAAAAAGAGAGAAGATGTCTTGCACTTTCTTGGTGTTTGTCCAATTCTAAAAGAATTCCGATTATCAATGTTTGGAAAACATGTCATAGAGGAAGATGAAGCAATAAACATTTTAAATGGAGAAAAAGGATGGGATGTCCTATATAAATACACAGTTGCAGCACTTCGTTATAGAGAACAAATTATAAAAGGAGATTTTTAATAAAAGAACTTTAGTTTATATTTTGTCAACCTGGTAGACGGCCATAGGCCAAACCTATTATGACTTAGGCTAAACTTTAACTGTAACATATATTTAAAGAAATAAAAGTCAATTTAACTAACTAACTAACTAACTATATACAAGAGATTTGCCTGAACAATAAGAAGCTAGCCTCGCCACTTTTGCTGATGACACAGCAATAATGGCAATTGGCGACAATGCAGAAGACGCAGCACACAAACTACAAAGATCCATAAGGTCTATTAGTGACTGGACGAAGAAATGGAGAATAAAACTCCATGAGAATAAATCCGTTCATATTAACTTCACCAATAGGAAAATAAATACGGTAAAAGTTAATATAGATGGAATAGAAGTACCGTATGTGAATACGGCCAAACCCTTAGGTATGACGCTAGATGCTAAACTTAAGTTGAAAGAGCATGTCAAAAAGAAAAGTGAAGAGCTAGGCATTAACCTAAGAAATATGCATTGGCTAATTGGAAGGAGCTCCCAACTTTCAATTGAGAACAAACTCCTAAGACCCGTATGGACATATGGATTTCAGCTTTGGGATTGTACGAAAAAACCGAATCTAAAAATGATTCAAACTTTTCAAAATGAACAATACATTAAGAAGGCTTAAGAGATTGAAGCCATACGATTTGGTTACGTAATAGCTATAGATAGAATACAAATATAATGACCCCTTTTCCTTTCCTTTTTAACCGCCCTCAATCCTCAATCCTAGTAGCTTATTATTAACTAAATCAGGATAGTTTAACGCCAATAGACGCGAAATAAGAAATTAAAGTAAAGTTAAATATCTTCGGGATTAGCCAATGGGCTATATCCCACCAACCGTTCTCAAACAAATTAAAGTAGAATTTGCTAAATGAGTTTTAACTCAGTCGTGAATAAAAAGGGAGGTGGTTTTAGTGGGTTACGGGTCACACACTACTAGCTTCACTAGTGTCTTTCAAGATTTCCACCCACCCTCGAAAAAAAAGTCGCTGACTTTCGCGGTGCTGCGTTCAATTGGGGGTTCTTTTTCATTTCTTTGTGTCTAATATGGTTGGACTGCTGCATAACGCGATAAACATTTATAGGGCCCATACACTTTACTTTACTTACTTTTAAATTCATTTTTATTAATTATTAGCTTATATCAACTTAAATACTAGACAAAAAACATAGGGACGGGCTACAGTTCGCTTGGGCGAACTGTTGGATACCCTATTCGTATTCCTATCCCTCATAAGTGGGCGTGACAAAAGTCTAAGTATTGTTGAATTGTTAAGAACGCTTTATTTGAATTTTTTTATCCCGAGCAGTCTTAGGAGTTTTTTGAGTTTGTGGGCGTGTCTGTGGGCGGATTTCAAAAATTCGTAAAATTGATTATTTCGGGACCCTAGAGAGTATATGGTTAAAATTTCAGCTCTCTAGGTCCAGTTTAAATGCCTAATTTTTGCCGACGGACGAACGGACATGGCTAGATCGACATTACTATCGATGCTGATCATAAATATAGTAACTTTTAGGGGTCTACGGACAATATTAAGGTATGTTACAAACTCTTCGTCAAAATTAATATACCCCTAGAATAGGGTATAATGATTAAATCTAACTTAAAATTAACAGGATACGTATTCTTACTTATTGGTCCTTATGCCGACGCCCTAAATGGCCCATACACTACACATGCCTGCATGCACAAGCACAAAAATGCGCAAACACTCTTTCCCCGTACACTACGCATGCAAACTACACAATCTTCAGTCGTTTGTTCACCGCTGAACAGGCAACTTTAAAAAATGTCAAGCTCCGACACCACTGCTGATGATATCGACACCATCATTGGGGTACAACCAGTGCAATCGTGCTTGCATGCACAATGTAGCACACACACCACACATGCTTGCTCAGGGCTCGTGCTCAGGCTACTGTGGGGGTCACAGGTGGCGGATGGTGAACGGCCTGCAAATATGTAGGTTAGCTGCGAATAACCAATAAGCAGTCCCCGACCAAGAGCGGCAGAAAAGGAGGGTGTGACTGAAAAGGTTGCAGGAACCCCTATGAACTTTCTGTGACAAGACGAGTCAGCGCCGTCTTTAACAAAGTGCTACCCAATTTCTCAACTCTTAGTCGAGAAATGGCCTCGTGGGAAACCACATTCCAATGGAATCGTCTTTGAGCACCACCGCTCTAGGCATTACGACTGAGCCCAGAAAGGTCGTAATTGCGGTATACTGGAAAAACGAATCGGATTTTAAGATATGTGGGCTGACGTTTGTAGTATTCTGTTACCTGAGTAGGCAGGAGTGATATCCGGTTGAAATGGCTTTCAGGCTAATGCTGCAAACGCCCCCGTCCCGTTAAAACCATGGCAGGCCTCAAAAAACGCTCGATATCTCGTCATCATTTAGTTGGTGGTGTTGGTCCAGATGTAATATTCCTGGTTAGCACCGATCTGGCACTGGCACAAATCCTCATAAGGGCTTGTGTCAACCCTTGCATGGCCTCACTGCTTGCATAGATAACCATGGGATCTTTGGGTGACTACACATTCGGACATCGATAACGGTTTTGAGTTGGGACCCAACAGAAATGAACACAACAAAAACAACAAAAACAACAGAAGGAATTGTCGGAGAAGAAAATGGAGTGAATCCCTTTCAGAGGAATTCAAAAATGCTGCGGTCACCGTCTGGACAAGTAACAGCACTGCAAATGGACACGGTGCAAGGAGAGCTACCTCGCGCAAGTTAAATATTGGTCTTAAACCATATACAACTCTCAAATTACCATATACAAACTCTCAAATTGCTGTGGTCTTAAACCATATACAAACTCTCAAATTACCATATACAAACTCTCAAATTGCTGTCAGCATAAATCACTCATTTTATTGCTTCACAATAAACGACATACATAATTACTCATGGCCATTATTGCTTGGGTATGCTATAAATGCTTACTAGGAAGTGAAGGCATTGAGCCCGACCGAGATAAGGAAAAATAAACAAAAGAATATTGTTGTATCGATATTCTTTTGGAACTAATTCTCGCCTTCCCCGACAACTAGTTTTAAGTTTAGTTTTTAAAGTGAACTCAAGGAAAGAAGTATACGGTGGAGCCCTGCATCGAGACAGCGACCGTACCTTCTACCGAAAATTTTTTCCCGAAATAAATAATTCCGGATAAATAGAAATTCAAATAAAGAAAAAAACCATACCTATTGTTTTATTTTGAAATATAAAAAAATTCCGTGAATCGAGGATTTTTCTGGCGCAGTCGGTAGGATTAGGTACAAACTATCCTGATCCTGTAAACGATCACTACGTTGACATATAAACCGAAGTTACGTTTTTAAAAAAAAAAAAAATAATAATAATTTATACAAAGTGAATATTAAAAACGTTTGCCCATAACTAAAGACAGTGAAAATAAAACTAAAAAAAACCAAAATATATACCTACTTATAAATATGGCGGAGCAAGATGTGTCAAACCGGGACTTGTTGAATAGCTTAATGGCTGTAGTGGAGAGAATACCCCCGGCCAGCATAGGAAGTAATGTAATGAGAGAAATTGGTTACTTACCTGAATTTGAAGGCGAAAGCAACAATCTGACTAACTTCTTAATCATGGTGGAAAATCACCTCTCCAATTCAGCGGGGGACCGTCAACAAACGTGGGGTATAATCCAGCAGGCCAAGGTAAAAGGCAAGGCAATGGACCTCCTCATAGTGAACAACGTCACAACCTGGAACGAAGCGAAGGAGCTCTTTAAACAACACTATCGACCCATCATTAACAGCACCGACCTCACGAGGGAGATCTTGAATATGAAAGTAAGTTCAATATATGATCTAGTTAATAAGTTAGAATATTTTCTCAGTAAAATTAACACTTTTGTTATTTTTGTCACTAATAAATAACAAGAAAAGACGCTATTACATAACATAATTGTTAACAAACTTAGAGATATAACCATAGGTAACTTATCCAGGGAACTTAGAGATAAATTTGATATGTTAGAAATCAAAAAAATTTTCTTCTCGTATATAGGCTATGATAATGGAAATCTGAATGTTCCTCAATATAATCAAGTAAGAACTCCTGCTAGATATAACCATTATAACAACCAAAATAGACAAGAGTTTGGTAATGATTTAAGGGAACAAAGAGTCTCAAGGCAGGATAGGCAAAACTATAACCGGAACGAACCAAGACCTTCAACTACTAGTAGACAAAGCCACAACTCAAGGCCACAACCGATGGACACTAATAACGTTCGTACAGACCACCTATCCGACAGGAACTTAATACAGTAGAGCCGCCGGATTTTCTGAATCGAGCCTCGGATCGATAATGATGGTACCAGTGGAGATAGAAAACCAAAGACACTATATTTTAATTGATACTGGTAGTGCAATGACAATTATAAACACCAACAAACTAGACATGAGGAAATACAAAATACTAGGTACAAAATTAACTAAGGTACAGACAATAAATAGTAGCTCCACACAGAATACAAATATATACCAGATTCCTCTTCCAAAAGAATTTGGATATACAAATAATACTTATATCAAAGCTTATGGTCATAAATTAGAAAACAAAAATTATACCATGTTATTTGGTATGGATGTTTTAGAAAAATTTATTAAGACAATTGATATAGAGCAAAGAAGCATAACCCTGAAAAATGAAACGATTATAAAAATCAATAAATCTTTAGAACATTCTTGTAATTATTTAGAAGAGAACAGTCCTGACTTCGGCAGACTTACTCGCGAAGAAAATACAGCACTGATTTCTCTACTAGAGGAATTCAAAGACATTCAATACAAAGAAGGGAACACGTTAACTCACACTTCAGGAATAAAACATGAGATTCACCTTCGTGAAGACAAACCACTGCATGCAAAATTGTATAGATTACCAAAAAAACATGAAGAAGAGGTGGCCCGGCAGGTTAGAGAGATGGAAAGACAAGGTATCATTAGGAGGAGTATGAGTAGATATGCCTCACCCATAGTGGTAGTGTCCAAAAAACCCGATAATGAGGGACAAGTACAGTACCGAATATGTGTTGACTATAGGGCGTTAAATGAAATAACCGAAGATGATAGATTTCCATTACCCAATATCGAAAATTTGTTTGATAAACTAGGAAAAACAGTTTATTTTTCGACTCTTGACCTGGCAAAAGGGTATCACCAAATCATGATGAATCCGAACGACATTGCGAAAACTGCATTCATAACTCCACAAGGACTTTACGAATATGTTCGTATGCCTTTTTGACTTAAAAATGCTCCAGCAACGTTCCAACGGTTAATGAACCACATTCTAAGAGATTATATAAATAAAACTTGCGTCGTCTATTTAGACGACATTTTAATATTTTCTGCATCACTGAAAGAGCATATGAAAAACTTAAAAGATATTTTCAGAATCTTGAGGAACAATAACTTGAAATTACAAGTGGGTAAATGCTCATTCCTTAAGAAGGAAACTGAATTCCTAGGCCATATCCTGACGGAAGAAGGGTTAAAGCCTAACCCTAACAAAGTAAGCGCGATAAAAAACCTCCCACTTCCTCATACGGAGAAACAACTTAGAAGTTTTCTAGGGGCTTCCGGATACTACCGTAAATTCATTCAGGACTATGCGAAAATAGCCCAGCCAATGACTAGATACCTAAAAAAGGGTACGAAAATAAATACCAATGACCCCGAATACGTGAATGCTTTCGAAACACTTAAATTAAATTTGATAACATACCCAATTTTAAAATTTCCACAATACGAAAAACCTTTCCATTTATATACAGACGCTAGTAATTTCGCGATAGGAGCTATTCTTACCCAGGAAAAACAGCCAGTTTGCTATATTTCAAGGACTCTTAACGAGCATGACAGGAATTATTCCGTTACGGATAAAGAATTTCTAGCAATTGTGTGGAGCGTATCGAAGCTAAGACCCTATTTGTGGGGAAACAAATTCAAAATAACTACCGATCACCTTCCCATTAAATCTGTGGTATTAAGTTAGAGTAGCTTATGTCGACTTAAGCGAAAATCGAGCTTTTTGGTTCACTATGTTCTCCTTTTTTATACTTTCTTTTAGTCTGGGTCTCGTTATTCTACGTCGGCTAAAAACCGTTACATTTAAAAAAAATAAAACAGCTTAAGTTTTTTTGGTACACAATTGCATTTTTATAATAGCTTAAGTCTAGATCGAGAAAAAATTTATGAAATCTTGGATAATATGTATTTTTTTAAAACAACTTAAGTCATGACATAAGTTATTATGACTTATGAAAACATAATAAGTTTATCACTTAAGTACACATAAGCTATTTTTACCCAATGTTAAATTGCAGCAAATTTGTTCTTATGTCGACTTAAGCTATTTTAAAAAAATTTCTTTTTGATAAAACCCAATTTTTTAAAACAGCTTAAGTTACATAAGCTATTTTTCTCCTTTGAAATTCAATATAGTGTTTTCTTAGGTAAACATAAGCTATTTTCCTTCATGCAAATAAATTCCTTTACGTGAGTTAAGTGAATATAAAAATATCTTCATTTCTGAAAAGGTCTTCGAACAGGTAAGTGCTATTCAAGATATTGTTAAGCTATTTCAACCGAGCTATTTCTTAACGAAGAATTATGCTAAATATAGGATACATTTTTTTCCTAGTGGTCGCAAAAACTCAAAATTGTATTACGCAAGGCCTTTTAAGTGAGTTAATATGAATCGATCAAGAAAAATACTGTCTATGGCATTAAAAAAAGCCTCATCGGGTAACGATGAGCGTGGATCTAACGACAGCGGATGCAGTAAAGATAGTGAGTAACATTTAACTTATTAAAAGTTTTCAAAACGATTAAAATTTGTAATTTTTTTTATGTCCAACAGAACCTATCGCATTAAAAGGGGCTGGTTTTGAAGATACCGATGTTTTTGAAAGACCAGTTTTAAACGAAACTGCATCATCGTATAACTATGGAGTTAACTTCGATGTTGAGAAGGTTTCCCAACATTTTCCTCTTTTTGAAGTTGATGGTGATGATGACAGCGTAAAGGATCCTGATTTTCTTCCCAGTGCAGACAGTGAGAGTGAAGATAGTGTCATCAGTGAGAACACAAGGCAGGCTGGAGCCCTTTTGGAAAGAAATTTATCTGAACATCAGGAGCATATGGTGAGTAATAGTGATAGTGAAGTGATAACATCCAATGGCTGTGTTAAAGAAGCAAAAGAAAATAGAGCTACCAAGAAAGTGAAAAGAAACACTGGAAAGGCTTATATAACGCCTACCGGAAAAACTGTGAAAGCCAGGGAGTTTAAGCCGCTAGGAATTTGTCGCAAAAATTGTAGATCAAAAATTACTACTGAGGATCAAAAAAATATATTTGAAAAGTATTGGGCACTGGGCAACTACAACCTGCGACACGCCTACGTTTGTGGTCTCATCGTTGTTGCGGAAACTAAGTTTAAGCGGACGTCGAAACATCTTACTAGACCAAGAAATAGAAATTTTTCGAACTATTACTTCTTAGAAGCCCATGGAAAAAGAACTTCAGTTTGCCAAAAATGTTTTCGTGCTACTTTATCCGAAACGGAGCAATTTATCAAAACTGTTGTAAAGAAGAAGATCAGTTCATCGGGGACAACAACAGAACCTGACAAACGAGGGCGTGGGGTGTCCAATAGGATTACGATTCAACAAGAAAACGAGATCCGAGATCACATTAACAGTTTTCCAGCGTACGAATCGCACTATACCCGAAGAGACAGCAGCCAAAAATACGAGTACTTTCACAGTGACTTAACACTCCCTTCTATGTACAACTTGTATTGCGAAAAATACGAGACAGTGGCTTCAATTTCTACTTTCTCAAAAATATTTCAAACTATGAATATTAAATTTAAAAAACCTAAACTCGATACTTGCCACAAATGTGGAATATTGAAGTCGAAAGTTGAAATGGGAACTGGAGAAGAAAAGCTTATCTTCAAACAAGAGCAAGAAAAACACCACAAGGCTTCCGATCTAGCATACAATTCCAAGAACAAAGACAAAGAATATGCTAGGACAATGGATTCAGTTAAAGTTTATGCATTCGACTTGCAACAATGTTTGCCCACACCGTTTTTAAGAACAAACGTGTCGTTTTACAAAAGGCAACTATGGACGTACAACTTAACCCTTCACGATTGTGTTACTAATCAAGCTTATTGTTACATGTGGGATGAATCTGTGGCAAACCGTGGAGGAAATGAGATATCATCTTGCGTCTTCAAGCACCTCCAAACAATTCCACAAAACGTAAAGCATCTCATTTTTTACGGTGATTGTTGCGTAGCTCAAAACAAAAATGGATATGTTGCTACAATGTTTGAGGTTTTCAGTAACAATTCCAATGTTGAAGTGATTGACCATAAATTTCTGGTACCTGGTCACACTCATATGGAGTGTGATTCTGACCACGCGGCTATTGAGAGAAAGAAGAAAACATCTACCGTAAAAATTCACCACCCTAGGGATTGGTACCAGTTAATAACATCCATTGGTAAAAAGCCGTTCATTGTTCAGGAAATGACTCAAAAAGACTTCCTAGACTTTGCCAAAACATCGAAAGAAAAATTCATTTGGCGAAAGATTGCTGACGACAAAAGCAAATTCAACTGGCAAAATGTTAAATGGCTGCGCTTTACCAAAGAATTTGGCATTGTTCAATTCAAAATGAGTCTAGATGAAAATGAGGCATTTAAGAGACTAAATATAAAAAAACGGGGTGTGAATGTCGTTGATGCTTTTCAAATTCCTAACTGTTACTCCGGGCCCAATGTCATCAGCAAAGAAAAGAAAAAAGATTTGCTAGAACTACTACCAGTTATTGATACTTCATACTATCTCAATCTCAAAACTGCTGAAATCGCAAATACGCATCCTGATTTGACGGATGGTGAAATTTCAGATGATGGTAATTGAAGGTAAGGACGTTCTCAAATATTTTTGTGTTAATTCTTAATCGTTTTTTTTACTTCAAGGGTAAAATCATTCGTTATCATCCTAATCCTATAATCGTTTAAGACTTTTAAAACTACGAGTTGTGATGAAATCTACAAAGTATTTTTTTTTAATTTTAGTTATTAAGTTTTAAATTAATTTATAATGATAATACTAAATACTAATTTATTGCTTTTTTTTAATTTTTTTGAGGGAAATATCAGAAATATTTTAATTTTTTTTTGAGAAACATATTTTTTTTCAAGCCTGCATGGAATTTTTTGTTTTACATTATTTTAGTACTGCGACGACATCATTTATAAACATGCCAAACAGCAAGGGCCCCAGCAGTGACCTTTGAGGGACACCAACTTTTAGCTCTACGAAAGCAAACTTTTGAGCAATTAGTGTTTATTTATTAGAAGTGAAGTTTTAAAAACTATAATTTTTTTAGGCCTTAGAACTTATGTAAGAGCATGATTCGTTTTATCAGTTTTTAAAATAGCTTAAGTTGACATTAGCCCATAAAATATTTAATGCGATTTTATTGAAACATCTTATGTCACTTAAGTGAGTACATTAACTTTTATTTGTTTTTTTTTAAAATAGCTTAAGTTTAAAAAATATTTTTTGCGGAAAATTGGACTGAGATATAAATAAAATAAATATAAGGCTTTGTGAACATTGTTACTGTCTCTACTGAAAAAAAAAATCATGTGTCTAGCCCTTAAGGTTATTTTTTTATTAAAATAAAACCTGTGTAAAAAGGGTAAACCAAACTTGTTTTGCTTATACTGAAAAGTGGCAAAAATTGACATAAGCTACTTTAACTTATTGCCACAGAATATTTGAACAAAAAATATAATGGGGCAGAGTTTTCGCAGCGTAATCAACGGTGGTTACTCAAACTGCAAGAGTTCGACTATGACATTGAATACCTGAAAGGCCAACAAAATAGAGTCGCTGATTTCCTTAGTAGAATCGAAGGTCAAAACACCGAAGTAAACCAAATTTCCGAAAATGCAACAATCCATTCCGGAACCGAAGAACAATTAGATCACATACCCATCAAGGAAGGCATTGTTAATATATACAAACAACAAATTATTTTATGTTACGACAAAGAGTCGAAAATAGAAACACCTCATGGAAAAAGAATTGTGTATGTTAGAGCGTCCGACCCTATACAATCGATAACAGAACAACTAAAAGAAATTGCCCAAGGAATAATTGGCATATATTCGGAAGTAAGAGAGGCAGACTATAATAAAATTCAACAGGTAATCATAAATTTATATTCAGGAAATACTAAAATTAAATTCATTAAATTAACAAGAAGAGTAAGAGATTTAAGGACGGAGGAGGAAGCTAGAAAACAGATTGCCATGTATCATATAAAAGAAAGCCAACACTCAGGTATAATTGAAACTTATAACACTTAAAAACACCAAATTTATTTTCCCAAACTGACACGAATAATTACACAAATTATTAATAACTGTGACACATGCCAAACAGCTAAGTATGAACGAAAACCCATTAACAACAAATTTAGAATAACAGAAACACCCACCAAACCTAATGAAATAATCCACATAGACATTTACCACTTTCACAAACACATCTTTCTAACCGCGATTGATAAACTCACTAAAAAAGGGTATGTCTATAGATTAGAAAACAAAAATCAATACTTAAACGATTACAACGAACCGCGGTATTAACTAGATTACTGATGTTTGAAAAGTTAATTGACAACCTATTAGATACTATAGCTGCTTCTAAAATGGGGATAACACATCCTAGCTTACTGACTAAAGACGAATTAGTTATGACAGACATGAACTTTAGCAAACTAAAAAATATTAAAACTGGAGTTATGAAATATACAAATGGAGCCATTATAATAGCCTTGAAAATTCCCGAGGAAATAATAACACTTCCTATTAAAATTATCGTACCTGTAACAAACGAAGAAAAAGAAGAAATTGATTTAGAGCCATTTTTTGTAATCGCTTATAAAGGAAAAGAGTACATATTTAACAATGAGAAAAATAATGTCAATGATTTAAGAGAAAGAAACGATTGTATTATTAAAAAGAATTGCATAATGAAAATAAACAAGAACTTTGAAATCATTAACCTAAATCAGAGAACTTTTATTGTCAAAAATTCGGAAAATACAACTATACAAAATAACTGCGATCCCAGAGAATTAGTGCTCACGGGGAATTATATTGTTAATATCCAAAATTGTAATATTAAAGTAAATGACGCTATTCTTAAAAATAAAGAAACAAATTACACTTTTCAACTGTATTATGAAGAAATAATTAAAGAAAATGTAACAATGAATACTGTATTTAAAAAATATGAAAAGTGGCAAGAGATCGAAAACAGACAGACAATAGAATTATTAAAATACAACAAAATAAAAACATATGCTATATCTGGTACATCCATGTTTATCATAATAATTTCCATCATTTTCATAGCATAGATAGTATGTAAGAAAGTCGGAGGAACAGGCAAAATAAAAATAAAAATTGAGAATGCAACAGATAAAGAAACGAAAAATCATAATAATTTCCAGGAGAAAATTGAATCTAAGGGAGGAGGAGTTAAATATTGGTCTTAAACCATATACAACTCTCAAATTACCATATACAAACTCTCAAATTGCTGTCAGCATAAATCACTCATTTTATTGCTTCACAATAAACGACATACATAATTACTCATGGCCATTATTGCTTGGGTATGCTATAAATGCTTACTAGGAAGTGAAGGCATTGAGCCCGACCGAGATAAGGAAAAATAAACAAAAGAATATTGTTGTATCGATATTCTTTTGGAACTAATTCTCGCCTTCCCCGACAACTAGTTTTAAGTTTAGTTTTTAAAGTGAACTCAAGGAAAGAAGTATACGCTGCAGCCCTGCATCGAGACAGCGACCGTACCTTCTACCGAAAAATTGTTCTCGAAATAAATAATTCCGGATAAATAGAAATTCAAATAAAGAAAAAAACCATACCTTTTGTTTTATTTTGAAATATAAAAAAATTCCGTGAATCGAGGATTTTTCTCGCAGAGAACAACGAGGCAACGCGAGGATCTGATTTTCATAAACTTGGAGAGCGTTAGTGGACATGCTGGAAGATGGAAAAAGGCGATCGATTCATCAACCGATGAGAGATGCCATCGAAAGCATAAAAGCTCTCTACGAACTGTCTGCGATTCAACTGAAAGACGAGAGGGCAAAGGAGGTGATTAGAAAAAACAACTCCTCACAAACTTCACCCTGGCTTAAGACGACCCTGGAACCTAAAAGAAGACAGGATCCAGAAATCGAAACCCCTTTGCCGAAAAGAAAACAGAAAAATCCTGCAGTAGAATCCAAGGAGACAGCTGCAGTGGCCGTTAGAACCCCGGGGAACAGGCAAAAGAGGGCCAACGCTGCTAATAAGAACAGAAACAAGCAGTTGTCCAAGGAAGAAAGTCGATCAAAAACCGCCCACAAAGAGCTAGCTAAGAAGCACTAGCCGGCTAAGAAATGTAGACCCGATGCGATCGTCATCGAATCAAAGGGGGACTTGTCCTACGCGGATATACTACGCAGCGTTAAGGCAGACCCCAAGCTGGAAGAAATGGGCAAGGTAGTATCCAGGATTAGGAGGACACAGAAAGGTGAACTTCTCATACAGTTCAAAGAAGCTGGAGACAAAACTGCCGAGTTCAAAACGGTCATCAGTGAAGCCTTAAAGGAGCGAGCAAGCGTAAGATCGCTCTCTCATCGTGCTATTATCGAGTTCAAGGCCGTGGATGAGATTACCTCGAAAGAAGACATATGCGTAGCAATTAAAGCGCAATTTGGAACAGTGGTATTGCCAACAGATATTCTGTCCCTGCGGCAAGCATACGGCGGTACACAGACCGCAACGGTTAGTCTTCCAGCAGAAAGCGCAGGTAAACTGTTGGAAACAAGGAAAATAAAAATAGGCTGGGTTGTCTGCCGCATTCGTGAGCGGATATCGCTTAGAAAATGCTTCAAATTTCTAGAGTTTGGCCACCTAGCCAAACAATGCAAAAGCTTAGAAGATCGATCTAAGCTCTGTAGGAGATGTGGAATGGAAGGCCACATAGCAAAAGACTGCTTAAAGGAGCCATCGTGCATGTTTTGTAAAAAGAACCACCCAGAACAGGCGAAGCATATAGCCGGAAGCAGTAAATGCGCGGTATTTAGGAGAGCCATCACCAGCAGAAAATCATGAAGATTATACAAATAAACCTAAATCACTGCGAAGCAGCCCAGGATCTCCTGGCACAAACAGCAAAAGATAAGAAAGCGGACATAATTTTGATCAGCGAACCGTACAAGACTCTCGATAGCAACGTATGGATCTGTGACAAATCGAAAAAAGATCGATATGGATAACTGGAAGACATGCTTTCCAAGCCACCTTCGAACAAGCGAACGGCTTCGTGCGAGCCAAAATAAATGGAATAAACTTCTACAGTTGTTACGCTACACTGAGCTGGACGACAAACGAATACCAAACGATGCTAGATAACCTGGAGGCTAAGAAAAATCCTTGCTTCAAATCCTACTATTCCTAGCTGCCTTAAGAAGGCAGACGGCTCTTGGACGACATCTAGCGAAGAATCGCTCAATCTGCTACTTGATACTCACTTTCCAGGTAGCTCCAATATTACCGGCAATTATAGCCTTAACAGGTCACATGCACAGGTAACTTACCCTCACGGTCTGATAACTAGGGACAAGCTGACTTGGGCGCTACAAAGCTTCAAACCCTTCAAGTCTGCAGGACCAGACGGCATAATACCTGCCGAACTACAAATGTCAGCGGATATCATCCTGCCTGTGCTGGAGATGATCATGATAAGCTGTCTAAATCTGGTACATATCCCCCGGGCTTGGAGAGAAGTAAAAGTGGTTTTTATACCCAAGGCTGGCAAATATTCCCATGTCAGTCCAAAGGACCTCAGACCTATTAGTCTATCTTCATTCCTCCTCAAAACGCTGGAGCGATTGATTGATATCCACCTCCGTATGCACATAAACCCGCAATTGCTGTCTACAGCTCAGCATGCGTACCGTAAGGGAAAGTCGGTGGAAACCGCTCTTCATTCCTTAGTACGCACAATCGAATACTCCCTCCATCACAAGGAGTATACCATGGTTGCTTTCCTTGACATAGAAGGCGCCTTTAACAACGTTAACACATCTGCAATCGCAAACGCACTGGCAGAACTGAATGTGGATAGCTCGCTTGGTGAATTGATCAATCTACTGCTAAATAGTCGGATTATCAATTCAAAACTGGGCGTTACATCTGCTAGGAGGTCTGTCAGTCGAGGGACGCCGCAAGGCGGTGTTCTTTCTCCCCTTCTCTGGAACTTGGTGGTGAACAAACTACTGATAAACCTGGAAGGGGAGGGCTGCAGAGTGATTGCCTATGCGGATGACGTTGCTATTGCCGTCTCTGGGAAACACCTCAACACCATAAAGGAACTCCTGCAAAACGCTCTTAACAAGCTAACGAGATGGGCTAATCGGTGCGGACTGGGCGCTAACCCCCACAAAACCGAGCTTGTCCTCTTTTCCAGGAAATATAAAATCCCATATATTGACCCTCCCTCTATTAGCGGTACAAGCTTAACTTTCTCTGACGAAGCAAAATTTTTGGGTCTAATCTTCGATAGAAAGTTAAGCTGGAAACCCAATATACAAGAAAGAGTCAAGAAAGCTACAGTAGCACTTTTCTCTTGTAAAAAAGCCATTGGCAACAAGTGGGGTTTACAACCCCGCATTACGCACTGGCTATATACATCGGTGGTAAGACCAATTCTTACTTACGGAGTGGTTGTCTGGTGGACTGCTCTAGAAAAAGCTATTAACCGCGACAAGCTGGGCAAAGTCCAGCGTTCAGCGTGTCTATGCATTAGCAGAGCACTGCGAACTACCCCCTCCGCGGCTCTGGACATTCTGCTACACCTGATACCCCTTGATATATTTAGCATGCAAACAGCGGCATGTTCCGCTGTCCGCTTAAAAGCTACCTCGCAGTGGACCAATAACAATATTGGCCACTCCATTATTCTAGACTACTTTAAGTCTCTACCCAGAAACATAGACTACACCATACCCCGTTTGCAGTTCGGAAAAAACTTCCAAATCACCATTCCTTCCAGATCTTTCTGGGATGATGATGCATTTGCGAATGATAAATCGATCCACTTTTACACCGATGGATCAAAAACTAGCGATGGGGTAGGTGGTGGAGTCTTCTCAGAAAAGCTAAATCTTAGCCTCTCTTTCCGTCTTCCTGATTACTGTAGCGTGTTCCAGGCGGAAATTTTGGCGATAAAAGAAGCCCTGACGTGGCTGAAGAGGAATGTGATATCCTCAAAGGATATCCGTATCTTCTCGGATAGTCAGGCCGCGATTAAGTCCCTGGACTCAGTCTCTTCAAATTCCATCATAGCCCAAGACTGCCGATCATCTCTTTCGGAGATGGCAGAGCAGTTCAATATTCACCTCTGTAGGGTGCCGGGGCATAGGGACATTCCAGGTAACTGCAGGGCTGATGATCTCGCCAAAAAAGGAACCACATTACCTCCTTTACCTGATAAAGGTTCCCTAGGTATACCAATCGCTACTTGTAAACTCTTGTTCAAGCTATCCGCAATCGAGAGAACAAACCTTAGGTGGACGAGTAGCAATACATGTCTAGCGACTAAGCGGATCTGACCAAAGCTGGATCTGCGACGCTCTAAGTGTCTAATCTCATTAAACCGACTGCATATTAGCTCCACTATAGGTGTTATAACAGGTCACTGCTTAATAGGCAGGCACGCATCTAGACTCGGTGTGTGCTCAAATGACTTCTGCAGAAGCTGTATGGACGAGGAGGAGGAGGAGACTGTACTTCACCTTCTCTGCACGTGTCCTGCGCTCTCCCATAGAAGAAATCTCCATCTAGGGGACTTCTTGTTCAATGACACAAGCGACTTAGCCAGCACTGGCGCTAGAAGTCTTTCGCGCTTCATAAGAAGCTCCTATTGGTTCAACGAGCAGTGAGGGTAATCCCCAGATCTGTGTGGTACCACAATGGACCTATCATTGGTCTAAGTGTGTTGGCTTTGGCTGACAGCCACGTCTACATAACCTAACCTAACCTAGATAACCTGGCAAGGGATGCTTATGGACGGTCCCCAGTTATTATTGCTGGCGACTTCAACGCATGGGGAACAGAGTGGGGAAGCAAACTAACCAATGCCAGAGGACGTATACTTTTGCAAACATTTCCACCTCTGAACATAGGCTTGGCATATAGAGGTCGGGTTAATACATATCGTAAAGGAGGAATGGGATCGATTATAGATATTACCTTCGCCAGTAACTCCATCCTACGAAGTATAAAATGGCGAGTCAGTGAAGAATATACGCAAAGCGACCACCAAGCGATAATATTTGAAACTGCTGATAAAAATAAACTAAAACACCCCAATCCAGCGGGACGTTTGAAGAATTGATAAGCACAGACAACCAGAGACAGAACGAAACGGCAGAAGCCATGTCTGCCCAACTCGTCCGTGCTATCACTACAGCGTGCGATGCAGCAATGCCCAGGAGAGTAAGCAGCAAAAAGCGTGCACCATGCTATTGGTGGAATGAGGACATTAACACATTAAGAGCAGCGTGCCTAAGAGCCAGGCGAAAGGTCCAACGATCCAGGGGGAGAGCTGACTTTCAAGAAAACCTGAATAACTTTAGAATAGTGAGACACGAACTAAAAAGGGCTATCAAGGAAAGTAAGGCAAAATGCTTTAAGCTCATATGCGACGAAGCTGACATTATGCAACTACTATGTGCAGCATAATAAGAGAGGTTAATTCAGACGATATACCTGTTATTACTCTGAGAAGCTGCTAAAGGCATGCAGCAGGATAGGTGACAACAAGGAGCCCGGACCAGACGGAATCCCAAACAAGGCATTGAAGGTGGCGGTTACAAAGAGATCAGACCTCTTCATAACAACAATGCAGAGGTGCCTAGAGGAGGGAACCTTTCCTGAGAAATAGAAAATGCAGCACTTGGTCCTGCTTCCGAAAGGAAAGAAGCCTCCAGGAGAACCATCGTCCTACTGCCCTATATGACTATTGGACACCATGGGAAAAATCTTTGACACGATAATCTATAATAGACTTCTCGCAGTGGCTGAAGAGAAAGGGGCACTCTCAGACCGACAGTTTGGCTTCAGAAGAGCGCGTTCTACAGTTGATGCTATAAGAGCGTTGGTCCACATAGCTGAAAGTGCCATAGAAGGAGTAAGATGGCTCTACGGCACAAAGGAGTATTGTGCAGTAGTAACGCTGGACGTCAAAAACCATTACAATTCCGCGAACTGGTCATTCCTAAGAAGATCTCTCGCCAGAATGGATACACCATATTACTTGCTGAGGATAGTGACGGACTACTTTAACAACAGGAAGTTAAGGTATTATACCGACGAAGGAGTCAAATACTACAAGGTTACCGCGGGCGTCCCACAGCGATCCGTACTGGGCCGCTTCTGTGGAACATCATGTATGACGGGGTCCTACGATTAATGCTACCTCGCGGAGTATCGATACTTGGGTTTGCCGACGACATTGCCATCGTGACAGTAGCTAAACAGATTCATGAAGTGGAATCAGCTACAATTGAAGCAATTTCCAGGATAAAACACTGGCTAGTATCCGCCGGACTAGAATAGCCGACCATAAAACAGAAGCTGTCCTTATAACAAGTCGAAAAACCATTGAATTCGCCAATTTCCAGATGGGGAACCAGATCATCAGATCCAAAGAAGCAGTCAAATATCTTGGAGTCATGCTAGATAACAGACTGCAGTTCAAGGCACACGTGGAGTATATTACAACGAAAGCATCGCAAATACAGGGAGCTCTCTCACGCATACTACCTAATATCGGTGGACCTGGATACGCTAGGAGGAACGTTTTATCAAAAGTAATCAGTTCAGTCCTTCTTTACGCCGCTCCGGTTTGGGCGGGGGCACTGGCGACGAAAGAAACAAGAAGGAAACTATCATCCGCATACAGGCTTAGCGCGTTGAGGACAATCTGTGGTTTTCGAACCATCTCGGACGAAGCGGCCTTCGTCATAGCTGGAATGATACCCATAGACATTCTAGCGGGCGAGATAATGAGGATCTACAACAGAAAAACGCCGGGCGGACAAGATGCAAGTGAAATGGCAAGAATCAAAGTAGAAGAAAGAGCAGCTTCAATTGCTATATGGCAAACCAGGTGGAACAACACTACAAAAGGCAGATGGACATACAAGCTGATCCCGTCAATCGAGACCTGGACAAAGCGAGCACATGGAAACAGCAACTACCACTTTACGCAGTTCCTGACTGGCCACGGCGGCTGCCGCAGATACCTACATCGATTTGGACACGATAGCTCGCCATTTTGGCCAGATTGTCCAGACCAGGAGGAAGACACGGAGCACGCAGTTTTTCATTGTAGGCGATTCGAAGCATGGAGAACGAATCTGCCCAATCCATCTTTCGTAATAGACCATATGTTGCAGTCGGAGGACAATTGGAAGACAGTTTGTAATCTGGTAACAACTATCCAAAATGAACTGCGGAGAGTAGAAAGGCTAAAGAGAGCATCAGAAGCAGCAGAAACGTCAGAAGCAACTGACACAAGACAAGACGCATAGCATGAATTGCTAACCAGCCCCGCGAAATAATACCTAACGGCAGTCCCGCGGGTTTGCGAATCGTGCATGCCATCTTTTGAAGATTACCACATCCATTGGCACAGTAAAGAAAAAAAAAAAAACACACATGCTTGCATGCACAAGCAAGAAAATATCAAAATTTTTTGATATTGCTCATGCAGCTTGCGCAAACACACAGTTCACCCCATACACTGGCAGATTGCATGCGCAAGCACTGTATGCGAATGCAGGCATGTGTAGTGTAAGGAACAGTCTTGAATTTGAAGCAGCTCTCAGATTGGTCGGCGATTCTGACTTGTTGTTGTTCTGATTATTGCTCCTTTCCGGTCTTTTTCACAGTTCTCAGGGTCCTTAAGAAAGCTGTGAACAACAGTGGGCCCTCTTCCAAACTTGCCGGATATAAAACGGATAGATTTGCCTTGTTCCTGGTAAGTTCGAATTTAGCATATTTCATCCTTAGTTGATGGACTGTTTTACCCATTGTTATTGTTTCTATGAAATTATGTTTTCAACTAAGGTCCCTGGTACTCTTAATGCCTTTATATTTAATTTAAACAGGTGGAACGAAAAATATCTAATTTTATGACCTTATTGGGAAAAGCATCATAAAAACTGAATTTATATGCCAAATCCTATTTTTTAAAAAAACGGAAACATAGTGTAGCCTTCTTTCATATTGCATTTGGTTTTTCGTAGGATATAAAAAAAAATCGTAAAATTAAATCAAGAAACTACCTGTTCCTAAATACCCGGAACTGAGTGTATTAGCTAAAATACAAAACTTTAAAGTCCTGGAAATTTCGAACGGCAACATCCGTGCTGCGTTACAGACAACGTAATTTATAAGGAGACTTTCAAAATAAAATTTAATATTTGCATTGAAACTTGAAACTGCCAATCTGGTAGACGACCTTTAGCTAAATAATAAAAGAAAAACAATACTGTATTGTTTATTTACATTTAAAATTTTGTTTCAAATAAAATTCTACTAAAACTAAACTAAACAGCGAAATCTGTGCCCAGAAAACCAAATACGAACGTTAAAGGAAGGCGACAATTTAGAGGCTTGGTCACATACGGATACACAAACCACCGACGGAAAGAATTGAGGGAAACATTGGGCGCGTTCAATTCGCAAGTCCCTACTATTTTCCCCATTCTTATTGATCGAATTTTTCATGTGACCAATATTTAGCAACTGAAAGAAAATTGCGCTTCTCTTGTATAGTCGACTCGTAATAATATGTGCATGTGTGTTTTTCAATTGATTGGCTGATTGACAGCGCAGTTCTATTATTTGAAAAACATGTGCGACGTACGTACACCTTAAACCTCAATTTTAAATTATACGGCTTGCTAACCTTTTTCTTGGGTATTCCAATGATTTTCACCAATCAGCTGCGAATAACATTGAACCATACATAGACATTATACATACATGCAGGCACCATAGGTTTTTAACACGGTGGTATACTAAATTTGTCTTATTAAAAGAGTTTAACCTCCTATTTACCTCGTGTCTATTTCGTTTGACAATAAAATTATCTCCATCAATTGCCTGCTAAATAAGACTTTGATACTTGCTGTTGATGCCATAATCCCATAAAATGGGAGCTATTTAATGTTGCTTATCGGTGTACAGTACCTAAACATGTGGTTGACGAGGGCCCACACGCCACACCCTTGTCACCCGATGAGATATCTGCTATAGGTCCTGTGAAGTAGATTTGGTTACTATTCGGAATTTGGAGACGGTCTGGTACAATTTGGGTGGGAACTAAAATATCCATGATGCTACGTTCTGGGGTAAAGAATTCCGGAGGTAAACCAGTCTACCATTCGGATATCCGAGGGAAACTATACCAGGGCGCACCGCATGCAAATACAAACAAACAATCTACACAAAACACACTATTTAACCTACATCAGCCACATAACGCTATACAAAATCTCAAACTAAGGACTCAATCAATGCAAACATGTTTCTACCGCCATCTTCATTGCAAGGCACTTCAGATTCTTGACCGAAACCTAAGTCAACTCTTCAACAGAATCTTGATATACATTTTTGCTGTCCTGGCCTACATATCTGTTTTCGGTCCAAGGGGCTGTGCGCGTTTGCTTTTACTGAACTGAATGCGAACCTCTTTTACAGAAGAATCAGATGCTCTCGACATTATGAATATGTTTAAAGTTCATTAAGCAAGGTACCACCAAAGTTAAATGCCGTAACGATCAACCGGTCGAGTTATTTAAGTATTTATCCGACAAAGTTGACTTTATTCAGTCTTGTCATCCGGCAGCTGAAATAATTATGACGGTTGACCAGGCTAGTGGTATTTTTGCAAATATATATTATCTGCCTAGTGAAAGCGTCGCTGTTCAAGAAGCTATTGTGTATTCGCCCTCCATCTTTGCCTAAAATTTCTGTCGCAAACAGCCGAGCTGTCAAGCACTGCAAGCGCCAACCTGGTGTAATACTCGTATCTTCATAGCGTTGTGTACGAGTACTTCGTCGCCATAGAGTCGTATTTGAAATAACGTTCGCGTAAAGTATCTAACTGTTAAATTGGATTAGTATGAGTTTGTCGCCGGAGAAATCTAAAAAGAGAGAGGATAGTCCTCGCCGATCAAGGAGAAGTTCATTGTAGTCGAATTCTTCATCCACCGAAAATGAGGCGATTGCTTCTCCTCCACCCAATAAGCGGAAGAGAGAATCCAGATCTCGGGGCCAGGCATCTGTAGAGCAACGGCTCGGTGAGCTAACAGATCAGGTTATTTATTTGTCGAAGTGCACGAGCATGTTTATTCCACGGGAGGAGAAAGATGAAGCTCATCCGGGAATGCAGATTCAATCTGCTGGGAGTTTTCTCAATCATCCTGAATGCTCCAATAGGACACTAAATCTGGGTCAGTTACAGACTGAGAGTGAGGCGAGAGTCGTCCAGAAAGCAAATAAGGAGCATCTTGAGTCGCTTATCAGGCTGCATCACTTTGGAAGCCTGTAAGATATTAAAAGTCAATGAGGACGTTGGCTGCGATTCCAGGTTTTGTGGCGTTGCAATTAAATGACGAACTTTGTGTGCTCAGTAGGACAAAGGCTTATTTAGTTTCGACAAAGCCGGTTATTGGGGCCTTATCAAATTCCTTGTTGGAACAAAAGGTATTGTTGAAATCTGGACTACAGTCAATTATTGATTAGGCTTACAAATCACCGGATAACTTAAGTCCAAATTCTCTGTTTGACAAAGTTACCAATTTCTTTGGATCGTCTTCTGATTCATCTAAGAAGACGGAACTGGCGTTGCAGGTCTTATGTGGTAAGAGAGCTGAGTGCATTGAGGTTAGGCGTGCGAGATTGATTTCTGAGGTTCTAACAAGAACTTTCAGGCAGCACTTTGTATAGCATTCATCCAAGCTCTGAGCATGTTTTCAATAAGCAGGCACTTCACAAAAAAAAATGTCCACCGAGTGGGTAGGTAGGTACTGCTAGTAAAACAAACCAAAAACATAGGGGCGGGCTACAGTCCGCTTGGGCGAACTGTTGGATACCCTATTCTTATTCCTATATCTCATAAGTGGGCGTGGCAAAAATTTAAAGGATTTTATCGAAAAAACTAAGCTTTTGTAAATAAAAACGCTCCCTAGCTCAAACTTTGGTTTTTCAATAAAATTGTTTTATTTAATTGTGGGCGTGTCAGTAGGCGGATTTAAAAAAAAATTAAGTATGAGCATAAAGGGCACCTAGAGAGTATATACTATAAATTTCAGCTCCCTAGATCAAACTTTGGACTTTCAAAAATAAAAAAAAAATAATTGTGGGCGTGTCAGTAGGCGGATTTTGAAAATATTTACACATGAGCATAAAGGGCCCCTAGAGAGTATATATTAAAAATTTCAGCTCCCTAGCTCAAATTTTGGTTTTTCAAAAAAAATATTTTATTTAATTGTGGGCGTGTCAGTGGGCGGATTTTGAAAATTTTATGCCCCAAGCAGTTTTATGGGCCAAAGATCATATATAAAAAATTTCAGCTTTCTAGCTCAAAATTCAATTTTTCCCAAAATTTGTTTTATTTAATTGTGGGCGTGTCAGTGGGCGGATTTTGAAAATTTTATGTCCCAATCAGTTTTATGGGCCATAGATCATATATAAAAAATTTCAGCTCTCTAGCTCAAAATTCGATTTTTTCCAAAATTTTGTTTTTTTGAGTTTGTGGGCGTGTCTGTGGGCGGATTTCAAAAATTCTTAAACTTGATTATTTCGGGACCCTAGAGAGTATATGGTTAAAATTTCAGCTCTCTAGGTCCAGTTTAAAGGCCTAATTTTTGCCGACGGACGGACGGACGGACGGACGGACGGACATGGCTAGATCGACATTACTATCGATGCTGATCATAAATATAGTAACTTTTAGGGGTCTACGGGCAATATTAAGGTATGTTACAAACTATGCGTCAAAATTAATATACCCCTAGAATAGGGTATAAACATAGGGACGGGCTACAGTCTGCTTGGGCGAACTGTTGGATACCCTATTCTTATTCCTATCCCTCATAAGTGGGCGTGACAGAAGTCTAAGTATGGTTGAATTGTTAAGAACGCTCTACATATTTTGTTATATAACATTTAAAGGATTTTATCGAAAAATAAGAAGCTTTTGTAAAAAAAAACGCTCCTAGCTCAAACTTTGGTTTTCCAATAGAATTGTTTTATTTAATTGTGGGCGTGTCAGTAGGCGGATTTAAAAAAAAAATTACGCAGGAGCATTAAGGGCCCATAGAGAGTATATTTTAAATTTCAGCTCCCTAGCTCAAACTTTGGATTTTCAAAAAAAGTTTTTTTTTAATTGTGGGCGTGTCAGTAGGCGGATTTTGAAAATATTTATACATGAGCTTAAAGGGCCCCTAGAGAGTATATATTATTAATTTCAGCTCCCTAGGTCAAGCTTTGACTTTTCAATAAAATTGTTTTATTTAATTGTGGGCGTGTCAGTGGGCGGATTTTAAAAATCGTATATCCCGATCAGTTTTAGGAATCATAGATCATATATAAAAAATTTCAGCTTTCTAGCTCAAAATTCGATTTTTTCGTAAAAATTTGTTTTTGAGTTTGTGGGCGGATTTCAAAAATTCTTAAACTTGATTATTTCGGGACCCTAGAGAGTATATGGTTAAAATTTCTCTCTAGGTCCAGTTTAAAGGCCTAATTTTTGCCGACGGACGGACGGACGGACGGACATGGCTAGATCGACATTACTATCGATGCTGTTCATAAATATAGTAACTTTTAGGGGTCTACGGGCAATATTAAGGTATGTTACAAACTATGTGTCAAAATTAATATACCCTTAGAATAGGGTATAACAAGCGACCTTCTTGCTTATCATTCCTTTTCTATACAAACTGGACATGCTGCCTATTAAACTACTATTGAAAATGCTGCTTAAACATATCTTCCACTCCCTGTGCTTCGATGGGTACGTTTCCGTCGCTGTTTCGAAAAGCCTGAGTTACTTTGTTTTTCCATAAGACATCCGGATATTGTTTCGAGTGTTCGGTTTTCTTGAGCTCGGCCATCCTCGTCTTTCTACGCAGGATCTTCCTCTTTTCACTTCTCCAGGGTCAATACTCTTCGCTTTCTGCCTTAGTCTTGCTTTGAAGCGTTTGCTGATGTGCATGTTCTATCGCTTTTTTTCCGGTGAATGCAATCATCATCATACCCCGTACACTTTTTGTGCGGTGATAGTGACTGGTAATCTGCAGTGATAATCTGCGGTGGTGTGAATAGACAGGAGAGAATTTCTCACTCAGGCGCCCTCTGTAAACGTTGGCATTCCAGTTATGCTTGGGCGCCCTAAGTTAAATTTTCGTCGACGCTTGCCTCTCTGATAGCTTTTTACATTTAAGATGTTCGATGCGTGCCTCCATCGAATACCAGATCACTGCACTAAAATACAAAACATAAAAAACAATGAGGATCCAGGATAAAATCAAAAAAAGAATGTACATAGAAGCTCGCAATGACATCTGCTAATACATATTGCAAAAGACAATATCCCCCAAATCATCTGTATTTTTTCATAGCTTATGAATATGTAGTTAGAAGAATAGAGATATGCTAATGCAATTTCGTGGAGGAAATTAAATTTCATTCTGAATTAGCATATCCTTTGCGAACTCATTGTGTGCATATGCACCGCCAGACATTTAAAAGAATGTTTATCTGCATGTTTATCTAACGCACTCGTTGAAAGTTTAAATGCTTCATTTTTATATTCTGAGAATATCTTCTTGTGATGTGTTGGTTCAATGAGTCAGAACTACTTTATGTCAATGAACTAGCCAAACCCTTTAAAAAAAAGACACATATTTAGAAAGAATTTCTTTTTTTCGGTCGGGACTATTTTTAACACTTAATCAAATTAAGAAGCGAAAATAATACAATTCACCTTCAAGGCAATTTGAAGGACTGTTGACACATTTATAAAAAAAATTCCAGAATCAAAAGGGAGATCGGGCTTTTGCACCACTTCAAGGTAAGGAAACTTGGAAAGATTAATGATAATAATAAAATTGGGAGTACATGTGCCTTATAGAACAACCGACGACAAAAACAACATACCCTCTCTCAGAGATAGGATTTATTTTATGGTTTTGGAAAGCGTTAAGTTCATAGGCTTTGTAAGTTCATGATTCTGATTGGGTTGTGGTGATTTGATTACTATTTCAAAAAAGGAATCACAAATTTACCGAAAAGTTAAAGTTCAAGTTGAAGTGTTCATGTGTTTCTACCAGATACGTGTAGGCGCTCAGACGAATGTTGGTCTGTTCATTAAACTCGATATACAATCAAATCCCATTCTCACAGAGTTGAACACGTGGCTTCGATGGCGAAGTGCGTAACGTGCTACATCCTCACGTGGACTTTGTAGGGGTAGCAATGTAAACAGTTCAATAACAAGAAAAATTTGTTTATGTGTACCCAAAATCTATGCGTTCTAATTTTTTATGATCTTTTTATTAACCCATATTCTCCAGACGTGTGATACTTTGATATAAAATAATATGCAAAAAAATGTACGCAACATTACGTACCAGCGGAGCCTATATCGCGATGAAGCTATGCTGGCATATTTTGGAAAGGATAGCTACAAACAAGTTATTCGAAACCAGCATATTCAGTTTGGCTACAAAGTGTTGTGCGCCATCTGGATACCTGTTAGCTTTTGACCCATACCAGGGTAGGACATATTGCGGCGACGAAGGAATGGATCCTTAATTTGGAAATGAGCTTCAATACTTCAGTATATTAGATAGCTATCCCATAAGCAGTTTTTCTTTTCCATACCATATTTCTTGCGACGATTTATTCACGTCATTCGGGGGATACAATTGATGAGTGGAGAGGGTCAACATGCTCTCCCAGGACGGTGCGTTACTCTGAAATGAGTTACTTGTGGTGGTGCATCCGTCAGGTGACTGACGCTGTAAGGAGTCACTCGTCACACAGCGGGGCATATGCATTTTGACGACTGCCAGACGCTCGGAAAGCAATTGTGGACCAATTGTTGTGTAAGGCAATGAGGGCTCAGAATCCAAACTATAGTTTGAATAAGTCATGTAGCATAAGTTAAGTAGTGTAGGTTGTTTGTAGTTTGTTTTATCTTTATATATATACTAGCTGACCCGGCAAACGTTGTTTTGCCATATAAATTATTTCTAGTGAATATTTTCGTAGGGAAATGAAAAATAACTAACTTATTGCAAGTGTGTGGGGATGTGGTCTATGACTCAAAGAGAAATTGAGCGCTGTGGACGTTTTGTCCCTTTCAGAACATTAGCGGATATTGGAGAGCGTCGTATGAACGGTGTGTATCAGCAATGAACTCAAGATTATTCATGCTGATTTTGACATTCGAATTCGAAGGATAGTTTGTCGAATTAGAAGAATTTGTATTTTGAGATTCGATCGAATAGAAAATTTATTTGAAGAAAACCGGTATAATTCGAACGAAAATAGACATTCGAACGACTTGAGTATTCATTCGAATCTCAAAATAAGCATGATTATTTCTTCTTCAAATCACGATCTGTCGCATCGCTGTACGATCGCCAACCAAGATTCCAGCAAAGTCGTCAATAACAGGTGCATGAAATCCACGCATGTGCTCTCCAGCTGGTGGTGTTTTATCAGGATTGATGACAATAGCGCGATTGTCAGTTTGTAATTTGTGCATGTGTGATTTGAATAATTTGAACAATTCATTGTGATCATTCAATAGAGTACCTAACGACAACATCAGTGGCAAATGAACACAAACAAAAACCAACAGCTGAATGAAATGAAGGAAAACAATCGCAAATTCGCATGGCGGGAAATACGTTCTTCGCGAATATTTCCAAAAAAAATGTATAACAAATCCAATTTTAACAAAAAAAAATTTGGAACTAAGAAGGAGTATCCAAACCACGTTTTGGAATACTAAAAATCTAACAATATAATAAGATTCTGTACGAAAAATAAAAGTGAAACCATGACAATCGCGTTGTGGCAAACAAATATTTTTGTTTGGAAGCAAATAAGTTGAAAAGTTTTCTAAACAAACAGTTTAGATATCTAATAAGATAATCTGAATAAAATAGGATTTTCGGTCAACATATTAACTGTTTTTATACCCTATTCTAAGGGTATACTAATTTTGACGCAAAGTTTGGTATTGCCCGTACTCCCCTAAAAGTTACTATATTTATCGATAGTAATGTCGATCTAGCCATGTCCGTTCGTCTGTCGGCAAAAAATTAAGCCTTTAACGATAATATACTCTCCAGGTCCCCGAAATAATCAAGTTTAAGAATTTTTGAAATCCGCCCACAGACACGCTAAAAACTCAACCTAAAAAAAACAAATTTATCGAAAAAATCGAGTTTTTAGCTAGAAAGTTGAAATTTTGTATGATCTTTGACTCATAAAACTGCTCGGGAGATACAATTTCTAAAATCAGCCCACTGATACGCCCACAATTAAATAAAACAATTTTATTGGAAAGTCAAAGTTTGAGCTAGGAAACTGAAATTTATGATATGGACTCCTTAGGTGTCTGATGGGAATAAGAATAGGATAAAGGAAAGTTTATTGTTTGTTTTGCTTTAACATACTTTCTCGCGTTTTATCTCTATAATTTGTTACTTTTTACCCTTGAATAGCTTCTGTCTGCACTTTCATATTCAGTTCATTAACAATCACAATGATTATTCCCTACGATTTGTGCAAATTTCTGCAATTTTATCATTCAATTTGTTTCTGTTGTTTGAGACAGGGATTGGCAGCAATGCCCACTTTGTGATAAACTTGGCCTTTGATTTTGAATTTTGAATGGAATTGGTGACCATTTGCAGCATTATTTTTAACTATTTCTGTTGCTCCGAACGATGTCATTTGGAAACATGAATTAAATGTTGACTTCAGGAACAGGTTAGAATCTGGATCCGTACCGATAAGTAAGCCGTTCAATCTAATTGTCTTTGTTGAATTCGTTCAGCTCGTGCCTCTTGTGATTGTGATTCACGAATTTGTGCCACGCTCATACGCACATCTGCATTATCTTGTTGGACTCGTTCGTCTGATCTTTGGGCTCTTCTATTTCGCATGTATGTCGTTCTATTCGTTCGACGGTCCAAATTGTTCCCTTTGCGTCTTGCTGGCATTGTTTACTACACACATAAATAGATTAAATTGAAGTACTTAATGATGGAAAACAGTATACTGACAATGTTTTCGCTCTTTTATTATTTTACCTTCCTTTCACAATCATAAAACACGTATATATTTCTCTTTTATTTTAAATTGTTCCCCTTAAGATTTTGCACGCACTTAATAATAAACAAACTACTATATGATAAATCAGTTATCGATCACTGAGAGTTGAAGATTATTAAAGTACTAATATTGCTATTAAAAAATGGGGGTTGGTGGTAGAAGTTTGAAAATTAAGGGTTATATGTACTTTTAAATGGTAAATCATAAAAAAATAAAAATAAAAAATGTTGTTCAAAAAAAAAATGTTTGTGGTAGACCACCATTATCACTTAGTGGTATAAAAATTAGTTATAAACCTATTCTCATACCAACGGAATATACATACAAAATTTCATCAAAATCGGTCAAGCCGTTTCGGAGGAGTATAAACACTAAAACTGTGACACAAGAATTTTATATATTAGAAGAGATAGTTATTCTAACAGTAGGTAGCACTGAAGTCGGCTTCTCAGATTTTTTATTATAAATTAGATGTTATTATTTAAATTTTTAATTAAAAAAAAAATATAGCAATCCCTAATGGACTGCCAAACGTTCTCATGTCTAAACATTTTTCCGTATATCAGAACATTAACCTCGAAATTTCAACCGAAGATCAAGGTTTCAAGGTTCATGAATTATTGACCGTTCAAATTTGTTTAATAAAGTTGAATTTACTGTAAGATTTTGTGAAATTTTACGTACACATCAAAGCTTGTCGCTGTTTTTGATTTGCATATCACAATTGCGAGAATATTGAGCGAGAATACACCGATAAAATTAAAATATAAATTACTTAAGGATTTTTTTTTAATAAGTACCTATAAAAACAAAAAGCTTAGCGTTATTTTGACATTTGTTTTTGATATTCTGTGTATATAAATTGAGTGAATTTTGAGATTATTATCTTTATAATTCAAATATAAGTTAATTATATAAAACAATGCCTCGTCTTCGGGGACGAGGAGGAAATATTGGTGAACGTACTCGGAATTCTCAATTAGTCCGCGACTATCGGTTAAATAGAACGGCAGAAGATCATATGACGTCCTTTCAAAATACAAACATATTTGTTCAACAAATAAGCATTTACATATTGGGAAAACTGAAAACATCGTCGCAAGGTCGTAAGAATGACACTTAAACATCCACATTAGGATTAAGGTCTCACGTTGAAGTTGAAATTTAGGTTAGGTTGCTATGTGTTCCATTCCCATAAAAAACATTAATTCTTAAACGTGTGGCGTACTTGTCAGAGTTGAAGTTTTAATTTGTTTCGAACATTATGTTATGGTGAAAAAATATGTTTAACCTATTCTTCACCAAATATTGGCGTTGGGGAATACCATGATAGGAATTATTTATATATTTCTGTCTATTCGTAATAACTTCGACTCCTGAAACTTCATTAAATAGTCGTTTATTTGTGCTCAATCGAGAAAATGTATCATGCAATTTGTAAATTAGTTTTTAAACACATCTTTTGTGCAAAAAATGTCAACAATACGGCAATAGCGGTTTCAGATGGTCGATATGTCGGATCTAATATAGCGCTAGTTTGACTCAAAGAACCAGCATTTTGGAACCAAATTTTTAAATTTTGCTTACGTTGTTAAAGCCTGTGTGACTGTAAAAATTGCGTAGACTATTGACTAAAATGACACTGATAGTTTGTAGTTTGACAATTGGTTTCTCAGATATAACTGTCTGAAGTTAGTACAAGGTTAAAAAGAAACACCCTTGACAATCTGGTTCTGAAAATGAAATTGAATACAGAAAGCTCTTTTGTAAATCTTAAAAAAGAGCGAAATGTAATTTTATTGAGGAAAAGCTCTCTCTCACCTAATCGCGATTGCAATCACGTCATCTGAATGCATTGCGTGGTGTCTCGTTATATTACTACAGGACCCATGTTCTGTAACTCGGTCGAGTATTTTCGCAGTCGATTAAAGGTGGAACGAAAAATTTCATCGTTTCTCTATATTGGAAACTCAACCGTGTCTGTAACATGATGCGAAAACACCCCATGTGAAAATTATGGTTTCCAGTTTCCAATGGAAGGAATGTCTACATTTCCCTCAAACTGACAGTTCAAATTTATTTCACATTTACCGAAAAAATCTTTTTTCTTTTAAATGTTGAATTAATTAGTTAAATAAGTGGAAGTGTTTAAGTAAAAATAGTTTGCTATGTAAATAAAAATCATTCAAAATGTATAGTATCCTCGTAATTAGTGAACAAAGTGATAATCGAAACACGATGCGGATTCACAGGCGTTATTTACGAGATGCTACGAATGCTTTTGAAATGCCCGAGGAAAGATTTCGTGAACATTACCGCTTCACAAGAAGCACAGCAAATATTTTGTTGGAGGAATTAAGTCCCCATATGAAAACAGGGGTTCGAAATACGTTTATTCCTAAGCCGATCAGAATGTGTGCTGCTTTGCATTTTTTTGCAACTGGGTCCTTTCAAAGGGATATCGGGCAAGATTTTGCAGTACCTATGAGCAGAACGATGGTGTCTCGCTCAGTAAGAGAAATATCTCTTATTTTGCAAAGGAATCTTATGCCAAAATGGATCAAATTTCCATCAGTAGATGAATACGATGCGATAAAACAAAGGTAAATTTAAATCAGACATTAAAAAAAAGCTAAAATATGTCTATGTTTATATTGAAAGATTTTACAACAAAACTGGATTTGCTGGGGTCATTGGAGCGATAGATTGTACTCATGTTCGTATAAAAAAACCAAAAGCAGAAATAGAGAACTGCTACCTTAATCGTAAGGGGTTTCATTCCAAGAATGTACAATTGGTAATGTTTATATACTAAAAATCAGTTGTATCACATTTGGAACTACTTTTATATCTTGTCTTCTTAGATCCGTACCTTTGACATTCGTATTCTTGGAGGCTTTGCAAGATTTGGAGGCGCAGCTCATGATGCTTATATATGGGAAGCGTCTCGGATAAATGTTTTGTTAGAAAAGCGATATGAGGAAAATCTAACAACCAACTCTTGGTTATTGGGTAAAAACTATTTATTTTATAAAATAAACTTGCATTTTAATTTTTAACTATTAAAGGTGATTCTGGATATCCACTGCGCCCCTGGCTTATGACGCCTTATCGTTCATCATCCAACTCAGATCAACTGAATTATAATGCAGTGCACTCAAAAACAAGAAACTGTATTGAACGGTTAAATGGAAACTTGAAAGGTGTATTTCGCTGCTTACAACGTGGTATTTGTTCCACTCCAGAGGCCGCTGGTCTCATTATTAATGCCTGTACTACTTTACATAATTTTCGCTTGGCCCAAGGATTATTGGACGAAAATGAAACGCTATCAATAGAAGATGTAGAAGACGACCGTGAAGTCTCAAATAATTTAGAAACGACCACTGACCGGTTTTTAAGAGAAGCTGAAAGAATCCGGAATTCGATCAAATCAAATTTATGTCGTACAAACGAAGAAAATACCTGATGCTATAGAGACGAATTTAAATTAATACAAAGGAAACAATTTTAATTCATATATTTATTTAAAATGTAAATCACAGCTAATCGTGTATGATCAGTTTCTTAAACTAAACTTAAATACAAAAAATAAACAAAAAAAGACTTTACTAACTAACTTACAAAAAAACAAAAATTCAACTTAAATACAAGACTTGAAAAACGATAAAGGACTTCATTTATTAAACTACAAACAAAACAAAAAAATCATGAACAAAAAATAAAATGTTTCATTTATATACTTATACGCTAAAAAAAAACAAAAACTAAACCTAAATAAAAACTTGAAAACAAAACAAAAAAGACTTCATTCATTACTTACTTACAAGCTAAAAAACAAAAAAAATCACAAGATTTAGAGATCAAACACATGTGCAGCAAAAATTCGAGCAAACCACTGCACAAAAGCCTAAGTAAAAAAAATCACCTGCATGGATTTTTGCTGCACATGTGTTTCGAGAACAAAACGTCAAAACAATAATTAATTCGAATTGTTGTCATCAAGTCCAAAAGCGCCCATTATTAAATCTAGTTTTTTTACAATTTTTGCGTTTTGGACTTCTATATTATCGATCCTTTCTAAAAGTGCCTTATGCATATGTCTTGCTTCCGATATAGCATTTTTATAGGAGGAGGAGGCCAATGAAAGCGATCGTTCTTCACTTTGGTCGTTCATACCCTTGATTTTTTGTCGTTTGGTTGGTGGGGTATCATTTACAAAATCGTCGCCCACCTCAACTCTAAACAAGTCTTCCTGTTAAAAAAGAAATCGTATGAGGAAAAAATCTAAAAAAAAAATGTTGTAAAGAAACTTACACCAATGGAGAGAACACCCGATTCTGGTGTGACTGCATCGCCATCCACTGCATCGACGCCCATGATAGCCAAAATTTGTTCCTCGAAAGTATTAAGGTCTCGGGGAGCATCTTTGGAACTGCCACCTCCAGTTTTATTTAAAAAATGCCGCTTCGCATTTAGTTGCTTTTTAACAGCAGCCTTAAGATCGATCCAGCACTAAAAAGAAATAAATATTTGGCTGTTTCTAGATCCACTCGTAGTCGATCTAGTAATGTCATAAATTTTGATTTGAGCTGTCCATTTAGGCATTCTATTTTACTTCTTGTGGAAGTGTGGCTATTGTTAAACTTTTCTTCTTTTCTATTACTGGGATTTCTCAACGGTGTTAGTAAAATATTTGAACATGGGTAGCCGGCATCACCTAGCAATACATACATATTTCATACACTGTGCACTCATTCAATACTCCTCAAGGATATATTAACACTTTTATGAAAAAAACAATACTTCTAAAAATTAAGGTGAAGGACGTTTACATTTTTTCTGTTTTTTTTTTACATTTTTATTTACCTTTTTCCACTGGTCGGTAGTTTTGCTGCTGCCTCCCATCGCATTTAAAACTGCCGACAAGGTGTCCCAATCATCCTTGTTTTTATACCCTATTCTAGGGGTATATTAATTTTGACGCATAGTTTGTAACATACCTTAATATTGCCCGTAGACCCCTAAAAGTTACTATATTTATGATCAGCATCGATAGTAATATCGATCTAGCCATGTCCGTCCGTCCGTCCGTCCGTCCGTCCGTCGGCAAAAATTAGGCCTTTAAACTGGACCTAGAGAGCTGAAATTTTAACCATATACTCTCTAGGGTCCCGAAATAATCAAGTTTAAGAATTTTTGAAATCCGCCCACAGACACGCCCACAAACTCAAAAAAACAAAATTTTGGAAAAAATCGAATTTTGAGCTAGAGAGCTGAAATTTTTTATATATGATCTTTGGCCCATAAAACTCCTTGGGACATAAAATTTTCAAAATCCGCCCACTGACACGCCCACAATTAAATAAAATATTTTTTTTTAAAAACCAAAATTTGAGCTAGGGAGCTGAAATTTTTAATATATACTCTCTAGGGGCCCTTTATGCTCATGTGTAAATATTTTCAAAATCCGCCTACTGACACGCCCACAATTATTTTTTTTTTATTTTTGAAAGTCCAAAGTTTGAGCTAGGGAGCTGAAATTTATAGTATATACTCTCTAGGTGCCCTTTATGCTCATACTTAAATTTTTTTTAAATCCGCCTACTGACCCGCCCACAATTAAATAAAACAATTTTATTGAAAAACCAAAGTTTGAGCTAGGGAGCGTTTTTATTTACAAAAGCTTAGTTTTTTCGATAAAATCCTTTAAATTTTTGTCACGCCCACTTATGAGATATAGGAATAAGAATAGGGTATCCAACAGTTCGCCCAAGCGGACTGTAGCCCGCCCCTATGTTTTATATTGGAGTTGGGTCCTCCAAATTGGCCCCTGGCAAATTCCAAATGAGTTGACATGTAGTCAACTAATTTTTCTTTTTGGTCCTTAGAAATCCTTTGGTTTTTCTGTAGATGAAATCAATAATTTACTCCTAATTAAAAATCAAAATTAAACAAAATAAATTACCTTTTGTTTATTTTCAGCCATTCTTACTAGTTGCGATATTGATTTGATAACATTTCTCACATGGTTCAGATTGGTCGATCGATTTTGACAGATAAATCGAGTAATTTTATCGACTTCAGATTTACAGATATAGTTTTTTCGCATTTTTCTAGTGCTTCCAATATTTTTTTCCCATTTTGTTCTTGATCGAGTGAAAAAAAGTTACAGAAACAATTGGGTGTGAAAAAGAGAATTTTGTATCATTCCGCAGTGTTTTTGTTCTGATTCGCACCGTTTATGCGAAAACTCACTCGATGTGAGAGTTACAGAACATGGGTACAGGTTGTGGTTTTGCGGCAAATTTTTGATGAAATGAAATGTTAAAGGCTTGGTTTACTTTATCGTTTTGCCATTTGTAATACATATATAGAAAAATGGGTCATATTATCATATAGTGGTTTTATTTGTCAAAATTCAAAGTTAATTAAAAAATATCGCAGTAAAAAAAATTAAACCGAAGATGTTAAATACATTAAAATATGAGATGTTAATTGAAAAACAGTTGACTTTTTATATGCATTTCATGAAGCAGGGCAAGTACAATATTTGTTATATATAAATAAATTAATATAATAACAATAATGTATAGTAATAAGAATAAAAGTCTAGTTTTCATTCATAAATATTTGAGAAGTTTAGAACCCCATGCCAACCCATGCCAATTTCGGGTGGGTAAATGTGTTTTTTGGCGCCAACAACGATACTGTGTGGAAACCAGCCTTGTCCCGTTCATCGATCGGGCTAGATATCACTCGGAAGAAGGGGAATAATTGCATTTTTTGTAGCAAAAATCTCTTATGTGTCACAAAGAGAATACAAATTTCCCATAATTTCACTTCAGGTTCACGAGGACCACTCACATGCCTGCCCAGGTATGTAGATTCCGATGCATGGAGTTTTTCGTAACTGTCTTCATCTTTCCACAGTAAAGTGTGACTGAATTACTTTTCGTGATAGTCACTTTCCAATATCAAGTACCAGGTTAGGTTACGTAATTTCTTTCAATCTTAGCCCAGCATATTGGGTCCGGAGTCTTCGCGACAGCCACTTACAAGCTTCGATTTTATTTCTGTGGCAGAAATTGCTTTTATTGATACTGGGCTTTCAATAAAGAAGGTAATATCAATCTGTAGTATTGCCATAATTGCAACCTGTTTAGCAGCTGTTGTCAACGCCAGAACCTCAGCTTTGAAGACGCTGAAGACGGTGAGTCTGATCAAGCCGAAAATTTCGAGCACTTCGAAATAAAAACCCGCGCCGTCGAAAATATTTATCTTGGATCCATCCGTTTAGATAGGTACCGTTGACTCGTAGGGTGGCAGCTGACGCTCATGCCATTCTTCCCTGCCTTTCAAAATCAAGATGGGGAATGACGTAGTCTGCGCATACATTACCACCCGTGAATATCTGTAGGCAGATTCCCGTTGTACTGTGTTTCCAGTTTTCAGCTTGGTGGGGGTCTTAGATTTTGAACCGCCTTCAAGCCCGCTGTGGGAGTGGTTCTCATTGCCCTAGTAGTACCAATACCGGCAATTTTTTGAATCCTAGTCATAGTCTGAAGGTTAGTGAGCAGCTGTAAGACTGCTGTATATAGTCACACGATAATTTTGGGACTAGGACCACAGGTTTTTTCCAAAATTCTGTTCCAAGCATATGAGGCTAAAACGAGTTGAGGAGGACCTCTCCTGACATTATTATTTCACCTAACTCTGAGTTGAAGCATCTGTTTTTAGGCATGCACATTATACATTCTACACATCAAGGTTTCCTTGGGCTCTTTTCACCGCTTCTGTCTGGACATTGTAGAAGGCACCTTCGAAAGAGTATATTCCTCATCCTTTTAATGTCTTTTCTAAGTCTCTACACCTTTGCTTTTGTTATACCCTTGCTAAGCCGGAGATACAATTTCTGTCCTCTGTTTTCTTCGAATATTGTCGTCAATCAGTCTTTCGAAAGATTTTAAAAAAATTGAAGGTAAGTTGATTGGCCTGAAATGTCCAGCTGTAGTGTAACTGGGCTTGGCAGCTTTAGGTATTTTTTTTTTTTTTTTTTTTTTTTGGGTGTGTGAGACTTTCTGCACTGGAGCACTCAGACTCAATACTGGTCCATTGTACTACCAGGCAGACACACCACATTTTACTGTGGGAATTTACTCGTTTTTCTAAGAAAAAAGGCGCTTCAATGATTAGGAGCTTAGGTTTACAGCACTCACCATATCCGCACCAAATACCTGCCACCTGATACGAGCAAAAGCATGGCAATCACAGAGGAAATGTTCCGCAGTGTCGTCGCTCTCTCCACAGGCTTCGCAGTTGGTGGTGTCGCTTAGGCCTAGAACCTTAAGGTGTTTGGCAAAAGCGTAGTGTCCCGTAAGAACGCCAGTAGTCTGTTTGCAGTCTTTTCTGTTGAGAGACAACAAGAATGCCGCGGATTTCCCACAAACGTCGGGAAGCATTTGCTTAGTCTGTCTGCACCCTGGAGAGTCATGCCAACGGCGATTGTGTTCATAGGAAACCCAACCGTCAATGGAAGCCCTGACCGAGGACGCAGGCAGACAGATCGCTGGTTCAGGTCCTGAGAGGTCCCCCTCTGAGCCTTGTCTAGCAAGTTCATCGGAGATCTCATTTCCCGTGATCCCGTTATGACCCGGGACCCAGACAAGTTTAAGTGAATTCAGCCTTCCGACCGAATTCAGAGATATCTTGCATTCACGTACTATTTTGGAGGTAGTTAAGGGTTTGAGTAGGGCCTTAAGCGCAGCCTGACTGTCGCTACAGACGCAGATGATTCGCCCCCTCCACCTGATCCTCATAACATAGTCCATGGCCATTAGGATAGCATAAGTCTCTGTTTGGAAGACTGACGCATATTTGCCTAACGGAAAGAAAAGTCTAACGTTATCGCTCTCCACGAAGACACCAGCACCAGATCCTTGATCGGTTTTTGGAGCCATCCGTGAAGATTCGACTGCATTCCCTTCCAGGTTCAGAGTCCGGCCAGAGCCAGTCCTGAACGCGAGGAAAGTCGACCTCGTAGTTGCGCTTTAGCCGTTCCGGTGTCATCGCATCAGACGGCATATCGATAAGACAGGAGTCGAAGGACAACCGTTGCGCAAGTTCATCAAAACTCCAGTGCGAGTTATATCAAAAGCCACCTCTTCTAAGACGTGAGATAGCCTTGATTGTACAGCCCATGATGTAAACATCAAGGGGCGGAAGGTTCAATAGTGCATCTAGGCCGGAGCCAGGCGTGCTGGGGATGGCCCCCGTGCAGCCGAGACATACCTGCCTTTGGAGTTTGGCAAAAGCAGCAGTGACGTATTTACGTGAAAGCTTATTCCACCAAACAACCGATGCGTATGCTATAAATGGTCTTATCATAGCCGTATAAATCCATAGGACTCTTTTCGGTGATAAGCCCCATGTCTTGCCGAAAATGGCTTTGCACTGCCAAAAAACAGACAGCGCCTTGGCAGTCTTCAGCTCAACATGTTTGGACCAAAGAAGTTTGCTATCCAGGATGACTCCCAGATACTTTGCTTCATTGGAGAGTTGGATTGTGACGCCTTTTAGCACTGGCTGAGTCAACCCGACCAGCTTCCTCCTTCTCGTAAAGAGAACAACCTCAGTTTTAAGAGGATTGACCGAGAGCCCATTCCTAGTGCACCATTCGTCGATCACGTCAAGGGCCGCCTGCGCCTTGGCGCATACAGTCGCTAGGCATGATCCAACAGAAAGCACGGCAACATCATCCGCGAATGCCTGAGCGTAAATATTAGAACTGTTGAGTGCGTTTAACAGAGAGTCGACCAGCATACACCACAGCAGTGGAGACAGGACGCCGCCTTGCGGGCAGCCTCTGTTTACCCCCGCCATAACATAGCGGCCACAATCCGCATCCGCAACCAACGTTCTATTCATTAGCATTGCTTTAATCCACAACACCAATGGTTCGTCTACGCCGTGTTGTCTGGCGGAGCTGCACATGCTATCAAAAGTCGCATTGTCAAAAGCACCCTCAATATCGATGAAAATGCCCATCGCGTATGCTTTCATGTCAAGCGCGCCCTCAATTCTACCAACTAGATTTTACAGCGCAGTCTCGCAGGATCTTTCGCTTTACATGTTGCATCTGAGATAGTGGGTGCAATCGCAAAGCAGTTTTACGCACGTGAAGTTCGACCAGCGTTTCCATGCTTTTCAGCAAGAAGGAAGTCAGACGTGTTGGAATGTATGCCAGTGCTAGGACAGCGGTGAAGATTTTCTTCATAATCGGTAGCAACTGGTTTGTACATTGTTGCAGCATGGCTGGGTATATTCCGTACGTACCAGGTGACTTGAAGTCGTCAAAAGACGCAAAGGCGTATTTAATGGCCTCGTCCGTTACCACGGCCTTCGCAATATACCAGCTACGCCGAGTTGTTTGTCTTGGCTCACTCATAGTCTCGGTAATCGGGGCTGGTTGTGAACCAATTGTAATCTGGTTACCCGGAAAGTGAGACTCCAGCAGATAACTAAGAGTTTCCGCTTTCGTCTCAGTGAAGGTGCCATCAAGTTTTCTAAGTGAGTCCAGTTTGGCTGGTTTGCCCTTTTTCAGAACTTTAACCAACCTACTAGTTTCACCCAGTGTTGCAATCTTTTCGCAGAAATTCCTATAAGAAGCATTTTTCGATACCCGAATTAGCCTCTTATATTCCTTCTGCTTCGATCGGTAGAGATTCCAGTCTGTCTCCAAATCAGTCTTGAGTGACCTATTTAGAAGCTTTCTAGCTTCCCTTCGGATTCTTTGCAGTTCCGAGCTCCACCAGGGAACCGGCGTTCTGCCAGGGGGTTTACTTACTGGGCACGTCAGTTCGAAACAGCTAGTAATGGCACTATTCAGGTTTTGAACAGCATCCTCTACCTTTTGTCTCGTCCTGAGTTTGGTTGGAGTTTTGAGAGTTTTTCCCATTTCCTCCCTGAAGCGTATCCAGTTGGTTTTTCTTGGATTCCTCCTCCCCTGCAAAGTTATGGATTCGCATTCGATTTGGAATTCGATATATCTATGATCTGAGAGGGATGCCTCCGAAGAGACCCTCCAGTTGGTAATCGCCTTAAAGTATCTATTTGATAAAGTCAGGTCGATCACCTCCTGTCTTCTTGACGTCACAAAAGTTGGTTGCGAGCCAACATTGTTGATAGTAAGATCAGATGATAGAATGAAATCCAGGAGATGGTTTCCTCGCATGTTGCATTTGCTACTGCCCCAAACCGTGTTTTGAGCGTTGGCATCGCAGCATATAACTAGGCCCATCTTCCTGGTGTCGCAATAGTCTATGAGTTCAGCCATTGCCCTTGGTGGTGGAGGCACTACTGAATCATAGGGGAGATAAGCTGACGCCACGACGAAGGTCGTCCAATCTCTATTCGTTTCGTAGCTAATGGTTGCAGCAACCAAATCTTGGCCACAAAATTGTCCAAGCTTAGTCACTGAGAGAAGGTTCGACACAGCAAGCCAAGCCCTTGGTGTCTCGGACCGCTCGTCACAGAGTATCGTGGTGCCACGGACACCTCCAAGGCCACAGATGCGATTTTTCCACACCCATGGCTCTTGTATGGATGTTATGTGGGCTTTTGTGTTCAACACGGAAAGCTTCTTACTGATGAGTGCAGTAGCAGCCTTGGAGTGTTGAAGGTTAATCTGAGTAAATCCAATCATTGGAAATACATCAGCTGGAAGTGTTCTAGTGGAAGGGCACGCAGAAGGTGCGCGCGCAGTTCCACCGACAGGAGCGCTTGAGGCATTCTTCCTCCGTTTTTTCCTGTTCGAGCTATTGGAAGGGGAGGCAGCGTTGGTTTCAGTCAGCAGGCTGGTTTCGGATGGTGTAACCTCTGCCGACCTGCATCTCTTTGCCGTCGCCGCCGGGGAAGGGCAGTTCTCAGCTCTTGCGCCTTCAACAGGCGGTGCAGTTTCTTTGCGCCGCACGATAGCCGTCTTTCTCCTTTTCCTCTTTCGCTGGCTCTTAGATGGACGCTTACCAGTGGACGCCGCCTCTGCATCGCACCTATCGGCTGTCTGTCTGTTGGTCTGAAGATTAAGCGTATCAGGTTGAACCTCTCCACCACTTTCTCCATTTTTCCAGCCCAGTCTACCGAACGTGTCGGAGATAGAGCTGCAGGAATCTTCGGAAGCAAACCTTTTCGCAACTCGAAGGTCAACGCCTGTACAGGCGGGGGGTATAAGTAGGGGGGTATAAGTATGTCGGTTGGGGCCTCCAGAATCCGTGCCCCGACCGTGGTCGAAAAGACCACGGGTGGATTTTCGCCCATGCGAGTACCACCTGGAGTATTTATATCTTTTAGTTGTTCCTGCATACTTGTTTTTTGGTTTGGTTCGCGATAGAGCTTTGACGGTGTATAAAACGCCGCTATAACTCTAAAACCTCGGATCACGAACGTATCGTACCGTGGTCCCCCTATCCACCACACGGGGACGCGCCTGGTAGGTAACCAACCCGCAGGCAGCTTTAGGTATAATAACCACTTTAACTTCTCGCTATACCTTTGGTACACATCCTCAACTACGGCTTCTTAGAAATGTGTTTCTCGGATGTGAGGTTATATGTTCTTCACATCTTTGGAGTATCATATGAAAAATGCCATAAATTTCCGGAGATTTATACGGCGAGGTGTAGTTCATAGCCCATTTTTTCATTTCTTACCGTATAATTTCCGCTGGTGCTGTATGCTTCGTGTAGTGCTCTTCTTCCGGGTTGTTGTACTCATTGGTGCACCCCGGGAAGCGAGTGTCAAGAATGGACTAAAGCGTTTCATTGATCCTTGAAGTGACTTACCCCTTTTGTTTATGGTACCCCATCAGGAGGTACTTCCTACCCCCATACGGAATTGAGCACAGACTCAACTTTGGAGCGAACAGTCGCATCTTATGCGAACCCAAAACCCTTTAGCGCCTTCATACTACAAATAGAAGAATGCAGCTACATATGTTTTAGGTACTCCACTTTTGAACTCAGAAACATCCTTATACAAGGCCTTTGAATACGACCACAGATTTAAATTTAATATATTCGTGATTCATTGATAACGATGAGCACAAACAAGAGAGCACAATTTTCAAAAAACAAGTTCATGCGCCTGGAAGGGCTTCAAAGCTTCATGTATATTTTATAGCGAATTCAAAGACACAGCCAACACTTACCTTGAAAATACAGCGGATATAAAAAGTAGTTCTCTAAAAGCTTCTCAAAAGAGTGAAAGTGGTGGAAGGCTTTTCCGGTTTCATTACTTCTCAAACTGTTTTCGTCAAGTGTTTTTCAATTGCAGTCTGTGGACAAATTCATTTACGAATTTTCGAGAGTTTTTTTTTATAATTTGCTTGCGCTAAAGGGATTTCTTTTTTCTGTTGTGACACAGTACGCTTATAGTGGAAACCACAGCGCAGGCATTTTTTGTTTGTTGCTGTAAATAGCTCCCAGCAAATGATTCATTGCCTATTTTTGGGTGCTACTTACTGTATGAAAGAATAGAAGGATACGAAAGAAGTTTGGTGCGATGGGATTTTTTTCTCCACAGGTGGCGCCTAAATTGCTTTAGGGAGATTTGTTTTTGTTGTGTGTATTCAATTTATAAAAATTATGGCCCTGGTCGGGATTCGAACGCACGACCTGCCAATCACTTAGTGAATACACTACCATCGCACCATTGAAACATTTAAAAAAAAATTTTGCAGTGTAACTTACACTTAGTTTTTAGAAACTTGGGAACTTGGGTTAGATGTATCTATAGAACTACCCCGATGTTGGAGAAATGAAACTCTTTAACATTATCGAAGGGTATAGAGGTTGTCAAGTAAATGATTTAACCCGATTGTCAATTACCTGCCTGCCCAATGTCTTCCAATGGGCTTTTTAGTATTTCCTTATCTTCTACCCGTATTTGTCGTGCCAATGAAACATAACATCAGATTACTTTTTTTTGTAATTGCGTGTGATACTGAACAACTCATGTGTTTTTTTAAATTGGAAGAGAAACACAGATATTTTATTTAGTAGTCTTTCAACCTACCGTGAATTTCTTTCTACAACATTATCGCTACTATGGATTAGCAAAGTTCTTCAGCGATAACTGGTGGCAACCATAAACACAAAAAAAAAATTGTACTGAGTTTTCAATATCCATAGGAAATTCATCTGGGATACCTGATGGCGAACACACAGAGTAAGGAAACGCTCAATCACGAGCTGCTCGTTTTAATTAGTATCGAATTTCTTTGAAATTACGTCGCCCGTTTATAAGATATTGTTGGTTTCCTATAGAACCGTTAATCAAGTCTTTTGGAAAAAAAACTGAGTAAACCATCTTCTCACTCTACGCAAGTATTCAAGACATTAAAATTAATCAATTTCTTTAAAACCGATTTTGAGGAAAATGAAACTATAAAATTCAAAAAAACTTTTATATGAATAAAAAAGTAATAAAAACTGTTTAGAATTGTTTTATATACAAACTCATTCAAAATATTAGTATAAGTCGGGTTGTAAATTTCATAGTCTGGTGGTCTCTCCCTCTTTGTTATTTCGGTAGTTAAGTAGTCAGCGTGTTTTCTTGACAACGTATAAAACAGCACGTATTTCAATAGCCTGTCCCGGCTTTTTTTTTAAGAAATACGGGACGTATTTGTCTATCTATAACACCTGCTATGAATATTTGAGTCAGTGCGATGCATCTTTACAAGAAGTTAAAATTTAAAGCTAAGTTGTTCTTCGAAATGTACCTTCCTGGCCAGATGTAGCAAGCCCAGCTTTTGTTAAGGAAAAGCGAAGCGAAACAAAAATTGATGACTCGAATTATTTAATGAGTTTAATTGCTTAAAATCTTTTCTAAATTTAGATCCAATTAGAGAATGGTTAAACAACATAAAAACAGTGGGTGCAAAATGGGTAGATATTTCTACACATTTCTCAGAAAAAAACATTGCTTTCGCTAACCTTTTACAAATTGTCGAATTCAGCTGCTGTTTATCAGGTTCAAATGCTCATACGAAAAGAGTTTTTTCGATAATGAACAATGTATAAACCAGCGAAAACCCCAGCTAAATGTTAAAACCTTAAAAGCTTTATTAATTGTAAAGTGCAATTATATTTTAAGTTGTCTTGAATTTCAAAATTATTTAAAAGAAAACGACAATATTGTTTAACAGATTTGTTCATCCAAAAAGAATTCAGAAAGAACTTATGTTCGGCAATTTCTATTTTTTTAACTCGCACATTAATATTACAGAATGAATGAAAGACTGATTTTCTTATATTTATGTCTTTTTAGTTTTATTATTCATTAATTATTATTTAATGTGTTGTTTTTGTTGCTTACTGAAGGCTAATTTATTTTCGTTATTTAATAAGAAATTTAAGTTTATTTAAGTATATTTTTTACATCTTGAAGACTTTATTATTATTTATTGTTCTTTTTTTTCTTAAACAATGGTTTTTTTGGTTTTTAATGAAATAATTCAATACGACATTTTTTGTTATTTTTGGCCATTTGTGTGCTGTCATATATTTTCACTTTTTTTGTCCCGGGTTTTGCTCCTAAGAATATGGTCACCGTAGATATAGCCCAAATATGAAGTTTGACATAAGTCCGTCAACCGATTGTGGTTAGAGCCTCGGTGACAGGGGGTGAAGTGCAACTGGCTATTTCATTTGAGCACTTATGGTGGAAATATCGATAAAATACCGAGCGACAGGAGACATTGCGCCGATGACGAAGAGAGTCAAGCGATCTCGCGATGTTACAGTCACCAATGAGTTTTATCGCGCGTTTTTGAATACTGTCTAGTAGCTTCTAATAAGGAATTGGCGTACTATACCAGCAGGGCCGGCCCAACCATATGTGCAAGATGTGCAGATGCACAGGGCGCCAAATTCCGGGTCGCATTGCTAGGAGTAAGAAAAATTAATTTTACCTTCCGCGGATACTGCCATTTGCATTTAAAACAAAAAAAAACTTGTTCAAATAAGCCCAAAATAGCAACATCCATCAAACCTGTGCTGAATGTTTGCACATTAACTCACAGCACTTGCGATATTGCAACTTCAAGGAGAATCTAACTCAAAATAGGGAGCTTTTCTGTAAATCTTGCACAGATCGCTGGTTTGGCTGGAGACGGCCCTGCGTACCAGATAATAGTAGCCAGATCAGAGGGAGTGAAATATTTCTTACAGCGTTTAAAGAAGCCTAGGCATTTCGCAGCGTTCTTGGCGACATCGAATATGTGGTCATTCCAACGTAAGTATTGTCATTAACACACATTCCGAGAATGGAAAGCCGTTGCTGTGTTGATATGTTTCTGTCATTAGGTAGGGTATAAAGAGGTAAGACGGGGTAGCGGGTAAGTCGGGGTACCCAGTGAAAATCACAGTTCGTCAGTCGCCCGGTGGTTAGTGGTTCACAAGTGCACAGTGTCGAAAAAAATCAAAAAAAGTGTTTTACTGCAAATTGTTTATCGTATTTTCTTCTGGCTTGACACGTGACTGTGGTTTGTTAAATAACGTTAGCTGGTGAGGTGTTGCTGTGATTGACGCTTAAACTAACCTATAATAAGGTAGGTATTGTGTTTACTTAAGATTGTTACGTTACCCCATCTCGCCGGCTCTGCGAGCGTACCCCATCTTGCGCCCAATGAGAACAAATTTGTTCTTGTTTGTAATAAAAAATTAAAGAAGAATAGCCGATTAGCGAAAACAGCAAAACGACGAAGAGTCTCATCATCTGGAGATGAAAGTGAGGAAGAGGAGCACACACTATGTATGTATTGTGAGGAAGTATATTCCGTTTCCATTGAAGGGTGGATATCATGCTCATTATGTGGAAGATGGGCTCATAATTAAAGCTGCTAAGGAATAGATGATGATTATGACGAAGCCAGCCATGTCTGCGAGTTCTGCCAGATCAAATAATCATCTTTCTCTGTGATCATTCTCATCACCCCATTTTACCTCAGGAGGGTACCCCATCTTACCAGCACCATGGGGCATTTTTCTCTTAAATGTAGTACTAAAAGTTCCTAATGACACCAAATATTAGAATAATAATAATTAGTTGTTATTTAAAAAATAAATATAATTGTTTCACTATGTAATTTTTTATATTATTGACCTTTAAAGCTTAAGTACCCCATCTTGCCACCCTATAACCTACATTGAACGGTATTATTATTTCGATATTTTAATCAATAGTGCTCAATTTTGGTACACTCCGTGCAGAGACGGGCTAAGAGTATCAGTGCGGCGTCCCAAAAAAAAAACAAGAAGTGTTGTCGTAAAAGGTGACAGGAGAGAAATTAGTCCTGTGGCAATTTTAACACTCAGGTGAGCGTATCGACACATTTAACATCTTGAAACCGTCCTACAAGAGTGCATGCCCATCCTTGAGTTGACGCGACTGGAGAACACCGATTTCTTAAAAGGACGACCAAACAATAATAATCAATATCAAGAGCATGCTCGTTTCGAAATGGTAATGAGGCAGGCCTAAGAACTCCTAGATTAGACAAAAGCAATATCACCTGCATTTGATTGGCCTCAGTGAAAATCCGAAACCGAGAGGACAGCTGATGTTTATTCAGATCAAACCGCGAACCCCACAGGCGAACGAGCAGGGATGCAGTGGGAGGGTTATGATCTCTTTAATTATAATCATAACTTCGTCGTTAAAGGAGCTCGCTTTCGAAAAGAATCGCTTTCTTTCCGGAATCCTATTTGTCCGAGCTATACCATAGCTTTCTATACCGTTAATCCAGGCTGTAGGTAGTTCAATGAAGCAGCATAAGGCAGACTTAACTGCGGTTCTGAGCCGTGTAACAATAGACGCAACTTAAACTTAATAACCAAACAACTTTTTTAAGATCATTTTATTGTAACAATGATTCTTGAATTCCGTTCAGAATTTGAAGATTGACAAAAAATACAAAAAACCTTTATTTTAATTATTGTTAGCTGTTTTTATATTATGTTTCCGAAAATTAGTATTCAAATACCTAACGCTTTTAATTGACGATATTTTTTTTGCTTTATATCTTCAATTGAGCACAATTCCGCTGCCTCATCTGAGTTATCAGCACAATCTTGAACATTATCGCATTTTGATGCTGCAGAAACACATCCACCATAAGCACAACGAAAAGCAAACGATGGACAAATTATTTGACTGCAAAGATCATAAGTCTCGTCCGATCCATCATAACAATCTTTGGGACCATCGCAAAGAACATCCATATCTACGCATTCACCAGATTTACAGTTCCATTCGTATTTGTTGCACTGAGATCCTACAAAATAATTAGATATTTTCATTATTTGGTCAAAAAAGAGTCATAATGTATTATTATTGTTGAATATGAGTATGATAACCATGTCGGATGCAGTTCTGAGTCATGTACATAATGTATGTGCCTATGTTGTTCTCAGTATCTCTTTCCCTCTCTTAATAACCCCTTTAATTTATGTTCTCATATTTAAATTCCATCAGCAGCGCCCTTGAGTACAGTGTTTGTTGAATGTCAATCAACATCTTTTCATTTAACTATATTCACTAATATTTGTCATAACCTAGTTCCTTCAAGTTCTAATTTAGTACATACAACTTCATGTTTTGTGTAATAAAAACAAAAAATCCCAAGAAAACCGCACTATAAATATGACGTCAAAGGAATTACCACCAATAATAAGGCCCGCAAGCACTTGATTGTTATGACGCTTACCAGATGAAAAAGGCACTATCATAAGTACAATGGCAATTGTTAATATTTGAACTCTCCTTGATATCATCCTCACTTAATATAATGCTTATAAGGGTTGAGTGGTTTTGTAGATTAAGCGCGATAAGCATAAGATTTGATCCACTTTAACCCAAGTTTGACGTTTGTTAAATAGATTTGTCTATTTTTGCGAAAATAAAAAAGTGCTGCGGCAGGTGCAGATAGCTTGAAACTAAACTGAGAACTGAGATTAAACTTGTTTTGTAATGCTGAGCAGTCAAAGTGCGTTCCGCGCTGTTGTTTGTAATATTTTGCGCTGTTGTTTGTAATATATTGCTGGCAGACTTCGTCGCCATGTTAACATTTTGTCACAGTATAGTCTTTCTGGCTAATACTTCGAAGCTTCGGATTAACGTGCATTTTTATTTGAATCGCTCCATGTAACAGATTTTCTTTAGAAAACTATGGTTATCAGCTCTTATTCGTTTGGATTTTGAATAATTTCGATTCAACTTTATAAACATATTTTATTCCTTGAAATGGGGTGCGAAGTTGATTGAGAAGGATATCAACACAAAATTTCCTAGGTGGAGGGAAATAACTCCACGGGAATTCAGTCCAACAGGGAATTTATTCTACACATAGTGGGAAGTAAGTCCACTTTCTTGGTGTGGAGCTATTTCCCCCTGGAAGTGAGAATTAATTTAACATGAAATTTGGTGGAGTTGATTCCCGCATTAGGTTTTTAAAATCACTTTCCCAAAGCGTCATAAGGCAAAAAAACAGGTTTTTGTTTGGAAGTGTTTCAGTGGTGGTTGTCGAAAATACATGCCATTGTATACGAGCAACACACACCGAATGCAACAAAACTGCTTCGACCCAGCGTCGTTGACGATAATTGCCTACTTTCTTATGGCGCAACACACACCAAATGAAACGAAACATAAAAACAAAAGCAAAACAAGAAAACGTGTTTCGTTGCCGATAGCTGACCTGTTGTTTTTTGCAAAACATTGTGGGGTTTTTCTTAATACTTTTTTAAAGACGCATCGACTTGATCCTCGTTGTGTATAACTTTTCACTACGTGCAGTAGTACCTGATTTACTTTTTAAAATGGTTTATGGCTGGTTTCTCTAATTTTTTTTTTATTAATGATTACAAATAATTATGAACCTCTACAATTACCCTTCAGTCAAAAATATGAGTGTCCCTACTGATTATATGGATATACTCTAGTTTACTCTTTGCGCAAATTTTAACAAATATGAACGTAGATGGAGAAAAATTATTCTTTTTTATTGAGGCAACAAGCCTTATCTATAATTATAAAGACTACGGGTCGCCCCATGGTCGAAATTCGACCAATTTATTAAGTTGAAAAAAAAACAAAGTCGACTGTTATACTCGTACATATTAATCGGAAAATGAAATTTTTCGACATTGCATTCTCTGATTTCACATGATATAAATTTTTTCCGGCATCTTCAAGTAACTTTAAGCATTTTCAAGTAACTTCAAGCATGTCCAAGTAAATTCAAGTATGTTCAAGCATTATCAAGTAACCACACAGCAATGTTGTGTCATAATGTGTGTTATATATGTGGATAATTTTTGTATTGTGCACTTCTATGTATTGCACCTAGCCAAATATATATAGTATTGACTTATCTATGTGACGTATGATAGCAAAAAAGGGGGGAAACACGTTATAGGCAACTCCGTATTAATATATACTCCTAGATAAGGAACATGCTAATAAAGTTACTATTGATAAGCTGTGGATAGAAATAGCAACTGAAATGAACTGCCAAGGTAAGTTTTCTTGAATTTAAATTTTAAACATGTTTATCAATGTACATAATGTGTATGAATATGTATACAGTACTACTTTAAATACTTGATATACTGTATTTAAAAATCATGTAACCAAAATTAAATGGCATACTTGTATTGCCAAGGAACTGCTCCAGTAGAGGAGTTAAAGTATTGAACATACTGATTGCGTATGTTACGTGCAGCATTTGATGGTCTTGCTCTTCCAATATTTTTATGTGTTTCTTATTGAGGTACGTATTCCATAGCTTCACGCTCAACGTATATTTCCTGAACCTGAAGCAAGCCTTCGCGTTCCCTAATCATATTGACATACACAAATCCGCTGGTCCAGATGGTATTTCCCCCATCGTTCTGAAGAGGTGTTCTTCTACGCTGGCAAAACAACTGCGTAAGCTTTTCTATCTGTCCTATTCTTCAGGGCTCTTTCCGGGAAGATGGAAAACAGCATTTGTCCAGCCTGAACCAAAAAAAGGCGAGTCTTCTTCTCCCTCCTCCTACCGACCAATTGCACTTACGTCCCTTCTTTCTAAGGTCATGGAAACGCTGATCAACCGTCAGCTAATGAAATATCTTGAATCTCGAAAACTTCTCAATGACCGGCAGTATGGTTTTCGGGGCAATAGGTCCACCGGTGATTTGATGACATATCTAACCGAAAAGTGGAACCAATCTCTTCACCAAGGTGGTGAAAGTAAGATCGTTGCGCTTGATATTTCAAAGGCATTTGACAGAGTTTGGCATCAAGCTCTCTTGTCGAAAATGCGTGCATTTGGTATCGATGATAACCTTCTTCAATGGATTAGAAATTACCTTTCGGACCGTTCAATTCAAGTTGTCTTGGACGGTTTCAAGTCTGCAACTCACCAAATAAATGCTGGTGTTCCCCAAGGCTCCGTCCTGTCTCCGACTCTCTTTCTCATTTTTATAAATGATCTCCTGTCTGTTACTTCTAATCCAATTCATTCCTTTGCTGATGACAGTACCCTCAGCTTTTCATACTCGTTTCTTGGGTCACGCCCCACTTCTTCGGGTGTGGAACTGGAACGGCAACGTATGTTAAGCTCATTAAATTCCGATCTTAACAGCATAACTCAGTGGGGTACAACCAATAGAGTGGAATTTAATGCTTCCAAAACACAATGCTGTCTCCTGTCATTAAAGCAAAACCCACACACACTGCCATTATCCATGAATGGCACTTGCATCGCTGAAACCGAAAGGCTTTCCATTCTCGGTATGTATGTCAATGACAACCTTCGTTGGAATGACCACATATTCGATGTCGCCAAGAACGCTGCGAAATGTCTAGGCTTCCTTAAGCGATGCAAGAAATATTTCACCCCTTCTGATCTGGCTACAATTTGTAAGGCGTTTATTCGCCCGAAACTCGAGTACAACGCTCATATCTGGTCTGGTGCACCAATAACTTATTTGGAGCTACTTGACAGAATCCAAAAACGCGCGATAAAACTCATTGGCGACCGAGATCGATTGACTCACTTAGTCATCGTCGCAATGTCTCCTGTCTTTCGTTATTTTATCGCTATTTCCACCGTAAGTGCTCTAACGAAATAGCCAGTTGCATTTCACCCCTTGAACATTTCAACCGCAATACCCGCCATGCAAGGAATGCTCATCAGTTCACCCTCAAGCCTGTATTCGGACGTACAGTGAAGTACAAAGAGTCTTTCCTCAGCCGTACAACACGAATGTGGAATACTCTTCCACGCTCAGTTTTTCCTTTACATTATAACCTACAAACATTCAAAACCAACGTGCATCGGCAACTCTCCTTTTCTTCTAATCCTAATTTCCCTAACGCCCGCGCTGTGTAGCCAATACATGATAAGGGTACCAAAAAAAATCCCTTTAGTGCGCGTAAATAAAAAAAAAAAAAAAAAAAAAAATATCTGATGCATAATATTTTTTTTTTTTTTTTTTTTTTTTATTTATTCTGGTGAAATTATTAAATTTTTCAGGCTAAGTTCTTAGCTCAGCTATTAAAAACATTTTTTATTTCAACGCACACCAAATGAAGCAAGAAAACAAAACGTTTTGTTTTGTAACATTCTGTTTCGCTTGGTGTGTGTTGAAATAAAATGTGTTTTTTTTTACTATCGAATCAAAAACTTTTTGCTTTATCCGGTGTGTTTTCAGCTTTAAGGGATGTACTTGTGATTTCGCAACTCATCCCATAAACAGTGCAATGCATAACTAATTGTCTTTATATCGTCCACTTTATTTGTATAAATTGTATATAGGGATTCTCATGTGACTGTCAATTTTTTTTTCCCCCTGACAAAAAATGTCAGAACACCAATGGAGGGTTATCAAACCAAATCATTTAGCAGCAATAGGCGGGAAAATACTAGGAATCAGCAAACAAAAGTACTGTTGCATGTTTGCTCAAACTGTGTCATTCAGCAAGCGCCATCTAGTAGAAAGTGGCCATATTACCGATTTTGGCAGCATTTGAATAGCAGTTTGAGTAGCTGTGGAATAACTAGTACATACATGATGTTGTTCTCGAACCTTCTAAACGAACCTTCTCAACGAATCTGGAAATTTCGAAAGGTGTCACTAAGAGATATAAATAGATGTCGCAGGAGCACCCAAGACATTCGAGTTGTGAACCGCGATAGGTGAGGTGGTTGGAGAAGTGCGATAGATGACAGTAGTGAAAAGTATAAGTATTGAGAAGTGATTGTGTATTTAAAGTGATTAATTGTGAAAGTGAATTGTTGGATTAAATAAGAGAATTATTAGAATAATAATCAAGAATTACATTGAAAGAGAACTAATAAAGATTAATTAAATAGAATTACGTTTTATCTTTTCGAATCCTAGCCTGGATGTAACATTGGTGTCAGAACTGGGATAAAACGTATTCAGTGTGAAATTAAAGTGAAGTGAATTAGTGAAAAAAAAGGAAAGCAAAAATGGGCCGCACATTGAAATTACTACAGCTCAGTATACCGCAGTTAAAAGCTGAGCTAGAAAAGCGGAATCTCTCCACAGCTGGAGGAAAAAGTGATCTAGTGCTTCGACTGCAGGAAGCTGTTGAAAACGAAGGAGAAAACCCCAAGTCCGTTTTGTTCGACGTAGCAGAAGAACAAATAAGTACAGCCGTTGATATGACTGCTATGATGGAACTACTTCTGGCCAAGTTCGATCAGAAATTCAACTCTATGGACTCTAAGTTAGATGAACAGAAGAATTCCCTAGAACAACAGACAAATTCTATTGACTCTAAATTTGATGAACAGAAGAGTTCTCTAGATTCTAAATTGGAATCAATGGACTCTAAATTTGATGAACAGAAGAATTCTCTAGATTCCAAATTGGAATCAATAGACTCTAAATTCGAAGAACAAAAGAATTCCATAGTTGCCGCCCAAAAGAGCGCTGTGGAAGATTTTAAAAATGTTCTCGAAGGAAAACTCGAAGAAATTGACCACAAGTTCACGAAGGTTGAAACCAAATTCGACGAAATCCATCAGACGTTTTGCAAGCATGAAACAAACTTCGAGAACTTGGCTAAAGAGCTCGAGAAAGTGAAGAAGCAGAAGGCTCGAGAAAATTCTGCGGGCTGCCCGAGAAGGAAAGAGATGCAGCCTCCTGTTTTCGATGGTCAAACATCATGGCCAATTTATAAGAAACAGTTTGAAGCAGCTGCAATGGCGAACAGCTGGGACAACGAGGAAAAGTCGATTGCGCTAACGCTCGCACTAAGAGGTACAGCTGCGGAGTTACTCCAAACTGTCTCAGAAGAGAAGCAACACAACTACGACGCCCTGGTCAAGGCTATAGAGATGCGCTTCGGTGATGAGCATATGCAGCAAGTGTACAGGGTCCAGCTACGCAGTAGAGTTCAGAAGCGGGGAGAAACACTTCAACAGCTGCAAGCAGATATCGAACGTCTGGCACATTTCTCATATCCTAATGTTGGTGAGGTTCTCATCAATGAAATGGCTGTGGAGGCGTTTATCCAAGCCATTGAAGATAGACAACTGCAAATGGCCGTAAGAATGGCTGGAAAGAGAACTCTCGCTGAGGCGCTAGCATTTGCCTTGACAATGCAAGCTGCTGATCAGGCATCGCATGTGTTCCACCGCGTAAGGGAAATGACAGCCGTTGAATGCTCCTGTCAAAGAGCAGACATCGTAGACCGGAGCAGAAACAACAGAGGTCGAATGCGCTGCTGGAACTGCAACAAAATAGGGCACCTACAGAGACAGTGCAGAGCTACACCCAGACAAGGCAGTTGTCCACATTGCGGGCCTAGGAGGCGCAACGAAGAAGCATCTGGCAGATATCGCTGCGCAGAACCAGCAGGCGGGAAAAGTGTAAGGAGCAGCTTCTCGGGGCAGAAGTGGGTTTCCGGAATCGATGACTCCAGGACCGCAATTCAAGTCTCCCAAACCAAACGAGGAAATCAGAGTCTAACAGTGGAAGCCTATATAGGACAAAATAATTGCGTAGCAACTATCGACACCGGTGCCACCGCTTCCATTATAAGGAGGGACATCGTCCGTCAGTCTTGGCTGCACAACACCAGCAATTACTGTCTTAAAACAGCAACAGGAGCTACAGCGAAAGTGTATGGAGATGTCATACTAACAATAAATTTGGCAGGATTAGCATTCTCCCACGCGTTCCTAGTAGCTGATATATGTGACGAATGCATCGTTGCAATCGATTTCATGAAGGTGCATGATGTCCTGTTGGACTTTGGTAAGCAAGTACTCAAGTATCGAAACGTAGAGATTCCGATGGTGTACGGGAAAGAGAACGCCGCATCCCTGAGGACAGTCATTAGTGAGGACGAGGTCTTACCACCTTCTTCAGAGACACTGATTCGGACAAAGCTGGAAGGTGATACTATGAGCCACCGATTCTCTCTAGTCGAGCCAAAAGGCAACCACTACCGAAACTGCGTGGTTGGAAAAGTGCTTGTCGAGCCGAAGAACAATATTGTTCCCGTACGAGTTCTTAATGCGGAACACAAAAGCGTCAAATTGAAGCAAGGTGAGGTGGTTGGAAAGTGTGTACCGGGTACTGAAATCCACCGAAATATTCATCCGATATCCAGCGACCGCATGAAGACGAGGTACGATACCAAAGCATTCACCACAGGATTCCGGGAAGGAGATCTGGTATGGCTATACAACCCTCATCGCCGAAAAGGCATGTCACCTAAACTACAGCGGGATTGGGAAGGACCCTATAAGATAGTGAAGTGCATAAACGATGTTGTCTACCGGATCCAGCGAGGAAGAGGCAAGCTGAAAGTTGTCCATGTGGATCGTCTCCATCGCTACCATGGCGAAAATATTGACGTGCTTGTTCGGGACGAACAAGTTTAAGAGGGGGATATTGTTGCATGTTTGCTCAAACTATGTCATTCAGCAAGCGCCATCTAGTAGAAAGTGGCCATATTACCGATTTTGGCAGCATTTGAATAGCAGTTTGAATAGCTGTGGAATAACTAGTACATACATGATGTTGTTCTCGAACCTTCTAAACGAACCTTCTCAACGAATCTGGAAATTTCGAAAGGTGTCACTAGGAGATATAAATAGATGTCGCAGGAGCCCCCAAGACATTCGAGTTGTGAACCGCGATAGGTGAGGTGGTTGGAGAAGTGCGATAGATGACAGTAGTGAAAAGTATAGAGAAAAAGTATAAGTATTGAGTAAGAGAAAAGTGATTGTGTATTTAAAGTGATTAATTGTGAAAGTGAATTGTTGGATTAAATAAGAGAATTATTAGAATAATAATCAAGAATTACATTGAAAGAGAACTAATAAAGATTAATTAAATAGAATTACGTTTTATCTTTTCGAATCCTAGCCTGGATGTAACAGTACTTTTTTTTTATTAATAATCAATAGTTTCTCGATATATTTTCAGGAAAATGGATTCATTTAAGTTGGAAGCAGTAACGAGAAAGAACTGATCTGCAAAGTTGTCTTTATTTGCCAACTTTCAGGTGATGCCGAAGACGGAGCTGTGGTTTCGTGTGAATAAAGTGTTAAAGGCAGTCTTCTTGAAGATAAATTTAATCCAAATACCCAAACAGAGAGAAAATTCTCATCATTTTTCAAACGGCTGGTCAATGAACTCAACAAAGACCTATATGGACCCGATAATCATCTCGTAGATTGACATCGAAGGTATTTTACTCAAGAAACTGATGCCGTCCAAGTGAAACAACCTGGTGATATAAACGTTCATTGTATAATTCGCTTTCTATATGCCATTGCATTTCAATGTGAAACCAAGTTCGGCGCGTTTGCTGGGAGTGCATACTCAGACTCGTCCAGTAATCACATCAGACCTTAGGAAACCACTGCTACTTCGGTTTAGCGAAACAAATCCTTTCAAAACTCGAAGGACAAAATGCATGCTCTATCGAACCTTAATCCTGCCAGTATTGGGTTCTTTTGAAAGGAAAATACTCCGTCGGATATTTGGTCGTGTGTGCGAGGAGGGCGAATAAAGGAAAAGATAAAACTCTATGAGCTGTACCAAGATCTGGATGCAGTATAAAAAGCTAAATCACCTCGACATTGACTCAGCCACATTGAGGGAATGGAAGATAAAGTTCATGTTGTACACGTACAACACATGTCACGAAAGGCTTAATAATGAAACAGGCAATAGCTTGTTTGATATATTTTCCATCGAATAATTCAAGAACTAACAATATCAGAATTAACAATTAGGTAAAAGTTAAAAGCGCCTAATAAAATATATCTTTTCCTAACTTCAAATTTGTGAGGTGTTTGCAATCGTAGGAAAAAAAATTACTTCGCCGATGATACAAAAGTATATTCGAGCCAGGTCTATCTTATTAATCCGTCAAAAATCTGGGGAGAGTACGACAACTAGGGCGCCAAAAATTGATAACGGTTTTCTATAGAAGGGTCAACAACAAGCATTTTTATTACACTCACTGCTAGTCATAAGGTTAGAAGCAGGCATTTTTGAGAAGTAAAATCGATATTTCTCCCGTTACATGATGGATTAGAAAAAACGACTATGGTAAATGAGAGACTATTTGTTAACAAAAAAATATGAAATGTGTGTATAGGAGAGATTTAGCTAACGGAACTTTGAAGACAAATTGTAAGTTGAGTAAAGAATATGCGGAAATAAATCGAGTCATTAGATTAGAAGCAGTAAACAAATCAACGTTTTTTTATGAAGTGAATATGTTTTTTTTCGGTTTAAACGGTACAGTATTATAAAGTAATTGTTCTTGATTGAGAATAAAAAAAAATGGGAAAGAAAAAATGTTTAACAGTGGAGGAAGGGACACGAATAGAAGGTTATTGCTCTGAAGGTCTTTCATGCCATGCTATAGCCCAACAAATAAAGCGAAATGATCATTGTGTCAGCAAATATTTAAAAAACCCTTCGTCTTACACAAACAATTATAAAGGAAACACATCCTCTGCCTTAACACTTCGCGAAACGCGAAGTATCCTCAGAATAGCGTCAAATTCAGCTTTATCGGCAGCTAAAATTAGAGAGAAAGCTAATGTTAAGGCCAGCTTATCCACTGTTACCGTACCATTCGCCGAGCTAAACACTTAAAGCGTCTGAAACTTAGAAAAAAAAACCACATAATGACGCAAGAAAGAGACAACGCTTGTGTTGTGTAACGGGAGAAATATCGATTTTACTTCTCAAAAATGCCTGCTTCTAACCGTATGACTAGCAGTGTATAGTAGGGAGGGTCTATGTCGCACCGTTTAGGAGGTAGAAGCAATTTTTAAAAAAAAATATTAAAAAACAACAGCAACACATACAATAAGGTTCTATACCGGTTTCGAAAGCCAGAAATCTGTTCTATAATCCAAAATTTAAATTAAATTATTTATCGCAATAGTTTTTGAAAAATTCACATGCAAACTCAAAATTTTGATAAAAAAATTAAAAAAAAAAGTTTTGATCAATTTTTTTCAAAATTGTGAAATAAAGTGCCAACTTGACTTTTTGTGATCAATGTTACTATCAATTTTGAATCGAACGCAAAAAACCGAATGGAGTTTTGTCTTCTAGTTTTTGAGAAAATCGAAAATTACTAAAACTACATTTTTATGAGATTTTTGATTCAATGACATAATATGGACTACTCCGCATACGACTCCGCATACGGGTCCGATAAACGACGTTTTTCGGATCCAATTAGTATGGAAATTGTAATAGCCGCGGACTCACATGTGTATGTATTGTGAGAGAGTGAGTTCGCTGTGCTCAACAAAAAACGAATACGACACTGATCCGAAAAAAAGGTACAAATCCAGGCTAGATGAGAATCGAGTATCGGTTGGAAGCAAAATAAAAATTAAAAATGTTTGTTCATCTTTATTTTATTTCTTAGAACAATACAAATTTTTTTAGGTATACCTGCAACCATTTCTGCAACAAATTCTCCTGCGAAAAAAGAAGTAAATAAAAATGTATGTTACTTACTTTCAGGCATTAATTTGTTCCGGTAGCAAGAAAACCATCGAAATTCGGGCCACCGTTGGTAAATTCGCCTTCATCGGCTGCCATTTTTGTGATTTTGACAAATCTAAATTTAAAAAAATTTAATTAAACAATTAATTATGCGGAATAATAAATTCAATTTTAGTTTACTTTTCAAAGAAAATGATATCTGCAGCCAGAGCAGAGACAGTGTCAGTGACAGAGGAAACAATCCGCCATTACAAAAAAAATACTCTCGACTCTCGCTCTTCTTCCTATTGGTAATAGGTCCGTTCGCGAACTAATATGCAAACGTAAATTTATATAAACTTTCGTGCAAAACTACACAAACGCGTTCGCGTACTGAGAAAATGGTAAAAAGATGAACGAAAGAAAAATATACTTTCGTTCATTTCTTCACACAGAATTTCGGCTGGTAAGAAAATGAAAACTGTCAAATGATGAAATCCTTTGAGTTTGCCAGCAAAAAAAACAGCGGTTGCTTCTTTTCAAGCCAAACTTAGACGTTTTTCATTTTTTACACAAACGCGTTCGCGTACTTTTCTTTGAAATGAGAGGATTCTCTCTCGATTTTGGAGATTTGGCAGTTTTCATTTTTCTACACATAAAGTACGCGAACGGACCTAATGTAATGATAGTTAGTTTACAAATGTGTGCGTGGAACGCCTCATATAATAACGGATCCAAAATGACGGGAAAAATTGGGTCAGCGTTTTTGCTTGAAGGAGCGATATACATATTAGGTCCGTTCGCGTACCTACTTTATGTGTAGAAAAATGAAAATGTCAAATCTCCAAAATCGAGAGAGAATCCTCTCATTTCTAAGAAAAGTACGCGAACGCTTTTATGTAAAAAGTTGAAAAAACATCTTAGTTTGGTTTGAAAAGAATCAACAGCTATTTTTTTTTTTGCTGGCAAACTCATAGGATTTCTTCATTTGACAGTTTTCATTTTCTTACCAGCTGAAATTCTGTGAGAAGAAAAATGAACGAAAGTACATTTTTCTTTCGTTCATCTTTTTACCATTTTCTCAGTACGCGAACGCGTTTGTGTAGTTTTGCGTAGTTTTTACGTTTGCATATTAGTTCGCGAACGGACCTAATGGCTTTATTGGTCAGCATAAGAATGAATATTTAAAGTGTAGATAAACGTTTTCGAACCTCTGGACTGGAATGACACATCAGCGGGTATCCGAACCTTAATAAGATTTTCAATGTCTAAACTAAGTTGCGGAAATTAAATTTATTTATTACCCCGCAACAATCCGCACTCATTCGCTTAGTTGAAAAGAAAACTGATTTGGAAAGTACAAATTAGATTAAATGTACAAATTAAATTAAATATAATAAATTTGAGACTTCTTTCGTGAATGTAAAAGTGAACATAGCGTTTTATTGGCATTTTCATTGCTTAGCTTGAAATAAGTTTCCAATAAAACGCACCTATTATAAAAAAAAATTGAATAACGTAACGATTTCCAATTTGCATACCATTTCTTATTCAACGTCTGTTTAATACGAAAGTTTTCATACTTCAACTTATTTTTAAATAAGAAAGCATTTGAATAAGTTTTATTTTACTAATAATTTAAGTTTGCTGCTAAGTCTTGTCTTCACTGTGGTTCGTGATCAACTTAATTTGGCAAAAAGTGCGTAGAGGTTTATTCGTTTAGGGCTTACATTTAACTTTGCAGGACTAATATTTTGGATATTTTATTTATTAATAAGGATATATTTTTATCGAATTGTCATAATGCCGATGAAAAATAGATTCTGGTTTGTGTCTTGGTTGCCCCAATTACGGGTCGATGTTATCCTTTTGTGCAGAGACACAAACACCAGAGACACAAACACAAAACGTAGCACAATTGTGAACTCGCAATTTACAGGAGATTAGTAAACAAAACGAATCATACGATATACGATTTGGGACTTAGAACTGGAAACGGGTTGATGGATGAAATAAAATGGTACACACTGTACCGCCAGCAAAGTATTAAAATTTTTCTCAAAAAAAAGAAACTTAACTACATATTTCAAATTCCACCATTTAGTACTTAACGACAATTTGCTTATGCAATATCTGTTAATGCAATAGGTCAGTTCGCGAACTTTATGTGCAGAAAAAAATGAACTGTCAAATCCCCAAGATCGAGAGAGAATAATCTCATTTCACAGAAATGTTCGCGAAAGCCTTTGCGTACAAAGATGAAAAACGTCAAACTCATAGGACTTCATCATTTGACAGTTTTCATTTTTTTAGCAACTAAAATTCAGTTCGAGAAAAAATTAACGAAAGTACTTTTTTCTTTCGTTCATCTTTTTACCTTTTTCTCAGTACGCGAAAGCGTTTGTGTAGTTTGGCACGAAAGTTTATATAAATTTACGTCTATGTTTTGTTTCGCTCTCGAAGTTGCATTTTTCAATGTATTTAACGCAAGAGTCGCAAACTACAGCCACTTCCAGCGCTCATGCGAAAGTGGCCGAAACATCAACAGATCTAGTTCCAAAAATAAAACGAATGGTGCAGTCGAGGTTATTTGTGACTGATAAACATTCAGAACTGAAACACAGAGTATTGACGATTCCATAAAAATGATAGTGACAGACCTGCAGCCACTTTCGATTGTAGAAAACGCATTATTTCTAGAATACTCACGGAAAATGCAACCCTTTCCAATTCCCAATCGGAAACTTTTGTCGAATACCATGTTCTCAGCTAAATATTCGAAAGTTTGCAAGAGACTGCGGCAATATACAGGAAAACGAAACAACCACCCTACAATGCGGAAATGTTGCAGTCGTCACTGAATTAATGAATGAATATAACTATTCGATGGTTGAAATCATTCAGTAACTAAGTATCGATAGTCATATTCATTCGATAGTTCCCATCACTAGTTCGTACCATTCCAAATGTATGACACTTTGCCATATAGTCTTATCGTACCCTACAAACCTAGTTTCAAACAGTTCCAAATAAATCTTTGACATTTCCCTTTTTTGTTTTTAAAGTTCTTCACTTCTCAATAGCAGACCAATTGTTTTCGTTTAAGTTACGTGCATAAAAATTTACGTGCGCAATAGGCAATCAAAAATGTCATGGATAACTGATCTGGCTGGTAAGGCGGAAAATATTCTCAATAAACTTGACCAAAATGCTGCAACAGCATTACAAACACCTGTAGAAGAGTCGCATACAATTTCCACATCCGACCACCAATTCGACACTATTGAAGTCGTTAAAAATACATACTCAACAAATTCATTATCACTTGCCAAATCGTTATCTCCAAAGCGGAAATCTCACAGCCCCTCGAAGCAAGTTGTGGACGCGTCCGAAATTAATGCAGCATCAAATATCTCGTCACGCCGTAGTTCCATAAGTTCTCGTCCAGATTCAGTGGCAATCGACATGCCTTTGTTGACTGAAAAGTCATTCGAGTCTTCTAAACCTGATCTTTCAGCAGAACAAGAACTAGCTGCATTTAAGATAGCGTTGACGGACATTTCTAATGAACGTGATGAGCTAAAAACAAAAGTTCTGGCGCTCACCGACAGCAGTCAATATGCAGTAATGCAAGGGCGTCTCACAGAAATGGAGATTCTCATACATCGACTCACTAATGAACGGGATCACATTCAAAATGAACTTTGTGATACTCTTAACATCAACAAAGGGTACATGCATTCCATTTCTCAATTAGAGTCTAACTTCTCCAAGATTCAGCAAGAATTTGTCGATATTTCGCAGAAACTTCAAATGCAAATAAAGGAGACCGAAACACAGCGCCTTGATTTGGTAGAATATCGCAAAAAGGCGCAGTTGTCTTTGCAGATGAAGGATCAAATGATATCCGAACTAAGAACAGGAGGCAGCAATCATTGTGAGACTACAGATCATTCCAACGAACGAATTTTGCAATTAGAATTGAACACACTTAAGCAGGAGAATGAGCAATTTCAAGAAGAAATACAAAATGTCCGAATGCAGCTGGAAGCATCTAAGGATAACCTCCATTCCATTTGCCGGCAGCATGAGGAGACCGTCGCGATGTTGCGCATGAACGAGGACACGCTTCGGAAGGAGATTCGTTTCGAGAAGGAACAGACATTACAACTGCAATCAGAGTTAAGAGTTGTTAACCAGGAGCTGCTGGCTACACGTCAACAAATCGCCACACAAATGGAAGCATTCTCGGCTAGGATTCAAGAAAAAGAGGTCCAGCTGGAAAAAATGAAGGCAATCTACACGGCCTCTCAGGCTGACCCAACGACATATGAAAGTCGAATAAGATCACTAACGCAGGCGCTGGTGGGAAAACAAAATTCAGTGGAGACCGTAACAGCGGAGAGAAATGCGCTCAGGTTGCAATTAGAAAAAGCCGAGGTAGACACGCCATTCCAAGTTTTGAATCAGCCACTTATCGTTTATTCAAATTACAGAATCAAGTGAGGCTGTCGGATTTCAGTAATAGAGCAGAGCGTAACCCCTTGGTGCTTGCAAATCATACCGACGATGGTAAGCGGCTATTTTTTCCCTATTAAAGTGTAATTTCCACTGGCTGGCTGGTGGCTTTTTTATTTCAGCTAAAGCGCAGTTTCCAATTTTAATGCGGGAAAATCCGTTCGATAATCGGGTGGCCAGGCGCGTTAAACGGGTGTACTCAACACTGGACTCTGCTGGAATCCGCTTGGGTGTATTTTTGCGCCGATATCCGCTTATACGTATTGTTGTTCTTATGTACGTGACATTGTTGCATTTGTGGGTGATGTTTGTACTATTGTCGTCAACGCCCACATAACGTTACCATCACCTAGGAAGTATTAAAGTTCTGTGAATAAAAAATATTGTTTTAAATGGAAGCGCTCTTTTCTAAACGACTATACATATTACTTCATTGTAATTTACCATACATTGGATATACCAAAATCGCCTTGGCACCAGAGCCAGACAACCGCTACCGCTATAAAATCAAATCACAAGAGTACAATATATTCGCGCACATTTGGGAAGACGAACTTATTTTCCCCAACTGATTGAAAATCTATTAGCATGGATGCTACAAATCCAAAAAAAAATAATACAAAATGTAAGCGGAACCAATTTTCTTTTAATCTGTTATATTAGTTACATAAACATAAATATATTTTAAAATGCACTTTGACATTATATTACTAAGGTAATTGTCAATAGGTAGAATTCAATTCAAATATTTTTACCAACATTTTGTCAAGGAAAGTTCTTTTACTTTCAAATTGAAGTTGTTTTATTTTTTCCAGAATTTTATTTAGTATAGTAATAAACACTAATCATAATAATAATAAAAAAAAACAATGAAACCAAGAGCAAATTTATAGTCTTTGTCGAGTTGTGCAACTTCATCAGCAATAAACTTAATGGCTATAACTTGCCGTGCTGCCCACTATACTTCATATTTGAGAACACATTTCGGATGCTTTCAAATGTAGAATTAGGAGCAGTTATCGGAGGATAGAGTTTTGGATGACTGTTGACAAATTCGGGCACCAGAGGGCCAAACAGCTCCTCAATGCCTTCAGCCTTGTTGGTGCTTTCAAGATTTGGTGTTACGGTCTCTGTGGAGATGGTTTTATTTACTCTTGATACAGCGTCTTTGAGAACACTGTTGTTAACTGTCAGTTAAATGCAAACATTTTAATTTGGTGCTAATCACTTCCGTTTTTATTCTTTCCAGCAAGAAGTCGTTCGATTTGATGAGCGTATCAATCTTATCAATTCTATCTTCAGAAGCATTTATTCTGTCATTTGTCGTAAGAGATGTAATTCCAATATTTCCTGCAACTTTGATGCTGTTATTTCATCGAAAGTGGACAAATTGTCATCGCTGAAGCTTCGGGTCATCGAATTCATGATTATTACACAATTAAAAGTATTACTGGACCCCAACCAATGGATTGCAAATTTGTTTATTACCTTTCTGGAACAGATATGCAGCAAGATAACACACACATTTTTTTTTTTAAATAAACGGATTTGTTAGTACTTTATCATGTAATGGCGTAATGGCTACACAGCGCTGCCGTTAAGGAAATTAGGATTAGAAGAAAAGAAGAGATGCCGATGCACATTCGTGTTGAACGGCTGAGGAAAGATTCTTTGAACCTCACTGTACCTCCGAATACAGGCTTGAGGGTGATAAGACAACGACGATGCGATTCCACCCCTGTTTTCCATCTCGGAAAGAACCCTGAAGAATAGGATAGATAGAAAAGCTTACGCACTGGTTTTGCCAGCGTAGAAGAACGATAGGGGAAATACCATCTGGGCCAGCGGATTTGCGTATGTCAAGATCTCGAAGTACTTTAGCCACTGTACGAGTGCGAAAGTGAATTGGTCCCAGGGAGTATTCCACGTGCTCGAGTACAGATGGAGATAAAGCACAACCACGTCTATGCTTACCGTAATCTTACAACACCAACACCCAAGTACCCCAGGAGGGGATTCGACTTAGCCTTGGAAGGAGAATGTGAAAGTAGACTATCACTGCAGCCCATCTGTAGACACAATGATAGTGCGAAAGAAAAACATTTAGGCGTCTATTATCGTCAACCTAATATTTCTTTTATGGTCCGCGAATTTAAGTGGGTAATTTTGGAAAATTTGCTATCCTTATTACAAACATGACGCCTTCTTCAGATTTTTATTCGCCATTATGCCTTAAACATCTATTTTAGGCAAATAGCTACGTTTTGAAAATTCGCAAGACATATTTACATTTGCCAGCTTTTTTTGCTCGACTCGCTTACGATGGCAGGCTTCTTGTAAAGTAGACGACTAAAATTGTTATATATTTAATTTCTTAGGACTACAAAATTTTAAAATTATTAAAACAAATACTATTTGTTGACTTTGATGCTTAAGTACATCTTTCCTTGAATTGTCTGCTTCACTGGATTGATTTTCTTCAATATCGCCGTCATTGTCTCGACTAAACGTTCGCTTGATACGCAATTCTTTTTGTTCCTGAACTTTGTGAGAAGTTCTGTTGCAGTCATAGGCTTGCGCATTAAATATCGACGAACAGCTTCTTCAGTGATTCCATAGTCACTAGAATGGAAAATTTAATTGAAACATTTTAGAAATGCATGACCAGCCAGAAAGAACCACTCACTCCTTGTTGTTCGCGTTTACTACACCAGCAAAAGTCGCTGGCAAGGCTGGAGCCGGCTCAACTTTTGAGCGTTTGGCAGGTGTACTCAATGGACTGTTGCTATTCTCAGAGCCAGTCAAATCAGATGGCATGCTGTTTGCTTTACGCTTGTTCGAGTCAGCAGATAGGGCGGTGGGTGTTCCAGCCCGTGATGGATTCTTCAAAGGCTCCTTAGGGTTGGGTTTCTTCTTGCTGTCATCATTTTCCGAGTCACTACTGTCGGAACTGAAATCGCTTGACGAGTCTAAAAAACATGAATGCATTTTAACCACGATCACTACCCATTCATCATCAATACTGATTCCAGTTATTATCCGATTAAAACTACTAAAGTAATGCATGAAGTGCTAATTATGTATACCTTTCTTCTCATCCTTTGACTGTTTTTTAGTTTTCTTCTTTTCTTTTGTGGTTTCCTCTTTGTCCTTTTGTTTTTTCTTTTCTTCATCTTTGTCGGATTCATCCGATTTCTTTTCCTCTTCATCATCTTCGTCTGATGTCAGCAGCTTACGAAGAGCATCTTCTTCAGCTACAGACTTCATGTCCTTGTCTAGTTTAGATTCTGGATCTGGTTCGCTGTACGAAAAAAAAGTGTCAGTTTCAAGCCAAGGTAAAATTACTATCATTTGACTTACTCCTCACTGGATTCTGTATCGTAGTCCATCTCCCTGCCTTCTTCGTCACCATCATCAGACTCTTCGAAAGCTTCATCATCGAGATCCTTTTTCTTCTTCTTATCAGGTAATCCCTTTTTGCTTTTTTTCTTTTTCTTGGCATCATCGTCACTGTCTTCCTCTTTCTTTTCTTTTTCATCCTCCTCTGTGTCGGATTCGTCTTCAGAATCAATCCATTCGTCCATGTCACTTATTTTTAGCTCCTTGGACTTTTTTGATCCTCCTTTAACCTTAACCTCATCCGGATCCAGTTCCGGATCTTCTTCGTCGCCCTTTAAACGTTTACGCAACATAAGGGAAAAGTAATTCATAACTTTCTTCCTTCGGCCAAACTCGTGCTCGGCTTCCTCAGCTGATAGAGACTTGTATCTGAAAGCACAAGACTCATCACTGTTCGCCGACTACAAACTTTCTTTTGTGGCACAAACCTTTGTATTGGTTGAAAATTATACCATTCGTTGAGTGGATACGCTTCTATTGCACCATCCGGAGCATGTGTAAAAACATAAAATGCAGCATTTTCGCTAACACCACCTTCGCGAATACCCTTGAATTTCTTGCCACTTTTACCACCAACCTTAAGTATCCACGGCTGTGCATCAGGTCGATATTTTTTCGCTATGATGCCGAATTTTTTACGACGAACTTCTTCACGTAGATCACGATTGTATTCAGAACCCGCACCAAACTTTGGCATGTCCTCGTCCATGCCTCTAAACTCCTTCATATTATTTTCCCGTTCTAATTTAACCATACGCCACTGAGCGAAATCAACATTAAGAGTGGCGTTAAAACGCATTACGTGGTGTTTTTTTCGAAGATTTTTCGGTACACGTATATTGAACTCCTGGACATTTGAGGGTTGTGAGGAACCAGCGCCAGATGGTTGCTGCAAGTTGAGCTATTCTTTTAGTGTATAAGCAAAAAGTTTATTTTCAGAAACTTACTACTGATTTTGAAATGGAAGACGACATTTTGTTAAACGACTTTCTTATAATTAAACCTCTAGTTTCTCCTTAATAGAAAATAAGACGAATGTACAAAGCACTTTCTAAAAATTTGCAAGTGGCTTGACATTTGACCGCTGCAAAGAAAGAATGTTATGACTTTTGGTAACGTCATGTAAGCGAGCTTGCAACCTACTAGATCCGTTTGAATGCACGGTATTTTGCCGTTGACGTGGCACTGTTTGATTTGATTTTAAAATCAGAAACAGAGCACCAGAATTAACGTTGGAGGCAGACGTCCTCTATGCTTTTATTGTGTTCGCACAAGGTAACGGAAATGAATTTACTATGAGGATTGGCAGCTTAAGGCTTCGCCACACAGAACGCGTTTTAACGCTACGTTTCACCGCCAAATTTCACCGCCGCGTTGTATTACACTGCAATCTGCAATACATAGTCTTGGTCGCACCGCAGCGTTTTATAAAATTACAATTTATTTCTTGATACGCCTTAAATTTTATTGGAAAAGTTTTTTTTGTTCGATATAATAGAAAAATGAATTTAAAAATAAAAAAATTGTCATCCGCGCTGGATAATAGACCTTACGATATACGCGGCGGTGCAAACTTGCGAAATATCCTCACCACCGCGTAAAATAATCTCACCGCGGCCGGCGTTAAAAACACCCTCTGTTTTGCGAAGCCTTCTGCCAAGTCAGTAGACTTATTTTATGCTCCTAAAGCATGCAAACGGGGAACTTCCTGATGCTGGAAAAGTTAGCCCTTTGACTCCGACCTCAAATGAAGAGCTTTTCATCGTGGGAAAACTGAAACATCACCGCAAGACTGGTGGGATTCGCACTTCAACTTTGAATTTAGGATTTTGGTCGAACGTTGAAGTAGAAGTAGATTTTGAGGTGCTTATGTTTTCCATCAAATTAAAAAGCATTGGTTCCGAAGCGTGCGTCGTGGTTGTCATAGTAGAAGTCGTATCTGCTTCTACCTTTAGTGGGATGTGGTAGTAAATGAACCAGTGATGCACCATGCATTCATTTCATAGCAGAAGCTAACTAACAGGCAGCTGTTTTTGTGCCTACCTCACTCAAATATATCGGTTTTTTTTTTAGTAAAGACGGTCGATTTCAGACTGATGTGGGCAAGTTGAGTGAAAAACGAAAAAAATGAAGTAAATGTATTTTTTCTTAGCTGTTTTTTTTTACTCAATTTCAATAAAACGGTTATTTTGACTTTTATAAAGGTTTTGAGCTAAAGAGTTTATAATATAAAATTAAAATTAAATTTCAACTTAAAATTGCGTAGAATAAAGAAACAATTTATACAACCATATTTTATTATTATATAGTTTATTGGAAGTATTATATTAAATAAAATTGTTAGTCACCAAATAATGGTAGTTTTTCGAATTTTAAATATGTTGCTTGCTTTCCCATTTGACTGCTTTTTATTGCGTCGATAGCTTTTCGTTAATCCTCGATGGTTCTTGTGGTGGATCTTAAAGTCTTTCGAACATACATATTCGGGCCATCTTCAAAGAACAAAAATATTAAATGAAAACAAAATTGAAAAGGCTTACCAAAATAACTGTTTTGGTAGTCCGTTTTGCCGCATGCCATTCTCGTTCTTGTTTTTTTTTTTTAAATATAGGTTGGTACCTATATATATTTTTTTATGTAAAATTAGTTGTTTTACATTTTTTTATTTGTTTCACAAATACAAAACATAAAAAATACCTTTGTGAGAAAAAAAGTGTCGAGGATATAAATCGATGTAAATTGAGTGTTTTAATAATTTCATGATTTGTGCTAAAATCAATTTCACTCTGACCATGAAACTATGTTTTGAATAAGTTTGGGATATTGATACTGCGATGGAGTTAGAAACAAAGACTTTCTTGCCCCCTCTCCCCTAATTGCGTATTTCAATCATACAATAAACATCTTCCTCTTTTTCCACCAAAGCGAAGCCATGATCAGGATTAAATGGATCATAACCCTTAAACTTTACATGCATTCCTTCTGGTCCGCCTGTGGGGTTCGCCGTTTCGACCTCAATGAATATTGGCAGGCTTCCCGGTTTCGGGTCACTTTAAGGCTAGGCTCAATCAAATGCTGGTATGGTTGTGCATTTGTGTGATCCAGGAGTTTTTAGACCTGCCTATTTCTTCAATAATTTCTTCAATAATTTAAAAAATATTTACATGTCAGCATTAAGGCCCCGCGAGATTTCAGTTTTCTAGCTCAATTTTTGATTTTTCGAAATAACGTTAACAACTAGGCAGTGGCTCAATAGGTAGTGCTTTGGACTCCTGATCGAAGTGCCTCAGGTTCAAATCACGCTTGGTCCAGTAACACCTTAAGTTTTTTTTTCACTGCCCCACATCATCATCATCAGAGCTGACGAGCTTGAACTCACATGTGAGATAGCTTGTGTAAAGCGGAGCTCGTACTTAGTTTTATATTCGAAAAATTAAGATCGTTCTCTACGGCCCTGACTCGATGGATTTGATATCGATCTCAAAGCTCTCTGTCTTATTTATTTGGGATTAGAATTTTTTCGCCGCAAATTTATTAAAAGCATCAAAAATGGCGTCTGAAAGTGGTGTGTGGTGTTAATCGAATTGGATCACTTTAATCAATTTTTAGAAAGAACTTATTAAAGCGAGGAAGAGGGATGCACTGTTCAAGATTATTGCTGCATATAAAAACCATTTGGGTGAAAACATAAACGTTTTTAAAAAAAAAATACAAAAAATTGCCAATTTGAATGGTAGGCAATGAAAATTCCTCAGTTAATAAGTTCACACCCTCCTTACTAAATCTGTGCAGGCTACGAAAGTCTTCACTAACTGGACACCTCCTATTTTTATAAATTCGATTTGTAATTAAATTAAGCTTAAATTCGACCATCTTGAGGTTTGTATATGTACTTAGTAAGGGAAATACCATGCCCATTTATTTTTGAGATCGATCTCATGTAATCACTGTTTTCTCATCTTATATCAAATTCGCATTCATTCATTGAGTATTAAAATTAGCTCTTTTTCACATTAAGCTTTCAATATGAGATTTAACTCGGTCAGTGTAGTTTTGTTGGCATGTTAAGAAAGATTTAAAAAAAATGAGTAAACAGCTTGAAATAAATTTTTAGAATTCGACCCATTCAGTCAAAATGAGAAGTTTCTCAAATTTGTCGTTCGGAGTCGTCGTAAAATTTTAGGTCTTCCAATTCTCGCGTGCAAATGATTGTAGAAGCTAGGTACTGTATGGGCCGTTTATAAAATTTAATGGATCGTTTATGCCTCATATTTATTAATATATTTCCGGTACCTAGTTGAAAACATTTTTTAATATCTATAAAATTGTAGCCATTAAGTCATACATCACAGCAATTACTGCAGAAGCTTTAAGGAAATAAAATCAATTCGCCTTGCACTGTACTACTGCATGCAAAATCAAGGAACTCTTGGCGGAAGTGCTCTTTACCCTCAGAAGTCATAAAACTGAGGATACTTTCAGTTCACTTACCCGGGAGTAATAACGTCCAATCTCCAATCCCAGGATTATCGAAGACTTGTCTGAACTTTGCTTATTCTATAGAAATCACCATATTAGAATGGGATAGTTCCTAGAAATGCATTAGCCGCGTTTTATTATCCCAATGATCTTGATACGGATCCTATCTGATAATAAAACGATCTGGATCATCAGTGGCAAGTTGTGGCAACAGTTGTTTTTAACACATAACAGACGATACCAGGTATTTCAAGTTTCGATTGGCACTCAGCCATATTGCAAATATAGGGTACAATGTGACGTCACAATATGATCGCTTGTTGTGTCGGGGGTGTTGCCATTTGAATACAAATCAACATACATTTTGCACTCAATATTTTTTTTTCAGAAACTATGTTCAAATGTTATGTTCAAATATGCAACATATTAACAGTATTGTACTGCTAATATTTCCATTAACTTTTGTGTATTATATTACGAAGCAAAACGTCTCAAAAGTCGCAGTGGTAAATTATTCCATTATAAAAATATGCTAATTGATTTTTTGTGTTATTAATAGTGTTTCATATTTTGGTCTGGCAATATTATTGTGTTCCTATAATTTCCTATAATTTAAATAAGCAACGCCACGAAAAAACAGGTAGTGAGTTTTGTAATTACATTTTGGATCACGATTAATGATCCCGATAAATAGCAAGATCCTGTGTTGTTTTTGTTTTACGTATTAAATTGATCCAGATCCAGATCCGCATGGATAATAAAACACAGCTATTATTTGCTATTTGCTCATCTAAATATGCAGGTAGCTAGTCATTTTGTCAACTGCCAGGAATGACTTTTTGTAGCAAATCAGAGTTGAGCGGAGCACAAGAAATAAAACAGCCGAATAAAACAGCCGAACTTACAGTGTTAAAAGAAGAATAAGTTTAATAAGAATGGTTTTGACAAGTACATGGTATGAGCGGTGTTGCCAGATTGATAGAAAACCTGCACTTCTAATCCCATACCCTTACAGCAAAAAACAATTTTTATTTTGTTAACTGCTTTCGTTAATACATCTGCTAACATCCTGTGTGTATCAATGTATTCCGGAACAATTTTATTTGCGTTGATCTGCTCTCTAACAAAATGATGGCGCACGTCTATATGTTTCGTACGTGCTCTATACGCATTGAGAACAGCCAAGTCCAATGCACTTTTGTTGTCGCAGTAGATTTTTGTTGAAGCTGAAGCTTCTTCGAGGAGTTCACCCAAAAAACGTTGCAACCACAAAGCTTCTTGAGTCGCTGATGACATTGACATGTACTCAGCTTCTGTGGTCGACAATGCAACAGTAGGTTGCCTTTTAGTGCTCCAAGAAATTGCAGACACAGCGTCCATCTGGTCGATATCCATGTCAAAACGAACTGCCAAAGCCAAAAGTGCTCTGATGGAACTGTAGCGCACCACTGGCGAATATGTTTCGCCATAATCGACGCCCTTTCTTTGCGCACAGCCCTTCACTACTAAACGCGCTTTGTATTTCACAATTTTACCTGTAGCATCTCTTTTTGTACGAAACACCCACTTGCAGTCTATTGGTCTTCGGTTCGGTGGTAGCGTCTCCAACGTCCAAGTCTTGTTTTGGTTTAAAGCCTCAAACTCTTCATCCATCGCTGCACGCCATAATTTGGCATCCGCTCTGGCCATTGCTTCACTTAGGTAGGTAGGTATATGGATGCCCTTGTGACGGGTGTCACGGCTCACTTAGACCAACAGTTGGGTCCATTGTGTCCATTTAGGGATTCTTTAAAATTTCCGGGAACCTGAAAAGAGAGATAAAGGAAACCGCTGTTTAACAGCTCGGTAATACGCTTTAACAGAACCACCCTGATTCATATGTGAATCTCAGGAGTTTCTTTAGCTCTAAAGCAGCCAGATCCTCCAGCTCCTCAAAGAAGTAGCTGCCAAGAATCTTCAATCTTTTTGTTCTAAGGGCAGGGCATTCGCATAGCAGGTGACGTATAGATTCTATTTCTTCAACGTCCCTGCAGCTCCTGCAGTAGTCGTTGTGCAGTATGCCCAGCCGCTCCGCGTGTATGCCCACTATACAGTGTCCAGTGAGGACCCCAGTCAGTGTTCGGATGTCTTTGCGGTTAAACCCGATCATGGTTTTTGATTTCGTTTGGTTGACCGCTGGCCAGAGCTCTCTTGTGTGTCTGCATGTATCAAGATTGATCCAACGTAAGTTTGCTTTACTCAAGGATTCGGTGTCGATACTTAGCATTAATGTGCTTAGCGGGGTTCTTATGGATTTTAGGGCCAGAGATGCACTCATCTCCGATCCCTTCCTTGCTAGTTCGTCCGCTTTCTCATTGTCCAAGATGTCATTGTGACCTGGTACCCAGCATAAGGTTACCGTATTGGCAGCTGATATCTCGTCTAGGTATTTTTTGCCTCTTAACACCGCCCTTGACCTGATTACTACTGACTCCATAGCTTTTATAGCCGCTTGGCTGTCAGAGTAAATGGTGATGTGTTTGTCGGCTATTTTTCGCCTCTGTACCTCCTTGGCCGCCTGTGTGATCGCAGCTGTCTCTGCCTGGAACACACTGCATTCATTGCTGAGCCTAAATGATTCGCTCAGGTTCAGAGACTCACAGAAGATGCCTGCACCAGTACCCACGTCCATCTTGGATCAGTCGGTGTAGATATCTATCTCATCTTCTTTCGTGACCATTTTGTTACTCCATTCGCTTCTTTGGGGGATTCCGATATCGAATCTCCTTTTGAAGACAAGGGTGTGGGGTAAGTAGTCAGTAGCTACTTTCTTTTTCGATGCACTCCATTGCGTCTCCACGGAGGCATGTCCGTATGGTTTAAAAGACCACAGTCCCAACTCTCTGAGTCTGATGGCCGTTTTTACTGCTTTACTGCTGCAGTAGATGTCCAGGGGTACGAGATTAAGTAGAACCTCCATGGCTGCAGTGGGTGTAGTCCTTAATGACCCCGTTATCCCGATGCAGGCTGTCCTTTGGACCTTGGTGAGGTTTGAAAGATAGCACTTCTTTTCAGTAGCCTTCCACCATACCGCCGCGCCGTACGTGAGAATGGGCCTCACCACGGTTGTGTACAGCCAGTGTACCACATATGGTTTGAATCCCCACGTATTACCGAACGTTCGTCTGCATGCATATAGTGCCACGTACGCTTTTCTAACCCGATCCTCTATGTTTTCTTTCCAAGTGAGTTTGGAGTCTAGGATAACGCCCAGGTACCTTGCTGTCTTGGATATTTGCAGGTCCACTCCACCCATACTTGTTGGTTTAAACACCGGTAATGTCCTTCTTTTTGTGAACAGCAGAACTTCTGTCTTCGCTGGGTTTACCCCCAGTCCTCTGCCCGCAACCCAGTTGTTAATAAGTAAGAGTGCGAAGCTGAGTCGTTCACTGAGAACTGGTATGAATTTGCCTGGGACAAGGATTGCTACATCGTCGGCATAAGCGCTTACAATGAAGCCTTCCCTCTCCAGTGTCTTTAAAAGCTCGTCTATTACCAGGAGCCATATGAGTGGAGAGAGGACGCCACCTTGTGGTGTTCCCCTGCTTACTTTCCTCTCAATGCACATGTCTCCTAGGTAGGACTTAATCCGTCGTGTGCCTAACATAAGACCAATCCAGTCGCAGAGACTGTCATTGAGATAGGCCCTTCTTAGGCTGTGCATAATCGCGTCGGCCTCGATGTTGTTGAAGGCACCCTCTATGTCTAGAAACGCGCTCAAAGTGTGTTCCTTGTGTTCCAAGGACCTTTCCACTACTGACACTACCCTGTGCAGTGCAGTATCTGTTGATTTTCCCTTCATGTATGCGTGCTGTGAGTCCGAGAGGTAGTTGTCGCCTATAGCCACTCTTACATACATATCAAGTAGTCGTTCCATTGTTTTCAACAGGAATGAGGACAGACTAATAGGTCTGTAGTCTTTCGGTGTTGTGTGGGTGACTTTCCCTGCTTTTGGGATAAATATTACCCTCACCTCTCGCCAAGCCATCGGAACATAGCATAGCCTTAGACAGCTTAAGTAGATGCATCTCAGCCTTGGGATAGTAGCTTCCTCAGACTTTTGAAGCATTATTGGCCGAATACCGTCCACTCCTGGAGCTTTGAAGGGGGCAAACGAGTTGATTGCTTCACTTATTGTGACTGGATCTTTTACTTCCAAAGTTATGGCTGCCATACTCAAAAAATCAGGCCTTTGTATAGGCTTCGGTGCGCGAGATGATCTTCGTGTTTCTGAGACTTCAACTTCTAGACTTTCTGGTGGTAAATAGTCTTCGTCTTCAGGTTGAATTGTTTCATCACTCTCAGAGAAAAAGGTTTCTTCTGATGATTCAGATAAAGTGGATCTGGAACTTATATCATGATGAGTATCGGTTTCTTGTGATTCGATAGTTGGTTCCTCTTCAGATGTGCTTACATTAAGAGGTTCAGACTCATCCCCCATTGAAGCCTCAGAGCATGAGCTGACACAATCAGTTTCATTTGCATCGACACTTTTATTTTCTGCCTTATCACTTTCGTCTTAAAAAAAAACTACATCCCTGCTTACGTACACCTTCTTTGTTTTGGGGTCCACTAGACGATAAGCTTTCGAATTCTCACAATAGCCCATCATAAGACATTCTCTTGACTTTGGGTCGAATTTCTTTCTTAATTGTTTTGGTATGTGCACCATTGCACGGCAACCAAAAACTTTAAAAAATTCCAAATTTGGTTTCTGCCCACACCATGTTTCTTCAGGAGTCTTATCTGTCAATCCCCTTCTTGGAGAACGGTTGATTATGTATGCTGCCTAGAAAATAACGCGCACCTCCAATAGAATTCACACTCATCGGACCACAAACGTCGGAGTGAACTATCTGTAGAATCTCAGTTGCACGAGTTCCAACGTTCTTGAACGGCATTCTAGCTTGTTTGCCTTTACAACAAACGACGCACGAGATGGTTTTGTCTGCAGCGGTGAAGTTCACCCCATTTGTTACATCCTTAAGCTTTCTCAAATTATTAAGACTGAGATGCCCCATCCGGCGATGCCACAAATTCATATCTTGATTGACACGAACTGAGAAATTTGCGCAAATCGGTGTTGATAGATCCAACCTATAGACATCTGACTCAAGGAACGCAGTGACAATCAGACGATTCTCCTTATTAAAAATTTCAGCTCGAGTTCCACGAAATCTAACACTGTTTCCCCCTTTTGTTAGTCTACTTACGGAAAAAAGGTTCGCACAAAGGTTCGGCACATACAGAACGTCTTTCACAATAGCAGTCTCACCATTTGACAATCGAATTTCGACATCGCCCATGCACTCTACCTGCAATCGATTTTCGTCTGCAATGATGACTTCATTGTTACTAGGATTTGTAACATTTTTGAGCCAATCCCGCCGCAAGGTCATATGGCCTGACGCTCCGGAGTCCAGAAACCACGCCCGAGTGTTGACTTCGCTTACTACCAATGATGTAAACAACACATTTTGATTTCCTTTAGACTTTGGCTGTTGCGACTTCGGATTGGGACAATCCCTAGCGAAATGTCCAAACCGATTACATTGGAAACATCGTACACGCTTTCTATTTTTCACGAAAGAGTTTTTGCTGTATAATGGGACTGTTTTTCCTGGTCCATGGGTAACATCTTGAAGTAATTTAGTTTTGATGGAGTCGGATGTTATATCCGCTCCGGAGTTCTCCAGGCCCATTATCATCGGCTGATAATGTTCTGGCAAACCTGCAAGAAGCAACGTACCAACCCATTCCTCATTGATTGTTAGCCCTGTGCCCCGTAATTTGTGAGCAGTCTTGACTATTTTATTAACGAAATCCTCCATTGATTCGCTGTCCTCTAACTTGGTTGTGATCAACGTCCTCAACAAGCCAAATTTCCTCGTCAAACCTGAGTCGTCAAACGCCTTCTTCAAATTGTCCCAGACATCTTTGGCTGTCGCAGGGTTTTGGACATGGACGTAGTTGATGGGATCTATAAGTAGAATCAATTTAGATTTTGCCTTCATATTTAATTTTGCATTGTTGGATGTGCCCTCGACACAGTCCCATAATTCTTCATATTCAAAAAGATTTTTTACTGCGAATTTCCACGAGTCATAATTTTCTCTTTCTTTGAGTTTGTCAATGGAAAGAGCGTGTGAATGGTTAACGGCTGCCATTTTATGACTTCATGAAACACTAAAAAAAAATTGAATGACTTTTATATCCCTGGAAATTTTTTAATAATTAATATCTTTTTCGGTTCGCGACTTTCGCTACAGTTTCTTGTGCTTAACTTTATGCGAAGACTGGGCCCATAACCTGTAGCAAATCAGAGTTGAGCGGAGCACAAGAAATAAAACAGCCGAACTTACAAAGTGTTAAAAGAAGAATAAGTTTAATAAGAATGGTTTTGACAAGTACATGGTATGAGCGGTGTTGCCAGATTGATAGAAAAGTAATTTTAAGTTATATTCACAATACTTTTATACCAGAAACAAAGGGTGTTCAAATTTGAGGTATCATTTTAAATTTTGAATGAAAGACATAAATTGTGTGAAATCTGTATTAATTTTTATTGGAAATTAATGTACATTGGTTCCGGTTAATAATGAAAAAGCATGTCGTCTAAGTGACCTCCTCTGCTAGCTCGGCAGACTGTCAACCTTTTACCAAAATTTTGAATCACTTTTTCGTATAATGATGCAATAAGCGATATTTGCTCGATGATGTTGTCTTTGAGGTATTGAACAGTTTGAGGATTATCGGGAAATTATGCGATTGTTAAACTCTCTTTTAAAAGATCGATCGAGTTCGTTGCTGTGTGGCATCTTGCACCATCCTGTTAAAACCACATATTCTGCACATCAATATCTTCCAATTGACTTCACAAAAAGATTCTAATCATCGCTTGATATCGGGCAGTAACTGCATTCCCATTTCATCTTCGAAGAAAAATTTATCAATTACGTCACCACACCAAAATCCACACCATACAGTAACTTTTCATTTCATTGGCCTTTCAAACAATGCTCTATAGGATTTTCTTCAGCCCAAATGCGACAGTTTTGTTTATTGACATAACCGCCAATTTCAAAATGAGCCTCATCGTCATCGGTGAAGATAATTGGCTTGAAAAAATGTTCATTTTGTTGTTGCTTCTCTATGGGCCAATTAACGAATTGCCGACGCACTGACCATGGGGCTTTGGCTTTAATTCTTGTGTTAAGTGTATTTTGTAAGCCTTTACATGCAGATATTTGTGTAAAATGTTAAACAAAGTTGTTGGTTTGAGATTTAATTGCTGTGAACGACGACGAATTGACGTCCTTGGATCTTCAGCAACACTTCTGCTAACAGCTGCAATATTTTCACTCGAACGACTACGATGTTAGGCTTTACTTCTCTGATCTTGAACCGAACCAGTTTCTTCAAATTCATGAACGATAAGTTTAATAGCACGGTTTGACGGAGCATTGTCTCTACCGTATTTTGAACGAAATTTTCTTTCAACTTCTGCTAGACTTTCACCATATTTAATAAGTTTATTAATAATAAAAACACGTTGCTCAATAGTATACCGATCCATTTTAAATAACGGGGATGTATTAACTTCATACCTGAGAAAACTTCGGTGTAATTTAATAGCTGTAAAAAAAAGTGGCGGCCAATTTAAAATGATACGTCAAATTTAAATACCTTTTACTATATGTAGAACAACTTAACTTTGGAATTCGTTTCCGAGAGCGAGCTAAATTTTACAAAAACTTATTTGAAAGCATCTAGCGCCGGTTAAGCGCTCAACTTTTCTCAGAGAAGAAAAAAAATAAACGATTTTTATTAATCCCAACTAAATGAGGAGCATTAATTTAATTGGCATTCAGAAAAAATAATAGTGATGTATAAAGGTTTTTTTGTAGGAATCAGAGGTCATAATTTATCTGTTATAAACTATGGAACTAAAAAAGAAAACTATTAAATTGTTCTGCTTCTAAATATACATTATTAAGTATTTATTTACTGTAGGTACCGTTCATCGTTATTTCTGGGATTTTACAAATTTTAGATTTATCTCCACAACTGTTCTTTAAATGACGTGTTAGTTTCTAGCATCTACAATAGCTCTAATCATAAGACATTTTGCTATAGCATACATTTTTGCACACGCATTTGATTCACTTTCTAAAGCGAGTTGAGAAGTATTATTTTGGAATAAGTTGAACAAACAATTAATTTACTTCCTTCCTGTTCACAAACTTCAATGGAATCTCCAGTAGCTGGCCACATTGTTTGCTGTAATAGTTCTTTGTTAAGCTTCCAATCATTAATAAGACCAGACTTCTCATAGAAGCATCTCAAGTAACACTAACAGATCATATGTATAATAGTTTATGATTATTTAGTATAATATCTATGTACGTACCATCCCAGTTTTATCAGTTTCATCCGGCAGCACTCCAGTAGTATTAAATTTTATTAAATATTCTGTGAGAAGTAAATTAAGATTGAGATTGTAAAAAACGAAACGTGCAATAAATATATGGGTATACAAGAATCTTTATCTTCTGAAAAAAAGAATAGAAATATAACAAACATTAACGGTATAGGGCCTAGAACCCAGGTGCTCCAATCATTTGCGTATGCGAAGTTGACACGAATTGAAGAAACCTGCAACTTTAAGCCGACTCCGAACGGCAAATTTGAGAAAGTTCTCATGACTATTCATATTATTTGATGTTTGTTAGACTTTCGTGAGCGGTGGGGCAGTGAATAACCACTGAGCTACTGCAACTTCTGCCACATTATATCTTCTAAACAAATTTGGAAAAGTCGTCCTCTAAGGGGACATAAGCACGTACAAAATTTGTTGTTTGCCTTCCATCATTTGTGTGCGAGAGAGGAACTAAATACTAAAGGGCATCACTATTTATCGAAAGCAACAACAACACCAACAACTCTCGCTTCGTGACCTGGGTAGGGTATAGAGTCCGATTGCTCTTGTTTTCTGAATGAAAGCTTATCCAAAAAAACTCGTACTCTTCTCCACCTTGCTATTCGCATGAGGAATAACCACCAACTGTTCAGCGCGTACACAAAACATGACTCTGTTTTCATCAAACTAACAGCTGAAGGAGAAAGCTTTGCTGTTTACAACGTTGAAGGTTTAGAAGCTGCCGTAATGACGTCAACCTAATTTTGCCGTAAGCAATGACCAACACAACAAATTATTTTGTAATCCTATTTCATTCTACTACTCTACTTTATCTTAATTTTCCCTTTAATGTAACAATTTTTTGCCAAATTTTACTTTCAAATATTATTCTTCTCATGACTTCTTCCGTCGCTTCGAGCTACTTCTCATACTTCTGCCCTATACACAACTACAATGCTTGCGAGTGCAAGCGCAGCGAACGACACCAGGGGGTTCACTGGCAGTAGCATGAATACGAATTTGTACAATATGGTTTGAATTTTACAGATTCAAAATAATGGATTAAAGATATGTCATTTAAACGCGCAGAGTCTGACCAATAACCGGAGATATTAATGCCAAACATGCGGCATGGGGAAATGTTACTGCAAATCCCAGGGGGAAACAGTTTCACGACTGGTGGCGCCTCAATATGATTGAGTACAACCTCGAGTTGTACGCGACGGATATCCCTTCTTTCTCAAGAAGCGGTGCTTTCGTTTGGCCTTAACGGACGCAAGACTTCAACTGACGAACATAGATCAAAAAACGCGGAACTGTTTGCGTGCGTTTTAGTACGATAGTGATCACTACGGACTCGCCGCCGCAATACGGATCCCGAACGAGCAAACGCTGCTGGAGGAGTACGAAGCAGTGTGTTCATTCGATTATCGGAGGGCACAATGGTCGCTCTTCTCCAGATTTTTAAAGCGAGATATACGTTCGAGTGGGATCGACCCACCGACAAACAGTAACATGACAAATGATGACATTGATCGGCATTTATTGCAAATGAACGACGTCATCAAAGGAACTATGGAACGAACTATTCCTCGAGTAGGACGTTCCGACGACGACCAGACAGAAAAGTACAGAAACCCTACAATCGACGCACTATACCAACAGAAAAGTAGACTGCTCTCGAGGCTTAAACGGCTGTACAGGCAATTTACTGATCGCAACGACCCGGAGGTAAGGATGCTGAATTCAGAGATCCGAATCCTGAAACAGCTGATAAAAGAAAATTATAAAAAATCTGTAAGTCTGTATTGGGGCAATAAAATTCGGGCTATTAAAACCTGTAGTCCGAATATGTTCCCACAGATAAATAAGTTGTTCAGGAGGAAAGATCACAATGATATTCCTTGTGTTCGAATCTCCCAGACAGCAGAGAACAGACAGACAGTACTGACTGCTGGAATAAGTCCAGAAAGTGTCGCTTCAAACGACGATTTTTTCGTGGTCGAGGACCCACAGGAGAAAGTGGATTTGCTGGGCGCTTGTTTCGAGGCCGTGTATACGGTGAACAATCCTGTTCGCCGTAACCACGACATTGAGAATAGGGCTCTGGTGAGCCACTTCGATCTGCGCACCGAACTTGAGAATTAGCGATCTGAGAATAACGGATTCACCGTGTTCACTGATGAAAACCATGCTAATGCAGTTGTCGCCAATCGGCCAATGGCCGAGATGCATCGCACTTGTTCGTGTCGAAGGATGATCTTCTGTGCATCTTCGAGTCACTAAAGAATAAAAAGTCGGCGGGGATGGATGGTGTCCCAAACGTCGTATTGAGACACCTGCCTCTAGAAGCTGTAGATATTTTCACCACGCTGTTTAACAATGCGCTGAATAATGCACATTATCCGGCCCATTGGAAGGTAGCTGTGGTACACCCTATCCCGAAAAAAGGTAAAGATAGGACGAACCCTGCCAATCTCCGGTCAATTTGCTTGCTTCCGAATATTAGCAAGGTCTTTGAAAAAGTTGTCAATAGAGCCCTGTTAAAGTGGGTCGAGGACAATAACATAATTCCGGACAACCAGTTTGGTTTCAGGGCGAGGCATGACACTATTAATGCCGCGTCGAAACTGGTTTCCGACATTCAGTGGAATAAATGCAAGAACCAATGTACGGGTGCTTGTCTGGTTGATTTTGAGAAGGCTTTCGACACCGTATGGTTAGAGCGACTTTTCTACAAGTTGACCAGGCGGGGGATGCACAAACCTTTGCTATATGTAATTTATAATATGCTTATGGGAAGGAAGTTCGTTGTCAAATGTGGCAACGTGACTTTGAGCAGAGTCTTTGAAATTAAAAACGGTTTACAGCAGGGGGCGGTCAATTCTCCGATCCTGTTTAACATTTACACGAGTGATCTGGTAGGTTCACTCAGACATGCTATAGCGTATGCCGATGATTTGGTGGCATACAGATCAGGTCCTAAAATCGAGGTCATTAATATCCTTTTGCAGCGTGACTTCGATCAAATTAAGCGATATTGCGACGACTGGAAGTTGAAAATCAACTTTCAGAAGACGGAAACAATCTTGTTCAGAACTCCATTGGCTGGGGCCTCTAGGGATACCAGAAAAAACTGGAAGAAATTGGCCATTATTGGACAAAATGGGCAGCCATTGGCGGTGAGAAGCGTAGTTAGATATCTGGGTATCTAGCTTGCAGTGGCGTGGCGTGGATAATTTTAAAAGGGAAGACGTTGAAAAATTTAGTCACCTATAAAAATAAAAATCTTTAAAACCTGAAATAAAATAATTTTTAATGGGGATATTGTATCTACATAATATGCATTCCACATTGACTTAGCAAAAATATTTTAGCCACATTTTTTATACTTCACGACATTAATATTTCAATCAACAATGAGCTTACAGCATAACAAAAGTGGCTTCAAAAGAAGCCGGTCTTGACAGACGCATGATACAATAACTTAAAAAAATTCAGCATAATGTGGATAGTAATTTTAAAATAAGAAAATTCAGAAGAATTATATGGATAATTCTTTATATTTGTTAAAATATAAAAACGATACAAATAATAATGTCAGCAATAAAAATAAATCAAAATTAAAAACAGCTAAAATTCACACACTTAAAAAAAAAGTGAAAAGTTTTGTTAAAATATTAGTTCTTTATAATTATTTGTATTCTAATGCTATTCGACGATCTTTTTTGATAAACTCTGCCAATACCCTTTCATAGAAGTTTGGTATATTTTTAATTTTAAGAAGAAGTCTTCTTTCTATCGATATGAGGGCTAAATCAGAGAGCCTATCCTCGCCCTGTGAGTTTCTTAAATAAGTATGAATTCTTTTTAAAGCAGAAAAAGACCTCTCAACGGAGGCGACGGAAATGGGAAGTGTTAAAACTAAACTACTTAAGTTTAAGACTTGAGGGAACACTTCTTTCAATGCTTCACTATTCAAATGGTTGTGAAGGTCGAGAACCTCAAACTGCCGAAGTGACGACGAAGAATATAAAACATTAAGTTCATTTTTTAATGCCGTGAAGTCAAAAATTCTAGGAAAAAACTTAATTAGGGAAGATATTTTAACATCTGGACTGGAACGAGAAAAAGTGTCATACTTCAAATTATTTAGTAAATCCAAAAATGTAAGATTACTAAATGATTTATATCTGGCATTTATTTGGCTAACTATATTGTCTTTAATTTCAACAAAAAGGCGCTTATAATTCGTCTTCAAATCGAAGTCAAGCAACCTGCGTTTACGTGGAGGTTCGATGCAATCATTTACGCTGTCATAAATAACTTCAAACATATTTAAAAAGTCAGAGCTTATCCATGACTCAAAACGTTCGATTTCTTGCTTGGCATAACTAACGTCTGTTTGTTTTTTTTGAATTAAATTAAATAATACATCGGTCTTTGCAAATATTTCAGAAAGGGTATGAAGCAAAAAACAGAATTCCTTGCTCTCTAATTTATTTAATAAACTTTCTGCCATCGAAAGTGTGTCAGTATCCCATTCCCTAGAGTCATTAATTATTTTACTAAAAGTTTCAATTATATCTATTCTACAGTTAAAGATTACGTTTATTATTCTTGAATGATAATGCCATCGAGTTTCCGATACTCCTGGCATGCGTCGATTGGAAATTTGTTTTAAAAGATTGGACCGCTTTGTGGATTTATTAAAAAATCGAACGATGCTATTAGTATAGCCAAAAAATAGTTTAAGTTCTGCTATGTTTTCTTGAGATCGGGATAGTACTAAATTTAAAACATGTGCATAACAAGGAATAAAATTTGCCATCGGGCATTCATCAAGGACCTTCTTTTGAACACCACCCCCCTCGCCGGACATAACTGCGGCACCATCGTAGGATTGTCCTATTAACTTTTCCTTGCAGTCGTATGTTTCAAGAATTTTAAATATATGATTGGATAACTCATTTGCATTACGACTTGCGCTAACGTCAAAAAATCCAAGAAATCTTTCTTGTATACCATCCTCTGACAAGTACCGAAATATGGCACTCAGTTGTTCCCTATGACTCAAATCTGGTGTTTCGTCGATCATAATCGACACGAACCGAGCATCCTTGATTTCCGTTTTAATTTCGGATTTAATAACCGCCGCGATACTATGTATCAAATCGTTTTGAATATCGTTGGATAAACCTGAAAAAATTGGATTGTGTGTACTTGAACACTGCTCTAAATGGGATTCCAATAAAGTGTCATATTTAGATAAAAAATAAACCGCTTCGACATAATTGCCACGATTATCTGAACTAGACCTTTCATCATGACCGCGAAATGCTAACTCCTGTCTGCCTAATAAAATGACCGTGTCAATAAAACGTTCCATTAGTTTCCGATTTTTATCTACTTTTTTATTATGAACAACGAAAGAATTTCCTAAAGAAGTTTCAATGCGATTCGTGCCGAATTCGTGTAGGGATAAACAACAACGAATATGTTTTTCTGTCTTAATATGTTTTTTCGAAGAATTAACTAAATTATTTATATCAGTGAAACCCGTTCGGCTCCAAACACTGGCGGAGTTTGAAAAAAGAAGACAAGGAAAACAAAACATTTTATTAAGCTTGCAACTCCCAGTTAGCCACTTATATTTTTGGTATAAGGAAACATTAAAATGTGTCACAAAACCATCTCTCCTTTGGTAATTAATATTTATAAAAGGCATAGAGCGCCCTACGTCTATAACTTTTTTTTTATCAAGAAAAGATAGCTTACTAAAACTATTTGAATCCTCCAGGAGGAAATCAGTTAAACAGCAATCTACACTAATCAAAGACATTTCCAAAAAAAAATCTAAAACTGCACTAAAATTAAGAAGCTAAAATGTTTTTATCAGTAAGTTGGTAATAAAAGAAACTAAAAAATTACACATTAACCTTCACTTTCACTTTCACATCTAACTTTTCACTATTTTAATTTAAGATTTTATCAAATTGGCTTTACAAAACACTAGATTTTTTCAAGTTATTGCACTTGTGCAACGCAGTCTGTCAATAAATTCCAACTGATTCTAAATTAAAATTTGAATTCCTGCTTAAAAAAAAAACAAGTGTCGGTATTTTATTTGACATGAACTTCTCTTAAGCGATATGCTGAATTTACTCTGCTGACAAATTGCCATAATATTCTACCATATTTTATTTCATAAGACAAAAGTATAACAATAAATTTGTAAAAACATCGAAGCATTAACTATCACAAGAGAGAAAAATGAAAGCTCAACTTCTTACATCAACACGCATATCAATATCAACATCAAATTCAAAATCAAGAATCAACCCACATAACACATTCAGATATTATGTCATAAGAAAAAAGAAATAAGTCAAAGAACACCGTGTTATTAGACACAATGTTGCAAAAAAAACGAGTCAAACGTAGCACCTGCATTCCTGCAACATGTTGATATCTTCCGATTGAAACGCAATGCTAATCGCAAAAGGGAGAATGAAATGAAACAATTCCAAGTATTCAGCGTGAGATTTGGTTTATAAGACGAAATGTAGCGTCTTTTTCTTTGAATATAAAAGCGGGTGTTGAACAAAGAGGATCGGAACCGCAATGCTTGTAGAAGAAAGGGATATAAAACAAGTAAATAAGACGGAAAAATATTTTTTATTCTATTATTGAGAGCAGCGGTAGTTGAAAACTTTTTACTAAGAGTATTTTTGTGACTCTTCGTTGGTTTGTTGTTTGTGATTTGTGGATTGTGGAATGTGGTTGAATCTTGATTCTTGAATGAAGTATGAAGATACAGACGAGAGGTAGAATGAAAATATTAAACTTATTCGATAGCTTATGTGTGAGTGTGTGTGTAGATTTTATTTTATAATTAAAATACGGGACGGGTTTCATTTTTCATATATTTATTTGGCAGATAGTGCTTACTTTTGGGGGATTTTTAAAAGGGAAGACGGTAGGAATCGTGTTATATGGACGCCACGCCACTGCTAGCTTGACCAATTTCGATAGACATATAGTTGCTTGTCTTGCTGGGGCCAAGAAGGCTTATGCTCTGACAAGGAGACTGTTTCATATCAGTCAACTTGACTCTAAAGTGAAGGTCATTTGCTACGTGGCCCTTATAAGGCCGATTATCGCTTATGGTTGTCCATTGTGGTTTAATATAGCGCCCAGCTATATGGAAAAGATTCGGGTTTTGGAGAGACAATATCTTAGGACCTGTCTCCGGTTGTTCCGAACGCCTGAATCCAATTATATAAAATACTATCCCAACAAGGTCCTATACGATGGGGCTCAGTTGAATAGGATTGACAATTTCCTCATTAAGGTGACTCGAAGGCACGTTGCAAGGGCGATGGCCAGCGACAATAGTCTGATCTTTGGGGCTTACTACCCCAATGAAATGTACATAGAGAGTATGCTCCGGTCTGGCTTTATCCCGCCGGAGGCATTTATCCATATTGATGCAAAAGGGCTGGTACAGACGAGGGATGGTATCCCGGTATTATACCACCGCTTCCGCAGCGCGAGAGATAAGCGGCTCATCCGCGGCGAGGACGTCGCCAATGCTCATGAGCTCCTCCGTTTTAGTACCGCAATAGCGGAGAGGGATAAATTCGATACAGAAAAACAATTTGCCGAATTTTGGTGGTTTTTTGAGGGGGGAGGGGTCATCATGCCCTCCCAAGACGGTGCGTTACTCTAGGTAACATCCTCTTAGTTTAGAAGTTAATATTAAGTTAGCTAGGGCGTTTCTGGGAGAGGCCGGGCTCGTCAACTTGTGGTAGTGCTTCCGGGAGAAGATTGACGCTGTAAGGCTTCAGTTAGCTCAGGGTAGCGGGTGTGCACGTTGATGACTGCCAGGCGCTCGGAAAGCAATTGGGATTTTGACCACTTGTTGCGCAAGGCAACGAGTGTTCAGAATCCTAATTATAGTTAGAATATGTTAGGTAGTTTAAGTAAGTAGAATAGGTACTCGTAGTTTGTAGTTTGTTTTATATAAAAAATATAAAATCTTAATAATGATACCGAGTTTTAATTGATTTTCTCGACGAATACATATGTAAGATTAGTTCGTAAATAGTTTTTAGGCCGAAAGGCAATAATTATAAGATATAGTTAAGTTTAGGGCGTCCGCATAAGGACCAATAAATAAGAATAAGTATCCTGTTAATTTTAAGTTAGATTTAATAATTTTTGTCTAGTACGTAAGTTGATATTCAGTAACAATTAAAAAAAATGAATTTAAAAGTAAAGTAAAAGTCTAACCAATAAATTAGGGGAGTTTAGATACCTGTTCGTGGAGTCTAAGATAGACATCGTTTCTGTGTCCGAAACCTGATTTCAGCCAGACATAGGTGACGATTTCTATAGTTTGAAAGGTTTCAAGCTTTTTCGAGCTGATAGGAAGTTAACTTCTGGTGGTGGCGCCGCTCTTTATGTGCGTGAGGGGATTAGTTGTAGGTTGGTATGTTAATCCGATAACGATTGTCCTCTGGAATATGTATTTGCGAGTATCATTTGTAACACGGAAAATATCTTGGTTGGATCAGTCTACAGGCCATATAAACACATCAGCACGTTACCTTTGATCACGACTTTGGAGTCGATTTCTTGTTGCTACCCATACACTTTACTGTGTGGTGATTTCAACTGCAATCTCCTGGATAAACATTTGGCTGCAAACTTTCTAAGCCTTTTCAAGGCACTCAATCTGAGCCCCGTTAACCACTCCACCCCTACCCACTTTACTAATGAGTGTAGCTCACTATTAGACCTTTATCTTGCTAGCGATGTTGGCAGGGTTATGCTTTACACACAGCTTCTGGCACCCGGTTTCTCCAAGCATGATTTAATTTTTTTTGGATATAGCTTGTCGGGTTGATCAGCAAAGTTTCCAATATAGAGACTATACAAATTTAAACACATCCGAACTGGTACGCGACCTTAATTGCATAGACTGGAACTCAATATACCTCATGGAAAATGTAAACGAACAAATTTGTTTTTTACGACATAACGTCAATCAACTTTTTGACATCCATGTTCCTTTAAAAACCCGTCTCATTGGGCATACGTCCCCACCTTGGCTGAATGGCGACATCTCTGCTCTAATGTTGAAACGAGATGCGAGACGGTTCAAATTGGAGCACTTCCACAAATCTTATTGCAGACTTCGTAATCAAGTCGTCGCATTGATCAGAACAACAAAAAGGCGTTACTACGAACACAAAGGTGGTCCATTATTTTCTGGAAAAAAGGTATGGAAAAACCTGCGAGAAATCGGTATTGGGAATCAATCTATGAAGTCTGCTGATAACATCGATTGTGATTGCTCTCAACAAAAAGTTCACCTCCATGCCACAATCCTATGACGTTGCTACACCTATTGATTCCCCTATTGAAGAGGAATCAACAGGTGTCAACTGTTCGCTGAGCTTTATAAGAATACGTGAAGAAGACATAGTTGAAGCAATATTATCTATTAAATCGAATGCTACTGGCCTCGACCTAATGGAACCTAAGTTCGTTAAGTTATTGCTTCCTCATATACTGCGCTTTATAGCTTATATATTCAATAGTATTCTGACTACATCCGAGTTTCCTTCAGAATGGAAGAAGGCTAAAATTATTCCCGTTCTTAAAAAGCAAACGGGTACTGCTACGGAGTTCCGATCCATTGCTATCCTCCCGTTTCTATCAGAGGTGTTGAAAAAACCATTATGAAGCAGATACAATCATATCTATGGACTAACAACCTGTTAACCACTTGCCAGTCTGGTTTTAGACCTAAGCGCAGCTGCAAATCTGCCCTAATTTTTGTTACTGACGAAATAAGAACCGCAATGGACAAGGATCACATTACTCCTCTGACGCTTTTAGACTTCTCAAAGGCTTTTGACACTGTTAACCATTCAATTTTATGTAAAAAACTGCGTAATTTCTTTGGGTTTTCTATAGAGTCTTGTAAGTTGATTCTCTCGTACCTTAGCGGAAGGCAACAATGCGTGGTGGCAAATGGTCAATCATCGATCTTTCTCAATGTTTTGAATGGAGTGCCACAGGGATCAATTCTTGGCCCAATTCTCTTCTCACTTTACATAAATGAGCTCCCAAAAGTTGTCAACCATTGTATAGTTCATCTTTACGCTGACGCGATGTGCAGCTTCTGATAAGTCGACCGTTTCGGGAAAAGAATGATGCCGTTGCATTGATGAATGAGGACCTTTCTTCCATTTCTCGCTCGTCTAAGAGAAATCATCTGTGCCTAAACCCTGTCAAATCAACAGCTCTCCCCATCTATCGCAAAATCTTTGATTTATCAGTCTTAAGACCACTGAATCTTGAAAACGATAGAATCGAATATGTTAGCAATGCTAGAAACCTTGGAATAGTTTTCAATCGTTCCCTCACATGGAACAACCACCTGACCTAACTAAAGTAATCGGTAAAGTGTATGGTAGTCTCCGCGTTCTCCAAGTCACTCGAAGTTTCATCCCTATAAAAACCAAACTTCTTCTTGCCAAAACGCTACTACTACCCATTATGTTATATGGATGTGAATTTTTTTGCAACTTTGACTCTGCCACCAACCGCAAATTAAATGTCGCATATAACAACATTGCCCGTTATGTCTATAATCTCCGTCGCTATGACCACGTTTCCTCTTTTGCTGTTCGCATTTCTGGCTGTAGTCTAGACAATCTATTAAACTTTCGCTCACTTACCTATCTACGAGTACATGAAATCATTCAAACAAAACAGCCTGATTATTTACACGGTAAGCTGAACTTCCCTCATTCAACAAGGTCTTTTGCTCTTATACTACCTCGATACAATTTTCTTATTACTGAGCGTCAATTCTTCGTCCATGTTATTCGCCTTTGGAACTCCCTGCCCATAAGTATGAGAAGTCTAAAGAGCACAAGAAGATTTAAATTTTATTTATTAAGATTTACTTTTCAATTTGGCAAATCATTGATAATCTCTATCTATTTATTCAATTATTGTTTTCCTCTTTTTCTTTTTTCTCTTTTTTATTGCTTGCTTTCTCTTTTTTTGTAAATAGCTTAATAAATACATTAAACTCAAATTCTTAAATTAATTTAAAGGCTTTCAAAAATTTATAAGACTTTTGTCCTACTTAGTAAGCGATTTTGAAATAAATAAAATAAAATAAAATAACATAATGATCACATTTACGTCATTATAGATACTTATTGTAATCTTTGTAAATGTTTTAAACCTAATAAAAAAATATCAAATATCATAACTACAAATTGTTACTATGGAGTGTAGTGAGGTATCCGTCGAAACGGAAAATTATCGGAGAATTTTCAAATCAGTTGATGTCGACTATTCTTCGTACGCTAGATCAAGGATCTGCTCCTTGGTTTCTCTGGGAGCGCGATTTGCTCTTTTGTGCTTGTTTTCCATGATAATGAGTTTGCGCTCCACATTGGCCACATCTTCAACCACCCTCTGTGTCACCCTGATATTATATTTTTCGACGCTCTTTAGATACACGTTTCGGAGTATTCCAAGATAATTTTCAGGAATCTGATTAATTTCATAAGCATAAAGCTTCTCTTTCAAGACTCTGTGAGTTTGTGTTGATCTAACTTCCCTAAGGAAATACAGTGGCGAAGATGTATCTATGTATTTCTATATGTGTATGTGTAGTAGCGAAATAGGCCTCGGAAAGGAAGGGTTCTTTGATTCTGCTTTATGAGAAAACCTCAAAAGGTCCATTTCAACTCTCGCACGAAGACATCTGAGTCCCGGTTGCGGTAGGCTTCTACCAAGGCATCCAAGGATTTGGCAGAATACATTTTTGCTTGTATAGAAGTCGTCAACTCCGAAGCCACCTTGTTTCAAAAAGAGGGCCCTTTTAACTTCCGCCAATTTGCTCTCAAATAAAGGGTCTTTCATTAGAGACTTGACAACTTCAAACTTTGAGTGTGAACGCACCCTTAAACCGATTACCGAACTGTCAATGTCATAATATTCAGTAAAATCAACATTTATCATGGTGAAGTACGCGAATGAACAACGTTTACAATAAATTTTAATTTACCACCGAAATTCCGAGTCGGTGGTCGCAACTTTAATTTTCGCCCGTAATTCTCGTCCCAGTAGACAAACAATTCATAGTCTAGTGAAAAACTTGAGTCAGAATATTTGCTGCTTGATGTTGGCGCGCTAGTGAGACTGCGTTTTGCCCGAAGTGTGGAGAATATTGCTGCCGTAGAGGCGTCCGTCGCAAACTAGCCAATTCAGCCAATTTCACGGCGTTCTCAAGAATTGGGCCTCTCCAAGACCACATTATGGCGAATTTCGCATAAGGATCTTGGCATACACCCTTTCAAGATTAAGCTGACTCAAGAACTAAAGCAACTTGATCATATGAAGCGACGTACGTTCTCGCGACGTTCGACGCTTTGGACATCTTCAGCGATGAAGCGCATTTTTTCGTTAAACGGCTTCGTTAATAAGCAAAATATGCGTTACTGGACAGGTGAGATCCTTTATGTGCTTCATGAAAGAGCACTTCATCCGCAAAAAGTCACTGGGCCGTTTTTTATCGTCGATGAAAATGACCGTCACGTTACGGTAAATGGTATTCGCTACAGAGATATGTTCGAACGTTATTTCTTTGAGCAATTGCATTTATTGGACATCAGTGGTATGTTGTTCCACGAAGGCGTTGCCACAAGCCGCACAGCGGGTGCAACAATCGAGTTATTGAAGCCACAGTTCGGTGAACGTGTTGTCTCGAGAAATGGACCCATCTATTGGCCGCCGAGATCGTGTGATTAAACGCCTTTAGACTTTTTTTATGGGGCTACATAAAATCATTGGTCTATGCCAACAAGCCGGCGACGTTAGAGAGCTCAGAGCTAATACTGAACGAGAAATTCGAAAAATTGAGTTAAACGTTGTCAAGTCCTTAATGAAAGACCCGTTATGTGCAGTAACATAATCATAAGGGAGAGAAATATGTGTGCGGTTATCATGCAAAATGCAATCAGGGTTATTTCCCTTCTTATATAAAGCAGAATCCCGATTATGCGGATCAAATAAAACCAGGGGTATTCCGTATAATCGAAAATCCGGATAATCGATTTCAAAGCAAATCAAACAATATTTAGATTTTAATATTTTTTTATTATGTAATGGGTTTTACATTCGTCGTTTAGATAATACGATATATAAAAAACGAGCTATAACGATAGATAATGAATTACATAATACCTATGTAATTTAAAATTTCGGTTGGAAATAACTTGTTATTGTTCTTTGACGTAATGAATCACATCTTTTTATTGCGGTCAAGTCCCTGATGCGCTTCAGTTGTAACAACTATATGGGATCCGATTCGTCCTGTCTTTCAAACCAGTTAAAAGCAACATCTAGAGATTCTGCGTGAGATGGTACTTGACATACATCCCCAGTTTCAGTCTCTTCTTCATCTTCTCTCTCGTTACTGTTCAAATCCTCAATGATTTCTTCATCTGTATATATTTGGAATCCAGGATCTTCACTATCGCAGTTCAGCCACTCCTTAATATTCTCTTCATCGCACCCTTCACCAATGCTAAGAATTTTCATTGTTTCCGTCATTTCTTTAAAATCGTCGTCTGGTTTAATTGAAGAATTAGATAGAGTTAATTTTAATAATTTATTCCATGCCCTTTTTAATGTTTGCAATTCCACAGAGTTCCACGCTTCTACTAGCATATAACAACAATCTCTTAAATTAATTTCCTTAAAAAACTTTAACATCGTTTCTATTCTGCTGACAAAAGACGACGCAGTAGCTGCTTTCTGTATAAACGTTTTAAAGTTTCAATGACACTTTGGTCCATAGGTTGCAATATCGATATTACATTAGGGGGCAAAAACTTAACTGTGAACTTCCCATTTTCTCGATTTAGTATTTCAGCGGAAGGGTGCGTTGGCGCAATATCTAACAACAACAATACATCGCCCTCAGAATTCTTTTTAATGTCTGATATCGTAGAATACACCATATACAAGGTGGCGCAAAAGTCATCACCCAGTGGCGTTCACCAATCCGACTGAAAACTACATAGGATAGATGTCAAACGTCGTGGATCATTTAGAACATTGGCACCAGAATTGCCTAAGGCACACCCAAGGGCTGAAAACCCTATCGGAAGATGCTATAATTTTTGCAAATAGCGGCAAATGTGAATTTTACTTTGACATTTGTGAAGTAAACAGATGACAACTTTTGCGATACCTTGTATATGTCTCAACTTACTGCCAGATTCACAATTTTTTATACTCTCAATTATCTTCAATTTGTCTTGAAGAGACAACACTACTTTTTTCGCTTGGACATTTTAAATTTCCAACACAAAACGTAAATAAAAATAAAAGAACATGTTTAATAGAGCCGAGATCAATGAGTCCGGATAATCGGATGTTCGGATAATCGAGGTTCGGATAATCGGGATTCTACTGTATTGTATTATTTTAAAACAAGTTTGAAACTAAATATCAAAAAAATACTCTTACTGAATAACAATCAGGCAGCTCATCTTTTCATTATAACCGTTGTCCTCTGAGATAGCTAATCTTCTATGTTCGGTCAATCCGAATGCCTTTTCCCCGCTATTCTTGCTGTATTTTTCTTAAATTCTTTTGTTCAATGACTCCGCGAATATTTTTCACTTTCGTGCTCTTTCACTATCTATTTAGTAATTATCGCTTTTGCTTAAAAGAATTTAAAGCTGTGTATACTTTTACACTTTCCTTAAATGTATCCTTCCTTTTCACTTTTATGTAAGCAGGTATATCCCTGTTCTTTTCTGATGATTACTTTCACAGGTTTCCTTTAAGCACTTCGAGCGCTTTCAGTTTACACTTTTTTCCTAAACACTATTTTTTTACTCTTTTTAGAGAAGATTCTTTTTCCCTTTTTAATTACTTTTACTTACGAAAATTGGGAGGTCCTTGCGGCAGTTGAATTTCGCAACATTTGTCGTCCCAATACATACGCAAAAGAGAAGCGCCAAATTTTTCATCGCGTAAAAGCAGATTTGAAAAAGCGTTAAATGCATTTTCTGAGAACCGACGTACCAAATGCTGGTTGGGTACACAATAAAACGAGATTAACATTGCGGGAGATTGGTCAGATGAGCAAAGAAGTTGGCATTCCAACAGGAAAGAGCTCTTTGCGGTGTATGTATAGCTATTCAAGTACAGAAAAGGCGTTTAAGGAATGCTCATATTCTGATTCACTGGGACAATCGATCGCTAGTAGCTTATATTCGCATCGAGAGCGGAACACTGTTGCGTAATTCTGTTGGATATTGCTTGATAGATGCAAGAGGACGCTCAATTGTGATAGCGCCACATTGGGAGAAGACGTTTTGGTTAGCAGATCTAAAGTCCCGAGCCCTGGATGCTCCGGAAGCAATATAGAACCTTCGGGAGGTTCTAGTGGACATATCAACCCACATACCACCTTCGCAAGTAGACCAACTGGTTCTTCAAGCTTGGTTAGTTGGAGGTGAGGCGACTTCAGCTTTTAATAAGGGTTGGAAGTAATCCACTCTCACCATGTATTTTTTGGCAATCAAGCATGGTTAAATTGGTCTGAGATTAATAAGGTCCTCAAGGTCCTCACTCATTTATACTTAGAGTGAATTTTGGCTTATTGTACAATTCTAGTATACACAAGTTCGAGAGCATATTGGTTCGAAAGGTAATTAGGGCGATCGGTTTCGCAAAACTAAGGAAACAACAAGTACTGATTTTGGGATGCTCAAAAAGTTTTTGAAAGGTTGGCCACATCCAGTTCCAAGCTGAATTTATTTGAAGCCTCCAGAAGAACAGCTGCTCTTCTCTTATTAGCATGGGGTCACAGAGTCAATGACCTGACATTACTGAGAACTTCGGAACTACTGAAAACAGCTGAATCTAGGCAATCCAATTGGGTATTGTCTAAGCATCCAGATGAAAATCTTTAACCGGTGGTATAGATCAAGAACTTAATATAACTTTCGAGGTCCAGAAGACCGAAGAATGAAGGATTGGATCATCTATTTATTACGGTTGTTGGCGAAATTCGTCCAGCATCAAGAACTGTGATAGGAAGGGTGGGTTCGATTTGTGCTAAGATGCGCAGGTATACAAGCGTCTCTAGGGAGCTTTAGATCAGCTGAAGCATCCACTATCTGGTTAGAGAACCATTCAGTTTATGATATACTTGCAAGAAGAAATTAGTAACGTAAAAATACATTTAAAATTTATTGTAAAATCGTAAAAAACAAATCAGACAAAGTGAGAAATTTCCTTTTTTATAGTTTTCGCCCAGAATAAATAGATTAAAGATATATAAATATATTCAATAAATATTTCAGATATACACATACATTACGTACCTACTTGTGTAGATATTTATGAATTTTGTAACTTCTAAATTGTTTACAATTATAACTATGTGATATTAATATTGTACCAATGAGTTGTTTATGTTTTTTGAATAATGCAACCTTTTTTGAAACAGTTTTTATGTGTTTAATTCTATATTCCACTTTTTTCACATAGCGTTTTGTGGTTTTGTCACCAGCAAATATCAGACATGTTTACATAGAGACGTTGTTTGTTTTAAGAAAGGCACATAGTATGAAATTTTGAATAATAAAAAATTTGTTCTTATGTCTGAAAGAAAAACACACAGCGTAGCATAAAGTTCTTTCTGGTGAGGTCGTTGTAACGATTTTGTTGTTATTCAAAATTTCATATTTAATTTTTATTTTGGCGGCATGGCACCCTGCTGTTATTTCTGGGCGACTAGTATTTCCTGACTTTTTATTTTACAGAATGGATCGGCAGTTTGGATTGGACCAAAATTTGACTCAGTGTGAGTGGGGAGATTTCACCTTTAAAGACAACTAATTGGTAGCCCCGAAATTAACTTACATATTAAAACTACCACAATCGCTCCGTCGCTTTTTGTCGATGAAGGAAGGAAATAAGTTCCGCTATCCGACTGCTTCCAATACAATTAAATTTTTAACATCAATGTCTAACTTTAAAAACGTATGAAATAGGAAAAGGGAAAGGAAACCAATAATTTTACCACCAACAATGATAAATCGTTAATTTATTGCTGCTCCTTCAATAAAATTATAAAGGGACTGAACTGATTCACAAAATTAATATACAAAATATATGTATAGGCATAGGTATGACACTAACAAATAAGATAAATATTTATGATTCTAAGATACTTTTGATTGGTTTTACTCACCCATTGGTATAGAAAAACTTGAATTACAGATATTCATAACCACTTTAAAATCTGGGGTAGGAGAACCAGTTGTGGCTGAGCAGTCTAAATGCCCCCCTGTATAAGAGCAGACATCCAACAACAGAAAATAAACTGATAGACATTTTACAGATAACATTTTCTAACTGTTTGCAACCAACGCACTCATTGTGGATGCCTTTTATACTTCTCCCTATTTGAACCAGTTTACAAAATTACACTCCATCACGCGAATTGCAAATCGGTTGCGCTTCCGGTAGGTTACTCGAAATAAAATGCATACCAAAATATTACTACTTACAATAAATAAATACTTTTTTTGTTTATTGAATTAGTTATTGCAAAATTACAAACTTTTGTGTATGCCTAGAACCCATGTGCGTGTTCATTTTGTTTGCTCCTCTCACTGGCTTTCTTTTTGGTTCACTTCAATTCTATTTACAGATAGTTAACAATAATAATTGACCTACTGCCTTGCACCCCAGGCCCGCTTAATTAAGTGGGAGCCCTTTTCGGCTATCATCACTGCTGGCGCATGTGTATTTCCAGCTGTTACCTTGGGCATAATTGAGGTATCCATTACACGTAAACCCCGAACTCCATGCACCTTTAGTTCGTGATCGACAACAGCGTATGGATCATGTGCTGGTCCCATTTTACATGATCCCGCTTGATGGTTTTCGGGTCCAGTATTCTGTCGTATCGCACATTCCCAGTACTGGTCAGAGCCGAATTTTAGAGATTCACACCCTTCTATGGGTGTTTTATCCAAACGCATACCGTATGCCTTCAATGGATTTGTCTGGGATAATCGAATCGCGAACTTTATACCCTCGATTAGGGTTTTCACATCGCGTTCGTCATCAAGGTAGTTAGCAAAGATTCTTGGTGGTTTAAGGGGATCATTAGACCCCAGTGTAATGTATCCTCGACTTTTTGGATTTAGCAGAGCGGGAAAAATTTGAATGCTACGCGAGTTATTGGAGAGCAGCTCTCCAACTTGGCCGGTTTTGGCGCAACTTGCCAAATATCCGCCAAAGAAGTACTGTAAATCTGGAACATCAGGGCGCTCTGCGCAAGGTGAAGCTATTTTCGCTGTCACATCAGATATTCCCGTACCGGACATAAGCCCATCACGGAACAGAAGGTATTCCATAGCTGTCGCCCAATTAAGTGGTGAAGTGTCTGCGTCATCAATAAAGAAGTTCGTAAAATAGGCCACGTGATTGTGCAAATTTTTACCAACACCAGGTAAATCGTGCACTGCGCGAACACCAACCTGGAAGAAGGACAAAACTGTTAAAGCAATCAGATAGTTCAAAAAATAAATAAATAAAATTAAGTGGTGGTTTTAAAAAATTGAGTAGGGTACCTATGTAAGAATAAGATCAATATGTTTAAGTCACCGCTAGAAATGTCTATGTCGATAACATCAATGTCATACGGCGATGTTATCGGCAAAGTTCACAGCCATAAAACATGTGGGCCAAGAGGACCCGAAGGCCGATCCGACTGACGATAATGACCGATGAAAATTTGGTTTGTGAACCAATTACGTTTGTAACAAAATGTTTACTGTGTCTCCTCGATGGGGTGCTCTGGAACCATGTTCATATATTATATATATAAATGTACGGCTTTATACATTAAGGCCATATTTAAAAAAAACGGTTAAAGGTTGACATTAAAGTTTAAATAAAGGTACAGACCACCAACTCCAAAGTCTGGTTACTACAGACGAACTATTTCAAGCCTACATAGATTAAAAACATATATGTAAATCTGGAGGAGCAGATTTAATAATACCAGCTGAACTACAACTGACTTCGTATATCATCCTGCTAGTGATTAAGATATTGTTGAAGAGTTGCCTAGATTTGTTCCAAATATGAACCTCCAGTGGTGCAGTTGCTCAGTGGTTATTACGTTTGGCTACTAACCGAGGGACGCAGGTTCAAACCATAGAAACATCAAAGTACTTCCAATTAGTGGTGTGCAAAAAGTAATGATCCGGTATTTAATATTCGATACTTTAAATGAGTATCGGTATCGAATATGTACTACTCAAAGTATTTGATACTGATTACTCATTTGCATGTCCAAAAAGTACATACTTTAAAATACACATACACAGCTCCCTCGTTAATTTTTCTCTACTACTGTACAAGTAAAACTGTTTCGTATTTCTATTCTCCTACTACTCTTATCAAAATAAGTCTCACGCTCACCTCTTACCTCAGTCACATCACATGGAGTCTCCCAACTCGAACACACGTAGGTAAGGTATAGGTATATGTACATCATACAGTTCCAATATGATTACTTTTCTTCAATCACCTCACTTTAAACTTTGCCAGAAATCAGTATTCAAATCAAATTTGATTATCGAGTACCAGGACTCGTTGTTTCTTTTTGCCAGTATTCAGTTACCAGTAATCAATAATCAATAAATTCTTTGAATGAGTAGATTTGAGGTTTTGATTTGTAGATAGGTACAAACATTTATTAAATAGGTTTATCAATCGCTGATACGAGTAGCTAAGCTATGTATAAAAGGAAAAGAAGTAGCATCTGGTTGCATTTTGCGGTGGAAGGAGAAGTTAAAGCAAAATGTGATATTTGTAAAAGTGTATTGTCCTATAAAGGTGGAGCAACATCAAATTTAATTAAACACCCCAAAACTAAGCATCCTACCTTAGTAATAGGGAAAATGTTTGGTTCTGGTTCACAATCATCGCTTCAGGGTGCTGTTTCGTCCTTTTCAAGCACATATGCAACGAACATTGCAGCAGGCTCTGTCCCAACGAATATGCCCGTTATTTCTGAAACACATGATGTCGCAGTTCCAGCAAGTAATAATGAAAATGATAATGTTCCATCCACATCAGAGCATGAGCGGGCCAGGCTGATATCGCGTGTGGTAAGCGGCGTGCGAAATCAACCAAAGATTAGTTCATACGCGACGCGGCCCCTCTCAATTAATCGGCAAAAAAAAATTACTGACCTAATATTCAAATGACTGTTAAGGGTCTTCAACCCTTTATCATGGTTGAAGATGTGGGGTTCACCGAACTATTGATAGAACTTGAGCCAACGTATAAAATGCCTAATCGAACAACATTTAGCAGAAATTTGTTGGAACAGCGATATGATGAGGCAAAAGAATTGGTTAAAAGCCTTATAAAAGGGAAAGAAGAAATAACTCTGACAACGGATACCTGGACGTCATCTCATTGACAAAGAGTGGACCATTAATTCCCTTTTATTTGATTGTTTTTCATTCAAAGAGCGTCACACGGCAGAAGATATGAAAAATTAAATAACTAAAATGGTTTCAAGTTGGTATGTTTCCGAAAAGATAAAAGCCATTGTAACAGACAACGCTTCAAATATAACGGCCGCCGTAAGACTAACAGGATGGCATCAGAAAGCCGTTACAATTTCAAAAATAATTCCATTGGTTATTGCATTGCGCAGAGCAGAGTTGCACAAAAGTTAGTTTAACTAATAACTAAAAAGCTACAATTAAATTAGTTGTAGTTTCTTTGAACGTACATAACTAAACCATAATTTTAGTTGTAGTTGCCAGAAATTTTGGGACTAAATTAGTTATTAAGTGCTACTAAGCGTGTTTAGTTGTGAAAAATTAGTTGAATTAATTAAATTAGAAATTTTAGTTGTAGTTGCCACAAATTTTGGGACTAAATTAGTTATTAAGTGCAACTAAGCGTGTTTAGTTGTGAAAAATTAGTTGCCAGAGGGTAACTAACAATAATTAGCTCTAGTTTTTGCTTTTTAGCCATCGAATGAACACAACTTATAATTTTTTTCCAACAATTTAACGAAAAAAGGCACAGGAGCAATTCTTTTATTTCGTTATACATTTTCCAGTTTTAATTATGTTCAATTTAAGAGATTATTATGTCCTTACGAAACACCGGGAAATTGAGTGGAAGTAGATTTGTTTTGAATAATTGAGGTTGCATAGCTTGAAGTTTGTTGTACATCAGTTGAAGGTAAGAGGAAAAATATAGAGTTGTACTTCGGTAACCAATACCCGATTTAAGACTGTCACTTTTAGTTGTCATAAGGTTATTTACCAAGTGGTCCTTGGAGCACCAAACATGGTCCTTAAGCCCGAATTTTGTTTTTTTTTTCAAAAACTCCTAGAAAACCGCGCAGTATATTGTGTTCAATGTTATTGGACTAACAGATCCTTGGAACAACAAAAAAGGTTCTTAAAAGTAGAAAAAAGATATTTTTCCAAAATGCCGTTAGCATCCACACGGTATATCTGTATTCAATGTTATTTGACTAAGAGGTCTTTGGAACAACAAAAAAGGTCCTTAAAAGTCTAAAAAAGGATATTTTTTCCAAAATGATTGTTGTTCCTGACCCTTTATTCAAATAACATTGAACTCATACATATATACCGTGCCGTTTCTAAAGACATTTTGGGAAAATATCCTTTTCGGGTTTAAAGGACCTTTATTGTGGCTCCAAGGACCTGATGTAAAATAAAAGGGGCATTCAATCAATTTTTATTTTAAACGCAATATGCATAATAAATCCCAATAAATTATCACCATTATAGCAAAATAATTAAATTTGATTTAGTTATTAGTTTTTACCTAGATACTCGTAGGTAAAAAGCTACAGCTAAAAAACTAACCAACTTTTAGTTGTGATCCGCAACTAACTTTGGCAACCTAACTAGCTTAGTTACACAACCTGCAACTAATAGCTTATAGCTAAAATTAGCTGTCATTATGATAGCTAACCACCAAATCGATTGCATTTTTAGCGCAGCTAATTTAAAAAGAGATTCCATAATTGTATTGCCATTAAGAACATCCAGGAAACTCTCCGTATAGAAATTTCCGAAGTAATCGCTAGCTGTCGTAGAAAAGAACATGTTCCTGCTACCACACAGGCCGATGCAGCATCTTCTGGCCAAGAAATTGAACCGCATCTTTTGTGGGGAGATTTCGATAGCAATGCGGACTGCTTCCAATCAACTCGTGTGAAGGAATAATAGAAATGCGGCAATATACCGAAGAAACGATTATTCCTAGAGAAGAGAATGCGTTAGCATGGTGGAAATCACGGGAAATAATTTATCCCAATCTGGCAAAGTTAGCTAAAAAATACTTAGGGATGGTAGCGACATCTGGTCCTAGCGAAAGGATTTTTTCAAAGGCTGGATTGGTGATTTCCGATAAAAGAAGCAGACTAAAACCCGAAAATGTCCATACAATTTGGATTTTAAATGTTAATTCAAAATATATCCGTAAATAGCTTTTAAGAAATTTATATTACTACTATCTATAATTTTTATTATTAACAATAAATTTATCTATTGTGTACTTAATTTAATTTTACTATTTGACAATGTTTAAATACCTGATATACTTTTTTTTAAATTTATTTCCTATCTCTATAATTATTATCTATTAACTACTCATCATTATTTATCAACTATGAAGTACTACTGACTATATTTTTATTATTTAACAATGTTCAAATACCTGAAATACAATTTCTTTTAAGTTTATTTCCCGTTTGTTTATTAAATAAATAACGAAATGAATGTGAGTGCAAGCAATGCTACTTGAATTTTGACTGCGAGACAAAGTACTAGTATCGAATACCAAATACCGAATACTGAATTTGAAGTAATCAGTACTCATTCGATACTCAAATGTAATCAAATTGGACACCACTGCTTCCAATGCCCCACATCTTTCGAAACAACATTTAAGAGTATCAAATGTGATTAGAACCTTCTCAAATCTGCGGTTCAGAATCGGCGCAAAATTGTAAGTTCTTTCATTCGTGCTGAAAATAAGATTTCGCATATACAAATCTGGGTCAGCGTTGCCGTCGACTTTTCGAAAAATCTATCTTTTTTTTTGAAAAACGTATCAAACGTTTCTAAATTGCGGTCTGTAAAATGTATCAAATGCATCACAAGAAATTATCGGTTTTTCAAATAAGTAAATTTATTAGATCTCTAAACTAAAGGTCTCAGGTTCGAATTCCGCCGGGACCAAGTAACATCTAAAAGTTTTTTCCACTGTCCCACCTCTTGCGAACGTCTGACAAACATCCAAGAGTATCAATTGTCACGAGAAGCTTCTCACATTTGCCGTTTGGATTCGGCTTAAAATTGTAGGTTCCTTCCACTGCGCTAAAGCTAAATGGTAGGAGAAGCTAGGTCTTAGGCTCTGTATGGGCCGTTAATACCTAATATTTATTTTATTTTATTTCAAATTTATTAGAAACGAAAGAAAGAAAAATATAAATGCAAAATATGGAAATCCTTTAAACAAACATCACATTTCACATCACCTGATAATAATCAGTCAATTCAAACATTTAGTATTAAAAAGAGCAAACAAATTCTCACAAATAGACTTTAAATATAGGGACGTGCTATAGTCGGCTTGGGCGAACTGTTGGCTACCCTATTCTTATTCCTATCCCTCATAAGCGGGCGTGACAAAAGTCTAAGTATAGTTGAATTGTTAAGAACGCTCTACATATTTTGTTATATAACATTTAAACGATTTAATCGAAAAAACGAAGCTTTTGTAAAAAAAAACGAACTTTGGTTTTTCAATAAAATCTTTTATTTAATTGTGGGTGTGTCAGTAGGCGGATTTAATAAATATTTAAACATAAGTATAAAGGGCACCTAGAGAGTCTATATTATAAATTTCAGTTTCCTAGCTCAAACTTTGACTTTTCAATAAAATTGTTATATTTAATTGTGGGCGTGTCAGTGGGCGGATTTTAGAAATGTTATCTCCCGAGCAGTTTTAGGAGTCAAAGATCATATATAGAAAATTTCGGCAGACGGCTATTTCTGCCATGCTCGTGTTCTCAAACACAAACTATTGTACATATATTTCATGAAATAAAGAATCTATTCTAATCTAATCTAGATCTAATCTAGAAAATTTCAGAGAATTTGTTGATTTTCCATTGAAAATGATAAAATGTATCAAATTGAAACAAAATAAAAAAAAAATATCTATGTATCAAATTTTTGCACGGAAGCAAAGACGCACCCAAACAGCGCTTGTTTCAAAAGTCGACAGAGAAAACACATCCGCTTGGGCGAACTGTTGGATACTGTATTCCTCTTTTTATCCCCCAAAAATTGGGCGTGGCAAGAAACTAATATTTTGTTATACAATATTTAAATAATTTTATCTTAAAAACAACGTTTTTTTTTGTAAAAAACGCACCTTAAAAGTGGGAATGGCAGAAAACTTTCGATAATTCCTTTATCAATATTAATCAAAACGACTTTATTTACATACTTTGCGAAGAAAAGACTTTCACTTACAATGATTTCTTCAATAAAACGTTTTTTTGGGCGGACTTTAAAAAATATATTAAACATAAGGGTAACGAGCTCCTAGAAAATATATATTTCCAATTTCAGCTTCCTAGTTCAAACTTTGATCTTGCAATAAACCGGTTTTTTTTTAATTGTGGGCGTCAGTGGGCGGATTTAAAAAATTCGGACACTAGATTATTTTGGGTTCCTAGAGAGTATATGGTTACAATTTTAGCTAGAGTTTTGGAGCCTGAGTTTTGCCGACGGATGAACGGACGGACCGACAAACGGACATGGCTATAGATCGATATTACTATCGATGCTGATCACGAATATAGTTACTTTTGGGAGTCTACGGGCTATATTAAGGTATGTTATAAACTATGAGTCAAAATAATATACCCTTAGAAAAGGGTATACACAGGCCTATTATACGCTTTCCGAAGTTCAGTTAAGGGTCAAAATAAGCTCTAAGATCCTTAAAATTACCAAATGGATAATGAGCATGTTAATATAATTAATATTGAAAGGTTGAAGGGCTATGGCCCACTCTGGCCCACCATGACATATCTACTCCCAGGCTGAGAGTAGACTGATCCTCATTTTGCCATTAACCCTTATTGACATGACACTGTGTTTTATACAAAACAAAAAAACACTTTGACTCAGAGTTACCATTGCCCAGTTGATGGAAATTCGTATGTCTGTTTCTTTGGATTTTGCTACAGGATTTAAGCTTTATTAGAGTTTTTTTGAGAGCCAATATGTCAACTTTAGAGAAGATATGTTGACGCTTGTTGTTCTACTGTTTTCATGTTTTCGTTAAACCGTTAAAATGCAGTTATACAATTATTGGCGATTTTCTGTTAAGAAGAACTACTATTTGCGCGAATTTTTGATAGAGTTCGGTTCAATAATTAAGTGTAATTTTTTTTTTTTAATTTTTTTTGTGTGATATATTTGTACCTTAAAATGGATTAGGCCTTCAGGGGATTCTCTTAAAAAACGCGCCTCTTATCTTACCTCTTGATGGTGTAGAAAAAGGTGGATTCAATTTATTTCGGCCAACATAATTTTGCATATAAAATCTTAACAAAGAGTTGGTAACCATATCGATATTTTTGAGAGGTTTGCGGCAATTTATAATGCTTACTACGGCAACCGTGTACTTTAGCTTTTTGCTTTAAAATTGAGATAGCTTATTGAAATCAGAGTGAAGTCAAATATCCTATCCTCTCTCTACTGCCAATATAAATTAGAGAAGGTTTAGCAGAGTTCAAGAATAAACCGCTGATGAAGAATATATTTTGTTGACTCTAAATTTTACTTGAAAACCCAAAATTATGTATAAATATTCATATGAAATGTAAACTCCAACTAACTCGGTTTATGGTAAGCCGTCTGCCTCAATTATTGTGATTGCTTGTTCTTACCTTTCTTAGATCATCTTTTGGTCCGATTCCACTCAATAATAGAATTTGCGGTGAGTTTACTGCACCACCGCTCACGATCACCTCTTTTTTAACCAAAATCTTTCTCATGCTGCCATATTGATCAATAACTTCGACACCGTGAGCACTTTTTGTTAAAGGATTAATCAGCACTTTGGTGACCGTAGTATTAAGCAAAATATGCAAATTTGTCCTCAATCTTGCTGGTCGAAGAAAAGCCCTTGCTGAGCTCATACGTACTCCGTTTCTGCTGGTCATTTGGGCAATCATAAAACCCGTCGAATTGGCCCCATTTAGATCATGAACTCGAAAACCTAAGCGAAAAATAATCACATTAAGATTAAGAAATAGATTAGATGAAGCTATCATACCGAGTTCCTCTCCACCCTTAAGGATAGCATATGACAGTGGTGGATTGTAGGGGAATTTCGAAACCGGCATCAGTCCTCCCATAGCATGATAATTCGAATCAACTTCACTCAGTTGTAGATTATTTTCGGATTTCTTGAAAAATGGCAAGACATCATCGAATTTCCATCCTGGATTGCCCATTGCATCCCAATCATCGTAGTCTTCTCGGTTACCGCGTATATACATCATTCCGTTCAAGACCGAGGTACCGCCCAGAACTTTACCTCTGGGCCAGTAGCACCGCTGTTCGTTCGATGATAAACAAGCGCCTTTCTCAGGTTCCGTATTGTAGCGCCAATCAATATCGCTCCCAATAAAATTCAAGAACATCGAGGGTATTTGTGCACCTACCGGTTCATCTCCACCTGTCAATTAAATGGATAAACTAATTAAGTAAAAGTAGAAACAAATCTGCAAAAACTCGTTATTGCTGCGAAGTAAGTGATGAACTTTAGAGCAAAGTATATGAAATTAATTTCTTTGTGAATGGTGGACAAATATAATTTTGATTTGAATTTGCGTTAATCTAATTTATTATTGTTCAGAAGAATGATTGGTTCTTGTTTGGTTATCAGTCAAAAAAGTCCAAATTTATTTTCAAGCAGTTGATATATGAAGCGGAACTATACTTCCATATTTGTTCAGCTCAGAAACATTTCAATAAATATTTTTGTTGTTAGTTTCTCTACAAAGTCGCTTCCTGAACTCGCTCCTTCAAAAATACCGTCATTATGATAGGTATATTATTCTTCTTTTCATTCCCTGTCCTAAGAGTGTATTAATTTAGGCTCATAGTTTGTAACATGCGCTGAATTCGAAAACCCAGTATAACTGCTTAATCAAGCGTTTCAAAACGCAAACGGATTACTATGATGCGATGCATACTTTTCTAAAACGCATTGCGAACGCAGCAACTGCGCAAACAAAAGCAAACAGAGGGTCGTGAATGATTATGATGCAAATGACATTTAATATTTCAGTTTGAACCGCCAAACAAAATGGATTCGTAAGTAAAATAATATATTTTGTAATGATTTGCCAATTTTGATTATTACTGCAAAATAAAAAAATAACGATTAAGTCCAATAAATTATTGTTTAATTGAAGAAAGCAAAGACATTCTGCGAGTAAACTGCTTCCTTCTTAAATAAGGAATATGCTTAAACGTGTTGGCATTGTATGAACCAATATTGTTTATTAAGCTGTTAAAAGTATGGTTGTTACTAATTGTTTAGACATTATTGGTGTTTGAAACATTCTACGATAGTTCGCATCAAAGTCGTTCCAAAGCATCACAAATGCAAAGCATTAATAGCCTGACATTAGAAAAGCAGTGTGCATTCACAATGCGCATTTGTTTGACGTTTTGGAATTCAGACATGCCTTAACATTGAATGTAAACCCCTAAAGTTTACTGTATTCCATGCCAGATTCTTTGCCACAACGACTTTTTGGGGGCAAACAAAGAGGGCACAGCAATTTGAATATGGTATCCAACAGTTCGCCCAAGCGCGGACTGAAGCCTTTCCTAATGTTAGATATTTCCTCTGAAATGTCTAACATAGACCAAATTTGGATGGGCCACTTCCGCCATAAAATTATCAACAGAAAACTGAAATAACTTTCCAATTCAGTACAAGCTACTTTTCACAGTATATTCCCAACCGAAAATACATACTTCATCCGTCACATGATCTCTCAATGCTAGTGACAATATTTATTATATATACTCGTACTTTCTATTTGACCCCTTAAATTTCTTTAAAAGGGACTAAACGCCCATCAGGTAGATCTAATTTCAGACCAATCGACCAAAGAAATCTGATACAGAGGATTATTCAGCATTATGTAGAAATTGTATCTGGTATGAGTTCCGCAATAAAAATTACATAAGTTGAGAAGTGGTTGTGGTTTTAACAGTTTACTTTAAACTCACTGTAAAGACCCGTTCCGATTTTAATGGATAAAGAAAGAAGTGAAACATATGGAAGTTCTGCAGTCCGCTTGGGTGAACTGTTTGATAAGCAAAATGTATTTCTATTACCCAAAGTGGGTGAAGGTTTGGGTCGAGAGTCTTTGATCACTTTCGAACACGGATCGTAACCTCTTCGATAAAGAGAACGAAGAAGAAGCAAATAATCTTTTTTTTTTTGTCGAAAACGCCTTTTAAAGTGGGCAACAATTTTATTATTGGCGAATAGTTGGGAAGGATATTGTCAACATATTTTGTTATACATCAAACAACTGCGAGTTAAATTATCGCGAAACGCGTGTACTAAAAAATAAACGCGGGCCGAAGCCCGCGCGAACACCAACCGTTCGCTAATTTAAAACACGATAAGTTATTAGTAAATATAGGATTTATTCAGCGAGCTCCGCACTATACAATCTCAGAATTAAGACTAACTTAATAACTACAATATCTTCCTCTGGATACCTCTGTTCCCAACATCAGAACTGCTGACTCCTCTGTTCCGGTAATCGCACGCGCATCCGTTGAGTCGCGCATGCAGGTAATCCGATTCCATGCACTGTGATCGTGAGAACAAGTCTGTGCATGAAAGTGTCAACTCAGCGAATACCGTATGATTCGCTGGCATGCACCTGACTCGTGCATCGTGTTAACTCCTCCCCCTTTAAAGATCTACGTCCCGTAGATCATATGTGACGTCAGAGGTCGATGACCAAGTTTGTCCCGTCGGGGGCTCTTGGGCCCTATGAATCCTTCCGTCGGGTACAGGATCGGTTCCCCTACCGAAAGTGTGTATGGATGGGAGCTTCAGGTCCAGGTTGATCTTTCGCCATATGGTCCATGCCACAATCATAACCAATAGGACAATTGATACGTCCATGATGGAAGTTACCATGACATGACTGGTAAGATTCTTCAGTCGCTCTATGTTCTTAATACTTAGGCCGTGTACATGTTCGAGGTCAATCTTTTGAACTCGATTCGTTATGTTTGCAAGGACGGGCGGGAGTACCTGGACATGGGAGTAAGTGAAACTCGAAAATTTTTTGTTTCCCAATAGGATCGCTTCATTGTCCAGTTGAATAACGTAAGTTCCGTCGAGGGTTCGCGAGCCATTTGTAGCATTCAGTTGGCCCTTATAGTTTGTCACGAATACCATATCTTCCTTGACTAGTTCAACTACTTCCCTTGAATTCGAACGGAAGGTACATGCAGTATGTCCCCCCTTCAAGAGTCTGACCACACAAGGACCTTGTCCTTTATAATCATGATCTCATTCAAAATGTCTTGTTCGTATCTTCCAACTGTGGATGCCTGGACTTCGTTTTTAAATTGGTCTATCATCCAGTTGACCTTCTTTGTAGTTTCGTTCATGGTACCGAAAAGTTCACTGTTGATTTTGTATTGTTGGTTGTTGTTGCTGATAATGTCCTGTTCACTTGAGAGGACTTTATTCCAATCCGCTGCGTCAGGGTTTCCGGCAATCCATTTCCAGGCCGATCCTATCCAATCGATTGACCTAGGGCTTCGATCCTTTTTGCCTTTGAGCCGGATCAGCTTTTGGCTGATTTCCTTGATGTAAAACTCGATAGTTGTTTTCTTCTCCGGGCTTCTAAAACCCTCCAGATTTATTGACACGTTGACTGTCTCCATCAGGCTATCGAATTGTGTCAGGTCGATCACGTGCACCAGTTTGAAGTGCCCGTCGATGATCCAGCCTTTGCCTTCATTGATCGTGACCATTGGCGATTGATAGTTAAAAATCTGATAACCATAGGAGGTAGCTAGGAAAATAAGTCTGAAAAATTCGATGTTTCAAGTAAAACTAAAAGTGCTGTGATGTGTTGGTGGGAACTTGAATTTTAAAGATTTTATTTTACATATAATCTATTTTAAATTTCTAGAATTAAGTCAAGTAATAAAATTTCTTAAACCTAATTTTAAATTTTAATTTTACTGATTTTACAATTTAAAACAACGCTATCAATTTGATAGTAATCTAATTCTAAGGTTAGAATAGCACAATTTTAGGTAACGCATAAGCGCTTAGCATGTGTGCGCTTTCTAGTGTGGTTTGTGTCAACTTTATATTTTAATTAACGCTTCAACCAATTAAGTACGAATTTAGTGAGCACTGGTGTGCTTGGCGCTTGCTTTAGTTTACTTTATGTACATAACCTTTTATTCTTGGATAAAATGCGTGATTAATTCAACGCTTCTTTAACTTAATATGGTTTCGACAAACATATGCAAGCTGTACGTATGTGCATCTTTAGAGCGTGCTTTATGTGTGTGATATCGTTTGTGCTTAGAATTTGTGCTTTGGTATTTAATATAACGTGTGTGGATTTAAAATACATTATGTGCGTGTTATATTTGTGCGTACAATATTGTGCTCCCTTTGGCACATAACTTAATTTTGCATATTTATGTAGATTGTTAAAATATTAGGGTAGTGTGTGTTACACCATTGCCCTTTTTTTTTTTTTTTTGAATCAATAGTTTTTTTTTTTTTAATAGTTAATGACAATCTTAGCAAAGTAATGTTACGTCCTTGGTGTGTGCTTAACATGGCTTTTGTGGACTTTACGTCCAGTGCTCGTGACTATTGTAACTTCATTATTTTTGGCCACTGTTTCCTTTCGGAATAAGGGTTTATTCTTTGCTCGAACCCCCTTATAGGCCGTGTATACTATGTCCCCTCTTTTATAAATTACCGGTTTTACCTTTTTTTTATTTAACCTAACGTTAGTCATATTTTGTTTTCTTTGTATCTCACCCCTCAATTCCTTGTTCACCCTTGTGCGAAATTCTAGCAATTTCTGATAATTTACCCGCTGGGTTCTATTGAAAAATACGTCAGAGGGTTTTCTCCTGGTCACAGAATGAATGGTGTTTTATATCTATCCACTGCGATGTTTAATAGTTCTTTAAGACGCAGGCCCTCAAGTTCCGCTTTCAAGCATCGATAGATTTCTATTATGGTCGAATGAAACCTCTCGACCTGACCGTTTACCTCGCTACGGCAGACTGGCGTCAGATAATGTTTGATTCCTAAAATTTTGATAAAATTCTGAATTATTGGACTCAGGAAACTGCGCTCAGTATCAGTCACCAATATTTTTGGGACTGTGAAATAATGGAGTATCCTGGTGATCTTGTTCCTGAGGTAAAGGGATGATCTATTTTTGACGTGGAATATTTTTCCAAACTTAGAGAATTTGTCGATGCAGGTTATAAATTTCTCACCCTGTATCTCCATTATATCCATGTGCAGGATTTCACATGCATATGTTGGCACTGGAGTAGGTTGGAATTCGGGTTTGTTTGGGTGCCTGTCATATTTATTTAGCTTACAGATTTCACAGGATTCTGTGTATTTCTTAACTAAACTCATCATGCTAGGGAAATAGTATTTTTCGAGAAGTTGTTCTCTATTTTCCCTGGGGTTCCTATGTGCTCTCTTATGTTCTTCCATAATGAGGTGGCACTTCCTATCCTCGTCTCTCACGTCTTCAACAAATCTCTGCGTGACACGCAACTTGTAATTGCTAAAGTTTTCAAGAAACACCTGCTGGAGTAAGGCTAAGTGAGACTCCGGTATTTTGATGCCATTAATAACATTGGGTCCCAATTTCGCTTTCAGGAGGTCAATCAGACCCTGTTTGTCCTGATTTTTTATTGCGAAGTAGTGTCGGGTGAGGCCAGGATGGAGTTCCTCCAGGATCTCGACACCCTTACCTATTTTGACGAAAATTTGGTTGCGAAAGACATTAATTGGGGCTTCAACGTGAGGGATAAGGTCGGAGTTATCTTCATCCGCACTGTGGGCAGTACCAATTGAGGATTGTTCCTCACTTGCAGTCTCGGTGGACTGCGTTTTCTCTGCGCCACTGTCGGGGAAGGCACCAGGCGGCTCCGCGCGAGAATCGCTATTCTCGCTAGCTGTTTCGGTTTGAGAATCTTGATTTTCGCTTGCTGTGTCTGTAGGAGAGTCGTTATTGGCGTCGTTCACACTTCGTGCTGGTTCGGCCTGTTCCGAATCAGACAATTGGTTGACTTCAGTTCTAAGACGCGATAAAGCATCCGCTACCAGATTGGATTTGCCGGGTTTGTACACTAGCTCGTAGTTATACTCCTCAATACGAGATTTCCAGCGTTTTAATTTCGCATTAAAATTCCTGTTGCTTAAGGCAAACGTTAAGGGCTGGTGGTCGGTGTGCATTTTGACCTTTTTGGCTCCGTAAAGGTATGACCTCAGATTGTCAAGAGCCCATACGATGGCCAACATCTCTTTTTCATTTGTCGCATAATTCTCCTCGGTTTTATTGAGAGACCGCGAGATATATGCTATTGGCCTGTCGGCATTGGGTTCACCTTGCGACAGGACTGCTCCTATCGCATAATTCGACGCATCGGTAGTGAGATTGAAAGGTTTTTCAAAGTCAGGGAACGACAAAATTTCGGATGACGTTAGCAGCGTCTTCAAGTCGTTGAAGGCATGCAACGCTTCCTCGTTTAGTGTGATTGGGACTCTCCTAGACTCATTTGCCTTGATCTGGGCGTTACTCCCACGAGTGAGGTTAGTAAGTGGCTTGGCAAAATTCGCATAGTCGCGAATAAATTTTCTATAGTATGACGTGAGGCCTAGGAAACTTTTCAGCTCTTTAAGATTTTCTGGAGGAAGGATCTTTTCGATGGCTATTACCTTTTTGGGATCGGCTTTTATGCCATCACGGGTAATGACATACCCGAGGAATTCCACTTCTGTCTTCATGAAATGGGTTTTCTCAAGGTTAACCTTCAGGTTGGCCTCCTGCAACTTTGAGAAGATCGTGTCGACATTCTTGAGGTGGTCGTCCTCGTTCTTCCCAAAAACTATGACATCATCGATGTATACATAGCAAATTTTCCCTATGTATTCTTTGAGTACGTCATCGATCATCCTCTGGAAAATCGCAGGGGTGTTCTTCAATCCGAAGGGCAACCTCAAGAATTCGTATTTTCCATTCATCGTCGAGAAGGCAGTTTTCGGTATGTCGCAGGTTTTCATCGCGATTTGATGAAAGCCCGAAGTCAGATCAAGGGTTGTGAAGTATGCTGCCTTGCCCAGACTGGCAAGAGTGGTGTTTATGTCTGGGATCGGGTATGTATCCGATATAATGACCGCGTTAAGCCTCTTGTAGTCGATCACCATCCGATACTGTTTTTCCCCTGACGGTTTCGGTTTCTTGGGAACCACCCATATCGGTGAATTGTAGGGGCTCCTTGAAGGTCGTATAATACCTCCGGCCAAGAGATCTTTTATTTCTCTCTCTACCACTTCCCTCATACAGGCCGGGTACGGGTAACTTTTGCTATAAATTGGTTCATCCGTAATCGTTCGGATTTCCGCTCTTACCGTCGTTTTAACAGCCTCGACTAGGTTAATAGGGCCAAAGAGGGAATCGTATCTGTTAATTAGGGAATGTAGCTTGACTCTGATATTCACATTCAAGTCTTCGCTTAGCGTTATGTTTACTTCCCTGGATACCTTGGCTTTCAGTGGGATCGTTATATTTGGTTTTAGTTTAAGCGTATTTTCCTTACGGTCAATGACCGCTTCAAGTTCTTTCAGGGTATCGTCCCCTATGATCCCATCGAAAGAGGCAAGACCAGGCAAGTCATAAAAGGTGAATAATGTGTTATTCCCCAATTTTTGGAAAAACCTACCGCAGAGCTTTTGCTCTATTTTTATGTTTCCACCTGCTGAATTAATATAAAAAGGGCGAACAAGTTGAGTTAAGGGGGATGCAGTTTTTGTAACAACGGACGGGCTAAGGAAGTTTTTGTTGGCACCCGTGTCAACGAGAAAGTTGAGGGTGAGCCCGTCCCTCGTCAGATACTCTAAATATGGAACGCTGGATGGCCGTCCTCCATAAAATTTACCTCGTCTTGGACTTCCTCCTCCGCTACCTGATCATAGTCAGATTCCTCGTGCAAATGGTATACCCTCTGTTGTTTTTGGGCATACCTTTCCGAATTTGCTTTCCTCTTAAAAGGATTGGAACCGCGGGGGCGGTTCATATAATTAACGTTTTTCGTTTGGATCGACTGGTCCACCTCCATTTGTTCAAGGGGCTTGGAAGCAGTCGGCCTGAAGGGTGGATCACTTCCAGCACGCGGGGCAAAGTGATGCGCTTTTTACCTCCATTGATTAGACGTGCGAGGAGAGGATCTCTTCGGTAGAAGAGGCGGTCTACACTCATCGCCGAATGTTTGGTTTATCGGAGCCGTTATGGTGTTATGTGCGGAATGGTTATGAGTTCCGTCAAAGATTTGCAGTTCTTTAACGCAATCTGGTAATTTGGATATTTCTCTTAAATCCGCCTCGGTTCTCGGGGCACAAAGCTCAACCGGCTCTTCAGTGGTTGGACGTCGCGGTATTTGCCCATCCTCCAGAGTCTTTAGACGACCCTCAAAGCTTTTCAGCTGCGCGAGGATGGCGTTCACCGCTCCGGTCAATTCCGTTAAAGATTTAGTAACAGCGTCCATTACAAGGGGAAATTCGATAAAAAAAAAAAAAAAAAAAAAAAAAATTCGATAAAAAAAAGAAAAGTACCTTACCTTGGAACTAGTGACAGTTGTCAATATATATCTTTAATATATTTTTTCTTTTTTTATCACACCAAGCACGCACTCACAAGCACAATAAATTCTTAAATTTATTTATCGATAATACGATCTTATCTTTTATAATGGAGGAGATTCTTCTTCCTCTTAATAAGCTTTAGCTTTTACACGACTTGGGAGGTGTCTTTCTCCCCTTTTATGCACTAACTAACACTTTTGATCACAACACACGTATATTCTTTTTTCCTCTTTTTTCTTTTAGAAAAAATGGTTTTCGTTTTCTAAGCACAATCTTTTTTCTTTAAAACAGCTTTTATTAATATTTTTTTTTTATGTATGTTTTTCCTTAATCCTTACGTTAGGATTGCGACGTTCATGTTTTCGGTATTCGTCCGGTGGGAATTCGTTGTAACGTTTACGTTCGAGTTCGCTAAGGAAAGAAAAGCAAATGATTAGTTCGCATTCTTTTATTGGGTACAGCTCTTTCGGAAGAATCGTGTTCTCCGTTTTAGATGCGAACGTTTATAATTGTAGGCATCCTACTAAGGCACGATTTGCTTCACACGAATCCTTTTGATTCTTTCGTGATCTCCAATCGTGTTCTCATGGGTACGATGGAAGCTTTTCGAGTATCGTTCTATAAACACTGTGTTCTCATGGGTACAGTGATTTGCGTTCAATGGAACGTATAGATCTCGAATCCTGGTTAGAGGATAAAGCTATCACCAGAAAAAAGAAGGATGTCGTCTACAGAGCCGTCCCTGCTCGGGCGCCAGTCAAATTATCGCGAAACGCGTATACTAAAAAATTAACGCGGGCCGAAGCCCGCGCGAACACCAACCGTTCGCTAATTTAAAACACGATAAGTTATAAGTAAATATAGGATTTATTCAGCGAGCTCCGCACTATACAATCTCAGAATTAAGACTAACTTAATAACTACAATATCTTCCTCTGGATAGCTCTGTTCCCAACATCAGAACTGCTGACTCCTCTATTCCGGTAATCGCACGCGCATCCGTTGAGTCGCGCATGCAGGTAATCCGATTCCATGCACTGTGATCGTGAGAACAAGTCTGTGCATGAAAGTGTAAACTCAGCGAATACCGTATGATTCGCTGGCATGCACCTGACTCGTGCATCGTGTTAACTTGCGTTTTACGATTTTTTCGAATAAACAATGTTTTTGTTAAAACAAACATCCAAAAAGTGGGCATGCTAAATAATTTTGTGTGGGCGAACAACTTTTTCTACATACTTTTTGAAGAACAGGAGTTTCGTTTTCATTGATTTCTCCGATAAAACAGTTTTTTTTGAAGATCGGGCGTTTCAAAGTGCGAATTTCAAAAATCTTCGCACTTGATCATTTCGGGCTCCTTGAGAGTATATGAGGCTCGTTTTTTACGCTTATTCACAGTTGTATGCGAAATACAACATCAACTTTGCCTATTGCTTTAAATACTTTACTTAACGACCCGTGAAGAGTCTCTGCCTGAGACATTGCAGCCTTCCATCCACTGCGATCCTGGGCACGATGCTTCAGTTCTCCAGACCAAGTGCTCTGGTATCCACGATGGTTTGGTCTATTTCTTTTAAACGGAGGGTACGGTCTTCCTTGCCGTCTCGAACCTGAGGGCTGGGAGTCGAAGATCCGACGGAGTACCTATATTTCGTCCAGCACTCGGCACCATAAAGCAGGTCTGGTAGGATTCAAGTTCGATGCATTTTGTTCTTCGAGTGAGGAGTATTTAACCCATTTGTTTCACCAAACCGAAGTAGCAGCGGTTTCCTAAGGAAATTATCCGTCGGATCTTCACTAAGGCGTCATTCGTGTAGTTGATAATTACGCGTAGGTAGATGAACTCCTTAACTACCGCGAAGTTATTCCTATCCACACTGACGTTTGGTACTTGGCGGTGGGCAGATGTTTGTTTGTGTGTTGTTGCATGTACTTGATCTTATCCTCTTTTACTTCAAGACCAACCAAATTCGCCTGTTCAATCGCAGCCTCTAACAGGGAACGCTGGGAATGGCCGATGATGTGGATATCGTCCGCATACGTCAGTAGCTGGACGGATCTATTGAAGCTAGTGACTTCCGTGTTGACAACTACCCTACTATTTTTCCCAGAACAAGGTTGAAGAAGTCACATTATAGTGCATCTCCCTGCCGAAATCCGGTACAAGTTTGGAATGATTCGGAAGAGCTGTTTCCAAACTGCACATTACACTTCATGTTTTCAAGTGTCAGGCGACACAACTGGATCACTTTTGCCGGGATCCCGAATTCGGACATCGCCACGTAGAGCTCCTGACGAAGAATGCGGTTTTAAAGTCGATAAAAGCGTGGTGAATCTCGGCTTGAAATTTAGTGGTATTTTCCAGAATTTGAGCTTGAAGATAAACTCAGCCATCTTCTGTGACTGAAAAATGTCCCCCTAGCTTAAAAGAAGGCTCTACAGTCTACACCTCAGTTGTGCGCCCGGTGCCAACATACGATTTGCAATAATGGACAGCATACAAAAAGTATGAGCCTAAATTAACGGCAGCTGAGATGAAGATCTCGAAAAAAATGGAAAGCGACCGGCACGGTTGGTACTGCCATGTTCAAAGGACACATCCTACGAACGCTGTCAAAAAGGCAATATCATTCAACGTTTCCATACAATTGCGAAAGAGAGGTAGTAAAGTGAGAGGGTTAGTAGTTTAAGACCAATGCCAAGAGCTACGTGTGCACTGCAGTGCCTAAAAAAGTTTTTTTGGCTTTTCCACTTTTTTGGGCGTATATTTTAAAATTTTGACCACTTTGTTTTTAACAAAAAAAAGTTCAAAAACGGACAAGGACTCTCATACCAAAACAACACCCACTTTGGTTAATAGAATATGGAAAAGATATCCATCAAATCGTATAAGCGGGTTGTGCCCTATTCTTTTGTTTATACCCTATTCCAAGAGTATTATAATTTTGACTCATAGTTTGTAACTTGCCTTAATTCTGATTGTAGAGCGTCGTAAAACCTTCGTTAACGTCGAAAACTTCGAAAATTAGCCATGTCTGTCCGTCACCAATTTTGAGGCCTTTGAATGCAAGCTAGAAAGCTGATTTCGGAACATATACTCTCTAGTGGCCCAAAACACCGTTTTATAGAAGAAATCAAAATTTAAGCTAGAAAACTGAAATTTGGAACATTATACCCTCAAATGATCAAGTGTAACGATTTTTAAAATCCGCATACTGACTGTAAAAAAATCTGTTTAGTCGAAGAAATCGATGGAAATAAAAGTCCTGCTCTCGCAAAGTATGAAGTCAAAGTCGTTCGTTACAATTCCTCCTTACAACGTTTTTTTTACCATGGCCACTTTTGGAATTTTTTAAAAACTCATTTTTTTCTCCATAAAATTCTTTATGTGGACAAAAATCCGTCTTAAAAAGTCGCCTAAACTAAGTTGTTTGTCACCACCACTTTCTGGGGGATAGGAAAAGGATATACGAAAGTTCGCCCAAGCGAACACAAGCAGTAAGCGTTAAATGTCTGTTTAATTTAGCATTTATTCTGTTCACGTTATTAATTTATTTGAAACAAGCATGAAAGCGAGCTGAATAGTGCGCTTAGAAAGAAAATCATTTCGTAACAAACTATGCACCTTTTAGGTGAGTTTTTCACCCGTTTTGTTTTTGTGAATCGCAAATTTGCACCGCAACCCAACCATACTCATCATCCTCATTATCATCACTTTACCACGAAGTCGTAAGCCGTTCGTGAAGAAAGAATAAGTGCCGGCCCATACAATGTTTGCGTTATGCTTCGTTAAAGAAAAAAAAATTGCTGCACTTTCAAGTAGTGTGTCGCGAGCTTCATAAAAGTAGGAATAGCGTGTCATAATCGTTTGCAGATTTTATTAACAGATACATTGCACTATGCTACTGGGCTAGGTGTTGAATGTACACCGGCACTGTATTTCATGTCGGCTTGTCAAATAATTGTATACAATTAATAAAATATGTTCCCCGATGCATTCGTGCCAAAGGAAGACATATTAGCACGAATTTATACAAATTAAATGAAGATCTTTTGACTTTCGCTCTTACAACCTTGGCAGCCAGAAGTTATTAAACCGCGCGTACAATATAATCCAAGGCTTAGATGCACTTCGAATTGTGACTAAGTCGAAGAACGTTGATTTACTTTCCACTCTTTTACTTACCGGCCTCGATGAGGAGAACTTTCCAGTTTGGAATTTCGGATAGTCGTGAAGCCACCACAGATCCAGCTGATCCACCACCAATTACAATAAAGTCATATTCGTAATCGGGTTCCGAACGAAACTGAAAGGAGATAACATTGAGATTTTGGTTAGTGTTACATACGAACTACTCTGTGAGGTTGATTTAGATGACTTTGTATTTTTTAAGGTAGGTACAGGTAGCGAATAATTTATAGATTCACGCGTTTTATTCAGTTTTCATTAATATATTTATGTAAACATGTTTAAAATTCGAAATTCGTGCGAAACGAAACGTTGTATGTATAATTAACGTATTTTTATATTTATGGCTTTGCATTTTGATTTACCTACTGCTAAAAGTCATGTTGGTTATTTTATGAGATAACTAGTTTTAAATTAAGTAAATCGGTCAAACTATTAGGGCGTACACTTAAAGCCGATAATTATGTTTTCGCAATAATCGAAAAACCCATTGCGGTTGGTAAGTGGTAACACCTAGATTTTCGTACTGCCTCACCTCTTGCGAGTGTCTGACATATATTCAAGAGAATAAGTTGTAATGTGAGACTTCTCAAATTTGCTGTTCGTAATCGGTATAAAACTGAAAGTTCTATATAAACGCGATTTTCTTTATTATTTTATTTAGTCCAGGGTTAAGGAAAACTCTTCTCTTCGTCTAACACATTAAAACATGTTTTCGTTTTGCGATTAAAAAACAAACCTGACATTTCATACTCATTTTACATAAGAATATCTTAGTCGTTGGTGCAATGGTTGTAACATATTTGAAATTAGGTCATCCGATAACAACAAGCACCTGATGGATCTGACGGTTCATTGCACATCAGCGTAACTGCCCCTTCGCCAATGCCTAGTGATTAGAAAGAAAACCAAGATCACAACGCCAGCCAGTGGAACTAGCAACGCGAAGAAGACTGGCGTGTTCGGCCTAATCGGCTCATCCTCATTGAAAAACAAAACTACGGAAAAAACGGATGTAGTTTTTAAATGGGGACTATAACAGCTGCCGGAAAAAGACTGCACTTAATAGGATGTAGATTCGTTGTTTAAAATCGGCTTTGGCCAACATATTTTGACCTTAAGCCAATTAGTGATCGCCTGGCTTTGATCCGAATCAATGCTACATTTGAACACATTAGCGTAAAACGGGCACACGCCCGAACCGACGAGGTAGACGATCATATCAAGGAAGAGTTTTATAACCTGGATGGAAACTATGTAGCATGCACGATGCGAATATAGATTACGGTTTTACAGCAACTTGTAGATAAGTTTGTTACAAGTTACACAAGGTTTCCAAAAGCTATATGTCTTTCAAAATAAAAAAAAATAAACATAAAAAGAAATATGGCTTTAGTCAAAATTTAGCGATTCTGAGTTACGTATATACAGAAAAAGCACTGACAAAAAATTACTATTTTGCATGGTAACATCCAGATCTGTTGCCAAGATCAGCACTTTCAGATGCCGGAGTTTAGATCCGGCACTATTCTTCTGGAGCGAGTTTCGCGCGCTACTCGTGGGATTATGTAATCAAAAAACAAGAATAAAACAAAATACAAATTAAACAAAATGCTGGGAAAACCCCACCAGAAATCGTTGGTCGGATGGAGCAGGACATCGACGATGACCGCCTGGCACAGGATATACCCGGTACAAGACGAGAGGAATGTTCTAAACAAGTGCAACCTAGCACCAGTCAAAGAACCGCCACCACTTCAAGATAAGTTACCGTTGTGGCGAAAGCCAGCACAAATAAGTGCAAGCAGTGGGGGTGGGAGATAAGCTCTAACGTTTCCTGTCTGAAAAACACCGGTGGAGGAGAGAAGGGGAGCGGGGACGAGCACAGATCAGGTACCAGCAACTAAATTCCCCGGAGATCAAGCCGGAAGGAAGATGAATACACCAACCTTACCTCCACGTAGGAAACCATATGCTAGAGATGACCCTATGCGAAGGGGACAGAATGCTGCTGGCTTTGGGCCTGTGGAGCGAAAAGGATGGCTAAGAAGTATCGGATCAAACCGATAGGATACAAGTGGCGGCGGGGAAAGGGAGAACAGACAGACTTCACCCCCTAAACAAATAGAGCCAAAAAACAGAAGGAATAAGAAGGTGCCGAGAGGGACACGGATAAGCCTGCAAAAGCCTTAACCATTCCATTACAACCCTCCTTCGACGCACTGCTGGAAGAGCGAAATGTAGATCTTAATATTAAGGAGTGGAAGGTACTCAATAGTTGCCGTCATTTTTCTAGCCATCGGATAATAGTATTCGACATGGACAGTACAAGTATCACGAGAAACCCAGTAAGAAACTCAAGAAAAGCCAACTGGGAGACCTATCAAGTTGCTCTAGAAAGCAATCTGGAGTGCCTTAATATGAGGAAAGCCCCGCCAACTCTCTTGAGTTGGACAACGCAGTGGAAGGCATAAAAAACTCCATCGTTGCGTTCGAAGAAATTTGTCCCTTAAATAAGGAAAAAAACAGAAAACAGCCGCCATAGTGGAGCAATTACTTGTCAAAACAGATCCAAAGCGCGAAAGTTATTCAATAGAGTGAAACGCAGTGGAGACTGTTAAAGCTATCAAACGGCCCAAACGACCAGTAACCAGGAAATCAGGAAAACTTAAAGAAACAGCTTAGATATGTGGCGTACACTTAAACGCAAAACCAGATATCAGTTTCGTTAGGTTTTGAATTTAACGGCCGCTCCCCAAGCATGGAGTCAAAAACCGGACGGTTGTTGTAACACACCCAACGATCTCCTTCTATCAGCTGCGATTGACACTGAACTGTAGCGCTCACATGCAGGAACCATTAATGTTTTTTTTTGTCTCCAACCCAAGCTACACGCTTGCTCAACTCATTCTTTTTGCATCCAAGCAGTGAACGCGACAGGGACATAGAGCCAAGACCCGTCAAGTGGAATTGCCTATGAACTTATTGTTCATATACGGAACAAGGAATGATCCACCGGTAAGCGCGCGATCGAATTTCCAACTACAATATATTTAATCCTCAATCAAGATTTGCACCGTTGCCTATAGGATCTGCTCTTATTTTCGGGAAACTGTCCCCATCATCTGCCATAATTACTTTGACTTGCTAAACACGTGTAGAAACGCGAGACCCAAATATTGAGAAACAAAATCTAAGGTACGTAAAAATTATTCGAGAGAAGTGCAAAGAATGATGGTGTGTTTCTGTTGTCCACAGAAATTGTGGACATCCGAAATAAAAGCTCGGGACTCGGGAGTTATCCATCATGAGAACATGATGCATTAACCGAACTGGATGGGTGGCGACGGTGTAGAGGTTAGTGTGTTGGCTTGTGACCCGTGCGGTGCAGGTTCAATCCCCATGGGGAACAACAACATACGCCACCCAATCACATGCCTCTACACCAAAAGGAGGATTTCTGCCTGGTAGTACAATGGAACGTTACCGAGTCTGAGTGCTCTGGGATTTGGATTTCTTTTTTAAAAAAAAAAAAAAATAAAAAAAAAAAAAAAAACAGAACTGGAGCGTCCGCAATTCATTTTATTATACTGCTTTTCTCAACTCTCCATCCTCGATCACGGTTTATCATACCGATCAACAACAACAAAGGAACAAGAGATCAACGGAAAGAAATATTTACCCGAGTCTTATTGCTAGATGTGAGTCGTGTTTCGCTCTTACGCGGGGATCTTCAGCTAGTGTGAAAACCTCCAAAAAGTCAGACAAATACACGTGGTTGCATGGTTTGCATCGTGCTTCCTGGTGAATCGCATATGTACATCACTCTTCGTCAATAAAATACCAGCTCTTAACCTAAAGAAAAAGTTAATTAAAAGGGACTACAATTAGTTCTACAGTGATAATAACTAAACATCTAATAGCGACCTCACTCTAAATTGCATAAAACTAGATAACGATTAAGTCAAAACTTTCCTTGCTATTCACCTTCCTATAAATTTTGTGTTTTCCTTTCAATACACAAGGAATATCAAATATTAGCAGTAAATTTAGTATTGCCTGAGAAATTTTCTAACCTAAAAGTTAAATAATTAATACATAAATGTAAAAAAAAACATTTAAAAAAAAATCCATAAACCTCATGGTATCAACGACACCAGAACATGTGGCCACATCTTTCATCGTCAGGAAAAATGTAAGTACAGAGAAACAAATACATAAATATGTTATTTAAGACTAAAATATTCGTTCGGCAACATTTAAGCACATATAACGTACCTAATATAATATGTAAGTTGTTCTATTCTTACAAAATAACTAATAATTAAATTAGAAAACTTACCAGAAGGGAAACACAATATTAATTTTATGAATTTAATATTTACTGATATAACTCAGTATATTCTTTCCTAATTGATCTAACATTAATATCCACTAAACAGTATGAACTCCTATAAAACATTATACATTATTGCTAATAATTGATTTTGTCTGAAACATATCGTTCTGTTTATTTAACCTTTGAATAAGGACGTAAATCATGTTCATAAATACTTTCGTGTATCTTATTAAAATGATTGTGATTCACTTTAAAACATCGGTATCTAAGGTTGTAATTGTGTAGATGCGTTTGGAGGCATCTTATGGGACTACGCTAGAAAGATATGGATGGATTTTTTTTGATTTTACCTTGATTCTCTCTTGAATCACTTTCTCTTCTTTTCTCTCTCCTCAACTTTACTCCCTATCATTTTCAGGCACGATAATACATGTGTGTATAGGAAGGCAGCAAGTTCCCACCCCACCATCGAGCTAACGCTGCGCATCCGCAAGCGTGCCTATAGCTGCCACGTGACTTAGGTCAAATACCACCTCCATTCCATCAACCTACCTGTACATCACAGATAGTTCTGCGAGACAATCTTTAGCATAATAGCTACTAGAAACTCACTTTGCAGACAGCTCGCGTAATACTCACCTATCAACAACACTTTATTCAGATCTCGGAACGAAGACTGGGAAACAGCATCAGCCATTTGTTCCAAGGGAAGTTCGAACTGAACAATAAATTCCTGCCGAAGTAGGCAGGTGTGGACGGCATTATACCTGCCCTACTACAGAAAAGGCAGAGTGCAGAGTGCACTGCTATCGCGTCTGTTCAGAACAACAAGGAGTTGTATTGCTATGGACTGCAACCAATGCAATGGATACGAGCAAAGGTCGTGTTTATGCAGAAAGTGAGAAGAAAGACCCGACACAGCGGAAATCGTACAGACCTTACATCATTTGTTCTGAAGATGACAGAATAGGTTGTGGAGAATTAATAAGTGATGGTGTGTTGAACCCATCCCCCTCCGACAGCCCTATATCAGCTGACGGAGATAATTCAAAGCGCTCTGAACGCAAAGGAAATAGTACTGTGTGCTTTCGCTAATATTGAGGGAGCGTTCGTCAATACGAGGCGATCAAACGATTCCCGGATAGGAAAGGAGTGAACAGTACAGTATTCAGCTGGATGTGCGAGCTGTTTTTTTTTTTTTTTTTATAATTTGCGTGCGCTAAAGGGATTTCTTTTTTCTGTAGTGACAGTACCCTTATAATGGTGAAACCACGGGCGCAGGCATTTTTGTTTGTTGCTGCAAGTAGCTTCCAGCAAATGATTCATTGCCTATTTTTGGGTGCTACTTACTGAAAGAATAGAAAGATAGGAAAGAAGTTTGGTGCGATGGGATTTTTTTTTCTCCACAAGTGGCGCCTAAATTGCTTTACTGAGATCTGTTTTTGTTTTGTGTATTCAATTTATAAAAATCATGGCCCTGGTCGGGATTCGAACGCACGACCTGCCAATCTTAGTGAATACACTACCATCGCACCATTGCCACCTCTAGTTACCACTAAATCAGCAGAATCGTTTGGTGATACAGAGGGGACTTAAAGTAACCAAATAATGGTGTCATACGGTCGAACTTTACATCAATCCGGCGAAAACAACGATAGTACCATTTAAAAGGAAAAGACGACTTAAGAGACTTAAGGAAATTCGCCTTTCAAGCACAACACTTTTACCAGTCAATGAAGTAAAGTATCTCGGACTTCATCTAAACAGTAAGCTCTACTGGAGAGAGCACGCAGAGGAGATATTCAAGAATGCCACCTATGCTCTTATGATATGCAGGAGCCAAGCGGAGAAGGCATGGGCATGGGCATGCAGTTCGAGCATCTCTACTCAGGACAAGAGATATCCTCAGTAAAGTGCAAATACTGGCGTGCCTGTGCATCACCGCAGAAATGTGTACCTGCCCGCACCCATTGTAGATGTATTTGGAATTGACTCCTCTACACCTCATGGGGATGGACGCAGATGAGATAATTCTAAGGAAAGAAGGAAGTGGAATACGGAAGATTGGACCGATGAATCCACAACTTATAGGAACTGGTGATGGAGTGTTTGGGCCAATAACTAAGCACTACGACTACAAGGCCAAAAGTACCAGCATCTTTCAGGCAGAAATATGTGCCACATACAAGTGCGTTCGGATCAATTTCGAGAAAAATTACAGAAATTGCAACAAAGCAATAATTTCTGTCATTCAAGCAGCCATAAAGGCACTTGACGCCTAAGTCATCAAGTCAAATTACAGTTGTGAAATTATGGTAAATAAGTTTTTAGACAAGTTACAGTTCCCTTTTTGTGTCATTAATGTGTTAATATACGTCTCATTTGCGTTAAATCGTTTTACCTTGAAACGAAACTAGTAGATTAATAAAGATTGTCCAATAACGCTAAAACAATTTTGTTATAAGCTAGCTTTAGCTATTTTTGTGCTTGGCATACACTTAAAAACAGCACTTTTAAACAAATTGTGTATACGACTTGAAAGATGATCATGATCACCCCTGTGATCAATATCGGTGAAATTTCAACTCCTACCGGTTTCGAATATTTGGTGTGCTCATTTTTGAATTCGTTCTCTTTCAGCCGTATTGATGGGTGTGTTTATAAATGGTTGGAATTGAAAAACAAACATTTCATTTCGTCCGATTTGTATTAGTTAAATTAAATCCGCAATTACTTTGTCCTAATTTATGTCAAAACATACAAAAATAAATCAAGCTACAGTAATTGTGAGGTTTATGTTAATTACCATGACCTGGCCTGGCAAAAGGTTTCACTAAAACAATAAAACGAGCTGTGGATAACGATGGTCTCTAGACAACATTGGCAGAAAATTAAGATTGTCTATGCGTGCCTAGCAGACTTGTGACTGAAAAGAAAAGGCAAAGTTATTTTTTAAAAGCGATTCTACTCAGCACGTATGGAATCGTTGTTTTCCTGAGCTTGTACAGTTTCACAAACCTAAAAAAAGCAAACATGCTTAAACAATGCTCGCGAATATCTTTTTGCAAAACTACTGGGTTTGTATTGTTTCCTGGCACTCTCCGATATATTTGCACGGTTTTTGAGTTCAGTTTGCGTTTTTAATGCTAGTTGAGTAATTTTTGGGTTCTCTTGAAAATTAAAAATGAAAATGTGTTTTTAGGTAAAAAAAACTTATTTAAATGGCTTTTCTGAAAAGCTGTAATTTGTGATTGTGAGTGATGTCAGTTTACTTTTCAAGCGACGATATGTGCACAAGCACCCTACTGTTTTGAATCGCAAATATATCTATTTTCAAAAATCATTATTATTCCCGGGTCTTATATTGAAAACAGTTAAAAAAGTTCTTTTCAATATTAATTTTGTAATACTCAGAAAGTAAATAAAAATGCTTTTTTTGTTCCTGCAAAAAATTATTCTGCAAAAAAGAAAATATCAACCACATATCTTCTTTGGTTGTTTTTTTCAGTCTTCGAAACTGAGTTTCGAAACAAATAGAGTATTAAACCAAAAACTGCGTATTTAATTAAATTTCAAGCAATTTTCTTTAATTTTTTGATGAACGTAAAAAAATGATGTGAATTATTTTACTATCATTTTTTTTGGCATTTTTTTTTTATTCAAAAACTGTGAAATTTTTGAAAAAAACTTAACATTTCTCAAAAATGGCCCAAAAGGTTTTGATCTGTTTTGGTTTTTTAAATACTTGTGGTGAAGGCTAATAAATGCCACTACTAAGTAGGGATGATATGGAGCTTCGGCTCCGAATCCGATATGTCAGAACCTCCAATTTAAATTGCACCTCCGAATGCGGCTTCGGTTCCAAAATAATCACAACGGAGGTTTTTCAGACCACCATCGGTGACTAGTGACGACCGATGCACATGAACGACAAAGAATTATTATCGAGTTGCGAAATGTTACAATACGACTGTCTTTTCACTCTTTTATTAATTTATATGAGTAGGCGAGATTTGCATTAACTATGAAGCCTAAAACAAGTGTTTAATTCAAATCAACGGAACTATTTCAGTGAAATTGATTCGGATACGGCGAAGTGCAATGTTAGTGAAAAAAAAAAAACTCTATTGTATTACTATTCTTCTATTCTAATCTAATCCGCTTTTATTTTATTTTTGGTGGAACAGTACCTTTTATATGATAGACCGTTTGATTAAGATCAAGGATTCGATCTGCTTATATGCTAGCAAGCAAAAAATTCCATAAATTTCGCCGGAAGAATGGTTACACCTCGATTTATTAGTGGCAGTGTTAGAGCCATTTAAAGAAGTCACTAGAATTATCAGCGACAGCAAAGCCTGTATTTCTTCTGTAGTTCCTTTATTTCACGTGCTCAAACAGAATCTTAAATGCAAGATTTACTGAACTAAACACTAATTATTTATTTTCACTTGCTACATAATTAGGCCCGCGTTATAAACAAAATTTGTTTAATGAAGTTGTTAAAGAGAAAGTGGAATCCCAATTATTGCATTTGCTTGATAAGTTTGACTGCACTGAAACTACTTAACTTGAAACAGAAATTATATTAAGAAAGGATTGCGATTCTCTTGTAATTAAAAGGTCAATAATTTCATCGGATGAGCCCAGCACTAGTTCTCAGTCTCGAAAGTTTCAAAGCACATCTGTGAGTTTCCATTCTTGTCTGGCCAATATTCTTATGAACAGTGATGAAGAGGAAGATAGTTCCGATACTGATTCTGCTGCGGGCAACACAATTTTTATTTGGAGAGCGCTTTTAAATGAATACAATAGAGAAAATCGTCTCAAGTGGACAGAAGATCCTTCGATGTTGTGGAAAGTAAATACAACCTTCCATGTTTTGAAGCCAATCGTGCGGCAATTTTTGTCAGCTCCACCAGGGTCCGTTCCGAGCGAACAACTATTCAGTGGAGTTGGTTTGATTTATAGCCCACTACGGAACAGATTGGATGGCGACAAAGCAGCTAAGTTGCTGTTTATAAAATATAATTTACCTATTTTGAAGTTTGACTATTAGATTGTAAAATTGTAATTTTCCAATTAAAAATGGATTTTTACAAAATTTATATTTTAATGATTTGTGTCTGCGTGCGACCCCCGCCTCCGACTTCTAGCAATGAGGCTTCCGACTCTGACTCCGGTAAAAGCACCTCCGTAACATCCCTACTACTAAGGTACTCTAGGAAAACGGTAATATCTAAAAATTGGTTCAAGTGATTTTAAAGAAATTCGAAAACGAAACTGTTTTGTACAATCCAGTCGTATTTATATCAAAACACGGAATAACTGTAGGTAGGTACCATTTGATTTAGATAGTTCCGTAAAATACCCTCATATTACGATAGGATAATTATTTAACTTCCTATGAACATCAGTTTATTGACTAGCGGCGGAAAGAAAATATATATACATTTGACTGTCAGATTTGAATTAAACCGCCTTAATTGTAACGGTTGTTTAAAAGTGTCATGCTAAGCGCTGGGTGATTTATATTGGTGCACTACGCCACTGTTGCGTTGTTTTTAAAATAATCAAACAAACAGGTTGCAGTTCGATATAAATTTTCCATCGAATTATGTTAGAACTAGCAATTTAAGAATTATCAATTAATAATTTAAATCAAAAGTTTAAAGGGCTATTACAAATATTTTTTTTCCTAACTTTAACCATGGGGTTGCCAACATTGGCAACCCATTCAATTTTGAGAACTGTATGAAATGTTGTGTTTCCTTTATTGACCTCCCGGTAAATATTGGGAACCGCCTCAAATGTTTGGGTTTCGCAATTTCCTTCAACGGGAGTGTAAGCTGTATATTTCGTTAATGGATAACTAATCAAACGAAACAATGTTAGGGCAACCTTTGCCTAACTTTGACCACTTACTTATTCACCCAGAACTTTTTTTTAAAACACAATAAACAAAAAAAAACTTCTAACCATAAAAACGACACAAGATCATTCTTTAGCAACCTGCCCAAGCTCAAAAGTGGTAAAAGTTAGATGATTTTATGGCTTAAAGAATATGGAACTTACTGTAAACCAAACAACTTTACCTACCCTGGAACTTGCTCTGCCACATGGATCTTCAAGATCACACTGTGATCGAACAAAAACTTCCAACAGTCCCATAAATAGCATGAACGCACTTCCACCACATGTTGATGCAAGTGTTGGACCTGTTGGTACCCCAACGAGACAGTCACAGGTGGCCATTGCAAACGAGGTCAATTATCTAAAAAGAAACGAAATAAATTATCAATTGTATAAAAATAATATAAATACATATTGTATACCTACATATTATTTACTTTATCTACTTTTTATACATGTTAGTTTCGATGTATTTGAATGATGTCCCAGTAAATAAATAAATTGGACAATTTAAAATTAATGTTATGTATTATGGTGCTGAAGATTATTTTTAACAAAAAAATGAAGGTAGCTTAAGGAAGCCAACGTAATTTACAAGGTCACGTGGTTTCTATTATTACTTGCTTAAACACACTTTCTGGCATAATGATATAAAATTTGAGTTTTCGCTGGATTTTTATTTATGCCTGTTAGTAGGTCATTCAAAGCTGTTGTTAGATATAGATTGCTTATAATAACCAAAATTGGGGAAAAACAATTTTCTCGAAGTTCGTGAAAACTCCAGGGTCCACTGCTGCAATGAAAGTATGGCTGAGGTCCCAAAGCGGGTCGTTTTCCCATCCAGCACAATTTGATCAGTCGCAAATAACTTGGAAACAAAATAAAATTGACAAAAGTCTTCGTTCCGCTGTGCAGAAGTAAGACCAGAGTAAGATAAGAGCAAAAGAGACAACAAATGTAAGTTTCACATTCCTTTTGTTATTGATATTTTTTGTTTCAATAATTTATGCACACAAAAGGGATTGATATCCTTATAGATAATGTAGATGTATTCATAGTTATATAGTGTGGGCATTAAGGAAACGAGGATAAGAATGAGAGCGGAGAAACCGATGCACGTTGGTTTTAAATATTTGTAAATAATAATGGGTAGGAAAACCAGAGCGGGGAAGAGCATTCCACATTCGTGTTCTAAGAAAGGACGTATTATTTGTATTTCACTGTACGCCCGAGAATGCGCTTTACGATGAGCTCCTGCGATCACTAGGACGGCTGGTTGCAAAACTGTTCGATACGAGATATTTACTCGATGAGCTCCTCGTCACTGTACTGCTGCCATCTGCTTCCTGTACTTCTCTTGTCGAAGTGCATCGGCCCAGATCTCGCATCCATAGATGAGAATGGAATGCTTAATCGATGTCAGAAGTAGCTCCAAAAATCTGTAATCTTCGGTGCTCGCTCGGATGGGGACTAGACCTGTTGCTGGAACGTGAGCTTCGTGTTGAGCGTCAGTCTGAGGTACTTTACTACATTCTTGCTTCGGATAACTTCAGGTCCGAGTAGGAAATTGACGATGGTCGCGATCCTCTTCTTCATTAGAAGGTTTATCTCTGATTTGTCCATCGCTAAGACTATGCACCTCCACGAGTTCACTCGTCTAATAGCTTGGTTCAGCTTATTTTGCGCTATCGACATCCTTAAGGGTATTTACTACGGCGATGTCGATTGCATACCCTATCAGGAAGATATCCTCTGGCATCTCCATACGAAGTATGCCATCGTAGGAGATGTTCCAGAGATCAGGTCCCAGAATCGATTTTGAGCTGCTTCGGCAGTGATATCCTTTCTTCGAGGGCCGCCTGTTGTGTCGTATAATAGCTCCCGGTCCTTATGATAGTCCTTCACCATCCGCAGAGATAAGTTGGGAAAGTGATTTCTTCCACTCCACCTGACTGAATTAAATGCTTTTCGCCTGTCCAGCGTTGCCAGCGATACGATCTTTTGCTAGTTGTAGTTTCCCTTCTGGGCAGTATGGGCGGCCTTCAATACTTCTAATAGCTCCGATCGTAGAGCGAAACCTTTCTGAAGTCATGGTGTATTTCTGCCGAGTCTCCTGCTGTTTGTATTGGCGCCTTGAGTCGCGGTCTCAGCATCCTTTTCAGGAGCTTACCTGCGGTGTTCAGCATACACAGCGATCTGTGCACCGATGAAGAGTCAAGGTAGCCTCTGCCTTTGCTTATAAGCACCAAGCGAGATTCCTTTCTTGGAGCAGCTATTGTAGATGTTTAGCAGTAGCTGGAGGTATCTATTGAAAATAGCTTTTAACACTTCCGTCGGTAATCCGTCAGGTTCGGGGGCCCTTCTGTTTTTCATTGTTTTCAGCCCTTAGCTCAGCTCCTAGCTCAAATCAGGAACATTCTGCCTTGAACCTGTGCGGTGTCTGGGGGTCTGATAGGGTGAGTTGGAAAGAGGGTGTAAAATATGCGCTCCATCTTTTCTTCACTGAGGGCTGGTCTCCTGAGCTTCAAACTTTTGCGTTACGACCTTATTGCAAGGACCCAGTGTTTGCTATTGATATGTCGACGGGAATCTTCTCACTTTTGTTTTTTACTTATGTTGATTGCCCTTTTTAGCTTCGATCTTTTGCTTTTGAACTCCACAAGAGTATTTTCTATAGATTCAGGGTGTCTTCCCCTTCCACTGTTGACTTTTCGCCTAAGATGTAGGCATTTTCATTGGGAGCAGATCAATCTCATACATCTACCAGTACACAGGATCCCGTTTCGCTTTCAGCTTTCTTGATACAAAGTTTGTAAATAATTGGTCGTAGACCCTTAAAGTGTATGTATTTGTGATCATTTTCGAAAGTCATCTGGATCTTTCAATGTCCATCAGTAGTAGTTTTGGAGACTTTTAGAAATTTGGAACATATCTACTCAACTATTTTAGCATTTGCACCATTCGATTGTTTATATTTTATACACTCAACACAAGTGTTATATCAAAAGACATAATAGATGAATTATATGTTGTATGCAAGTGGCATAAACCTTGCAAGGTCCGATAGAGGTGTCCCTGCTAAGTCGCCAAGCTGTCAAAGCTTCGTAAAAATAAATCATTCGACTTAAGTTCTCTAAAATCAGAAATGGTGCTTCATTTTTTACGATTTCGAATTGAAACCGTACGAAAAAAAACGGAACGATTATATTATTTTACAGGCGTGCATTTTGCCGTTACCGTGAAATGTGAAAAGCGCACTGGAGCACATTTCTCCATTGACAATTTGACTCTATGCACCATATTTCGTACTAATTCAAACGAAAGTGGTGTACAAGTTGACTACAGCATTTGACAAAATAAGCTACTCGATTTTAATGCAAATGATGGCATTGCTGGGATTTTATTAAAAAAAAAGAAAAAAGAATCTTCTTTTCTTACGTTTTGAACAGAAGTTTATAAAGTTATAAAACTGAATTACTATTATTTCTCTGATGTTATCGTAGTCGCTCCTGGTATTCCCCAGGGAAGCCATATGGGACAGTTACTCTTTTTATTATGTTATGTTAATGAAATCTCTCACCTTTTCGTTCGTGTTTATACGCTATTCTAAGGGTATATTAATTTTGACGCATAGTTTGTAACATACCTTAATATTGCCCGTAGACCCCTAAAAGTTACTATATTTATGGTCAGCATCGATAGTAATGTCGATCTAGCCATGTCCGTCCGTCCGTCCGTCCGAAGAGAACTGAAATTTTAACCGTATACTCTCTAGGGTCCCGAAATAATCAAGTTTACGAATTTTTGAAATCCGCCCACAGACACGCCCACAAACTCAAAAAAACAAAATTTCGGAAAAATGTGTAAATATTTTTAAAATCCGCCCACTGACACGCCCACAATTTAAAATAAACTTTTTTTTCAAATCCAAAGTTTGAGCTAGGGAGCTGAAATTTATAATATATACTCTCTAGGGGCCCTTTATGCTCATGTGTTAATTTTATTTAAATCCGCCTACTGACACGCCCATATTGAAAAACCAAAGTTTGAGCTAGGGAGCGTTTTTTTACAAAAGCTTCCTTTGTTTTTGATAAAAGCCTTTCAATGTAATATAACAAAATATGTAAAGCGTTCTTAACAATTCAACCATACTACGACTTTTGTCACACCCACTTATGAGGGATAGGAATAAGAATAGGGTATCCAACAGTTCGCCCAAGCGGACTGTAGCCCGTCCCTATGTTTTTTTATTTGCAGATGACTTTAAAATGTTCCATAAAATCTCGAACTCACTGCCTTGAGATTCAGCAGGAGATTTTTTTGTATCTTTGCGTACCCAAAATGATTGAAATGATTCTTGCAAAATGTAAAGCTTTTTCAGCTCCCGATCGTCCACCCCCTTTCATTATTCCAATGTTACTAATAATGTAACATTTAGTCGTGTTTTTGTGGTTTCGGAAAGATCTCGGGATAATTTTTGACACAAAGTTAAATTTCAGTTTGCACATTGACCACATAGTGTCGAAATCGTATTCGTTCTGGCATTTATAAAATAGAACTCTGAAGATTTTCGCAATCCGCTTGTACTTAAGATACCTTACTGCTTTTTATTCCTATCCATTTTAGAATGCTGCGTAATCTGGGACCCTTTAAATGAGGTTCATTCATCTCGAATCAAACAGTTACTTTAATTTAATAGAGGTTCTGAATTTCCTAACTACAAAGGTCGTCGTTTATTGCTTGGTTTAACTACTCTTTTTGTCAGAAGGAAAATGCAATCCTTGGTGATTTGACACGCTTCTTAAACAGCAAGTTCGTATCTCTATCTCTTTTTGTTTTACCATTTTCCAAGTTTACAAAATGCACAAATCCATTCACGATTTCCAAATACAACCAGCACAATGTTGAGAGAGTGCAAAAAAGACTCGGAGAAGTGTTGTCTAAAAAACAATTGCTTTTAGATTCGTACAAGCGATGGATTCCAGGATTCGTCAGTCTACATAGTCGAATTCCACATCCCGTCCCTTAAAAACACGCAAAATAACGGTGCCTTATCCTCTCTCGAAACCCCTATCGATGAATACTCTATGTGAATCATAAAGCTATGTTTATTTCTTTTCATTTCAAAAAAATACAATTTTGTTGAGGTGCATTTTATTTGCAGTGGCAAACAACAGAGAATTCTTTTTCAATTCAATTCACAAAAATCATAAACAACTAATTTATAATCAATAAAACAAATCCATAACAATAAACTTATTAAAATACTTACAGGATTACAGAAACCATAGCTGGCATATCTCACTTCTAGTAATTACAATGTGTTTTTTTTAAATACTCGTAGATGCACGTATTACAAGGAAAACGGAAATCACTAAACAAAATCTCTGGATTAATATAGCGGTATATTATTACTTTTTTTTTGTAACTCAGTGCATGTTGACGCAAAAACAAGTTCAAACAAAATAATGGAAGTCCAGCCTTAACCATTAGACATAGAAAGTCAAAAATCGGAATGGTGGTTTGTTTTTTGCTCAAGACTCGAGTTAAGACGGGATTTTTTAAAAAAAACTCGTCCTCTAAGAGGGGAAAAAGGGGTAGCATTTTTATTTTATTTTTCGTCTGTTTTCAATTTCTTCTTTTTCAACTTATCATAGCTTTCTCAAATCTTGATTGATACAAAAAAGTTTGAGACATTGTTAAAGCAAAACATACGTTCCCGAAAGGTTGGAGCTATAACCTGGCTTTCTGTGTCATCTTTAAGCTAAGCTTCAGCAAATCTAAAACAGAATTCGTCATTTCCTTCATAGGGTCTTAATAAAAACGAGCAATCACTCCGAGAAAGATCTCGGAGTAAAGTAGAAACATTTAGCATTTTCTCATGCATTTGACATGAATAAAACTTAACTTTACTTGAGTATGTTCGAAAATTCGAAGAGAGCATTTGCTTGACATTTCGCAGTCAACAAGATAAATGTATGCTTCTAGTTCCTTTTATAAAAATTAAATAAATTTGAACGAAATGCAGGCCGCGCCCGCGATATGTGTATGAACTTCGCCATATATGTGCACCGTTTACAGAGCTAAGCCTGGCCATTTGTAATCAGTCAATACAATTAGTTCAACTCCCAGCCACCACTTTCGAGATTCGTTTTAAAGACCAAAACATCACGGATGCCAGAGCTCTTAGTCGGGCGACTGTCAGCAGTGTTACTGGGATAGCAACGGATGGAAGGCTGCCTCAGGCAGCTACTCTCCACGGGTCGGGAGCTTGTTTTGTACAAAGTAAGTAAGTGTGTAAGTAAGTTAAAGCTTTAAGTCAAACTAAAAAAAAATCTCAAAATGTTGTTTTTCATACAAATCTGAATTTTCGAACAAAGAAAATGCTCAACTTAGTTTTTATGCATACGAATTGGAGCAAATGTTCAAATGTCAAGCATTTCCACAACGTTTGAGCAAACTCATTTTTTTTCTGTCATTAAAGTAGGAATAATTACAGGTCAAATTATATTTTTTCAATTTCGAGAACCTTATTCGGTTCAAAACCTAAATGCCCAAAGATAATAGTCGGAGCGGTTCATACGACGCCGTCAGAAACTAAGCAAATACAATGAATTATAGTAGTGTGTGCTAATAATAGCAGATTGCACCGTTTTAAAAATTTGCCGAAAGTTTTCTTTAAAATGTTTAGTTATTCAGATGTGCTCATATGAAAAAATGTGTTCTTATTGCGGTGTTATCAGTTATGGTTAGTTTTAAATGAAAACAACTGTTAGAAGCGGGTAAAACTAGATTTGATAGCATAAATACACAACTTAAATATGTAGTTACAAGTGATTCTATTACTGAAAAAATCCTGAAGGTGGCAGACAGGCCAAACAATTCCTACAAACCCTTCCACTAACAGAATAAAGTCACTTCTACAACTACCCAGGGGCAAATGCATACAGTCACCGGATTCCCAAAAGGGCACTGCAGAGTTAAACAACACCTATCTATCGAATATGCAAAGAAGAAGCGCATTTTCTATGCAACTGTGACTGCCTAACAAAAATACGTCTGCGAATTATAAACAAATCGTATTTCGAGACAGTTGACATAACTATTAGCTCACCGAAAAACATAGCTGAATTTATCAACAAATCTGGCCTCATGGGCGAGCTTTAAAACTAAAATGAGAACATCAGAGTAAGCCCAGAGTGACCGCTAAGGGTACTAAGTTCCACATCTATACTTAATCTAATCTAATCTCCAATAAAAGTAATTAAAAGCGTTTAAAAAGAAAAAAAACGTCTCTTGAGTTAAACTCCATACCCATATTAGTTTTGTGAGTTGAAAATTTGTGTGATAAATTGCCTTAATGAAAATAAGGTCAGCAAATGTAACTCAAAAGCGGTTAAGGTAGTAAGTATTAAATTAACTGTAATTATTAGTGCATAGTACGCCAGATTCAACTAATTTTCCAAATGATCGAACACAGTTTAATGAAAGGTCAATACTTAGCAACCTACATAATTACATAAGAGTAGGTATACATATTTTTCAGATTGACATTTACCTAAGAGGTTTTAACATAATCAAAATATAAAGACAAAAGTGTGCAAGTTTAAGCTGTAGCTGTAGATGCCAAAACCAAATGTAAACTAGACTTAAAGTCACAACACCATAACTGCAGATAAATGAATCTGCCACAGCTTTTTGTCGCCAACATGACACTCCGGTTTCTCGTAATCGTAACTAAAAAAGTGTCACGTTAATCTTTCAAATGTCACCAATGCAATGGATAAGCCAAATTTATAGCTATTTACCCATACCGTCATTTCGATTGTTTTTAAACAAAATGAGTGTCGCTTAATTATGTTTTTTTTCCATTTCTGTTAATGAATTGCTGTTAAACGAAACCATTGCTGATGACAACACGGCATGAAAATATTCTTTTGGTAAACTTTCGTCACTTTTTATACTTAATGCATTGGACACGGCCCGCGCGTCGGAAAAGTGAAAACTAGGAAGCCAACGAGTTTCGTTGGCTCAAGATATTTGTTTTGTTTCTCTGTTTCCATTTCTTCGCTTGGCAAAGAGTGGGACTTAAGTGTTGCAGCCAACATCTGCTTCAAATACATAGCTGACAAACGACGCGACGTGCAATCCGAATGAAATAGTAAATACAATAATTGTAAGCAACACAACTTCAACTTTGATTCAAATGATGCGATCGGAGAATGACAAATGGTCAGAGGGAAGTAGAGATGCGAACGCAGTAGAGTTGGCTTTAACAATTTGGTTAGCTAATTTCTTATTTCAATCACAGTGGCAACATAATATTAGTGCTTTCAGTAGAATAACGATTTCGGAAAGTGCATGGTCATGAACAGCACTTGATGTATAATGTCGGCGACTATCCAGTTGTTTGGCAGAAACTGTAAGCGTGGAAATTCCGGTGAATGACTTCTTTATTTTAATTAATGCTATTTGCAATTATCCTAATATGAAGATAGATAGATATATATTTTATTGTTTTCATCATAGTTAAGATTGCATTTTTAAAATACTTGCTCAGCTTGAACAGAGATTTAATTGTTAAAGACTTATCTTACAGCTTAAAATGTATCTATTGTGAATAGGTATGATTTAGATGTGAGTAATGAGGTATGCATCAATATGTGATAGCTAATATGAAATATTCGGCTTAATTCGTGCAAATTTACCGAATGAATTAACAGTTTGAAAAAGGATAAAACTCGTAAGCAATTTTATGACTGGTTCTTCATCTTCATTCCGGTTCTTGATAAAATGTAATTGTGAACGCAAAGAAACTTGAATCATTAAAATCATATTATAATGAGCGTAGGATAACAAAAACGACCATAAATAACGGTTGTGCAAATGCGTGTTTTGTTGCACCCTCAAAACCTGTCGAGATATAGTCTAAAGTGCAATGACAAATAGATTCCTTGTACCTATTTGCTTAGTAAATAAACTTGCCTCAAGGTTATTAAATAACAAAAATTACTGCGAAAGGCGATTTTGTTGGAATTGGCAGTGAACTTTCGATCGACCAATCGATACACATAAGTACCTACCTACATTATGTATAAGTATAACCTTATGGATAAAAGCTCATAGAAGATTCCTGCCTATAGTTAAGACTTAAAAATAGACTGACTCGGATATTGACACATTTGCAGTAACTCTAGGATATGTACTCTCTCGCTTAGCGCCGTAACCCGCATTACTAACCAAAATTGGCAGGCTACAAAAACCTTCATTTAAAAAAGCGGGTACGGATAGCCAGCTTTCCCTCTTAAGCCCACAAATAATTTACAAAAACTGTCGACGCAGTTTCCCGTTGAGGACTGTACTCGGGCCCGGAATGATCAAGTATGAAGTTTTTTTTTTCAAATCCGTCTTATCGAAGAAGTCGATGAAAATAAAGGCCGTGTTCTTCGCAATACATTTAGACAATATCTTTATTAATAATTCGCGTATACAAAGTGTTTTACCACGGCCATGTTTTGAAGTTTTTGAAAAGAAAACGAAAAGAGTAAAATCGAAAAAAGGTAGACAATGTCCATCTTAATAACTCGCCTTAATAACTTTTTTTGCTATGCCCCCTTTTGGGGTGCTTTTGATAAAATTTTTCAATTCCTGGTAAGGTCAGTCTGCAGATGCTGTCTGCAAAGCCAACACACTTCGACAATAAGATGTCCACTGTGATAACACGTGGATCTAAGGGAACTTATCACCCGACTCTTTAAATCATTTAGAGATTCTGATGAAGCGTGACAAAGTAATCTACGTTGCAGTGTAATCTACTTTCGATTTCGCAACTAATCCCACTTGGTGGGATATATAGTCTCCTCCTCTTTATTTATACAGCTTCTGCAAAAGTCGTTTAAATATTAGCCAAGCCTTGATGCGTGCTTCGCTATGAGACAGTGCCCAGTGATGACACCAAGAATGTAGCTAATTTGCAGTTACTTTAGGGAGATTTACATTTAGAGCGTCAAAGGTCCAGCTTTTTTCAGATCTGCTTAGTTGCTAGACATTATAATGTCAATTGTCCACGTAGGGTTTGCTCTCTCTTCCATATACATATAGCTTAAACATAAGTTTACATGCAGCTATTGGCGTAATCTTTTTGGTCACTTTATTCCAGAATGCTCCAAAATAAACATTGATTCTTAACCCCACGCCCACTATCGAGGATAGCAATATGGGAAGGGGTATCCCGTGCAGGTACTGGATAAGAATATTACTACAGTACCCCCCAAAAAATAGCGCTAGTCCTAAAAGGCAAAATCATTTTGACATTCAGTTGAGCGTAGCGACATATTAAACATCTTGAAACTCTCCAACAAATCTGCATGGGTTAACACGACTGGAGACTACCGCTGTCGTAAAAAAGCGATTTAACAATAATCAATAACAGGAGCATGCACTTGTCAAAATCGTTCAAAATAGGCAGGCCTAAGACGTCTGGTTCACATTCATGCAAGAACACGAGCATTTGATTGGCCTCAGTAAAAAAGTGATCCAAAACCGATACCAATAAATTAAAAAAAAGATATAAAGGCATCACCGGCGTCTAAAGATAAATCCGTCAATTAAGTTTGAGCTAAAACAACTCTTAAAAAAATTGCATACTACATCTAATGATTAATATTTTAAATTTGGACCAAATATCTATCAAATCATAACAATAACAGAGTGGACATCGTCAACGGAATTAAGTTTTAGACCAAGTTGTCATTATGATTCGTAAGAAGTGTGGAACCTTTCTTCTTAAGAAATTAAATGTAAATTTGCTGCAACTATCATATTTAGACTTTATTAAAAATAAGGAACTCAAGCCATAAAAGCCCATGTATTATACATAAATCAATAAGTAAAAAAATATAAGGCATCATAAAGTTTAAGTCCTAGCTTGTGTCCTCATTTGTGTGCTGTTTTTAACACGAATGGAAGGGACCTACAATTTAATGCCGATCCCAAAAGGCTTATCATGACCGTTTTTATACCCTATTCTAGGGGTATATTAATTTTGACGCATAGTTTGTAACATACCTTAATATTGCCCGTAGACCCCTAAAAGTTACTATATTTATGATCAGCATCGATAGTAATGTCGATCTAGCCATGTCCGTCCGTCCGTCCGTCCGTCCGTCCGTCGGCAAAAATTAGGCCTTTAAACTGGACCTAGAGAGCTGAAATTTTAACCATATACTCTCTAGGGTCCCGAAATAATCAAGTTTACGAATTTTTGAAATCCGCCCACAGACACGCCCACAAACTCAAAAAAACAAAATTTTGGAAAAAATCGAATTTTGAGCTAGGAAGCTGAAATTTTTTATATATGATCTATGACTCCTAAAACTGCTCGGGATATAAAATTTTCAAAATCCGCCCACTGCCACGCCCACAAAAAAATAAAACAATTTTTTTGAAAATCCAAAGTTTGAGCTAGGGAGCTGAAATTTATAATATATACTCTCTAGGGGCCCTTTAAGCTCATGTATAAATATTTTCAAAATCCGCCCACTGACACGCCCACAAATAAATAATTTTTTTTTTTTGAAAATCCAAAGTTTGAGCTAGGGAGCTGAAATTTATAATATATACTCTCTAGGGGCCCTTTAAGCTCATGTATAAATATTTTCAAAATCCGCCCACTGACACGCCCACAAATAAATAAAACAATTTTTTTGAAAATCCAAAGTTTGAGCTAGGGAGCTGAAATTTATAATATATACTCTCTAGGGGCCCTTTATGCTCATGTGTTAATTTTTTTTTAAATCCGCCTACTGACACGCCCACAATTAAATAAAACAATTTTATTGAAACACCCAAGTTTGAGCTAGGGAGCGTTTTTTTTGATAAAATCCTTTAAATGTTATATAACAAAATATGTAGAGCGTTCTTAACAATTTAACCATACTTAGACTTTTGTCACGCCCACTTATGAGGGATAGGAATAAGAATAGGGTATCCAACAGTTCGCCCAAGCGGACTGTAGCCCGTCCCTATGTTTATACCCTATTCTAGGGGTATATTAATTTTGACGCATAGTTTGTAACATACCTTAATATTGCCCGTAGACCCCTAAAAGTTACTATATTTATGATCAGCATCGATAGTAATGTCGATCTAGCCATGTCCGTCCGTCCGTCCGTCCGTCCGTCGGCAAAAATTAGGCCTTTAAACTGGACCTAGAGAGCTGAAATTTTAACCATATACTCTCTAGGGTCCCGAAATAATCAAGTTTAAGAATTTTTGAAATCCGCCCACAGACACGCCCACAAACTCAAAAAAACAAAATTTTGGAAAAAATCGAATTTTGAGCTAGAGAGCTGAAATTTTTTATATATGATCTATGGCCCATAAAACTGATTGGAACATAAAATTTTCAAAATCCGCCCACTGACACGCCCACAATTAAATAAAACAAATTTTGGGAAAAATTGAATTTTGAGCTAGAAAGCTGAAATTTTTTATATATGATCTCTGGCCCATAAAACTGCTTGGGACATAAAATTTTCAAAATCCGCCCACTGACACGCCCACAATTAAATAAAATATTTTTTTTGAAAAACCAAAATTTGAGCTAGGGAGCTGAAATTTTTAATATATACTCTCTAGGGGCCCTTTATGCTCATGTGTAAATATTTTCAAAATCCGCCTACTGACACGCCCACAATTTTTTTATTTTTTTTATTTTTGAAAGTCCAAAGTTTGAGCTAGGGAGCTGAAATTTATAGTATATACTCTCTAGGTGCCCTTTATGCTCATACTTAATTTTTTTTTAAATCCGCCTACTGACACGCCCACAATTAAATAAAACAATTTTATTGAAAAACCAAAGTTTGAGCTAGGGAGCGTTTTTATTTACAAAAGCTTAGTTTTTTCGATAAAATCCTTTAAATTTTTGTCACGCCCACTTATGAGATATAGGAATAAGAATAGGGTATCCAACAGTTCGCCCAAGCGGACTGTAGCCCGCCCCTATGTTTATACCCTATTCTAAGGGTATATTAATTTTGACGCATAGTTTGTAACATACCTTAATATTGCCCGTAGACCCCTAAAAGTTACTATATTTATGATCAGCATCGATAGTAATGTCGATCTAGCCATGTCCGTCCGTCCGTCCGTCCGTCCGTCCGTCCGTCCGTCTGTAGCCAAAAATTAGGCCTTTAAACTGGACCTAGAGAGCTGAAATTTTAACCATATACTCTCTAGGGTCCCGAAATAATCAAGTTTACGAATTTTTGAAATCCGCCCACAGACACGCCCAAAAACTCAAAAAAACCAAATTTTGGAAAAAATCGAATTTTGAGCTAGAAAGCTGAAATTTTTTATATATGATCTATGACTTCTAAAACTGCTCGGGATAAAAAATTTTCAAAATCCGCCCACTGGCACGCCCACAAATAAATAAAATAATTTTTTTTTACCCTATTCTAAGGGTATATTCATTTTTGAAAATCCAAAGTTTCAGCTAGGGAGCTGAAATTTATAGTATATACTCTCTATGGGCCCTTTATGCTCATGTGTAAATATTTTCAAAATCCGCCCACTGACACGCCCACAATTAATTTTTTTTTTTTGAAAATTCAGAGTTTGAGCTAGGGAGCTGAAATTTATAATATATACTCTCTAGTAGCCCTTTATTCTCATGTGTTAATTTTTTTTAAATCCGCCTACTGGCACGCCCACAATTAAATAAAACAATTTTATTGAAACACCCAAGTTTGAGCTAGGGAGCGTTTTTTTTTTTGATAAAATCCTTTAAATGTTATATAACAAAATATGTAGAGCGTTCTTAACAATTCAACCATACTCAGACTTTTGTCACGCCCACTTATGAGGGATAGGAATAAGAATAGGGTATCCAACAGTTCGCCCAAGCGGACTGTAGCCCGTCCCTATGTTTACTTTTTGATTGCAGTTAGACTTACGCAAGTGGAGCAGTGGGAAAAAGGTTGGGTGTTCCTGTTTGCGATTCGAACCTCGAACACCTCGCTCAAGACGTCAAAGCACTAACACTGAACCACTGCGCCAGATATCGTAATGTCATACATATTTAATAAAATGTTGTCATTTTAAAATCATAACAATTCATGAAGCCCGAATCATTAAATCAATTTATTTTTGATTCCTGCTTTCCTCCAAAGATTTTCTAAGCATGCAAAAGAATATTTTATTCGCTTTAACGTAAACTAATCTTAATCCTGGAATTCGGGAAAATGACTTTTTTACTTCCGACTCTAAGATTCTTAGTAATCTCTTTGAAGACAATCCTCTGCCTCCATCTGATATTGTTCAGGTTCATTTATTGTTCTTGGTTTTGTAATGACTCGACTGAATTAATTTAATTTTCCTTAGACTTCGAACTTGGAATTAATTTGGCAAAAGTCAATGTAAAACGCTCTCACTTTATTTGGATCGTTATGCTGTTTCATCCCAACTTCACAAATGATTACAAAGAACGAGCTTCAGCTAATGTCATAAATTCTTTGACTGATGCTTTGAATACCCTCATTTCTGGTTGGCCGAATCAATTGACGATATTCACCCGATCGCAGGGAAACCTCAAATTTATAAGGAGATGTTCTCTATTGCCCGATTCTTGTAAATTTAATTAAAATTGTTAGCCACTATGTTACAAAGTGTATCAATATTGTCGATGCCTTGTAAGTTTTCCTCTTTCATTATAGTATTTGACATCGATAGCTATGTCGTTCGCTCGATAAAAAGTAGTAGCTTATGAGTGAAAATTGTAAACAGCATTGTACCTATATGTACCTAGTTTGGAGGATTCTGACACCCCAAAGACACTTTTATTTTCATCGCTGTTAAATGTATTGTCCTTCCTTTTGAGTTAATATCTGTGCACTTTCATTTCCTGCTAATAATCCAGCACTCAGCGCCATAAAGCCTTACTGGCAGTATCAGTGTTTTGTAGAGTTTACACAACTTACTGAAGTAGCAACGGTTTTCTAGAGCAAATCTTGGATTTGATGTTTAATCCGAAGTAAATGAAGTACTTAACTACCTTAAAGTGGGTGCCAACAATCAATCGTCGTGAAACCCTCTATCACGCCATGGCACGCTTAGATCGACCGATGATGCCAATATCGTCCACCTACCCCAGTAGTTGGACGGATCAGTTGAATAAGGTGCCTTCGGTGTTAACACCTGCTCTGTTCACTATCTGCATCAGAACAAGATTGATGAAAGTCGCATGCATCTCCTTGATGATATATGCTATAATATGCGGCCTTAAAGTCGATGAAAATAATTATGGTGGGTCTCGACTTGAAATCCTTGGTTCTTTTCCAAAATATGCTTCAGTTTTAAGATTCGGTCTGATGTCTATCTGCCAGGTCGGAAGCCACAGTGATATGTGCCAAATAGTATGTATGTACAGACACAGTACGTTGGGCAGGATCTAATATGCGACATAAAGCAGGGATATTCATATTTTTTTTCCTTTACGGCTCCCAATTTACGGCATCCCTACTGAGATAAAAATGGCAATGCAGTTACTGTGGATGGAGCTCGATTTCTTATGGGGTAATTTTGAAGAGTAAAGTTTATGCCGATAATCCTTAAACTGTTCAACACCTCAAAGACAACATTATCGACCAAACATCACTTATTGAGCCATCAATATGCGAAAAAGTGATTAAAAATTTTGGTAGAAGGTTGACAGTCTGCCGAGCTAGCAGATTTGGTTACTTGGTTGACATTCTTTCTCATTATTAACCGGGACCAATGTACATTAATTTCCAATAGAAATAAATACAGATTTCATACAATTTATGTCTTCCATTCAAGATTTAAAATGATACCTCAAATTTGAACACCCTTTATAAGAGCTTAGTCATTTACTTATTTTTACTTTTATTTACTTGATTTGGTTTCATTTTGTGGTGTGTTACTGCAGAATGGTACAAAATGGTATTAGCATAGGCTTTATTAAATCAAAAATAGTTATAGTTGTATAGTTAAAATATTAAGCGACAGCTTTAAAATTTGTGGTTTTTTTCCTCTTCTCCAACAACGCCTTTTTGTTCTCCTGTCAAATGTCGGCACCCGACCGTATCTGTCCGCCCTCTGGTGGTATGGTTCAGTATTCATTGAGTGCGCTGTCTGTGACATGGTGTTTTTGGGTATGAAATGTTTTTAAACACTATCTTACGATAGGACTTCTCAGAGAGGGTGGAGCTACCAATGTTAATTTTGCCAATAAGTAGGTAAGTCACAAAAGGAAATCGCCTTCAAATGAGAGGTTTTCTAAGTTTTCAATGCATACGCTCATAGTTAGAGATACAAAGCCAAACAAAACGTAAACTTATAAATGTGTGCTTATATGTATATGTATATGTGTAAGAACTCAAAGACAGTACAAAACATATGGCTTAAACTTGAATCAAAAGTAAAATGAAGAATTATTTTAATCAGAGTGTGAACAAAAGAAAAAAAAATTAGACTATAATTATGTGAAATAAAGTCATGTTTTTTTTTAGATCTTATTTTTTTACAATTTGTATAATTTAATGACTTTTGAGCGTATTTTTAACTAATCAGACTCAGAGCAAATAAAAAAACACAGCCGATCTCCTCTAAGCTTCTAAACTTCATTAACAACGTTCAAGGTCAACATCTTGTGGATGACGAAAATATTCTATAAAGATGGCAACAGTATTCTGAAAAACTTTTAAACGAACAATTTCCTTATACATATATACTTTCCAAGAGCCGTTCCTGAAAATGAGGAAATAGGTACAGTCAAGCCCTCTTAAGTCAAACGGCAAAACAATTAAAATGTAATATTTCATTTAAGCGGGCTCTCGATAACTGTGTTTTTGTGTGGATATGTTCTTATGTGTTTGCTTCATATTTGTACTTTTTTACATATAACGCAATTACCAAATTGGTTATAGCATTCTCAAAGGATGAGATCAGCGATATTAAAGGTGCCATAATCCTCGCACTATGTCATTGATTGACAAATCCTTAATGGGCGCTGTGAAGGCGATCCCCATGGCGAATATACTTTTCTCCGTGGAACAGCGTAATCAGGCATTAAGTTTCGTTTTGTGTCTTGATTTTGGATTTCCGCACTGAGCGAGTTTAAAGCAGCAATGAAAACATACTCCACCCACATGACTTTTGAGGTAACTTTTAAATATTCATCTCCATTCAGAGCAGTAAATCTGCCGGAATTAAGACGTTTACCAAAGTTGAAAGCACCATCAATCGCTTAATGCGGACCTCATTAGAATAAGCGAATCTTATACATAATTACTAACGGAGATCATAAAAGAGCGGCTTACAAAGCACACAAATGGCAAATATAAGTTGATCCAAAAACACAAAAGTTGTTTGATAGAGAGTGCATGACAGTCAGGGATGCTTCTTTTGTGTTTCATTATTGTGATCAAGCAATTCCATTCGTTCTACGCGCGGTAAACAAGTATTTAAAACATATTTGTCTTTCGGAAAAACAGGCTTACAATCATAAACATATTAAATGGAGCGAAATCCTCAGCAGAATGCTGGAAGGCTGTGAAGTTCACAAATGGGAAAGAATGTCATTGCCCGGGGTTACAAATATGCTCCTTCACGAAGGGTAGTCACCTTGTCTAGTGCACCATCCTTTGATGGTGCCGGTGTGGAGGCTTAACGATGTTTCATACAATTCTCTAAGAACTGCCCAAAGGACATTCCGTCCTGCCCCAATTCCCCTTTTCTCCCCTACCCCTCCTCTCTCCTGATTTACTTTTTGATGATTTGATTTGATTTACTTACTCGGATATTCCTTCGATCTGCAATTCATTTGCTAATTTCTTTAACTCCAATTATACAACTTCTGTTCAGAAACAATCTTCTAGTCTATCTTATTCAGAGAGTCCGATTAATATTGCGTGTCTCAGTATTAGCACTTCGGAAGTTGAAAAAGCACTGCTGAATTTAAACTGCGACAAACAGCCCGGGCCTGATGGAATTCCTCCAATTCTTCTTAAAAAGTGCGCTGCAGTGCTCTCTGGACCTCTCGTATATATTTTTAACGCTTCTCTCTCCAAAGGCGAATTTCTCCCTGAGTGGAAAGAATCGTTTATCATCCCTATTCACAAATCGGGTTCCAAGCAGGAAATCTCCAATTATCGCCCGATATGCAAATTATCAATAATTCCTAAGCTCTTTGAAAAGTTTGTTTATGATAAATTAACATTTTTGCTGAGTTATTTCACCCTTCCAACATGGGTTTGTTGCTGATAGATCCACTACAACCAACCTTGCTATACTCTCAAACTTCGTCCGGAATAAACTTGAAGAAGGATATCAAACTGATGTGATATACACTGATTTCGCTAAAGCCTTTGATAGAGTCAACCATACTATCTTGATAACCAAACTGAAAAAAATAGGTTTTCATTCTAGCGTTTTGAAATGGCTGGAATTCTATTTATTAGGGCACATTCAATTTGTGTCAATTGACAGTCTCCTTTAAAAGCCAATTTTTGTCACGTCGGGTGTTCCACAAGGAAGTCGCCTTGGGCCGCTCCTTTTCCTTATTTTCATTAACGACATGCCTGATATTTTCTTAAATTCCATTCGCCTTTTGTTTGCAGACGTTCTCAAATTCCTAAGAAGCATACAATCTGAAGATGATTGCCATCTCTTGCAAGATGACCTTGATAGACTGGTAGAATGGTGTACATTTAATGATTTGTTCTTAAATGTCTCCAAATGTCAGTGTTTTTCCTTCAGCAGAAATTCCTCCCTAATTTGCTTTGAATATAAAATTGGAAGCATTATTCTTGAAAGAGTTCGCGAAAAAAAGGATCTTGGAGTTGTATTCGACCCTAAATTTAATTTCATTAAACATACTGAGTACATTGCCGCCAAAGCTAATTTCATGCTTGGGTTCATTAAACGCAACTCCTCAGATTTTTCAGATCCCTATACTCTAAAATCGCTGTATAGCGCATACGTCAGATCTCTTTTGGAATATTGTTGCGTAGTATGGAATCCATACTACACCATTCATTCCAATAGAATCGAAAATATTCAAAGGAATTTTACAAGATTTGTTGTTTGGAAACTTGGCTGGAACATTGTTATGCCATCGTATACTACCCGATGTCAGCTTATTGGCATTCAATCGCTCGTAAATCGTCGTAAAAAATACTCAATAATGTTTGTAAGTGACATTTTGTCGCATCATATTAATTGTCCATCACTGTTGTCATTAATAAATTTGTATGCACCATCTCGCCATCCAAGGGAACGTTTCCTATTTATGGAAGACGAACACAGGGTGATATATGCACTCAATGAGCCAATAACTCGCTGTGTCAGTGAAACTAACCGCATTTCAGATGTTATTGATTTCAATTTCCATTATAGTAGATTTTCTTTGAAAGTTAAACTACTGTTGTATTTTTCATCCAATTTTTAAAATGCTATTATGTTTTATGTATTGAATAGTTTAAGATTCATAGATGTGTATTTCGATAGTCTGTAAGATAACTATGTCTGATTGATTGAATAAATAAATAAATAAATTTCCTCCCTCTGATTCTCTCACTCCTTCTCCCTTTCCTTATCCGCAGGGCTGGTCTTAAGGTGTGACACGACCCGTGTCGATAGTCGTCCAGGCTGAGGGCCCAGTTTAAAAAATAGCTCAGTCGTCCACGGAGTATCATACTGCGGATCTCTGTGCAGGCGGACCTCCTTTCTCCGCTACTCGTGGGTTCAACTATGGATAAAAACAAACAAAACAAAAATAAAAACATCAAGACCGGTATCTCTTCCAAACCGGGCCGTAGTACGGCGACCTTGCTGTCTACTGACGCGGCTCCAGCAACGAAGAGTAGCATTGCGACTGTGAGTAATCGTGGTTTAGTTGCTGCCAGCAGCAGTGAGCCTAATATAGGCAAAACAATTCGTAGTAGCGGTAGGATTGTGGCACTTCATGGCCCTTCCGTTGCTAGCCTTACAAATCCTAGTACGTCTCGTAGTGGATGTTCGCGACAACGCACTCCCTCGAGGGCGTACTACAAGGACAGGTGAAATGCAATAAGAACTCTGAAGGTCTTTGGAGATATTCTGGAGACCAACAGAACACCGCAGCAGATCGCTAAATTAAAATGGGCCCAAGGCTTCATGGAGAAGGACAAGAGCGCTAATAAGGACTTCACGTCCAAGCGCCAGAGATCGGTGGAAGTAACCACTTCGGTTTCTACAAAACCTAAGGTGCATAACACCAGCACCACCTCACATTCTGCCCCAAAATTTCAAAAGTCCTTTAGCGATGTCCTAAAGGACAAAATCGTGGTCGCGGTGATCGAACGCAGCGATCCGGAGGGAAGAATTTCCCCCGAACGTTGGCATACGTTGAGGAACAAGCTACTTAGCCTCTATCTAGCCTTCATGAAGGACCACCCTGGACCAGCTCCAGTAACTGAAGATGCCGGACTACACCAAGGGCATATCCCGCTCGTCGCCTGTGACAATATTAGATCTTTGGATCTGTATAAGATCTCCATAGGCAAACTCGGGGAGGTTTGGCCTGAGCGAAGCTTGAGGTTGTTGCGAAGGAGGACATCCCGAGCAGACCGAGGGCTCGTGCTTGGATCCCTGCTGAACCCCCCTCAGCAGAAGAAGTATTGGCGGTTATCAGACTTGGCAATCCCTCACTCCCAACCCACTGCTGGAAAGTTGCGAAGCTGGAAGAGCATAGGGGATCATTCAGATCAGCTATTATAGTGATCAATCAAGAATCCCTGGCTCCTTTGGCGAAGACTAACGGCGCAATCCAGTTCGGTTGGGATAAGATCACACTTCGGGTGTACAAAAAGGATGACCCAGAAGCTAATAAGCCTCCGTATCCCTCTGACACAGGACTTAACACCCCTGATCCTGGAGCATCAATCTCCCTTCCATCCATGGAAGATGATGAACCAACTGAGGCTGCTCCCACTCAGCTCTCTACGTCCACTGCTAACACCAACTCTAGTATGGATACGGAAGACCTCCTCAGCAAAGTCCTTCTTAGTGAGGACGAGCTCTTAGGCTCGTCCTCTGACTCAGACTCAAATAACACCGTGGTGGAGACTCCTCTGCCTGATTGCGACGATCAATGTTGCGATTAGTACAGATCAACCTCCACCACTCCAAAAAGGCTTCGGCCTCCCTTCTTATCCGTCTTTCTAAAGATGGAGAAGATATGGTCCTGATCCAAGAGCCATGGATTGTTAACAACCTGGTTCGAGGACTCCGGACTCATGGATACAAATTGTTGTATGCAACAGACAAAGGTAAACCTAGAACTTGCATACTGGCAAAAAGTAGCTTAAATGTATTTTTACTCCCTAATTTCAGCGACCGTGATGCAACCGTGGTGAGTCTAGAGACTGCTCGCGGCACCCATTGGATATCCTCGGCTTATCTGGCCCATGACCACGTAGGGTCCTTGCCTCATTATTGGATGTGATGCCAATGCGCACCATTCAGTATGGGGCAGTTCTGACATCAACGACAGAGGTGAGTCTCTTTTTGATTATATTCTTAATACTAATCTCATTGTGTGCAACACTGGTAGCGAACCTACCTTCATTACGAAAGATACTCGTAGACAGGAGGTTCTAGATATAACTCTGGCCTCCGACTCAATCTAGGAAATTATAGACTGGAAAGTCTAGGCGGAACACTCTTTTAGTGACCACCGTTACATTCAATTCAGTTTAGCCGATGACCCTCCCCGCCAGCCAGTTTTTAGGAATTATAGGAAAACTGACTGGCTCAAGTATAGAGAAGTGCTGAAAAGTTCAATGAAATCTGAACTCCTTAGTCCTCCCCGGAACACCATGGAGCTAGATAAGAAGGTCAGGGTACTCACCTCGGCCCTCAATAAGGCTCTGACTTCTGCCTGCCCGCTCACACGGCCTAGAGGCAAAAAGAAGCCGGTTTGGTGAACCCCGGCACTAGGACCTCTAAGAAGCAGTTGTAGGAAACTGTTCAGCCAATCCAAGTTCACAAAAGCTGAAACCGACTGGGTTTCATACAAAGCATCTCTCAATGCTTACAAAAAGGAACTGAGGAAAGCCAAACGCTCGTCTTGGAGACTCTTCTGTGGAAAAATAGAGGAATCTTCGGAGGCATCTAGGCTAAGAAAAATCCTCTCAACCAACCCAGGTATGCCTAGCTTTTTAAAAAAGGCGGACGGCTCCTGGACCACTTCCAGCGAAGAATCGCTCAATCTACTACTGGATACACATTTCCCAGGTAGCTCCCACGTTACTAGCAATATAAACATGTCTAGGTCAATTGCACGTAACTTTGAAAGTCTGATTACTAGGGAAAAACTGCTCTGGGCGATACACAGCTTCAAACCATACAAATCCGCGGGGCCACATGGCATAATACCAGCTGAAATTCAAAACACCTCAGATATCATCTCGCCTTTGCTTGAAATAATCCTGAAAAGCTGCATAAAAATGGCATACATTCCGCTGCCATGGAGAGAAGTAAGGGTAGTTTTCATACCCAAAGTCGGTAAATGTTCCCATGTAAATCCTAAAGATCTCAGACCCATAAGCCTATCGTCATTCCTTCTAAAAACATTAGAAAGGCTGATTGATATCCATATACGTACTAACATTGATACAAGACTTCTGTCTACGGCTCAACATGCATATTGCAAAGGCAAATCTGTTGAAACAGCTTTACATACGTTAGTACGTTCAATCGAATATTCCCTTCACCATAAGGAGTACACTATGGTTGCATTCCTGGACATTGAGGGTGCTTTTAACAACGTCAATACATCCGCGATCGCAAATGCACTGTCAGATCTAAAGGTAGATGACTCACTTGGTGAGCTTATTAATATACTTCTCACAAGTCGGATTGTAAACTCGAAACTGGGTATGACATCGGCCAGAAGATCTGTCAGTAGAGGTACGCCACAAGGTGGAGTCCTATCTCCCCTCCTTTGCAACTTAGTGGTGAACAAGCTGCTGGTGTGCCTAGAAAAGGAGGGCTGCAGGGTGATTGCCTATGCAGATGACGTTGCAATTGCCGCCTCAGGGAAGCACCTAAACACCCTGAAAGAACTTCTCCAAAACGATCTTAATAAGCTAACTACATGGGCAGTTCCTAGTGAATATAACCGAACTGGTTATATTCACTAGGAAGCATAAAATTCCATACATTGATCCCCCCTCTATCAGGGGCACAAGTCTAGTCTTTTCGGACGAGGCAAAATACTTGGGTCTCATTCTGGATAGAAAGCTAAGCTGGAAACCTAACATTCAGGAAAGAGTTCGTAAAGCTACAGCTGCACTCTTCTCCTGCAAAAAAGCCAGTGGTAACAAATGGGGGCTCCAGCCCCGCATTACCAACTGGCTATACATCTCTTTAATAAAGCCGATACTTATGTACGGGGTGGTTGTTTGGTGGACTGCCCTAGATAAAGCGATAAATCGCGATAAGCTAGGCAAAGTCCAACGAACAGCTTGTCTCTGCATGAGTGGTGCACTGCGCACTACCCCCTCTGCTGCAATGGACATTCTGTTTCACCTGACACCCCTGGACATCTTTAGCAAGCAAGTGGCTGATAGTGCGGCTATCCGCCTCAAAACAACGTTCCAATGGTCCGAGAATGGCCAGAAGATCCTCCCCAGTAACATAGACTACACCAACCCTCAGACCCTTTTTGACAAAAACTTTAAGGTCAAGATCCCTCCCAGAACATTCTGGGACGGGCCACCCGTCGAAAATAAATCGATCCATTTTTATACCGATGGATCGAAAAGCGACGCGGGGGTAGGAGGTGGTGTGTTCTCTGACAGGCTGAATCTCAGCCTCTCCTTTCGACTCCCTGATCACTGCAGTGTGTTCCAGCCAGAAATCTTGGCTATTAAAGAAGTCCTGTCGTGGCTGAAGAAGAACGTGATATCCGTTACGGATATCTGGATCTTCTCAGACAGTCAAGCTGCATTAAAATCCCTGGATTCTGGGTCCACAAACTCTATCGTAGTCCGTGACCGTTGATCATCTCTAGTGGAGATGGCGAAGCATTTTAACATCCACCTATGCTGGGTGCCAGGACATACAGAAATTCCAGGGAACTTTAGGGCGGATGAACTCGCCAGAAAAGGAAACACACTGCCCCTTTTACCTGATAAAGGTTCACTAGGCATCCCAATCGCTACATGCAAACAAGTGACAACACTTGTCTAGCGACAAAGCAGATTTGGCCAAAGCTGGATCTGAAACGCTCTAAGTGTTTGATATCTCTAAACAGACTTCACATTGGTGCTACTCGTATAATTGGTGTGATCACCGGACACTGTCTCATAGGCAGACATGCAACAAGGCTTGGCGTCCACGCAAATGACTTCTGCAGAAGCTGTATGGACGAGGAGGAGGAGGAGACAGCTCTCCACTTTCTCTGCACATGCCCTGCTCTTTCTCAAAGGCGTAAACTCCATTTAGGATCCTTCTTTTACAATGATCTTAACGATCTCATTAACACCGACATAAAAAGTCTGTCAAGCTTCATCAAAAGCTCCAACTGGTTCAACGAGTAGGAGGATGATACATCCGTGTGGTATCACAATGGGCCTGTCACTGGCCTAAGTGTGTCGGCCTCAGCCGACTGCCACTACAACCTAACCTAACCTAACCTACAAATATGCTCAAACTCCTCAACACGCAACTTGATTGCAGATGGAATTAAAGATACTCCGATCACATGAGATGAAGCCCAAAGTGCAATTAAAAAACCAATGAGCCTCCAGGGGAGAACCATGTGCCTTTCAAATTCTACAAGAACTGTACCACGGAATTCCTAACAGCGCTTATAACTGAATTTAATCAAATCTTCGAAACTGCGAAAAACGAGAAAAGTGAGCATACCAAACACAAACAAATTTAACATTTCAACCAGATAATGAAAACGGAATTGCCACCGCGGCGTGATCATTTCAATTTTAAGATGTTTTATACAAATACATTTTACTTCAAACTGTGTAGGAAAAAAGTAAACGGACCAAAATATTTATTGCATAAAATCAACTAAAATAAAAAATATATTTATTTTTATTTTAGTTGATTTTATTTTATTAATATTTTGGTCCGTTTACTATTTTCCTACACTGTTTGAAGTGAAATGTGTCACTGAAACAGTTTTTAAGATACTCTGATGCTCGACAAAATAAAACATCTTAACAATAGCGCGTCCCTTCACGCGCGACGGCGAAGAACGCTTCTCAGAGAAAATGGAGCGAACGGCTTAGTTACTATCGTTATGTTCACAGGGGATATCCAAAGAACCATGTCAAAAAAGCTAAAGAGGTATCCTAAAAAATCTTGGATCACAAAGAACAACAGCTCTTGAATGTGAAACCAGCAGACCTGCAGATAGTTTTTGAAGTCAAACCAGTCCCCCCGGGCGGAACAAGATGCAGTGAAGTTTGAGGGGTATGAACTCCCTAGTCCAGATCGTGATTCGAAGAACTGTCCATCCCGTTTTCTTTCATTTTACTTTCACGTGCGCATCACCTCTCATTCTGCTACAAACCTTAAAAGCGTAATCAAATGTTACAGATGTGGAGTTCTTCTGACCAACATTCCTGTTGTATTTTGTGCAGTAATGTACCTCCATCAATAGGTACCTCTCTTCGAAATTTAAGAATAACGCTAAAATGTTGGCCATGGATATATATTTTAAATAAAAATGCACAGAAAATGTTTGAATTCGATTTATTGATTTATTATTGCTAAGTTTTGTAAATGTTGAAGACTACAAATTAAGTGGGAAGATAGCTAATAGTCGACTTTATGTCCGGATTTTTAGTAAGGTCTATAGTCAGTAATAGGTTTTTTGATTGATTACCGTCAAAATGTCATAATTAGATTAAATATTAAATACGGTAGCGAATGCAACCAGTAGGTGGTATCAACCAACTTGGCGACTTGAGCCATTATTGTTGATATTATTATTTGGATTTGAGCAATTTACAAGCTTACATTAGCATACTCAACAGTAATTACGGATGAGTAGGTAAGGTATACATTCCATTTAGTCTGCATTTTTAAATGTTTTGCTAAAATAACAACACTTTGCATCGGCAACCTAAATTTTTTCAAGCACATCTTCCATTAGCATGAATTTATAATTCCAAGAGTGTTTATATTCAAAGAGTCGTTAACCTTCCAGCCGTCCATTATGTGGCCTATTGATTGATTGTCACTTTTAAATCTTTCAATAGTAGCTCCTTGTTTATTTAAAGTAACCTTTTAGAATAAAGCATCAAAGATTGCGCTTTTAAATTCCCCAATAGTATTTTCCTATATTAATTGAATATTTTATTACCTTGTCGTGGGTATTTTAGCTGGAATACCTTCCTATTTCAGGATGACCTCAGGGAAATGCTTCAAACAACAACTACTGTCAGCTACCAATACAATATATTTCGTAATGCGTCATCATAGAGTAGAGATGATAACATTAATTGATGATAAAACAGATAATTAAATGCTTTTCGATTGTTTAGCTTAAGTAGGTGTTTACTTGGAAAACCCAATCAATAGAATATATTAGTTTTAACATACGAGAAAAGTATGTGCTTGGCCAATAAATCGTGCATAGCAAATTTATTAGTGTGAATTCCCCTGAACAATGGACCACGGATCAAAGCAGCACACAGATGCCGTGGGAAGTTTTTAAAAATTTATTGCACAATCTCGGTGATCGAATATATGTATATATTTAAAGGGAAATGTATATAAATCGTTGAAACAGTCCGCTCCTGGCCTTGGCGCCTGTCGGAACGATATTTAAAGAAGTCTTCTTTTCATTGCCATTTAACGTCATGGAAGTGAAACATTGTTCAAAAAAAAAATAATGCTTTCACGGCTCTTCTTATTCATGTGACCGCTTTTTATTGTAATTTAACTGCCATTTTCCATGACTCTTTTGCATTTTATACTCAGGATTTAGCAATGAAAATAACGGCGGTTTTGTTTTAACATAAAATAAGATCTGAAAACGGAAAGAAATTAATGTTCGTGGCTTTGTTAGGGGAAGTTAGTGGCAGAAGAAGATGATGAAAGAACTGTACTATATTTTTTGTTTGATGGCTAAGATAAACTTTTAAATCTCGTTTCACCGTCATGATCCACTTTGATGTCTTCATTTGATTTAAATTATGCATCAAAGTTGTTGACCCTTTTCAGTGAAATAAACCTGAACAAAGAAGTAGGTATGTATCTTATGAAATATCTAAGGTTTATCATTTGTCATCAACATAACCAGGATACCTTTGCACTTTTGGGAAGTCTCGAGAGGCTTATTTTGACATGAAGAAATATCTTCTTGCCGCAAGTTTTTTTGCATCTATAGTGGCAATCTTTTCACGTTCTGAGTGAATTCAGCGGATAAACATACATTGTGTTCATCATTTTTGAATTATCCGCCCAAAGCTTTCACCAGCATTTGACATTGGAATTCAACTTGAGGTTATGAATACCATCAAAACGATGATGAAACATAATTGATTTGTTTGGCTCGGATTGGTTGTTTGTTTTATTTTGCATTGGCTTTAGCTAAATTGAAGAAACAAACAATAAAAGGGAATGCGCTAGAAATATTCTGGTGGAAAACGAAGACAATCGTAAAGTAGGATATGTTTGTCGACGATAAACACCGACCTGGTTAAGATATTTTTATTTAAGCTTTTGATGAGGTAAGTTTGCAATGCACAAATTTGAAGTAATTACTGTAGGCATTTTCCAATCCTATATAAATATAGGAAGGGGTATACATATACGTCGAATATTTATTTTGCTTTAAAGAGCCATTATATACCTTAGATATAAATATTTATATTTACATATATTAGTTAAAGGTGAGTTAGTTTGGTGTCAAAGATTTATCCGTCGTCTACAGAAACCATACGGAAGCACTTGTGTGGCGTTGAACTGCTGCTAACATCGACGGCACGTAGCAGACTCATATCTTGTAAATCAAACAGTGACCAGATAATGGGGTCAAAAGCCAGAGTGCGCGCAAACTCCATTATTCAATGCTTAGCGCTTGCAGAAGAAACACGATGGGTTTTCAAGATCTTGACTATCGAAATAGCAATGACAATGACAATTGGAATTTATTTTAGACTTTTGCGGTTGGATGCCTTTGAAAATCAAAACTAAATATGACAATAAAGAATCAATCGAATAACTTGTTTAAATTTATAATTATCCATAGCTACAATGATCAAGCAGTTCGGTCTCATCCGACATTGAGAATGGTAGTCCACTTCTAAAATGTATAACATCCTATGCCGCACTACATACGTTTGTAGTGATAATACATTTGTGCGATTCCTTTTGATCTGAATAACTCTGGAAACGTCTTGTTAAGAGCGGAAAATAATGTTTACGACCTGAATGCCTACCTATACCTTTAAAGGAAATTGTATCATAAGTGAAGTACCTACATGCGTGGGAAAGTAAAACATCTAAAGTAGTGGGATTGATTGCACCGTCGATGAAAAGCGTCCATATATCCGGAAACATGAAGCACTTTCGGTAAAGAGTTTGTGTGGCAACCTGATATGCTTTAATAAAAGGGCAAGCGATGAGCACTGAAGTTGGCAAATATCATCACTTTTTTGTGGGAAATAATTTCAGTTTTGTTAAAATTATTATACGTTGTAAAATCATTTAATCTTAATTTTGTGACATGCTGAACTGCGCGCGCAATTAAGGAAAAAAGCTGGTGGCACATATTTGAATCACGAAATAGGTAAATTAATTAAACCAGCTAAAGCGAGCCTGGATGCCTTTTCCAGATCGTTATTTTAATTCGCTTTAAGCATATCATCTACCCGGGTGAATTAATAACACAACTATATACACATATGTATAATAACTTCACTTAAAAAATGCTAAAATCACTTCCTATAATAGAAGTGAAGTTATTTTCCAAGTGAAGTTGCTTCCATATACGCCTTGCTGTTTGAGGTTGATAGTCCAACTCACATATGAGCACCAAGATTCACTACAGCACCCGTTTGGATCTATTTTTTGCAAGTGAAATTCAGGAGGTATACTTCAGTCGGGCATCGGCTTCGGCTCCGGTTTTTTTTTCAGACATGACCTTATCTTCGTCACATTTAAATTCACAAATTTTAGAAGGCCTTTGACATACACTTACAGAGAATTCAACGACTTGAGTGCACAGCTACTTAAAGAAGATCTTCGGCTTTTTAATAAGCATGCACCACTTAAAACAAAAGTAAATAGATGTAACCATATAACATGGTTTACTCCAGAAATATGTCAGTCAAGAAAAAAGCGTGATGTGCAAGAAGTGAAAACAGTTTATGAAGCTTTTCGAGTATAAATAAACTTAGTTAACTCTTTCGTTTAAGAAGCTAAATGTAGTAGTAGGTACTAATAGCTTTTAACTCAAACAAAATAAGCCCATACGACATCGATTCCAACCAGATAAATAAAGAATTCGGTAGGTAAAAAGAACTTCAGATGCTCTACTGCAGCACATTCAAGTGTCGCAAAGTGACTCTTTCGAATTTCGAAGTTGAGTGAATTGATTTTGTTAAAACAGTGCTAAAAATAAAATCCAAAGCTTTTGGTATTGATGGAACTCATCCTCATTTTATAAAAATAATCCAGCCATACCTGTGCCTTCAATAATATTATAACAAGATCTACTTTTCCGTGTGCTTCGAAAGTTGCTAAGATCATTCCAGTCCTTTACAAAAACGAGGAATACAGGAGTGTTGCTATCATGCCTTATCTGTTAAAGGCCTTGGCAATTTTGTGTTTCTATGATCTGGATTACTGCACTCTCTTTTCCTGCGTACTACTGTTCGGGCAGTTCATCTTTAATTGAAAGATAAAACACTCAACTAACATGTTCTACAGCTTTGAGCACTAGAAAATTGACAAACAAAATTGCAATCTGTCCAGATATGGTGAAGATACAGCTAAAAGAAGAAGGTAACTTCAAACGATTTCGAAATTATTATAACTTACATAGCGTGATGCAAATGAGAAAGTTGCTACATAACATGTTTTGCAGAAATTTACTTTAGGTACCTGTGGTCTTTCTCTGTACCCATATTCCTAAAACACCCTAAAAAAAATCATCACTAAAGAATGTGCGTGCAGGTTACAAGATGAGTAATGTTCATGGAAAATTGTTCGACAATGAGAAATTTTAAAGCTTTGTTGCTAAAGCTACATACATAAATACGAGAGTGTTGTATGACACATTTAGGTCAATCGTTTGGTTTCAGAGATATTTGATGTACGCGGAAAACTGGATTTGGATTGCATTGACAATCCCGAAAATTAGAAACAAAACAAAAACGTCCATTGATTTTTAGTGCCCTTAAAATGTAGACATTTTTATAGTCACATGCATTTAGAATATGGGAATAAGGATGACATAGGATAAACCGATGCACGTTGGTTTTAAATGTTTGCAGATTGTAACGGGTAGGCAAACAGGAAAAACGTATCAAACGGCTAAGGAAAGATTCTTTTCATTTCACTGTTCGTCCGAAAAAGGCTTGAGGTGAACTGATTTGCATCGCGGGTATTGCGGTTAAAATGCAGCTGGCTATTTTGTTTGAGCACTTGTGGTGGAAATATCGTTAAAAGAGCGATCTAATACTTTCCTAGCCTTGGCGGAGCAACGCGGTAAAAATGAAAACCAAGCTTTTTCAATGATACCACACTGCTTTTCATTTGCCGCAGTACATGAAACATGTACATGATAGAAAGCAAAAAGGTTTGGCGCTTTTAACTATGAAATCAATTTACCAGTTTTCCAGGTTTTCCATTCGAAATAAGCTAAATTTGGGCGATGATTTTGCATAAACCAATGTGAGAGATTACCCTTTCACGCTAATGGAAAATAGAGTAACCTTGATAGTTTACAACCATGCGAAACAGACACGGCTACGGCTGGGTTGGCGCTGAAAAAATTAATTTGTCTAGCTTCCGCAAATATATTTAAACAAAACCCATGCACTTAACCTTTGGCAACACAATGAACCTAATCTTGCATATGAGTTCTGTATAAAAATATTCGTACAGCAGTCATCTAACCTGTCATTCCGAGACGGTAAGTGAACCGAATAGCTCAAGAGGGGAAACTCTTTTGAGTGGATGTTGTTGAAAATCCAGGTCAGTGTTGACATGGTATTAAAAAAAGTATTTAGTATCAGTATGCTCCGTATGCATATCTTAACCGATTTCGATCAAATAATTTGTACATTTCTGTTTGCTTTTATAAACAGCTACCGTACAGTGCAAGGTAAACACTGATTCTGCCTGGGCACTTTCCAAAGAAAAACACTTGGTCGGATGTTTGGTCGTGTGTGCGGGGAGGGCGAACAGGAGAACATACAAATGTAGGCACTATGAGTTGTACCATAATGTAAATGTAGTCCAAAATGCTTAAACTTGTAGACTAAATTAGTGTTTCTCTCCAATGAATAACATTTTTGATCCCAGCCATAGGTTCGAAATAGCAAGAAATATGTAGCTATTGATTTCTTTTGTTTCTTCAAATATGTATATATATATAGGTATTTATTATTTCGTTTTAATATACACTCGTCGCCACTTGAATAGGACACCCTGTACGCTCTATTTGCAATTGCTCATAACTCGGAAGCGGAATGATAAAATAATGATATTATGCCCGTTATCTTTGTCCAACACTTCTTCTTTCTCTGTGACATAGTTGCAAGTTCTGGAAAAGAGCCGTTATATGTTTTTTCCAATTTATGTTAACATTCGTTGGAATTAAAACAACATTTTAGCGCCACTTGAATAGAATATGCATTTAGTTTGATTGTTATCTTTGGCAAGCGGACTCATATTCTTCATTGAAAGATTTTTTTTGTTAATTTCGACCATTTAATTTAAAAAAAAAAACCTAAAATGGGTCGAGGAAAAGCATTAACCGAGGCGGAAAAATGACAAATCAAAGCTGACAAGGACGCTGGCTTATCTATTGCCAAAATAGCTAAAAAAAATGGAGAGGAGCCGACACGTTATATCCACATTTTTAAGTAATGATTATGAATATGGAAAAAACATGAAAGACCGGACACACAGCGTGGTTACTAATGCGGAAAGGCGACTTATTTTAAGAAAATCAGGGATAAATGCGGTTTCAAGGCAAGTCTTACAACTATACGTCGTGTTATTTCGAAAGCTAAACATCTAAAAATACTGAAAATCAAGAAGATATCACCTCTCAACCCTGTTCGAAAAGAGCAACTCCTCAGTTTTGTCGCGCACATGTGACCTGGACTTCGAAGTGGCATAGAGTAGTCTTCTCCGATGAAAAAAAATAATAATTTGGAAGGCCCCGATGGCTATAGCTACTATTTTCATGACCTCCACAAAGAAACACATTATTTGGACCGGCTTCAGAGGAGAGTTGGTGTTGTTATGGTGTGGGGGGCCATTTCCTTTTATGAAACCTGCCAACTACAATTTATGTCAACCACAATGAATGCGTTGTCTTACAATGGCATATTGAAAAAGGCCTTTCCATACTTTCATACCCTTTTTGGACCTCTGCCTTGGATTTACCAACATGATAATGCGCCGGGTAGATAAAACTTAAAAACAGAGCCAAAATGTCAAGCTATTGAGCTGGCCGCCCTATTCTCCAGATTTAAATATTATTGCAAATTTTTGGGGATGGTTGAAATGTCAAGTATACGGATAAGGACAACAATATTCGAGTATACCCGAACTAAGCCAAGCCATCGAATTAGCTTGGAGCTCGATTTCACTGAATTATTTGGCTTATTTGTATACATCCCTTCCAAACCGGATGTGTGAAAACTTTCTTTTTTTTAATGTAAGATACCCCAATTATCTTAAATTTTACTTATGTTTGTTATAAAAAGAATCAGAAATCTCTGAAATGTTTTTTTTATTAAAGTGTCCTATTCAAGTGGCGCAAATTTTCGACCCCGCATTTTGCCGGTTTTTGGTTGATAATATTTTGTTAAAACTTAAAGCGTTAGCATTAAATCTTCCTCAAATAATAGCAATTAAATTAACTTTAATTTACAAAAAAAAATAAGTCTCTAGCATGCTTGGTTTTGGAGCAATAAAGGATAGAAAACAGAAGTAAAGGGTGTCCTATTCAAGTAGCGAGGAGTGTACTTACTACCGCACAGCTTACAATTCAGAGATATGAAATTACTATGTATCTGTCTACTGAAAGATTATCTGATATTTTCTTAAATTTTGTGCTTATACAGAAATCATTTTTTTCTGAAGGAAAAAACGGGCGAAACCAAACCACCCATTAAGCAATATAATATATATAATAAAGAGTATTATAAAAGAAGAAACTAATATAACGCAAATAATAATAAATAACCAAATAAATAAATGATTACCCAAAAAATTAAATAAACGATAACAAATAAAATATATCAATAAATCAACAAAATGAAAAAAAAAATAGGTTATGAAATAAACAACATATAACAGAGGAAAAAAATTAACGAGTAGAGATATATAAACAAAAAGTAATAAATTAATTAATAGACAACATTTAGATTTTGAAAGAATAAATAAACAGATAAACAAAAAAAAAAGATCAATAAATTAAATTAAAAACAAAATAAGCATGTTCATATTTTGAAATATAAATAAATAGATAAATAACTTATGTAAATTAATTAGACTATTGAACAAAAAAGAATGGAAAGTAATTAATGAGAAATCCGAGGTATTAAGAAGTAACATTTAGTTGATTTATTAATCGATTATCCGAGTAATCACATCGCATTATAAACGTGTTCGTAAGTTTTGGTTTTCTATCAGAGATCAATTCAATCTTGCTACGATTACGTACATTCGAAGTAGAATGATGCCATGGCAAATTCGTCATCATTTTTAACACTTTATTCGGCGATATTTGCAGCTTTTTTATATGTCAATCCGCAAAAACACTCCAAACTTGACATCAGTACACAAGAATTGCTTGAAAAAAAACCTTACATATTACTCTTTTATTCTCCCTTGATAACAGGGACTTTCGGTTAATAACTGGTTATAGCATTTATATTAATTTTCTTCAGAGCTTGTGATGTGTGTTCCTTAAACGTCAACTTTGTGTCTAAATGAATACCTATGTAGATATTTTATGGAGTGCTCCCACGAAATTTACTGACCATTCACTGACAGTTGATTACCAGGAAGAAAACAAGGTTTCTTTTGTCGAGTGAAAAATATGGCTTGCATTTTTCCCGCATTGAATTTAATTTTCCATTTTGTATAGTACTGTTCTAATATTTTCGAAATATAGCGGTACCTTCATCAAATATTGCTGCTTCACAGTTCGGTAAACTTGGGATATCTGAGGTGTATAAGTTGAATAATATCGGACCGAGTACTGAGACTTGAGGTACACCGTTTCTTGAAATGTGAAATCGCTATTCGTTTCGTTTTTTTTTACAGAATCACACCCCAGGGTTTTCATGAACTCCGATAAACCAGGTTTAACAAGGCTCCACTATCTTAAAAAGTGTGTTATTACCGTTCTATCAAGCTGATGTCACACACCATGAAGATCGTTGGGTGGCGGGTGTTAGATAGACGATTGCGGAAAATGATACGGAGATCTGATGACCAGTGAGGGTTTGTCATAGGTTGGTTGGTTGGTTAGGTAGGCCCTCTATGAGGTACACTTAGACCAGAGAAGGTTCATTGTGATGCCATTTGGGAAGGGGCAGGTGGGTCACGCTGCTCGAACCTATAACCATCTGCTTTTCTTTTCGAAGTGCTGATGTCAGCCGTGCAGGCATTGCTAAGATCATCTAGATCCCGGAAGAAGTATTTGCCTAAGGTAGCCATCCTGATGTTGGCTAGTGCGGGACACGTACATAGGAGATGCAGGACTGTCTCCTCCTCTTCCTCATCCCTGCAACTTCTGCAGAGGTCGTTGTGGGGAATGCCCAGTCTCTGAGCATGTCTTCCTATTCCACAGTGTCCAGTGATTACGTTCGTAAGGGTAGAGAGGGTTCCTCTTTTATGCTTTAAAAGTCTGTTTGCCCTTCTCTGGTCCAGCTTTGGCCATAATTGTCTAGCAGTGCTACACTGGCTAAGTTGGTTCCATCGGCAGTTTGCTTTATTTAGCGCGTCGGCGTGGATGAGGTACCTAGCAGATGACATTGGTGCATCAATGTTGTCTATAGTTATGCTATTTGTACCAGAAGAGCCTTGTCTAGCCAATTCATCAGCCTCAGAGTTCCCGCGGACATCACTGTGTCCTGGTACCCAGCAAAGGGTAGTGTTGTACTGTGTAGCTATCTCGTTAAGAGATACGCGGTAGGCCTTCACTGCCTTGGATTTTATTGTGCTGGATATAATGGCTTTGATTTGTCATAGGTAAGTCAACCCCAGATGCAATCTAGAGAATACAAAAAATACAGGGCAATAGATTTCTACAGGAAATGCATAATAAACATAACGTTTTATTTTTTTTCTCCTGTTTAAAGACTTTGTTTTAATTGTGTTTGAAAACGTCAAGGCATGTGTGCAACATGAAGATTTCATAAAACGGATAAGCCTCAGTGATGACGTGATCTGAAACCGCGAGGCCTGCCTATATTTATTGAGGTCTAATCGGCGAACCACACAATCTCATTGGTCAATAGACAGACTTATTTTTTTTTGTTCGCAATCGGCTCAACGATCTTCATGGTGTGGGACATAGTTTTGGTAGAACGATTATTATTTAAACTATTTTCCTTTAGATCCGTATGAAAAGTTAAGAACCCTACACACGATCAATGATACCTGTCAATGTTAATGTCGTCAAGTAACATTGGTACATTGATGAAAATCATAATCGAGTTGGTTTTCTTCAATGCGCATTGTTCGTCTGTAGTTTGCATTAATGTTACTTGTCACGCTTATGAATCGACTGAAAAGAATTTGAGCAAAAACTTTGGCAATTTTCATTGATACGTGTGCAGTCTATTTTTCATCAATGTCACAAAAATCGCCAATAATACTTGTCAAGTAACATTGATCGTGTGTAGGGCTCCTTAGTTTTAAGTCGGCATATCCGCTTGATATAATCAAACTCACTCTTTAAAAGATGTTACTTCCAAGCATTTCAAAACCATGCCCAAAAATTAGAAATTTCAGCATAAAAATACAAAATATTCAAAATATTTGATATAGGTGAATTACTATCATAAAATGTTAAAAAGAAAGTATCTACCCAACTTGATCCCTCTACAGACGATATTTCATTTAAAAATTATGACAAGTTTAAATAAAAAAAGAAGGAATTATCAATCAGCGAAACTATCTATTTTAATACTTTTTGCCATTTTGCTACTGAACTAGTTGTGTACTTGTATCTTTTCCCATATCAAATATGTCAACAAGTCAACATGCCGGTACCAGTTGACATCCTGAATAACTGACTCTAGTTCAATTAGTTAGATACGTGTTTTTTAATTGGTTGTTTTATGGTAACACAACAAGAGTCTGTAAAAGGTATTTAATGCAACCTAGTGGTGTATTGTAACGAATGTGGAAAAAGGAAGACCGTATGCGTTTCCTTTTTTTGAACACTTGTTATATAATCATTTCATCCGGTTGTTGGGGGAGATTGCAGAAACCGGTTATATTAAAAGAGATTTATGGACGTAGAATAAGCGATGTGGTTCATTCTGAATTGTATTGATTACAGTGACCGCAGATATATATCATTAAATGTCGGAGTACATCACGCAACAACAGGTAAGAGTAAATTAATATGATAATATGGCAGGATTCTTACTTACCATCAAATTTCACCTACCAAAAATCATAGACAGGAAGTCGACACGGATGTAAAAATAAATAAATTAAGGAAAAGTATATTACTTTCAATATATTGTAGGAAATAAATCCGTACTAGTCCATATCCATACTTCCACACATCCATACTAATATTATAAATGCGAAAGTAACTCTGTCTGTCTGTCTGTCTGTCTCGCTTTAGCGCCAAAACTACTGAATCGATTTAAATGAAATTTGGTACACAGATAGTCTAGAGCCTGAGAATGTACATAGGCGGGAAAATGCTTCATCCGCTGTCCAGAAGCGGAGATCTAAGCTGATATCTAAGAAAAGTTGTAACTCTCGAATGCTTTCTAGCTCCTAGCTTTGGAATGACTCATCCAAATGAAATAGGATTTTTTTTTTAATATAAAGTTCAATTATGTACAAAGATTTTAAGATATACCTAAATCATCTTTGTAGGTTATCCTGAAGTTGAACAATAAGCATTAAACTATTCATTTTATACAATTCAAAAAAAGGAAAATGTTCGATTGAAGTTAGATCGTTGGATTTTCCCAGCGTTGAGTGGAGGAAAATTTGTGTGTGTGTGCGGCACAAATCTGTTTCTTTCTCTGTACCTTTTGTGCTGTGTGCTTTTTCTTTCTTTTTTTTATGCACCTTTTGTAGTTTGTGTTGTTTTTTTTTTGTTGCGCATGGGATAGAGAAGGATAGGGCTAGGATATGAAATGTAAATGAGACTGAGAGGGTTGTGTGCGGCACAAATCTGTTTTTTTCTCTGTACCTTTTGTGCTGTGTGCTTTTTCTTTCTTTTTTTTTATGCACCTTTTGTAGTTTGTGTTGTTTTTTTTGTGGCGCATGGGATAGAGAAGGATAGGGTTAGGATATGAAATGTAAATGAGACTGAGAGGGAGTCACACTGAGAGTATATCCATATGATGAGAAGGGACACTCTCGACGTTTTCTTTATCAGTCCTTATCAGCAAGTATTTTGTTTTAAATGTGAGAAGTGCCAGACTGGCGAAGCACGGCGAGCATAGGTCAGTTAGTGTATCTATATATACGTAATAGTTGCAGCCGGAACTGATTAAATTTTGCAACTGCAAATACTACTTTACAAATGAACGCTTGTCCGTTGCTATGTTCTAAAAAAAATGCACTGTGACTATTGACAGCACAAGCTCGACCGTATATTCCTTCGTTGTTCAGAAAAGTTGTTTATTGACGAAATTCATAATTTGTTACATGCAGGTATAAGAGCGAGCGCAGATGAGATGATGCAACAATTTTCTTGGTCAGCAATCAACACTTTTTTGCAAAAGAATATTGAAAAGGATTTTTTTTAAACATACACAATACACATACAAAGTTAACAAAAACCTCTCTATATCCTATCATTAAGCTAAATATAGAATCCGCATTTAATAAAATTGAAAAAATAAGTTCTAACAACAGTTTTTTTTTACAGTTCCCTAACAATTTCACATAAGTTGAAAATCTGTCTCAAAAAGACAGAATTGTGCCCCAAAAAACAGAATAAATTAGAAGGAATAGCATTTAATTGAATGTAGCAAACTGCTGCAAATAAATTAATCCCTCAATGAATTTCAAGTCGAGGCTCACCATCTTTCCATCGACTTTAATCCCTGATCCCGGCTAAAACTGAACCAGCTGTGTCGCATGACATTTGAAAATATGCAGTGTAATGTGGAGTTTGGAAGCAGCTCTGCCGAGCTTTTTTAAACTTGCACCGGTTTTCAGCGAGGAGATGCGCCGTCATTTGACTTTTCCAATCTTGTTCTGAAGAAAATAAAGCGCACGGCATGTGCTTGTGCACACAAGGCACTACGTTAAATAGATCCGTCCAGCTACTGTGGTATGCGGAAGATATCGACATCATCGGCCTTTCTCAGCATTCTGTGAAAGAAGCTTTTACGGCGATTAAACAACGGTCAAAATTGGTTTGTTTTAAATCCCGTGATATCTGATAGTGGTTTTTTTTTATATGCGCGAACCATTCTGAAAATGTTTTGAATTATTACATAGGGTAATTGCGGGATAGCTGCCGCGCTTTTTTAAAACTCAATTTTACATATTGTTAAAAGCAAAAAAGTTTATATTTTTTTTTATTAAACTGAAGAATGGACTTATATTCCAGCATTAAAAGAGACTAAACTAAAAAAAAATAATTGTTTAAACAAAAATTAATGAAAAAAAAATTATACTGACTGCGGCGTCTCTCCCAGCAAGTGAGGGAGAGAAGCCGCAGTTTAAAAACATTGCGTTTTAATGCTTATTTTGCCTGTGGAACATGTTTTTTTTACAGTCAGTACAAAAGATTGATTCGTTTCTTTTATAAATTGTACAGTTTTCGTGAATCCAATCTTCTTTTTTTGTCGTTGAAAAATAATTTTCACAGGATTGTGCACAGGATTACCAACCGGTTCAATCTTCCTTTTAACAATTTCTTTTTGTTGAGGCTTATTAAGACACTTCGGAGTCTTAATGTTTTTCTTTTTATTTATTGTTTCAACTGATGTTAAAACCTCTGCAAATTGCTTTCTCCTGGTGTTAAAGGGCACCGGAATTTTCGGTAATGGTGAAATTTCCTGAAGTATTTTTTTTTTTTGTGTGGGTTTTGTGAAGCATGAAGAGGAATGTGGAAGAGTTATATGAAAAAAATATTGAGTAAAATGTCGTAAGTAGTCTAGGTATTTATTGCCTATCGGTCCAAGGGATTTCTTTTGAAAGTTGCCTTCTTTCAGGCGTGTTGTAAGGGATCTAGCTGAAACACAATATGCTTTCTCTGCTTTTCTCAAGGACATCCCACCCTCAACACTTTTTCTTGCTTCCTCTAAAGCTTCAGTGGCTCAACTTCCTCTAGAGGTCTTGCGTGTATATTTTCGTGGCATTTTGTAGTCTAAAATTCTATGTAAACATTAAACTCAATATGCGGCATCTTACCTCAACAAAAGTGTGGCATCTATACTTAGGTAGAGGGATAGATGCCGCACTCTACCAAAACAGTTAAAAGAAACAAAAGTGCAAACAAAATCACAGGAACTACTTCCAACATGACCACTTAATAACATTAAATACTCATTTACAACAAAAACACGTTTTGACTTCCTTTCTCGCCAATTATTTGCATTGTACTGAAAAATTTCCGCACCAAAAAGGAGAGCGTAAAACAAAACAAAACAAAATTTCTCCCCTCACCTTTTAGAACAGTTAGATAAGGTTGAAGTGGCAATCGGCCGAGACCGACACATTTAGACCAATGATAGGTCTTTTGTGATACCATGTGGATCTATCTCCACCCTACTCATTGAGCCAGTTAGAGCTTTTATTATAGCGTGAGAGGTTGATTAGAGAAATAAGATCATTATAGAAAAAAGCTCCTAGATGGAGTTTTCGTCTTTGAGAGAGAGCAGGCCATGTGCAGAGAAGTTGTAGAATAGCCCCCTCCTCGTCCTTCTCCATGCATCTTCTGCAGAAATCATTCGAGTAGACGCCAAGCCTTGTTGCATGCTTGCTTATGAGAGAGTGTCACGTCTGCAGTCTGTTTAGAGAGATAAAACACTTAAAACGTTTCAGATCCATCTTTGGCCAAATCTGTTTTGTCGCTAGACAAGTTGTACCACTTATCCACCTAAGGTTAAATTTTTCGATTGGCATCCAGTTTGAACATGAGTTTGCATGTAGCGATTGGAATGCCTAAGGGACATTTGTCAGAAAGAAAGGAACAGTATTATAGTTCCATGTTTGGCGAGTTCATCAGCCCTACAATTCCCAGAAAAGTTTTTATGAATCTAGGGATTTAATATCAGTTTGACTGTCTAAGAAGATACGGGTGTCCTTCGCCAAAATTTCCATCTGGAATACTATATATATGCCGTGGCGAATAGGTAGTGGCCCACTATGGAAAGGTAGCAGTTGGACGCCTTTAAGGTAGACACTGATATCAGACAAGTAGAACATAACTTACGATGGACAGATAGAAACGGATTTAGCGTTCAGTGGAAAAAGGAAATAGTAGAGGGTGGTAGTCGAGTGTCAGTCGTAGTTTCATATCTGGAAATATTTTAATTCGATTTCCATTTAATTAAGTGCTTGATTTATTGGATAAACCAAAGTTCAAAAAAGTGTATCTCTAACATTTGAAGAACATTTTTACTTTCTTCTCACAATTGCGCTGAGTCAAAAGAAATGAAAAAAAACCCTTGTAAACCGATAAATAATGAACAATCGAAGAGTGTACAATCACGCTGTTAGCGAACTCAGTCAAGTCATTTGTCGCTCTTTTTAAACCTTGTACTTCATCCACCAGCATAAGGTCAAACAACAATTTTACGTAAATTTATTTTTCAACAAAAACTTTCGGCTCCCACTTTAAAAGAAGCGGCAAAGCCTTTGATTTTGTACTTCAATGCGGATTATTATGAATTGTTCACAATTTGCACGCAATGAGTGTTTTGTATGATTTTATTTACAGACGAAAGCGATGACCTAAAAACTGTTGTTTGCCAAATCGTGTGATTACATATTTTGGTAGAGAAACGATCGACTAAAGCTGAATGATAGTTTTCTGAGAGCAGATAAGTAGGTATGTAAAGAATCAGACAAATGGATTTTGTATTGGCTTTAAACATTGTTGTTTATTTAAAGAAATAATGTAAATGACCCACCAGTTGGCGCCGGCAATCACGTGACATTGTTAAAGTCAGTAACCCAGTGTGTCGCCACTTCGTTTTAGGTCAATATTAAAAGTATTAATCGAATGCTTTTGGCACGATTTGAAAGAATTGTTGGCGTTGGGGTTTCCGTGTTTTTGTTTTTGTAAAGAATACTCATTAAAAACTTACGTACTCAGTCAGCATAAGAGATGTTTGTAAAATGAACTTTTTTTTTATTGAGCTACACAGCGCGGGCGTTAAGGAAATTAGGGTTAGATGATAGGGAGATATGCCGATGCACGTTGGTTTTGAATATTTGTAGACTATAATGTATAGGAAAATTGGACCGGGAAATATCATTCTGGAATGATTCATTCCACATAAGTGTTGTGCGTCGAAGGAAAGGTTCCTTGTGTTTCACTGTACGTGCGAATACAGGCTTAAGGGTAAACTGATGCGCATTCCCTGCACAGCGGCTCGTATATTGGAAATAACTATGAAATAACGAGAGACATTACGACGATGACTTAGAGAGTCAAGTGATCTCGCGATGTTACAGTCACCAATGAGTCTTTTCGCACGTTTTCGGATTCTGGCAATAAGCTCCAAATAATTGGTGCACCAGACCAGTTATCATTAACACACATACCGAAAATGGAAAGCCATTCGGTTTCAGCGATGCCAGTGTCATTTATGTACAATGGCATGGTGTTTGGGATTTGCTTTAATGACAGAAGACAGCATTGCGTTTTGGAAGCATTAAGTTACACTCTATTAGTAACACCCCACTGAGTTATGCTGTCGAGATTGGAATTTAATGAGCTTAACATACTTTGCCGTTCTAGTTCCACACCCGAAAATGAGGGGCGTGAATCAAGAAACTAATATGAGAAGCTAAGGGTACTGTTATCGGCAAAGGAGTGGATTAGATTAGTGGTAACAGACGGGAGATCATTTATAAAACTGAGAAAGAAAGTCGGAGACAAAACAGAGCCTTGAAGAACGCCAGCATTTATTTGGTGAGTTGCAGACTTGAAACCGCCCAAAACAACTTGAATTGAACTATCCGGAAGGAAATTTATAATCCATTAAAGAAATGTATCATCGATTCCAAATGCACGCATTTTCGACAAGTGCCGATATATGTCAAATGCCTTTGAAATATCAAGCGCAACGATCTTACTTTCACCACTTTGGTAAAGAGATTGGTTACACTTTTTGGTTATAAAAGTCATCAAATCACCAGCGGACCTGTTGCTGCGAAAAGCGTACTGCCATTAAGAAGTTTTCGGAACTCAAGATACTTCATAAGCTGACGGCTGACAGCGTTTCCATGGCCTCGGAAAGAAGGGACGTAAGTGCAATGGGTCGGTAGAAGGATCGAGAGGAAGATTCGCATTTTTCCGGGACGGGCTGGACAAATGCTTTTTTCCATCTTCTCGGGAAGGGCCCTGAAGAAAAGGGTAGTTAGAATAGCTTTAATAGCAATGGTTTTGACAGCGAGGAAGAACACCTCTTCAGAACGTTAAGGCAAACACCATCTGGACCAGCGGTTTTGTGAACGTCGAGATTCTGAAGTACTCTAGCCACTGTACGAGTGCGGAAGTGGATTGGTCCCATGGAGTATTCTACGCGCTCGAGTGCAAGAGGAGACAAAGCACAATCTGGAAGCGTTGAGCTTGTGGAAAGGACAGGGATTATTAAGGTCGTATAAAGGGTCATTTCAGTTGTTCGAGAGAGGGTTTTGAAACTCAATTGCTTTCTTAGCCCAAAGAAACAGAGATTGGCAAGAGTTATTCTTCGTTTAATCTCAGCGTGTCATTGCCTGAGTTCATCGCGGAGCCTAGGTAGACAAAGTCCTGAACCACCTCAAAGTTATATCTGTCTATAGTGACATTCTCTCCGAGACGTCGGTGTTGGGTATCCTTTCTTGATGACAGCATATACTTTGTCTTGCCCTCATTGATCGCCAAACCCATCTTCGCCGCCTCCGTCTCAATACTCACAAACGCGCCTGTGACATCCCGCTGAGTTTTGTCGATTATGTCTATGTCTTCGGCGTAGGCGAATAGATGGACGGACTTTTGAAAGATAGTGCCTCTGGTGTTAGCATTTCAGTTTTGCACTATTCTTTCAAGAACGATGTTGAAGATCTTCGAATCCACACCCGAGGGACGGCGCAGTAGAGGGAGACCGCGACTCAGGTGGCGCACGCAAGTGGAAGGGTACCTTATCCAAATTAGCCTGCGAAACTGGAGACAGCTGGCCAAAGATCGTGCTGGCTGGAGACGCTTGTTGGTTGAGGACCAGGTCCACCCCGAACTGTAGCGCCACCCTAAGTAAGTAACTAATACCCCTAAAAGTTACGATCTAGCCATGTCCGGCCGTCAGCCCCTAATTTTAAGGCCTTAAACTCGAGCAAAAAAGCTGAAATTCGGAAACTATTCTATCTACGGGCCTAAAATGATCGAGTGATCTCTGATCTCTGTATAAAGACAATTCACTTATACAAAGTTTCTTGTCACAATCACTTTTTGAAGGCATGAAGGCAGGAAAATAACAAAAAAATACTCGTATGTAGACAAAGTTCTTCTAAAAAATTGCCTAAACAAAGTTTTAATTTTGTTGAAACAAAAATTGTTAAAACATTGACAAGAACTCTCCACCTAATGCTACATCCATTTTACGGGAAAGGAATATGGATAAGGTATGTCACAGTTTGCCCAAGCGGTATGTACATATGTAGCCTTTTTTTAAGTTTTTTTTTAAATCCGCGCACTTAAGGGTTTTGTTTATCCGTACAGTGTTACACAAAGCAGGTATCAGGCAAGTGACGGATCAGACGAAAAGAGGAGATGCCTATAGCCGGTGATGTTTAATGTTTGTAAAATATTATAAGCAAAATTGAGTTGGTACCGCATTCCTGATTGGAGCTGAAGGCCTAAGGATATGTTCTTCATACTCTATAGTACAACAGAACAGAAGCTTGAGGTTCAATGGCCAATTAATCCTTCAATAGAGGCATACATTTGATTCTTATACAAATTTAATAGTTTTATCCCATGCTTCATAGTAAAAAGACTTTTGTTTTTATTCTTTTTTTTATGATTGGAGGGCAGCATTCCAGATGAGATCGCAGTACCTACTCAAGTTTGGAGCATGTGAATGCTTCATTTATTTTGGCCAGAACAGAATGGGTGGAGCATTTTTTGCATCACCTAAAGACGCCATACCATTCCAATGGATGGTATTATTAAGTGACATTACGAGAATGGAAAGTGTTTCGGTTCTGCAATATAAGTGGCATTCATGGATAATTGTAGAGTAATGGAATTTCGCTTTAATCACAAAATACATCATTGTGGTTTCGGAAGCATTCAATTACACTCTTATGATTTTACCCCACTTAATGCCGTCAAGATTGGAATTTAATGAGCTTAACATACGTAGTTGTTACACGAAGTGAATTTGAAAAGCTTAGAGTCTTATCATCAGCGAAGGAATGGATAGAGTTACAGAAGAGAAATCATTAAGAGAAAGAGAGTCGGATAAAAACCACAGCCTTGGTCAACATCAACATTTCTTGGTGAATTGCAGAAAAGTGAATGCGCCGAAAGGTAATTTGTAATCCATTGAAGAAGAGTATCGTCGATTCTGTAATGGTCTTTTAATCACCAAGCGCAACGATTTTCACTGCCATGGTCAAGAGATCGATTATGGTGAGTTATACATCAAATTACCAGCTTTGAAAAGCATGGTGCCTGTTTATCAACGATTTTTGGATTCGAGATATTTCTTAAGCTGATCATTTATCGGCGTTTCCATGATTGTTCGGTAAAATGCAAACAAAGATTCTCCAAATGCTGCTTTCCATCATGTCGGAAACAGTCCTGAAGAATAGAATGGCAGAAGAGCGTACTCACTGGTATTGACAGCGTATAAGAACATCTCTTCAGATTCAATGGATGGAGTTAATCACCAGCTGGACCAGTGAATATGTCTGAAACAATCCGGTCGATAGATATTGATAGAGCTATTCATGAAATATGGCTTTGAAACCATCAAAAATATGGATACTCCAAATGGGGACGCACTCCTGCAATGCCAGCTGAGGCAGCCATTTAAGTGAAGTAATATTCCATAAGTTACCAGAGTAAACCTTCTCTATTCTATGCAGTATCCAACTTTAAGAATTTTGGAAGATTTTTCGTTTATTACAATTTTAAAATCAACCTGAACTTAAAACTCTTCATTAAAAAATTTTTGTAAAAATAAAATAATAAACTATCGTCCATCAATAAATTAACTCCCAGAAAATATTCGCCAATGCCAGAAAAATATTCTTCAATGTTTTTAAAAGTTTAATTTCAATCAATCAACATGGAGTTTTCAATGATTTACTAATACATATCTATAATGACTACCTCTGAAATCATTGGGTAAGGCAGTTGGATATCATTCTCAAGTGGAAGCGTTTATACTGATGTTGTCAAAGATTTCGGTAAAGAAAATCAAATAATTGTATGGAACAATTTGACGGTATATAATTTTAAATGATGTAATTCCTTCCTACTTGGCTTATAGGAAACCAATTGTTAAAATTGATGAATTGAAACTGCGACAAGTCTACGCAATTTGTGTCGTTTCGGACCCAAGCTATATAGTAAAGCATGATATTATATTTCGCATGCGGTTATCCTTTCCCTTTCTCGATTTTTGTTTACAAGAGACATTAATAAGCAGAACGAATACATGTATAATTTTATCTATCGCCGTCTTCGAGCGAAGTAAATTCAACGAACCCATTCAACAATTTAACTCGGAATGTCTTACCGTGTATGTATTTCTATATACCTTGTCCAGACTTGAAATCAGACATTAAGGTTAGGGCCGGCGCTATCAGTTCGCAGCAACTGCCTTTAATTGCATCAAACTGTGGAAATGAATAAAAGATGGGGTTACCACGATATTTTTAGAAAAACGCATATACACAATAAAAATGTCGAATCAAAATTCTTTGACACCCCTAAAATCAAAAAAAAAAAAACCCTCAGTGTCTGAGGTAGAGGATTAGGAATAGGGTATCTAACAGTTTGCTCAAGCGTACTGTAGCCTTTCCCTATGTTTTTATTAAATTCATTGTGAATATAACAAAACTTACGTGATTTCAAGAGCCAATTTATTCAATTCTTATGTTTAGGCATTCTAGTTAGCTTGATGATCCCATATAAGACTGTTACGACTGCCGCTCTTTTCAACACGATTTGTTTTGATAGCAGAGCTTAAAGGACTTGCCCCTGTATGGCAGAACCTGGACTGGATCTATACAACGATGATCGGCCCATTATAAAATATGCTTCTATATAGTGTTCAGTGGAATAAAGCGACACAAAAGATCACAATTGTAAGGATCAAAATGGTACAACGGCTTGCATGCCTAGGTTTCTCTGGAGTCATGCGAACCTGTCCCACAACCTGCTATAGAGACAATAACAGGACTAATACCTTTCCACATATGTAAATAAAGGGGTTAAGTAAAACAAAACTATATTAGTGACTACCAGAAACTTATTAGCCCATTCGCTGAACTTCCGCGACCTGAAATGACCTGATCGGTCATAGATTGCCTTCATAAGACTCATAAATAAACGGTTCTCCACACAGATCCCAAATAGAGAAGCTCGGGTTCAAATCACGCTATTGCCAAGTAACACCTAAAGGTTTTTTTTTCACAGCCCCACCTCTTGCGAATGTCTGACAAACACCACGAATATCAGTTGTCATGACAAGCTTCTCAAATTTGCCGATCGGATTCGTCTTAAATTGTAGATTCCTTCCAGTCACAGAAAAAAAATCGTTGAAGTTGGAAAAGCTAGGTTTTAGGTCTTGTAAAGGTCGTTAATACTTTATATTTATTTTAGCTTAAATGTTGTCTGGTCCTTACGGCACAAAAGATCTAAGAGGTGAAAGTGCCTTGCATCGTCTTGGCGAGCCAGAAGTTAACAAAATTAAAAACAAATGTTTTCATTAGTTTGGTAGTGTAAATGAAATGAAACTGATTTTTCATAAGTGTCATAAGTTCAACTCCACAACAAATGTTTAGTTGGTAATACCTTAGAGTTTGTGAGACAAAGGACTTGAAGTAATTTTTGATGAAGAGCTTACTTTTGAGCTTAAGCTTTTAGAATTTTTAAAAATAAACTTCTGCCATTAAGCAAATATTGTTTTATGGTCCGTTCTATACTTGGAAACTGTTGTTCAATATAAAATTAAATGACCAATCCATTTTCTGAAAGAATAGAAATAAATAAAGAACAATTCATTAGGTTTGCTTGGAGGCAATTCTCTTTAAATGAAAACGTTTTACAACATTAGTTCCCTATAGTAGTATGTACGACTACATGATTGAAAAAAGTATGTATCTAGAAGTCAAAGTACACTGACAAGTTATGTTTCCACTTATAACATTTATCACAAATATTGTTTGAAGGAATTTGCTTTATTTTAAGAAGATTGATTTATGTGTACAAACATACGTACGTGCGAAAACAAATTTACATTCACGTTTTCTAACGTATAAAATGATATCGACTCGATTATGCTCTCATTCAACGGGTATTGATGTTAATATGATCTGAAAGAAATTATACTGAATTCGGTCCAATTATTTTTTTGTAATAAAAAAAGACTTATTAACTTCACAGAATTGGGGATGTTATTTGCAGCAGAAAAAATCAACGACCTTGCCACGCCGAATCAATCAGCACCTCTTGCGAACGGATTCGGCGTAAAACTGTAGGTCCCCTAAACTTCGCATGAAAGTGGTTGGAGAAGCTTGGTTCAGGCCCTGTAGGAGCCGTTAAGACCTAATATATATGTATGTAAGGGAAAAAATCACATCTAGGCGATTATAACATCCAGGTGAGGCTTGCGACACATTTAACATCTTTTAGCTGTACGGCAAGTGTGCTTGCAAATCCGTGAGTAGACAAGACTGAAGATCGCCGGTGTCGTAAAAGATCGAACGAACAATTTTCAATAGTTGAAGCATGCACGTGTCGAAATCGTAAAAAAAGGGGCAGGTCACTCCTGGATCACATAAATGCAATAACGCCAGCATATGAATGTCCTCCGTGATGAAATGATTCAAAACTAGGAAGCCTGTCGATTTTTATTGAAGTTAAATCGGCGAACCCCACAGGCGGACCAATAGGGATGCAATAAAGTGGGAGGGTTATGAACCCCTTAATCCTGATCATAACCTCGTCGTAAAGGAAGAAGTGCTCACAATATTTTGTATACCCTATTCTAAGGGTATATTAATTTTGACGCATAGTTTGTAACATACCGTAATATTGCCCGTAAACCCCTAAAAGTTACTATATTTATGATCAGCATCGATAGTAATGTCAATCTAGCCATGTCCGTCCGTCCGTCTGTCGGCAAAAATTAGGCCTTCAAACTGGACCTAGAGAGCTGAAATTCTAATCATATACTCTCTAGGGTCCCGAAATAATCAAGTTTAAGAATTTTTAAAATCCGCCCACAAACTCAAAAAACAAATTTATCGAAAAAATCGAATTATTTATATTAATTTTGACGCATAGTTTGTAACATACTTTAATATTGCCCGTAGACCCCTAAAAGTTACTATATTTATGATCAGCATCGATATTAATGTCGATCTAGCCATGACCTTCCGTCCGTCCGTCCGTCCGGCCGTCGGCAAAAATTAGGCCTTTAAACTGGGCCTAGAGAGCTGAAATTTTAACCATATACTCTCTAGGGTCCCGAAATAATCAAGTTTACGCATTTTTGAAATCCGCCCACAGACACGCCCACAAACTCAAAAAAACAAAATTTTGGAAAAAATCGAATTTTGAGCTAGAAAGCTGAAATTTTGTTTATATGATCTATGACTCCTAAAACTGCTCGGGATATAAAATTTTCAAAATCCGCCCACTGACACGCCCACAAATAAATAAAACAATTTTATTGAAAAACCAAAATTTGAGCTAGGGAGCTGAAATTTAAATATATACTCTCTAGGGGCGCTTTAAGCTCATGTGTAAATATTTTCAAAATCCGCCTACTGACACGCCCACAATTTTTTAAAAAAACCTTTTTTTGAAAATCTAAAGTTTGAGCTAGGGAGCCGAAATTTATAATATATACTCTCTAGGGGGCCCTTTATGCTTATGTGTAAATATTTTCAAAATGCGCCCACAAATTAAACAAAAAAACTTTTTTTGAAAATTCAAAGTTTGAGCTAGGGAGCGGAAGTTTATAATATGTATATACTCTCTAGGTTCATGTGTTAATTTTTTTTTAAATCCGCCTACTGACACGCCCACAATTAAATAAAACAATTTTATTGAAACACCCAAGTTTGAGCTATGGAGCGTTTTTTTCGATAAAATCCTTTAAATGTTATATAACAAAATATGTAGAGCGTTCTTAACAATTCAACCATACTTAGACTTTTGTCACGCCCACATATGAGCGATAGGAATACGAATAGGGTATCCAACAGTTCGCCCAAGCGGACTGTAGCCCGTCCCTATGTTTTATATATGATCTATGACTCCTTAAACTGCTCGGGAGATAAAATTTTCAAAATCCGCCTACTGACAAGCCCACAATTAAATAAAACAATTTTATTGAAAAACCAAAGTTAGAGCTAGTGAGCTGACATTAATAATATATACTCTCTAGGGGGCCCTTTATGCTCATGAGTAAATATTTTTAAAATCCGCCTACTGACACGCCCACAATTTAAATTTTTTTTTTTTTTGAAAATCCAAAGTTTAAGCTAGGGGCCTGAAATTTTTAATACATACGATCTTTTTTTAAATCCGCCTACTGACACGTCCACAATTAAATAAAACAAGTTTATTGAAAACCAAAGTTTGAGCTAGGGACCGTTTTTTTTACAAAAGCTTCGTTTCTTTTCGATAAATATATATAAATATATATTAATACTAGCTGTCCCGTGCTCTGCCTTGCTTCGCCAGTCTGCCAATTTTCAAATTTAAAACAAAATACTTGCTGATAAGAACTGATAAAAAAAACGTCGAGAGTGTCCCTACTCATTATATGGATATACTCTGAGTGTGAGTCCCTATCAATCTCATTTACATTTCATACCCTATCTTTCTCAATCCCACTGCCATGCGCCATAAAAAAAAACAACACAAACTGCAAAAGGTGCATACAAAAAAGAAAGAAAAAGCACATTGCACAAAAATACAGGTAGAGAAACAGATTTGTGCCGCACACACACACAAATTTTCCTCCAGTGAACGCTGGGAAAATCCAACGATCTAGATTCAATAGAACATTTTACTTTTTTTGAATTGTATAAAATGTATAGTTCAATGCTTATTGTTCAACTTCAGGATAACCTACAAAGATGATTTATATCTTAAAATCTTTGTACATAATTGAACTTTATATTAAAAAAAAATCTATTTCATTTAGATGAGTCATTCCAAAGCTACGAGCTAGAAAGCATTCGAGAGTTACAACTTTTCTTAGATATCAGCTTAGATCTCCGCTTCTGGACAGCGGATGAAGCATTTTCCCGCCTATGTACATTCTCAGGCTCTAGACTATCTGTGTACCAAATTTCATTTAAATCGGTTCAGTAGTTTTGGCGCTAAAGCGAGACAGACAGACAGAGTTACTTTCGCATTTATAATATTAGTATGGATATTATAAAACAAAATATGTAGAGCGTTCTTAACAATTCAACCATACTTAGACTTTTGTCACGCCCATTTATGAGGGATAGGAATAAGAATAGGGTATCAAATAGTTCGCCCAAGCGGACTGTAGCCCGTCCCTATGTTTTTAAATGGTTTTTATTAGATGTATGCGTGTTATGTTGAAATATTATGTGTGTACCTATGTACGTTCTGTACGTAAGTACGTTGGTGAACATTTTTTTCGGTCATGGTTACTATCTCGCGTACAAAAAATATTATTCGCTTCGTTCTTATTCTTACCAACGTGTATCTACCTAAATATGAACTGAAAAAAATTACACTGAATTCGGTATAGCCGTTTTATTTTTGTTTAATAAAATTTGCAAAAATATTGATTTTTATAATAGTAAAAAAACTGTAAACTAGCAATAAATAATCAATATAAATAATTATCATGTTCATAACACGTTGAGAAGTTATCCATGTGAACCTTCTGGGTCGCCTCACCCGCATCGTTATATTCATCCCAAAAACGATATAAATTGGAACAAAATGTCAAAATATCACATTCACATATCACGATGCGTATCGAAAACTATACCACATCGAACATTTCTAAATGAAACCCCTGGAAATATGTGAAATATTTAGGTTCTCTTACTATCGAGTGTGAAACATTATTCATTTCAACCGTCAAAATTTATCACATTTCAAACGTCTTGCGATAGAAAAGGGCATTGAAATATTTCCAATCAATACTGGACAGTGGACATTTTTTATTTTTTATTTTTCAAAATATTCAGACCTTTGATAAAGTTCAACGTTTAAAAACTGCAAAAAAATAAAAATAAATAATAAAAAGCAGTCTAAATTAATGGAGAAGAATCTGGCGAAAGAATTTAGCAAGTATTTAAATATAATCATTATGAATAGTCTTGGAACTGTATTGATACAAAAATTAACAGCTATCGCCATCCACCAAGAAATAATAATGATTTTTATATTTAAAAAAAAAGTTTGAATTTTATTTATTTTTTTCATAGACAGAAAAAAAACCACAGTTTTTATTACATTAAATTCTTCGATGTAATGGTATCTTAAATCAGCGTTAGGACCAGATTAAATTCATAAGGTTAAGTCTGAGTTAGTCAAATTCCATTAGAACCTAGCAATAAATGTATTTTCGAAAATCCCAGACAAACGCGTAGTTTTCAGATAGTCCGCCGAGCTAGACCATTTCCTATCCCAACAACGCACTGAATTTCCTCGCCAAATTACCACTCGATTTCCAGTATTTTGACAACTTTTGTTATTTCATCCAATATTCCAATTGTATTAAAAGTTACCAAGGAATATTTTATCACATGAAGTTACAGAACCCTATTATTTTCCAGATGCGATAAACGGTGGAATTTTGTGTTCCGAAGATTTTGATGCGAAGAGTTATCGCATGAGTTACACAACATGGGCACAGAAATCAATTTAAATAAATATATTGTTAAATAATTTGGTTATATAATTCGTAAGCTCCATTTAAACACTAATTTAACACCTAATTGCGTTTGTGCAAACCCGTTTCAATTGTTGCTATAACCCGGTTTCTAGTGGAATTAAATTCCATTCATTTCATATAACATAACATAATTGGGTCTTGCAAAAGTTTAACAAATTATTGATGTTCTAAAGTGGAAAGGTGATATTCGATCTGATACTGATCATAACTTCGGAAGAAAAAACAAATACAGAGGCGTTCATAATACCGACCTTTGTAAAAGCATGATTTACGAGTATTATATCATACCCGTGCGTTTATTTTCGAACGCATGTAACTGATAGCTTAATGGTCGCGTTGTCGGGTGCAGTGTCTCAGTGGTTAGTGTTTCGAACTACTAATCGAAAGGTCCCCGGTTCAAATCCCGCCGGGCCCAATTAACATCTAGAGTTTTTCCACTGCCCCACCTCTTGCGAACGTCTGACAAATATCCAAGAGTATTAAATGTCATGAGAAGCTGCTTAAATTTGCCGTTCGGATTCGGTTAGGTTTTAGGCCCTGTATCGTTAATGCCTCATATTTTTTTTTTTTTTTAACTGATAGGTTGGTAAAGAAACGCTCTTTAATTTCAGATTGGGAAATATTAATAAGTGTTCTATAGTTTGGTCTCATACAGTCGGAAAGTAATTAACTATCTTATTAATTAAATTAGAATGCATTTTCATTTGACGACACCTAACTGTTTAACAGCTTAGGTATATCATTTTCTAATTATTACTAACCTACCTTACTTTCATTGAAAAATGTCAACTGGCATTGGCAGTATACTAAGATGCTGTTGAAATATTCACTACACTATCACAATTTAAGGCAGCATTCATTCAAACTAATTTATTGTTTCTGAAAATAATCCATCTTTTACAAAACTCTTTTTCCTTGGTTTTTTTTACTCAAATTGGTGTAAATCACTAGGGGCATTGAACATTACACACAATAACTTGACTTTCTTAGCGTTAACTGTAATAACAAAAGGTATGGGTAGGTACTTATTTATACTCACTGCATAGCCTAGAAAATAGATAAAATTGTAACCGCAGATAATAAAAAGAAAACAACATAAAGAACAGCGAAACACTTTAAAGTCGTAAAAAAATGTATAGGTACAATTTATTGTCGAATTAATGTTAAAGAAGTTTCATTCAATTTTCAGACAATAAACGTTTAACCAAAGAAAAGATAAAAATGTTCCTACTTAAGGGTAACAAACACTTTTTACCAACTCATGGAGGATTATTATCAAATCATCCGCGGCCACAAACAATAGATTTCGCAACGCCACCTACTTCTGCTTCTTGCATGAGGCATAGAGCCAACGTTGCGCGCCACTTTAAGCATTGTTGCTATTGCTACCGTGATGTATCAATAACAAGCGCAATGAGATACATTTTCGCTTTCGGAGATACAATCATCAGCTGCTACAATGAAAATCTATTGCAGCTGAAGTGCACACCATCTCTTAGCATCCGTTTACAGTTGAAACAGTGATATAAAAAAATAAAAATATATAAATAAATCGTGCAGCATATTTCTTTAGGCTGAATATTTGTTTTGCTAACTTTCTCATTAGAGTACAAGACCTAGCACTAACAAGCAAATAGCCAAGACCACGAGCACGACCACGACACCAACAACGAGTACGCGGGATTATCTATAGATATTATTTCATGCACTTAACTGATACAATGCACTTATAAATCAAATACGGTTTTGATGTTAAGTTTAATCAAAGCACACTTGTAGAAGCGAAGACGGCATCAACAAAAAAAAAAACAAAAGTTCAAGGATCCCATGAAGAAACCAAAATCAAATAGAATGTTCAAGTACTACTCATAAAAGAGAAACAACAATTCACTTTGTGGTACTTACGTCTAAAGGAAGATACCCGATGTATCGGGCGGTACACACAACACGAGTATTATAGTCTTTTGGGCACTAAAAACAGCGGTTACACTTAATTAATTTTCTTTTCTTTTTCGATATAAAAATTAGCTCAAAGCCCTAAGCGTTGAACGTAAATTTTCCCGTAGTGACCGTAGTTAACGCGCAGTCGCTAGACCAATTCGTTCGCCGGATAACAACTTAATGGACATGCCGTCTAACTGCCAGCATTTATTTATGCAATTTCAGTGCAGCTTAGCTTATCCACTGATTGAACCTGACACTGGTTCGACGAGATGGTTGGATTGGTAATAGAACATGTTTTAAGCGAGAGTATCTCATTAACCAACGACCATACCACGTCGAGTTAATCGGTTCTCGTTAGATCACCGAAATTAAACGACGTTGGGCGCGGTTAGTACGTAGATGGGGGACCGTTTGAGAACAACCGCGTGTCGTTGGCCAGTCCCATCTACAGAGTTGAGGTAGATAATATACGTGGTATCACAATGGACCTAAATTGGTCTAAGTGTGTCGGCTTCTGCCGACAGCCACATAAACCTAACCTAACCTATCTCATTCATAGTTCATACCTACGATATGACGTTGAACATTAGTTCTTCGTTGGATTACAATGATAACCATGGTTTGCTGGGTACAATTAAGAAAACATACTAAAGATTGTGAGCTATTATTTATTGATTTGGTTAAAATTAATAAAAAAAATACTGGGGTAATGTGCCGTCAGAAAATTTGCAATCGTGCAAATTAGTAAGATAAGCGCAATGTATTTAAATTAGGACGAGAATAGCCAATGTCGAATGACGTCCATTGCATTGATTATAAAATACTGGACTACAAAATAATTATAAAAGTTTTGGCGCAACAGTAGACAGCTTTTCTATTAAAGAATTTTTTTTTGTTGGTATTCCAAATTGCTTCCTAAATAATTTGAAGTTTCTAAAAAAAACTGTTCACGAACTTGTGGACATTAAAAGTAAGAACAACTTAAATAATCAGACAAGAACAATTTTTTTTATTAGGTAGTTATCATCTTTGCAGGCACCTACGCAAAAATGTCCAACTACTTGTTTAGGAGTCCAATAAAATGTACCTACGTTAATCAAAAATCGAATTTATTAACTTAATGCGCGGAAAAAAATTAATATACGGTTTTGGTGTATCCAGAGTATTTACAAATACACGAGTCAGGTGCTCTGGCTCTAATTAAGCTGTTGTTTATGTACATACATAAATACATCGGCAATTTTTGTCTAGTGTAACAGGTGAAAATAAATTGTTGGCATTCGCCTAGAGTTGCGTGATAGGCGGTGATAAATGATCTCTTTATTTGAGCGGTAAAGTTTGGTGTGGAGGTTATGTTCCTTAGTTTTAATACTATCGTCTGTTGTTTTCGTGAATATACGTTTTTTTTGATTTTTTCATAGAGAACTATGTGAACAGAAGCGTGCGCTGGTGGTCATGTTGGTTCCTCGCTTTAAAATATTAAAATAGAGGCTTACGAAACCGATCAATAATTGCATTTTGTGACACTTATCATGAAATGAAAATACATTGCTGCTACAGAAATATACACACCACTCAGGGATGCTCTGACATATATATTATGTGCCTTAATATTGGAAAAATTAATTGTTTGAAGATGATGCACTTTTATTTGTTTGTGTCAAAAACTTGCAAATATTTGATGAATATTTAAACTACGATATTGTCAATATAAAATCTGTGAGTGGTTTGATATAGTTAGGTTTGTTTAGGTTTGTGGGTTGACGAGTTAGCGGTGATAATACTGCGTCATCGCACTCAGGTCAGCGTTGACCCATTCTGATAGAGGGTCCGGGTGTTGGGTTGTGGTGTCTTCATTTGTCTCGTTGGTGGTGTGCGCTCACATACTCTCCAGCCATCAGGATTTTGCTGATAACCTGAAAAGATTGGAAAGAGGGATTTGGCATATTCCAATCAGGTCGTGGATAAAATATTTTGCTAAAGTTTCCTTTTCCTTAATTGCCTGAAGCCTGGGCAGTGGCACGGAAAGTGGAGGGTGTCCTCCTGTGTTTCCTCATTACCGCAGCCACAACAAAAATCGGCATCAGTAAGTTGCATTTTCAGTTTATAGTTCTTTATTAGGTTGTATCCAGTAGGTATTCTTACCAAGATCAATATACTCTGGCCACATTTTCTTGGATGTTTCGCAGGTAGGAAGGGTGTTCCCCCTATTTTTGACGACTTCCAGAATTGTCTGGCCCACCCGTGTTTCAAGGTCGCCGAATGGCGGTGTGAATATGGACCCAGGAGAGGTTTACATTATGTTGATCACAATTTCACAAGCCTAGATTTTACCTCGACAGAGGAGAGGGCTTTAATTACACCTTGGCTATCAATGAAAATTGTAATATCTGATCATTTGATGCTGATTTGGATGCTTCTGCCAATGCCAATATCTCCGCCTGGAAGATACTGCTGTGATCAGGGAGTCGAAATGTGCTTTTTAGCTTTAACACTTCAGCTCCAAAGCCCAAGTGCATTTTTGAGCCATTTGTGTAAATAGATATGGATTCGGCTACTTGTTCGTTTCTCTCTCATTCCTCTAGTCTAGGAAGAAGGCAGGAGAATGATAATAAAAGCCAAGTTGCGGCAGCATATAGTCAGTAGTAATAGCTGAGCCCGCAAGTATTTGCTCAGAATCTGTGAGTGGCCCGTTTAATTCGTCTTCCAGCAGTTTAGCTGGCTGATCCGTAGAACATGTTCTTTCATATATAGGTCCAAAGAAAGTAGGTTGAGGATGATTTTCTGCCCGCCGCGCCGTTGGGGTCGTTCTCATTGCACTGGTCGTGCCTATACACGCGATCCTTTGCACTTTTGTCTTGTTTTTCAATTGTGTGACTTTATTTGTGGATTGCCACCAAATAGGTTTTACGATCGCCGTGTATATCTATAAAATATTCTTGGGGTTAGGAGCCAAGCTTTTCCCGAATATTTGAATACATGTGTCAAAAGCGATTGTGGACTTTTTAATGCGTTCACATTCATTCAATTTCCAATTAAGGTTCCCGTCGAGTATGGCACCCAAGTATTTGGCGCACTCGGATAGTTTGAGGGTTGTCCCATCGATACCCAGTATATTGAATCTTGGTGTTGTTCGATTGTTGGTAAAGAGAACGCGTTCTGTTTTTTGGGGATTAATACCTAGCCCACAATGTTTTGCCCACTCGTTAAAAGTTTTAAGAGCACGTTGAAGTAGCTCACTTAAGGTGGGCGGGGATTTTCCTGTTACTATAGTATTACTACGTCATCTGCGTAGGCAATAGCTTTTACCCCACTGTATAGTAGCTTTATATGACAATTTCGCCAATGAACAGTAGCTACCCACAACAGAGGTGAGAAAACTCCTCCTTGTGGTGTGTTTACTTTGAGATGTGTATCCAGAAACTTCGCATAAAGCATGTTCTCTTTGAATTTGATTAGAGCGTGATTCACGTTAGTCTTTTCCAATTCTCTAGATCGTTGAAGGCTTCTTCAATGTCTAGGAATGCAGCCAGTGTGTATTCTTTCTCGTGTAGAGATTTTTCAATATTACTAACGACATCATGTGAGTAAGGCTATAGTTTAATTCAAAATAAATGTAAAGAAAATAAATGTAACGCGGACTTTGCAACTACCATTCTTATTACACTGCATTAATTATAGCCCATATAATGCTTTGATGAAGTTTTGTTATAACCATAGATAAATATTACCATAACCAAAGATGAATTGCGCCTAATTGAATTCTCATAGCAAATGTCATTCTCACATTCCCTCTGCGTTTCACTTCACAAATCAGTAATAATCAAATTGATCAAGTACCTACATAATTTAATACATCGGTGTTGTTAAACACAGTGATCTAAACTTTAATAACCACCTTGAATACATCATTAAAAAAATATCAAAAGAATTGGCTTTCTAAAAAGAATGCTTAAAAAAAATATATCAACAGTGTGCGCTATAAATATACACCAGCGCAATAACATAATTTTGAGTTGTGCTCGACAATTTTCTACATGGGAAACTCAAATGAAATCAACAGGCCTATATAAGAAGCCTATACTGCAGCTTTTATACTCCAATTAACTGGATGTGTCTGCAATGGCTTAAAATCGAACCCAAAATAACATTTAACGCAGCGATAGTTGTATAAAATGTAATATAATGTACCTATAATGTTTCCTAAGTTTATTTTATTAAACATAAATGTAACTCATGAAGTTTTAACATTATAACTAAAGATCAAACAACAAGTCAAGATTGCAACAATGTAACTCAAAATTTGGATAAGTGCATTTTGTAAAAAATTATCGAATTTTATTAAAAACGAAACAAATTTTCTTTCCTTTAAAAGACTATTAATAGCGTTACATCATATGTAATAATACTCGTATTAAAAGAAAAAAGTATTATTTTATTCTAGTGAAAATAGGTTTCATCCATAATGCGATCAGCTTTGAAGGTAAAATTGAATTTATACTAAATAAATGAATGCATGCATACATACAAACCAGCCGATCTACTTGGACATAATTAAACAAATGTTATTCTAGTAATGAAATGTGTAACTTAACTACTTCCATGTGCAAGTACAATGACTGCAAATATATTTGACATCGCTTAAAAAAGAAGAAGAATTAGGCTGAACTCCAAACGTCAAAAATATAAGCATCGTCAATGTATCACTGCTCTTGTGATGCTTCAATTTTGCGATCCTTTAATGCGCCATGCATGACGTTTTGGAACGATTTGCAGTGATCCCTTTATGCGCATGTATAAATATTTTCAAAATCTGCCTACTGACACGCAAACAATTTAAAAAAAAAAAAATTGTTTGAGCTAGGGAGCTGAAATTTATAATATATACTCTATAGGGGCCCTTTATGCTCATGCGTAAATTTTTAATCCACCCACTGACACGCCCACAATTAAATAAAACAATTTTATTGGAAAACCAAAGTTTGAGCTAGGGAGCGTTTTTTTTTACAAAAGCTTCGTTTTTCAACCATACTTGGACTTTTGTCACGCCCACTTATGAGGGATATGAACAAGAATAGGGTATCCAACAGTAGCCCGTCCCTACGTTTTTATTTGCTCTTTTGTCTATTGTTTGCTTCTGCAAATTTCATGAATTTAATATATGTGAAATAAACATTTTGAACAATAGGCGTGTTTTCTTACTCAAGCTGTACACGCTTATTCACATTTGAATGTTAAATACAACAAAAACTAAGTCTATTTACGCTGACTTTAGCGAGGATAACTATCACCGCTAAGTCCTTAAGCGGATATATGTAGATGAATGCTTTCAATCGCCGTTTTCTACGTATTCAGATAACTTTTGCCACCGAATGTCAAAACTTTGACATTTCGCACCGACTGAATTGACACATACCTCTAATTTTTACTTGCGTGCGAAGTTTTATTATTATAAACAAAAAATTGAACCGCTGCCGTTTCCAGACCACTTGTCCTATCGAGTTCAACTTTATTTTTTTAAGTTGAAATTTTCTTGCCCGAAACGGTGTTATAATTAAATTTTTGTTGTGAGTAGGTAGTATGTATTTCGGAATTTAATTTTCAGGTTCAATTTACTCTTTTTTGACTGAAGAAAACAGCCAAACTGTCACGTGACAGCCAGCATAGTGCTGCCAAGTCGAAGTCGAGCGTTTTTTTTTAATCTATTTAATCTATTAATCTATTTAAGCAATAATGATATTAATTCGTTACGACACAATAAATTCGAAATGTCATTTGTATCAGACCTGCTCACGATGCGTTGTTTGCTTTCCCTTGCGCATTAAAAAAGTAATTCACGATGCGTTTTTGAAAACATTATACATTGCATTAGAATTACCGATTGACGTTTTGGAAGGCTTTATGTTGCAGTAGATATTGTGTTTTGGAACTTTTCCCTACGTTTGTACTTAATAAGCGCTTGACATGAGAATGTAGAAACAAATTTAAACAAAGTTGAACTCTCATGTGTTTTAAGTCGATTAAAATTGTCAAAATTGAATTACAGTCCCTGCCCAAATTATTAAACGCACTGTAGTTTTTTAATATTTTTATGTGTTGCACTTTGCACGTACATATAATGTGTTTTTATTTAGGAGATTTTGTATATGATTCCATTTTGTATTTATATTTAACGTGTTGCATTACAGTGTTAACCAATTGATAAGCGAACGTAATCAACTACAAACAAAGTACATAAAACTTTACAGTGCGTCTAATAATTTGGCGAGGGACTGTAAGTCATAGAGAAGGTAAGTGCTGTCTTCTTCTTTAAATGAAACTACATGTAATAAATTTGTTGTGTAACAAGTCGTTTCTATAGGTACATGTGTTTCTAAAGGGACAGAATTCAAAACCCTATTTCATTAATATGTTAATTCCGACAGTGTTTAAAAACTTTTTTTGTTTACAAGAAAGGAAAGCCAAGACTACGTCTTAGATTGTTGAGGACTGTAAGGACACACTGAACCGGGATTGGCGTCGTTTCAAGACAAGAATGGCTGAAACTCTGCTTTAAAGATTAAGTCTTTGCACATGCCACGGCGCTTAATCTGTACAAATAGAGGCAGTGATTCTGGTATCGTAGAAGATAGAAGGTTGCAGTATAACAAGTAAAAGCTATTAACTGGTCGGAATACCGTAGGTAAAGTCGATAAAAATACATAAATTGCCTTTTGAGATTTTTTTGACACTAACCAGGCATTTTGACAGAACAACACTCGCACTTATAAGTTCAGCCAGTCATGTCCCGCGACTACCATTTGTGGGTGAAATAAGCAAAAATTATGTGAACCTAGGATTTTCACACTGGGCATCGCCAGCTTGAAGCCTCTCAGTGCCTACCCTAATCGTGCGATAGGCATCCACCTTTTTTACCTTATTCTAAGGGTATATTAATTTTGACGCATAGTTTGTAACATATACCTTAATATTGCCCGTAGACCCCTAAAAGTTACTATTTTATGATCAGCATCGATAGTAATGTCGATCTAGCCATGTCCGTGTCCGTCCGTCCGTCTGTCGGCCTTTAAACTTGGCCTAGATAGCTAAAATTTTAACCATATACTCTCTAGGGTCCCGAAATAATCAAGTTTACGAATTTTTGAAATCCGCCCACAGACACGCCCATAAACTCAAAAAAAAAAACAACAAAATTTTTGAAAAAATCGATGAATTCTAAGACTGCTCGGGAGATATTATTTTCAAAATCCGCCCACAATTAAAAAAAACAATTTTATTGAAAAACCAAAGTTTGAGCTAGGGAGCTGAAATTTATAATATATACTCACTAGGGGCCCTTTATGCTCATGTGTAAATATTTTCAAAATCTGCCACAATTTAAAAAAAAACTTTTTTTGAAAATCCAAAGTTTGAGCTAGGAAGCGTTTTTTATAACAAAATATGTAGAGCGTTCTTAACAATTCAACCATACTTAGACTTTTGTCACGCCCACTTATGAGGGATAGGAAGAAGAATATGGTATCCAACAGTTCACCCAAGCGGACTGTAGCCCGTCCCTATGTTTAATTGACAACTTTATGCAATTAGATTGGGGCAGTGGCTCGGGAGTAAGTGCGTTGGAGAACTGACCGAGGGGTCTCAGTATCATCATCAATCATAACGCGCCGGGGCCCAGTAACACTTAAAGTATGTTGTGATTAGTGGTATTCTTCGTAAAAATAAAAAAAAACTTGGAATTTTGAAACATTCAGGAATTACATTCAGTCGAAACTTGTTGTTGCCGTGTTTTGGTAAAAGGTGTATATCCAGCTCAGCTACATTTAACACGTAAACAATAACAAAAAGGAGTGCTGCCGATAAAGAGGTCAGCAGTCGAGGACTGAGACGGAGTGAACATTAAGTGTTGATGCGATGAAGCGACTAGATAGCGGTAAAATAAATTGCGAAAAAGCATATTTCTTACTTGGGGGTCGGTACCAATCGATTGTTATGCAGAGATCTCTTTTCAAAGAAAATTAACAAAAACAACACCCTAAAGTTTGCCTCAAAATAAGCATCCGTTCTTTTCCTTGCTTTCAAACACAAAGGATTTTATGATATTCAAAAATCTACCATTCTTGTAGATGAATGAATGTAATTGAAAGATCTTTGCTGATCTGTCAGACGGCCATAATCTTTAAAAGGTGGCACTAGCCACTTTGAAGCAGCATATGCGGGGCACCCAAATGAAATGTGTTGGCCGAAACTAGCTGAGCGTAATTGGTTTGCGCTCTTTTGTATAACGCAGATCTTATTAACACTCTACTGTCGTGCAAGGATCCTGGTCTACCGCAACATGTGTCGATGAACTTTTTATTCGCATCGACAACGGCTTGTACAATTGTAAAATGAGAGTTAAATTCTGTTTTCGACTATAGTAGTACTCTTTGTTTCGACGGGGAGCTGCTATAGTGATATGCGTACAATCGATTCGCCTCGAATTTCCTTCAGTTTTGTACGACGGCATCTTCTTGAGGCCATTTTATGTATTCGGCACTTTTAGAAACTAACCAGTTACTGGCGCGCCCAACTGCAGCCCAAGCTGAAGACTTGGCAATACCGAACAAATTACCCAATTGCCTAAATGTAATGGTGTTGCTTATGTACCATACATAAAGGTAAACCCCTTTTCTCGCCCCAATTGAAGTCTTCAAAAACTGGCGCATTTAATTGACTCATTTGCTTATCTATCAATTGCTCTACTGTGGATCGATTCAGCCTGAAATGGGACATAAAGTCAGCCTTCCAAGAAGTGAGTGATGTTTGCGTGCTTCTCTTTATCTGTTTCAGAATCATCGGAGCTCATTCAGCTTGTAAAAAAATCTTCGAAACTTGAATTTCTCTCGTCATCCGTTGAGGCCAATAATTGTAATAACTAAAAAACTGTAATTAAAAAAAAAAAACTGTTGTTAAAAGAAATTAAGAATTCATTTGTTGTGTCACCGCTTTTGATTCATTATCCATTTTAGTTTTTAAGATTATTTTCTGCGAACTCGTAAAATTGATTTTATTTGTATCGCTGACAGTTCTTCTTTCAGATTGTGACATATACAACGATTACCAACTTTTAAATTAAAAATGAAAAGTGAATATAGAATACGATCTAGTTGTTTTAATGTAAAATTATGCTGAGCGAACTATACACTTATCAACAAAACACGGCTTATGTTTGTATTCAACTACATTCTCTCTTTTCTAAAGTCCCATTAGAACAATCTAATGATTTCTACACGACTAAAAAACTAAAAAAAGAAAATCAATAAACGTTCATCGAACAAAAACATATGAAATCAAAATGTTGCGGTTATTTATCGGCTTTAATTTAACCTACCGGGGGTTAGATGTGGCAAACTAATATAGATAAACGACGTTTTACTATAATGGAATCTGAGGGTTTGAAGGAAGTAAAATTATTGCCCTAGGTCAAGTGTCTCGAGAGGTGCGGGTTGAGAACGAAATGGAAATAACTTAAAATGTGATGTAAAAGTGTCTGTATATAAATTACTTTTTAAATCAGTCGAGCAAAATGGCTTTTAAGAAGTGGAACTCAGTTAATAACAATTTGGATTACTGAAACTTTAATGACAAAACATCATTGTCATCAACGAAAACAACAAAATCAAGAAAATTAAGAAGATGACCACATTCGCAGCCACTCTTATGTGCATGTAAAAGTTTTACCTACGAACAAGGAAGTTACACTCATATATAAATAAACTTCAATGACCTTAATGTGTCAAAGACCTCTGAGATGAATATAATCGATCATATTGGATGAGCTGATAGATACCCGCCGTGTAAGTCTACCATCAGGCCAGTTAATTGTTGAATAAATGAATGAAAGAAATGTTGACTAAGTAGCTGACTAACACAACTGAGATGTCTTAATCGGAGTAAATAAACATAGCGACGGGCTACAGTCCGCTTGGGCGAACTGTTGACTACCCTATTCTTATTCCTATCCCTCATAAGTGGGCGTGCCAAAGTCTAAGTATGATTGAATTGTTAAGAACGCACTACATATTTTGTTATATAACATTTAAAGGATGTTATAGGTCTTTTAGGGATTATGGATGGCGTTAGGAGCAGATCAATGAAAGGAAGAAGTGATGTGGATGGGACTTAAGGAAGGAAACGGAAATCGAAGGAGATGGAGAGTCAAGTGCGAGGAGCGTGGCATGCTTGCGAGGCACGGCTCTGCTCGCCGGATGGGGTGGTTCTTGCGCAACACACTTAACTAAACCTATGACAAAATAATAAACTTGCCAAAAAGGTACTTACTTTTTACCAACGGACGGACGTCCACCACACTGAAGGGCGCTGCTGGTGACAATGCAGCGTAGCCATTCCCCTCCCAACCTGGAAATCCGGTGGCCTGATATTGGATTTCCCCAAATATGAGCAGTTGTTGCTGATCAGTCCATTGTTTTATCGCCGAAAGGACCGGAGCATACCTTACCGTACCCCCGAAAATTAACTTACTGAGCCATTAAATTCTCTTGAAAGTCCAGACAAAAATGAAAAACGTAATATTTTCGACCCTTGGATGACGTGATCATGACATTTAACATTTTTTTATTATTTAAACAAAAAGAGGAAGATTCTAAACTAAATTATAAGTAAAAATTAATGTGACACCTAAATACAAAAAAAAACATAGTTACACTAAAATGAATAAATACTTATGAACATTAAAAGATTTTGAATTAAACAGAAAATTAAATTCTAAACCCTGTTTCAACCGTATATTTTTTTTTTGTACGTTTCTACCAAGGGACCCTTTCTGTTCTCATCTGTACCGTTCTCCGCTACTCCTACGCGCGTTCCTACCTATGTAGAGCTCTAGATAGATGGATTAATGCTTGGGATAATTCCTACGGGCTTCAATAAGCAAACAACAACAAAAACGGTAAACGGCGAAACGAACTTTATCACAATAAATGTTACTCAACGAAATCAGATATTATGCTAAAAAAATAATAAATAACAAAAAGGAACTATGACTCACGTCAACAAAAAAAAGTTTTACAAAAGCTTAAATCTAATAACTGCTACACAATGTATTTTATTACGCCGATTCTGGCCGTGACAATAAAAGATGCCTTTCCTGGCTGATTTATACAGATTTTCATAAAAAAATGTCTCTTAGCAGTTTTTGTTAAATTTACTTTCTTTCTGCATTTTCCTATACGGTAAGTACGTTAGCAGTATTCAAATATAAATGCCGTATTTAAAGGATGGCAATATTATTGTTTTGGTGGAAGGTTCGTGATACTTGTACTCGCACTCGTCTATTTTATTGGTTTCGGCAGACGGGTATGTGCCAGCGGAGCACACTCTATTTGGCGGAGTCTCACTTTCTCTTGAAGGCACCTTGTGAGTGTGGAAATTCGAAAATTAATACGACGCACAGTATCTTGTTTGCGTTCTGTTTCTTTTTTTGTGATCTTTCCTGCCTTTACCGGATTAATTTTGGCGGCCACGACTGTGCCAATCACGTTTGACCGCCAGGTGGAATTTCAAATTAACGCACGCCTAGTACATAAATTTAGTTAGATAAAATTCAAAAAAAAAAACAGCACAAAAACTTATGTATTGGCTTAGTAACTACACTCACCAATATTGTACTGCTATAATTTTATTTAGCTCTACCTATGTTTCGTATTTGGCATTGATTTGCCATAAAAGTACTTTCAACTTTTATTTTTTTGTCTGTTATACTCGCTTTAAAAATTCCGCACTATACTTTCTTTACGAGTTTGGTTAGCTTCCTTCACCACTGAAAACTCTACTCACAATGGCAAATCAAGGTCAATTTACATGTAACGACACTCTGAGATTCCACAATACGTTCCATAGTTCGATTAAATGCCCGTTTTTTTGAAACTGCTCTTTGTTAATGGTCTATTATAGTTTCCCTTTCTTGCGAAAACTTTTAGCTTTTTTAGGGGTTCGGGTCTTAGCTTTTTGTGCACTTCAGCTTTTTGGAACGCGTACATCCCAGTCGATGCCGAGCTCCAGCGCAGTTGACAGCTCAAAGTCAAAACGTCATTTTTCGCGCTGAACTTCAAAATCAGATCGAATATAATGTCGGCAGTGATTTAATTTTCTGCCAAGAATTTCCCTTTCTGGTAACCGCAACAAGGATTTTATCGAAAAAAAACTTTGGTTTTTGAATAAAATTGTTTTATTTAATTGTGGGCGTGTCAGTAGGCGGATTTAAAAAAAATTAACACATGAGCATAAAGGGCCCCTAGAGAGTATATATTATAAATTTCAGCTCCCTAGCTCAAACTTTGGATTTGCAAAAAAAGTTGATTTTAAATTGTGGGCATGTCAGTCAGTGAGCTCCCTAGCTGAAATTTTGGTTTTTTAATAAAATTACTATTGTGGGCGTGTCAGTGGGCGGATTTTGAAAATTGTATATCCCGAGCAGTTTTAGGAGTCATAAATCATATATAAAAAAATTCAGCTCTGTAGCTCAAAATTCGATTTTTTTCAAAATTTGGTTTTTTTGAGTTTGTGGGCGGATTTCAAAAATTAGTATAATTGATTATTTCGGGACCCTAGAGAGTATATGGTTAAAATTTCAGCTCTCTAGGCCCAGTTTAAAGGCCTAATGATTGGCAACAGACGGACGGACGGACGGACGGACATGGCTAGATCGAAATTACTATCGATGCTGATCATAAATATAGTATCTAACTTTTAGGGGTCTACGGGCAATATTAAGGTATGTTACAAACTATGCGTCAAAATTAATATACCCTTGGAATAGGGTATAAAAATATAAGTATTCAGGCCAAACCATTCGTATTAGGTATTAAATAATGGAACTCACTTATGTGAACCTTATAAGCCAACGAGTACAGTCAATTCGATTTTTTTGAACTGCGCTTCACTGAAAAAACTTTATTTATTTAAATGTTAAAAATTTAACTTATATTAAAAATCCTGAGATTGGTATTTTGTGAACTATTAGGTTGAGTAGTTCAACTTGCTTTTCTGTTATAGGAACTCCGGATAAGTAAAAATGTATTTCCCTTATCTAAAGGAACACCGAGGTGCTCTCCAACTGAAGAAGACTATGCAGAAATCCTTAATTTGCTGGGTCATAACTTTATTGTTGTTGGTGATGTCAATACCAAACACACCCAATTGGGATCTAGGCTTATAACAACAAAAGGTAAACGACTTTACCAAGCAGGCCGCAAGCACAATTGTGAATTTTTTTCTTCTGGATCGCCAACTTACTGGCAATTTGATTCTGACAAAATACCAGATCTTATAGACTTTTTTCTTGCAAAAGGTATTAACGAAATCATACAAGTGGTGAAGGTAATTATGATTTATCGTCAGATCATACTCCATTTATCTATCACTGATTGAAGTAGAAATAAGAAAAAAAGTAATCCTAAGCTCCTAAATAAATGAACGCATTGGGATGCATTCAGAGAAAACCTGGAAAGCTTTACAGAACTAAGATCCCAAATAGAATCAATTGAACAAATTGATCATGAGGTAGAACTATTATTCGCTGATGTGCAACAGGCAGCAGAAGAATGTACTCCAACTCCAAGTATTTCGAATGGGAGAGAAACTGAAATAAAATCACTGAGTAGATAGGTTAAAATTTGGACAATTGATGCTACTACTGATTACGCCTTATGGAAGGCAATCAAACATCTGAATAGACCGCAGATACCGTATCCGCCTATAAAAGCACAAGACGGAAAATGGATCTCAAATCCCAAACAGAAAGCTGACCTCTTCGCAGAACATCTCTCGAATGTTTTTAAATCATTCACAGCAAATGCAGGAACAAATAACTTTTGCCGATAGAAGTAAGAAGCATATGCCAGTACAAGTTATCAAATAAAAAATCGCCAGGGTAGGATTTAATTACTGCCCAGGTTTTGAAAGAAATGCCAACAATAGCCTCCAAAAACTCCAACTCATAATAAATGCATGCCTTAAGCTTCGATATGTTCCACATCGTTGGAAAATTGCAGAAGTCATGCTTCTAAAAAGGATAAGCAATATAATAGAAGAAGGAGGACTAATCGCAAACCATCAATTTGGATTTAGAAATAAACATTCCTCTATAGACGTGTATCAAATTCCGGATGCTGTTGAAAAGGCACTTGAAAAAAAAACAAGTATGTTCTGCTCTGTTTCTGGATGTTGCTCCATCCTTTGACAAGGTTTGGCATACGACAATTGAGTACAAACGACATAGCGACCTTCCCAGGCAGTTCTATGAAATACTGTATGTAACCGACCGACTGTACGGTACGAGCAAGAGTAATCGGAACTTATGAAAATCGAAGCCGGCGTACCACAAGGAAGTGTCCTATGACCACGCCTGTATCTGTTATACTCTAGTGATATTTCAGTTGACAAAAATGCCATCATGGCGCATTTGCAGATGATACTAAGATATATTATTGTCTGACAAAACACATTCCGAAGGCAAGAGAAAAATTCCAAAATGCAGTCGACAAAGTAAGAGTCTGGACGCAACTATGGCGTGTCAAAATAAATAAGACAAAATCAACTCATATTAACTTTACAAACAAAAAGATTAAGTGGCATCGAGGTTAGTGTGTTGGGCTACTAATCTTAAGGTCCTACGTTCAAATCCCGCCGGGGCCAAGTAACACCTTTAAGTTTTTTCCGAAGCCCCACCACTTGCGAACTCCTGACAAACATCCAACAGTATTTAATGCCATGAGAAGCTTCTCTTGCATTGCCAAACCGAAGTAGTAATGGTTTCCTAGGGATAGTCTTGTCGGATCTCCACTAAGTTTTCATTTGTGAATTGATGTTTACTACGAGGTAGGTGAACTCCCTTATTACCTCAAAGTTGCTGCAATCAACACTGGGGTTTTGTCCTAGTCGATGGACCGATGTTTGTTTGTTTTTTGAAAGTAAGTACTTCGTTTTGTCCTCGTTGACTTCAAGGCCAATCAATTTTGCCTGTTCTTCAATCGCCATGCAAGCCTCTAATACGCCGCGCTGAGATCGGCCGATGATGTCGATATCGTCCACGTATCCCAGTAGTTGGAAGGATCTGTTGAAGATAGTGCCTTATGTAGTGACACCTGCCCTGCACGCTATCTGCTCCAGAATATGATTGGAGAATTCACATGGCAGCCCATCTCCTTGAAGAACTGTATCCATACTGCAAATTGCACCGCGTGTTTTCCAGCACCACGAGATATAATTGGATCTGTTTTTCCGGGATCCCGAATCGCCCTTCGCCAAGTAGAGCTCCTGGCGAAGAATGCTATCAAATGCGGCTTTAAATTCAATGAAAAGATGGTGGATCTCTACTTGAAATTCATTGGTCTTTTCCAGGTTTGGTCTATTGTCGATCTATTGGGCCGGAAACTACACTGGTACGTGCCGATTGGTGTGTTGCAGAACGGCTTCAGACGTTCGTACAGTACGTTGCCGAAATTAATATTGCCAATTGAGTTAAGTTGCGTCGACTGAGAAAAACCGTGCAACTAATGAAATACGCGTTGTACATGATATTGATGATGCTTTTCCCCAAAAACATATTTCTTTGCCGCTTCAGGATAGTGCATATACAAATAAAGTTGATAATATCCTCCCGACAAATTGCATAAACTGCAGTATCTATGGACATCTTGGCGATGTGGCACATAATTTAGCCGTAAGAGTTCTTCCCTCATTTTAGAAAATGAGGCAATTAATTCCTGCGTATGCTTAATACGAAAATAGTTTCGTTGGTATAGATTGTCGACTAGCTGGCTATATGTTGCTCAATATGTAACCATGTTTATACAGTATTCCCCATATTTTTGATCGATTTTAGATATCAGCGCGTGCAAAGAATATTTCAAGTATCTGCGGCTGTCGTAGTCGCTCGCTTGCCTCTCCAATTTTCCATACCATACATTTTTAGTCTCGATAGCATACAATGTTTCAATGTTTCAATGTTTTATTCAATGTATGCCTACACAATAACAATATACTTCTTATAAATTAGTGTAAGGCTAATTATTACAGTGTGATACAATAAAATCAAAAAAGAAAAATAATGTAAATATAATATATATAAAAAAAATATCTCTAAAATAACAATGATATCTCCATTACCTATCTCATCTAAAACAAACAAAAAAAAAAACAAAAAAAGGATAGAAAATAGAAATCAAAATTAATTACCAAAGTAAATACTAAGCTCTCTACGAAACTGTACTGGACCCCTCACTCTCATTACGTGCCGTGGCAGGGAGTTCCGCAATCGGATGGTGTTGATGAAGAACTGTCGCTCCGAGGTCAGAGAAGAATAACGAGGATGAATTAGATGATGGGATCTGTTTGAGGAAGCAAACTGCAGCCTCTGAAATAGACTACTCGGGTGCTGTGTGTGTATTATATTGAACAATAATATAAGGGTTTTATAGCGCATAAGGTTATCGAGGGAAATATTATATATTTGCATTTATATATCTTGAGATACGATCAAACCGAGGAACCCGAAAATGTAACGCGCGATTTTGTTGAATGCCACATTGAGCTTTCTCCTGAACGCATCACAGCTGCAACAAATTTCGCACCCGTAGGTGAGTATTGGTACGACAAGCGTTTTGGCCAATAGCAAATGTGTTTTCAGTGGGCTAAAATACTGTGAGGACCATAACATGCGAAGAACACCATAAACTTTGCCAACCGCAGCGTTGATATGCATATCACAAGACAGTAAGATTTCATTCAGTAGAAACATAAGCAATGGGTAAGCCGTTTAAGAATAGGGTTGGGAAATATTCTAACTGTAATAATTTTCTACTTATAATAAGGCATTTGGACTTGAAGGGATTTAGGAACAGACCATTACGTTCCGACCAGTGCGATATTTTTTCCAATTCTTCGTTTATTGTGAATGCACCATCTTCGATAAGCCCAAGATGGCAACTTTTGTAAAGTTGAACATCATCAGCGTACAGGAAAAAAGAAGAGGTCCTAATATCAAGCCCTGAGGGACACCTCTTCTGGTCGGACGAAAACATGAAGTCATATTCTCAACTGAAACTGCTTGTTTTCTATCCCGAAGATAAGATGACAGCAAGCAAACCGCGGAGAGTGAAAACCCGTAAAGCGTCGAGAGTTTATAACACAGATTGTCGTGGTCCACAGTGTCGAACGCTTTAGAGAAATCAAGAAGAACAAGGAGCGTGACATGGTCATCATCTAATGCACTTCTGTTATCTTCAACTATATTAATTATGGCGGTAGTGCAACTATGCTTTTGGCGAAAGCCGGACTACTTGGATGAGAGAATATTATGTGCATCAAGGTGGGCATTAATCTGTTTTTGCACGATCTTCTCAAATACCTTGGATAAAAAAGGGAGCTCAGAAATAGGTCGGTATTCAGTTCCATTTCGATTTTTCGGGATTGGAAGGATTTTCGCTAACTGAGAAGGAAATAAACCTGTCATTAAAATCGTATTGAAAGTATGATTGATGTAAGGCAGGTAATAGGAAGGATCGATTTGAGGAATATGGGTTGTATGCCGTCGATGCCAACTGCACTGGACCTAATAGACAAAAGACTCTCTACAACATCGGTACTTTCAACACTTTTGAACTGGAACATCACTTCTAAGGTAGACCCATTATGAAGCTCTTCAATGACTGGGGAAATGCCAGAAAGGGTGGGAAAAGGTAAGGCAACAAAGTTGTGATTTAAGGAAACGATGTCAAAATTCGCTTCCAGAACTTGGTTCTGCTTCGCTATACCTAACTCCTTTAAGTTCTTCCATAGTTGACGCCCCCTCGTGTAAGGGCTAAACTTGCGTTTGTACAGTTGAACTTTTGCAGTTCTTATTTTGCATACAACTAGGTTACGCAAGCTACGATACATTTTGTGGTGAATGTCTAATCTGTAGCGTTTCCATTCCTTATAGGCCTTATCCCTTTGAAATATAAGCCTCCGAATTTCATTGGAAAACCAAGGACGCTCACCTGTTTTAGATCTTAGTGGAACATTACTATTAAACAAGTTAATAATATTATTATTCAGAAATTCAATTTGGTCATCGGGAGAGGGTAAAAAGTAGAACGTTCCCATTCAATGCTTCGAGCACTATGCTCCAATCGAGTATAATCTATACCTCTAAAAATTATGAGATAGGTGTATGAGGTCGTGCTTAGAGAAAGCTGGTGCTGACAACTGATCATATAGTAAGATATCGTTGATATCGCTTACAAAAAAGACATCTTAAAGTGATTGCGATTCTCGAGAAAAATGTGTAGCATTATTCGTGTTAACCGGAAATAAGTTATATGTTCTCATACCTTCAATGAGAAATGCCTGGGCTAAGAGATTGCTATTCATGTCGCCACATACAATGATCTTAGAAGGACCCAACGAGATTGTTTCCAATAGTGTAAACAATGGCGAGAAATCAGTATCACTATTGGGTCTGCAGACAGTCCCAATTAGAAGAGTACCATCGTTATCGATAATTTTGATGAATAAATAGTCTATCTCACTACCCACTGCCAATTTACAGTTGATTTTGCAGGTTATACCTTCCTCCGCCTCTCCTACCATATCTATCCGCACGTAAAAGCCTTTAGCCTCCCAATCGATACATCGAATCATTATTTTTATCAAAGAACCACGTTTCAGAGACACAGATGATATTAACCTTAGATTCCTCGAACACGTCCCTAAACTCATCGATCTTGCAATACAAGCTCTGTGCATTTAAATGACAAATTTGTAGACCCGTCTTTTGTTTGTTTAAAATTGATACCATTGAGCGAAGAATTCTAACACCACCACCGACCGCGGAAACTACATCATGATCGTCAGGATTCACTGCTATCATACAACAGCAGAAAAATTATGAAGAGCACGTATATTCGAGTGAGAGGCTCCACCAATTTCAAAATCCCGTTCGTATTTTTAATCATTTTGACGAGAGGAATTATTATGAAAATGCAATGATAAGAAAAGACAGAGACAAAAAATGGATATATTACCTAGAACAATGTATTATAATATATAAATTGTTAGAATTAAAGGAAAAAAAAGAAAAGCATCAAAAAGGAATAGAGATTATAAAATTAAATATTATATGGAAGAATTCCTCCGAGGATTACACACCTACGTCCACTGTCCAATCGGCGAAGCAGGACCCTAAGGAGGCCGAGGAGTCTATGTCCACCTCAGAGAGCATGATCTCAGAGGGGCAAATGGACAACACCGCCATCGACCTTTTCCAGGAGATCACCCAGGAGGAGGAAGATTCGCTGCTGACGGAGGACGGGGCCATAGCCCCGCGCGAGCAATAGCTCGATGAACCCCGTCAAAACAAAAATCAAACTAGCACAGGTAAACTCTTCGGACTAATACGATACCCATTCCCCTCCAAAACTTCCACCCATACATCAAGTGCTCGTTGCAGAGACGTTTGTTCCTCGATAATGATGGCTCCATCGTCAGCAAGGAATAACTGAGGCACTTTGGAGTCCGTCACTTTTCCTTCAAGCAGATAATCAAGGATTGCAATAAATATCAAGGCACTTCCCTTCTATTGTTGTTCTTTTTTTAAAGCGAGATCCAAATCCCAGAGCACTCAGACTCGGTAACGGTCCATTATACTACCAGACAGAAATCATCTTTTTGGTGTAAAGGTTGGAGAAACAAGGTTTAAATCGTTTCTCTCCTTTAATGTGTGGAGTATGTTTTTGTTCCCCTACGGGATTGAACCTGCACCGCACAGGTCAAAAGCCATCACACTGCCCTCACACCATCGCCACCAGTCTTCCCTGGTGTACACCGACTTTGATTGCGAACTACTCCGTTACTCCAGCGGGGCATCTTACTCTTGTCTTTCCTCCCCATACATGTCCATGATCATCTGTACGTGGGTTTCTGAAACTCCTCGTTGCCTCAGCGCCACCCTTAACAGATCCCTTGGTTGTCTATCGAAAGCCTCTTCAAAATCAACTAACACCGTATGCAAATCCTTTAAGGAATCACGATGTCTTTCCATAATGATCCTTATACTTTGGATTGCATCGGTGGTCGATTTACCTGCGACAAACCCATAGTGGTCTTAAGATAGCCGTATTATTTTCCGCCTTAGGCTATCTAATACCCGCTCAACGATATTCATGGTGTGTGACATTACACAGTCTCGCGTGTCGCCTTTTGATTCGTACGAAGTAAGAAGAAAACGTTCCCTCTATGATTAGGCTTTGGATCTCCTCTCATTAGTTTGGAGATGAGAATCATGCCCCAATTGGACCCGATGTCTCCCATCTTTTTCCAGAACTCAGAGGAAATCTTGTCCGGCCCAACTGCTTTTCGTTTTTTCGAGTCATTGACCGCCTTCCTTACTTCTTTGACAGTGGGTAATGTCGGGTATTTCTTCGATAGAAAATATATTCGAGAAAATTATTCATTTAGAAGTCCTAACCAAAACTCTCCTGTGTAGTATTCTTTCCTCATCCACAAAAAGCTGCCCTTGAGCAGTGTTGATGAACTTTGACGAACGGATTTCCTGGGGATTCCTCCTTCTCTGAGCGGCAATTTTGAAAATGGTTGTGTCTCTGTTCAAGCTGGTTTGTCGGAGTTCGTGGTCAACCTGGTTTCTATCAGCAGCCGACGAATATATTCTCAAGTAGCACAAACGTCCAAAATACACCAAAATATTTGGTGTATTTTTTTCACTTTCGTGATATACATTTTAAATATAAAAAATATGCCACTTTTGAGTGCAGTTTTCGTACAATTAATTTCAATTCGGTGTAATACCGCGTTGTCGTTTATAATTTACACCGGATGTTCACAAATTATCCCGATTTTCGGTACATAAATTGTGCTAGTGGTATACAAATTATTCTGGTTACTAGAACATAATATACCCCGGAAGTGTAAATAATAAACTAATAATTGGTTTAAATCATACACCTCGATGGTAAATAATTTACACCACATTTTGGTGTAAAATTATTCCCATGAATGTGAAAAACGTTGATTCGATGACTAAAATATACTTTTAGCGTACCAAAATCTGAAACATAGAATTTATTTTGAAATAAAATTTACACCGAAGTTTATTTTGTATACCCTATTCTAAGGGTATATTAATTTTGACGCATAGTTTGTAACATACCTTAATATTACCCGTAGACCCCTAAAAGTTATTATATTTATGATCAGCATCGAGTAATGTCGATCTAGCCATGTCCGCCCGTCCGTCGGCAAAAATTAGGCCTTTAAACTGGGCCTAGGGAACTGAAATTTTAACCATATACTCTCTAGGGTCCCGAAATATTCAAGTTTACGAATTTTTGAAATCCGCCCACAGACACGCCCACAAACTCAAAAAAACAAATTTATCGAAAAAATCGAATTGTGAGCTAGAAAGCTGAAACTTTGTATATATGATCTATGACTCCTAAAACTGCGCGGGATATAAAATTTTCAAAATCCGCCCACTGACACGCCCACAAATAAATAAAACAATTTTATTGAAAAACCAAAATTTGAGCTAGGGAGCTGAAATTTATAATATATACCTACTCTCTAGGGGCCCTTTATGCTCATGTGTAAGTATTTTCAAAATACGCCCACTGACACGGCCACAATTAAATAAAGCAATTTTATTGCAACACCAAAGTTTGAGATAGGGAGCGTTTTTTTTCGATAAAATCCTTTAAATGTTATATAACAAAATATGTAGTGCGTTCTTAACAATTCAACCATACTTAGACTTTTGTCACGCCCACTTATGAGGGATAGGAATAAGAATAGGGTATCCAACAGTTCGCCCACGCGGACTGTAGCCCGTCCCTATGTTTTAATTTGGAAAGGATTAAATTTTACACCAAAGTTTAGAAAAGAAAATCATGAATTAGTATGAATGCGAGTGCCTAATTTAAAAACGAAGCATATTCTGCGGAATGATTTTTGGTCCTACCAGGTCTAAAAATTGAGCGCCTCGTAAATAGCCATTAATTAATATTTCTAAAACGATTCGTGAAAATTATTTATTCGAAACCTAACGTTTTTTGGTTGTTTTTTAATTTTTTTTTAGAGACGTTATGTTAATAACGAAAATACCAAATGCGGTATATAATTAAGTCGCTATAAAATTAAAATACCTAATCATTGTTTTCATTTAATATTTAAATTTTTTAATATTTCTTGAAAAATATGGCCGTCGTCCTAAACACAGGGCGTCTCAAAGTAACCGCCGCAACCTATGAAGTAATTTATTCGGTTTTACTTCCTTTTTGACTTAAAATAATTTTTATGATTTTTAGAATTATTTCTTTTAAACCCATTTTTCCAATTTTTAGGTTGTAGCTTATTTAGCTACAAACAAGGAATTCATTTTAATTTAGCAATATATGTATAATACTTTTGATAGTAAATTATGGGAAAATCTTTAATCGCGTAGAAATATTTACATTGAAAAGGCAACAGCTTACATTGAGTAGGTACCTATAAACTGAAGATGGTAAATGATACGACAAAGCAGTTCGCAAAAAAAACGCATATCTTAAGTCGATGCTCTTTGCGGATTCTCCGTTAAGGACGTGCTCTTGGAAAATACCTAACTGGTGAGAAAAAATCATACAAATATTTGCAGGTTAATGCTCTATTTAAAAATGTCGTCGATTTTTGAGACTGATATTTTAACTGACTTTAACTTGGCAAAACTGAAGCCGACTAATTTTTTTCTTTTTTATTAAAACAAGAACAGGTAAGATTTTCTTTCCGCCAAACAGCTTTTTTTTTATGCGATTAACGATTTTCCCACAATTAACTATCGAACGTATTATTTTGCTAAATTAAAATGGCTTTCGTCTGCGGTGGTCACTGTGGGACACCCTGCATACGTATACTCTAACTCCTGAATTTGAAAAAAAATCACCCATTTTAAAGAACAAGAAGAAAAATACACCATTGTACAAAATATATCCAAAATTCAGCTTTCGGTACATTTATTATGCGGGAAAATGTGCAAAATGTTCAACCAATTTCAAAGAACAAGAAAAAAAATACAACATTGTACAAAATATAACCAATATTTTGTTTTCGGTAAATTTATTATGCGGGAAATTGTGCAAAATATACCCCAAGCAATAAAAAAATGCACCATTGTGAAAAATATATCCAGTAATTTGTTGTAGTATGTTTATAATTTGCTGAAAATAGTGAAGGAAATGTTCAACCCGCAAGGTCCACACGACTAACTTCCCAGTGGGATCAATATGATTTATGCGATTAGTGGCAAATTTTGAAATGTGGTTAACCATAAGATATGGTTAAGAATTATTTAATATTAAAAAATGCTCTTTAATACTGTTCATGGAAATTAAATATTGTTAATAACAGCGAAGTGTGATATATATTAATGCAACCTCCGCACACGAGACTAATTCCACCGGCATAAAACCGGTTTCATACCATACTCTGAGCGCACACGGGATGAATTCTCCCGGTAGAACATATTGTATACATGAACCCCATTTCATTGTGTTAGTATTTCTGTCAAAATTGACAGTCGTGACATTACTTGTTGACAAATGCTCATCATCTTGTATTTATAATGATGTTGCATGCCCGACTCACAAAACGCAATTGAGAGTCGAATGACATATCAATTTTTCCAAACCTAAAATCGTGGAAGTCGTGTATGTATTAGTTTTCCACCTCGTTCAACCGCTTAAAATTGGTTGAAGATTTTCTGCCGTTTCTTTCCGCACACCTCAGTCCTCTTGCCTAAAAAACCGGTTTTATGCCGGGGGAATTAGTCGCGTATGCGGAGGCCCTTTGTTATGAACACAGAGACCTGTAAATATTAATGTATACGAAATAACGGAGCATAATATAATAATGATTTGCTCAATGACAAATGACAATAAATAGTACAAATAAAGTCAAATTATTTTAGTTATTTATTTACTAACAAAAAACGGCTGGACCGATTTCGCTGAAAACTTAATCAGTTCTGAGTACCGTAATTACCCTTCGAACCCGGTCCCATGTCAATATCATCTTTGGTTCTCGAGATAATCGTGGCGAAAGATAATTCCGAATGCACATACGTACATACACACACCCAGACATCTCTATGAAAACGTTGAATTTAGATTCTGGTGCCCTTGAAACGTGAAGATATGTAAAAATCCGCGATTCACAAAATTGGCCCCATTACAAGAACTTCCATTGGGAAGTTAATAAACATTGGAATTCAAGAAAATAAATATATTTAGGTTCTAATATTCAATAAATAAAGTGTATTAAGTACACCAAACTGAGCGCGTGGTGTATAGAATGACGCATATTCAACCAATGAGTGTATTAAGTACCCAAACTGAGCGCTGAGGACTGAACTAAAATTGTAACTAAGGTATTAAAAACAAAAACAATTTGATTTGGGTGACAGTAAGATATTTACTATTATTTATTTATTTATTTCTTTTTTGAGTAAGATGGATTCATGTCAAATAACGTTACATCCACAATACTATCAAATTTATAAATAACAATAATAATGCATCCTGCAAACATGTATACCTTATGTAATAATACAATTGAGTTTTTAGTATAACCATTAATCAGTAAAACAATCAGAAAGTAATAGGGAAAAGGTAAATAATTTAATAAGAAATTAATTAAGAAATATGCTGACATTAATTGTTTCCAACTATTCCGATTTAAATCCTATTCTAAAATGGTATTGAAATTATTTCATTTTTTACAGCAATATAGATTATACAATTTTTGAAATCCTAATAAAAAGAATTTTCTTTGGTTAAACTCGCTTCATTTCTTCTTTCGATTGGATTTGATTTCACCACGAATCTGGTCAGCATCACAAAATATTTAAGATGTCTTTATTTTGTAAATTTTCATACACGTTATAGAGAAGAAAGAGATAGGCTGAAATTTTTTCAAAGTAAAATCTTAATTCTACTTAATATATATATTTTTAGATGTTTTGAAGAGCTTTTCTTGGGTCCACTATCTATTGTATGCATGTGCATTCACATTTCACACCACATTTTATATATAAGTATATTTTATCGTTTAGCTTAGAAAATAAATTTAAGGTACCTTGATATAATATTTTTATATAATGTTTTCAAGTATAAAAAAAAAAATATTGCATAATAAAAGCAATTAACAAAATGAGTACAGATGTCTATTTTACAAAGCTACATTATAAGATTTTTTTTAAATATACACTGAAATTGTATTGGTTTGATTATGTACTGCTAATCGACGTGCGTATCAGTAAAAGTCGACAAGACAGTATTTTTTTTATCCACTGAATTCAAGCTATAAATACTTACACAATTTTCCAAGGGTTTTTCTGAATTCGATGGAACCCATCACTTTTAAAACTGCAAATAATGACAATATGTTACCCTCCAAAATTCATGATTACGAGATCCTATTAGAACATCCTGCGTCTTGAAATTGAATACGCAGGTCGATTTGTGTGTATTGGCGTATTGTATAACATTTATTTATTTTTTACGTAATTTGTCTATCAAAATTTATTTCTTATTTCAATGGAATACGCAACTATTTTAATGTCCTTGTGTGATTTTCAATATTTATTTTCTTTAATGTAAGTTTATGTGTTTGTTTCAGTACGTTTCCATGTGTTGTATGAGATATTGATTAAACGAAAAGTTATTTGTTTTAGCTTACTCTGCCGTTCTACGAAAGGCCTTACACTAAAATCTCCTTTTGTGTCTATTAGTCACTATTTCTAAAGTCATTAATAAGCTCCGAATATACATATACATCTAATTAGTATATTAATACAATTGGTGTAGCTAATTTAATAGCGAAAATAGCATATAACACTATTATAAACAATTTTATTTATTTTATTATTATTAAGATTAAGTTTTGTTTTTTTTTAAGGTGCTGACGAAGGTTTAAACTAATCAGCTGTGATGACGACGATACTAGCCAATATATTGTGTATCAGCAAAATACATATACATACATAATATTGTTGTGTATAATAATTTCATTAAATATACTTAAGCATATTAAATGAGTAATATTGTAAATTGCTGTATGCGTGAATGAATTTAGAGGTAGGCTGGCATTTATGTTGTATATATTTGATGCCACTACATTCAGACATAGGTATTGAATATTATTGATTTTTGTTTTTGTTTTGCTACTCGTTACATGCTATATTTTTTCTTCGCGTACATACTTTGTTTTTCACTGATATTATTATTATTATTATTATTATTATTATTTTATTTGTTTCATTTTAATTTAATGTTTATCATCTACTCATTAAGTTTATGCCATTCGGCAATTTGCCTTCGCGGTGAATTGCAAACTTCATTCCAGTGGTTAAGAGCTGTCCCGCCAGAATTTGGACCACCGAGTTCAAGTCGGCCAATTACCTAGAAGAATTAAAAAAGAACATAATTCAGTATTTAAATTTTTAAAAAACTTGAATCAATTCAGAGTTTATAATTTTTTTAAAATCATAGGATTTGCTACTGATGATTTGGACAAAAAAAAAATCAGAAAGGGTAATCTAGATATTAGTTCAATTAGTACAAAGAATTGAGTATTATTTATTCGTCCATTAGAATGGGAGCATTCTTAACTCAAACAATTTCTCCGGCTTCTGCTTCTGGAGATCCACGTAGACCTCCCTCCTGTGCACCTACCCGCACTTACCAATAAAAGGGAATACAGAGTGGATAATTTAATTCTTGGAAGACCTTAGTTTAGACGCTTAGTCTCAAAAGAAACACAACTCTATTGTTTTAAGGTTGGTCAAAGACTGCTCTTTCTTTATTCTTTCTTTTACTTATTCGCTAACTTACACAAAATATAATATTGCATCAGTGTGGCCACTGGGCTTAATTACTACATTAACTACTACAATTGGGCTTAATTACTACATTAACTACTACAATTCGGCCATTCTGACTACTTAAGATCACCTGATCTTTTACAACTTATTGGACGTTTTATGTTTGGTAGCTCGACTTCCGACCCACGGTCTCATATTACTGACTGCCCATACAACTTGATATGGTAACCGTGTTTGTTGAAAATTGTATACATCTTTGATTACATACCTATCGTTTTGCAATACCTTTGTTATTTGATATGGTCCCTTGAATTTTGGTAACAATATTTTAAATGTACCAGGATGTGAATCAAAGTCTCCTGACTCATTTTTTGTTCTAATGTAGCCTTTTTCTAAACATTCGTCTAACAATTTATTTAATTATGACTTCCCTGTGTATGACAACATAAAAAGGTTCAGCAGCTTTCAAATTTAATTTCACCTTTGTTTTTACCAATGGTTCTACCGGACGACGAGGCACCAAATAACAATTTTTGTAAATGACACGTAAATATTTTTGTGTTGTATAACTTATATTTTGCCCAATTGTTAAAGTTTCTTCCTCGCAAACGTTATGATTACAATCGATCATTAGTAAAGATTTTTCAGAACTTTCGTCTTTTTCTTCATCACATTTAACATTGTTTTTTGTCATACAACTTTTATTTACTATTAATTCGCTTACGTTTTGGCAATAAACTGACTTGTTAATATTTTCTATATATTTTCCATAATTTTGTTTAACTTTATACATATTGTTGTTTTCACTTTCGTTGTTATATTTGAAACTAACTTAAAATTACCAGCTTCCAAAAAACTTCTTCCCCGAACCACCTTACCCAATGTCCGAAGTAAATGCGACCGATCTTTGAAATTATTCACCAGTGTATATAGCCTTAAACTTGTATCGGTGATGACTTCCACCACTTATTCGATAAATTCGTCGTCTTCGACGCCCATTGCATTTGACAGTACCACCTTCTCGTTGTAATAATCGTGGAACGTTTCGTTGTATCACCATTTTCGTGCTTCGAATTTTCGCCTCATTGTTAGTTTGTTTTCTTTGTTGCCAAACATCTCCGTCATCTCTCGGAGCAAATTATCAAGATTTTCTTCAGCAGACTTCGGTTTTGAGAACAACCAGTGCTGGGCCTTGCCCTTTAACTTGCTGACTAGTAATTTTCGTAGCATTTTTCTTTCGATGTTGTATGCTTTTTCAGCGCTTCTTAGTTGTGCTAACCAAATTTCAAAGTTTATTCCACCATCGTAATCGGGCAGCATATCTTTGCAAGTGTTGTATTTTCTCTCTGCTTTATCATCTGTGTCTTCGTTTCGTTGTTTATCATTGTCGTTCGTTTTTTCCTCTTCAATGGTTTGTGTTTTCTCCAACTCCATCTGTTGTTTTAAGATTTTTTTTTCTCTGGCTAGTAATTCTTTTTCTTTTTTTTTATTAAATTTAACTCTCTCATGAGGAGTTCATTTTCCTTCATTAATGTTGACTGGACACCACCACTATGACAACTCTCATTCTCCACTTCATCGTTGTCGTCATTCTCGTTGTTGGCATCATCATCGTTGTCGTCGCCGCCGTTGTTTTCATTTTCGTTGTTTTCGTCTTCTCCCTCATCTTCGTTGTTTTCATTGTTTTTCTTTTCGTTGTCTGAATGTTTTGCGATATCGTTGTTTGTGTTGGGTATTTCTCCATGGTCTCCTGTGAGTATGCCGTTAAGACGCAAAAGTAAATTCAATTTGGTCCCGGCTTGGCATTCCTAACCGTTGCAGCCACTCGCGCAGCTGGGTCATTGAAAATTCACTTGATTCCAACGAAGTGCTCATAGCGACTATGGTTTTATGAACTATTTGGGGGGGGGGGGGGGGGGGAATTTCACAGCACCAGGTAACAGTCGACAAAAGAAAATATATAGAGGGCAAGTAAGAGACGCGCACACGATTGTTCACGAACAGATACAGCCTTTTTTTTGAACTGTTTATTACGCTATTAGGGCTGTATCCCACTTCTGAGGTTTTAGACGGTTAGTCTCAAAAGAAACACAACTCGATTGTTTTGAGGTTGGCTTTATTTTTTCTTTCTTTTACTTATTCGCTAACTTACCCAAGATATAATATTGCATCAGTGTGGCCACTGGGCTTAATTATTACATTAACTACTACAATTGGGCTTAATTACTACATTAACTACTACATGAGGGATAGGAGTAAAGCAGAACACTTGCTGCATCACTTAATTCATCACCGAAATTCGAGAGTCTGGGGCTTGATCTTAACAGTCACCACAACCTGCTCGCTCTCTTTCTAGGGAATCGATTAGATGGAGACTCGACTGTCACTTCACTCTTATCCGAGTAGGGTTTGGGGTTCGTTCGCATCATTTACCCCACTTTACATTCCATACGCAGTCAGTCACCTTACCCTGCACTCCTCTCATGCCTTTTTTTTAACTAAAAGGAAATCCAGATCGCAGTGCACATTGTACTACCGGGCGGAAGTCCTCTCTTTGGTGTAAAGGTTGGAGAAACAGGGTGTAGTTCGTGTCCCTCCATTAATGGGTGGCACATATTGTTGAACCTGCCCCGATCGGGTCACAATATTCTAGGTAAGGTTAGGTTAGGTCTATGTGGCTGTCGGCAGAAGCCGACACACTTAGACTAATTTAGGTCCATTGTGATACCACGTATGTATTATCCAACTCAACTCTGTAGATGGGACGTCATTTAATTACGGTGATCTGACGAGAACCGATTAACTCGACGTGGTATGGTCGTTGGTTAACATACATTATTCTAAGGGTATATTAATTTTGACCCGAAATTTTTAACATACCTTAATATTGCCCGTAGACCCCTAAAAGTTACTTTATCCTCATTACGAATTGATAGTAGTGTCGATCTAGCCATTTCCGTCCGTATAAACAAATTAGGAATTTAAACTGTAGCTAGGAAGCTGAAATTTAAGACATATACCTAGGGGTCCGATATAATCAAGTTTAAGAATTTTTAAAATCCGCAAAGTTACTTTATCCTCATAACGAATTGATAGTAGTGTCGATCTAGCCATTTCCGTCCGTATAAACAAATTAGGAATTTAAACTGTAGCTAGGAAGCTGAAATTTAAGACATATACCTAGGGGTCCGATATAATCAAGTTTAAGAATTTTTAAAATCCGCAAACTGACACTTTTAGAGATAGTGCCTCCCGTATTGACACCTGCCTTGCGCACTATTCACCAGAACAGGGTTGAAGAAGTCACATTACAGAGCATCTCCTTGCCGGAATTTGGTGCAGGTTATGAATAGTTCGGCAGAGCTGTTTCCATACTGCACATTGCACCGTGTGTTTTCAAGTATCACGCTATATTTTCCGGGATCCCGAATTCGACCACATAGAGCTCCTGGCGATGAATGCTTTCATATATGGCTTTAAAGTCGATGAAAATATGCTAGGTCTCGACTTGAAATTCATTGGTCTTTTCCAGGATTTGCCTCAGTGTGAAGATATGGTTCATTGTCGATCTGCCAGGCCGGAAGCCACACTTGTACGTGCCGATTAGTATATTCAGACGTTTACACAGTACGGATAGGATCATTTATGCGCCAATTAGCTGGGATATGCTTCGATAGTTATTGCAAGACAAAGGATTGCCTTTCTTGTAAATTGGGCATACGGATAACACATGGTGCATGCGCACTACCAAAACATGACCTCTCTATCTGAAGCTGGTAAACCATTAGAGGTGAAAATACTCAACTCAATCCAAAATTTGGACATGTTTTACACCATCCCTGACTTAATGGTAAGGGAATATAGTTTCGACAAACTATTTGAGGTAGAAATACTAGACCGTTCTAAATGGGTCTTGGGAGTTCCAGCTGTGGACCCAAAAAGTCTGGTATGGTACACCGACGGATCAAAAATGGATTCCGGAGTTGGTGCTGGTGTCTTTGGACCCAACACCAGGGTCTCGATACCTATGGGGATGTGCCCCACATTGTTCCAGGCGGAAATCCATGCCATTGAGATCTGCGCTATCCTAAACTCCAACAAAGGAATTAAGGGCGCAAAGATACATATCTTTTCAGACAGTCAGGCGGTACTTCTGGCACTGTCGTCCAACACAATAGACTCTCTGACTGTAAGAAACTGCTGCTGCGCCTTACAAAAGCTATCTAAAACCAACAAAGTTAAACTCGGATGGGTGCCTGGCCACCGAAGTTTTGTAGGAAATGAATCTGCAGATGAGCTCGCCAGAGCTGGTTCTAAAGCCGCTTTCGTCGGTCCCGAACCGTACTGCAGTGTCAACTGGACTACTGCTCTAGAGCTTATCAAAGATTCGGAGCAAGAGACTCGTCTTAAAAATTGGGAAAGCGCCCCTGGTCTGAGACAGTCTAAACGCTTGATTAAGCCCTACTCCTATAAGGAAATCCTTACACTAAATAAGGAAAACATTAGATTGCGAAAATTACGAAATTCCTAAAAATGTTCTTTTAAGAAATAATTTTAAAAATGCCTCCGATATTGAGGTAAATGAAAGTGATGAAGATGAAATCGATCTAATTATTTCTGATTTGTAGTGATTTTAAAAACTATTTTGTTTTTTATTGTAACTTTGAGACTGAATTTGTTTTTTTTTTATAAGTTAACATTATGTATTTACATATTTGTAAGTTTTTGATTCATTGTTCAAAATAAATTTTTTTTTAAAATTGAATATTTTTTTTTTTCATTTGTAGATTGAACATCGGCAACCGTGCCATCATTTTGAGGTGATTTTAAGAGAGGATTTCGATAATTTTCTTTTTTGCTGCCAACTTCACACCTGACTCCACTAACTATCATATCTGTGTGCAAGCTTCCCATTTGATTTGCATGCAAACACTAATACAGATAAGCCATTTAGTGGAGTTTTTCAGCTTGTAGGCAATCCGAAAAAAAATCCTCTCAGTTGACTGTCTAGTTAATAGGTAGTCTGTGCTACTAACTAACTGAATGTGGTGCTATTGTTAAAGTACAACCTTCGAAAAGGTTTTTAATTGGTCACGCTATCGAGAGTCTACTGTATCACAATATCTTTCTCTTAAGTAGTCTAATGTGTCACAATATCTTTCTCTTCAGTATACAAATAAAAGAGAAAGTAAAAAAAAAATTTAGTGACTTTGAGTAAAATAACGTTTAAACATGCATTGTATACTTTAGTTGGTAGCCCATGAATTCAACTTTCGCGAAAGATCAATCTGAATCTTAAATTTCATTTGAATAACTCTTAATAAATTTTGAAGTGAATCGTCGATAGAAACAGTATTTATGCAAATAAAACATTTTTTTAATTATGCAAGTAACATGTGTTTTACTCCCACATAAATATTTACTATTTAGCTAGGAAGATCCATATTTGTTTCTAATTGGAAGTATATTATGAACATAAGAAGGTTACTGATATAAATCTTTAATGAGAGGATTGCATCTCATAACAACTATGTTGGTAAGTGTTTGTATTCTATCGAATATCGATTCAACATTCCTTTTATTTTGAAGGTCAACAAAAGATTAATGCCATGAAAGAGCTTCTACCTTTTTTTAAAGTTTATTTAGTGATTTGTGGTTTTTGTATGTATTTATATTTTTCTAACAGTAAAGACGACACTTGGCTTTAACTCTTAAATTGTTGTAAATTGCATTCATTGGAATATATGATTTTTGTCAGGGTGCGAGACGTTCTACATTGGAGCACTAAGACCTGATATTTTCTTGTTTTTTCTAAAAAAAAAAATGAGTTGGCGCTTCAGCGATGAGGAGGCCAGGTATGCAGCACTCACCATATCAGCACCAAATACCTGCCACCTCATACGAGCAAAAGTGAGACAATCACATAGGAAATATTCCACACTGTCATCGCTTTCACCACAGGCTTCGCAGTTGTTGGTATCGCTTAAGCCTAGCAACTTAACTTGCTTGGCAAAAGCGTAATGGCCCATTAGAATGCCAGTAATTTGTCTGCAGTTTTCTCTGTTGAGAGACAACAAGAATGATGCAGATTTTTAGAATACTTGTGAAAGAATTGGTTTAGTTTGCCCTGGATAGTCAAGCCATCTTGTATTGTTGTCATATGAAACCAAACCGTCTATGAAAGTCCTGACCGCGGACCGTGGCAGACATAACGCCGGTTCAGGTCCTGAGAAGTCTTCCTCTGAGATCTCATTTCCTGTGATCCCGTTCTGACCAGCCAATCAGACAAGCCTAAATGAATTCAACCTTCCGACCGAATTCGTAGAGATCTTGCAATCACGAACTATTTTAAAGGTGGTTAAAGGGTTGACAATGACCTTAAGTGCAGCTTGACCGTCGCTACAGACGCAGATACCGCCCCCCCCCCCCCCCCCCCTCCCCACCTATTCATCACAAAGAAAGTCGAGTTGTATGTCTCAGCTCACTCCCAGTCTCGATGATTGGGGTTGGTTGTGAGCCAATTGTTATTTGGTTGGCTGGGAAGTGAGACTGCAGCTGATGACTTAAAGCTTCCGCTTGCGTCTCAGTGAAGGGTTTTCTAAGTTTTTCTTATATTTTTTTCACCTAGTCTTTCAATCTCTTCGCAGAAATTCCTATAAGAAGCACTTTTCGATACCCGAATTTACATCCTATATTCTTTCTTCTGTTTTCTGCCTTCTGTTCGTACTGTATGCAGTTCCGAGCGGAACTGGCTTTCTGTAAGCGTTTTTGTTTACTGAACACGTCAGTTCGAAACAGCTGGTAATGGCACTGTTCTGGTTTTGAACAGCTGCCTAGACCTTTTATCTCGTCCTGGGTTTGGTTGGAGTTTTGAGAGTTTTTCGTAACTCCTCCATGAAGCGTATCCAGTTGGTTTTTTCTGACTCCTTCTCTCCTGCAAATTTATCGCTTCGCATCTGAGCAAATATAATTACCGTGTTTCGTTGAGATAGGTGTTCCTGTGACAGCCGATTTCTGTATCCCGGTTTTGCAAGCACTGCTGGTTGTAGCCACTGTTTCAAAAAGATTTTTTTTTTTTTTTATATAATTTGCGTGCGCTAAAGGGATTTCTTTTTTCTGTAGTGACACAGTACCCTTATAATGGCAAAACCACAGCGCAGGCTTTTTTAGTTTGTTGCGCAAGTAGCTCCCAGCAATTCATTGCCTATTTTTGGGTGCTACTTACTGAAAGAATAGAAGGATAGGAAAGAAGTTTGGTGCGATGGGATTTTTTTTTCTCAACAGGTGGCGCCTAAATTGCTTTAGGGAGATCAGTTTTTGTTGTGTGTATTCAATTTATAAAAATCATGGCCCTGGTCGGGATTCGAACGCACGACCTACCAATCACTTTAGTGAATACACTACCATCGCACCATTGCCACCTGCTAAAGATTGCTATAGGTGTTTCAGTGGAAGGGCGCGCAGTAAGTGCACACGCAGTGCCACCGGTTGGAGTGCGAGAAACCTTCATCGTCCGTTTATTCCTGTTCGAGTTATTAGAAGGGGAAGCAGCATTGGTTACAATCAGCGCGCGATTGCCGCCTTACTCTGTTGCCTCTTCCGCTGACTCTTACACAGAAGCCCACTGGTGCATGCCTCTTCTGGAGCCCGTTCAGCCTATCCGGTTTCCTGGGCTTCATTAGCAACATCGCAACTATCAGCTGCTTGTCTATCGAACTATAGTTTAAGCGTATCAGGTTGAACCTCTCCGCTTCATTCTCCTTCGGAGCAACCGTTCTTACACCTCCCAAGGCAACGCCAGCACTGGCAGGGGGTGATGGAAGTATGTTGGTTGGGGCCTCCAGAATCCTTACCCCGACTGCGGTACCCCGACTGGGTGCGTTGTTGCTGTTGCGAGTGCCACTTGGAGTAACTTTATTCCTTGTTTGTTCCTTTACACTTTTGTTTTGGCTTGGTTCACGGTAGAGCGTTCACAGCGAATAAAGCGCAGACCGGTGTCTTTGCAGATACAGAACTCGCGTACATCTCTGCTTTAACCCTACGACCTCGGATCGCGAATGTACGGTACCGACACTTCCCTATCCACCAACAGCGGACGCGCTTGGTAGAAAACCAACCCGCAGTTGGGTTTTAGTCGCGGCGTGCCCACCTCTGATAAATTCTGACCCCCATCCGGAAAGGGGATCGAAAATATGATAGCGAATCCCAAAAGTTGCGTGTAGTTAGTAGCACAATAACCACAAACAGGAAATGCTTACATGATTTTGATAGGAAAATAACTTTATATTTATTTATCTTTGCCTCTGCAGATGACTGTTCATAAAAGGATAAAGTATTTGATTATGTTATATGTAGGGGAGAAGTGGCATGAAAGAGCCAGGTTTTGAAAGAGCCACCTTTTGTATTTCCTAAATCAAAGCAGTCAATTTTTTAAAATAATTTTTGTTTCATAGCAACGCTTAGTAGCTGTCATTTACCGAATTTTGTCAGTTATTGTCAAATGCGCGAAGAAGAAGGGCATCTTTAATTGTTTTTGTGGAAGAAATTTTTTTTTGTGGAAGTTCAAAATTTTTTTGTATTTTTCTGTGTAAACTGTGTATGCAAGGCGTAAGTTTCTATTGCATTCCCATATATTTAACATCGTGTCCACGAAAACAATTTGCTTTAAATCATTTCGTGGAATAAAATAATTTGAAGTTTTTATTGAAACAGGACGTGTTTTGAAAGAGCCGGCCTGAGGTGTGATGTAAAAGCCGGCTCTTTCATCACTTTTTGAACTGGCTCTTTGAAAACGTCTTTTTGTGGGCTTGGTCTTATTAGCTAGTTTTTAGAATTATAGTTTAATTTGCATTTTCAGGATGGATTCAAATAAAGATGTGAATAAGAAAAGACGTGAAAGGCCGGCAAGGAAACTTGTAGAAGAAGCTGTGCAAGAAGTTGTGGAAAAAGGACAGAGCATAAACAAAACAGTGTTTTCCTTAAATATCTCAAGAGCATATTTGGCGAAAATAGTTCAAAAATTTAAGATGTCTGGTTAGCAATCCTATTCTCATACTCCCAATATAGGTAATAAGCGTGTTTTCACTACATGCCAAGAAAAGCTGTTGGCAGACTACTTAAAAACAGCATCTGAAATGTGTCATGGACTAACACGACAATAGACTCGAAAATTAGCTTTTGAATATGCACAAGCTAATTTCGTTTGTCTAGAATAATGGAATGCAAACAAAGCAGCCAGTATAGATTGGTTGAGGGCCTTCCGCGAAGGCAGGTCCCAGAAAGAAAACAAAGCCCAACAGTCGTAAAAGGTCTTGTGCTGTGATCACAGAAACACCTGAAAAAGATAGAACCAACAACAAAATATACTCTTCATCAGATTCAGATAGTGAAGTGCTATTATCGGAACTAAGGGATAACCCAATACAAAATGGTAACAACAACTGTGTAGTATGCAATGGTAGCTACACCAAAAGCAAGCAGAAATGGTACAAATGCAAGGTATGTGATGGATGGGCTCATGAATCATGCGGAACCAAGGGAATTCGAAATTATTATTGCAATAAATGTTTCTAATGTTCTATTTAACCCAAAAACTTTACTCGGCTCTTTCATAGTGAGGGCTGGCTCTTTCACTGCCTCATGGTTTTGAAAGAGCTGCTTTTTATCTTTTTTTAAAATGGCAAATTTTTGGATTTTACTTGTGTTATTAACTCCTTTTTTTACTTACTTATTAAATAATAAATGAACTAAATCCTAAAGAAGTTTTTAATTTAACAAAGTAAGTGGTAATATTTTTTAGCAATTTATTCCTGAAACTGGCTCTTTCATGCCACCTTTCCCCTACGCTATTCGCTCCGAGTCAAAATTCGTGACTTTGCGAAATCACTCGAAATCTATCTCAAAAACAGAAGAGGATTTCAAAACATTTTACTTTTGAGGGATTTCGATGGAATCTTCTTAAAATGTACATGCAATCGCAGGACTGTTTAAGTAAATATGTAGTAGTATTGATTAAGCAAATACCTATCGATATAAACACCACTTTTCACACTTCATCGAGAGCTTGGTTTTAATGGTGGATTTCAAATTAATTCGAAACTGTTTTAAACATAGTTTATTGCGCTGGATGCCCCAGGTATATTTTATATTTTATGAAACAGGGGCAGGTTTGAACCTCTATTTCTGCGCCAATATGCTACACATAATCAAATGCATTCTTGATTCCCGTAGATTTTCTGAAAGAACATCTATCTGTGAATTCCTGAATGCAGTACTGAGTGCTTTGTGAATCCGCATACCTTCCTTAATGCAAACATAGGAATCGTTACCTTGCGCCACGTTCCGAAATGCATAGTGAACCGACTTTACTGGGCAAACAAATGTAAACTGCGCATCGCGAATTAATACGATGCAGAAATGATTATTTTGTCTGATAGCACTGCTGGCGGTGGTTTCTCTGTTTTTTGGAAAAGAGGACTGATTTACAAACGACGTAAGTAATTTTATGAAATACTCGTATATATTAAAACTATGCAAATTTTAAAAATATTTTTTCATATTTATTGCAATATCCTTTTTGGAAATTTTGAAAGGGATCGAAAGGGCTTCAACAAGCTCATTGAAATTTAAGGTGCAAGGCCCAAAGTCAAAAATACATCACATCAGTGTACGAGTTAATAACTTTAATGAAGTCCTTGCATTTAGGTACATTGCTTTTAGTAATAATAATAATAATAATTGCGGGTAGTACCAAACATTTACGTCTTACTTGTTTTTGTCTTCATTTGATTAGGCTGCAGGAAATAACCCCCCAATGAAATAACCCCCCAAATGAAAAATGAAATAACTCCCCAAAATTTGTATGGAGGTGGGGATTTATTTCATGGGTTTTTGGGGACTTATTTCATACTTCAAATTGGGGGGTTATTTCATAGTGAAATAAGTCCCCAAATCCAACTTTGAAATAAGTCCCCAAATTTGAGGACTCATCGTGCAATATGGCCAAGTGCTAAAATAAAACCTCGTACCTACTCCAAATCAAACAGTGACCTCAAGCAGGGGGGTTGCAGGGGGGCAGCATGTCCCCCATATGCATTGCACTGTTTATGGGATCCCATAAATCTGTTGGTGCGAGGTTTTATTTTAGCACTTAGCCTTATTGCACTTTGAGTAAATGAATTCGTATGGCCTTATTTCACTTTCAGAAAGCCATAGTGAGTCATAACACCTTGAACATTTGAAATCCATTTTGGGGAATTATTTCATACTTATTTGGGGACTTATTTCATCTTTGATTTGGGGAGTTATTTCATTTTTCATTTGGGGGGTTATTTGATTGGGGGGGGATATGAGGTTGAAGATATGATGACAATTACTGGGCTTGAAAATATAGTTTCAGCGCCTGACGTACGAGGGGGAATTTTAGCTAACAACTTAAGGGAAATTATGACCGATTATTTTTTAGCCCCTGTGGGATCAGTTAAATGGCAGTTATCTAAAATTAAATGATTTTGATTAATTATTGTATTTTATAAGATACCTGTTATTAAACCAAAACCAAAATAAATATGTAGTTGTTTTGCTTTACATTTTTTTCCAAACCTACATCTTAAACTACTATGTACATTAGGCTGTCCCGTCAAAATTTTTTTTGGAGTATCTTAACAAAAGACCCCGCAAAAGTTGCGTATTGAATAGCATTCAACGGAACAAAAAAACAAAAAAAAAATCCGAGGGTACTTTTGGGCCTCTACCGCCCGCTGAAATTATTAAACAAAAATATTTTTTTTCTTATTTTTTCGTAAAATCAAAGTAAGTTGTTGATCTCGTCGAAAAGAACCAAAATGTGGTATCGTATTTCTCTGAAAAATATTTAAAACGTAAAATGAGTTCTGGACCTTGTCGACAAGAAAAAATGTTTCCCTTTTTCGGCCCCTTTAGTGAACTAACCGAAAATAAGTTACCAACAGTAAAAGATGTAGTCAAATATGTATTTTTCATACAAAGTGATCTCAAAACTAAAGAAAATGGCAGAAATCCATCTAATTCCGAAGTTTTTGTAATTGTAAGTACAGATATCGAAAAGATATGGAAGAATGCGTCGACTCCAATTGTGTGTCATAGTCGAATAGTAGAAATAATGAAAATCCACTTTGGTAAATACATGACACTTAAAAGATACACAAATTTGTTTGACATTGCATCGTGTAACTGTGATTCCTTTAAAGACTTTCATTGTCTAAAGAATAAAAAAGTGCCTTTAAATGAAAGAACATTTTTAGTTGACCATAGAAATGACAGAAAAATGGGGATCGGTGCTATTGACAAGGTTGAAACTCAAAAAATTCTAAAGCTACCATCCGTAGCAAGAGTTTCTGATCGATATGTGCTTCCCGTACGATCTGCTGCAGCAGTTGCTTCAGCAGTACTCCAGGATGTTGGAATAATTGAAAACACTAATAGGACTCTAGTTATTGATAAAAATAAAATATATCGAGCTTTGTCAAAATCGAGAGAAATCCTATCAAACCAATGCGATAATGTCGTAATTCGTAGTATTTATTTTGATGAGCGAAAAGATAAAACTCTTACTTCCGGAGAGAAAGATGGACAATACTATCGGAAGGAGGTTCTTGAAGAGCATATTTCCATTCTTGAAGAACCAGAATCCATATTCTTAGGCCATATAACTCTTAAATCTGGTGCAGGAAAGTAAATAAGTAACTAAATGCTTAATTTTTTCAAAAATAAGGGATTTGATTTGATAAAAATTCTTTGCATTGGATGTGACGGCACTGCAACCAATACTGGCTGGAAAGGAGGTATAATTCGCTACATGGAAATCGAATTAGGTCGACCATTAGAGTGGGCAATATGCTTACTTCATGTGAATGAATTGCGACTACGACATCTCTTCACAAAATTAGATGGATCTACTTTGAGAGCTCGTGAATATTCTGGCCCTATCGGTAAGTCAATAACCGGTTGCGAACTTACTGACGTTGTTCAATTTTCACCTGTGACCGGAAATGCACCTGAAATCGAGCAAAAAATCGTTGATCAATTGAGTAGAGAACAAAAATATCTTTTCGAAATGTGTCAAACTATAAAAACAAGTTACTGATCTCCCGGACCAGCAAATCGACATACTGGGAAAATGGCACATTCAAGATGGGTCACAACGGCAAATTGATAACTTAGACTTTACTTTAGTTTAAGTAACCCATCTGAAAACCATAAAATTCTTGTGGAGTATATAATGAAAGTGTATGCAACCGTTATTGATAGATGGCCCGCAACATGTTTTTCAACTCATCTCTTTTTCAAAATGGTTGCAATACAACTTAAAATCAATCGTTGATCCTGCCATTGAGAGAAACGCTGTTTTCGCACATCCTAAAAATATTTGGTCTACGTCAGAGAGCTTGCTCTAAAACGAATTATAAAAGCGAGGCAAACTCATACATCAAACCGGATATTTAAGCCGCCAAACATTAAATTAACCGCTACGGACATAAGTTTTTGAAATGAATGTCAAATTACTCCACCACCTAGCTGAATTAACTGATGATGAACTTTCATTGCCGGTGCAAAGAAATAACCGAAAATACCGGAATTTCCTTGTCACACGCAGTGTCGAAAGTACATCAATTCTGTGACCGAAGCAAGCTAATGTGTTATCGGAGCAAAGTCGGGGGAAGAACATATACGAAATAAAATAGAATCACGGAGCAAAATGCCTTCTTTTAATTTCAAGGGTCAATTTTCAATATAAATATTTTTTTTTTAATTTTTGTAACTTTTTGCAATGTAAGTAAGTATATATTATTATTTTTAGGTCCTTTCATGAACTTTTTTTTGATTTTTTTGAAGGACACTAAAATATGTTCTACTTAGCCTTAACTTAAATTTAATAAATCAAATCAATAAATTAATATAATAAAATTAAATAAAAAAAAAAGGAAAAAAAATATAGTTTGTTACTTTCTGTAAGCCTCGCGGTAGAGCCGCAAAAGTCATGTCCAAATCAAGAAGTAAGTACATATTCAGAATCTACTCGTTAATACGCAACTTTTGATACCCCTTTCGATAAAAAATTCGAACAATTTTTTTCTTCATACAACGACGGGACACGCTAATGTACAGTACATAGGTATATACAACCAAAAGAATGCCTATATAATATGGTTTTATCCATAAAAAAGAATGAAATAAAATAAATAACTATTAAACTAAAAAAGCTTACCATATTCATTTTTCAGTTTTTCATCTATCATTTCAAATTCATTATTCAAATCTTTAAAGATTTCTTCTGAAAACCACAACCAACACCACAGAGAATGTGGTTTGTGCTGAAAACCGACTACGGCAACCGGGCATGTGTGAAGGCGCAATTTGATTTTATGTATCCACTACCGACTAGAAAACCGTTTACCCGGTTTCGGCAGCCGGCTGTTGCAGTGAGCAATGTTGGCAGCATTCCGGCAGCAGGCTACCGGTTAAGCGGCGACGGTTACGGTTTGCAGGTGTGAACGCGCCCATAAGAATGTATTCCCAACGACCGGGTAGCCGGTACCGGTTACCCGGCTGCCGGCTATGTGTGAAATGGGCCTAAGCTATTCCAATTGGTACATGCAAACCCATGTTTATGAGCGAGGTCATTGAGAGATCTAACCTTAGTTGAACAAGTGGCAACACTTGTCGAGCGACAAAACCGATTTGGCTAAATCTGGATCTGAAACTCTTTAAGGGTTTGATCTCTTTGAACAGACTGCACATTGGTGCTACAACTGGTGTAATCACCGGAGACTGTCTCATAGGCAAGCATGATACAAGGCTTGTCGTCTATGCAACTGACTTTTGCCTGGACGAGGAGGAGGATGAGACTACTCTCCACCTTCTCTGTACCTGCCCTTCACTCTCTCAAAGACGAAAGTTCCATTTGGGAGCTTTCTTTTATAATGATCTCAGTTATCCTATAAACATTGGCATTAAAAGTCTTTCAAGCTTTATTAACTTTATTAACTGGTTCAACTAGTAGGAAGATGATAGATCCATGTGGTATCACAATGGACCTTTTATTGGTGTACTCGTAAGTGTGTCAGCTTCTGCCGACAACCACTATACAACCTAACCTAGCCTTACCATCACACACCGTTCCAAAATGTCAGCATGCAGAAAGCAACTACAAACGTATCAAAGTGCGAAAGCATCATTTATTTTCACGCAGAAGGCGACACACTTAGACCAATTTAGGTCCATTGTGATACCACGTATGCAGGGTTGCCAGACTTTAGTTTGCTTTAAGCGCCCAAACCTTTAAAAAATGTAGCCCAATATCGTTGCCCAGAAAGAAGCCCAAAAATCGTTGAAAATAATTCGGTTCTTGAATTATGTTATAAAACTGTTACATATGTATTATGTTTATTAAAGTAAACAAAACTTAAACAAAGCAAAAAAAATAAAATATCACAATGAATATTTATCATTATGATACAAACACTTAAACAAATACATCACAAATAAATGAAAACGCTCGTTCTACAACAGCATTGCCCACTGGAAGTGATAGCAATTGGATTGCAAATAAACTTAAATCCTTAAAAATTGCTTCATTAGACCCGTTACTTACGTTAGATAACAAGTAGGTAAGCCCAGAAATGTTGTTCAGGTATCTCAACCGGAAACACAACTTTTTAGTCAAAAAATATTAATTTATTGCACTGATCCTCTAAAATATCAAGGTAGGGTGTATTTCTCTTCGCCTGCGGAAGCATTTCGATTTAAAGTTCTCTGAATCCGGGATGCGTATAATTTAACCAGATACCCGGACCAAAATTCCGAATTTTTCTTAGAATTGAATAATTTTCAGGATTTCGCTTTTCTATTTCAAACAAATTTTCTTTAATTAGGCTTCATTCTTTAAAAGTAATTTCAGTTGAATAATTTTTCTCAATTCCAAACAAACAAAATTAACACAAAATTTGTAAAACGATATATAGCCCAAAATTGTGTTGGGCGCTCATGGAAGAAATTTCTATCGTTTTTTAAGAAAATAGATTGCCCGAAATACGACAAAGCGCTCAATCTGGCAACCGTGCACGTATGTATTATCTACCTCAACTTTGTTGATGGGACTGTCCAACGACACGCGGTTGTTCTCAAACGGTACCCCATCTACATACTAACCGCGTCCAACGTCGTTTAATTACGGTGATCTGTCGAGCATCGATTAACTCGACGTGGTATGGTCGTTGGAAGCGTTGAGCTTACTACATATAAATGAACGTTTTATACACTTGACTCCTAGAGGTGCAAAACGCAATCCATTTCCCTCAGAAATCTTGCGATACCCTAAAATGAGGTATTAAAACATGGAAAACATTTTAAACATTCTAAGATTATTGGAATGCCTTTTCTTGACGTCCTTCTGAGATTTTTTTTGTTTTCTCACACAAAAAATTTTTATATAAAAAGCATTCGTTGCATAATGAGTAGCCGAAAAATCAATTTTTCTTAATTTTTATTTAGTTATAATTATTAACTTACTGACACCAATGTATATATACTTTAAAGTATATATACAACAAAGCAACTAGTTCCTCTTTGTACAAGAGGGTATATTTGTAAATATTATTTTAAGCCGTAGCTTAGATTAGGTGAAATAAAAATTTTTCGGCAAACATTTTTGAAATGTGATGTCCCACCCAAAGGACGATTTTCTAAAAGTGGCCTTAGTTTTAAACGTGGTTCTATAGCGCGAGTATGAAATACACCATATGCCTATACCTATATCTTCGCGAGAACATAAAATGAAATAAGCGCAAGTGCTGCTGCATGACAGAGTTGGCGACCTTCCTAGGTTAACTGAACTTAAGCTCCATTCCAAATTTTGCAGGTTACCTGCAAACTATGTAAAGTCAACATATGTCGCTATCAAAAGGTCTGTTTCTGTGTAGTTTTAACCATGCATCTCCAATATTCGCATCTCCTACTGCCGTTCGTTGGTAATCGCATCACTTGAGAACGGCTGGATCGATTATTTTTTAATTTTTTTTTTAAATGTTTTTAATAGTTCGAATGAGGTTTTTACGGGGAGAAAAATCGGAAAATTTGGGGGAAACCGATATATGCTTCTAAGACGCAATGCTGTCTTCTGTCATCAAAGCAAAACCCACACACTCTGCCATTATCCATGAATGGCGCTTGCATCGCTGAAACTGCGAAATGTCTATACCTTATCCAACAAAAATTGTCAGTGCAGGCCTTATGGAGAAGCTTTTTTTCTACCAGTAGTGCCTGTAGATACTGCCACGGCACTCAAACGCAAGAATTGCCACTGAAATAAAAACCAAACCACTGTCATACCAAGGAATTGTTGTTGTAATTTTCCTAAAATTCGCATACAACCCACCACAACCAGTATCCCACACAGCCGAATGGGAATGAGCATGATCGTCTTGTGTTCGCTTGCTATTATCATCCACCAAAATAAGCAGTGTGTGTGACTGAAGCACATCAGAAGAGTATTACCATCTCTGCAATGAACCATATCATTAAGGGTTTTTCTATAGATTTTGTCAAAGAACTTTCGGTTTTGGTGCTTTTGAGAACGAATTCTTACGTTGGATGTTGCCATTCGGTTTTAATTTGATGGTATTTGTATTGTACAGCTGCACAAGGGCAGTTTTTTTTACCATCTGTTTAGGTATATGACATTGCGTCGTGGTTATATAATTTTGTATTCTAATTGCCTGACTGTGTCTACCTTTCACAATATACATATAGCGGAAAGGACTGGGAAATGTTTTTAGAAAATCTTGCTGATTGAGTTTATGTCGCAAACTATTTAAATAAAAAAAAACATAAATACATCCTTTCATCTCATTATGTACCTGTTTGTTTTTCCGATGAATGACGCCTGTTTTGCCAACGAATACGGGAATTCCCAAAAGGAAGATCTCAAGTTAGGTAGGGATGCAATCATACAATGGGTTGCTTGAAATCGTTAAACGTTACAAAGTCAAGTATGAAACATACGTCGTGGATGAAATGGCTCAAAATGCGGGACATAAAGTGCTTCGCTTGCCGCCTTATCACTGTGACTTTAATCCAATAGAATTGGTTTGGGCTCAAGTGAAAGGGTTTGTAGCAAGCCAAAACAAGTCATTTAAAATGGCTGAAATAAGAGACTTACTAACGACAGAACTTACAAGGGTTGACAAGGAAAATTGGCATCGATGTGTCCAAGACGTTGAACAGGTTGTTGAGCCAAATATGTGGGAAATGGAAGTTTTTGCCGAGGAAGCAGTTGAAAGGTTAATAATAGACCTAAATAACGAGAACAGTAGCAGGAATTACTCATTGGATTAGTTGAGTAGTGATATTAGAATTAGTATTTTATGTTTTACAATATTTATAATGAATAAATTGTATTACAGTGATATATTTTTCGTTATGATTTTTTTTGTGTTACGAAATTTATATATTTTGCTGGTCTACTGGAGATACCCTTAAAAAAACGCGCCTATTATTATCTTACCAGAAAAGGAAAATATTTTTATTTTAAATTGGAAAATTGTAACCCTAATAGAATTGCTCTCTGAGTTATGGCGAATTTATTTCGCTCCGCAATATTTTTATTTTAAATTGGAAGATGGTAACCCTAATAGAACTGCTCTCTGAATTATGGCGAATTATCATTCACACTACGGTAACCCTGTGAGAGCTTTAAAGAGGGACCGATTTATGTAACTCATTGCAACCAGACTGAGAGACAAACATCCTATCTTGCCTGTACTGACAATTTTTTTTGGATAAAGTATATGCTCCCTTAAGCGATGCAAGAAATATTTCACCCCTTCTGATCTGGCTGCAATTTAAAAGGCCCAAAACTCAAGTACAACGCTCATATCTGGTCTGTTACACCAATGATTTATTTGGAGCTACTTGACAAGATTCAAAAACGCGTCCTGTCCCTCGTTATTTTATCGTTATTTCCATAATTATTTCCTAAGTGATCCAACGAAATCACCAGTTACGAGTACATTCCAACCCTAGAACATTTCAACCGCAATACCCGCCATGCAAGCAATGCTCATCAGTTCAGTTCACCCTCAAGCCTTCAGCTTCAGACGTACAATGAAGGTCAAAGAATCTTTCCTCAGCCGTACAACACGAATGTGGAATACTCTTCCACGCATTTTTTTCCTTCACATTATAACATACATACAAACATTCAATCCAACGTGCATCGGCATCGGTTTATATGGGAATTTCGTATGCAGAAGGATTAGAATTATATTGCAATGATTTGGAAAGCGTTGCGGGATAAATTTATCAACAACTCTGACATTTGTTTGTTTATTACTCATCGCGTTTTCTCTGCGGTGCATCTCATTCGCGTATCGAACATAGAACAGTTAATTTTCTCACCACAAATCAGGTATTTCAATGATAACAATTGGTGTTAACGTGAATAAAAAGTGATTCCATCGAAGTTCCTTCCTTCCGCGTTACTGTTTGATTCGAAAAAGTAAGCTGACAAAGACAACAAGCATCTACCCGTAACCGAGCAACGAAGGCAATGGGCGCGTTCAATTTACAAGTCAACTATTAGTGACTACTATTTTACCTTTTCTCATTGATCAATTAACTCACGTGACCATCGTTTGGCAAGTGATAGACATTTAATTAGTAGTGAACTTGCAGTTGACTTGCAAATTGAACGCGCCGAATGATTATGAAGTCTACTCGAACATATTGGCCAACCAACGGGTGCAGCTAGTAGGTACTGAATAATAACAACAGCTAGAGCAAAAAAAAACTCACCTCATTTTTGGTAACTCGATCCCAGTCGAGAAGCATCAACTCAAGCGAGACTCCATCCAGAGTAGCCCCAGTGCCCTAAAATATAACAAAGATGTACTTTTTTTTAAATTCCATAAAGTTAGTTAATTTTATCAGCATACCTCAGCTGTTGGAATATCAAAAGCAAAACTCTCATTAAATACCGGACTCAATGTTCTCTTCTTTACATGTGTCTTCTTCTTTGCAATCCTTTGGCCATTGTATAGCAAATAAATTTTCACATACGGATCTGCTAGACCTGTAACATCCATTCGCGGTAGATTACGTGCTTTTAATAGAACAACAGTCAAGCGTCCAGCAGCTGGTTGCCAGCACAATGAGATCAATAACTCTCCGCGACCCTGCGCCCTTATCTTCAAACTACGAGGTTGAATCTCCTTACTAATGGACATGTGTTCCTTTTCGATTTCCCTCAAACTTATTGATGATAAGGGCCAGACAACTTCGCCGATAACGTCATCGCGGGAATAACGATCGAAGCTAAGAATCACGAAATGCAATGTCATCGAACCCAGTTCATGAATATTCAATCCGTAGAATGTAAAGTCTTCATCGTAAACGGGATTTCTGGTATTGCGCACAACCCTTCGGCAAAACAAAAGTTAGTTAGTAAATAGTAAGATTACTTCAGCGTCTCTCACCTGGTCTTGACCTTGTGTTGTTTGTCTGGTAATAGTTGAAGTTTAACATACGGATCGGTAGCTGCTTGAGTTCGACCGTTCATACCTGGTGGAACATCATGACTAGCAGATCCAGATGCAGTTTTGTTGGGTAGACCGCGACAGCGTATGATTGAAACCACCAAAGCACTGCGCTCTTTAAGATATCGTAGCTTGAAGAAAATTGTTCCCAACTTGCCATATTCCCATCCGTCAGGCATATCTTTCCCAGGACTTTCAACATCAACTGGTGACTTTTTAATGACTGCTTCATTTTCGCCCAACGTTTTCGGCTGGACTTCATCTTCTTCCACAAACTTTATTGTCTGCGGAGCAATAGGAGTAGTGGTATTGGATGCAGTTTGATCTTGAACCGGTTGAAGAATGCCAAGCTGCTTAGTGCCGGTCGGTGAGGGAGATTTCTTAAGATAATGTGGCGGCTGACCACTGGGTGATCGTACAGCTGTTGGCCGACGTGTCGGTTGGAATGGATAGCTTGTATCATGTGCAGTTTTCTTGTTTCTAGCTCGTAGATGCTTTGCGCAAATGCATGCTACTGCAGAGAGGACTGCTGCCGCTGTTAAGCCCAGAATTGCTGGAAGGACTATACAAAATACATGAATATAAAATGGTCACTTGTAAGTACAATTAAATAAATCCAAAAATAAAACAAACATTCATACTGTTATAGATAAGGCCGTTGAACTTTTATTAAATTAACCTGACCAAATACAAACTGATCAGAAAATACTAAGTTGTTATACGAGTATCATATCCTATAACAAAAAATCGTAAATATTTGACAGAGATGACCTTTACAGGGTCCAACCTGACACTCCCGAACGGCAAAGAAGCTTCTGACCACAATTTATGCTCTTGGATATTTTTCAGACTGTCTGGTCTGTCTGAGGCAGTGAAAAACTTTCGTATGTTAGTGGGAGATATGAACCTGGGACGCCTGGGTCAGTAAAACCAAGTCTGTCTTCCATATCATATAGAGAGCATATTTTTATTCATTCTACCTACCCATGTCCGTCCGTCCGTAAGAAAAACTCGAGCTAGAAAGCTGAAATTTGGAACATATATTCTCTAGGGGCCCCCAATAGTCAAGTATAGGAATTTTAAAAATCCCCTCACTGATCGGGAAATTCAAAACTCGAGTTAGAAAACTTAAATTTGAAATAAAGACTGTCTAGGCGCCCGAAATGTTCAAGTTCAAAGATTTGTAAAAACTGCAAAAAGGAATATGGTATCCAACAGTTCTCCCAAGCGGACTGTGGGCTCTCCTTATGATTTTTTTTGTCATTTGTGTGTAGAAGGGTAATTGCAAGCTATATTGTATTTTCTTTCCCTATTTATCAATTTACCGTTCCCACCGAACGGAGCAAAATTCATGTTAGCAACGGTTAAAACTTGGTTGCTCCAACAAAATGAACTTAATAATCTTAATAATAAACACTTTCTCGTTTTTAGGGTTCCGTAGCCAAATGGCAAAAAACGGAACCCTTATGGATTCGTCATGTCTGTCTGTCTATCTGTCAGTCCGTATGTCACAGACACTTTTTTCCGAAACTATAAGAACTATACTGTTGAAACTTGGTAAGTAGATGTATTCTGTGAACCGCATTAAGATTTTCACACAAAAATAGAAAAAAAAACATAGGGACGGGCTACAGTCCGCTTGGGCGAACTGTTGGATACCCTATTCTTATTCCTATCCCTCATAAGTGGGCGTGACAAAAGTCTAAGTATGGTTGAATTGTAAAGAACGCTGTACATATATTGTTATATAACATTTAAAGGATTTTATCAAAAAAAAAACGAAGCTTTTGTAAAAAAAACGTTTTTCAATAAAATTATTTTATTTAATTGTGGGCGGATTTAAAAAAATTAACACATGAGCATAAAGGGCCGCTAGAGAGTATATATATGTGGGCGTGTCAGTAGGCGGATTTTGAAAATGTTTACACATGAGCATAAAGGGCCCCCTAGAGAGTATATATTATAAATTTCAACTCCCTAGCTCAAACTTTGGATTTTCAAAAAAGTTTTTTTTTTAATTGTGGGTATAAATTTTAGCTCTCTTCCTCAAATTTTGGTTTTTCAATAAAATTGTTTTATTTATTTGTGGGCGTGTCAGTGGGCGGATTTTGAAAATGTTATCTTCCGAGCAGTTTTAGGAGTCATAGATCATATATAAAAAATTTCAGCTTTCTAGCTCAAAATTCAATTTTTGGACAAAATTTGTTTTTTCGAGTTTGTGGGCGTGTCTGTGGGCGAATTTCAAAAATTCTTACACTTGATTATTTCGGGACCTTAGAGAGTATATGGTTAAAATTTCAGCACTCTAGGTCCAGTTTAAAGGCCTAATTTTTGCCGACGGACGGACGGACCGGACATGGCTAGATCGACATTACTATCGATGGTGATCATAAATATAGTAACTTTTAGGGGTCTACGGGCAATATTAAGGTATGTTACAAACTATGCGTCAAAATTAATATACCCTTAGAATAGGGTATAAACAATAAATACTTAGAACTGAAACTCAAAATTTTATTTTCATTAAACCCATACGTGTGGGGTATCTAGAATATTGAGATTTCTAATATCATTTTTTTCTAAACTGAATAGTTTGCGCGAGACACACTTCCAAAGTGGTAAAATGTGGCGAGTCCGACTCGATCGCTTTTTTTAACATTTTCGTTTACTATTCCATAGGGAAAAGAAAGATATTGCAATCGTTCCAAAATTTCGAACACCAACTGAGTATGAGGTATGATATTTAGTCTATAAGGAAATCGAAAAAAGTGTGTCCCGCATTTCTGCCCGTCGGCTCGTCTGTCTTTCCATTTGTCTGTGCCCCTATGTGTCAGTCTGTAGCCGAAGCTCCAGCCACAATGGGTTAACAGATTTATATCGTGGCCCTATCTCGTTGCCATTTTTGTTTAGTCTATCATTAATTTACGGTACAAACGGTATACAAGTGCGGTACCTACAAAATTCAAGTGGAATTTACAACACCGATTTTCTGAATAATGGCTCTAAGGATTTTGATCGTTTTTAAATAATAAAATAATTGAGGTGAGCTTAAGAAAATGGCACCATCAGTTTTTTCAAAAATGGTCAAATAACGCTACTTTACAAAAATGATCATATCTCGAAAAAAGTCAAGTTATTTCCATAAATGTACAGACGAACGGTAGTATTAACCATACTTTTATTATAATTTTTTGAAAAAGATTACTTGTCTCAAAAACGGCTTTAAATCTAAGTGTATGGTACACTCAGACTTTCGTAAAAGACTCGAGTGACGGCACATTAGAAAAACGACTACATCTCAATTTAAAGTAAAGTAATTTCAAAGAAATTTGATCTTCAACAAATTTGCATACTCAGATTGTAAATTTTTTTTTTTAAAAAAAGGTTTGATTCATAAAACAGTTTCTAAAATTTTCAATTGCTTTACGTAGGTAAAAAATTGGCGTACTCAGTTTTTACCAAGAGACAACACAGATATTCACGAGGTGAATTTGTAAAAAATACAAATATTTTTTTAATACAATAAAGATAAATCAAACATAGCTATATGCATCTATGTACATTGATACGATGATTTTTTTCGTGTTCGTTATTTCGCGTCTGTCTATAAGAACTATTCATCAGTGGAGCCCCCAAACAAAATCTGACTAATGACTAAGGGGAGATATCACATCTAGGCAATTTTACTATCATGTGAGCCTAGCGACACCGGATCATCTTGAAACTGTCTCCCAAGTGTACATCCATCTCGTGGGTTGACACGAATGGAGATCACCGGTGTCGAAAAACCAACACTAGTGGCACTATCTTTTAAAAGTCCGTCCATCTACTCGCCTACGCCGGCAACATCGACACAATCGCCAGAACGCAGCGGGATGTTACTGGCGCGTTCGTGAGTATTGAAACGGAGGCGGTGAAGATGGGTTTGGCGATCAATGAGGGCAAGACAAAGTATATGCTGTCATCAAGAAAGGGCACCCAACACCGACGTCTCGGACAGAATGTCACTATGGACAGATATAGCTTTGAGGTGGTTAAGGACTTTGTCTACCTAGGCTCCGCAATGAACTCAGGCAATGACACCAGCGCTGAGATTAAATAAGGAATAACTCTTGCAAATCGCTGTTTCTTTGGGCTACGAAAGCAATTGAATATCATAGCCCTCTCTCTAATAACTAAAGTGACCCTTTATAAGACCCTAATAATCCCAGTTCTTCTATATGGTGCAGAGGAATAGACTCTATCAAAAGCGGATGAGGTCACTCTTGGTTATTTTGAGAGGAAAATCCTTCGAGTAATTTTTGGCCTCGTCTGCATAGACGGTGAATGGAGGAGGAGATACAACGACGACTGTACAGCGACATCGACTTAGCCAGAAGACTGAAAAATCAACGACTGCGGTGGCTGGGTTATGTAGAACGAATGGACGTGAATGCTAGGGAACGGACGATCTTCGAATCCACATCCGAGGGACGACGCAGTAGAGTAAGACCGCGTAGGGTGTTGTTGGGGCGGACGTGCTTGCTTATGGGTCAATATAGACAAAGATGGTGTGACCCTGGCATGGCCAATTCCTGAAGATTACAGAAAAACAGTTTCAATAGTCTTCAACTATATCTAAAAACTGACATTCGGTTGAACATGTGACCAGCGTCGAAATTTTTGCCGAAAAATCCGTATTTCCATCACCAATTTAGAATCTAACAACCTGAAATTTGGAAAATATACTCTCTAGTATATAATATTAGGATTTTTCAAATCCACCCAATTTTTAAAAGAGATAGTTTTATCGAAAAAGTTGGTAAAAACATGATGTTTACGAAAAAGCCGACGCGCTAGCAAGGCACGGTTCTAACCTTGATAGCTCCCTTGCTGAGACAGTCTCTCCTCCTATAGCTCTTGTCAAAAAAAAAATATCTCAGTACTACCTTTCACGACCGAACTCCAGATGGAGCTCGCTAAGCAGTTGCGTCATATTATGCAAGATATGGCTCTGCTTCAACCCAAAAAGAACTCAAGATCTAACCAACAGAACCCGACAAGGCATTTGCCTGTCGACACCTACGGTACCACGCTGGGCATTCCTTTCCAACGAAACTGCAGCACTTGCAAAGATCCACACAAAATTGAAACATAAATTGATACCCTTGTTCACTTGAGTGCTGGTATCAAAACGGTGTCCTGGTGTACTAGTGTGCTACCAGGCAGTCACTCCTACATACCTATGAAGTTTAACAATTCGGCTATGCAAAATTGTTTGTCACGTCCACTTTCTCATGGAAGTTCACCAACAATTTTCTTTTGCGATAAATTAACAGGAAGTGAAAATAATCAAAACAAAATGTAGGCATCGACAATGGGCGCATTCAATTTGCATTCGCTTGCCAAACGGTGGTCACGTGAGTTAGTCGTTCAATGAGGAATGTTAAAATAGTAGGCACTAGCAGTTGCCTCCAAATTAAACGTACACAATGTCTTTCTTAACAATTCCTTCACAAACAAATTCTCGCCTTGTCTAGTTTTGGGTGACTTTTGGACCCAAATATTACCCGTAAACTTTTGGTATGTTATTATTAAATCATAACAAAAATACAAAATATATACGTAAAAACTCTCAGGCCAGGTCTTTTCCACTTTATGGATAAGGTGCTTGATACCTGACTGCAGCCTTTCCATATGTTAAAACGGCAGTTTATAATTTGAATGATAAATTCGAGATTTGGAAATACATATAGCGAGTATCTTCAGGAAGCTTACCAGAACATACTATTTTATTTAGATTTCAACCGCAGCGGCGGGCGATAAGATCTTGACTAGCAAACAGTTGAGTGATTTATTCCTAAAGTAAGCTTTCTTGCCCCATTTAAATCAACCGATCTTAGGTGATGTCAAGTATGTGGTCATCCGAGGGTTGAAAATTCTTCAGGTTCGACAATAATGACTGAATAATTAATGGATAACGGCAATCTATTAAAATGTTGCTTTAACATTTGAAGACAGCATTGTGTTTAATAGCATTAAATTCCATTTTATTAGTTCGGCCGATCGCAACTTATTATACTTTCAAGGTTAGAATTCTACGAGTATAAAGAGATTTGTGTACATTCCCATTTCAAGTTTACACCCAATGGAAAACAAATGAGAAACAGATACATGTATGAACTTTATATACTTATGGATTAACAGGAGATTGTATATTAATATAAGAACAAGTGCTAAGAACAAGCCAGTAGGTGTAGTGTGTTTCAGGCTTTGTATTTTCTAAAGCAACTTGAGTTGAGTTGAGTTTGATTGATTATTCCCCATCAGTTCAAGAAAATTCTCACTGATTTTGATACCAAACTTTGTCAAAATCATCATGAGTATTTACGCGCATCTCCATATAACGGCAGCAGAACTTCTGCATCCAACCTTGACGGGATGAAATATGATTGTCATGCTTCATATAAAAGAGGCAATATGGAAGGCGAAAGATGGAGAGGATTTTCTGCTCTTTCTGTAAGAAATAGCTTTAACTCTAGTATAGCAAATAAATTATTATTCACAGCCGATTCTGAACACGAGGATTCCGCATTGGATCCTACCGAATAGACAAATAATCATTGAATAGTATGTAGGTTGAATATCGATTCTTGTTTCTTTTTATCAATTTCGAAAAGGCTCTCGACAGAAGAGGATATCCAGATAATAAATTCAGCTATAGTCAACACAGTTAGACCAATGTGAGGTCCATTGTGATACCACGCGTATCTAGGAGTATCTCCCACTACTCATTAAACCATTTGGAGTTTTTTATGAAGCGCGATAGTCTTCTAACGTCAGTATCAGCCAAGTCACTTAGATCATATTAAGCAAGAAGGCCAGAAAATGAGGTGTAGTCGCAAGTCGCCTCCTCTTCTTCGTCCATGCAGATCAGATTCTGCTGAACTCGCGTGAATAAATGTCTAGTAGGCAAGCCTTGATGCGTGCTTGCCTATAATGGCACCAATAGTGGAGCCAATGTACAGTCGGTTTAGTGTGATCGGACACTTAGAGCGTCGCAGTTCCAGCTTTGGCAAGATATGCTTAGGTTTGTTTTCGCGATTGCAAATAGTTTAAACATAGTCAGCATGTAGCGATAGGTATATATTGGCTTTTTTGGTGAAATCATCTGCCGCACAGTTTTCTGAAATGCCCGGCACCCAACAGAGGTGAATATTTAACTGCTCCGTCATCTCCACGAAAGATGAACGGCGGTCTAGGGATACGATGGAGTTTGACGAGACTGATTCCAGGAACTAAATTGCGGAAGATGGAGCAACTCAAAGGTACATTCCGTCATCACAGGTGTTTGTTTGTTTGAAGGCTTGAGGAAATCAAATCAGGGATATGCCTCGATAGTTCTACCAGGTACAGACAAAAAAAATCAACATTGGATGCCTAAGCACGACTAGAGTAGCGGAGCTCTTCCAATGATTTTTCGTACTAAACATTAGTAAAGGCTACAGTACGCTTGGCGAACTGTTTCTTTTTCTATTCCTATCCCCCAAAAAGTAGGCGTGGCAAAAGTCTTAGTATGCGTGATTTGTTAAGGAGGATATTGTCTACATAAAGGATTTAATCGTAAAAACTAAGATTTTGTAAAAAAATAATTTATCCAAAAAATGTAAAGGAAGTTCTTAAGAACGACGTTGGTTCAAACATTGCGAAGAACAGGACTTTTATTTCCATTGATTTCTTCAAAAAAAAACGTTGTTTTTTAGGGTTCCGTAGCCAAATGGCAAAAAACGGAACAATTATAGATTCGTCATGTCTGTCTGTCTGTCTGTCTGTCCGGGAATGTCACAGCCAGTTTTTTCCGAAACTATAAGAGCTATACTGTTGACACTTGGTAATTAGATGTATTCTGTGAACCGCATTAAGATTTTCAAACAAAAATAGAAAAAAAGCAATAAATTTTGGGTGATCCCCATACTTAGAACTGAAACTAAAAACAAAATTCTTCAAACCCATACGTGTGGGGTATCTATGGATAGGTCTTCAAAAATGATATTGAGGTTTCTAATATCATTTTTTCTCAACTGAATAGTTTGCGCGAGAGACATTTTCAAAGTGGTAAAATGTGTGTGTGTGTATACGATCCAACAACGACTCGAAATTATTAAAAAATTTACTACCGAAATTCGGAGTCAGTGTCCTCAACGTTAAGAGCGGTACGTCCAATTTATGGTCGTCATAATCGCCCTAGCAGATCAACAATTGAGCGTCTAGTGGAAAAATTTTAATCCACAAGCACAGTACAAAATGTTCCCGTGCCAGTGAGACAAAGAAGTGCCCGTAGTGTCGAGAATATTGCTGCCGCTGAGGCTTCACTTGAAGAAAGCCCAAATGTGTCTCTCACACGTCGTTCTCAAGCGTTGGGCATATCTGTGACGTCGCGTCGTTGCGGCGAATTTTTTGGCTACCGTTCAATGATAACCGAATATTTTTGGCCCCAATTGGATGATATGGACTTGCAGGACATGTGGTTTCAACAGGACGGCGCGGCGCCACAAGCCACACAGCGAATGCCACAATCAATTTATTGGAAACCAAGTTTGGAAACTGTGTTATCACACGAAATGGTCCAGTCGCTTGGCCGCCTCGGTCGTGCGATTTGTCGCCGTTAGACTATTTCCTGTGGGGCTACGTCAAGTCTATGGTCTATGCCAACAAGCCAGCGACGATTGATGAACTTCGTACGAATATCGAACGTGAAATTGCAGCAGTATCGGCCGATTTATGCTTGAAAACCGTCGAAAATTGGGTTCAGCGTCTGGACTTCTGCAAGCGTGCCCGTGGTGGCCATGCAAAAGTAATCGAGTTCCATTCATAATGGCATCGAACGTACTTTCACAGGAATAAAGAATTTCATTGATATCCAAAACCGTTTTTGTTTTATTTAAAAAAAACTTTTGTAGCGCTCTTATTGAAAAACCCTTTATAAAGCGAAAAAAGAGGTCCCAGAATCGAGCACCTTCGAAATAAATATATCCATCTATTTTTCACTTCGATTTGTTTAAAAGCACTAACCTGGAAGCCCAAGCGTAAGCTCAACAAAACACTGATACTGCCAGTTCAGCTCTATATTGCAGAGCGCTTTCAATAATTCATCAGGCATTTGGTTCTTTGCGTGTGGAGGGCGAATCGGGAGAAAGATATAACCGCGAACTCTATTGTATGTTGTACCAATATGTATTTCGACGTAGCCCAAACAGCTTAGAGACTGCGCTCCGAAATCTAGTTGTTAGAATTTAGACCACGCTTGACAAGAAAGAATAGGCGATGGGCATATTCATTGATATTGAGGATGATTTTGACAGCATGTGTAGCTCTGCCAGACAACACGGCATAGACGAGTCATTGCTGCTGTGGATTAAAGCAATACTAATGAATAGAATGTTAGTTGCGGATGCGGATCTGTACTGATCGTTCTCAACAGTTCTTACTTATAGACTCAGGCGTTCGCGGATGATATAGCCGTACTTTCTGTTGGATCATGCCTAGCCACAATCTTCGCCAAAGCGGATCGACGAATGGTGCACTAGGAATGGGTTATCAGTCAATCCTCTCAAACTGAGATTGTTATATTCACGAGCAGGAGGAAGCTGATCGGTTTGGCTCAGCCAGTACTTAAAAGCGTCACAAGCAAAATATTTGGAGGCATTGTGGATAGCAAACTTCTTTGGTTAAATCGTGTTGAGCTGAAGACTGCCAATGTGCTGTCGGTTTTCTGGCAGAGCAAGGGCATTATCGGGAAGACATTTTGCTTATCACCGAAAAGAGTCCTATCTATGAATTTACACGGCTATGATAAGACCATTGTTGGCATATACGTCGGTTGTTCGGTGGAATTAGCTTTCACGTAAAGACGTTACTGCTGCTTTTACCAAACTCCAATGGAAGGTATGTCTCGGCTATACGTGGGCTTTCCCTAGCATGCCTGGCTCCGGCTCATATGCATTATTGAACCACCCGCCCCTTCACGTTTACATCATGAGTTGCACAATCAAACCTATCTTACGTTTAAGAAGAGTTGGCTTTTGGTATAGGTCGCACTGGAGTTTTGATGAACTTGCACAACGGTTCTCCTTCGACTCCTATCATATGGATATGCCGTCCGATGCAATGACACCCGAACTTCAGCTGATGCGTAATTACGAAGTCGACTTCCCTCGTGTTCAAGACTGGATCCGGCCATACTCTGAACCTATAAAGGAACGCAGTCGATTCTTCATTATAGGCTCCAAAAACGATGAAGAATCTGTGGATCTCGTGTTCATGGAGAGCGACAACATTAGACTTTTAACGGTTATGGACTATTTCGTGAGGAACCGGTGGAGGGGCGGAATATCTGTGTCTGTAGCGACAGTCAAGCTGCGCTTAAGGCCTTGCTTAACCCTTAAACCATCTCCCTAATAGTTCGGAATTACAGGAAATGAGATCTTCGATGAGGACGACTTCTCAGGCCTGGAACCGGTGTTCGTCCTGGGTCAGGGCGGTATGTACCCCAGAAATTATTTTGTTCAAGAAGATGTCTTGAACAATTGAAATGAATTATCACGAGAAAGATGTCTCGCTACAGAAACTTAATTTATTTTTCAGAAAGATGTCTGGCAACCGATAGTAAAAATGCTACTATGCGTTATAAATAATTATGCTTCTTTATTTGGAACTTATTCCTTGGAGTGAAACTGGTTTCGACGGCGGTTTGGTTTCATATGAATACAATCGCAGATGGCATGACTCTCCAGGGTGCAGAAAGACCGAATACTTATCGATGTCTGTAAGAAATCTGCTGTTGTTGTCCCTCAACAGAAAAGACTACAGACAAAATACTGGCGTTCTTACGGACTGCTACGCTTCCGGCAAGAATGATATCAAACTGATGTGATATACACTGATTTCGCTAAAGCCTTTGTCAAGTCAAGCGTACTATCTTGATAACCAAACTGAAAAAATAGGTTTTCATTCTAGCGTTTTGAAATGGCTGGAATCCTATTTATTAGGGCGCATTCAATTTGTGTCAATTGACAATTTCCTTTCAAAACCAATTTTTGTCACGTCGGGTGTTCTACAAGGAAGTCACCTTGGGCCGCTCCTTTTCCTTATTTTCATTAACGACATGCCTGATATTTTCTTAAATTCCATTCGCCTTTTGTTTGCAGACGATCTTAAATTCCTAAGAAGCATACAATCTGAAAATGATTGCATTCTCTTGCAAGATGACCTTGATAGACTGGTAGAATGGTGTACGTTTAATGATTTGTTCTTAAATGTCTCCAAATGTCAGTGTTTTTCCTTCAGCAGAAATTCCTCCCTAATTTGCTTTGAATATAAAATTAGAAGCATTATTGTTGAAAGAGTTCTCGAAAAAAACTATCTTGGAGTTGTATTCGACCCTAAATTTAATTTCATTAAACATACTGAGTACATTGCCGCCAAAGCTAATTCCATGCTTGGGTTCATTAAACGCAACTCCTCAGATTTTGCAGATCCCTATACTCCAAAATCGCAGTATAGCACATACGTCAGATCTCTTTTGGAATATTGTTGCGTAGTATGGAATCCATACTACACCATTCATTCCAATAGAATCGAAAATATTCAAAGGAATTTTACAAGATTTGTTGTTTGGAAACTTGGCTGGAACATTGTTATGCCATCGTATACTACCCGATGTCAGCTTATTGGCATTCAATCGCTCGTAAATCGTCGTAAAAAATACTCAATAATGTTTGTAAGTGACATTTTGTCGCATCATATTAATTGTCCATCACTGTTGTCATTAATAAATTTGTATGCACCATCTCGCCATCTAAGGGAAAGTTACCTATTTATGGAAGGCGAACATAGGGTGATATTTGTACTCAATGAGCCAATAACTCGCTTTGTCAGGGAAACTAACTGCATTTCAGATGTTATTGATTTCAATTTCCATTATAGTAGATTTTCTTTGAAAGTTAAACTACTGTTGTATTTTTCATCCAATTTTTGAAATGCTATTATGTTTCATGTAGTGAATAGTTTAAGATTCATAGATGTGTATTTCGATAGTCTGTAAGATAATTATGTCTGATTGATTGAATAAATAAATAAATAAATAGATTCTAAAAAAAAAAAAAAAAAGTCCTATAGTGTAGAAAATCTCGCACCTGACAAAAAAAAAAACATTGGCTCGGCTAGGCTGACCGAATGGACAAAAATGCTTCGGAGAAGAGAATCGTCGAGGCCCAGCCCCAGCCCCAGGACCGAGACGGCAATTTAGACTGAACCTTTGTTTTTAGGACCAAGCTTTCACTGATGGCAGAGCGCTTGTTGGGTACAACTGGAAGCAGCGTGCCCGGGACCGCTTAGTATGGAGGGTGGTAGTGTATCCGATATCTAATATCTTATAGGACACAGGTGCTATCAAAAAATCCCGAGTGTAATAACGCCGAATTTAAATACAGTCGGGTCTCGGCTCTTTTATTTCGAAACTATTTTGTTTTCTTCGTCCTTAATTCCAATATTAATCTGATAATAATATAGAATTGGATTGGAAATAAGACGAACATTTTGTATGTAGCTGGTAAAAAAAGTAGAAGGTGATGCGCTGCGCCCGAACCGAAAAAATGTTATGGCAGGCCATCGACTCACGAAATACCGGGAAAATTGACAGGGCTCCGAGTTTTCGATCACTTCATTACTGAGGACAGTCAAACGCTATTGTTGCTGCATTTGTGCATTACAGCCTTCTTTAGGCCTTCCTCTTTTCTCACCATTTCGACACTTGGCGTGGTCATATAATTGATTGTAAGTTTATCTCCTTTTTATGGCACCGGTAATATCAAGTCGTCCATTCACGGGATTCAATAAAAGCAATAATAATAACTCGATATATTAACTGTAGCTGGGTGAAAAGAGTAATAGCTACTTTGTCGTACTGTAACAGAATTACAAAAATCTATGTAATAATAATAATAAATATAAACTCCCATCCCCTCCCCAATTTTACGAGGTAACTGCGTACTTTTGGTAGATATTTTCTCTTCCCCATATTTTGTCTTGTTAAGCCACATCTTGAAGAACCGCAAAACCTAATAGAAAGCTAGGTACAATGGTTATACAATAATCTCTATAAAGCTCCATTTCTGATGCAGCTGAGAAACAAAAAGGCATAATGAGGCTTGTTGCTTCTGTCCCAGCACTTATTGTGCGAGTAATATGAATTAATTTTACTATCAATAATAATTATAACTCTATGACTAATAGGCCTCGTCATTTTCATGAAAAAAATGGCAATGTCAAGGTCGAAAGAAATTCCGCTGTTTGGTAGCAAGATATACAGAAGGAATTTTAAAGCAAATAAGCACTTGGAATGGAGTCATACTAAATAGTCATTCATCAACTAGCCAAATTTTCTTCTTCTGGTACTTTGAAGGAAAATCTCGTAAAAACGCAACGGAAAATTGAGGCAAATCCTTCACCTGAATTATAAACCACTATTTGAATTGAAGAAAACCTATCCAAAGTAATAATTTGCGTGCTAATTTTACATCACAAATCATATGATGATTCACCATATTTTCCCAATATCAATTATCCTTGTCCAGTATTCACATCACACCGTCACAATTTTATTCTCTCAAGAGAAAAAAGAAATATTTACCAGTTTCCATTGCGTTTATATCCGGACTGTAGTCGCCCATATTGAATTTGGAGTTCTAATTTTCTTGCTTCTTGAGTCGGATGAATCCAAATTGATTTTAAATGTTTTTGTTATTTACCTCAAAAGGACTCTCAATAAAATAAATCCTTTAAAGGATTTTCCCAAATATATTACACTTAATTCGCTGGACTTAGCATTGTATGTGCTAATTTTGGGTGCCTTATTGCTTTGTTATAAATTTCTCTTTGCTTTCACGTATAGCTCTGTTTTCAGCGTTATCCTGAAGCACTGAGGTACTAAAACGAAATGTTATTAAATGCACAGGCTTATGTTTTATTCTTCGTTTGAAACAATAATAAGAGAAACTGTATTTTGTTTGGAAAATACAAACTTAATACAATATTTAGACAGAAGGTTTTCTTATTGTGAACCGTTTCAGAGCGACAAAAGTACTCGAATCTCCGCAGCCATAAATAAAATCAATAATTTCGAGTCGACGCTATGCGACGCTGTTGTTATTATTCAGTGCGTACAGGAGTTCGAGCACCACCCCGCTGACTCCTTCAGGTTTTTTGAGCACATTTGTATATGTATAAAGAGGTAGGAGTTCACTTTAGAGGAATATTTTTTCAATGAACCCAGTCGATGGGTGAAGATTGTATCATGGCAAGCAGTCTATGCCTTTAATTTTGTCGAGGCGAAGGAGTCATAGATCCTGGCAGATAAATGATATGCTGTTCAGCGGTTAAATGAGTCATAGCTGTGAGTATGTTTGGAGAATTATATATAGAGTTATGAGTTTAAGGGTTAGTTCAGGAATCTCAGATTACGATTTTGTACCCGCGTAAGTATTGTCTTTATTCTGGAGACATTTAAAAGTATATTTGTTCAGGTTTTCCGTTACTTAATAGATGGCGCTATCATTTTATAGAACAGTTTTAATTCGCAGTTTGTCTTAAAACTGCTTTGTTTTTGAAAAAAAACCTAACGTTTTTCTTCCACTTGCAACCATTTTGAAAAACGAAAAGAGGGCTTTACTTATCTTAAAACTGCACCTCTTATCATTTTAATGAAAAGGCTTAAGGATTTAAGTATTGTCAATACAAACCAACCAACGTAAGCCTCATTAAACTCTTTTGGTAAGTTAAGATGAACATTGTTTTTATTAACAACTTGCTGATGGGCGGAATGCATTGCAATGCCTATTTAAGTTATTTTGTAAATTGTTTAAAATAGGTACATATTACATATACAAAGTTGTTTAACGAACTGCTCCAAAGGACATCCAACATATAAGAACATTATTCATTTATTGATTTATATTATTATTTACTTCTTCCCAAACAGCAGGAGTAGAAATTTTACATTTGTCTTTGAAGTCTTCTTCTTAAGGTACGATCAGACGGTCATCCAAACTTGTCATCCGGATGACATGCTGACATCAGAGAACTTTTGTAATTCGGTTGTCATCTGCATGTCATCTACGAGCGTGTCATCCGATAGATGACACCCGATCACACAGTGTCATCCGTTCGGTCATCCAAGTGTCATTTTGTCCCAAAATGGATGACATGACTGGATGACATAGCTGGATGACAGCCGATCACACGAGATGACACTAATGGCACGGATGACACTAATCACACCGATGACAATTTGAAATACATAAACGTCAATGCCAAATGAAAAAAAAAACTGACAGCGAATGAATGAAGGATAACATTCTCGAATTTCTATGGCGGGAAATACGTTTCGAGCGAATATTTCATTAAAAAGTTTATAATTAAGTTTATAGTTGCCAAAGAAAGTGCTCTAAAATTCAATCCTACCGTCAAGATCGAAGTATATCACGATAGCATTTTTAGGTAAGTCTCTGGTTTGTTAGTTTGTGCAAAACCAATATAAAATCTTATCACATTTCAGCACTAACTATGGAGTGAACTTCTTTAAAAAGTTCAAAGTCGTCCTAAATGCCCTGGACAACAGACAGGCGCGTAATCACGTCAATCAAATGTGCCTCAACGCACAGGTTCCACTTATTGAAAGCGGTACAGCTGGGTACAACGGACAAGTTGAACTAATCAAGAAGGGACTCACACAGTGCTACGAGTGCACCCCAAAAGCGGCACAAAAAACGTTCTCCGGCTGCACCATTAGGAATACGCCGTCGGAACCGATCCATTGCATCGTGTGGGCCAAGCATCTATTCAAGTGAGTTCCAATGTCAGATTATCTAAAAAAGAAAAACACTTACAAATTTCCACTTTTTAGCCAACTTTTTGGTGAGAAGGCTGACGACGAGGATATCTCACCTGATGTAGCCGATCCAGAGTCAGGCGGAGATGCCAATGCCGACGAGGGCGATGTCAAACGTATAAACACGCGTCGTTGGACAGAAGATGCCGGCTATGAGCCCGAAGCTCTGTTTAAAAAGTTTTTTTACGACGACATCAACTACTTGCTGTCCATGTCAAACCTCTGGAAGTCTCGAAAGCCACCGACACCGCTAAAGTGGGACAGCATTCTCCTTGACGATCAATCAATAAGGAGGTCCTCAAGCAGTACCACTAGGTGTGGTCATTTGCCGAATGCGCTGCCGTCTTTGCCGACTGTGTTCGAAAGCTTTCTGAGAAGTCTGTCGATGAGAATCTTGTGTGGGACAAAGATGACCAGCCCGCCATGGATTTTGGTGCTGCCTGTGCCAACATCCGGGCCTACATCTTCCAACCTCTTGCGGGGTCAGTCACCTTGACGTGTGTACCATCACCGCAAACAATTTCAATGGTGCCGGTGCGGTGGCTTACGACGCAAAGAGTCATCGGGCATCTGTTGAGGGACAGGCCGTCTGATGAGCGTCAACGAAGAACTGACCAGGACTTTACGTCCGCTCTCACCCTTGTAAATTCCCTCATTCACCCCCCTTTATCCTCACCCCTTCCTACTCTCCGGTAATCACCGGGGAGATAACCCCGCGTATTCGGGAGTTTTTCGGGAGTAAACCCAATTTTAAAAATCACACTTTTAAGCCAAGGTGGAGGTACCCGTGCCGATGGATGCATGGTCAGTAAGTGGATAAACCAACTGATCGTTAGCGGCCTCCTCCGATGCCCAGGCAAGGTCAGTTGTATAAGTGCCTTGTCCTGGTAAGACGGCTCTGCCAGGATGGACCACCCCTTCCGGTCTTACTCGTGGGAACTCAATCTAAAAAAAATAAAAATGGATAGAAAAGAAGAGGATGCACCAAAAGACCAGCAGATGAGGGTGCCAGAGGCTGGCACCCTATCAGAGGACGAATTGCTGGCCTCCAGTCAGGAGACAATCGTCCCGTCACAAAGCGGCGAGAGTGCTAAGGCTAGCACCTCGACCGCAAACCAATTAACAACCAAACAGACCCGAAACAAACCCAAACCCGCAGGGAAAGCTAATAAGAGCAAGTACCAGATGGCCCTCCATATCTTAGGTAAGATAGCAAAAAATGAGGCCGCCGGAAATTTCCACGAAAAGGATCAGGCGGATAGGATCAAATACCAGGCAATCGTTGACGAATACAACGAGAGCCTGAAAAGTAAAAGCCTCCCTGTCGGCGAAGCGTGACAAGTCTCAAGAAGAGATCTCCCACCGCCCAGTCCCTAAAAAAACCAAGGTTATTGAAGGTTCAGTAGCAACAGCCAAGCCAAGCACGTCGGCGGACGGTGCGGCCCAGAAGCGTCCCTTTACCGAGGTGGTTAGGGATCACCTTCAGGTCGCACTAGTGGATGACCTCTCGACAAACGGGAAATCCATAGCCAATGCGTGGGGAAGCATTGAGGCCAAGCTCTCCGAAATGGTGATAGACCACATCGTGAACAACCAAGGGGAACCTCTTCCCGACTTTGATTCCGCCGAGGTGGTGAGGGGATATCGGGTAATCAAGTGCGCCGACCAATTCTCCAAGGACTTCCTTAGTGGATGCGTTGCTAATGTTAGCGACGCCTGGGATGGTTTGAAGCTCAAGCTTATCCCAGCTAAGGACATACCGAGGAGACCTATAAAAATACCATGTCCTTCCTCCTACTCATAAACAACGAGTGCCTGGGTGCTCTCGAGAAAACTGACCATAAACTTAGGTTTGGCATAAGGCAAGCCAAGCTCAAAGTCTTCCTTTCCTCAGGTCCTGAGGACGATGTGGACATCGTCGATACCGACAAGTTGTTGGAGGACCTGATGATCGCCGACGAAACCCCTTCAACCACATAATGCTGAAAGTCATACAGATTAACCTGAGGCACTCAAGGTGTGCCTCCGATAATCTAATGGTTTTTCTAAGGGAGAAGAACATTGACATCGGCATTATCCAGGAGCCATGGGTGAGGGACTCATCCGTAAAGGGGCTCCAAGACACACAATACGACCTGTTTTACAAACACCAGGCCACAGGTAAGCCTAGAACATGCATACTAGCTAAGAAACATCTAAAAGGTTTTTTATGTCCCAATCTTAGCTCACATGATTTGACAGTGATTAAACTGGAGTGTGCGAACCAAGTAACATACCTGGCTTCAGCATACATGGCTCATGGGAGACCTGTACCGCCAGAGGAGGTGGAGCTGCTCATATCCTCAACAACAGTGAAGGACAACCTACTGATGGGCTGCGACGCCAACGCCAGGCATTCTATATGGGGCAGCTCAGAAGATAATGAAAGAGGTGAGTCACTTTTAGATTTTCTGTTAACCACTAATCTATCAGTCTGTAACAAGGGTACGACCCCAACTTTTGTCTTTCCGAGTACGGAAACGTACAGGGGATGGGAAGAGGTACTAGATGTTACATTAAAAACAAACAATAATAACTTTAAGGTCGACAACTGGAGAGTTTCCAATCTGGAGTCACTCTCAGACCACAGATGGATCCTCTACGATATGAGTCTCGAGGTCGAGACCATAAAACCTTATAGACACCCCAAAAGAGTTAATTGGACCAAGTTTGGCCAAGTCCTTCGGACAAAACTCAAAAATATACCTGAAACTAACACAGCTGCAATTAAAGAACTGGAGGTACAGGTAAAGACTTTTGAGAAGGCTATGGATGTAGCATACAAAGTCTCGTGCCCAGTTAAACGCAGTAAAAAAACGCTTCCCCCATGGTGGAACGAAGATCTCTCCAGTCTCAGACAGATGACTAGAGCGATTTTCAACATCTGCCACAAACACAATTTCTGGCGGCCTTATAAGGACTGTCTAAGTCTGTATAAGAAAGCCATAAAGGCATCCAAAAAGGAGGCCTGGATGGAGTACTGTCAGTCGATAGAAACCCTTAAGGACTCCGCTAGGCTAAGCAAAATTCTGTCCAAGGAACACTCCAACCCTTCTTTTCTGAAAAGACCAGACGGAGGATGGACAGAATCGCCAGCGGAGACCCTGGAACTCCTTATAAACACTCACTTTCCCGGATGCAGTGATATTAGTATGCAACCTGAGAGGCCTCGGCAAGTACAACCTGCTCCCAACAACAACATCACCTCAATAATTACCGAGGAAAAGATTTCCTGGGCTATTAACAGCTTCTCCCCATATAAGTCTCCGGGGCCTGACGGCATTGTGCCTGTCATGTTACAAAAAACACAAAACCTATCAATACCTTGGTTGGTGTCGATATTCCGAAGCTGTTTATCGCTAAACCACGTACCACACTCCTGGAGACGCGCCACGGTGGTGTTTATACCGAAGGTGGGTAAATGCGGGCACGTATCCGCAAAGGACTTCAGACCTATCAGTCTAACCTCCTTTATACTCAAAACCCTGGAGCGTGTCCTAGACATCCATATGCGAAGTTCTCTGCCAGAAACATCGCTTTCCAAATCACAGCACGCCTATCTCAAAGGCCGATCCACGGAAACGGCTCTCCATGAGGTAGTGCGAACTATCGAAAAATCCATACACTATACAAAGAATACACCCTAGCCTCCTTCTTGGATATAGAGGGAGCCTTCAACAACGTACACACGGAAGTTATTCTTGAATCTCTGGTCGAACTGGGCATAGAGGAATCTATTAGGAAATGGATAGCTTCTATGCTCGGAACAAGAGTCATTCAGGCAACACTAGGCAACAGCCACTTAACCAAATTTGCCCATAGAGGAACGCCACAGGGTGGCGTCATTTCTCCGCTACTATGGCTAATGGTTATGAACAAAATTCTAGTAAAACTAGACAGGGAAAGGGTCAAAGCTGTCGCGTATGCGGATGACGTGGTGATACTAGTATCAGGGAAGTTTCCCTCCGTGATAAGTGATATCATGGGGAATGCTCTAGACAAGGTAAGCACCTGGGCTACAAGGTGTGGCCTCGGCGTTAACCCGAGCAAAACCGAACTGATGCTGTTCACCACCAAAACCAAAATACCCGATTTTACCCTACCCCGCCTAAACGGTCAACAACTTACATTATTCTCCAGCGCTAAGTATCTGGGTATCACGCTCGATCCTAAACTTAACTGGAAATATAACATTGAACACAGAGTGAGGAAGGCGTGTATTGCCTTCTATGCATGTAGCAGAACCTTTGGAAAGAAGTTGGGACTTCAACCAAAGATGACCTTGTGAATGTACACAGCAGTAGTGCGTCCAATCCTCACCTATGGATCACTAGTATGGTGGCCCGCGTTGAGTAAAGGTTACAACCTCACAAAACTGAAAAGATTGCAAAGGACAGCCTGTATAGGCACCACGGGTGCACTGAGGTCGGCCCCAACGGACGCCCTCACTGTGCTCTTGCACCTTTTGCCTCTTGACCTACACACAAAAGACACCGCACTATGTAGTGCGGTAAGACTCAGGGAATCGGGGTGCTGGACTGCAAGGCCATACGGCTACAGCAGCATTCTGGACTCGCTACCAGAAGGCACGGTCACGTTTCCAACCGACTACATCACACCCAAACTAAACTTCACAAAGGGCTTCCAAGTAAGCTTCCCTTCCAGAGCTTGTTGGAAGAGGGACGAAGTAGTGAAAGATTTCGACACGGTCATATACACCGACGGTTCTAAGATGAACTGTGGTGTGGGGGCCGGTGTCTACTCGGAATCACTAAAAATATCAATATCCCTTCGCCTGCCGGATTTTCCCAGCGTTTTCCAGGCGGAACTACTGGCTATCCGAGAGGCCTGCACGCAACTAGGGCGTGACACAGCGTACAAACAAAACATTGCTATCCTCATAGATAGCCAAGCCGCAATCAAAGCTATTGACTCGGCTACCATATCCTCCAAACTGGTGCAGGAGTGCCGGAACGAGCTTGCGCGACTGGGCGAACGTTTCAGTGTTACACTACTCTGGGTCCCAGGGCATAGTAACATAACAGGAAACGAGCGTGCAGATGAGCTGGCCAGGCAGGGCTCAGCTCTGGACGGCTCACTCGCTGCAAGGGTTCACATTCCGCTAGGTGCGGTCAAGACACAAATACACTCACAATTCCTGCAGAAAGCCAATCTTCAATGGAGAAGGTTAACTAACTGCATCATATCGAGGAAGATATGGCCTATTTATGACAAAGGAAGAACAGGAGATCTTCTAAACAGAACCCGCCCCGAAGTCTCCAGAATTACGGCGATAATCACCGGGCACTGGCCAATTGGAGACCATGCGGCCAAACTAGGTATCCCATTTAACACCCACTGCCGAAGCTGCGGGAATGTAAACGAAAGAGAAACTCTCTTCCATTTCCTCTGCGAATGTCCGGCACTAGCAAGAGCTAGACTGCGGGCACTGAACCAACCATTCTTCGACGACCTTAGCGCTATTGCGGGCAAAGGGATACAAGATCTTATCCGTTTTCTCAATTCCACAGGTTGGATATAGCCACACATCAAATGCTCTACAACCACTACAACATAGGTCACACGAGTCGTGGTAACAAAAAGGCACAATAAGTGCTAATTGGGTTCAAGCCGAACCGCCACTTCTACCTACCTACCTACATCTTCCAAATCGGCCAGAAATCTCGATTTGAAATCAAATCCATGGCTGGAAACATCATTCCTGCGATTGCCACTACCAACGCCATCACCGCAGGCATTGTAGTTCTCCACACATTTGCAGCTCTTCAGGACGAGTTCGAGAAATGCAAGTCTGTCTATATGCGGCTTCGTTCGAATCCTCGAAATCAACTGTTGGTGCCAGAGAAGTTCCTCAGCACACCCAATCCTTAGTGTTATGTGTGCTCTCCCGATGCAGGCATTCACTTGAAAGTGGATACGAATAAAGTCACGATCAAGGAATTCCATGACGACATCTTGATAAAGGCACTGAACATGGTCAGTCCCGATGTTATTATCGACTTTAAGGGGGTCATTGTCATTTCGTCGGATGAGGGTGAAACCGACTGCAACAACGACAAGACTTTGAAGAAGATGTCCATTGTGGATGGAGTCCTATTAAAGGCCGATGACTACATCCAGAACTACAAACTAAGCATTATCATTCTCCACATGGACGCTGAACGGGATGGCCCACTGTTTGAGGTTATTGCCGATGAGGATCAACTTAAGCCACAGGAGAAACCAGTACCAGCCGAAAAACTAATCAATGGTAAATTCAAAGGAATTGCTTACATTGAATTCGATGCGGAAAAATCAGCTTCAACAGCTTTAATGAAACTGGACCAGCACGAGATACGAAACCACATTGTAAGTAAGGGAACTAAAACCAAAAGCTCCTTTAAATTTATAATTTTCTTTCAGATATCAGTTGCCATATCGGCGCCTCCTCCCAAGACAATTGCAGGCAAGGAGGCACCGATAATTGAAAAGATTCTTGGCATGAGCACAGGTCGAAAGTTTAAGTCATCCATCAATCCCAATCAGAAGCCTCGAATGTCCCTAATCCGGAACACCGTTCGAAAACAAATAACTCCAACAATTGGCAGCTCAACACCAACTACCTCAGCGAACGGCTCAATCAAATCGAAAGATGACTTTCGAAATCTACTTCTTTTAAAAAATCCTCAATGAATTTAGAATTGGTGAAACAATAAAAAATGCGCAACCATTTCTGGATCTAATAGTTTTATTACAGAAAAGCAAAAAAGCATTACGATTTTCGTTTATATCGGCTCCTTCCTCTTCGTACTCTTCATCTTCTTCATCGGAGAGTTTAGCCCGCTTACTTCACTTTTATTGATTCACATAATTATATTCACCGATAGGAAACCTCTCTCCCATTGACGGGGGTAGTGAGGGTTGACTGTCTAGTTTCTAGTATATGTAGGTAGTCTGTGCTTCCGACTTTTTCACGATACAAACGTGTCATCGGATGTTAGATGACAATGTGGAAAATCAAGTAATGTCATCCATGGGACGTTGTCATCCGGATGACACGCTGTCAAAAATATTTATTTGGTCATCCAGTCCCAATAGCGATGACAAGCGATCACACGGTCAATGAAATCAGTCATCTGGATGACATAGAAATCGTGTCATCTGGTATGTCATCCGGATGACACGTTCAAAGACATGCCGGATGACAGGCGATCACACGGGATGACCACTTTAGGCCAAATTCTACGTCATAGTGACGTCAGGATGTCATCCGGATGACAAGTTTGGATGACCGTCTGATCGTACCTTTACTCGTGCGCCACCTGTTGTACAAGGTGGCGCAAAAGTCATCACCCAGTGGCGTTCACCAATCCGACTGAAAACTACATAGGATAGATGTCAAACGTCGTGGATCATTTAGAACATTGGCACCAGAATTGCCTAAGGCACACCCAAGGGCTGAAAACCCTATCGGAAGATGCTATGATTTTTGCAAATAGCGGCAAATGTCAATTTTACTTTGACATTTGTGAAGTAAACAGATGACAACTTTTGCGCCACCTTGTATATTCGTGTGGACATGTTTAAAGTCACATAGTGTGGGCATTAAGGAAATGGGGATAAAGATGAAAGAGGGGATATTAATGCACGGGGAAGAGCATTTCACATTCGTGTTAAACGCCTAAGGAAAGACTGTTATTTATTTCACTGTACGTCCAAAAAAAGGCTTCAGGGTGAACTGATGTGCATTCATGGCATAGCAGGTACTGTACTGCATTAACATGTTCTAACATGTTCTAACGGTAAAATGAAAGAATGCTGCGTTAAAGATATCCGGGTAGAGATGAAGCATTTCATTACCAATAAAGTTATGATTGTTATGATATCAGAAGCAGCATCCACTTCGCTGTCGAGGAGCCACAGCGACCAGTTAAAACTCTTAAAATAACCGTTTGTTTTTCCCAATTCGTCTCGTATTCCCATACGGTCCTTTTGGGAGCTTGTTCCTTAACTATGTGGTTCGAATACCAGAAATTCGCTGATGTGACACAAAGGTCTGACGAATCTAGAGGCAATAATAAGTTTACAGCGTATTTTTCAGGTTGTCTGAATGTCGAAGCCAACATGAAATGTGTAGGTATATTGAAATCGCCGCAATGACGATTTCAGTACGATGGTGAAAGGTAACAATGCAAAGATTTAATTTTAAGTTGAGTGCCTGTCGGGCTTCTTAAAACGAAACATTAGTGGATTAATTGCCTACGGACATGGAATTTAAGCCAGATGAAATTGCCTGATTACAACATTGGCCATGTTGAGGTTGAAGCGTGTAGACTACGTCACTACATACCCAGACAGCGAGTACGCGGTGTCGAAAGAATAAAAATAGTTGTAACCATGTAGGCTTAACTCCGTTAAATCGGAGCTGATGCTAACTCAATGCCAAAACAGCTGGTTTGTTTCGAAATACATGGGCGTACAATGAGTCATATTTTCCCCTAACTCAAGGATGTTACTCAAATCCACTTTAACATTCTTACACACTACAAAAAAACAAATAAAGGCTCTTTTATTAAGGACTTGACAACTTCTTTTTAAATAAAATGCAAACTAGCTGAGATATCATAAAAAAAAAAATATTGGCTTGAATTACTACCAAAACATTTATGGAATTGGAATTCGACTTCGTTCATATGTCCACCACGGGAACGTATGCAGCGATCGATACGTTGAACCCAATTTTCGATGACTCAGCCGCATATTTTGACCGATACGGTCGCTATTTCTCGTTCAATATTGGCTCAGAGCTCCTCTAACGTCGCATAGACCAATGATTTAATGAAGCCCCAAAAAAAGCCTAGAGGCGTTAAATCACACGATCTCGGCGGCCAATAGACGGGTCCGTTTTTCGAGATAACATACGTTAACCGAACTGAGATTTCAATAGCTCGATTGTTGCATCCGCTGAGCGGCTTGTGGCGTCGTCTTGTTGGAATCACATATCACTGATGTCCAATTCATGCAATTGCTCAAAGAAATAACGTTCCGTAGCGAATACCATTTACCGTAACGTGACGATCACTTTCATCGACGACAAAAACAGCCCAATGACGACACCGGCATGAAATCCGCATCAAACAGTGACTTTTTGCCGATGAAGTGCTGTTTCATGAAGCACATGAGGGTTCTCACCTGTCCAGTAATGCATATACATATTGCTTATTTACGAAGCCGTTTAACCAAAAATGCGCTTCATCGCTGAAGATGTAGGTCACCTTATATGATCAAGTGGCATTAGTTCTTGAGTCAGCTTCTTCTTGTAAAGTTGTTTGCCAATATCCTTACGGAAAATTCGAAATAATGTGGTCTGGGAGAGCCCAATTGTTGGCTGATTTGCGACGGAAGCCTCTACGGCAGCAATATTCTCCACACTTCGGGCAAAACGTAATCTCACTAGCAACATCAATCAGCGAATATTCAGACTCAAATTTTTTCACTAGACTATGAATAGTTTGTCTACTGGGACGAGAATTACGGCCGAAAATTGGCGTTAACGCTCTTAAAGTTGCGATAACCGACTCGGAATTTCGGTAGAAGGTTAGGTTAAGTTTCCGGGTTGATGGAACAGAGCGAATCTGTTACACCACACTTAGGTCCATGTGGTCCCATTGTGATACGCTTTGTTGGGAGTGTTGGCCTCCCTGTTCTGGCCTTGGTCCTTCGTCCTTGGTTTTCTTCCCTACTCCAACTTGTCCAGCCATTTGTATGTCCTTATAAACCTGTAAAGATTCGAGAGTGAGACATCAGAAAGTTCTTGAATGCCTTGGAAGAAGTATCATCCAAGTGTTCTGTTCCTCAGGTGACATAGGCTTGGACAGTGACAGAGAAAGTGAGGTGTATCCTCATGGGTTTCCTTATCACCGCAGCCTCTACAGATGTCGTCATCCTTAATATTTAGTTTCATTGTGTGGTTCCTAAGCAGGTTGTGGCCAGTAAGAGTTCCAATCAACTTTGACAGCGATGTCCTGTCGTAACGTAAAAGTCTGTTGGTTCGGCCCTTATCATATTTTGGCCACAGTTTGCGTGATATGTCACAAGTGGTTAATGACATCCACCTGGTTGTTGGCTTTCATTCGGGTTTTGTATTCGACTCTTTCTCTGAGATTACAGAGTGGTGGTTTAACCGACTGAAGTGCCTGTTCATGGTCCATCGCAGACCCTTTCCCTGCCAGTTCATCACCTCACTCGTTGCCGGATATTTCCTTGTATCCAGGGACCCAGCAGAGACTCGTCCGATGCTTCGTGCCAAGAGCTTTGAGCTCCTCGAGGCATCGGCGAACAAGCATAGACTTTATTTCGGTAGCTGATACCGTTTTAATGGCTTTTTGATGAGTAAAGTGCTTGAAACTTTCAACACTGGCGACGAAATTTTCAAAAGGAGCCGTATCTACATAATATGAAGCAAGTAGCAGGGGATGCCAGATGCAGCCACTGTGACATCTATCGGTGCTGTGAAATTAAAAAATCATGTTAATGGGCCCGCTTCAGGCACGCATTTTATCTAACAATTAAATAATGTCGATTATCTGCTCAAATTGGAAAACCTTTCCGACAGCATTCGAAAACTTTATGAAACCGATATTCCTATTCAACGGAAAGGAGGAGCACAATTAGAGAAGATAAAAGGCTTGCGCAAAATAATCACATACTTTTAAGCGTGTGTTGAGAGCAGAGACATCTCCAACTTTTCTTCAATTTAGTGCTTACCATTATCGAATAACACCAAGTCACGAACGAACGTGATAAAAAATGGGGAATGCTTTTTGAATGCGTCCTTTTTTTTATATATAATTAGCGTGCACTAAAGGGATTTTTGTATACCCTATTCTTAGACCCCTAAAAGTTACTACATATATTTAAGATCAGCATCGATAGTAATGTCGATCTAGCAATGTCCGTCCGTCCGTCGACAAAAATTAGGCCTTTAAACTGGGCCTAGAGAGCTGTAATTTTAACCATATACTCTCTAGAGTCCCAAAATAATCAAGTTTACGAATTTTTGAAATCCACCCACAGACACGCCCACAAACTCAAAAAAACTAAATTTTGGAAAAAATCGAATTTTGAGAAATTTTTTATATATGATCTATGACTCCTAAAACTGCTCGGGATATGAAATTTTCAAAATCCGCCCACTGACACGCCCACAATTAAATAAAACAATTTTATTGAAAAACCAAAATTTGAGCTAGGGAGCTGAAATTTATAATATATACTCTCTAGGGGCCCTTTAAGCTCATGTGTAAATATTTTCAAAATCCGCCCACTGACACGCCCATAATTTAAAATCAAATTTTTTTGCAAATCCAAAGTTTGAGCTAGGGAACTGAAATTTATAATATATACTCTCTAGGGGGCCCTTTATGCTCATGTGTTAATATTTTCAAAATCCGCCTACTGACACGATCACAATTTATTTATTTTTTTGAAAATTCAAAGATTGAGCTGAGCTGAATTTTATAATATATACTCTCTAGGAGCCCTTTATGCTCATGTGTTAATTTTTTTAAAATCTGCCTACTGACACGCCCACAATTAAATAAAACATTTTATTGAAAAACCAAAGTTTGAGCTAGGGAGCGTTTTTTTAGAAAAGCTTCGTTTTTTTTTGATAAAATCCTTTAAATGTTATATAACAAAATATGTAGAGCGTTTTTAGCAATTCAACCATACTAAGACTTTTGTCACACCCACTTATGAGGGATAGGAATAAGAATAGTGTATCCAACAGTTCGCCCAAGCGGACTGTAGCCCGTCCCTATGTTTATACCCTATTCTAGGGGTATATTAATTTTGACGCATAGTTTGTAACATACCTTAATATTGCCCGTAGACCCCTAAAAGTTACTATATTTATGATCAGCATCGATAGTAATGTCGATCTAGCCATGTCCGTCCGTCCGTCCGTCCGTCGGCAAAAATTAGGCCTTTAAACTGGACCTAGAGAGCTGAAATTTTAACCATATACTCTCTAGGGTCCCGAAATAATCAAGTTTAAGAATTTTTGAAATCCGCCCACAGACACGCCCACAAACTCAAAAAAACAAAATTTTGGAAAAAATCGAATTTTGAGCTAGAGAGCTGAAATTTTTTATATATGATCTATGGCCCATAAAACTGATTGGGACATAAAATTTTCAAAATCCGCCCACTGACACGCCCACAATTAAATAAAACAAATTTTGGGAAAAATTGAATTTTGAGCTAGAAAGCTGAAATTTTTTATATATGATCTTTGGCCCATAAAACTGCTTGGGACATAAAATTTTCAAAATCCGCCCACTGACACGCCCACAATTAAATAAAATATTTTTTTTGAAAAACCAAAATTTGAGCTAGGGAGCTGAAATTTTTAATATATACTCTCTAGGGGCCCTTTATGCTCATGTGTAAATATTTTCAAAATCCGCCTACTGACACGCCCACAATTATTTTTATTTTATTTTTGAAAGTCCAAAGTTTGAGCTAGGGAGCTGAAATTTATAGTATATACTCTCTAGGTGCCCTTTATGCTCATACTTAAATTTTTTTTAAATCCGCCTACTGACACGCCCACAATTAAATAAAACAATTTTATTGAAAAACCAAAGTTTGAGCTAGGGAGCGTTTTTATTTACAAAAGCTTAGTTTTTTCGATAAAATCCTTTAAATTTTTGTCACGCCCACTTATGAGATATAGGAATAAGAATAGGGTATCCAACAGTTCGCCCAAGCGGACTGTAGCCCGCCCCTATGTTTTTTTTTAATTTTTCTGTAATTGATACAGTACCCTTATAGTGTTGCCACAGCGCATGCATTTTCGTTGCTGCAATCAGCTCCCAGATTCATTGCCTGTTTTTGGATGCTGCTTACTACTGAAAGAATAGGAGGATAGGAAAGAAGTTTCTTTGGTGCGATAGGGTTTTTTTATCTCCACAGGTGGCGCCTTAATTGCTTAAGGGAGAGTTGATTTGTTGTGTGTATTCAATTTTACATAGCATGGCTCTGGTCGGGATTCGAGCAGACGACCTGCCAATCGCGCCGAACTAAATAGGAGCAAATTTCTAATTTTGGTATTATTTCGTTTTCAAAAATGTATGACTATGTTGCTTTGCGAAAGCGTCACGGTACCACTCTGGACTCTCTTCGACTCATATACTGGCCGGCCATTGGCCTCACAGGTATGTGATCAGGGCGCCGCTACTTCGTTCGCTGTTATTTCTCCTCACCATGATCTGGAGTAGGAGGAGCATAACTCTCCCACTTTAGAGCATGGCCAGTAATATCTTCAGTTTTATTAGTTTCTTTATATTCATGATATGTGCTCAGTGGCGCAGAGGATAGTGTTCTGGACTACTAATCTAAAGGTCTCAGGTTCAAATCCCGCCGGGAGCATGTAACACCTAAAAAGTTGTTCAAGTCCCCCCACCTCTTGCGAACGTCTCACAAACATCCAAGAGTATCCATTGTAATTTCTCAATTTTGCCTTTCGGCTTCGGCATTAAATTGTTGGTCCCTTCCACTTTCGCACTAGCAAAAATGATTTCAGAAGCTAGGTTTTAGGCCCTGTATGGCCCGTTAATTTCTAGTATTTATTTCATTTTAAATTCTAGATGTAAGCTGAGCCATTCAGGGCTGCTCATGTAGTAACTATTTATTATTAATTTATGTAGCTCAAATAACAAAATTAAAAAAATACGGGAACTCATTAAAATGTAAGTACCTACTTATAAAAGTATATTCTTCTATAAATGCACCAAATTTTCAATCAATTCGATTATAGAATACTTTTTTCATATTAAGTTACTTCTCATTACGTTAAAATTTCAATTTATTTTTGTTGCAAAATATTCAGCTTACCCTAGCTATTATGCAGCTTTGCTTGTGCAATTATGACGTACATTATATCAATTAACCTCTGTTTTACAGAAAACGAACGGAACAACCAGGGTGCATAGATTTAAGCAGTAATGTTACGAGTAGCATTTAAAAAGCAAATCTCTATTTTGAAGAATAATAATAAAACAAAATTCTATAAATCGCAGATTCTTTTGTAGGTCAACATCGATTGAAAACATTTCTTTAGTGAGAAATTTGTGTTTATTTCCTAGCCATTGTCGGTTAAATTGAAATAACTTCCAAAGTTAAACTAGACAACAATATACTAAAGCACTATGTCTGCTTGGAACAGCTCAGTGACTTGACGCCAGTATAGCAGCTTTATTCAAGCTTCGAATTTCGTTGTTAATGTTTGACCGTTGGGTGTAACCATATCGTTTAAATGTGACGATTGTTTTATTATTAACATACTTAACACTGACAGCGATTCTTTTATTAAATCTTCGTTTTTAAGGAGTTAGTTTTAGGTTTTATCCTTATAAAGTAATTATAAATTTAAGTTTTTAAATACGTACGTACGTTGTATGTGTTTTGCATATATACTCGTTCCAGATCCTGTGTAACCTTACTCAATACTTAAACTATATTTACGCAGGAAAACATGATTTATAAATTGTTTGCAAAGTTCAGCATCGTTGCTTTTGACAGAAACACATTAGAACCGCAACAGGTGCTGTGGTGTGAAACTTATTTGCACAGCAACGGTAGCCAGCGACATCAAAACATTTCGACAAGAGAGATAAATTCTCTCAAAATACAAACAACAGAGGAAATTCATTCAAAATATTTTTAGGCATTTGAATGTTGGGAAAACTGAAAACATCGACGCAAGATTGGTAGAATTTGCACAGCAACAGCGAACTTATGATTATACCCTATTCTAAGGGTATATTAATTTTGACGCATAGTTTGTAACATACCTTAATATTGCCCGTAGACCCCTAAAAGTTACTACATATATTTATGATCAGCATCGATAGTAATGTCGATCTAGCCATGTCCGTCCGTCCGTCTGTCGGCAAAAATTAGGCCTTTAAACTGGACCTAGAGAGCTGAAATTTTAACCATATACTCTCTAGGGTCCCGAAATAATCAAGTTTACGAATTTTTGAAATCCGCCCACAGACACGCCCACAAACTCAAAAAAACAAAATTTTGGAAAAAATCGAATTTTGAGCTAGAAAGCTTTTATATATGATCTATGACTCCTAAAACTGCTCGGGATAAAAAATTTTCAAAATCCGCCCACTGACACACCCACAAATAAATAAAACAATTTTTTTGAAAATCCAAAGTTTGAGCTAGGGAGCTGAAATTTATAATATATACTCTCTATGGGCCCTTTATGCACATGTGTAAATATTTTCAAAATCCGCCCACTGCCACGATCACAATTAATTTTTTTTTTTTTTTTAATTCAAAGTTTGAGCTAGGGAGCTGAAATTTATAATATATACTCTCTAGGGGCCCTTTATGCTCATGTGTTAATTTTTTTTAAATCCGCCTACTGACACGCCCACAATTAAATAAAACAATTTTATTGAAACACCAAAGTTTGAGCTAGGGGTTTTTTTTTTTTTTTTGATAAAATCCTTTAAATGTTATATAACAAAATATGTAGAGCGTTCTTAACAATTCAACCATACTTAGACTTTTGTCACGCCCACTTATGAGGGATAGGAATAAGAATAGGGTATGCAACAGTTCGCCCAAGCGGACTGTAGCCCGTCCCTATGTTTTTTCTTAAGTTGAGAATGCTTTGTGTTACTGGAAAAGCATTCGTTCCGTTGCAAAATTGCTGCTGATTAGAACTGCATTACCTAAATGGCAATATTTGCATTTAGAGACTATTAAAGAATACTGTAAAAATGGCCGATGATAGTTTTCTCTCATTCTCCAAACATTTTCACCAATGAATCTGCTCCATCTCACTTTTGTAATGCGGGAACTTTAATGTGAGAATGTTTAAGCTTTATGTGTGAATGTCTAAAAACTGTCAAGTTACAAACAAAATTAAAAGGAAGGGACCTACAATTTAAAGCCGAATCCGAACGGCAAATTTGAAAAGCTTCTCATGCCAATTGATACTCTTGGATGTTTGCCAGACGTTCAAAAGAGGTGGGCAGTGGAAAACTTTTTTCTTGGCCCGGCGGGATTTGAACCTGAGACGTATAGACTAGTAGTCCGACACACTTTACTTTTAACTTTTAAATTCATTTTTACTAATTATTTGCTTATATTAACTTATACACACTAGACAAAAATGAATAAATCAAACTTAAAACTAACAGGATAATTAATCTTAATTATTGGTGCTTATGCCGACGCTCTAAACTTAGCTATTACCTTATAATTATTGCATTGCAGCCTAAAACAATTTTATGAACTAATCTTACATAAATTATGCGTATTCATCGTGAAAATTCTCAAAACTCGGCATCTTTATTATACTTTAACATTTTATAAATAACAAATTACAAACTACCTACTCTACTTACTTAAACTACTTAACGTATTCTAACTATAATAAGTATTCTGAGCACTCCTTGGCGTACTCAACAAGTGGTCAAACACTGAAGCCTTACAGCGTCAATCACCTCCCGGAAGCACCACACAACTTGGCGAGCCCGCCCATCCCAGAAACGCCCTAGCAAAGTTAATCTTACTTATAAACTAAGTAAAATATTACGGAGAGTAACGCACTGTCCTGGGAGGGCATGTTGAACCCTCCCCCTCAACAAATTTATCCCTCACCACTATTGCGGTACTAAAACGGAGAAGCTCATGAGCATTGGCGAGTCCCCGCTTATCTCTCGCGCTGCGGTAGCGGTGGTATAATATCGGGTTACCATCCCTCGTCTGGACTAGCCCTTTTGCATCAATATGGAAAGTTGGCTCCGCGGTAATAAAGGCAGACCGGAGCGTACTATTTATGTAAATTTCATTAGAGCAGTAAGCCCCAAATATCAGACTATTATCGCTGACCGTCGCTCGTGCCTTCGAATCAACTTAATGAGGAAATTGTCAATCCTATTCAACTGAGCCCCATCGCATAGGACCTTGTTGGGATAATATTTTATGTAGTTGGATTCAGGCATTTTGAGCAACCAGAATATTTTCCATATAACTAGGAGCTATATTAAACCACAATAGGGTGGCGACGGCGTAGAGGTTAGTGGTTGGCTTGTTACCCGTGCGGTGCAGGTTCAATACCCATGGGGAACAACAACATACGCCACCCATTCTCCTGCCTCTACACCAAAAAGAGGATTTCTGCCTGGTAGTACAATGGACCGTTAGCGAGTCTGAGTGCTGTGGGATATGGATTTCCTTTAAAAAAAAAAAAAAAAAAAAAAAAACACAATAGACAACCTTAACCTATGATCGGCTTTGAAACAGTTTCCTGGCCAAGGGTTAAGCTTTCTTAGCCCCAGCAAGACAAGCACCTCTATGTCTATCGAAATATAAAATACGCTTCTCACCGCCAATTTTGTCCAATAATCGCCTATTTCTTCCATTTTTTTGTGATATCCCTAAAGACTCCAGCCAATGTTGTTTTGATCAAGTTTGTTTCCGTCTTCTGAAAGTTGATTTTTAACTTCCACTCGTGGCAATGTCCCTTAATTTGAACGAATTCACGCTGTTAATGACTGTGACCTTGATTTTAAGACCTGATATGCATGCCACCCATACGATATAGCATGTCTGATTGAACCTGCTAGATCACTTGTGTAAATGTTCAATAGTATCGGAGAATTCACAACCACCTGCTGTAAACCGTTTTTAATTTCAAAGACTCTGCTCGAAGTGTCGTTGCCACATTTGACAATGAACTTCTTTCCCATAAGCGTATTATAAATTACATATAGCAAAGGTTTGTGCATCCCCCGCCTGGTCAACTCTTAGAAAACTCACTCTAACCAAACGGTGTCGAAAACCAACCAGACAAGCACCAGAGCATTGGTCCTTGCATTTCTTCCACTGAATGTCGGAAACTAATTTCTACTCGGCATGAATAGTGTCATGCCCTGCCCTGAAACCAAACTGGTTGTCCGGAATGGTGCTATTGTCTTCGACCCACTTCAACGGGGCTCTATTGACAACCTTTTGAAAGACCTTGCTAATATTCGGAAGCAAATTAATCGACCGGAGATTGGCAGGGTTTTTCCTACCATTCCTAGCCATTTTTCGGAATAGTGTGTACCACAGCTACCACCTACTAACGTGGTGAAAATATCTATAGCCCCCAGGGGCACGCCGACCTCCGCCGACTTTTTATTATGTACTAGCGGATGGTACCCGGCGTTGCCCGGGTCTTATGTTAAAAACACTTTAGCTGGTTTTACGCAGCACCAATGAGTTTACAAAAGACTCTGCTCTTTTTTGTATTTTACAAAGATTTTTTTTTCAACACCTATACTTTGGTTTATTTCTTCAGTTTTGAATCTGAATTTGACTTGAATTGATATTTTTGATTAATTTTATTATTTGATGAACGTGAAAGGAAAATTAAATGAACTTTTAAAATTCGCTTTGTTAGACTGAAAAAAGAAGTTCTTAAAAAAAATGTTGTACAACATTTTAGAGCAATAGCTTTAACAGTTTACAGTTGGTCGAACTTACATCCGAAAAACAAACCTTCAAATATGTTGGAACAAAATTTCACATTTCTTATGTTAATTGAGAAAGACGTTAAAGTTAAAAGCCATAAGGGCGCTGAGCTTGGTAAACTTTTCGTACATTTTACATAATATAATATGTATATATTTTTTAATATAACTGTGTAAAATTTCAAAGTTCTACCTTAATTGAGAAAGAAGTTAGAGGTTAAAGTCATGTAGAGGGCGCTGCAGTAGGTACATGTTTGCATACGAAATGCCAAAGCCCTTGAAATACATTTGTGCAATATTTCAAAGCTCAATTGAGAAAGCAGTTAGGAATAAAAGCCATGAAGAGGGCGCTGCAGTCGGTCGATTTATACATCCAAAAAGCAGAAACACTCGAAAAATATTTGTACAAAATTTCAAAGTTCTAGCTGTAGGTATTTGGAAAGCGGTTTTAGTTAAAAGACATGTGGGGGCACGGTGTCGGTCGATGCGAAATGCAGAAGCTCAAATTTCCATGCGATTTGATGATCATTGTGTACACTACTTCGAATCGTGTGATCACGGTTTTTTAATCTAACGGGACTCTTGCGACAGCTTGTATACAATACATCAAACAAATACTCAAACATCAAAAGCGAACTATTCCTTGATTTTCTTAGTGTTAATAATCAAAGAATATGTCTCTTCACATATCGTCCTTGTATTTGTTCCACAACTCTATTGGTTAATTCGGATAGCATATTGTCACAATGATGGCGAATAGCGTTGTTATTTGATGCGCATTCGATGTGGCAACGGAATCAGCGATTGGGAATCATTCTCCAATAAGCTCAAACGCTGACACGCCTCTCGATATGTTTGACAAAGATGACCATTTACCGTTCGTAAATATGTGTGTTAAGTTATACCTAAGATATAAATAACTTATTTTTATATGCACATTTTTATCTCTTGCTATCACTCCAAATTCTTTACTTGCTCCAACAAATTAATTTTCCCGCCGGTATAAACACATTTCAATCCCATCCAATTGTTCCCACAGGTGCACGCGCATACCCATAAGGTGTCGCGATTCAATATAATCACATTTCAATCCCATCCAATAGTTCCCACCGTTTCCACAGGTGCACGCGCATACCCATAAGGTGTCGCAACTCAAGTCGCGCTAGACGCTGACGATGCGAAATCGCAATTTAATATTAAGCCAGTAATGTATGTTAGGATAATATAAATAGGTTTAAGACAATAAAATAAATGTCATTCTTAAAACAACCAAGGAAGCGAAGCTGTTAATTTCATTTCAACTGCTTGCACGGGTTTGTACTCGGGCAACTACACGACGACTTAGCAAGGGTTTTGAACTCTGGTTAAGTGCAGCGAATTTGCTAACAAATCTCGCTATATAAATAAACATTAGTGACCCCGACGTGATAAGCACATTTGCTTCCCCCCTCCAGTGGTAAGGGGCATTTGGCAATCACAAATTTAATAAAATCGTGTACCAGGGCTATACATTAGTACAACCACAAATTTAATAAAACGTGTATCAGGGCTATACATTGGTAAAACCATAAATTAATAAAGGCGTTCACCAGGGATGAAACACTGGTGACTTCTTAATACAGGAACCTTCCACAGCAGAAGAGTCGTCCATAATACAGGAACCTTCCACAACAGAAGAGTCATCCATAATAAATGAACCTTCCACAGCAGAAGAGTCATCCATAATAAAGGAACCTTCCAAAGCAGAAGAGTCACCCATAATACAGGAACCTTCCACAGCAGAAGAGTCGTCCATAATACAGGAACCTTCCACAACAGAAGAGTCATCCATAATAAAGGAACCTTCCACAGCAGAAGATTCTTCCATAATACAGGAACCTTCGACAGCAGAAGAGTCGTCCATAATACAGGAACCTTCCACAGCAGAAGAGTCGTCCATAATACAGGAACCTTCCACAACATAAGAGTCATCCATAATACAGGAACCTTCCACAGCAGAAGAGTCATCCATAATAAAGGAACCTTCCACAGCAGAAGAGTCGTCCATAATACAGGAACTTTCCACAGCAGAAGAGTCGTCCATAATACAGGAACCTTCCACAACAGAAGAGTCATCCATAATAAAGGAACCTTCCACAGCAGAAGAGTCATCCATAATAAAGGAACCTTCCACAGCAGAAGAGTCTTCCATAATACAGGAACCTTCCATAGCAGAAGAGTCGTCCATAATACAGGAACCTTCCACAACAGAAGAGTCATCCATAATAAAGGAACCTTCCACAGCAGAAGATTCGTCCTTAATACAGGAACCTTCCACAGCAGAAGAGTCGTCCATAATACAGGAATCTTCCACAGCAGAAGAGTCGTCCATAATACAGGAACCTTCCACAACAGAAGAGTCATCAATAATAAAGGAACCTTCCACAGCAGAAGAGTCATCTATAATACAGGAACCTTCCACAGCAGAAGAGTCGTCCATAATACAGGAACCTTCCACAGCAGAAGAGTCGTCCATAATAAAGGAACCTTCCACAACAGAAGAGTCGTCCATAATAAAGGAACCTTCCACAACAGAAGAGTCATCCATAATAAAGGAACCTTCCACAGCAGAAAAGTCGTCCATAATACAGGAACCTTCCACAACAGAAGAGTCGTACATATTAAAGGAACCTTCCACAATAGAAGAGTTGTCCATAATAAAGGAACCTTCCAAACCAGCAGAGATTAAGCAATTAAACACAATGAAACAAGTAAAAAATAATAGCCCAATCAGCAGTCTCAATTCAATGTTGGACAAAAATGGGATAATACGAGTAGGAGGAAGGCTGGAAGAATTATTACTAAGCTATGATGCTAAGCATCCCATAATTCTACCGTATTCTCACTTCATTACCAAGCTGATAATGACCGATTTGCACACGCTTAATCTGCATGCCGGCCTGCAGGCTCTACTAGCTATAACTCGTCAAAAATATTGGCCCACCAAGGGAAAAATGACAGCTAGAACAATTGTTGGACAATGCGTGCGTTGCGCGAAGGCTAAGCCGAAGCTACTGAACCAACTTATGGGAAACCTAACAGCAGACCGCGTGCAACCAGTAAAACCATTTATTAATGTGGGCGTGGATTTTGCCGGACCATTTTGGATACATTTCAAGCTTAGAGGAAAGCGTCCTCAGAAGGCCTACATTGCCATCTTCTGTTGCTTCGCTACAAAGGCAGTCCACATTGAGGTAGTGTCAGATCTCACAACAAACGCATTCTTCGCCGCCCTTAAACGCTTCATCGGGCGTAGAGGAAATTGTAGGAAAATATACTGCGACAATGCTACTAACTTTGTTGGGGCAAGAAATCAACTCTCGGAACTCAAGGACATAATGCAGGAAAGCACTTCACAGGAGAGGATCATCAGTCTTTGCCTCAAAAGGGGGATGGACTCTCAATTCATACCTCCCAGAGCGCCACACTTTGGTGGGATCTGGGAAGCTGCCGTTAAATCAGCTAAATATTTGCTTAACAGACATGTCACCCCTGCTTCTCTGACTTATGAAGAGCTCGAAACAGGGATGATTGAAGTAGAATCAATACTTAATTCAAGACCCTTAACACCAATGTCTTATCGCCGGGACACTTTTTAAGCGGAGAACCACTCACATCTACCATAGACGCAGATGCTGGCAATGTTGGAGCCACGAGTATCTCAGTAAGTTACAACATCGTCACAAATGGAAAACACAACATGTCAATATCAAACCAGGTATGATGGTATTGGTAAAAGACGATAATCTCCCTGTCTTGAAATGGCAGATGGGTCGAATAGTACATGACATTCATGGAAAAGACGGAGTAGCGCGTGTAGCTGATGTAAAAACAGCTTCAGGCGCTATCCGGCGACCAATACATAAACTTGCTCCGTTGCCTATAGCAACCGATGAGACACCAGACGACTCAGACGAAGCTTCATCGTCAACCAAGAGGAGCAACATCAACGGAGACATTGATAATGAGCCGCAGCCATCTACCAGCCCACCACGCAAGAAAAGGTTATGCTTCGGAGGAGGCCTTATGAGTTTGTTATTGGTAGCAAGTTTTATATTACCCATATCTTGCAACGACAACTTTAAAATAATGCCCTTTCAATCGCCACCAGGTATCTATTTTGAAAGATTAGGAACCTTGGGTTTTGCACTAAATGAGTGGAAGTTGGTCGTATATTTTCACATGCGAACCTATTGGCAAGAAGGTGATATTCTAAAGACAGAACTAGATGACCTCAATGAACTATGCAGCTCTTTCTCTGAGAAAAATTTTTGCATACCTGTAATTTCACAACTTTCAAACCTTCAAGCAGAACTCGACGCCAACAATAACAATTTTCTCCACTCTATAGAGCAGCATCAGCGGCGATCAAAGAGAAGAGTGCTTAACATTGTAGGAAATATGGCAGGCGCGCTCTTTGGTGTACTTGACTCCGAGTACGCTGACAAGATGGCGGCCACTATTACCACCTTACAGGAAAATGACGACCGACTGCTTCAACTTATAAAAAACCAAACGTCTATTGTTGACGCTACGATAAATGTAATCCAGAAATCCGAGAGAGAATTGAACGGGCAGTTGCAAGTATTTAATAAATTTATGAATACAACGATAGAAAACAGCAACAAGGTACTTCAGCTCCTAAATGAGCAAAAGATGTTTCAAACATTCTTAGTCATGGCAATGCAATCTATAATGATAACCCATCAATACCAATGCACCCAATCGGATCTTATGGACCTGCTAATCGACGCCCATAATGGGAAGGTAAACCCACAGATACTCTCCCCACAACAACTACAAACTCAAGTTACATTGATAAAGGATCATTTACCTCAATTATTAAGTCTTCCTATAACTTGCTGGACATCTACAAGATCATGACTATTCAAAGTCACATGTCGCCAGATCGGATAATATTTCAACTAAAAATACCTTTAGTCACTCGTGACCGCTTCGAACTGCTGCATTTGGTTCCTGTACCGGTTATTAACAATGGTTTAGCAATGATAGTTGAAATAACAACGAAGTTTTTAAGCATCAATCTACATCGGGATTACTACTACGCCTTAACAGAGCAAGAACTTGCAGCATGCTTTGCTGGTCCCAACCAACGCTTTATTTGCAAGCAGAACCATCCGCTTCATCGAATTGGGGCAAAGGAAAACGCTTGTGAGCTTAGTTTTTTTATGCCAACCTCACCAAGATACACGCACCTACTGAATAACCAATGGATTTATTTCGTAAAAGAAGAAACTACCATTAACATAGTCTGCGCAAAACATCTGTCCGTTACTGTTTCAGCTACTAATGGCCGGGGGTATCGTTTGGTGCATTTTCCATAAACCATGCATGGTGATTTAGGGTGCAGGGAAATAACTTCACGGGCAATAACTTCACCTGGGCAATAACTTCACCTCGAGTGCGCAATAATTTCACTTTTTTTTTGTGAACTTAATGCCCACTGATGGTGAGCAATAACTACACTTTTTAGTGGGAAATAAATTCTCTTAACATTTTATGATAGGTAATTCAAGAAACATACCTCGCACCTACCCCAAATATACTTGCGATTTCGCAACTAATCCCATAAACAGTGCAATGCATATGGGGGGGCATGTTGCCCCCCTGCAACCCCCCTGCTTGAGGTCACTGTTTGATTTGGAGTGGGTGTAAGGGTCTTTAGTTATAATAGACAAATTCTCAAATTATAGGTGGGAAATAACACAAAATTTTGGGTGAAGTTATTGCTCACCATCAGTGGGCATTAAGTTCACAAAAAAAAAGTCAAATTATTGCCCACTCGAGGTGAAGTTATTGCCCAGGTGAAGTTATTGCCCGTGAAGTTATTTCCCTGCACCGTGATTTAGGATTCAATGCGTCACACGGTCCATGCACCATCTGCGTTCTGACAATCGTTCCACTTCGGAATACACGTAAAAGTGATAAATAAGTCCGGTGTTCCGTAGTTGCGTACATATATGCCATGCGTCTTGTGCATACTCACACTCAGGCATATGGCGAGGACTTCCAACATGAGTCGATGGTAAAATCACCAGTTGTCCAGTATTCTGCGCATTTCCATCAGTGTTCACCGCATGTCGCAAGTGGTTGTAGTCGTCGCATCGTAGCTTTGCTTGGTTCAATTTAATGAACAGTAGTAGCTCACTCTCAACTTTGACATACATATCGACCGCATATTGTTGAAATAAACGGCGACACTTAAAATGATATTCTCATCATTCGGACGATGCATCATTCGATAGGCGTAGTAGTTCATGGAGCTGAGATTCTTATTTATCGGTTGGCCTGTAAATGCGAAATTGATCAGTTGAAGGATCGAGTGTTAATTAACGTTTTACCTGTAATCGAATTGAGCATTTTCATCGCAATGTCGTATCCAAATTTGTAACGAATCTTTTTATTAATAGTTGCAGAATAGATTGTATGTGGTGATGTTATAACAGGCTATATTTCAACCTGCCCCACAATACATAATCATCTGGATACTATTAGGGGTGTTATACCTAATCGAGGAATATTTGTTATTAAATCATAATATATTTATATAATATATATATATATAGGTATAATAGTTTATTTTATATAAGACATCGGTGTTCATATTTGTTATTATATTTCCAATAAATAGAAATCAGTAGTTTTTGACTGATCACCTCGATAACTCATGTGATTGTATTACCCTTATTATAATACGCATGTATACGCACTCTGGGCGCGTATACATACTCGTTTTGTTGTGTATAATCTTTATCGAAAGCGATTCATTGATGTTGAGAAAGCCACATGCATTTAATGTTGTGAAACTTCCTGTTGAATTCAGTTTGTTCACTTAATTTTCCCAATCCCGACTTCCCCATTGTATGGACCAACGGCGAATGTGGGAGAGATAGGAAAGATTAAGGTAGTAGGGCTTTGGAAAGATAAAAACTATCACTCACTATTATTAATAAAGGTACGTAGATGGAATATGTATGATTCTCACTTCCATCCCTGGTCACAGACACCCGATGGAATGAGAGTGAGACTCTCGATTAGGGTGTTCTATGTAATAGATGCGATAGGCATGCTTGCATAATGCACAAACCAGCTCGCCGGATGGGGGGGTCCTTGCACCTATTCATGAACTAACGTTACTTATTAACATGCCTAATTGTTGTTGCTTTCAATGCTACAGCTTCTCTTCAATCCGTATATATCATATCTTCCTTTAGTTCTTGGAAGATGATCACACACATACACAAACACAAATCTGGGAAATCTTTAGATGGTGATCGAATCCCTTGAGTGTGGCCCTCCCCATAGCCATCGACACTCCTGAGCGTCGAGACTCCTTGGTCATTACGCCACTCTGGATATTAGTAATGACCCCTACTCTGAAACCGTGAACTATTACTGGTTCACGTTGGTCTCACCATGTGAGGATCTATTCATCTCGTTCCCTCTTATGCACACAAAATATTATGCCCTCATTGCTGAAAAATGAGTATTAAATGGGCCAGAGAGGAGGTGTTGATTGCAAACATTTATTTATCATTCAATTCTAAATCTAGTCTTATCATAAAATTTATATTAAATGTATACGCTCTACGTATATTATCTTACGTCTATGTGGGTTTTTATTAATTTTTCTTAAATTTAATGAACGTGCGACAAAACATGTATGTTTCACGATTGGGTTATTAGATTTCACCAATTAGCATTAACATGGTTCTAATCAGAATGACTGAACTCAAATACTCATCCGTAGAGGATGTTATCACCTTTTCTTTTCGTGGTGTAAATTTCACGTTTGCCTATAATTCTAAACTACTTTATTACACCAAGAGGACACTACAATGTAAGTGAACCTTTTGCTCGAGTCTTCGCTAAATGGATGCCTATCGCCGTCAAGATGGCGTGGCGTTAGCTCTTTAATTGTGTCTTGGCTAATGTACTTTAGATTTACTCACAATATATTGTATTCACCGAAAAATATATGCATATATGTATATGTTCAATTTATTTAATAGATTCGTTCTTGCAAAGATTCAAACTCACCGGAGATTCCTTCTAAATGTCGATTTTCAGTGTATCCTTTCTCGATCCAATGTTGGTGTGCACAGCAAGTTGGAGTCGATGATCACTACACTTGGACAAAAGTTATTTTATTAAGCAGAACAGTCTTATCACAAGAACGACCTTTCACAATTTTATCAGTGAAATTTTCTGCTTGTGCAGAATGGACCTAGCGCTATTAACACTACCTTAAATTCACACAATACCTAAACATAAATTATCTCACGTTTTTCCTGATTGATGGGTATCTCTTCGCGAGTGCGTAAGTAGATACAGGTGGTCTGGTGTTTTGGTGATTACAGATGTATACTGCGACTGGTGCATGCTTCTCTATTGCGGCTGAGGGGTGTATTTGTTGGGTTTTTTTTCTGGTTTACGACCATATGGTACGCATGTGCAACCGTCCGCGGCACTGTTGAATTATTATTAGTTTTTGGGATTTTCCTATCCCGTTAATTACATTGGACGTCTCTCACTTTTGTTGAATATGTACATATATACATACACTACGTGCATGATATGTGCGGCACGACGTGTATTTGTTGGTTTATTTGGGTGATTGGTGGATTAATGAAATCTTTATGTTATTTCGCTGTCGTGTGTATCGCCTTCAGGAATTTCTGGTAAATCCAGTCCCTTGCTGTACGGTGATTATAATTGGATATTTATGATATCTCTGTTGTATTCGTGTAGCAGGTAAGTGGATGATGGTGATGGATGGTAGAATCGGTGATACCGAAACTCTTCCTACGTGTGTGGTGGTAGGGGATGTTTTCCTATTCCGTTGCTGGATGTTATATGCATTGCGGAATTTCGTTGGCCGTCGCCGCCTGACTTGCTTTTGATGAAATATTTTTATTGCACACTGTTGCTTTGCTGCACAATTTATGTTTTCCATCAGCGACGACGCGTGTTCTGTCTGGGAATTTTATAGATAAAAAGGGGTTAATATATATGTCCTGCCTAGTCGCAGCTAAAATGTCTGATTTTATGTAAATATCATAAATTAAAATGATTCTTTGCCTTACCAAGTGTTTCACTTGAGTTGTCCTACAATGTCCGTCTGATCATACTATTCCACTTTGGAATGCTTGAACTGTGGAGCTAACACGTCCGTGATTGACGACGGCCATCGATTCATCGATGCCGAACGACTATTACTATGGTTGAAACATACTTCCGGCATTTTTCGTTCTGTTTGGTATGCAGGTAAGTATTTTCAGATTGGCACTACTTGACGAATGGGTAGGTATGTTAGACTTATTGTTTGCAGTTGCGTCTGCGAATATTTCATAGGTATGGGCGAGTATGAATTCGTTAGGGAAGAAATTTAATTTCTGATGAATGAGAAGTGGAATTTTCTGATATCATGGCCCCTACAAATTGCCCCTGCCAATGAATTATGGGGCACTGCAGAGCGTCTTATGATCTATACGTTTCGGATATTCTTTGTAACGGTTCAACGGTTCTTCGCTGAATGACAATATTTCGGCTGTGTGCTTGATCGCCAACAACTAATGCACAAATGTCTTCAGAAGTGGAAACATTGTATCGCCCAGAAATTTTCTCCGGCTGGAGCCGAGTGAGTTCATTTTCTCCATCGCCGTTTTAAACACCGTAAATCAACTTTTTAAAAGTGATTAAACTGTTGAAGCGATGCACAAAATCAAAAACCAGCACTGTTGACAAACACTCAATTCACTTTTGTAATACAAATCAAAGACGCTTTAGTTCTCGATTCACTCAATTCACTTTGTATACAAATCAAGTGTGTAAAATGCGAAAAATGCGAATAAATCGGTTTTCCGGAATTTTTTTTCTTAAATACAGCAATACGAACAAAACAAAAAAGAATCATGGAAATCGGTCAGCAGTTTATCGAGTTATAACGTCATCGAGCTTCACCCCGAAGGAATTATATATAAGAAGATTTAGTGACTGGAATATGCCCAGAAAATTATCTTTCGACACGAACAAGTGCGATGCATCTCGGCTATTGGCGACAACTGCATTTCCATGGTTGTCATCATTGATACGATGAATCCGGTATTCTCAGATCAACAATTCTCAAGTTCTCCTGTGGGTCCTCGACCACGAAAACCAAGGATTATCATTGCGATCCTTCCCCCTGATCAACTTATATATCTGTGTATTTGAACACACTAACCTCTGCGCCAGTGTGCCCACATAAAAATTTAGTTGTTAGAAAAACAGTTTGTCAAAAGCAACAGACTTTGTGCTTCCGTATAATAAAATGTAGTTGAATCGTATGTTTTTATTACCAGAATGGTTAGTGTCTTTACTTATCGAGACAGCAACCTCTAAGTATATATTCAATGGTGGCATACAGAGGAATGGAAAATAATGCTCCAGCCAATAGGATCTTCGACTCCCAGCCCCCTGGTTCGAGAAGGCAAGGAAGACCGAACCTCCGTTTTAAACTGGAAGCAGCGTGCCTGGATCGCAGAGGATGGAAGACTGCAATGTCTTAGGCAGATACTCTTCACGGGTCTGGAGGCCGTTAAGTAAGTAAGTAAGTGACGTACAGAGGACAATTGATCAAAAATAGCTATTTCAAAGAAGTTCCATAAGGTTGCTTAAGTGCTTACTTGTTGTTTAACTACGTAACCGGTTCGAGATGTTTTAAGGAAACTAACAGATACGGTTGGATTAAATTATATATAGCGCCTAAAAGTATGTTAGATTTATCTTACATTTATCAGATAAATTTTTGCATCCATAACGCGTAAGAATATGCTAGCTTTTTATAGAATTCAGTGTCTTCCTGTCTTCTGTTTATTACTGCCTCTTATAACTATGCCACACTTTTATTAATTTGTTAGTAAAAATGTTGAAATTTGAATAGATATTTCATAGGAAATTCTATATTTTGAAACAATGGTACCTGTAGAACGTGCAGTCATTTGCGATGCAAATATTTGCAAAATAGACGTATTTGCAGTTAGTTTTTTAACGGATTCAATACTTCGTTGCTTCGGGGAACTTATTGAGTCTTCGGAATCTTCCTTTGAGTAATCCGACAGCATTTCTAACTACCATCCTCAATAATGATCGGTAAAATGGCCATAGTTTTTGTATGGTGGAATTATCCAGTTCAAAGCCGCATAGACAGAATCACCCAGCAGAAAAGTGTTGTTTGTTTTTTTCAAAACAGATTTAATGATTCTGATTCGCCGACACAAATGTCGATGAATTTTTTGTCAGGATCAATGCATAACGATGTCAAAATGTTGCTTTCGATTATAATAGCACTATTTGTTCTCCTTGGGAGCGGTTATAGTGATATGTGTGGAATCAAAAGTAACTATTACACCACGCACTTTCTTTTTTGCTTTGTTTTCAGCAATGCGATCTCATTGCGGCCACGTTATATACTCGGAAATTAGCAAGCTACTTAAACGACCAAATGCTCCACAAGCTCACGATTTTGGGAGGCCGAACAGGTTGCACAGTTGCCTGAATGTGATATTGTTATTGATGTGCCACACAAACACTTAAACGTCTTTTTTTGTTCCGATTCTAGTACTTTCTGCATGTTGCATAGTAAGTGGAGTTGGGAAGAATTGTGACTGAGAATATTCTGCTAAACATAAAGAGAAGTCGAACGTTCTTGGATCATCCTCAAAGGACGAAATTACATACCTCTTAATTGGGTTATCTACAGTTAAGCGGTTCAAGCGAAATTGCGATTTAAAATCGTTTTCACCGTACTCATTAATTGTATGCATGAAGTTTTCCACTGTAGCATAAGTTTCTTCCACGTACATGGCAGATTCATTTGAGCTTAGCATACTCGTGTTGAATTTCTCGAAACTGGAGTATTCATCAGAGGATTCGAGTACTAGAGGTATTTATGAATGTCTTAAAACCAGCTAACAAACACGAACGAGTTAACTAACTGATGTTTGATAACTTTACGAGTTGAACATTCATTTTCAATCAAGCACATAGTGCATGGTGCACTCACAAAGAATGAGCTCTAATTTATGATGATTATTCATAATTTAAATCGGGTGCACTGAACATTTGGGAGTATACCACTGATCTTTGCAATGGTAAGCAGTGTATATGGAAATTGCAATTGTTGGTCGTTTGTACGGTTATATCTGAATTAAAAAAACAATCTTAAACATAGAAATACTTCGCGGTTTCTAAGGGCATTTTGGAAAAGTATTCTTTTTCTGGTTTTAAGGACCTTTCCTGGGGTTCCAAGAACCTCTTTACAACACAATCTTGGCTAGCGAAATATTGCGCGGTTTCGATGGCCATTTTTAAAAGTTATCCCTTTTCTGGTTTTAATGATTTTTTCTGAGGTTCAAAGGTTCAAAAAAATAACCTAGGACACAGAAATACTACGTGACTTCGACGGGCGTTTTGGAAAAATATCCTTTTCTGGTTTTAAATGCCTCTTGGTAAAATAACCTTCCACACAGAAATACTTAAGGACTTTTTTTTAAACATATTTGTAAATTAAAAAAAACATCAATGCCTCTGTGAATCAAAACCAATAAGATGATTTGCATTGCATTCGCAAATAAATGAATACTCTTATTTTGAGATGCGTTCCATTCGTTCGAATAAAACCGGTCTTCCTCGAACAAACTTTAATTCGATCTCAAAATACACATTCTTCGAATTCGACAAACTTTTGATAACCCATAGCAGCTCCATTGTCAAAATAGGATGACTTTCCTGTTTTATTTTAAATCAAACAAAACAGCCGTTCTTTTATCAAAATGAGTGAACGGCGTGTTTTTTTTTTGTTAGATCACTGCAAGCAAATTTGTCTTGCTTAAAAATTTGTTACGAATTGAGTGGCATTAACAATCAATTCAATTCAATTCAATTTTATTGAGACATTTAAAAAATCATTTGTACATTTGTTTTAACTTAACGATCTATATTTGCCGACTTTCTTGTAAGTATGTCTGGCTGAACTTCAATTGATTTAAATTTGTTACTTAATTTAAACTTATGATTAGTGGGTATAAATATTTACAAATCTGTTTTGTTTTGGCGTGAGTGGCATTAACAATGCAGACCTCTAATCTGTAAAATTAGTCAATTGGAAAATAGCAAAATAGAGTGAGTTTAGAGTGAGTATTAATCATATTTTCTGATCTCAAAGAGTGAATTGGTTGGATGTTGTATGAATAGGGTAGACACTGATTGGCATCAACTTGGCGATGCCCAGTAGTTGTAAGTTTTCCATACGCATCAATTGTGCTTATTTTGCCTCCGCGTCTTGTCCTTCCGGCCATGAGTTCCTAAACTTATAAGCGCGAGTGTTGAACACGTAGAAAATAGCAACACTATAATGCTCTGTCGGATTTGACTGTCTGCTCGAGCCTCAGAAGTCTAACACGAGCTCCTCAGGAAGAGGACGTACGGCGGATGAATTCACGTGATTGAATCAACGGTGGAGTTAAGAGTCAACATGGCAGATACCTTAATGAGCTACTTCGACGTATTTGGAGCTGAGGTCATTAAGGATTTTCAATACAAGTCAGGGTGTTGAAATAGAGATGGTGGTGGAGGAGCCCTTAATGGGTCAACGGCAGCTCTCAAATCCCCGAAGTGGGTTACTGACTCCATCAAAGGGCCATCAAAGGGCCCGGCCCTCCAGGCTAGGTATTGTGCGTAGGGTTAACTACCCAACCACGGAAAAAAATTATGTTACCAAGCAACGACAAGCCTCGGATATGGATGAACCAAATTTGACGACCCTAGCAAACAAAATAAGGACAACGAGCTTCGGATCTGCATGTGAAATGTCTGGACCTTAAATAAACCGCGTGCAGCCGAACAACTTGTGGAGACCCTGGATAGGAACAAAGCCGACATTACGGCCATCCAGGAAGTGCGATGGGATGGTGAATGCACGAAGGACGAAAAACTGTGACATCTACTTCGGCGAGTGCCGCAGAGAGCGGAGTCAGCTGCTATTTGGATGTGGATTTGTGATTAGAGGAAGACTTCGGCAAGAAGTCTTGGGATTTCGCATTGTTAGCGATCAGACAGAGAAAAAAGACGAAACAGCCAAAGAAGCAATCTTCGATGTTCTTGAAAAGACATATGATAAGTGCCCGAAGTACGACGTCAAGATAGTTCTGGGCGACTTTAACGCCAAAATCGGGAAGGAGGGCATCTTTGGCTCAACAGTCGCGGTCGGAAAGCACGGCCTACACGACAACACCTCCGGAAACGGACTCGGGCTAATCGACATTGCGGCGGGGCGAAATGTCATCATTGCAAGCACACGATTCCCACACCTCAACATACACAAGGGACTTGGCGGTCTCCAGATCAACAAACCGTCAACCAAATTGATCATGTTGCGATCGACGCCAGACATGCCTCCAGTATCTTGGATGCGAATACGTTCCGAGCGGCCAACATAGACTCCGACCATTACTTGGTAGTTAGCCAAAGTACGGATGCGGATATCCAACACTCCACAACGCCGAAAGGATACTGTAAGAAGATTTGACGTTGCAACTTTACTATCGCAAGAGACCGCCAAAACCTTTGCCGATTGCGTCTCCCTAAACCTCTCAGCAAGCCAATCCTCAGCTTCACCAGCATCAACCAAAGAGGACCAGTGGCAACACTGCCAGCGTACCATCATGAGTGCCGAAACTGAGGTGCTGGGTTTCACTAGGCGACCACAACGAAACCCCTGGTCCGATGAGGAATGCCGCTGAGCTCTTGCAGCCAAGAACGAGCTATCAATTAATGCTACAGACAAGAACCAGAGCGGCAGAGAATTTATTTAACTGCCATTCAAAATGTTCAAAATGACTGGTGAATGTTGCTTTTCAGTCAAAAGACTTACATAATAAGTGTTCTAATTTATTTAACTGCAGTACTTACTTAACTGCAATTTTTACAACTCCAACCCATAATTCAATAGTGAGTGTTATTTATTATTCCACTTCCAACGCACCTTCAATTTGAAGAATAATCAATGGATTAAAATATATAGAAGCTATAGTAAACCACTTTGCAGAAATAGAATGCCTGTTAGACAAGGAAAATTTTGAAGTCCTAGTTCTCACCGAAACACATTTGACAATATACTTCCTGATAAGAACTGATAAAGAAAACGTCGAGAGTGTCCCTTCTCATTATATGCATATACTCTCAGTGTGACTCCCTCTCAATCTCAATTACATTTCATACCCTATATTTCTCAATCCCATGCGCCCCCAAAAAAGCAACACAAACTGCAAAAGGTGCATAAAAAAAGAAAGAAAAAGCACACAGCACAAAAGGTACAGAGAGGGAAACAGATTTGTGCCGCACATACACACAAATTTTCCTCCACTCAACGCTGGGAAAATCCAACGATCTAGCTTCAATCGAACATTTGACTTTTTTTGAATTGTATAAAATGTATAGTTTAATGCTTATTGTTCAACTTCAGGATAACCTACAAAGATGACTTATGTCTTAAAATCTTTGTACATAATTGAACTTTATATTAAAAAAAATCCTATTTTATTTGGATGAGTCATTCCAAAGCTAGGAGCTAGAAAGCATTCGAGAGTTACAACTTTTCTTAAATATCAGCTTAGATCTCCCGCAATAGAAAGTAGCCTATGTTCATCAGGAATAATGTCGGCTTCTAATGGTAAAACAATTTTTCAAATCGGTCCAGTAGTTTCGGAGCCTATTCACAACAAACAAACAATCAAATCTTTCCTCTTTATAATATTCGTATAGAAAAATATATTCAGAATCGTTTTGGTGAAATAATTTTTAAGATATAAAATATTAGGCATTAACGGCCCATATAGGGCCCAAAACCTAGCTTCTCCAATCACGTGTGAAGTGGAAGGGACCTACATTTTAAAGCCGAATACGAACGGCAAATGTGAGAACCTTCTCATGACAATTGATACTCTTGGATGTTTGTCAGACGTTCGCAAGAGGTGGGGCAGTGAAAAAAAACTCTATATGTTACTAGGCCCGGGCGGGAATTGAATACGATTAGTAGTTCGACACACTAACCACTGAGCCACTGCGCCCACAGATAAATAATTTTTAGTAACTACCTATTAAATATTGGTTAATTAAAAAAGTTCAATAAAAAACGATTCTGTGATAAGTTTGAATGCAAGACATAATATAGATCTCATTAAGTTAGCAAAATGTAGTTTTTTTAACTATATTGAACATTTGATTGATTTTCTTCAACACGGGAATAACAAATTTACCTTTTACCTTCAACCTTCAGGATACATAGCAACACGCCGAGTTGCGGAAACTACTAATATATATGCCCTAGAAATGAATCAGACTGAACCTATTAGAATGTCATTTTCTTCAAAAATGTTGATAGCATTTGTATTGGCAAACAGTGTTTCAAAAGTAATTGCCAGTGTTAATCAAGGTCTACATACTAATAAGTGAACATGAATCTATTGAAATTTTTATAACATGTAATTCGAATACATACAAAACACAGAAGCACATCAACAAGAGCACTCATCAAAGCCGCCTTAAGCGGGAGGACAATGCGTGCAATGCACGTGGGCGGCACTGTTAATTAAAATACACAGATCCGAAATGCACTTAAACAATCAAAATGTTTAAACATTTTCGAAGAAAAAACTATTTTTAGTTTAAAGATATGAATAAGCATTAATTTCTCTCAGTGAGACTACGTTTAAAAAGATTTTAAAAACTCGTTTCTTTTCCAACAATTTATTTAAACTCCGACAATTAATACATACTGCTGGTCATAGGTTAGACGCACGCCTACTTGCATTAAAATTTGTTCAATATCTATTACTTTAATGATGATTGAAAAAAAGTCGATATGAAAAAAGCTGGGGTATTCAATGATACTTCACGTATTATAATATTCGAATGATTATAAAAATTTAACAAAATTGTGTTTCTTAAACATTTTCTTAAAGCTTCTTGGTCAATAGAATAGACGCACTAAGACTTATTAATTTTTTTGGAAGAAAAGTAACTTATTTTTAACTTAAATTTTTAGTTGGTGTTAATAATTGACTTATTAGAAATAAAGAAAAAAAAATCAGTAATTAGTACTGCCTCCTTTGTTAGTAATAACTTCATATATCCGTTCCTTCATAGAATGATACAGGGAATCTATGTAGGTCAAGGAAATCTCGCTCCAAGCACGTTTAATAGCTGCAGATAATGTTTCCTTATCTTCGTATTGCTTTCCCCCTTCGTATACCTTCCGGGTTAGCCAGCCCCAAACATTTTCAATTACGTTAAGATCTGGAGAATATGGTGGCCAGGTCATGATATTAACGTTTTGACTCGAAATAAACGATTTTACTACTCGAGCGTTATGAATAGGAGTATTATCCTGTTGAAAAATCCATGGAATTGGTCCGAAGAGATCATTTAATTTTGGAAATACAGATTCCAGCAATTTTTTGAAGCGCTCGCCGTTTATATCTGATCGATAAAAATTAAGTCAATTGTTCCATAAAACGTGATGGCATGACTCCACCTTCTCGGCTATGATGGCGGCTTAAATATAGCTCATCTTTTCGCAAATCGTGATAATAGTATTGAAAGCCATCAGGGCCATCGAAATTAAAACGTTTTTCATGAGTGAAGACAACCGAACGCCAATCATTAGGTTAGGTTAGGTTAGGTTAGGTTACTGGCCTGATGGGGCAAGAGAATCCTGCGCCCGTCACACTTAGGTCAATGTAGACCCTTTGTGATACCCTGGAGGTTATGCTTCCCTTATCTGGAACCAATGAAAAACCTATTAAAAACTTAGCGGGTTTACAAACCATCCCGATGCGTTGATGAACTTGCGCAAGTCATTCACAGACTTGCCGGAGAATTCTTCTAAATCCTGGAAGAAATATCTGCCCAGGATATTGTTTCTGATATGACAGAGTGCAGGGCAGTGACAGAGGAAATGCGGGGTATCCTCATTCACCTCCTCGTCCCTACATCCTCTGCAGAGTTCATCTGTGCTGAGTTTTAATTTCTTTGCATGGTAGCCCAGCATGTTGTGTCCGGTGATAACACCTGTGAGAGAGGGCAAAGAATTCTTGTTCATTTGAAGGACTCTCTTGGTCTTTTGTTTGTCATATAGTGGCCACATTTTCCTTGTAATAACACAGGAATCAAGGGCACTCCATCTTTCGTTTGCTGCCATCAGTGTTTTATTTCCAATCACCTGTTTAATGTAACAGGGTGGGGTTTTTACTGTGGTGTCAGCATCCCTTGATTCAATGGAAGATCCTTTTCTTGCCAGTTCATCGGCTCTTTCATTTCCTGGGACACCACTGTGTCCGGGGACCCAGCGGAGTCTTACAGTGTGCTGCGCGCCAAGAGCCCGCAGCTCTTCGCGACAGCTTCTTACAAGCCTCGATTTTATTTCTGTGGCGGAAATCGATTTTATTGCCGCTTGGCTGTCAATGAAGAAGGTAATATCAGCCTGTGGTATTGCCGTCATTGCAGCCTGCTTAGCGGCTGTTGTCACCGCCAGAACCTCAGCTTGGAAGACGCTGCTGTAGTCGGGGAGTCTGATCGAGCCAGATATTCCGAGCGTTTCTGAGTAGAAACCTGCACCAACGCCGGTATCCATCTTGGAGCCATCTGTATAGATGGGGATCGTTGTTGCATGGATTGGTACTTGATTATCCTGCCATTCTTCCCTACAGGGAAAAGAGACAGTAAATGGTCTTATAAAATCTAGTTTGGGAGTAATGTAGTCTGTGCATACATTTCCACCCGTAAATTTCTCTAGAATCTGTGCATGCCCTGTTGTACTGGGTTTCCAGTTTTTTGTTTGGCTTAGGCGCAAGGCACTGTTTGCTGCAGATTCTTGTAGGAAAAGATCTAGGGATTTAAGATTGAGAATTACCTCCAACCCCGCTGTAGGGGTGGTTCTCATAGCCCCAGTAGTGCCAATACAGGCAATTCTTTGGACTCTAGTCATAGTCTTAAGGTTGGTGGCCTTACACAACCCCTGCCACCAGACCAAATTACCGTATGTGAGTATCGGTCTAACTACCGCCGTATACAACCACATGATAATTTTGGGACTAGGTCCCCAGGTTTTGCCGAAGATTCTATTGCAGGCGTATAGGGCTATCGTTGCCTTCTTTGCTCGTTCTTTTATATTGAGGCTCCAGTTTAATTTTCTATCCAGAATCACGCCAAGATACTTTGCGTATTCTGATGTTTGTAGTGGAGTACCCTCAATAGTTGGCGGATTAAATTGCGGTATAATCCTTTTATTGGTGAAGAGGACCAGTTCTGTCTTTTGTGGGTTAACCGCAAGTCCGCAGCTTCTGGTCCAGTTACCAACCATAGATAAGGCGTTCTGTATTTGTTCACTTAGAGTGGATGGGAATTCTCCTGTCGCTAGCAGTGCTAAGTCGTCAGCATATGCTACTGCCTTGACTTCACTAAGTCTAAGTTCAATCAGAATCTCGTTTAAAACGAGTACCCAAAGAAGGGGTGATAGGACTCCGCCTTGAGGGGTTCCTCTAGATGCTGACACCTTAATTATTTCACCACCTAACTCTGAGTAGATGCATCTTCTTTTAAGCATGCACATTATCCATTTAATAATGGTATTCTCCACATTTAGGTTTACTAGGGCTCTTTCTACCGCTTCCTCTTGGACGTTGTTGAGGGCACCTTCAATGTCCAAGAAGGCGGCTAGAGTATATTCCTTGTCCCTTAGTGTTTTTTCTATGCTGTTGACGACACTGTGGAGTGCTGTCTCTACACCTTTCCCTTTCGTATATGCATGCTTAGCTGGGGATAAGACCTCTGGACTCAGTTTGCTACGAATATAAATGTCCATCGGTCTCTCAAAAGTTTTTAAAACAAAAGAGGTTAAACTGATTGGCCTAAAGTCTTTGGCGGTAGTGTGACTAGGTTTCCCAGCTTTGGGTATGAAAACCACTTTAACTTCTCGCCAAACTTTGAGTACATATCCCCATTTTAGGCTACTTAGGAAGAGGTTCCTCAGATGTGGGGTTATATGTTCTTCACATCTTTGTAGCATCATAGACGCAATCATTAAGTCGAGTGTCAGATTGAACAGTGCACGTCATATATTTTTTCGCAAATTAAAGCCGTTTTTCTTTGCGTATAGCATTCAAAGGGGAGTTTTTCTTAATATTTAGACGTTTCAGGTGTTCTGCTCTTCTGATTGTACGCTGAACAGTTGAAAGGCTTGCATTTACTCCTTCTAACTCCTTTATTTTAGCTGCTGACTTAGTCGAATTGGAAGCAATTTTAATAATCTTGCTTTTTCCCTTTGAAGTGTTTTCCATATGCCTCTGGATCCTTTAAATATCGATCAACAGTTCTGGAGCTGTACTTTATCTCTTTGGCAATGTTTCGATTGGATAGTCCTTGCGAGTGAAAGAAGTCTATTTTGTGACGTTCCAATAAGCTCGTAGCAGCAGCTTTTCTCATTTTTGCTTGAATATTGCTCTAAAACACTTGATTTGTTTATTTTAAGTATTTTTTCAATCAAAACAATTGCACATGTTAACGCAAGACTAAGAAATGTAAAGTGCGTCTATTTCAATGACCAACTGAAAACCCACGTGATTGCATAGACCAGCGGTTCTCAATCTTTTTTGGTGACGGAACCCTTTTGGAAAGCGAAATACTTGACGGTACCCTACAATAAAACAATAGTTTTTAAAAGTGTATTCTTTATTAATAAGTATAATAAAAGTACCATGTAACAGTTACTTATTACTTACTTGCATAACAAGTATAATAATAGAAGATTTAAAAAAAAATCTAAGTAATGGAAGGTATGAAATTGTTTTTTTTATTTTTCATCAATTGGTTGATATCAGGTTTGATAGAGGACAGTTGAAGTCTCATATCAGGTTCGGCGTCCATTCTATTGCGGTATTTTGTTTTCGTGGCTGCATAAGTTGAGCATCCTGTTTAGCACAAATATGTTGTTTGGAACGGGAGAAGAATATTCAGAGCCATTTTGGCAAGCATTGGATATTCATCACGGATTCTGAACCAAAAATCGTTGAGAGGCGTCGTTTTGAACAATGACTCCATACTTGTGTCTGATGAGATTCATATATCTCGTTTGACATACTTTCGGGCTTTTGTAAGTTGGCTAAAAAAGGATTTTGAATCCATGAACTCAGTTTCATTTTTGTATTCTGTTCTTCGGAAAAATACTTCTCAAAAGATGCGCGCATCGAAGTGAGATATTAGACCAATTCTTCAAATACATCATCTTGAAACATTTCTGAGTTGTTATCGCTAACAAACTTTCTATTTCTCTCTTTCCAACGCAAATTATCCAAAAATCTAATTTTCTTTTGCAGGCAGTTATTTTGTTACAGGCCTGGAACACTGTTGTCTGTTTACCTTGCAATGATAAATTTAATTTGTTCAGTTTTTCAAAGATATCTGCCATAAAAGACAGTCGGAACAACCAAGCTTTATCATACAAACGGTCTTTCAAATTAAAAGAAGTATCTGAAAGAAACATTTGTAACTCGCCTCTAAGTTCAAATAGCCTTGTTAAAGTTTTACCCCGAGACAGCCATCCCACTTCGTATGGAACAGCAGTGTTTTGTGTTTGCTGCCATAATCCTCACACAATAATGAGAACAATCGGGATTGTAGTGGTCGTGAATTGATAAAATTATTTATTTTTACCGCTTCAACCATAACTAATTTTAACGCCTTTAAGCCAACGTTCCATTCTTCTTTATTAATAATGTTACATGTCAGGTTGGTGGGGTTGAAATAATGCACGATCGTTACTGCGTAGAAGAATTTAGTCCAAAGAAGAAATGTACAAAACTGATAGAAACAGAATAGAGCGGTAGAACCACGGTTGCCGTTGTCAAGAAAATAAACCTACCAAGCTTTTAAAAAAAACCTACCAACTCAATGAAAAACCTACCAAGCTTCGTTTGCGTTTATTTTTCGAAAAAAATATATAAACAACATAAAAAAACGTGTTTTCGCAGTAATTCATATTTATTTTTCTTAACGCACATTAGTTTAAGTTTAAGTTTAAAGCATAGGTACCGTAACCATTTAACATAGGTATCCAGTAGGTAGGTATGTATATCAGACTTCAATAAAATACAAAAAAAAAATCACAAATACTTATGTAATTATCACAAAAATCACATACTTAATTCAATTTAAATCATAAAAACAAACGTAAAAAAAACATATTCTGTAGAAAACTTAACAAGAAATAAATAGGTACCTAGTTTAAAAATAATTTTTAGCTGACCAGACGTAATGAGATTCACATTTGTTGTCAGCGGCCAATTCTTTTGCTAACATTATACTGTTTATTACATTAAATCCCAATTTGTTTCTTAGTTTATTTTTTATTAGGGACAAATCAAAAAATTTCCTTTCTGCTGCTGCAGAACTGTGAGGTAGGGTCAGTAAACTAAAAACGAAATTTGTTAAATCTTTATAACAATATTCGTTCATTCCGTTTTGAGTTTGGCCAATTTTTTCCCAGAACTGATTAATTTCCATCGTAGGGCTCAAATTGTTTTTGGAAAATCTTAGAAGCTTCCATTGTATCCCGATAGCTTCAGGATCACAATCAAACAAATAATTAAAAGCAGATACCAAGGGTACAATAGATATTTCATTATCAGATAAAACTTTTTGAGGCGTTATGATGGACACATTTTTCAAATTAATATTACCGAAATCAAATCTGGACATTATCTGATCTAAAAGTTCTATATAAAAACTGCGAATATTTATCTTTATTGCTGTTTGGTTTGCGTTTGATATCTTACATTTCATAATGTACGCTTCAGCTTTGCTTCCTACAAACACTTCCTCAATTGGCAAATAATTATTTGTATCCTTGTAGTCAACATCTTCAAGAGAACTATTTCTTATATAGTTATTGTTAATAAAATTACTCAACACTAATTTTGTATTTGATTCAAGGTGTTCATAAAGATACGGTAATCGAGCTTTTTCGGATTGAAACTCCTTGTTTAAATCGTTTATGATTTTGAGTATATATGACAGGAACAAGAAGTAAACTTTCGTGCCGGGACAATCCATTAAATTAGCCAATTCGTTAGTGTTAATTCCATTTACTTCCAAATAAGATGAAATAAAATACAGTTTGAGGGCTTCCCATTGTTCAACTATACGATTAATAGCATTCTCCAGAGCAAGCCACCTAGTTAACGAAATTCCAAGTATCTTATGAGGCTTGACGCTGCAATAATCTTGAAATTCCTTTAACTCATTGATTCTCTTCGGACTGTATGCAAAAAACTTGTATATTTTTCGGCAAAGTTCTTCGATTTCCACCGGAAGTTTTTTACATGCATAAGACGAACACAAATGCAGTGAATGGCAGGTACACTTCATGTAAAAAAAGTCAACATCTTTTTTTAATTTTGCTTGCACTCCATTTATTTCCCCGGCCATGACACTAGCTCCGTCTGTTGCAAGTCCTATCAAATTTTGTATTTTAATGTTATTTTCATCAAAAAAACTTTTTATGCATTGGGAAATAGTGTCTGCATCCGGTTTGAATAATTCGATCAAACCCAAGAAACGATCATGAATACATTTCGAGATGTTATCCACATACCTTGCTACCAACACTAAAGACTGATCAAGAAATTGACGATTTTCCTCTGCCATAAATGTGTCAATGTTAGTTTGATTCTTCTTCTTACCTATGTTTCGAATATGCCACTCGGTTTTTTCATGATTTTTGATGTGGCTTAAATGGTTGACAAGCATTTTGTCACAAGCTTTACAAAAGCATTTGTTGTTTTTATTTGTCAACCATGGAAAACTAGATAGCCATTCATTCCGAAAATGTCGATCCTTCTTCACATTTTGCAATTTGTCTTCTTCATCCAACGATAAAGTTTCTTCTCTATAAAGAATATTTGAACTCAGTTAGTTACAAATGTACATAATTTTGTATACACGAATATTGCATACGATAAAATATCCCTTCTTGAAGGAAATTCCAATGATTTTAATGTGCTGGTTCTTCCAGAGACGCTCGCTTTAGCTTCATCATCTGTTGGTTTTTCTCGTTCACTACGAAGAAAATTAAAAATTGAATTTCAAAGTTTTATTGTTATTTATTGAAATATACCTGTTTAAGTGCAATGTTGACGTGCTTGGTTTTCCCGAATCAGCTTCGATTTCGATCAGTCTTACGTTTTTTTCTAACTACGAATCTTTAGAGGAATTTTCACTTCATATTCAACGCCAATTATTTAATTATTTTGATAAAGTACTTACCTATCCATGTTTCGAAGTGCCAACAAATAAGCTTCGACAACCGAATGTAATAAATTTATTTTGATCTGTCATCTCAAATGTCAATTCAAAAAATGTATGAGTGAATTCAGTCAAACAAAATAAGATATACGTTCTCGCAAGTCATTTAGTGCCTGGTTACATTTGTGTACTTCTTTTGAGAAATTAATTAGAGATTATGTTATTTTTTGTAAAAGAGTTGTTTTGGATGTTTTAGTAAAAAATACCTACCAAATTGAATTGAAACCTACCAACCTACCAAAGCTGAAAAAACTTACCAATTTTGGTAGGATCCTACCAAAACGGCAACCGTGGGTAGAACAATAAACACTTTGTTTCTAGCAGGTAGGTACTTATTGCTCCGAATGCTAATCGTCGACTGACTAAGTGTTGAGGCGCGATCGTCCCTTTTATAGTCCTAGCCTCTATCTCAAACATTCTCAAAAATACTAGAGTCGGCGCTCTTGATAAATAAAATGCCGAAATAAATAGAAGTACAAAAAAATGCGGTGTAAACAATTTCGACTTAACGTTTTGAAGTTAGAGCCGAAAGTCGCTTGTTCACAATTATAGCGTCTAATCTCAGAGGCGGCTTTTATCAAAAGGACTGCCCGCTCACAAGTAGATATCGGGGGTGGCGGCATAGTAAAATTGTACGAGGCGACTAAGTTCAGCTGCGCCTCGTGAATCGTGATACGCCGCGTCAGAGCGGTCGACCAGAGAGAGGTGTTTTGAATTTGTTTTTCTAAATTCTTGCTGAACTGGGGTTCTGCGGAACACACTTAGAGTATTGCTGGCATAGACATTGCTGGAGTCTTCGAATGCACAGTTATTTTTTTTTTTTTTTTGCACATCCAGCAACTATGAGCACATATTTTTCGAACAAGATGCGAACTTTGATAAGACAAACATTTTGGAAAATTAAAACATGCGTGATGGTAAATAGAACAGATTATTTAAAAAAAAACGTTGGTGCGTCTAACGTATGACCAGCAGTGTAAATATACAGGTTATGATCTTTATTTTTTCACAAACAATAATCTGAACTTTGCTGGTTAAAATATCGCTTAACCAGGTTCTCTTGATGTTCACATACTTTCCCTATTTCTACATCCCCTTAAAGATGCTATAAGCTATATTGGCCCATAGGTTTTTGCCTTCAATCATGGCCAAATTGCAAAATGAAGAATAGAAACCGGTGTAGATAAAACTGCCGTACGGCTATCTTTGAGGGGTAGTAATTGCGATATTTGCAATGCCAGATTAGGTGTATTTCTTTACTTGTCAAGTAACTTCAAGTAACTTCAAGCAAATTCTCAAATTGCGAGGACTGGCGATAAATTCTCTCAGAGATTGAAGAAGTTATGAAAAAGTAAGGCTTAACGCAATGCAACGGTGTCGGAACCAGATATTTTATATCAAATGAAGAATCAAAACAGTTTGTGAAATCGAAATCCATATCGTATTTCTTATGTTTTCCAATTTAAAATACCAGAAGAAGGCAGCAAAGCTGAAACGTCATGGCAATTAATTAAATAAAGTGATTCATTGACTAAACATATGAACAAAACAGCCGACGGGAAAATCATTTCCTCTGATAAAACACATTTTATTTAGTAGCGTTATTGGTTGGTCCAGCAAGTAAAGCAGAAGAAAGCCATACGGATTTATATGAAAGGAAACAATAACAAACTGAAATATCAACTGCCATATTTAGTTCTGTTGACAGCTGTTTTACAACCTGCCCAAATTTTAAGCAGTTTTTAGTAACTTTTAAGAGCTTAAAGTTACTTGAAAAAGTAAGGGAACACACCTATAAAAGGATGCAAAAGTTGGCCTTCGATATCTGGTGGCGAGGAATAGCACTCTTGTAGAATTACGCGCTCCAAAGCACATTCAACATCCCAGTCTATCTCTTGCGGATAGTGAAGGACTACCTCAAGGACCGGCAACTGATCTTTGAGACCAGAAGGTCAACGAAGAATGCAAGTCATCTCCGGAGCAGCGCAAGGATCGATTTTGGGGTAGGAACATCTACTATGATGGAATTATTGACATGGCGTTGGCACAAGACAGCCTACTGGTGGGGTACGCAGATGATATCGCAGCAGTGATAACGGCAACAGACACCGAAAGGAAGCAAAACCAACTTATGCGACCAGTAAGCTGCTGGATGGATGAACACGGTTTCAGTCTGGCTACAAACCGAAATAGTCCTTCTGACGAAGAAAAGGATGCCAACTCTAATCGACTTCCAAATCGGCCATGAGGTAATAAGAAGCAAAGTCGCGTTAAATATTTGGGTGTGACCATCACCACCGAGTTTATTTTCTGGCACTAGATAAAGAACGCTGCGGAACGGTCGTCGAAAGTGACCGTATCACTGAGTAGGCTGATATAGGCGGTCCAACAGCCAGCAAGCGAAGGCTCCTGAATCCTGATATCGACAATGCATGACATCCTCCTCTACGGATGTGAGATTTGGGCGGACGTGCTTCGACAGGGAAACTACAGAAAGCCGATGGCAGCTGTGCCGATACGCGGAGCCGTACGTGTGGCAAGTTCCTATCGAACGGTGTCGGAACCAGATATCCTTGTTGTCGCAGGAGTGATCTCAATGGTGTATAGTACTGTTTCACTATACGACGCGGATTAAATAACGACACGTCCGTTTTGTTTTATTGCGATCATGAAACTGACGCTCTCTTTATTCTTTTTCTTAATCTAACATATGTATGACTGTATGTGTATATATAAATATAATATAATAATTTAAGTAGATATCTTATATGTGTATGACTGTATGTGTATATATATAATCACAGCTTATGAATGTAGGTACATGAATATAAATATGGTCTGACAGTGTGAGTTGCATGCTTAACTCTTACAATAATTACTACAATAGAGCTCCTAGCGGCAGAAAAGAAGTACGCCTACGACAAAAAGACGGAAGCTGGAAAACGGCAACGGAAGAGGCCAAAGAGATAACGAAACGAAAGTGGTAAGAGCGCTCGATCTCATCAAAGAGGGGCGATGGACAGCGAGGCTGATCTGGAACGTGGCTGTGTGGAATGATCGGAAACACGGTGAGGTTACCTATTAAGTCACCCAGGTACTCACACGCATATATTTTAACGCCTTTCTCCATAAGATCGGCTAAAAAAACAGTCGAGGCTGCCAGTACGGAGACTCCCAAGAAGACGACGCACTCCATATCTTCATCGCATGCAGCAGATGGGCAACCGAAAGAGGAAAACAGGAAAGAAATAATGGTATCATCAAATTTCCACCTACGCCAAACATATTCTCAGATCAAAGAAAATAAAAGAAGACCAATCTCGTATGACACAGTAAGTAATGCGAACAGTGGTCCCGGGGAGGTGGGCCAGAAATCATCAGCAAGGACACGTCTTAGGCCACAAAAGACTAACAAGAAGGAGCCCTGTACCGGACTTATAAGCGGCACCACCCTGATGTAATGCAAAGACCGGTTTCAGAGTGGATTGTTGGCCGTAAGTGGGAAGAGTTTAGTCCGCGGGAGACGGATACACCAAGTGCTGATGGCATGCCACTTGACGGTACATAGGTAACGTATTTTCTGATCCAAAAAAAAAAAAGTTTTTGTAAATATCAAATTAATTAACCAACGACCATACCACGTCGAGGTAATCGGTTCTCGTCAGATCACCGAAATTAAACGACGTTGGGCGCGGTTAGTACGTAGATGGGGGACAGTTTAAGAACAACCGCGTGTCGTTGGCCAGTCCCATCTACAGAGTTGAGGTAGATAATTATACGTGGTATCACAATGTACCTAAGTTGGTCTAAGTGTGTCGGCTTCTGCCGACAGCCACCTAAACCTAACCTAACCTAAATATCAAATTAAACAGGCCCAATTATGGAAAACAGGTTATGGAGTGCGGGCGGCATAGATGTTTTTCAACGCGGGCGCTCAGACGACTTGCGGCGGGTCTGACACCCACGCCAGTGCACAATTCCAAGAACCGCAACTCATCAACAACATGTGCATCGATTAATCCAAGTACTCGTAGCTTGGTAAGTAAAAATAAATATTTGATAGATGTTAGATTGTGACTATGTTTTAAGTTCTAAGTTGAAGTTTGAATAAAACGGAGGTCTTCCACTTAATATATTTTTATATGAATCTCAGACAGTTTTCGCGTGAGTTCGCGACCAGATAAAAAAACAGTTTAGAAAATTTAGTTTCTGTGCTTAAGTTGATTGGAGTTATTATTCTCAGTGCAGTTTCGAGGAATGACTTAAGTGAAAATGTAACAAGGAACCGCTTTAAGATATAGTTTACAAATCGCATTTTTCGCAGTACTTATAAAGTTTAGTAAGCAACCATTGTCATAACGAGGGAATATTCATCTGTTTTTTAAGTGGTATACCACTTACGTCATATGCCGATAGTGCAGTCAATGCAAAACAACGATATAAATTTATACATACAGTTGCGAGTAAAATAATAGCAATTAGAAACATTTTTTTTGTATAATCATAACCTAGATACTTTTCTGACCTTTACTATTATACAATGCTTGCTGGATCATTTTGTAATGAATCTTAGAAGTAAAACATGGTGAATCCAGTACCATGGTTTGGAGATGTTTTTCCTACCATTGTGTTGGTCCAATATATTGGATTAAAATTATTAATGATCCAGCACTCATACGAAGATGTACCTAATGCGTAATGTTTTGCTTCCATTTATACTGATTTTTTTTACTTGCCGCTGTATATTTGAGGCAGACAGTCATGCTTATTTTGAGAATCGAATGAATATTCAATTCGTTCGAATGTCTCTTTTCGTTTGAATAAACTTTCTAGTCTCAAAATACAAATTCTTCTCATTCTACAAACTTTCTATCGAATTCAAATGTCAAAATAAGCATGATTAACTTGGCAAAAATTAACTAGACATTCTCTTTATGCAGGTTTGCTGCAATAGCAACGAGTGGGAATGTGATTCTGGTCAAGGCATAGATAAGGATTTCCTCTGTGATGGTGCCGCAAACTGTACCGATTCATCAGATGAGAGAGCAGATTCATGCATTCAGCAGGTGTGTCCATCGTTCGCGTTTCAATGCGCGTATGGTGCATGTGTTGATGGAAGCGCTAAATGTAACAATATTAAGGACTGTGCAGATAACTCAGATGAAGCCTTTGCCCTCCGTCAAGAGTCTGAATCTAAACGAAAAAAGTCTAGTTGCTCGTAAGATTTCTAAAAAGATATTTAAATTCAAAATATTAACAGAAAAATAGCGATGATGGAATCAATTAAGTGCGGGAAGATGAGGCGGATTGTATGATTAATGAACGAAAACCAGAACAGGGAGTGAACTTAAGAACTGAAAATTGCAGCTCCGTGTTTTATGATTTCTACTGCCATTTGTGTACCCTATTTTGAGAGTATATTGATTTTGGCTCATAGTTTGTTATATACCTTAATATTGCTCGTAGTGACCTTAAATTTACTATATTTGTGAGGTGCCGTGATATAAGGCCAAATGACATAGGGCTTAATTCAAGCATTTGGCCTTATGACGCTCTGAGAAAGTGACATGAGTCGAAACTAAAATTTGGCCTTGTGTCACGGTACCTTTTTGTGATCAGCATTGCATGTTATGCCCGTCCGTCCATCCGTCACCAAATTTGAACCTAATTTCTCTAGGGTCTCGAAATGATCAAGTATAAGGATTTTTAAAATCCGCTCACTGAATCGCTCTCTATTTGAAAAAAATAACCATTGTGTCGAAGAAATCTATCCTCGAGCTTAAAAGCTGGAATTTGGAATATATACTCTTCATGACCTGAAATGATCAATTGTAAGGATTTTCGAAATCCGCCCATTGTTTAAAAAACGTTTTTCGAAGAAATGAACAGAAATGGAAAAGTAGGTAGGTACTGTTTTTCGCAAAGTATGTAGACAAAGTCATTCTTAACAATTCCTCCACACAAAGTTTCTTACCAGGTGCATGCATTCCCTTTTATATTTTTCGTTTGCCCTCCTCCTAACAAACTCGGACTTATCCGACAAAATCTGAACCGTTGATTCATCGGAAAAGCAGACCTACAAAAAAACGCGTGCCACGAAAATCGTGAAAATATATCTCCAAAATATAAAAAAAAAATCTATTGGAAGCCGACATATTAAGTTATCACCTTTAACCAGTCTTCGGATGTCCAGTCCTTATGAGCCTTAGCCCATTTAAGGCGTTTTTCCACCATCGCACTAAATCTTGAAAAAATTATATTTTTTAAGGTTGCCGTAATAACTCGATCACCCACTGTATATCGCCTGGAGAAATTGTACCAGATTATACGTCGATTACGTACCAATGTCTTTCTGGATATACACGTGGAGTCTGATGATCGGTTGTGGCTAACCGTGAAACAGCGCTGTAACTCCAGCCGTCCACTTAACGTGGTAAGGAATACAAAATAAAGGAATTGACGGAAAACAAAAATTAAAATCAGGAAAAATTGTGTGGTATCACATAAAAAACCATTAATCTTTCTTTAATGTTTACTCCAATGTATTGTTTTAACAGTGGGATAAATGGTTGCTTCTCTAAACACAAAAATTCAAATTTTTTTCACTGCATTCTATGCATTGCAGTGAGTGATCAGAGATGATTGTCGCACATGGGAAGTCGGCATGTCACGTTTTCAGTTTTTTTTCCGATTACAGAAGTTACATATTTTTTAATTTTGATTTTCAGAATTCCAGGCCGGTTCATTTTTGGCTTCATCCCTTCAGCATCAAGGAAAAGCCTTTCAATGGATTCGTCTCGAAGAAAAGCCATTTTGCCGTAAAACTAAAATTAATATTCTCATCTACAGTAACTTCCTTTATGGCTGAACGGTCTCACACTTGTTTTAATAATTTTTAGTCCAAAATAACTAAAAGAGAAAACATTTCACTAAAATAATGTATTAACAAATTCCAAAAAATACTAACACTGGGGTATATGATACCCAGGCTAAAACTTCGAAGCACGACTAAACACTTTAAAAAAATCTAAGAACTGAACACCATCGGCTGCTACTGCGGAGAGTTTAAAATTGAATATACATAGGTATGGAACAAAATTTAACGGGACCTGCACACTTTTGAAATCTATGTGGGGTATCTCATACCCCAGTGTGTGGTTGGATTTTAAAGTCAAAATTTCCTTATGGGTGGCAACTACTGTATCCCTTACGCTATGTTTGGATAACTTTCAGTTGTAATAAAATTTACTATTTTATATATTTAAAATATTTAAAAAATAAAATATGAAATATTTAAAAAAAAATATATATATTTTGCAAGGAAGGGAACCTATCACAATATGTACCGTTAAACATAAAATACCAAAAACAGGATGATATATCTCTATGTGACACTGATACGCATACAATTAAAAAAACTGTTTTATCGAAAAGTCAAAGTTTGAGCTAGGAAGCTGAAACCTATACTTCTTAGGGACCCTTAATGCTCATATTGAAAGCTGATTAAAATCCGCCGACTGGCACGTGCACAATTTAAAGAACCGTTTTATCGAAACTCATGTTTAAGAAATTTTAAAATCCGCCCATTGAAGAAATCATTATAAATGAAAGTAATATTCTTCGCAAAGTAAAGTCGTTTTAAAAAATTCCATTTTACAAAGTTTTTTCCAAAGCCCTTTTATGGGGCGTTTCTTCTACAAAAACTTTGTTTTTTTCGATAAAATCCCTTAAATATTGTGTAACTTTTGCCGTGTCCGCTTTATGATGGATAGGAATAGGAATATGGTATCCAACAGCTCGCCCAAGCGGACTGTTCAGCCCTTCCCTATATTTTTAAATTTTTGAATTTAAATCATCGCAGAACTCAATGGCATGGATTTCTGCCTGGGTGACACTTTCCCATAGGTATCGACACTTTGATATCCAATACCAGATTCAATATGAAAGAAATAATAAAAATTAAGAACACTATTTTGGTATCTTTAAAATTATTTATTTAATGTAAACTATATCACAACTTTTTTTGTATATTTTAGGCAACGCGTTTCAAAACTACGATATCATTCCCAGGCGCTTATATTATTTATTTCATTATTATATTTATTGTCTTGCCTCGAAATAATAAATCAAATAGATAATGTAATCGCCTGAGGATAAAACCGTAGTTTCGAAACGTGTGGCCAAAATAGTCTTCTTAATTTATATTAACAAGAACAACTATGAATCCAGATTCAATTTTCGATCCATAGGTGTACCGAACCAGACTTCTCGTATCCAGTGCCGGAACACGGATCAGAACGATCCAATATTTCTACCTCAAATAATTTCCCAAACCTGTATTTCCTGACCTATATGTTAATTTGATTTATACTTATATTCAAGTTGCGGCTTAATGGCGTATCTAGCAGCCATCTTCCTAATGAAGTTTTGTAAAGGTGAGAGCCCAATAATGGCTGAAAGTGTTTTTGTTGGGGAGGTGCGCAAAGCCCGTGTTATGCCGATGGAATACACTCAAGCGTCTGGAGCATGTTTGCCGTTGTCCGTTCAAGTACTTGTGGCCAGCAGATGATGGCCGCTTACGTGATAATGGGTCTCACTCCTATAGTATACAACCAGTGCATCACTCTGGGGCTAAGACCCCACGTTCTGCCGCACAGGCACCTACTGGCCCACATGGCTCAATTCAATTTCTTATCTGGGATGACTCCGAGATATTTGACTTTATTGGAGCATTTATGTTGTTTTGAATGAATAACCACCTTACATTCGTTACCACGTGAAGTGTACGGCTGGAGTTACAGTGCTGTTTCACGGCTCGCCACAAGCGATCATCAGACTCCTTCTGTAGTGCTGGTCTGTCTTTTTCTTTCATGTTATCTCGAAAATCCGTTTCTTCCACTGGGATTCGAAGCTAGACCAGCGTCTTCTCATGCAAGCACTCATGCACTGTGTCATTGAAGCCACGAGTTCATCCAGTTTTTTTTTGATTTTCTTGGACAGACTTGCTCCTTATGTTATTCATTCTGGTTTTTTCTTTCTATGTTTTCTCTTTATTTGAGCAACTCATGGTGGTGCCTTTTATGGTGATTAGTTCAAGAATAACCAGTCTCCTTCTTGTACAAGGTATTAGAATGGTCCCTCATTTGTGGCACATTCTAAAACGTGCAGCAATACATCCTGCCCGCTATCAGTGATAGTTGCGCCAAACTTACCATTAATAATAATCGCCAGGTCAACAGCATGATCTATGGCGTTATAGCTTAGGGTTTGTAGACTAACTAATAGACTCTCGATAGAGAGTCTAGATTAGATTGAAATGCTTCTTTTACCTTTTTAAAAAGGCAATGAAGTGCCCCCTCAGTGAATTTTCCCCTTTGTACGCAAATTGATTTGAGTGTGTCTTCTTATATGCGCATCTTTAAGTCTTTCCATGAATTTAAGAACAAAAGATGTTAGAAAGGTCTGCAGGATTAAGGCAGTTTAGGGATAAAGATTACATCTACTTGTCTGCAGGAGAATGGAATGAAATGTTGAAACGTGCTATAAATAAAGCGATAACGTCTATAACCTTCTGAATTGGACCTGGAAATATACCGTAAACACCGTTAAATGGTTTAAATGAGTCGATTGCCCATCTGACTTTCGAACGGACTCGTTTGTTTTCTGGCCTGTCTTTTTAGGCGGCTTTTTCTAGGATGAGAGCAGTTCTTCTATCTACGCCTCTCCGCAAGGCACTTTTTCAAGCGTCTGTGTTGTTCAATCGCAGCACTATATCCGATATCTTGGATTACATATGCTGGAGGTATCAACAAGGGTGGATGTGTCGGAGTCTGAGGTGTACAGGATCACTTCACCCTTTTTGACGCAGTCGAGTTTGGATGGGGCCCATATGGCAGCTCTTTTCGTACTTTGGGAGAAGTTGGTTGCCCAACAGCAGACCAAAAAGTTGAGGCCATATTGTGCTCTTCAGCGCAAAGGTTGTCGGCCGTCGAGAGGCGAATGGTTACTCGAGTTGATTTACCCTCTGGTTGCCGAATAGATACCAAAATAGTGTTCTGATAAAATTGGTGGGCCTACCCCCGCCGAGCGATTTTTTTTTGTTTGAAATTTGTGATTTTATTGTACGGACTTTTTACTTTTACTTTTAAATTCATTTTTTAATGGTTATTGAATATCAACTTACATATTAGACAAAAATGATTAAATCTGATTTAAAATTAACAGGATACTTATTCTAGATTATTGTTCCTTATGCGCCCTAAATTTAACTATATCTTATAATTATCGCCTTTCGGCCTAAAAACTATTTTAATATTTCATTGTAGGTTCTCGTAACATTCAAATGGGAAATTTAGCTATACAATAATTGTTCGTTGATTCATACTGTTTTATTATCATCGGCAGATCTTTACAGTTCATAAGTCATCATACAATACATCTAATACTCAATCAGAAACCTGAAAATTAACAAATAATTGTGCATAGAAGTTGAATGAAACAAGATTATTCTCAGTCGAATGCGGAAAGTCAATTTATTATACAGTTTTCGCTTGAGCTCGCGACCAGATACAAATAAAGTTATCACTAAATTTAATTTCTGTGCTGAAGTGCATTCAAGTTGTTATCCTCTTGTTATCTGCGCAATTCCAAGCAAAGGTTTAAGTGAAAATGTTGCAAAGAACAGCTTTTAGCTATAGTTTACAATTCACGCTTTGTGCAGTATTTATATCGTTTGGTAAGCAAGCGTTGTCATAGCAAGGTAATATTTTTTTTTGTGGAATTCCGCTAACGTCACATGCCGATTGTATTATCAAGGCAAAAATGAAAAATTATACTTATATATGAGAGAAGACATTAAATTAAAAACAAATACTTCGACATTCTCTTTATCCAGGAATTTGCTGCAGTAGAGACGAGTGGGAATGTGGTTCTGGTCAATGCATAGCTAAGGATAGCCTCTGCGATGGTGCCACAGACTGTACCGATTCATCAGATGAGAGAGCACATACATGCATTCACCAGGTGTGTCCGTCATCCGCTTTTCAATGCGCGTATGGTGCGTGTGTAGATGGAGGCGCTAAATGTAACAAAATTAAGGACTGTGCGGATAACTCAGACGAAACCTTAGCCCTTTGTCAAGCGTCTAAACAAAAAAAGTCAAGTTGCTCGTAAGATTTATTCATCAGTTATTTAAATTACGCTAAGTCAATCAATACACTAAGTGGGATAAAATCATTAAGATCATTATAGAAGAAAGCTACCAGATGGAGTATTCGTTTCTGAGAGAGAGCAGGGCATGTGCAGAGAAGGTGGAGAACAGTCTCCCCCTACTCCTCGTCCATGCCGCTTTAGCAGAAATTATTTGAGTAGACGACAAGCCTTGCGTGGTTGCTTATGACACAATGTATAGTGATGACACCAATCTGCAGTCTGTTTAAAAAGATAAAATACTAAGGGTATTATTATATCCACCTTTGACCAAATCTGTTTTGTAGCTAGACAAGTTGTACCACTTGTTAATTTTCTCGATGACGATAGAGATGATCGGCAGTCTACGGGAAAGATGGAATTTAGCGAGACTGATTCTAGGTATTTATCCGAAACTGTTTTGGAAAAAAGACACAAACCTTCTTCTCCTCATTCATTATCTATAATGATTATTTACTGTATTGTTTACGTTCTTTTACTATTATAAAAAAACTGTAAGCTACTTATTGATAAAAAATCAATGAAAATATCTGAAAATTTTAAGCAAATGGATTGTGACCAGAACAATATAGATTTTATAAATCTTTCTCAAGATATTCTTGAATCCATATTTTCTGAAGTATTAAGCCTCGTTAGAAAAAGCTACGATTATGGCCTTGATGGAGGGAAATTCGATGTGCTGATGTTTTCGGGGTGAAGAGGACAAGTTCAGGGGGATAACATCTAAGCCGCAACGATTTGCCAATCTCTTAGCTTGTTGAGAGCGTTTTGAAGAAGTTCTTTAAGGGTGTTCAGGTGCTTTTCTGAGACGACAATTACAATGTCATCCGCACAGGCGATCACTTTACAGCCTTCCCCCTTCAGGCACACCAGCAGCTCGTTCACCACTAAGTTCCAGAGAAGATGGTGGCGAACTCCGCCTAGCTGGGTTCCTTACTGACAGATCTTCTGGCAGATGTCACACGAAATATTAAGTTAATAATCCTGCTTGTGACAAGTAGATTAATTAACCCCCCAAGTGAGTAATCTACCTTCAGAGTTGACGGTGCAATCGCGATCGCAGATGTGTTAATGTACATATTATTAAGCTACCAATGTGTATTGCTTATGATGAAGGGAATGTTCGACAGAACGTACTAATACTGACTTATGTTGAGCTGTTTCAACAGATTTGGCTTTGCAATATGCATGTTGAGACGTAGACAGGAGTAACAATGTTAATTTTAGCGTTTTGAAATGGAATTAGTATAGGCTTATGGGTCTAAAATCCTTGAAATTTATATGCGAGCATTTACCGGATTTAAGTATGAAAACCACTTTAACTTATCTCCATAATAGCGGAGTGTAGACCCGCTTTATGAAGCTGAAGAAAATGTGCAGCAACTCTTGTGCTTAGCAAAGCTGGATAGCTTCATGGAACACCAAATCATGGGTCTTCATCACATAGCACTGTTTTTGGTTTGCCGAAATCGTTTCGCGGATAGTGGAATAGTGCAATCGCAATCGACAAGACAATTGTATTTTACAGCGTCCGTGCTACTTGATCGTCAAGTTGATATATGTTTTAAACGATATAAGTTGGATTTGCATGTTTCTTTTTAAAGTAACAATATCGTCATACAATAATATTTTGACTTGATAAGGGCCAGATACTCTTCTGGTCACAATTCAAGTTCATAAGGGGTTGATTTCTTAAGCAGTGACAATATGTACAGTACATAGCTTTTGAACGCACCAAGCCAGCGTCTTTATTAAAACCTGAGACGGTGATTTAAATAAGCTAATCATTTAAACTCAGAGACAAAAACTTGGATCTTAATTTTTCTATCGAAATGAGCACCGAATGTTTTTTATTTATAGGAGACTGAATAAATAAATTTTCTTTTCAGAAACCAGTAATAAAGGTGTACTTAATATCAAAATCGTAAAATGCTTTGCAAAAATAGCGGATGCTACAAAAGAATCGCACCTAAAACTGTTGATACATTTCGTCCGTACCAAAAATTTAACTTCATACACTGTTTAGAGCAGCAATTCCGTTATGGGCTACTTCTCACAATAATTGAAGTTAGGTATATACTCAAGATTTGCAAATATAACAGCTACCTGTATCGTAACTCAAACTTCTTTAGAAGTCATTCATCAGAGATCAATAGGTTAAAATAATCCCATTTGGACCTTGCAATGTGCATTCCAATCGCCTTAATGAGGAGCTTGTCAATTTTGTTGAATTGAGCTCCGTCGTAAAAGACCTTGCTGAGATAGTATTTTTCGTATGGGACACGACAGAGCAAAACACCCAAACCCTGCACATATAATAAGATATTGTATTGAATCACAATGGACGATGCTTAGCCCTATTAGAGCCACGAAGCTGTTAATTTTATTCAACAATACAAAAAATATCAAATATAGTATTTCTAGCTTTCATTTTTGGTTTAAAATTATATAGGTTGAGTTCTTGAACGGGTTCACTAGAATGGATTATGTTTTTTGTTTCCATCGCAGTAAAATATAGATCACATTGCAGGGATGGACTTTTTTTAGATGAAGTATCATCATCGTTCACTATACAGGTTTTTGCGAACGTCTGACAAACATCCAAGAGTATCAAATTGTCATGAGAAAGTTTCTCAAATCTGCCGTTCGGATTCGGCGTAAAACTGTAGGTCCCCTTCACTTCGCATGAAAGTGTTTGGAGAAGCTAGGTTCAGGGCCTGTAAGGGCCGTTAAGGCCTAATATGTATGTATGTGTATATGTTAAGAAAATGGTATTTAATCTCGGTGAAAAAACAAGATCTTCTGATGTCAACTTTACTTAGAAAAACATAGGGGCGGGCTACAGTCCGCTTGGGCGAACTGTTGGATACCCTATTCTTATTCCTATATCTCATAAGTGGGCGTGACAAAAATTTAAAGGATTTTATCGAAAAAACTAAGCTTTTGTAAATAAAAACGCTCCCTAGCTCAAACTTTGGTTTTTCAATAAAATTGTTTTATTTAATTGTGGGCGTGTCAGTAGGCGGATTTAAAAAAAATTTAAGTATGAGCATAAAGGGCACCTAGAGAGTATATACTATAAATTTCAGCTCCCTAGCTCAAACTTTGGACTTTCAAAAATAAAAAAAAAATAATTGTGGGCGTGTCAGTAGGCGGATTTTGAAAATATTTACACATGAGCATAAAGGGCCCCTAGAGAGTATATATTAAAAATTTCAGCTCCCTAGCTCAAATTTTGGTTTTTCAAAAAAAATATTTTATTTAATTGTGGGCGTGTCAGTGGGCGGATTTTGAAAATTTTATGTCCCAAGCAGTTTTATGGGCCAAAGATCATATATAAAAAATTTCTGCTTTCTAGCTCAAAATTCAATTTTTCCCAAAATTTGTTTTATTTAATTGTGGGCGTGTCAGTGGGCGGATTTTGAAAATTGTATGTCCCAATCAGTTTTATGGGCCATAGATCATATATAAAAAATTTCAGCTCTATAGCTCAAAATTCGATTTTTTCCAAAATTTTGTTTTTTTGAGTTTGTGGGCGTGTCTGTGGGCGGATTTCAAAAATTCTTAAACTTGATTATTTCGGGACCCTAGAGAGTATATGGTTAAAATTTCAGCTCTCTAGGTCCAGTTTAAAGGCCTAATTTTTGCCGACGGACGGACGGACGGACGGACGGACGGACATGACTAGATCGACATTACTATCGATGCTGATCATAAATATAGTAACTTTTAGGGGTCTACGGGCAATATTAAGGTATGTTACAAACTATGCGTCAAAATTAATATACCCCTAGAATAGGGTATAACCAGCAGGTAGGACATCTATTAAAAAACAGAAAATACCATAAAACAAATACAAATACGTCGGCCAAGGTACCAGGTGCTAAACCGCAAGTAATAAAACCATTAAAACATAGAAACAAACAATAGCTCGAAACTCTCTATTGGTCACGTCCTAGATCACAAGAAGCTTTATGTATTTAACCCCATTTTATGGTGCAAGATTATTTTTTTTTAATATCAGTGCTACGAAATTTTACAAGCCCACAATAAGACAATTTAACTCATACATGCAATAGCATTTTAATTTAAAAGAAAAACAAAGTTGAGTTAGGCATTGTAAGGTTTAGGAAATAACCATCACTGAATCCTCTATTTTTGGCAACCAACCATTGGGGAATTGATTTGGTTCGAGCTATACATTTGGATATCTGTACGGTTCTTTATATTTACAAAAACCAGAATATAATTTCTTTCCATTTTGATAATAGACGTTTTAATGTCAACCAGTTAGCTGATTTTGAATTTCCGAAATTTTTGAGATATTACTGCTGCATATTAAGCGTGGTCACGGAAGGCGCTCTGAGCACGCTCTGAGCAAAAACAGAAAGACAGATTTTGTTTGCAGTTCAATGCGCTGCTCTAAGCTTAAAAAGAAAAACGCTCCTATGAAAGGTCCGGTGTTATTAAATAAAACCGCACCTACAGTAAAACATTTTAAATGTCAATGACTCCGCTCAAGCCACTTTGCGACAGTGGCCAACAAACTTCTTTCCCACCAGAACAGTATCTTTGTATTGTATGTATTGTATTTGTATCTCTGCATGTCAGATACCGGTGTTAAAGTGACAAAAATAGTGTCGTATCGCCTCTTCAAGCCAAATTTGCAACTTAAAAATATTGTCCTCTGCCAACTTCAACAGGGGTCTATTCACAAATTTAAAAGACCTTGGAAATAAATTGATCGACGATAAGCCTATCCCGTCGTATCTTAACCCCTTTTCGTAGTAGAATTACCATACAACAGCAATCTTCCAATCAGCCGGAAAATATGTATTATTCGGCACATTATAAGTCAGCATGGCTCTTTGAGCAGGCGCATCCACTTCAGGGGCATCCACTTCAATAACTATTATTTCTCAGTTTCAGAAAGTCAAACATAAAAATTCTCTTGGACTCTATGATATTTTAACAACACTAAATAATTTGATTTATTGTTACAAATTTGCTACATAAATATTTTATTTGTAAATATATTTTAAAACCAGAGGCGAACAATTTCAATGCTCATCAGGCGAATGTATCAGTCTGGATAACGTATGTGATGGCCAGTCCGAATGCCAAGATCAGTCAGATGAAATGGTGGATACGTGTGTGGCATACGATTGTTTAAATTCATTTCGCTGTGCTAATGGTGATTGTATTACCAGAAACAAAACATGTGATGGTGAACTTGATTGCAAATATGATTCCGATGAAGCCGGTGTCCTTTGTGGTAAGCAAGTTAAGAAGCCAATTTCCAAACCGCCTACTACAATCAAAAAGAGGTAAGCACACATTTAACAAGCATATATTATATATATCTAATATCTACGTTTGTTTTTTGTAGATCAACTCGAGCTGCAGCACCGCCTGGTGTTAAAGGTTGCAGGTCTCCTAATGTTCCTAATTCTCGAGTGGCGTATGAATCTGAGCCTACAAGATTTGTATCAGCCGGACAATTTGTACCAGATTCCACCTCAATTACTTATAGCTGCGAAACTGGCTATAAACTTGAAGGCAGCAGCTTCAATTACTGTTCCGACTCGGAATGGGTGGTTAGTCCCGACCCCAAGTGTGTTTCCTTAAAAGACACAAGGTAAGTACATCAAATGACATGCTGAATTTAAAAGAGCCCATATTTTGGTTGTTTGCATCGCAGACCGTCACCTAGTCCGGCGTCCGGTTGCAAAGCTCCTTTTATACCATTCTCTCGGTTGGTATACGAATTCGAACCCTCAAAAGTTATATTGCCTGAAGAAATTGTACCAGGTAATACCTCGATTACTTACGAATGCCTTTCTGGATACACACGCGAAGGGAAAGTTTTCAATTTTTGCAAGGGCTCTCAATGGGTTGCCAGCCCTCATCCCGAATGCATAAGTAATAAAATCAACATTTTACTATTTATATTGATCTAATTGCTTGTTTTTCAGAATACTGCCCCGCCGATAATCTCAAAGGCGTCACTTTTAAGACTGAGTGTAAACGCGAAGGTATTACTGTATCATGTCAGAATCAAATTAAACCCGGAACTGTTGCTGAAATAAGTTGTCAAATTCAGTACCAACAGCAAGAACAACATATCGATTCAGTGACATGTGGCGCTGATGGCAGGTGGGACTATCAGCCCCAGCGTTGCATACCAATTTGTGGCAATAGCTTGCCGAAATTTCAGAAATTTATTTCGTTCGGGGATCCCGAAAATATAACCTATGTCCCATGGCATGTGGGAATCTATCAGTCATTTTCCGGTCGATTCAAACATATTTGCGGCGCTAGCATTATCAGTGCAAATATTGTTGTTTCTGGTAAGCGGGTGATTGCATACCAACTGCTGATTCAATTATTGTATTCCTTTTCTTTAAAACAGCTGCGCATTGTTTCTGGGATAAAGCAAATCAAATTAAATACGAATCATCGTTTTTCGCAGTTGGAGCTGGAAAATACTACCGTGATTATTACAAAGATGAACAATATGCTCAATTTCAAAATGTATCCCTAATTCATATTCCAAATCAGTGAGTAAATTCGTCTAATTGATGATTAATTTCGTAACGGCAAAAACACATATTTACCAACTTTTTAGATTCAGCGCTGAATTGAACAACTACAAGTCCGATATAGCTGTGATCGTGCTAACAAACTACCTCACGTTTTCGCCATTTGTTGCGCCAGTTTGCATTGACTGGAAAGATGCTGCAGAAAAGGCAATTGATAGCAATATATTGGGAAAAATCGCCGGCTGGGGTTTAAATGAAAATAACGAATTTAGTATAGATCTTCGAACCGCAACAATATCAACAACCAGCTACACTGACTGCTTAACGAGCATTGCAGAAGAATGGACCAACTCTGTTACCACTGATAAATTTTGTGTGTTAAATAAATTTGGTACGACAGTATGCCAAGGTGACAGCGGCGGAGGTTTCACAGTTGAAAGGCCTCTGGGCAGAAAAACAAAGCATTATTTGTGGGGCATAGTAAGCGGCGGGGTGCCATCTGATCGTGTATGTAAAGATATTGAATTTGTTACGTATACGAATATTCAGTACTATGAGTCATATATTAAGAATTTTGAAATTAAGAAAACAATGCCTACGCCGCCCCCTACAACCAAAATGATGTAAGTATATATTTAACAAGAATGAAAGGCGTATATTCTAGTTGACTATATCGCAGGCGGACACCTAGTCCGGCGTCCGGCTGCATAGCTCCTTCTATTCCGTTCACTCGATTAGTATACGAACTCGAATCTTCAAAAGTTATATTCCCTGGTGGAATTGTGCCAGATTATACCTCGATTACGTACCAATGTCTTTCTGGATACACACGCGAAGGAATAAATTTCAATTTTTGCAAGGACTCTCAATGGGTTCTCCCTCATCCCGAATGCATAAGTAAAGATACCTTTATTTTACTATTTATATTGGGCTAATTGCTTGATTTCCAGAATACTGCCCCTCCGACACCCTCAAAGGTGTCACCTTTAAGGCTGAGTGCAAACGCGAAGGTATTACTGTGCCATGTCAGAATCAAATTAAACCCGGAACTGTTGCTGAAATAACTTGCCAGATTCAGTACCAACAACAAGATTCACATATCGATTACATGATATGTCAAGCTGAGGGCAGGTGGGACTATCAGCCTAAGCCTTGCATACCAATTTGTGGTGAAAACATGCCGAAAATTCAGGAATTAATTGCGTTCGGTGAGCGCGAAAATATAACCTATGTCCCATGGCATGTAGGCATCTATCAATCATTTTCTGGTTCATTCGATTATATTTGCGGCGCTAGCGTTATCAGTGCAAATATTGTAGTTTCAGGTAAGGAGACCATATTATCAACTGCTGATTCAATTATTATGTTTCTTGTATTTCCAAACAGCTGCGCATTGCTTCTGGGATAGCGCAAAACGAATGAACCATGCAGCAGCGTTTTTCGCAGTTGGAGCTGGAAAATATTACCGTGATTATTATAAGGATGAACCATATGCTCAATTTCAAAATGTATCCCTAATTCATATTCCAAATCAGTGAGTGGATTTTTCTAAACCATGATTATTTTCCAAACGGCAAAAACATAAATTTACCAACTTTTTAGATTCAACGCTGAATTGACCAACTTCAAGTTTGATATAGCTGTGATCAAGCTAACAAGCTACCTCACGTTTTCGCCATTTGTTGCGCCAGTTTGTATTGATTGGAAGGATGGTCCCAAAAAGTCCATTGATGGCAATATGTTGGGGAAAACCGCCGGGTGGGGTTTAAATGAAGATAATGAATTAAGTGCAGATCTTCGAACCGCAACACTAGCAACAACCAGCTATGCTGATTGTTCAAAAAGCACTGAACAAGAATGGGCCATCTCTTTAGCCAGCGACAAATTTTGTGTGTCAAAAAATTTAGGTACGAAAATATGCAGAGGTGACAGCGGCGGAGGTTTTATAGTCGGAAGGCCTTCTGGCAGAAAAACAAAGCATTATTTAGAGGGCATAGCAAGCGGCGTTGTGCCATCTGCACGTACATGTAATAATATTGGGTTTGCAACATATACGAATATTCAGTACTATGAGGAATTCATTACGAATTTCGAATCAAGCAATCGGCCTATCTGGTGATCATTTAAACGTATTGATAACACGGTATAAATATTTTTCTGTTATTTAGAAAATCCATTTTACGGATTATTATAGATATCGGTTTTCAAATTAAATGAAAATGTATGCGATTTAACCAGAATATAATAATAAAAACTCGGATATCCTCGGAAAATTCGATTCTAGCTAATTAACTCATATTTCACAAAACTACAAGTCCATATAATTAAACCATACTTTTTCCACAATTTTTATGAAACTTAATACTACAGCATTTACAATACTAAAACTCTAAATTCCAAGTAATTACATGAGTGCTTTTTCAGTAATCTATAGAGGCTTAGAATAACAAATTTAAATACAATAATAACTAGACCTTTATAGATTTGGTTGATTTTTGTTTATAGCTGCATGAAATAACCGCCAAATGCAATAATCCCCCCCCCCCCCCCAAAAGGAAATGACCGACTAAAATTTTGTGTGGATCCCATCAAATAAATTCCCCAAAATTGGGGATAGATAAATAGATAGATATAATTTTATTTCATTGTAAATTCACAATCTTCATTATTACATTAAGTATGAAGTAAAAGAAATGTTAGCGACATTCTGCATTTTTGTATATAGTGTTGAATGCTACTGCAATGGGATTGAATAATTGAAATATTGGTTTTGGGTGGGGTGACCCTATAAAACAATTTGCATTATATTTAACAAAAATTATTACAACATGAAATTCTACTCAATTAATTTAATTTATGCAAAAATACTACAAAAGAAATAAATTACTTTTAAGGATTTAATTACTTAAGACAAAAAAATTATTAAAACTTCAACTATCAAAATTTATCACAATACAATCGGCTTGCGGTAAAAAAGGGCACTTAAAAAAATCAAACGGCTGAAAAATCAAAAAGAATTCATTTGTTATGAATGGAGGGAGGCGCACAACCAACCATGCTACGAGTATATTTGTTGTGGATTTTTTTTTTGAAAATATTTCGTTAGTTGTTGATCAGATTCATCTTTAAACATAGGGGCGGGCTACAGTCCGCTTGGGCGAACTGTTGGATACCCTATTCTTATTCCTATATCTCATAAGTGGGCGTGACAAAAATTTAAAGGATTTTATCGAAAAAACTAAGCTTTTGTAAATAAAAACGCTCCCTAGCTCAAACTTTGGTTTTTCAATAAAATTGTTTTATTTAATTGTGGGCGTGTCAGTAGGCGGATTTAAAAAAAATTTAAGTATGAGCATAAAGGGCACCTAGAGAGTATATACTATAAATTTCAGCTCCCTAGCTCAAACTTTGGACTTTCAAAAATAAAAATAAAATAATTGTGGGCGTGTCAGTAGGCGGATTTTGAAAATATTTACACATGAGCATAAAGGGCCCCTAGAGAGTATATATTAAAAATTTCAGCTCCCTAGTTAAAATTTTGGTTTTTCAAAAAAAATATTTTATTTAATTGTGGGCGTGTCAGTGGGCGGATTTTGAAAATTTTATGTCCCAAACAGTTTTATGGGCCAAAGATCATATATAAAAAATTTCAGCTTTCTAGCTCAAAATTCAATTTTTCCCAAAATTTGTTTTATTTAATTGTGGGCGTGTCAGTGGGCGGATTTTGAAAATTTTATGTCCCAATCAGTTTTATGGGCCATAGATCATATATAAAAAATTTCAGCTCTCTAGCTCAAAATTCGATTTTTTCCAAAATTTTGTTTTTTTGAGTTTGTGGGCGTGTCTGTGGGCGGATTTCAAAAATTCGTAAACTTGATTATTTCGGGACCCTAGAGAGTATATGGTTAAAATTTCAGCTCTCTAGGTCCAGTTTAAAGGCCTAATTTTTGCCGACGGACGGACGGACGGACGGACGGACGGACGGACGGACATGGCTAGATCGACATTACTATCGATGCTGATCATAAATATAGTAACTTTTAGGGGTCTACGGGCAATATTAAGGTATGTTACAAACTATGCGTCAAAATTAATATACCCCTAGAATAGGGTATAAAAATGCAAAAGAAATTAAAAATGACTTATAAAAAACAGACAGAATTTCTTACTTTATTAATTGAAATGAATGTTACTATAGATCTGTTCGCAAACTAATATGCAAACGTAAATTTATATAAACTTTCGTGCAAAACTACACAAACGCGTTCGCGTACTGAGAAAACGATAAAAAGATGAACGAAAGAAAATTGTACTTACGTTCATTTTCTTCACACAGAATTTCAGCTGGTAAAAAAATGAAAGCTGTCAAATGATGAAATCCTATGAGTTTGCCAGCAAAAAAAACAGCGGTTGCTTCTTTTCAAGCCAAACTTTGACGTTTTTCATCTTTTTACACAAAAGCGTTCGCGTACTTTTCTTTGAAATGAGAGGATTCTCTCTTGATTTTGGTGATTTGACAGTTTTTATTTTTCTACACATAAAATACGCGAACCTACCTTATATCTGCCGAAAGAATTCATTCATTCATTCATTCATTCTTGGTACTGCAATAAATACACAGCTATGGCCCTCCAACAAAAGATGACAAAAGCTTCTTACATTGAAAACAAATACCTAGCTAGTTTGTATCTTCTATTTTCTTTCAAAGAACACAATTTATTTCTTCAAGTCAAGACATCGGTAAGCTACAATAAATTATTCTATTTTAAATTGAATAAAATGTGTTTATTTCAATTCCAGCTTCTGGGTAGAGTATCTCTACGACTGTGAGAACAATTTAGAGGGGTTTGCTCTTATGTATACGAGTTTATAATAACATTTACAGTGCAATATCAAAAAACCTGTTGTTTTTGAGTTTTTTAATTCAAACAAATGGATCTGTTTTCTTTCTAGTCTAACAAATTGTTTGTACTCCCAAATATTGAAAAATAAAATCATTTTATTAAAAATCGAAATAACAAAGTATTCAACAAAAATGTTTCCTTCACTGTCACTCGCCTTCCTTTTTTACATAACGACAGCTGAAATGATGTGGTTAGGCTAACAATACCAGCGTCCGATTTTGATCTTTTATTTTTCGCCAGACATGAATTATTGCTTTCAATGCAAAAAAAAAATCAAGACATTTTGATTTTGACATTGAAGTAATAAAAATTAGACTTGAAATACACTTTCAAATCAGCTGTTAATATATCTACCTCGATAGTCGAAAGATGTATCCATCAAACTTAAATAATGTTCATTTATAAAATAAATTGAACCTGTTCAACTCTATATAGGAAAAAAAATACAAAAAAAAATAAAAGAAAATTTAAATTATATATAATATGCGATTAAAAAATAAAATAAAACATAGGGACGGGCTACAGTCCGCTTGGGCGAACTGTTGGATACCCTATTCTTATTCCTATCCCTCATAAGTTAAGAACGCTCTACATATTTTGTTATATAACATTTAAAGGATTTTATCGAAAAAAAGAGGCTTTAAATGGTTTTATTTAATTGTGGGCGTGTCAGAAGGCGGATTTTAAAAAAAAATTACGCATGAGCATTAAGGGCCCCTAGAGAGTATATATTATAAATTTCAGCTCTCTAGCTCAAACTTTGGTTTTTCAATAAAATTGTTTTATTTCGTCAGTGGGCGGATTTTAAAAAAAAATTATCTTATATCAGCTTTCTAGCTCAAAATTAGATTTTTTCGAAAAATTTGTTTTTATGAGTTTGTGGGCGTGTCTGTGGGCGGATTTCAAAAATTCGTAAACTTGATTATTTCCGGACCCTAGAGAGTATATGGTTAAAATTTCAGCGCTCTAGGCCCAATTTAAAGGCCGAATTTTTGCCGACAGACGGACGGGAGGACGGACGGACATGGCTAGATCGACATTACTATCGATGCTGATCATACTCAATGCATATGTTGTGTATGCAGACTATACTGGAAAGAAAATTATACCAAAGTATTTTTTTACACTATATATTTATAAAAAGCTTTGATATTTTGTTAACTAAAAAAAAATACTATCATTGTTCGTTGGGCTATATTTTTTAATTTTTCTTGTTTGTTGTTATTGTCATTTGAATATAAAAGTTTTTATCCTGCATTAAATAGTTTCAAGTTGAATTTATGTTAAAATCTTCATTCCGAATGTCAGTACGTTATTTATTGGAGAGCATTTCCTGATTTATCATGTATTTTGAAGTTTGAATAAATAGTCACGGCTATAGAACATCTCAATCCGTTCGAATGTTCTCTCTCTCTCTCTCTCTCGACAAAATTAAAAAAAAAAAAAAAAACTCAAAGATCATTCCTGAACGACGCGAAGCTATCAGTGTTAGGATTTCATTAGTATATTTAATTATTTTAAAATGCGCTCAATTTTGAGAGATACATTATGCAGTCTGTAACGAATATATGACTTTTCGAGCTGAGGCTGCATAACGATCAATAACGAGCAATACTTAATTTTCAAGAGAAAAAAATGTGTTTAAAAACTTAATAACTTATTGCAGAATAAATTCCCTCGATGGAACACAAATTAATGGCTGTTTTAAAAAACTGGCTTAAAAAACACCCTTTATCTACACGACAGTTGCGTACCGATGCAAAAGGAATGTCATTTCCTTCAATCGTGATCATTTATCATATACGACATTCAAAGGTGTTTTAAACTTAATTTTGTTTTGGTTGTATTCTCTCGATTGAACACAAATAAACTACTTAATGAAATTTCAAGTGTTTTGTTCAAAAATTAAAAAAAAAAACAGCGTAGATACTCGTATATAAACTTAAATATATAATTGCGGAAAAGTAACAAATTTGGAAAACATATGCAATTTAGGGGCTTCATTCTCTACGGCCATGTTTATAGCCCAGCAATAGGATAAAAATAGTGAAATACTTTTTATACCATTAAAATGTGGACATATTGAACGTTTTGATTTCTCCCTTACATTCCAAGTAGTTGTGTTTGGAACTTATTTACTTACTTATGTGGCCCTACAGGACCTGGGCCTCAACCAATACGCCTCTCTAGTTAGCACGATATTTGGCTAACCGCCTCCAGTTGCGCACTCCAAGTTGGTTGAGGTCCCCTTCCACTTGCATGCGCCGCCTAATGCGAGGGGTTCCTCTACTAAGTTGTCTCTCCGGGTTTGAATCGAAGATTCTTCGGGCCGGAGCGTTGGTGTCAATTAGCTCTACATGTCCTAGCCATCTTAGTCGAATGATACGTACTTTTTTGACCAGGTCGATGTCGCTTTACAGCTCGTAGAGTTCTCTGTTAAATCTCCTCCTCCAAAGCCCGTCAACGCGAACGAGACCGGAACTACGATTTCTTAAAATTATATTTTGTTAAAAAGAACATATTTCTGTCAGTCTCTCATTTCTTACGATTTCTTTTGATTTTACGGAATTCAAAGCAAGCTTAAATATTTTGAGAATGCGTTTAAACAATTTTGTGATATAAGGTCCGTTCGCGTACTTTATGTTTAGAAAAATGAAAACTGTCAAATCTCCAAAATCGAGAGAGAATCCTCTCATTTCAAAGAAAAGTACGCGAACGTTTTTGTGTAAAAAGATGGAAAACTTCAAAGTTTGGCTTGAAAAGAAGCAACCGCTGTTTTTTTTTGCTGGCAAACTCATAGGATTTCATCATTTAACAGTTTTCATTTTTTTACCAGCTGAAATTCTGTGTAAAGAAAAATGAACGAACGTACATTTTTCTTTCGTTCATCTTTCTATCATTTCCTCAGTACGCGAACGCGTTTTTGTAGTTTTGCACGAAAGTTTATATAAATTTATGTTTGCATATTAGTTCGCGAACAGACCTATAATGGTGTTTTCCAATTGACCTCTTGGAGTACTTTTTCTGTCTTCCGAATATATTTTGGGAATGCTTTTTCTCTTGGAAAGAGAAGACAAAAACATAGGGGCGGGCTACAGTCCGCTTGGGCGAACTGTTGGATACCCTATTCTTATTCCTATATCTCATAAGTGGGCGTGACAAAAATTTAAAGGATTTTATCGAAAAAACTAAGCTTTTGTAAATAAAAACGCTCCCTAGCTCAAACTTTGGTTTTTCAATAAAATTGTTTTATTTAATTGTGGGCGTGTCAGTAGGCGGATTTAAAAAAAATTTAAGTATGAGCATAAAGGGCACCTAGAGAGTATATACTATAAATTTCAGCTCCCTAGCTCAAACTTTGGACTTTCAAAAATAAAAAAAAAATAATTGTGGGCGTGTCAGTAGGCGGATTTTGAAAATATTTACACATGAGCATAAAGGGCCCCTAGAGAGTATATATTAAAAATTTCAGCTCCCTAGCTCAAATTTTGGTTTTTCAAAAAAAATATTTTATTTAATTGTGGGCGTGTCAGTGGGCGGATTTTGAAAATTGTATGTCCCAATCAGTTTTATGGGCCATAGATCATATATAAAAAATTTCAGCTCTCTAGCTCAAAATTCGATTTTTTCCAAAATTTTGTTTTTTTGAGTTTGTGGGCGTGTCTGTGGGCGGATTTCAAAAATTCTTAAACTTGATTATTTCGGGACCCTAGAGAGTATATGGTTAAAATTTCAGCTCTCTAGGTCCAGTTTAAAGGCCTAATTTTTGCCGACGGACGGACGGACGGACGGACGGACATGACTAGATCGACATTACTATCGATGCTGATCATAAATATAGTAACTTTTAGGGGTCTATGGGCAATATTAAGGTATGTTACAAACTATGCGTCAAAATTAATATACCCCTAGAATAGGGTATAAAGAGTACTCACAAAGGTCCAGAGGAAAACAATATTACATTCGATTAATAATATCTGCGGAACGGTTCCTACTTTCAATTGGAATAGCTATTTCCGCTCTTTCTGTGGTCCCTCTTCAAATTATCGACAGAGTTAGAGGTGAATAGACCAAACTTCCTATGCCTTCCTTGCTATATCCGGCATTTTGGTTAATGATTTTGGAAGAGGTTGGTCAGGCTGCGGGGCAAAGGTGGTGAATTGATGTGCAATAGGTGGTGAATTGATAAAGTCACGCATACTTGATGGAAATGTGATAATGTGTGTGGCTTGGTGAATTTCATGGGAATTTATCTTGTAGGCAAAGCGTTTTCCACTGGAAAGTTTGGTATCCCTTTATTTCAATAATCTCTGACCAAATCTTCACACTAAGGTAAATTCTGGAAAAGACCAATGAATTTCAAGTCGAGACCCACCATCTTTCATCGACTTTAAAGCCGCATATGAGAGCATTCATCGCCAGGAGTTCTACGTGGCGATGACCAAATTCAGGATCCCAGCACAACTGATCCAGTTCTGTCACGTGACGCTGGGAAAAAACATGGTGCAATGTGCATCATGGAAACAGCTCTACAAACTATTCCAAACCTGTATCGGATTCCGGCAAGGACTTTCATGTGAATTCCTCAATCTTATTCTTTAGCAGATAGTGTGCAGGTCAGGTGTCAATACAGAAGGCACCTTCTTACAGATCTGTCCAACTACTAGGATACGTGGACGATATTGGCATCATTGGCCGATCTCAGCGCGGCGTGTTAGAGGCTGTCATGGCGACTGAAGAATAGATAAAATTGGTCGGCCTTGAAGTCAACGAGGAGAAAACAAAGTACTTGCTTTCAGCAAACACACAAACATCTGTTCACCGACTAGGACAAAATCTCACTTTTGATAGCAGCAACTCCGAGGTAGTAGGGGAGTTCACCTACCTTGGACTACACATCGACTCCACGAATGGCACCTAGTGAAGATCCGACGAAGACGTAGCCTAGAAAACTGTTGCTACTTCGGTTCGGCAAAGCAAATGGGTTCAAAACTCCTCACGCTTCAAAACACTGATACTGCCAGTTCTGCTTAATGTCACCGAGTGCTGGAAGGTGACCAAGAAAGGAGGTCTAATTTTGAACACTTTGGAAAGAAAAATAATTCGTCGGATATTTGGTCCTATGTGCGAAGAGTGCGAATGGAGGAGAAGACATAACGGCGGACTCTATGAACTGTACCAAGATGCGGATCTAGTCCGAAGCCTAAAAAACGTCGACTACACTGGCTCGGCTACATCGAGCGCATGGGGAATAATGCTCCAGCGAAGATCTTCGACTCCCATCCGCCAGGTTCGAGACGATAACGCAGTGGCGGATCCACGGGGGGGTTATCGGGTCCGTTATAGAAACTGATTCTGGAAGTAAAAATTCCGATCTGAAGTTACTCACTGATAGTGCATCGTGCGCATTTTGAATATCTTGATCGGAGATCCGTTGCCTCCACATTCTGATCTCTGAGATGAAATTCCTTTTTGAACAGTCCAATATTTCGTCATAAAACTTGTAAAGATCTTCGCATTTTTCCTCATCAAAATCCTGCTTGGAAGGAAATAGTTGTCCGAAACTGTGGAAGATCGTTTTGTGTTTTTTTACGAACCGACTTTGGAGATGAACAATTTAAGTATCAAGGAATGGAATGTAGAAGGCAATTCTGTAATAATCTTCGACATTTTGTGTTTCAACGTTGCTGCGGTTTTTCTTTTGACTGCATATTAATTTCGTATTCGGAACAGATTTCAGCAACATTATCGTAAATGATACGAAAATTTGAATCAACGTTTTCCCGCTTTTCCTTGATATCATTCGTAGCATCATCAGCTAACTTTGTGGCTTCTCCTAGATCTTGATTTTTCGTCTGCAATTCCCGACTCAGAGGCAAGACGACAGTATTGATCGTTTCCATTATATGACAGGAGATTTGAAATTCGATTGTCAAAATCGTGGTCAAAAGCTGAGAAGCCATTTGTGAAGTCTCTCGATCTTTCCCCTTTTTTATTTCTTCCACAGCTTCTATAACGGCCGGTTGAAATTCGAGGTAAGTTGAAACTGCTTCATGCGACTGAGCCCATCTTGTAACAGCGAGAGAATTCAATTTTTCTTTTCTCCGGTCACTCTTTTTCGGCATTTTCAAAATTTCTTCCTTTAAAATGCTTTGTCTCTTCGGCCAGTGGAAAAATGCTTCGATTGCTCCGATAGTTCCTAACGCATTTTTTATACCCGATACTCCGCAAGCGGCATTAATGACCAAACTTAAGCTATGCGCTGCACAATGAACGTAGATTGCAAGAGGAAAATGAGACCTGAGTTAGATCATGAAAGCATACATTTTGTGGACCCCCCCCCCCCCCCCCCCCCCCCCCTTCTCGACGAGATCCTAGATCCGCCACTGCGATAACGTATAACCTCCATTTGAAAGACCAGCCGTTGTGGATGCAAGAGCGCTTGGTCTGGACAATTGAAAGCAGCGTGCTCGCGAACGCGGAGGATAGCAGGCTTCAGTGTCTAAGGCAGAGACTCTCCACGGGTCGGAAGCCCGTTAAGTAAGTAAGACAAAATTAATGTACAATTTTTTAGAAACATTAAATTTATCAATTATCTTAAACCAGCAGTAGGAGCAGATTGAATTTAAAATTCCAGAAGAACCGAGCGATCATTGTTTTTTTCGAAAATCCATCACAAATGAGTAATTTTCAGATAGTCCGCTAGAATCTCGCGCAGCTCCACCTTCTATCCCAGCAACAATTGAATACACTAAACACTTTACTACACACTGTATTTCCTTGCCAAACCACTATAATTTTGTTCCCCCTTCTTAGTAATTGGACATCATATTGTTTTGCAACACATCAGCCACTTCCGAAATCATCTGATTTCCAGTATTTTGACAGCTTAGGGAAATCCTTCCAATATTCCCATGGAATTAAGAGTTACCAAGTGATATTTTTTGGCATGAAGTTACAGAACCTCATTTTTTCCATAAGCGATAAACGACTGAAGTTTTTGTTCCAAATTATTCTATGCGAACAGTTATCGCATCAATTGCAGAACGTGAGCACACGACAACAAAAAAAAGTGTTGTTAGAGAAATCATCCATTTTTATTGCAGCTGAATCAACGTCTTAACACGTTTTAACCGGTAAGAACAAGAGCCAAATACATGCATAAGGCGGGGAGCAAGAAAGAACAATGAGAATGTGTTCGTGTTTATTATTTTTATGATTATAGTCGCATTTAATTTTCCAGAATGCAAGAAACGACAAACAAATCCATAAAACAAATGACTGTTAAAACCAATTTGGGTTAGATGCGGATGCAGAGTTAACAATGAGAAAAAATTGAGATTCACAATAGCGCGATATTCAGATTGAATGTGATTCGGATTAGCGAGATATTACTGTACGCACTTTTGGAAACAAACTGTATTTATATATTCATAAAATATTTTAGGTATGCAGGCACATATTTCTTCATCTTCGTAGAGAAATGAGTTCGTTATCAAATTGCTTTCAATTAGGCGAACTTTCGCCTACTCTGAGTAGACAACATGTTTATCACTACGCTTCTCTTTTATTCCAATCAAGTATTTCTACGACTGCAAACAAACCTCGATCAGCTGAGGAGGACAGAGACCTTACGACCGCTCTCAAGCTAAGCTTGATGTTAGTTTTCTTCGATTTCTCTTACATCTGCTCTTAACAATAATAAATCAGAAACCTGAAGTTTTATGAATATATGTGCACAGATGTTGAATGAACACGCAAAACAAGATTATTCTCAGTTGAACGCGGAAAGTCAGTTTATTATACAGTTTTCGCGTGAGCTCGCGACCATAAAAAAATTAAATTTAAATTTCGTGCTTGAGTGGATATAAGTTATTATTTTCTAGTTATCTGTGCAATTCTAAGGAATGGCTTAACTGAAAATGTTACAAAGAACAGCTTTAAGATATCGTTTACAAATCGCTGTTTTTGCAGTACTTATATCGTTTGGTAAGCTTTTTTCATGGAATTCCCCTAGTGTCATATACTGATAGTGCAATCGGTGAAAAAAATATATTTATGTATATATGAGAACAGACATTAACTTGGCAAAAATATTACTCGACCCTCTCTTTATTCAGGAATTTGCTGCACTAGAGATGAGTGGGAATGTGATTCTGGTCAATGCATAACTAAAGATAGTCTCTGCGATGGTGCCACAGACTGTACTGATTCATCAGATGAGAGAGCAGATTCATGCATTCATCAGGTGTGCCCATCGTTCGCGTTTCAATGCGCGTATGGTGCATGCGTTGATGGAAATGCTAAATGTAACAATATTAAGGACTGTGCAGATAACTCGGACGAAACCTTTGCCCTTTGTCAGGAGTCTGAATCTAAACGAAAAAAGTCTAGTTGCTCGTAAGATTTATTCAACAGTAATTTAGTTATAAAAGTACCTATTAATCGAAAAATAGCATTATAATATGGAATAATATAATTGATTGATTAATTAATGGAAGTAAAAAGAACGAATATTTATTGTGCGAAAACCAGATAAGAACAGAACAGTGAGTGAAAAGTGTCAGATTAAGTGAGAAGAAAAAAGTACAACTCCGTGTTTTGTGATCTGCATGAGCATCTTCAATGTTTAGCCTGATGCAAATTTCACAATAAAAACGGGAAAGTAGAACGCTTTGAAGTAATATCTGTGCTCATGAGAAACCAAATCATGCGCCTTCATCACGTAACACTGTTATTCTCTGCCAATATCGTTTCGGTGTTATCGGAATAGTGCAATCGCAATCGCTACCCGTGCCACATGAAGCAAATACCAAATCGTCAAGTCGGTTTATCGTTTAAACGATATAAGTAGGTTTTTCATTCTTATTTGAAAAACAGTTTTTGCAACCGATATCGTATCGGGGGCCAACTTGTAAATTTGTTCAATCATTTTTTCCCCTTTTTTTAGTCCTTTTAAGTTAATGAAAAGGGTGCATCCAATATTTGTTTGTCCTCAAAGAAACCTTAAATCCATAAAATTCAACTTTTTGTGAACAAAATTTTATTAATTTGTTATATTAATAATATAGGCAAGAAATAATAATGAACTTTGTTAATTTTTTATATAAACACGTTTTGAAAACTTAAGTTGGAATGTTAAAATAGTTAAACATAATGTTTAATTATTGTCTTTTGAGAAAATCAAATGCATTCTCCTATTTTTTTCGTTGGCAAATTGTTCAACAACTTCCTCAGGATCTATATTGATTTCTCTGTGAATATTCATAGATGCTAATCCATTTAGACGAGTTTCGGAAGTTGATGCCCTCAGCCAAGTCTTTCAACCTTCTCAGGATGGAAAATGTTCTCTCTGGCTCTGCTGTTGTAAATGGAAGTACACATAATACTTCTAGTATCTTCCTTATATTTGGAAATTGTATATTACAGCAAACAGGAAAAGACAAACAGCCGTTTCAGAACTTGGGCGGGGCGCTCGAGCGTCTGAGCTCCCTCTATATCTCTTAGATTTACGAACAAGTTTCAGTTAATCATGTACATTATGATGAAATCACTTAAATAATAAGCTTGACCTCCATAGCCCCCCCCCCCCCCCTAATACGCCACTGGTCCCATACTCTTCTGGTCTTTCATGTACAGCTAAGGTTCATTAGACACACCTTGCCACCTAAGATTTCGTAAGCTGTGACAAGATGTATACGGCTTTAAAACGCACAGTAATGTAAATGTAATAATACTACTAAATTATATTTTAAAAAGGTTTTGCTTAATTGAGTGTTGTATCTGCAACCGACGTATAATAAGTTTGATGCAGAGGTTGTAATATAGAGAAATGAAAACCATTATCCCCTAAATGTCTACAGAATTTGTGGCCTGATCAGTCTTTATCGACCATTTAAAGGCCTGTCAAAATTAGCAACGATTTTTGTTTCTATCGAAGACTGAATAAATAAATCTCATTCCTATATATATAATGAAAGGCTTCGCAAAAATAGCTGATGCTACTAAAGTTGCGCCGCGATTCCCATTGGAATAGTCCCTGAAACATGGTAAAACAATGTCACTTCTGAAAAAAGTCAGTTTATAAGGTACATGTACCTACGTATGTATATTATAAACAAATTAAAAATATTTGACATTTTTTGGAACGAATCGAATTGACCTACAGTCTTACTCCAAATATTTGATAAGCTTCTAATAACAATTGATACTCCAGGATGTTTGTCGGCATTTGGCAAGAGTTGGCTTAATAGAGAAAAATTTAGATGACCCAGGTATGATTCGCACCCAGGATGATCTTAAAGTTTATTCATACTACGCCACATAGGCCTCAAATCATCCGTGCCAAAGTATAACTTCACACACAGCTTTATTCAAGTTTAAAAATATAACAGCCATCGTAAATTCAAACTTCTAAAAACTAATTCATCAAAGGTCAATAGGTTAAAATTATTTCCCGGAGCTTTCCAGTGCTTAAGTATTTTATCAACTACGCCTTGCAGCGAAAGCCAGTGAGTTGAACTCAGCACTTAATTCTAGAATTTGTTTTGAATTGTTTTAGTGATATTCAGCATAAAAACGACAAATATAAAAAAAAATTAAGCGAGGAAATTGCGATTTATAAATTTATTAACTATTATATTTTTTACAACGTAGCGCCTCTGAAAACCAGCATATGAGGGATAGCACATCCCTAAACAAAATACTCAACATACACAAATTGAACCTTAAGGCTGTGGATCCACTGCGAATTCGCAAAGTTCGCTAAACTCCTTCAATTCTACGCATTTCCTATGATGCGGTTACGGTGCATCGAATTTTCTCGCGCGAACTAAGAGAGTCAAATTTCCGATGGTTTCTTTTCTTTTTAAAGCGAATTCAATAATTTTTTTGGACTTTTAAAGAATAAAAGGTAGAAAGAGTTTGCAATGTATTTATGTATGAGAGCAGGGCGGGTGGAGGATCATATCCTTTGGTAGAAGAGTGTGCACTGCGCCATGGCGTCATCGGCGTAATTAAATTAGTTGACATTTGTGCTATCTGGGCTCTTTACTTGGCAAAATATAATGGAATGTATCTGGAGTAATTCTATAATATTCAAAACAGAGTCTATCATCTTTGATGAACGAATTTTTAAAATTGTGAATTTGTTCACATTTTTTTATATAAATTGTATTCATTTCACAGACTTTTTAATTACTTCAAAAAGTTATTTCCTAACAAAAAATGTTCTTCACAAAGCGACAACGACATGATAAAACTTTCCCAAATCACAACACTTTACAGCGCGACTACTTAGCAGTACTTCTTGCAAATAAATGTTTCTTTCCCACTACATACGAGTATCGACATAAATAAATTAAAACCCCAGAACCTTAGCCTAAAGGTACGATTACACGGCCATTTTGTCGAGTCATTTAAATGACGATGTGACCTAAAAATCGCGTCACAAAGCCGTCGTTCTTAAGACGTTCTGTGTGATCGCCATTTTAGGGATAACATTTCAGGCGTCATTGAAATGACTAGGAAAATGGGGGAAAAAATGACATGAATTTTGTACCATTAAAATGACGGAAAAAATGGCCGTGTGATCGGTCTTTAATGACGATTAGGACAAATGACTAAACTTTTTGGCTGTTGTGTCATTTAAATGGCAGCCTCCAAAAAATGACAAGGCACGAAATTCATGCCATGACATTTTTCTACGCAAATGACAAATGAAACAGCATTTAATATATCTGTGCTTTCATTTGGTGGTTTTGTCGTGGGGGAAAGAACGTGTTGCATGTGTCTGGCTGCTATTTCGGTACAAATTACTATGAGTGAAATGGAATACGAACCGTTGCCGTCAGGTGCCGACAATATGGACTATTCTGTCAACTATTGTGTGAGTTTGAATACCCAAAGTACCTACAACAAAGTCGAGCAAATAAGGCAAAACGCAGCAAACAGGAGTAAATAGGGATAGGAAAATTGCCTATTAGTGGAGCGACGAAGAAGGATAGCGTTTGATTGTGGCGGTGCAAAAGCAACGGGCGCTTTGGGATAGCTCAGTTCTAGAATACAAACTTCAACATGTCAAAACTGATTCTTGGGAAATTGTTGTATTAGAGCTGGCCATCGACGCAGTTGATTTAACCGAAGCCAGAAAGAAGTGGAATAGCATGCGCAGCAACTTCAATGCGTTCGTGACGAAACTGCACAGGACAAAGTCCGGTCAAGGTCAATGTCTTCGTGAACCGCTTCGCTACAGCCTCCCATTCGGCTTCGTTTTTCGGAATCTATCGACAAAATAAAACATATAAATAATTGGTCATATTTCAATCTTCACTAGCAAAAAGCACACACCTTAATAAACTCACCAACAATAACCTTGTTAATAGCGTCAAGAACTTCCGGAATGATACTCGTTATCGTCGGCTGCGACACGCGAAAAAGGAATCGCAGCGATCGAAAACTATCGCCAATGGGCACGTAGCCCAGCGTGATTACCAGTCGTGCTTCCGCTGAAACGCTCTCTCGCATATTTGTGTTCTGTTCTTTGATGTGTGGCTTCACCAACCTCAAGAAATAATCGAATTGACTGGCTGACATACGAAGGACATTGCGATATAGTTCAGGTTCTTCTTCGCTCAATTCGAGAATTAATCCAGCACAAAATCCACTCTTCTCGCGACCGCTCAACTGCTTCTTTTGCCAAATACTCAGCTTTCGTCGCGTTGGCTCGTAGTAAAGATAGTCTTCACTGCTTTCCAGCACACACGCTGCCAAATACGCCGTCTCCGCAATTTCCACCATCATCGCAAAAGTTTTTTTTTGACAGTTTTTATTTAGATGAGAGAAAAACACTAAATGACAGTAGCTATATTTTTCTCATTGGTCACTACGAAATCGAAATAATAGGAAAGGTGACATTTGTCATTTTGATGAGGCAAGTCATTACCATGTGACCGTCATTTTTTCGCTCGTCATTTAATGACATCCGAACGGAAAATTCTAAATGACTCGCAGTGTCCGTCACTTTATTTTGGACAAAAATGACGATAATAGTCATTTCGTGTGATTGCCATTTTTTCGCAAATGACCAATGACGAATCGTAGCTTGAATGTCTCTATAATGTAACATTTTTTCCTGACGTTACAGCGTCATTTAAATGACTCGAAAAAATGGCCGTGTAATCGTAGCTTTATACTCACTGAGCATTGCACGTGCGTTTTTAGTGTTTGTTCTTTAAAAAAAAAAACGGAAACCCTAACGCCAACAATCACCAACAACAAAAAATGTAAAGACACATTTTAAGCACGAATAAAGTAGATTATTCACATTCATCACCTTTCCTGATTTGTTTGCACTTTTACCCACCACTAAAAAAAAAACAGAAGAATTTGAGTACTGCCATTAGGGAATGTAGTACCCACCCTTTTTGAGGGTGGCGACGGTGTAGAGGTTAGTGTGTTGGCTTGTGACCCGTGCGGTGCAGGTTCAATCCCCATGGGGAACAACAACATACGCCACCCAATCACATGCCTCTACACCAAAAGGAGGATTTCTGCCTGGTAGTACAATGGAACGTTACCGAGTCTGAGTGCTCTGGGATTTGGATTTCCTTTTAAAAAAAAAAAAAAAAAAAAAAAAATTGTGCAAGAAAACATATAACACAACTTTTTGAAGTCAGACATCGAGATCTTGGCTTTCACAACACGTCGCCCTAGTGACACAAGAACGTAACTACATTTTTACGATTTTGGACTGGGTATGACACCTTTCTTCATATATCATTCTATATATTGTGGGAAAAAATTGGAGCTCTAGGTGAAGTAGTTTAGAAGTTAGCACTTGCCGTATCAACATTTTTTTCGAAAAATAGTAGGAAAAATGGCAAAAAAAAATCACACAATCGTCTCTCCTGAAAACTAGCAAATATTGGCATACGTTTTTGTGTCACTAAGGCGACGAACATGCTTTCCCAATATGCATGCAATGATCAATTAAATTAGATCCGGTTCATCTGTTCACTGCATTTACAAATGACAGTACTCTACGAATAGCAAATTTTTGATCACAATGGGATATTTGTTTAAAGGGCGTTAGAGAGCGAAATATAAAGCGATTTATTTTGTTTAAACCGGCGTAGATTATTAGACATAAGTACTTCAGGCTACTTTCTAAATTGTAAAGTAGATTTCTAAAGATTGCGAAAAAAGAAAAAGATTTTATTCAATTTGAATAAGGTGACATCGCTGACGTGGTGGAGGAGGAGCTTATAAGAATCGACGCCATATAAGCTTCTTTGTATCAATGTGCATAAATGCCTCCAGCAGGTTGATATCAGACTAGAGCGAACTGTCTAGATATTTTTCCATCATGTAATAAGCCTCATGTAGCAGAACATTACCACTGCTCATCGCCCTTGCAATATGCCTTCCTTATTGAGGAAATTGCCAATCTCTTCATTAACTGACCTCAATCGTATAAGACCTTGTTGAGATTGTATTTTTTGTAGTGCGACACAGGAGTTACCCGATATAATTCCCCAGAGCTGTATTAAATCACAATGGACGGCCATTAACGATGATTCCCTATAAGGGCCATGTAACAAGTGTCCTTAACCCGCTAACGACTGTTTAGTTCATCCAATACTAAACAATTTTGTGTATGTTTTTTTCTGGTATCCCTAGAGGCCAAAGCAAATGTAGTTCTTATTATTTCCGACTTCTAAAAGTTGACATCAAACATCCAGTCAACGCATCGACCCGATCTGTACACCGCTTACTCATCTGAACTCAGTATAGATAGAACGTCTGAATGGACCTACCTCGAAAATATGTATTATTCGGCACATTACCAAACAGCATGGCCTCTGGGAACAGGGCATTCAGTTCAATGGTCATTATTCCTCAGTTACAGAAAGTCAAACTTATAATACGTCATGGACTCTGCTATTTTAACATTACAAAAAAAAATTGTATTATTGTTCCAAATTTACTGTATAACAATATGTACATATTTAAAAAAAACAGAGGCGATCAATTTCAATGCACGTCAGGCGAATGTATCAGTCTGGATAATGTATGTGATGGCCAGTCCGATTGCAATGATCAATCGGACGAAACAGTGGATACATGTGCGTCATACGACTGTCCAAAATTTTCTTTTCGCTGTGGTTATGGTGCGTGTATTAGCAGCGACAAAACATGTGACGGGGAGCTTGATTGCAGAGATGGTTCTGATGAAGCCCGTGGCCTCTGTGGCAAACAAATTAGGAAGCCAATGCCCACACCGCCCACTCCAACCAAAAAGAGGTAAGAACATCTTTAAAAAGCATAAAATACATAAATAATGTAACATCTACTCGTATGTGTGTTTTTTGTAGACCAACACAACCTGTAGCACCGCCTGGTGTTGTGGGCTGCAAGGCTCCTAATATTCCTAATGCTCGAGTGGCATACGAATCCGACCCTACAAGACTTATTACAGACGGAGAAATAGTACCAGAATCCACCTCAATTGTTTATAGCTGCGAAACTGGATACAAAATTGAAGGCAGCGGTTACAATTACTGTTCAGATTCGGAATGGCTTGTTAGTCCTGACCCCAAGTGTGTTGCCTCAAGAGATACAAGGTTAGTACAGTAAATGACATGCTTCATTAAGAAGAGCGCTTATTCTACTTGTTCATATCGCAGACCGACACCTAGTCCGGCGGCCGGTTGCAAAGCTCCTTCTATACCATTCTCTCGATTGGTATACGAAATCGAACCCTCAAGAGTTATATCGCCTGGAGAAATTGTACCAGATTATACGTCGATTACGTACCAATGTCTGTCTGGATACACACGTGAAGGGAAAAATTACAATTTCTGCAAGGACTCTGAATGGGTTGCCAGCCCTCATCCCGAATGCATAAGTAAAGAGGTCGACAGTTTAGTGTTTATATTGAGCTAATTGTTTGTTTTTCAGAATACTGCCCCTCCGATACCCTCAAAGGTGTCACCTTTAAGGCTGAGTGCAAACGCGAAGGTATTACTGTGTCATGTCAGAACCAAATTAAACCTGGAACTGTTGCTGAGATTAGTTGCCAAATTCAGTACCAGCAACAAGATTCGCATGTCGATTCATTGAAATGCGAAGCCGATGGCAGGTGGGACTATCAGCCCCAGCGTTGCATACCAATTTGCGGCAATAACTTGCCACAAATTCAGAAATTCGTTGCGTTCGGAGATCGTGAAAATATAACCTATGTCCCATGGCATGTGGGAATCTATCAATCATTTGCTGGTCAATTTAAACATATTTGCGGCGCTAGTATTATCAGTGCAAATATTGTTGTTTCAGGTAAGGGGAGGGTATTACGAACTGCTCATTCAATTATTATATTCCTTATCTTTAAAACAGCTGCGCATTGCTTCTGGGATAAAGCAAATCAAATTAAATACGAACCAACGTTCTTCGCAGTCGGAGCTGGAAAATATTACCGTGATTATTACAAAGTTGAACAATATGCTCAATTTCAAAATGTATCCCTAATTCATATTCCAAATCAGTGAGTAAATTCGTCTAATTGATGATTATTGATTAATTTTTTAACGGCAAAAACACATATTTACAAACTTTTTAGATTCAGCGCTGAATTGAACAACTACAAGTCCGATATAGCTGTGATCGTGCTAACAAACTACCTAACGTTTTCACCATTTGTTGCGCCGGTTTGCATTGATTGGAAAGATGCTGGCGATAAATCCATTGATAGCAATATATTGGGGAAAATCGCCGGCTGGGGCTTAAATGAAGATAATGAATTTAGTATTGATCTTCGAACCGCAACAATACCAACAACCAGCTACACTGACTGCTTAACGAGCGTTGGAGAAAAATGGGCCAGTTCTCTAGCCAACGACAAATTTTGTGTGTTAAATAAATTTGGTACGACAGTATGCCAAGGTGATAGTGGTGGAGGTTTTATAATCGAAAGGCTTTTCGGGAGAAAAACAAAGCATTATTTATGGGGCATAGTAAGCGGCGGGGTGCCATCTGATCGTGTATGTAAAGATATTGAATTTGTTACGTATACGAATATTCAGTACTATGAGGTATACATTAAGAATTTGGAATCCAACAATCGACCCAGATAGTGATAATTTTGAACGTACTGATGATAGGTTTAAGTTTTATAAATAAATGTTTTTTTTTATATTTAGAAAACCATTTTTTTTTTTACTACATACTAACTCTTTATTTTGGTTTATAATATGTTTGAAGTAGGTACATAGGTACAAGATACATTTACATTTATTTATTTCCTTGGCTGCCCTAAATTTAACAACATCTTGAAAATCAGAAAAAAAAGTTTTTCAACGAATGCCTGATTATTCAACAAACATCAATGCAACGATTACTATAAACTCTCCGATATTTTGCAACTGGGACATTTTTATTTGTATGTGGCTTAATTGTATGTGGCTTAATTGTATGTGGCGAGTTCGCTGGAGTAAGGAAGGTCTCCGCAGGATCATACCCAAGGTCTCTGAAGCCATAGCTAAATTAAGACCTTTGTATATTTAATTCCCATTAGATACAGAAAATATAACAAAACGTTTTATTGAAACTGCAAGATTCCCAGGGTTGTTGGAGTCATTGATTGTACTCACATTAACATTAAATCACCAGGTAAGTACCTTCAAGAATAATAGGTACCAGAAATTATAAATATTTTGAATTGTTGACAGGAGGAGAAACTGCCGAATTGTAAAGAGACCGGAAAGGCAATTTCTCGATGAATGTTCAAACAGTAGTGGACTCAAAATTAAGAATCATGTACATTGTACATAGTTGCTAGATGGCCTGGATCATGCCATGATCAAACTACAGTCGAACTTCGATAACTCGAATATTAAATAACTCGAATGAAATTGGTTATTGCCAACCCTAAAATGTACATGTACAAACGCGTCGCGTACGGAAAACAAAAATATAAAAAAAGTTGCAACATTTATGAAAAAATAGTAAATAATGATAAATATTAAGAATACTTAAAGTAATCTTTTATTCAAAAATAACTTATGGTAAACTGGGGCAAATTCGGTATCGTCATTTTCACCAAGAACGCCAGGGTGTAAACCGATGGTTTGTTTTTTAAACGCACCCTTCTATGCACCCGCAAGATGCTTTGTAGTTTGACAATCCTAGTCAGAGTGCAGAAAAAGTTACAAGTGGTTGTGTGTTTTTGGGCTGCTGGCTGTAAATTTCTACTGAAGGTGGGTAACCAATTTTTTATGTTATTTTTGAGTTAATGAAAGTGATATTTTGTTAAAAGTAAGATTAAACATTAGTTTTGAAGGTAAACAACCCAAACCTGTCCGAGTCCTATAAGTGTTTGTTAAATAATTAGCAATAGAACATTTTAGACTTCGGCGCACATTCGGCGTTTGTTTATAATAATAATACTAGGCAGAAATTTTATAAAGCTATTTATTATTTATTTTAATGTATAGATATGGTTCGAAACTATAAGAAAAAGACTGACAGAGTCAAAATAAATGAAACTGATTTATAAAATGATATTTCGGATGTAGAATGTGGTCGTGAAAATTTAGATTCAGCTTCTCTAAAGTACGGTATAAAACGCACGACCTTACAGTTCAGATTAAAGAAACGTGATCCTCTTAAGCTATGCACAGATTAAGAGAATGATACAGAAGAAACCTTTCAATCAAAATATACATCCCAGCAAATTTTGACACAGAAACAAGAAGATGAGTTAGTTATATTTATATACATAAAAAAATGTGCATTTTATCAACAAGGACTAACTTATCATACTTTCAAAAAGTTTGTTTACGAATATGTTTACGAACTGATAAAATCTTTGGCGAATGTGACCCGTGTTGGGGCACATTCGGCGAAACGGCTTTTTTTCTTAAATAAATAAAAACAAGTGCTTCATAAGTCACACGGAAAAGTTTTTTTATTTTATTTAAGACTATAAATATTAAACTTTCATTCAGTATAAATTTTATCTAATACGTTAGTAAATATCGTAAATATGAAGCTTTTAACTTAAGGTGCCGAATGTACCCCAGTTTACCATACACAACCGGAGGCGAACAAGAATAACAAAAATGGAATTATGTATTTGTATCAATTTTGTATTTTACTTAATAACTCGAAGTCTTGATAAGTCGATTTTTTTTTGTGGCAAGTGATGGTTCGAGTTATCGAAGTTCGACTGTATTTTAAATAATTCGCGTATTAAGCAAAGATTAATTGATAGAGAATTTGGAAATAACCTGATTCTCGGTGATAAAGGGTATGAAAACAAAATTCAAAATTCGATTTTTTCGATAACTTTGTTTTTTTTTTTTTTTTTTTTTTTTTTGAGATTGTGAACGGATTTTCTTACACTTGATCATTTCGGGCCCCTCCTAGAGAGTAAATATTCCAAATTTTAGCTTTTTAGCTCGAATTTTTGGGGCCTTAATATTGACAACGGACAGGGACATGGCTAGATCAACATAACTTTCGATGATGATCACGAATATAGTAATTTTTATGGGTCTATGGGCAATATTAAGGTACGTTGCAAGCTACGAATCAACATTAAAATAGTTACCCTTCAAATAGGGTGTAATAAAGCCTGTGTGAGTGTTTTTTTATTTGGAATTACATAAGTCCCAGGCTCTTTATTTCCGCGGGAGTTATTGCACTGCACATTGTGTTATACCTACTGAAAAACGACAACGATTTGCATAACCTAGGTACTTAAAACAAATTACCACAGATGTTTACCTATTAACCACTTCTAAAGCATAAATCCTCGTCCTCGGGCAACTAGAAAACTAAATCAAGGATAAATGCAAAAAGACTGTCACGATATAATTAAACCTTCAAATCATTTCAAGTTATAAACAAAAATGTATAGATACCTACCGCAACTAAGAAAAGTAATTAATTAACGAGAAAACAAAAAGTCAAGAAGAATAAATTGCAACCATCCGGACAAAATTTCATAGTATAGATAGAAAAACTTCCCACCATTATCGGTTATACTTATCTCATTTTTACACACATAGCTAATAGCTGAACATTTTTAAAATGCAGTCAATACACTAACCCCTGCAATAAAGCGTATGAATACAAACAAAACACAAACATAGGAAAAGGCTACAGTCCGCTTGGATATAGTTTTCCTGTTTCTATCCCTCATAAAGTGGGCGTGAAAAATATTTAAACGTGGGAGAATTGTTAAGAAGCATTTACATATTTTGTTATTTAACATTAAAAGGATTTTATTGAAAAAAACTAAGTTTTTGTAAAAAAAAACGCCCTTTAAAAGTGGATATGGCAGACAACTTTATATCGAGGAATTGTTCAAAACCACTTCGTTTTTTTTAATTGTGAGCGTGCCAGTGTGCGAATTAAATTAAAATTAGCATAACGGGTATCTACAGATTTTTAGCTTCCTAGCTTACACTTTGACTTCTCGTAAAAAAAAAAAATAAACTATGGGCGTGTCAGTGGGCGCATTCAAAAAATGGTAACTCCTGCGCGTTTTGGGGCCCTATAGATCATATATTAGGCTCTCTAGCTTTATTCTATAAATGGTTAAAATTTCAGTTTTCTAGCTCCACTTTAAAGGCTTAAGGCCAAAAACAAATGTTTTTTCTCTTTTCACACCATTTGGGATCTGTAGTTTTCTCTCAACTTTTCAAAAAGTAACTTACTTGAAAGTTAGGTATACCTCTAACTTTCAAGTAACACACTATTTCAAAGCTCAGAACAAACTAATACACTAACACAAAATATCTGCGATAGTTCATGATTTCATCGTTAGATGGGTCTGATCCAAGAAATATCGAAACCAACAACCCATTAACATCCCATAAAACGTCAAAAACTTCGGGTATAATTTTATTATGGTTGATTTGCCTACCCGAAAAGCAAATGCCAGAGAATTGTATGTAGCTAGATGCATGAAATGTGTTATGAAAAACTAATTTGATATGCTTGCATTTTTATTTATTGACATTTATGGGAATTGTTGATGATAAGTTTTACCTGAGTTCATTACTTACTTAATTCAAATCGTTGAATACATTTTGTTGCACTTGAAACACTTTTTGTTTACTTCCTCTTATAAATAAAAGGTTCAATTGTTTGCTTTATTTATGTTGTTGCAGAGCTTTCGGTTGTCAAAGAATATCTTTTTGGGTTAGTTGTTGACTACCAGGAGCAGAAGCGTATGTGTGTGAGCTTGCACTTTTCTATTTTCGTGCACACACTTTACTTTTTGCCGAATGTAGTTTGGGCTTTAACTTTTGCCGACGGACGGGCGGACGGACGGAAAGACATGGCTAGATCGACATTACTATCGATGCTGATAAGTGATCACGAATATAGTAACTTTTAGGGGTCTACGGGCAATATTAAAACTATGAGTCAAAATGAATATACCCTTAGAATAGGGTATATACAAATGATGTCTTTCTTGCTTTATAAAAAGATAATATTATCCAATCTTTTTCTCACTATGCCAGAGCCATCTTACCATTTAAAAATGTAGACAACCATTCATTTTCATTGTTCTATAGGAATTGCATGAATGCGATCCAATAAGATTTCAATAAGAGCGCTACAAAAGTTTTTTTTAAATAAAACAAAAACGGTTTTGGATATCAATGAAATTCTTTATTATTCTATACCTATTATTGTAAAGTACGTTCGATGCCATTATGTATGGAACTCGATTTCTTTTGCATGGCCACCACGGGCACGCTTGCAGAAGTCCAGACGCTGAACCAAATTTTCGACGGTTTTCAAGCATAAATCGGCCGATACTTCTGCAATTTCACGTTCGATATTCGTACGAAGTTCATCAATCGTCGCTGGCTTGTTGGCATAGACCATAGACTTGACGTAGCCCCACAGGAAATAGTCTAACGGCGTCAAATCGCACGACCGAGGCGGCCAAGCGACTGGACGATTTCGTGAGATAACACGGTTTCCAAACTTGGTTTCCAATAAATTGATTGTGGCATTCGCTGTGTGGCTTGTGGCGCCGTAAATTTTAATAATTTCGACTCGTTGTTGGCACGTATATCTTTCCATCATGAAATGGCAAACCTTACTGAAGAGAAATGTCAAAAGAGCGGCAAGAAATTCGGCGTCGTTTGCTGTCCCTGTCGCTCTACTTTTGTAGCGTCCCTGTTGAAAAAGCCTTTATAATGATGTCACAAGTAAAATGTCAGTTTTGAACCAAATGAAGCTTTTGTACAAATACAAAACAGAAGTGAACTTACTGTAAACACAATCCCAATTTAAATTCACCTTCACCATTCAACATATTAATTTATTAACTTTCACACAATTCATAAATCTATGTTAAAAATAAAAAGCTCTTACTTTGCTTGCTACTCACAAGTCACAAAGCACTAATAGGGTTGTGTCTCTGAATGAGCGAATCTCGCTTTTTTCGATGTCATTCTCTTTTTTCGAACTCTCGTATATGTATGTAATATCAGAATGTCTTGAAAATGAAAGAGAAATTGAAAATGTGAAAGCCGGAAAATGAAAGCTAGAAATATATAATACCTGTGTTGTGTAGGTACCTACCTAACCTATGCGAGCAACTTTGCATGTGTATATCCGTTCCCCGATTTAGATTGAGCGCGTTCAATTTGCAAAGGCAACTACTAGTTAACTCCTGTGAATGGGCGAATATCACATGTGAATATCAGCTATTCACTGAAAAACTTTCCCTTCGAGCAAGTAAAAGGAATCAACAATACAGGACCATTCACATGAGAGCGAGCAATTGCCCGCGTCCGAATGATTATTCTCAAAGTCACACATCATTCACATGACACAATTTTTTGGCCGCGGACGGCCGCGAATTCCAATTGAAAAACTACAAGTAAATTCTAATAATATGCAGAGTTCTAGGTTGAGTATATTCTTAGAGGTAGAGAAGTCCCACCAGCAGTAGTCGAAATCGTGCCATAGGACATCGATTCTTAGAGTGTTGTCAGTGTTTTTCCTTTTCCTTTAGTTTGTAACTGTTTGGCGGAGTATTGCACTGGTCGACGGTATTAAAGGAGACGATGTTTGTGAAGGCTCTAAGAGAGTCGATCGATTGACATAATTATAAGGTACCTACTGAAGCTGGTGGAGGTGAAATAGATGCAGTTGGATATAAAAAGTCAACGGGAAATTCTTCTTCGGAAACCAAATACTGAAAGAAAAAACATGGTAACATTATACTACGTGAATAATTATATATAATTCTTTTTCTACATAGGTGCTACAACTGTCGTATGGGTTATGATGGGGAGGAGTTTCCCTAAGTACCAGCCTTATGGAAGAGTTACTTACTTGAATTTGTTTGTGTACTTCCCCCCAACCAGTGCGATATGCGTCTAGTTTGTCGGTAGCGATCATTCTTTAGCTGAGTCGACGTATCTTTTAGGGGGAGATACGTTTACAGGTGGAGCTACGTAATTCTGACTTAAGACGTACCGGCGTTCACTAGGGAGTTCAATCGTCTTTTAGGATAAAGCAGCCTTTTGATACTAAATATCTTTAATGTCGCTTTTTATTATTTTTATTTTGGAGATTTTGACAGATTAGATGCAAACAAACAAACCATTTTTTTTGTCGGGTTTATTTCTCAATTAAATATACCTATTTGACAATATTTTAGCACCAGTAAATAAAGAAATTCTCTAATTACATTCAATTAAATTTTTCATTACAATCGACAATGTAAGCAAAACGGAAAACAAACTCAAACTCTTGGTATTATTGCAGTATTCAACATTTTATATTTCCTATAGGCAATTCCTTCCTATTACAAAAAACAACATTACTAACCAAAATACGTTGCACGCATTTTAAGTAGTGCTGTCCCTTACGGACTGCCGAGTATAAAGTATTGACTATCTCATTCATCCCTTCTGATAGGCTCGACCATAAAGCACAATGGTGTAGAAAAAGATCAACCCATTGACAAATGCAACATTGAGAGCGAAACAAAAAATTGTCGAAACCAAAAGAGAAAATTATGTCAAAATGCAAACAAGAGAGAAAATTCACTAATACTACACATAAGCATTTGCATGTTGGAAAAGAAAACATCGCCGCAACGTTGGTGGGATTTGTACTTCAACTTTGAATTAAGGATTTAGGTCCGACGTTGAAGTGGAAGTTGAGGTTAAGGTGTCAATGTGTTCCATCCCATTAAAATGCAAATAGAGGTGTTGATGATTAGGTGTTGATCGCGATATTTCTAAGTTAAGTCACAATCCAAAACATTTGGTCGCGTTACAGATACCGCTCGAACTTAGCCTAACAATCCGAATGATATTTGGATTTGCTTTTACTTTTCCAGTTGGCTATTCGCGACCAAAACTTGTGTCATATGAATGAAGTACCAAACTATAAGAATGATTCGGACTCGGGTTGTTAGTCTCTCTCATATAAGTGGGCCTATATTCCTTCATTCATTCAATCCGATCACTAAATTGTCTTTGATTGCATTTCAAATTAACATACAGATTTTTGTCGCTGCTAACACAAGGCTATACTAATACACAATCAATACACGTATATTTAGTTGGAATTATTAAACTCAATTTTATTTCAATCAAACTTCTCAATTCGGTCAGAGCGAAAACCTGCCTCGAATTTCAATTCAGTTTCAATTTAATCTTTCGATGCAGTCATGTAAACGGGGTAAATGTTTTATTTGTACCTACGAAGGAGAAAAACGATAAAGTGTCGAGTGAGACAGACAGACTTATGACAAACAATTTTGCAATCGAAAGAGCAAGCAATACTTTACTGCCAATGTTAAATCAACATGAATATGAATACACCTCTTTTGTAATGTCTATTATGAAGTTTCAATAAAACAAATTCAAATTAAATTAAGTTGTCAAATGAAAATGAGAACAACGAACAGTAGTTGTTGATAAGAGTTTTTAGACATTTATTTTCCATTAATTCGCGACTAATTTCATGGAAGTATTTGAGAATCGAATTGTCCACGACGAGGTATGGAATGATCTGTCTCATATTAATTCCGACATCCCCAATCGTAGAATAAAGTGTGAAAAATGCAAGTAAGTTTTTCGCAATTTCTAGGAAAAATCCATAAATTAACAAATATTTACCTAATAGAAGACCAAAAACAGTCTGCTACTGTGAATCATTGCCGAATCCGCCAGTGGATATTAAATCATCCATTGTCATTCTTCAACATCCAGCTGAGGAGAAGCGACCACTTCGTACTGCTCTTATGCTGCAACTTGGAGTAACGCCCGGAAAATGTACTGTATACAAGGGTAAACGATTTCCCTCATCAAAAAATCTGACTGAACTAGAAACTATATTCAATTCACCAAGTTCGTTGCTGCTATATCCTAGCAAAGATGCTATTCCTATAGAAAGCGTGGATAACAGCCGGGGACCCTTTACACTTATTCTTATCGATGGAACATGGCCACAAGCCAAAGCAATTTATGCAAGTAGTCCTATGCTTCATAAATTGCAACAAGTCAAGTTGATTACCTCTGGAACAAGTAATTATGTGATTCGCACCCAACCAACAGAGGGTTGCCTGAGTACCCTAGAAAGCGCCGCAGAGAGTTTAGCAATTTTGGAAGAGCACGCGGAGTACAAAAATCTACTTGTGCAACCTTTGCATACTCTTTGTAAATACCAATTACAGAACGGTGCTGTGGAGCACCAATCAAAGGAATATAGGATAAAGAACAATCAGTACCCAAAGTTAATCGGCAAACGGCTGCACAAGCTACTGAATCGCACGAGTAGCGTACTCAGTGGACAAACTGAAGCACTGGATGAAGCAGAAATAGCAATGACTTGTGTGAAAGAGGCTTAACTTTCTGTGTTTTTTTGTAGTAAGCTTGGACATGTGTATAATATTCTAATAAATCAAACGAATTTTAAAATTCTGTCCAAAACGGGATGTTTTCTTGTACGCTATTTGAAGATGCAAACGATTACTGTTGACCTTTACAGATCTCTTAAGCTGGAGCCAGTATTGCTGGCTTCATTAAGTACGTGCGTTATTATGTTCCTGCTTTGTAAATTATACATGAAAATAACGTTTTGATGCACGTACAAAGGTACAAATCAGTTTTTATGTCCCTATTACTATACGGAAGGGAAAACAAGACGAGAGCGAGGCAAGAAAACGCTGTTGCTCGTTCCAAACGTCGCGTTGGAAGCCGCCAAAAAAGGAAGCGATGAGCACTGTAGTATAATCATCCCACATCTATATTTTATTATTATTATTATAATTTATTACTTGGTAACAAATTACCAACTAATATTACATATTAGCACTAGCTGCTAGGGCTTACGGCTAAATATTTTATTATTATCCGCTTGGGATCATATAAATATGTCGCAAGCAATGTTCGAAGACTCTCAGAAAGTCAAATTTGAAAGAAAAGTATTTAAATTGTAGCAATGTTGGTAATCTCCGATTTTTTGTTCGTTATTTTTACTGTTTGCATAGGTATTTGATTTACAAAGTGTTGCCCAAAATTGGTTTGGCGTATACTGTATACGAACTGAAATGCAGTTTTGTATTTTGGGGCGATCTTTTCTATCAATTCAATTCGTTATCAGTGTTGTTTTACGTTTTTCCATTGCTAAGGTATTCAGAATGATTTTGACTGTATCGTATCCATCAAATTGACGTATTGTTTTGAGGTAAGCGCCAAATTTTGACATATAGATATAGGTACGGCTATGGTAGATGGTAGAATGTTGTCGTCTGCTGTTCTTCTTTCGCCTGTCCTTCCTGCGTCTGGTTAAACGGTTCGTGTCTGATGTTTTTGTTTTCTCAAGCTACCACCGCACCGCTATCGACTCGTTGTTACCTAGTTTAAAAAAAAATCAAGGAAAGGTTGCAGACTGCTGACTATTCCCATTCCCCAATAAGTGAGCGTGGGAAAAAACTTAGTATGGGCGAATTGTTAAGAAGGATGATGTGTGCATATTTTGATATACATACATAATTGTTTTTGCCTTTTAAGGATTTCGTCAAAAAACAAGGCGCTCTTCGAAAGTGGGCGTGGCAAAGATATTTTTTTGCGCGAATTGTTAAGGACGACTTTGTCTGCATACTTTGTGAAGGACAGGGACAATATTTGCTTCAAGTTTATCTTTTTTTGTGTTTCTTTGGTAGTTTTTATGAATTATATAACTAGTATTAACGCTCAATAATCACGATAGTCAAGAATTGATAGCGGTTCTATTTAATGAAAACTGCGGCAAAAAACAATGGCCGCTGCCGAGATTTGAAAACTCGACCTATCGCTTAGTACTCCGGCGCTTTTTGACTTGGACTTTTAAATTTAATTTACAATTTTCGCACATTATTTTTTTTGAAATGTTTTTAATTAACCTAAAAAAAGTTTAATCTTGTTCTGTGGCTTTTCTGTAGAATAACGGATTTTAGTTCTCAACCATCTTTTTTCTAAATACGATATACGTGGGTCATTCCACCATATATTTTTCCCATTTGTCCTGGCAGCAGTAGGAATGGGACAGAGTGAGTTAGGTATGAATAGCGGGTGGCAACGGTGCAGTAGTAGTGTATGCACTTAGTGATTGGACGGTCGTGCGTTCAAATACCGAACAAATCCATGGCTTTATTTCGAATATACGTAAAAAACTTGATATTTCTAAGCAAGTTAGACAACACCCGTGGAGAAAAACCACACAATTGCACCAACAAAACACTTCTTTCCTATCGTTCTATTCTTTCTAAGGTGAGTAGCACCGAAAATCATGCAATGAAATATAACAATGCTTGGTGCTTCTTGCTGTTCACAAATGCTTGCGCTGTGCTCATAGCCCATAAGGGTACCTACTGTTACATTTACGGAAAAACCCTTTTTAGTCCAGTCAAATAAGCCAAAAAAGGGGTCAACCTATAAATGAGAGATAATAAGCTAAAAACTTGCATACACCTTCATATTGGCGTTCTAAAAGTTCTTAGGAAAGTCACATAAAATCACGTGTTTGTAACGCAAGTTATTTAAGGTCAAAGGTCACAAATATCGTTTTTCGCGATTATCTCGGTTTCTATAGCTCCAATGATAAGTAAAAATTGTAGAGTATAAAATTTCCGACATATTTTGTCTTAAACATTTTTTTATGCGTTCAACCACTTTTGAGATAGATGGCGGTGAGAGCGCCGCCCTCAGCCATACATACTGTAATGCAAGGTCAGCCGTGAATCACAGTGAATAAAACTATGTAGGTATACAAATATAAAATCATTCAAATATCATTAACAATGAATAGTTTGTATTATATATTAGTTAATACATTGTATTTAATAACATTTTATATATATATATAATATGTAGGTACATTACATATACATTTTCATTTAATAATACTTAGCTAGTTTTTGTAATCAGAAACTTAGCAAGTGAAATATTTGTATTATTGTATAGGTACATATATTAATTTTATATCAATTTATTTAAAGTAAATTTTAAGCAGAAATAAAACAAATAAATACATATATTTTAATTTTATCTATATTGAGCAGTTGTATATTTCTTTCAATTTAAATTGAAGTGAAGTGAAAATTTAAAAAATATTAATAATTTAAAGAATCAAAGTATTTATTTTCTTCATCATCGTCATCTTCCGGGCGTTCGAAAATGGCTGTTTCACTGTCATCATTTTCGTTGTCCTGAATCGTTTGTTTTCAGGCCTTGTAGAATTTCCGAGTCAAATGCACTCTCTTCCCATGGGTCGCTTTGCAATGAAAAAGCATTGAGGCAAGCTTGCCCATTACACTGGCCACAAGCTAAAGTACATTGCAACCCCGATTTTCTGCACCCACAGCGTGGACCACATCCATTCTTACAATTACAAAATATTGTTTTAAGTAATTCATCTGGAGCTGGTAGTAATATTGTTGTCATTGGCTCCAGGAATTCATTTTGCAGCACCCAACCCCATTTCTGGGATTCTAAATCATGACCAAACCATTTTTGAACTTGGTAATAGACACGGTTTATATGCTGATGAGCTGCTGCACTTTTCTGTGGAAGATTAGACAATTGGACAGGTTTGTGAAGCTTTGAAGATTTAACGAACTGAGTATATCGAAGATAATCGATATTGTCCTCAGATTTAGGAGTTAGAAAGTGTAAATATCACAACAAAACAAGCGAGAGATGATGCCGATATTCTTATCATAGAAACATCAATAGAAGAATCCAAACATGAGAGGACTCCCGTCATTATAGGAGAAGACATAGATTTGCTCGTTATTCTAATTGGACGCACTCAATTACATCAAGAAGAAATTTTCTTAAAAAAAGTTGGAAAAGGCAATGTCAAAACACAAATCTATTCTTCAAAAAGTTTTGACAAATATCCCCTTTCAAAAAAAAACACATTTTATTTTTACATGCATTTAGTGGCTGTGATACAACTTCTGCGCTGTTTAAAAAAGGGGAAAAAAAACTTTCATAAAATTACAAGAAAAACTTGCAAATTTCGACCAACTTGCTTAAGTTTTTCTTCAACAAAACTGCCCTGTACAACAATTATACGAAAATGGAGTATGGATGGCTTTAGCTTGTGGCCAGTGTAATGGGCAAGCTTGCCTCAATGCTTTTTCATTGCAAAGCGACCCATGGGAAGAGAGTACATTTGACTATGAAATTCTACAAGGCCTGGATACAACGATCCAGGACAACGAAAATGATGACAGTGAAACAGAAATTTTCGAACGCCCGGAAGATGACGATGACGAAGAAAATAAATACTTTGATTCTTTAAATTATTAATATTTTTTAAATTTTCACTTCACTTCAATTTAAATTGAAAGAAATATACAACTGCTCAATATAGATAAAATTAAAATATATGTATTTACTCGTTTTATTTCTGCTTAAAATTTAATTTAAATAAATTGATATAAAATGAATATATATATACAATAATACAAATATTTCACTTGATAAGTTTCTGATTACAAAAACTAGCTAAGTATTATTAAATGAAAATGTATATGTAATGTACCTACATATTATATATATATATAAAATGTTATTAAATACAATGTATTAACTAATATATAATACAAATTTTTGTTAATGATATTTGAATGATTTTATAACTTTATACATGGTTTTATTCACCGTGATACACGGTTGACCTTGCATTACAGTATGTATGGCTGAGCGCGGCGCTCTCACGCCCTCTATCTCAAAAGTGGTTGAACGCATGAAAAAATGTTTAAGACAAAATATGTCGGAAATTTTATACTCTACAATTTTTACCTAGATGTTAACATCATTGGAGCTATAGAAACCGAGATAATCGCGAAAAACGATATTTGTGACCTTTGACCTTGAATAACTGCGTTACAGACACGTGATTTTATGTGACTTTCCTAACAACTTTTAGAACGCCAATATGAAGGTGTATGCAAGTTTCTAGCTTATTATCTCTCATTTACAGGTTGAACCCTAATTTGACTGGACTATTTTAGCGTAAAAAAAATTATAAAAAATAATAATTAAAACTAGTATTCTGGCAAACGTTTGGTTAATTTGATGTTTTATAAAAGCAGGAAAGAGTTCCTGCAGGTTATGATTTATAATTTCCGAGTAGATGTGATTTTTCTTAAAAGTGACGCATAGGTACTCGTAGGTACGTACCCACTCTACCCGTTATTTCAAAATGTTCCCAATGCTCCTTTTTTCTTGTCAGCCATTTTTAGACCTTTTCAAATTCCTCAGGCAACACTTTACCTGGTATAGGCTCAGGCTGTACAAGAACAGAAGAAACTAACCAAAAATTTCCAAAATTTTTGGTAAATTAATATTTTTGACATGCGCCAACAACGATGCTGTTTGGAAACCAGCCTTGTCTGTTGTCTCGATCGTTGATCGAGGAAGGTATCTCTCGGAAGCAGGGGTATATTTGTACTTTTTGTTGCAAAACTCTCTTATGTGTCATAAAGAGAAAGTGGCGCACTTCTTGGGCACGGGCTACCAACATCTTTTGAATGTGACCACATCCACTGGCTCAACCAAGAAACAAAAAAGAAAACAACAAACATGCATCTTTAAAAAAAAAAACTGAAAAACACATTGTCGACCTTTAAATTTGAAAATATGTTGTAAACTACGATTTTCATTTTCGTAACAATTACAAACACTTCCTTAATGCTGGGAAGTTAAAAACAATGTAGAACATCCCTTTGAATCATAGGAGTACATGCGTCTTTTCAAAAATAGAACTTAATGAAGAGTTATTTGGATGCTCTCGCTTTTTATGATTTTAAGTGTTCAGGGAAAAAAGAGCAACTTTCATTTTTTCTTAACGAACTGATGTTTATGTATCACCTACATATTATTCAATTTTCTTTATACACTTAAAGAGCGAAGACGTCGTCGAGCAGTGTTATCTAGTGTTTCCAAAAGAAAACTAAGGGAAAAAGCGGAGTAGGTATTTTTTTTCAGTTAAAAACAAATCGCAGACTTCTTTATTATAGTTAGTTATTGGCAACTGTCTGCGGTTCTTATGCAAAAATCCACTGGATGTAAAATGTAACGACGTGTCTGTGTAAAGAGCAATAAACAAACACGTACGTTTTATTTATACGGGTAGGTACAGTTGAATTTTGGTCGAAAGGGGGAAATGGAGCATTTTTTTGATGGTGATTTGGTACATGTACCATTTTCGAAGAAAAGACCATGTTAGACCAAAATGCTCTCGTCATCCTCAGACGAAGGCCTTAATGTTTCGTTCGACATCCTTACTTAATAGGCTCCCGACCCGTAAAGAATCTCTGCCTGAGACACTGCAGTCTTCTATCATCTGCGGGCACGCTGCTTCCGGTTTACAGATCACCTGCTCTGGCATCAGCGATGGCTTGATCTTTGAAACAGAGGTTCGGTCTTCCTTACCTTCTCGAACCTGGGGGCTGGGAGTGGAAGATCCTCTTGGCTGGAGCATTATTGTCCATTTGCTCAATGTGGCCGAGCCAATGTAGTTGAAATGATTTAGCTTTTTGAATTACATCCATATCTAAGTACAGCTCATAGAGTTCTCGGTTATATCTTCTTCTCCATTCGGCCTCCTCGAACACAGGGCCAAAATACCGTACGGAGTATTTTTTCTTTCAAGAGAACCCAATATTAGCTCCCCTTTTCTACTTATCATCCAGCGCTCAGCACCATAAAGCAGAACTGGCAGGATTAAGGTTCGATAGAGAATATTGTTTGTCCTTCGAGGGAGGAGTTTTGAACAACAGTTAGCAACAGTTTCCTAAGGTAATTCTTCGTCGGATGTCCAGTAAGGATTCATTCGTCTAGTTGATATTTACTCCTAGGTAGATGAACTCCTTAACTATCGCAAAGTTATTGTTATCAACAGTGACGTTTTGTTATAGGCGGTGGACAGATGTTTGTTTGTTTGTTGACAGCATGTACTTGGTATTGTCCTCATTTACTTTAAGACCAACCAATTTCGCCTGTTCTTCAATCGCCGTAAAATCCCCTTACCACGGCACGCTGGGAACGGCCGATGATATCGATATCGTCCGCATACCCCAGTAGCTGGACGGATCTATTGTAGATAGTGCCTTACGTGTTAACACGTGCCCTTCGCACTATTTTCTCCTGAACAGGATTGAAGAAGTCACATGATAGTGCATCTCCCTGCCGAAATCCGGAACAAGTTTGGGATAATTCGGAAGAGCTGCTTCCAAACCCAAAAAAAAAAAAAAAAAAAAAATGAAATCGTACAACACATGTGGTAACAAAAATATGAAGAAACAATAATGGGCCTTATTACCCGATAGGGTGAACCATATCACGCTCCTTATAGGGGGAAGGTTTTTTGCAAAGTATTTATTATTATTATTTTGAAGACGGAATAAATATTTGTGTAACCTTTTATCTTTTTTTTTTTTTTTTTTTTTTTTTTTTTTTTTTTTTTTTTTTTTTTTTTAAAAAGGAAATCCAACTACCAGGCAGAAATCCTCTTTTTGGTGTAGAGGCATTTGATTGGGTGGCGTATGTTGTTGTTCCGCATGGGGATTGAACCTACACCGCACGGGTCACAAGCCAACACACTAACCTCTACACCATCGCCACCCTTACCTTTTATCTTAATATCTTATATTATATTTTAAATAAATAGCCTTGTTCTCATTTGAGAATGTTTTTTTATTGAGAAAATATTTAAGAAACAAAAAAAGGTATACCATTTCTCCCGCCTTTACCCTAGGCATTGGTATCGTTAGAAATATGTGCTGTGTGGGTTTTTTTTTCTTAGTCGCGAGTAGGGACGGACTAAAAATATTACTGCAGCAGCGATTTCCATGCGAGACGTGTATGTTCCGGCTGAATTATGAATGGAAGCATTTTTTTTACGTGAGATTTAAACAAAAACAAACAATATTACATCAGATATTAAATGTATTATTTTTTTTTCACTTCAATACAACAAATTAGTTTGCCTTGATATTTGTTTTATATGATTTGTTTTTTTTTTGTTTTTTTTTTTACATGAACATAAAATAAAAATTAAAAAATAGTTTACTTAGTTTAAGTACCTAACATGCTACCAACTAAATGTAGTTTTATTTTTATTACATATTTTGAAGTTGACATTTACATTTTTAATCACCTTATCGCAAATTAATCTACTTAAATTAAATGAATATACTCATAAATATCCTATCTATGATTTTAATGTCTTTTTATATTATTTAAATATTACATAGGATTTTATTGTGTTTTTATTTTCACACATATCAGATTTTGCTTTTAAATATTAATTCCATTGATATCCATTTCACACAGATATGCTAAATACAAACACAAAGTGCTTCCATTGTTTCTTCTTTATTATTAATAACGATTTCATTAGTTTTGAGATTCCTTAGACTTTGAGTTCATATTCAGTCTTTAAAAAAAGAAAAGTTTTAACTCCTCGTAGGTATTTACAAACATTTTATTTTTCTTCCTTAATTTAATTTTTTCTCCATTAAATTGAATCTTAAATGGGTTTTTCTATTTAACGATTAAAAAATTTACATTTCTGTGCGCTCATTCACATTAAATTTGCAAACTTATTATCTGAAGGGCCTTTTTCATTCAGGCATACAATTTTATTATCATACAAAAAAAAATCACGAAAAGTTGAATAGAATTAGGAGTGTACCATGTACGATAAGTTTAATTTTGCTCTATTTCTTGCAGGAAAGCAAAAATTAAATAATATCACAGATTTATGTAAAAGAACTTGTTGTTTCTATCACTTACGAAATTTTGTAAACGTCGTTGATTTACATTTACAAACAAATTATATAATTCTTAAAATTGCGCATTGTTGGCATAACTAAACCTTTTAGTAATATTTTTGTAAGAGTGGTGTGCTAACCGACAACAAGTACCTAATACAAAAATCAGGAGCGAACAAGTATTGATTAAAAGAATAAGGATCTACTTAAATGGGCTACCTGGAACAAAAGGATGACGCAGTTACAACTATAACGTAGGCTCGACGGGCATCCGGACGTGCGGATGATGTCGCTTTTGAATTTCGGACAAGGTTCAGATGCGTAGAATGTTAACAAGTCGTGGGAACACAAACATCGAATCGGCAAACAATTTAGGTGATTGAAAGGGACATAAAACCTCCTTTGTGTGCTGTCAAAGAAAGGTACACATTGGTCAAAGATGGACTAACTAAGCGGGCCAGAGGCTTTTTTTGTCCCAACTTTGGCCTAGCAGGTGCGTTTGAAAATTTGTAACAATGGCTACCACATCCGGCCTTAAATACATGAAACAAAAAATTAGCAATACTGCTCGGGTACAGTCAATTTGTGGCCCGTAAGTAAGGTCTACCACAACAAATATTACTTCTACAAAAAGGATATGTTACTGGGCATTAAAATTTTACAGCTGCAACTATTGTGACTTGCTTGACAAATTCTTTAACGTTAGTCAAAAAGGTCTTAAGTCAAAAAATTGCATTTTGGGTTTTTGATTGGGTTTAACTCAATTTTTTTTTCTCTTTCGTTTGGTATTAACGACTTAAGTTTAGCACAACTGCTTCCCATCGTAATAATTAATTTAATCCCGATTTGCAAATAATTAAAATATTTTAAATTCGGTTTAACGAAAAACTGCAGTTTCTGACTTAAGACCTTTTTGCCTAACGTCAAAGAATTACACATCGGAATGGCGTTTATTTAAAATATAAACTATCGTTTTATTTATTAGAGGATTTCATAGAATCAACCATCGAAAGGAAAAAGGATCACCATCTGTGTTCTTTTGGCGTCGTGTTTTTCTGCGTGTACAGTGACCACCGGGATTTTATCGATATAAGATAGATAGATTTAACAGGGAAAATTGCCAATGCAGGGATGGAGTAAGAATATCACCGCAGTGGCCCCAAAAAAAACAGCGCCTGTCGATAAACGTGACTAAGGAGAAATCACATCTAGGCAATTTTACCATACAGCATCGTCCATCTGCCCCGAAAGTATGCATGCAAATCCGTGGGTTGACACAACTAGAGATCAACAGTTTCGTAGAAAGTCATTGAAATAATTTTAAATAAATGTATGGGGGTGTCGAAATCGTAAGAAAAGAGGCAGGCATAACGATACCTGTTGAGATCTAAGTGGGAAACCCCATAGGCAGATGATCCCCATAATCCTGATCATCACCTCGCCGTAAAGGAAAGAAGCAGAATAAGATCTAACAAGGAAAGCCCGATTATTGACTGCGAAGTAGTATTACCGCTGGCAAACTTTTAAGTGGATTCTTTGAGCTGAAAAATGGATCAATGTCTAAATAAAAAATGATGAAAAAGAAAATCTTTTAAACTAACGTCAATTTTAACATCATTATAGCAAAGGGCCACCCGTCATGCAGCTTCCTGTTTCGCACTTTAAACAAAAAGTGTTGTTTTCGCTTCATTCTCGGTTCGTTTCCTCCAAGTCACAATACAAAATTCGGACGAGCGCACAAGAATAAAAAGGGGCCCCTTATTTCTGGCCCCCTTGGGCCCCCAAACAAAAAAAAACAAATACTAGTACTTATCAGAACTGGCACATTTGATAGGCAATATTTAAGAGAGGAATAATATAAACATAATTTCTAAAGGGGCCCTTACACAGTCAATCGGTCGACATCATGCATCGTGTATGTGTGGATTGACGCTACCCCTTACACAGTTCAATCGATTGACGTAAAATTTTTATTTTTTGTGAGTTTTCGTGGTGTACGGATGTGCGATGAGTGAAACGGACGATTGTATTGCTCTTGCAATATATTCTTGAATTGTACTGCGAGATGCACACGGATATTCGCTGTCTTTAATGAAACTAATTTCATTAAAATACCAATGAGTTGGTTCACTGAAATTATCAACACCGGATCCGCTTTTGTTTAATTCATTTAAACGTTTTAGCTCGCGCCGAAAATTCGTTCTCAACGTATTTATTTTTCTGGTGACATCCGCTTTGTGTGCATCAGGATACTTTTCTTTATACTTTTGCAGTAAAACTTCATAATGTTGCATTTTTTTGTTTCGGTAGCAATAATCTTTTCTTTCTTTTTTTTTTTTTTTTTTTTAAAAAGGAAATCCAACTACCAGGCAGAAATCCTCTTTTTGGTGTAGAGGCATTTGATTGGGTGGCGTATGTTGTTGTTCCGCATGGGGATTGAACCTACACCGCACGGGTCACAAGCCAACACACTAACCTCTACACCATCGCCACCCTTACCTTTTATCTTAATATCTTATATTATATTTTAAATAAATAGCCTTGTTCTCATTTGAGAATGTTTTTTTATTGAGAAAATATTTAAGAAACAAAAAAAGGTATACCATTTCTCCCGCCTTTACCCTAGGCATTGGTATCGTTAGAAATATGTGCTGTGTGGGTTTTTTTTTCTTAGTCGCGAGTAGGGACGGACTAAAAATATTACTGCAGCAGCGATTTCCATGCGAGACGTGTATGTTCCGGCTGAATTATGAATGGAAGCATTTTTTTTACGTGAGATTTAAACAAAAACAAACAATATTACATCAGATATTAAATGTATTATTTTTTTTTCACTTCAATACAACAAATTAGTTTGCCTTGATATTTGTTTTATATGATTTGTTTTTTTTTTGTTTTTTTTTTTACATGAACATAAAATAAAAATTAAAAAATAGTTTACTTAGTTTAAGTACCTAACATGCTACCAACTAAATGTAGTTTTATTTTTATTACATATTTTGAAGTTGACATTTACATTTTTAATCACCTTATCGCAAATTAATCTACTTAAATTAAATGAATATACTCATAAATATCCTATCTATGATTTTAATGTCTTTTTATATTATTTAAATATTACATAGGATTTTATTGTGTTTTTATTTTCACACATATCAGATTTTGCTTTTAAATATTAATTCCATTGATATCCATTTCACACAGATATGCTAAATACAAACACAAAGTGCTTCCATTGTTTCTTCTTTATTATTAATAACGATTTCATTAGTTTTGAGATTCCTTAGACTTTGAGTTCATATTCAGTCTTTAAAAAAAGAAAAGTTTTAACTCCTCGTAGGTATTTACAAACATTTTATTTTTCTTCCTTAATTTAATTTTTTCTCCATTAAATTGAATCTTAAATGGGTTTTTCTATTTAACGATTAAAAAATTTACATTTCTGTGCGCTCATTCACATTAAATTTGCAAACTTATTATCTGAAGGGCCTTTTTCATTCAGGCATACAATTTTATTATCATACAAAAAAAAATCACGAAAAGTTGAATAGAATTAGGAGTGTACCATGTACGATAAGTTTAATTTTGCTCTATTTCTTGCAGGAAAGCAAAAATTAAATAATATCACAGATTTATGTAAAAGAACTTGTTGTTTCTATCACTTACGAAATTTTGTAAACGTCGTTGATTTACATTTACAAACAAATTATATAATTCTTAAAATTGCGCATTGTTGGCATAACTAAACCTTTTAGTAATATTTTTGTAAGAGTGGTGTGCTAACCGACAACAAGTACCTAATACAAAAATCAGGAGCGAACAAGTATTGATTAAAAGAATAAGGATCTACTTAAATGGGCTACCTGGAACAAAAGGATGACGCAGTTACAACTATAACGTAGGCTCGACGGGCATCCGGACGTGCGGATGATGTCGCTTTTGAATTTCGGACAAGGTTCAGATGCGTAGAATGTTAACAAGTCGTGGGAACACAAACATCGAATCGGCAAACAATTTAGGTGATTGAAAGGGACATAAAACCTCCTTTGTGTGCTGTCAAAGAAAGGTACACATTGGTCAAAGATGGACTAACTAAGCGGGCCAGAGGCTTTTTTTGTCCCAACTTTGGCCTAGCAGGTGCGTTTGAAAATTTGTAACAATGGCTACCACATCCGGCCTTAAATACATGAAACAAAAAATTAGCAATACTGCTCGGGTACAGTCAATTTGTGGCCCGTAAGTAAGGTCTACCACAACAAATATTACTTCTACAAAAAGGATATGTTACTGGGCATTAAAATTTTACAGCTGCAACTATTGTGACTTGCTTGACAAATTCTTTAACGTTAGTCAAAAAGGTCTTAAGTCAAAAAATTGCATTTTGGGTTTTTGATTGGGTTTAACTCAATTTTTTTTTCTCTTTCGTTTGGTATTAACGACTTAAGTTTAGCACAACTGCTTCCCATCGTAATAATTAATTTAATCCCGATTTGCAAATAATTAAAATATTTTAAATTCGGTTTAACGAAAAACTGCAGTTTCTGACTTAAGACCTTTTTGCCTAACGTCAAAGAATTACACATCGGAATGGCGTTTATTTAAAATATAAACTATCGTTTTATTTATTAGAGGATTTCATAGAATCAACCATCGAAAGGAAAAAGGATCACCATCTGTGTTCTTTTGGCGTCGTGTTTTTCTGCGTGTACAGTGACCACCGGGATTTTATCGATATAAGATAGATAGATTTAACAGGGAAAATTGCCAATGCAGGGATGGAGTAAGAATATCACCGCAGTGGCCCCAAAAAAAACAGCGCCTGTCGATAAACGTGACTAAGGAGAAATCACATCTAGGCAATTTTACCATACAGCATCGTCCATCTGCCCCGAAAGTATGCATGCAAATCCGTGGGTTGACACAACTAGAGATCAACAGTTTCGTAGAAAGTCATTGAAATAATTTTAAATAAATGTATGGGGGTGTCGAAATCGTAAGAAAAGAGGCAGGCATAACGATACCTGTTGAGATCTAAGTGGGAAACCCCATAGGCAGATGATCCCCATAATCCTGATCATCACCTCGCCGTAAAGGAAAGAAGCAGAATAAGATCTAACAAGGAAAGCCCGATTATTGACTGCGAAGTAGTATTACCGCTGGCAAACTTTTAAGTGGATTCTTTGAGCTGAAAAATGGATCAATGTCTAAATAAAAAATGATGAAAAAGAAAATCTTTTAAACTAACGTCAATTTTAACATCATTATAGCAAAGGGCCACCCGTCATGCAGCTTCCTGTTTCGCACTTTAAACAAAAAGTGTTGTTTTCGCTTCATTCTCGGTTCGTTTCCTCCAAGTCACAATACAAAATTCGGACGAGCGCACAAGAATAAAAAGGGGCCCCTTATTTCTGGCCCCCTTGGGCCCCCAAACAAAAAAAAACAAATACTAGTACTTATCAGAACTGGCACATTTGATAGGCAATATTTAAGAGAGGAATAATATAAACATAATTTCTAAAGGGGCCCTTACACAGTCAATCGGTCGACATCATGCATCGTGTATGTGTGGATTGACGCTACCCCTTACACAGTTCAATCGATTGACGTAAAATTTTTATTTTTTGTGAGTTTTCGTGGTGTACGGATGTGCGATGAGTGAAACGGACGATTGTATTGCTCTTGCAATATATTCTTGAATTGTACTGCGAGATGCACACGGATATTCGCTGTCTTTAATGAAACTAATTTCATTAAAATACCAATGAGTTGGTTCACTGAAATTATCAACACCGGATCCGCTTTTGTTTAATTCATTTAAACGTTTTAGCTCGCGCCGAAAATTCGTTCTCAACGTATTTATTTTTCTGGTGACATCCGCTTTGTGTGCATCAGGATACTTTTCTTTATACTTTTGCAGTAAAACTTCATAATGTTGCATTTTTTTGTTTCGGTAGCAATAATCTTTTCCTTTGACATCCCATAAACTCGGTAATGACCGATAGGTTTCAATTAATTCCGATACAAATGCTCGGTCTTCATCGTCCTTCAATTTTCCGCTGGCGCCAGACATGTTTTCGCTTCCGTGACACGAGACACAATGAAGTAATTACGTCAATCCAACCCGTACACATACCAATCAGCATGACGTTCATCATGCAAAATCAAATTTGCTTTGATTTTCGTCAATCAGACTTCACCAAATGTGTGTGAATCATACACATACATTTTCACAAATACATGCTAGTGATTGATGTCATTCGATTAACCGAGTAAGGGCCCCTTAAGAAAGGGTTTGTATGTGTAGACCCCACAAAAAAGAGGGACCTGATAACTTTACTTTATACAAGGAAGAGAAATGACATGATAGGCGACAGGCATTGTCATAAACTTCGGACGCCGCACTTGCCAAAAAACTCGCTTGCTCGTATTTTCGTTATCATACACCCCTATCGTGGAATCCGTCGGGGGGAAAGATCCGCTAATAGTGAACAATTTGCATCGTGTAATCCCGCAGACGTGAACCATCCACATGTCGGTAACGTGAAAGAAATTCACTGTATCGTGGAAAACGAACGGATCAAATCTATCCATGCATTTGCAATCCGCAGTTTTTATTTTATTTTCACTGAATTTAATTTTTACAAAACAAATGTGTTTGAAATGAGCTGTCACAATTGAATTTCCTAATCACCAATACTGGTCGGTAAGGGAGAGTCTCCGACGGATCCCACGATAGCAATTTTCTGTTCACGTGAATCGAATAAGTGAACGGATTTCACGATAGGGTTGATACTCTTTGAAATCAATGCTGACAAATCAAAGAATACAAATGTGCGAGTAATTGAATGTTAACAAGTGTGAAAGATAACCAACAAAGTGCTAGATAAAACCATTTTTGTGTTTTTATGTGTTTTTTACTCGGATTGCTATGGTGGACAGGAGGTATTTTATTTTTCAGATATGTATTGTGTGTGTGTCTTAAATTTGTGTTCACCATTAATTTACAATCGTATGCGCATACAACTTGAATATTCCACAAGCTTTATCAAGCAGAAAGACAAATTGAAGTTCGAAGATGGTTCGTGCTATATCGCCAGAACAATTTACTTCCATTGATATCAGATTCAATTTCACTCCAACTTCGCAGGGAATATATTTGGCACTGGACTTGTATCATCCTTTGGATCCATACGGGTGCCTAAAACCAACCTTCAACCATGAATGGCGAATTTGAAAAGCTTCTCTTGACAATAGATACTCCTGGATGTTTGTCAGACTTAAGCAAGAGGTGAGGCATTTGAAAAAATAGGTGTTACTACCATACTGGGCCACGTCGTAATTTGAACCTGAGATCCCTTAAAATCCAGGGCCCTTATCACGTAAGGATATCAGTGCTTCACTTCGATATCAGTGCTTCACCTTACATTGCAACTAACCACCGTTGTGACGTGGACCGATTGCTGCACGTAACTCAAAAATTGATGTTTCTTTGGTCTAAGAAGTTTATTGAGTGATAAGACCGCTAGCCATGCTCCATAGCGCAATAGCATGGACGTAAGCGAAGGTGCATGAATAGAATATATCCTTGGTCGTTTTCATAGCGGCATCATACCGACACAATCAGAAAAATGCGCATCAGTAGTCTTGGAAGGAAGAATACAGGGTTTGGACACCAACACTCGGGCCAAAGTTCTTTCATTCCACCCTTATTTTTTTTTTATAATGAACTCGCACTAAAGGGATTTTTTAAAACAGTTATAATGTAATAGCTACACAGCGCGGGCGTTAAGGAAATTAGGGTTAGAAGATAGGGAGATATACCGATGCACGTTGGTTTTGAATATTTGTATATTATAATTTGTAGGAAAAATGAAGCATGGAAGAGCATTCCACATTCGAGTTGTACGGCTTTGTATTTCACTGTACGTCCGAATACAGACTTAAGGGTGAGCTGATGCGTATTCCTTGCATAGCGGGTATTGCGGTTGAAATGTTCTAGGGGTGAAATGCAACTGGCTATTCGTATATCGTTTGAGCACATATGGTGGAAATAACGATACAATAACGATATGTAGTTTTAACGCGGGTTTTTCAATCTTGAAAGGTAGCCGCAAATAAATTGTTGGTGCACCAAACCAGATATGAGCATTGTGCTCAAGCTTCGGGCGGATTAAATCCTCATAAATAGAAGCCAGATTACAGGGGGTGGAATATTACTTGCATCGCTTAAGGAAGCCTAGCCATTTCGCAGCGCTCTTGGCGACATCGAATATGTAGGAAGGTTGTCACTAACACACATACCGAGAAAGAAAATCCGTTTGGGTTTCAGCGAAGCAAGTGCCATTCATGGACAATGACAGAGTGTTTGGGTTTTGCTTTAATGACAGAAGACACCATTGCGTTTTGGAAGCGACCTGGAGCAATAACGTTGTAGAGAAAGACGTCGCGTGAGGGGCCTCGGCCAACTTAGAGTGCTCAATATTAGGCAGTTGGCCAACGGTTCAGGTTGTACAACCTGATGCGCATTTTTCAGGTTGTACAACCTGAACCGTTGGCCAACTGCCTAATATTGAGCACTCTAAGTTGGCCGAGGCCCCTCACGCGACGTCTTTCTCTACAACGTTATTGCTCCAGGTCGCTTCCAAAACGCAATGGTGTCTTCTGTCATTAAAGCAAAACCCAAACACTCTGTCATTGTCCATGAATGGCACTTGCTTCGCTGAAACCCAAACGGATTTTCTTTCTCGGTATGTGTGTTAGTGACAACCTTCCTACATATTCGATGTCGCCTGGAGGAACAACGTTGTACAGAAAGACCTCGCCTTAGTGGCCTCAACCAACTTGGGGTGCGCAACATGAGGCTGTCCAAAGGTCCAGGTTGTAGCTTAATATTACATAAAACACGTGCATAATATTAGTAAATCATTGAATAAAGAATTAAAAATGCCAATATTATTGGTGGTAGATACCTCTAGTGCAAAATAACTTATATTTGTTCCAAATTTAGTTTAATTGCTGGTAAAATTTTCTTATTTTAAAAATATAATATAAGGTGTGAACCTATCTTCCCCAACCGTTGTGTTTACAAAACGATATATTTGTCACGAATGGAAGGGGACTACAGTTTTAAGCCGCTACCGAACGGCAAGTTTGGATAAGTTTTTCATGATAATTTATGTTATTAATCCGACTTTCGGTGGAAATGGGAAAGTAAACAAACAGGTATTACTGTGGAGATTCGAACCTGAGACCCCTCGTTCGGTAGTTCAATGCACTAACAACTGACCCATGCGTCCACACACATTTATAAAACCCCGAAGTCGTTTCAACTGATTATAAACAAGCTACCATTCAATTCATAAAGCCAATGGGGTCTAACATCAAAATGGAATGATCGAACAAAAATACTAGAAACTAGACATCAAATAACGGGGCTACTTCTCCTTCAATCCTTGATTTGGTTTATAACAAAAAAGCAAGTAAACTAGATATAAACTTTAAAATATTTACAATACAAGTACTAACTTGAAGTTAACAAATAGTGGACGGTATAGCTGAATATAAATGTAAATCCGAAATTAATTTAAAAATAGAAATAAAATATTTTAATCAACTCACTGTTAAACGGACTCATTATAACTGAGGTTAACCAATATAGATACAAACACACGCACATACACAACATCCAACAATAGTTACTATTCCAAGTCTAATTGATGCCCTCCCCCAACCCCTTAAAAGTATAGCTATCCTTTATCTTTCCCGGCTCCAACGCTGACTCCGATTAAGTGTTCTCCTGTCATAAGTCCAGCTGGCTGATGCGCATAGTTTCGAATCTGATGAAGTGATATCAGCTGGTTGGGGAAACTGTTGGCGTTGTTTTGATTCACGTTTTTATTTTGAAAACTTATTGCATCGTAAAGGTAGGGTCGCTGTGCCATTGGATGATGGCTTAAGGTGTTCAAATGTGGTGTCATCGAATTGATTGGGGTGAACGCTGAATTGCTCGTTGTTTTTGTTATACTGGCCGTGTCATATGATCCAACGTTGGATGGTGGTGATACTATTCGAAATAGAAATAAAAGTTTTTTTTATTATAATTGGGTCTAAACCTATGTACGTATGTAGCAAAAAAATAATGTTTAAAAGTAACCTTTACATCAAAAAGTATTACAACTAGTTATTTCTCATATTGCGGCTAATATGGACAAGTTGGAAATATTTTATCCATCTATGTACGTCGATACGCAATAGCTAATCTAAAATAGGTTGGAATTCAAGATTCCAACCATTCGTCAAAAAAATCCCCACGCAATGCAACAAATGTTAATATTTGTGTTTGTAGTATTGTCCTGGTGTCTTGTCATGTTTGTGGCAAAAAAAAATAAAAAATACTAACAGACTTTATTTCCTTCTGAATAAATATAGGGAAGGGCTACAGTAAGGTTAGGCGAAATGTTGTTGTTGGCTATTCCTAAGCCTCATAAAGTGGGCGTGAGAAAAGTCTAAGTATTGGTGAATTGTTAAGAACGCTCTTTATATTTAATTATATAACATTTAAAGAATTTTATCGAAAAAACAAAGTTTTGGTAAAAAACGCCACTTAAAAGTGGGCGTGGCAGGAAACTATATATAAAGGAATTGTTCAAGACGACTTTGTCAACATACTTTGCGAAGAATAGGGCTGTCATGTACAATGAGATCTTCAATAAAACGGTTTTTTTTAAATAGTGGGCGTATCAATGGGCGGAATTTAAAAATATTTTAACATAAGCAGTAAGGGCCCTTAACCCTTTCGATCCGGATGGGACATAGAACAAAGGTGTTTTTATACCTTGGATGTCCCATCCGGATCGAAAGGGTTAAAGAGTATATATATTATAAATCTTTTTTTTTTCAATTATGGGCGTGTCAATGGGCGGATTTGAAAAGTGTTAACAAAAGACAATATATTAAATATTTCAGCTTTAGCTTTAAATTGGTTTTTTCGATGAATTTGTTTTTTTTTTTTTGAGATTTTGGGCGTATCAGTGGGGGATTTCAAATATTCTTAAGCCTGGTTATTTCGGGCCCCTAGAGAGTACATGGTTAAAATTACAGCTTTCTAGCTCAAGTTTAAATGTCTAACTTTTGCAAACGGACGGACGGACATGGCTAGATCTTATAGAAATTACTATCGATGCTGATCACGAACGGAGTAACTTTTTTGGGTCTACGTGCCATATTAAGGCATGTTACAAACTGTGAATCAAAATAAATATATCCTTAGGATAGGATATAAGAATTGGCCCCAGCAAAGATTGGCCTCAGTAAAGTAGTGATCCTAAACCGGAAATCCTGCCGGCAAACCCCGCAGGCGGGCGGACCAGTTGGGATGACATAAGGTGGGAGGGTTACGATCCCCTTAATTCTGATCATAACATCGCCCTAAAGGAGTAGAAAAAAAAAATATCAAACATGCTCTACCTCTATTTTTAAAAACTAGGCTCCATGTACAAAAACTGTCTAATAAATTGTTGGTCATGTAAAACGTAACTAGTCACTATAATAACTAAAAAAGAGTCGTGCGTTGCGTTGATATCAAACGTTCTACGCCTTCATTTCTAAAAGCAGACTACAAGGTGCAAATTAATCCCCTTCCACTTAGTGTTGAGATATTATTCAATCGTCTTTGAAGAAGTTATCCATACTCAGCCAACCTAAGATTTATGACATAGGACAACAAAGATTAAATTCAGGAGATGGGGAGTCATGATCAGTGGGATCTGGTTGAGCAGGCAGTACTGCCGACTAAAAGCGAATGTATAAATTGTACCAAGCCCCTTCTGAAATTAAAAACCACTGGAGGATACAAATTAACACTTGGCTGCAGAGAAAATTCCAAAAAGGCTCTAGCTGCCAAATTCAAGAAAAAAAAAATATGCCTTTTATCTGCGGGTTTTGAAAAATTAGAAGAAAACACAATTTTGATGCAATAGGCTTTGCGAATAATGAGGAGAAAGATTGTTTATACTTCGAACTGAATAAGCATTTGAAATGGAAAAAAAACAATTCACACTCTGGAGTCGTGAAACAACATATACTCGTTGTATAACGCGAACAAAATTTGCGAATAATCGCTCAAAATTAAAAAAAATCCGAAAAATTATTTTGGCCGAATTTTCATTTTGATGGGCAGAACACTTATACTAAGTTCTAACGTAAAGCATTTTTGTTGTGGTGAAAAAGTGACGGTCTCCAAAGTGCATCAGTTATTCTTTGCCTGCCGATGTTTATTGAGGTGGAACCGGCGAACCCATAATCTGGGAAGGTTACGATCGCTTCAATTCTGATCAACTTCGCCATAAAGGAAAAGAGGACGATATTTGAATGGAAAACTGATGCGAAAAGTTTGAATATCTGGGATCTGTTATTAAACAGCGTTGTTTCGCTGTGATGACGACATCAAGCGTAGGGTGGAATAAGTGGTAGGTAAGCTCAGTCATCTTCTGTAGCCGTAAAATGGAAGGCTCTACACCGCAGTTGGGCGCGGGCGCTAACATACGGTTAACAATGTTGGACATCGTACAAACAGTATGAGGGCAAATTTACGGCAGCTTAGATGAAGATACTTCGCATGACAGCAGGAGTAAAAAATAAGAAGTTACAAGATCTGAAGAAGCCTTCACGTCAAACAATGAATCTCATAAAAAATGGAGCACGACCAGCTCAGTTGGTGCTGTCATGTTCAAAACAGAAACCCTACGAACCTCGTAAAAGTGTTTGGAAATCGGAAGGCCTACTGATACTTAACAAAGTCAAAAAGGCGAACCCTCCAGGCGGGCCACTAGAGATGCAGTGAAGTGGTAGGGTTATGATTAGTGTTGAAACGAATAGTATATTCGGCCTAAGGTCGAATACCGAATATTCGGACAGGGCCGTAACCGAATAGCCGAATATTCGGCCAGATTATAAAGTTCTAAAAAGTACGAACACATTTGCGGCGAACATGGTTGATTGAACATAAGATCATTCTACACAAATTCCACTATTTTTGGGACACAAACCTAAAAGATTTTTCCTATCGAATTTTACCTTCTTTTCTTTGTCTTTCACGAAAAATATCCTTCCAAAAAAAAAAACATGGGGACGGGCTACAGTCCGCTTGGGCGAACTGTTGGATACCCAATTCTTATTCCTATTCCCCATAAGTGGGCGTGAAAAAAGTCTAAGTATGGTTGAATTGTTAAGAACGCTCTACTTATTTTGTTATATAACATTTAAAGGATTTTATCGAAAAAAACGCTCCCTAGCTCAAACTTGGGTGTTTCAATAAAATTGTTTTATTTAATTGTGGGCGGGTCAGTAGGCAGATTTAAAAAAATTAACACATGAGCATAAAGGGCCCCTAGAGAGTATATATTATAAATTTCCGCTCCCTAGCTCAAACTTTGAATTTTCAAAAAAAGTTTTTTTTAAATTGTGGGCGTGTCAGTGGGCGGATTTTGAAAAGATTTACACATGAGCATAAAGGGCCCCTTAGAGAGTATATATTATAAATTTCAGCTCCCTAGCTCAAACTTTATATTTTCAAAAAAAGTTTTTTTTTTAATTGTGGGCGTGTCAGTAGGCGGATTTTGAAAATATTTACACATGAGCTGAAAGGGCCCCTAGAGAGTATATATTATAAATTTCAGCTCCCTAGCTCAAATTTTGGTTTTCCAATAAAATTGTTTTATTTATTTGTGGGCGTGTCAGTGGGCGGATTTTGAAAATTGTACATCCCGAGCAGTTTTAGGAGTCATAGATCATATATAAAAAAATTCAGCTCTCTAGCTCAAAATTTGATTTTTTCCAAAATTTTGTTTTTTTTGAGTTTGTGGGCGTGTCGTGGGCGGATTTCAAAAATTCGTAAACTTGATTATTTCGGGACCCTAGAGAGTATATGGTTAAAATTTCAGCTCCTAGGCCCAGTTTAAAGGCCAAATTTTTGCCGACGGACGGACGGACGGACGGACGGACATGGCTAGATCGACATTACTATCGATGCTGATCATAAATATAGTAACTTTTAGGGGTCTACGGGCAATATTAAGGTATGTTACAAACTATGCGTCAAAATTAATATACCCTTAGAATAGGGTATAAACACCAGGCTATCGATGTTCGAGGAAAAACATTTTTTTTTCTCTGCTAACCTCGTTCACTTGAATCGCGTTTGTATTGAAAGGCTGGTCTCCGAGAGATAAGAGAAAGGAGAGGCCTCGCGACGGTCGGTCGGACGTCAACTGTTGAAATGCGAGGATCGCAGACATAGAGTACCTAGGTGTGTATGTGTTGTAGTGGGTATACATAATTTATACTCAGTCTTGTCTACGCCTGCTCCACGCTCAGTTTTAAAAGCTTAAATTAATTGAAAACTACCATGTTTTTTTGGTTTTTTGCTCCTTTTTCTAACTATTCGGTATTCGGCCGAATAGAAAATATAGGCCGAATAGGCCAAATACCGAATAGTAACCGAATATTCGTTTCAACACTAGTTATGATCCCTTTGTCCCAGATCATAACCTTTTCGGGTAGGAAGAAGAAGATGTTTAAATAAATACGTACCGGGAGAGGTGATATATATAGATAGAAGACACATGTGAAAACACTGCAGAGCAAAACAAGTGAATCTAGGGAAGTGTTTCGAGCCACGATACGGGAGGAAACAAAAATCCTGTGTAGAAAAAAGAGTCGGTCTCCCAGCTCAGAAATCGAAGTGTCCCGCGATAGGAACAACATCTAGAGGTTTTATAAGAAATCAAAACAAGTGGATTTAAGATCGAAAAAGCGAAGACAACCTGGCCATGGAAATTCATGAAATAGGAACTGTATTAAGGCATCTGCTAAATAGGCATTGCATAGAGAGCGATAGCGAGAGAGAGAGAGAGAGAGAGAGAGAGAGAGAGCGATAGTGTAAGAACCCAATAAGAACCTACGCTCGTCAAATGTACGGTGCGAGCGTTTCAAGCTGATATGTAAGATTCAAATCGGCACGTTCACGTATCAGTGCGGTTTCCGGCTCCGCTGATCGACAATAGACGCAGGTTGCTGCATGTAAAGAGAGATAATACTGGGATCCTTCTGAGCGAATAGAGGAGAAGATATAGTACAGATGTTGTCAAATAGTTGTTAAGTTGAAAGCGATGACATAATGCTTGCTTTACTAGAGAGAGAGTTAAGAAAATTTAGCATCGATTTATACAATTTGTACAAGTTTGCTCAAGTTTGGCATACTTTTGAAACCGAATTTTTTAAAATTTTGCAACGTTGTTGACAAGAACATAAGGTATGTTTAATGACCTAAGCCGCACAGAAAAGTACAGGATTTGTTTAAAAATCTTTGCCAAAGTGTTCTATTCTGTCACCTTGTGTTCCATGAAGCTGTACAGATCAGTTTAGCACACTGCACCCATTTTTGAAATAGGGCAAGTCAGTGAAATACGTCAAATTTGAAAATTCAAATTGTTTTAATACTAACTGAGTTATTTATTTGGCATGAGATAACTTATTTCTAAGTTAAATGATACAAATATTCGCTTATTTATACAAAAAACATAGGGACGGGCTGCAGTCCGCTTGGGCGAACTGTTAGATACCCTGTTCTAATTCCTATCCCTCATAAGTGGGCGTGACAAAAGTCTAAGTATGGCTGAATTGTTAAGAACGCTCTACATATTTCGTTATATAATATTTAAAGGATTTAATCGAAAAAAACGAAGCTTTTGTAAAAAAAACGCTCCCTCTCTCAAACTTTAACTTTTCAATAAAATTGTTTTATTTAATTGTGGGCGTGTCAGTGGGCGGATTTTAGAAATTTTATCGTCTGAGCAGTTTTAGGAGTCGAAGATCATGTATAAAAAATTTCAGCTTTCTAGCTCAAAATTCGATTTTTTTGATAAATTTGTTTTTTTGAGTTTGTGGGTGTCTGTGGGCGGATTTCAAAAAATCGTAAACTTTATTATTTCGGGCCCCTAGAGAGTACACATACATATTAGGCCTTAACCGCCCATACAGGGCCTGAACCTAGCTTCTCCAAACACTTTCATGCGAAGTGGAGGGGACCTACAGTTTTACGCCGAATCCGAACGGCATATTTGAGAAGCTTTCTCAGGACAATTTAATACTCCGGGATGTTTGTCAGACGTTCGCAAGAGGGGTGCCAACAAGACGCGGTATTCCCAAGTGGTCCCCCATCAAGAACTAACTACGCCCCTACGTCGTTTAATTGCGGTGATCGAACGAGAACAGATTAATTCGAAGTGGCAAGGTCGTTGGCCCCCTAGAGAGTATATGGTTAAAATTTCAGCTCTCTAGGTCCAGTTTAATGAGTCAAAATTAATATACCCTTACTTAGAATACAAATCAAAAGAATGACATGGAACTAGTTCGAACATTAACGGTACAAATTCGTACAATGCTCACTCAAAAGACGAAGTTAACAAGAAAGCACTGAGGATAATCTATTTGCAATTCCACAACTGAGTGGAAAACATATGCTGTACTAAGCTGTACTTTTCTCTTCTGATTTCATCTGACAGTTTTCCTTCACTTGTTCTGTTCTGTTATAATCTATTTAGTTTTCGTTCATTAAACACAGCTTCGATCACAATAAAATTGCAAAGACAACTGCAAAAAAATGGCACTGACAGTTTGCAATCTGACAGTTGGTTTGACAGATATAACTGTCTGAAGCTACTATTGGGTTAAGAAAACACCACTTATAATCTAGCATAACGAACCAACAATTAAGCCCAGGGAAAGTATCCAAGTTGGATGTTATCACACTATCTATACAAATGAATTCGTTGCTTCACTCAAAAATTGTCATCATCAGCTAATTGGCAAATGAAAGTTATTTTCATAAATATTGCATATTACCCAATGTTCTATAGCTTTTAGACGAGTTTTTAAATTGTTTAGGGTTTAAAGAGCTTCAGCACGACCCAAACACTTGTTTTCAAAAATCAGTACATTTTAAAGGTACAACTACTTACCAATATCTTCTCGTCCATTTTCGTTCATTCTGTGATGCGTCTGCAAGTCCGAATGGCCATTTGACTGTGACGGCTGGTGTGTGTTTATCGGTGGAAACTGATCCAAGTGCGACGGATGTGCCTGTTGCCCTTGATGCTGGTGATGTTGATGCTGGTGGTGGTGCATAACATCGGATAAATTCGCCGCTGAGTCGGGACTCACTTTAGGCCAGTATGGATGGTCTCCAACGGAGACAGACGGTAGTGACGACGCATTCAGTCCGATATTTCGATTCATATTGCCTCCATGAGATGTGGTTGTACCACCTCCGCCAAGGACTGAACCACCAACGCCGCTTCCACCTGCTGTCGTTCCGTTTGAACCTGACGTCGTCGATGAAGGTCCACCGGTAATCGGTGGTCGTTTATCAGTTCTCTCTGCATGTTTCTGCATATGTTTGGTCAGATATGTCTCCTGTGTGTAACTCTTGCCACAATACTGGCATATATGTGTCTTGAGATGCTTTGACTCCTTGTGTTTGGGAATGTGCTCCAGCAATGAGGGTTCATCCGAAAAGCACTTGTAGCACGAGTTGCACTTGTAGGGTTTATCAGTCTGATGGCAGCGGGAGTGCGATTGTAGATTAGACAGTTGCGAGAATGCTTTCTGACAGCCGGGATGTCGACATTTGTACGGTTTATCACCCGTATGCGTACGGATGTGTTGTTGCAGGTGGGACAATTGTGTAAATTTTCTCTGACAAATCTCGCAACGGTAGGGCTTGATGCCCAAATGTATTCTGGTGTGTTGCGATAGGTACGAGGAGTTTGCAAACGCCTTTGCGCACTGAGAACACTTATAGGGCTTGGCTTCACGCATATGGATTTGCGTGTGTAGCTGAAGGTCTGCTTTGGAGCTGAAAATCTGGAAAAAAGTAAACAAACATAATTACAACTCCTCCAATTTCGAAGGCTGCAACAAAAGAACGCAAATAAACTGCGATTCTATTGCCAATGTATTGATAAATTGTATCTGTCGTGTCGGAAATGTTAAATTTATTGAATTTCCTTCAAAATAAGTTATCAATCGTCTGACGGAAGACTTTCTATCGGAAATGCTAAACACGTAGCCAAGGCCGTAGCCAGACAATTATTTCGGGGAGGGTTATATTTTTTCCATACACCAATCAGTGTGTACCTTTCTGAATGGTAGCTAGATGTAATAAATGAAATTAATACAGCCCATTTTAGCCGAAAATCGACCAAAAACGATTTTTAATTGGGATTATGGTACTATATACTATATACATACTCGTATAAGGCATTTTATGGATTGATGCAAAAAAAAAATTGAGATAACAATTAAACATGACATTACGATGATAGGGAAGTAGAAAAAAATGTGTTGGAAAATTCTGTTGGTCCGTCTGCCTGTTTGCAGATCTGCAGCCTAAGCGGATGGGACGATTTGAAAACTTGGTTCATAGTGTTTATTTAGTAGTCTCACACTAGGTGTTGTTGAAATTTTAACTCTAAAACAATGGTAGAGTAACTTCGGGTATTGTGGTATACCTATTACTATTTTGACTATAATTGCAAAAGTGTCGCTCTGATTCGAGCCATATATAGCTAAAAAATAAGACTAAATTATTGGCTTCAAAATGGTATTCATACAAGTATGTTGTGCAGACAATAAAACATAGCGACGGGCTACAGTCCGCTTGGGCGAACTGTTGGATACCCTATTCTTATTCCTATCCCTCATAAGTGGGCGTGACAAAAGTCTAATTATGGTTGAATTGTTAAGAACGCTCTACATATTTTGTTATATAACATTTAAAGGATTTTATCAAAAAAAAGGCTCCCTAGCTCAAACTTGGGTGTTTCAATAAAATTGTTTTATTTAATTGTGGGGGTGTCAGTAGGCGGATTTAAAAAAAATTAACACATGAGCATAAAGGGCCCCTAGAGAGTATATATTATAAATTTCAGCTCCCTAGCTCAAACTTTGAATTTTCACAAAAAAAAAAATCATTGTGGGCACGCCCACAGTGGGCGGATTTTGAAAATATTTACACATGAGTATAAAGGGCCCATAGCGAGTATATATTATAAATTTCAGATCCCTAGCTCAATCTTTGGATTTTCAAAAAAATTGTTTTATTTATTTGTGGGCGTGTCAGTGGGCGGATTTTGAAAAAATTTTATCCCGAGCAGTTTTAGGGGTCATACATCATATATTTCAGCTTTCTAGCTCAAAATTCGATTTTTTCCAAAATTTTGTTTTTTTGAGTTTGTGGGCGTGTCTGTGGGCGGATTTCAAAAATTCGTAAACTTGATTATTTCGGGACCCTAGAGAGTATATGGTTAAAATTTCAGCTCTCTATATCCAGTTTAAAGGCCTAATTTTTGCCGACAGACGGACGGACGGACGGACATGGCTAGATCGACATTACTATCGATGCTGATCATAAATATAGTAACTTTTAGGGGCCTACGGGCAATATTAAGGTATGTTACAAACTATGCGTCAAAATTGATATACCCTTAGAATAGGGTATAAAAAGATGTTTGCCATAAATGTTGCATAACCCAAAAAGTGGCGATTGAAAAATTTGGCGGGTATTGTGGTATACTATGTATGTACACTATGTACACTATACCACATTACCCGCTTTACAATTTCTTGCCAACAGAACACTTTTGAACACTCAGGTATCGTATACCACATTGGCCGATGGCAGCTGTACCACATTAGCCGACGATGTATGCACATAAGAAAATATTTATAAAAAATAACAAAAAACATAGGGACGGGCTACAGTGCGCTTGGGCGAACTGTTGGATACCCTATTCTTATTCCTATCCCTCATAAGTGGGCGTGACAAAAGTCTAAGTATGGTTGAATTGTTAAGAACGCTCTACATATTTTGTTATATAACATTTAAAGGATTTTATCAAAAAAAAGGCTCCCTAGCTCAAACTTGGTTGTTTCAATAAAATTGTTTTATTTAATTGCGGGCGTGTCAGTAGGCGGACTTAAAAATAATTAACACATGAGCATAAAGGGCCCCTAGAGAGTATATATTATAAATTTCAGCTCCCTAGCTGAAACTTTGGATTTTCAAAAAAATTGTTTTATTTATTTGTGGGCGTGTCAGTGGGCGGATTTTGAAATTTTGTTATCCCGAGCAGTTTTAGGAGACATAGAGCATACATACAAAATTTCAGCTTTCTAGCTCAAAATTCGATTTTTTCCAAAATTTTGTTTTTTTTGAGTTTGTGGGCGTGTACCGTGTAGTTGGCGGATTTCAAAAATTCGTAAACTTGATTATTTCGGGACCCTAGAGAGTATATGGTTAAAATTTCACCTCTCTAGGCCCAGTTTAAAAGCCTAATTTTTGCCGACGGACGGACGGACGGACGGACGGACATGGCTAGATCGACATTACTATCGATGCTGATCATAATTATAGTAACTTTTAGGGGTCTACGGGCAATATTAAGGTATGTTACAAACTATGCGTCAAAATTAATATACCCTTAGAATAGGGTATAAAAATACTGACAGAATAACTAATAATTATTTAATAAAGTTTAATAAATCATTTATCGCGAGGTAACTTAGGTATAAGTGATGCACAAAAAAATAGAACACAAAAAAACAATTTCAGAAGCATAAAAAAAAACTCGAGTGCAACCAATATATATATTCGACACAAATTGCCAAAAACGTGAATAGCTTTGAAGTTGCCAGAATGCGTGTTGGTCGTTTTTTCTAAATCGCCAGTTTTGTGTGTAACAAACATTCCGGTATCCTGCTTAGTTTTCGAAAAAAACTGCCCGTACCACATTACCCTCCTATACCATAATACCCGAACTTACTCTATATGTCATATAACGGTTTGTTAAAAGTTAATGTTTCTAAAAACGGCCTTAACGATTTAGATAAAACAGTCTATCTTTTGGTAAGAATTTTGCGCGATTTATCTTAAAACGATACCTCATATAGAACCGATTTTTTAACATCAGATTTCTCGCTAACAACAAAACCGATTTCAATTAAATTTAAAATGTAGGAAGGCTTTTATTATCAAATTCATACATAACTTTTTTGGTTTTTTGAATATGCTGGAAACGGGTATATTGAATTTTTACAGATTTTTTTCCAGATAAAAACTACAGATTTCCTTGTATTGAAATATGTACTCAAAAAATTGGAAAATATTTTTCAAAAATTAACCTTCATCTCATCCTCAGAAAAAAAACGTTGTCTACCCTTGTGTGTAGATTTCTACACATATGGGATTTTAGTGTTTTCCATGAATGTTTTTTTTTTTTAATTAAGATAAATAAAAAAAATACTTCTATAATTTTATTATAAAAAAACAAGTGAATATAAATTTAAATTGGTTTTTCATGGATGCATTTTACACAAAGATTTCGATTATGTTGGTTTTTGCAATCAGCTTTTGTGCAAAAACAACAAATCGTCTCGTATATATTATTTTTGGTGGCAGACTTTTCTTCATAGCAAACGTGACATCTTGCTATACCTTTTATTCGTAGTCGAACGGTTCTTGGCCTTTGTGGTGGATTTGATGAAGATGGTGTAGAAATATCATCTAAAGATTGTGCTGCTGAACTTTCTCCTGAAACAATTGCAAGCAAAGATGCTGATGATGCCGATCTTAGTTTACCACTTCTAGCTGCCATATATATGGTTTTGCAAGTGAAAATCTAAGTTCACCTAGAAAATTCCTTCCTATTGTTGTTTTTTGTCTTGCTTGCCAATTCGGATTCACTTATTTGAAAATAATTAATGAATTCAAAATATCAGTCATATTTGCAAATACAGCCATTGGCCATCTACATATTTGTTTTTCTTTTACAGCTGTAACAAGAAAGCATTTTGTCAACTGTATCTACACCACCTACATCGAATGAAAACAAAAATCATTAGAGGACTTGAAATTTGAAGAGGCATTGTATATGAACAAACCTTTTGTTTTATTGTAATCCTCTATAATTTTTATAGAGTTTCTAATATTACTCCCAAGCCATAGTAATATTATCGTTACTCTCAGCTATCCTGGTTAAAAGCACGAGACTTGGAACCAGAACTAGGCTCGGACGAATAATAGGGGTAGGTGGAAAATCGTACATGCGACTCTTTCTCACTTAAGATAAGAAAACAAAAACCACCTCCCTTCGAAACCTGCATACTACAACTAGGTTATTCCTATCTAGTAGTTTTATTTAAACTGTAAGTTACGCGTTTGGCAGGCAGCTTCCCAGTGGAGGCACCTGCTAATACCGCCATAAGCACGCGGTTACATCTTATTGCGCTAATTCAAATGGTTTTATCCTTTGTAATCGGCGCACTAGGTTAGTATCGTCTCGAATTTGTAGCATGGTGATATTGCAATGACCGTGAAGGCGTGTCTGTTGTTTGCAGGCAAAATGTTTTATTTCATCTTCGACGGTAGCCATAGTTAGGTCTCTGTGGATATCAGTGTTTCTGATAAACCATGGTGCATTTACTATTTTTCTTAGCACTTTGTTTTGAAAAGTTTGTAAAATTTTGATATTACTGGATTTGGTACAACCCCAAAGTTGTACATATTGTATACCGTATGTCCAAACAGGTTTTAGTACTTGCTTGTATAAAAGCAGCTTGTTCTGCATGCTGAGTTGGGAAAATCTACCAAGCAGCCAGTGCATTTGTTTACATCGAATGGCGAGCTCTTCGCGTTTCTTCTTGACGTGCGGTTTCCATTTTAATTTCGCATCGAGTGTCATACCCAAATATTTTGCCTCGTTTGCGTACGGAATTCGTACCGAATCAATGAAAATGGGTAAGTTGTCTACCTTTTTATAAGTAAAATTCACGTGCGTTGATTTGGCCTCGTTGAGAGCAATACGCCAAGTCTTTGTCCAATCACAAATTTTGTCAATAGAACGTTGGAGTTTATTAGTTGCTGATTCAATGGTATTACTGACCGCTAATATAGCTGTATCGTCTGCAAATGTGGCTACTGTTGTGCCTTCTTCTTGAGGAATATCACTAGTGTATATTAGAAATAGGATCGGTCCAAGAACGCTTCCTTGGGGAACTCCTGCCGCGATTTCTTTAAATTCAGAGTAATCATTTCCGTGTTTTACACGAAAGAGTCTGTCTGATAAGTAACAACTAAGGATATCAGATAACTGTTTCGGAAAAGCTTGTCTTAGCTTATGTTTCAACCCTGTATGCCATACTTTATCAAAGGCCTGAGAGACGTCGAGAAAAACACTAGAACATATTTTTTTCTCCTCTAAGGCTTTTTCAATTACATTGGTTATGTCCTCTATAATTGATGGTAACTTTTTTTCACGAGATTCCATTTGAATAGAGTTATGTATTGTACTTTACAATACAGTACATTTATTTTTCCTTCCAATGTACGAAAAAAGTGCTGTGTTGTCGGTAAATGCAAATGTAGAATGATACAACGTCCTTTTGTACATTCAAGAAGCTTTGGTGGAATGGTTCTTTTATTTTTTCTCAAAGTGCCAACCATTGTAAGATGTTTTGACAACAATTTTTGACCAAGATCATACGAAGAAAAGAAGTTATCCATTGTTATGTTGTGACCTTTCAAACCATCAACGAGATCCAACTGGAAAAACAGTAAAAACGCATCTTTGATATCACTAACACGAACTTGTGCCTATCTTGTTGTTCCAGAACGAATAGAAATTACATTTTCATTCCGAGATCTTTTATGCTAAAATGGTTGTGGTTGCCAAACAATACCATCTTTTGAAACAAGCAATGGATCCATATTTTCACCTCCAACTGATTCGTTTGTTTCATTTGATTCACTCACTTCCTTTTCAACGTCAGAATCACTATCGTCTGAATAGAAGTCATCGTAATCACCAACATTTTCTTCTGGCACAAATTCTTCATCACTGTCTCAAGAAATATCACTATCATTACCATCACTTTCAATCAAAAATGCTTCCAGTTCTTTTACTGTAAGATACGAGGGCGGGTCAATAAGTCCGTGACTTTTTGAATTTCTGACCTCTTTACTGAAACGGCAACACTGCTCCTGTCAACAGGCATCTGTCAGTTGACTCCTGTCAAAATTTAAACTTGCTGCGTCAGTTAGTTTGTGTTTGACAGCTATTTTTATCAGACTACTCACTAATTTGAGGAGAAAATGGAAAAAAGTGAATTTCGTGTGCTTATTAAGCATTATTTCTTGCGAAAAAAAAACCATTACCGAGACCAATGCTAAGCTTGAGAAATACTATGGGGACTCTGCACCATCGATTTCAATGGTAAAAAAGTGGTTTACTGAATTTCGTTGTGGCCGTACAAGCACTGAAGATGCCGAACGTCCTGGACGCCCAGTTGAGGTCTCTACACCCGAAACAATCGAAAAAATTCACGATATGGTGTTGGCCGACCGAAGATTGAAAGTGCGAGAGATTGTGGAAGCCGTAGGGATCTCGCATGGCTCAGTGGTTTCAATTTTGAATGATCACTTGGGCATGAGAAAGCTTTCCGCAAGATGGGTGCCGCGTTTGCTCACAGTCGACCACAAACGCAATCGTGTAACAACTTCACAGGAAGGTTTGGCGTTGTTTAATCGCAATATTGAGGAGTTTTTGCGCCGTTTTGTAACCGTGGACGAAACATGGATCCATCACAACACACCAGAGACCAAACAACAGTCAAAACAGTGGGTTTCTAAGGGTGAATCGGCGCCAAAGAAGGCCAAGGTGGGTTTCTCAGCCAATAAAAATATGGCGACTGTTTTTTGGGATGCACGCGGGATAATCCACATTGACTACCTTCAAAAGCGAAGAACAATCAATGGGGAATATTATGCCAACTTATTGGACCGATTCAATGACGATTTGAAAAAAAAACCGACCTCATTTGGCCAAGAAAAAAGTTCTTTTCCACCAAGACAATGCAAGGGTGCACACATGTGCAGTTGCCATGGCAAAAAACCATGAATTGGGCTATGAATTGCTCCCTCATCCACCCTATTCTCCAGATTTGGCTCCGAGCGACTACTTCTTGTTCCCAAACCTGAAGAAATGGCTTGGTGGAAAAAGATTTGACTCCAATGATGAAGTCATCTCGCAAATAAAGGCCTATTTTGAGGACCTCGACAAATCATTTTTTTTGGAAGGGATAAAAAAATTGGAGAAGCGTTGGACAAAGTTTATTGAGCTCAAGGGAGACTACGTTGAAAAATAAAATTATTTTTTTATCAAAAAATCTGTGTTTTATTCCAAAAGTCACGGACTTATTGACCCGCCCTCGTATCTTTGTCTCGAGATTTTTTTTTTTATTATTATTATTAAATTCACACTATATACGCACAATGTTTACTTCCGAAAAGACTCAATGAAACTGGCATTTTTTATGAAATGCACTAATTATTCATAATGTGTAGAAATCTACACAACTAGGTAGTTAACGTAATTATAACAATAACAACCGTCATAAACTTTTTTTTATGAGGAAATACGTTTTTTTTAAGTAAAATAAGGGTTATAATAAAGTCAGAAAATTCCAAAAAATAGAAATTAGTGGTTTTTGAAAAAAACAAGAAAAGAGGTAGCTTATGTGTAGTTTTCTACACAAGGGTGGGATGAAGGTTAAAAAAAAACGGTCTAAAAAAAAATCAACTAAAAAACTAGTTTTTCCAAGACTTTTCCAATATTTTTTTAAATAATTTTAAGTTATTATATATTAGGTACATATCATCATTCTTTAAGATTTTATTACTACAAAAAGTATTACATAACATGTAGGTAGGAATCATTTTAATAAAATTAAATTTAATCTTCTGGCCTTCTGCGCTGCAAATATATCTAAAACTTCCTCAGTGTCAATCTCAATTTGTTGATAAATTCACATTACCGCCAATCCTGTTAATCTTTTTTCACCGGTAGAATTTCTTAGATAAGTTTTTAGACGTTTCATTGTCGAAAATGTTCTTTCCGGTGTACATGTTGAAACCGGTAGTGTCGCCAAAATTTTAAGAAGCTTGTGGATGTCAGGAAACAGATCCTAATTGCATTCCCCAAGAGCTGTTATTGCACTCTTTGAACGCTCTATATCTTTTTGTGTATGGCATTTTGTCTTCCATAGCGTAAATTTAGCTTTTAAAGTATCCCAATCCAAAAAACATTTATAAAATTTGAAGTTTTATTCGTTATAATTTTGTTCGTTTTTGCCAAGGATCGATGGAATCAAAATGCACAAAGAGGAAAGTATGGACTTATGGTTTTCAAATCTCATTTTAAGCTGACTGAAAAGGTCATCTAAAATAGGAATCATTATACTTATCCTAAAACAGGTTTCAGGATCTGTTGTGCTCATGTTTTGTCTGTGCTGCTGCCTTGACCCAATTCGTGAAATTTTAAGTTTTTCATCCACAACGTTTACTAAGTTTTGTGCAGTCTCAAAAATTGTTTTGAATTCCGGAATGATATTCCTTGGAATGTGTTTGTTATTAATTCCACATGTTCCAATCCAGACACTAAGTCGCATGAAGGGGATTGTAAGATCTTACAAAGAGGCAATGTATATGTAAACAAAATGCAAAATCACTAGCTGAAATAGATCTTAAAAAGCAACTCGCCTTCGATGACGTATCAGAGTCCTTATCACTCCACAACTCTTCCAAAGCATCAATTATCGCTTCAAAACACACATTGCTGTTAAATTTTTCCATTTATTTTGAGGATAATTTCGTTTAATCATTTCCTGCAACAAATGTGAGCGCTTTGCCGATAATTTAAAAAAAAAAAATCCAATGGATTTTTTGGTACCAATAGTGTTGCGAATATGCTGAATTTGACAAGAATGTCCTAATGCCAGGTTTAGAGAGTGTGCGCTACAATGCACGTATAAGGCTTCTGGACGAGACTCGCGTACTACAGGTTGAACTCCATTAAAACTGTCTTTCATAGCTTAAAACTAAAATCAGAAATTTTTAACATAATCAATAATTATTTGAGTACAAATTTCATACTGATGCGGAAAAGTATGATTTCCAGATGCATTTTTAAAAAATTTCGGGGGGGGGGGGTCAAACTCCTGTGATCCCCCCCCCCCCTGGCTACGGCCTTGCACGTAGCACCAACTACTGTGCATTGCAATTAAAGGGCAAGACATTTGAATATGTAAATAGGGCAAAATAAAACACCACCTATGAGTACCAAGTTAATTGAATGAGTAGTTAGAGTAGTAAAAAACGCGATCACAAATCAATGGATGCAAATGTTATGTAGCATGAACATCACAGCAGAGACAATATCCGGCTACATGTCTGCAAAGCTACTTGTATTAGATCGGCAAAGATATGCGTTCATATTTTATTTGTACGAGTATATTAAATAAGATTCAAGTGGAAATCATTTAAATTAATACTTAATTCATGTTCACGCTGTTGTTATCGATACGTGCTAATTACAGATAAATACGTTGTTCAGGAGGAAGGATCACAATGATATTCCTTGTGTCCGAATCTCCCAGACAACAGAGAGCAGCCAGACAGTACTTACTGCTGGAATAAATCCGGATAGTGTCGTTTCAAACGACGTTTTTTTTCGTGGCAAAGGACCCACAGGACAAAGCGGATTTGCTAGGCGCTTGTTTCGAGGCCGTGTATACGGTTAATGAACAATCCTGTTCGCCGTTACCACGACATTGAGAATAGGGATCTGGTGAGTCACTTCTATCTGCTCACCGAACTTGAGAGTTGGGGATCTGAGAATAACATATTCACCGTATTCAATGATGATAACCCTGCGGATGCAGTTGTCGCCAATGCAACGCATTTGCTCGTGTCGAAAGATGTTTTTCTGTGCATCTTCGAGTAACTACAGAATAGAAAGTCAGCAGATGTGCATGGTTTCCCAAACGTCGTATTGAGACACCTTCCCCTGAAGGCTGTAGATATTTTTTAATTTTCACCACGCTGTTTAACAATGCACTGACTAATGCACATTACCGGGCGCATTGGAAGGAAGCTGTGGGTCACTCTATCCCGAAGAAAAAGGCTAAAGATAGGACGAACGCTGCCAATCTCCATTCGAAAAGTTTGCTTCCGAATATTACTCGTAGCAAGGTCTTTGTGAAAAGGTTGTCAATAGAGCCCTGCTGAAGTGGGTCGAGAACAATTACATCATTCCGGACAACCAGTTTGGTTTCAGGGCGGGGCATGACATTATTCATGCTGCGTTGAAATTGGTTTCCAACGTTCAGTGGAATAAATGCAAGAACCAATGCATGGGTGCTTGTCTGGTTGATTATGAGAAGGCTTTTATACACCGGTTGGTTAGAGGGACTTTTCTACAAGTTGACTAGGCGAGGGATACACAAACCTTTGCTTTATGTAATTTATAATATGCTTCTGGGAAAGAATTTCGTTGTGAAATGTGGCAACGTGACTTCGAGCAGAGCTTGGAAATTATTAACGGTTTATAACCGTGATCGGCGAATTCTCCAATCCTGTTTAACATTTGCACGATTGATCTTGTAGGTTCACTCAGACATGCTGTAGCGTATGCCGACAATTTGGTGGCATGCAGATCAGTTCCCACAATCGAGGTCATTAACATTCTTTTGCGGCGTAACTTCGATCAAATTAAAAGATGTTGCGACGACTGACGATTTCCTTATGCTCTTAGTTTATCACCCCTATCGTGGAATCCGTCGGGGGGAACGATCCGCTAATAGTGAACAATTTGCATCGTGTAATCCGCAGACGTGAACCATCCACATGTCGGTAACGTGAATCAAATTCACTGTATCGTGGAAAACGAACGGATCGAATCTATCCATGCATTTGACATCCGAAGTTTTTATTTTATTTTCACTGAATTTAATTTTTACAAAACAAATGTGTTTGAAATGAGCTGTCACAATTGAATTTCCTAATCACCAATAGTGGTCGGTAAGGGATAGTAACCGACGGATCCCACGATAGCAATTTTCTGTTCACGTGAATCGAATAAGTGAAGTGAATCTCAGATCCGACGGATTCCACTTCCACGATAGGGGTGTATAAGTTAGGTAAAATTATCTAGGCCGTTTCTAAGAGAGGACGACTTAGTCAAAAACATTGAACACAGTTCTCCAGAACAAACGCTCTGGCATCCGCGATGGCTTGGTCTTTAAAACGGAGGTTCAGTCTTCCTTACCTTCTCGAAATAGGGGGCTTGGAGTAAAAAATCTTCTTGGCTGGAGCATTATTTTCTATTCGTTCAATGTGGCCGAGCCAATGTAGTCGACGTGATTTAGCTTTTTGGACTATATCCACATCTTGGTACAGCTTATAGAGTTCGCGGTTGTATCTTCTCCTCCATTTGCCCTCCTCGGGAAACCCTTTTTTCGATATACATACCTACTTGAGGAAATTTTCGAGAAAAGTTTGAGGGAACTAATAACTTAAAACGGACCGGAGGTTGTAGTATATATTGTTAGGGAGGATTCTAAATTTTTTTAGAATAGAGGAGTGGCCGATTTCATTCTCGGACCACTACTACCACGCACCAGCAGCCACTTGCTTACTAAAGAAGTCAAGGCGTGCCAGGTGAAACTGAATGTCCATTGTAGCTGAGGGAGAAGTGCGCAGTGCACCACTCAAACAGAGACACCCTGATCGTTGGACTTTGTTCAGCTTATCGCGATTTATCGCTTTGTCTAAGGCAGTCCCCCAAACAACCACCCCGTACAGAAGTATCGGTCTTATTACCGAGATGTATAGCCAGTTTGTAATGCGGGGTTGAAGACCCCATTTATTACCGATGGCTTTTTTTGCAAGCGAAGAGTGCTACGGTAGCTTTACGAACTCTCTCTTGTATGTTAGGTTTTCAGCTGAGGTTTTTATCCAGAATGAGACCCAAGTATTTAGCTTCGTCAGATAAGACTAAGCTTGTACGCCTGAATGAGGGGGATCCATGTGTGGAATTTTATATTTCCTAGTGAATAGAACAAGTTCGGTTTTGTGGGGCTAACACCTAACCCACAACGATCTGCCCATGTCATTAGCTTGTTGAGAGCGTTTTGGAGAAGTTCTTTCAGGGTGTTTAGGTGCTTCCCTGAGGCGGCAATTGCAACGTAGTCCGCATGGGCAATCACCCTGCAGCCCTCCCTTTCCAGGCACGTCAGCAGCTCGTTCGCCACTAAGTTCCGGAGGTATGGTGATAGGACCTTGCGGGATCTCTCTACTGACAGATCATCTGACAGACGTCACACCCAGTTTTGAGTTTACAATTCGGCTTGTGAGTAGTAGATTAATTAGTTCACCAAGTGAGCCACCTACTTTCAGAGCTAACAGTGCATTTGCGATCGCGGATGTGTTGACGTTGTTAAAAGCGCCTTCAATGTCCAGGAATACAACCATAGTGTATAGTTTATGGTAAAGGGGATATTCGATTGAACGTACTAACGTACTCGTATGTAAGGCTGTTTCAGCAGATTTTCAATATGCATGTGAGCCGTAGACAGGAGTCTTACATCAATGTTAGTGCGTAGATGGATATCAATCAGCCTTTTTAACGCTTTTAGAAGGAATGATGATAGTCTTATGGGTCTGAAATCCTTTATTTATTTATAAATTTTTTGCACCGAACTTAATACAAGTGTTTTAAAAACATCCCGACTAAGACAAAAGCAAATGTTTTAAGAAAGAGAATTAAACCCAGGACTGGATCTGGAAATAGGACCGGATGTTCCATAGTTAGTGTACGAATAGGTAACAAAAAAATATTGTTTGTCTCATCGTTAACGACCTTGAGGCAGCATATAAACAAAAAAGAGAGAGAGAGAGAGCAGTTTAGGGCCATCAATACGATTACAGCAACTTCCCTTTACTATCATTTCTTCCGGAAAATAAAACTCCCTACAATAAGGGACTGTATCTGTTGAACCGCGGAGCGGCGCCCTGAGCATTTAATAATTGGAATATATTATTTTTGTGAGTCGAACAGGTGTCCAGAGTTTAAATTCTTGTGAGTTGAAGAGGTGTTCAGAGTTTTAAACACTTTTACCCGTGAAGCGGGCCGCCCAGGTATAGTCCGTTCAATACCAAGAGACACAAAGCTCCATAAGAAAACCAATTTTTTTACATGGAAAGCTCTGTCTCTTGATATTGGACGGACTATACCATTATAGCATCTAATTGTGATATTATGGTAGATCACATATGCTTGGGGTGATTTTATTGAAGGGATTTTGAGGGGAGTTCATGCAAGTAGATTTTTGCGGGGGATTTTTTCCGGGGAAATCGGTTCCTGAAATTTTACAATAGGGATTCCTTACGAGCGTTATTAGATAATACTTCCTTCTAACTTTAAGGGACTAAATATTCATCAGACGACTTCTGTATGCATACGGTGGCAAAATATCGTCCACCCAATGAACTTTTCTGAGCGCAAATCTTGTAAAATTTGTTTATAAAAATTCTAAGCGATTTGCATCCATTTTATACAACAGGTTGAGCTTATCAAAGATATGTACAACGCTTTCAAGGTATGTGGGTCAGAAAACTGTTTAGGGTTGCGCATAAGGAATCCTAGTAATTTGTTGGATTCTGAAATTAAGTAGTCTAGGTACATTTCAAAATTAATATTTGCATCAAAGATAACACCGAGGTCCCTTTGGCTGTTCACCACCTCAAGTGGTGACTGGTGAGCCAGCAATACAATATTCAAAATTAATTGTTTTAGTTGATCTTGTATGTAAATGTAATACTTTTTCATTCAGATACATTTAAATACAAACGGTTCTCATCACACCCTGATGAGACTTCATCAACGTCCAATTGCAATTCCTGACAATGTAATTTGGATTGAATAGACCTGAATAATTTTAAGTTGTCTGCATAAAGCAAACAATTAGACTATCGAATTCTCGACGGAATATCATTAACAGTATGAATGAGGGAACACCCGATGGGTTAAGGGCTTCTTTAAATACCTCTGTTTCAATTTTAACATTCTGTATACGGTTTGTGAAGTAGTTTTTAAGCTAGCCAAAAAGATTTGAATGAAAACCTAATTCATTCAACTTACTCAGCAAGATATCATGCTGAACTCTATCGAATGCCTTTGGAAATCTGTATTAATTACGAAAATCTGGTTAACAAGCTCCCCTTGTTGTAAAAGTCTGCAAATCAATTTTGGTTACCGTCGATCTGCCACAAACAAGTCCATCCTGATCCATTGAGATAATTGTTCTCACTTCATCATTTATACAGTTTTTCACAATGGCTTCAACAATTTGGGTATTAAAATTTAGTTTTAAAATGGGTCTGTAATTAATAACCTCTTGTTAAGAGAATGATTTGTATATTGGACTTACAAGCGATAATTCCCACTCTTCCAAAAAGTCACCTTTATAAAGTGACAAGTTGAAAATCTTGGTGAGTGGAACTGCGAGACTTTCAGAACACATTTTAAGAAACGCAGTACATACTTTTTTAGGTGGCAATTTGATGGCCATATAATTTGAAAAACATTTTCAAGTCACCATCCCATCCAGGCCATTTCCAAAGGATGATGCTTACTTGGAGGATCAGTGGATCCGCTTTTACCTCCAAGGATCAAAAACCAATGACATGGTAGATGATGGTGTTTTTTAAATCCTAGTTTCTCCTTCCGTCTTTCCAATCACTGTAACGTATTGTGGCGATTAAATAAAGCTTGGCTTAAGGCGAATGTGATGCCTGCTTAGGCTATTCGCATTTTCTTCGACAGTCAACTTTCCATCAAGACCTTGGAATCAGTCTTTATAAACTCTATGTTATCCATAGACGATCAGCTCTGAAAAAGATGGTGGAGCAATTCCCATGGTTAGATGGTCTTGTTTTTACTCTTCGGTGCCCCGCCCGTCAAGAATTCGGTGAGTGTATATATGAATCTGCCCTCTGGACAATTATTGCCGCTGAGGCTGCTTGACCTGGCATTAAGACCAATTAGACTATTAGTCGTGGCTAAAATTATGAGTAGCTTGAGACAGTCCCAGACTATCTTTGAAGTTATTTCTAGGGCGTTAATAGCAAGTAGGGCTACTCTTCTGTCAAAGTGTAAATAAATGTACTTGCTTGTTGTATTTCTGTTTAAATTCCCCCTAATGCAGAGATTGAGCCTGAAATACGAAGTTGCTTTCATACAGAGAGGCGGTTTTAATTGTCGTTTCGGATACTGCTGCCCCAACTCCTTCATCTGTTTTGGATCTATCCGCGAGCTTATTTTGCTCTCACTTCTGTCGTCCGGGAATGTGGTCAGGTGGTGGAGATGGTTGGACTGAACCAAGCTCGAGTTGCTTCATCTATTGAGATGAGCATGCAGGAACTAATCTTGCGAACGTCTGACAAACATCCAAGAGTATCAAATTTTCATGAAAAAGCTTCTCAAATTTGCCGTTCGGATTCGGAGTAAAACTGTAGGTCTCCTCCACTTCGCATGAAAGTTGTTGGAGAAGCTAGGTTCAGGCCCTGTTGTGAAGGCCGTATATGTGTATGTAGGAACTAATGGTTGGCATATTCTCATTGCAGCTGATGTTGACACATAGGCTATTCATTGAAGTTTGTTGGGTCTAGACTGTGTAAACTTTTCTTGTGTGTTATTGTCACTATCAGAGTTCAAGGAGTAGCTCCGTGGTGTGACACTATGAGAAATCGTCGGTATCGTGAAAAGCCCGAATCCACAACAAATTGGTTTACAAACCTGGTAAATTAAATCAAGTAGCTAATGCTCTTTCGAGGCTCATAGCCTAGATTAAATACTTGCCAGACTCAGTCATAAGCGAATCTGTGCCAAGCCGTTACATGGGACATGAACAATCTGAGTTTCGTTTAGCTAATAAGGTTCACTACGGAAACCGCTAACAGTACACAACAGGATGCTTTCGACCTCATTACCTATGAAATGGTACCAATCAACGTGTTTCGTACTCAGGTCTTCGCCCAATGTAAGGAATCTGCAAGGAGCCCCATCCAGGATACGGCACTTAGATGCGATTGTCGATTCTAATAAGCAAAGTCCTACACGGATTCCAAAAAATTAGTTAAATCTAAATGCTATCAATGGCATTAAAATTTGGGACCGCTTCAGGAAGTATTTGTGGAAGTACAAAGTCCAAGATCAAAATCATTGAGAACGTAGTCGAAGATGTGACTAATGAAGATAGCAGGTGTAAACTGAATATGAAGGAACTAAGGCGAGCGCATAGGAATGCCAGAGAAAGCAAAGAACAACTATTAAACAAAAAAGTGTTCCGGCATGAAAAAGTCTCTTAACAAAATATGACAGGTATCCTATTCCCCCTGAGTTTTAACCTGCTTCAATCTATAGTTACCCTTGCGAGATACTAGACATAATAGAGGTGCAGAATGAAAAGTTCATTAGTTGTGTGGGTAAATTTTCAAAACTTTCTAAGTGAAGAAATCTGTTTTTCACCTCAAAGACAAAATTATTTAAGTCCTCCATCACTCTACTGTACCTAAGGTGCTTGCCACGGACAATAAGTGTTGTTTTATGAGTCCTATTATCGCAAATTTTATCGATAAAAATAACGGTTTTGTGTAGAACATATACAAGCATTTTTAACTATTGGAGGGGGGGGGGGGGACATTTGGCCGGGAGGGGACACTTCAAATGGGAACAAAATATTTAAAAATAACGTTAATACTTACAAATAAGTATTGCACATTCTTTTAAAGCTAAAAGTCGGTTCTATCATCTTGTTTTTAAATTAAATCTGTCATTAAAATTTGTCGCCTGAGTTATCGTACTCTCCCCATCCTTGAAATCAACCTCTGCCTCAAGGTAGGATATACAAATTTGCGATTAAAACAACCATTAAACATTGCAGTTGACAAGTACAAGAATAGTTGCCAACAGAAAGCCAAATGACATATTCTTTGACAGATCCGAGGGAATTAACTGTTAAAAACAAATTTCCGAAGAAAAGTAAATCAATATCTCAAGGCAAGAATAAGCACAGAACAACTCCAAAAAATAAATAGTGACAACAAATATCCGTGTAACAATCACGGCAGGCACGGGAAGAATAATTCACAAAACCCATCTAAAAATGTAAGCTGTAGTGCTAAAGTGGCCTAAAAACTCCGGGTTCACACAAATGCAACACCACAGGCATTTGATTGGCCTCAGTTATGAACAGATCCAAAACCGGTAGGCATGCTATTATTTATTGAGGTCGGCGAACTCCACATGCGGACCATTAGTAATGTAGTTAAGTAAAAGATTATCCCTTTACTCCTGATAATAACTTCGCCATTAACGCAGACGTAGCATCGTCGGAGGACTACAATGGTACAGTTTGTTTTTAATAAAATCACTGATTATTGAATAATTCAAAATCACAATAGATCGGCGGCTGATTGTATTAAAAATCCTACCCGTGAACTGTGATCGGAGTGTTGGAAGCTTTTTCACCATTTTAGAACCTTTCAGTTCCGAAATCATTTAAATATTTTTTGCGCCGGCCATTCAATAGTTTAGGAGATTTAAATTAAATATTCTTTTAAGAACCTACCTTACGATTAAAAGTTGTTTGGAATTTTTATGAATGACCGAGTTAAAACGTGGATCATGTAAGCACACAAATAGTTCATAATTTTACTTTTCTTCGCAAAAATATTCGAAAAGAGACCTAGCCTGATAATTTCATACTGACAACATCAGCAGATGCTTATGACTTAAATGACAGGCACATGTAAGTCCCTTGATTTGTAGAAAATTGCAGACGTTGAAATACATAGTCAAATAACATGGTGCTGGCGAACAAGGATCGAACCACGTTATATTCATCAGAAGAACACCAAATCGCTCACCTTGGAATCCTTTACATCTTGATGTGGAGAATTAGAACCTGATGATGAGGCATGGTGATGATTCTGTGATACTCTCTGACTATTGCTGTTGCCATGACACACGGCGTGATGCAATGTCGGCGGTCTGCCTTTGCGTGTAGTCCGTTGCTGTTGCTGCTGCGGTTGGTGTTGCTGTTGTTCCTGGGCACCGTTAACACATCTCATATGCAAATTTTCTCCATTCTGTGCATTCATCATTCCACCACTCATATCATCTGACGCACCTATGCCGACAATACTCCCACCGTTGCCACCGCCGGAACTTGAACCCATTATAATATCTCCGTGCAGCATATCCTTTGAATCGTCCATACAGCCAGTATTATTGAGCTTATGATGCTGATCCGCTGCGCCTGACGCCGCAGACCGATGAACGTCGTAGTGCATTCGATTTTCTACATTATTGCTGTTCGCACCGCTGGCTACAGTACTGTTTCCGTTACCCGACGATAGTGTCACATTTTGCTGATGACTGTTATAGGCCAAGACTGAATTCCGTAAGTCAGTGGTGTTTGAGAAAACGCTCAACGGTCCCAGCGTTACGCGTTCATTTAAGCTATTTCGCAGTTGATCTATTGACCGATGCACTACATGACTGTATTCACCATTGGGAATCTCACCAATCAATGGCGAGTTATGGTGATAGTCCAATCCACCCCCGATCGGACGGTATTCAAGAAGACGACCTTCCATAATAATAAAACCCGATAACGACGCGCCGTCTAAACTAAACGAGTAAAAAACGTAAACAAACCACACTCCTGTAAAAAGAAAACACTTTTCTTATGTATTTGTGTATATCCGTGGGATATCCTAGATTTCACTTTGTTGTTTTTTTTATTTTGTTTCTATTTTCTTTTCTCAACTCAGTCACAACTGTTTTCTTATTCTACTCACACATTTTGTCGTTTTTCGTCACACACGGATACAACGCGTACACTCATTCATATCGTCCCACCTCTGCCTGGCCAGGATAACGTAAATAAAAAATGAATAAGCTTTTCTTCGGTCGGCAGTCCTTAAGTCGAAAATCTTTGGAAAACCCACGAAAATCCGCCCGCCGCCGACGAAAGAAAATATCCATATATGTAGGTACACAGTTTGCAAATATGAATGTGTGTGCAACAGGATACAAAGTGGGGTAGTCCGGATAATGGTGACTGGCAAAGAAAACGACAAGTGTACTCCTGATTCTAACAAACGAGAACGGTTCTAAGATTTAAGCAAAAACGATGCAGACACAGGTATCCAGTCTAGGTTTGAATATTGTGCTTTTTGAGTCATACATTTATGGACACTGTTATTTAGTTTCACTCGCGACACGATTTTCTGTTTTAGATGTCCGCGTCTTACCCACTTGCAAGTTGGTTAATTACTGATCGATTATTCAGTTCAATTTTAAAGTTTAACGGCAAGCACTACCGATCGAGTGCGACAGGTGCATGTGGGTGACCGATTATGTGTCAACCGACGACAACGCAACGTGAAACAAAAAAGAAAAAGAGGACACAGAGACGATGACAATGAAGATGCCGACAATGATGATGGAGACGGTACAAACGGATCACATACTGGTCTGGTATGCAAACGACACTCAAGACGAACAAGGACGACGCAACAACAACAATAACAGACAACGACACCAACCAGACGAAGATAAGCAGAGTCAATGTGCAAGAGGCTCCGATTCTCATTATTATGATTATGATTATTTAATAGGTCGTTGGATGTATTGGCCGCCTTTTTATTCCTCAAGTACGATCCGTCACCAATGTGAGAAACCGACTAAAGCAAGAAAAAATCTGAAACAATATATTTTTTGGGAGCCCACCGCCGCCGCCGCTGCCACCACCGTTCCTTTCTCTGTCTATCTCACTCTTTCTATCGGTCTATCTGTAGTTCTTTTGGTTTGGTTCCTGCCTCACACCCCACGGTACTACGGGTTTAAAAAAAAAACTTTTTTTACAGCGAAAACTTTTTTATCCCATTTCCCACCTTGGCCACTCGCACTCTTGCTTGGCTTTCTCCAGTGCTCACCCCTACAAACGAAACGTCCTCCTACCACCACCAGCTCACACAGAGAGGTCTCTTTTTCAATCTCGACGCTATCAGTCTGAAGCACGCCGGCATAGCATGCAAGCCTCCGCCGCCTAGCCTAGTGATGCCTCGGTCGCCGCCACTGACTACTGCTTTTGATGCTGACGTCCTTCTACCGCTCTACCTGCCGTTCCTTTGGGTGTGCTCTACACTACTTCTACAACTCCAACTGCCGTTAGGTTCTTCCTTTGCTTCGTACTGTTTTTGCCGCTTTTTTTGTGTCTCCTCTCTTCCCCCTTGTTCTACTCTTTTTTCGTATTTTTTTAGCATTTTATAGAATTTTTTTCCTTCACAATCTGCCTTAGTCTTGTTGCAGGGTTAATTTTTTCGATTTTTTTGTGTTTTCTACGAATACCATGATAATCATTGTAGTCGTCCTGCCTCGCGTATCCTGGTTGCCATCACCTTTGGTTGAGGTCCGTTGTTGTTGTTATTTCTTTTCCATGAAGCGAGCGTACAGAAAAAATAAGCACCAAGAAGAAAATACCATTTTTTCTTCACTTCTATATTTATTTATTTTTTTTAACTTTGAATCTAGTTGTGTGTGTCAGTTTGTATGTGCCTCCAACGGTGGAGCGCAGAGCACTAAGGGATGGTCTTTGGGAAAAAATTTTGCTTGGTGATGATGCTGTGGCGGCCGGCGATATGGGGTGGCAGAGCTATAACTCCAACACCGCCAAAATGTTTGTGCGCCTTTTTTAACTCTGCTTCTACTAAACAGTTTAAATTTTTTTTACGCCCCTGATAATGGAAAATTATGTAGATGTGTGTGTGTGTGTTGTGTGTGCACGCGCGTAATTTTTTTTTATATATCAAGTGGATGGCGAATAGAATTTAAAGTTCGTATTCGGGATTTTAGGGTTGCCATTTTAACTGTTTCTTTTCCAACTGACAATAACTATAGAAGGCGTGTATGTAGAAAATTAAAATGTAATTCGAACTGCGCTTGGTATAAGTTACTTAAAGCTTATTGCTTCAGAAAAGTATTTTTGTTAACAAAAGTTGGCAAATCTTGTATTTGCAATTTAATGGCCCGTTCGATTTGAGAGCCGTTAATCTACACTCAGAACATGCTTTGGTGTATTTTGCCTATTCAGAAGTAGGTAAGCACCTACAAATTGAATTTATGCGCAGCCAATTCAGGACGTGTTAATTAGTTTCAAACCCGTAACAAAAATATTGGGGAGAGTACGATAACTCAGGCGACAATGTTTAACGACAGATTTGTGTACAACAGTTATTTGGCGAGAGAAGCGATTTTCTAAAAAAAACACTTCAAATGGATTTTTTTTTTTTAAATAACGGTAATAGGTACTTACAGTTAAGTATTGCACATTTTTTTAAAGATAACAGTCAGTTCTATCATCTTGTTTTTAAATCAAATGATTTCCATGAATAGTTTTACAAAAAAAAAACAATTTCAACCTCAAAGCAGATTCCTTTAATGCAAAAGAAAGTTTGCATACACTCAACCTTTTACCTATCCTAAATCCTATAGTGAGCCCAAGCAGGGGGGTTGCATACCCTCACTGTTTATATGCCGTACCTTAATGCTTGCATTCTAGGTAACGCCAAATAACTTACTGTTCTATACTTATTAAAAGGATATCATTATTTATTCGTTGACGTCAAGGAAAAAAAAGTCCATAAATAAAAATTTAATAAAAAGTAGGTTTGGTAATTTTCAATTTTCTCGAAAACTAGTAGACTTAAAACCATCTAGTTTTCAGTATTCGATTAAAAACTAATTACAGCAAAAAAAATTAATTAGTATGTTGTCTCACAATTTGGAATAGGTAAAGATAATACAAACTTCTTTTTTCATTTTTTTTCCGAAATTTTGAGTTTGAAATTAGTTTTTTCAAAAACTATTAACGGAAATCACTTGATTTAAAAACAGGATGACAGAACCGACTTTTAGCTTCCAAAAAACGTGTAACACTTTATTGAATGTATTACTTTTATTTCTTAATATTTCTTTCCCATTTGAAGTGTGTGTTTTAGAAAATCGCCCCCCCCCCCCCCCCAAATGGGCCGAGATAGACCCCCACCCCTTCTCATAGTAAAAAATGCTTGTATCTAACTCTTCTACAAAAAACCGTGATTTTTCCATGTCGCCTGAGTTATCGTACTCTTGCCAAAATATTGATAATTTGTATTGGAACATAAACTACATAACTAGAAAAATAATACTGTATTTGCAAAGTGAAAATTTTTGAAAGTAGGTAAGAACCATATGGCTTGAATTCAATTGCGTGGGTTTAGAATAAAAAAAAATGACGGCAATACTTTATAATTATTTATCTACGAGCAATTTAATATCCGGTGGAAATCGAGTCGTTGTCAAAAAATTCGGCTGTCAATATTTTTATCCTGACTTTTTGCATTCGACTTTAATTAGTGATTTTAAAAAAGACATGTCAGAATTTTAAGCCATCGATATATTTTTCGTGGATCATTCATACTTATCCCAAAAAAATGCATGCGCTGTGTTTAACACTATAAGGGTACTGTACATATACAGAAAAACAAAGCCCTTTTAGCGTAAGCGAATTATAAAAAAAAAAAATGTCTCCCTAGGAATCTGTACCTGATGTGTTGGAGACCCGGGCAGTGACATAGGAAGTGTGTTGTATTCTCCAGAGCTTCCTCGTCATCACAGCCTCTACAGAGTTCTTCTTCCGTCAAGGGCAATTTCTTCACATGGGTCATTCTTTTACAAACCGAACATCATTCTGACGGACACATTTTTTATTTACCTGAATTTTTTTTACTAGTTATATATCAAAAAAAAGAGACAGGTGTTCGAGGTTTTTTTTTTTTTTGAAGATAGAAGGGGTTAAAAGTTTGAGATTTTCGTGATTTTTGCCTTGGAGACTCATATTCAAAAATTCATAACTCCGGTTCTTTTTATATACCTACGAGGGTGGAAAGTGATTTCCTATCCTTTTTCATGAGACTCTCGGTTCTGGCCCATTAAAGGTTGGCCATAGTATTCTTGTGGTGAGGCAAGTGCCCTCCATGTAAGGTTTGCCTCTCTTATTGCCTTTCTCCCTGCTTCAAGCCTTAGTGTGCAAGACGGGGTGTCAGCTTGTTCTGACACTGCTGCCGAACCTTGTCTTGCTAATTCATCCGCTTTTTCGTTTCATAGACTGCTTTCATGTCCCGGAACCCAGCAGAGCGATACCTTATGCTGAGTACCAAGAACCTTGAGCTCTTCGCGACAGCATTTCACAAGATTGGATTTTATAACTGCTGCAGTTGAGGCTTTTATTGCTGCCTGGCTGTCGATAAAGAAGGTAATACCACCGGGTGGTGTTACCCTTACCACAGACTCACGGCTACTGTTATCACTGCCAGGACCTCTGCTTGGAAGACGCTACAACATGTAATCTTAGACAAGCGACTTTAAAGAAAGATCCAATGCTCTTTTTTGTATAGCCAGGGCTCATAAGTCACGTAAAATGAAAACGATCGAACGACATATGGGATTATGTTTGATCAATAACTTACTTTGTTGAACATTTTGAGTTTTCAGCTAGGAGAGAAATCATGTTTAATCAATTTTAACATTCAGATGAGCCCAGCGACTCATAGAGCATTTTGAAACTCTCGCAGAAGTGTGCTTGCAAATCCTCGGGTTGATACAACTGGATATCACTGGGGTCGTAAAAGGCATATCAAACAATAATCAATAACAGGAACATGTTCGTGTCGAGATCGTTAAAAATAGACAGACTTACAAACTGCTACATAAAACAAACGTAATAACCCCAGCATATTTGATTGGCCTCAGGAAAAAACTCGATCCGAAAACGAGAGGCTTGCCGATGTTTATTGAGGGCAAACCGGCGAAACCTTCAGGCGGAGAAGTGGGGAGGCAGTAAAGTGGGAAAGTTGTGGTCTCTTTAATCATTTCCATAAAATCGCCCGCCGCTAAGAAAGAAAAAGAAAGCCAAGTTTACAGCTGCAAAAGCCAACTGAAGATAAGGCTCTGTATACAGAAATGCGAAGGAATTTCAGGATCTTATACAGCCTAATTGCAAAGATCAATCGTCAATTGATAATTGACTATTTTCAATGTGTGCAATTGTGAACAAACGATTCTAAAGTCTTAAATGAATGCTTTCTGCATTCATTAGATCTTGTGGAGTGTCTGGAATCAATTTTATGAAGTAGTTGATTCCTACATAATTAAGAGGATTAAAAAGTGTTTCACTAGAGTTGCTATACGAAGACTTTGCTACAACATTGAAATGCCTTCATATAAAACTAGGTGAATTTTTCTTATGACGGGCAACAGCAAAATTTATACTAACTCTGAATCCGGGTTAAAATGCCTGCCTGCCTTGTAGATATAGGCCGTTAAGCTAAAATAAATGCTTCAAAGACTAAGGCTTTGAACCTTGATAATTTGTTCTGGTGCTTAGATTTGCAAGTGATTTCAAGTATCGTGGGATCCTGAACATAAACTTTATTTGATCCGATTATCGAGTTCTACATTCCTTATCAAATTCTTCACTTATCCGACACTGTACGGATTTTAAGGATCCACACAAACTTAAGGCTGTCTTCAGCAGTATTGTCAGACCGATACGTGAATATTGTGATGTTGTCTGGAATCCTAATACTGTCAGAAATTATGAGAAGAATAGAAGGGGTACAAAAAAAACTTCTTGCAATTTGCCCCACGTCACTTTTTCCCAATATCAACAAACAATACTTATAACCTCGTATCTTACACATGGAAATCTTTGTTGTTATGAAGTCGCTTGAGCTTAGACGAAAAATGTACGGTGTAATGTTCTTCAAAGATCTGCTTTGTGCTTCAATTGATTGTGAACATCGACTATCCCTTATTTATATTGATGCTCCGGCGAGAGTTAAGTTCGGGTCAATTTTTCTTGAAGCTCATCACTAAACCATTTATGGCTTACGCTAACATATGTCTTTTCGAACCTATCACCATAAAAGGTACCACCATGAGTTACTCCAATGAAGTCAAATATCTATGGGAATCACCCTAGATAGAAAACTTAACTGGAACTCGCATGTCAAGTCCGCTACCGAACGTGTCACCAGAGCCATGTGGGCCTGTAGATGCCTTTATGGCAGAACCTGGGGTCTTAATCCCAAAATGATACACTGGTTGTATACTATTATGGTTAGACCCATCATCACGTACGCCGCCATCGTATGGTGGCCAAAATTACTTGAACGAACAACGGCAAACAAGCTCCAGAAGCTCCAACGCATTGCCTGTCTTGGTGTAAAAGGTGCTATGCGCACTTGTCCAACGGTAGCACTGTTCTGTTCTCCTTTTCAAAACTTCATTAGGAAAACGGCAGCTAGATGCGTTATCAAGCTGCAGCTTGAATACAAGTATAATTCAAATGACTTAAGGACACCTGAAAATACTTAACTCAATCCCAAAATTGGACATGTTTTACACACTCCCTGACTTAATGTTAAGGGAGTACAGTTTTGGGAAATTATTTGAGGTAGAAATATTGGATCGTTCTATATGGGCCAAGGGTGCTCCAGTACTGGACCCAAGAAGCCTAGTATTGTACATTGACGGATAGAAAATGGAATCCGGAGTTAGAGCTGGTGACTTTGGACCCAACACCGAAGTCTCGATATCTATGGGAATGTGTCCAACATTGTTCCAGATAGAAGTAAATGCCATTGGGATCTGCGCTGTTTTAAACTCCAATAAGGGAATTAAAGGCGGTAACATACACATCTTTTCAGATAGTCAAGCAGCACTACAGACACTGTGGTCCAACACAATGGACTCTTTGATTGTAAGGAACTGCTACAATACCTTGCAAAAACTAGCCAAATAAAACAAGGTCAAACTCGGATGGGTGCTGGCCACCGAGGTATAGCGGGCAATGAATCTACAGACGAACTAGCCGGAGCTGGATCCGAATCTGTTTTCTCTGGACCAGAACCTTATTACAGAGTTAATTGGGCTGCTGCTTTAGGACAAATATCTATAGATTTTCATACTTTTTGCAGTATGGGAGTCATAACCTCAATGGTATAACTATGTATAACAATGGATCTGCATTGATATGAAGTGATGGGTGCGAGATTCTCTAATCCAGTCAAATCACCTCGTTAACTAGCGAATAAGTCCATAGAGGATTTTGTAACTGCGCTTAAAATCAATAGTGCAAATTGTCAATTAAGGAAGAGCTCGTAGAAGACATTTTTATTTGCGGGCTGCATGAATCTTTTAGTTACACAAAAGCACGTCTTGTTGGTAAAGGAGACATACAATTGTAAAGAACTTAAAAATTTCAAGGTCGTGAACGATGCAATTAGAAAGCTGAGGCAACGCTTCAGCACACACCAGTGAGTATTTTTTGGTATTGTAGTGTAGAAGTTAATAATAGAAATGTCAAAGTGCAGTTGGAAACTGGCGCTTATATAATTTCACTAAACACATTTAAAGAACTAGGATTTAAAGCAAATATATTACGGGTGTCTTACATAAATGTTTTAACTTTTCCAAACTTAAAAAAGCCATAAAAGCTAAATACACACTTCTGAAGACCGGTCAAATTTTAAAAGAATTCCAACTTGAAAATACCTTCAACCAATAGTTAAACCTTTAAAAGAAATTGTTAAAAATTTAAGCAGTCAAAACCATGCAAATGTGACAAGAAGACAACTGCAATGCTTTGAAAGCCCCTTTCCAAAGAAGTTCGCATACATAAAATCAGATCTTTCTCCATTGGACGAATGCACCTTCCTTATTGCAGCATTTGGAACAACCACAGCTCTCAGTCAAGATCACAGTACTCCATTACAACAACAACACAAAACCCCATCACCTAATACGAGTACTATACTGCCTCAGCGTAAGTCTATCACATTTGACAGTTCTGTGTAACCTTCTACAGCAGCTAATCCCCGTCCCGCAAGAAAATCGACGCGAACAGCGGGCATTTATCCCCCCCCCCCCCCTCACCAATTTCAAAACACGAAAAATGACCCCTTCCACCAAAGAAGGAGCCAGATGTCTGACCCAAACAGAAGCTCCAAAAGCTCATCCTAGGTATTGATCCTTGAGACCGAGATTTTGATCTTTGGGGACAGGAATTTGACTCTTGAGACCGGTATTTTGATCCTTTAGGCTCACATTTGGATCCTTGCAGTCAAGATTTTGATCCTTTAGGTCAGAATTTTCACTCTAGAGACCGGGATTTCGATACTTGAGACCAAGATTTGGATCTTTGAAGTCAAGATTTTGATGCTTCAGACCGTGATTTTTATCCTTGAGACCACGATTGTGATCCTTGGCCGAAAAATGGGCGTGCCAAAAAGCTCCAAGTGGAACTCAGCCATGAGACCAGGATTTTTATACTTGAGACAAAGATTGTTATCCTTAAGACCAGGATATTGATCCTTGAGACTGAGATTTCATCTTGGAGACCAGGATTCTGATCCTTGAAAAATGGATGTTGGTCCTTGCGACCGGGATTTTGATCTTAGGCACCGGCATTTGATCCTTTAGACCAGGATTTCGATGCAAATAACTATGTACGACGCAGATGTTCGACCCAAATGTCAAATACAAATAACTTTGTACGATACAGATCAAAACTCTCATGGCAAGAAACCCACCTCCAACAAATGGGAGTGTCGAAATGCTCCAAGTGGGACTCAGCCTTCAGACCAAGATTTTGATCCTTGAAACCAGGATTTTCATCCTTGAGAGCGGGATTTTTTGTCTTGAGAGCCAGGTTTTGATCCATGAGACCGTGATTTTGAAAGCTCCAAAAAAGATCTGATGACGTCACGGCACCTGGCACCTGACCCAGAACCAACCAACTATAATTACTAATAGGAAATAGATCATCAGACATCTAGCCCATATCTTCCACATTCAAATGGTACAGTGGAAAAGTCTATTAGAACTATAATAATCACTCTCGATTAAATGCGCCGAAACAAAATCAGATTCATACCTAGCTTTACTGCAACATCATTAAACTCCTAAAGCGGTTCACTGTCGGAGCAATTAATGTCACGCAGATTACAAAAGAAATTGCCGGATACCAAACAGTTTCCATATCCGCTAAAAATCAGTAAAAACAACACGAGTTGAACATGCGAAAGTGTAAACAAAAATGAAACAAAATTATGATAGACACATTGGAGATCTATTGCCTGTCAACTGTAAAGAAAAGGTATATTACAAAAAGATCTTAATTCACGTTGGATGCCCGCTACTATTGTTAGCCATCTTAATGGCGGTGATGCTATGATCAGGATTAAAGGGATCCTAATCCTTCCACTTAACTGCATCCCTAATGGTCCGCCTATGGGGTTCGCCTGCGTAAATGGAAGAAACCGCAGTCTTTTGTTTTAGACGATGTCTGTGGCAATATCTGTGGTAGAAGTCGAAACATATTTCGAAAATATCTGAAATGCTCTCTGCAAGATACGGCTAACTCCTTATTGCCTTTTGATTTGAAGAAGGATATCCAACATCACAACGCTGGTATAGTCCCTCTAAAAGACACAGCTTTCAATGTAAGAAACTGGTTTTCTTATGGAGCTTTGTTTCTCTTGTTATTGGACGGGCTATAATTCGTTAACTAATGATGGATCGACATCTGTTAGAACGAAATCGGGAAGATTAGTTTAGTTAAACCTCCTCAAAAATGTTCTTCATGAGATTATTCAGTTGGGCCGGAAACATATCCGAAATAACCTGAATTGTATTTTATACACAACATTTACAAGTAGGTACATACTTTGTAATTGAATTTACCAATGAACGTACTAGGTTAGGTATGAGTACAACTTTTTATTAGAATAGATAAAAGAGCCAGTCATAGTAATAAAGTCTTGAGGTGAAGTCGTCGTCTTTGATTTAATACCAAACTATCACAGAAAGAAGACATACAAAATAGCCCCATCCATGGTAACCCTGAATCACACAACTTCTATACCTATGCCGGTACCCGTTCTACATTTTTCCCAACACAATTTTTTTTAGCTACAACTACACTTTGACTATATAGACCAAAAAAAAAGTCCTAAAAAATAAATTTGCACTCTACGTCGATGCCATCTATCTGTCTATATGCCATGTGCGTCGTCCTCTGTGTCCTTTCGGAAAACCCCCACTTCAATATCCATCCCTGTATCCTCTGTACGACAGAATCCTTTTCATCTATATATATGTATACGTTTTTAGACTCATCACGATTTGAGCTTTTTGAAAAAAAATCTCCCGCCCAAAAACAAAAAACAAACAAAAATACAGTCCGAAGGTTTTCATTTTTTTTTTGTTTTGCATTCTCACGCTAAATAACATTTTGTACAATATACATTGCGTACGGATGTGCTGATGATAAGGCTATGATGACGATGCCACTAATGCATGCAACCACCGACATTTGTATAGGTGTGTTCTTAACAGGAAGTACAAAAATGCGTTACCCCAACATCTATACAGAAAATCTACCCACATAGGGACAACATTTAAAAGAAAGATTTTTTCTATCACGTGACAATCTTCCCCAAAACGCAATGTCAACATTGCCAAGACCAAGACAAAGTTCTTAGGAAATCGTCAAAGGAGCAACAAAAAAAGAAAGAAATCATCTGGCGACCCACATTTTATTCTCACCGTAACGTAACACATCTGACAGGGGGTCTGTCGTCCCGAGTAGAGTATCCAGAACTAGAAAAAAAGACTGGCGCGTATTTCCTTTTTTGCCCTGCTCTTCTGCTCCATGTTTACACCCTTAGTGGCCTTAGTCGACATCACCATCCCCACCTCTAAAAATACTTTGGTCGTTCGTTGTGATGACGGGTAGCGGAAATCGGAATGAGTTGAGTTTTGTCGGGGGTACACATTTTTTCGGGATTTTTTCTCGTTTTTAGATTTTGTTTTATATTTTTTTTCGTTTTTTTACTACTTCGCGCCGCCAAAGCTTTGACACGAGATAGAGAGAGCCAGCGAGAGAGGAGGAAAAAAATTTTGTTTTAAATAGACACATACATATACGAAGCAGTTTGGACAGATTTTTTCTCTTCTAGCCGGTTATGGAAAAAAAGCTCGCAGATCCTCATTTGCCAATAGTTAGGCGACCGCTTTTTTTTTTAGATGTTTGAGCTGAGTTAAGTAGAGCGTACTTGTGTAGGTATGCATCAAACAGAACATCAATACGTCGTCGTTCAACCCTTCTAGTTGGGGGGAGATTATGTTTTTTTTTTGTGGGCCTCCAAATTGTGTCGGATGTTGTGCCCACTGTGATGGCGATTGAAATGGGGAATGGAATGCCGTTGTATTAGTTTTGGGAGAATTTTTTTGTTGCCTTTGACACTCTTGCATACGAATGTACGTACAACGAACAACGAAACTCGGAATCTGAATGTGTAAGTAAACCATTTTTTGGACACTACGATTAACAAAAGAGGGGATGAGTGATTTTTTGTCGGTTCTACATAAAAATTTGTTTTTTTTTTTTGGTTTGTTTCGCCTGAAAGACCGAAAAAAGGGTTGAGATTGCATCTAAAGTTTTTCGTGCTATTTCAAGTATTTAAAACGTGTTAAAGGCTTGAAATACGACTGGAGTCGGAATAATTTTTTTGCGTTTTTAAATCCTTTAATATTCTCCGAGATAAAAATTATGGAGTACCTACCTACAAAATTGATTTTAATTTGGAATGGAAATGCATGTAGGTCTAGGTACATTGGGTAATTCAGTATAAAGGACATGGAAGTAATGGAATACCGAGGCTAGAGACACCAAGCGTTTTTGTTTATCCTTTGTTGGAAAAATGTTCAAGGGTTTCTACATAGCAGTCCTACATATTTTATTAAGCAACTAAAATACGATAGTATACCTAACTGCAATATTAGGTACATTTATGTTGTACCAATTAAGATGAACTATCTATTCCATCTATCGTTATTTTATCGTTATTTCCACCATAAGTGCTCAAATGAAATAGCCAGTTGCATTCCACCCCTAGAACATTTCAACCGCAATACCCGCCATACCAGGAATGCGCATCAGTTTACCCTTAAGCCTGTATTCGGACGTACAGTGAAATACAAGGAATCTTTCCTTAGCCGTACAACACGAATGTGGAATGCTCTTCCCCGCTCCATTTTTCCTACACATTATGATTTGCAAACATTTAAAACCAACGTGCATCGGCATCTCTCCCTATCTTCTAACCCTAATTTCCTAAACGCCCGCGCTGTGTAGCTAATACATTATAAGGGGATCAAAAAATCCCTTTAGTGCGTGTCCATTATAAAATAAAATGAAATTGCGAAAATATGACTGCAATATTTTTATCATTGGAGGGTATTTTGGTTTGGAATAATGGTATTTTGTTTGCTTATTGGAGTTCATTGTGCTCCCTTTATTTTTAAAGGAAATATTTGTGCGGTAAAGATGCCACTCGTCAGAAGCACTGCTTCAGCCCCTCGCGTGGTAATTTGTTGTTGCATACCTAATTAATAAATCTATATATATAAAAGAAAGTGTCCGAAGCGATGTAAGCGCATAACTCGAGATTGGCCGAACCGATTTTGATGATTTATACTTTGTTGGAAAGGTATTTTCTCAGCACGGGTTTTAGAAGAAAAAAAAAATCTAAATTTCAAAATGGCTTATATTGACCACCCAGCGTGTTACAACAGGTTTTTTTTCGATTTTTTTTAATTTTTTTTTTTTTCATTTTGTATTTATTTATTTTGGCAACAACCAAATAAAGAATCACATTTGAATGTAACATATCGTATCACAATTGAACTGTCAGATAGACACGCAACGTAACGCCATCTATTATCGATCAATGGAGAAGCCAATTTTGTTTCATGTTTGGTGGCGCTGTCGGATTCGGATTTGTTCATTGCGATTTTGTGAGTTTTTGTGAATTAAAATTGATATGAGAATATATCTATATCTATTTATTTATATATGTATATAAAAATCAATCCATATTTGCGTTTGTTGCCGGTGTTTAGCCAAACGCGTTAACCGATTCCAATGAAATTTTTTTTTTAAGAAAGGTGACGTCTATACGAAGGATGTTATGTATGTGCGATGTCTGTATCTGCATCGGTATGTAAATTATGTGTTTCTTAAAAAAGAAAAAAAATTTGACAATGTATTTATACACTGTGTGTTTCATATGTAGGTATTATGTGCTTTGAAAAAAAAACAAATTTAAGTGAAATAATAAAAAGTTTTTTTGTGTAATATTTTCTATATATAAAAATCAATCCATATTTGTGTTTGTTGCCGGTGTTTGGCCAAACGCGTTAACCGATTCCAATGAAATTTTTTTCCATGAAAGGCGACGTCTGCACTAAGGTTGTTATGTTTGGCTATATCTGCATCGGTGTGTGAGATATGGGCATTTGAGTGAGTACACATGCATATGTGCGTATGCGTGTAAATTACGACGCAGATACAGAGACCGTACAGACGTCACTTATTTTGTTATCCGAACAAGCATATGAAAGAGGGAGACCACACGAACGTTTCAAGCTTATTGTGGAATTTGTGCGCACTTTCATTCTTGAGATATCGTGTGTTCAATATTTTATTCAAATAACTCTTATTGAAATTTTTTGCATTTTTTTTGTGAATCGGACATCGGAAAGTTGATTTTCCAACATTGATAACAATCGGTGTGGAAGTGAATGAAAAGTGATTCAATCGAAGTTTTTTATTTTCGCTTTATTGTTTGATTCGCAGAAGTAAGGTGACATAGGCGCCTGCCAGACAACAAGCACCTACCCTAAACGGAACAACGAAGTTGTGTGAGCGGCATAAGCCATGCGGAGAAAAACGTGCAGTCCCTTTCACCGGTTGAGCTCAAATCAGGCAATCTTCGGTATTGGCCTGAGAGTGTTTCTGTGAACTTTGGTCGGAATCGGTCTTCTTTTTTTAGGCGCAGCTACATACGCCGGATACCCGCTATAGACAATTATAAGGAAGTCTACTCGAACATATTGGCCAATAAAATTCTCGGGCACGGGCAAAGCCGGGCAGGTGCAGCTAGTTTTTTAATAAAAAAAAACAGCAGCCTAATCGCGTACGTTGAACAGCAGGGATAGAAAAACAATGGAGGCTGCTTTATAGAGGTGGTTCCTGTGTCAGCGACATCGACATGTGCCAATATCGGAGAACTTGAGCAGAGGGAACATTACCTTGAAGAAACAAATCTGGTAAAGATGAAAACTTTCGAAAAGATGTTTCGGCGTCTCGTCATGCATTCATTCTATCGAGCTTCAACTGTAGGTACTTAAAGCTTTGGACGAACCAATAACTGAAGATGCTACTCATTGCCGAAAAATTGTTAATTTGGCTGTCAGCAATCAGCTGATATCGGCACATTAAGGCCGATATCAGCTCCCAAATGGGCTTTATATGTTTTGTTTGGTTTATCTTTAAGTCGATCATTTATATAAAAGCCGGCGAACCCCACAGGCGGGCTAGTAGGGGTGCAGTTCAGTGGGAGTGTTATGATCCCTTTAATCCTGATCATAGCCTCACAGTCATTTAAGGAAGAAGGGGGCATAGACATTCGAGCTATATGACTGATAAGGTCGCCAAAAAAGGAACCACATTACCAATTTTATCTGAAAAAATTCGCTAGATGCAAACTTATGTTTAAGCTATTTGCAATCGACAGAACAAACCTAAGGTGTACAAGTGGCACAACATGTCTGGCGACAAAGCAGATCTGACCAAAGCTGGACCCGCGACGCTCAAAGTCAGGGCCGGCTCCAGCCAAACAAGTGCCCTGTGCAAGATTTTCAGAAAGCGCCCTATTTTGAGTTAAATTCTCCTTGAAGTTGCAATATTGCAAGTGATGTGAGTTAATGTGCAAAAATTCAGCACAGGTGTGATGGATGTTGCTATTTTGGGCTTATTTGAACAAGTTTTTTGTTGCAAATGGCAGTATCCGCGCAAGGTAAAATTAGGAGACTGAACTTAACCTTCATTGTACATGCGCTCTCTATGTAGGAGCCTTCTTAATTAATGATCTGAGCGACTTGGCTAACTGATCTTACAAGTTGATCACACCTCATTAGAAGCTTTTAATGGCTTAACTAATAGAAGGATGAAATCCCTAGATTCACGTGGTATCACAATGTACCCCATATTGGTTGAAGTGTGTTGGTATTAGCTGGTAGCCACCTCAACCTAACTTAACCTACCACACCATTAGCGTTAAGTTGTGAAAGCCAATACAAATAATATATAATACACTATCAGCTCTGTGTCGTGGAGTACTTGAAGCAAGCAACTATCACGAGTGGCCGCGATGGTGTAAAGGGTAGTGTGTTAGCTTGTGACCCGTGCGGTTCAATCCCCATTGGGAACAACAACAACATACGCCACACATTAGAGGAGAGAAACGAATAACACCTTGTTTCTCCAACCTCTACACCAAAAATTCGATTTCTGCCTGCTAGTACAATGGACCGTTTCCGAGTCTGAGTTTTCTGGGATTCGGAATTTTTTTAATAAAAAAAAAGAGAAAGAAAACTATCACGAGCAGAAATTTGCCGGTACAATAAGTACTTTCACAGACTCATCATTTAATGCAGGTATTAGTAAGGACATATACATATATTGTAAAACATATAAAAAATCAAATATAAATATAATAATGTATCTATACAAAACTAACACAAACACAAATCATCCAAATAATTACAGACACGAAGGCATAATTATACAAAATATTTTTAAGCTTAAATTCACTAACATGCAATCAATCTCATGATCATTCAGATTATAGATTCGAAACATGAGGCTAATAGGCCATGCCTGCCAAAATTCGTTCTCTGATGAGGGCTTGACAACAAATCAACACTTCGTAAGTTATATGTGCCACCTCGGAAATTAAAGGCAATAGAAGACAGCAAATAAAGTGCATCTATATGAACAGATATAAGCTTTATTTTTGTCTTGAATGAATGAATGAATGAAACCAGGAAAAATTGTATGGTATCACATAAAAAAAAAACCATTAATCGTAAGATATAAGCTGCTGTAAAAAAATAATATCGCTATTGAGACTTCATTGGAAAAGGGGTACCATTTGAAGAAGTTTGATCTGTTAACTATTAGGATGAAGGTAAAATGAATCATCCCATGAAAGTCCTCTTAGGGAAAATCGAATAAATTTAAGTTGAATCGCCTCTATTTGATTTGAATGAATGTTGTAGAAGGGTGTCCAAACTTGTGAAGCATATTCTAGATTATAATGGACAAAGCAATTGAACAATGACATATGACTCTTTAGACCAACATTTTACGAAGTCCAGCATAGATTTAGATTTATTACTGATGAAATTGATATGCTTTGTGAAATCCAGTTTGTGATCGAAATAAACCCCAAGATGTATGTTGAGAAAACGAACATTGAATGGTGGAAGGGATATTCTTATTAGAGAATGTCAAATGTTGACATAAAGTAGGGTTGAGGAATAAAACGTTTTAAACACACCAAGTGGTGAGGCTATTAATATCGGTTTGAAGAAGAATTCTGTCTTGCTGATTTATAATTTTTCATATATTATCAGCGTAGATCAGAATATTGCTGTGTTTTCTACATGCTTCAACTCATTAATGGCTGGTATAAACAGAATTAGTCATAGGTGACTTCATTGGGGAACTCCAGACTGAGCTGTGAAATTGTAACAGCGATCCTCTAAATTTGACTCAATTAACCCTTGATCTAAGGTATGAATCAACCCATTTTATGAAACCGTGTGGAAAACATAAGCCCTGAGCTTAAATTCGATTATTTCATGAGATATCTGGTCGAAAGCCTTAGAGAAATCCGTGTATATGCAATCCATTTCAGATTAATGACAGTGGACCTGTTTTTAAAAAATCCATGCTGATCGTAACAAATTATATTGCGACAGAGAAATATTAACTTCTAATAGACAATTTGTTCAAAAAGCTTAGGAATACATGAACACTTTGAAATATGCCTATAGTTAGTGATATCACCACGTTCGCCTTTTTTAAATACAGGTGTGATAAAACCACTTTTTCATAGATTTGAAAATTTACCAGTACTAATGGACAATTCAAATAGATACTTAAGATATGGAGCAATTGCATGACTACATTTTTTAAGAACAATTGGTGTAATGCCATCAGGACCTGATGAATAGAGTCTTCAGAGAAGAAATAAATTTTGAAATCGTTTCCTAGTTGAATAAGAAATAACTAAAACTTATTTCGGAACAGTTAGATACCTTAAATATTGATCATCTATGTGAAAAGGTTTTTCCTCAAACGACGTACTAAAATGATCAGCAAACATATACAGTACGACCTCGATTTATGCAACTCCAACTACATAATTGAAATGGAGGCAGTTGCAATAACCGAGGTTGTTGCACTTACCGGGTTACATTTTTTTAAAATAAAAAATGATGTCATATCCATTTTACTATGTTTCTGTAGAGATAATGACATGGATGTACTAGGTGGCGCAAAAGTCTATGACCTTTCTAAAATTTAAGACATCAATAAACAGAATCCAAAAGCAGAATCGAAGTTTTTCATTAAAAAAAAATTACAGCCGGGTGACAACTTTTGCGCAACCTTGTATTTACAAAGAAATTGGTCCAGGTCCAAACAAAACTACATAACTGTGAAATAACGGCATAAATAACGAACCAAAAGGAGAACCTACAAATACAAAATATATGAATAAACGCAAGAAGTTGCACTAATCGAGGTAACTGTGTTGAAAATTTGCACTTATAGAGTCAAGAAGTGCGAGGACTTTAGTGTTGCGAAAATCGAGGAGTTGTGTTAACCGAGTTCGTAGTGTATCAGCAAACATATTTCAGCTGGCGAATCAGCAGTTGTAGAACTGTTGTAAGTTCGATGGATCACCATCTGGTTTGTTTTTTGAATTGACCAATCTCCAAAAAAGTTTTGGGTCATTTTATAGAGAAAATTGCATTTTACTTATATAGTCAATATATAAAGGCAAATTTCTAAACGTAAGCATATGCAAATGAAAGTTAAAATGTCAAAGACATATGTTTGCAAAGCATGTACAGTCAAAATCGCTTATAACGACATCGGTTATAACGACGTATCGGTTACAACGACCAAATTCTTAGGTCCCGAATCACCGCCATTGTAATTCCATTGCTTACAACGACCAATTTTAACCTTTTTTAAATTTAATATCGGTTATAACGACTTAAATCGACGCAGCTGTTGGCGCAACTGATTTTTTTTCTAGAACGGTAAACTGATTCCCTGTAGATGCGATGTATCTAAGTTCGTAGAATCTGGGATATGTTACAGTTACCGTTTGTAGACGTTATTTTTTTGCTTTTGCGTTTATTGAGTTTGTTCTACGTTGCGAAAGTTTTACTCAGTGCAAATTTTCAGTGTGACAAGTGGTTGTAGAAGTTTAATATAATTAAAATTTGTACCTTCTTATCGGAAAATGAGTCAAAAAAGAAAAATCTGTACTAAGCAATGAGATATTTCCACTTTTTTAAAAAAAAAAAACAGTTAACGTATATTTCTAAATTTTATATTTATTTATATACATAGCTTGATATACATAGCTTGATATGGGTTATAACGACCTATCGCTTATAACGACCAAATTCGTCAGTCCCTTGAAAGTCGTTATAACCGATTTTGACTGTATATGACGTTTTGGAATGCACATTTGCTTTATTTGTTGATATTTGTAGAAAAGAGTTATGGCCCCAGAAACAAAAATTATTTTAATTGAAACTGTATTCCATACAGTTTTCAAGTATTTCGTTACGAACTACGCCACATATTCTTGTTTTTTTTTGCTTGTTTCCTGATGTAAAATCCCTCTCATGGGCCAATTTAGTTGTTAATAACAACTTAACCTCCTCATGTGTCCAGTTTTTTAACCATCTAAAATAAGTCACGTAATGTAATATTGTTATTTATTTATTTTATAAATTAACTTACCCAGACACAACACAACAAACTCAACTCCAAACAAAAAATGCAAAGCAATAGAAAAAAAAATTTACTACGTTTAGGGACAATATGCTTAGCAGGGATTTTTATTCCTGCATTTTGAAACAGTTTGCTTGGCATATTTTGCGCAAGATTTGCGTTTAAGAATTTGGCCTAAGTTGCCGGATAAAGATTTGAATTCATTGAATAATATCAAATAGAGTTCAACATCTGAATGGCAGATAATATGTCACAACGAACTATCTGGTTCGATTATGAAGAAAACAAACCAAGAAGCATTTAGTGAGCGGCATAAGGGGAAAGATCCGAAGCAGATTTCCTCTTGCAGGAAGACCATCAAAAAGAACAACCAATGCCTTCACAGAAGAAAGCAGAGGTATCATTCATGTCAGGAGTGGAAGGCAGTCGAAGAGTTTGACAGCTGATATTGCAGCATTGATACTTTCAAATGTTGGCAAACTTGTCTTAGCCTTATTGTGAAGGGAATTTTAAGAAAAACTTACCTTATTACATTTTTGATTTTTGCTCGTATTTTTTTTAAATATACCGCATGATGGCTGAAATGTTGATACAGCTTTATAATCGTACATAGTTCGAATTAACGAAGAAATTGACTGTTCTTATGTTTCAGACCTAATAAAAAGGTGGTAGGACATTTTTTTCCGAAATGTTGAAACTTGATATTTTCCGCTTTTGATTGCTCCTCCAAAAAAAATTAAAAAAAATGATTTTATTGTTCTTTTCGAAATCTGGTTAAGCAAAAATCATCACAATGCGGAGATGTTTAACTTGCAACAACACTAATTTTTTGGCAAAAATATCTATTTCTACTGGATTAGAAAGCTGTGGAGAAGTAGTAAAGTGAACGGAGAGGCTTGGACATACTAACAGTTTCTTAATTAAAGTTTTACAAAAATCCAAGTTATTTATATTTACTTCGACAGTTTGACGAAGCCTCCCGTTTTTTTAATGTCGAATTACCCCTCACGCATTATGTTTACTTAAACCGAAACCAGAAATTAATATCTACCATTAATTTTTCTTTAAAAAACGTAAATGCAATTAAATATATTGTAAGCAACTTTCTGTTTTAAGAAATTCCAAATAAATTGCCCCATTTTTTTTTAAAGGATGCTCTTAAACCTACTAGCTGAAAAGAAAAGATTTCCAAAACTTTTTTTTGTGTTCAACAACATTTAGGAGTTGCATATTTTTTGTAGCGCTGTCGCACTGGTTCGAGAAACGTTTTTTGCGTATAACGGGAGGATGACACCGAAACTCGCATGTGTTATGTGACGAAGGCTCCCATGTGTCGAAGCCTTCCCGTTCTACCCTACTTCCAATACGCTCTTTTTACGCTTGTTCTCCAATGATTCTTCCTTGAAGACATCGATCAAATCCTTTTTAAATTATCATTAAACTGTAACAAAGTTTTTTTTTCATTACAAATGGTGATTTTTTGGCGTATGGTTTTTCAGTGTTCTATTTTTGACAGCGTGACAAACATGCTGTATTAGCATCGCCATTTCACTTGGAAAGCCTTACTTCCGAACAACGCTTACAAATTATTGAATCGATCTCTGTGAAAAATGTTTTTCGCCCATTTTGACCATTTTAGACGTAGTCGTGGTCAAGCTTAACCTGAAATAATCTTTTAAAAGTTAATGACAAACATTGGATTATCAACTTAAATCGAATTGTATACACTTTTGCAATTTTCCTGTATTTTATTTGCCAATTAAAAACCAAACGTTTGAAAAACCATTCACTAGACATTGATATTCCGCCAAGATTTACGACTAAATTATACAGAGAACATGTTAATAATAGTGCTTTTTTCCTTCTAACTATTGAAGATAATCAGATAATCATGTCATTATACTATAGTATAGGTAATTTTAATTTATCTAATGTAAATTGATATTTAGATACTGATTAAGTATATCTTATTCCAATTAATGTAAATAACGAAAGTGTTTCTGTTGTAATTAATTTGTTTACCATTTGATTCAAATGAAAATTGCAATAATAATTAATCCTTATAGTTAAATAATAGGGCAATACAATTCTTGGGCGCAGGCAAAGCCGGACAGGTGCAGCTGGTATTTTATAAGCCAGTAGGTGGGTACAGTTATTGAAAATGATATAACAAACAAAAAATATCGCTGCAAGATATAGGTAATTCCGAAAACACCAAGTACCATTTTTACGAAAACCCGTCTAATCTTAGAGGCAGGAGTCCCGGGGAAAGATAGACACACGGTAAGACGAACCGCGATGGAAGAAATAGCGGCCCCACTTTTTTGGGTTTCTCTTTAGTCGTAATACCATACCTTATTCTCAATTCGGGTTAGATTGCGATACCTTAATCCTTTGTATAGGTACTAAAGTATAGTTAATACTCATCGAAACTAGTGAATATTTGCTAGGTAAGGGTAGACACATTTTAGTACAATGGAAGCAAAAATTACCCAGAGATATGTGAGTAGTGTTACTATTATTCCTCGTACTAAATGTGCTATTTTGTAGTAGTTACCACACTTGACCTCAAATTAACTAAAATAATAAAAAATTGAAAGTAGTTCGAAAACAATGGCCGAGTTCCAAAACCTAATAAAAAAGTATTGATGCTTTTTTGATACGCATCCGCTATACAACCTTGATGCCAATGTCAAATGAAAACATCCGCAAAATTATCGATGCTTATAGTTTACTAATGGATGCGTTTGGAAACTTGTAACTTTGTCGCTATTTTTTCGTTTGCGTTTCGGAACTTATGACTTTGCATATAAAACGCATCTGATGTATTTGGAACTTTATTTCTCATATACATTTCTCAATATCTTTGAAGTACGTCCTTGTAATTTACAAATACATTATTTTACAGATAATAACTCCCAATCCAACGAGAGATACATTACAAGTTATCCATAAGCCCACCCTAGCGTTATGGTCACTTTGATACCTACCTACAAACCCAAAACACATGTGCGTTCATAAACAAAAATAATGGAAGCGATCCACCAAAATTAACTTACCGAGTATTTTTTTATAACACGACACCAAGGAGACACCTCAAATAATTAGTTGACAGTCCGAAAATCTTATAGGTATATGAAATTCGATGCCAACCTGTGGCAAGAATATTTCAAGGAAAGCAGCGCAAGGTGGATAAATTGTTATTGGTCGAGGTTGTGCCCTGCGCAGGCAGCCTGTATGCGTGGGAAAGTATCTGTTAAGTGTAACACATTGCACGCCGACCACACAGTGTGTGCCATGAATATCCGATCTGCCATACACCAAATTCTGTGATCGGTCGCATGTGCAGTGCAGTATGCTACTCTAAACGACTTTCCCACAATCGTGTGGTATGGCTAAAATGTGATCCTTTGAGTTAAGTGATAAAATTGCATGTATGAAGTATGTAGATGCGGCTGGTTATGGTTCAATGCGTCTTTGATTTTTGGGTTGCCCTACGGTACGAAGATGTTGGCAATCTCCGTGTGATATTAAACTCCGAGTAATCTTGTGATTGACAGCTGTGACATAGAGAAACCTTTGAATGCCATGAAATAGAGACGTATCACTTGTGCCCTTAAGTTTTGGTTCAGTTAATAGTAAGCCATAACCTTTATGGCAGGGATATTTTGAGTAGTGTTTCATATTATGCGCTATTGTTTTTGCACCCTATCCCAAGCATATATCATTTTGATACATAGTTTGCAAAATGACTTAGTATTGATCGTAGACCAAAATTTGTGAGCAGCATTAAAAGATTTCATTTGGAAAAACTCTTTAGGGACCCAGAAATGTACAAGCATAAAAGTTGTTCAAATCCCCTCAGTGAACAGCCTATAGTAAAAAAATAATGTCATCGAAAAAGCTGATCGAAGTGAAGTTTGTATTCCTTACAATGTCTTTCTTAAGAAAAAAGGAAACGAAAAAAAAACAAGTTATATCAAAGTATGTAGAGAATGTCCTTCTTAGCAACGCGCCCATTTCTTTGTAGCGCTTTGACCTAATTTAAAATGTTTCGTCATTGTAGAAAATTAAAAAGTTATGCATAGGAATATGGATAGCATATTAAACAGTTCGCCCAAACTGAATGTAGATTCTCCATACTTGTTATTCTGTGAATGGAAGGTTTAAATACATTTTTGAGTTCAAATCTCAAATAATTAGTTGTTGATGAAAAGTACATACAGTAGTGGAAGTTCGATTGTGGACAGTTTACACCGAAAAGCCGAAATTCCATTTAAAAGACCAGGAAGTGCATCTCCTATTCCAAAGCACGTTCAAAGCATCTGTCGATATTCCATACAATAAACCGTTACCTTACAAGAGCTTTCTCATTCTTCGTTAGTGAGCTCACTGGAATTTATTGAGAAGGTGATAGAAAATGGTGCATTTCTGGTGGAAGTTCGATTGTGACCAGTTGCGTTATTTTTGCTAATGCGGGGAATCTGCTCAAAAAGTTTTGGATGTTTTTTCACTAAATTGTTAAAAATAAATAAATATATAATGAATAACAATAAAAACTTAAGTAAAATTTGAAACAATTAAAAATGGGACGCGGTAAGGACCTTACTCGGGATGAAATAACAAAAATAAATTTATAAAATATATAAGCCGTAAAATTAACAGGTCTGTTGGAGTCGTATGTAATTACGTTAGACTTGGTGAAAATTACAGTCAAAGAAGAAAATTTGACAACAACAGAAAAATGTCAGTTCGTGAAAAGAGGCGTATTTTACACGAAGTTCGACCGCATAATGTCACATCCACTGATATTCAAAGGGAATATGCTCTTCCTATCACAGCGAGGAGGGTACGGCAAATTTTACATGAAGACAGAAACCTAAAGTACCGTAAACTTGTCAAACAAATTCCTCTTACTCAAGCTCATAAAGATGCGAGGCTGGAGTTTGCGAGAACTCACATAACCTGGATAGAAGAATGGAACAATTTTACATATATTCAGTGACGAAAAAAAATTTAATCTCGACGGCCCCGATGGTTTTTCAAATTATTGGCATGATCTGCGAACACCTCAGCAGGTCAAAATAAGCAGACATAGCGGAGGAGGTTCGGTTATGGTTTGGACGGCATTTTGCTCTGCGGGAACATCACAAATCGCGTGGTTACCAAGAAATTTTAACGATTCTTTGTACATCGATGTGCTAGATCTTAATGTAGTGAGCATGTCCGAAGAGTTTCTTTTTGAAAATTTAATTTTCCAACAGGATAACGGGCCCGTTCACAACGCAAGGTCCGTTAAGAAATGGTTTTCAAAAAACAATATCGAGGTAATGAAGTGGCCGGCTCGAAGTCCAGACCTTAACCCAATCGAAAATTTGTGGGGGATTCTTGGACGTAACGTTTACTCACATGGCAGACAGTTCCACCACGTTAATCAGCCCTGATGTGCTTAAAAGCCTTAAAATGTCTATGTCAAATCGACTTTCAGATGTTCTCCAAAATAGAGGAGGCCCCACTCGTTATTAAAACTTTTTTTTTCGAAAAAATTCTATCATTATTTAAAAAGAACCGGAAAACCTTCATGTGTTCATAATTGAATTTCCTATAGTTTTCGTTGCTTTCTCCTGTTTTCGTATACCTTTATTTTGGAAGTCAAATTTTATGTAACAATTTGTTATTTAGCATTTAGCATTTATTATAACGCTTTTATGTACATTTAAAATTTTCAATAAATATTTTTAATTTCTTAGAAAACAAATTTTTTGTTGATGTTCATAATCGAATTTCCACTACTGTATTTACCTTTTCAAAAAAAAAAAATTAACAATTTAAATTTGTATAATTTTTCTCCGTGCGCCGTAAGTCTGATATCGTCATATTTAACCAATAGATTCCAAGCTGTTGAATCTAATAATAGTCTTTCTGACTCTTTACCTACTGTCAGTGGTGTGCCGCAGGGATCTATCTTGTGACCTCTATTGTTTTCGTTGTATATAACGGAGCTGCCCTCCATTGTTAGGCATTGCTCTATACATTTGTATGCAGACGATGTACAACTATACAGTAGCTGTCCGTTGGGTCTTATCGATCACGCCGTAAGCTGTATGAACGACGATCTTTCAGAAATAGCACGTTGGTCTCTAAGAAATGGTCTCTTGCTAAACCCTTCTAAGTCTAAATGTTTGCCGATTTCCAGAAAACCGTCGACTTATCTTATTTCCCCACTATCATATTAAACAACTCTCCAATAGAGTACGTTCAAAATGCTCGTAACCTTGGAGTTACTTTTAACCAGCAGTTAACATGGGAAAATAACATTAATACCGTTGTTGGAAAATCCTATGGTATTCTTCGTGCATTGTGGACCACGCAATTTCTCACGCCGTTGGCTACCAGAATTATTCTCGCGAAAATTCTCATTATGCCTGTCTTAACTTATGGTTGTGAAATATATTTCAAATGTAACTTCGCTAGTAAACGGAAGCTTAATGTCGTCTTTAATTGTATAATTCGCTATGTTTTTGGTTTGCGAAGGTATGACAGGGTTTCTGACTTTTCACCTCGATTGTATAATATGTCATTTGATAGTCTTCTTCAGTTTCGGACTTTATATCTGTTCTCTGATGTTCTGCTAACCAAAAAACCAACCTACCTTCATGACCGAATAAGGACCGTCTCGTCAAATAGGCCAAATAGGTCTGGACATTTAATTAACCCTCGTCATTCAACATTAAACTCCGAACGTCAATTTTTTGTCAACTCTGTCCGTTTGCGGAATAATCTACCACGACAACTTAGAAGAATAGATAACGCAGCACAGTTTAAAAGGGAACTAAAAATATATTTATCAAGATAATCTCGAACGCCATATACCTACAAACTTTGCAATATCACTTGAATTTTGTTCTAAATTGTATTATTATTATTATTGAAATTTGTTTTTCTTTTTTTAATTGTTACTTTTTTTAATTGTTACTATCATTTTATTCTAAATTGTATTATTATTATTATTATTATTATTATTGAAATTTGTTTTTCTTTTTTTAATTGTTACTATCAGTATGTAGCTTTCATTATTAGGTTCGACTATAGCTTAGCAATAATTTAAAAGATATTATATCTTACTTTGTATAAGCTCCCAATAAAATAAATAAATAAATAAAATAAATAACATGAAAAATACTGTGAAAAATGTCAAAACCTCTAAGAAGAAGACGAAAATAGCCTAATTATTTACGTCCATCACTGAATCCCTCGTTAAAAGCTTACGAACGTCGAACTACGATACGAATACGAAAAAAGTGTACCATGCATTTCGAACGTAATCCAAAATACTGCCTTAATTAACATTCAAAGAGGAACGTGATATCCCCTATGGACATCCGGATCTTCTCAGATAGCCAAGCTGTGCTAAAATCTCTGGATTCTGTCTTTACAAACTCCATCGTACTCCTTGACTGCCGTTCATCTCTCGTGGAGATGGCGGAGCAATTTAAAGTTCACCTATGCTGGGTGCCAGGACATACAGATATTCCAGGGAATTGTAGAGCGGATGAACTCGCCAGAAAAGGAACCATACTGCCCCTTCTACCTGATAAAGGTCCCTTAGGCATTTGTTACAAGCAAACTCATGGTTATGAGGGAGGCCATTGAAAGAACTAACCTTAGGTGGACAAGTGGCAACATTGTCTACCGACAAAACAGATTTGGCCAAAACTGGATCTGAAACGCTCTAAGTGTTTGATATCTCTGAACAGACTGCACACTGGTGCTACAATTGGTGTAATCACCGGACATTGTCTCATAGGCAAGCATGCAACAAGTCTCGGCGTCTATACAAATAACTTCTGCAGAAGCAGAGAGGGCACATGCCCTGCTCTCTCTCAAAGACGAAAACTCCATGTAGGATCATTCTTTTACAATGATCTCAACGATCTCATATAGTGTGTCGGCATTTCGAAATCGGATATTTCCAGTCAAAGTGTCAATGGTGCGATGATAGTATTTACTTACTAAGTAAGTAAGGTCGCGCGTTCGAGTCCAGAACAGGGCCATGAATTTTTAAGTGAAAACCTAAAACAATACTTGATCTCCCTTAGTGATTAAGGCACAAACCGGGAGAAACCCCCTAGAAAAGCACCAAACTTCTATGTAATCCCCCCTATTCTTTCAATATGTGTAAGTAGCACATACAAATTAGCAATGAACTATTGCTAGGAGCTGCTTGCAACAAAAAACTGCATTCCCTTTTTTACAACATAAGCGCAGACAAATTAACTTAATTTAAGTAATTTATATGTCTGTGCTAAAAGCACCTATATAAAGGGTCTTTCATAGGCGACTTGACAAGTTCAAACTTTCAGTGTGAACGCACCTTTAAACCGGTTACCGAACTGTCAATGTCAAAATATTAAGTAAAATCAACATTTTGATCCTGGTGAAAAGCATGAAGGAACAACGTTTACAAATAATTAAAATTCATTACCGAAATTCCGAGTCGGTGGTCGCAACTTTAAAAGCGTTAACGCCAGTTTTCGGTCATAATTCTCGTCCCAGTAGACAAGCAATTCATAGTGTAGTAAAAAAATTTGAGTCAGAATATTCGCTGGTTGATGATACCGTGCCAGTGAGACTACGTTTTGCCCGAAGAATTGGGCCTCTCCCAGACCACATTATGGAGAATTTTGCATAAGGTTCTTGGCCTACACCTTTACAAGATCAAGCTGACTGAAGAACTAAAGCCACTTGTTCATATGAAGCGACGTACGTTCTCGAATTGAGCTCTAGACATGATGGAAGAGGATGAACAATTTCAGCGCAAAAGCATCTTCAGCGATGAAGCGCATTTTTGGTTCAACGGCTTCGTCAATAAGCACAATATGCATTACTGGACAGGTGAGAACCCTGATATGCTTCATGAAACAGCACTTCATCTGCAAAAAGTCACTGTTTGGTGCGGTTTTCACGCCGGGTGGCATCATTGGGCCGTTTTTTTTTTACCGTCACGTTGCGGTGAATGGTATTCGCTACAGAGACATATTGGAACGTTATTTCTTTGAGTAATTGCATGAATTGAACATCAGTGATATGTGGTTCCAACAAGACGGTGCTACAAGTCACACAGCGGGCGCAACAATCGAGTTAATGTAGTCTCAGTTCGGTGAACGTGTTATCTCGAGAAACGGACCCATCTATTGGCCGCCGAGATCGTGTGATTTAACGCCTCTAGACTTTTTCTTATGGAGCTACATCATTGGTCTATGCCAACAAGCCGGCGATGTAAGAATAGCTGAGAGCCAACATTGAATGACCGAGTCATAGAAAATTGGATTCAACGTATCGACCGTTGCATACGTTCCCGTGGTGGACATATGAACGAAGTTGAATTCCATTCATAAATGTTTTGATAGTTTTGATAGTAATTCAAGCCAATAAAGTTTTTTTTGAGATGTCTCAAGTAGTTTGCATTTTATTTAAAAAAGAAGTTGTCAAGTCCTTAATGCTAGCTAGTCCACATTGATTTCGACCATCAAGATCTAGACAAACCGACTACATACCATATGACTATATGACCGACGCATTTCCTTTTCTGGCTACCGCGCGCGGTATTGCTCATCAGAATCTCCAAATGAGGAGAAAGGTACGGAGCACTATTTTACTACCGACGATTAGCGTAATGGGGTATAAGTACGGTGACCATCCGTTCATTATTATAGGGTTTTTCAACAGGGACGCTACAAAAGTAGAGCGAGAGGGACAGCAAACGACGCCGAATTTCTTGCCGCTCTTTTGACATTTCTCTTCAGTAAGGTTTGCTATTTTGGATGATATGGACTTGGAGGACATGTGGTTCCAACAGGACGGCGCCACAAGCCACACAGCCAATGCAACAATCAATTTATTGGAAACCAAGTTTGGAAACCGTGTTATCTCACGAAATGGTCCAGTCGCTTGGCCGCCTCGGTCGTGCGATTTGACGCCGTTAGACTATTTCCTGTGGGGCTACGTCAAGTCTATGGTCTAGGCCAACAAGCCAGCGACGATTGATGAACTTCGTACGAATATCGAACGTGAAATTGCAGTAGTATCGGCCGATTTATGCTTGAAAACCGTCGAAAATTGGGTTCAGCGTCTGGACTTCTGCAAGCGTGCCCGTGGTGGCCATGCAAAAGAAATCGAGTTCCATACATAATGGCATCGAACGTACTTTCACAGGTATAAAGAATTTCATTGATATCCAAAACCGATTTTGTTTTATTTAAAAAAAACTTTTGTAGCGCTCTTATTGAAAAACCCTTTATAATGAACTGTTCATTACGAATTATTTTGTCTTCAAAAACATAAAAATGTTCATTATTTCAAAAGCTGTTCATTATTTGTTCAGTATTTTATTCAATTTTGTTGAAACAAAAAAGAAAAACTAACTAAACCAAAATTCTTTAAACAAAATGATAATGCGAACGTGCCCTAATTTACTGAATGTCGAGGCAAGTTTAATGTATATTATGAAAAAGATAAGCGATTTCAATCTTGATGACTCTAAAGCTTTTGACGAATTTTCGTGTGATAAAAAAAATGTTTCTTTGGAGAAAATTGTAACATGGGAAGATAGTCAGAAGACTGCAGGAGATAGATGGATTTACATTTTTATATATTTTATAGAAAAAGGCATATATTTCAAAAATATTTTAAAAATTGTAGAATTTGGCTTGTGTCTTCCGGGGTCGAATGCTCCAACAGAAAGAGTTTTTTCAGTCTTAAATAATGTTTGGACAAATGAAAAAAACCAAATGAAAGTTTAGAGAAAATTTAAAACAAAAACCAGATTTAATTAAACAAATGTTTACTTCAGAAAAGTATTCAAATATGTAAACAAATAAATGTTACCTGCATTAGGTCTTTATTTTAAATAATGAGGATACTTATTTAGTTTTTAAGCGTTTATTTTACAACATTTAGTTAAATTAAAGACAGAAGTTTATTTATTTATTTATTTTGCCTAACATAGGTACAAATTAAGAGTCCCTTCTGTAATATTAATTTTAATTAACTAAAGCAAAGACTGAATCCTTGTGTTATATTTTTTTTATTGAGTTAATTTTTGAAATAAAAAAAATAATAATTAAGAACTGGGTTTAATTTTTTTCTTTTTGTTCATTATTTGGAATTCAAACAGATGGTCACAGTAGGTATAAGCTGCTCAACCCATCGGTCCTGATCGACCAAATGTTGCAGTCGGAGAACAATAAGATGCAAATTTGCGCACTCGTAGCACACTCATTAAGGAAGAAGGATCCTAGATATATATTTCTGGGAGAGTGCAGGACATGTACAGAGGAGATGAAGTGTAGTCTCCTCCTCCTCCTTATCCCTGCAGCTTCTACAGAAGTCATTTGAATAGACGCCAAGCCTTGATGCGTGCTTGCCTATTAGAAAGTGTACTGTGATGACACCTTTAGCAGAGCCAAGCAGTCGGTTAAGTGAGATCAAACTCAAAGAGCGTTTCAGATCCAGCTTTGGCCAGATATGCTTTAGTCGGTAGACACGTATCACTACCTGTCCACCTAAGGTTTGTACTCTCGACTGCGGATAGCTTGAACCTAAGTTTAAAAGTAGCGATAGGTATACCTAGAAAACCTTTACCAGGTAGAAGAGGTAATGCGGTTCCACTTTTGGCGAGTTCATCTGCCCTACAATTCCCTGGGATGTATCTGTGCCCCGGCACCCAAAAGAGGTGAATATTGAACTGCTCTGCCATCTCCTCAAGAGATGAACCGCAGTCTATGGCTACGATGGAGTTTAAGGAGACTGTGTTCAAGACACATCAACTCATCTTCTTTTAAATAAGACAAATTAACTCATCCTCCTTTATATAATGTTCAATACCACTTCACTCATCTAGTGTGATCGGCCCATCACACAATGAATTGCCACCAGAGGGCAATTGCACTAGATGCAGTTGGCTGAACTGAAAAAAAAACATCTTTTCTTTTTTTGGCTGGTATAAAAGCTAAGCGCGGAAAGTGTGCGCTTTCTTCTTTGTTGAGTATCTACCTTGTGACATTAGCTGGCGGTTCATTAGTACCTATCTACTTATTTTGCTATTTGTAATTTTTAGACTTAAACTAAACCTAAAATTATACAAAGTGAATAAAGAAAATTAAAACAAGAAAAGGAAATTCGATCGTTTAATTAGACTGAGCCCAAGGACTTTAGCGCGGCTTGACTATCCGAGAATATGCGGATGTCCTTAGCGGATATAACATTTCTCTTCAGCCACGACAAGACTTCCTTATTCGCCATGATTTCCGCCTGGAACACGCTACGATGATCAGGAAGACGGAAAGAGAGACTGATATTTAGTCTTTCTGAGAAAACACCCCCACCTACCCCACCTACCCTATTACTAGTTTTTGATCCGTCGGTGTAAAAGTGGATCGATTTATCTTCCGTGTAAGCAACATCCTCCCAGAATGATCTGGTGGGGATAGTGACTTGACAATAATTCTTCTCGAACTGTAGTTGGGGTACAGTGTAGTCGATGTTCCTTAGTAGGGACCCAAGTGAGTCCAGGATGATAAAGTGGCCAATATTCGTATTGATACAGTGTGAGTTGGCTTTTAAGCTGACAGCGGAACAGGCAGCTATTTGCCTGCTAAAAATATGAAGGGGTGTCTGATGCAGTAAGATGCCCAGTGCAGTGGAGGGGGTCATTCGGAGTGCTCCGCTGATGCACAGACAAGCTGTACGTTACACCTTGCTTAGATTATCATGATTTACCGCTTTGTCTAGAGCAGTCCGCCAGACAACCACCCCGTATGTCAGAATCGGTCTCACTACCGATACGTATAGCCTGTGAGATATGCGGGGCTATAGGCCCCACTTATTATCGATGGTTTTTTTGCAAGAGAAAAGTGCTACCGTAACTTTTTTAACTCTTTCTTGTCTGGTGCACCAATAACTTATTTGGAGCTACTTGACAGGATCCAAAAACGCGCGATAAAACTCATTGGTGAATATACTCGTAACATTGCGATATCGCTTGACTCTCTTAGTCATCGTCGCAATGTCTCTTGTTTCTCGTTATTTTATCGTTATTTCCAGTATAAGTGCTCAAAATAGCCAGTTTGCACTCCACCCCTAGAACATTTCATATTTCAACCGCAATACCCGCCATGCAAGGAATGCTCATCAGTTCACCCTCAAGCATGTATTCGGACGTACAGTGAAATACAAGGAATCTTTTCTTAGCCGTACAACACGAATTTGGAATGCTCTCTCCCGCTCCATTTTTCCTACACATTATAATCGACAAACATTTAAAACCAACGTGCATCGGCATCTCTCCCTATCTCCTAACCCTAATTTCCTTAACGCCAGCGCTGTGTAGGTATTACATTATATTCAAAATTCAAAAATCCCTTTAGTGCGTGCACATTATAAAAAAACATAGGGACGGGCTACAGTCCGCTTGGGCGAACTGTTGGATACCCTATTCTTATTCCTATCCCTCATAAGTGGGCGTGACAAAAGTCTAAGTATGGTTGCATTGTTAAGAACGCTCTACATACATATTTTGTTATATAACATTTAAAGGATTTTATCAAAAAAAAAAAAAACGCTCCCTAGCTCAAACTTGGGTGTTTCAATAAAACTGTTTTATTTAATAGGCGGATTTAAAAAAGATTAACACATGAGCATAAAGGGCCCCTATAGAGTATATATTATAAATTTCAGCTCCCTAGCTCAAACTTTGAATTTTCAAAAAAAAAAAAAAAAAAATTAATTGTGGGCGTGTCAGTGGGCGGATTTTGAAAATATTTACACATAAGCATAAAGGGCCCATAGAGAGTATATATTATGAATTTCAGCTCCCTAGCTCAAACTTTGGATTTTCAAAAAAATTGTTTTATTTATTTGTGGGCGTGTCAGTGGGCGGATTTTGAAATTTTTTTATCCCGAGCAGTTTTAGGAGTCACAGATCATATATAAAAAATTTCAGCTTTCTAGCTCAAAATTTTGTTTTTTTGAGTTTGTGGGCGTGTCTGTGGGCGGATTTCAAAAATTCGTAAACTTGATTATTTCGGGACCCTAGAGAGTATATGGTTAAAATTTCAGCTCTCTAGGTCCAGTTTAAAGGCCTAATTTTTGCCGACAGACGGACGGACAGACGGACGGACATGGCTAGATCGACATTACTATCGATGCTGATTATAAATATAGTAACTTTTAGGGGTCTACGGGCAATATTAAGGTATGTTACAAACTATGCGTCAAAATTAATATACCCTTAGAATAGGGTATAAAAATGGGTTTCCAGCTTAACTTCCTATCGAAGATTAGACCCAAGAATTTAGCTCGTACCGTTAATAGAGGGAGGGCCGATATGAGGGATTTCATATTTCCTGGAGAAGATGACAAGTTCGGTTTAGTGAGGGTTAACCCCCAGCCAAGTGTTCGATAGTAAGTAGATAATAAAAATTATTTGTTATTCTATCCTGCATGAATGAAAATAATATGCTGCTTGTCTTACCTGTGGGCACATTTTACACTGATACTTCCGTCCACTGCCACCGCCTCCGGGCCCCAGGCTAGCACTTATCTTAGTCGCATTAATCGGTTGAGGTACTACCAGTAATGCCGACGCTGCGGAACTATGATGCACATGATTGCTAACACCCACACCACCACCACCGGGAGAGTTACTGTTCGATGAAGCTGTTCGCACCGGACCACCAGGCCCATATATTGTCATTTGATTACTTTGCGCAGTGCCCGGGTGATGATCTAATCGGCCATCATCGAAAATGTGTCCTGAAATTAAAAAAAAAAAAAAAAAAAAACAATCACAATAAAAATTGCACGCATCTGTCTAACGCACCTGGTCCATTAACAGTTTCTATTAAATAATCATTATAGCCCGAATAGGCGAATAGTGATCATTTGACAATGATTTATGCCACACGCACGCGGTAGTTAAACCGAAGCACAGTTGCAGACACATAATCAATCGACGAAGGAGGTGAACCAGACTTTGGACAAGAACGTATAGCAACGAACGGGTAAAGCCTAATTAGAGAGTATAACCAGTAAAAGAAACCAGCTTAACCACGGCAGCGTACCAGTAATGATCAAGAATGTGTGCGCGCAGAGCGCCGGCGCTTAGCTGCACGGAATCTATGGATTCCAATTCTAGAGACGATTCCTCGCCTCCTCATGCCACCTTGTGGCAATTTAATAAATGCCCATCCCGGTCAATAATGATAACATTACAAGCCGAGTCGCATGTTGTTACATCCTTAAATGGCCGATCGGGTGGCGCTTGGTGTAAATTACTCCGGCGGCGGCGAGGCGGCGCGGCGGTGGTGGCCAGAAGGCCTCCTTGTAATCACCGAGTAGAGTACGGCACAGAAACCGGAGAATACATCTAATATCGATTAGAACTGGAACTCTCAGCTAAAGCTAATTGTTGTTGTTTGAGATATTGGCTCCACAATAACAGTGGGCACCAATAACACTGACATGCCGCCGCGATGGATACCACGCACCGTTGATATTGGTAGTGGTGGTCGTGGCCATTATATCTATGTACATCGCCCGGCCGCTGATGTTTCTTCGCTTGGGACTAGTAGTGAATGTACTACAAGACTGTGCATGTAACTGACAACATTTTTACCATGTAAGACATCGATGTTCCGCGGTCCATTTTAGAGTCAATGGCGAATGCTACTGTGGATCGTGTTTTTGCGGTGTTGTACCGCATCGTCATTGTGTTTGTTAATCATTCATGTTGCGGTGTAAGCCCGACTGCCGATGCCGCCGCCGCTACCAGTCAGTGGCCTGCGGCAGTGTTGTTCCGAAAATTATTCGTCTCATTTATGGAAATCTTTACGCCGAGAAAGTGGGAATGGAAAGCGAGGATAAATTACACGGCGATCAACTCCCGCGATTCAACTATATTGTTCAGACGACAGCGCAACATGCCGCCTTGTTTCAGGTGAATGATTATGTCGCCGGAATACAGGGGGCTATATGCTATGGAAATAGCCCATTGGAATGCTGGGAGATTGTTATCGGTTTTGCGATGACATTATCTCGATCCGCGATTAGGGACTATAAGGTCGATAGTTCCGATAGAGCAACAAAATGTAAACATGTTGCCGGAACATTGCACCTTCAATATATCCAACACGAAACACCAGCCGGGGGGGTTTGCTGGAAAGGATGGGAGTCAGATACCCGATACGGCGACTCTTATTGCGACAACCTCGTGTGTGGGTTGGAGTGGAAGTGGATATTAAAATGAGTGCATTACCTTTCTGTATATTCCCATGGTGGTCGTTCATTTTAGCCTGTAACGAGAAGAACAAGGAAAACGATTAGGGTTGTTATAAATATGCTAGCGTTAGAGACAAAATGGAAATTAAATAATAATGAATGGAAAGGAGAAAATGTTTACATTGTAAACCAAAACAAAAACAAGCAAATGACACTTTATTTACGAATCTGTAAGATGCTTAAAATAGTGTAGGTACCTCATAGCCTTGTTTCATGGACATGTGGTTCCTTGGTGTTGGCCAACCATTGTAATCGATATCTTTGGAATGCTGCCCGCATTGCTGAAATGGTTTATTAGAAGATAAAAGAAAAATTATTTAAATTTTAACATTAAATTAGGTGACAGAAAGTAAGACAGAAGGAGTATAAGAGGATACATTTTTTGATACCAATTTGAGGCAGTAAAAAGAGAATACGTATTTATTTACAGAATTCGAGGAGGTTACATAAGATTGTTTGCCGTTAATGAATGTAAGAATATGAGCTGCAGGAAATAACTACCCAAATGAAATTCCCCCAAACACACAATTTAATAAACCCCTAAATCGAAGATAAAATGTCATTCGAGGCATATTCATCTCGGCTGCCGTTAATTTGCCCTCATACTTTTTATACGCTGTCCAACATTGTGAACCGCATTTATGCGCTGGGAGCACAACTGCGGTGTAGAGCCTTCATTTCAGCTTAGGGAGTATTTTTCGATCACAGAAAATGGCTGAGTTTTACGCCACTTCATCCACCCTCCGCTTACGCTATGCTTAATGTCAACATCGCAGCTTGCTTCCCTATTGATCACTTGGGAATCACTCTTCGATTCATATAAATGTATCGAATAGGTCGGAGTGGATCCGAGAAGGGGCAGCACAAGTATTCTGTTTCCTTCGGACTAACATGATACATATTCCCCTCCAAAACTTCCACCTGTACATTAAGTGCTCATTGCAGGCACCTTTGAACCTCGCTAATGATGGCTGCACGTCAGCAAAGAATAACTGATGCACTTTGGAATCCGTCACTTTTCTTTCAAGCTGAAAATCAAGGACTGTAATAAATATCAAGAGGCTTAAGACCCTTCCTTGGTGTACACACTAACTATAAACTCCTCGGTGACGCAGGCGGGGCATCTTACTCTTATCTTTACTCCCTTATACAAGGTGGCGCAAAAATAACCTTCCGATGTTTTTTGGCTGTAATTTAAAAAAAAAAATCAAATAAATAGTCACCAATATTCCGCGTTCTGGAGCAGTGTAGCGTAACATTGTTTATTAACGTGTATTTCGCATGTGTTTACTACACAAATGTCAAAACAGAACTGACATTAGGGGCCCAATCGCAAAATTTATAGCATTTTCTGATAGGAGGATTACTTTTGCGCCACCTTGTACATGTCCATGATCATCTGTACATAAAAAAAAAATATGGCATTAACGATCCATATTGAGCCTAAGACCTAGTTTCTCCGACAATTTGGTGGTGCGAAGTGAAAGGGCCCTATAATTTTACAGCCGAATCCGAACGGCAATTTGAGAAGCTTCTCATGACAATTGATACTCTTGGATGTTTGTCAAACGTTCGCAAGAGGTGGGGCAATGGAAAATACTTTAAGATATTACTTGTCGCCGACGGGATTTGAACCTGTGACCAATCGATCAGTAGTCCAACACACTAACCCTGCGCCAGTGCGCCCGTCTCTTATCATTACATATTTTTCTGGAACTCCTCATTGTCTTGGCGCCACTCATAACAGATCAATGGCCTTTTCAAAATCAACCAACACCATATGTAAATCCTTTAACGAATTACGATATTTTTCCATCATGATCCTTGTACTTCGGATTGCATCTGTGGTTTATTTACCTGAAACAAACCCGCACTGGTTTTCAGATAGCCGTATTATTTTCAGCATTCGGCTATCTAATACCCGACCAAGAATCTTTTTGGTGTGGGACACCAGCTTGATTAAACGGTAATTGTCACAGTGTCGCATATCGCCTTTCCCTTTGTGCAAAGGAAGAAGAAAACTTTCCCTTCACTGGTAAGGCATTGGATCGCCTCTTATCAGTTTGGAGATGAGAATCATGAGCCATTTGGAACCGACGTCTCCCATCTTTCCCCAGAACTCAAAGGGTATCTCATCCGACACAACTCTTTTTCGTTTTTGGGAGTCTTTGACCGCATTACTAACTTCTTCGATAGTAATGTGGGGTACTTCTTCATTGTAAGAAACGGCTCTCGGAAAATATATCTAAGGAAATTTTTCATTTGGAAGTCCTTTCCAATTCTGTTGCCACCTGTGTAATATTTTTTCGTCATCCACAAGGAGCAGCCCTTGAGCATTATTGATGAACTTTGGCGGACGGAGCCCTGGACATTTCTCCTTCTCTGAGCGGCTATTTTAAAAATACGTGTGCCCCTGTTCAATCTGGTTAATCGGAGTTCGTGGATACAGGCTCTCCACACACTTTACTTGAATTTGAGCGCACCTTCTCTTCGCAAGCCTATTGAAAACTCTGTATTATTATTAGTGCAGCACTTTGACTTAGCTTTGAATATTGCTTTCTGTCACTCATCACTGCTTTCGCTTCATCTGCCCACTACCATGTTACTTTGCCGTGTTGATAGGGTCCTTTTGAAGCTCCTATCAGTGATTTTCCTCTATACAAGCAAGGTCGTTGTAAGGAATTGCACATACGAGTATCTTGTGCTCTGCACTCTGCATCCTTAAATTCGCTGATGATGTGATGGAGATAATTTTGCGTATTTGCAATAAATGCTTCGCCTTTCCCTTTGTCCAGATTTTACCACTTGATTCTCGCATACACTTTTGTTTTCCATTTTTGTTATTCTTGTTCGTCTCCGGTTGTGTAAATTATAATTATTAAAAAAAAATTATATATATTTTTGAATAAAAGATTTTCTTTAAGTTTTCTTAATTTGTATCTTTATTTATTATTTTTTTTATAAATGTCACAACTTTTTATTTACCTAAAAATGGTGAACACTTTTGTTTATTTGTTGTGTTCGTCCCCGCCGCCATAAAAATGTATGTCAGGAGGAGGCGGTGTTTCTGAAATATTGCATCTCCTGGGTTCACTTTGCAATCTTTAACCCGAGGCTTCATGAAACGTGCTAACAAATGGTGAACAATCTGGATTTCATTTCCGCCGTTGCTGTAAGTGACCGGCTTTGTTTGACGAACATGGTATTTAGAACGATAAGACCGTATGACTCGCACATGCTTAGGATATCTTCACCCGGAGTGTTTCTAGTGCAGTTCTTGATGAGGTTGTGAAAATCTAACCAGAATGCATCTGTTTCACTCTGCTCCATCCTTGGGGAGCATATGCACTTTCAATTATCCACACCTCACCTTGCATCACCAGTTTGAGAGACATCAAACGACTAGTGGAATTTGAAATGGGCAAGACGCTTTCAAGTAGCTCTGCCGCATGGATGATACCGATTCCGTTCCTACCCTGTTCCGTCTAGTAATTGAACATCTTGAAAGCTTTCGTCCTAACGTCCACGTAACGCACCCGATCTCTGGTGTCTTGCCATTTCTTTCTTGGTAAGATGTCAACTCCCTCTTGTGAACATCTGACAAACATCCAAGAGTATCACTTATCATGAGAAGCTTCTCAAATTTGCCGTTCGGATTTGGCTCAAAATTGTAGGTCCCTTCCACTTCTCAAAGAAAGTGGTTGGAGAAGCTAGGTTAAGGCCCTGTATGGGCCGTTAATGCCTAATATTTTTTTAAGATGTCAACTCGCCTTCTAACCATCATCTCTTAAAGCTCAGCCATGGCAAAAGTTCCACGTCTTTTGATTGAACCCAACTTCTAACAACCCTGGAGGTGTGGATAGGGGCATTGTCTTGTTGGAATATCCAAGACAGAAATGACCGTTCCAGCAAACATTTTCAGTTGTTTCCGTTCATTGTTATGGACAAAAACTCCAACTCGATTGTGCCATAGTGGGTAAAAGCTCCCCACACCATTATACCTGATGTACGGCTGTGATGTCTTGTCAAAATAAGCTCCTCCTTTCTTAGATCATGGAAAAACAAGTTGTTACCATTGGGGCCGTCAAGGTTAAACTTTTTTTCATCCGAAAAGACAACGCGTTTCCATTTATTGCTCCAAGCGACATGTTCTCTTGCAAAATTCATTCGATGCTCCTTGTGTACTTGCATCAAAACAGGTTTCTTTTTATGTTTTCTTCTCTGCATAGTAACAGTTTTTCGTATTATCCTTGGGATTGTTGCTATGCTGGCTGATACCCCGCTGTTCGGCCTTATTTTAGTCACTGGTATAGTAGAATTTGAGGCAAGGCGTATAATAACCCGCTTTTCTTGCAATGTTGTTGCTTCTGCCGTGCGTCCTTTTTGATTTTTCCCATAGTGTTGTGGATCCGCAAGATAACTGCTTACGACAGTCTTACTTCTATTTAGCCTCCTTTCAAAGCTAACACCTTGAAAGCATCTATTTTTCCTCTTTCTGTCGCTGTGAAAGTCTTTACAGAACCCATTTTTTTAACTATATAAAAACTGTTCTTTTCAACGCTTTTTTTTAAATATTCTTAACAAAACTTTGAAAATAATCGCTGATGTGAACTGCTGCAACGAAATATTCGTAATGGCCTCATCTTAGTGTCGCATCTTTTTATACGCTTTTCAAGTAGTTCATTGTTTGATCTTGGGAAATTCCAGCGGTCGTTTCTTATTTACCCTTTAATTTTATGACTTACTGTTGGGAAAATATATACCTGTTCACAGGTAGTAAAAGTTTTTGGGTATAAAATTTCCAACAGGTATAAAGACTAAAAATCGATTGCAAAATGTATGGCCTCATCACACTGGATATTAACACTTAGTACTTTATTTACGTATACCATTTCTGGTGTAAATTAGTTTTACTCCTTGAATTTTTTCCACAACGTTCAATATGGGCAGAGTACCTATGTTATTGAATTCAAACAGGATCAAATATTCGACAAAAATAATATTTTTTCAAGATTTTTTTTTGTTTTTTAAAACAAAAGATTTTTTGAACAGTAGCCAATCAAATTGATAATGAAATTGACGTGCGAAACTCAAATCCAAAGTTGAGACTGACATAAATTATGTCAATATCACAGGGATTATTTTTTCAAAACAAAAGTAAGTCAACTTTTGAATTTCAAATGCGGAATTGAGATTTAAAGTATTGAATAAAAGCAAATCTCAAATTGCTGTTCAACTTTTAATTTAAAATCAACTCGAAAGTTGATCAACTTTAGATTGAAATAAAACGACCCTTAAAATGTTAATATTAATTAAAATTATATATTCTTATATCAAGAAGAGTTAAGCTCGGTAGATAGATAAATAACATTCGACTAATCAAATTAATTAGTCATTAGTCATTGCATGCTAGGTTAGGTTAGGTTAGGTTGTAGTGGCAGTCGGCAGAGGCCGACACACTTAGGCCAATGACAGGCCCATTGTGATACCACACGGATGTATCATCCTCCTACTCGTTGAACCAGTTGGAGCTTTTGATGAAGCTTGATAGACTTTTTATGTCAGTGTCAATGAGATCGTTAAGATCATTGTAGAAGAAGGATCCTAAGTGGAGTTTACGTCTTTGAGAGAGGGCAGGGCACGTGCAGAGAAGGTGGAGAATTGTCTCCTCCTCTTCCTCATCCATACAGCTTCTGCAGAAGTCATTTGTGTGGACGCCAAGCCTTGTTGCATGTCTGCCTATGAGACAGTGCCCGGTGATCACACCAATTATAGCACCAATGTGAGATCTATTTAGAGATATCAAACACTTAGAGCGTTTCAGATCCAGCTTTGGCCAAATCTGCTTTGTCGCTAGACAAGTGTTGCCACTTGTCCACCTAAGGTTACAATTCTCAATGGTCTTTTTTTTAACATACACTATCAGTTCTGTGTCGTGGAGTGCTTAAAGCAAGCACCTATCACGAGCAGAAACTTGCCGGCACTAAAAGTGCTCCCACAGGCTCATCATTTAGTGCAGTTGTTAGTAAGGACAAAACAATTAAAAATACAATAATTATGTACCTATAAAATACTAACACAAACACAAATCATGCAAATAAATTAAGACATTAAGGTATTATTGCGCAAAATATTTTTCAGCTTAATTTTAGTAACATGCAAGTCAATCACATGATCATTTATATTATAGATTCTACTCATGCGACTAATAGGCTCATGCCTCCCATAATTCGTTCTATGATGGGGGCTAAACAATAAATCAACACTACGTAAATTATGGGCACCACACCGAAAATTGAAGCCAATAGATGACAGCATGTCAGGTGCATCTATTTGACTGGATATAAGCTGCTGTAAAAAAATGATATCGCTATTAAGCCTTCGTTGAGAAAGGGGTAACATTTGAAGAAGCTTAATACGCTGACTGTAAGGAGGAAGGTTAAAAGGATCATCCCATGGAAGTCCTCTAAGTGCAAATCGAATAAATTTACCTCTATTCGATTTGAATGAATGTTGTAGAACGGCATCCAAACTTGTGAAGCATACTCTAGAATCGGGCGGACAAAACAATTGTACAATGACATAGTAACGTATGGGTCATTAAATTCTTTCGCCCACCTTTTTACGAAGCCCAGCATAGAATTAGATTTATTAACAATAAAATTGATATGCTTGGCAAAAACCAGTTTGGGATCGAAATAAACCCCAAGATCCTTAAAATTATCAACATTACAAAGAATATGTTGAGACAAAGAATATTGAAAGGTGGAAGGTATATTCTTTCTAGAGAATGTCATATGTAGGGTTCAGGGATAAACCGTTTTTATCACACCAATTGGCGAAGCTATTAATGTCAGATTGAAGAAAAATTCTATCTTGCTGACTCGTGATAGATTTAAATATTTTCATATCATCAGCGTAGATCAGGATATTACTGTGATTTATACATGCTTTAACATCATTAATGGCTAGTATAAATAGAATTGGTCCGAGGTGACTACCTTGGGGAACTCCAGACTCAGCTGTAAAAGATACAGATAGCGATCCTCGAAATTTTACTTGATAAACCCTTGATCTAAGGTATGAATTAACCCATTTTATGAAACTTGGTGGGAAACCAAAAGCCCTGAGCTTAAATTCGATTATTTCATGGGACAGCTGGTCGAAAGCTTTAGAGAAGTCAGTGTATATGCAATCCATTTCGTCCTTATTTTCTAAGGCATTAGAATAATCATGCAAGAAACTTAACAGATTAGTGACAGTGGATCTGTTTCTTACAAATCCATTTCAAATTAAATTGCGACAAAGAAACAATTTGTTCAAAAAGCTTAGGGATACACGAAAGCTTTGAAATAGGCCTATAATTAGTGATATCACCACGTTCGCCTTTTTTAAATACAGGTGTGATAAAAGCACTTTTCCATACATAAGGGAATTTACCAGTACTAATGGACAATTCAAACAGATATTTAAGATATGGATCAATTGCATGACTACATTTTTTAAGAACGATCGGTGCAATGCCATCAGGACCTGATGAATAATCATTCTTCAGAGAAGAAATAAATTTTAAAATTGTTTCCAAGTCAAATGAGAAGCTACTAAAACTTATTTGGGAACAGCTAGTTAGATAACTAAAATATTGCTCATCTATGTGAAGAGGGGTCACCCTAAACGACTTACTGCAATAATCTGCAAACATATTGCTTGCATTTAGTGAATCAGCAGTTGTAGAGCTATTGTAAGTAAGTTTCGATGGATAACCATCGGTTTTTTTCTTAGAATTAACAAATCCCCAAAAAAGTTTGGGGTCCAGTTTTAGAGAGCATTCCATTTTACTTATATAGTCAATATATAAGTTGCAGGATAAAGATTTGAATTCGTTGAATAGTGTACGATAGAGCTCAAGATCTGAATGGCGGAGACTTTTTAAATAGTTCTTTCAAGCCGTATTACGTCTGTTTCGTATTGATTTGAGCTCTTTAGTGTACCAAGGATGGGACGTTTTCAGATTCCTAGAGGATTTCACAGGAATCACTTTTTTCATGCAGTTATCCATCTGTCTCATAAACATGAGTTTGTATGTAGCGATTGGGATGCCTAATGAACCTTTATCAGGTAGAAGGGGTAGTGTGGTTCCTTTTTTGGCGAGTTCATCCGCCCTACAGTTCCCTGGAATGTCTGCATGTCCTGGCACCCAGCATAGGTGGATGTTGAAATGCTTCGCCATCTCCACTAGAGATGACCGACAGTCACGGACTACGATAGAGTTTGTGGACCCAGAATCCAGGGATTTTAATGCAGCTTGACTATCTGAGAAGATCCAGATATCCGTGACGGATAACACATTATTCAGCCACGACAGGACTTCTTTAATAGCCAAGATTTCTGCCTGGAACACACTGCAGTGATCAGGGAGTCGAAAGCAGAGGCTGAGATTCAGCCTGTAAGAGAACACACCACCTCCTATCCCCTCGTCGGATTTGGATCCATCAGTATAAAAATGGATCGATTTATTTTCGAGGGGTGGCCTTTCCCAGAATGTTCTGGGAGGGATCTTGACCTTGAAGTTTTTGTCAAAAAGGGTCTGAGGGGTGGTGTAGTCTATGTTACTAGGGAGGATTCTAAATTTTTTCAGAATAGATGCGTGGCCGATTTCATTCTCGGACCATTGGAACGTTGTTTTGAGACGGATAGCCGCACTAGCAGTCACATGCTTGCTAAAGATGTCCAGGGGTGTCAGGTGAAACAGAATGTCCATTGCAGCAGAGGGGGTAGTGCGCAGTGCACCACTCATGCAGAGACAAACTGTTCGTTGGACTTTGCCAAGCTTATCGCGATTTATTGCTTTGTCTAGGGAAGTCCACCAAACAACCACCCCGTACATAAGTATCGGTCTTATTACCGAGATGTATAGCCAGTTGGTAATGCGGGGTTGGAGCCCCCATTTATTACCAATGGCTTTTTTGCAGGAGAAGAGTGCTGCTGTAGCTTTACAAACTCTTTCTTGAATGTTAGGTTTCCAGCTAAGCTTTCTATCCAGAATGAGACCCAAGTATTTTGCCTCGTTCGAAAAGACTAGACTTGTGCCCCTGATAGAGGGGGGATCTATGTGTGGAATTTTATGTTTCCTAGTGAATAGAACAAGTTCGGTTTTGTGAGGGTTAACACCCAACCCACAACGATCTGCCCATGTAGTTAGCTTGTTAAGAGCGTTTTGGAGAAGTTCTTTGAGGGTGTTGAGGTGCTTCCCTGAGGCGGCAATTGCAACGTCATCTGCATAGGCAATCACCCTGCAGCCCTCCTTTTCTCATTGCATGCTAACTTTTGAATTCTATTTCGTATACACATTTTTCAGAGCAAGAGTCAAAGAGCTAAAGAAAAGAAGTATTTAAAGTATTATATCTTCCCCTTTTTATGAACCTAACTATTCTCGGTATTAGTTAAAGCAATTGTCTCTATGTAATGAGTTAACTTATCCTAATATATGAAATCAGGGAACTATTGATCAAATTGATAAGCATCTGTATTGAAAACTCCCTTCAAAACTAAGCACGTTGTTAAAATTACAACCAAATAAGTATAACATACGTTAACCCAAGACGAAGCAACAGATCATCGGTTTTCATTTTTATCCCCACCCCTCCATGTTCGGCATTCGATAGGTATCTCAACTGATTTGTTTTATCTCCACACAAAACAACGTCGAGTCTTCTAACGACCGATGAACCTTAAAGGCGACGTACGGATATGCTCCGAACTCTAAAGAAAGGAAATATAAAACAACGCTATAAGAATATGAATTATCCTTTTGACATTTAGGCGGGAGAATATCTCTTTATGTGAACAAGCTACTATTCACCAGTAAGCCGTGTCAATAAAATGCTATTTCAGCTTCCATCCCACCTTAACCATTGTCATCCACTGCAGCGCAGTGGTGGTGTGTGTTTTTCATCCCCGCGCGTTCCATTGAGTGAATTCTTCTCACTCATCCTGGTCACACTACAAAACCTATACATACCTAGGAAAAAACTACACATAGAAAAACCGTACAAAAAGTTAACCAAAAAAGCTTTAAACGCATAGAAAAGGACAACGGAAAAAATACAAATTTGTGTGCAGTTTTTTTTTGCCGGTTTGTTTTATTTTATTCGTATCAAATTTTTTCTCTCGTCTGGTTCTATTGATTTTTCAATCATCTGACAAGTTCTGGGATAATCGAGATTGAAAAAAATATCCGACCCAATGGCTTGCCCAGTGTATCTTTAATCAATTATATAATGTGGTCGTTCATTAAAATCAATTTTTCCGGAAATGCTAATCCTTCCACTGACTAACGATAATGAAAGGGGTTCGACAGGCTGAAAAGAATTCAACCCCACCAATGTAGCTTTAAAGCTTTTGCCTTTAAGAAAATAACCAAAAATTGCCGGAATTCTTTTTAACAACGCCGCCTTACCTATAAAAAATAAGTTTAGACGCTGCGCATTGGGTCACACTGAATGATCTAAAGCAAACACAAGCACCTAAAGAGGTTGGCGTTTGAGCCATCATACGCTATTTGAGGCCTTTTTTGGGGAAACACTATACTTACGTCGACATTGCCATTCCACATATAGTGCATTCCGACTGCAGCTGTCGGATCATGATGCGTCTGTCCCGTCATATGCTCAGCCATCACCGCACTCATCCAGTGCACTAGGCCCTGAGTGGGATTTTGGCCTTGCACCCCACCGATTGGCATAGTGTTGCTGGAGGGTGTTATTCTGTTATTCGGTGAACTTATTCCGAGCTGTGAAGCTGCGGGCGGTGGTGATGACGACGATGGCAGTGGTATCCCTTCGCCCGCCGAGGAGAGGTGAGACTTTGATTGGAGTCCTTGTTCTTGGTGGTTGCTTTCAACGACACTGGGGTGATGGTTATTATGATGCTGCTGTGAAACTGAGTTGATGTGATTTTCTAGACCATTTGGGGATGATGTCGATGAGCCGAGTATGTTGTTGTCAGAGGTCCAACCAAAATTTGAAGGTTTCTGCAAGGAAAACAGTGACATATTGTTAGTTCAAAATTATGTCTAGGTATTTTTTAAACAAGAAAAGTTGTTATATTTACAATACATATTTTATTTTAGATATACATAGCTACGTAACCAGTTTCAAACTGATTCCTTTTTTTTATTAAAACTAGGGATGAATGAAACTGTAGGATAGGGTAAAAGTCACAAGCATTTAAATGCTATTTCATAATTAGACGTTTACGCACAGTTTTTCGAATACTTTGCACCGTTTTTCTGAACAGAGCATTTTGTTTTTAATTTCAACATTGCTAAAAAGACTCTCACTGATAAACCGTCCACATTCATTCTCAAAGAACTGCAAGATAAGTCTCCGCTTATTATGACATTGAATCGAGTTTATGAATACATATTTCTACTTTGAAAATGAATATTATTCTATGATTATAAATATATTTGATAGTGAAAGATGTACCGCAAAATAGTTAGAAGAGATAAAGTAGTATCAGCTGAGATGGTAGCAATAAAATTTGACAAACTGAGAAATGGAAAAAAGGCTTTAAAAAGTGGGCCTTCATAATACAAAATGGCCCCCATGCAGAATGGACCCAAATTGCTAGCACACAAATTGATCAGATTGAAAAATTACCGCTAAATAATGCATTGGGAACAACAACAAAATTACAATTACAACAACAATATTACTAAATTGGGGAGTACTTTCATTGTTTAGGGGTCATTTTGTGTTTTTTTTTTGCCTTTTTTTAATTTTCTTGTACGAGTGAGCCGCATGTCGATTTCTTTCCGATTGTATCCGACAACTATTCGTCGCGCCTGGTATCAAAAAAAAAAATGTTAACTTTAGGAAAGGCGAACTATTTCATTGTTCAAGCAGTCAGTAAGCTGAGAAAGGCGCTTGTCAGACAATGAACAGCTTCGAGCCATGCACATGCGTCCATGCGTCCCAAGCAGCGCAATCGCGACCTGCATCGTCAAGTTGAATCAAACGCCAATCGTTGAGAGAGAAAAAGTGCCGTGCATGTCCAAATAAATAGCGTCGCTTTTCAATATGACTGATACATAATATAAATATGATATTTTGCATCGAGTTCGCACAACCACTTAGAATTACACAGATAAATAAGTTGTTCAGGAGGAAGGATCACAATGACATTCCTTTGTATCCGAATCTCCCAGACAATAGAGTACAGACAGACAGTACTGACTGCTGGAATAACTCCGAAAAGTGTCGCTGCAAACGACGGTTTTTTGGTGATCGAGGACCCACGGGAGAAAGTGGATTTGCTGGGCGCTTGTTTCGAGGCCGCAGTGCCTCAATGGTTAGTGTGTCGGACTACTAATCGAAAGGTCCACGGTACAATTCCCGCCGGGGCCAAGTAACACATCCTCAGTTTTTTCCACTGCCCACCTCTTGCGAGCGTCTGACAAACATCCAAGGGTATCAACTGTCATGAGAAGCTTCTCAAAATTTGCCCTTCGGATTCGGCTGAAAATTGAAGGTCCCTTCTACTTCGCAAAGAAAATGGTTGGAGAAGGTAGGTTTTAGGGCCCATACAGGTTAATGCCTAATATTTATTTAATTTTTTTGTTTCGAGGCCGTGTATACGTGAATAATCCTGTTCGCCGTAACCATGACATTGAGAATAGAGCTCTCGTGAGCTACTTCTATCTGCGCACCGTACTTGAGAATTCGCGATCTGAGAATAACGGATTCACCGTATTAAATGATGAAAACCATGCTATTGCAGTTGTTGCCAATGGCCGAGATGCATCGCACTTGTTCGTGTCGAAGGATGTTCTGCTGTGCATCTTTGAATCACTAAAGAATAAAAAGTGGTCGGGGGTTTATGGTGTCCCAAACGTCGTATTGAGACACCTGCCACTGCAGGCTGTAGATATTTTGACCACGCTGTTTAACAATGTGTTGAATAATGCACATTATCCGGTGCATTAGAAGGTAGCTTTGGTACACCACCCGAAAAACGGTACAGATAGGACGAACCCTGCCAATCTTCGGTCAATTAGTTTGCTTCCGAATATTAGCAAGGTCTTTGAAAAAGTTGTCAATAGAGCCCTGTTGAAGTGGGTCGAGCAAACAAACATAATTATGGACAACCAGTTTGGTTTCAGGGCGGGGCATGATATTATTCACGCCGCGTCGAAACTGGTTTCCGACATTCAGTGGAATAAATGCAAGAACCAATGCACGAGTGCTTGTCTTGTTGATTTGGACAAGGCTTTCGACATCGTATGGTTAGAGGGACTTTTATACAAGTTCACCAGGACACACCTTTGCTATATGTAATTTTTAATATGCTTATGAGAAAGAAGTTCGTTGTCAAATGTGGCAACGTGACTTCGAGCAGAGTCTTTGAAATTAAAAACGGTTTACAGCAGGGGGCGGTTAATTCTCCGATCCTGTTTAACATTTACACGAGTGATCTGGTAGGTTCACTCAGACATGTTATAGCGTAGGTATGCCGATGATTTGGTGGCATACAGATCAGTTTCTAAAATCGAGGTCATTAACAGTCTTTTGCAGCGTGACTTTGATCAAATTTAGGGGATATTGCGATGACTGGAAGTTGAAAATCAACTTTCAGAAGACGGAAACAATCTTGTTCAGAACACCATTGGCTGGGCATCTAGGGATACCAGAAAAAAACTGGAAGAAATTTGCTATTATTGGACAAAATGGGCAGCCATTGGCGGTGAGAGCGTAGTTAGATATCTGGGTATCTGGCTTGAACAGTATCTAGATTTCGATAGACATATGGTTGCTTGTCTTGCTGGGGCCAAGAAGGCTTATGCTCTGACAAGCAGACTGTTTTATAGCAGTCAACTTGACTCCAGAGTCCAGAGTGAAGGTCATTTGCTATGTGGCCCTTATAAGGCTGATCATTGCTAATGGTTGTCCATTGCGGTTTAATATGACGCCAAGTTATATGGAAAAAATTCGGGTTTTGGAGAGACAATGTCTTAGGACCTGTCTTCGGTTATTCCGAACCCCTGAATCCAACTATATAAAATACTATCCCCACGATGGGGCTCAGTTGAATGGGACTAATATTCCAAATCACTTTCTTCAAGTCGAAGTGGGCAATATATAGACGAAATGTTGAAAGCACAATGTCGGTTTCTAACGCGTACTGTGCTTACTTGCATTGCTTCTAACTCAATCTCTATTTCTGCTGAGTGTTCAATACATTCTTTTATAAATAAAGATGATCCGCCTCTGGCTCTTTCTGTTGGGTGGAGCGTGGTAAATAAGTTTGTTTGTTTTGCATTGTTCTTTAAGTTTCGCAAGAATTAGGAAAAAGGCATGGGATACAGGATCCTGTGAGCTACCTCTATCGCCATTTTCCATTTTTGCAACTTGAGTAGGGTACCTTCGTCAAAGTTTCTTGCTTTGTTCTCCTGTGAGTTGTCGGTCATGTAAGTGTCATTTACTTCCATCGCCGCCTGAGCATAAGACTGCAAGCCAATATTTGAAGACTAGCTGACCCGTGACTTTGAGTTTGAAATTAGTTTTTTTAAGAACTATTCCTGGAAATCATTTGATTTAAAAACAAGATGATAGAACCGATGTTTGTCTTTTAAAAAAATGTGCAATACTTTATTGTAAGTATTACCGTTATTTTTAAATATTTTTTTTTCCATTTGAAGTGTTTTTTTTTTTTTTTTTAGAAAATCGCCCCTCCCGGCCAAATGGGGCAAAATAGTACCTACCCCCCTCCCATAGTAAAAAAATGCTTGTATTGTAAATAACTGTTCTATACAAATCTATCGTTAAACTTTGTCGCCTGAGTTATCGTACTCTCCCCAAATTGTTTATTAGCTTTTCTCATTTTTAACGTTTGCAGTTTTGTTTCACACAGTTAATAAACAAAAATTAATCAAATTTCAACAAGTACCTAACTGTTAAAATTACACAAAACTAAGTGGCACAATTATTTACACATCCATCGAACACAGGCAAAACTATTTACACAAACCCAGTTTCTTTCGTTTTCACTACATCTGGACGCGAAAAAGAAAACATTTTTAAGCTCGAAGTTAACGGTTATTTAAAGTAACATTACTTAATAGGTTGTGTTCCGTCCTTTTGCCGCAATAACTTCTGCAAGGCGTCTGGGCATTGAGTCTATGAAGCCTTGAAGTGGCTCTACTGGAATGATGCTCCAAGCCGTTACAAAGTCCTTCTAAGTTTGATCTGCAGTTCTGCCAATGTTTTCAGGAATTTTAGATTTTACTATGTGCCAAAGATTTTCTATAACATTAAGGTCAGGACTTTGCAGGGGGCCATTTAAAAACTTCTTGACCCACTTCTGCCAAATACTTTTTAATGTTCCAGGCTGTGTGTATCGGCGCATTGTCATGTTGAAGGATAAAATAGTTCCCGATATCTTGAACCAGCAACCAATGCAACATCATTTAAAATGTTCACAAATTGAGACTGTTTCATGTTATCGGAGCACCTTACAAGCGGACCCACTGCACTATTTGATATGCAACCCCATATCATTATCTCGAAACAAGCTGTTTCATCCGTCTAAAGAATGCTTCTCCAAAACCAGGTGGTTTGTTGTTGTGGTCTCTTGCAAATTGTATCCTGACTTGCTGGTTTTTGGGTGTTATATATATGCGGCTTTTTTGGATAACGTAGGCATTTATTCCATTTTCTTTTAATCTTCGTCGCAATGTTCTCTGAATTATAATATGATTTTCGCTTTATGAGTACACTTTTAACACTTTCACGTGGGTTACTTTTGAAAGAGCGAACAATTTTAGCATCTTCCCTTTTTGATGTTATTTTTTTTCTGCCTCTACCAATTTTATTTTCTACACTTCCACATTCGTTAAACTTACAATTTATATAATAAATTGTTTTCCGGCTCCAACCATATTTTTTAAAGAGTTGCACTGCCGAAACACCCCCCTGCAATTCTGCAATAATGACCGCTCTTTTTTCAAGGGAAAACTCAATTGTTTTTGTCATCTCGTACAACTTTTCCCTAGTATAGACCAAGCAAAACTGATCGCTATATTTGGACACCACGCAAAATATCATTTAACTAAAGAAATTAAAAACCGTTACTTTCCCAATGCAGTTATTTGCACTTGTGTAAATAATTTCGCCTGTGTTCGATTGATGTGTAAATAATTGTGCCACTTAGTTTTGTGTGATTTTAACTGTTATTTGTTAGAATTTGATTATTTTTTTTAATTAACTGTTTGCACAAAACTGCAAACATTATAAATGAAAAATATTAATAAATTTGTTCCAATATCATATTTGTCAAGTTGTATACCACCTCATTCTTTTCTATCCTTTGCAAAATACCTACTGCGATTGATAGCAGTCGCCTGCTCATTTTTAGGTGTCAATATAGCTCTTTCGCTTAACCAAGAGTTTTCCTGACTTGTAATTTTTTAAATGTCTCCATAAACGGAGTGGATTAGTTCAACGATTTAGCAAAGGGTCTCTGGTAGAATAACCAGGCTATTCGATTCGGGTAACACACCATCTCCGACTTTCAACAACACGTCCGAAAACTCTTCAGCATGGCGATTTACACCCAGCTGAACCCGCATGTTTCGCGTCAAATGCAACTTTTGCATCTGAGGCCAGAGTATGTAACGTTTGAGGGATGCATTCACCTCATCTGCTCTAGTTCTTCGGGCAACAACGGGTAGGGTTTGATGGAAATCAAAACAAAATAGCATCGTGATACCTCCCATAATACAGTTGCCCCTTCGGATATATTGTAGAGTTCGATTACCGGCTTCTAAGGCTTTTTTGTGCGCCATCGTGCATTCATCCCATACAAAAAAAGAACACTCTTGTAGGACTTCTGCTTAGTAACTGTTACGCGACAGTGTGCAAACGGGAGTTTCCTTGCTCTCTAAATCTATAGGGATTTTAGACATCGTGTGCGCGGTTTTGCCACCAGGAAGTAGAGTAGCAGCGATTCCCGATGACGCTACACCAAGAGCTATTTTCCTTTGCTTTCTCACCTCGGCCATTAGTAAAGTTGGTAGAAAAATTTTGCCTGTTCCTCCGGAGGCGTCTAAAAAGAACGTTTCACCTTGCTGCAGGTTAATGCTTTCTAAAACTCTCTCATATATTGACCGTTGTTCATCTATTAACTTCATGATGTTACTTTCACTATGGTAGCCATAGCAGAAGACCTGTAATTTGTCTTCGCAGCATACTCTCTGTTAACTTGCGGATGGTCAAAGAATAGCTGCGGTTCTGGTAGATCGTATTGATTTATGGCCGATTTATTCACTCCAAGTTGAACGCAACTAGAGGATTTTTATTGTCAAGTTGAGAAATTGCTTTTGTTCACTCAAAGTTGACTCTCTCAACTTGCAATATTCAAAAGTTGAGAAAATCCAAAGTTGGTCAACTTGTGATTTCTCAACTCCCGAAATAGTAGAAGTTAGTCGAGCAAACTTGGGATTTTGTTCAATTTCTGTCTATTCACTCTAGTGTTGTCAGTTTGCTTTGATATCGTATATTTTGGATATTTTTTTATGTAAGTTTTGTTTATTCAGAAGCTCTGAACATCGAGAATAAAATAAAAAAATATATAATTAAAACTATAGATAATGTTTCGAGCAAATTATTTTTGGAAAAATTGGCCATCATCTTCTTCGGATAACGAAGATAATGAAGACTGTTTATTTCTCGAGAAAAGACAATGTAAAATGCTGCCACGTGTTGGACTCGACAAATGGGACGACCATGACTTTCTGTGTCGTTTTCGTCTTTCAAAGTCGACGACAATAATGGTGCCTAATCTTATAAAAGACTTATTGCCTTGTGACGAGAGACGGTAGGTATTTTATTTAAACTTAACCTAGTTTGTATTTGTATTTTTTTCTGATAGATCACGTGAATTACGTCCAATAACTCAATTATTGGTCGTATTAAGATTTTATGCACTCGGATCAATCCAACTGCCAATTGCAGATTTCATATAAAATGCCAGTTTCATTGCGTCTTTTCGGAAGTGAACATTGTGCGTATATATTGTGAATTTAATAATAATAATAATGATAATAATAAATAACAGTCAGCAAATCCAAAGTTGAGACTGACATATTATGTGTCATCTGTCACAAATATCCCAGGGAATGAGTTGGCCAACTTGCGAAAGTCAACTTCCAAACCGAAAGTTGTAATTGTGAAAAACATTTTTCAACTTGCAGTTCAACTCTCGAGTTGATATCAACTCCGAAGTTAGCAAACTTGGGAGTTATCAGCAAGTTGAACAATAGTGAATAAAATGGACCTTAGAGGATTAGGTACCACCAATAATTGATAGAACAACATTTTGAAGCGAGCAGAGGAAACGGTTGACGACTCGCTCATCTGTTGCTTGTACGCTATCTTCATCTGAACGCCTAACAGCTCGAAGGACATCTTCAAAAAATAGCGCTGATATTTTTCCCATAACTGTAAGGGGGTTGAAAGCCTCCACAATACCATCATAACCGCAAACAAATCATCCAAAACAGAAAACCTATATACATTTACGAACAACTTTAATTTACTCAATCTATGAGGAGTTGAGGACTCTTAACATAGTAACACCCTCGTCCAACTACTTGAATTCTTCACGACTCTTTATTGTTTATGCAACCAAATTATGGAACTCTCTGCCAGTAACAATCAAAAAAAATAATTGCAATTGCGAATTTTAAAAAAGCAATAACTCTTCACTTTTCTTTAAACTAAACTCATCTCTAAAAAGCAAATTCAAATTAAAAAAAAAGCAAAAATTAATGTATACTTGAAACACAAAAAATGGCATGAAATAATAACCAGGCTTCTTGTATCTTCTTCAACATCCTATCCTCTCTCTATCTTTAAGATATTATTAAGTAATTATAAAGAATTATATCGTAAAGAATTATATGTATAGCCAAATGTAATCGTATTTTAAGGTACTATAAAAGACTAAGTCTTACTTGTACACCGAATTTTAAATAAAATTGAATTGAATAATTGAAAATGGCACAGTCGATTAGGACTGTCGCTGACAACAGCCTCCTCTAGAGTTTTACCCCAATTTCGGTTATCGTTAAGCAAGTCCAGTGCACTGCAAGCTGCGTGAAATGTAGTGTTCAACGCCGTCAACTATTTTCAAAAATGTAGCACCGCGGACTGTGTGTAATAAAAGTCCCAAGTAATAGCATTCGCTATTACTTCGATGGACGATATATAACCTTCCCAATGCGTGCTCCTTGAATATACCGGGAAATACTTCCAGTGGCTGACCGCGTTGGCGTCGTTTAAATAAACCTCTTTGCTTGTCATACGTGTAGCACCCCCATATTTCCGAACATACCAAAAAGCGTCTTGAGTGCGTCCGTGCATATGCTGGGGACCTGCAGTAAATGTGGAATTTTGCCCACGTTATCAGCATCTGAATCCTGCTCCACTGCGTCTCTGAGGTCGGCATAGCTTTCTGTACGTAGTTGTTTTTGATTTGTACGGATGAAAACTAAACGTTCGGTTTCAATTTTGGCGTACATACCTACCAAAAACTGACTGAAAAGTCCATGAAATCTATGTACTCGTAAGTAGATATGTTCATTGATGCAACTGTATTAAGAAACTATAGAATTGCACGGCAGAAGTTTTCTTGTTTAAAGTCGGAGCACCTGTTTGAGGATTAATACAATAAATTCTAAAGTTGTAGCCATCTTCACATCGACAAAATATTAAAGGGTACTGTAGCGAATCATAAGCTCGATGTGTTTCGCTGATCCTGTGAAGACGGTTGTCATGTGTACGTAATACAATATCCTTCCTATCCGCATTCTTGATCCATCATGAGGACAGCTACTTCATTCGTGGTAGGAGCATTGTATTTGTAGCTACCCGAATGAGCATCAGTTGGTATTCTGTCGGCAGCAATTACGAATATATAGCTGTTCCGATTATCAACAGGAACGGATTCGGCTCGTATCTGTCGCTAAAGACCGGTTTATATTATTGATTTTTGTGTCCTCGTCCTAGTGGCGCATCTTTTTATACGCTTTTCAAGTAGTTCATTGTTTGATCTTGGGAAATTCCAGCGGTCGTTTCTTATTTACCCTTAAATTGTATGACTTACTGTTGGAAAAATATGTACCTGTTCACAGGTAGTAAAAGTTTCTGAGTATAAAATTTCCAAGAGGTATAAAGACTGAAAATCCTGTATTTATATATATTAATTAGTTCTAAATCGTATAAACCGATGAAAGATTCAACAAAAAAAGGTAGACACACCTTACATAAAGCGCACAGTTGGACTTAATTAGTCTTTTGAAAAATTTAGACCAGATGAGAAAGGTATGATTTGCGAAGCATTTAAAAGCTTCTGAAAATGCAAAGGAAATAATGGTATTCAACGTGACACACGCAGAAAAAAAAACAATTAAGAAACAAACTCATTAATACTAACACTCGTTTCCATATCATTTGTAGGAGAGTCCGTTCGCTTAGTTGTATCTGGACATGAAAACAATAAATTCCTAGGGAAATGCGCAACAGCTCCTTTCACATGCTCCACATCATGCTCATGTTGCTGTTGCTGCTGTTGAAGATGATGATGCTGCTTCTGCTGAAGAACGGCGTTCGCAAATAAACTTTTGTAAATTTCTGCTGGCAACAGAAATGGTGACTTGGTCTTGCCATGGCAATATCCGGGATGAAATCCGACTGCCAAACGTTGTGACCCCCTAGCCATACTGGCGCTGTTCATGCTCAGATGGGCCACTGAAAATGGTTTAATATCCAATTCATGTCGTTGCTCGTCGACGACACTAATCGGACTAATTGAGCCCAAACGACAACTGTTGCGTCTCCCTCTCCCACCATCTTCTCCTTTGCTTATTCTCTTGGGCGAAATACCATCATTACACTGTTCCGCAGATGTCAATGGATCCATAAGTGGTCAAAGCAGCATCTACATATATTATTCATGTGAATTGTGCGCCCCAACCAAAAACTTGTATCACTCCACATAGGCAGGACGGAATAGGAAATAACTTTCTCTGGCGAAGGCAAAACTCAAAACAACACTTTTACTTTCGCAAACTAAAAAAGTTTCGCTCTCCCACGTCCCGCAATACTAGAGGAACTTTTGCATGTGTGCCAAGTTTACCCTTGGCGTATCGCCGTCAAGTGCCAACTGACTTTGGTACTCCTTATTTGAATAAACATACACTTATCACTAGTTTTACTATAGCTAGATACTTGTAAATAGGATTTAGGTAGATTATTAAGATATAATATTTATTTTTAAACTTGCACTTGAGATAGGAACTTTCGTTAAGTTGAGGTTAAGCTTGAGAAAATTTTGTTGTTTCACATTTTATCACTTTGTTATCTACATATATTTATTTTAGGAACTTTTAAGGTTACGGTTAGCCGAAAATCGGCTTAAGTTTGAAGGCGAATTCGGTGCTTTCGGATCGTTGCATTGTTGACGAAACGGTAACTGTTTGCTGGTCTCGTCCGCGCGCCAATACGTACACGTATCCTTTTCAAGAAAAACTGGTTTCCGAGTGAGGATTGATTTTTTCTTAAGGTGCATTTTCTTTTTTCCGTATGTGAGTTTCGTTTGTATGTTTTCTTATTTTTTTTTTAAATAATAATACTACATATACATGGGGGATATAAAGGAAAGGAGGATACGACTTGTATGTGCGGTGCACTCGCGAAGAAACGAAACACAAAAACGAAGACCAGACAAACCGTACCGAAGGACGACGACGACGATTGTGAATGCAATGATATTATTACTGTTTCTCTAAAAAAAGAAAAAAAACACTAACATGCTTCCAAGAAAGGATACATGCTAGCACTCGCTCCCACCCCATGATTCACCTTCCTATTTTCATTTTTTCCAACGTTCTTCTCAGTTTTTCATGCATTTGTATTTTTCTTTTTTTCATTTTGTTATTTTGCGATTGCTTTCTTTATACCCTATTCTAGTTATACCCTATTCTAGTTATACCCTATTCTAGGGGTATATTAATTTTGACGCATAGTTTGTAACATACCTTAATATTGCCCGTAGACCCCTAAAAGTTACTATATTTATGATCAGCATCGATAGTAATGTCGATCTAGCCATGTCCGTCCGTCCGTCCGTCCGTCCGTCCGTCGGCAAAAATTAGGCCTTTAAACTGGACCTAGAGAGCTGAAATTTTAACCATATACTCTCTAGGGTCCCGAAATAATCAAGTTTACGAATTTTTGAAATCCGCCCACAGACACGCCCACAAACTCAAAAAAACAAAATTTTGGAAAAAATCGAATTTTGAGCTAGGAAGCTGAAATTTTTTATATATGATCTATGACTCCTAAAACTGCTCGGGATATAAAATTTTCAAAATCCGCCCACTGCCACGCCCACAAAAAAATAAAACAATTTTATTGAAAAACCAAAATTTGAGCTAGGGAGCTGAAATTTTTAATATATACTCTCTAGGGGCCCTTTAAGCTCATGTATAAATATTTTCAAAATCCGCCCACTGACACGCCCACAAATAAATAAAACAATTTTTTTGAAAATCCAAAGTTTGAGCTAGGGATCTGAAATTTATAATATATACTCTCTAGGGGCCCTTTAAGCTCATGTATAAATAATTTCAAAATCCGCCCACTGACACGCCCACAAATAAATAAAACAATTTTTTTGAAAATCCAAAGTTTGAGCTAGGGAGCTGAAATTTATAATATATACTCTCTAGGGGCCCTTTATGCTCATGTGTTAATTTTTTTTTAAATCCGCCTACTAACACGCCCACAATTAAATAAAACAATTTTATTGAAACACCCAAGTTTGAGCTAGGGAGCGTTTTTTTTGATAAAATCCTTTAAATGTTATATAACAAAATATGTAGAGCGTTCTTAACAATTTAACCATACTTAGACTTTTGTCACGCCCACTTATGAGGGATAGGAATAAGAATAGGGTATCCAACAGTTCGCCCAAGCGGACTGTAGCCCGTCCCTATGTTTTCACTTTTTTTTCTTTCGATTCTCAATCCCAACCAACAACCAAATGGCGAGGAGCACATATCCTTTGCTTGGCTTGCAGCAGCAGGCTATGTTGGTGCACATATACAGTGGGTAAGAGAGCTTTCCTTAAAGATGAATTTCTTCGAAGAAGATTATGTTTTACAGAAGTTGATGGTTGATGCGTGTGACTTTCTACTGAGCATAGCTGGCCTTCGATAGGTTATCAGTCACAGTTGTGATTGTGTTCACACCAAATATATCCTTTTTATATAGAAGCTAAATCTTGTAATTTAATTAAAATACACCCCAAATAAGACTGGGAGAGTAAACAAATACCCGACAGACAGACAGACACTGGCTTTTATTCCATACGGAAAAGCAATTCGCCGAATTTTGGTAGCTATGTGTTACTAGAGACATCATTCGCTTAGTTTATAAGTTAGACTAAGTTTGCTAGGGCGTTTCTGGGAGAGGCAGGGCTCGTCAATTTGTGGTGGTGCTTCCGGGACCCTGACGCTGTAAGGCTTCAGTCGGCTCACGGCAGCGCGTGTGCACGTTAACGACTGCCAGACGCTTGGAAAGCTATTGAGATTTTGACTACTTGGTGCGTAAAGCAACGAGTTCCCAGAATCCCAATTATAGTTAGCATTAGTTAAGTAGTTTAACCCATTAGAGGCCACAAAAAAAGTACTATATTTTTTTTTTAAATTATCTTTATTTTTATATTGAAATGAGCACAAGAAACCAAAAAATATAAGAAAACAATTGTTGTTGTCATGAAATTATAGGGGTGTACTCAACTGAGTACACTGACCGCCTAGGTATGAAAAATTTCAAAACACGCCTTTTCGACGCATAGTGTTTTTAGGCACTTTTTGCACTGCCCGCGCACCTTTGAATGACAAAGGACACACCGCAGTTGTTTTTCCATTTGGCAGGGTAATGTCCAACTCCATCTTGAGGTAGGCCATCGACTATTGATGCAGCCTGACGCGATTTTCTTTGTTCAGTTTGACGCAAATAATATCGTGCGATATGGCGGCGGAACATGAGTTGATCCATAGGATTATCATTAGTCATCACATGTAAACGCCAGGCATTTGCAATTGCCACGTCTAACAAGTAAGTAAATAACATCCACCACCACTTTTTACCATGTACAGCAATCCTATATAATGAGACAGACTGGTCGAGTTCATCCACACCTCCCATATTTTTATTGTACAAGGTGGCGCAAAAATAACCTTCCGATGTTGCCAAAGTCACCGACCGATTATTGCTCAAATAAATAGTCACCAATATTCCGCGTTCTGGAGCAGTGTAGCGTAACATTGTTTATTAACGTATTTTTCGCATGTGTTTACTACACAAATGTCAAAACAGAACTGACATTAGGGGCCAATCGCAAAATTTATAGCATTTTCTGATAGGAGGGATTACTTTTGCGCCACCTTGTACGTTTGGAATAAACGAGGAATAGCTACGTCCGTCTTCTCCTTTTTTATTGGGCACCATCGTTAGACTGTCCCTAGCGGTTCAATGGTGTCAAAGTTGGTTGGCATGGTACACACACTGTTATCTTTCCACATTACGAACAAAAGTTCACCTTTCTTGTCAAACCTATGGTCTTGCACGTTCTTTCTCTTTCATTTCCTTTGTACTAGTCAGTGGACATTTCTTAGTCCTACTTTCTCGCACTGTTCCCCTAGCACGATAGCCTATACTTTTCAATTCCAGTAAAAGATCGTAGCTTGTGAAAAAGTTATCAAAACAAAAAAAACTTCATGATTTGCTGGGATACAATTCAGTTTCTCCAATAAATTTTTGACTACGCGGGAACCCAAAGGATCGGAAGTCGGTGTTTGCGATTTTAAACAGTAAAAATCGAATGAGTATCAGTATCCTGTTGAACTGGCCGCTACCCAATTCTTATATCCAAAACGAACCGGTTTTCCACGAATGAATTGCTTGGCGGGATGGTGGCCATAGTATTTTACCATTGATTCGTCGACAGAGATACTGTCATGAAAAACTCCCCACTGTAAAAACTTCTGCATAAGTTTATCTGCAAGTGGTTTATTTTAAACATTCTGTCAGTCGACGTTGCTGCTAAGTCATTGTCTACAAGATTTCATATCTCGAAACCTATGTCTCGGCATGGCTTTGCCTACCAATTCGACTCCTATATCTTCGTACATTGGTTCTCGAGGTAGTTTATGGTACCCAGAAGGTATTAAAACTCCTAACAACTTTGTTAAATCAAAGGAATCTAGTTGGAACTGATGAGTGGCTACATTTCCGCCTGTTTGGGTTCGTATTGGTTTGGCGGTTAGCATCTTGTCTTCTTCTTTTTGACTCCAGCGGTTCATCATCACTGTCGTCGAACTGACTGCTAGCACTATCCTCTCGGTTTATAAAAACCTTAATAGAACCAGGTAGGCTTTCTTCTAAAATGGATTCAATAGCTTCTTCAAGCTCCCTGTAGCTGTTTTGAGCTGTAAAATTATGTTTCTTCGTTGCAATGTTCTGAGAAAAAAAACAGTGTTTTTGTTTACGTATGTTGTCACTGTACTCAACCGAGTACAGTCATATTTATATGACCATAGTTTTATTTGAGTTATAAATAATTAACTATATTGTTCCTTATTACTTACTCTGACATGTATTTTATACTAATTAAATTAAAAAAAACAACTTATAAGTGGTAATTATTATAACAAATCTAAAATCACTCTGTTACTTTCTCAGCATTTCGGTGACGCAACTTCAACGGTCACTTTTTTTCAAAGAAAGGCAAACTACGCAAGCAAAATTTGTTGAAAAACGTGAAGAGTGTTTTCATGACTTAAACTAAGAAAGTAACCCAAGTGAACATTACGGGATCTTTAATTAATGCTTAAGAATATGGCTGTACTCACTTGAGTACAGTGACTTCTAATGGGTTAAGTAATAGTCCGGTCAAATTAGACCAAAAAATAGGGGTGAGGCTACAAAAATTCCCACCCAGCTGCAAATTGGTAGGATTGTTCAAAAAACCAACATAAATGAAATCTAAAAACTCCTCATCGATCCGGCACCTGGAAAAAATTTACTCGGGGTCAAAGGTCACATAAACGGGTTTTTCGGGATTTTCAGCAAAACGATAAGTTTTATCATAGGTACAATTAGCCCAGCCAAAAATTGTAGACCGATATAAAAAATAGTAAAAGATATTAGGTACCTACTTTTTTGCTTTGCTCAAAAGTTCTTTTGCCGTTACAATAGCGTTCACTGTTCCAGTGTGAAGGCAGTTTCACTTTTTATCTTTTATTAAGCTGACATCGGAAAATTTTCTTTCAGCAGTTGCACTGCTGCGTGGTCAACGATTTTGACTTAAGGAAACATGTTCTCATTTTTAGGGTTGAGTTTATTCCTGTAAAATCTTTCGTTGATACAGGGATGTGAAAATGATATTTTTATTAAAATTGAAATTTAAGAAAATATATGTTTTTTTTTAATACAAATTTCAGTTTAGGGATCGTTTTTGGGGCATGGGTAGCACAGTTGAACTTTCCTCAGCAAATTAGCCAAATGATACTACAGCAGCCACTTCGGCAGCACTGACACTAACCAAGGAGCCACACTTATAAGATCACAAGTTGAGGCAACAAATAGTACAAAGTCTCATGCGTAGTTAAAACTACTCGTACCTAGCTAAAAAAGATCGTTCGTTAAAATCATTAATTTATTATGTAGCTTTTTGAAACACACTGGTGACTGTACATACTTTAATGCAATGAATTACGTAAACTGCAATTGAAATAAAAACAAAACCACTGACTACCAAAGAATTGTTTTTGTCATTTACCTCAAATTCCTATACATCCCACCAAGCTCCAGCCTGCCGCACAGCCGTCATCAGAATGCTTGTATGGTCGCCATCAACCTTCCCCAGGGTAACCCTTAAGCGGCCCTTACACGGTCAAACGGTTGACATCATGCATCGTGTATGTGTGGATTGACGCTACCCCTTACACAGTTCAATCGATTGACGTGAAATTTTTAGTTTTTTGAGTTTTCGTGTGGTACGGATGTGCGATGAGTGAAACGGACGATTGAATTGCTTATATTGCTCTTGCACATTGCATAAAGAGGAAAAAGAAAAAAATATCGAGAAAAAAGAGAATTTGGATCAAGTAGTGGTTAAAAAAAGGCATGCTTAAAATAATTTCTCCTTTGATTATGAATATACTCGTACTTTTGCAGTAAGACTTCATATTATTGCATTTTTTTGTTACGATCGCTATAATCTTTCCCTTTGACATCCCATAAACTCGGTAATGACCCATACGTTTCAATTAATTCCTATACAAATGCTCGGTCTTCATCGTCCTTCAATTTTCCGCTGGCGCTAGACATGTTTTCGCTTCCGTGACACAAAACACAATGAAGTAATTACGCCAATCCAACCCATATCAATCAGCATGACGTTCATCATGCAAAATCAAACTTGCTTTGATTTTCGTCAATCAGACTTCACCAATTGTGTGTGACTCATACAGATACATTTTCACAAACACATGCTAGTGATTGATGTCATTCGATTGACCGTGTAAGGGCCGCTTTAAGGTCAGATTAAAATTGTTTTGAAAGCTCGGACCCCAGGATCCCAAACTGTCATTGTCCATTGTCAAAATCAGGGCTATCGTGAACTAAATTCCCTCCGAAATATTTCTCATTTTTCAAAAATAGGTATTGGCATGCATTTCGAAAAAAGGGAAACAATTCCCTTCGGAATAAATTGGTATCGTAGACAAAAATTGCCCCCGGAATTTCGCGAAATTCCCTCCGGAATATTTCCTTCGCAAGTATGCTGGTGGAAATTCAAAAATCTAAGCAATTTGTATGTGGATAAGTAGTCGGTTGCTTTTAAGTTTGTATTTTAAATCAAAAAAAGTGAAATAAGAGTTGCATTGGTTTGTTGTGGCTCAAATAACAAGAAACTTTAGGTTTAGAAAAGAAGAAGAATTTTGTCTTTATGCAAGTATTTTTTGTTCAAGTTTTATTTCGATAATTTTATATAAAAATAAACATATAGGACCAACTCAACTAATCATACACAATTGGAGATGATGGTACATTTATGTGATGGAAGCCGCGACGATAATAATTTAATGTCTAATGAAGCTTCATTAAAATATTTTTTAACTCAAGCATTAGCTTCTTCAATTGCAAATGGCCTCACTACGAATAGGAGCAAAGAATAAATTTTAGAAGCTTCGAAGGAAGGAATTGAGCAGCGTAGGACCTCCAATGTCACTTATTTATGTCACTACACTAAATCGAAAGCGAGTATAATAAAATAATTAATAACATTAACACAATTTTCTATTAAAACATAGGGACGGGCTACAGTCCGCTTGAGCGAACTGTTGGATACCCTATTCTTATTCCTATCCCTCATAAGTGGGTGTGACAAAAGTCTTAATATGGTTTAATTGCTAAGAACGCTCTACATATTTTGCTATATAACATTTAAAGGATTTTATCAAAAATAAAAACGAAGCTTTTGTAAAAAAACGCTCCCTAGCTCAAACTTTGGTTTTTCAATAAAATGTTTTATTTAATTGTGGGCGTGTCAGTTGGCGGATTTTGAAAATGTTATCTCCCGAGCAGTTTTAGGAGTCATAGATCATATCTAAAAAATTTCAGCTTTCTAGCTCCAAATTCGATTTTTTCCATAATTTTGTTTTTTTGAGTTTGTGGGCGTGTCTGTGGGCGGATTTCAAAAATTCGTAAACTTGATTATTTCGGGACCCTAGAGAGTATATGGTTAAAATTTCAGCTCTCTAGGCCCAGTTTAAAGGCCTAATTTTTGCCGACGGACGGACGGACGGACATGGCTCATAAATATAGTAACTTTTAGGGGTCTACGGGCAATATTAAGGTGTGTTACAAACTATGCGTCAAAATTAATATACCCTTAGAATAGGGTATAAAAACATACATTACCAAAATCTTCTCAAATATGAGCTTAAATTATAATTGAATTAATTGCGATTGACAACTGTCAACGCCTTCGAACCTAACTTTGAAAATTCCGGGGAAAATAAATTCCGATGGAGATTCACGATACTAGGAATAATTTCCAAGAAACAAAAATGTTCGGGTGGAATTTTCTTTCCCTCGGAATTGCCGATAGCCCTGAATATAAACACGAAGGAACAACGTCTACAAGTAATTAAAATTTACTACCGAAATTCCGAGTCGGTGGTCGGCCGTAATTCTCGTCCCAGTAGACAAGCAATCATAGTCTAGTGAAAAAATTTGAGTCAGAATATTCGCTACATGGTGTTGCCAAGCCAGTGAGACTACGTTTTGCCCGAAGTGTGTTGAATATTGTCGCAAGCTAGCCAAATCAGTCAATTTCACGGCGTTCTTAACAATTGCTTCTCTCCCAGACCACATTATGGCGAATTTTGCTTAAGGATCTTGGCCTACACCCTTACAAGATCAAGCTGACTCAAGAACTAAAGCCACTTGATCATATGAAGCGACTTACGTTCTCGAATTGCGCTCTGGACATGATGGACGAAAATGAAGAATTTTATCGCAAAATCATCTTCAGCGATGAAGCGCATTTTTGGTTAAACAGTTTCGTCAATAAGTAAAATATGCATTACTGAATAGGTGAGAATCCTCTTGTGCTTTATGAAACAGCACTTCATCCCCAAAGTCACTGTTTGGTGCGGTTTCTGGCGGGGGGCGTAATTGGGCCGTTTTTTTTTTGTCTATGAAAATGACCGTCACGTTACGGTAAATGGTATTCGCTACAGAGACATGTTGGAACGTTATTTGCAATTGCATGAATTGGACATCAGTGACATGTGGTTCCAGCAAGACGGTGCCACAAGCCACACAGCGGGTGCAACAATCAAGTTATTGAAGTCTAAGTTCGGTGAACGTGTTATCTCGAGAAACGGACCCGTCTATTGGCCGCCGAGATCGTGTGATTTAACGCATCTAGAATTTTTCTTATGGGGCTACATTTAATCATTGGTTGTATGCCAACAGGCGACGCGACGTTAGAGGAGGGCAGAGCCAATATTGAACGAAAAATAGCGGCGATATCGGTCGAAATGTGCGGCCGAGTCATCGAAAATTGGTTTCAACGTATTGATCGCTGCATACGTTCCCATGGTGGACATATGAACGAAGGTGATTTCCATTCATAAATGTTTTGATAGTAATTCAAGCCAATAATTTTTTATTTCTTTAGATATCTCAAGAAGTTTGATATTTTATTTAAAAACAAGTTGTCAAGTCCTTAATCAAATACCTTTTATATAATTTCCCACGCAAACACACCATATGGTAAAATAATTAGTGCACTCGTTTCGCATCCACTACATAATGCTATCTGTATTTTTTTAAGTAAGCTGTCCGTGTCACTTAGTAGGTGCGTCGTGCGGTTGTGATAGAAAAACTTTTACTTAAAGATATATGTTTTACTGAAATGAAAAAAGTTTATTATGCTATAATGATTAATATTGTACCCTTTTCGAAATATGTTGGAGGTAACGCTGAACCTCGCTGTTTGTATTGAAAATATGAACATCACAAGAGAGTTACCATTATCAACTAAAGAAAATCGTTACAGCTTTTTCTGTGGTTTTTCTCAAAGAGCTTTGGGTTTGTGTGCTTTTTTTATTTTGGCGTTGAAATGCCGTTAAACCACGTCGCTTGAAAAGCAAACTGACATAAGTCAATATTTGACGATTTTGAGTTAACTATACAGAACGAATCGCAAAAAAAAAATACAATTTTTCTAGCAAACCGTCATAACTATAACTCTCAAACTGACAGCATGAGAGCACAAGTTTTTGATTACTTTAAGAAGTGTCACTTTACCAATAAGCTAGGTATTATTTTATATAATATTATTATAATCGATTTTTTCATTAGAGTTCCTTTATTTTTCTTATTATAACTTAATACTATTTAAAGTGGGTTGTTTCTACAAAATACGCAAAAAAATACTGACGAACAGTATTATTTTTATTAAAAAATATGAATTTTTTTAGTTTTTTTAATTACTTACTTAAACTTAATTTCTTTGTTCCTTTATGTTTGTCCTTGTTATTTCTTTAGTAAAATTTAACTTATTTTAAGTTATTATTAAAACAATATATTTTTTGACGATAAACATTGCTGGTTTTTTAAATTAGTAGCAATTCGGATGCCAAACGACATAAGTCAAATTTTTGTTTTGAAAAACGGCTTTTTGTAGTTACTTGAATATACTACTTGAAAGAAGAAAAAAAATATTTTTTTAATTTTTTACTTTACAATTCTTTGGTACCTATTCATTGAAATTCAAAACTGAAATGATTTTTTTTAAGTTATGAAAAACTTCAAATGGCTTTTCTGAAAATGTACGAATTTTGACTTAAGTCAGTTTGCTTTTCAAACGACGAAATGTTCGCTTTATGCATTTTAAAATAAAATTAAATTGCACACAATTTTGAAACATTTAATTCAGTCAAAATGCAATAAGTGCGCATATTTATAAGGTTAAGTGCTTTTTAATGATACTGTGTTCGTTATGATTAATTAATAATTAATAAATTGTGAACAAAGAGAAAAATCGAACTCTTCAATAGATTTACGTGAAAGAAAAGAAAAGCAGCAACTTGTAAAGGCAACTAAAAAACTGCATGGCCTACTGAAAAATTAATCGGAAGCCGTAAAAGACGAAGCGGATGATTTTTCTGTAACGGGACGAACTGTTTATAGGCTGAAACCGCTTTGTACTTGTTTTTTAAAGTAAATAACAACCGTTATTTTCACTTCTAATGTAAACCGATATGTTATTTTTGCTCGTAACTTATATGCTATTCATATCCACGTCCTATATTAACACATAAAAATACTTGGAAAAATGTTAAATTCGTTCAGCAAATTGTTTTGTTCTTCAATCAGAAGATGGTAACCAAACAGGTATTGCTCTCCTATTTGCGCCGATTTGTTATGCATGCTACGGTAACATAGTTAGAGCTTTGCAAGCCATTCCAAACGGAATGAGAGGTAAATGTCCTAGCTTGCCTGTACTGTATTTTTTTTTCTGGTACAGAGTCATATAATTACCAATGTAATTCTAGCAGCCAGCTATTAAGAAACAACCAATCTTGCATGATGCATACTTTACAATTACCTCAAAGCTCCGAGTTTGTGCCTTATATCATTCTGACCTTATGCGCGTAGAATAATCTTTGAGACAAATCTACTTGCGCTCTCTTACAGTAGCCAGAGTACTTTGATATTTTGACAACCCCTGATAAAATGGTTTTTCTTCGTTCTGAAGCAGTTTCTACCTGTCCTTTCATTATGGGCTCCGTTTGACAAAATGAGAAACAGCATTTGTCCAGCCCGTCCCAAAAAATGCGAGTCTTCTTTTCCCTTGTCCTATAATGACATATTTCTTCTTATTTACCAGCGAGGTTATAACCTCGAGTAGAGGACCATGGAACGCTGATAAACTATGAACAATGCAACAGCGGCAAAAACCGGCAGTCATTATCTTTAAGTTGTTTTCAAGGTTCAAGGTATTTTACAAGTTCACTGTTTATCAGCCTTCCACGACTTTGAGTAAACAACAGACTTATTAGAAATTGGTCGATAGGGGGATTGATGGCCTAATCACAGCGCCCCTGGTAACCATGGAAAGTCCTGGATAACGCACACCGAACCAACAAGTGGAACGAATACCACACTTGATATTTTTTTGATAGCATCGATAGAACTTAATTCAAGTCCAACAAACTGAGTCGAGAAACCGCTAATATACGCGCCCTCATTGAGTTTTGCCAACGAAAATGTAAGCCCTACGTTGGGCGCCATTAGTCGAACGTTATTGTAAAGGTTTCTCATGTTTGTATCAAAAGATGTCGGAGATGATATGACATCAGGAACGATATTGATTCAGCTTATACTTTGTACGATTACCCATTGATGCAGTATAGAACTTGCTCGTTGTTGTCCGAATCGGACACCGATAAGCTCTGGAATTCTATTCATAATAAATTCTTTCCTCGGACCAGTTGTTGAAAGATAATTTTGTGGATTCAACAAATAATATCTGGCCTACTTAAAGAGTTCAAAATAAATCTGCATCCAGATATTTGCTGTTCAGTAAGGTTCGCAATGTGCCTGCCAATAATCCTTAGTCGTACAGGAAAGTAAACCAGATGCAACAACAACAACCGGTTCCGGCCCACACGATAAACACCATTTGGTACCTAGACCAACTCGCTTTCACATCAAATTCTAATCAACAAACAATACGAATAAATAGGTACATTTCCTTGACCTGCCCAAATTTGATTTGTGTGGATAGGATAGGCGAGTGAGTGTGATGGAAATGGGTCAGATAAATCGAGGATTGAATATGAGCGCATACCGATGGACTTTCTTAGTTGCAATCGTCCACCCATAGGTATAATGTTAGTCACTGTATACGATGACTACCTATATAAATCTATAATTTTTCTTTATGTGGAAAATGCAAGAAAAATGTAAACCCGTTATTTCCTTCTTCTCATCTTCCATTTTTTTTCCTTCGAGACTATTTTTTGTAGTTTTGTGTTTTGTTTTTTTGCACCCTTCAGTGCTTTTATTTTTATGTTTCTTCTTTTATTTTGTGCAAGAAGTAACTGTATGTGTGGCTATGTGTTTCCTTCGTTTTTTTCTTAAAGCATCCACTTACTCGTCCTCGCTGTGGAAAAGGAGTAATGTGTGTATGTGGGTAATGTTTTTCTTTATCCCAACGTTTCTTTTGAAATGTTTAGTTTAATTTTTTTCCTGCTTTTGTTTTGTGTTCTTTCTCAGAACCGTTTCTTTTTTTATGGACGTATCCCCCCAATGGGTACAGATATGGGGGATAGGATAGTGTATGTTTGTCATTGCATTATCAATATGTTCTTTATGTTACTCGTACTTCAGTCAATGCATGTGGAAAGGATGAAGGACAATGGCACTTTCTTGCATAGATGGATGGGGTGAAGTGGTGTCGGGGCGGGCGATCAATTAGAAAATAAAAACGCGGCGACCGCACTGATGGATGGTATCTGCATGGAAACAATAATAAATAATCATTGGATCATCATTGCTGACGTTAAATACCTACAAGCATTTCGAAAATAGATAGAAAAGCTACCTTACCTACTTAGCTGGTTGCTGAAATGCAATTTTCAAGGTTAACCAATTTGTACTGAAACGACATCCAAGGGAGCCGTGAGTTGATTATCGCACTGTCATTGAACAAAGCACTAAAGAAATGAGTCAAGGGACCAGGTAGATTTTATGGAGATTATGGACCACCTGTTGTATTCGGTTCTGTGGAGATGGATAATATACTTAGTACATAGTCGTATACTATACCTAAAGTTACGATTATCCGTAAATGTCCCATCAACTTACATAAATTTAGAGGGTATATTCTCAAGTCATAGATAATACATAATTATTCTGTACATGGGTTTATATTCAAAAAGGTAGAAAGTCTATTTATGTCTATAGGAATTCTATGAGGGTTTCTGCCCAAATATGTACCTATAAATATGTGTAAAAAGGTTTAAGATAAAGTCGCAAGCAATAGAAGTTTTACAACAAAACGTGCTGTCGATACTTTAAAAATATAGGTACCTACGTTTTTTGAAAAGATACGGTTGCCGCTTCAATAGCAGTCGTCTCATTTATCTCTTAATAGAGTATGATCTCGATTAAACAACCCTAGATGGAAAGTTTCCCATGCAGCGTTGCTAGACTTTTATCACGTCAATTCCATTTGTTATCAAACAATATTTTGTTCCCTTTTCTGAATTCAGTTCTTCTTTTTTTAAAAAAAAAAGAAACACCATTATTTTTAACAAAAATATGTTTAAAAGAAACAAATCTTATAACCAGAACAAACATTGTATTAGAAAGCTTTATCACATCAATCTCCATTCTACATACCTACTTTGAATTGAAATGAATGTGACAAAGCTAAACTAGATATGTAGATGTGATGAACAAACCTGCATAAATTTTTATCACATACTGTTTATAAAAGTTTTTTCAGGACGGACATGACAATTGTGTATTTTAACACTAACGCACCCTTAAATTTATTTTATAATCTGTTAATGTAAAATGTCAGTCAAGGTTTACACTTTTATGCTGAAGTTCACGAGTGAGCAACGCTTCGAAATGTTAAAAACTGCTACCGAATTTCTGAGGCGGTGCTCGCAAGTTAAAAAGCGAATTTCATCGAAAAATCATCTTCAGCGATGAAGCTAATTTTTGGCTTAATGGCTTTGTCAACAAGTAGAATATGCGTTAGTGGACAGCGACAAACCCACACGTGCCAAGGGAATCTATTGCACCCACAAAAAGTGACCATGTGATGTGGATTTCATGCCGGAGGTGTGATTGGACCGTAATTTTTTTCCATGAAAATGATTGATATTTATGTTGGAAGACTTTTTTTGGCCAGAAATGGATGGACTTGATATCAAAGAAATGTGGTTCCAACAAGATGATGCCCCATGCCACTCAGCTGTTCTAATGAAGGTAAAGTTCTTCCGATCGAATGGCCATCTCGCTCATGCGAATGAACGCCTTTGGATTTATTTTAATGAGTTTACGAGAAGTCGTTGGCTTATCTGAACAAGCCCACAACGTAAGAAGAGCTCAGGAACAATATCGATCGTGAAATTGCCTACATTTCGGCCACATATGTGTGGAGGAATGGTGCGAAATCGACATTAAAGAATCGATGGCTGCAAACGTGCTCTCGGTTATCATAATGTACGCGATCGAATGTCATATGGAAGGAAAATCTTAAATGGAACATGTGCCTACTGCACTTAGAATACATTTCAGTCCGATATCTCAATTATTCTGTGTTTTATTTGAATACAAAAATGTAATATTCTAATTGGGAAAACCGATATGTAAGGCAAACATTCCTCATGTATTTCTAGTTCCACACAATATTGTGGTCTTCCATTAAATTTAGTATGAAGCATTACACAGAGCGTTTCTTTCCGATCTTGTTTTTATTTAAGTTGATTGCTGGACATGTAGAGCGAATGGACACCAACGCTCCGGCCCGAAGAGTCTTCGATTCCAACCCGGAGGGACAACGCAGTAGAGGCAGACCTCGCCTTAGGTGGCGCGCGCAAGTGGAAGGGGATCTCAACCAACTTGGAGTGCGCAACTGGAGGCAGTTAGCCAAAGATCGTGCTAACTGGAGAGGAGTATTGGTCGAGGCCCAGGTCCACCCCGGACTGTAGCGCCACCTAAGTAAGTAAGTAAGATTGCTGGAGAAGCCTTCTCAGCGCTTGCTATACTGTGTGGAAGACAAAACATATATGAAATCATTTTTTTAATATTTCGGAGTCGATATTCGATTTCATTAACAAAATAGCATTTGAAAATTCTTGAATGTTTTCGGAAACCATAATATAAGAGCGCAAGCTACTAATAAGGAAATGTTGCAGTTTCAATTCCAAAGCAGATGCTCTTCGGGAAACAGCCTGGAAATATTTTCTTAAATCTCCAATGTAAAAAAATATATCCCAAACGCATGGCAAGACTGAGGGTTGTCTTCGCTGAGTGCTGGCTTACTGAAATCATTTTTTGAGAACTTTTTTAAGCGAATTATAAATATGATTGTGGTTTCTTAACATTTTAAGGAAAGCACATATTGCATTAAACGTGAAAGATTTTGAGCATACCATTTATCCCGTTTTGTGAATTGTTTTTCTCTTTTTCCCTTTAGGGTTAAAAGTTTCTAGGCGAGTGGGGAGTAGGGAGCCAAGAGACTGTTAGCATGTTATGCTAAGTAGTAGCCAAGCTAGTGTCGCCGGTGATATAACTGGGCAAAAGAGGCATTCTCTCCCTTGAAGTTACCTGGGAGCGACGACTGTTTTCCAATTACGTCTAGAAGGCAATCAATATCATAACACTGGTCATCAATCGAATTATTGCATTCAGTCTCGAATGTGGTTGAAGGTTGTCTTCATTCCCGAGGCGGGAAAACCTTAGCACACGACTGCAAGGGATTGGCCGATAAATCTAACATTTTTTATACTGAATACTTTTGAAAAATGTATGAACATTTATAATCGAATCGGCTTGGCAACCGTTACCACTATAGAGAAGTCACTGAGAGGCAAGGAATATGCAGTGGTTGCTTTTCTGGAATTAGAAGGAGCTTTCAAGAATGTCAAAATCTGAGTATTCTGGAACACAGCATTTGCCAAATATTTTATTGCGTTTCTGGATGCAAGTGCTCCAAAACAAATATAAGGTATTAACGGCCTATACGGTTTTTGGGTTTGACCCCAGCTTCTCCAGCCATTTGCTTGTCCAAAGTTGTCCGCACGGCAAATTTGAGCCGCTTCTCATGACAATTGACCTTTGTCAGACGTTCACAAAAGGTGGAGCAGTGGGAAAAAGTATAGATGCTAACTGGCCCTGGCACCGACACACTTACCATTGAGAAACTGCGCCCCATCGTTGTCAACCAAATAATTCGGAAAAATGTGGGAAAGTTCTTTTCAGTATAGATTAGGTGATTGCGGTCATTCTTGAGCTTTGAAAATCAAGGTTTGCAGTTGCGTGAAGGCTTACTGCTCCCCATACCACTTCTCCACCTCTCTTGCTGTCTCTTCTATCCAAGGTTATTTCATCCTTCCTCAAATCATGAAAATAATAATTACATCCATCAGGTCCATCCAAATTAAACTTTTTCTCATCTGAAAAGACAACGGAATGCCAGTCTCGACTCCAACTGTCACCTATCACCTGCGTTCAATGGTGATTTCCATAGTTCTCAGGTGAAATTGTATCTTTGCATTTTTCCATCTGCCTATTGTATGGCAAATATATTTCGTTTCAACATTTTGCGATGTTTCTTGTTAAATCAGGTACCTACACAAACATTTGCATATAAGAATTTAAACACGAAAACGTAGTTATTCGTAAGGCTTTTCCTTTTAAATCTGTCTGAAAACAATTTGGTAACTAAAGTTATCAGAAAATATAGGAGGGTGGTAAATTTTCAATTCTTGTGGGAAATTAATGAGAAATTGTGTTCCAAAAAAATCCCATTTAATCAAATTGACACAGCAAAAACCTAAAAATGTTTTCACCTCTGCATAAAATTGAAAAATAAGCTAGTGGATAACATTTAAATGCCATTGACACACGGCTTAAGAACACAGTTTAGTTACACCGAAAATCGGCTGTTTCGCAAAAGAGTGGTAACAACGCCGCCTATAGTTGAGATTGTGTATATTTCCTATCGAATTCAAGCCAATTTTCTTAATTGGATTCATACACAATTCGACGACAGACGAAACTATGGTGACAAAGTTACGTAAATGAAATTTATGACCATCTCGTTCATACACCGGTGGTTACTACGAGACGGTAAAATAAAGCTTCCCGGTAGAGGAAAGGGGTTATTTGAATGGAAAAAACCAGCATCACAGAAATAAGGAGTCTGATGATCGGTTGTGGCGAATCAGGAAACAGCGCTGTTACTGCAGCTGTCCACTTCACGTGATAGGAATTACAATATAGGTTTTTCATTTAAACAATTCAAAGGAAATTGATGAAAGCAGCCTAACTGCACGTTTGTTATCAACCACACTTAAAACCATTTCTATTGTAATAGTTATGACCAGCGTCAAATCTTTCAGCCTCTCCCTTCTCACTCTGTCCAACGAATGGTAAGCAAATGTAGAATAAATTAGGCAAATAGAAAGAAACAGCATCTATACTCGTAGGCGCTTAGAAAAATGTTGGCATGTTCATTAAAAATCGATAAACAATCAAACCCCATTTCAGGATGAGCTGAAACTTGTGGCTTCAATGGCGAAGTGTGTATTGTGCTCACCTTATAATTTTTTTCATCATTTTTCAAATTGAACGCTGAGAGAATGCATGCCATCTTTTTCACCAGAAAAAGAAAATCGTGCAATCTTCCAAACAGCCATATAAATATTAAGGGGTCTAACATTACTTGGGCACCATCAATGAACAGTCGAGTCCGCTTAACTGAAACGACAGTTTGTCATATTTTTTTTTCAGTTAAGCGGTATTTTCACTTAAGCGATCTTTGAATAACTCAAAAAAAAAATACTTTACCGGAGTTTAGATAACTAAAATATTATTTCACCAATCCAATCTAAGAATCCAAGTACATACAGAAAAAACCAACAGCAGTGTTTTAAAACAAGTTAACTATTTTTTTTTTTAAACATTTTGAAATAACATAAAATAAGTAAAAAATGTATAAATAAAGAAAGAAAATTAAATTATTTTGTATTATTCACAGCTCAGTTTTTAATATTTATTTCAGTACTTAAAACATGGATTTATTGCACCAATTGTTTGATTATAAAAGTCGCATATCTGCGTTTGCTTATGGTTCCGGATATTGGTTAAAGATATTTTGTCTTCAAGGTCGTCATTTGAATCGGCGACTTCACTGTTTCCCCGAAAAAAGTTCTTTAGAACTGCAACAGCATTAAAAGCAGCATTCACTGAGTGTTTTTGAAGAGGAAGGACTCTGATGGAATCTTCACCATCAGAATCGGCTTCTTCGGGACTAATTTCTAATGCATATGTGACTTCGTCTATAATTACGGCATCCGTCATATCCCCGAAACACGGCAAATCTGCATCTATGTCTACAAGAAATTCAATTTCCTGTCTGAGATTTAAAAATCAGCCTATTTATGATCGCCAACTGTCTGTGTGTTGTGTGGGTACACAAAAAGAATCGTTATTCTATCTTTGTTTATTTTTCCATGTGATGGTTTTTCTAGCCTGTTTGCCAATGTGCCAGTGGGTAAAGCTTTGAAAAACAATGCAGATTCATCCGCATTGTAAATATTTTCTGCACTATATTCTTGGAGATGTGTCGGTAAGATGTTGGCCAAATTTTTCTTAACTATCCAATGCTCGAGTCAGCCTTTGGAAGGTTCAAAATCGACGTTCATCATAATAGCAAATTGTTTTGCTTTAAAGAGGATCACTAATTACTGCATTTTTCGTTCGCGTGTCCTTAATCCAAATCAGTAGCGCGTTTTCAATATTTTTATGGCAACCAGTTCGCACCCGTTTCTTTGTAAAATTTTTATTTTCTACCGCTGCATTCAAAATTTATTGCTTGTTTTTAATAATTCTTGTCAAAGTTGGTGCGCTGCAGCCATATTGCACATAACCATATTTTTTCCCGAATCCATTGTCTTCAGAACTTATATTTTTTTTTGGGAACGCTAATCCTGGGCATCTATTTCCGATCTAGATGACTGAAATCGTTATTGTACATAAATTATGTTTATGTTTTGGTTAACAAAATAATTTAGGTACATACAATGGTATGTGCCATAAATTTAAATTTGTTTTACTTTCACTTTCCAGAAATTATTCGTCAAACTCAGCAGTCGTGAATAACAAAAAAAAGGTGTTTTGTTGTCAAACTGACAGAGAAAAGTGAGGTGTGAAGTTTATTGGTTTTTTATTTCAGTTAAGCGGAGCAGTATCAGTATAAATGAATGATTATTCCCGTAATTATTTTCTCATTTAACCGAATCTTTCAATTAAACGGGTTTCAGTTAAGCGATGTACTCGAAGTTTGTATGAAAGTTGTGAAAAAATGCTGTTTGACAAGTTTTGTGTTTCAACTAACCGAATTTTTCAGTTAAGCGTATTTCAGATATGCGGAATCGACTGTAACTGGGTGTGCATCTTGATCCATGGTTAACTTTTCAAGATCACACCAGCAAAACTATAAAAAAAAAATTAGCAACGCCATTAAAATGTTATACTCCTTTATCAACAGAAGATCAAAACTACCATCTGCTGAAAACAAATTAACAATGCACAAGATTATTTTTCAAGCCATTCTTATTTTTGGGTTCCAAGTTAGTATGGGGAAATTGGGCAAAATGTCACATTAAGCAGCTGCAAATAGCTCAAAATAAAATATTAAAAACTATTTGCACCCGCCCGGCTTTGTCCGTATCCGAGAATTCTATTGGCCAATATGTTCGAGTAGACTTCCTTTTTATTGTCTATAGCGGGTATCCGACGTATGTTGGTGCGCCTAAAAAAAGAAGACCGATTTTGACCAAACTTCACAGAAACACTCTCAGGCCAATACCGAAGATTACCTGATTTGAGCTCAACCGGGACTGCTCGTTTTTCTCCGCATGGCTCAGGCCGCTCACGCAACTTCGTTGTTCCGCTTAGCGCAGGTGCTTGTTGTCTGGCAGTCGCCTATGTCAGCTAACTTCTGCGAATCAAATTTCTGCGAATCAAACAACAAAGCGAAAGTAAAAAACTTCGATAGAATCACTTTTCATTCACTTTCACACCGATTGTTATCAATGTGGGAAAAGCAAATTTCCTATGTCCGATTCACAAAAAAAATGCAAAAGAATTCAATAAGAGTTATTTGAATAAATCATTGAACACACGATATCTCAAGAATGAAAGTGCGCACAAACACCACAATAGGCTTGAAACGTTCGTGTGGTCTCCCTCTTTCATATGCGCGTTCGGATAACAAATTAGGTGATGTCTGTACGATGGTTTTTTATATGAGCAGTGTCTGTATCTGCATCGGTATTTACACGCATACGCACATATACATGTGCACTCACTCAAATGCCCATAATTCACACACCGATACAGACATCGCACATACATAAAAACCTTTGTACAGACGTCACCTTTCATGGAAAAAAAAAATTCAATGGAATCGGTTAACGCGTTTGGCCAAACACCGGCAACAAACACAAATATGGATTGATTTTTTAGATGATGTTAAATCTACCATGGCATTTACTCCACCTTAGATTTGCACAAAAGAGCGAATGTTGAAATGATTAGTCCTAGAATCCAAAATCTAACCAATAACTTTATAAGTAAAAACAACTTTTTCAGAAAATCCCCTTATCAATCAAATGAGACCTTAAATTCCATCTTATGTTATTCCTGTTTATATATTTACTTATGTGTTTGTATATTTACTTATATATATATACATCTATTTATTCGTTGATTTATTTATTTGTCCTTTTATTTATTATTATTATTTATCAATTTTAGTTATTTATTTTTTTATTTGTTTTTTTATTTATTTACTTATTTATTTATTATTTATTTTTCCATTTATAGACTTCTGTATTAATTTATTTATTTATTTATTATCTGTTTACTTATTTTTTTTTTTTGTTAAATTGGAGGTTCTTGCATTTTCCTTCAAAAAAATTCTTATTTGCGAAATAATAATTTCCTTCAGATTTGCTAATACATACAGTACGTTCTCGATTAACGCAACTCTCGATTCACGCAACTCCTCGATTTTCGCAACAGCTGAATTTATATCATTGTTGACGCAGTAATTGCAACTCTTTAAAAATTGACTCGATAAGTGCAACTTTTGTTTTTATATGCTTGTCTTTATTTACTCACGTTCTTGGCTATGTTTGTTTTTCTCTGTTGCGTTACATTTTGTCTCGGCAGTTATTTTACCGCTACTTTTGAGTGATGGTACGATGAAGTTGTATGATTCGTACATCATATGTATCTATACAATGCAATATTTTCTCTTTAGTTTAATGAATTTTGTCCAGTGATCAGTCGCTTGTGTGTTTCGAAAAACATGGGTGTTACTAAAAAAATTGTGAAACTGTCAAGTAAAAAGTGAAATAATAGAAAAAATTAATAAAGGTGCTTCAATTAAATCATTGCATCTTGAATTGAGCCAAAAAAAATATTTACTCGGTTATTGCAACAACCTCGGTCATTGCAACCACCCTTGTTTTAATTAGTTGCGATAATCGAGAACGTACTGTATATTGTTTCAGTAGTAAGATCTAAGATACAAAAATATCATATCTCTGTATTTATGTAAAATGTGTGGTATGGTAGCGTACCGAATGTAAATCAATATTATGCGAAATAAATCTATCTATCTATCTATCTAGGTATCTAAAATGTTTGTATGAACATAATCGCACAAAAAACAGGCCTAATGTAGTAACTAGATAATAACTTTTCCGTATTAGGCGTTTTTCTTTTTTAGCTCCGAGCGCACTGAGCTGTCAAAAAAAGAACTGTGTTATTTTTTTAACTCGGAGCGCTCTGAGCACAAAATTTGTATTTCTTTTTTATCTCTGAGCTAGCTCAGCGCTCGTTCGATGAGCTCGATTGAAAATGACCGAGCACATCGAGCGAAAAGCTGAGCGCGGCTGACTTCATTCATTATTTGTTCTTTTTCCATAGTTTATTTACTAGAAATTATAATTTAAATGGAACAATCCTTGACAAACACCAATTTTAGAAGCAAACCTGACTATTTTGAAAATTAATAAAAAAAAATTATCTAATGACAGTTCAGTGCTCAATTCTGTTTCTTAATTAGCTCGGAGCGCTCAGGTTACGTTCAGCTTGGAGCGAGCTCTGATCGTTGGGCCCCGCTCTGTTCCCCGCTCGTGGCTAAAAAAGAAAAACGCCTATTGTGTTCAATTGTGATTTCTTTTTCAGTTGTTGGTGTCTTACATGGTTGGCCTTCTGCTTCTGCATTACGCAATGAATAGTTGATATACTAGCTTCAATACAAGATTCTGCCTTGGTTTTTCTTAGAGAAAGTCGTGAATTTGAAGCAGCTCTCAGTATCGCCCGTCGATTCTGATTTGTTGAACCTTTGCTTACTCTTCCTTTCCAGTGTTTTCATAGTTCTCAGGGTTCTTAAGATAACTGTGAACAACAGCTGGTCCTTTTCCAATCTTTCCGGCTATTAAACGGATAGATTTGCCTTGTTCCTTGTAAGCACGAGTTTGGCTTATTTCCTCCTTGGTTAATTCATTTCTTTTACCCATAGTTGTTATTTCTATGAAGCTATGTTTAGAACTCAGTTCCCATATACTCTACCTATATGCCTTTATATTTAATTTAAAATACGATAACTGGTAGATTTAGTTACTGTTCGTTATCAAGTAATAATTTTATGACCTTATTGGGAAAAGCAACGTAAAAATCGAATTTATCTCAACATTTTTTTTTCAACATAAACATAATACATAGTATATAGCCTTCTTTCAATTGCATTTGGTTTTTCCTAGATTATCGAAGGATTAAAAAAAAAGTCGCAGATTAAATCAAGAAACTGATTGTTCTTAATCAAGTTGGACTGAGTGTTTAATGGATACACATATATGGTTGTATGGTTGGATTCCATAACGAATGGGGTTGATAATAAATTTGCTTCTATCAAACCAAAAAATGGAACCATAATTAAAAAGGACCAATTCATCCCAAAAAAATTTCCTCATAATATTTCAACCCAATATCCAATCCAGACAATTATATTCTAGTAGCAAGGACAACAACTTATAACATTCTAGCAGAGGACAAAAGGCCGACATTCTTCCAGAATTTTTTGTAGAACAATCAAGAGCCAAACCACTTTTCACATCCACACCACACTACGCATGCCTTCTTGTTTTGTGGCTTTTTGTTCTTCTCCTGGAGTGTAGAATTAAATGTGGAAGTGAATCGTTCATAACAGGTGTTTTCGGTTCTCCCCTTCGTTTTCTTTATTGAGTGATTCCCATCACGTTATTGTAGTCGTTCCACTTCCAATAATTTTGATTTAAGAACGCCCACAATCTGATGTTATTGTGTGCAATTGTATGATTGGCTCGACAGAAAAGAGGAGTACTATTATTGAGTGAACGTGATTGTGCGATTCAGGTACTTAGGTACGGAGAAGTTTGATGAAGTTTTATAATGCCGTTTTTCATTGAAGAAAAGATTTGCTTTTTTGCTCAGAATAGCAAATCTTTTTCGGTTTTGCATGTTTAATTGAAGAAAAAGAGCAATCCTAGAAATACACCTAAGACGAAAGTTGCGATCCCAAAATGTTGAGGGATTTGATCTATAATTTACCAATCCATAGAAATAGCCTTGCGTCAAACGTCAAAGTGAAAAAAAACGTGGTTGTGATTTATTGTGAAATAATTTCAATAATTTCGTCTGTCCTACCAGATACTCAGCCCCGGATCTAGGGATGGGGGCAAGCCGGGGCCTATGCCCCGGGCGTCAAGTTCAGAGGGCGGCCAAATTCACACTTTACGGACGAGTTGAGAACTCATCCTTTACTTAACTTTGACCACGGAATAAATAATAGTACAAGTACAAAAATATCATGTCCATATCAACTCGACCTATAAGTACCTACCTACCCAGAGCGCGGAGTGAGACGTGCTGTACGACCAATTATTGTTCGCGAGGCGCGTAGGCATTATTCAACTCTCAAGTTTCAATTAGAACACTTAAACAAGGGACAAGTATCATATTTAATTGACATAATGGCAAAAACATTTAGAAATAGCATTTTAAAAGACATCAAAGAAGCAAAATACTACACGATAATGTTCGACTGCACTCCAGATGTATCCGGTATCCCATACAGAACAAATGAGCTAGGTACCAAAGAACTGGCGATGTGTGTGAAATAAAAGAAAGTTTCATTGGTTTCATAGAAGTTACTGGAAAGACAGCAGAGGACATTTGTCAACGGATTTTAGAAAAATTTACAGGATATTATCGCAAATTTATTAAAAACTATGCTTCGATAGCGAAACATCTAACAAAACACTTGTCTGGCGAAAACGGAAGAGTTTCCCAGCACATGTCGAAAAAGATAATAATAAAGTTAGATAAAGAAGGAATTTTAGCTTGTCAACAACTAAAGGACTTGCTTATTAACCAAATCGAACTGGTACAACCAGATTATAATAAAAAACTTGTCTTAACGACAGACGCATCTAATAACGCTATAGGAGGGGTATTAACCCAGGAAGGTAAACCAATTACTTTCATATCTAAAACACTAAATTCCACAGAACAAAATTATGCAACAAACGAAAAGGAACTTTATGCCATCGTTTGGGCTTTGAAAAATTTAAGAAACTACCTGTATGGAGTTTCAGACTTAGAAATCCACACGGATCATCAACCATTAACCTTTGCGGTTTCAACCCGCAATCCTAATGCAAAAATGAAAAGATGGCATGCTTTCATTTAGGAGTTTGCTCCCAAAATCATTTACAAACCAGGCACTACAAATGTAGTCGCTGACGCCCTTTCAAGGCAATATTTAAATAACGTATCAGATGATTCATCAATCACTGGAACAGAACATTCTGCAGCCAGTAGTGATAATTTAGATATTGAAGAAACTACAAAACCACTTAATCAATTTAAACAACAAATACTTTTAAGCCAAGGACGATTTACTATTCATGAACAAATTAATAATTTTAATAAAACAAGGCATATTATAGAATATGGCACTCCAGAAAATTTAGTTGCGATTCTTAAAGAATACTTGCAACCCGGAATTGTTGCAATTCATTGCACCTCAGAAGATTTATATGCAGTAAAACAAAAACTAAAAGAAACTTTTAGTAACCGCTTACTATACACTAAGAATTACCCAATAGACATAACAAATATTGAAGATCAAAGTATTATTACGGAACAAACACATACTAGAGCACATAGAAGTTATAAAGAGAACCTTAAACAAATTTATTCATCCTATTATTGGCCTGAAATGAATAAACAATTTAAAGAATACGCCCGAAATTGTGAGATTTGCAATAGAAATAAATACGATCGACATCCGAATAAAATACCAATTGGAGAGGCTCCAATTCCTAAGAAAGAAGGGGAGCAGTTACACTTAGACTTATTTTTTGCTCAAAAATTAAATTTTTTATCTTGTATCTATAGATTGCTATTCGAAATTTCTAGTGATCAAATTAATTGATGACAAAACAAAACTAGATGAAAAAATTCTAGACTTATTACAAAGTTTTCCAGACGCGAAAACAATAACAACCGATAATGAACCAGGCTTTACAACAGGACAGTTTAAGACTTTAATGCAAAGATTAAATATAAGAATTTATTTCTGTGATCCCAGACACAGTACCACCAACGGTCAAGTGGAAAGAGTACATTAGGGTAAAACTTGGTAATGCCGGTCAGTCGGTAATACCGGTCACCCTTGTATCTCGAGAATGGGAACATTGACTCACCAACTCTTTGCATGTGTTAGTGCCCCCGAAGATTGTTTTCATACCAGACAGATGTTTGTTTAGTTTAGTTGTGGCCTTTGGAAGTGACAGATCTTTTAGTGTTTTCGGCCAATTTGTTATAAGAAAAGGTGATCAGAAAATAGAGAGTAAGTACTTTTTCTTATTTCTTATAAATACAGTGATATTTTACATACTTTATGTTGTGTTTTATTAACAATCTGAATCGGTTTTACTTTGTTTTTCTTAACTTAAAATTTCACTGTAATTTTTTTTTCCTTGGCGCTCCCGTGTGGGTAGTCCCGGTCAACTGACCGGCATTACCTATTCATAAAAAAAGTTGACAAATTTGTTTCTTTTTTTCTTTTTTGGTGTATCAGAATGGGCAAACCTAAGTCAAGAACCACTTCCAGAGGTTCGTGGTCGGAGGTGGCTATAAACGACGCCAAAAAACTAATTGAAGCTGGTATGTCAATTCGCGCCGCAGCCAAGTCTGTTAAAATAGCATTTTCGACACTGCAAGAACGCCTAAAAAAGAAAACTTTCTGTGAGCCATCTCTGGGGCGACACACGGTTTTGAACAAAGACCAGGAAAATGAAATTGCAACACAGATCAAACATCTCGCCAAAATTTTTTATGGGTGCACATCATTACAAGTAAGGCAAGTAGCTTTCGAATACGCGGAAAAAAATGGCATAGCCAACAACTTTAATAAGTCCTCCAAAACCGCCGGAAAGGAATGGCTTGAAGGCTTCAAAAAACGAAACAAAATATCCGTTCGGAAAGCCGAAGGAACTAGCCTCAGCAGAGCCACTGCATTTAATCGAAAAGAGGTGGAGTTATTTTACCAGTTGCTGGAGGATGTGATGGAGAAATATAAATTTCAACCGCGAAATATATACAATGCGGATGAAACTGGATTTTCTACCGTCCAGGATCCTGGAAAAGTTCTGGCAGAAACTGGTCAAAAAAGAGTCGGATCTATAACCAGCTGGGAGAGAGGGCGCAATATTACGGCATTATGTGCTATGAGCGCTGCCGGTGGTTTTATTCCACCAATGTTCATTTTTCCTCGTGCAAGGCACTCTCCTAGCCTTGAACATGGTGGGCCGCCTGGAGCACTTTACAAATGCTCGAAAAATGGGTGGATAACAGAAGATCTCTTTGCAGATTGGCTACAGCACTTCGTTAAGCATGCTAAACCAACGAATGAAGAAAAGGTTCTCCTTATCCTGGACAACCATTCCAGCCACATAACGCTTCAAGCGTACGACTACTGTCGCAAGAACAATGTGATAATGCTCTCAATTCCACCGCATAGCTCCCATAGGATGCAGCCATTGGACGTGGCTTTTTATGGTCCATTAAAAGCAGCTTATAGAAAAGAATGTAATTTGCATATGAAATCTTTTCTTGGACAAAAAATAACACCGCAGGATTTCGCTTCCCTTTTTCAAAAAGCGTTTGCTAGCGTTGCGTCTCTTGCCAAGGGAGAATCTGGGTTCAGAGCAACTGGAATTTTCCCGATCAATCCGTGCGTCTTTTCTGACCAAGACTTCCTTCCATCTGAAACGCTACTTAACGAAACAGAAGAAGTTGTTAAATTCATCGAACCAGTTAGAGAACAAACTCCAAATCCTGTTTTGCAAGCTTTGGAAAATTTGCCCATTTCGGTCCCATCGACTTCATTTGCTGCCTTGAACGAAACCATAAAAGATCTTCTCCCAGTGCCAAAAAAAACGGTGGCTAGTCAGACTAGGAAATGCAGGGATAAACAACACGCTACTCTGCTAACATCGACACCTATGAAACAAAATTTGGAAGAAAAAGAATTTAAAAGAGCAGCTACCAAAAAAAAGAAGGACAGAAAGGTATTGCCAGTGCCTGATAAGAAACGAAAAGCGGTTCGGAAGGTGACGAAAAAGATTCTTCAAGAGTCTACATCCGAGTCTGATGTTAACTCTGGAATGATTGTGGATGATAACTCTGATGACTCTTTAGGAGATGGTAGCAACAAATGTTTAATTTGTGGAGAATTTGGACGCAACAACGAGATGTGGTACAGGTGCACACGCTGTGCAGGTTGGGCTCACGCTGAATGCTCAGGTTGGGACAGTCCATCTGGCTACATATGCGATTTATGCGAAAACTAAAAATAAATATATTGTATTTTATTGTAAAACATTAATGACCGCCATTACCAGAGTTGTTGACCGGATTTACCCCACCATGCGTCTAGTCACGGTCATTTTAGACCTTTTTTTTTTTTATTACAACTTTTTTCCGTCTAGTTCATTTAGCTTTATTTATGTTTATAATAATAGAAAAATATATGAATTTAATAAAAAGTGAAGTAAAAGTATTATTTAAAGAACAAATTTCGTTTTATTTGAGTTTTTATTGAAATGACCGGTATTACCCAGTTCTACCCTACACACTAATTGAAATTTCAAGATGCCTTAAGCAAGAATTTTATCTAATAAGTGATCTAGAATCAATTTTTAGGGCAGCCCAACAATATAACAAAACAATACACTCCGTTACTAATAAAAGACCCCATGAAGTTCTTTTTAATAAAATATCACACGAAGATATACGAGTACAAACAAAACTTTTATCCGCCCAAGAAAAAATGTTAGAAAGAAATAATAAAAATAGACATATGAAAACATATGCACCAAATGAAATAATTTATGAAAAGATAATAGGTAATAGGAATAAACTCCGCCTAAGTATAAAAAACAAAAAGTTAAAGAAGACTTAGGAAACAAAGTCAGAATTTATAAAAACGATAGAATAGTACATAAGGATAATATTAAGACTTAGTTTGTCCTTTCAGGAAAATGTTGATGATCGTTCTTCAATTGATTGGCATAGCGTCCACTGAAATAATTAATTACACCCGAGACAATTACGTATTGATAGACAACGGAGACGCAATAATTTTCGAAGACTATGGAAATTTATTCCATATAACTAATTTGACATACTCCTGTCTATAGGAAAAAATTATCAGCAATAAAACTGAATATACAGACATTAACACAAATAAAAACATTATTTACGAAAGCATGAATGATGACTTAGAAATAGAACTCATAGAATCACTCTTAGGGCAATTACAAATAAATAATTATAGAAACAAGAGAGGAATTAATGAATTAGGAACCTTATGGAAATGGTTAGCAGGATCGCCGGACCATGACGACTAAGTTTTAATAACAAACAAATTAAATGAACTATCAGAAAATAATAACAAACAATTTACGACTAATTCAGAGATTTTCAAAGCTATAGAATTTTTACAAAAATCAGTAAAAAATTTAGAAGGTAGTACATATACTAAAGTAACAAAAAATATTAATAAATTAATTATTACGGAACTACAGAATATGCTACAAACAATAACATTAGCTAAGGTAGGAATTTTGAACCCATCAATCCTAAATTTGCAAGAAATTAAAACGATTACTGAACACGAAAAACTTACTATAATTGACTTAATGGACGTTTCAAAATTTAAAATAGTCCAGGATAGAGATACCATAGTAATATACATTAAATATCCAATTGCGAAAAACAATTGTAAATTATATGAAACCAGGGCCATCAGCCAACAAGACGGAAAATTTATAATGGATAAAGAAATTGTAAGATGTAAGACAAAATATTTTAATATTGAAAATTGTAAATTAGAATTAACAAACACGTTTTGTAAATTATCTCTAAGAGAAACATGTTTATCCAAAATTTTAAATAATGAAAAGGGAGACTGTGTTAAAATTAAAGAAAAAAATAAAAACATCGAAATTATCAAAGATGGTGTAATCTTAGTATCCGGAAATCATACAATAGATGGCCATAATGTTGAAGGCGTATATTTAATAACATTTGAAAACAGCACTTTAATCGATAACGCTATTTATGAAAATCCGACAGCCATTATTTCAAACTATTTAAAAACAAATCATTTGAATAAATATAAAATCATTAAATACATAGAATCTGAAAATAATGAATTAAAATTTGAAAATATAAATGTAATAAATTCAATGAAATTAGAGATTAAAAAACATCCAATGCTTTGGACAATTGTATGTTTAATTATAAGTTTTATAATAATAATTGCATTGTATAAAATTATAACACGTTGGCAAACGTATAAACAAGAATACAAAAACAAATCTGATGAAATCATTTTTTTGGAAATGAATATTAAACGCTTAACAAAAGTATTCAAAGAAACGGGACGTTTCTCTTAAGAAAGAGGGGAGTTAAGATACCCCAACAATCCAAACATTATATGCAAAAACGATAACGTCAGCAACAGCATCCGTACCACTGTAAAAGTATATGAGATACTGCTTCCTTCTGAGGCATTGATGACAATTGCATTTCAGCACAATTTGCCAGTGTCAATTTTCTTTGAGACTTCCTCTCACACAACGTTTTGCCAACCTAAACAAAATTATGATATAAATAGCAGGACAAATTCATTGTATGATCAGTTCTGTTTTATAACTCAGTAAGTTATAGTTGACTTCCCCCACCAGTGGTAAGGAGTCAGCTTAATAATTAAATAAAGTTTTTTTAAAACCTAAACTCGAAACCAAAAGAATTAATTTGCACGCTGTCTTTATTGTTGTTTGATCGACCTTTTACGATACCGGTGATCTCCACGGATTTGCATGCATACTTGCGGGAGAGCTTTCAGATGTAAAATGTGTCGCTAGGCTCACCTGGATGTTAAAATTGCCTAGGTGTGATTTGTTCCCTTAGTTGCCTTTTACGAGAAGCGCTGTTTGTGGGGCGCTGCAGTGATATTATTAGCCCATCCCTGCAAGTTAAATCACTTTTTGTTAAAAAATAAATAAAATTCAATGAATTTGCCCCGCTTGGGCGAACTGTTGGATACGCTATTCCTATCCCCCAAAATGTGGGTGTGGCAAAAATCTTAGTATAGGTGCATTGTAAAGGAGGATATTTTCTAAATTGTTCTTTATGCATAACTCTTTGTGACACTTTTAAAAGATTGTATTTGAAAAACAATTTTTTTTGTAAAAAAAAAACGCGTGGCGAAAATAATTGTATGGAGGAATTGTTGAGAACGGTTTTATGTACATACTTATTGGAGAAAAATGTTTTCATTTCCATTTATTTGTTGAATACAAATGGGCTTCTTAAAATCTTTACACTTGAGCATTTCGGGCCCCAGAGAACAAATTTCCCAAATTTCAGCTTTATGGGCCTCAAACTTGGGACAGACGGACATGGCTAAATCGACTTAACTTTCAGTCGGTGATCACAAATATAGTCACTTTTAGGGGTCTACGAGCAATTTTAAGGTATGTTACAAACCATGAGTCAAAATTGTTTTTCCATAAGAATAGGATATATTATGTATAAGAAAATAGTACCTTCTGTGGATGCATTTGAACCAGAAAGACTCAGTGTACACCTAAGTTTTCTACAATCTGCAGAATACTTTTATATACGATTTCATTCGACAAAGAGTATTTAAAAATTGCATCCCATCTCAAATCAATAGCAATGTAATCTTCCTCCCATTCACAGATTTTTTCAGGAATAACATAGGTATTTATTTCGCTATCTTAATTTTGAAATTTTGCAAGTTGATTTTTTGCGGTGCTTTGCGGGACAAATTTGTTAATGCGGGACATTATGCGGGACAAGTGATGATTCCGGACAGGCATGTCTAATGCGGCACGTCAGGTCACTCTAAATACAGTAGAAGCTCGGAAAAGTTGATCGAAATATCCCAGAGCTTGTTAACTTTTCCGAAAAATCAAATTTTCCGGACACTTTTCAAAATCTGGAGAAAATTAGTATTTTGTTCATAAAAAGTCTTATTTTATTGGGATTAATTAGTTTTATTTTATTTAAAAGCAAAAACTTAAAAAAATCTTAGCGATGTTCAACTGGTTTCAAGTAACTGGAACGAGTGGTTTGCTTCATATTTTTTTCAAATGAGTTTTTATAATTTTTGTACGTAAAGTCAATGGGTTTGCATGCATTCACGCTTCCAATGGCTTCTGGATATCTGATTCGTCGTTATGAATATCAAATTCCTCTATCTCGTCCTCTTCTTCAATTGAGTCCGCAACTTCAATCTCTTCCAAAGTCAAATTGGAACTCAATCCTATTTTCGACAGCAATGTATTTACTTCATGAATTTACTTATTTTAGCAACGATTCGAAGCAAACAACTCGGACAGAGGAATGTTATCATCAGCATCAAATTCATTGGCATCCCAATATTTTATCTGTTTCCATGCGTTTTGCTGCGGAAGTTCATCCCAAGCAGATTTAAGCAACAAAATGCTATCCCGAATGTTATGCGTTCTTAATAAAGCTTCTATTGGCATATTTCCTTGGGCCACAACATTGCACATTAGCTTTTAACGACAGGTTAATTTGACCAACTTAATAGGATTGTGGTCCCTCGGCTGCAAAACTGCTATAACATTTGGGGGTAGAAGAAGCGCTGAAATGTTACCATCATTAGTTTTAAGCAATTCGATAGCTTTGTGCGCTGTGCAATTGTCGATCAATAAAATTGCTTTCGACGTTAAATTGTTTTCGGTTGAAAATCGACGAACCTGAATAAGAAACTACATATGTATTGATATTGAATTTGTTAAACTGACACAAGTCCTGTGTACCTCTTTGCGAACAAACCATGAAACCAGCCCTAAAACCGTTTTGATGTCATCCAAGCTGAATGCGAATTAGGTAAATTACCGAATTTTTGAACCCTTTTCGGATTTGCAGATTTGCCAACGACCATTGGGCTTACTTTGTGTGAACCCTCTGCGCTTGCGCACAACATAAATGTGACTCGCTCTTTTGGGGTTTTTCGGCCAGGTGCTGTTTTTTTCAATTGCAGCAACGTTGGTTTTCTGAGGTCACAATCCATAATGTAAACCTTACTTGGGCATGGCTAGGTTTAAGTTCACTAATCATTCCTCTCAATTTTCTTTAAAACAGTGCGATTTGCGATGTGTTGCTCGAAAGATTCATCACACACTTTAAGAATTCCATGCCTCTTTTTTTAATTTCGTCAACCATCCATCGCTCGCATTAAATGAATTGACACCTTTTTCCGGATACATTTTTTCGAATACAAACTTAGCTTTGGCTGGAAATCATCTTCAACCTGCTTCCTTTGAACCTATACATTCAAGAATCGGCGACGAGAAGCGCCCTTCGGAGCAGCCAGCTAAACTGCTGGAAAACGAACTCAAAGGGTCATGCACAGATTCTGAGTAAATACTCGTACTTGGGCTCAACTGTATCCACTGATTACATGCTGCCGCACCTTGACTTCCATAGACCATTCTCCTGCATTCTTGCTAGTATAGAGGAATGGGAGAGAAACGAACTTGTGCCGAATCCATATCCATTTACACAGATGGCTCGAAAATGGACGTAGGCGTTGGAGCTGGAGTGTTTTCCGAAACATTAAAGCTAAAAAGCACATTTCGACTCCCTGATCACAGCAGCGTCTTCCAAGCGGAGATATTGGCAGTGGCAGAGGCAGCCAAATTAGCCTCAATGGCGGTGATATCACGTGATGATATTACAATTTTCATTGATAGCCAAGCTGCAATTAAAGCAATCTCTGCTGTCGAGATAAAATCTAAGCTTGTGAAAAGGTGCCGCGAAGAGCTGAGGGTTCTTGGCGGTGGACATAATGTAAAACTTTGCTGGGTCCCTGGTCATAGGGGCATTGAGGGTAATATAATTGCTGATGAACTGGCAAGAAAGGGCTCTACCATGAGTCATGAACCGGACCAGTCTGTCAAACTGCCATTGTGTGATCTCAAAGCGCGGGTGGGGCAGAAAATCCTGGAGATCGCCAAAAACAGGTAGAACATCCTTCCTACCTGAGAAACATCCAAAAAAAATGTGGCCAGACTATGATAAAGCCAGAACCCACAAGCTCCTTAAAAAAACAGGAAATCTGTTTCGATGTTGGTGGGAATACTCACTGGACACAACCTTTTGCGGGTGGCATTGGTGCGATGGTAGTGTATTCACTAACTGATTGGCAGGTCGTGCGTTCAAATCCCGGCCAGTGCCATGGTTTTTAATTGAATTCACATAAATAGAGATCTCCCTAAGCAATTTAGGCGCCACCAGTGGAGAAAAAATACCAAGTACCGAAACTTCTTTCCTATCCTCCTATTCTTTCGAATAGTAAGTAGCACCTAAAAATCATGCAATACAATACTTCATTGCTAGGTGCTGCTTACTGTTCAACAAAAAATGCATGCGCAGCATCAACACCGCTGCCTCATCAACCCACATACCTAATAGTCTAAGAGCCCACAGCAAATTTTGGGCGTGAAAGTATAACCAAAAAGCTGATACATGAGTAGAAAGGTCTCCAAAAAGTAAACTCAAATGTCGAAGTCTGGCAGCGCATAGTTGCAGCTGAGGTTAGTAATAGTAGGTTGAAAACGTGTTTTTTCCAAAATCTGGGTTTTTTATATAACCACTTGAATTTATAGTATAAAATCAAAGAACACACTGCCCTAATCACAGAAATATAGGTGCCAGACGTCTTACGCGCAGCCATACCCTTGCCAGACGTACTAATAGTATGTTACAAATCAAATTTTGAAATAATTGGTATAACCAAATAATGGTTACACCAAAAAATTTGTGAAAACGCCCAGATCACAAAAATGATGGTCCCAGACGTTTTACGTGCGGCCAAAACCTTGCCAGACGTCCTCAAAGTATGCTAAAATGACATTTTTTTAACAATTCTGATAACCATATTGTGACAACAGAAACGAATTTGTCAGAGCCACTGGTCAATGGTCATAAAAGATAACTGTTAAATACTTCACTTATGTCTAGTGAATGTTGCCCTTAAAGTGTAATTATCTTAAAGATAATATACAAGTATTTATACACCATTATTTGTAAATTAAGAACTTCAATGTTTATTATATGATATGTATTTATGAACATAAGTGCAAAATAATATATACTTGTATATAATACGTTCTAAAAGTTATTCATTATCAGATTCATCCGATGAATCGTTTATAAAATTATCTTCATCATCGGAAACATCCACGTCATTAATTAATATATCCTCCAGTCTATCAGGGGCAACATTTCCGTCGAACCATTTGACTTTATACTTGTTGTCATCTAATACCCAACCACTCTCTGATGGTGATAACAGAATTGGTTCATTTTCTACAGCATTCTTCCATACGCGACATAGGCATGGCATTAAAAAACGACCATCGCCGGTTAAGAATTCATCAAAAAAAAAAAACTTGGCAGCACACATGCACCTATGACATGCACCGTGACACAGCTGTAAGTTGTAGCTAAGAAATTTGTATTGAAAATCCTGAAATTGAAAAATATTTACTTCCGCCAATTGAAATTGATGCCAACCATATTCTAAAATTATGAAAAACAATTTCACATTAACAGATTTGCTAAATTCAATTACCCTTATAATGAAGTTTGAATAATAATAATAATAAAATCACGAATAAAATATTCGGCGGGATGTGTCAGTGGTCGGCGGGACGTCAAACTTTTAATTTTCTTGAAAAATTCATCGCAACAATTCATCAGAAACGAAGAAAATGCATTTTGGAAGCACTGTTTATCCCCGCTAAAGGACTTAGCGGCGATAGCTATCCCCGCTAAAGTTAGCGTATATAGGATAAGTTGTTGTTGTATTTTACATGCAAATTTCAAATTATCCCTATATCCGCGTGCAAAGAAACACGGCTACTGTATTGTTATGCCTTGTAGTATTTTCAGGTAGGATGTTTGCTCTGGATATTTCATTGCTTTCAGGCACTGTGTACACAAAAGACCGAGATAATTACGTTAATGGAACTATGTAGATTATTTAATAATTAAATATAACTAACATTCATTTCTTTGCATCGAAGATAAAACCTTTTTAGAAACAGCTGTAAATAGCCGATAGCACTTGCTAAGGTAACCACTTACACTATCAACCTTCATTGGAAGATCTATATCCGAGTAGGTATTTAAAATTTCGAATTTTCCGACATGTCAAAATTTGGGTACATTTTTCCAATGTTTTGTCATCAAACAAAATTATATTTCCGCATTGTTTCGGACTATCACTTGAATGAAGAACACATGTACTATCTACTTCTTAGAAACGGTTTCTTGTTTTGCATGATCTACGTCAATCACTTGCACTTTATTGCAACATTTGTAACCAATGGTTCGTTTCTGCTATGACAATATGGTTATCAGAATTGTTAAAAAAAATGTCCTTTTAGCATTACATTGAGGACGTCTGGCAAGGTTTTGGCTGCACGTAAAACGTCTGGGACCATCATTTTTGTGATCTGGGCGTTTTCACAAATTTGTTGGTGTAACCATTATTTGGTTATACCAATTATTTCAAAATGTGATTTTTAACATACTCGTACTATTAGTACGTCTGGCAAGGGTATGGCTGCGCGTAAGACGTCTGGCACCTATATTTCTGTGATCAGGGCAGTCTGTTCTTTCATTTAATACTATATTCAAGTGGTTATATAAAAAATCCAGATTTTGGAAAAAAACACGTTTTCAACCTAATATTACTAACCTCAGCTGCAACTAAGCGCTGCCAGGCTTCGACATTTGAGTTTACTTTTTGGAGACCTTTCTACTCATGTATCAGCTTTTTGGTTATACTTTCACGCCCAAAATTTGCTGTGGGCTCTTGGTCTATAATCTAACCTGACCTAGCTCTGGCTTTAAATACTGGACCGGGTACAGTACAATTTCGAACACTGTGATTTAAGTGCCATTCGTTAACTTGGTCTCTACCTCAGGATATTCAGCCTTATGAAGCGTTTCTGTTAGTGCATGTTCAAAATTGTCGACTGCTGCTGTTTAAATTTAAGCCAACTTGTTTTCGCTTACCATTTTTGTTTGCCATTATTTTGCCAAAATTTAGTTATAATTACCGGACAGCAAATAAAATTAAATGTGCGAATGGACAATACACGTAGGAAAAAGTCAGTAATAATCTAAAACAACTGTAACTGGCACGCATCTGTATACTTTTCTGGCAGTCAATTTTGCCGAACTTCTACTGTATATCAATAAATGTCTATAATATAATTTATTTGGTGTTTTTTCGGTTGGTTTGACGTTTAATAAAAACATGTATTTGTTCTTTGTTGAAACGTCATTAATTTTTTTCAAAATGAGAGCCCTTAATCTATCTTTTTTTGGTGGAAAGTATATTTAATCAAATATTAAGTAAATTCAACCTTTTAATATTTTTAAACAGTAGTTTGGAAACTATATCAACTCAAACCCAACTTGGTTCACTGTGGGACTGTATCGCAAGGACACTAGCAAAAAATTATGAAAGCAAAACGCAACTGCCTGGACTCCAGTGCCAATTCAAATGTTTGTTTCCGGACAGTACCTAGATCCACTGAAAATAACCAAGCTACCAATAAAAGACACAAACGATTTTAAATGATAATTATTTATTTCTACTGCTCCCACTCTTCTGGTACAACTTGGCATGCCATCCATCGCTTGACATTGTCATAACGCCAATTTTCTGGTCCAGTTGATTTCAAAGGCTAATCCTCAGCTGGTCATTAACCCCATTGCGGATCTTCCTAACAGCCAAAAAAAAGTTCACCACTTTGCTCGTCCCAAAACCTGCATTTGTTTTGTCATAGTCACAAACACATGCATACATGCACATCCAACACCATTGCTGAAGTTTTGCACATGCATTGTTGATGTATTTTCGGAGGTCCCAATTTCCTTCTGTATTGCTGATCGCCCAATTTGGCCTCTGGGCTATGATAGCGTTGCGTGTTTGCCGTCCCTTTGGAAGTTTGGATGATAAGCCGACGGGAAAACGATGCCGGCGTTGACATGCTACATGGTGACAATTGTTTGTTGCGTTGCAACAGGGACTGTTTGGCGCAGGGACATAAGTTCCGAATTCATTTTTCGGGACTTAATATGTCCCACTTAAGTGGGTCATAAGTCCCGAAATCAATTACGGCCTTATGACCCACTTAAGTGGGACATTAGTCCCGAAAAATTAATTCGGGACTTATATGTCCCACTATACATTTCCTAAATATACGCCTAGAGAGAAACTAAACTAAGTACTATTTATTGTCATTTTTCATTGAGCAAATCACTATTACATTGTGCTCCGTTATTTCGTATACATGTAAATTTACAGGTCTCCGTGTTGATAACAATGTTTGCATTAATATATATCACACTTCGCTGTTATAAACAACAATTAATTTCCATGAACAATATTAAAGAGCATTTTTTAATATTAAATAATTCTTAACCATATCTTATGGTTAACCACATTTCAAAATTTACCACTAATCGCATAAATCATATTGATGCCACTGGGAAGTTAGTCGTGTGGACCTTGCGGGTCGCACCACAGACCACTTTATTTAGTTATTTACTTACTAACAAAAGACGGCACATACGTACATACGGACAGACATCTCTATAAAAACGTTGGATTTGGATTCTGGTGACCTTGAAACGTGGAGATATGTCAAAATCCGCGATTCACAAAATCGGCCCCATTACAAGAACTTCCACTAGGAAGTTAATAAAGAAATCGAAACGAAACACTGAATTGCTGCCTTTGTTTCGAAAATCCTCGAAACATACTTTTACAGCCTTGTAATCACTGTAAGATGTGTAGTTGCTGTTTTACGAAGCCAAATGAAGAGACGATTACAAATAAAAATGAATTCTTGTGTCCGTTCTGTCGTAAAATCATAAAAAAACAGTTGTTTTATTTATTTGTAAAACGACCAAGTTTTAACAGTTTATTATGTTTTACCTATCAATTTATGAACGTTAATAAAATATAAAATATTTCCAACTGTTTATTTCATTCGGGACTTGTGTCCCATTTTCAGCGATAAAAATTCGGGACTTATGTCCCACTTATGTCCCTGCGCCGGACGGTTTACCCTAGTTCGTCCGCAGTTTTGTACATTTTGAATTTCTCATTAATGAATAACTGCATTAAACAATTAAAGAATTTTATATAAAAAGAATGACGTAAGTATCCTTTATCAACGATAAACGTTGAAATTTAAGTACATATCGATTTCGTTACCACTTTACATAAATATGTTATAAACGCTAAGCTGTTTGTCACCCGTAGAAGTGGTCAGACTTATTAAGCTTTTTAATTGTTTTTACACAAACTACTTATTATGTAGGAAAAAAAAAATATCCAGTGATTTATATAGAATAATTGAGCATAAGTGACAAAGTGAAGACAGATCTCTTTGTTACGAGTATCACTAAGATTAAGATACATCATTCGTATATAAGTATGAGTGCCAACTCTTTTGTTATTAACTTATTAAATTTGTAAGGTGGAATGAACATACTTGTATCATACGCTAATGTAAGATACAATTAAACTGCTGAGCGCGCCACTGTCACTTTAATAAAATCCATTTTAAGTAATGTCATAACGCCATTTTAACAATACTATATTTATTATATTATTTGACATCTCGATCTGAAGGAGGTACGCAGTATCCTATACCACATTTGATGATTTTCTATAATATACAATCTGATATTTAAATGATTGATTCATAAACAAAAAATAATAATTGTTGTCGGTATTATGAAATGGCAATTTCCGTTAAGCCAATAGGTCATCTTCATTATGACAATGGTATTGCCACCTGTGTTCTTCGAACCATCAACCATACCTATAGGAGTTATCGTAGCATGCAACATTTATTCATTCATAACTGGCAGAGAACTAACGAATGCCCCCAAATAAATCCCCCGATGATAGTAACAAATGATTTGAAAAATTGCGCATTAGATGCGAGACAGAAGTTCGCTTGCTCTGGATAATAGATGGCAGACAATTTAGCCAATTGGCTCTACAAATGATTTCACTTTTGGACATGTCTGCAAGATGATATTTCGCGTTCCAAAGGGATAAAGAAATTGATGCACAGATGTGATGGAAGATTAACTGAGATAATCTCCAAGGGAGGGTATAAATTGCGGTTGACCTAGAAGTTTGCCGCTGGTGAACGATCTAACAATTTTTATATCTATAACGGAGTGGCTTTTATTATTGAACACGTGGTCCGAAATTTATATGTATTTTGCTTAACCAAATGTGGAATATCAATTAATTTATACGTATATTAAGGATTCATGATTAAGGCCGTGGTTCATTTGCATTAAAAACATTGCTATATTGTATCCAATAGGTGATTTTTGACGTTTGTACAGAACATACAAAAAATTGGAGCCTTTTGCTAAGATTCACATTTTTCAAATTCACATTTTCGTCTTTCTTTATATATTATTGCAAACTAAAATTACCAAACTATTTCCAGACAGGATTTCAAAAAAAACAATTACGAAAAGCGTTCCCAAAATAATTTCCACGCTTAAGATTTTGTGTGCAATTGATATGCTGTTTCATTTTCGATTTTATAACAAACATCTTACATTGTTCAAAAACCTTAACCCATACAAAATGACAGTTGGAAAAATGAGAGGACAAAATTTCACAAACTAGCAAATCGATTTTAATTCATTTAACACTACTTTGCCATATGAAATATATTTCCTGACAACAAAAATGTGTTACTGCTTTCCACAATAATTTAGGCATGATTTGACGCAAAAGTCGGTACGTAAGTATCCATCTTTAATCATTAACACTTTTAAAAGCGAGTTGTGGCTCTAAGATTACGATAAAAAGGTATTTGCCCTTTCTTATAATCAGCTACAAATGTTTCTATTAGTTAGTGGTAGAGTTAATATTTAGTACTGAGCTTTGATATAATTCTTCCAATAAATAATTTTACCTCTTTAATAACTAACCCTCACCCCTGAAGTTGTTTTAGTCACACTCACAACAGAATGATAAGGATAACAGGGAGCATAATCCTCCCACTTAACTGCATGTGGGATTCGCCGGTTCGACCTCAATTAATATTTGCGGGCGTTCGGATCGCCTTATAACTGAGGTCAATCAAATGCTGACCGTCGTTAGTTTTGTGTGAACCTAGAGGTTTTAAGACTGCTTTTTGTTTTTATGTTTTCGACACGTTCATGTTCCCAGTACTGATTATTGTTTGATCTTCCTTTTACGACACTGGTGATCGCTAGTCTGGTCAACCCACGGATTTGCATGCACAATTCCGGGACGAGTCGCTGGGTTGAAATACTCGGGATAAATTAAAAAAAATATTTTTTTGAAAAGCGCCCTTAAATTAATATATGCAATAAGTGCACTAGATACCTACCTCATATAAAAGCCTCTTTTATGTTACTCGTATATACTAATATATCTATATTCCGGTGCAAAATGAAATTTCAATAAATAATACAAAAGTACATTTCGTATACTCGTTTTTTTGAGAGTATAGTTCGGGACTTAAACATGACTTTCTGTGCAATACATTTAATCCCCTCAGTTGGGTCTATTTTAAACACTTAATTCTTTATTGGAAAACGATTTGTTTAAAGTCTGGAGATTTTCATTTGAGCTATAACTAATTGTGATTATTAGTAAGGCCCATTAACTCCAACTGAAATATTTCCTCGTGAAGAAACTTCTAACAATAAATGCAATAACTCCAAACTTTATTAATGAAAGAAGTTCTCAGTTCACCATGAATTAACTCCTAAAGGTGGGATTAGACTGTAAGTCAATTTTTTTTGTAAGTCATATTTTACAGAAAACTGACAAAAATTCCGTGAACGTTAGCATTTTAAGCAGTCTTCTGTCAAATATGAGCTGAAAAATTGACATAAATTCTAATCAAAGCTTCATCAGTGCGGTGCCGCGAGGAGGGACAAACGCGACGTTTGAGCTATCCACTGCACCGACCACGGCTTTCGCTCGACGTAGGTGGATGAATAGTTATGTTGCATTTTTGAATAATTCAACGTAAGACTAGATTTTACTTTACGAGCACAAATTCAAAAATAAAAAAAACTGTGTTGGAAGTTTTAAGGGCCATACAAAAACGTTGAAACAGGACCTCTTTGGGGTTTCAAGGACATCTTGGTAAAATAACATTAATACTGAGCAGCTTCTAAGGACATTTCCGAAAAACATAATTTTTTAGGTTTTATGGACTCTTTAGGGGTTTCAGGGATCCCTTGGTAGAATAACCTAATGTCAAATAAATTATTGTTAGTAATTATTGCTATTATTGTTTATCTTTTATTACGTATCATTTAATTTTTTGTTTGTAATATGTTTTTCAATAAGATCCTTTTTTGCTCTTCGACGACTTTTTTGTGCGACATTTTCAAATTGGATATCGGTAACCACAGTACAAAATCGAAATTATTGTCCAAAACTTCAACTGATTTCAGTGCCATCTGGTTTTCAATCTTAAGAAACTCACTTCACTGACAAAACAATCCTGAGTGTAGATTTGTTTTTTGGTTTACAGATCAAATGACGAGTTGAAGTCAAATGTGGACTTGAATTACTGAGTTGCAGGAAAACACCTGTTGTACGAAACGACGGTATCAAAGAAAACGAATTGTAGTACTTAAACGCAGGTATATTTATTAAAATTTTGTTTTTCAACGGAATAGATATAAGTAGGGATCGGATTTCCATGCAAATGCATATCTTTTCAGGAACACCTTGGAAGCAAGGCAACGAATTATGTATACGAATCAGGAAATTTCCTTTAAAATGGCATTCAATTGTTAGTGCATATTTTTGCATATTTTACTATAAATGCATATTTTGCATAGTTTTGCATATTTTTATAATAAATTCATATTTTTAGAGTATATTGTTCAAAAATTTAACTAGACAGTAAACAAATATCCTTTTTATGTCAGTGCAAACGAACCCTAAAATTACAATCTATTTCTTTTTATTAATTTCACAATCTTAAACCATATTCAAAACCCCACACTATATAAATAAAGCTGCATGTATGAACTTGACTAACCTTGACTACATTGAAATGAAATAAAAATGTAAGACTGTGTGCCTGAGACTGTATGAATGAGATCGAAATTGAAACGATATATGTACCTTTCTTCATTGCTACCGAGAAGCACCAAAATGTTAATTTCGTTGTAAGTTATTATTTTATTTAATGATAAAAATAAAAAATTAAACTTATTGTTAGAGACTGAAATTTTAATTTGAACCGAAATTAAGTTAAATTGGTTTTAAGTGCATATTTTAAATGCATATTTTGCATTTTTAAGCGCATATTTTCAGATTTTGAAAATACGAACCTTAGATATAAGTATATAACATAAGAAAGACTTTTATAAGATTAAGTAATCTACTGCATTTAGTGCATATTTCAATTTAAGGGCGCTTTTAACAAAGTAAAATTAAAAAAAAAAAAAAAATAACCAGAATTGAAAGCCTTTTCGTTGAGGAAGCAGAAGAATCAAGTTAAAATCCTTTCTTAGTATTATTTATCTTCGATTTTAGATTCAATTAAATGAAAAATTGATATATATTAGAAATAAAACGAATCTAACTCCATAATGGTTCTATGATGGCTTACGAAAGCTTAAGCATATCTGTAAAACTTTTTTTTAAGGTAAGAGCATATTAATCTGTGATTCCACGGAACAAAAAAATTTAATTTCGATATATTTACTTCAAATCCTTTTTATTATTATAGACTTTTTTAACGACATCAAAATAAATATACATATGTAATAGTAAGAGTAACTGTTAAATCTCGTGTCTTACAAAAGATTGGGGGTAGTTTATTTTATAGTAAACAAATAATTTTTTACGCTCATACATGTATCTATAAATGACACGATATAAATTCGCAAATTCAGCGCAAAATAATTGAAAGAGCATAAATAAAAAAAAAAACCTTTAGGATAAAACAGTACTAAGCAATTACATACTTATTTTCAAAAATAGACAAACCTACGGCAATACTGATGATGGGGGTGGAAGTGTGACTGTGTGAGATAACAACAGCTTTAATGAGAATATAGATTTGAAAGAAAGTGCGAGGATTAGGTAATAATTATTTATTAGTAGAATTCTGTCAAAGCTCGGTACTAAATCTTAACTTTACGACTAACTAAAAGTCGACATTTGTAGCTATTATTAGTAAGGCCCCATATGAATAAAATTGAATGTTTTCTTACAAATGACCCAAAGCAGTTTTGGGGATTTGGATATCCATCTAATTTGTATTACAAAAGTGCTACGAATCCTGATTAGCTAGCTGCAAGTAATATGTTTGGTGATCATTTTGGAAGTCTTTTAGGGAAACTTCTCTTCTTACAGACGATCCATATTTTAGGTATTTAACTAGCTGTTCCCGAATTAGTTTTAGTAATGTCTCATTCGATTTGGAAACAATTTTATCATTTATTTCTTCTTTGAAGGCTGACAATTCAACAGGTTCTGATGACAGAGCACAGATTTATTCATAAAACATGTAGTCATGCAATTGCTCCATATCTGAAGTATCTGTTTGAATTGACCATTAGTACTGGTAAACTGCTTAATCTATGAAAAAGTGCCTTTGTCACACCTGTATTTAAAAAAAAGTTGAACGTGGTAATATCAGTAATTATAGGCATATTTAAAAGCTTACATGTATTCTTAAGCTTTTTCAGCAAATTATGTGTGAGATGTTAATATTTCTCTGTCGCAATATAATTTGTTATGATCAGCATGGATTTGTTAAAAACAGGTTCACTGTCACTAATCGGTTTTGTTTTTTACATTCATGTTCTAATGCCTTAGATCTTAGAGAATAGGAACGAAATGAAGTTCGACGAGCTGTGTCAAGTAATAATCCAATTTAAGCTCAGTGCGAATGGTTTGCAACCAGGTTTTATAAAATGGGTTGATCAAGGCATACGTACGTATATGTGCGTTCATACACATATTCAAACACACGCACAAAAAGGAGCACTGCCCGACTATCAATTCGGTTTCAGGAAATCGCGGTTTACCGTCAAGGTCATTAATGCGGTAGTCAATGCAGCAGCTGAAGCAATAAAAGGGGAACGATGGCGATATGGCATAAAACAACACTCTGCAGTAGTGACCCTGGACATTAAAAACGCATTTAACTCGGCCGGCAAATTGGTCGTTCAACAGAAGATCAGTACCCAGGATGGACACACCATACTACTAACGGAGGATAGTAGCCAACTACTTTACCAAAAGAAAGCTGAGGTATGAAAATGATGGAGGATTGAAATACTACTGGGCCTCCTCTCATGGAACGTCATGTACGACGGAGTTCTAAGAATTGAGTTACCACGGGGATTCCAAGTAACTGGGTCTGCTGACAACATTGCCGTCGTTACAGTGGCAAAGCACATTCACGAGAAAGAGTCAGCCAAGAACATTCGGACTGTGCATCAAATAACCCGATCAAAAGAAAGTATAAAATACCTAGGACTAATACTTGATAACAGGCTACAGTTTAAATCGCACGTGGAGTACTCGAGTAACAAGTGGTTACTACTGCAAGCATCACTTTCTCGAATACTGCCCAACATCGGTGGACCTGGATATGCTAGGAGAATCCTTCTATAAAGAGTTGTCAGTTCAGTCCTTCTATATGCCGCCCGGTTTGGGCGGGGGCACTTGCTACGAAAGAAATAAGGAGAAAGCTATTATCCGCATACAGGCTCAGCGCATTAAGAAGGATCTGCGGTTTTCGAACCATCTCGGACGAAGCAGTCTTCGTTATAGGTGGAATGATTTCCATTGACATTCTAGCGAACGAAATGCTGAGGGTCTACAACAGGAGAACACCGTATCAACAAGATGCTATCGGAAATACTAACATCGAGTTGGACACGATAGCTCGCCCTTTTGCCCAGAATGTCCAGACCAGGAGGAAGATACGGAGCACACAGTTTTTCATTGCAGGCGATTCATAGAATGGAGAACGAATCTACCCAATCCATCTTTCCTAATAGACCACATGATGCAGTCGGAGGACAATTGGATGGCCATTTGGCCTTTGCTTAGGAGATCATCAGTAGCAGCAAAAGCGTCAGAAGTACTGACACAATGCAAGACGCATAGCATAAATTGCTAACCAGCCTCGTTTAGTAATATCTAACAGCAGTCCCGCGGGAAGAGTGGTTGAAGTCTGCTGCGTGTGGATTAGTATACGTAGGCGCATTCCTGGCATCGATTATTCGGGCTTGCGAATCGTGCATGCCATATTTTGAAGACTACCACATCAATTGGCACAGCCAATAAAAAAACACTCAGACACCGTTTTAAAAACATTTGTAATCCATATTGACAACCATCAAATTATAAAATATGTTGTAAATCACGATTTTCATTTTCGGACCACTAACAATAACTTACCTAGTACTGGGAAGCCAACAAAGTGGAGTTCTAATTCATTAAACTGGGAAAATACGACCCCAAAATCAAAATGAAATAAAGCCCATAAAGTGAGGCTTTATTCGTAATACACAAAGCCGTAACCCAATATCCAGAATAGGGCCCCAATTTAAACGTGAGAATAAAATAAAATAATGCCAGCAAAATTTTGTATTCATTTTGATGGCACCACACGCTTGAAATATATTTATTTATTTATTTCATTAATCAAAGAACCAAATTCTCTTATAGACTAAGATAACAATGTTTCAACATAGCTACATAAATAAATACAATTTATAAATAAATATAAATATATACATACTCGTATATGCAAAAAAACATCAAGTAGATCTAAGTACATTTAAAACATACATTTTAAAGTTTTTTCTGGTGCAAATTCTAAATCGGTCTAACCTAGTACAATCTGAATTTGCTTCCCTGATGCAACAAGAAACCGGTTGATTATGACTATAATTTGATCTGTGAAATTGTTCGTAAAAAAGAACATAATCGCGCTAATAAAAACGCGAATTGATATTAGTACAAGAAGTTGTGCACATTTAATATGATAAGTAAGTATCGCTAATAAACATTATCGCAAAATATGTACCTACGTTGATTAATCAAACTCTGTATAACAAATAAAAGACATCTAGTTTCATAAGATGGAATATCATTACCCCAGTGAAGTTTATAATACATAAACCTTGAAATTTTTTTTTCATTTTTTTCGATTCTACAACAGTGAAGAAAAGTACAAAAAAGTGAAAACATCGAAACTCATCGAAAACATACGCATATTTATACGACATCTATGATTAAAATCTGAACTAAAAAAGCTCTGAAGCTTTTCGTTTGACATTTTAAAAAAAGCCGTGGATTTATCGAGATTGTCAAAATAATTTCCATCAACACGTAGGCACTCTTTTCTTCCTTTTTTTCAATGGCTGCCTCTTGCCGGAACTCTTTATTTCTATTTATGCCGGTCCTGCCAGCTTACAATATTGTTCTTAATTATGTATCAAGTAACTACAGAGGGCGTTTAAAACGTTAGAAGGAAACTATTACAGTATTAAAGCCTGAACTACATCGAAACAAAAGTGGGAAAAAGTACAAAAAAGTGGAAAAAATCGAATATACAGCTTCATCGCATACTGCGCTCTGTATATTTCTTCTCATTTTAAAATTTTACTGCCGTTCAAAGCTCGAACATGTTCCAGCTTTAACTTTTCGCAAAGCCTGAACTACATCAAAACAAAAGTGAAGAAAAGTACAAAAAGTGAAAACATCGAAACTCATCGAAAACACACGCATATTTATACGACATCTATCATTAAAATCTGAACTAAAAAAACTCAGAAGCTTTTCGTTGGACATTTTAAAATTTCCATTTTGAATCGTATTCTCCATCGTTTATTAATTGTCGCTTGCTTGTAAGAAGCGTTCCTTGCGAAACTGACAGGAATTATATTATGGAAGCGTCATCTATTGGAAAGTCTCGTAAGGTATTCTTTGATTGTGTTAGTTTCTAGAGTTTTGCGAAAAGTGAAAGCTGGAACATTTTCGAGCTTTGAACCACAGTAAAATTTTAAAATGAGAAGAAACATACAGAGCGCACTATGCGATGAAGCAGTATATCCGATTTTTTTCCACTTTTTTGTACTTTTTCCCACTTTTGTTTCGATGTAGTTCAGGCTTAACACCTAGATTTTTTTTTGCACTCCACGATCCAAGGAAGTACTATCAATTTGATAATCATAATAAATCGGAGAAATTTTACGAAACTTGGCATTTTGAAATATTCAGATGTAGGAAGTTTATACAACACCATTCTGCCAGTTTGTTCAAATAATTATTTAAAAAAGCACAATCACCAGAGCATTTTATACTTCGATATAGTTTGAGGTCATCCGCAAAAAGAAGGCAGTGAGATTTCAGAAAGATTTTTTGAGTATCGTTTATAAAAACAAGAACAATAATGGACCAAAATGGCTATCCTTAGGGACACCGGATGGAACAAGTATTTGCTTAGAATGCCGATCGTTAATCTTAACAACTTGAACTCTCAACGTTAAATAAGAGAAAGGTGATACAACAAAAAGCTGTAAAAAACAGAAGGATCAAGTTCTTAGAAAATCAAATTTTCTTTAGTGAGTGTCAATATGGCTTTCGTATGGGTTTTTCAACTGAAGGTGCCCTTTTAAATTTTTCTTCTAATATATACGATGCTCTTAACTGCGACCTTATTTATTGACATAACAAAAGCTTTCGATACCGTCGATCATAATATACTCTTAGACAAACTGTATAAATGTGGATTTAGAGGAGTAATACACAATTGGTTCTGTTCTTATCTATCCGAAAGAGGGCAAAGAGTCAGAGTAAATGGAGAATTCAGCTCAAAGCATTTCATGTCATTAGGTGTTCCTCAAGGTTCTGTGCTTGGTCCAATCCTTTTTTTAATTTTTATTAATTCGATTTTTGTACAACAATTCCGAAGTAAAATAATAGCGTTCGCTGATAACATGGCATGTGCTTTTTACAGTGATTCTACTTTAAACCTTTTTTTTGGCATAAACCATGATTTGGAAGTCTTACGACATCGGTTCTCAATGCATAATATGATAATTATTGACAAAACCAAAATAATGTTTTTTAATGTGTGTGGTAAAGCGGTGGATTTCGGTTCATTCTTGTTTCATTCTGCAAACTGTACTAAATTTAATCATTGTGAACACATCTGCAACTCGGAAGAGAACTCTCAGTAATTTTTTGAGGCACGTTATTGTTCAAATCAATGTTTCGATATTGAGTGTGTCAAGTCATACAGGGTGTTTTGATTGACTGGAAGATGAGTTGGTCTGACCATACGAATGCACTTAAGAAGTATCATAATATGGCTGCTACAAGGCAATTTTACTTGTTAAAACAGTATTGTTCTCAGGATCTTCTTGGGTGTATTTATTATGGTTTGGTGCATTCTAAGCTTGAATATGGCATAGTTTCATGGGGTGGTACTTATAACATCAAAATTAATCCGCCTCTAGTTTCTCAAAAACACGTTATTCGTCTTATTTGTAATAAAAGTCGTCATAATATTTTAAGACTACTCAAAATGTTAGCTCTGAAACACTTGTATTTCTACAAAGTTTTGAAAATATTTTTTGCCAGATCTGGCCATCTACGAGTATTAAGCAGGTGCTCTTCTAGCTACAACCTTAGAATAAATAGTCAACATCTTGCTCAAGTACCAAATCACAATCTTCAAATCTTTCTTAATTTTTATACGTCAATTGCTCCGAGACTATTTAATAGCCTGCCTATTGGCATTAGAATAATTAGAAATAATTCCATTTTCCTCAAAAGAGTAAAACTCTGGCTCTTTGATCTAAAATGTAAGGATATTAATGATCTACTATGTTTAATTACTTAAGTGTTTTTTGTTTTCAGTTTTCGTTCTTGATCTATGTAATTATTATACAATGGCACTTTTACCATTTATTATTTATGTATTATGAACAAAATTAAATAAATACAATGAATGAACAATGAACAAAAAAAATAATTTATAAAAAAATAGTGTCATTATCAATTTAAAAGTCTTGTCGTAACGCCACTTCACGTTATTGTTATCTTGTTAATGTTGCAACTCCTGCTTTCGCCCCTAGTTCCTTATGAGCTATAGATTACAAATTCTTTATTAATTTAATTATTCTCAATAATATTTATCATTGTAACTATACCTAGTCTTATCTGTTTTTTGTTAGATATTGATAAAGAAAGAAATGAAATAAATGAAATGAAATGAAATGAAAGTAAGATTTCAACCAATAAAGAAACTTAGAATGATACCCCTATTCCAAGAGTTTGTGTAAAAGAATATGATGGTTAACGCGGTCAAATGTTTTGGCAAAATCTGTAAACATTATATCGGTTTGACGATTAGATTCTAATTTATTTATTATATAATTTGTCATTAAATGAAAGATTAGTGGATGTAGATCTTCCAGAAATAAAGCCTTATTGGAAATCTGATACAATTTTTTTTAATTGACTTGCCGTTTTATTGGTTTCTAAACCTAATAAGGCTGATTCTACTTCAGAAGACAATAAAACCACAGGTCCTATATTTCCAAAAATTGTCACTGTTATTTTAAATATTTGACTCAATAGAGAACAAATAAGCACGATGTAAAAAGTTATTGAGTGTATCGAATTCTTTTTGAATAGTCAAATGGTGAGACCGCAAATTGACATCATTACGGTTAGTTTTGAGTAACTTAAGGGATTTATTATTTCTATTCTTAAGATTTATTAGCCTTTTGTTAAACCATGCAGGATTGCAGCTAGAGTTCGTTTTTTTATTTGGAACAAATCTACGTACAGCTTCGTTGATAATAGATACTTGACTATCATTAGCGTTATTTAATTTAGTTTTAGATATTAATTGAATCCCAAGGAATAGATAAGAAATATTCATTCATTGCATCAAAGTTAGCCTTGTTGTAATTAGGAACAAAATTATGATAACTATCAAACTGATCGCTTGTTGTGACAATATATATTCGCTTATGTGCTTATGTTTTCCGTTTGCCAACTACACAACAAATGATGTCAAAAAGCATCGTCGTGAGCTTCGTCTTTTTTGGCGCTTGGAGGAGGCTGGAATACACACAAATTGCACCCAATGCAGCTATGTCGATCTCTCGTCTATTTGTCTAACGTTCGGTGTTATATTTAGACACTGGGTGATATGCATGAACGATAATACGAGTGGCGTTCAATATATTCTCGGTATCGGGGTGAAGCTGTGGTTGTATATATAAATTGACTTATTTATCAAGTAATACTATTGTTTTAGTGCATTCATGTAAAATTTCATATAAATGTGATTATTAATTCGCGTTTTATCTCTAGTTAAACAGAATCATAATGGCAACTGAGACGATGATGGTGAAAATTGAGCATCGCGCTGTAATTAAATTTCTCACTAAGCAAGGAAAAAGTCAAAAAACTATTCATGAAGAGATGGTGGCTGTTTACCAGGGTTCCGCACCTTCATTATCAACTGTGCAAAAGTGGTCAAGTGAGTTCAAGAGAGGCAGAGAGAGCATTGAAGACGACCCCCGCTCCGGCGCCCCGGCTACTGCTTGTACGGGAGAAAGCATCAAAGAAGTCGAAAAACTTGTTCTTGAGGATGCCAGAGATCACCAAGCTTTCAATTGATACCATTCACACCATTCTTCATGACCATCTTAACCTTTCAAAGTTCAGTGCAAGGTGGGTGCCACGAATGCTCACAGCGCCTCAGAAAAAAGTGATAATCGCATGCTGTAGAGAGCTTTTGGAGATGTGTAGTGAGAACGCGGACGGTGTTATGGATCGAATTGTTACTGGGGACGAAACATGGGTCCACCACTATGACCCTGAAAGCAAACAAGAGTCCATGCAGTGGCATAAAAAAGGAACAGACCCCCCGAAGAAGTTCAAAGTCACTCCGTCTGCCGGGAAGCTCATGGCCACAGTTTTTTGGGACTCAAAGGGAATCTTGCTCATTGAGTACAAAAAAAAGGTGAAACCATCAACGCCACATCCTACGCTTCCATTTTGCATAATTTGCGGGAGGAAATTAAAAAGAAAAGACGGGGTAAACTCGCAGCGGGTGTGTTGATTCTTCATGACAACACTCCTGTTCACACGGCGCAAGTTTCCAAGGCTGCTGCGCGAGATTGTGGTTTCGAAGAAATCCAACACCCACCATATAGTCCAGACCTTGCCCCTAGTGATTATTTCCTGTGTCCGGATTTGAAAAAATGTCTTCGTGGAAAAAGATTTTCGGATGATGAAGAACTCAAGTCGGCAATAAATGGATATTTTGCAGAGAAAGAGGAAATTTAAATTGAATTCGCATTTTCCTTCATATCGATACCGAGAATATATTGAACGCCCCTCGTAAATGCTTTTCCTAGTGAATGTAGCAAAACTTATAGTGAAAAAGTTTCCTTTGGGTTATGAGGAACAATTAATTGCAAAACGGATTGGATTTTAAAATACATTTTTCAATCATGTATAGAAATTAAAGTAGCTCCAACTCACTTAACTTTTACGGCGCAGCGGGTACATAATTTAATTTACTTCATGCTTCTATGTTGTCAACAGGACCCACAGTAGTAAAAATAGTCAGACCTCAAACAAAGGATTTTTTTTAGTGAATTGCAGTTGCGTGTTATTTTATTTCTTGTTGAAGTGAAGCTACCTATTTGGTATGAAAATACATTCGTTGGTAAGTATATTTCCACGATTTAATTCAAGCACTACCTAGTACATGGTTCTTACTTTGAGCCACCGCCACTTACAGCTTCTTTGCTTTTGTTGGAAATTATGAAACGGACAGACGCGAAATTCATGAGGAGCATGCTGCAAGAGCTGGAGATACTATCAGATCCAAAAACCGCCTTTTCTTGCAAAAATCAAAGCCATATTTCATTTTGCTGAACCCAGCAGCGTAAGTTGTTCAGAATACGTACCACCTGTTCCTTTCTCTTTATTGTGGTTAAAATGAAGTTAAATATTTTTGATGTTACTTTATGATAATTTAAACTAAATATTTAATAAAAATATAAGTAAAAATAATAAGAGTTTTCTTTTTTTCAGGTTGCCGTAAGAGTTGATCACATTTGTCTAGAATGTATTTACTACCAATTTCATGCTCTCCTCTGTAAATTCATCACCCAAAAGCGCCAACAATATATGGAACCGATACCGTGACATCATAAAGGAGGTAGACGAGACCACCATAAGTTACCAGCCACCCCAGAGAAAAAGCCCGTGGTATGATGATGTATGCGTTTATCGGAAGAAGGTGACAGAAGATGCACACTTAAAAACGCTGCAGCGCAAAACAATTGCAGCGGGGAACAGTATCGAACCAAGAGAAGGGAGGAGAAGAAAATCCTCCGTAGAAGGAAGAGTGCGTACGCCAGTCCCCAAGCTCGAGGAAATGGAAGAGTCTCGCGATCGAAACAGCATCCGGAGATTTGGCAAGAAAGCGAAGCAAGGGGCTGCTGGCTTTAAGACCGGAACGCAGGCTCTAGACGGAAACCTATAGTCACCGAAGCGCAGGGAATAGTAGATGAATTTAAGCAGCATTTCAAACAGCTGCTAAATGTGCATTATGTAGAGTGATAGGGCAAGAAGAGAACCCACGTCCTGTCAATGAAGAACAGATTTCACCACCCAGTATAGAAGAGGTTGGCTTAGCTATAAGAAAGCTAAAGAACAATAAGGCCGCCGGCTCTGATGTTCTTCCAGCGGAGCTCTTAAAATATGGAGGTGATGTTGTGATGGCAAATCATCAACCAAGTATGGATGAAAGAAAGCATGCCCGATGACTAGACTATCAGCTCCATATGCCCCATCTTCAAAAAAGGCGATCCTGTATGTCTTGCAAGAACTATCCAGGCATATCCCTGCTTAATGTCGCATATAAGATCATATCCAACGAACTGTGTGAACGTCTGAAGCCGTTCTGCAACACACTAATCGGCACGTACCAGTGTGGCTTCCGGCCCGGCAGCTCGATAATAGACCAAATCTTTACACTAAGGCAAATCCTCGAAAAGACCAATGAATTTCAAGTCGATATGATAGTCGCATATGATAGCATTCATCGTCAGGAGCTCTACGTGGCGATGGCCGAATTCGGAATCCCGGCAAAACTGATCCACCTGAATCGCGTGACACTTGAAAACACGTATTGTAATGTGCAGTTTGGAAGCAGCTCTTCCGAATTGTTCCACACTTGCACCAGATTTCGGCAAGAAGCAGCGCTACCATGTGACTTCTTCAATCTTGTTCTGGAGAAAATAGTGCGAAGGGCAGGTGTTAACACTGTAGGCACTATCTTCAATAGATCCGTCCAACTACGAAGCGGACGATATCGACATCATCAGCCGTTCCCAGCGTGCCGTGTTAGAGGCTTTCGCGGCGATTGAAGAACAGGCGAAATTGGTTGGTATTGAAGGAAATGAGGACAAGACCAAGCACATGCTATCAACAAACAAACAAACCGCAGAGGACAAAACGCCACTTTTGATAGCAATAACTTCGAGGTAGTTAAGGAGTTCATCTACTCGTACCTAGAAGTAAACATCAAGTCCACGAATGATACCTTAGTGGAGATCCGACAGAAACCGTTGGGAAACCGTTGCTACTTCGGTTTAGCGAAACAAATGGGTTTAAAACTCCTCACTCGAAGCACAAAATGAGTGCTCTATCGAACCTTAATTCTACCAGTCCTACCTTATGGAGCCAAGTGCTGGACGATAAGTAGAAAAGGGGAGCTTATATTGGGCTCTTTTGAAAGAAAAATACTCCGTCGGATATTTGATCCTGTGTGCGAGGAGGGCGAATGAAGGAGAAGGTACAACCGCGAACTCTATGAGCTGTACCAAGATCTGGATGTAGTCCAAAAACATTGAGCGAATGGAAAAAAATGCTCCAGTCAAGAGGATCTTCGACTCCCAGCCCCCTGGTTCGAGAAGGCAAGGAAGACCGAACCCCAGTTTTAAAGACAAACCCACCGCAGATGCCAGAGCGCTTGGTCTGGAGAAATGGAAGCAGCGTGCCGGGGATCGCAGAGAATGGAAGGCTGCAGTGGCTGCAGACTCTTTACGGGTCGGGACCGGGAGCCCGTTAAGTAAAGTAAGTTGATGAACTGGCACTATTTACTTGAATGAGTCCAGTATTTACTAATGGTATTTGCAGGCAAGTAAAACCTTAATTTTATGCAATCAAGTAAATTCTTGCAATCAGACATTCTACTTGAAATACTAGTTTTTACTATTAGATCATACTACAAGTAAACTTAGCTTTTTATGCATATCAGGCATTATCTGGTCCATTACATCTACTCCGCCTTTGATTTTGTTGTAAAAGTCATACATTTCCTCTTTTCCATTAAATGCTGCTCCGCCCGTGAATAATGTAAAGTTGACTGGAAGAAAACGCTTTTCTTCTTCTTGGTCACGACAGATAAGAGTTCCATTTTTGTTGAATAATTATAGGGATGTACCTATATTTTCTGTGGGGTTTGGCCGTAGCTCCCTTGGAATATAAGCTTTGTTTATCGAAGGATACCGACGAGGCTCATTCCTCTAACTCGTAGCGGATTTTCACCAATGTTTACTTGTCGATGACCACTAGGTGGTTTGCCTGTTTAAATGATTGCAGACATAGTATAGCCATCGGCTGTGTTACACAACCAAATTATGTTGAAGCCATATTTTGCTGGCTTCGACGGAATTTATTGAGTAAAACTGGTTCGTCTCCTATATGGGAGTAATTGCTCATCCACTGTAACGTTTTCATCCAGATAATAATTTGTTCGTAGATTGTTCTTCAGCATCTGATCCTCTTAACTCATTGTCAAAGCGGGTATTTAAAATTTATCGCGACTCAACGGTGCTCTGTAAAATGGATGACTGTGATTGCCACAAAGAGTTGAAGGAGGACCATCGCTAGCACCATTTATACCCAGAAGCAGGGAAATTCCTATGAAAGCATCAAGTTCGTCTAATGTAATCAGACAAAACTCGAGAAGTTTCATCATTTGAATTGCAATATCGGCTGCAGTCTTCCGGTTAAAATCCAATGTTACTTGATTGCCTTTCTTCTTGCTGTGTCGAGGATCACTTTGCCCAAACAGTAGCACGTACACACCTGTCTTATCTAAGACTCTCTATGTTCCCATGTATAGGTAATGCAAACGGGCACCAGGCTATACTTATCAGGAGGCCACGTATGTCCATGTGTTTTCAGCGCGGTTAGTGTTAACGAAGGAATATTTGACAACTTCTCTGAACATATCCTGCCCTCTCTCATAGACGATCACTCCATTTGTGAGCTTTCTTCTTTAATGAGCTGCATAATCTAACAAATGCAAAGTTTTAAAGTCTCTTACGCTACATACAAAACTCTAACTGGTTCAACGAGTGGGGTGGAAATAGATCCAAGCGGTGTCACAAAAGACCTTAAACTGCCACTTCAACATAACCTAACCAGATCTAAGGCCTGACAACGTCAATATTCCGGAAACACCCAGCAAAACATGCTTGTTTGAATAACATAATAATTTTATAATGTATAAATATATATGTATATGAAAGGTAAGCAATACAGTAAGACTTATTAGAAATTACAGCATAACAATGAGCACAGTTTTTCAACTATTCTTGTGTGCGAAATTATATTTGTTCACGTACGATATTTAATTTAACCAATTATTTACCAATGTATACTTGACTCAATTACAACCTCACGTTCAATGTACTATTACAGAGCAGTCCATGCTCGCTTACACATCCCATCAGCATTCAGCTATAACCCCCTATCCAAATTGCATCCCGCTAAAAGCTTGAATTACAATACGCCACCAATCTCTTAAAGTAGTTAGATCCCATTAAATGTTCCGGATTAATTTCGTTGCAGTATACATATACATAGTATATAAGTATTGTAGCTAAGTAGTTCTAGAAACGAAACAGCACGTGCTTTGTAAAATTAATTGAAGTCTTACACGTCAATGAGTAGGATAGGATCAATACCCTAGAATAGAGTTGATAGATACTGTATTACTAACAATGTAATATTAATTGCGCTCTGATGTTTCAGTGAGATTGGTCAAGAGAATGTATTAACACTTAAAATATGGTCGTCAAAACTAGACAGCTACACAAATTTGCAGTTGCTATGAATATAATCATAACCTGCAACTGATATGATCGGACAAGCACCTGTAGATATAGATAGATTAGATTAGATTCTTTATTTCATGAAATATTATGTACAATAGTTTGTGTTTGAGAACACGAGCATGGCATAAATAGCCGTCTGCCAGAGCATGATTGCAGTATTTGTACAAAACAAGCCACCCCCTAGCTCCGTTTAGTATATCGTACAGACCATTTACGGACAGATTGCTTACTCGGAAGTATAGTCGACGAATCTCTTGTAAAATAGGGCATTCCGCAATGAAGTGGTGAATATTTTCAGGCACTCTCATGTTGCATAGATTACACGTTTCCTCAAAATCTGTTCTGTGTGGCATGGAATTCAAATTTATTAATTCTGCTCTCGCTCTAAAAATGGTGCTTATAACTTTCGATGAAAAGTTTATATTGAAATAACTTTCGTGAGATAGCAAATGATGGTTTAGGTTCCTATAGATTAACCTTGAAGCTGAGGAAGATGCTCTAATTAGGTGCTGATCGTATAATTTGTCATCCACTTTAGCAATGATCATTGCAAAAAGCCTCTGCCAGTCGTTAACATTAGTTAAAGTAAAGGAGACATTCAGTTCGAGAGATATCGCTAGCTGGTTCCAATCCTTAAATGGAGAAGCATTGGTTTGTAGCAATCTTATTAAGATAATCTTGGAAAGATTATTCCCGCTTCTCATTACCACTCTGGTTAAATAATCAGAATGAGCTTTCAAGTTCCGCACGTAGATGGGAGGCAAACCTGACTCTACATGAATAGCGTAGGTCGGAGTCGCATTTGGTAGCCGGAATAGACGCTTGAAAAAGAATCTTTGGACTGCCTCAAATTCTTCGAGGGGGCTCACACCAAAGGCCTGCACAACATAGCACATACAAGTATTAACTGTGGCGTTAAACACTTGATACTTCGAAGAAAGGTCAATGTTTTGATTGGCGAAGAACTTCGGCCACATCATGTTGAGTGCCAGTTTGGCTTCAATACTTTTTTCTCTGGCATGCTTGTTAAAGTTTAGATTATACGACAACAAAACACCCAGGTACTTGAACTCACGAACTACCTCAATTTGTTCGTTGTTAAGGCGCCAAATTCCTACCCCAGGACGTCTTCTCTGCCGGTTCTCAAATACCATGACCTTGGTTTTTGCGACGTTGATATGGAGATCCCAAGTTTTACAGTAGGTTTGCAATCTATTAATTTGCAGTTGCAAAGAAGAAGGATTTTCCGCCAGTAACACTAGGTCATCAGCGTACAGAAGTACTTTTATGTGATTGCCCGCAAAATTAACGCCACCCGGAAGAATATCAGATATTGCATCAATGTACAACGCGAATAAAATTGGGCTTAATATGCAGCCCTGAGGGACACCTGCAGATGTCTCAAACCATTCGGACAGGTTCGACCCATCCCACACAGCTGCGCAAGATGACGAAAGAAATTTGGCATACAACATTAAGAACTTTCTTGACACTCCAGGAGAAGAAATTTTGCTGGGATGCGACACAAATGCGCATCACGAATTATGGGGTAGTACCGACACTAACCCCCGAGGTGAGTCCCTATTTGAATTCTTAGTAGGCACCGACCTAATAGTGTGCAATAGGGGACATAGTCCCACCTTTATAACCAAAACCCGACAAGAGGTACTAGATGTTACCTTCGCCTCTATTAACTTGTACCCTGCGATTTCTAAGTGGACTGTATCTGACAGCCACTCCTTTTCCGATCACCGCTATCTGGAATATGAACTAGAAATACGCCATAACACCTCACCAGCAATTTTTCGCAATCGTCGAAGAACTGACTGGTGTAAACACAATGAAATCCTCTCTGCTGAACTGTCCAATCGTGTGCCTAAGACTCCAGTAACACAATTGGAACTAGATGAGCTTAACGCTGTTCTAACTTCCGCCTTAAACGTAGCATTCGACGAATCCTGTCCAATTACTACGAGGAAGGCAGACAATCGTCCACCGTGGTGGAATGCAGCACTTAACAAGCTTCGCCACACAAGCAGGAAGCAATTCAACAAAGCCAAAACAACGAGGCTACCTCTGGACTGGGATATCTACAAAGCAAGCCTTAAGAGCTTCAAAGCGGAAGTTCGTAAGGCCAGGCGTAGATCCTGGCGCAGTTTCTGTCAGAGTATTGACAATACGTCTCAATCCTCTAGGCTACGCAAAGTCCTTTCCAAAAACCCAACCATACCAAGTGTCCTCATGAATCCCAACGGATCATGGACAGAATCAGATGAAGCATCGCTTGGTCTGCTTATGGACACCCACTTCCCCGGCTGCACGCCTATACCTAGCGAAAACCCTGCACTGGTAAACGCTGCACGCCTACCATCACCTCCGGACCTCATAAGCGAGGAAAAACTGAAATGGGCAGTGAACAGCTTTGAGCCATTCAAGTCCCCGGGGCCAGACGGCATTTTTCCGGCGCAAATTCAAGCGGGCCTCAGCATAACGGGGCAGCACCTGTCCCGTATTATGAGGGGCTGCTTGATGCTAGGAACAATGCCGGCCGCCTGGACTGAAGTAAGAGTGGTATTCATAGCCAAGGCAGGAAAAACATCGCACACTTCCCCGAAGGACCTTAGACCCATAAGCCTAACATCCTTCCTCCTCAAGATTCTAGAAAGAATTCTAGATCTTCACATCAAGGCCACCATTGATAGCAACTTGCTATCCACATCACAACACGCTTACCAAAAAGGTAAATCTGTTGAAACGGCCCTGCACTCCATCGTCTACCACGTCGAAAAATCCCTATCTATCAAAGAACTTGCCTTAGTGACATTTCTCGACATAGAGGGAGCTTTCAACAACGTTGAAACCTATTCGATTACCAACGCCCTACGCGGGCTCAACATCGACGACTCAATCTGCTGCTTTGTGGAATACATGCTCAAAAGCAGGGTAATAACCGCATCCTTCGGAAGAAGCACTGTCAAACGACGTGCACACAGGGGCACTCCCCAAGGGGGAGTATTATCTCCGCTACTGTGGAACCTAGTGCTCAACGAAGCCCTTCTGAACATTGAACACACTGGATGTAAAGTTATCGCCTATGCAGACGATGTCGCAATACTTGTAACAGGCAAATACCCGCAGACGCTGGCCGATGTCATGCAATCTGCTATCAACATACTGACAGGTTGGACCGAAAGATGCGGCCTGTCCGTCAATCCAACAAAGACTGAGCTGGTCCTGTTCACACGAAGACATAAACTCCCTGAGTTCACCACCCCGAAGATTAGAGGCACTCCTCTGGCACTCTCAAATAGCGCTAGCTATTTAGGCCTGAAGCTTGATCGCAAGCTACTTTGGAGGGAAAATGTAGTCGAACGTGCCAGGAAATCCCTAGCTGCTCTTTACATTTGCAAAAAGGCGGTAGGCTCCACGTGGGGCCTACAACCAAAAATTATGCACTGGTTATACATGTCGGTAGTTAAACCGATTCTCTTCTATGGAGTACTGGTCTGGTGGCCCGCCTTGGAGAAGAAGTCCAACCTAACCTTGCTGGACAAAACTCAACGAGTTGCATGCCTCAGCATCACCGGTGCGCTGAGAACCTCTCCCACTGCGGCGCTCCTAGCCATGCTCCACCTTCTTCCGACCGACATCGTCGGCAAACAATTGGCTGCCAGCTCAGCAATAAGACTGAGAAGCTCCAAACAATGGAAAGAGCAACACACTGGACATGCCAATGTACTATCGATGTATCGACATCTCCCTAAGGTCACCGACCACCTGCCCACTGAATAGAACTTCAACCTGGGCTACAAACATCTAATCCCAGACAGAACCGAGTGGACACAACGTCATGTCCTACACCACGAATCGCTGTCAATTTTTACGGATGGGTCCAAAACGGAGGACGGAGTCGGTGCCGGAGTCTTCTCTGAAGACCTGGACATTCACCTCTCCTTTAACCTTCCAGAACACTGCAGCGTTTTTCAGGCCGAAGTCACCGCCGTCCGCCAAGCCGCTGCCTGGCTGTCGGTTAATACGATATCGAAATCAGATATTGTAATATACATCGACAGTCAGGCGGCCATCAAATCCCTTGCATCCAGCACTACAAGATCCAAGGCAGTGAAAGACTGCCGTGCATCTCTTAACGAGAAAGCCGGTCAGTATAGCCTCACCCTTTGCTGGGTGCCGGGTCACTGTGACATACCAGGGAATTGTGAAGCTGACGAACTGGCCCGACGAGGCTCTTCTGGTTTAAATAGCATAAGCGTCACCGACATCGAGGCGCCAACGTCTTATGCTAAAAACCTCATAGACACCAATGCGGTGAACGAAGCCAACCGTCGTTGGCACCAACTCGACCAGTGCAACACCGCAAGGCTACTCTGGCCGACATTTAACAAATCCAGGTCCATCGGACTTCTGAGGCATAAGAGAGGAACCCTTTCGAAATTAGTAAATGCCCTCACCGGGCACTGTGCTATAGGAAGACATGCCCAAAGGCTGGGCATCCCCTACAATGACTTCTGTAGAAGCTGTAGGGACGAGGAAGAAGAGGAGACCATCACTCACTTCCTTTGCACGTGTCCTGCACTCGCCAACATTAGGAAGGCTACATTGGGTGAATACCTTTTCAATGATCTAAACGATCTTAACAACGCCTGCACAGCAAGGATTAGCTCCTTCATTCAGAGGAGCAAATGGTTCCCTGAGTAAGAGGGTGACCCACCCACCTTACACATCGGCAGCACAATGGACCTACTTCTGGTCTAAGTGCATCCTCACCGAGGGCCGTTTTCAACCAACCAACCAACCAACCAAGGGATGCCAGTTTATAAATTAAAGCTTGCCTGTTAACTGTATCAAACGCTGCTTTAAAATCTACAAAGCACACAAAAAGTTTCTTACTATTTTGAATATATTTTCTAGCGATGCTAGTCAGCGCGAAAATATGATCAACGGTGGAAAAACCAGGCCGAAAACCAGCTTGATACATGCTGAGGCGATTATTATCCTCTATCCACCTGGAAAGTCTTGCGTATAAGATCGAAGCAAAAATCTTTCTTAGAGAATTGAGAATAGAGACGCCTCTGTAGTTTTCTGGTCGACTCACATCACCTTTTTTGAAAATAGGAAAAATAAGCGCTTTGGTAAAGCACGTTGGTACACAAGCGCTGTTGTATATTAAATTGAAAAAATCCACAATATAAGTCTCGAGTTGGTCTGTTCCGTTTTTAAAAAATTCAATTGGAATACCCCGGAGCTTTGTTGTTTTTCATAGCCTGCAAGGAAGCTTTAAGTTCTCCTAAGGAAATCGGGCAGTCAAGTTCAGATACCATTGTGTTTGGTAATGCAAAGCTAAAACTGTGAAGACCCTCCTCCGCTGATAGCAGTGTTTTAAAATGAGCAGCTAACGTATCAGCTTCGACAGAAATCTTCACAGTTCGAATGCGTCCTCCCAATTCCTGTTTTCCAGAATTCTTTTGAGTTTTTGGACTGTTATAACCTAGTTGCAAGACTTTTGAGGTAACTAGCTTTTTTCTGATAGCATAACTGTTTAAATTCCTATCATGGTATCCGCTCGGAAAAGAATTTTCTCAGCAATACTAATTTAGAAGGAGACTCAATTAACGTAAGGGTTAAAACACATTCTTTTGACCTGCTTCCAAATATTGTAGGTTTTTTCGTGTATTTTGCTTTGTAGTACTAGGAAATGCATAAATGTAGAGAGAGTGTCCCTACTCATTAAGTGGATATACTCTTGTCACTTGCCATCAAAATATAGCCGATATCCGAAAGCGGTATGAGCATTACAATTAATGGGTGGATTTCATCAGGAAGACTGAGACTGACTGCATTTAGTGATAGAATTAAAAAAACATTTTGTGGATTACATTAACCTATTGCATGATTTTTTCCGTAAGACCAAAAGTGCAGTCGATTTTATTTAAAGGCAGTAGATTTATTTTTCGAAAAAAAAGCAGTAAATCTACTGCAATTGCAGTAAAGTCACAACCCTGGTTGTCGGTTCATTTAATTCATAGTTTGTCCTGTTAGGTGGAAAGTGCAATCCATTTCTGTATCGAAGAATTCTTTTAGGAACATAAAATATTCTTAACAAAAATTAAAATAAAATTTAAAGAATTTGTTTTGGAACGAGTGAAGTAAGTGCAGAATTTTTTTTTTTTATTTTTATTTATTTTATTTCGTGAATTGCTTACACAGTACGATAAAATATCTTATAAATAAGTGATAAGCATAAAAACGAGATAACAGATAGACGAAAAAAGAGGAAAAAAGCAAAACTAAATTCACAAAAAATAAGTAAAGACATTAGAAGTAAATAAGAATAGCGGTAAAAATAGGTATTTAATTCTTTTTTTAATCTAGCGGTGTTATTCAATCTTCTTATACATTGAGGCAAAGAGTTCCGCAATCGAGTAGCGTATAAAAAAAAATTGACGTTCAGATACAAGACAATTGCATCTAAGTAGAGTAAGCTCTTCTGTTAGAAGAGAGAAATCTATTTTTTTTATAGAGATATGCGGGTTGATGAGTAAGTGTAATATTCGAAAAACGAACAAGTGTACGATACTGGAGAAGTTTATCGAAGGTCATATTGTATAAACGTTTTGAATAGGCAGTGACTCTATCAAATCTGCGCAATCCAAAGACATAACGTACAATGCTATTAAAAGCAACGATTAGTTTCATGTTAGACACAAAACTGCAGTTGGCAAAGATTTCACAACCGTACGTGAGTAGAGGCACGACCAATTTTTTGCGAGTAAGGTACGTGTCTCGAACGGAGTGAAAGAGTGGGAGACCTATAATGTTCGAAGGACTCCATAGGTCTTTCCTACTGCCTGTTGGATGTGCTTATCCCAGAAAAGATTACGACTAAAGGTCATACCGAAGATTTTGTGTTTTTAACCGATTTAACATACTCTACAGGGGCATGAATAAGGTTAATGGAGGAAAGTATGAAAGGTCTAGGGGCTTTCTTGAGACTACAATGCACTTGGACTTATAAGGATTAAGGAACAGACTATTAATTTGTGACCATTGCGCGATTAAGTCCAGTTCTTCATTTATACAAGAAGTGGCATGCTTAATTAAGCCCAAAGGATAGCTAAGTACGAGCTGAACATCATCGGCGTACATATGTACCGAGCTATGTATAATGAGAGTAGAAAGTTCGTTGACATATAAGGGAAAAAGTAATGGTCCCAATATTGAACCCTGTGGCACGCCGCTGAGTATATGAAGAAAGCCGATAGCAAGTGGTTTATTTCCACAGCTTGCACTCTGTCTCTCAATTCAAATAGAAAGATATTACCTTTATAGCACACGGGGAGAAATATATATCTGCGACAGTTAGTTTGAGGCACATGGTAGAGTGGACGATCGTATCAAACGCCTTTGAAAGGTCTAACAGCACAAGAAATGACACTTTATCTTCATCAAGCGCCATTCGAATATCATCAGATACCCCTATAACGGCAGTGGTGCAACTGTGTTTCTGTCGAAGACCAGATTGTTTTGGAGACATAAATGGCAGGATAGAGATCGGTCTGAATTCGTCACCCTTGGGTGTTTTCGGAAGAGGAACAATTTGGGCTGATTTCCATTGTACAGGAAAGATGCATGAGGTTACCACAGAGTTGAAAATATGCGTAATATACGGCAAAACAACGGGTAGAGTTATTTTTAAAAACGTCGGATGTACCTACTTGATCGAGTCCAATCGCATTCGATTTGATGCATAGTAAACTTTCAACCACATCATAACAACTAACTGCTGTAAAACGGAAGCTAGAATCTCAGGCAGAGGAAGAAGGAAATAAACTTATGGTTAAGTTCATCAGGACTTACTCCATCAATACAGGGAGCCTTTCGTTTCCCAACGCCAATGTCACGAAGATTTTGCCACAGAATCCGACTACCCATAGAACAGGTATGCATCTAATCCGCAATTATTTCCATCAAAAGAGTATTGAATCGGAAAATAACAAAAGGTCTATTCTATGGATTTCAAACTCTTGTGAAAGTGAGACGAGCGTGACTGTGTTCCATGACGCAAACTAAAGACAATAGTGATCGTCACCGCGCGATATTCTAAAAAGTTACGTGATGAGAGCCCTGGTTAAGCTTGGTAAATGTTTTAAAAATGTTCAGGGGTAAGGAGGTGTTAGGTTTGGATGAGTAATAGTTGATTTATGTAGTTCGAATTTTACTGGAGGCTTCCATGAAGACTCTCCAATTATTAGCTTTGCTCAGTGCTTCCATCTCTGATGATGATTGGTTGGAACCGGACCTCGATAAGGATGCAAGTTATGATGGCAGTACAAATATCAGATGCACAATATAAATGCAAGTTATGATGGCAGTACAAATATCAGATGCACAATATAAATGCACGAAATAAACAACAAACAACAAAGTCATCATAATAAAGCTCTTGCATAGCAACAGCGCGAGCATTTCACCCACACCAGCATAGCAACAACGCCAGTATTAAAAAAGCTCTAGCATAGCAACAGCGTGAGCATATCAATAAGAATACCATATGCACATCCAGCTAAGCAGCGGAAAAACGGATCATCGTCATCTCCACACGGTAGCGTAAAACAAGCTTGGCTTTGCTTATATTATGTTAAGTTAGTTTTTAAGATAAGTTGTCAGAGTGCGGTGGAATTTAGACTTCCTCATAGAGGAAATTAATAAAGAATGAAATTAATTTATAATGGTTTGTTGTCATTCAAATTATTTGGCGCCCAATTGTGATACAATGCGATTAAATATATGGTAATCAATCCTTATAAAGGATAAATGGCATTGGCGAATAGTGCGGACTCGTGGCCGGTGCTTCATACAAGTAACCCCATCAATGAGGTGAAAACAATTAAAAAAAAAAAAAAATAACTACAAGTGAAACAGTCTATCTGAACAAAAAACAAATTAGTACATTTAATAGTACATAATAAAAACCAATAGTGAAGAGTGAACTGAAAGCAGGAATCGCAAGAAGTCGTGGATCACTTAAACGAATTATCTGCCCATCCGAAGCAGAACAACTTTAACTGAAGGGAAGTGTTACCTTGATATTAGATTTAATTGCAGTCATATAAATTATTTACACCTAGTAAATATACATATTTAGCAAGTATGGATAGTATTAAGATTTAATCTTTCAATCATTGCAATAATAGAAACAAATCTCTTTAGTATATTTACTGTGTTTGCATACCTATCCTTGATTTTCAATTAAGAGTCAAATTGTAAATTATTGCTAATATTTTTTTGTAATTGCTGACTAAATAATGGACGCGGAACAGTTAAGTGTGGTAGTGACTGCTGCAATTCGGTTTGCAACAGAACAAACGAGACGGTCGTTTGAAGGGACTATCAATGAACTGACGACTCGACTTAGGGCATTGGAAACGCATACAAACGTTGAAGAGTATTAACCAGTTACCATTGAGGCTGGTAAGATCTGCTACGAATCACTAGATTTAGTGAAATCCCTGCCGGAATTTTGTGGTGAACAGGTTCAATACATTTCGTGTCGTCAAGCTGCCTTCGACGCTTACAAACAATTCGAGGCACACGACGGAAGCTCGAGGCACTACCAGGCAGTTGCCATAATCAGAAATAAAATTGTAGGTTCTGCCGATCAAGTCTTGTCATCGTTCAATACCGTTCTTAATTTCAAGGCGATAATCGCTCGATTAGACTTCACATATGCCGATAAGAGACCTATTTATCTGATTGAGCAAGAGATGTCCACTTTACGCCAAGGTAGAATGCGCATTATAGAATTTTATGATGAGGTAGAGAAGAAATTGACCATGATAATAAATAAAACGAATATGCATGATTTCCACAAAATTTTGATCGATTCGCTAAATCAAAAATATCGACAGGACGCACTGAGGATTTTTATTTCTGGTTTGCAGAAACCAAAGTGCGACATTTTGTTTTCATCACGACCCACCGATATGCCCGGTGCACTTGCACTTGCACAGGAACTGGAAGCAAATTAAGCGCGGTATGTTTTCGCGAACTCTTTATACCCTATTCTAAGGGTATATTAATTTTGACGCATAGTTTGTAACATACCTTAATATTGCCCGTAGACCCCTAAAAGTTACTATATTTATGATCAGCATCGATAGTAATGTCGATCTAGCCATGTCCGTCCGTCCGTCCGTCCGTCCGTCCGTCCGTCTTTCGGCAAAAATTAGGCCTTTAAACTGGACCTAGGGAGCTGAAATTTTAACCATATACTCTCTAGGGTCCCGAAATAATCAAGTTTACGAATTTTTTAAATCCGCTAACAGACACGCCCACAAACTCAAAAAAACAAAATTTTGGAAAAAATCGAATTTTGAGCTAGAAAGCTGAAATTTTTGATATATGATCTATGACTCCTAAAACTGCTCGGGATAAAAAAATTTCAAAATCCGCCAACTGACACGCCCACAAATAAATAAAATAATTTTTTTATACCCTATTCTAAGGGTAGGTACCTACCTATATTAATTTTTGAAAATCCAAAGTTTGAGCTAGGGAGCTGAAATTTATAATATATACTCTTTATGGGCCCTTTATGCTCATGTGTAAATATTTTCAAAATCCGCCCACTGACACGCCCACAATTAATTTTTATTTTTTTTTGAAAATTCAAAGTTTGAGCTAGAGAGCGGAAATTTATAATATACAGTGTACTCTCTCCTAACGAACACCCCTCATAAGCGGACACCTCTCATAACCGGACAAATTTCAAAGAACGGAATAATCTACACAATTTTTAATGTAAATAATTCTCTCATAAACGGACTCTTTTATAACCGGCCGCGGACACCAGTTTTCATAGCCGCAATAGAATTTCACTCTCTCTTAAACGGACAAAACGCATTTGGCACACGTCGTTGTCTTTTATTTTGTTTGCTTTTTTTCCTTTTCTTTGCGCTTTGCCCTTGATACCCAGCAAATATTTAAAAAAAGAATGTAAATATAGTAGGCTGCGGCGCCGGCGGCCGTCTGTCGACTTTCCGACTAAAATTCTCGTGGCGCAGCGCAATACGTAGGTTTGTGTGTAAGTGTATGCATAATTTGAAGCATAAATACAGTTTCAAGTATGTAATGCAAAAATGAATTTTTAAAGGCTTTGTTCTTGTTTATGTTTTGTTATTATCCTTTTTATTACCTACAATTAATGATTATCACAAAAAATGCATTCCATTTTAAAATAAAATGTTATAGGTGCCATAAATGCATGTCTTATTTCTTTTTTCAAGGTTGTCAATGAAATATTTTTTCTCATAACCGGACACCTCTAATAAGCGGACAAATTTCTTGGTACCGTCAGTGTCCGCTTATGAGAGAGTTCACTGTACATACTCTCTAGGGGCCCTTTATTCTCATGTGTTAATTTTTTTTAAATCCGCCTACTGACACGCCCACAATTAAATAAAACAATTTTATTGAAACACCCAAGTTTGAGCTAGCGTTTTTTTTTTTGATAAAATCATTTAAATGTTATATAACAAAATATGTAGAGCGTTCTTAACAATTCAACCATACTTAGACTTTTGTCACGCCCACTTATGAGGGATAGGAATAAGAATATGGTATCCAACAGTTCGCCCAAGCGGACTGTAGCCCGTTCCCTATGTTTTTCTTTAAGAAATGAGCGCCCGACAAACTTTCTACCTAAATCATATAATGCTTATCATTCACACCACTACAGACAAGTTTCTCCTGGTCAAATACGACCCATGCCTGACCCAATGGAAGTAGACCCAACCCTTTCTCACTATAGAAATCGAACTAACTTCCAACGGCCTATTCAAAACCCTAATTATGTCCAAGGACCTAGTCAAAGTCCCAATAATTTTCAGGGACCTAGGCAAAACCCCAATAATCCCCAAGGGACTAGTCAAAACTACCACATGCAAAGACCTATGCAAAACCCCACTTATACCGAAAATACTTTAAATAACCCCAACCAGCTTAAGCGACATTGCGAGTCTGACCGACAAACTCTTCCGAAATTTCAAAGAATCAATCACCTGACTCAGGAACAGGTTACAACAAACAATAACGTTAGTTACCAAGGTTATCCGTACGATTTGTACGACCCAAACAATGGTTTCGCATACAATTATGCCGGTAGCAAAGAGGAGCACTGTTCTTTAAACGATTTTAATGAGACCGAGTTTGAGACTCTTGGGGAAGGTCCCTCCTGCCGTACGTCAGTCGAACATTGGCAGGAAAGGAAATAAAGCTCCTAGTGGATACTGGTGCTGCTAAAAACTATGTAAGAAATCTCGGCGCCCTTAAGGCTATCAAGCAAATTGACAAACCATTCCTTGTCAAATCTATTCACGGGACTAGTCAGGTTACTTCTAAATGCGTCATCAATATTTTTGATAAGAATGCTACATTTTTTATTCTTCCAACACTGAAAACGTTTGATGGCATCATTGGGTTTGACTTATTAAGAGAAATCAGTGCAAAACTAAATATGGTAAAGGGAACTTTGACCTACAATGGAGGTGAAGCAAAATTACTATATTTTTTCTGTGGAGATGTCAACGCTATCTCCATAGAAAATGATATAACCCCTCCAGATATGGATAAAGATTTCTCCTCATTAATGATACGCCACTCCCGAGTTTTTGCCGATCCGAAAGAATCACTACCTTTTAACACCAATATTGTAGCAACCATCAGAACAAAAGACAATGACCCTGTTTATTCGAAGGCCTACCCATACCCAATGGCCACGGCAGATTTTGTTAACAGCGAAATTTCCGATCTGCTCCGCAATGGAATTATAAGACATTCTCGATCTCCATATAATAACCCTATATGGGTTGTCGACAAAAAAGGAGTCGATGAGGAGGGAAAACGCAAAATGCGTTTAGTGGTCGATTTTCGAAAATTAAATAGTAAGACCATAAGCGACAAGTACCCTATCCCAGACACTTCTGTTATCCTTGCCAATCTTGGGAAAGCCTCATTTTTCACAACTTTGGATTTAGAGTCAGGGTTTCACCAGATTAAGCTGTCTGAGCAGGATAGGGAAAAGACGGCATTTTCTGTTAATAATGGAAAATACGAATTTTGTAGGCTGCCATTCGGGTTGAAAAATGCACCCAGTATTTTCCAAAGGGCAATAGACGACATTCTTAGAAAAGAGATAGGTAAATGTTGCCATGTCTATATCGACAACGTCATTATCTTTTCGAAAACGAAAGAACAACACCTTGAAGATGTTGAGCGAGTACTAATGCAGCTTTTTTAAGCCAACATGCGGGTTGCTCCAGCAAAATCAAATTTTTTTTTAAACAGGAAGTTGAATTTTTGGGATTTGTAGTATCCGATAAGGGAATAAGAACCTGTCCAGAGAAAGTTAGAGACATTGTGGGTTACGAAGTGCCCAAAACACTCCGTAGCCTCCGATCATTCCTTGGATTGTCCGGATACTACAGACGTTTTGTAAAGGATTATGCTCAAATTGCCAAACCCCTTTCGAAATACTTGCGAGGTGAAAATGGAAACGTAGGTACACATCAGTCAAAAAATATTATCGTCGAATTAGACCACGAAGCACTAAAGGCTTTCAACAGAATGAAAAAAATCTTGGCTTCAGAAGACGTTTTGCTTCTATATCCAGATTATGAGAAGCCTTCTGAGTTGACAACAGATGCCACTCATGCGCTTGGTGCTGTCCTCTCTCAAGATGGCAGACCAATCACGATGATTTCACGAACGTTGTCCTCTACCGAAGAGAACTACGCTACAAATGAGCGGGAGCTCTTGGCTAAAGTGTGGTCGTTGCAGAAGCTCCGAAACTATCTGTACGGAGTAAAACGACTGAATATACATATATACAGATCACCAGCCACTGACCTTTGCAATTTCTGACAGAAATCCAAATGCAAAGATGAAAAGGTGGAGGGCTTTCGTAGAGGAGTTCTCACCAACATTTTTTTATAAGCCCGGAAGGGAGAATTTCGTTGCCGATGCTTTGTCTAGGCAATATTTAAATGCCCTAGATCAATCTATAGACTCAAACTCCATAATGGCTAATAGCGAGGAATCTTTGACTCAAACAATACGAAGTGTTCAGAATCCAGTGAACTGCTTCAGAAACCAACTAATCCTTTATAAAGGCCTAGATCCATTAAAAAAAAACAAAAATTATTTTCAAGACACAGATAAGACACGCAATTACTTTTAATAGCCTAGATAACCTTTTCCAGTTATTAACTGAAACAATTAACCCTGACGTTGTTAATGCTATTCTTCGCGATCTACCTACCTTAGCAGAAATTCAAGACAAAGTAACTACCTTATTTCCATCTGTAAAGTTTCTCCACACCGACAAAATGGTGACGGCTATTTTCAATCCAAATGACCAATCTGAGATTCTTGCAACAGAACACAATCGAGCCCATCGATCTGTGCACGAAAATTGCAAAAGGTTGAAAGAAATAGTCTCCAGTTGTAAGATTTGTCTGGAAGCTAAGTAGGTACCAAAGGCACCCTCCGAAACCTGAGATAGGTAAGACCCCAATACCACACTGCCCAGTTGAAATACTTCACATGGATATCGTCGTGAAGCCAATTAAATCGCGGTCAATAGTTGACATAAAAGAGCCGCTATTAGAACTTCTTAACATATTTAAAGATACAACCACTATAGTCTGCGACAATGAAAAATTCTTCATATCGGAAAGCATAAGATCATTGCTTAGGGATCACTTCCAAATAACCATGTTTACAACACCACCAATGTACAAGTTGAAAGGTTCCACAGTACTCTTTCGGAGATAGCTCGATGTATTAGACTGGAACAGAGCATTAGTGACACTGCTGAACTCCTTTTACTTGCGACAGCCAAATAAAACAGGACGATTCATTCAGTAACTAACTGCAGGCCGATTGATATAATCCACTCAATTCCTACTACATTACAAAATGAGATCAGTAAAAAGATAACCGATACCCAGAAGACAGATTTAGAATACCACAACAAAACTAGACAAACTCGTGTGCGTACAAACAAACGCATTGGGAATAAATTCAGGAAGCTTTTCATAGGAAAAATTGTCCAAAAAGATCTCGGGACTACGGTTCTTATCGATAATAGAAAGGTCCATAAAAGCAATCTGAGGTTATAATACTTAGTTTCAATCATGCTTAAACCAATAGACATACCATTTACAATCATGATACCAATTTTCAATTTTTAACGGACGGTAAACAAACGACGGTAAGCAAACAACAACAAGCGACTAACAATTAATGAAGAAATACCACTTACTTTAACTCATCTTTAATCAATATATGTACTTTAAACATTATTTTAGTTGTATTTAATAATTATAAATTTTGAAACTCAAAAAATGTAATTCGTTTATTAGAATTGTCTTGCTGATTAAAGGATATGTTATATTTATTTGTAATTAACTGTATCATTGAAGGGTAACATAGCAAAGCATAGCGATAATTTGTAGAACAGACGCTGCTGTACCAATCATCGAAGCCGAGGACGACTTCACCTAACGAGGGGAGAAGTTATGATGGCAGTACAAATATCAGATGCACAATATAAATGCACGAAATAAACAACAACAACAAACAACAAAGTCATCATAATAAAGCTCTTGCATAGCAACAGCGCGAGCATTTCACCCGCACCAGCATAGTACTCGTAACAACGCCAGTATTAAAAAAGCTCTAGCATAGCAACAGCGCGAGCATATCAATAAGAATACCATATGCACATCCAGCTAAGCAGCGGAAAAACGGATCATCGTCATCTCCACACGGTAGCGTAAAACAAGCTTGGCTTTGCTTTTATTATGTTAAGTTAGTTTTTAAGATAAATTGTTAGAGTGCGGTTGAATTTAGAGTTCCTCATAGAGGAAATTAATAAAGAATGAAATTAATTTATAATGGTTTGTTGTCATCCAAAGTATTTTGCACTTAGACCAGAGATAGGTCCATTGGGCTGCCGATGTGTAAGGTGGGTGGGTCACCCACTCAGTGGTCACTCAGGAAACCATTTACTCCTCTGAATGAAGAAGCTTATCTTTGCCGTGCAGGTGTTGTTGAGATCATTAATATCATTGAGAAGGTATTCACCGGGTGTAGCCTTCTTAATGTTGGCGAGTGCAGGACACGTGCAAAGGAGTTGACTGATACTCTCTTCTTCCTCTTCGTCCCAACAGCTTCTACAGAAGTGCTTGTATGGAATGCCCAGCCTTTGAGCACGTCTTCCTATAGCAAAGTGTCCGGTGATTGTGTTTACTAATTTTACGGAGAGAGTTCCACTCTTATGCCTCAGAAGTCCGATGAACCTCGATTTATGTAATGTTGGCCAGAGCAGCCTTGCAGTGTTGCATTGGTGGAGTTGATGCCAACGATGGTTGTCTTCCCCCATCGCATTGGTGTCGATTAGGTATTTAACATAAGACGTTTTCGCCTCGGTGTCGATGACGCTTATGCTGTTCAAACCAAAAGAGCCTCTTCGAGCCAGTTTGTAGCATCACAATTCCCTGGTATGTCACAGTGACCCGGCACCCAGCAAAGAATAAGGCTATACTGACCAGCTATCTCGTTAAGAGATGCGCGGTAGTCTTCTGATGATTGATTCTATTTTTCATGGCAGTTTGATGTCGAGCCCTACAGGTGGACCGGATGCAGTGACGTGGGAAATTAATTCAGATTATCAGAACTATAAAAGAAAAAAGTTCCATCGAATTATGAGAGTCTTGCTTAAACTATATCTAGTGATGCAGACATGCAACAGTATCTATGCATTGAAGAGTAAACATATTCCGCCCAAAGCAAAGAATCGAGGAAATCGATCGGCGGCAAATTTGTATGCCGTTTTGTGTACGTGTTTATTTCTGTACTTCTATGTAAACTACTAACTAAACCTAAAGTTTTTGTGTTGTTTTACATACTTAAAAATATAGTAAAAAGTAGTATGTTACAACTGACTACTGCCCCACCTATTGCGAAAGTCTGACAAACATCCAAGCGTATAATTTGTCATGAGATGCTTCTTCAAAAATTAGCCCTTCGGAACTAGCGTAAAATCGTCCTTTTCATCGACTAAAAATAACACACAAAAGGTTGGAGGAGCTAGTTTTTTGGGGTCTCTACAATTGTGTCATTTGTCTTCTTGAACAACGAGAATGGTGGAGAAACCTGAAAAAAGGACGACCTCCTTGTTGCAAAGTCTTCTTAAATGAAATTGAATTTGAGCGCCATGGTTTTGTTGCGAACCGGGGTCCGTATGTCACATCGAAGAGTACAACTGTCATGTTTCTCAAATTCGACTGTAGGTTGATTTGATTAGTTCCAAGAAGAGATATTTTCCTCAGACGAATGTCTGGGGAAGCTAGCATTTAGGCTCTGTATGGACTGATAACGTCAGAATAGAAATACCTCGATATAGGTACATATGTAATTCCATATCCTCCTCAAGCAATTTTAGATTTTGGCATACCTACATATCTAAATAATGTAATCATCTATCAATATGATCGCAACTTTTGGAAAACTCACCTTAAACGGTGACGCGCACTCAAAAGCTAAATAATTGTCATTGTATCCAGATTCTAGCTTTATAGGTGGCGGTGCAGCAACTGCCAGTGGGTGGCGGAAATGTTTCTGATGAAACTGAGGTCCTTTGTACCATGAATGCATGCTCTAAGCTAGAGCCATTTGCTCTCAAGAAGAGACCGCTGTAAACCCTTTACAACTGACACTGACACACACTCGTCACAAAATGCTCCTTATGGCAATCACTCAGCACACACACTTAGTCGGCGATGACACCTTTTCATATCAAGCCTCCCTATTTCACAAATCACTTGATTCCCAACTATAGGATCACTAAAAGGCCCACTCAATCAATGGTTGTTATTTCACAAGTTTCACGAATTCACTTTCGTTGGGCGGTAAGTGGTGCGTCACCTACCTGCTCCAGACCAATTACCATTAACGGATGGGTAATTAAAAATCGCGCGCAAATCGCTCTCGTCGCGAAGGAAAATAAACGCAAAAAACAATTTTGTTGCCTACTTGCTATTTAGTTATTTTTTTTTGTCGGTGTTGTTGTTATTGGCTGTCTCTCCAATTGAAATTAATTTGAGCTTAACGCGTGTTTACACTTTTTGCATATGTTTGTTGTTGTTGATGGCGTGGAAAACGCGACCCGTACCATCGAACACACGATTGCGGGGGAAAAATGTCTGCAACACAGTTTGCATCAAAATACCAGTTTTTCGTTAATTTTTAGGCCAAAAGACATTCAGTGACTGCCTTCTGCCTCCTTGGCTGAAAGGAATCTCGCCCATCGGACAGACGGATGTATGTAGAGCTCAAAGCGGTAGGCCACTTGGAAAATACACAAACGCAGTGTAGCGCAGTAGCAGCAGCAGCAAAAAGCAGCTTCCAACTTGCTGGAATTCCGAACTCGAATGCTCGCGCTGAGCAGCATCCACAAAAAACCGAGAATGCTCGCCCGGTGTGTCTTCGATGTGTTAATGGTGGTGTGGATGCCCGAATGCTACTCTGCCGATACTCTTGTGTGACAATAACAAACATTTCGCATACATATACACAAACGAGTGCCGCATTGGCTAGAGTCAAGTTCGCTTTGGATACATGGAAATAGACGGCAGGTTGCTCTAGCAGGTGGAACAGAGATGGCAAAATATAAATTCCAATTGGATTTGTGTACAAGAGTGTATCGTGAATGGCGTTTATATATTTCACTGGAATGGCAATGGTTAGTACTCAGTCACTCGTTTGTGGAATGCATGAACGACTCAATGAGTACGACACTCAAATTTACAGAAAGTGGATGCCAGTAGTGTTGCCATCCTTTTTGGGTTTGGGTTTTGAAGTGCATGAAAGCGCGAATTTATAGTTAAGTTTATTCGACACTAAAACAAATTTATGTCGTTTTCCGTTGGTACTCCGGAAGAAACTTCCCTATCGAGGATCGGGATGCTTATCGGACAAGCAAACACTTTTTTTTGTAAAAATGGACACATATAGGTACTAACGAATGTGATTTTGTATGCATAAAATGGACAATTCACCTGCCACGCAGGAAAACACAGTTCCCCCAAAATAGATTATGCAAATATAATACCGAAATAAGCACAAGGAATTATTTTTTTTATCAATTTTGACGTTTAAAGTGTATGAATGTGTAGGTAAGTGCTTCTGATTTTAATTCTGCAGTCGAATCCAGAAGCTTATCTCTTATTCTCACGAGAAGAACTGTCATAAGAGTGCTAGCTAAAAGAAAACTTTCAGAAGATTTCGGCTTCGGAATGTATCTGTATCAAGGACATATTCGGAAGGAAACCTATGTATATACACCTCTATCGTGGAATCCGTCGGGGGGAACGATCCGCTAATAGTGAACAATTTGCATTGTGTAATCCGCAGACGTGAACCATCCACATGTCGGTAAAGTGAATGAAATTCACTGTATCGTGATAAACGAACGGATCGAATCTATCCATGCATTTGATATCCGCAGTTTTTATTTTATTTTCACTGAATTTAATTTTTACAAAACAAATGTGTTTGAAATGAGCTGTCACAATTGAATTCCCTAATCACCAATAGTGGTCGGTAAAGGAGAGTATCCGACGGATCCCACGATAGCAATTTTCGGTTCACGTGAATCGAATAAGTGAAGTGAATCTCAGATCCGACGGATTCCATGATTGGGGTGATACTTCACGAAAATGTTGCGGAAAATGTTGCTTTCGCTTGAGTCGATGTGGGTTGTGAATTTACAAATATGGAGCTCATGTAACAATAACAAGTAGCAGCAGAGAAAATAATACACCTAGGCTTTTTAAAGAGGATTTTCAAGCGTTTGGTTCTTAACTGTCAAACTAAATCTTTAAAGATTATTTTATGTAAGCCTTGTGATCCATTCGTAAATTCCAATTTTGAGCTACATGCCACACAGCACACGAATCGATGTACCAATTTATAAATGAGTTCTATGAGCAAATTATCTCTCGTTTTGGACCGATGAATTGGCCGGCTAGATCATGCGATTTGACGCCTTTAGACTAATTTGCTATTGGAAAACGCCAAATCACTCGCCTATGCCCATAAACCAGCGTCAATTGCAGCATTGGGAGACAAAATTACACTTGTTTTTAGCGAGATATCAGTCAATGTGCTGGAAAAAGTGACTGGAAATTGGACTCTATGTACGGACCACTTAAAACACAAGGCAATCGCTTGCCTTGTAACCGTATTGTTACCGCACTAATTTGCGAAATGCAGATGCAGTATGCAGACACACATAACAATGTGAACAGCAACTCTATAACAGGTGCGTTAACCAACGACAATACCACGTCGAGTTAATCGGTTCTCGTCAGATCAATGTAATTAAACCACGTTGGGCGCGGTTAGTACGTAGATGGGGGACCGTTTGAGAATAACCGCGTGTCGTTGGCCAGTCCCATCTACAGAGTTGAGGTCGATAATACATACGTGGTATCACAATGGACCTAAATTGGCCTAAGTGTGTCGGTTTCTGCCGACAGCCAAATAAACTTAACCTAACCATAACAGGTGCGTTTCTTTGAGAAATATATCCACAGGAATGATCGAAATTACACGTTAAACAAAAACAGAAATGCATCGCCATCAGCAATACAGTGGTTCACAGTTGGACCACTGGACCAGTGCAGTTGGAGGGAACCCTTATATTCTGATCATGGGATCGCCGTTAAGGTAGAAGAAGGTGAACGTTGTGGAAAAGAGATTTCTAATGGACAATCCACTTAAAGTCGTACCCACATCTTGCGGGTTTATGCAGTTACTAATATGAAGAAACTCGATTCTTCCACGTAATGAAAATCCGTACCTAGGTATCTGTTTGGATTCAAGGTTGTCGGAAGTATCGAGTTTTTATGTTTAATTGTTTAATATTTAAGTTCAAGTTTATTATGTTTGTTGCTAACAGGTGACAGCAGCATCTGAACGACCAGTTAAAGTAGCATTGAACGCGTCCCTGCTCATCCACAATGAGAAGTATCTCGCTTAAGGAGAATGACAGCGGCCATTTTGGATTTGTGGGAAGGCGATAACAAGTTGGGCAAAAAAGGATTAATGGTTGTCAATGAGTATAGGTTGGCGAGGAGAAGAAAAAATAAACTATATTTTTAGGTGAAAAATGATTGGTAAAAAACCTTTGTAGTCTTTGTTAAAATAAAGAATTTTCAGTTTTCTGACAGAATTTCTTAAAAATAGTACATAGTAACGAGTTGACAACAATCTAAAAATATAGATATATTCGAAGGAATTTCATTTGAAAAGCCATTTTGCAATGTCAAATGCAATTGCATAGGATTGCATCTCATGCCTGAGGAGGAATGACGAGGAAGACATGGTGCACTGCGACAAGTGCCAAAAATGGTTGCACTATAGCTGTGCTGGTGTGGACGCAACAATGGATAACAGCAGCTGGGAGTGTATGGCTTGCACAGAGCTCAATGCGACTGTTTGCAACAAGAGCACACATGGTGAACGTTTGGATACTGCACGGCCTTCGTCATGTAAATGCACTGAAGATGATAGACGATCAGTTGCGTCCACAGCCAGGAGTGGCCGAAACCTCAAACTGAAGTTACGTCAGTTGGAAGAACAAAAGCTGTTGGACGAGAAATATATGGAGAAGGAAAAGGAAAGAGAGCAAAATTATCTACGAAATAAGTTCGAGATATTGGCTCTCGAGGAAGAAGCAGACGGATTCGAGATCAATGCAAGTGCGCAAAGCGATCGAGTATCTGATTGGGCGAGCAACCTGTGTTCAATGACTACTGAGGACATTAAACCCCCAGAGGACGCAGCTCGCAAGAAGAAGCAGGCTTTTGGGGTTACACATCCAGTTGTCATGGAACCAGCTCCTTTGAATCAACGTCAGATTGCGGCGCATCAGGTGCTGGCTGAGGAGCTTCCACCGTTTACGGGAAATCCGGAAGAGTGGCCCCTCTTCATAAGCAGCTATGAAAATACTACGAAGCTGTGTGGATTCTCTCAAGAAGAAAATCTGTGGCGGTCGCGTTTGATGTTGCCATCGACTGTTCCTGAAGTCATATCCGAACTGCGCATGCTTTATGGTCAACCATCCTATAAAGTACAGACGATGCTCAAGCAAAATTTGTGCCGAGCCACCACCGAAAGTTGATCGTTTGGAAACGATTATTCAGTATGCTCTATCTGTACTTAGTTTGAAGTGTACGATGGAAGCATCAGGGTTACATAACCATCTCAAAGACCCTACCCTGCTGCAGGAGTTAATTGAAAAGCTGCCACCTCAAATAAGGTTGAATTGGGCCATAGATAAAGGTGCAAAAGAAAATAATCTGACGCAGTTTAGCGAATGGATTTACAAAATTGCAGAAGCAGCCAGTACTGTTACCATGTTGGCTGCAGCTGACGGGCGGCATGAGAGAAGGCAGGCACATTTAAACGCACACACGGAGGGTAGGATTCCAAATGCTGCGATCCAGTCGAATCAAACAAGGGGAAGATGCTATCTTTGTGATCATAACCACAAACTTGTTGAGTGCGAATGATTTAGACAGCTCACAGTACAACAAAAATGGGAGTTAGTGAGAAGCCGTGGTGTATGTGAAGGGTGTTTAGGTCATCCAAAGCGATTTAGGTGCCGAAGTGGACGAGCATGTGGAGTAAACAGATGTGAAAGTCGACATCATTCAGTTTTGCACTACCATCAAGCAACATTACCTCAGGGACAACCAGTATATGGGAATCACGCTCATCAGCAGGCCAATGGTACCGACACGCTTTTCAGCATAGTTCCAGTTGTTTTGTATGGAAATGGAAAATCGTTGGAGACATTCGTCTTTTTGGACAACGGATCATCGTTGACATTAGTTGAAGAGAACATCGCAAAAAAACTGGGACTAGTAGACGGAGTATCTAAGCCGTTGTGTCTTAAGTGGATGTCAAATACCACCCGCTTAGAAGAGGATTCAAAGGTAGTTCCGTTGCAAATTGGAACTAGATCCATAGGTGTCCAGCAACAGAAGTACTGGCTGAGAGATGTACGCACGGTCAAAAGTTTAGCCTTGCCCGTGCAATCGGTGGACATGGGGAAAATGGGAAGTAAGTACACACATCTATGCGGCCTACCGATGCAGTCATATAAAGATGCACAGTGTGGGTTACTTATGGGTATAAATAATCAACAACTGCTGCTTGCACAACAAACCAAGGAAGGTAAGCGGAATGATCCAGTGGTTGTTAAGACCAGGTTGGGATGGTGCATCAGCGGCTGCAATGTTGGCGATGCCAATGAAAATGGTTTGTACCATGTCTACGAAGCATGCGAGTGTAACAAGAACTTACACGAAATGGTTCAGCAGCATTTTATCTTAGAGGATCATGGCGTGGACAAGGGGTTCATCGAGTCAGCAGAGGATGTGCGTGCTAATAGCATACTTAGCGCAACCGTAAAAAGGAACGGAAATGCTTTCTGTTCCGGTTTGTTGTGGCGATACGATGACATCGTTTTACCGGAGAGCTTAGCAATGGCCGTGAAGAGGCTCAGGTGTCTGGAGAAGAAGATGGCTCTTGACACTTCTCTTCGAAACATAGTCGGTGAGCAAATTCACGACTTGATATCTAAGGGCTACGCCACCATCCAAGGTGTTGGTATCTCCCAACATTTATAGTTCGCAACCCCAACAAGCCGGGGAAGGTGCGCTTAGTCTGGGACGCTGCCGCTTCCACACAAGGTGTATCGCTGAACAGTATGCTGTTGAAAGGACCGGATGAACTGATAGTTCTCACAGATGTTCTCTGCGGTTTCCGAATGCGCCGAATAGCTATTGCAGGTGGCATCGAAGAAATGTTCCATTAAGTTGGCGTAATGGAAGAGGATCAACATTCGCAGAGGTTCTTGTGGCGTGACGGTGATTCAAGTCGAAGGCCAGACGTTTACGTGATGCAAGTATTGACTTTCGGTGCGTCGTGTTCACCAAGCGTCGCTATGTGATGAACACAAATGCAAGGGAGTTCGCTAATACACTTCCCCGGGCATCGGAAGCTATTACTCAGCACCACTATGTAGATGATCTACTCGATAGTGTGGATTCAATCGAGGAGGCAATCCAGGTGGCAAAGGATGACAAATACATACATTCGAAAGCGGGGTTCAACATTCGTAACTGGCTTTCAAATTCAAGAGAGGTACTGCAAGCTCTACACCAACCTGAAGGTCGGGGAAAAACCTTTCAAGGAAGTTCAGAGAAGATGGGTGTAACGAAGGTGTTGGGACTCTGGTGGAACACGGCTGATGACATGTTTACCTTTTCGATGAAGTTCACCAAAGGTCACGAAGAGGTGGTAAAAGGACAACGGATGCCGACAAAGCGTGAACTATTAAGAGTGCTGATGTCGATATACGACCCTCTGGGATTTCTGGCCTTTTACCTCGTTAAGTTAAAGGTGTAGCTGCAAGAGGTATGGAAGTCGGCCAGTGACTGGGATGAGGTAATTAACCATAACCAACAGAGCGTGTGGGAAGCTTGGCGTGTGCTGCTGCCATCGGTAGAAGATGTCCGTATTCAAAGATGTTACTTACCGTGTGGTTTTAATAAACAGTCGTCGGTTCAGCTGCACGTGTTCGTATATGCCGAAGATGCTATGGCGGCTGTAGTGTATCTAAGGTATCAAGATGGAGTATCAGTGGATTGCGTAATTGTTGGAGCTAAATGCAGAGTGGCTGTGGCGCCTTTAAAACCACTTTCAAACCCAAGATTGGAGTTGCAGGCGGCTCTGATAGGATCGCGTCTGGCCAATACAATTGCGAAGTGCCATGGCGAAATCATCAGCCGAAGGTTTCTTTGGACGGACTCACGGAATGTTTTGTCTTGGCTGCGAGCAGATGCAAAAAGATTTAAGCCATTCGTCATGTTCCGAGTCGGGGAAATCTTGGAGCTTATGAAAAAGAATGAGTGGAAATGGGTACCAACAAAGATAAACGCCGCGGATATGGCTACGAAATCGACGAAAACACCAACATTTCATCCAAGCAGTAGATGGTTCAAAGGTCCAGAGTTCCTGTACCAGCCGGAGGAAAGTTGGCCAATGCAGCCCGAACTAGTTGAGACGCAAAAGGAGGAATTAAGGCCGCAATTTCTGTTGCTGAATGATGTTGTGGCAAACGAAGCTGTAATAGACGTTAGTCGATTTTCATCATGGAGGCGCTTGCATCGAGCAATGGCGTATGTCTTTAGATTTACCGATAACACAAGAAGCAATGGCCTGTAGTTGAGCAAGGAGGTTTTTTTATCCGATGACCTTCAACGAGCTGAGATATTTTTTCTGCAGATGGCTCAAATGGACAAATTTGCAGATGAAATAGCAATGCTGCAGAATAACGATATGCTGCCGAAATCAAGTAGATTGTTTAAGTTGTCACCATATTTGGACATGGACGGACTACTGAAAATAAAAGGGAGGATTGATGGTGCCTGGTGCGTTTGAAGAAATGACAAAACGTACTGTAATTATGCCGAATAATCATCATATCACGTTTCATCTAGTTAACGAGTACCATAATCGCTTTCATCATCGATAGCAGGAGACAGTGGTCAACGAGGTACCACAGAAGTTTTGGCTACCAAGTCTGCGAACACTCATCAGAACAGTGCGTAGGAGATGTCAGAAGTGCCGGAATGACAAAGCAGTTCCACCAAATCTCGAGATGGCGCCACTTCCTGGGGCAAGGCTGGCAGCATACGTGAGGCCCTTTTCGTATACCGGAATTGACTATTTCGGGCCGATTTTGATAGTCTCTGGAAGGAAAACCGAGAAACGATGGGGAGTTCTTTTCACCTGTCTGACTATACGAGCTATCCATATAAAGGTGGCGAATAGTTTATCGACGGACTCGTGCATAATGTGGCTTGCGGAATTTTTTGTCACGGAGGGGGACCCCCCGAGACATATATTCCGATAATGGTACCAATTTAAAGGGAGCCGAAAAGGAACTTCGGGATGCATAGCATCAGATGAACCAGGGAGTAGTCCGAAACACGTTCATCAGTGCAGATACATGATGGTTTTTCAACCCACCAGCCGCGTCACATATGGGAGGCTGCTGGGAACAGCTGATCAGATCAGTCAAGGCCGTGTTGAAGGAGATCACTCAAAACCAGCGGTTGAAGGAGGAATCTCTACGGTCGATGCTGGTTAAAGTCGAAGGCATCATAAATTCACGCCCTTTGACTCATGTTTCAGTGGATGCCGAAGATGCAGAAGCGTTAACGCCAAACCACTTTCTGCTTGGGTCATCAAGCGGAAACAAGCCGCCCGGAGATTTCAACGAAAGGGATCTTCTTCGTAAGAGCTGGAGAGTTTCGCAGCAGTTATCCAACCAATTTTGGCGACGGTGGATTCGGGAGTATCTACCAACACTCACACGAAGGACGAAATGGTTCCAGACAATGAAAAATGTGGAAAAAGGTGATGTGGTGATCATAGTAGACGAGAACCATCCGGGGAGTACCTGGCCAAAAGGAATTGTGGTTGACACCACCAGAGGCAGAGATGGACAGACGAGACGCGCTACGGTAAGAACGTCAACTGGATTTTATGACCGACCTGTTGTAAAGCTGGCAGTGCTAGACGTCAGCAATAAAGAGGTTTGTGACGCGGCTACGGATGTGCCCGCATCACCGTGGAGGGGGGGGGGGGGAGGGGGGAATGTTGCTGACAGCAGCATCTGAACGACCAGTTAAAGTAGCATTGAACGCGTCCCTGCTCATCCACAATCAGAAGTATCTCGGTTAAGGAAAATGACAGCGGCCATTTTGGATTTGTGGGAAGGCGATAAAAAGTTGGGCAAAAAAGGACTAATGGTTGTCAAGAAGAATAGGATGGCGAGGAGAAGAAAAAATAAACTATTTTTAGGTCGCAATGCGCAAGTACATAATGTTTGGATGTTGCAAGTATGACTGGTCGAACAGATGCGTGCAGGTTACTTTATGAGTGTAGGAAAATACATCTTCAGGAATTAGACGAATTGGGGAACACAGGAAGCTAATCAAATTGTCCAGAAAAGTTGGATGTTTTTCGAGGGAAAGCGTAATTGGTTTCCCAGGGATGACATGGGCCCGTTTTAATTCCTTGTGTTGTATGCGGTTGTCTACCTACCCCATTTCAACCTAACAGTTGGCTCACCACGGGGGGGTTATAAGTTCACAAATGATTTTTGAACTAATAACCAATTACCTATAGGTTTTTGTCCTATGGATTAATGACCCTTCGCCTCCATTACAATCTCGAGGCGCTGTTAGATTCGCCCTGTCTAAGAGGTGAATATAAAACGCAATACCTGGTAAGTAAACTTGCCTTGTGTTGCATAGATTTTGAAAGCTTTTAATTTGAGTTCCGAATTTTTCTTTTTACTTTAAAAAATACAGGTCTCTGGTCTCTTGGAATCTTCTCTATCTCTCTTCAGTTATTTTGTCACAGAAAGTACCTAAAAACAGTACTCTTTTTGAGAATCAGAAAAGATCAAATTTTCGACACTACTATATACTCCCATTACTTTACCATAATACCTACCTTTTCTACTAACTTGCCATTTCTTGGCAGCTGGGCTGGCTCAAACTCTTTCAATGAACAGTGTATGGTCAATTGAGCGACTCATTGAATTTGAGTGGATCTACGTCTGGCTCAGATTAGGAGTAGCATGTGCGCGCTTACTTTTGCCAGAGTATTTAAAATGATATCAATAGCAATATGCAGTCGACTTCATACGCCACGAGGTGGATTTCACTGTATAACCGTGAGTGAGATAGCAAATGGATTTCTTTTTTACACAAGGCCTTTCAATCCCAGTCCAGTCCACCACATCCAGATACACCAACACAGCAATTACCGAATGCACCCATAACGATAATTACAACCTGCAAAAAGGGCGGGAGGAATACTCTTTGCTGTGTTTGGGGAAATATAAACAAAAACAAAGCAAAGCAAAACCATTCTACCTACCAACCTATCAACAATCAACCTCCATGTTGTCCGTTTTTTGCTAGTAATCAATTAATTCAGCTCCTACCGAATACACCTCCACATGTTTACATTTATAGTATCTAACTATTCACTTTTTTATTTTTCGTGAAATTTTTCCAAGTGGTTGGCTTTTGACAGAACTACCTGCCTAATCAGAGATTTGTTTTTTTGTGGATGCGCACGCGGTCATTTCAATTTGGAAATCGCGATCACAGTTATTTTACTAATTCAGCCAAATTGCCATTTGTTATGTAAAAAATGTGCGCCCGCAATAAAAATAGATGAGCGGAATATGCAATTACAATTAGTTTCTCGTTTTATTGTTTGTGGTGTGGTAATTTGTTTTTTGCCCATTTCGTGGCTTTGTCACTCGAAATGGATTCCTGTAATTTGTTCGGATGCGGTTATAATTGATTTACAAATCAATGTTTTTTGTTCTACAAATGCATTTGACATTGCAGATAATCGAATGAGTGACAGATAAGACTGCTATAATAAAACAACAATAAAGAGAACTTCAATTGCATCAAACCACGGCATTTGCTGCTCCTTGCCGCGCCCGTCGGCCATCCATCGTAATAAATCGGTCAGAGATATTGTTGTACATTGTAGCTATACAAATAGTGCGGCAATTATATATGTACGTAAAAATTAGCTGATTACTATTCATAGAGGGCGTCACGGTGGATTCTTTTCACAAAGTTATTTAAAAGATGACGTGATGATGAGAAATGCCGTTTTGTTTTCTGTGGGATCTTGCAGAGGGCTTTTTTTCTGCAGAAATCCTATAGTTTAAATTCAAATGGGTTTCTTAAACGCTACCAAAATAAATAAATCGCCATTTTAAAGAGTAAGAAACTTTCTAGAATTTCAATGATTTAATTGGTAAAGTAACGTGCAACATAAATGAGGAGGCTGCCCATTTCTGTTCTGTTGGTAGATAGGTATATATGAAACACAAGGAATGTTGGCTGGAGAGCTAATCCTATACAGGGTGGTCAATTAATTCAACAAGCTCTTCTTTATAGGTGGTTTGAGCGCAGCTACATACATACATAAATGTATCTGCATATATTATGAACTAATGAAGGTAAAGTAAGGTCTATGGGACTTAATTCCCAGATGGAGTTACTTGTCTACTGCTGTCATGAGGGAATAGGTAGGTACCTAACCTAGCTACTTCTCTACAAGTGCTATTTTAAATATTGAGGAAGGCGCAGGATTAAGTATGTGGATCTCATTTCTCAAAAAGTCCTTATTCTGTAGGTAGATAGGTACTTACATAAATGGGAAAATGTGACTAAAAATCTAAAAATCTTCTTTCACTATATAAATAGGTAGGTACTATCGTTTCTAAGAAAAAAGCAAACTTCCTACCTGAAACATTCGAGCTACGAATGTAATATTGGTAAGTTCCTACCTAAGTATTTTCGAGCTATATAATTTCGAGCTTAAGCCCCATGCATAGGGAGACCGGCTCATCATTTTTATTTCTTCTATAAAAAGGAAACGAAGGCCGTTATCGAAAAATTAAAACTTCCATAAAAACTGCATCCTTAAGTAGGTAGTTCTAAATCAAGTACTAGATACCATTAAAAATAAATAATATATGGGGACCTTGTTTTGTAAGTCTCACGATATGTTGATACCTACCTATAGTTGACCCACGCCGCATGAAACTAGGTTAGGTTAGGTTAGGTTACTGGGCTGACGGGGCAAGAGAATCCTGCGCCCGTCACACTTAGGTCAATGTAGACCCTTTGTGATACCCTGGAGGTTACGCTTCCCTTATCTGGAATCAATGAAAAACCTATGAAAAACTTAGCGGGTTTACAAACCATCCCGATGCGTTGATGAACTTGCGCAAGTCATTCACAGACTTGCCGGAGAGTTCTTCTAAATCCTGGAAGAAATATCTGCCCAGGATATTGTTTCTGATATGACAGAGTGCAGGGCAGTGACAGAGGAAATGCGGGGTATCCTCATTCACCTCCTCGTCCCCACATCCTCTGCAGAGTTCATCTGTGCTGAGTTTTAATTTCTTTGCATGGTAGCCCAGCATGTTGTGTCCGGTGATAACACCTGTGAGAGAGGACAAAGAATTTTTGTTCATTTGAAGGATTCTCTTGGTCTTTTGTTTGTCATATAGTGGCCACATTTTCCTTGTAATAACACAGGAATCAAGGGCACTCCATCTTTCGTTTGCTGCCATCAGTGTTTTATTTCCAATCACCTGTTTAAGGTAACAGGGTGGGGTTTTTACTGTGGTGTCAGCATCCCTTGATTCAAGGGAAGATCCTTTTCTTGCCAGCTCATCGGCTCTTTCATTTCCTGGGACACCACTGTGTCCGGGGACCCAGCAGAGTCTTACAGTGTGCTGCACGCCAAGAGCCCGCAGCTCTTCGCGACAGCTTCTTACAAGCCTCGATTTTATTTCTGTGGCGGAAATCGATTTTATTGCCGCTTGGCTGTCAATGAAAAAGGTAATATCAGCATGTGGTATTGCCGTCATTGCAGCCTGCTTAGCGGCTGTTGTCACCGCCAGAACCTCAGCTTGGAAGACGCTGCTGTAGTCGGGGAGTCTGATCGAGCCAGATATTCCGAGCGTTTCTGAGTAGAAACCTGCACCAACGCCGGTATCCATCTTGGAGCCATCTGTATAGATGGGGATCGTTGTTGCATGGATTGGTACTTGATTATCCTGCCATTCTTCCCTACAGGGAAAAGAGACAGTAAATGGTCTTATAAAATCTAGTTTGGGAGTAATGTAGTCTGTGCATACATTTCTACCCGTAAATTTCTCTAGAATCTGTGCATGCCCTGTTGTACTGGGCTTCCAGTTTTTTGTTTGGCTTAGCCGCAAGGCACTGTTTGCTGCAGATTCTTGTACGAAAAGATCTAGGGGTTTAAGATTGAGAATTACCTCCAACCCCGCTGTAGGGGTGGTTCTCATAGCCCCAGTAGTGCCAATACAGGCAATTCTTTGGACTCTAGTCATAGTCTTAAGGTTGGTGGCCTTACACAACCCCTGCCACCAGACTAAATTACCGTATGTGAGTATCGGTCTAACTACCGCCGTATACAACCACATGATAATTTTGGGACTAGGTCCCCAGGTTTTGCCGAAGATTCTATTGCAGGCGTATAAGGCTACCGTTGCCTTCTTTGCTCGTTCTTTTATGTTGAGGCTCCAGTTTAATTTTCTATCCAGAATCACGCCAAGATACTTTGCGTATTCTGATGTTTGTAGTGGAGTACCCTCAATAGTTGGCGGATTAAATTGCGGTATAATCCTTTTATTGGTGAAGAGGACCAGTTCTGTCTTTTGTGGGTTAACCGCAAGTCCGCAGCTACTGGTCCAGTTACCAACCATAGATAAGGCGTTCTGTATTTGTTCACTTAGAGTGGATGGGAATTTTCCTGTCGCTAGCAGTGCTAAGTCGTCAGCATATGCTACTGCCTTGACTCCACTAAGTCTAAGTTCAATCAGAATCTCGTTTAAAACGAGTACCCAAAGAAGGGGTGATAGGACTCCGCCTTGAGGGGTTCCTCTAGATGCTGACACCTTAATTATTTCACCACCTAACTCTGAGTAGATGCATCTTCTTTTAAGCATGCACATTATCCATTTAATTATGGTATTCTCCACATTTAGGTTGACTAGGGCTCTTTCTACCGCTTCCCCTTGGACGTTGTTGAAGGCACCTTCAATGTCCAAGAAGGCGGCTAGAGTATATTCCTTGTCCCTTAGTGTCTTTTCTATGGTGCTGACGACACTGTGGAGTGCTGTCTCTACACCTTTGCCTTTCGTATATGCATGCTGAGCTGGGGATAAGACCTCTGGACTCAGTTTGCTACGGATATAAATGTCCATCAGTCTCTCAAAAGTTTTTAAAACAAAAGAGGTTAAACTGATTGGCCTAAAGTCTTTGGCGGTAGTGTGACTAGGTTTCCCAGCTTTGGGTATGAAAACCACTTTAACTTCTCGCCAAACTTTGGGTACATATCCCCATTTTAGGCTACTTAGGAAGAGGTTCCTCAGATGTGGGGTTATATGTTCTTCACATCTTTGTAGCATCATAGGGAAAATGCCGTCAATACCCGGAGATTTATATGGAGAGAAGGAATTAATGGCCCATTTTATCCTTTCTTCCGTTATAATCTCCGCTGTTGTTATGTGCTCCGTGTAGTGCTCTTCTTCCGGATTGTTATGCTCATTAATGCATCCCGGAAAGTGAGTCTCAAGGAGGAGCTTGAGTGTTTCATTGCAGGATTCTGTCCAGTTGCCGTTGGGGCCCTTGAGAGATCCCAAGGCTACTGGTTCCTTAGCAAGTAGTTTCCTGAGCCTAGCTGATTCCGCGGTGCTTTCCATTTTACTACAGAAGGATTTCCACGAAGATCGCTTTGCTTGTTGCGTTACTGCTTTGAATTTTCTTTGACTGGATTTGTAGGTTTCCCAGTCATGGTCAGATCTTGTACGTTTTGCTACATTAAAAAGTTTTCTAGTTTCTTTCTTAATGTCGTACAGTTCTTTTGTCCACCATGGAGGAGTCGATTTTCTTTTACTCCTCGTTTGTAGGGGACATGATTTTTCGAGCGCTTTACCTAGGATTTTTCCCAGATTCTCGGCATTCGTGTCTGTACTCTCTGGTGCATACGCAGCATCTGTCTGGAGAGTTCTTAAGTTCTTTCCCACTTCCATATTGAAAAGGTCCCAGTTAGTTTTTCTATGGTTCCTATATGATATTGGGGGATCGTTTGTGTCTGGTATCAGGAATTCAATGATTTTGTGGTCAGAGAATGTTTCCTCCTTTAATACCTTCCACTGATCTATTGTGATTGTATTCGAGTTACTTAATATTGTAACATCGATTACTTCTTGCCTATTTCTAATAACAAAAGTTGGTTCTGAACCCCTATTAGCTATAAGTAAGTTATGATCTATAAGAAATTCAAAAAGTGACTCACCCCTTGTATTTGTATTTGAGCTACTCCATAGGGCATGGTGGGAGTTAGCATCACATCCCATCACCAGGTCCCATTTTTCCCGTGTAGCACGTTGAACAAGAAGGTGGGTCAGATCTGACGGTGGTCCTTCCGTTGCATCATAGGGCATATAGCATGATGTTAGAATCAGCGAAGGGAGCCCGTTGCGCTCAAGTTTTACCGTCACGTGGTCGTTATCACTGTAGGTAGATAGAAGAAAGAGGTTAATCTGTTTCCTAGCTACTATACAAGTTCTGATCTTACTATTTGGATCTGTCTGCACTGTTTTAAACAGGACAAGTCCCTTCGAGTTTAAACCCCTTATTCTGCCTCCTGCTACCCAGGGTTCTTGAATAAGGGCTAGGTCTATTTTTCTATCCTCCATGAGGTAGATTAGGTTGGCGCTGGCCGCCTTACTGTGATGAAGGTTTATTTGTATTACCTTCATCACGGTTTTTTGGCTCCCCATCCTTGTTGGTTTTGTTGACTTTGTTCGCGATAAGCCTAAGCTTGCATCGGTTTATGCCGACGCGTACTTTAAAGTCGATCTTCTTCAACAACGGAATGGATTTGTGACTAAGCAACACTATCACTTCCGTGCCTGATTCACGGTATTCTCCCATCTCGATCACTTCCCAAGCGTGGCTCAGCTGATCGGTATTTAGGGATCGTAAGTATCTCTCGATACGGTCCTTAGGGATATGAGGCCCTCGTACAACAAGTTTGGCTTTAGGTCTTGTTATCCGTACGATCTCTTTTTTGTCGATCAGACGAAGGTCGGCGTTTGGCCATGGAGCTTTCGTCCTGGCAATAAACTCCTTGAGCCATGTGAGGGTGTGTTCTTCCTCACAGGTCATGAGTTTGAATCCTTGGATGGTATTGAGGGTGCCAAAAAGCGGGAGGGGTTCCTTGTTTTTTAGGATGGCCTCGTTCACCTCATCTAGGATTCGAAGTTCGATGAGTCGCCATTGGTCCTCTGTCAACTTCCGTGCAGGATTTCCGTAGTCTACTACGGCTACTTGTTGGCCAACTGCGGTTGGTAAAGAGACCTTGGCTTTCTTCCTAACATTTGTTTGAGAGATTGGAGAAAGCGTGTCGTTTTGCCTAGCTCTTTTGGACGTGCTTGCAATCGGGTCGAGCTTGGATTGAGTATCCTCTCTCGTGCCAATTACAGGGTTCCTAAGTCTGGCTGCGATTGGGGTGGAGAGCAAAGGGCTTTCTTTCCCCTTCCCAGCCGGTCTTTTGGGAATTGTCCTAGAGCTGGGCAAACGTTTGCTCTTCTCCGTTGGGTTGTCGGGTATGGTCTCCAGTCGTTCTTTAGCCTTGTCGAGGGATAGCTTTTCCTTCTCCGTTAAGGCTTCCGGATTTTTGCTACCCATCCTTCGGACGATCCTGAGCGCGTTACGCCTTTGCCTGCGCAGGATCTCATGCTCCCCTAGAGGCCTCTTTGGCTTGGGTTTGCTGGGGACTTTAGAGTCTAAGGCTCCTTGGGTGTCCCGTCCGGGATTGGAGGGCTGTGCCTCCACGACTGTTTGGCAACTGTCCATTGTCGAGTTATTGACGTCACGGCTGCAGTTGCCTGGTTGGTGAGGGGAACCTGCATCCAGATTGCAAGTGGAGCTGAGGCTCTGGATGTTCTCCAGCTGCAGTTTCCTCTCCCCTACCTCCCCAGTGACCATCTTCTCTCCTTCCAGGCCCGTACGAGCAAGAGGCTCGATGCAACGCCTGGCCGGTGAGTCTGGTGGTCCCGGGGTCGGTTCCTGTACCCGATCAGTCTCCGTGTCAGTTTTGTTGTTAATATTAGGAGCAGGGAGCACCTCCCCCTTCTCTAGACCCGTACGAGCAAGAGGCTCGATGCAACGTCTGATCGAAAGGTTCGGTGGCTCCTCGGTGGCATCCTTTGGCAGAGTGATTGGTGTGGTCGACCTTTCCCCTGGATGGACTTTGCCAATCTGGGAGGAAGGTGGCCCCATCAATTTACTATCGCTAGTGTTATCCCCAGGATTAGCTTCCGCCGGTGTACGAGCAGTAGGCTCATTCTCCGTTAGACGCTGTTCCTGCAGATACGCACGTGCGTTATGAAGCCGTTTGCGGTCAGTCTCTGTCAGTTCTTCCCATCTTTTCGTCCCTAGTCTCTTTACTGTTGTCCTGCAGTTTGTTAGTTTTTTCCGTCTGGAGGAGGTGGACAATAAAGAGAGGTTAGAGCTAGCGACGGAACAGCTGTCGCTGACATCAAGGTTCATGCCCTCCATGGCAGCATCTGTTCCAACGCTTTCTCCATCCCATACTCCAAGATTGGCAAATGGATTCAGAAGAAGGTTTTCTTCTTCCTCCGTCAGTTGTTGTTGTTCTGTTTGGGGATCGGTTTTTCTAGAGTCAGTGGTGCCCGATCCTTGCACCTTAGTCTCTTTTGTTTTGTTTTGTTTGTTTGTTTTGTTTAAATTGTTCATTGTAGGTCCCACGAGTAAGGGGGAAGGAAGGTCCATCTGCACTCACCCCCTGTATGCAGATAAGGGGAATTAGGGTTAAAACTGGAGGTCCCCAGGTATCCAGAGTTTGCGCTAGCGACTGAGCACTCCCTCAGCCATGCAGGTCTCGGCGCGTCGTACCTTACCTTGGATTTGATCCCTTTTAGTTTTCCACCCCCTCTTTGTCGATTAACAACAGAGAGGGGAGTACTTAAGCCCCACCACCACGACAAGGTAGGTGATCAATCGGGGGGCGCATGAAACTAAAATCTTGAAAAATTTAATGACCAAAAATTGAAAATGAAAAATTGAAAGATCAAAACTAATATAGGTAGGAACACAGGTACCTACCTATATTTTGTTTTTATTAAGAAACATAATTTGCAGCACCGATTAATCCTCCGTTTAAAACATAGTTTCTGTAGTTGACTCGCGGAGGGAATCTACCCGATACGGCATATTAACTGTTGTGATCACCGTTTAAATATTTTCGGGATAAAGTTTAAAACGCTTTTAAACAGTTTTAATGTTTGTTGAATTACGTTGCTCTTGACAAACTGGTTCGCTGGTGGCCTTTGCAACGATAGGGTTGGATATCTTTTTAAGAATTTCCCTAACCAGTCTAAGCGAGCAGTCTTATTGGTGGTCCATGAACTACTAATGTTTGTCTTATTTGCAAAGCAAACTCGAATGCCAGCTTCCGTTCTTAGAAGACGGTCATGCCAAAATAATTATCTGCCGTTGTTTTCAAATTTTCAACAAAAGATTGTTCTTCTTCGTCGGAACAGATTTGCATGATTTTTACATGATCCACTTTTTCTAAACACAGTTCACGGCTTCGAGTGGCAGGATTTTCTTCCTTCTTCCTCCTTAAGTTTTCTTAATACCTTTGCAAAGTTTTTTCCAAAAATTTATTCATCTTTGAAAACCGAGCTCATGCTTCTTCCTTCTTTCACAAGCCTTCATACACATTTCAACAGGCACTGTTCATGTTCAGTCGTTCCTCTCGCTGTGCTCTTTTTATAAGTTTTCCAAAAGATAAAGTCAACTAACCACGGCTGATCCTCCGTCAATATCCCAATGAAATCTCCGTCCCAGGCATACAAAAGTGGTCGAAATGAGGAAAATAAGAGGAAATACAAGTAACTTACGGTTGCCCTAAATCCCTCTTTTTCGTAAAATCTTCGGAACGGTGCGCACTAGCGACAAGAAACAAAGTGAAACTAAGCAGGTGCCAGATGAATGTTAAAACAAGAATGGATATGCATTTCACGTCGCCAATGATAGTTGGTTATCTTGCCCCAAGGACAACTAGCCCCGGTCTCCCCTATCGAAAACTCGTTAAAAAATCAGTGTTTACGATAAAAATTCGACTTAGAGAAAAGTTGTGGGCAGTTTCACTACAGTTTCAGTGAAACAAACCAATTTCCAGATTGGGAAATAGACAAAAATCATAATATCTAGGTTTTTCTCATAAATTATTCCCTATAATGTAGGTACCTATCTACGAGTACATACTTAACGTATGTAGGATCATAAATGTAGCCATAGATACGGAAGCCTGATGGCACCTCGACCAACTCCAATGAGGAGGCACTTCAACTGCTAATGGACACCCACTTTCCTGGACCTGATGGCATCTATCCCATACTCTTGCAAAAGGGTATAGAGATTTTGCTCACACTGCTAACTAGAATCAACAGAGCTATCGTGGCTCTGCGACATATTCCTTTGGCCTGGAGAAGAGCTAGTGCGGTTTTTATTCCCAAACCAGGAAAGACCGCCTATGATCTTCCCAAAAGCTTCAGGACTATTAGCCTTTCTTCATTTCTGTTAAAGGGCCTTGAACAATTGATTGACGTACGGCTTAAGAGCATTCCAGCTTCGCAGGGTATTCATGATAGCCAACACGCCTATCAAAAAGGCAAGTCCACTGAGACGGCATTAACGGACCTGACGGCCAGAGTGCGCAGGGCGCTCGACCGTAAGATCTATGCTCTTGCTGTCTTCATGGATATTGAGGGTGTCTTTGACAACCCCACCTTCTGCAGAATTGAGACTGCCTTAACACTGAAGGGCGTCGATTCTACAACTGTGGAATGGATCCTGGAAATGCTTAGGAGCGGAGAAGTTACAGCTGCTGTTGGCGGCTGCGTCAGAACTGTGCGCGCTGTTAAAGGCTTTGCGCAGGGCGGTGTACTCTCCACTACATTGTGGAACCTGTTGGTCGACTCCTTGTTGAGAAGACTTGATGGGGAAGGTCACCCTGTTATTGGGTACGCTGACGATGTCTATATCATTGTCAGCGGCAGGAGTTTACCAACTCTTTGTGAGCGGATGGAAACAGCGCTCAATAGTGTTGGGAGTTGGTGCCGCGAGCAGGCTCTGTCAGTCAACCCCGCGAGGACTGAGATGCACGAATAGAAGGGCAATACCTCAAGTGAGGTGGCCTTACTTCCAGGGCACTCAACTAAAGCTATCAAGCAAGGTTAAGTATCTGGGTATTGTTCTAGACCCAAAGCTTAACTTTTCTGAACATTTGGTTGCTAGAATTTTGAAAGCAACTAACATTCTCTGGCAGTGCCGTAGGATGTTCAGCAGAACCTGGGGACTTAGTCCCAGGCTGGTTCACTGGATTTACACGTGCATCGTTCGGCCATACCTTATGTATGGTGTGATTGTACGAGTATGGTGGGCTAGAGCTCACATCCTCAAACGTCAACTGGCGAAGCTACAGCACCTTGCGTGCTTATGCATTACAGGTGCGATGAGAGGAACTCCCACTGCTGCTATGGAAGGGTTGGTCTGTTTACCTCCCTTGCAGTTCCTTGCTGAGAGTGAGGCCAGCAAATCAATATACCGTACGTGTGTAGTACTTGGACGGCAGGTCAATCTCGGCGATGGGGCCAGAGATGCTAGGTACAGAGCTCTCTATGACAGCCTACCTGGCCATCGGGGAGGAGCACTTGACTCTGTGTGCATGAAGCAAGTCTTTGAGCGCCGTTTTCAGGTCATGCTTCCTGAACGGCAGGAATGGAACAGTGAGGGGTAGAATGGCTTTAGGCCGGGTGATGTCATCGTCTATACTGATGGCTCACTTATTGACGGTATCTCCGGAGCCGGGGTCTACTCTAGAGACTGTCGGATAAATCTATCTGCAGCCTTGGGTAGACAAACAACTGTTTTTCAGGCAGAAATCTTTGCGATTGCCACTGCCGCCAATATCCTGTTAAGGAGAAGGATTAAGGGTAAAACCTTATACATCTGCTCAGATAGCCAAGCCGCTATCAAAGCCTGTTCGGCTGGCTCCCTCAACTCAAAAATAGATGAGGAAACCATGGTTAGGCTTAACCGTCTGGGAAGATGTAACTCGGTATCACTTGCCTGGGTTCCTGGGCACACAGGTATCGAGGGTAATGAAAGAGCGGATGCTCTGGCCAGGAAGGGCTCTCCAACAGCCTTCATTGACCCACAACCATCCATAGGATGCTGCTCATCCGTCCACAAACGTGAAATGGATTCGGCTCTACGCCAACTACATTCCGAATACTGGCATGACCTGGTCTCATGCAGGTATTCGAAGAAGCTAGTGGACGGTCCAAAAATCAGCAGAGCTAAGTTTTTGCTTAGACTAAACAGGAAAGACTTGAGATCCTTGATTGATCTCGTCACTGGTTTCAGTCCTCTTAACGAGCACCTTAAAACCATCCACATAAGGAGCTCGGGCCTATGTGAGTGCTGCCTAGAGGCGGATGAAACGGCATCTCACTTCATCTGTGAATGTCCGGCTTGCGCCAGAACCAGGCTCAACACTATAAGTAAACAATTCGTCAATAAGATGGGGGACATTGAACTTGTTAATATTCTTCGCTTTGCCAAGGCTACTGGCAGGTTCTCCCTTACCGAATCTTACTAATCGCCAATAAGCAGCGAGCGGTCAGCTATGCTGAAGTACAATGGACCAATAGGTCCAAGTGCTTGTCATCTACTGATGATCCCACTGCACATACAATACAATACAATAGCCATACATCTTAGAGAATTGTTTCTGCAGTGACATGGTTCTTTTGACATATGAAGCTTGATAGCAACATTACTTGGGGCGAGCACGATAACTTAGGCGGCGAAAATTAATAACGGTTTCTTATTGATCGGTAAGATACAAGCATTTCTCCATATTACTGTTTATGGGATGTACTTGTGATAATCTACTATATTCAGATTCACACTTACCCAGTCTAGCATAAAAAAAAATGGGACACACTATGCTCAAAAGATCTCTGGATAAACCTCAAAGCGGAGGGTGTAACTGCCGACAGAAGCAAATTAAAATGTTCCTTGAATCCAGAAGATATGAGCCGATTTTTTGCTTCATCTCCCAGTATTGTAAACGGACCCCATGTTGTGTCACATTATGAGAGCTCTGACCAGTCTTTTTCTTTTGAGTGTGTAGTGGTTGCCGACGTTCTGGATGCCATTCGATCAGTGAAATCAAATGCTCTCGGCCCAGATGGCACTTCTCCAAAATTTGTAAAGCTGATTTCACCCTTATTACTTAGGTTTATATTGCACATTTTCAATGCATGTATTTACTCCTGTCAGTTTCCTGAGCAATGGAAAAATGCCGCTATTGTACCAATCCCAAAAAAAGTGAACCCGGGCCCCTCAGATTTCCGGGCCATAAGTCTTTTGTGTTTTTTATCCAAAGTTTCGAAAAAAATGATTGCTAAACAGATACAAAACTATTCAGCTTTGAATAACATGTTATCGGAATAGCAATCAGGTTTTCGAAAAAGTCACAGCTGCGAAACAGCCGTGTTGAAGGTAACTTGATATTGGCAAGTTTGGGCTTATGGTCCTCCTGGACTTCACTAAAGCATTTGACAGCATTAATCACTCAATCTTATTAAGTAGTCAAACTTAGAAATAAGTAAAATTTTTAATGAAAGAAAAGATATTCAATTTTTTGTTGAAATATGCTTTATTACGAGTATTTTGTTCTTTTTTGATTTTCATAACTTTTTATTTGTTTAATTTTTGTTGTCGCGACGCGTTTCGGAAATTTTCCTCCATCATCGGGCGGCTTGAGTTTCCTGACTGAGTTTCTTTATTGTTCTGGTGTGGGGCTATTGGGGTTATTTATGTTTGTCTCTTTTTGCCTTGTGCTGTTGATTGCGGTATCGAATAATTGGTCTGTTTTTATTGTTAGTTTATCGTTTAGTACGAGGGCGGGTCAATAAGTCCGTGACTTTTGGAATAAAACACAGATTTTTTGATAAAAAAAATAATTTTATTTTTCAACGTAGTCTCCCTTGAGCTCTATAAACTTTGTCCAACGCTTCTCCAATTTTTTTATCCCTTCCAAAAAAAAATGATTTGTCGAGGTCCTCAAAATAGGCCTTTATTTGCGAGATGACTTCATCATTGGAGTCAAATCTTTTTCCACCAAGCCATTTCTTCAGGTTTGGGAACAAGAAGTAGTCGCTCGGAGCCAAATTTGGAGAATAGGGTGGATGAGGGAGCAATTCATAGCCCAATTCATGGTTTTTTGCCATGGCAACTGCACATGTGTGCACCCTTGCATTGTCTTGGTGGAAAAGAACTTTTTTCTTGGCCAAATGAGGTCGGTTTTTTTTCAAATCGTCATTGAATCGGTCCAATAAGTTGGCATAATATTCCCCATTGATTGTTCTTCCCTTTTGAAGGTAGTCAATGTGGATTATCCCGCGTGCATCCCAAAAAACAGTCGCCATAACTTTGTTGGCTGACAAACCCACCTTGGCCTTCTTTGGCGCCGATTCACCCTTAGAAACCCACTGTTTTGACTGTTGTTTGGTCTCTGGTGTGTTGTGATGGATCCATGTTTTGTCCACGGTTACAAAACGGCGCAAAACCTCCTCCATATTGCGATTAAACAACGCCAAACCTTCCTGTGAAGTTGTTACACGATTGCGTTTGTGGTCGACTGTGAGCAAACGCGGCACCCATCTTGCGGAAAGCTTTCTCATGCCCAAGTGATCATTCAAAATTGAAACCACTGAGCCATGCGAGATCCCTACGGCTTCCACAATCTCTCGCACTTTCAATCTTCGGTCGGCCAACACCATATCGTGAATTTTTTCGATTGTTTCGGGTGTAGAGACCTCAACTGGGCGTCCAGGACGTTCGGCATCTTCAGTGCTTGTTCGGCCACAACGAAATTCAGTAAACCACTTTTTTACCATTGAAATCGATGGTGCAGAGTCCCCATAGACTTTTTCAAGCTTAGCCTTGGTCTCGGTAATGGTTTTTTTCGCAAGAAATAATAAGCACACGAAATTCACTTTTTTCCATTTTATACTCAAATTAGTGAGTAGTCTGATAAAAATAGCTGTCAAACACAAACTAACTGACGCAGCAAGTTTAAATTTTGACAGGAGTCAACTGACAGATGCCTGTTGACAGGAGCAGTGTTGCCGTTTCAGTAAAGAGGTCAGAAATTCAAAAAGGCACGGACTTATTGACCCGCCCTCGTAGGTTGTCTCGTTCCAACTTGTAGGCTTTATGTATTTCGAATTCTTCTGTGGCGTCAAGTTCTTTAGCTTTATACGCATATAAACCATCAACAATAGACAAATTACATAAAAAGATGAAACAAAAAATCTATAATAAAATAAATAACAACAACAAAAACAACAACAACAACACAACAGAAAATAAATATACAGCCATAACATACACTAATATATTACCACAAATAATACAGCAACAATGTAAAAAACAAAATATCAACATATCATTCAGGACAAACAACAATATACAAAAAATATTAAAGACAATAACCAAAACAGATAAAGAACATTTAACAGGGGTAGGTTGAAGATACAGACGAGAGGTAGAATGAAAATATTAAACTTATTCGATAGCTTATGTGTGAGTGTGTAGATTTTATTTTATAATTAAAATACGGGACGGGTTTCATTTTTCATATATTTATTTGGCAGATAGTGCTTACTTTTGGTGGATTTTTAAAAGGGAAGACGGTAGGAATCGTGTTATATGGACGCCACGCCACTGGTAGGTATACAAAATAAAATGCAATGACTGTGAAAAATACTATATAGGTCAAACAGGAAGAACCTTCAAAGACAGATTTAAAGAACACATCCCCAAAAATAATACAAAATCAGCATACGCACAACACCTAATTGACAATAACTACAATTACAATAATTTTGAAACCAATCTAATACCATTACATATAAAACAAAAAGGTAAAGAACTTGACGCCACACAAGAATTCGAAATACACAAAGCCTACAAGTTGGAACGAGACAACCTACTAAACGATAAACTAACAATAAAAACAAACCAATTATTCGATACCGCAATCAAGAGCACAAGACAAAAAGAGACAAACATAAATAACCCCAATAGCCCACACCAGAACAATAAACAAACTCAGTCACGAAACTCAAGCCGCCCGATGATGGAAAAAAATCTCCGAAACGCGTCGCGACAACAAAAATTAAACAAATAAAAAGTTGTGAAAATCAAAAAAGAACAAAATAATAAAGCAAATTTCAACAAAAAATTTAATATATCTTTTCTTTCATTAATCTAACACAACCGGAGACCAACTAAAATAAAAATGGATAATTTTTAATCTGCTGCACTTAAATTATTGAGTGAATACCTTAAAAATAGGGTGCAGATTGTGAAACTGTGAGTGGAACATCCTTACCATCGGTTGCAAATTCCGGGGTACCACAGGGTTCAGTTTTGGGCCCCCTGCTGTTTTCAATATTTATTAACGACCTTCCTGAATCGGTTGTACACTGCAAAGTGCTGATGCATGCTGATGGTGTCTCAATATACCTAGCTCGACCTATAGGTTTAATGGAAGATTGTGTTGCTTGAGTTAACGAAGATCTATGGAGAATTCAAAGCTGGTCTACATTAAATAAACTTCAGCTTAATCCATTGAAAATTGAGGCTATGATCCTCTCGAAATTTCAAGTTACTTCACTTGGTTTTCCAGCGATTGAACTAGGTGGCAAAACTATTCCATATGTCAGTAAGGTTAAATATCTGGGCTTCTGCATTAACTCATCCCTTAGTTGCTGGGATGCAGTCTCTGATACAATTAGGAAAGTTTACGCCGGTCTTCGGTCCCTAAGATGTTCATCTCACCTGCTGGTTTCCAGCATGAAACTGCGTCTAGTAAAAAGCCTGATTGTTTCGTTCTTTACGTTCAATTGTAATGTCTATCCTTTTATGGATTATGAATGCCATCGTAAACTAAATGTTGCGTTTAATGATTGTGTGCGTTACATATATGATGTCCGTAGGTACACCAGTGTTTCACGTTTTAATTCTACTCTTCTGGGAATCAACCTGGATAAATACTACCCCTTCAGAAATCTTTTAAAGATGCATAGTATTATTCACAACAAATGTCCGTTAAGTGAAATTATACTTTTTTCTTAGTCACGTGGAGGAGTTTGCTTGATATTTCCACGCTTTTCTCACACAATAGCAGAACGACCCTTCATTGTGTCAGCGATTCGACTCTGGAATTCCCTTCCTCTCGAATTGCAGACGATTACTTCAGTACCCATGTTCGGGAGGAGGATATTTCAACACCTATCAACCTTATCTTATCAACGCTAAATTTAAGAATACGATCTTTATAAAAAAAAATAATATTACACAGTTTATAAATTCTACTTTTAATAATTTTCATATAAATTTTGTTTTATTACTAGATACTTAATTTTAATATTATGAATCTTGTAGTATAGTGTATCCATAAGTTCAAATAAATACAAAAATACAAATTTTTCAAAAGTCATATACCTAACTCCTAAGCGGGGTATTTGCTTACTTACTTAACGGGCTCCCGACTCGTGAAGAGTCTCTGCCTGAGACACTGCAGCCTTCCATCCTCTACGATCCCGGACACGTTGCTTCCAGCTGTCCAGACTAAGCGCTCTGGCTTCCGCGATGGCTTGCTTGGTCTTTGAAACGTAGGTTCGGTCTTATTTGTCGTCTCGAACCTGGGGGCTGTGAGTCGAAGATCCGTTTTGCTGAGCGTTATTCTACATTCGCTCGATGTGGCCGAGTTAATGTATAATCGACGTATTTTAGCTTTTTGGAATACATACAGATCTTGGTACGGCTCATAAAGTTCGCGGTTATATCTTCTCCTCCATTTGACTTCCTGGCACACAGAACCAAATATCCGATGGAGTATTTTTCTCTCGAAAGAACCCAAAATTAGCCTCATTTCCTGCTAATCGTCCAGCACTTGGCCGCGTAAAGCAGAACTGGCAGTATCAGTTTTTTGTAGAGCTCACATTTTATCTTCCGAGTGATGGGGTTTGAAGCAATTTGTTTCGCCAAACCGAAGTAGCAACGCTTTCCTAGGGTAAGTATTCGTCGAATCTCCACTAAGGTGTCATTTGTGGAGTTGATATATGTATACTCCGAGGTAGGTGAACTCACTTACTACCTCGAAGTTGCTTTTATCACCAATGACGTTTTTTCCTAGTCGGTGGACAGATGTTTGTTTGTTTATTGAAAGCAAGTACTTGTCCACGTTGTTTCCAAGGGCCACCAATTTTGCCTCTTCTTTACATAATCTCCATGAATATAATAATAATAAATAAGTTTGGTAGCTCGTTGCCTTCTCCAGACTAAAAACATAAGCCTGGGTGGAAATCCAGATTAACGAAATCTAGGTAGTCTGCGCCTATAAGTGCCTTCAAATAAAAACGTATTTTATGTAAAAAGTGAATTTTTACCAGAATTTGTTCCGGGAACGAAAAGTGAGTAGCCGGTATCCGACCAGGTCATTTTGTCATCGGGACAACTATAAATTAAACATAGAAAATTTAAGTTTTTCGATAGAACTTGTGATTATTTTTTTTTAAATATTTGTCCTCTTTTAACATTTTTTTATACAGGGTGCATAACTTTCTCTTAAAGACCTCGCCATTCAGGATGTAGGGGTCGTAGCAGAGCGGAAGTGGTCTTATTCAATAGTCGTGGTTCTAAAGTTTTGTTTCGTTTCAGGTCAGTCGCCATCATGCCAACACACCCGATTTAAGATTTGAATTTACTTACTTATAACAGAACCTTTGAGATGGGAATCTCATTGATAACTATACAAATTCACAAATATCTATATGACAGATTTTCACTTATGTGTTCACATATCAAAAGTATGAACAAATTACAGAATAAACACAAAAACAAATAAACACCCCTATCGTGGAATCCGTCGGATCTGAGATTCACTTCACTTATTCGATTCACGTGAAGAGGAATCTATCTAGCTATCGTGGGATCCATCGGATACTCTCCCTTACAGACCACTATTTTTGATTTGGAAATTCAATTGTGACAGCTCATTTCAAACACATTTGTTTTGTAAAAATAAATTCAGTGAAAATAAAATAAAAACTGCGGATGTCAAATGCATGGATAGATTAGATCCGTTCGTTTTACACGATACACTGAATTTCATTCATGTTACCGACATGTGGATGGTTCACGTCTGCGGATTACACGATGCATATTGCTCACTATTAGCGGATCGTTCCCCCTGACGGAATCCACGTTAGGGGTGATAGTTTTATGATAATGAATACAATGAAAAATCAATACCTCTGCTCCTAAGACTCCTGAGCTTTAGGGAACAAAATACATTCAAGTAATAGCCCGTTGAAGTCCAAAACTATACTCCTAGAGTAGGTTAGGTTTAGGTTAGGTTTATGTGGCTGTCGGCAGAAGCCGACACACTTAGACCAATTTAGGTCCATTGTGATACCACGTATTATCTACCTCAATTCTGTAGATGGGACTGGCCAACGACACGCGGTTGTTCTCAAACGGTCCTCCTACTTACTCCTAGAGAAAATAACTTAATTTGTTCAAACTTTAGGTTTCAGAATATGTATCGGTCGTAAGACCAATTCTTACGTACGGGGTTGGTGTCTGGTGGACTGCCCTAGGTATAGCTACAAATTGTGATAAGCTGGGCAAAGTCCCACGCACAGCTTGTATATGCACCCCCAACCGCCCCCTCCGCAGCAGGAGATATTCATTTTTAGTAGGCAAACAGCCTGTTCTTCTGTCCGCCTAAAAGCTACCATCACGCAGTCGGTTAACAATAATATTGGAAACTCCATCATTCTGGACTTATTTGAGTCTCTACCAGGAAACATAGATTACACCATACCTACCCCAATTACAGTTCGGAAAGAACTTAAAAGTCACTATTCCTTCCAGATTATTCTGGGATAACGCTGTATTTCCGGAAGATAATATCGATCCACTTCTACACCGATGGATCAAAAACTACTGATGGGGTTGGTGGAGGCGTTTTCTCCGAAAGGCTAAATCTTAGTCTCTCTTTCCGTCTTCCAAATCATTGTAGCGTATTCCAGGCGGAAATTATGGCCACCATAACCTAACCTAACCTAAACCCTTAAGTGTCTTAGAGCCCAACCTCTTGCGAAAGTCTGCGAAACTTTCAAGACTACAAATTGTTCGGTTCTCAAATTTGCAGTTCGGAATCGGCGTAAAAGTTTCGGCCTCTTCTTCATGTCGCTTGGCACTGATTAAACTGAATATAGATACACAGGAGTATATCAGATAAACTGAATATTTTTAGCACTAGATGGCTTCAAATATTTTCAATACTACTATATTTGAGAGTTGCAACCTGAAATACTCGTATCTACTTCTCAGAAGTTCGTGTGGAGTGGGGTCCAACTTCAAGTTGGCGAAGTCGTTCAATGCTCCCAAGGATTCGAACTTCTAATACGCCCTTCAAAAGTCCAACGGAGAGGTTTCGAAAGCAGAATATTAAACCTTCTGTTCTACTTGAACGAACACTTTGAACTTTGATTTCCTCTCACTAGCCTTACTACATATACCTACCTACTAATTAACCATGAGCAGACTTCCCCAATTTCCAGTTTTCCCTGATATTGATATCTACGGTTGATTTGTTTACATAATGACATTCCTTGGGAACTTTAATTGCGAGGCAGTAATTCAGCCCCTTCGACATCATTCAGATTCCAATAGATATAACATAAGAGCTAATAATACGCATTACCGACTAGAAAAACTCGTTATAACAGTGTCCCCAGACAAGTTTTTTTTCTGCTCTTATTGGCGTGAGACCGTATTATTCTGCCTCCCATCGGGGAACGATTTAAAGTGTCTAGCATGCAAATTGTAAATTGTCGCGCAACCTTCTTTGTACCCCGATATCGACCAATTTATTATGCAATAGGTACTCACGATACATTTATATTTTTTTATTTTCAATATTATTGAAGGTAGCTAGGCAGGCTATGCTAGTCAATAATTTGTTGACAACAAACTAATCCAATCAATGTGTACCGATAGATACTTATGTACAGAGATACCTACATAAATGTCAACAGCGTCCAAATAATGCAATTTCGCAAATAAAGCAATTTAGCAATTACCTTCCTTCTTTGGCTCGAATTAAAAATTAAACCGAACGAATTACAAAAGAGAATTCGGAGCAAAAATTCAACAACAACAAAAAATGATCGAAAATGCACACGAGCGAACGCATATCTATTGCAACTCAAAAATCCAAACAATGTGGGCTTTATGGTAAAATGTACGAGTAAGCTTAATTAAATACTTGCCATTTCCCACCACCACCATCGCCTAGTTCTTCGCCCTCTTCCTCTTCTTGGGCCGCACTTCTGCGACAACAAATGTTGCATGTAACAAGTAACAACCGCATAAGCTTACCATGGGGACCGCAAATACTTGTACCTTTCTTCCACCACCCATGAACGCTCGGAAGCTTATATATTTAGATAGATTATGTTGTTGTTGAGAAGATACTTTCTTCGTGAACTGTACCTTAGATGCCGATAGCACCTACATTCCCATATACTGTCGTTCAATTGGTTGCGGAGCATATAACGCGCAAACGCTTGGGCCGATACCCCGCCTTTAAATCGTCATCACACCGCACAAAGTGCTCCAAGCGCTGGAGTACCATTGGTCGCCCACTGAACCCTATCATCCAAGTTGGAAACAGATACAGAAATAATATCGCAGCAAGTAGGTGGCATAGCTCCTCCGATTGATGGTGGCGGCTGTGGCGAGGTTGTATATTGATATGTTGGACTAATACAGAACCAAGTTCATTGGAAAACTGGTTAGAAGACGGCGGGGCCGGCAGGCATTCTCCTTTGATAGCATTGGAATTGGATTGTTTGATTGTGATTTCCACTCAACCGTTGAGTGAGTGTTTTTTTTTTGTGTTCAGTTTGCTGACCTACACTATGTTTCACTGATATGAAAAATGTTCTACAATTTTATTGGATTTTCAGCGAGAAGTAAATAATACATAATACGTATCTACGAGTAGGTACCTATATACTTTTTTTTCTATTAAAGTAAATTGAAAGTGTTTTAAATATGGTTAAGCGCGTGCTGCTAACGGCAAAGAAATTGTTCAGAGATGCGACTACGGATAGATACTTTGGATGCTGTGAATGGTGGGTCGAGTATGCCGCTCAGTCTTAAATTTCCAAGAACACTGCTAACTTTATATACCAACGTGGCTGCCTACCGAGATTTTAGAATCTCCATTACGATATTAATATTAGTTTTGATCGGTAGATGATCCTTAGTGGCGCAACAAACAGCAGTTCTGTATAGCGATACTTCAAGCTTACACTCGGAGAACGTAGTGCTCTCTGTGCTCTGTGATGGACAAAATAGGCTATATATGTAATCAAATTTAAAAAAAGCAATTCAGTGAGAAATATTTGTAGAAAAAACAGGAGGCGAATTGAAGTTGCGATATTCTTGCTCTATTTATGTATGTTTACAAATCTTTAAATCCAGCCAAAATATAGACATAACGGTTGTAGAGAGAATATCTAACTCTGTAAGAAGTAATCACTGTATGGGCATAGGTAACTGGCCACTGCGCTTCCATGACGAAAGATGATTTTTAATTTGTTTCAATTCGACATTTAAATAATTGTCAAACAAAATCAAAATTACAGTTAAAATCATGCTTTTTAGTGTCATTTATATCCTCCCCGTAAGGTAAAAACAGTGAAAGTAAAAATATTAAATTTCAATCTTCGAGATTGCTTTGCTGATAATCCCGAGAACATTATTCGGATAAACACTTAAGTCCCCATGGATTGACAGTACGGCAAGTGCACTGGGTCTTTCGTTTCCCGCCCGTTGAGTTCCGTCTGTAAGTTTTGATTCTTTTCAGTGTCAAAATTGACATCTACACACTTGCCGTTGTGACCGTCGCCAAAGCTGTTTAAAGCTATTTGATTGTTGGAAAAAATCCAAAAAATCTAGAACCAAAGCATCTTTCTCGAGTTCTGATTTCAACGAAGCGATTAACTTCAGCTTCAAGTTCATAGGTCATTTTAAGTGATATGTTCAGCTCAAATTTGTTTGCAATATCTTTTTTGAAGCCATCCCAATAAGTTTTCTCGCAGGTTAATCTGGCCGGTCCTACTTGTTTAATCAGAGCTTCGCTTATCGTCGTAATGATTGGAGAATGCTCAGAGGAGAGATTAAAGCTTTCTTCAACTTTTATACAGTTACCAGAGATATTCCTTTGACAATAATGAAATCGATTAGGTCTTAGGATTAGAACACCCTTCGGGAAAGGGGTCAGAATTTACCCGAGGTAGGCATGCCGGTCATAAGAGGCGACTAAAATCCATAATGGGGGGGTGGTTCCCTACCAGGCGCGACCCCAGGTGGTTTATAGGGGAGCCTCGGTACGATACGCTCGCTATCCGAGGTTGTAGGGTTATAGCAGAGATGTAAGGGATGTCTGTATGGAAATAGACTACGGTCTGCGCCCATGCAGGCTGCGCCTGACTCGCTGTGAATGCCCTACCGCGAACCAAACCAAAAGGAAAAGTATGAAGGAACAACTTAAGGTTATGTCTACTCCAGGTGGCACTCGCAACAGCGAAAATCCACCTGTGGTCTTAACGACCGCGGTCGGGGCAAGGATTCTGGAGGCCCCAACCAACATACTACCAACTCCCCCCGCCTGTACAGGCGTTGACTTAGGAGCTGTAAGAACGCTTGCTTCCCAAGACTCCTGGAAAAATGGAGAAAGTAGCGGAGAGGTTCAACCTGATACGCTTAATCTTCATTCCAATAGACAGGTAGCTGATTGTTGCGTTGTTGCTGATGAGGCCCAGGAAACCGGATAGGTTGAACGGGCTGCAGAAGCGGTACGCACCGGTGGGCTTCTGTCTAAGAGCCAGCGGAAGAGGAAACAGAGGAAGGCGGCAATCGCGCGGCGCAAAGAAACTGAACCAGTTGAAAGCGCAAGCGCTGAGAGCTGCACTACCTCGGCGCCGACGGCTGAGAGATGCAGGTGGGCAGAGGTTACCCCAACCGAAACGCACCAGCGGATTGAGACCAACGCTGCCTCCTCTTCCAATAGCTCGAACAGGAATAAACGGAGGATGAAGGCTGCGAGCACTCCTACCGGTGGAACTGCGTACGCACCTTATGCGTTCCCTTCCACTGTAATACCTCTAACTCATGGAGGTCCCCGCGCACAAAATCTGGATGAAACATTTTCTGCAACCAGCAATGCTTGCAGCACCAGTGGACAGAAATTGGCTGTCGCGAAGAAAACCACGGTAATTATATTTACCCAGATTAACCTTCAACATTCGAAGTCTACTACTGCTCTAATCAGCAAGAAGCTTTCCGGGTTAAGTACAAAACCCCACATAACATCCAGACAGGAGCCATGGGTGTGGAAAAATCGCATCTGTGGCCTTGGAGGTGTTCGTGGCACCACGATACTCTGTGACGAGCGGTCCGAAAGGCCCAGGGCTTGTCTTGCTGTGTCGAACCTTCTCTCAGCGACTAAGCTTGGACAATTTTGTGGCCAAGATTTGGTTGCTGCAGCCATTAGCTACGAAACGAATGGAGATTGGAAGACCTTCGTCGTGGCGTCAGCTTATCTCCCCTATGATTCGGTAGAGCCTCCACCACCGAGGGCAATTGCTGAACTCATTGACTATTGCGTCACCAGGAAGATGGGCCTAGTTATATGCTGCGATGCCAACGCTCAAAACACGGTTTGGGGCAGTAGCAAATGCAACAAGCGAGAAAACCATCTCCTGGATTTCATTCTATCATCTGATCTTACTATCAACAATGTTGGCTCACAACCAACTTTTGTGACGTCAAGAAGACAGGAGGTGATCGACCTGACTTTATCAAATAGATACTTTAAGGCGATTATCAACTGGAGGGTCTCTTCGGACGCATCCCTCTCAGATCATAGATATATCGAATTCCAAATCGAATGCGAAGCCATAACTTTGCAGGAGAGGAGGAATCCAAGAAAAACCAACTGGATACGCTTCAGGGAGGAAATGGGAAAAACTCTCAAAACTCCAACCAAACTCAGGACGAGACAAAAGGTAGAGGATGCTGTTCAAAACCTGAATAGTGCCATTACTAGCTGTTTCGAACTGACGTGCCCAGTAAGTAAACCCCCTGGCAGAACGCCGGTTCCCTGGTGGAGCTCGGAACTGCAAAGAAGTCGTAGAGAAGCTAGAAAGCTTCTAAATGGGTCACTCAAGACTGATTTGGAGACAGACTGGAATCTCTACCGATCGAAGCAGAAGGAATATAAGAGGCTAATTCGGGTATCGAAAAGTGCTTCTTATAGGAATTTCTGCGAAAAGATTGAAACACAGGGTGAAACTAGTAGGGTGGTTGAAGTTCTGAAAAAGGGCAAACCAGTCAAACTGGAATCACTTAGAAAACTTGATGGCGACGAAAGCGGAAACTCTTAGTTATCTGCTGGAGTCTCACTTTCCGGGTAACCAGATTACAATTGGTTCACAACCAGCCCCGATTACCGAGACTATGAGTGAGCCAAGACAAACAACTCGGCGTACCTGGGTATATTGCGAAGGCCGTGGTAACGGAAGAGGCCATTAAATACGCCTTTGCGTCTTTTGACGGCTTCAAGTCATCTGGTACGGACGGAATATACCCAGCCATGCTGCAACAATGTGCAAGCCAGTTGCTACCGACTATGAAGAAAATCTTCACCGCTGTCCTAGCACTGGCATACATTCCAACACCCTGGCGTACAGTTAGAGTGGCATTTATACCAAAAATTGGCAGAAGTGACTACTCGCTCGCCAAGAGCTTCAGACCAATCAGTCTGACTTCCTTCTTGCTGAAAAGCTTGGAAAGGCTGGTCGAGCTTCACGTGCGCAAAACTGCTTTGCGATTGCACCCACTATCTCAGATGCAACATGCCTATCAATGCGGAAAATCCTGCGAGACTGCGCTCCAAAATCTAGTTGGTTGAATTGAGGGCGCGCTTGACAGAAAAGAATACGCGATGGGCATTTTCATCGATATTGAGGGTGCTTTTGACAATGCGACTTTTGATAGCATGTGCAGCTCCGCCAGACAACACGGCGTAGACGAACCATTGGTGTTGTGGATTCAAGCAATGCTAATGAATAGAACGTTGGTTGCGGATGCGGATTGTGGCCGCTATGTTATGGCGGGGGTAAACAGAGGCTGCCCGCAAGGCGGCGTCCTGTCTCCACTGCTGTGGTGTATGCTGGTCGACTCTCTGTTGAACGCACTCAACAGTTCTAATATTTACGCTCAGGCGTACGCGGATGATGTTGCCGTGCTTTCTGTTGGATCATGCCTAGCGACTGTATGCGCCAAGGCGCAGGCGGCCCTTGACGTGATCGGCGAATGGTGCACTAGGAATGGGCTCTCGGTCAATCCTCTTAAAACTGAGGTTGTTCTCTTTACGAGAAGGAGGAAGCTGGTCGGGTTGACTCAGCCAGTGGTAAAAGGCGTCACAATCCAACTCTCCAATGAAGCAAAGTATCTGGGAGTCATCCTGGATAGCAAACTTCTTTGGTCCAAACATGTTGAGCTGAAGACTGCCAAGGCGCTGTCTGTTTTCTGGCAGTGCAAAGGCATTTTCGGCAAGACATGGGGCTTTTCACCGAAAAGAGTCCTATGGATTTATACGGCTATGATAAGACCATTTATAGCATACGCATCGGTTGTTTGGTGGAATAAGCCTTCACGTAAATACGTCACTGCTGCTTTTGCCAAACTCCAAAGGCAGGTATGTCTCGGCTGCACGGGGGCCTTCCCCAGTACGCCTGGCTCCGGCCTAGATGCACTATTGAACCTCCCGCCCCTTGATGTTTACATTATAGGTTGCACAATCAAAGCTATCTCACGTTTAAAAAGAGGTGGCTTTTGGTATAACTCGCACTGGAGTTTTGACGAACTTTGTCGTTTGACTCCTATCTTATGGATATGCCGTCTGATGCAATGACACCGGAACTTCGGCTGAAGCGCAACTATGAAGTCGACTTTTATCGTGATCAGCACGGGCTCTGGCCAGACCCTGAGCCTGGAAAGGAATGCAGTCGAATCTTCACGGATGGCTCCAAAACCGATCAAGGATCTGGTTCATGGAGACCGACAACATTAGACTTTTCTTCTCCTTAGGCAAACATGCGTCAGTCTTCCAAACGGAGACTTATGCTATCCTAATGGCCATGGACTATGTTGTGAGGAACAGGTGGAGGGGGTGAAGTATCTGCGTCTGTAGCGACAGTCAGGCTGCGCTTAAGGCCTTGCTCAACCCCTTAACCACCTCCAAAATAGTCCGTGAATGCAAGATCTCTCTGAATTCGGTCGGAAGGCTGAATTCACTTAAACTTGTCTGGGTCCCGGGTCATAACGGGATCACGGGAAATGAGATCTCCGATGAACTTGCTAGACAAAGCTCAGAGGGGGACTTCCCAGGACCTGAACCGATTTGTCTGCCTGCGTCCTCGGTCAGGGATTCCATTGACGGTTGGGTTTCCTATGCACACATCGCCGCGCCGTTGGCATGACTCTCCAGGGTGCAGACAGACTAAGCTAATTCACCCAGACGTCTGTGGGAAATCCGCGGCATTCTTGTTGTCTCTCAACAGAAAAGTCTGCAGACAGACCATTGGCGTTCTTACGGGACACTACGTTTTTGCCAAGCACCTTAAGGTGCTAGGCCTAAGCGATACCACCAACTGCGAAGCCTGTGGAGAAAGCGACGACACTGCGGAACATTTCCTCTGTGATTGTCCTGCTTTTGCTCGTATCAGGTGGCAGGTATTTGGTGCGGATATTGTGAGTGCTGTAAACCTAAGCTCCTTATCATTGAAGCGCCTTCTCGTTTTTCTTAGAAAAACGAGTAAATTCCCACAGTAAAATGTGGCGTGTCTGCCTGGTAGTACAATGGACCAGTATTGAGTCTGAGTGCTCCAGTGCAGAAAGTCTCACACACCCCGACAAAAAAAAAAAAAGATTAGGTCTGGGATATTATTTCTATCAGCGGCCAGTATGTTGGTTTACCCGTCGAGTGAAAATCACAACTGTATTGCATACCCACATTATAAAGCTTTCTACCTTTCTGAGAGGCATGCCTTGAACCCCAGAATGGGTGTTTCGCGCTGAAATCGCCACCAATAATAAAATTTGGTTTAAGAAAGTTGAGGATGTTTGTGAAACCACTTTCTTCAAGTTTACATCCCAGTGGACAATACATAGACGAAATGTTGAAAGCACAATGTCGGTTTCTAACGCGTAGTGTGCTTACTTGCATTGCTTCTAGTTCATTCTTTATTTCGATTCTCGTTTTCCATTGTTGCGACTTGAGTACGGGTCCTTTCGTCAAAGTTTCTTGCTGTGCTCTCCCGCGAGTTGTCGGTCATGTAAGTGTCATTTACTTCCAATGCCGCTTGAGCATAAGACTGGACGTCAATATTTGAAGATTTTGTTTCTGTCACATTTTCTTTACTGCGTTTGGGTTGTTCTTCATTACCCGATCAAAAGTCAATATTGTTGTGGGTTTGCTTATTTCGGTAACACTGACAAGCCCACTTTAAGACAAAAAAATTGAATAAAGCATTCTCAAAGTATGTAGTTAACATCATAATAAACAATTCCTTTATATACATTTTTCTGCCGTGTCCACTTTCAGTGTGCGTTTTTTTACAAAAACTTTGTTTTTTTCTATACAATCCTCTAAGTGTTGTACAACAAAATATGTAGATCATCCGGAACAATTCTTCTATACCTACTTAGGTTTTTTTCACGCCCTCGTAATCAGGGATAGGAATAGGAATATGCCATCCAACAGTTCGCCCAAGCGGAGTGTAGCCTTTCCCTAGCTCAAACTTTGGGTTTTCAATAAAATTGGTTTATTTAATTGTGGGCGTGTCAGTAGGCGGATTTAAAAAATATTTCAACATAATTATAAAGGGCATATAGAGAGTCTATATTATAAATTTCAATTTCCTATCTGAAACTTTTACTTTTCAATAAAATTGTTTTATTTAATTGTGGGCGTTTCAGTGGGCGGATTTTAGAAATGTTATCTCCCGAGCAGTTTTAGGAGTCAAAGGTCATATATATGAAATTTCAGGTTTCTATCTCAAAATTCGATTTTTTCGAAAAATTTGTTTTTTTTTGAGTTTGAGGCCCAGTTTAAAGACCTAATTTTTGCCGACAGACGGATGGACGGACATGGCTAGATCGATATTACTATCGCGATGCTGATCATAAATATAGTAACTTTTAGGGGTCTACGGGCAATATTAAGGTAATTACAAACAATGGGTCAAAATTAATATACCCTTAGAATAGAGTATAATAAAGTATTGCACATTTTTTTAAAGCTAAAAGTCAGTTCTATCATACTGTTTTTAATCGAATACTGAAAGCTAGATGCTTTTAAGTCTACTAGTTTTCGAGAAAATTGAATTATCAAACCTAATTTTTATTAAATTTTTATTTATGGACTTTCTCCTTGACGTCAATGAATAAATAATGATATCCTTCTAATAAGTACTCGTATAAGGCAGTAAGTTATTTGGCGTTACCTAGAATGCAAGCATTACGGTACGGCGTATAAACAGTGGGGTTATGTATGGGGGGAATGCCGCCCCCTGCCCCCCCCCCCCCCCCCCCCCCCCCCCCCCTTGGTTGGGCACACTGTAGGATTTATGGTAGGTGCGAGGTTGGGTGTATGCAAAGTTTCTTTTGCATTTAAGGAATCTGGATTTAAAGAAACTTTGAGTTTGAAATTAGTTTTTTTAAAAACTATACATGGAAATCACTTGATTTAAAAATAAGATGATAGAATCGACTTATATCTTTAAAAAATGTGCAATACTTAATTGTTAGTACGTATTACCGTTATTTTAAATTTTTTTGTTTCCATTTGAAGTGTTTATTTTAGAAAATCGCTCCTCCCGCCCAAATGGGGCGTGATAGGCTCCCCTCCCAAAATAAAAAATGCTTGTAAATAACTGTTCTAAACAAATCTGTCGTTAAACTATGTCGCCTGAGTTATCGTAGACTTCCCAATATTTTAACTAAGTCTTTCGTAAAAAAATATAAAACAAAATATAGGGAAATGCTTGGCCGAATCCGCTTGGCCGATTCTTGGATACCCTATTCCTATTAATTCTTCTTCCTTTACGACGATGTTACGATCAGGATAAGAGGGTTCAAAACCATACCACTTTACTGCATCCCCACTGGTCCGCCTGTGGGGTTCGCCGGTTCGACCTCAGTCTACATCGGTAGGCCTCCTGGTTTCGGATCACTTCATGAATTAAGTCATCAAATGCTGGTGGTGTTGCATTTTGTGATCGAGGAATTTTCAAACCTACCCCTTTCTACGATTCCGACAAGTGCATGCTCACTTAACTGATTATTGTTTGATCGTCATTTTACGCCACCGGTGATTTCCACTCGTGTCAACCCATACGGGACAGCTTGAACATGTAAAATATTTTGCTAGGCTCACCTGGATTTTAAATCGACATTACAATTATTGATGCTGATCACGAATATAGTAATTTTTAGGGGTCTACGGGAAATATAAAAGTATGTTACAAGCTAGGAGTCAAAATCAATATAGATACCCTTATAAAAGGGTATAAACACATTCTAGAACTTTCGGTCCCTGGCACCGCGCGCGGGTATAGGAAGGTAAATCGAAGAAACGCTTTTGATGAAAGTGGAGTAGGTTTCTTTTGCTTAAAAAATGTATCTTAGGTACTCGTTTATTTTGTTTGGGAATCCATAATTGCCAAGCAGATGTTAAGACACAGTTTGTTGGTACTAACAATCGGACTATTTAATGAAGTGCTTGCACTCGGTTAAATCCACAGGATATCTAATTTTGCTGGCGGTGGAATCAAACATTGTTTGGGTGGGTCACTTCGTTTATCCCGCTCATGCAACTTCATAGCTCCACTATGGGGTGCCGTGATATAAGGCCATATTTTAACGTATGGCATATGTCGCTGGGAAATCGTCATAAGGACATTATGGGCTAATGTCACTTAGAAGATAGGTTTGTAAATAGTTTTCCCCACAGGAAATTGAATCTTTTGTCGAATTAAACAGTGTTGGGCGATTCTTTGCAACGCAAGTCTGAAGTATTTTAAAAATATGCCCAATAAAGCCAACCTCATACCTATTCCAAATCCAACCACAAACAGGGGGGTTGCAGTGGGGTAGCATGTTGCTTGATCAACTTCAACTTCATTAATCTATCCATCCGGTTCATTTAAGCCTTCAGAATTCGAAGAACAAGAAAACAAATCTGACTCATTTTAAATAATACATCTGTATCGATGTACCTACTTTCAAGTCAGCACGAGAAACTGTTCCGTACTATTCGCATGAATCATTTCCCTTATCAATCGTGACCATAATAGACAAAGTGTAGCATCTGACCACGATGAATATTGCGATTATGTGGCTGATAGTAACCGTCAGTAACCAAGCTGACACTCTGTTCCATTTGGTATAAGATTTTCTTCCTTTTTTAAGATGACCCTCTTTCGCTTTGTTGAGGGGTGAGAATGTTCATTCCACAAACCCGTCGGTGTAACGTACTGGAGTGTGTGTATGGTTTAAGGGACAAACTATAAATCACGTTAACAATTTTTTACGAAACCAAAAGAATCCAGATGCATGTGGGACAAGTGTTGCTCCGCACTGAGTGGGGCGCAGATTTTGTGAGTGTGTGGTATTCTAACCTCTCCTTGAGTTTGAATTTATTAAATATTTAGAAGTTGACCATGTGCCTGACCAGAACAGCACTACACACATGATGAAGCATGGTGATGATGTGTGTTGTGTAAGGATTTCATATTTGTTTTTTTTTTCTAGTTCCTGGCCATATTAATAAAACAGCGATTATGTGAGATGTTCGAAAAGTTGCTGTTTTCTTTTGTTTTTATGAATAAATATTCATTGACACATTTTACTTTGATATTAAAAATAAATAAAAACCTAAGTAAAACGTGTTACAAATAACATTTTAGAAATATGATAGAAGATAAATTTTATAGTAGTAGTACCCAGGCATGGTTAAAAAATGTAAGTCGTATATATTTTGTATGGAGGGACTTACTATTTCACACATATTATGATGGTTAGCTATTCTTAATAGCAGAGGTCCTAAATTCTCCTGGCGAACGTATTTCTTTGACGAAAATACGTCTCTTGTGGGCGAACCCCACATGCGAACCATAAGGGATGTGGGAGGGCTATGATCCATTTGGTCGCCGTGACGAGAATTCAGAGAACATATCATTCAATGTTAATTGTATCTATTATAAAGATTTCCTGGTAGGATGAAGATCTGATTGTCTGAGCCCCAGATTATTTTTCCAGTAATCAGTCTTAGACCAGTATCCCAGTTGCAGACTCCTCTTAGGTTCTGCTCAGATTCGCTGCGGATGCCTTGGTGGCCAGGCCCGACCCATCTTTAACCTTGTTTTATAAAAACATTTCATAGCAGCATTTAACTGTTATAGAGTCAACTGAATTGGATGACAGTGTTTGATGCGCTGCTACACTGTCTAAAAAAAATATTTTTGCGTTCTTAACACCTTTGTTAAGCTTAACCTCGCGCAGATCTCAACGACATTTACTTCAGTCGGGCACAGTGAGGATCATTTATATAGGTATCCAGGCTCTGGTTGTTAGATGCCAGCTCCGAATCTAGTTTCCATTTTTAATCGATTTGTGAATCAGACCGGGGGCTATAACATAATGCTACAAGACTTGTAATACAAGTGAATTCAAACAAGTGTATCACATTTCTGTAACACGAAATTACAATTCCACTGGTAGCTCTACAAGTGTAAAGGGCCAAAGCTACAAGTATAAAATTGTGTTAATATCCTCTTTCATTAACTCAGAGCTGCAAGCGTAGAAAAAAGGGAAATCCCACTGAGGAATGAACGCACTTGTAAACTGAGTCTACAACTGGAGGGAAATTTGTATTTCCTACATGTGTAAAGATTTTTTCTGTTTTACAGAAATAATCTACTCTTGTCAGACTAATATAATCCTACAAGTGACTGCAGACTTGTACACTTGTAGCTTTTTGTTACAGGATCCAGGGGTCAGATCACGTAAGCTTCTCAAATTCGATGTCAAATTATTGGTTATTTATATTCGCGCCAAAACTTGGCACACGCAGATGGTTGAAGAAGCTTCGGATTTCAGGGCCTCTGTGGTGTGACCCGTTGATTTTGAATATATTTCCATATATGTATGTAGGAACTGAAGGCATCTGCCTTCTGACAATCACATATGGATTTTCGAACTACCTCTGAATATTCCAAGCAAAAACCGTACCAGCTGAGGAAACATAATTTAAAATAAATGAACTGTCGCAATACTTGGAGAGTTCTAGGAGTTTCATAACGGATAGAGGAAACTCCTTTTGACAACATGATTGACCTTTTTTCATAACGGCGTTTCACCCAGATGTGGTGGTGTAGAATTATCATTGGTTTACCACAAACACATCCAATCTATTCAAATAGGCTTTATTAATCCACAACAATATAGTGAGTGTAAATCATTATTCCATTTCCAATGCATCAACTCAGTTTGAAGAAAAATCAATCGCAGAGGTTCGTGTGTTGGACTACTAATCTAAGAATTTCCGGTTCAAATCCCTACGGGGAAAAGTAGCCCTTCTTATGCTGGCAAGTGCGGAACACATGAAGGGGAGGGGCAGGGCTCCACGAACTCTATTCGATGTTCTATTTCGCATTAAAATGCGAAAAAAATGTTTCGTAAGAATTATGGATACAATAAAACTGGAACTTCTCAAACAACACAATGATGAGAACGTTTCCCAGCACGTCAGCAAAAATATAATCTGAACCAGTGAACTTTTAACCGCAGAAGAAAGCATCCAGGATTATTACATGAACTCAATATGCGACGGGTAACAAACTCTTCTCTGTATTTCTGGAACCACATGTATTTATCTTGAAAGAAAAGGAATGACGTTATACCATATATACCGCAAAGAAAGCAGCTCACGAAGGTCCTAACAACACTGCCATCAGTTCCGGTTTTATGAAACCTTTGCGAAATAACAGCCGGTTCTATAAAATGTACCCTTTATCCGAGGCGGATGAAATACAGGATGGCCGGATGTAGATACCGCAGCCCACACTGTAGGTACTCTCTTTCATGACGTAATTTCTTCAAAGACTCTCTTTATTTAATTCACTGTTATTTGTTTATTTACTCACAAATTTAACCATATTATTACTTCAGGAGTACCTAAAGTTTCAGTGTTATTCCTATTGCTGTACATTATCACATTATGTAGATAATGTTTCTGACCTTTCAAAAATTGGGAAATGTGAAATAGCAATGGTTGCAGAAGACACTGCTATTTATATCTCAAATGATTTTTGACATGCAATTGAAAACAACCTGCAGCATGCCCTAGACATCATTGTTGATTATTTCACGACATGGAAAGGTAAGTTAAAAGCTGACAGAACCCAGGCCATATTTTTCACTAGGAAAAGAATGGCATATACACTTTCTCTTGGTCAGCTACAAGCTAACCGCTGTAATATCGCCTGGGTTGATTCTGTCAAATATCTCGGTGTATATCTTACTTAGGTGGCGCTACACTCCGGGGTGGACTTGGGCCTCAACCAAAACGCCTCTCCAGTTAGCACGATCTTTGGCTAACTGCCTCCAGTTGCGCACTACAAGTTGGTTGAGGTCCCCTTCCACTTGCGTGCGCCACCTAAGGCGAGTTCTTCCTCTACTGCGTTGTCCCTCCGGGTTGGAATCGAAGACTCTTTGGCCGAAGCGTTGGTGTCCATTTGCTCTTCATGTCCTAGCCATATTAATCGACTGAAATGTACTTTTTTGGCCAGGTCGATGACACTGTACTGCTCGTAGAGTTCGCTGTTAAATCTCCTCCTCCAAAGCCCGTCCACGCAGACGGGACCGAAAATCACTCGAAGAATTTTGCGTTCGTTGCGGTGTGTATCTAGAAAAGGCATTAACCTTTTTTTTTAGTTTAGTTTAGTTTAGTTTATTTCATCAATCAGATAACAATCTTTTGGACTGGATACTGAATACAAACGATTATATAGTTGTTGGGGCGGAAATATGCCTACAATATAAATAAATAAATATTACTATAATTAACATTATTACTACAACTAACATTTTTTATTTATAATTTTACAATTAACACAAATTAATGAAAGAAAGATTAAGTTTTTATATTTTTTAGGAAGTTACAAACTCACTTCTCTATGAAATATATGAAACCGATAGCGTGTAGTTCTAGAGGGTGCATTTACACAGTTACATAGCGTTAGTAAAGGAGGATAATTGTTATAACATGTTACGATATCTCTTATAAACATAACAGAAAAATAAACCCGACGATCATAAAGAGATTGCATACCAAACAATAAACATCTGCTATAATAAGAAGGCCTTGCAATCCTCCAATTAAGCTTGTAAAATGCATATCTTGTGAAATGTTTCTGAACTTTTTCAATTCTATCTATTGAGTTTTTATAATAAGGATTCCAAACAATGCTAAAGAATTCAAGAACTAACCTTACTAGAGAATTGTACAGAGATTTTAAAGTACATATATGAATCTGAGAATTTTTTTGTATTCCTTTTCAAGAAACCAAGCAAGGAAAGATCAGTATCTAAGATTACTCCTAGGCAGAGATGGCAGAGTAGTTTACGTCAGGTAGTCTACTCGATTAACTACACGTAGTTAATCGGGTAAACTACATGTGTGATTTGTTTCATTTACTACCTACATTTGTTACGTGTGCTACCTACACACAAAACGTTAAATAATAAGAATTACAAAAAAAAATTAACTAGTGAAAAACACTAAACGACATAAGAACTATGTTGCTTAAATGAACTAAATCAAGGAATTCGAAGGTTTATAAAAGAAAAACGCAAATTTAATAATCATATTTTTTATTTTTGTCATTCATATTAAGAGTATGTCAATGAGTTTTTTTTTGAATGTTCTTTGTTAACCCTATTCGGGATTATTGTATGAACGAACGATAACCAACGACCATACCACGTCGAGTTAATCGGTTCTCGTCAGATCACCGCAATTAAACGACGTTGGGCGCGGTTAGTACGTAGATGGGGGACCGTTTGAGAACAACCGCGTGTCGTTGGCCAGTCCCATCTACAGAGTTGAGGTAGATAATACATACGTGGTATCACAATGGACCTAAATTGGTCTAAGTGTGTCGGTTTCTGCCGACAGCCACATAAACCTAACCTAACCTAACCTATGAACGAACGATCACTGCAAGAACACCCTCTCTATTGCTACACATGATGCTGGAATACTCAGTAAACGTAAAGCATACTTTGATATGCCTAGATGCTGTCTGGATGCCAAACTGCAATAAGTCTTTGGCACCAAAACTTCACTTCCGCCACCGTTGCCTTCGCCACTATCACCATAACCACTTTCTTTCAGCTTTTTAATTCAAGGAAGCCAAAATGCCCTGACCTTCGATGAATTTGTCATAATCATTTAGTTCTCCAGCTGAGAATATTTCAACGAAATGTAGCGTTACCTCGTTTCGCTGCGATGTTGTTAAATTTATGCTAAGATATCTTGGATGCAAGCTATATGCCGCTATTGCATCTCCAGCCACAAATCTACAGCTTCAGAGAAAATAATTGCATCATCTTGACACTTGTTGATCAATTTGCAAACTGGATCGTAGATATAAATTTCTTCCTCTATTGACTTGATGAAATTGTCATTAAACAATAAATACTTAATTTCCGTGGTAATCTTTTTATCAGTATCTGTAGCTGCTAAAGTCTTCATATGATTCAGGTTGTGCAAACAATTTGCGAAGCAGTCTCTGTAAGTGCACCAGCGTACATCTATTATCAAATGTACTCTTTTTCCCCCAAGTTATCTTTTTGATTCAATTTGTCAATTTGGTGGTTAAATAAATACTTCAAGCTACGTTTTGACGTCCAGTGCTACGTCTGCTACATTTAATTACGTTAACTACATTAACTACCTCCTTTACCTAACAGACGTAACAAATGTAATAAATCAAAAAAAAAAAAAAAAACGCATTTCTACCATCTCTGCTCCTAGGTCTTTCTTTCTTGTTACACGCTCTAAATAAGTATGGTTGATAATATAATCAAACACTATGGGATTCGAATTTCGGAAACACGACAAAACTTGACATTTAGAAACATTTAACAGAAGGCGATTTTGCTTGCACCAACTGTCAAGCTTCGACAGATCTTCCAATAGAAGAAAACAGTCAGTTTGACAAGAGATCTTACGGTAAAGTTTCAGGTCGTCCGCAAAAAGGAGGCTGTTTGACTATTGAAAAATATCAGGTATATCGTTTACAAATAGCAAGAATAATAATGGACCCAAATGACTTCCCTGTGGAACACCAGATGGGACCGAAATATATTTAGAGAGCGAGCAATTAATTTTTACTATTTGAACTCTACCATCCAATTATGATTCAAGCCATTTTAATAAGGAAGAGTGGATACCTAGAGAATTTAGTTTATTAAGTAAAATGTTATGGTTCAATCTGTCAAATGCCTGAGCAAAATCTGTAAAGATAACATCGGTTTGGAACCTTTTTCCATATTTGTAATGATATTATTGCTTATTAATGCTAAGTTTGTTGCCGTTGATTTTCCTGCTACAAACCCATGTTGAGAAACTGAAATATGATTCTGAAATAACAGAGTTAACCTATTGCAAACTAGTTTTTTCAAATACTTTTGGAATACAGAAAATTTTACAAATGGGTCTACAATTGGTTATATCCTGTTTTGAGCCCGATTTAAAAATTGGCGATAAAAAAGAAACCATCCAGCAATCCAAGAATTTTCCTTTAGCTAGTGAGAGTTTAAAAATCCATGAAAGTGGTTGAGATATAGCAATACCACAATTCCTTAACAAAATAGCTGGAATCCCATCAGGCCCTTCACTTTTATTAACATCCAATTTAGATAAAACCTCTTCGATTTCAAATGGACTTAGAACTAAAGAACCTATATTGGCAACTCTACTCGTATAAAGTAGCTTTTGGATAGGCGGAGTGTCTAACGAGTAAACCGATTGAAAATAGTCTGCGAATAAATTACAAATTGTAGGTACATCAGTAGTAATTGTACCTTGATACTTCATTGGTAATCCACTTGATTTACGCCTTGAGCTTATAAAACTCCAAAAACGCTTGGTATTTAGTTTGAGGTCTCTTTCGATAGAAAGCAGATAATTTCGATATAAGAATTTATTGAGAAGATCAAATTCTCGTTGATGATTTAAATATTTTATACGCAGTTCAGAATTATTTGAATCAGATTTATACAATTTGTATGCCTTGTTTTTTTTTTTTTTTTTGAGATTGGTCAACCTCTTATTATACCAGGCAGGACAAGAACTATTTTTAGAACGCTTTTTAGGAACATATCTATCAATTGCCCCCATCGAAACGCTTACAAAAGATAAATAAACGCTATCTAATTCTGAAGAACAAAAAACGTTATCCCAAGAAAAAGACAACAGATAATCAACCATAGCGTCATAGTTAGCCTTTCGCAAATCATATAAAATATTAGTATCATTAGTTTCTTTCTTTAAATAATGATAGAAATTAATATTTCCATCAATAGCAATGTGATGAATTGAATTTGCAATAACTGGGAAATTACACTTATCAAGACAAATATGAAACTCACTGTCAACAAAAATCAAATCAAGCATTCGATTAAGACTATTATATTGAGAATTAATTTGGATTAAGTTATGTTGACGAAAAAAAATCAATAAAAACGCATTCTATTTCAGTTAAAACGTTAAAGGGAATGAAACACTTGTCTTCGGAGTCAAAAGTTCATTCAATATCACTAAGGTTAAAATCACCTGCAAATAGTATTTTTTTATCCTCCTTTTTTTATCCTCCTTTTTTATCCTCCTTTTTATACCCTATTCTAGGGGTATATTAATTTTGACGCATAGTTTGTAACATACCTTAATATTGCCCGTAGACCCCTAAAAGTTACTATATTTATGATCAGCATCGATAGTAATGTCGATCTAGCCATGTCCGTCCGTCCGTCCGTCCGTCCGTCCGTCCGTCCGTCCGTCCGTCCGTCCGTCGGCAAAAATTAGGCCTTTAAACTGGACCTAGAGAGCTGAAATTTTAACCATATACTCTCTAGGGTCCCGAAATAATCAAGTTTACGAATTTTTGAAATCCGCCCACAGACACGCCCACAAACTCAAAAAAACAAAATTTTGGAAAAAATCGAATTTTGAGCTAGGAAGCTGAAATTTTTTATATATGATCTATGACTCCTAAAACTGCTCGGGATATAAAATTTTCAAAATCCGCCCACTGCCACGCCCACAAAAAAATAAAACAATTTTATTGAAAAACCAAAATTTGAGCTAGGGAGCTGAAATTTTTAATATATACTCTCTAGGGGCCCTTTAAGCTCATGTATAAATATTTTCAAAATCCGCCCACTGACACGCCCACAAATAAATAAATTTTTTTTTTTGAAAATCCAAAGTTTGAGCTAGGGAGCTGAAATTTATAATATATACTCTCTAGGGGCCCTTTAAGCTCATGTATAAATATTTTCAAAATCCGCCCACTGACACGCCCACAAATAAATAAAACAATTTTTTTGAAAATCTAAAGTTTGAGCTAGGGAGCTGAAATTTATAATATATACTCTCTAGGGGCCCTTTATGCTCATGTGTTAATTTTTTTTTAAATCCGCCTACTGACACGCCCCCAATTAAATAAAACAATTTTATTGAAACACCCAAGTTTGAGCTAGGGAGCGTTTTTTTTGATAAAATCCTTTAAATGTTATATAACAAAATATGTAGAGCGTTCTTAACAATTTAACCATACTTAGACTTTTGTCACGCCCACTTATGAGGGATAGGAATAAGAATAGGGTATCCAACAGTTCGCCCAAGCGGACTGTAGCCCGTCCCTATGTTTTAAAATTGATTTTGAATTATTTAAATGAACATTATAATAATCTAAATTGCATTTTGGAGGAATATAGCTTACAAAAACAAATAATTCAGATTCGTCAGTTTTAATACAAACAATGACTTGATCCAATATCCAGATCTGACCTAGTGGAGTTTGATTCCAATTCAACCAGCCTACATGCCAGAGTGGCACGGACCGCAATCAGTACTCCGCCACCTCTCTCCCTACCTGTCTTTAAATTACATCTGCCTTTTCTAAATACAGTATAATTATTTGAAAAACATTCAATTGTTAAATGATTATCAGATAACCAAGTTTCCGTTAAAATTATGAAATCATAAGTTAAAGAGGAAAAAGAAAGAAATATATGATCTAGTCTAGTTCTGAGCCAACCAACATTTTGGTAATAATAAGATAAACTGTGAATACATAGTATTCTTTGAGGAAAAGATTAATCGGCATTAACATGAACAATATTTACAGGACCACGCCGGCAGCAGCAGGGGTAGGGTAATTTGAAAATTGTATGTACTGTGTTTAAAGATGAATCAGCTACAATGTCTTGACTTGCGATTAAGTTAAATCGGACGTTGGACGAGGAATTTCGTTTTTTGGCCCGTTTATAAATTGTTTTACTTTTACAGACCTAGGTCATATATGTAGCTGCATCACTCAATACCTAATTGATTATAACAGTCTGCAGGGACCCTTAATTTGAAGTTAACAAATTTTAAATGGGATGGTGAGATATCTTTTTTAATTAGCTTATAGCACTTAAACACGTTTGCAGGAATTTTAGAGTTTTTGGAGACATGGTAAACTAAATCCTCCGGAAGGTTATCTGAATGAAACTTTAAAACATGCAGCCACTTCGTAGGAATAAAAGCATTAAGAGAACTTGCGCCAGTTCCAATCAGCTGTTTATACCCTATTCTAAGGGTGTATTAATTTTGACGCATAGTTTGTAACATACCTTAATATTGCCCGTAGACCCCTAAAAGTTACTATATTTATGATCAGCATCGATAGTAATGTCGATCTAGCCATGTCCGTCGGCAAAAATTAGGCCTTTAAACTGGACCTAGTGAGCTGAAATTTTAACCATACACTCTCTAGGGTCCCGAAATAATCAAGTTTACGAATTTTTGAAATCCGCCCACAGACACGCCCACAAACTCAAAAAAACAAAATTTTGGAAAAAATCGAATTTTGAGCTAGAAAGCTGAAATTTTTTATATATTATCTAAACTGCTCGGGATAAAAAAAATTCAAAATCCGCCCACTGACACGCCCACAAATAAATAAAACAATTTTTTTGAAAATCCAAAGTTTGAGCTAGGGAGCTCAAATTCATAATATATACTCTCTAGGGGCCCTGTATGCTCATGTGTTAATTTTTTTTAAATCCGCCTACTGACACGCCCACAATTAAATAAAACAATTTTATTGAAACACCCAAGTTTGAGCTAGGGAGCGTTTTTTTTTGATAAATTCCTTTAAATGGTATATAACAAAATATGTATGTAGAGCGTTCTTAACAATTCAACCATGCTTAGACTTTTGTCACGGCCACTTATGAGGGATAGGAATAAGAATAGGGTATCCAACAGTTCGGCCAAGCAAGGCGGAATCGATGTTAACAATTTCTCTTTCACACCTTTTTAAAACATCATCAGCGGCAAAAGATGAAACTTCTCCTTTCTTCTCGACGACTATAGCAACGGCAGTGGAAGCAACAGCAGCAGCGTTGTTTTTATCCCCATCACCAACGTCATCAGTTATATTCGATGGTATAGTTGTTATTATGTTGCTATCATCTTCTTCACAGGAACGAGCGACCAGTCCAACAGTGCTTACTTTAGCCGATGCAGCAGGATCGTCATCATTGTTGTTATTGCTTGCATTAACAATATGAGAGAGAGCAGCATTAGAGAATAAAACCGGTTTAGGAATGCCTTGTAGGCTCTCAATATTGTCTATACTTCTTGTAGACATTATAAGAGGATCGGTTTCGGTTGGCGATGGTGTAGGGCGGCTAGACACTAGCCGTGCTTCTTTGCACGCGGATATAGGGATGGCATCAGAAAACGACTATCGCCGCTTAAGAATTCTTCATAAAAACTTGGCAGCACACATGCACCTCTGACATGAACCGTGACACAGCTGTAAGTTGTAGTTAAGAAATTTGTATTGAAAATCCTGAAATTGAAAAATATTTACTTCCGCCAATTGAAATTGATGCCAAGCATATTCTAAAATTATGAAAAACAATTTCACATTAACAGATTTGCTAAATTCAATTACCCTTAAAATGAAGTTTGGGTGGTCGGAGGGTTGTCAAATTTTGACATTTTTCCTGAAAAATTCATCGGAAGGATTCATCAGAAACGAAGAAAATGGATTTTGGAAGCACTGTTTATCCCCGCTAAAGGACTTAGCGGCGATATCTATCCCCGCTAAAGTTAGCGTATATAGGATAAGTTGTTGTTGTATTTTACATGCAAATTTCAAATTATTCCTATATCCGCGTGCAAGGTTAGGTTAGGTTGGAAGGGAAGTGCACAGCAACAGCAAGGCTGTTGTGCTTGCACGGGGGCCCATTGGTCCATTGTGATCCCTTATTGTTTTATGTGGTAAACCTACATTTACGATAAAACACTTACCATACTCAGTTTAGGTTAATCTTGCCGGTTGGCCTATTGGAACCAACCTGTGTTCTTGACAAACCTGATAATGTCCGTTAGTGGTACCTGCGCTACGTCCCCTAAGTCTTCGAAGAATCTGTTGCCCAGATAGCGAAGTCGAGATGTCTGAAGGTTTGGACATTCGCAGAGCAGGTGTTTGATGGTCTCGGTTTCTTCTATATCTTGACAGCTCCTGCAGTAGTCTGGTGAGCTGATGCCCAGCCTGCTTGCCATTACACCTATGGTGCAGTGGCCTGTCAGTACGCCAGTTAAGATGCGTATTTCTTGCTTATTCATTTCCAGAATGCATTTTGTTCTTTTTTTCGTCAATTCTTGGCCATAGACTGCGAGATATAACACAGTCGTGCCTTTGGGACCAGGTAGTGTTAATTTGTTCCCTCAGTTTTTGGTCAATGTTTCTCTTTGCTGCACTAATTGGGATGTCTATTGATGTAATGGCGTCTATTGCGTCAAGTTCTGATCCGATTCTCGCTAGCTCGTCTGCCTTTTCATTCCCAACAATGTCGCTATGACCGGGGACCCAGCAGAGAGTGATCCTGTGTCGTTCGCCTATTTTGTTGAGGGATTTTTGGCAGTTTCTGACTGTTTTTGACTTTATAGTTTCGCTGTCTAGTGCTTTGATAGCCGCCTGATTGTCTACGAAGATTGTGATCGTGGAAGGATCCAGATTCTTCGCGGAGATAGTTTCTGCTGCCTTGTCGATGGCGACAATCTCAGCTAGAAAGACGCTGCATTCATTGGGAAGTCTGTACGAGTCCTTTATGTCTAGGGGCTCGCAAAAAACTCCCGCTCCTGTCCCCACATCCATTTTCGACCCGTCCGTATAGATATGGATTTCTTGCACGTTGACGTGCGTGTTCCAGTTCTCTCTTTGGGGTTTGTATGTGGAGTAGTTTTTCTCAAAGTTTCGTTTGGGAATTAAGTAGTCCGTTTTCCTGGATAGATCGATACCCAAGTAATTGTGAATTATAGAGCCGTGTCCATAGGAGCTGTGCCTCCAGATGTTTGCCTCCTTGAGGCGGAGGGCTCCTTTGGCTGCCATGCTGCGAATATATTCACCAAGCGGGGGTAGGTTTAAAATGACTTCCAGCCCGGCTTGGGGTGTTGATCTCATTGCTCCCGTTGTACCAATACATGCTAATCTCTGTACCTTTGAGAGGTTATGGAGGTAGGTAGTCCTTTCTGTTGCCTTCCACCATACAATTGACCCGTATGTAAGTATGGGTCGTATGATCGCTGTGTACATCCAATGGGTTATGTAAGGGCGCATACCCCAACGTTTGCCAAAAGTCTTTTTGCATGCGTAGAAGGCGCATAGTGCTTTTTTTGCTCTTTCTTCTGTGTTACGTTTCCAAGTAAGCTTAGAGTCTAGGATGATGCCCAGATACTTTGCCTCCGGGGAAAGTTTCAGACGAATTCCGTTTAGCTTCGGCATATCGAATTTCTCGATTTTTCTTTTCCTAGTGAACAGAACACATTCGGTTTTGACTGGATTAACTCCAAGGCCGTTCGGTCTTGCCCACGAGGATAGTTCTTTTAGGGCAGATTCCATGAGTTCACTAATAGTGAGGAAACACGGCTAGTGTATATACAAAGGCGATGGGCAATGGCGAGATTCCAGCAGACTTAAACACCGGCCTGATTGAGTTTCCACAAAATTTTTGCAACCTTACAACGACACCGGAAGAACTAATCATGAATGTTTTCCCGAATATCGCTCAGAATTATGTTGACCATGATTGGCTGAGTGTAAGAGCGATTTTGGCTGCGAAAAACAAGAATGTCGATTATTTGAATTTCGTCATTCAAAATCAAATAGCTGGTGAGTTACATTCATATAAATCAGTCGACTCCGTGATGGATGAAAACGAAGCCACCAACTATCGCACGGAATTTTTGAATTCTTTGGATGTTTCAGGCTTACCTCCACACAATTTGAAATTAAAAGTCGGCACAGTAATAATTTTGTGGCGCAACCTAAATGCACCAAAACTTTGCAACGGTATGCGTTTGATTGTGAAGAATCTAAAATCAAATATTATTCAAGCAATGATTTTGATTGGAAAATTTAAAGGCGAAGATGTTCTTATTCCGCGGATTCCACTTATTCAGAACGATTTGCCTTTCGTATTTAAGCGTCTTCAATTTCCCGTACGTCTCGCTTTTGCTATGACAGTTAATAAGTCGCAAGGACAATCGCTGGATGTGTGTGGCATAAATCTTGAATTTCCATGTTTCTCACATGGTCAATTGTATGTGGCGTGCTCACGTGTCGGCAAACCTCGCACTTTGTACGTGTACGCACCCGATAATGGAACGAAAAATGTTGTTTACCATAAAGCACTTCAGTGAAAAAGCGGTAGGTTGGCCGACAAGTAAATCGCAATGGTTTTTGGAATTGTATTTAATTTTAATATAACTTTTGAATAAAGAATTTCAATTGACCGGATTACATGAAGCGAAAGCTCGGAATTATTAATTTCATTACCTACCTACATTAACGAATTTGGGTGGAACGAAGATCGCCGGGTCAGCTAGTTACTTATAGATAGTATAAAGGTGAAAAGTTTGTTTGGTTGAACGCGCTAATCTCAGGAACTACTGGTTTGAATTGAAAATTGTTTTTTGTGTTGGATAGTTCATTTAGCGAGGGAGGCTTAAGGCTTTATAACATCATGTTGCGACCATTATTAATTGTTGACAGCTTCCGTTGCGTGCGCTGCGTAAACGATTTAAGTTAAGCAAAAATCATGTACGATGGAATCGTTCCTCTTTAAAAGTTCTAAAAAATAGTTCGCCACAGCATATGTCTATCTTTTAGATTGACTCACTATAACTTTTTTCTTATGGTAATCAAATTTGTTTGAAATAAATGCATTATTTGCGAAGGAATTTTATGAACGTAATATTTATCCTTATATAAATAAATATGTTAATCACAAGTATTTAATTGTGAATAAAATTGTCCTTGACTCTCCTCAACAATATTATTAGGGGCTATGATATTGCTCTCCAGAGGTTTTCGTCAAACGCTTCCCATCAACCCGAAATTAACTGCTGCCGGAGAACTTAATGCATGCCTGAAATCGTCGTCTTTGTGGCGGTATGTCAAGAAGTTGAAATTGACCACGACCGCATTGCAAAACGACCCATCGGCTGCTGAATTCTCGAGGCAACACTTGGCACTTGGCAATTGCCAAATTCCTGTTGATGTTTCGACTGGATTGATATCGTTCCCGGCAAATTTTTGCGAGTTCACATCGTCGAAGGAGGAACTCACAAGATTATAAAAATCTCGATTGGATTAGTGAACGGGCAATACTAGCAGCGAATAATGAGGAAGTCGATAGCTTGAATTTCAGTATTCACAGTCAAATCGCTGGAGAACTGCATTCGTACAAATCCGTTGACAGCGTGACCGTCGAGGATGGAGCGACCAACTATCCGACGGAAATTTGAACTCGCTTGACGTGCCAGGAACTCCGACGCATAATTTACAGCTGAAGTTGGGATCGATCATAATCATGTTGCGGAATCTGAATCATCCGAAATTGTGAAACGGTACGCGGTTGTCCGTCAAGAAACTGATGAACAATGTGATTCAAGTGACGATCATCAAGAGCAAATTCAAAGGAGAGGAAGGCCTTAACCAATTCAAGCGGATTCAGTTCCCCGTTCGATTGGCTTTTGGGATGAAAATCAATAAATCGCAAGGCCAATCGTGGGATTAATCTCGAATTTCCCTGTTTTTCGCACGGTCTGCTGTACGTTGCCTGTTCACGTGTTGGCCAACCGTCTTCGTTGTTTATTTTTGGGCCGGACAACAAATCAAAAACCATTGTTTATCATATCGCTCTCTAGTGATTTCGGTTCCACTCAAATAAATCACATTGAAATTTAAGCTATCTGTGTTTCATTACCACTCTGGAGTTTATCTGGGGGCGTTAAATTGGGGCGACACGAAGTTCGCCGTGTCCTCTAGTTCAATAATAAATTGCCGATTACTCGAACAACCCGGTTGAATCTCAATTGGGATGCCCGGGATGTTGTTTAGATTTGGTTAAAGTCCCTCAAAATTGCAGAAGCATCCCTCGCGTAGTAGCTCAGCAATGCCATTCGATGATTTTTTCCTCCAGAGAATCGCAAAAAAAAGAAATAAAAACTCTTCAATTGGAGTACCAACTGTTATTGAATCCCACATTGGCTGAAATAGTTTACGTCGGCCCTAACTTTATTCCAAATTATATCCCGATAATTTAGTAAAATTACATCATATTAATCTACTTCTATATCATATGTTATTTGTACTGTTCATTGTGCGCAGCTCATCATCTCCATTAAGACAATCATCATTAGCATGAGCACCACCAAAACGTTCAGTGCAATTTCCTCCGAAAGAAAGTAAAAATCCGGAAGTGTAACACGAACGCTAATTACTGATGAACTTCTGGGTCAGAGGGAGTTAACCAGATTTGTACCTTTTTCTAGAACTGAACTAATACACGCAGCTCAACAGCTCAACGGCGTGCGTCGGACAACCGAAACGGATGCGAGACCCTTTGTCGTCACATTAAAAACTCGTAACGTATCACAGATGTTGGCAAGCAGTCGGCTTTTGATGTACCGGCGAGCGATAATTTCACACATGAAAATGTGCAATTACATACATGTGTGTGGAGTTGTCATTGACGCTTGACCAGACTGCCAGCCAGCGCGATCAGCAGCCTTGAGTCTAGCAGCAACGGAATCGCTGTAGGTAGTCAGCAGGAGTGGTTGAGGTAGATTTGCCAACCTCGCTGCTGCTACTTTTGATGATGATGATGACGGTGATGATCACACACCTCGTCGGTCGATCGATTGCCTCGTCGCCGTGAATGTTGTATCCGAACTGCGTTGTGCGCCAATTCATTCGCTGCTTCCTAAAATGAGATAATGTGTGTATTGCGGAGGCACTCACATTAAATTACCCCCACCGAACGGGCTATTAAAATAGAAAATTGCGGCCCAACACTGTAATCACCGGAATTTTTGAATTAATACCTCGCCTCATGGGCGAGCATATGTTTGGTTACAAAAAGACCTCCAACAAGTTGCTGATTACTGTTTGGCGTAATGGCGTCAATATGGGGCGGTCGATTGGATATGAACACATCACCCAAAGTTCTTATCCTTTCTTACGACGTTTTTTTTGGCGCAACGACTCTAATGGGCCATTTAGTCGAAACATCTTCCTGAGATATCCGACGCATTTGCATAAATACTGTTGACCAGCAGACACCCCAAGTGACGGCGAAAACAACTTCAGTGGCAATATCGTGTGTTACTTACGAGGGGATGTAGAACATGGAATATGGTGTTGAACCCTTCCATGCAGAGTAGCACAACCCTTGTGTACTGCGCTGGTGTTTTCGACTGCTAGGAGGCGGGTTACTCGGGCGATAATCTTTCGGATCTGCTTTTACGGTTTCGCAGAACGCCGTACGCATTTCCATAAAATGTTTATTAAGATAACTGTTTTTGTTGTAAATTAGTCGCCTTAGTCGTCTCGTCTTAGCGGGTAAGATTAAGTGCTAAAGGAGCACATGTAATCTCTCATCAACGTGGAGCAAACAATGGAGTTGGGATGTGTTTCTTTGCCAGACATTTTCGCAAAGGGATAGCAAGACGCATGGTGTAGTTACACTCCAGACCTTCTTAGAGCAATTACTGTGGCACAATTGTACGGAAAGGGATTTAAAGTCAAGTTTAATCCGATATTTTAAAGAGGCTCAGTGGTTGATAATTTTTTTTGTCCCATTACTTTTATTTTGGGAAATTCTTTTTGCTGTACAATCAATGAAGTTAAGATGTTTGTCATTTGAGGGAATTCAAATATGTATACCTATAGAGAGACAGTGTTGTGCCAGAAAATAACAATTAATCACGGTAACTCATGTGAGTCACTTGTTTAATGTCAATCTTGTGGCAACCGTTGTTGTGAAAATTTGTTTATTTACTACCTGTGAGTAAATATGTACATACTTTCTAAAAAACAAAGCCATTAAAATAAAGTGGTAATAAGGAAAATTCATCTAATCTCTAGAATTCCGTTAATGAACTGTACAAAAAAGGCTATAAATAGCTGCGACACGTAAGGCCAGTGCGAAGATTGCTTTACAGGATACAAGACTATATTTTGTTTCAAATTTGAAATCAAAATGGGCTCTGCAAACGCAGCAAAAGGAAAAATGTATACTTTCAAGGAGTCGGACAGCTTGGGCCGAAAAGCGGCGCTGCCGAAAGTACAGCCGTACTTCCATACTCCTCAAATAGCCTATATTTAATTTTATATTGAACTCGTTTGAAGTTACTTAAAATTTCCCATTTAAACAACTTTTACACTCATGCAACACTCGGAAAAAATGCATGCAGGAATTCAAAGTCTTCCAATCAACTTTATATTATCGGCACAGTGCACAGATTTAGGGGAGGGCAGCTTCCACAAAACGGGGGCCTCCACACAACAGGGGACCCAATATTTCAAATTCCGACGAGTAGTGAATTCTACTCCAGACGAATCTCATATCGATATATTGAAGGATCGATGCCAAAAGAAAGATTTCTCACCTTTTTACCAACCTGCGGCCAGCCATACCGGCGAGGCCATAGCAAACGCTTGACTTAAATTTTTAGATGACATCAAATAGACAGTTTGGATTGCCGCGGCCAATCATATGACAATGCTGCAAGCATGAGTGGTAAATACAAAGGAATGCAGGCTCTTATTTTGGAGAAAAATCATTTATCGGCGTTTGAACCATGTTGTGCTCATTCTCTCAATTTAGTTCTGTTAGGCTGTTCAATTCTTCGATTTTGTTCAGAATTTATATACATTTTTCACAGCAAGTACAGAGTGATACCAACTTCTGACCGAAAAATTATCGCAGAAGAAAAGTGGATAATTTTACGTTTTAAAAAGGCTTAGTGATACTCGTTGGTCTTGTCGAGCTAAAGCTACGAAAGCTAATTCTGATGGTCAATCTGAAAACGAAGGAGCTCTAACCAGCATATCTTCTGATAAGGAGCAAAAAGACGTGAGGAGTGAGACATCGAACCGTTAACGAAAGATGAGTTTTCTCGAAACCGCTCTATTTGCAATCTTTTGGAACGACATCTTAGAGCGATTCGAAGCTACATACAAACAAGATGTTGCAGGACCCGAAAATGAGTCTTGAACCTGCAATGCTTGCATTAGAATCATTGAAATCATTCGTTTAAACCAAATTTTCAACCAAAATTCAAAGTATCCGGTTTTATCCCAGTTATCGATCAGCTATGTCTTTCTCTTACTGAAAGATTGCATGCATACGAAATTGTACATATATATATATAACGAACTACTCTACGTTCGCGATTTGGATTTCTCAATCATATAGAGAAGATGGATGCTGCAAATTTGTATGCTGCAGCAGTGGCTTTGGTGAAAGTATACAAAGATGATTTAGAGCCTAGTCTTGGTACGGAGATGGTTCAATTTCTATCTTTGATCAATATATTCAAAAAGGATTATAGAAAAGACCTATCTTTCGAGCTATTTTACTATCACATTCTTGAAGATCAACATTTTAGAGCTTCATTCCCAAACATTGAAATTGCAATCAGATTATATTTGGTTTTGATGGTGTCTTATTGCAGTGGAGAGCACTCATTTTCAAAAATGTAAACTATAAAAAATAGACTTCGAACTACGAGGGGACAGAACCGTTTATCAAAGCTATCAGTACTCAGAATTGAAAGCGATTTACTACGGGAACTGGATTTCAGCGAAATCATCATTTCATATCATTTCATATAATTCTTGTTTTTGTCTATATTTACATATATATGTAGATACTAGATAGATATGTTTGTTAAGATAATTAACTTCGATTCGCAATAAATTATAAAACACTTGACTGAACAAAATTGCTAAATCGGACCCTGTATCTGCATATGCTTAAGTTGATCCGGAGCCTTGGATTGCGATAGCGGAATTCGAGATGCGGCAAACCTGATCCGGCTGCGTCGTAGCAGCGGTTTCCAAAGCTATCATTCATGGAATTGATGTTTACTCTTAGGTAGATGAACTCCTTAACTACCTCGAAGTTATTGCTATGAACAGTGACGTTTTATCCTAGGCGTTGGACAGATGTTCTTTTGTTTGTTGATAGCATGTACTTGGTCTTGTCCTCATTTACTTCAAGACGAACCAATTTCGCCTATTCTTCAATCGCCGTGAAAGCCTCCAACACGCCAAGCTGGAAACGACCGATGATGTCGATATCGCCCGCATACCCCAGTAGCTGGACGGATCTATCGAAGATATCGCCTTCCGTGTTGACACCTGCCCTTCGCACTATTTTCTCCAGAACAACATTGAAGAAGTCACATGATAGCGCATCTCCTTGCCGAAATCCGGTACAAGTTTGGAATAATTCGGGAGAACTGCTTCCGAACTGCACATTACACCGCGTGTTTTCAAGTCTCAATATGCGACACAATCAGTTCAGTTCAGTTCAGGATCAGTTTTGCCGGGATCCCGAATTCGGTCATCGCCATGTAGGGCTCCCGGCGATGAATGCTATCACATGCGGCTTTAAAGTCGATGAAAGGCTGGTGGGTCTCGACTTGAAATTCATTGGTCTTTTCCAGGATTTGCCTTAGTGTGACGATTTGGTCTATTGTCGATCTACCGGGCCGGAAGCCACACTGATACGTGCCGATTAGTGTGTTGCAGAACGGAATTATCTTTCGCCACGATTATCTCGAGAACCATGATGATATTGACATGGGACCGGGTTTATTAGAAGCTTAATTACGTAACTCAGAACTGATTAAGTTTTCAGCAAAATCGGTCCAGCCAATTTTTGTTAGTATATAAATAACTATAATAATTGTATTTATTTCTACTATTTATTGTCATTTGTCATTGAGGAAATCATTATCTGTCGTCTTCTTACTTCCAATGTTTTTGCTGATTTCCTTATTTTCAATTCACTAATAAAAGAATTGAGTTCAATTGCAATGCTTAATCAGAATAAATCACTTCGATAATTGGAATCGCTTTTACCTGCTCCGTTATTTCGTATACATGCAAATTTACAGGTCTCCGTGTTCATAACATTGGTTGCATTAATATATATCAAACTTCGCTGTTATTAACAACATTTAATTTCCATGAACATTATTAAAGAGCAGTTTTTAATATCAAATAATTCTTAAAAATATCTTATGGTTAACCATATTTCAAAATTTCCCAATTATCGCATAAATCATATTGATTCCACTGGGAAGTTAGTCGTGTGGACCTTGCGGGTCGCACCCAAACCATTTTTTTCACTTTTGCAAAGCGAAATAGGGCCATATGTTGAAATATGGCCTTATTGCGTAAGGCCTTATTTCACGGCATCGTATATTGCATAGATACCACCAACTGTGTGGATAAAGGCCGTGTTTTATTGATAAGTGTATAGCTAGCTCAGCATAATTTTACAATAAAACAACTAGATTGATCACTTTTCATTTTTAAGGATGTGTTCGCTTTTTTAAAGTACAAACACTGCACTTTAAAAAAGTGCGATTTGGATTATTATTAAAGCAAGGATGCAAATCCAAACGTATTTTTCGAAAGATTTTTGAACATCATAACATCCTTTGTGTTTGACAGCAAGGAAAAGAACGGATGCTTATTTTTGCATATTTTTTTTTCAATTTTCATCGCATAATTTTCTTTGAAATGCGGATTTTTTTGTTTAATCGACGAACACATCCACTATCTCTGCATAACAATCGGAATATTTTTGCTCTCAACTTATTTTACCGCCATCTAGTCGCTTCATGGCGTCAACACTTTATGTTCACCCCGTCTCAGTCCTCGGCTGCTGACCTCTTTATCGTCAGCACTCCTTTTTGTTATTGTTTACGTGTTAAATGTAAACACCTTTCACCAAAACACTGCTATAGACTAGGACTTCACCGATGTACACAACGAAGGGAAATCACATAGCAGGCCATGGAAAATATATGCTGAGTGTGCAATTCTGTGTGTTCTTATGAAATGAGCATGAGGCTATTAGCGGATATGCCGATCGAGCAAGTGTTTATTATTAAGCGTTTTTTATGAAGGGTTCAAAATTTGAAGCACGAATGCCACTTAAGAACTTGTATATAAGCTAAGTATTTTTATGAACAAAGTGGACTCTTTAACCGGAGTTCTTAAAAGACACACATGACCGTTTTATTGTTGCTCCTCGCAGCTCCTACAATAGGTAACGTGCTGACTAGCGCAATAGCCGAAGCAAGGGCAACACTTACTCTAGCATTTCAGCTCTTACCTGCCCGCCAGAACCTAGTCTGTCTGCCCTAGAAGGGCCACCAGGAACAACACATAGTTTCTATAAAGAGACTTACTAAGAAACCAGTAGCATGGGCAAATATAAATTTATAAATGTGGGCACATATAGTTCAACTCCATTAAAAACAACACATATTTGTAAAATGCTTAAAGGCACTATTTACATTTTAGTTCGACAACTCTTCGTGTCAATTAATGGAAGAGAAATATGAGTTTTAACGGGTGAAATCAAGTTGTATGAAGTTATAGTTTGCAGTTGAAGGTACATTTATATTAGAAAAAGCTGGCGGTTATCCTATCCACATCCAAAGTCTTTGTCCATTTTGGAAAAAAAATTCCGGCAACCAAAAGTAGGTGTACCAAAAAATATTGTTTGGCGAGCTTAAAGGACTTTGTCTATGTATATATTTGTGGTGAGGTCAAGGGCAGTGTAGCACTGCTGAAAACACTTGGACGAGATATCAACCACCAAAAAGGTAACCCTCTGTTGGGTGCCTGTACACAAAAAAATCCCGGGCAACGAAGAAGCGGACAAGCGGACAAGCTGGCAAGGCAAGGATCTTAGATGCAAGGCAAGAATCGGAGATGCATGCATTCACTGAGTAGAACAAACCTACCTACGTTGGACTTATCTTGATACGTGCAGACATGCAAGAGAGTTCTGGCCAACGCAGTTAACAAAAAGACCTCTGAATACATGTTCGGACTTAACCGTAATGATATTCACGGACTGACGGAAGTCGCCACAGGACACTATGCAGTGGGCTTGCATGCGGAACGGCTGGGCATAATGCACAATTACAACTGGAGAAGCTGTAGGGACGTTGAAGAAATAGAGTTTATACGTGACATTTTAAGCGAATGCCCAGTCTTGATGAGCGCTAGAATGAAGATCCTGGATAGTTGCTTCTTTGAAGAACTGCAGGATTTGAACAAAACAAAAAGCCTCCTAAGATTAATATATAAATCCGGATGGTTTAAGAAAAATGGCATTTTGAGCTATTTTAAGCGGTTTCTTTCTGTCTCTTTTAAGGTACCGCAAATAATAGAGCCGATCGGATGGGCTAAGTGAGCCGTGACGGATAGTCACAAGGGCATCAACTTACCTAACTACATATTCATATATTTTGCTATTACCTACTGTTTTTTTAAAGTTTTTTTAAGAAATATAAATAAGCCCAAAAAAGTGGGTTATTCTACGAAAGCAATGTTTTTGTAAAAAAAACACGTGCTTATTTTGCTAGGAATAAAACGTTCAATTCCATTAACTTCTTCGATAAATATGGTTTTGAAAAATCTTTTCAGTTGATCATTTCGGGCTTCAAGAGAGTCTGTGTTCGGAAGGCGGAAGGGAACAAAGGGTTATGCTAGTATTTTTTTTTTCTTTAAATTTATATTTTCACAACATCATCCCCTATAATTATTAGGAGATGCTTTTTCATAGAACGAGGCTAGCAGGCATTCATTTTCATCTGGTCTTAATAGAGTGAGGGACCCCTCATTTAAATGGAGACAAGTAGTATGTTTCAGCTAGACTCTCATCGATATTGGAGTCCATCAAGGATCTCACTAGTGGATTTGGGTGGGAGCTTATTCGTTCCATCTTTTTTAAAAGAAGATCTATTTGGTAGTTCATAAGAGGTTTGATTTGGGTTGCGTCGTATACAGTTTTGTTAGAAAACCATTTTTTATCTGGCTTTCTAAAAACTCCGGAACAAAATCTTAGAATTTTTCTTTCGAAAATCTCCATTTCCTTTGCTACAGTAGGTGAAATGGTAAACCATGTGCAGAATCCATATGTCAGAATAGGTCTTATGAGAGTCTTGTACATAAGGATCTTAGTTTTTTCTAACATGTATTTAGAATTAAATAAAGGCTTTAGTGTAGTGGTGACCATTTTCGCCCTATTAAGCACAGCTCTACCATGTTTGTTAAAGAGAAATCGGTTCTGAAAGTTGATTCTGAGGTACTTTGTTTCGGAGCGCAAGGGAATTGGAAGGTCATATATTTTTAAGCATAAAGATTTGCTTTCCCTAACTGCAAGGTAGTGTCCCTTTCCACTTGCATTTCTAAAACATGTTAATCCACATTTTCCGGAATTAATTTTTAGTCTCCATTTCTTAAAATAATTTTCCACGTGAGGGAGTCTTGCTTTAATTTTATTAAGAGCTAGAATTGGTCTTATGTCGCTTGCTAATATAATGGTACTCGTATCATCTGCGTAGTAGAGCGATCCAGGTTCTTCCGTTATAGGGTCTGAAAGGGGGAAGTCTTGAAAGTAGACATTAAACAAAAATGGCCCTAGTATCGATCCCTGTGGAACACCGGAATTCACAGGGAACAAATCAGTGTGCTCAGATCCAATGAATATTGAGGTGGTTCTGTTTGACAAGAAACTGTAGATCATTTTAATAAGCCAATTCGGAAAGCTTAGTCTGATGAGCTTAAATAGTAGGCCATGATGCCGAAGCGAATCGAAAGCCTTTTCGAAATCAATATCTAGGCTCACTGGCACTGTTGAGCTTGAGTTCGAAACCTCAAAAATTACTGCATTAAGTTAGAAAGGAAATTTGAAAAGAAATTTCGCTGAATTTTCAGGCATTTTTGGACCCATAAAATGAACTTTTCAGCGGGACAACGCCCCCATCCACACGGGGCTACCCTAGTAAAAAATTGGACAGATGAATAGAAGTTGGAATTGCTTTAATGGCCGCCGTACTCACCGGACCTGAACCTTATAGAAAACGTTTGGGGATGGTTAGAACGAAAAGTTTATGAGTCTGGCCGTCAGTTTGAGGACAGAGAATTCCTTATTGCAGCCATTAAATTGACTTGGAGGGAAATTTCGCTAAACCACATTTACGAAACTATTATGAATAGAGGCGGCAGTACCCACCACTAAAATTAACCAATAAAAAACTTTTTCATTTAATCCCAATGATTCCAATTTCAGTATTTGTGTCTATTCAGTTGACGCAAAAAAAACTGCATTTTTCCATATTGAATGCTTTGCAAGAGAACCAGGAAAAAATAGCGGTACTTTCTGAATTATTCTTTCCGATTAATTTTCTCAACATCATAAGCAAACAGTTAGCATCATCAAATGATATATTACGGCACAAGGTTTTGAAAAAATGGACAACGTAGCTTAGAAAATGTTCGTCCTTATTCAGTCGAAGCGAAGTATATGTGCGGTAAAACTGAAGAGTAACATTTAACGCTTCCAAAACACAATGCAATCAATCTTTTGTCGTTATACCTATTTATATCATGCTAAAGCCTAAGTGGAGTTGAGATTACAACTTCGGTCTGATTTGCTGTCCAGGCTACGTCAGGAATAGTAGAGCGAAGCCACCCGAACCCTCGACTGCGCAGTACATCGCTGTAAGTGATCCTACGACAGATAAGCCATCGCAAGCTAGAACTAATAAATCGGAGATTTTTGAGGAAAATTGGGGCGACATCAAAAAAGTGATGTCTTTTTGTTAAGACCATCAAAACTGAAATTGAAAAATTGGGGAGCCACCTGAATATGTTTGCACTGGGCGCCAATTAATCCAGGCTCATGTTGCAAGACTTAGAGCCCAACCACAATGTGCTTGCATATGCAAAGGCTCTGCAAAGTACGAATGTACTAGACTCCCTTTATCAAACCGCAATGTGAATAGCCCTGCATTCGTTAACTTTTTTCCGGTTCGTTAAGCCTATGCAAAGTACGCCAGCAGCCGTACATTGCATAAGACATTTCAAAATAGTTGTTGATGTGCAAAACGTTTCAATGGAAGAAGAAGTAATTTTTTTTGAATTATTAATAAATAATGTGAGGCAATATGAAGCCATTTATAATAAAAGGCATTCGTGTTACTCCAACAAAGTATTTAAAGAAAAAAATTGGGAGGAAATCAGCAAATCAGTCGGAAAATCAAGTAAGACAATATCATGTAATGATAGAAATATTCTTTCAATGAAATTATGTTAATATTTTTCTAACAGGAGATGAATGCAAACGAAGGTGACGTTTATTACGAGAAAGATTCGCCAAAGAAGTGAAAAAGAAAAATACACCATCTGGTAGCGGATGGGCTGATAGTACGGAGTGGTACTTGTATGACCAAATGCTTTTTTAAAAAGATTTTGTTCAACCACGACAGTAAGTTTAATTCTCAATAAAATATGTAGATATACTCGTACGTTATAATGAAATACATTACTATTTTTAGGACAAAATGCAACGAATTCGAGATATCTGGTGACACGTTCGTCGATTTTTCGACATTTCCAATCGCTGCACCACATACAACACCTGCACCTTCACCTGCCCCTGCATCTGCACCTGCACCTGGACCCGCAGCTTCCCATGCATCTGCACCTGCACCTACACCACCGAAAAAGTCAAAATTTGAAGATGTGTGCGAAAAATTTAACGACACACTGAAAAAATTCGATGCACAAATTTCAACATCACGGCATCCAGCGATTGCAGACTCATCGGACGAAATTTTTATGAAAACAATAGTTTCTATGATGACAGATCTTCCCGAACACGTGAAGGATATTATAAAAAGGGATTTTTTTAATAAAGTAATGGATTATAGATCGACATATCTTAATTAAATAAACATAGGCATTTTTTATTAAATTATTTTAGCATGTGATTATTAACAAATTTACAAATAATTTCCCTCATTTTGCTCGATGCATTTCCTCCATAACGATGTTGGTTATTGGACGATTGAATTGATGGCAAGTTATTTGTAACCTCTGTTCGCCAATGTCCATCTTGATTTTCATGATTTGCATCTTCCCAATCTACAAAATTGTTTGGGCAATATTCTTGTTGGCTTTCGATATTGTGTCGCAGGAAGTTATGAAGCCCAAAACATGCTAATACAACACGCTCAGCGTTCGGCGGTGTCATATGTAGCGTTGTCATGAGTATTCGCCACCGTGCTGCAAGGATTCCAAAGGCATTTTCAATCATACGACGGGCTCTGGATAATCTTTTGTTAAACATTTCTTTTGGTGGTGTCAACAAACTGCCGGGATATGGTCGCATTAAATTAAGTCCTAGCGGAAATGCTGAATCACCGATAAAGTAGTACGGAATTGTTTCACTATTATACGGTAACTCTTTTGGAGGAAATGGAAGTTTACCATTTAAAGTCTCTTTCCAAAACTTGATAATTGAAAAATGCCTATACATAATAAAAAAAGAAATGTATTGCTAGACATGGGTTATATGGACAGGAGTAAATGTTACCAGCATCACTTTGGCTACCAAAAGCCCCAACATCTATGTACGTAAAAATGTATTTTGCATCACAAACAGCCATTAGCACGATACTAAAGAAATGTTTGTAGCAGAAGAATTCACTTCCTGTGTTTGGTGGGCACCTTATTGATATATGTTTCCCATCTATGGCACCAACGCAATTGGGCATATTCCAAATATTCCAGAAATCCACTGCTATATTCTGGTAATCACTTGCGTTTGGTTCTGCGACATAAAGTGGAGAGAGCAACCTCCATAACACATCGCAAACTTCGAATATTATGCTTCGAACGGTTTCCTTTCCCAATTTAAAAGACCAAGCTATACTTTGGACTGAATTTCCTTGTGATAAATACCTGATGAAAGGTGAATTAGCACACCAACAGATAACTCTTTAACTTTTGTAAACTTACAACAAACAAATCGCCAAACGGCATTCTGGTTCTACAGGAGTTCTGATAGAAGCCTTAACTAGGTGAGGTTTGATTATATTGAGCAAACCATCATAAGTTGAACGTGTCATCCTGGTATAAATAAAAAATTGCTGTGGATCTATTTCTTTTATTTTAAGGAAAGTAACACGTTAAACTCCATGCTCATGGCGATCCAAATTTATTTTCCTTATCCAAATCGAGCGGTTTTTCCTTCCATTTTGCAATTCTTTTTGCAAACTGTTCAATTCGTTTAATAAACGAAACACTTTGACCAAACTTGTAATATTATATTTTGAAACTTCCATTTTGTTTGGGTTTTTTAAAAAAAAGAAAGTAATTTGAATTTTAACTGACAGCTTGCTTATGCTATTGTCAATGCATAAGTGTACAATGTACATAGGCGTGCATACGTTGATTTTTGACAGTTTTGCATATGCAAGCTTATGCACATTGTGATTGGGCTCTTAGAGTCGCGAGTATTAAACAGGAAGAAAATAGGAATATTAAGTTAATGCACTGTCAGAAGGGACTAACTGAATGAGAATCAGAAGTCAAGCGTGAGCTTTTTAGTGAAAGGTGTATGTACGCAAATGAATTCTCTTAATTGATGCATCACTTCACTGGTGTCAACCTTACATTAGTTAATCCCACATATTTGGAGTGGAACATAATATGTATATAATAATATATATATCATTTTTTCGAGAGAAACGCATTCAAATGTTTGGGCCGCCATTACTTTTGCATTGCATTACAATGAAATATTTGTGTCATCTAGGGACAAATATTCGAACAATGAATACGAAACTTTTTCAGACAATAGTTTGAAGTATGGGGGACGTAATGGAGCAATAAATGGATTTTATAATTTTTTTGAGTTATGACACTATTTGAGCGGAGGTGCGATATAGTTGTGTATGATAGATGCACGAAGAGTGCTGGACAAAGCAAATGGCAATCAGGCCAGGAACTTCAACGGACGGAAAGTATACACCCATGGATCATGCGGATGCTTTTGGTTGTACAAAGCAACTGATAGGTACTCAAAAACGATTTCACGCGGTGCAATTTGCAACGTGGAAGTAGCTCTCCCAAACCATAACACACATTTTGCAATTAACGAAGCAGTAAAACTATATTCATGCGTACATCATTAATTATACAATTTTCGTCGACATCTACTCTGAGAACATCAAATAAGAAATAGTAATGCAATGCAAGAGTTCTCTTAACATCACCAGGGCTTATAATCGCGAAAGGATGAACAAATTCAGCGGATCAGAGAGCGAAATGATATCAGAAAAAAGATATTTTAATAAAGTCCTGACCGGAACGAATTTCACTACAATGCAATTCAAAAGTTCGAATTGTTAACTATACTACCACACAACACAAGGTATGAAAAATAGTGTGATTCTGTCTTCAGCCGAATTATAAGTTTCCCAATCTAATCTAGACACGTTAAACCTTTAACAACTTTAACGCAATTATTATCGAATAACAGTCGAATGATAGGCGAGAAATTAATGATGAGAGAGTGATGATTAAGGATATTATCGACTCATACGAATGACGCATAAAGTGTCTTCAGTTGTTTGTGTTTTCTGGAAAACGCATCAGCATTTTCCATTCCTAAACGATTCCCAACATGAGGGAGGACGATGATACGCAGCGAATATTCCTCCTGACATTTGCAAACACTCTGCTGAGGGTAGAAAGAAAAATGATTATTGAACAAAACGAGGGGTTGACGGAAGGACGGCCAGTATCACATTCGTTGGATAGCTCAAATGGTGTGAATTGTTTGTCATTTTGCTTGATTGATGAAGCGAAAAACTGCGATTTGCTACTCAACTACGGGACTCAACAAAAAAATGAAAACACAACATCAACATTTCATTCAAACTCGATTGTATTAGAAAATCTGAATATCTTAATGCAAAACAACAAAGATATCTAAACGCTGTCAATAAAATGATGAATTCCAATTAATTTGATTCGACTAACCGCCAGGTGACTGTTGCCCACAATAGTATGGGTGTCGGTTGGGGAGAGAACTTTGACTCCTTGCCATCGCCATTTATCAGGTGCATTTTGACTTATTTTGAATAATTTTACGAGTATTTGTGTTGTGATCCTTTTGCCGAGTTAATATTCAATTTGTGCTTAAAACCCCTCCATCAGTAGTCAGACAATGCGGTCTGGAATGACACAGTGAATGTAAAACACAATGAAAATATCCAACAGACCGCAGAACAGATCTATCGCCAGTTGCCCTGTCATAAATATTAATGATGACACTGTCCTCGACGCGGTCCTTTCAATTGTGTCTAGAAAAGGTCGCTGATGGATGTAATACAGTGGATGCAAAATGAGGAAAAGACATACATATAGTTAATTCTTAAAAAAATACCCTTATTTCCATTGGCGTGTTCGAATATTTTTAAAACAACAAATGGAATTTGGCGTTTTAAAGTCGTTTAACACCGTTTATTGACGTGATTACAATACTTGTGTACATGTGATGAATTGCTCACTCTGAAAGGCGTTTATCGACGTAAAACGTTAGATAAGACGCAGTGGCGTAGTGTAGTAAAGGGGGGCGGGGGTCGGGCCGCCCCCGGCGACACATTTTACAATATTTGAACCATTTTATATTTTTGTCGCACCTACGACTCGGACCGATTGAAATGAGCAAGAAATTTGCCATTACTAATAGGCTATTCACACCAAACCATAAACGAAGTTTTGCTCGTTTTCCTTGCGTGCACCCCAAAAAAACATAAACTGCATGGGTCCCCCATATTTTATTTTGTGCTTGGATTGCTTCTGACTAATATTCAATTAGAATGACTTCTATTGACGGATCGCCAGTGGTGGGGCATCTTACCGTAAAAAAAAGGAGCTAAATTGGAAAATATTAGAAAAAATTAAAGGGCTTTACTTAAATACGTGAAAAGTCCTGTTCCTGAGATGTCAAACTCCAAGTTGAGCTTAAATTCACCAAAGACATCTGGGCCTGACACGTTGATGTGGTAGCTTTTAGAAAGGGGTTGACATTGTTTCTGAGGATCAAATTCCAACAACATCTACTCTATTAGAGTCCGCATCTGTATGTCTAGACATGGATTTCGATAGCTTAGAAACAGAGACTGATACAGGATCGGCGTTGTCTACCAATACCAAAGCTTGGATGATATTGGAAAAACATCTTGTAAGATCTAAAATGTGTGACAAAATTTCAATCATGTACAAGGTGGCGCAAAAGTCTTCATCCTATCGGAAGAAGCTATACTTTTTGCAAATGGCGGCAAATGTAAATTCTACTTTGACATTTGTGAAGTTAACTATACAGAAAAAACTATAGACACCAATTAACATAATCCAAAAGCAGAACCAAAGTTTTTCATTCATAAAAAAAATTACAGCGAAAGAACATCGGGTGACAACTTTTGCGCCACCTGACAACTTTTGCGCCACCTTGTACATATATGTCACCAGAAATTAAAAATGAATATATAGCAATTTTGGGAAATAAAGTTGGGCAGAAGGCGCTGTACATTATGCAAAAAATATGAGTGAAGAACTTGGCATTTCCATGGAACCTCGGAGGCGCAGAACAAAAAGGAACATTTTTAATGACCGAACCACCGAAACTTGTCTTATGAAAACGAGTTGAGACAGAAGCTATTTTCTTCGTCAGATAGAATTATTGTAGAAATTTGTGAGCTTTTTCAGCAACTACAGAATTTGGCGGATAAGTTTGCTAATCTAACGCCGGCTATATTGCTAGATTCGGACGACACCAAATGTTATCTGGACTACGCATCTGCCGAAATTGGCGAGCAGGACTTCAAGTTGGAACGACTTCGACTGCGAACTTTCATTACTGCCACAGACACTTCAATTATTAAAATTTATTGTAAAATCCAAGCTTGACGATACTCTGCCCAAATTATAATAATGCTCCGAATATTCCTCACAATTGTCATAAGCAATGTCAGCTCTGAGAGAAGTTTTTCAAAATTGAAATTGATCAAAAATTATTTAAGGTAAACAATGAGTACTTTAAGGCTTACCAATCTGGCTAACTTGTCTATTGAGCAAAAGGTGTGTGATGCTATAGACAGGGTTGACGTTAACTTAAAAAAAAACGTCACTAACTCGAACCTCAAAATCCACCAGATATGATCAAATTTTTTAAAAAAAAGTCAATAGAAAAAATGTTCACTACCTACAAATGAAAAAAATATTCAATTTTTACAACATTTTTATTTTAAACAATAAATCAAAAACTTAAAACCAAATTCAGTCTCAAAGTTACAATAAAAAACAAAATTATGAGCATTATTGAGTTCAAAGTCTTCATTGACATTGTATTTCTCAACTTATTTTTAACTAGCTATGTTCATCATACTAAAAATGCGTTCCACTTCGACATTTGAATTTGGAAGCGACATTAGAGTTTGAGCAAGTTGGAATTATTCTTCATAAGTATTGACACCCGCTGCGTTTTTGTAACGCGAAACTGCTCCTTTAAAGTGAAATTTATGCAATAAGTTCTTATACGACTAATTGCATCGCATGACAGTTTCGATTCTGATATTTTAGATTCAAAAACATACCCTAGATATGGGTTTTCTATCAAATTGTCCTCAATTGCAAGTGTGAAATAGTATTTTTCACATTGTATAGCATCGGGAATAACAACACCGCTGCAGAGTGAACGTAGTAAAATAATTAAGGCATTTGAAAGTTTAAATGGATCACAATGTTGAACAATTTGCAAGTGTCAAATCACCAGGTGTCATGTATACTGAACCATACCGTACAGCCTGCATGGAAACAACGAGAGTATACATTTTCTTTCTCACAAGTTCCGTTGACCTTGGGAAAATCTCCAAAGATGATCAAAATCATAACACATATGAGTACATGACCGGCTATTAACGGGTCGCTATTTACTAGACACTGTACAGGTCTTTCATCGCTCTTGCTGTGATTACTGTTATCTATTCTATTGTTTAGCTTATATTAAGTAGACATTGTATAATTGATATTCATTCTGATCTTAGCGTTCATACAATAAAGAACCATAAAATAGAAAGCGACTTTTTTATTTCATTTGTGTACATACTCGTAGCTCAGTGTTCGGCTACTGACGGGATTTCATTAAATCCATAACTGGCGCAGTCGGAAAAAAAAAATATAAAATAAATATATTACATACATAAATGCCGCGAACTAAGTTAAAATATATTTGAAATAGGAAAAATAGTTTCAGTGAACAATGTTACCTTAATATTTAACTATTTAAAGACAAGAACAACAAACAAATATAAAAAAAAAAACAGTTATAAAAAAGTGAAAATTAAAAACAGAACTCTAACTTGTGAGCTTGCAGTGTGAGCAGTCGACGAAAAACCGTTTGGAAAAAATAAAATAAAGAAAAAGCAGTTGCCGAGAACAACAGGTATGGCCAATGTAGATCTTATCGCATTAGTGGCTGGAGTCACTGATTTCACCGGGCTACCGGAACATTTAGATTTATTTATTAAGCATATTGATTATATATATGTATTTGCAAATAATATAAATGAACATTTAAAACCAATTTTGGATTTGCGCATAAGGCAAAAAATATTAGGTGATGCAAATTTAATGTTAATTAATAATAATAATCTGTCGCAATGGCCGGAGATAAAAGCTGTATTTAAAGCAAATTGTAACATAAAGGAAACCATTGAAAATATAATTAATGAAATAAAAATGATAAAATTTAACAACTCTGTCGAAAAGCTGTACCAAGTACAACATCTTTTGACAAAATTAAACATAAAAACAAATCTTAGTGAAGATATTCCAGCTTGGTACAATAGTAGGCTCAATGAAGAAACGGTATTAAATTTATTTGTTGGCAAGCTACCTAGTGAGCCTAAGATTATTTTAAACGCAAGAAACCCATCTACTTTTTTGGAAGCAAAATCAATTTTAGTTGATACTGATAACTTTTATCGTACATTTACAAATACAAGTTATAATTTAAGAGAATTTGACCCTAGCAATTTTCCAAATCACGGACACGTAAAAACTTATACAGGACAACAAAATTCAAGGAGCGCTAGGTATGATAATCCAAGACAGTTTCAAATTAATTCAGAGCGTTTTCAACCAAATAACTCGAATAATTTTCATAATTTAAATACAAGATCAGGCAATTTTCCAAATTCTAATACACGCGATTCGGGACATTTTCAGCAAAATAGTCCAAGTAATTTTCAAAATATACGTACAAGAACAGGCAATTTTCCAAATTCGAATGCACAAAATTCAGGACATTTTCAACACAATAACTCAGGTAATTTTCAAAATGTAAATATTAGATCAGGCAACTTTCGAAATTTGAACCCGCGTAATTCAGGACAAATCCAGCAAAATAACTCAGGAAATTTTAGACAGCATAATACAGGATTAAGAAATAGTTATGATGAAATAATGGAAGTGGAACACATACAGGATGGAAATTCAGCATCCAGTGCAGAAATGCAAAATGCAAGTACATATCAGTCACAAAATTTTCAATCGACCAGTCCCGAGCTCTTCCCTGCATAATAGTAAAAACAAGTTCAATTCCTATTAAACTGTTGATAGATTCTGGATCAGGTACTTCGCTCATTCAAAAAGGATTGTTTCATAGTTCTTTCAAAACAGAACTTAGTAAACCATTGTTACTCAAATCAATTAACTCAGACATAGTTGTTGGCTCCAAAATAACAATCCCACTTTTTAAGGAATTTAGTAGACAAGTAACAAACATTGAAATGCTTGAAGTAGAAATGAACGGCGACTTTGATGGTATAATTGGCTGTAACATTTTAAAACCGTTGCAAGCAAAAATTGACCTTGATAGTTTACAATTAATAACCAAAGAAATCTCTTTACCTTTAATATTTTCAAGTTCTCAATCCCAATTAACTGAAGCAGGAATTCATAGCTTAAGTAATCATACAGAAGATATTTCTTTTCAAAAACCAACTATAGACTCAATTTTAAATAGATTGAAGTTAGATCATTTGAATAAGGAAGAAATAAAATCATTAATCGCTACAATTCATACGTTTGAGAAAGTGTTTTATTTTGAGGGTGATAAACTAACATCAGTGGAAAAATACACCTACAAAATACCGACCAAAAATGATATCCCAATATTTTCAAAAACATATAGATATCCTGAGGCACACAAAAATGAGGTTGATATACAAATTTCAGAAATGCTCAGTTCAGGAATTATCGTTAATTCCACTAGTCCGTACAATGCTCCTATATGGATTGTACCGTAGAAGGTTGATAATTCCGGACAGGAAAAATGGCGCGTTGTAGTGGACTATCGGAAACTTAACGATGCAACCATGGAAGATAAGTTTCCAATCCCTAATATAGAGGATATATTTTCAAAATTGGGAAATGCGCAATATTTTTCATCACTGGACTTAGCAAAAGGATTCCATCAAATCCCTATTAATAAGGAATATATGCATAAAACAGCTTTTTCAACTACAAATGGACACTACGAGTTCAAACGTATGCCATTTGGGTTGGAAAATGCGCCGGCATCTTTCCAAAGAATGATGAATGAAGTCCTGGTTGGTTATCTAAATAAAATTTGCGTAGTATACTTAGACGACATACTTATCTTTTTCACGTCGCTGCAAGAGCATATCGATTCACTTAATAAAATTTTAAAAAGACTTGCTGACTACAACCTAAAACTGCAAATTGACAAATGCAATTTTATGAAACGAGAAACTGAGTATTTAGGACATATTATATCAGATGAAGGTATTAGGCCCAATCCAAATAAAATAAAAATTATCAAGGAAATCAAATTACCTCACTCAGTAAAGCAAATTAAATCGTTTTTAGGCATTACAGGGTTTTACAGAAAGTTTATCAAGGACTATTCTAGAGTAAGCCTCCCAATGACAAAGTGTCTCAAAAAGGGTAATAAAATTGACATCAAAGACAGACAATACATTGAGTCCTTTAATAAACTTAAAGAACTTATATGTACTTGTCCAGTCCTAGCATAACCTGACTTTGGAAAGCCCTTCATTTTAACTACCGACGCTAGCAATGCAGCATTGGGGGCAGTATTGTCACAAAATCATCACCCAATAGCTTATGCATCCAGAACTTTAAACAGCCATGAAATAAATTATATTACGGTAGAAAAAGAACTGTTATCTATAGTATGGGCAACTAAATATTTTAGGCCATATTTATTTGGCCGTAAGTTCAAAGTCCAGACAGACCACCGACCTCTAATGTGGTTAAATTCTCTGAAAGAACCCAACTCAAAGCTACAGAGATGGAAAATACTCGTAAAACTCAACAAGTTCGACTTTGATATTGAGTATATCAAAGGAAAAGAAAATTTTGTTGCTGATTTTTTAAGTCGCCTAGAAATTAATTGTGTGGTTGAAAACGACATTAAATCGGACGCAGCTACAATACACAGCGGCGAAGAAAATTTAAACGATCATATTTATATAACCGAAACACTTTTAAACATTTATAAAAATCAATTAGTATTAGAAAATGGTATAAATAATTCATACACAACCAAGTTTTTGTTCAAGAAAAAGAGAATATCACTTATTAGCCTTAAAGAGTATGATGAGGCATATGTTTTAAAACTCCTTAATGAACTATTACCTATTAAGGGGACTATAGGAATCTTTTGCAAAGACGATAACATATTCAAAGAGTTTCAAAAAACTATAATAAAATATTTTTCAAATTTACCAACTATGAAAATGCTAAGGTGCACAAAGTTTGTAAAGGACATAACATGCAAAGAAAAACTACTAGATCTAATAGAAAAGACCCATTTAGACAGAAATCATAGGGGGATTGAGGAAACGTAATTAGTTCTAAAAGAGTTATGTTACTTTCCAAATCTGAGATTAGAGATATATAAATATATCAATAATTGCATAGCATGTAACATGTGTAAATACGACAGACATCCAATTAAGCCAAAATTAATGATTACTGAGACACCTGATAAACCCAATGAAATAGTCCACATCGATATATGGTTTTTAAATAAGAATAATATGTTCCTAACATCCATTGACAAATTGACTAAACACGTGTCCATTCACCCTTTAATAGATAGGAATTCAATAACAATAGTTGATGTATTAAAACAAAGGTTCGTAATATTAGGAAAGCCAGTTAAAATAGTGGCTGATAATGAATTCAATACCGCGTATATTAAACAATTCCTAAATCAAGAAAATATATTCTATCACTTCACATCTCCCAATACCCATACCGGTAATTCTGTTATAGAGCGTTTTCATTTAACACTTAATGAACACATACGATTGTTAAAGCTCAATAAGGATAATATAGATACTGACGACAGGATGTTGGTTTTCAAAGCAGTTGAACTTTATAACGATACCACAAAATATAAACCCAATGACTTCTTACATGCTACATTTAACAAATTAGAATTGGAAAACCTTAAGCATAGAATCCACAAAAATAAAGAAAAACATATAAATAAAGTAAATGAAACACGAGCAGAACCTTCTAAGTACAGAGAGAGAGAACTTGTTAAAAACTTAGGTTTCCATAATATTAAACATTTGCCAAGATATATAATTAAAGACGTAAAGGGAAAAGGCAAAACTTATTTTACGGATAAAGCAGGATTAAAACGTGATAGGCAAATAATCAAAAGAAAGTATAGGTACCAAAATCCAATAAAAGAAATTGAATTTGATAGAAAATATACAGGTAGGGAGTACTCTAAAAAAAAAAAAAAGAAGTACCAAGCAATGAAATAATCAAAACAAGAGTAACTTTTCTATAACGTAAAATACAAAAAAAAAATATTAACAAAACAAAAAGATGGATAATTGAATGAATGTATTTGGTTATATTCTAAACTTTTTCTATTAAGTATTTTCTCTTAAGCGAACAAATGGCATATACCTACTCGTATATTATATACATGTTATAAAAATAAAAGTAAATAAAAAAAAATTTAAATGACGTAGTATTTAAGTATTATAGTATTATTAATTCTCCATTTTGAATAAACACAAAATATTAGGTGATTTAAAACATGATCATAGGAAATTGAATTAAATTAAATACCGTTGTTGTATAATATTATATTGATCAACAAGCTTAGATTTAGTTGTACAATAATGAAATTCTTAATAATTTGTTCCATTATAATTTACTCATATATGCGAGTATATGTAAAGAAAAGAGGATAAAAATAATAATAAGAAAGATAATAAACAAATGTAAAAAGCAGCCCGTAGAACCTAATGTACAGCAACATAGTTCACTTCCAGCTGCAACACTATTTATATATCAACATTCACGATTTACGAGTATCAATACGTTAAGTTCATACAACGGCGGGAGGAGTCATGTATACTGAACCATGCCGTACAGCCTGCATGGAAACAACGAGAGTATACATTTTCTTTCTCACAAGTTCCGTTGACCTTGGGAAAATCTCCAAAGATGATCAAAATCATAACACATATGAGTACATGACCGGCTATTAACGGGTCGCTATTTACTAGACACTGTACAGGTCTTTCATCGCTCTTGCTGTGATTACTGTTATCTATTCTATTGTTTAGCTTATATTAAGTAGACATTGTATAATTGATATTCATTCTGATCTTAGCGTTCATACAATAAAGAACCATAAAATAGAAAGCGACGTTTTTATTTCATTTGTGTACATACTCGTAGCTCAGTGTTCGACTACTGACGGGATTTCATTAAATCCATAACTCAGGGGCGTAAAAATTTAGAAAAACATGTTTTTGCAAAAAGTCACTAGAAAAGTAACTAGAATTTTTTAGTGACAAAATAATAATATAATATATAATAAATAAAAAAATAAATTTTTGTCACTAAACTTTTGAAAATTCCAGTAGATATAGCGATAAAGTCACTAAAATGGCAACCGTGGCTATAGATATTGAAAGTGCAATAAAAGACTTTGCTCTTAGAAAAAGTAGACGTATAACGTTTTAGTTAAAGACAGAAGTTTTGTTTTGACTCTAACAAGTAAATTATTTTTCAATGAAAATATGAACATTAAATTAAATAATAAATAAAGAGGAAGTCGATTTGCATTTTATATTCAATTCGCTAATAGATAACTTAATGTTATATCAATATAAGTGGCATACGTGTAACAAATGTGATTATTATATTATTAAACATGTATATATGACGTTTTTATTTGTAACCTGTACAATACACAATAATAATGACTGTTCTTTCCGAAAAGATCTTTAGAATTACTGTATACTATAGTTTTTTAAATTAAAATACCTAAAAAAGAGAGCGGCAAAATTTTCTTCCGCCCCGGGCGGCAGTACCCACGATACGCCACTGATAAGACGATGATTTTTGTCGATGACAATTTAGTGAACCCCCAGTATATGAAATCGGCTAAAATTATTTTTCGATGGAATAGCTAAGTAAACGCTGTACTGTTTCATTTAAACAATATTATTCTGCGATGAAGACATAATTTACTCTTAAATTGCTTTTTCAAACCCATAGAAAAAAGTTGGGTAACCAAATCGCCAGTTGCCATGTCATAAATATATATGCTGACACAGTCCTCGACGCGCTGATGGAGATTTTTTTTTTATTAAAAACTCGCACTAAAGGGATTTTTGGAATACCCTTATAATGTAATAGTTACGCAGCGCGGGCGTTAGGGAAATTAGGGTTAGAATATAGGGAGAGATGCCGAAGCATGTTGGTTTCAAATGTTTGTAGATTATAATGTGTAGGAAAAATGGAGCGGGGAAGAGCATTCCACATTCGTGTTGTTCGGTTAAGGAAATATTCCTTGTATTGTGCAAACAGCGGGTATTGAAATGTTCAAGGGGTGGAATGGAACTGTCTATTTCGTTTGAGCACTTATAATGGAAATATCGAGCAAAAAAACGAGAGACAAGAGACATTGCGACGATGACTAAAAGAATCAAGCGATCTCGCGATGTTACAGTCACCAATGAATTTTATCGCGCGTTTTTGAATCCTGTGAAGTAGCTCCAAATAAGTAATTGGTGCACCAGACCAGATATGCGTCTATAAATAGTCTTATAAATAGTAGCCTGATCAGAGGGAGTAAAATATTTCTTGCAGCGGTTAAGGAAGCCTAGGCATTTCGCAGCGTTCTTGGCGACATCGAATATGTGGTCATTCCAACGTAAGTTGTCATTAACACACATACCGAGAGTGCCATTCATGGACCATGGCATGGTATTAGAGTTTCTTTTTAATGACAGAAGACAGCATAGCGTATTGGAAGCATTTAATTCCCCTCTATTAGTTACAACCCAGTGAGTTATGCTGTCGAGATCGGAATTCAATGAGCTTAACATACGATGCCATCCCAGTTCCACACCCGAATTTGAGGGGCGTGAACCAAGAAACGAATATGAGAAGCTGAGGGTACTGCCATCGACAAAGGAGTGGATTGGATTGGTAATAGACAGGTTATCATTTATAAAAATGAAAAAGAGAGTCGGGGACAAAACACAGCCTTGGGGAACACCATCATTTTTTTTTTGGAGTTGCAGACTTGAAACTGTCCAAAACAACTTGAATTGAACGGTCCGAAGGGTAATATTTAATCCATTGAAGAGAGGTATCATAGATTTCAAATGCACGCATTTTCGACAAGAGAGCTTGGTACCAAACTCTGTCAAATGCCTTTGAAATATCAAGCGGAATGATCTTACTTTCACCACATTGGTGAAGAGATTGGTTTCCTTTTTCGGTTAGATTAGTCATCAAATCACCAGTGAACCTGTTGTTGCGAAAACCGTTCTGCCGGTTATTAAGAAGTTTTCGGGATTCAAGATATTTCATGAGCTGACGGTTTATCAGCGTTTCCATGACCTTGGAAAGAGGGAAGTTATTGCAATTGGTCGTTAGGAGAAGGGAGATGAGCCCTGAAGAAAAGGATAGATAGAAAAGCTTGCGCAATGGTTTTGCCAGCGAGGAAGAACACCTCCTCAAAACGATAGGGGAAATACCATCTGGACCAGCGGATTTGTGAACGTCAAGATCTTGAAGTACTTTAGTCACTGTACGAGTGCGGAAGTGGATTGGTCACATGGAGTATTCTACGCGCTCGAGTACAGGGGGAGACAAAGCACAATCTGGGAGCGTTGAGCTGACTGCAAAGTGAGCAGCAAGCAGATTAGCCTTATCTATAGAGCTGACAGCTTTAATGCCATTCAGTGTCGGGATAGATGATGAGGCCAAATTCTTGATGTTTTTAACAAATGACCAAAAGTTTTTACTAACCGTGGGACTTTGTAGTATTTTTTTCCTCAACTTTTGGTCATAGGAGAATTTGGCTTTTGTTGGCTCGTTTAAACTTTTTACGGCTTTCCTCAGATGGGTTGGCTTTGAATAGCCGAAAACTTAACTCTTTTAACCTGATAGCCTCTTTACAGCTCGAGTCACACCACGCGTTAAACTTGGGTTTGCTACTTTTTATCCTGTTAGGGATAATAGACTTCATGCCAAGGTGAATTATGTTTGTGATCATATCAGCAGCAGCATCCACGTCGCTGTCGAGGAAGCACAGCGACCAGTTAAAACTCTTAAAGAAACCGTTTAGTTTTTCCCAATTGGCTTTCTCGTATTGCCATACGGTTCTTTTAGGAGTTTGTTCTTTAACTATGTGGTTGGAGAAATTCGCTGATATGATACAATGGTCTGACTAACCTAGAGGCGATAATACGTTCAAAGCGTTTTTATCGGGGTGAGAGGTAAGAAACAAGTCTAATGTGTTGGCAGTTTTTCTGCTAATGTCCGGTATTCGTGTCGGCCCATTTACAAGCTGGGTCAGGTTATTTACCTCAGCAAAGATCTCGACGTACCTTCTTTCGGGTGTTGTCTGCCCAGAATGTCGAAGCCAGCTTGAATTGTGTATATTGAAATCAGTACGAGGGTGAAGAGTCACAATTCTGGTGATGGAATCAGACAAGGCATCAAACTCATTATAAGTTGAATGTCTGTCCAAGTTGGGGCTTCTGTAAATAAAACAGTAGTGGATTAATTGCCTACGAACATGAAATTTGAGCCAAATGAAATTAAATTCCGGATTTGAACATTGGCCATATTTAGGCTGAAGTTGATAGGCTACGTCACTACGTATATAAACGGCGAGACCGCGATGGGGAAAGAATAATGGCACTAAATTGTAGTAGACTAAACTCCATTAAATCGGAGCCAACGCTAACCTGTGCTTCACTTAGTGCCAAAACAGCTGGTTTATTAAGGGTCCTTATGTAATGGAATTTCGCGTATTATTTCACTGCCGCCTTAACTTAATAACCACTGACTCCTTGGATCTGATAGCCATGTGTCTGTCAAAGTATATGTTGATGCTATTTTCGACAAAATCGCGTTCCTTCATCCCCTTAGCGGATTGTGTTATGGCAACTATCCTCCCAAAACTTCAGTCGTCACTGATTCTACTTCAACCTTCTTTAGCTTAATTTAAAAAACATCTTTTTTATGTGTTTGGTCCCACTGTCTAGCCTCTAGCTTTGATAATTTCCAAAGCAGTTCAGGCGATGTTAAAGTAGCAGTCGATTTCAAAAACTCCAAGTAATTGTACGTAGGACATCAGGGATATTCGCTGCAGAGTAATTTATCAAAAGTAATCTTACCTCTACCCGTCGCCTCCTAGACGTCCATGCAACACAAAGCCCATGATATCTTTGCTCTAGACAAACAACAAGAACGACAACGGAAAATTAAGATAAAACTCTTATTTCAGTCATACGCAGAGAGAGTTAGAGAAACCGAAAAAATCATCATCGCCAACATCCCTTATACCATTCAATGATGTGTATTCTGATGCCAGAACCATTAACGCTTCTGCTTCCACGTAATAAAATGAAACACAGTAAAAAGGTCACCGTGCGTGGTCGTCGGCTTCGCGTACCAAGGAGGGCTAATTGAAACGCTTCCAGAAAAGTTCCCACAAGAATTCGTCCTTCAACGAAGGTCCGCATGAAAATCGAACCCCACGTGCAGAGCCACCCACAAATGGACCAACGGACAGAAGAGCGGCAAGAGACAACAAGGGATTGATGGATACGCATAAAAATTAGTTCCTTCTGCATGGATGGGGTGGTCTGTGGGACAATTGGCTTTGCTATCATTAGTTTTCTGGATACTTAACGATGATAGCCTTAATTATATCCTTTTTCCTAATTTCTACTCTAAGTTGATTGTTTTTATTTTCATGTAGCTTCCAATATTCCCTGTTGTTGTTGTTGTTGTTGTGGGTAGTGCGTCCCCACCCGAGGTTTTTTTTTTTTTGAAAAGGAGCAGAGGCATTTTTGTTCCTGCATTATTTTCGTTGCCTGCCTTTGTTTACATCCCGTTGCTATTAGGGATAAATACGAGTGGAAGTCCTGTATATGTTTCCGGGATGTTAATGCTGTGTGCTATGCTGATGATGATGGTGCTACCTCTGCGAAGATATCCCAAGAACAAAGTCTCGGGAATGATGCGCTCTGCCTTAAGGATGTGATTGATTGTTTTTATATGTAAATAACTTGAGGAATTAATCAATGCTAATGACAGATATCCTTAACTTGAAGAACGAATGGGATAACAAATCGTTGAGTATTTAAAGCAATGGATTGATGACATTTAAGCGATGGGTATGTTACTTTGGTGCTGGTCTAAGACCCTTTTAAAGACGGTGCGCAATTAAATTAGGTCAAAAGTGTGAAGAACTTGAATGCCAAAAGTGTTTAAATAAACATGTGCAAGTGTAAGCAACCAATAATACAGTATTTACAGCTTGCACAATTTTATTGGTACTTTTTACTTTGTTTAAATGCTAAACTTCACATAAGTGTTACTCTAGAAGTATAAATTTGCACCGGGGGTGCTGGGTAGGTATGTATTACGTTCAAGGTCAATATCAAGCTTCCCATATCCGAATAAATAATAAAATAAACCAATAAAGAAGACTTTTATTGGCCAACTTTTTTAACTTGTTCCGTGCATTGGAAAAATGGAGGCATTGTCAAATTATGAAAATAAAAAAAAATATAGTTCAAGAACTGAAATAACTGGCATAACATTACTTTTTTGTACACCCATGAAATGAATTGAATGAAAATCATAATTGCTTACACAATAGGATGAAAGACAAAATAAGAACAGCGCTCGTAGTGGAATTTTACAGTGAATGATCCTTTATCAATCAATCTTAAAACACGCACGTCATGCTAAAGCAAATCGCAGAGTTTACTTCACTTTTGTTAGTTAGTTAGTAATCGTGATTTTATTTAATCATATTTAATTCATACAAAATTCACAATAATGTGCATTGGCAAACGCCGTCACCCGGAAAAAGAGAGACATTTTGACATTTTATTATTAACAAAAGTGAAAACATTTTTTAAAATTAAATTTTTATGATATTTTTATTAAAGTTTACACAAATATTATTATTTTTAAAATGCTTCATCCACAATTTGTTATCGATATTTTTTGGCAGCTTTTACATAACTTGAAAGTACATTCCAATCCATCCAAACAACTTCGTCTCCCGTAAGTGTAGATTTACCCCGATGAGCTCTTCTGATACTTCTCAAAATAGGACAAACTCCAATGAAATGCTAGACATCTTTCACGTGTAGATTGCATAAATTGCATGCAAACGAAGAAGTACCCCTCTGACCTTAAAAATTGACGAAATCATATCTATACTATTTTGGTCATGGAAATAGTTTTGCTCCATAAGATACGTACACCTGCTTTCACTCTGCTGCGCTTTGTACCTACACTCCGCACGGTAAGCTTCATCAATATTCCTTAACAGCTCCTGTATATATCCTGTTATCAGAACATTATGTTCTGCACTTAATCTGGACCATTCTTCGGAAAATTGAAGCTATCCACGCACTGCATGTTTTGCCACTATATGCGGAAGGCGGTGGCTGGGAAGCGCGATTGCTTTCAATATGTACTCCATATGCAACCGAATTGTAAAGATGTATAGAGGGGCCACCTGTTTCTGGATGGAACATATAATTCGGAGTGTTTTCTGGAAGGCTAAAGATTTTCTTTATATTCGATAGATACCCCAAACTTGTGCAGCATCGAACGGCCGCCTCAAAAACTTTAAATTTTATACTCGATGAAATGTTTTTTTTGCCAAGTTCTTTCAAATGCAGTTGATTGCCCTCTTCCTCTTTTAGTTTTTCGTTAAGGTGGTACTTGAAAGACATTGTGAGTGGTAAGGTTACCCCAAGATACTTATAAGGTTATAAGTCTTAACAATCTCAACTTGCTCATTTTGCCAAAACCATTTTTCCTGCCTTGAGTACCTCCCACGTCCATTTCGAATAATCATCATTTTAAATTTATCAACGTTGACTTTGAGGTTCCACGTTGTACACTATTGTTGCAGTTTATTCATCATCATTTGCATCATCATTGGGGTCTCCGCCAGAATGACTATATCATCCGCAAAGACAAAGATCGACCCAAGCCTCGATGAGCATAAACCAAAGCTCAAACAAGTTTGGAAATACATAGTTCGATTTTATTTTCTGAAAATTTAATTACCTTACAAACCAAAACTAACAAGTATTTAGAAATGTTCGCTTACAAATTGGTTTTGGGATACAGTGGTCTTGAGCATCAACTTTAACTCAATTCAGAGCTTGAATGACCTGTCTAAGAACAATTTAAATTAAAAAGAAATATTTTATAATAAGAAAAAATAATTAATTTTATTTACCTGTGACCAGTACAGGCTAAACTTTCAACAAACAAATTCAATCTATTTTTGAAGGTCATAGGGGATATTTCTCACAAAATACTCGTTACTTAAACGTAAACTAATTTTACTCTTTCAATAGAGAGAGACGTAAGTAGTATTAAAATTATATAACAAAAAAAACGACGAATTTCTCACGAAGTTGCCACTTAACCAAAAAGGTAACGTGGGTTTAGAGGGTAAGGCAGGAACAATAACATTAACGACGGCTGGTTGACAATGACTATTTCTATTAAAACTCTATTGACTCTATTGATGAATTTGCATTGAATTTTATCCTTCAGTTGTTTTTGATGCCATACAAATAATCTCCTCTCGCCCTTCCATGGGAAAACGTTCGCGTCGCTGGTATCCATGGTCCTCAAAATAGATGTCAAGGCGATAGGTATTATTTTCGATGAATGTTTTAAACAATAAAAATATATCGAACTGACTTATATATTCAAAAAATTCGGAAAAAAGTAATTTATAACTAAGACCTGCTATATTAAATGAAATTATTTTAAAAGCAAAATGACTTAAGCTAAGATCTAAATTTAAATGGCTGACGGTGCGGCGGTATCGTTAAGTCTATTTTCTTCTTTTTTGTATAACAGAAACGAGTAGAGCTGATCGTACAACATCGATCGAATAAAGCGATCTCAAACAAACAGAGTTCAAGTACAACTGCATGCATAGTGCATTCTCAATACTCATGGGTAGTTTCTTAACGCAGAAACCGATCGAGCTCCAAGAGGTATGAATGCTTACGAGCTTGAATACACGCGAGTTTGACTGTAATCTACATATATGATGATTTGCAAACACCGGGAACAGAATTGATCATTTGCAAACATGTGAGTTATTTGCGAGTATATAAATTAAAAATATAGATTGTGAATTGAGGTAATCTGGCTGGCAGGTATGTATGTACGTATTTCTCTTACAGTCGCCGGGTTGTACCTTGATGGTATTACCTTCGCTTCCCTTTAAGTGGGATAGTAAGGCCAGTACAACTTCTTGGTAAACCCTGATAGGAGGCCATGCATAAGGAAGAGAGATTGCAAACGCTTGCTTGCCTTTAGTTGTGATGTTTTTAGCGAACACAAACATAATACGCGCTGGCTCAGTACTAAGTTCGTTCGACTACTAAACGAGGATTTCCAGGTTCAAATCACTCCAGTACCACTTAAATATTTTTCATTATTTCATCTCCTGCCTGACAAACATCTTAGTGAAGGTTAAGGGTCATTCATTAACGACTTTACAACTTCAAACTTTTAGTGTGAACGCACCCTTAAACCGATTACCGAACTGTCAGTGTCAAAATATTTAGTAAAATCAACATTTTCCGCCGTAGAGGCGTCAATTACACGGCGTTCTCAAGAATTGGGCATCTTCCAGACAGCATTTTGGGCGAATTTTGCGTAAGGATCTTGGCCTACACCCTAACAAGATCAAGCTGACTCAAGAACTAAAGCGACTTGATCATATGAAGCAACGTAGGTTCTCGGATTGGGCTCTGGACATGATGAAAGAAAATGAAGAATTTCATCGCAGAATCAGCGATGAGGCGCATTTCTTGTTAAACGGCTTCGGACAAGAAAGAACCCTCATGTGCAAAAAGTCACTGTTTGGTGCGGTTTTCATGCAGTTACGGTAAATGGTATTCGCTACAGAGACATGTTGGAACGTTATTTCTTTGAGCAATTGCATGAATTGGACATCAGTGGTATGTGGTTCCAACAAGACGGTGCCACAAGCCACACACCGGGTGTAACTTCGAGTTATTGAACTCTCAATTGGGTGAACGTGTTATCTCGAGAAACGTACCCGAGATCGTGTGATTTAACGCCTCTAGACTTTATTTTATGGGGCTACATCAAATCAATGGTCTAAGCCAACAAGTCGGCAACGATAGAGGAGCTCAGAACCACTATTGAAAGAGAAATAGCGGCCGAGTCATCGAAAATTGGGTTTTAACGTATCGGCCGCTGCATACGTTCCCGTGGTGGACATATGAACGAATTCCATTCATAAATGTTTTGATCGTAATTCAAGCCAATAAGTTTTTTTTGAGATATCTCATCCCTTCCTTGGAAGGGGTAAAGGAAGATCTGCTATTTCTGCTTCGTGGTGACCCCTGAAAGAAAACCAGCAATAGTAAGCTAGATGGGAAGCGCTTGCTCAATGGGTGGAGCATTTTGATTAGAAACTAACTAACTCTCTCTTGGTTCAAGCTATGGTAAATGAATGTGAGTATTGGAAAATGCTTGCAATCATTTATCTTCTTTGCGAGTACTCGAACAAATCCCTAACTTTGCGGGTGGCAATGGTGTAATAGTAGTGTATTCAGTTACTGATTGGAAGGTCGCGCAATTCGAATTCCGGCCAAAGCCATGATTTAAATTAAATATAACAAAACTTCTTCTCCCCAAGCAATTTAGACAAAAGAGAAAAACCCTACAATTGCGCCAAAAACTTCTATCCTATTGCTATTGCGGAATAAAACAAATTAATAAGTCTCTTACAATTTATAATCCACTCTTTATTAAATTTAATTGTGCACCGCTTGCCGGTAAAAAAGGTTAACGAGAGAATAATCCCGAATAGCAAAATTATATACATATATTCAATGACAGTTGACTGACAAGCAAAGAAAAAGAGATAATTCACGGTGATTCAACTTCTAAGTTAGGGTCTACTTTCATTTATGATTTATATTTAATGTTTAGTTTTCTAACATACTCCCCGCCTTTGAGCAGACAAGCTCAAACAATCGTCTGGTATTGGTAGAAGGGCCAGTTGGGTTATACCGCGTTGAACTCCCCGTTATTATTCCTGACCTTTACCACTCGAATGATGCCTTCCGGGTCCGGTGAAACTTCGGATATCCTTCCTAGGGGCCACTTCAGGGGTCTAGATGATCTACCTTCATAAGAACCATATCTCCAACTTTAACGTTTTTCGTCTTAAAGCATCATTTGGTCCGAGGTTGAAGTACTTGCAAGTATTCCTTGTAGAAACGTTTCCATAGTTGCTGTTCAGCATACTTCATCCTTTGGGCAAGGTGAATACAATTAGTATTGGTTGAAAGAATGGGCAAATCCGGTAAGGCTACTGGAGCGCCTCCACATATGAAATGTCCAGGTGTAAGTGGGTTCAAGTCATTCGGGTCCGCTGATACGGGAGTAATGGGCCTGGAATTCATAATTGCCGCCGCTTGTTTTGCAACAGTTCATAGTTCGTCTTCAGTGAGTTCCATGCAGCCCACCACGTTATGTATTAACCGCTTCAGAATTTTGATGGCAGACTATTCTTTCGAATAGGAGGTAGCACGTTGAAGCATGCAATGTAATACTTCATTGCTTCGTCCTGCTTACTGTGCAACACAAAATGCTGTAACATTAAACAGAGAAATAAACCTCTTTAGCTTAAGCAAATTGTAGAAAAAACACTTCCTGCTGGTAAGCTCATGAATCATTTTGAAAATGAGTATATGGAAGGTGACGTGAAATAACGCCGAACGAAATAAGATCAAATTTCAAAAAACTTGGCTTTATTTCTTAACTCGAAATATTGTCAAACATCTTATGGAAATAACGCCAGACTTTCGCAAATCATTTTTTGGGTTTAATCCGGCAAGGAGATGCGCTGTCATGTGACTTCTTCAATCTTGTTCTGGAGCAATTAGTGCGCAGGGCAGATGGCAATACGGAAGGCACTATCTTTAATAGGTCCATCCAACTACTGGGATACGCGGACGATATCGACATCATCGGCCGATCTAAGCATGCCGTGTTAAAGGCTTTCTTTTCGATTGAAGAACACCTGTCCACCGACTAGGATAAAACGTCACTGATAGCAGCAACTTAGAGATTTTAAATTTCTTTATAATTTAAGCTGTATTAACCTCAAGTACTTGCCTGTACTATTTCCCTAAACCAATGTTAATACACTGGCATAAAACACAATCACTCTTATAAACGAGTAAATCGCTTTACCTAATATAATAAATGAAAATCCACGCTTCACACATAAGACTTCAAATGAGTTGAATGCCATCTGCAAGCTTGTACCTAACTAGACCTACCTATGTCATTTTATTATTATACAAAGAACTCCATACTTAACGGCCTCACACCCAGTGTCGTTTTGATTAAACTCCACTTAAAAAGTGACACTATTTTCATACCCAACCCATGCATAATGTACGTAGATAAAAAAAATCGCTTCCATGATTTAAATTCCCATGGCAATAAAAACATCAGCAGTCAGATTAAACCAATTTTCCCCGGCATTAGCAGGCATAAAAAGACCCTCAACCTCCAAGATATGTACACTTGAATTCCGAGTGTAAAAAAACCAATGCTTGGTTATGGACGGTTTTTTTTCGTAGCAAAAAGGAAAAATTCCCACACGAGTTTTTGTGGCCACGAAGAAAGATTTTCTTGCTCTTGGTCCTGCTGCCCGTCGCAGCCACAGCGTCGCTCAGACAATTCGTACGCGCCGCAGGGAAAATAGCATCAGGCAAAAAAAAATTGTCTGGAGCAATAAATCCTTTTTTCGGTTCAAGAAAGGCAAGAATGTTACGAAGATTCGGTCATATTTGTAAAACAAATGCGGCCAAATAAAGAAACCACTTAAACCGATGAGTTTCACCAGGAGCCATATTCGATTTGAGCTTGCAGTGTGTCTTTGATGAAGCAACTAGAAGTGGACGTGGAGAATCAGGAAGAAGAATGAAACCGTCGGGGGTACATTATGGTTTTAGGAGCTACACATGGCATATGGCAGTCCAATGGGAGCAAATAGAATCAAATAAACAAAATTGAGGAATTGCATTTTTTTTGTTGGGTTTGGGTATTGTTCTTTGACGATGTTACTCGTAATTGGGGGATGAACTTAAGAAAATTGCATCGGCTACCGGGATTCTAGTACATAGGGCAATTATTCATAAATCGTAAGGTGTTCTTTAGTAAAGAGGAGGTGCAGACTGCACTCTTTAAATCCTGGAAAAACATTGATGGGAGAAAGTAATCGTTTTATTAAGTAACGGACACCTCATTAAATAAACCAATTTTATAAATAGCGGACTCCGAAGTGATAGGTATTTATTGCTGATGATAGAGCCATCCAGCCATCTTAGTTAGAAGCAAGCGTCCCTAAGACATGCACTTTAAATTTGCGTGGGAACTCGACTACCTTTTGTGGGCAAAAAATGTCCCATTCGCTCCATATCAGCACTGGCGGTCACAAACGCTTTACAATTTTGGTCAGCGTTTAAAAAGTATGACGAGAAATTAATTGCAACTGAGATAAAGATGCTTCGCCTGACAGCAGGAGTAACAGAGGTTGATCGAATAAGAATTTCAGATATCCGATGAAGCTTTCAATGAATATGAATCACGTCCGGCGCCTTTGATTTGCAAGCCAACAGCGAGTTCCCTGCAAATTAAACTTCTGTCACTTGGCAAATGATGGTCACGTGAGTTTTTTGGTCAATGAAGAGGGGTAAAATAGTGGGGACTAGTAGTTTCGTTGCAAATTAAATGCGCTCATTGTCAAGCTCAAAACGAGCGGCAGACTTAAAAACTTCTGTGTCACACAGTAAAGCAATATCAACCATCGTACACAATCCCGCAAGCGAAGCAGACATAAGAACTCCTGGATATGCGTGCCTCTCTTTCGGGATTGTATACAATGATTGATATTGCCTTTCTGACGGGGCTCGTTTAATTCTACCATCCGGATTCGGCATAAACTATAGGTGCCTTTCATTGATGTGAAAAATATAATTTTGCACACGCAAATGGTTGAAGATGTATGGCTCTAAGGGAATCAAATGCTGTTGCAGAGAAAAAGAACTAGATTACCAAAAAAAGTGTAGCAGATTGGCAAAAAGTGTAGTAGATATGAAGAAACACAAAAATTTTATTTAGGGTGATGTATTTCCCTCTTTTTTTTTTGATTAACAAAATAAGTTAAATAGTATAATAGGAAATCCGTCTCTACTATACACTGGCGATCACAAGGATGAGGCCATACATTTTACAATCGATTTTCAGTCTTTATACCTGTTGGGCATTTTATACCTAGAAACTTTTACTACCTGGGAACAGATACATATTTTCCCAACAGCTTTGTATATAAACTTTATAGTATTATCACTTTGTGAATTCGACGATACGCCACCAAACGACGTAAATTCGTCATTAAAAAAAGCTATATCTATATAGTGCGTACCAAAACAGTTGGCCATTCTACTGCGCAGGTCTCTTAAAATGTGTTTTTCAATCTCTTAAATTGCAAAAACAAGCATAAAGAGACGAAAATGGGCGGAGCCATAATAAAAAACGACGTATACCCTGCCTTGTGTTCAAGATCGCTGTCGCGATCTCACTGAGGGTGGTTTCTTCATTTTCCTTCTTTTATACTGAAATTAGGAGCGGAGGAAAAATATAGACCATTATATGTCAACTTTACTTGGAGGCAAATATATTGTTTCGTTTTTTGTCTTGTCGGTTCTTTGTAGGAGTATGATGTGATCACGGTCGGATAGATTAAGCAAAACATTGCACATGAATTGATTGTGTGACTGTGTCTGTATGAAGGTGTACGGTTTTAGATTTAAACCCTATTTGCTCATTATGCTTTCGTTGATCATTATTAATTGTGTAAAGTAAAAAGTAAAGTAAATTGCAGTGTCACACCAAATTTTTTTTGTTTATATCATTGAATTTGGGCGAGGTAGGTAAATTTTTAATAAAAAATTTACAATTTGGGAATTTTTTGGAAACGTAAACGATTTTATGCCCAATAACAATAGGCACGATTTTCTGTCACAAAAAAGAGGATGGGGTATTAAACGGTTCGTTAAAGACAAAATGGTGAACGTTCTTGATTCTTCAATAATTTTTTTTAAGAAATGCAGTTTTTAAAACTTTTTGAACTACCCACCACTTTTAAATTTGTAACCTTGATTAAAAGTGTAAATTATAGCGAGATAAAATTGACGATGAATTGCAAATATAAAACAGATTTACAGCGAGCAGCAAAACAAAACACCAGTATACCAAATGGGTGGTTCGGTTTGGTTTGAATTAAGAAGTAAAAACACACACGTTTTAGTACTAAGATAAAAATATTTATTGATTTTGCTACCTATATATGAAATAGTTAATATTAATGTATATTAAATTGAATTCGAAGAACTGTCAGTTTCATAATCGGTTGAAGAATCATCTCCTGGATTGATAATTATTGCATCCGACATTGTGTCCCACATCTGCTCGTGTGAAAAGTATTCCTCCTCTGTCCTTATAATTTTTTCACAAACTTTGCGCCAATCTTCAACTGTTATTTTTGAAAATTCTTCTTCAGCTAGTTTCTGAACATCCGATAATCTAAACGTTGTATTTCGGCTTCCGACTCTTCCCTTGACTGTTGCCCAGATCTTTTCAATAGGGTTGAGATCTGGATGATAGGGTGGCAATCGTAGTACTTCGTGTCCCGCGCCGTGAATCATATCGTCAATCTTATGCTTGGGGTGGTGATTAGTCCGATGTCGCTTTATAAGGTCATAAAGTTCGACTTTGAGCATTTTTGAAGAATGCAGTATATTGTTGACGGAAAGCCATTCTAACATCTCCGATTTAACGGAAGCAGAAGTGATTTGCTTGTGTTCCCATTTGTTGTGATATGATGCGTTGTCCATTACAATAACCGATGGTTCCTCTAGGTTATTTAAAACTTGATCCTTCATCCATTTGGAGAAATTTTCAAAATTCATCTCATCGTGATAATCTCCTGTTTTCGACCCAGATTTAAATAAAAGCAAGGCATTATTCACGAAGCCCTTCGCTCCACCTGCATGCGCCATTATCAGCCTTTGGCCTTTTGAAATTGGTGCCTTTAAACCTTGACTGGTGCCGTCAGTCCATGCCCTTGGCCTTGTGTGAGAGCTGTGAATATAGCTCTCGTCCAAATAAATAATCTCATATCCTTCTGACCTGTACTCCCGCACCTTCCTCAGATATTTCACTCGTAAAAGTTTGATTTCAATTCTTTCGCAAAGAAATTTACGGTTGTTCTCCGTTTTCCTATAAGAAAATCCATTTCTTTTTAAAATCCTATGTAGCGACATATTGCTTAGGTTCAGCTCCAAATCTTCCTGCACCCGTTGTCTTAACATTTTTAATGTTATCATAATTTTTTCTTCAATGTGGAAGTTGTATATAATTCGCCGAACAGCTGTGATACCAAATTCGTCCAATCCAGTTTTCCATTTTGTATGTGGTACTCTTTTAGTTGGAGATTCAATAGCGCCTTTCTTCTCATATTCTTTAATTATCCTTCTTATTGTTCGGGCCGAAATTCCCGTAAACTCCTCTGTCTGTGAATTTGCGTATGTGATGGGATTATCTATACATAAATTCCTAGCTTCTTCAATTTTTTTGTAATATATCCTAACAACGATCTTACGTTCCTATTGGTTTTCCTTTTCCTGAAAGATCCATGACAATTTATTTTATTTTAATAAACTTATGTCCTAGCAATGCTTTTGTTTTCGTGAAAGTGAATTCCAAATAGGAAATCCATAATATATATGCGTTATCTTAAAATAAAAAACTCTAAAAACCAAGCAACAAATTTATTCCTTGCCCCTACAGGTAACCAAATGCAAACACTAATCATGTCGTAAAACTTTTACACTTAAGTCAAACAGGTAAAATCAAACATCATAAAATTTATGCTAAGCAAGCACACCACCCATACAGGTACCTAGCGCTAAACCACGAAATGTTCAACCATAAAAAGGGTTGGGAACCCTTTCAAATACAATCGGACTTCTAGGTAGAAATGTATAAAAGTCGACCTCATAATAAAAAATTAAGTTTATTTAGATATTCAACAGCATTTTAGTTCTAAGCACTGTAAAGTTGGGTTACGCATTGTAAATTACAGGCAAAAACGCTTAGTGATTAAATCTCTTTCGCGTCATTTTTGTTCTCTTAAATCCTCTCTCTGCGCAATCGACCGTTGGCCAACTGTTTTGGTACGGACTATACTATCATATTGTAGAACCTTTTCTACACCTTTGTTGTCTTCCATTGTCTTCCATTCTCGTGACTGGGATATGAGGATGGTGTGGCTGATGTTTGATGTAGCATGACATTCTCATCGGGTAGATTTATCGTATTTTATTTGTTGGCTCTGATGAAAGATCAGCAGAATATTTTTATTTGGTTTTGCACAAACAGCTAATTTTTTCTTCTTATTCATGCTCGTGACTAGGTATATGAGAATGAAGATGACACAGGTAGCGTTGGTGGTTGTCGGTAGGGCGGAAAGGTGAAGGAATTATTATCGGGTAGACTTATGCCATATTATTTGTTTGCTCTGATGGAAGTTTGGGGTAGGTTATGTTTTCTGGTATTTAATACAATTGGTATGTGTGTGAATGATCGTTGATGGAGAGTCGCGGTGAGGATTCTCAAATGATTTTCTTTATACATAATTCATATTTGCAAGTGAAAAATGTATATTCATATTTACAGATGGTGGATAAAGAAAGGTGGGAGAATAGTCGTCGAGTAGATTGATGGTATATTATTTGTTGGCTTCGATGGAAGTTTGGGGTAGGTAGAAAAGGGGCATTCATTCATAATTGGTATCAAAAATCATAATTTTGTACATATTGCGATTGCATTATGTTACACAATTAAATCTCCGAATAGGTATAAGCAGAATTTTTTCATTTTGTTTTTCACAAACAACTGGTTTGGGCAGTTTGGACAGCTAAATGTAATTCAACAATGTATTTTTTTTTTGATACTTTAACGACACAAACTCTGCGTAACTTATATGTTTTGAATACTGTTTTATGAATACGGATTTTTGCATAAAGGCTGGAGCAATATTTAAATACCGCATAAGTAGATATGCCGCCGTTTAGAGATGTTAAAGCGAATTCTATTGAAGAAGGCTCTAAGTTGTTTGCGTTGATGGGTGTGTTCAGTAGGTAGGGAACCGGCACTAGCGGTTGGCCACTTCAACTCCAAAAATTAGTAATAATAACTGTAGTTTATATTCTTTTTTATAATATCCACGGTTGAAATATCTCACATTCAGAATATAATTTTTTGTGAATCGGAGAGGTGTCCAGAGTTTTAAGGCAAAATATCACCTGCCAAATTTTCTGTGGTAAAAGGGCTTAAAACTCTGATATTAATGTTGGTTTTTAGTGATTCAACGATTAGAAAAAATAATATCAGTGCAAGAAATGGGGTGGCTGACCAGTAGCGCCTGATATAAAGCAAATTTCAATTTTAGGAAAACCGAGCATCAATGTTATGGATCTGGCCGGGATTGAACGCACGACCTTCCAATCACTAAGCGAATAGGTACACTACTACTGCACCGTTGCCACCCGTCGCCCAATAATGAAAGTTAGAGGTACGCACCCAATTTAAAGTATTGAACTTCATCAAGCGCATGGTTAGGCATTTGAAGTACAGCTATATTTCATATACCTACATGAGAAATAGACGGCTATAAGAAATTTTAATTGTTTAATGCAATGTTAATCCTGTGACCGGCAGAAATGCTCGGGTCAGAGCTATTCGATTTCCGGTGGATAGCAAAGTAATGCTTAAGCTTAGGCGAAACCTAAGGATCGAGTTGGCTTCTTATACGTTCAGCATATGAAATGGTGAAACACCGCAAATCGGGAGCGTTTCTCAAGATGTCAGCACAAAATCTTTCAAGATGTTCTACTACGGGACTTTAGTTTGTAATACGAGTACTACACAGGTGACAGCAATATTTTTAAGGACTTCTAATTGAACAATTTTCTCGGATATATTTTCCGATAAGTGTTCCTCACACTGAGGAAATACACGACGTTCCTGTTGAAGAAGTTAGGAAGACAGTAAATGACTTCAATAATCGAAAAGCAGTTGGGCCGGACAAGATACCCTCTGAGTTCTGGAAAAAGATGGGAGACATCGGGTCTAAATGGCTCATGATTCTCATCTCTAAACTGATGAGTGGCGATCCAATGCCTAACCAGTGGAGGGTGAGTTTTTTTCTTATTTTATACAAAGGAAAAGGCGATATGCGAGTCTGATAACTACCGATCATATTATTTCTTTTAATGTCTAAGTTTTCCTTTTTGGCGGCATTCCAGAAATTTGTTTTTGATAAAAAGGAAATATTATAAACAGAAGGCGAGGCTACAGTCCTCTTCTTCATTTTGGTAAGAGTAAAAGAAGGTACCTATGTACCTGCAAGTTCAGTAAAGTAAATGCTAAGATCGAATTTCTAAACTCACTTTAGAAATGAAAGACTTTGTTCATACCGTACTGAAGCAATTTGTAAATGCTTTTACTAAACTGCTGCCTTTTACTCCAAAGGAACTGCTGGTTCTTATTCATGCGAACCATTGGCATAAGCATTTCAAAATAAATAAATAATATAATTTGAATAAAACAAATATAAATCATATAGGTAGGAACCTATTGACCCATAAGTTGTTGTGCAGCATGGCGAAATACTGACACAAAATAACATAATTATTTCTTAATTAATTAGATTGAATATTTCTGAATCAATTAAAAAGAAATGATACAAATCGGAACATTTTTCGACAAGATATAGCCAAAATAGTGACAGTCTTAAAAGCGATAAACTCGTAATTTCTTATTAGAGGAAAAAGACTGAAATCAGATTTTATTAAATTTTTCATTTGAAAACTATTCGTCCCTTCCATCATCCCCCTCTCATCCGTCATCATACATGCTACTTGCCGCGCGACGATGCGAATCGTCAGAAAATCTCCTTGCTCATGCTCCTTCTTACAAAGAAAAATAAATACTTACATAATATCGAAATGATTCGATAAAGAGAAACAAACCAGTTTATTTGGGTTTCTTTCTTCTTTTTCCTTTACCTTTTGTCATGAGAAGCTTCTCAAATTTGCCGTTCGGATTCGGCTTAGAATTGTAGGTCCCTTCCACTTCGCAAAGAAAGTGGTTGGTGAAGCTAGGTTTTATGCCCTCTATGGGCCGTTAATGCTTAATATTTATTTATGTTTGTATCCTCGTACCATCATCAAATTTAAGCCACACACCCCCCCCCCCCCCCCCCCCCAAATAACGGGCAATAACTTCACATGGACAATAACTTCACATGGGCAATAACTTTACCTCGAGTGGGCAATAATTTTTTGTGAAGTTATTGCCCACTAATGGTGAGCAGTAACTTCACCTTAAATTTTGTGAAGTTATTTCCCACCTATAATTTGAGAATTTGTCTATTATAACCAAAGACCCTTGCAGCCACTCCAAATCAAACAGTGACCCCAAGCAGGGGGGGTATGCATTGCACTGTTTATGGGATTAGTTGCGAAATCGCCAGTAGATTCCATAAACAGTTCAATACATATCGGGGGGTATGCTGCACCCCTGCAACCCCCCTGCTTGGGCTCACTGTTTCATTTGGAGTAGGTGCGAGGTACCTACGGCTCTTGAATTATCATAAAATGTTAAGAGAGTTTATTTCCCACAAAAAAGGGAAGATATTGCTCGCCTATTGTGGGCAATAACTTCACAAAAAAAGTGAAGTTATTGCCCACTCGAGGTGAAGTTATTGCCCGTGAAGTTATTTCCCTGCACCCCCAGTCATATATGAAGTTGAAGTATTATAACTTGTACCATACAGTCCATTGGGATATTTGTGCGAGAGGCGGCAGTGCTATTATTATAAGAACATTGATCATTATGAAGAAGAAAAATAAGTTCACCCAAGCTTTAAACTACTACCGTAACTGTCAATACTAAAAATCAACCTCTCCCCATAACAGCTGCATATAGTCCCTTAAACATTCTATCACTTCAAATGAATATCAACAGCTCATAAAAATGCACAAGCCTATATACTGGCCGACGGACGTTAATAAAATTCCTGATCTGGTTGACTTTTTTGTGATAAATAAAATGTCAAGGAACTTTATCCAGGTACAAGAAGGTTTGGATCTCGACTGAGACTACTCTCCAATATAGCTGACGCTTAGTGAAACTGTTATAATTAAAGAGGAAAATCCATCCTTTCAACTAAACTTAGTTTTAAGCAAATCCTACAAGATAAAATCAATATTAATACACTTATTGACACGACAGATTTATCCAAAAGAAATAAAGGAGATCATAAGAAAGAAAAGAAAATTTCGATGTAGGTGGCGACAAACGCGAAAGCAATGAAGAAAAAGCTACTGCTTTTGCAGACCACCTAGCAAATACCTTTAAGCCTAATGAACTTGTAAATCTCAATTAAACTACCAGTTCTACGATTCCTCCAATTAAAATGCATGAGTTAAAATATAAGATAAGGCGATTAAAAGACAAAAAGCACCAGGTTTTGACCTGATCACTGCGGAAGTCCTGAAGCGACTGCCAAACAAAGGGTTAGTTAATCTTTTACGGTTAATAAATAAAACAATTAGCCTTGAGTATGTACCAAGCTTCTGGAAAGTAGCTGATGTGATAATAATCCCTAAAGCCGGCAAGGACTCTTATGAAGTATCAGCATATAGACCAATATCTCTACTTCCTTCAACATCAAAGCTGCTTGAAAGATTGATTTTTAAGGGTCTCAAACCAATCAAGAAACCTAATCCCAAATCATCAGTTTGACTTCCGAAGCAAACACTCCACAATAGAACATGTTCACAGAATACCAAGTGAAATCGAAAGAGCACTAGAAGAAAAAAAAGTATGTTCTGCAATCTTCTTAGACGTAGCACAGGCTTTCGATTTGTATTTCAAGAAGGTCTACTCAATAAACTAAAAGTGTACCTGCTTGAACAGTACTTCCACCTATAGAAGTCTTATTTAACATCGCGTTACTTCCGTATAAAACAAGAAAACTACTACTCTAAACCAGCAGATCGAAGCCGGAGTTCCTCAGGGAAGTGTCCTCGGGCCTCTGTTATACCCCCTTTATGTTTATATCTAATAAGGACATACGTACAACACCGTTCACCAAGACTGCAACCTTTGCCGACGATACCGCAGTTTTAGCAGTGGGGGATACAACGCAAGAATCGACACAAAAGTTACAAGCGGTTTCAATGACTTTTAGGCAGGAAGTCAGGACTATTAATTAATAATAAAATTCTTTTATATAGGTAACCAGATACTATAACCAGTGTGGAACTATGGCGCTCAACTCTAGGGATGTGCCAGCCAGACCAATATTGCAGTCATCCAGCGGTTCCAAAATAAATTCCTTCGAAGTATTGTGAATGCGCCATGGTACATTAGAAACAGCTACCTCCATCGGGACCTAGGGATTCCTACTGTTCTTGAAGAGATTAACGCCAAGGCACACGAGAAGAGACTTCAGGAGCATATTAACGAGGAAGCAACAATTCTTCTAAACGTATATGGTGTGAGACGACTGCATCGTTTAAGACCGTCAGATTTTGCAAGACAACCGCAAACCACAGGACTTACCACGCACTCTACTAGAAAATAGCAGGGCTAAAACAACGAGCGAAAGAGGCGCTCGGAGTACATTTAACCTCCAACGCTTTGGATGGATTAAATCCCATCTATGCTCCTGTTATTATCACTAAAAGTTAAGAACCTAAAAGAAATCACAATTATAATGAATCTTAAAAGTAGTAAACTGTTAGCCATTTACTTTTCTCCCGCGAATAATACTGAAAAGCAAACTGCTCGTTAGTTTCATAACTAGTCGCAGTGTAAACAAACATTTGTAATCCCTTGCAGTTTATTATGTTTGAAATAAAAAAAAACATAGGGACGGGCTACAGTCCGCTTGGGCGAACTGTTGGATACCCCATTCCTATTCCTATCCCTAATAAGTAGGCGTGACAAAAGTCTAAGTATGGTTGAATTCTTAAGAACGCTCTACATATTTTGTTATATAACATTTAAAGGATTTTGTCGAAAAAAAACGAAGCTTTTGTAAAAAAAAACGCTCCCTAGCTCAAACTTTGGTTTTTCAATAAAATTGTTTTATTTAATTGTGGGCGTGTCTGTGGGCGGATTTTGAAAATTTTATCTCCCGAGCAGTTTTAGGAGTTATAGATCACATATAAGAAATTTCAGCTTTCTAGCTCAAAATTCGATTTTTTCCAAAATTTAGTTTTTTTTAGTTTGTGGGCGTGTCTGTGGGCGGATTTCACAAATTCGTAAACTTGATTATTTTGGGACCCTAGAGAGTATATGGTTAAAATTTCAGCTCTCTAGGCCCAGTTTAAAGGCCTAATTTTTGCCGACAGACGGACGGACGGACGGACATGGCTAGATCGACATTAATATCGATGCTGATCATAAATATAGTAACTTTTAGGGGTCTACGGGCAATATTAAGGTATGTTACAATCTATGCTTCAAAATTAATATACCCTTAGAATAGGGTATACATATAGGGTGAGGCCAGACCGCATGCAAAATCTTCGAAAGAAAGGAATAAATTAATGAAATGTTTACATTTTATGGTTTTAAAACATTTATTTATTCTGTTTTTCTAAGTTAATAATGCGTATGACCGCCATTTTTCGATATGACCTATATGATACTGTTTGGAATAGAATCATACAGTTTTTTTTTAAATAATTAAGAGAAATTTGGGCCCAGGCATCACGAATAGCTTCGATTAGAGTTTCCTTGTCTTCAAATTGTCTGCCGCCTTCATACACTTTACGAGATAACCATGCCCAAACATTTTCGATTGTGTTTAAGTCCGGTGAATATGGCGGCCATGACAAAAGCCCACGTCTTCTGATTGAATCCAACTTGTAACAACACTGGAAGTGTGTATAGGGGCACTCGCTTGTCTTGAATATCCAAGACAGGGGCCGAAAATGTTTTTCACTTTTGGAAATGACCGTTCCAGAAAATATTTGTAGTTGTTTCCGTTCATTGTTGTGGACAAAAACTCCAACTCGATTGTGCCATAGTGGGTAATAGCTCCCCACACCATTGCACCTGATGTACGGCTGTGATGTCTTGCCAAAATAGGCTCCTCCTTTCTTAGATCATGGAAATAAAACCATCACCAAGGTTAAATTGTTTTGATCCGAAAAGACAACGCGTTTCCATCCACTGCTCCAAGCGACATGTTCTCTTGCAAGATTCGAAAATGGCGGAGTTGAATTTGAGGCAAGCCATAGAAATAGAATAACCCGCTTTTCTCGCAATGTTGTTGCTTCTGTCGTGCGTCCTTTTTGATTTTTCCCATGGTGTTGTGGATCCGCAAGATAACTGTTTACAACAGTCTTACTTCTATTTAGCCTCATTGCAATTTCTCGGCCTGATAGTCCTAACTCCTTGAAAGCATTTTTCATCTTTCTGTCGCTATCAAAGTCTTTCCGGAACCCTTTTTTTTAACTAAATAAAAACAGTTCTTTTGAACGCTTTTTTAAAAATTCTTAACAAAACTTTGAAAAAATCGCTGCAACGAAATATTCGCAATGGCCTCGGTGGCAATGGTAAAAGTTTCGGAGTATAAAATTTCAACAGGTACAAAGACTGAAAATCGATTGCAAAACGTATAGCCTCATCCTTGTGATCGCCAGTGTATGACTTGAATGGCATCAGCGTCTTATCTAACAGCCTACTGCCATTTCTAATGAACAAATATCACAAAATGTTAGTCCTAAATAGAGATTTATAAATAAGTCTTCACAAAGTAAATTTCGAAACAACACCACTGCCTCCCAGTAGAATGACAATATTTCGTCAAGTCATATTGGCAAATTGATGATATTGCACTTGTGGCACTTGGAACCATTGTAGCTTATATAACTATTTCAGATGAAGGCAGTTAATTTATGATAAATTAAAACGACAATATTCCTCCGGCCGGCGCCGCTGTCACATTTGAAAAGAGCTACTTAATGCCATGTTTACCTTTAAACACTTCTAACCATAAGTATAAAACATAGGGGCGGGCTACAGTCCGCTTAGGCGAACTGTTGGATACCCTATTCTTATTCCTATCCCTCATAAGTGGGCGTGACAAAAGTCTAAGTATGGTTGAATTGTTAAGAACGCTGTACATATTCTGTTATATAACTTTTAAAAGATTTTATCAAACAAAAACGAAGCTTTTGTAAAAAAACGTTCCCTAGCTCAAACTTTGGTTTTTCAACAAAATTATTTTATTTAATTGTGGGCGTGCCAGTAAGCGGATTTAAAAAAAAAATTAACACATGAGCATAGAGGACCCCTAGAGAGTACATATTATAAATTTCAGCTCCCTAGCTCAAACTTTGGATTTTCAAAAAAAGTTTTTTTTTGTAAATTGTGGGCGTGTCAGTAGGAGGATTTTGCAAATATTTACACATGAGCATAAAGGGCCCTTTAGAGAGTATATATTATAATTTTCAGCTCCCTAGCTCAAATTTTGGTTTTTCAATAAAATTGCTTTATTTTTTTGTGGGCGTGTCAGTAGGCGGATTTTGAAAATTTTATATCCCGAGCAGTTTTAGGAGTCATAGATCATATATAAAAAATTTCAGCTTTCTAGCTCAAAATTCGATTTTTTCCAAAAATTTTGTTTTTTTGAGTTTGTGGGCGTGTTCTGTGGGTAGATTTCAAAAATTCGTAAACTTGATTATTTCGGGACCCTAGAGAGTATATGGTTAAAATTTCAGCTCTCTAGGCCCAGTTTAAAGGCCTAATTTTTGCCGACGGACGGACGGATGGACGGACGGACATGACTAGATCGACATTACTATCGATGCTGATCATAAATATAGTAACTTTTAGGGGTCTACGGGCAATATTAAGGTATGTTACAAACTATGCGTCAAAATTAATATACCCTTAGAATAGGGTATAATAATGAGATAGAAGATCCCCACGATCCAGTCCACTCGTGCGATGGATGCATGATCTTGTTTGGTATCTGCTGAAAACACCTTGTATTTTTCCGCTTGCCATGCGGATGCATAACGCAACGGTAGGAATCATCATACAAAACCGGAACTTAACCGGATATATCGTAATGTGATCTGTATGGAATACGAATCGAATGCAGGTAAGTATATGGATAGTAAGGAGCTAAATAAATGAAGCTTACGAAAACGGCTTAATATTTATGTGTACCTACCTACTGAACTCTGGATTATTGCTAAAATTAAATGGAAGAATATATATCAGCCAAATTGATTTCTTGACAGATCGGATTCAAATGGCAAGTTTATAATGTTTTTTTCTGTAAGAATTAAACTTAAAATCTGTTGATACCCTAATTGTGTTCATTAGAATCAGAACTTTATTTTTGCAACAACCGTAACCACATTCTGACTTTCCCACCTTTGAACCGCTTAATAAGGCCGCAAAAGAGCACGAAAATCCTTACACACCTGCCCGATAAATTTCAACAGCATGATTATCTTTCACCCCCTTTTACGCGCCAGAGTCGTCTCCGTATATGAATGTACTTACAAGTTTTGTGGCAGAATTACCCCAATGGTCATACCACGGCTAAAAAGTAATGGACGACGATAATATTGGCCAATCCATCGTCAGTGCCTTCGCCTTGGTCGTCGTGGTCTTCATCGCCATCGTCATCGTAAGTCTCGTGGTCGTCTTCGTCCTTTTTCGCTCACAATTCTCTCAAAAACAAATGGCATAAATTTAAATTTTAATTTACTACTGCAAAGCATCGAGCTCATTTTACCACCGCCACTCCTCCACTTTCGTCTATGGTGTATAGCGGTTCGGCTGGTTGAATCGATGGTGGATTTTTGCTGGGATGGATGGATGACTGGACGATATTTTATATACATATGTGAGGGTATATATTTTTATTTACCTACTACTTGCGAAATAATTGAATAAATACATATTTTAAAGGTTGACTCATTGCGTTCCCGTTCGCGTTGCTGCCTAAGTAGCCATGTAGCAGCAGCAGCAGTTCATTCATGCCGCGGTCAGGTACACATGTACAAACTCGGTGCTGGTCTCCTCCTGGGAGTACACCAGCGAAAGGTTCACGTAATGAAGGAGGTGAAGGCGGTTGAAGGTTGCTGGTATCTAGTGGCAACCTGATCCAAATCGCAAGAAGGGAATATGTTAACATACTGGGAATACATCATCCGACTTGGACTTGACGAAAAGGTGATGTCTGTGTTCCCTTAATTTGTTGAATTGTGATTACAATCTGTCTTTTCGTTGCGTGGAGCACTTTTAGCCTATTATTTTGACATTTCATCTCATGTTCGGTTTGACTTTATCGCGGTGGAGTGCTTCCCCTTTCCATTCCACCGGTGTGTGTGCAGTTGAATTAAATTGAACAGGTACGAAGCGCCTTTGGAGATCGATAAAGTCTTAGCTCATCCCTTATACCCTGCAGATTTCGTTAATATGTATGTAATTTCACGCAGACCGATTTAAAATGTTTTGCCTAAAATTGGTAAAAGTCAATAAAAGCTGGCATTAAGTACAATATACAGGGTGGCGCACGAATCGTGCTACAAAAACAAAACGTAATAACTTTTTTCTGTGTGAGTAATCGGTATTTCGACTCGAAACTTATAGACGCAAATTGGAGTTAGCATACGGTCATTACAACGGATAATTCATGATGACTTAAACTTGTTTCCCTACAATGTCCAAATCGCCCGGAATTTTGCCAAAAATTATTGAAATGACCGAAGACGATAAAAGCTTGAAAAATTACTTGTTTATGTCTGATGAGGCCCATTTTGATGTAAACGCCAATGTAAATAAGCAAAATTGCCGTATATAGAGTGAATCTAATAAAGAAATACTCGATGAGACGGTACTGCACCCAGAACGAGTCACTGTGTGATGCGCAGTTTCATCAAGGTGCATGTGGGGCAATACTTCTTTTAAGAAAATGGTGTAACAGTAACTGTCAATGGGGACCAAATTTACCTGACTGACCTGACTGCACCAGATTTTTTTATTGCAAGAGATGAACAAAACAAAACCAAGGAATTTGACTGAGTTGAAGCAGTCCATTAAAAAAATAATTGACGCGATCCTGACTTCAACCATTCAGGCCGCAATGAATAATTGTCTGATCAGTTGTCGCATATGCGTGGATGACCATGGAGGTCATTTACTGTCTTACTTACTTACTTAGCGGCTCCTGACCCGTAAAGAGTCTCTGCCTGAGACACTGCAGCCTTCCATCGTCTGCTATTCCGGGCCGCTGCTTCTAGTTGTCCAGACCAAGCGCTCTGGCATCCGCGATGGCTTGGTCTTTAAAACGGAGGTTCGGTCTTCCTTTCCTTCTCGAACCAGGTGGCTGGGAGTCGAAGATCCTCTTGTCTGGAACATTATTTTCCATTCGCTCAATGTGTCAGAGCCAATGTAGTCAACGTGATTTGGCTTTTTGGACTACATCCACATCTTGCTACAGCTCATAGAGTTCGCGGTCCTTCTCCTCCATGCGCCCTCCTCGCACACAGGACCAAATTTACGGTCTATCATCTTCAAAAACAATTAGTAGGTAATATAAAATGAAATTTAATTTTCTATATATTAAAAAAAAAGAAATACAATAAGTGGGCGCGACAAAAGTCTAAGTATGGTTGAATTGTTAAGAACGCTCTACATGTTTTGTTATATAGCATTTAAAGAATTTTATTGAAAAAACGAAGCTTTTGTAAAAAAAACGCTCCCTAGCTCAGACTTTGGGGTTTCAATAAAATTGTTTTATTTAATTGTGGGCGTGTCAGTAGTCGGATTTAAAAAATATTTAAACATAAGTATAAAGGGCACCTAGAGAGTCTAGAGACTTTTCAATAAAATTGATTTATTAAATTGTGGGTGTGTCAGTGGTCGGATTTTAGAAATTTTATCTCGCGAGCAGTTTTAGAAGTCAAAAATCATTTATAAAAAATTTCAGCTTTCTAGCTCAAAATTCGATTTTTTCTATATATTTTTTTTTTTTTTTTTTTAGTTTGTAGGCGTGTTTGTGGGCGGATTTAAAAAAATTTTAAACTTGATTATTTCGGGACCCTAGAGAGTATATGGTTAAAATTTCAGCTCTCTAGGCCCAGTTTAAAGGACGACAGACGGGCGGACGGACGGACATGGCTAAATCATCACATTACTATTCATTTCATTTCATTTATTTCGAGAAATATTGGATTTACAATGACACATTAAGATTTGAATATTTTATAGTATCTAGAATTTAATTTACATAATTTTCCTGATAAAAAAAAATAATTGAATTATTAGAGAATATATTATTATAATATTAGAATCATATACAAAAAGAGAAAAAAGTTTTAATTAGAGAAGTGCAAAAATAGTTTCACCTTAAAGGCTGATGGTGCAGAAATTCTTTGCAATTCATTAGGAAGTAAATTCCACAAACGAATCGCAGATACATAAAATGAGCGTTTTGCTATGTTGCGTGAGTGACGCGGTAATATTAATTTCAAACCCCTTTGTGAGCGTGCAAAATGTAGGAATTCACTATTGATGCTGATCACAAAAATGGTAACTTTTAGGGGTCTGCCTGCTGCACAATTGGTGCCCCATCCTGTAGATACGCTACCAGAGCAGTTCACCATTGCTTACATGATCGCTGATGTGATCTACTGCAACGAAATATTCAGTGGCAGTGGCCTCATCCTAGTGTAGCATCTTTTTATACGCTTTTCAAATAGGTAGTTCATTGTTTGATCTTGGGAAATTCCAGCGGTCGTTTTTTATTTACCCTTTAATTTTATGACTTACTGTTGGGAAAATTTGTACCTATTCCCAGGTAGTAAAAGTTTCTGGCTATAAAATGTCCAACAGGTATAAAGACTGAAAATCGATGCAAAATGTATGGTCTCATCCTTGTGATCGCCAGTGTTTAATCACCCCAAACCTAGAATGCATATATCTATAGATTTATTATTAAATTGTATTTAAACATATACCAAGTAGGCCGTTTTCCAAGTGACTCCGTCTTTTCTCGGATGTTCATAGCTTAGTTTTTCAGTGGCATTCTTTTAAAACCTATTCCGTTTGCTGAAAATCCTGTGGCAATTTAAGGATTTTCCTCCATCAGCCGGATCAAAACTTCTTTTTGCTCCCGGTTTGTGCAATTGGAATATGACCTTGATTTACAGAGTCGATAATATTATTTATTAATGTATTTTTTGTTTCCATTCATTTATTCATTTATTAATTAAGAAGAGCCTATACACATTAAGATACGAGTATAATATCTTATAAACAAGTGATAAGCTATAAAAATTTACAAAAAGAGCTTAATATTTGACGACATAGTTCTGAACAATTGTAACAGCACTAGTTACTTAAATGTAGAAGAAAAAAGAAAGGATAATAAAATTAATTGGAGAGAAAGAAAAGGGTGAAAATAAAAAGTATTGGACTGAGAAGGTCCATAAGAGAGAGGAGGAATACTTTCGGGGACAGAGAAGTGTCTTAATTGGGTTTAAATCTTGTTGTATTACCTACTTGTTCTTTTGATATAGCGCGGTAAAGAATTCCAAAGGCAAGTAGCGGTAATAAAAAATTGGCGCTGAGATGTCAGCGATGTGTGACGGGGTTGAATCAACTGGTTGGACCTGGCCGAGGAAAGTCTAGTGATTCGTTCGAATAGGTACGGTGCTTGGTGTGTTAGCAGAATATTCGAAAACAGTAATTAGGTGCGGAACTGAAAATAACTCTCAAGCGTCACGTTGATCAGTCTATTGGACAAATTCGATACTCTATCGTATCTACGAAGTTCAAAAATATATCGAATGGTACTATTAAAGACAACATTGAGCTTACTTTTGCATGAGTAATTACAACTGGGAAAAATGTCACAGCCGTAGACCAGGATATGTATAATAAAGCTTTTTGCAAGCATAAGGCGTGTCTTTAAAGGAGTATACAACTGAGTCACCCAGAGAAAACGTAACACATGTTTTCCCGACAATATAATTAATGTGCTTGCCCCATGTGAGACTACGGGTGAAAATAATTCCTAGGTTTCTAGCGGTGTCAACATATTTGATAGCGACATTATTTAATGTAATCCGAGGAAAATAAGTTAAGTCAAGGATATTTTTGGATATGACCAAGCACTTAGACTTCGACAGGTTTATAGCGAGGCCATTAAGTTGAGCCTGCTCCTGCTACCCTCTCAAGATCCTCATTCATACTGCAAGCACTATTTTCGATCAGTCCAAGACGGCAGCTGGAGTACATTTGTACATCGTCTGCATACAAACGGGACGAACAGTTCTTAATGATTGAGGGAATTTCATGAAAATAAAGGGAAAACAGTAAGGACCGAGTATGGATCCTTGTGGGACACCACTAATGGTTGGAAGAAAGTCCGACAAACTCTGACTTATTTCAACTGCTTGCATTCTGTTCGATAGATATGACGAAATAAGCTTTACAGCTTCAGGCGAGCAGTTGTATTGTCGACGGAGCTTTTCTGTAAGACTACTGTGAACCACTGTGTGAAACGCCTTGGAGAAATCGAGAAGTACAACAAAGCTGAATTAGTAATCGTCCAGTGCTCGCCGAAGATCCTCTATGACATTAAACAAAGAGGTAACACAGCTGTGCTTTTCTCTAAAGCCACTCTGATTCGGTGTAAGCAGATTATAAGCCTTTAGGTACTCGCTCAACTACCTTTTCAATATGCGTTCGAAAACTTTGGACAGGGATGGTAAAATAGAAATAGGTCTTAACTCATTGCATTTGGCATTCTTGGGTATCGGCAGGACTGTCGCTAATTTCCATTTTTAACAAACTATTCAATATAAATAACTCTACTTACACTTTTGAGGATCTTTACCTCAAGAAAATTACGTAGGTACGAATAAAAAATAAAATTTCTTTCGAACCGTTAGAATCTTAAAATATATTCAACATTCGAACGACAAATTAACTTTCTAATCATTCAAAAGTCAAAATACAAATTATTCGAATTCGACAAACTTTCGAATGAAAACGAATTTCAAAATAAGGTTGTATTGTGTTAAATGTGTCGCTGTTATGTTTGAATATGCATAGATGTAATATCTCCCCTTAGTTGCCTTTTACGATAGGCGCTGTGTTTGGGGGCTGCAGTGATATTCTCAGCCCGTCCCTGAACGGACAAAAACTTATAATTATCATCAAACCACTAAAATCCAATGTCTTTCTAAATCCTTACAAATTGGTACCTCCAGCACGTGCGCAGAACTTACTATACTAATTGCATCCAAGTACATGTGCTTGTCGGCTTCTTTATCTCCTTACAGAATAAAACTGAAAAACATAATTTGAATTGTCTTCTCCGTATTCCTTCTGCAATAATGTGTGGAAGCAAGAGTAGTTATGGTCGATTTTGCAATGGCTTTAGTGTTAAAATGGGAATTGCGCATTTAATTGTCAGTATCTTGGGCTGTTAAGAATTCCCATTTGCTTGCGAAATGTATCTGCATTATTGGGCGGAAATTCCACACATTTAGCGAGCATACACAGTCTCACCACAACTTGGATTTAACATGAAATACATGCGCTCCGACTCCACACAACGTCGACGATGTTGATGATGATGATCACGATACGATAATGCAACTGCGATCGTTATCATTATTTGTTTCTCTGTTTTACGAACACGAAAGAAGAATTCTGAGCGTACGTTTGCTGAAAGTTATGACCACCTCAGCCGTGCCCGAATTTGATGCCGAAAATGTAATGCACAGCTCGCTACTTGCAACGGACGCGATCGTCCGGAATTGATCGTGCATTTACGCTAACTACCCTTCAATTGGGGGACATTTATACCTCTCTATGTGTGGTAGGATGGATACATCTGTAATCGAGTTCATCATCGAATTTGGAAATCACGTTCATCTGTGGCATTTTTCAGCGAACGCAAGGAACACCATTCTTTCTCTCGGGTGATCGCGCCAGAGCCAATTTACGTTGTTTGATTCATTTGCATTTGCATTCCTGTCAGAGACTCCCGATCGTTGTCTTTCTAATAGCTGCTGCAGTTACGATTTTGTTGCGAAGTCATTCAAGCGCAACCGATCCTTGGCCCAAGTAACTCAACTTTCAGGGCGGATGCTGCAGATTGGTGATGATCGACCGCAGATTGCTGCCGATTCGCATTCGATTTACGTCTCCATCTCGTTAGCTGCACTGATGCCAGAAGTGATGGTGCGTAAAGCCTCAACAACGGCCCGTGGTGGGGGATAATTTCCCTTTTGTTTACATTCGGTTAAATGAATGGCTTACAATAATGTAAACTGTCTCTGCGGGCGAATTCGTTCAGCCACAAAATTTGCACAATCGCAGAGGAAATTGCTTTTAGTGGTTTACGTGTGCAGCCTTGTAGGTTAAGCAATTCTAAGTGACAGGTGTGCATAAGTCAATCCTCACCATTGGGTGGCAATCTGTTCTTTTTGTTTTACTCAGTGGTGATGTCGTTGGTTTGATTAAGATCCCCTTTTTCATTTTTAAATACGGCATTTTCTATGGCCGATGTGTGTTCGCATATGGCGCTGTCAACAATTAAAATCAAATTTCTTTGACGTTTAATGTGCCACAACGTGTGGTAGATAATTTCGCTAACTCCTGAGCTCTCATCCCCGGACATTGGACACTTGATGACACTTTAATTGGCGTCGATGATGACGATGTTTATTTGATGAAATATTTCGGACGGACTGTCATCATTCTGCCTAAATTGCATCTTTGTTGTTGTCATTATGGGGGGATGATAAAGCAGATGTCACCCTTGGCGTTGGAGTTGACGTTGTATTAATTATTTTGCACACGATTTGCATTTGTTGTCTTGGTAAATTGTGTGTGGATGACATCACACTGTGTCTAACGAGCTTTGTTTGCATACTGTCGTGGGAGTGCATATTAAAGGAATTTCGGTTGTAGTAAAATATACCTAGGCTGATGTGTTTGAACTGGTTGGCATCGCCTTAAAGGGCCTGCCTACTCAAACATGTGACAATTTATTTTCCAGCGATTTAAAAAGTCTCCGCTCAGAATTAAAAAAAAATATAAAGAAAATGGGAAACTACATTAAAAATTAAAGGGTTGTATTATATAGGGTTGGAAAAGAGAAGGTTAGATTTGTCCAAAATATTTGGTTTAGCACACAAAAATTTAAAAAAATATGTATATATTTATTTAGCAATAGGGCCCATATATGACTTTAAACCTTTCTTCTCCAAACATTAATTTGTGTCTGCGAAGCTATATTTTTGACCCGAATGGGTGAAACCTAATATTTACCGCTGACTCCTAAAAGCAAATTTTGTAAGAACATCGAAACATAGATAGACTTAGCAAATTGGATTTGGCGAAATGGGACCTGAAACTTTGTATCTACGGCAGAATTTTCCAGAAATATAAATGGCAATGCCAACATTAGATGTAGGTACTTATCCATCGAGTTCTCCAGTCATAAAAAGAAGATTCAAATCTCAAATGGTAATAATAATAATAATAATAATAATTAGTTAGGGTATATTACACTGCGACCTATTGGTCTATTGTTTCCGCTGCTTCTACCTCGGAGAGGTTCATGCCCTCTTTCAGAGCCCCCTCTAGACACACTTCTTGTATGAAGCGCATCGGGGTATTGCTCTGATTTATCCTTGGCAGGCCACACTCATTAGAGCACAGCGTCCAGTCCAGTTTCCTTAATGAATCTGAGAATTGCGGGTCAATGGTTTGTATGTATTTGTCTGTTATTTGGTGCCTGCCCTTATCTTTTTGTGGGCCCGTGCCCCACAGGATTCCAGGATTCCAGTATGTTGTCTGGAGTTCGTCGGTTTCACTGCAGAATCTGCAGAGCCCGTCCTCTGATATACCCATTTTCCTCGGTGCTCCTTGAGTCTGCAGTGCCCGGTGAGGAGACCTGTTGGCATTCTTCGGTTGATTTTGTTACAAGCTTAAAATCTCTTTTGGTTATAATTTCTTAAGAGTTTCTTTGCTTGCCTCAGACCTTGGAGGTTGACAAAGGTTTTGACCCTTGTTTCTTCCTCCAGTTTCCTGAACTCTTCGCGAAGAGTGTGTTCTCCTATCCCGCAGAACGGTTCAGGACCTGTGAACGGTTCCTCTGCCCCTTTTCTTGCCAGAGAGTCCGCTGCCTCATTGCTTGTAATGCCAAAATGGCCAGGTGCCCAGTAGATGAACATTCTTTTGTTCTTGCCTAGTCTATTCAGTCCGTCTAGGCATTCCCACACGAGCTTTGACTTGATGACGTAGGCGTCAAGAGCCTTCATGGCTGCTTGACTGTCAGACATTATTGCTATTTTGCAATTCCTGTAGTTTTTCTCGAGGTTAATTCGAACACACCTGTCTATGGCACATATTTCTGCCTGGAAGATGCTGGTACATTTACCCATGGATTCGTAGTGCTTAGTTCCTGGCCCAAACACTCCTGCACCAGTTCCCTCCTCGGTCCTCGAGCCGTCCGTGTACCACTTTGTTGTGTGGTTGCTCAGTCCATAAGTTGTGGATTCATTGCTCCAATTCCCCTTAGTGCTGAGCTTTATCTGGAAATTCTTCTCGAAATTGAGTTTTCTGATCATCCCTATGTATGGCAAGAAGTGGGAGTGCTCTTTCGAACCGATGTATTTTCCTCTTCATCGCCATGATGTGTAGAGGGGTTAATTCCAATAACACCTCCATGACAGGGTTGGGTAGCTACGCATTGCTCCGGTAATGCACAGGCACGCCAGACTTTGCACTTTGCTGAGTGTCTTTCTTGTCGTGGCTAGACTGGTTCATTTCGCGCTTCGTATGTGATCATTGGTCTCACAATTGCAATGTACATCCATCGCAGGATGTTTGGGCTGCATCCCCATGCCTTCCCCGCTAGGCTAATACATATCATGAGAGCACTGATGTTCAAAGGGTGAGAAAGTGTTCTACATAATCATAGAGGCCTCAGATTTCTTGATACCTACCATCTGCTCCATCTACTGCACCACAAAGTGATAATTTGACTAGTATACTGTTTTTTTTTTTTGAGGAGCGAAATTGGTTTGACCCTGTAAGTGACAGGCTATAGCCCCTTGGTGTGCCCAAATCTTTCGGACTCCCCACTCTCCCCACGAGCGGCCGTGAGTACCACCATGGCACCGCTCTTTGCATAACATCAGAGTCCGTAAAAGGACGCCGTCTTGTAAGTCTTCTCTGGCCTATGACGTCTTACGCCTTACGAAGGTGTGTTTGGTTCTTCCTCTCTTTTTTTATTTCGAGTACCTATATTTTCTATGACGGAGGATACTCTATTCCAATTCTGGTCACATGTTGACATTATTGCGACTATGACGTCTGGAGTGATGGCTCCAATCAGTGATTCCAGCAATCTTCTTTCCGCTTCCCATTTCTCTTATTTCTCTTGCCGCAGAGGGTCAGCCTATATTTCGCACTTATACAGAAGTATGGCAAGCGTGCGGGTGGCAATGGTGCAGTAGTAGTGTATTCGCTTACGGAATGGAAGGTCGTGCGTTCGAATCCCGGCCAAGTCCATTACTTTATACCGAATACATGAAATCGTAATCTCCCTAAGTAACTTAGACACCACCCGTGGAGAAAAACCCTACAACTGCACCCAAACACTTCTTTCCTATCTCTCTATTCTTTCTAATACCAAGTAGCTGACACTGTGTTCTTAGCACTATAAGGGTACTGTAGCAACAGAAAAAATCCCTTTAGCGTAAGCAAATTATAAAAAAAAAAAAAAAAAGTATGCGCTTTAGGGTCCGTTTATTCCATCAAGCAGATAGTCAAGAACTATAAAAAATATCAAGGCACTTAAGCCACTTCCCTGGTGTACACCGAATTTGGGGAGAGTACGATAACTAGGCAATAACAAAAATTGATAACGGTTTTTTTTATAGAAGGGTCGAAAACATGCATTTTTGACTATTGGAGGGGGTCTATCTCGCCGTTTAGGAGGCAGGGGCAATTTTAGAAAAAAAATACTTGAATTGAAAAAAAATATTAAAAAACAACGGCAACACTCACAATAAAGTAATATAAGGGTTTTGAAAGCCAGAAAGCTATTGCATAATTCGAAATTTAAATTAAATTATTTATGTCATTAATTTCTGAAAAATTCGCACGCAAACTCAAAATTTTCAAAAAAAAAATTTAAAAAAAGTTTAGACCAATTTTTTCCAAAATTGTGAAATGAAGTGCTAAAGTAAAGTAGTACAGCAATTCATTTAGCGTTACGAAGAATGCACCACGAGGAGGTAGAGTAAGTCAGGGGTTAGTTAAAAATAGTCAAGTCAATTTTTCAATTTTCCATGTATTAAAAAGGTATGTAAGTCTCGTTAATGAAGTCATCGTCCGTACTGTTACTGTCGAGTTCGTTGAGTTCGCCATTAATGGTGAGAAGCCGAGGTTGTTTTGGCGGTAAAACACCCTCTAGTGCTCACTGTGAAGGGTGGGAGGGTCGAAGTCCTTTAGTTGCAAACCGTCACTTTTTTCACCATCGATATAACATGGGTATACTTTTTTACGTCAAGTAAAAATTCCATGATTTGGGAGCCTAAGTCGTCCTTGTATTTTTTTTTCAAGGCAGTATTTGCGATAAGAAAAAGTGCCATATATTGGTGAAGGTGGTGGTTTGCGGCTTAAAATGTTTTTTTCAGAAGCTCCCAGCTCTCCAGATCTTTAATGGTGTTGGCTGCATCGGTCTTGTTAATATATTCGCCTTTGCTGTGGTTCGTAACTTCATGAGTCGTAGAACTAGGGAACATTTTCTCAACACCTATGTACTGGCGTGCGCTGTCGGTACAAATACGACTGGTGTTGGGCTTAACGTATTTGTGGCCACAAAGCCACAAATCTTCCTTACATTTGCAGTTCACTTTAAACATAGGCCCGACCTTATCTTCTTTGCAAAACAATCCCAACATCACCGAAGGTCATCTGTTCGGTTACACGGTCTCTGTGGTATTTCCTTTTTGTAAGAAAAGTCTCATCGATTTGAACAGTTTTGTCTTTGCCGCCAATATTATCATCAACGTGAGACATTATTATTTCGGCTATTTCACCACAATTGTTAAAGTAATCTATTATAGTAGAATTACTTAGTTCACTTTTATTGTCATGATGGCGTCAAGCGATTAAATGCTAATTTTAAAATAAAGATATACAATAATATTTTGAAAAAACATAGGGACGGGCTACAGTCCGCTTGGGCGAACTGTTGGATACCCTATTCTTATTCCTATCCCTCATAAGAGGGCGTGACAAAAGTCTAAGTATGGTTGAATTGTTAAGAACGCTCTACATATTTTGTTATAACATTTAAAGGATTTTATCAAAAAAACATAGGGACGGGCTACAGTCCGCTTGGGCGAACTGTTGGATACCCTATTCTTATTCCTATCTCTCATAAGTGGGCGTGACAAAAGTCTAAGTATGGTTGAATTGTTAAGAACGCTCTACATATTTTGTTATATAACATTTAAGGGATTTTATCAAAAAAAACGCTTCCTAGCTCAAACTTAAGTGTTTCAATAAAATTGTTTTATTTAATTGTGGGCGTGCCAGTAGGCGGATTTTAAAAAAAATAACACATGAGAATAAAGGGCCCCTAGAGAGTATATATTATAAATTTCAGTTCCCTAGCTCAAACTTTGAATTTTCAAAAAAAAAAAAAAAAAAAATTGTGGGCGTGTCAGTGGGCGGATTTTAAAAATATTTACACATGAGCATAAAGGCCCCATAGAGAGTATATATTATAAATTTCAGCTCCCTAGCTCAAACTTTGGATTTTCAAAAATTAATATACCCTTAGAATAGGGTATAAAAAAATTGTTTTATTTATTTGTGGGCGTGTCAGTGGGCGGATTTTGAAAATTTTTTATCCGGAGCAGTTTTAGGAGTCATAGATCATATATACAAAATTTCAGCTTTCTAGCTCAAAATTCGATTTTTTCCAAAATTTTGTTTTTTTTTGAGTTTGTGGGCGTGTCTGTGGGCGGATTTCAAAAATTCGTAAACTTGATTATTTCGGGACCCTAGAGAGTATATGGTTAAAATTTCAGCTCTCTAGGTCCAGTTTAAAGGCCTAATTTTTGACGGACGGACGGACGGACGGACGGACGGACGGACGGACGGACGGACATGGCTAGATCGACATTACTATCGATGCTGATCATAAATATAGTAACTTTTAGGGGTCTACGGGCAATATTAAGGTATGTTACAAATTCAATTCAATTCAATTCAATTCAATTCAATTTTCATTTAAGTGAAAATACATAGTACAAATAAGACTTAAGTCTTTTATAGTACATAAAGTTAAAGGATATTTAAAGTAAAAATTAATATTATATAAAACAAAATGATTATAATAACTACAAATATAGATAATAAAGAAATAAATAAAAATAAAAAATTTGAGTTAAAAGGCATATATTAACAATGCAAACTATGCGTCAAAATTAATATACCCTTAGAATAGGGTATACAAATTAGGAGTTAACGTTTTATTTGGAATTAGACCAATTTCTTCTAAAAAAGCGATGCTATTTTCGTTGGTCGACACCAAATCCCCGAACGAACAAAATATTGAAAACTTATTTAATTTAGGATGAAGTAGTGGTTGCTTAGCAGCCATTTTTTAATCACAGAAAAAACACTTCACTCTCACAAAGGTTGAATAACGAATGACCTTGGTAAACAATATTTTAATGTTTATTTATTTGGTATATCTTTCACAATAGACTAACAGCCTTTACTAGTAAAAGTTACATTATATATTAAAAAGTTAAACAATAGAAGTTAGATATAGATTATTATAAAATAGAAAGTAGAAAAACAAAAATCGAAACAATTAAGTATCTTAACGTTAAATAATACAAAAAAACAAAAAAAAAATACGTGTAATATGTACACTTAAGATTTTTCAACGAAATGTCCAAACAAAACCCTCTCAAATTGCTTCGTGCCTGCCATGAAGTCTTTTAATGTCTGTAGGTAGCGAATTCCACTTCTTGATAACAAAAACAAAAAATTGGCGTTCAGAGTTAGAGCATGTGAATCTCGGTTGAATTAATACCAAAGAACGCGACGAAACAGCAAATGCGATTTTTTCATATAAATATGATGGTTCCCTGTTGACTAAAATGTTGTGTATAGTTTTTAGGTCCCGGTATTTAAAATAATTGTATAAACTACAGCCGAAAATATTTTTCGTGTAACCCGATACATGGTCAAATCGCCTGAGGTTGTAAACATATCGTACTACACTATTAAAAGTTACTGTAAGATTTCTTCTGGTAGCAGCACTATGACCACAGCAAATTTCGCACCCATAGGTTAGCATTGGTATTATTATTGTTTTGGCTAACCTTAACTTTATTTGCTGGGGAGTAAAATCTTTGGACATTGAGAGATTGCGTAAGCAGCCGTATACCTTTCCAACTGTCAACTGAATGTGATAGTGCTATTAAACCAAATACCCAAGTTTTTTGCTTTGTCGGTATAATCAAGCACAGTTGCCTCCAAGTTTATTATAGTAAAATAGCTTGTATCAACTTTATTTTTATAAATCACCAAACACTTAGACTTTTTCGGATTAAGATGAAGGCTATTTTTGTCAGACCAATCCATTATATTCTTCAAGTCACTGTTTAGTCTGCAGGCATCATTTTCGATCATTCCCAATTTGCAGCTTAGATAGATTTGCACATCATCAGCATACATGTGCAAGGACGATTACTTGACCACAAGTGGGAGATCATTTATAAACATGGTAAAAAGTAGTGGTCCAAGAATTGATCCTTGAGGTACTCCAGAGGATAGCTCAACAAATCTAGACTGGTTTTTCCCTACAAAAACTGCTTGCTTTCTGCCACTGAGATAAGGAAACATTAATTCAGCGGCCGAATGGGAAAACCGAAATTAACAATAACCTGTACCACATTTGCATAAAAAAACAACGGTACAAAATTCGAATGTTTGTTTGTTTTTTTTATGATCTAAGTAGGTAAACTTTGACTAGAAGACAACCATTCGTTTTTTTTTTTTGTTGGATTCAGAATTCATATGAACATTGACCACAAATTAAGCCAATTCAGAACTTCGTTTTACATTTCGCAATTTTAAAAAAAATTGTCTAAACTTTTTTTTTTAATTTTTTTTATCAAAATTTTGAGTTTGCGTGCGAATATTTCAAAAAACTTTTATAGTTTAAATTTAGGATTATAGAATAGATTTCTGGCTTTCAAAACCGGTAGAGTACTTTATTGTAAGTGTTGCCGTTGTTTTTTAATATTTTTTTTTTAATTTAAGATTTTTTTTTTGTTAAAAAAACGGGGCGAGATAGACCCCCCATTTAAATAGTAAAAAAGGCTTGTTTTTGACCCTTCTACAAAAAACTGTGTGTGTGTTAAAAAAATCGAATAACTTTATTCTCCTTTAATGTTTTTTGTTGCAATTTCGAGTGGCTGCCGCATTGCACGTCCCATACCATCAGTTGACGTCGAACCTGCTTAGTGAGCACACGTTGTGTATTTTTATACCCTATTCTAGGGGTATATTAATTTTGACGCATAGTTTGTAACATACCTTAATATAGCCCGTAGACCACTAAAAGTTACTATATTTATGATCAGCATCGATAGTAATGTCGATCTAGCCATGTCCGTCCGTCCGTTTTTTTTTGAAAAACCAAAATTTGAGCTAGGGAGCTGAAATTTTTAATATATACTCTCTAGGGGCCCTTTATGCTCATGTGTAAATATTTTCAAAATCCGCCTACTGACACGCCCACAATTATTTTATTTTTATTTTTGAAAGTCCAAAGTTTGAGCTAGGGAGCTGAAATTTATAGTATATACTCTCTAGGTGCCCTTTATGCTCATACTTAATTTTTTTTTAAATCCGCCTACTGACACGCCCACAATTAAATAAAACAATTTTATTGAAAAACCAAAGTTTGAGCTAGGGAGCGTTTTTATTTACAAAAGCTTAGTTTTTTCGTTAAAATCCTTTAAATTTTTGTCACGCCCACTTATGAGATATAGGAATAAGAATAGGGTATCCAACAGTTCGCCCAAGCGGACTGCAACCCGCCCCTATGTTTTTTTTACTATCCGGTCCATGAGACCGTTCATGTAAGTAAAATATTTTTTTATTATTCGCGTATTTTACATATAGATGATGTACATCGGGTCCTTCAAGAATTGGTCGGTGCTATTAGTGTGGATGGAAAAAAACAGAAAAACCAAGTACTTTTGCCAAAAATGTCAAAAATATTTGTGGCTTGAACACGTAGTGGCGTATTGCAGCAGCTATTTACCTGCAGAAATTTAGTTTTTGAGATGTTTTTTTTGTTATTTTTTGTTTGGAAGGATGCCAATTTTTGTTTTTTTTGTAAAAGTTCCGAATGTCGAAAGACTAAAAAACGTTATTTTCCTTAATGGACATGTGATATTTTATTTTTTTCTTAATTTTAAAAAATGTATTACTACAAACTTTGTTATTTTTAATGCTCTAATAAAAAAATTTTGTTAATTTAATTATTCAAAAAAAAGAGCTTAAATTGATTAAATACCGTTGTTTTATTGACAAAGAGCATAAATTAAAAAAAAACATGAATTATTAGTAACACGTTTCGAAAAATCTTCAGTTGAAAACCCCGGTGCGTGAGACCGGCGTCACCATTGATCAAAGTCAAAATTGAGTCACCATTGTCGGGTTAATAATTGGAAACAAAAACCATCAATTAATTGTTCTTTATTGTGTGACTGGACATTAAACTTATTTACTCAAATTGAATTGATGAATACATACTAGAAATTAAATATAAAAAAAAACCTATGGATTTGCAAAAGTTAAATAGTTGACTATTTTAAATTAGACTTAAGAAAAATCATTTTTGAATTCAAAGGTATAAAACACGTTCGAAAAGTCGCACTATCTATTTTAAAATTAAATAACCTACAACTGCCGACTATGGAAAAAAAAGAAATCAGTTTTTATGAAGAAAATCATCAATGTAAGAAAAATGTGTATATGATGTCCATGCTAAAACCTATACAAACAAAGCGATTAAGAGCTGGAATGGGTTTTACCAACTGTCTCGAAGTCGACTATCTCATATAGATCATCAGTGTTGTGCAAAATCTAATTATTTCAGAACTCAAAAAATTTCAGAACTCACAAATTTTGACACAAATATTTAATTTTACTCTTCGCAGCGAACCGAAACTCCGGAGTCTGTGCAAAATTTGCATAACTATAGGTTACCAATGTAGAAAAAGAGCCGCCAGTAGCATTTTGCACAAACGCTGCACCGTGCCGTTTAGATGTTTTTGTTTCTAATGCTGTCCTTTGAACGAAATTCCTTTTAACGATTTTCACAAAACCGTTATTTGTTCATTATAATAATCACTTGTTTGAGAGGTTTCAAGTTAATCGAGTGATTTGCATGAATTGATCCAAAATTCATCATTTAACTGTCTGCCAAGTAAACCAGTAGCGCTTGTGTATCGATCATATGCACGATGAGTTGCGTGATGGTAAATTGACGAATTAGGAGCAACAGTATTCTTGAGTGTGTATAAGAAGACGCGCATGCTGAATTGGCAGCGATCTTGGAACTCAATGGCTACGTGTGCTATTAATCGCCGCACGCATGCAAGGAATTATTTTATGATCCTTATGAATTTTAATGTTAGTCAAATGTTTGTGGCAAACTGTTCGCATGTTTGTGGAATTATTTGGAATTAAGATTTTTCTTGGAATATACGAGTAGATATAGCTTTGAATGATTAGCCTGAGTATAGGGTAATTTTTAACTAGGTCTCATTCGTTTTATTCCACGCCTTTTCCTTAAAGCTTACGGTTTTTCGCTGAATGCTTGTAATTAAGAAAAACCCAACTAACGAATTTGTTGAGGATAATATGTGGATAAAGGAGGACCAATTAGGATCATACAACGGCCTAACGTTTTTAAACTAACATTTAAATGGTTATATGTGAAAAACAAAAAATTAAAAAATTATAATAAAATAAATTGCTTTAAATTGATTGACACATTATTTTTTAATTGGGCTCAGTGGTTGGTGCGTTGGTTTACTTAACAAGGCGAAGGAGGTTCAAATCCACCCAAAAAGACCTAAAAGGTTTATTCACTCAACTTTTGCAAAAGTGTTGCAAATATCCAAGAACATAAATGCTCATGAGAAGCATCTCTGCGATTTGGAATCGGCGTTAAACTAGGTCCCTTTCATTCCCGCCAAATATATGATTTCGCACCCACCAATGTCTAGAGAGAGAGCCAGAGCCTCCAGAGAGCGGAGAGCGACAGGGTCTTCTCTGTTCACTACCCACAATTGCCAACAATATGTGGAACCGATATCGTTACATCATCAATGAAGTAGTCGAGACCACCGCTGGTTACCAGCCACCCCAGAGAAAAAGCCCGTGGTATGACGATGAATGCGTTGACTGGAAGATGGTGATAGAAGATGCACATTTAAAAACGCTGCAGCGCAAAATAAGGGCAGCGAGAGAAGGGTATTGAGTCAAGAGAAGAGAGAAGAAGAAGATCCTGTGTAGATAGAAAAGTGCGTACGCAGTTTCCCATCTCAAGGAAATCGAGATGTCTCGCTAGTTACCTCTGCTCATTTGAAGGTACAAAAATCGTTAATATTTAGTGATTGCATAAACTCCTCCAGTTCAAAAAAGACAAATGTTATTGGATTCACACATATTTTTAAACAATTTTGGCAGATGACAGATTACTGTATATCTACAAGGGTGATTTTTCGGGCTACCAAATATCGCAGGCTAACTGAAGCTTTTAAATTACTCAACCCTGAATAATTGTATATCTCGAAATCACTCTGTTTCAAAGACAGCCGGGCGCACAGATTATTGAAATCACTAGATACTAAACCTTTACCTCCTTTGCCCCGCGACCCCTATTTGCTTACGTTTTTATACCCTATTCTAAGGGTATATTAATTTTGACGCATAGTTTGTAACATACCTTAATATTGCCCTTAGACCCCTTAAAGTTACTACATTTATGATCAGCATCGATAGTAATGTCGATCTAGCCATGTCCGTCCGTCCGTCCGTCGGCAAAAATTAGGCCTTTAAACTGGGCCTAGAGAGCTGAAACTTTAACCATATACTCTCTAGGGTCCCGAAATAATCAATTTTACGAATTTTTGAAATCCGCCCACAAACTCAAAAAAACAAAATTTTGGAAAAAATCGATTTTTGAGCTAGAAAGCTGAAATTTTTTGTATATGATCTATGACTCCTTAAACTGCTCGGGATAAACAATTTTCAAAATCCGCCCACTGACACGCCCACAATTAAATAAAACAATTTTATTGAAAAACCAAAGTTTGAGCTAGGGAACGTTTTTTTTTACAAAAGCTTCGTTTTTGTTTGATAAAATCTTTTAAATGTTATATAACAGAATATGTACAGCGTTCTTAACAATTCAACCATACTTAGACTTTTGTCACGCCCACTTATGAGGGATAGGAATAAGAATAGGGTATCCAACAATTAGCCCAAGCGGACTGTAGCCCGCCCCTATGTTTTATGCTAAAATCGACTTCCAGTGCACCCCTGTCTGTGAATACAAGTGAGTCAAAACGAATGAATTGAGTGAGAATTTCGCAAAATGTGAGTACAAATTCTTGGGCTGGACACACCTTTATCATCGGTGGTGTGTATATTTTGACATTTCATGCAATGAAAAACTGTGGAAATTGTAAAGAAAAACATAAACAAACATTCGGTTCGTGAAATAAATGCAAAATATCACCGCAAAATGCCAGCATTGATTCTCGCTGTCTTGATTCCTCGGGATCGTGTTGTTTCCTCCGCAATGCGACAGGTAAAAATTCTTTACATTTAACTTTTCAGTTATACTCGTATACCAACAAAGGACTCTCCTAGGACTCTGGAATCAATATGCCCGGTGAGTTCAAATCGGTGTACCGCTTTACTTCGCCTCTACGGATATCGCCGCTGCCTCTCAGATCACAAGGAACCGTTCAATAAAAATCTCAAAGAAAAAAATCATAAAAATCAACGAGCAAATGGATCTAATGCTGGAGAATTGCGGTAAAGTCGAATCCCAAATTGTGCATGATCCATGGAAGTGGAAGTCAAGGCAAATGTTCAGGTTTGCCGAGATACAGGCAAAATACGCCTGTGGGATCTTAATGACGAGTTTTACATAAAACAGGAAAAGTTTATGTTGAAATTGAGCAATGAAGATCAAATCGTAGTTAAACCGTCTATCATGATTTAGTCGGAACACTTGGTGTGATCCGATAAAAATGGTCGCGATCCAGACACCGATTGATACCGGTGGACAATTGGCCACCGTTTGGTCCTGTTTGCGAGGAGGTCGATGGAGATACAACCACGAACTCTATGAGATGTGTATGTAGTCCAAAAAGGTAAATTGGCTCGTCCACATCGAGTTAATGGACATAGTGCACCAGCCACAAGAAGATCTTCGGCTCCCAGTTGCCAGGTTTGAAAACGGAAGTAAGACCGAACATCCGCTTTAAATACCAAGCCATCGCGAATGCGAGGACGTTTGGTCTGAACAAATGGAAGTAGTTTACCTAGGATAGCAGAGGATGGAAGACTGCAGTGTCTCAGGCAGAGATTTCCACGGATCGGGAACCTGTTAAGTAAAGTAAGTCGCAGTCTTTTATGGTTAGGTAGAAACGAAAATCAAATGTGCCTGAGGTGATTATAAGTGAAAATGATTACTGTTTACGTCTTTAGTCACTTTCTTGTGCTGATCTAGCTATGGAATCCAGTCGAAAACCGAAAACGCCCTTTTTCAATGGAGGAAAAATCTAATAACTAATAGCAGCTTTGATTATCGTCAAAATTTGTGGCTATTATAGGTTAGGTTATAGTGGCAGTCGGCAGAGGCCGAGACACTTAGACCAATAAAAGGGTCCATTATGATACCACACGGATCTATCTTCTTCCTACTCGTTGAACCCATTGGAGCTTTTGATGTCGATGTTTATGAGGTCGTTGAGATCATTGTAAAAGAAAGATCCTAGATGTAGTTTTTGAGAAGGTGTTCATGCAGCTTCTGCAAAAGTCATTTGTATAGACGCCAAGCCTTATTGCATACTACCCTATGAGACATTGTCCGGTAATTACATCAATTGTGTTACCAATGTTCTGATAATGACACCACAGCGGAAATCAAACGAAGAATTAAACTTGCCAACCGCTGTTTCTTTGGCCTAAGACGGCAATTGATCAGTAAGGCCTTGTCTCTACAGGCACTAAGGCCGGAACCTCTGGCACCTCTTCGAAGAGGCAACGGTCAGAGGAGGAGAAAAAAGAAAGCCGACCGAAAAGACCGAAGGCTTCAACAAGCCTTGACAGCACTCCGACGAGCCTAATAGCAGCAGTCATTGATGAGCAAGATTCCGATGGAAAGATCACAGCTGAGCACTTTCTGCTGACAGAAAACGTCATCCTCAAGGCTATGATTTTCAACATCCGAAATGGGGGACCAGATTACGAGTTTGACGGGGCCGGATGGCACAAAGGTGTGAAGATAGTGGGGTATGGAGACGGGCATACTCTTGAGTTTCTCTCCAAAACCATCGCCAGCATTGGCGAACTGTGGGAGGGAGCCCAACTGAAGGTCATACCCAGATCCGCACTACCACTTAGACAGAAAGTCAAAGTCTGGATACCACCCCCCTTCGACAAAGAAGAGGACAAGAACATCGTGGTCCTCCTCGCTGGGCAGAACAAGAATATCCCGATCAAGGATTGGGTCAAGGTATACTCCAGAAGAAGTGGTGACGGCAAGGAGCTCTGCTTTGCAATAAACCAATCTTCTGCAGCCAGCAAAAGACAGACCCCAGGCAACAGACTGAAGTTCGGGCTAGGTAGGCACGGCTGGATGAAGATGAAGAGCCAAAGGTTGCAAAAGCTGCTAGTGGTGCAAATTAATTTGCATCACTGTAAAGCAGCAACACACGACCTACTGGTGTTCATGTCTGAGGTAAGCGTGGACGTGGCATTAATTCAAGAACCCTGGATTTTTAAAAATAAAATCCAAGGACTGAAATCGCCATATTACCATCTGTTCCACACTAAGGAAGAAGGTAAAGTACGAAGCTGTATTCTAGTCAAGAAAACCGTTGGTAACATATTTTTTTTCACAGGTACAGCAATGGAGACACAGTGGCCGTAAAAATTGAAGCTCCGGAAAGGAACCTTATCCTCGCTTCAGTTTACATGGCACACGAAGAGGAAAACCCACCATCCGATACAGTACGTGAATTAGTGGAGCACGCTAACACGCGGAACACATCATTGGTGGTAGGGTGCGACGCGAATGCACACCACACGCTGTGGGCCAGCGCAGGAATTAATAAAAGAGGTGAGTCGTTGTTTGAATATATTATTTCCACAAATCTAGTTTTGTGTAACAGGGGAAACCAGCTCACTTTCCAAAACAGAAACAGGTCAGAAATTTTAGACATAACTCTCAAACGCAACAATGATCATATCAGGGTAGAAAACTGGAGAGTTTGTCGAGAGAACTCTTTCTCAGACCATAATAGAATACTCTTTACAGTCAATCTACAATATATGGCACAACGAATCTTTAGGAACCCTAGGAAAACGAATTGGGCAGACTATGCGAAAACGGTTAGTGAGTACACACAACATCCAAAAGAGGACAAGTTTGTCGACACTCACTCAATCGACAACGCTGTCGAGTATATTACCAAAACTATGCACAAAGCCTATGTTAAGCACTGTCCCATCTCTCGCAATCGCAAACCCAAAAAGACAACTTGGTGGACCAGCGAGCTTCAAAAGCGGCGAACATTGGTAAGACAACTTTTTAACAAAGCAAGACAGAGTAAGACAAATGAAGACTGGACTAAGTATAGGTCCGAACTTAATCTATATACTAAAGAAATAAGGAGAGCAAAACTCGAATCCTGGAGCACGTTCTGCGAATCCATAGAGAGTACAAACGAGGCTGCCAGACTACGTAAAGTACTATCCAAAGACCCCACGGTCCCAGGGTATATTAAACGTGCTGATGAATCTTGGACAGAGTCTAGCCAAGAAACTCTACAAATTTCAATGGATACTCACTTTCCGGAGTCTAGTGAGAACACTGGATGTGAGGTCAGCTATACCCCCGTTCCGCAAGACACACAACCGGACATGGCAATTGTAAGTATCATAACAGAGCACAAAATTGCTTGGGCAGTCAAATCTTTCCAGCCCTACAAATCGGCGGGAGCAGATAATGTCATACCAGCAATGATAATACAGGCTCTTAATGCCATGGCTGAAAGCGATATTCAGAAGCTGTATAAGACTCTGCTACATACCGCAAAGCTGGAAAGAAGTAAAAGTGATATTCATTCCCAAAGCAGGGAGACATATACACTGCACAGCAAAAGATTATGTCCAAGAAAATTGAATTAAAAACTGGATAAACTCGTGGCTTCAATAGCACAGTGCATGAGTCCTTGCCTGAGAAGAAGCTGGTCTAGGTTCGAATCCCAGTGGAAGAAATGGAATTTCGGGATAAAATGAAGGAAAAAGACAGACCAGCACCACAGAAGGAGTCTGATGATCGGTTGTGGCTAACCGTGAAACAGCGCTGTAACTCCAGCCGTCCACTTAACGTGGTAAGGAATGTAAGGTTATTCATTCAAAACAAATTAAAAGATTATAGGCCGATAAGTCTCTCCTTTTTTCTCTTAAAGACACTAGAGAGAATAATCGACTTATATACAAGAAACCTTTCAAACGAAAACAACCTATGCAGTACTCAACATGCCTACCTCAAAGGCAAGTCCGTTGAAACAGCCCTGCACGAAGTTGCGTCAATTATAGAAAAAGGATTACACCATCAAGAATTCACCATGGCAGCATTTTTGGACATTGAGGGAGCTTTCAACAATATCAAAACAGCGGCCATAAAAACAGCGCTCGTAGACTTAGGAGTCAAAAGGACGAAAATAGTAGCATACGCAGACGATATTGTAATTCTAATAAGTGGAAAGTATTTCCCCACTATCAGTGAACTCATGGAATCTGCCCTAAAAGAATTATCCTCGTGGGCAAGACCGAACGACCTTGGAGTTAATCCAATCAAAACCGAATGTGTTCTGTTCAATAGGAAAAGAAAAATCGAGAATTTCGATATGCCGAAGCTAAACGGAATTCGTCTGAAACTTTCCCCGGAAGCAAAGTATCTGGGCATCATCCTAGACTCTCAGCTTACTTGGAAACGTAACACAGAGGAACGATCAAAAAAAGCACTATGTGCCTTCTACGCATGCAAAAAGACCTTTGGCAAGCGTTGGGGTATGCGCCCTTACACTAACCCATTGAATGTATACAGCGATCATACGACCCATACTTACATACGGGTCTATTATTTGCTGGAAGGCAACAGAAAGGACTACCTATCTCCATAACCTCTCTAAGGTACAGAGATTAGCATGTATCGGCACAACAGGAGCAATGAGATCGACACCCCAAGCCGGTCTGGAAGTCATTTTAAAGCTTGTCGTTAGCTTGTTAAGAGCGTTTTGGAGAAATTCGTTCAGGGTGTTTAGGTGACCGTCCGCATAGGCAATCACCCTGCAGCCCACCCTTTCCAGGCACATCAGCAGCTCGTTCACCACTAAGTTCCAGAGAAGGGGGGATAGGACTCTGCTTTGTGGGGTTCCTCTACTGACAGATCTTCTGGCAGATGTCACACCCAGTTTTGAGTTTATAATCCGACTTGTAGTAGTAGATTAATAAGCTCACCAAGTGAGTCATCTACCTTTAGAGCTGACAATACATTTGCGATCGCGGATGTATTAACGTTGTTAAAACTGCCCTCAATGTCCGGATAAGCAACCATAGTATATTCTTTATGGTGAAGGGAATATTCGATTGAACGTACTAACGTATGTAAGTCGGTTTCAACAGATTTGCCTTTGCAATATGCATGTTGAGCCGTAGACATGAGTCTTGTATCAATGTTAGTGCGTAGATGGATATCAATCAGCCTTTCTAAAGTTTTTAGAGTTGACTCGCCCCTTTCCTCTTTAACCCCTTTACAAAAATCATCACAAAAAATCATGGATAACAACGATACCTGGATGGATGACAAGCTCCGACAGCAAAGTGAGTTAATTGTTTCACTTTTATCAAAGAAAATGGATGAATCTGAAAAAAAAATTACCGAAGAACTAGGGCGCGAGATTAAAGATCTTCAAAATAGTATAAGTGACATGAATAAAAGAGTGGTCCAATTAGAATCTTCACAAACTGATATGCAAACTCAAGTTGATTCACTTACCACAGAAGTAAACAATCTTAAATGTTCACTTTCAAATGTAACCTCTGAGTGCACTAATAACAAATCTTTGCTTGCTGATAATACAGTTGAACTCAAAAGTATAAACAATCAATTTTATCACACCGCCGATGAAATAATAAAAATAAAACATTCAATTGCCACTTATGAAAACCGTATCGTCGCGAGAGATGCTTTCATGTTTGGTATTCCGTGCTTGCCTAACGAAAATCTAAAATCGATCTTCAACTTAATTTGCAACACAATTAATATAAAACCGCCAACAATAGCTAATATTTACCGCACTCGCCCGAAACTCAAGTCACGTAATTCCGCGATAATGATCAAGTTCAATTCCCCGTATGACAAAAATTATGTTTTAACTTCCATTGCGAATTATCGGAAAATAAACAATAAACAGCTGTGCTTAAATGATATCCAACTTGCTTTTGATGGTAATGGTACCTCTAACTCCATATCTTCTTCTGTTATCCATGTACGTGAAAGCTTATCGCAGCATAACAGAACAATATTTAAGCGCGCTCTTGAACTTAAAAAAAGTAAACAACTGTCGTCTGTATACACTGCACGAGGAGTTGTATATGTCAAACGTCATACTGAGGACACAGCTGTGCCAGTTGAATGCATCGTGGGACTCGAAAACGTTGCCAGATCAGTGTTAAATTAGTATTAATTCAATCGTTTTTTTTTTCTTTTTTAATTATTTTAAATAAAATTCAAATAATAATCTTTAGCGAACTTGTCTCTTTCCTTTTTCTTTCTTTTCAATTCCTCTCTCTAAATTTTATTTTTTTTTCTCTATTTTTCTTTATTCCTTTTTAAATCTTTTCTTTTTCTGTTAGGGTTATTGTGTAATGATTTATTACAATACTTTGCACTCTATGATCAGAGTTTTGAGTAAACAGAATTGCGGTCTCCGCATTTGTCACATCAATGCGCAAAGCTTATTGCCGAAAATTGATGAGTTTCGTGATCTTTTTGTAGAATCGTATGTTGATGTAATCTGTGTTACGGAGACTTGGTTAAGAGATGAGTTAAATGATGAGGTTTGTAGCTTGGAGGGTTATAACATTTTTCGTTTAAATAGATCGGGTCGTGTTGGGGGAGGTGTAGCAATATACGTCAAAACGGGTATTATATGTAGGTTCAAATGTTCATCAGACGCTCTCAGTAGTATCGAGTATTTGTTTGTAGACATTGTTGGGAGTGAGGGTGGTCTGCTCCTAGGTGCAATATACCGGCCAAATAGGTACATAGATCTTTCATCTCTTTATACACTGTTAGAGGATATCTCTCTGGTTTCCCCTAATATTGTCCTTTGCGGCGACTTTAACTGTAACCTTTTGGTCTCAAATGTTTTTATTCACAATATGCAATCGTTTAATTTGAGACCAGTAAACACTACCACTCCAACACACTTCTCTCGTACCGATGCAACATTATTGGACTTGTTTTTTGTAAGTAACACAAGCGACGTAGCTTTGTACGACCAGCTTTCCGCACCTGTTTTTTCACAGCATGACCTTATTTTCTTAACCTTGAAGTTCAGTTTTGACTACTCGTATAAAAAAATCACATATCGGGATTTCCATAACACTAATATTCAGCATTTAGAAGAGGACACTAGAGCCAAAAATTGGAATCGTATTTTGTATATGCCGTCGTCGAATGAGCAGTTACAATTTTTAACTGACAATATTACAACATTATTTGATACTCATGTACCCTTAAAGTCCAAGTTCGTTAATCCTAGAAATAAACCCTGGTTCTCCCATAATATTCGTGTTTTAATGCAGAAGCGGGATGATGCTTACAAAAATTGGAAACGTTACAGGTTAACTGATTTACGGCACACATATTGTTCACTCCGTAATAAAGTTGTAGAGGATATACGTACAGCCAAATCTCAAATGTACTCCCACAAGCTGAGTACTTCCTTAAATGGGCGTCAATTGTGGACGAATCTAAGGAATATTGGCATTGGAAAGTCACGTAGCTGCCCAACTATTGATGTGGATGGTAATGCTCTAAACAAGACTTTTGTCTCTGCACTGTCACAACATTTACCTGCCGTGAGCATGGATCCTACTTTTGCTCTTATGGATCAGTTGGACGAATCCGGTTTTGGTTTTTGTTCAGTAGATAGTGCTGATGTGGTCGAAAGTGTACTCTCTGTAAAGTCTAATGCAGTTGGGTTGGATGGAATTCACCCCAAATTTTTGAAAATGATTCTGCCGATTGTCCTGCCCTGCCTTACTTTCATTTTCAATACCATCCTCACGTCTGGTGTGTATCCGCGTCTTTGGAAGTTAGCTAAAATTATTCCTCTCCCCAAAAACGCCAAATGTGATGAATTTAGGCCTATCTCAGTCTTACCCTTTTTGTCAAAAGTCTTTGAAAGGATTCTGCAAAAACAGATTAGCGCTTATCTTTCGGCAAACTCGTTGCTCACTTCTAAACAATCTGGTTTTCGTGAAAAGCACAGTTGTATCACGGCACTATTAAGCGTCACTGAGGATATAAGGCAAGCGTTGGATAAGGACGAAGTTACGTTTTTGGTGCTGCTTGATTTTTCAAAAGCTTTTGATACAGTCAATCACGTTAATCTGTGTAAGAAGCTTTTGCAAAATTTTAATTTTTCACCCAGTGCTACTAGACTAATCTTTTCTTATTTGACTAATAGAAAACAAGCGGTACAACTTGGTGATTGTCTATCCGATTTTCTGCCTAATGTCTCTGGTGTTCCTCAGGGCTCAATTCTTGGTCCTCTGTTGTTTTCGATTTACGTCAATGAACTTCCATCAATTATTGAGAACTGCTCTATTCATATGTACGCGGATGATGTCCAAATGTACATGAGCCGGCCTCTTGGGCTGATTGAGCATGCAGCTTTTTGTGTAAACAAAGACATTGAGAAAATTGTGAACTGGTCCCAGCTAAATGGTCTTATTCTTAACCCTAAAAAATCTAAGTGCCTGGTAATATCGAGGAAAAGTCTAGATCTTGATTATTTTCCTTCGCTTGTTTTGGGAAATGCTCCCATTGAGTACGTAGAAACTGCTAAAAATCTCGGAGTTACTTTTAATCGCTACCTTACATGGGATACCCATATAAATTCACTTGTTGGCAAGGTATATGGGGCACTACGTACATTATGGGTAACTCAGTCGTTTACACCTGTTAAAACACGTCTATTGCTTGTAAAGACTTTGATAATACCAATATTGGTCTACGGCTGCGAAATTTATTGTAATTGCAACTATGTCAGCAAACGTAAGCTGAGTGTCGCGTTTAACAGTGCAGTGCGTTATGTCTTTGGCCTACGAAGATTCGACAGGCTTGCTGGTCTTGATACACGGCTGCTCGATATGTCGTTTGATAATTATATTAAGTTTCGCAGTTTGTTATTGCTCTCCAATATACTGTTGACACACCAACCGCAATACTGTTTCGACAAAATTAGATTTGCATCCTCACATCGATCTCATCAATTAATTCATCCTCGATGTTCCAGCTTAACATCTGAGCGTCAATTCTTCGTAAACTCGGTACGTCTCTGGAACTCCTTACCTAGTCGTATTAAAGAAATACAAAACGCAACAAGAATAAGAAAAGATTTAAGAAAATATTATTCAGGAAATTTGTAAATTAAAATTATTTGATTGTTTTTGAAGTAGTAACTTGGATTTTTTTTTTTTTTTTTAATTTAATACTTTTTTATACATCGTTCGCTCTATTTGTAAAATTAGCTTATGACTAGTTTATAAGATATTGTATCTTACTGTTATTAAGCATTCTCGAAATAAATAAATAAATAAAATAAAATAAATATGATCATAGGCTTATGGGTCTGAGATCCTTAGGAATTACATGGGAGCATTTGTGGTACTGAATTTGAATTTCCTCATCCTAAACTTGTCTTAGAAGTTGTCCGGGAAAATTTGGGCTTGACCAATTAAAAAAGTACGATTTCATAGGTCAACCATTTTCTAACACCACATCCTTATATTGTTTAATAAACTAGAAAGTTCCAAGCACCAGTTGAGCGATAAGTTACTTTACAAATAGCAATAGTTACGAAATGAAAAAAAGAACAATTTGCCAGCCAGATTCCCCTAATCAATGACAATCATCTAGTTAACACGATTGACCACCGCAATTATGTATATAGGCCCAACAAATTTCACTTTTGCTTCCATCCAATACTAGTTGTTTACGCTCATTAAAATCACATTCACTCTCATGCAAAAGTGTACTGGCAGTTATTAGCCATCTATTCATTTACCTATTCATGTCTCTATTTAAAAGCCAGGTGATTCCCGACCTTACTCCGGCACCATAAATACGAGTATATGGAGCGGAAATAAACTCACGCGGCAGCAAATTATCGAGCTTAGAGGAGAAAAAACTTTTTAATAATTTAAATGTGTCAACCGCTGTTGCGGCTGTGAAATCAATTAAACCCCACTGACCGTATTTACTCAGGTCCGGCCAGAGGAAATGATGCAACGTCAATTGTATGAAGCCTGTCAACCGGCACACCGCTGCCACTTTTCCACCACTACCATCATCAGCAGTAGCTGCAATTAAATCCCAGTCATCGTGGTACCAGTTATGGCCACTTGACAGCAGCGTTTCACTTTCGCGACAACAACCAAGATCATGAGCGGCTGGTGAACACACGAATTAGGTTCTCTAAATTGCCAACTTTGTTGTCCTGTGTTCGTCTGATGCGACTTGCGTATCTCGCAGGGGGAAATATGACAAATATTTTATTTTTGCCAAAAAATATTTGTCCCGCAGTTAGGTATGTGAGTGATTTTTTAAGTAGGCATTCGCGCAGGATGGCCCCATAATCATCATCATCATCGTCGACATCATCACGCGAAAGATTACTAAATAAGAATTAGACCCAATATGCGGTTGGGACATGGCCCCCGCCATCATAGCGAGGCTTTAAACTGCGCATCATCAAAAAGTATACACCAAAAGCACCTTGGGGATGTATCTGAAAACAAAAAGATACCCAAACAGAGTCGCGGCTTCCTCTCAGTGTTTTCGGGACGCACAGCGCAACACAGCCAGTGGTGCTGTCGGCTCCGCTTTGATATAATTCATCACTTTCGCAACGAAATTGATTTGATTGATTTAATAGAAATCAAACGCGTTACGTGGTGATGGCCGGCTGGCTACTGTGCGTACAGGTAGATATGCGAATCAAAGTGAGGAGCCACGAAGCGACTGCCGCCGCTCCGCACTGCGTTGAAAATTTCGTGACCCAAAAATGTCCAAGAGTGAAGCCATGTTTTCTTTCTGGCTGTTCGGCTACTTTTTGGCTCATTGAGGAATTTTTGTTTCGAAAAGGTGGCGAACAAGTGTAGAATCAGCAATTAGATTTGGAGTTGTCAACGGGGCCAGGAGGATTGGGTCAAACAGCTATACGCGCTGACCTCATGAAGGAAATATTCCAGGCTCATACAATAATTCCAAATGGCATAGGTAATTATGATCATGCAAGCGGTGGATCAAAAGGATTGTACACTGCGACGATGCCTTTTTGAGTTGATTGTGCCGACATCTCTTCTAGGCCGGAAAGGAAGAACCTGCTTTATCGGCGACCGGCGCGGCGTGGCGAAGTTTCGTTGGCGGATATTGTTGTACGTACTGGTAGAGCGCACCCCTTTGACATGTCCGAATAGATATTTCTGTAAGTGGACGAATTCCCAAAGGAATGATACTGGGCAGTCTGTTCTTCTTTATTATTCTAGAATTTGGTAAACGTAATTAATAAAAAGAAAACGAAACAACTGTATCAGTTTTTTAAGCCAATTCCTTACGATTGTTGGAGGAAACAATCGAGACTTAATTTACAGGTTAGGTTTGATGGTGATCCTGTCTGTGTATGGAAAGATTTATGAAAAATCAATACTGTTACTAATATTAGCGAAAGCTCATGACTTGCTATTAGGTTAGGCTTGATTCTAAGGTCAGTCTTCAGCGATATTCAAGATCAACAGACTACTAAATGCCCGATTGCCCGTCATTTAATGCTTCTCTGATCCTTTACAGAAATAACTTACCGTGGTTAATGTAATTGTTCTCCCAAGCCTGGCAAAAGGCCAAATAAACTGCCCTAATCATAAAGACCTATCAGCCTAACATAGTTTAGTCTCAAAACCATGGCGTGTCGATAGGCGGATTTAGAAAATATTAACACATGAGCATAAAGGGCCACCTAGAGAGTACGTATTATAAATTTCAGCTTCCTAGCTCAAACTTTGGTTTTTCAATAAAATTGGAAAATTGGCGGATTTTGAAAATTTTATATCCCGAGCAGTTTTAGGAGTCATTCATAGATCATAATAAAAAATTTCAGCTTTCTAGCTCAAAATTCGATTTTTTCCAAAATTTTGTTTTTTTGAGTTTGTGGTTGTGTCTGTGGGCGGATTTCAAAAATTCGTAAACTTGATTATTTCGGGACCGTAGAGAGTATATGGTTAAAATTTCAGCTCTCTAGGCCCAGTTTAAAGGCCTAATTTTTGCCGACGGACGGACGGACATGGTTAGATCGATATTACTATCGATGCTGATCATAAATATAGTAACTTTTAGGGGTCTACGGGCAATATTAAGGTATATGTTACAAACTATGCGGCAAAATTAATATACCTTTATAAAGGGTTTTTGAACAGGGACGCTACAAAAGTAGAGCGACAGGGACAGCAAACGACGCCAAATTTCTTGCCGCTCTTTTGACATTTCTCTTCAGTAAGGTTTGCCATTTCATGATGGAAAGATATACGAGCCAACAACGAGTTGAAATTATTAAAATTTACTACCGAAATTCGGAGTCAGTGGCCTCAACGTTAAGAGCGCTACGTCCAATTTGTGGTCGTCATAATCGTCCAAGCAGATCAACAATTGAGCGTCTAGTGGAAAAATTTGAATCCACAAGCACAGTACAAAATTTTCCCGTGCCAATGAGGCTTCAGTTGAAGAAAGCCCAAATGTGTCTCTCACACGTCGTTCTCAAGCGTTGGACATCTCTGTGACGTCGTTGTGGCGAATTTTGCGAAAAGATCTCGGCCTATTGGATGATATGGACTTGGAGGACATGTGGTTCCAACAGGACGGCGCCACAAGCCACACAGCGAATGCCACAATCAATTTATTGGAAACCAAGTTTGGAAACCGTGTTATCTCACGAAATGGTCCAGTCGCTTGGCCGCCTCGGTCGTGCGATTTGACGCCGTTAGACTATTTCCTGTGGGGCTACGTCAAGTCTATGGTCTATGCCAACAAGCCAGCGACGATTGATGAACTTCGTACGAATTTCGAACATGAAATTGCAGCAGTATCGGCCGATTTATGCTTGAAAACCGTCGAAAATTGGGTTCAGCGTCTGGACTTCTGCAAGCGTGCCCGTGGTGGCCATGCAAAAGAAATCGAGTTCCATACATAATTTCATCGAACGTACTTTCACAGAATTAAAGAATTTCATTAATATCCTTTATAATAGGGTATAAAAGGGTATAAAAAGCAGTATTTTAAAAAGCAGGATATCGTACCCAACCCTTTCAGATAATGAAAAGGTATGTAAATGTGAATGTTTAAATTTCTGTCATAACAATTATTCAAACTTAACCTGCGCTTCAGAACCTTTATTGAATTTGGATTCCGTAAAGGAAAAAAAGAAGAATTCCTTCCGCCCATGTGTTTTGTGTTGCTGTTGCGGGAGGTGACATTCCAAAAATGAGCCTGCTGCTCTTCCTTGCAATTATGTAAAAAATTAAGCTGAACTTCGTACTGCAAGTGTCGATTATTTTGCGTTTTCTAATTCTGATGGAAACGCCATAGCTAAGAGTCGCATGTGCACAGACAAACATCCTGACCAAATATTTCGCCAACGCTGGCTGAACGATTTTGGTTTCCTTAAAGATTTTGAGAAGAAGGCATTCTGTTCGTACTGTAACACCAAAATTACAAACAATAAGCAACATCTTATTAGACACGAAAATTCGAAACTTCATCAAAACTGAAATAGCAACTACTGACTAGACTTGGAAAATCGACTTGGCTGAATATGAATAAAAACTCATTTGAAAGCCTAAAAATATCTGTACTACCGATTTGTTCAAAATACTACTTTTTTTAGATTCTGAACTACCTTTGAACGTTTCTCTGCGGTAACGCTGCCGGGGACCCAGCAGCCTATTTCGTTAAAGGGATTTTTGGCAGTTCCTGACTGTTTTTGACCTTATGGTTTTGCTGTTCAGTGCTTTGATCGCCGCTTGACTGTCTACGAGGATTGTAATCTTGGAAGGATCCAGATTCTTCACGGAAATTGTTTTTGCTGCCTTTACGATGGCGACTATTTCAGCTTGAAAGACGCTGCATTCATTGGGGAATGGGGAGTCTGTACGAGTTCTTTATGTCTAGGGGCTCGCAGAAAACTCCTGCTCCTGTACCTACATCCATTTTTGACCCGTCCGTATAGATATGGATTTATTGTACGCTAGCGAGCGTGTTAGTATTCCATTTCTCTCTTTGAGGTACTCGCATGTATGTATAGAGTAGTTTTTCTCGAAGTTTCGTTTGGTGATTATATAGTCCGTTTTTCTGGATAGATCAATACCCAAGTAATTGTGAATAATGGAGCCGATAGGAGCTGTGTTTCCAGCTTGAGGCGGACTCCTTTGGCTGCCATGCTACGAAAATAGGTTTAAAATGACCCGGCTTGAGGTGTTGATCTCATTGCTCCTATTGTGCCGATACATGTCAAGCTCTGTACCTTTGAGAGGTTATGGAGATAGATGGTCGTTTCTGTTGCCTTCCACCATACAATTGACCCGTATGTAAGTATGGGTCGTTTGATCGCTGTGTACATAAAATGTGTTATGTAAGGGCGCATACCCCAACGTTTACCAAAGATCTTCTTGCATGCGTAGAAGGCGCATAATGTTTTTTTTTATTCTTTCTTTTGTGTTACGTTTCCAAGTAAGCTTAGAGTCTAATCATCATATTAAAGAATGGTGTAATAATGAAGGACTCTCAATCAATCCGACTTCTACAGCCCTCTGTTAGGAAATCATAGCTCAATGCGCATGGTCGAATATGTCTACTTCAAACAGCTTTTCAAAACAATATACCCCAATCATAGAGTCCAGGACGGAACAGAACATGACCGTTTTTAAAATTGAATCAAGTATTTTTAGATGTTCTACAGGGTCACCCTGTTTAAAGTTATTATATTCTAGCTGCAACTTAATAGCGCATCTAGTAGTCGTCTTCCTTGTGATGATTTGTCAGGGTTTAAGCCCGAAAATTGATTCTAGTGCTGACGTTGGGCAGGTTAACGTCGCCCCTGTGATGGCGAGCCAGTCAATTCTCTGCAGCTTTTGGAGCTTGATGCCGTTACCTGTTGAAGATCTTTCGGCCACCAGCCGAGTATATCTTAATAGATCAGACCATCATAATATAAAGCCAAGGAGTAGTTTCCGCGCAGGGGTTCAATAATTAGCAACTTCTTTCTCAAATAAGTCAGACCTTTGAAACTGTGCACATAGATTAGGCGCCTCTGCTTTCAAAAGTGCACAAGTATACGTCAGGTAGGGTAGGGTGGGACAGATTCGACACTTTATCTGTAGATTCGGAATAACTTTTCTGCAAAAGAATATTGACAGGATTTTTCTTTTTATCTAAACTTTGACATTTGTACTACAAACATTTACAATTTCTGCGGAATAGTTTACAGCACCCTAACAGTTTCAAAAAAGTTATTTAAAGTTATTTGTGATGAACAACATGGGTTTATGCCTGGTAGGTCCACTTCAACCAATCTTATGCTTTACTGCAGATTTGTAGCTGATGCTCTTGAATCTCGTTTTCAAGTTGACACGATCTATTTACTTGTTTATAAAAGACTTGCACAGTAAGACACAATGTCTTATAAATTTCCATAAGCTGCAGTATAACAATACTTTTACTTTAAAAGAGTAAGTACTAAGTAAAAAAAAAGAATCGTAAGTTAATAAATAATCCAAAAAACAAAAAATATACAATAACAGATATTAAGCTGAAGCATTTAAAAGCTACGAGTTAATGAACATACTGGTTTTATCGAAGCGTCTCAAAATATAGACTAAGTAAATTTCGACTAAAAGATCTTTTGTACCTTGTTTTAATTGATTTAATCCGTTCTGTGGCCCATAATATGCGTAAACCTCCGTAGACTCTACCTATGGTCAATCGTATATGATATATCCAGGTAAGTGTCTTATTAAAAATTACTAGTAAGTTTCTCACTGTATCAACAAACTCAATGGGGGTAGTATTGAGTCGTATTTGGGGGAAGTACCTTGTATCAATAGAGTTTCTGGAGATTATTATGCATTTAGATTTGGCTGGATTCAGTCATAGTCAGAGGCGACCCACCCATATGTGCAAGATGTGCAAATGCACAGGGCGCTAAATTTCGGGGCGCATTGCAAGAAGTAAGAAAAATGAATTTTACCTTGCGCGGATACTAAAACTTGTTCAAATAATTCCAAAATAGCAACATCCATCACACCTGTGCTGAAAACCAAAATTTGAGCTAGGGAGCTGAAATTTATAATATATACTCTCTAGGGCCCCTTTATGCTCATGTGTTAATTTTTTATTAATTCCGCCTAATGCCACGCCCACAATTAAATAAAACAATTTTATTGAAACACCCAAGTTTGAGGTAGGGGGCGTTTTTTTCGATAAAATCCTTTAAATTTTATATGTATAACAAAATATGTAGAGCGTTCTTAACAATTCGACCATACTTAGACTTTTGTCACGCCCACTTATGAGGAATAGGAATAAGAATAGGGTATCAAACAGTTCGCCCAAGCGGACTGTAGCCCGTCCCTATGTTTCGTATTATCCTTCGCACCGTTGCAATATTGTTGCTTCTGTCGTGCGTCCTTTTTTATTTTTCCCATAGTGTTGTGGATCCGCAAGATAACTGTTTAAAACAGTCTTAGTTCTATTTAGCATCCCTGCAATTTCGCGGCTTAAGAGTCCTAGCTCCTTGAAAGCATCTATTTGAGGAAGAGGCTGTCGCTGTCAAAGTCTTTTTTTTCAACGCTTTTTTTAATATTCCTAACAAAACTTTGAAAAAAATCGCTGATGTGAACTCCTGCAACGAAATATTCGCAATGGCCTCATCCTAGTGTGGCATCTTTTTATATGCTTTTCAAGTATAAGTTCATTGTTTGATGTTGGGAAATTCCAGCTTTTGTTTCTTATTTGCTCTTTAATTTTATTGAGTCGGACAGAATCCCGAAAGCCCAAAATCCCGAAAATCCAAAATCCCGAAAAGCCACAATCCCGAAAACCCACAATCCCGAAAAGCCACAATCCCGAAAATCCAAAATTATGAAAGACCAAAATCCCGAAAATGAAACTAAAAATTTTATTGTAGCAACAGAAAAATTTGGCAAATTTATTTAACAAAATAAAAAACTTCAAATGAATAAAACATAACAAAAACAGTTCAAATCTTACAAAAACATATCAAAAACGATCCATGACAAAACAATATTTAATACAAGTTCCTATTGTACGCAATTAATCTGAGATAACTTATTTCAGAACGCTTTCGCTGCTCACACTCCCAGTAAAATGTATCCTTGTAGTTTTTATAAGTAGTTTCTCACGCTCTTTGTTGGTTTTCACGATGGATACTTTCATTTCTACTTAAGACTTCAAACACAAAATGTCACTGATAATATAAAGTTTTTAATTATAAAGGCGTGCACGATACTCACTTTGTATTACAATGTTCACTGTCTAAAAAAAATCTAGTCAGTCAGCTATCACACTATTTGAGATCAGCTCAACTGAATGCACATTGCGAATTGCAAAACATTACAACGCAAACAATTGCAAAACATTATTACGGTAAATGGAATGGACAAACACTTGTCTATTTTACATTCAAAATTAAATAAAGAATCCCGAAAACGAAATCCCGAAAAATTATATAAAATGAAAAATTTGCACAAATTTTTCATTTTATATAATTTTTCGGGATTTCGTTTTCGGGATTCTTTTTTCGGGATTTCGGCTTTTCGGGATGTTGGCTTTTCGCGATTTTGGATTTTCTGGATTTTGGGTTTTCGGGATTTTGGATTTTCGGGATTTTGGTTTTCGGGATTTTGTCCCCAACCCTTAATTTTATGACTTACTGTTGGGAAAATATGTACCTGCTCACAGGTAGTAACAGTTTCTGGGTATAAAATTTCCAACAGGTATAAAGACTGAAAATCTATTGCAAAATAAATGGCCTTATCCTTGTGATCGCCGGTGTAGACGGCGGTATCTATATGTTGTCTATCACACTTGATTTGCCATATTTATTTGGCAATTTGCCATATGCTAGTGAAGAACCACCTTAACAGTGTTGAAATCATGAATTTAAAATAAAAATAAGATATAACTTACTTGTAACACCTTAACACGCATTTAGATGAATTCCAACCGATAAGTGAAGTCGGTTACTGGAAATAGAACAGAAATGCTGTTTTTTGTACCACACATTTAAAAGTTAATTTTGCATTTAACCTGCAATAATTTGTAATTGCAGGTTAAATGGAAAATTAGATGCACGTTTGTAGTAAAAAAAAACCACTAGTAGGAACCAACAAGGTAACAACCTAGGTAGGCTTCGAGTACATACCGATGAATCACGCAATAATATAATTAAGTAATGCGTCTTTGTAAAAGAGTTAAAAGTATATCTCGGCTTCATTACAAATTATCGTTCCTAAGTAATTTTAGTCATTGCTTTCACAAGACTCTAATTACTGTTATGTTATTCCTTGATCCCAAATATAGCTCAATCAATATTAAAACTGCGGTTGCAATATTAGCCTGAAAGCCGTTTCAGCCAGTTTTCATTCTTACAAGGTAACCGAATGCAACGAATCTCGGCCCAGAGAAGTCAAGTCCAATCAATGAATGCATATCTGTAGGCCGCTCAGCTATCCGCCACCCCGCTGACCTGCCTGGAAGCTTAATCTCGTAAGTCGTTCGATAGGTGTAAAGGACTGCATTTAGGACTGCGTTTCATTAATATCCCACAGACCTGCCGAGTTAAGTAACAGTTCGTGGACAGCTGAACTTGAAAGGAAAGAGACAGCAAAACAAAACAGCGGCTTCGAAAGGAAATTACTTCTAGCTGACAGACAGCTTTAACACCCTACTACACAGCTAAAAGCTTTTATGATCGTCTCAAAATAAATATGGTGAGTGGGCAATGGGCAAACACAAACAGTTCTGGCAAAGCCCAGAGTATCTGTGGGTTGCCATACAAAGAGCAAAGACTGTAAGCACAACTGCACCGAAAGCATGACTGAAGAACTGGGCATATTAACCGATGGCTTTTGCAGAAGCTGCAGAGATGAATAGGATAAAGAATCTGTTGAACACTTCCTACGAGTATGTCACTGTCCAACTCTTTGAAATATGGCGATGATGGTGTAGAGGTTATTGTGTTGGCTTGTAAACCTTTGCGGCGCAGATTTAATTCCCATTGGGAATAACAACATTTGGTTTTTTTCGTGGTGCGAGATTCTCTACACTGGAGCACTCAGACTCAATACTCTTCCATTGTACTACCAGGAAGAAACATCACTTTTAATGTGAGAATTTACTCGTTTTAGTAAGAAAGACGAGAAGGAGCTTAGGTTTACAGCACTCACCATATCAGCACCAAATACCTTCCACCTGATACGAGCAAAAGCAGGACAATCACAGAGGAAATGCTCCGCAGTGTCGTCGCAGTATCGTCTTCGCAGTTGGTGGTATCGCTTCGGCCTAGCATCTTAAAGTGTTTGGCAAAATCGTAATGGCCCGTAAGAACGTCAGTAGTCTGTCTGCGGTCTTTTCTATTGATTGACAACAAGAATGCCGCAGATTTTGTACAGACTTCGTGGAGAATTCGTTTAGTCTGTCATGCTATCGGCAATGGTGTTCATATGAAACCCAACCGTCAATTTAAGCCCTGATCGAGGACGCAGGCATACATATCGCCGGTTCAGGTCCTGAGAAGTCCTCCTCTGAGCCATGTCTATCAAGTTCATCGGAGATCTCACTTCCAGTGATCCCGTTATGACCCGGCACCCAGATAAGTTTAAGGGATTCAGCCTTTCGACCGAATTCAGAGAAATCTTGCATTCACGAACTATACTGGAGGCGGTTAAGGTGTTGAGCAAAGCCTTAAACGTCGCCTGACCATCGCTACAGACGCAGCTACTTCGCCCCCTTCACCTGTTCCTCGCAACATAGCCCATAGCCATTAGGATAGAATAAGTCTCTATTCGGAAGACTGACGCATGTTTGCCTAATGAGAAGAAAAGTCTAATGTCTCCGCTATCCACGAAGACGCCACCACTTGAACCATCAGGCTCAGAGTCTGGCCAGAGCCAGTCCTGAACACGAGCATAGTCGACTTCGTAGTTGCGCTTCAGCCGAAGCTCCGGTGTCATTGCATCGGACGGCATATCCATACGACAAGAGTCGAAGGACCTCTTCTTAAACGTGAGATAGCTTTGATTGTGCAACCCATGATGTAAACATCAAGGGGCGGGAGGTTAAATAATGCATCTAGGCCGGAGCCAGGCGTGCTGGGGAAGGTTCCCGTGCAGCCGAGACATACCTTCCTTCGGAGTTTGGCGAAAGCAGCAGTAACGTATTTAAGTATTTAAGTGAAAGCTTGCTTATTTCACCAAACAACCGATGCATATGATAGAAATGGTCTAATCATAGCCGTATAAATCTTGCCGAAAATGCCCTTGCACTGCCAGAAAACGACAGCGCAAGGCAGTCTTCAGATCAACGTGCTTTGACCAAAGCAGTTTGCTATCCAGGATGACTCCCAGATACTTTGCTTCATTGGAGAGTTGGATTAACGACATACACCAACCATTAATAGAGAGAAACGAATGACACCTTGTTTCTTAAACCTCTACACTAAACACAGGATGCCTGCCTTGTAGTACAATTGACCGAGTCTGAGTGCTCTAGGATTTGGATATGATTTTGTTTAGCGTTCAAGCCTCATACGAATAAGTTCCATACGATGCTAAGTTCTTTCTTAAACAAGCCTTGATGAGGGGTATTATTTTACTATTGTTCGGAAGGCGACTAATGGGAAAATCGCATCAAGTCAATTTAAACACCCACGTGAGCCTAGGGATATATTTAAGATTTAACATCTTAAAGCTGTCTCGCAAGTGTGACGACATTAAGCATTGCGTAAGCGTAGGGTGGATAAAGAAAACTCAGTCATGTTCTGTGACCTATCCTGGGGATCAAGATTAACAAATACAAGAGGAAGAGAACTCCTTGAATATATTTAAAAAAAACAATGTTAACTACCATTCAACGGGAAATCCTACTTACTGGCCCACAGATAGGAACAAAATCCCGGATGTTGTCGACTTCTTCTTAACTAAAAATATTTCCTCAAATACTACCCAAGTTAAGGAAGGGCCAGATCTTGACTCAGATCACTCATCTGTGCTGCTAACACTTGGTAATAAAATTATAATGAAGGAACACAACCCACGTCTAGTAAACAAACTAACTGACTGGACATATTACAGATATTTAATAGATGAACGCATCGAACTATCCACAACAATTAATACAATAGAGCAATTAGAAAGTGAAGTACAGTCCTTCACCCTAGCTATACAAAAGGCTGCATGGGCTGCAACGCCTGAATTAAAAAGCAAAGTAAAAAGAAACGTGTATCGCAACGAAATTTGCGACATTATATCAGAAAAGAGACGAGCTCGCAAACGATGGCAACTGTCAAGAGCTCCAAGTGATAAAAGCAGACTTAATAGCTTAAACAATAAGCTCAGAAAAAGGATAGCAGAATTTAAAAATGCATCGGTGGAAAGATACCTTACAAATCTGACAAACGATGCTAGTACAGAATACTCACTGTGGAAGGCTACAAAAAAAATTAAAAGACCAACGGCATACATTCCGCCAGTGAAAAACAGCAGTGTTAACTGGGCTAAAACAAACAAACAAAAGGCGGATCTATTTGCGGAACATCTTGAAAACGTTTTCAAACCATACGACGATAATGATATTTCCCAACAAACGGAGGAAATGTGCGAAGACGAGAGATCGATTCCAGCAGTAACCTCTAGGGAAATAGCCAAAGAAATAACAGAAAAGATCAATACGAAAAAAGGCCCGGGCTTTGATCTAATAACGGGTGAAATTCTGAAAAAACTGCCTAAGAAAGGTATGAAAAAAATAGCACAGATAATAAATGCTGCGTTCAGACTAAGGTATGTTCCGCGCATGTGGAAGGTTGCGGAAGTTATCATGGTACCTAAGCCGGGAAAATTGCCCAGTGAAGTAACGTCATATCGGCCGATATCATTGCTGCCAATCCTGTCAAAGCCATTCGAAAAAATGATCCTAAAACGACTCCATCCGATTCTAGAAGAAAAGACACTGATTCCAAACCATCAGTTTGGATTCAGAAATAAATACTTAACAATAGATCAGGTCCACAGAATAACTGATATAATAGAAAAAGCTTTAGAAGAAAAACAAATATGCTCTGCCATCTTCCTTGATGTAACACAGGCTTTTGATAAATTCTGGCACAAAGGATTAATCCGTCAGCTACAAAAATATCTTCCAAAAGAGTATCATGAAATACTAGAGTCGTATATAATGCAACTATTATTTAGAATTACGAGTAAGCAAGAGAATGAGTACTCCGAATTGAAACACATCAAAGCTGGAGTACCGCAAGGTAGTGTGTTGGGACCAGTACTGTTCCTCCTATACACGAACGACCTACCACAAAATGACGAAACTACTGTTGCCACTTTTGCAGACGATACTGCTGTAGTTGCAGTAGGAAAAACCACACAGAAAGTTACAGAAAAACTGCAAAGGACAGTAAATGATACGAGTATATCCAAATGGACCAAAAAATGGCAAATAAAATTAAATGAACTAAACTCGGTTCATATTAACTTTACGAATAAAAACGCACAACACATACCTGTGTACATAAATAATAAAGTAGTTCTGCATTCAATTCAATTCAATTCTTTATTTATTTCAATGTACATGTAAGACCAGGTCTTTTATAGTACTAACAATGTGTGGATACATAATCTATGGCATTCGAACTCAGCTAAGTATTTAGGCTTGACTTTGGACGCAAAGTTGCGTTGGAAAACACATGTCAAAAAAAACGAGATGAACTAAATGTAGGATACAATAAAATGTATTGGCTCATAGGGAGGAATTCATGCCTCTCAATCTACAACAAACTGCTTCTCTACAAGCAAATATTAAAACCAATTTGGACATATGGCCTCCAGTTATGGGGGTGCACAAGAAAGACAAATCTTCAAAGCATACAATGCTTTCAAAACAAAGTATTACGCAATATTGTTAATGCGCCGTGGTACATACGTAATGCTGATCTACATAGGGATCTAAAAATTTAAATGCTAGAGGACGAGGTTCGGAAGGTCGCAAGAAGACATGAAGTTAGGCTTCGCAACCATGCTAATTTAGAATTAGTTCAACTACTTAATAACAATAACTTAGTTAGAAGATTACATAGAGTTAAAACATTTGAACTAGTTAACTAGGTAATTAGGAAAGAAAAATATGTTTTACAACATAATCACACGAACAAAGTGATAATGAATTAAGAAAAAAAGGTAACAAGCCATATTTAGTTCCTAAAAACAGTACATAAGTACATAAACAAATGTTAAAACAAAATTGCTGATTAGTCCTTAGACTAGGTGCCATTACTGGAAGGATGGTAGCATCATGCCTTCCCTGGGTGTTTTTAGTGGATGATTCAAGTCCCACACTATCGCAAAGCTCGCAAGCGATGCCTTTTAACGATTTTCACCTAGCTACACGCAAAAAAAAAAAAAATGTTCTGCGACCGAAAAATGTCCCCAACTGAAAAGAAGGCTCTACATCCCAGTTGTGCGTCCGGCACTCAAATACCGTTCACAATGTAAAACAGCGTACAAAAAGTATGAGGGCATATTAATGGCAGCTGAGTTGGAGTTGGTTCGCTTGATGGCAGGAGTAACAAATATTGATCGAATAAGAAGTTCCAAGATACGAAAAAGCCTTCACATCAAAGAACCTTTCTCGAAAAAAATTGAGCGCGACAGGCTCAGTTGGTACTGTTCTGTTCATAAAAGACATCTACGAGCCCTGTCAAAAGGGCAATATTAATCAATGTTCCCACACAATCGCGAAAGAGATGCAGACTAAAAGCTTCTGGATCACATAAATGCAGCAACACCATCATTTGATTGGCCTCAGTGACGAAGTGATTCAAAATCGGGAGGCCTGCCGTTATTTTCTGAGGTCGAACCGGCGAATCCCACAGGCGGACCAATAGGGATGCAGTCAAGAGGGTTATGATCCCTTTAATACTATGATCATAGGCTCACCGCGATTAAGGAATAAGAAGAAGATATAATCGCTATTTGCTGTTTGTCTATTTCTTTAGAGGGTAAAGTGCCTACTTTAGCTTTAAAAATGTTGATCGCTTCTGACCAGAATCATGGCTGTACCGTTTTATTTCTTTTTGCCAATAACCACATGCCGAACTCACAACACCCTATAAGATAGAGTAGCAAATAAACCCTTCTTTTCCCAGTGAATGCGTCTTGTTTTCACAGCATATGCCAAATACTACAAATTGCTTTGTCCTGCCACACAAAACGACATAATGCAATGCACGTATAAATCACATATCACGACTCTGAGAAGTAGCTTGAACCGAAAAAGTTTTCTCACCTCTCAAGCCTCAATAGGTTGGCGGAAAATCAGTTGTTGTGGCGTTTTGCGTTCTTAATGTGTAATCGCTCTTAATTACTGGGCCCTTGCACAATTACCGCAAAATGCCGTCGGCCCTTAAGGTAGCACTTTGCAGTAGCACTTTGCCTGACATCCGACGAAGATAAATGAAGAATGCATATTTGCCACATCGCATTAGTCAATGTTGGCTGAGATCCCGATTGGGCCTGCTAAAGAAGCGGCAAGGCACACAGTCCAATAGAACTGAGTTGCCGCGATCGATGTGAAGATGGTGCATGTTGATGCTGAATGTTGCTGATGATGATGATGATAGTATGGTATGTGCTCTCTCTTATTGAGCCGCACCGATGTCTGAGGTCGAAGAAAATAAATGATTATGAGTCGGGCTTAGACGTGGTGATAATTTCATAGAAGCGTCTAATAAACACATCACTAAAGGCCGACCGTTGAAAAACGTGCCGAGTCAAATTGACTTTTTCTAGGATGTTTGTGCCTGCATTATATGGTAGTTAGTCGGAATGGAGAAACGCCGAGTGGTAACGAATAATAATTCGTAAGAATTGCTGGACTCAAACGTTATATAGCTGGATTTTCGAATGTATCAGTTAGAAAGGGCGACAGGCAGATATAGTGACTGAGGATGGAGAGTCTATGATCGATTTTTTTAGACTTTAATCTAATGGATGAAACTTGCCTTACATCTTTTATTTTAAAGTTTTGCGCATTAATATGGGTATGCACATATTGGGCCTATCCAATAACAAATTTGATTTGAAATTATAACCCGTGGGCGCAGAAGTTACTGTGTTGGACTACTAATCCAAAGGTCTCAGGTTCAAATCCCGCGGGATTAATTTGTGGTGGTCATTGTCTTGTCCGTGCAGGATTGTAGATCACCGGTGTGAGAGATGGCAGAAATGCGATTTTTTTTTTGATTTACTACATTTTTTACGTCTGCTACATAAATGAGGTAGTTAATGTAGTTAAATGTAGTTAACGTAATTAAATGTAGTACACGTAGTGCAGGACGTCAAAACGTAGCTTGAAATGTCAATTTAAGCAACAAATTGACAAATTGAATCGAAAAGATAACTGTGGGGGAAAACAGTACGTTTGATAATAGATGTGCACTTACAGAGACTGCTTCGCAAATTGTTTGCACAACCTGAATAATATGACGACTTTAGCAGCTACAGATACTGATAAAAAGAAGGCGAAGGCAACTGAGCATTCCAGCATCATCTGCGGCAATAGAGAGGGTTTTTTTCTCAGTGGTCCTTCGTACACACAAAGATTCGAAACAGGCTTAGCCAGGAAAGTTCAAAAAAACTAATTGAAATTCATTATACAAGGTGGCGCAAAAATAACCTTCCGATGTTTTTTGGTCACCGACCGATATTGGTCTAAGTGTGTCAGCCACATAAACCTAACCTAACCTAACCTTACCCGATTAACACGTGTAGTTTACAACCTTACCTAATTTGCCGGAATTAAGAAGAAGCTGAATGAGTTTGCATTTACTTGTGATGAGTTAAATGTTATTACTCGCACCGCAAGGGGCTCCCGATCGGCCTTAACTTGGGTGAGCCAACAGATATTGTGGACTTCTTGATTGAATAAAACACATATTTTATGAGTAACCGTTGGATCTTCATTGGATATTAAAGTTTAGTTTATGGTTACTATCCATCAAACACAAAATCGTTCATGTACCCACGTAGGCTGGAATACGAATTTTCCATCGCTTTTTTGTGGGTCAATTGCCTGAATCTCAATACGAATGTTGTGATTGAGTTCTTTAACAATTCTCGGTCCTTACCCAATAAAAAGCAGTCTTACGGAGTTGAATCACATGATATCTGAGCGAAACAATGGGTTGCCTTATTATTGACTTCGACGACAAAAATCGAATTCAGAAGGGCGATAACAGCGTTTTTCTTTTTTAGTTCAGAGCAGAGCCCCAGTTGTCAAAAAAAAGGTGTGAGCCACGCTGCACTCACGGTATAGTTGATGTGTAAACATGTAGGCTCGTCAGCGTTGGATTCATTTAAATTGTGGGCGAACTTTGAAAATAGTTACACATGAGCATCAAGGGCCCCTGGAGAGTCTATATTATAAATGTCAGCTCCCTAGCTCAAACTTTGGTTTTTTTGCCGTCGAATGAAAATCTGACGGTGACACTTGATATTTCCAACTAGCCCCTACCGAGAGCAAAGATGTTTACACATCAAATGTTGGTGTTTCTTTTTTAGCTCAGACAAATCAGAGCAGGGCCACCCAACTTAAACGTTTAGTCTCATAAAGCTCTTGAAGAGGGTAATGAGGGTAAATTCAAAGAGTTTACATCTCATACTATCACTGTCGCTGAGTGCTGGAAGTCTCTGTAGGGAGCCTTATGAGGTTAAAATGACAAATCCATAAGACTAATTTCTCTGCTTATAAAGACACTACAACTCTACTTAGAAGAGCTGCTGTAGCCTTATTAGAAAAATATAAGTGTTTTATGAGAGTCGCTTAAAAAACAGAAACATATGCAATGTTATTTTATTTCCACGCGATTATTTATTTCGTAACAAACGCTATTTTTATACGAATGTTGTCAAAAAATGATAAAGATTTTTTTTTATAAATGTATTGGAAATAATAATAATGGATTTCGAATGAAGTTTTTCTTTACATTGGAGCTAAAAATTTGATTGCGACTGAAAATCTATCTACTAAACACTTCACTTCGAAAAAATAAAATCGCCACAGATAAACTCAAAATTTTAAATACTCTGAGAATAATTATTTTACATATAAGAGTTACCGCATTCGTACACTTTAAAAAGAGTATTCTAAGGGTATTTTATCATTTTAAGTCAATTTGCAAATAATCCTTAGCATTGCTCGTACACCCCTAAAAGTTCGATTATAATGTCGATCTAGTCCTGCCCGTCGTCTCACGAACAAAAAATATTGAAAAAATCGAAATTCGAGCTAGAAATCTGAAATAAGGAATATATACTGTCTAGAGGCCCGAAATGCTCAAGTGTAAAGATTTTTGAAATCCGTCTACTGACATGCCACAATTTCAACAAATATAAAGTTTTATCGAAAGATCGAAATTTGAGATAGGAAGCTGAATTTCGGGATGTTGGGGCCCGAAATACTAAGTACAAACAATTTCAAAACGTTATATTATTAATATTCCTCACCAAGTATGTAGGTAAAGTCGTTTTTAACAATTCCTCCATACAAATTTTTTTTGACATGACCACTTTTAAGGGCCGTTTTTTACAAATCATTATTTTTTCGAAAAAAATCCTTTAAGAAACGTACAAAACAGCTCTTACCCGCCTGAATAAAATTATAAGCAGCATTCCTATTGAACAAATGTACTAAGACCGTGCCACAATATCAATTTCTAAAACAAGCGAAAATACACTCCTTGCCACTTGTATAGGGCACTCCTTCTGTTTTCTATCCTCCATTGCTCCCAAACCAAGCATGCTAGAGACTTTTTTTTTTGTAAATTAAAGTTAATTTAATTACTCTTATTTGATCAAAAGGAAGATTCAATGCTAAAGCTTTAAGTTTTAACAAAATTTTATCAACCAAAAACCGGCAAAATACGGGGTTTAAAATTTCCGCCACTTGAATAGGACATACCTTTAGTTTGATCGTTGTTTTTGGCACACGGACTTATATTCTTCGTTGATTGATTTTTTTTTGTTTATTTGGACTATTCAATTTAAAAAAAAAAAAAAACCTAAAATGGGTCGAGGAAAAGCATTAACCGTGGCGCTAAAATAGCTAAAAAAAAATCGAGAGGAGCCGACACGTTATCTCCTCATTTTTAAGTAATGAGTATGAATATGGATAAAAACATGAAAGGCCGGACACACAACGTGGTTACTAATGCGGAAAGGCAACTTATTTTAACAAAAGCGCCAAATTCTCACGACTCTTTGGCAAAAATCAGGGATAAATGCTGTGTCAAGGCAAGTCTCACAACTATGCGTCGTATTATTTCGAAAGCTAAACATCTAAAAAGACTGAAAATCAAGAAGAAGCCACCTCTCGACCCGATTCTAAAAGAGCAACGCTTCAGTTTTTGTCGGGCACATGTGACCTGGACTTCGGAGTGGCATAGAGTAGTCTTCTCCGATGAAAAAAAAATTAACTTGGAAGTCTTCGGGGCGGCTATAGCTACTATTTCCATGACCTCCGCAAAGAAACACATTATTTTGACCGGCAGCATAGCAGAGTTGGAGGGCCATTTCCTATTATGGAACCTGCCAACTACAATTTATGTCAATCACAGTGAAAGCGTTGTCTTACAATGGCATATTGAAAAAGGCCTTTCCATACTTTCATACAATTTTTGGACCTCTGCCGTGGATTTATCAACGCATGATAATGCGCCAATACATACTTCTCGGGTAGTTTAAACCTATATACAGAGCCAAAATGTGGAGCGATGAAGTTGGTCGCCCTATTCTCCGGTTTTAAACATAATTGAAAATGTTTGGGGATGGCTGACACGTCAAATATATGGATCAGGACAACAATATTCGAGTATACCCGAACTAACCCAAGCCACCGAATTAGCTTTAAGATCGATTTCACTGAATTATTTGGCTAAATCGAATACATCCCTTCCAAACCGGATGTGTGAAGTTTTGGAACAGCAAGGTGGCTCAACACACTATAAAAAAAAAAATTAATAAAAATATTTTAGAGATTTCTGATTCTTTTTATTACAAAAATAACTTAAATTTAAGATAATTGTAGTATTTTATCCAATTATCTTAAATTTAAGTTATTTTTGTAATAAAAAGAATCAGAAATCTCTAAAATATCTTTTTATTAAAGTGTCCTATTCAAGTGGCGCAAATTTTGAACCCGCATTTTGCCGGTTTTTGGTTGATAATATTTTGTTAAAACTTAAAACTTTAGCATTGAATCTTCCTTTTGATCAAATTACAGCAATTAAATAAGCTTTAATTTACAAGCAAAAATAAGTCTCTAGCATGCTTGGTTTGGGAGCAAGGAAGGATAGAAAACAGACGTAAGGGGTGTCCTATTCAATTGACTTCCGTTTTCTTTATAAGAGTTTAATCATCCAATTTCACATTTTATACCCTATTCTAAGGGTATATTAATTTTGACGCATAGTTTGTAACATACCTAAATATTGCCCGTAGACCCCCAAAACTTACTATATTTATGATCAGCATCGATAGTAATGTCGATCTAGCCATGTCCGTCCGTCCGTCCGTCCGTCCGTCCGTCCGTCCGTCTGTCGGCAAAATTAGGCCTTTAAACTGGACCTAGAGAGCTGAAATTTTAACCATATACTCTCTAGGGTCCCGAAATAATCAAGTTGACGAATTTTTGAAATCCGCCCACAAACTCAAAAAAACAAAATTTTGGGAAAAATCGAATTTTGAGCTAGAAAGCTGAAATTTTTTATATATGATCTATGACTCCTAAAACTGCTCGGGATACAATTTTTTCAAAATCCGCCCACTACACGCCCACAATTATTTTTTATTTTTTTTGAAAATTCAAAGTTTGAGCTAGGGAGCTGAAATTTATAATATATACTCCCTAGGGGCCCTTTATTCTCATGTGTTAATTTTTTTTAAATCCGCCTACTGACACGCCCACAATTAAATAAAACAATTTTATTGAAACACTCAAGTTTGAGCTAGGGAGCGTTTTTTTTGATAAAATCCTTTAAATGTTATATAACAAAATATGTAGAGCGTTCTTAACAATTCAACCATAGGAATAAGAATAGGGTATCCAACAGTTCGCCCAAGCGGACTGTAGCCCGTCCCTATGTTTTTATTCCTTTTCGATTTACTTTACTTTACTTTACTTTTGAAGGCGCTTACAGTCCGCGGTGGACCACGGCCTCAACAAACAAGCCCCTCCAACCAGCTCGGTCACTAGCTAGCTGCCTCTAGTTACGCACACCAAGTTGGTTGAGGTCGTTTGGGCAGGCACCAAATAACAGACAAGGAAATACAAACCATGAACCCACAGCAAGAAAACTCTCGATAAAAGAGTTTCATCACATTTAAAAATTGCCTCTCCTTTGGACTAGAGATGACATTGCCAGCGCGGCTATTCGCCTCGCGGCAACATTCCTGTGGACCGAGAAGGAAACTGGCCGCTCCGCTATTCTAAATAATTTCAAAATCCTCAAAAGAAACGAAGGCTATACGGCTCCAAAACAACAGTTTAACAAAAACTTCCAATTCACCATCCCCTCCAGATTATTTTGGGGGAGAAGTGTTTTCTTGGAGGATGAATGGATCCACATTTATTCCGATGGATCAAAAAGTTATGAGTGGGCAAATGGAGGTGTTATCTTTGACATAAGTCTCAGCCTCTCATTCCGTCTTTCTAATCACTTCAATTCGTTCCATATGGAAATTATGGCGATAAGACGACTCCTACAGAGGCTGAAGATTACATTAGTTTCTTGTGACGCAAGGTTCCAAAATTATTCGTGGTAAGTTGAGGTAACTTGTTTTGCTTAAACCTACAGTTCTGCGTATGGATTTAGATGGTATACTTAATGCTTCATTTCGAATGTTGCATCGAATTTCACGGAAAATTTGTTAACTCCCAGTTCAAATCCAAACTCTTGTTTAAATCAAATTTCTTAAAACGCAGGATTAATGCAATGAGGGCTCTTTAAAGAAATTGTCGTCCTCAATCTCACGGCAATGGAGATAAGTCTAAGGGTTGTATTTATAAATTTGTTTTTAGCACTGAAATAATTTTTCCGCATTAATATACAACCCTCGACCGAAGGGTCTGGCTGTCCTATGTAAATACTTACAAGGTTACCCCAAAAAGCGGTTCTTCGGCTGCGAAAATGTTTTATATCAAAATCCCCCGGTGGTCAATCTAATTTGTCCATCTTCATCATCATCATCAATGCGGTAGTCGGTAGACTACGATGGTGATGATCACGGCACACAGGAGGATTTTCTGATAATTCCTGCAACATATGGGTCATTTAACATGTGCGGGGGTGAGTTGGTATTTCAAATACGTCCATATACAGGTACACGTATCAAAACACAGGCGATAGCCGCACTTAGGGGGGACATTTAAAAAGTTTGATAGAAAAGTTAACCTCAGTTGTCACTTGAGGTTATCCTCTCTTAAATATGATACACTCAAAGGTGAACGTTGCCGAAATAAGTTGTTTATATTGTTATATGGGTTGTTCATCTGGATTACCGGAACAGGGGAAGCTGAAATAAGTCGTTTAAGGCAATTGGTTTTTTATGTAGATGCTACCAAATGGAGAACGACTTTTTATCCGCATGATGTATGGCTAGACAAAACACTAACGGACATTCTCATTATGTAGGTCTACGGAAATAAAAATAAAATGTTTTTTTTTGTGTTTCTTTTGTTTGTTTATTCAATTTGTTTACATTTGTTGAGATAGTTAAATTCTCGAGCTCTTGCTAAGTATGAAAGGTCAATATTTAAATTAATTACATATTTTAAAACGAAAATAACACAAACTGATACATAAATTCATAGGTGTGTGGATTTACAATTAAGTTAGATCTTTGACAGATTTTTTAAACTATAATTTTATCCAGAATTAACATGTTAGTCAATAGGTTGTCAACATTATCAACCTTCAACCGCTGGCATATAGATGACTTGTGACTGTCTACACCATGCCTTCCTTCCAATTGGTTGGGCATGTTTTCTACTCCCAACTTAATTTAATTGAACGGTTGAGTGAAACAAGAATAACTTGTGATAGCTATTACGTAAGTGGGCTGGCATTACAGCAGTTTTTCACGACTTGCCAAGGCCGATCATCTCCCTTTTGTGGTGCTGGTCTGCTTTATTCATTATTGGAGTTTGGCATGCCTCTCATAAGAGGCGACTAAAATCCACCCTCCGTATACAGAGCGTAATGTACAGTGCCGCTCACTTGAATAAAACCCCCTTCGTACATAATATAACTGACTATAAATGCAGTCATCAAGATGCGTTGCTTTGATATTTTGTTCATCTCTCAAAACACCTTCTATCTGAGCAAGATCATGTATTGGAAATATTCCGTAACAAAGTTATTGTTGAATTACTGTGAAAAAGTGGTTTCATATTGGTTCACTTGAATAGAACCCCCCATATAATATTAGTTTTCACATGCAAATCAAGGCAGGTACAGGTAGTTATGCAAAAGTTGTCTAATATATTTTAGGTATTTTTAAATAATTACAGTCAAAATGGGACGTGGTAAATCATTGGCCGGGGACGAGAAAGCTAAAATGAAAGCTTATCGCGAGTGTGACTTGTCTATTCACCAAAAAGCTAAGAAAAATGCAGCAAAGCTGCAAGGTAAAATCAAAATTTCTACGCAATGAGTCCAACTATGGTAAAAACATGAAAGGGCGCTGCTGCACGATTCTGCAGTAAAAATAAAAGAAAACATAGGGACGGGCTACAGTCCGCTTGGGCGAACTGTTGGATACCCTATTCTTATTCCTATCCCTCATAAGTGGGCGTGACAAAAGTCTAAGTATGGTTGAATTGTTAGGAACGCTCTGTATATTTTGTTATATAACATTTAAAGGATTTTATAGAAAAAAACGCTCCCTACCTCAAACTTTGGTTTTTCAATAAAAAAAAATTATTTAATTGTGGGCGTGTCAGTAAGCGAATTTAAAAAAAAAATAACACATGAGCATAAAGGGCCCCTAGAGAGTATATATTATAAATTTCAGCTCCCTAGCTCAAACTTTGGAATTTCAAAAAAAGTTTTTTTTTAAATTGTGAACGTGTCAGTGGGCGGATTTTGAAAATATTTACAAATGAGCATAAAGGGCCCCCTAGGGAGTATATATTTGTGGGCGTGTCAGTGGGCGGATTTTGAAAATTTTTTCTCCCGAGCAGTTTTAGGAGTCATAGATCATAATAAAAAAAAATTGTTTTTTTGAGTTTGTGGGCGTGTTTGTGGGCGGATTTCAAAAACTCGTAAACTTGATTATTTCGGGACCCTAGAGAGTATATGGTTAAAATTTTAGCTCTCTAGGCCCAGTTTAAAGGCCTAATCTTTGACAACAGACGGACGGACGGACGGACGGACGGACATGGCTAGATCGACATTACTATCGATGCTTATCATAAATATAGTAACTTTTAAAGGTCTACGGGCAATATTAAGGTATGTTACAAACTATGCGTCAAAATTAATATACCCTTAGAATAGGGTATAAAAAGTGGAGTTAGTGTTTCTCCAGTAAAGCGGGCTATTTCAAATTCTAAGCATTTTAAGCATTTAACGTTTAAAAAAAACCGCTCAACGTTAAAAAAAACCTTCAACCCGTCCCGTAAGGAACAACGTCTTTGTTTCTGTCGCGCTAACATGACCTGGAGTAAGGAATGGAACCGTGTTCCGATGAAAAAAAAATAATTTTGAGAGTCTTGACGGATTTAACTACTATTTTCATGATTTGCGAAAAAGGAACATCAATTGGATCGATTACACAGCCGAGTGGGCGATGTTATGGTTTGGGGAGCCATAACGTACTATGGCACTTTAGAATTGCAGTTTCTGACTCCTTGTATGAATGCGCAATCTTACATTGGCGTACTCGAAAAGTATTTCCCTTCGATGAATGAGCTGTTTGATGACTTGCCGTGGAAACTACAACAGGATAATGCACCAATACACAAGAGTGGTAAAACTTTACCTTGAGTGTTTTGGACACCATACTCGCCCGATTTGAACATCATCGAAAATGTTTGGGGATGGCTTGTTCGGAAGGTCTACGAATCAGGCAAACAATATTCAAATAAAAAACATAGGGGCGGGCTACAGTCCGCTTGGGCGAACTGTTGGATACCCTATTCTTATTCCTATATCTCATAAGTGGGCGTGACAAAAATTTAAAGGATTTTATCGAAAAAACTAAGCTTTTGTAAATAAAAACGCTCCCTAGCTCAAACTTTGGTTTTTCAATAAAATTGTTTTATTTAATTGTGGGCGTGTCAGTAGGCGGATTTAAAAAAAATTTAAGTATGAGCATAAAGGGCACCTACAGAGTATATACTATAAATTTCAGCTCCCTAGCTCAAACTTTGGACTTTCAAAAATAAAAAAAAATAATTGTGGGCGTGTCAGTAGGCGGATTTTGAAAATATTTACACATGAGCATAAAGGGCCTCTAGAGAGTATATATTAAAAATTTCAGCTCCCTAGCTCAAATTTTGGTTTTTCAAAAAAAATATTTTATTTTATTGTGGGCGTGTCAGTGGGCGGATTTTGAAAATTTTATGTCCCAAGCAGTTTTATGGGCCAAAGATCAAATATAAAAAATTTCAGCTTTCTAGCTCAAAATTCAATTTTTCCCAAAATTTTGTTTTTTTGAGTTTGTGGGCGAGTCTGTGGGCGGATTTCAAAAATTCTTAAACTTGATTATTTCGGGACCCTAGAGAGTATATGGTTAAAATTTCAGCTCTCTAGGTCCAGTTTAAAGGCCTAATTTTTGCCGACGGACGGACGGACGGACGGACATGGCTAGATCGACACTACTATTGATGCTGATCATAAATATAGTAACTTTTAGGGGTCTACGGGCAATATTAAGGTATGTTACAAACTATGCGTCAAAATTAATATACCCCTAGAATAGGGTATAATGAACTTATAGAAGCTATTAAATGTAGCTGGGCCTCCATTTCATTGGATTATATCAAGAAACTGTATGATTCTCAGACTAACAGAGCTTTTGAGATTATTCCTGGTTATGGTAGAAGCACCCATTACTAATTTTTGTTATTTTGTTCTTAAATTTAATTAAAATTGCGTTCCTGAATTATTGCCTAAACTTAAAAGTGTTACACTATTCCTAAATGCATTTTTATACCCTATTCTAAGGGTATATTAATTTTGACGCATAGTTTGTAACATACCTTAATATTGTCCGTAGACCCCTAAAAGTTACTATATTTATGATCAGCATCAATAGTAGTGTCGATATAGCCATGTCCGTCCGTCCGTCCGTCCGTCCGTTAGGCCTTAAACTGGACCTAGAGAGCTGAAATTTTAACTATATACTCTCTAGGGTCCCGAAATAATCAAGTTTACGAATTTTTGAAATCCGCCCACAGACACGCCCACAAACTCAAAAAAACAAAATTTTGGAAAAAATCGAATTTTGAGCTAGAAAGCTGACATTTTTTATATATGATCTATGACTGCTAAAACTGCTCGGGATAAAAAAATTTAAAAATCCGCCCACTGACAAGCCCACAAATAAATAAAACAATTTTTTTGAAAATCCAAAGTTTGAGCTAGGGAGCTGAAATTTATAATATATACTCTCTATGGGCCCTTTATGCTCATGTGTAAATATTTTCAAAATCCGCCCACTGACACGCCAACAATTAATTTTTTTTTTTTTGAAAATTCAAAGTTTTAGCTAGGGAGCTGAAATTTATAATATATACTCTCTAAGGGCCCTTTATGCTCATGTGTTAATTTTTTTTAAATTCGCTTACTGACACGCCCATAATTAAATAAAATAATTTTATTTAAAAACCAAAGTTTGAGCTAGGGAGCTTTTTTTACCAAAGCTTCGTTTTTTTTTGATAAAATCTTTTAAATGTTATATAACAAAATATGTAGTGCGTTCTTAACAATTCAACAATACTTAGACTTTTGTCACGCCCACTTATGAGGTATAGGAATAATAATAGGCTATCCAACAGTTCGCCCAAGCGGACTGTAGCTCGTCCCTATGTTTTTTCAGTTGGTTTGACGTTTAATAAAAACATGTATTTGTTCTCTGTTGATATGTCATTCAGGCTCTCAATTTTAGAGTCAAAAGGAGAGACAGAAAGACAAAAAAGATTTAAATCGTTCGCCCTTAATTTTTTTGGTGGAAACGTAGTATGTTTTACATTGAAATCGTAATCTCTCCCTAAGTAACTTAGACACCACCCGTGGAGAAAAACCCTACAACTGCACCCAAACACTTCTTTCCTATCTTTTATTCTTTCTAATACCAAGTAGCTTACACTGTGTTCTTAGCATTATAAGGGTACTGTAACAACAGAAAAAAAATCCCTTTGGCGTAAGCAAATTATAAAAAAAAAAAAATGGGGGTTCTATTCAAATAAGCTAAAATTTAATACAAATATTTTGAGTCCTATCACTTTAAAATGTATAGTAAGATTATCACTTTCAATATGGACACCATTTTTTATTATTTAAAAAAATATATCAAAAATTATAAAAAAATTTAATAAACTTGAATCGAAAAAAGGAATTGAGTTCTTTTCTTTATTAGTTTAAAAGTTATTGAACTTGGAAGTCGTAGCAAAGGGGGGTGAGCGGCACTGTATATGTATGTTTATGCATAAATAAGTAAATTAAAAATAAATAAATAATTTTAAAATCACATAATAAGTCATATTTTAAATAATAGTACTATAACTATAAAGCTAGGTTTGAAATTAGAGGGCTATCTGAAGATGGGGAAGATATGTATAAGATAACGTTCATTAAGTTTGTCAATTCTACTTGATATCATTTACATATTTGAAAAAGAGTGAAGTTCAGCTGTTGAAAAAGGTAATAGAAGCTTAAGAATCATTTTCAAAAGCTTATTTTGAGCTACTTGGAGTCTGCTAATATGACTAGCTTGCACATTTACCCCATGCCGGTGAACCATAAAACATAATAACTTGGAACACGACTTTGAAAATCAGCAGCTTGTTTTCAATGCTTCCGAGTTATAAAGGGATAAGGAGTTTTAGTGGTTATATTAATCCTTTTAATTACTTCTTGTACATGCATGCCAAAGGTTAAAGTTGTATCAAGATGAACTCCAAGATATTCAGGCACTTGAACGCCATTCAATGTTTACACCATTTACTTGAAGATTGTTAATCGGCAGGAAACAGGCTTTTCCAAGATAACCTGTGTCTTTGAAGCAGTTATTCTAATCTTCTACTCGAAAAAGTAATTTTGTATGACATTCAGTGCAGATAGAAAGTTAGTTTCAATGTTGAAACCAACTGAATCTGATGAGAAGATACAGGTGTCATCGGCAAAAAATTGCTTTAGCAGTTAGTTAAGCATGGGAAATCGTAAGTAAAAATATTATAAGAGATTGTACCAAGCACCGATCTTTGAGGTACACCTGCTGAAATGTTATAAATATCAGAGCACAAATTATTTATTGAAACCTTGAAATTTCTTTCAAACAGAATTGATTGAATTGTTGTGATGAAGTACATTGGAAAATTAAGTCTAAAAAGTTTTTGTAATAAAGCATCATGCCAAACTGAATCGAATGCTTTCCCGACATCAAGAAGTACCAGTCCTGTACTTTTTCCTCTGCTAAAATTTGTTTTTACATTTTTTTTTATTCGATGAACTTGATGGACTGTACTATGATGAGCCCTGAAATTTAATATGCTAATTTAATGTGCTCGATAGTTCTTGCAAGACATAGAATAACCTTTCTTAACATAAACAGCATTTTTTGGACCATCATTTAGAAGCGCTGACTGAGACAACAAAAATTTGATTTTGTAAAGTAGTCGATATGTTCATGGCAGAAAAGGTATTCAATTGTGATGAATTGATGATACATATAGCTATGATCCATGTATTTTCTCACTGACCATTCCAAGGAGTTTTCTCTGAACTGGTTAATTTCCAAACCTTTTAATGTATTTTTGCTTCCCTGACCATATTGGTGTGTTTCGGAGTAAAAAATAAGCAATTATTTGAGTGAGAAATATTCATATCTCACCGAAGTTTAGTCCGCAACTCGTGAGACTCTCTCATCAACAATGACAATATCTATGCGGGAGTTTGGTTCGAATACCACAATAAATCAACTTCAACTCGAACTTTTTAAAATCCATCCTAAACTATGCGTTAGCCCTAAAATCGCACATGAAGTTGTTTAATTTAAAATCACTCTTTTTAGGGTTCCGTAGCCAAATGGCTAAATATGGAACGCTTATAGATTCGTCATGTCTGTCTGCCTGTCCGGAAATGTCACAGCCACTTTTTTCCGAAAATATAAGAGCTATACTTTTGAAACTTGGTAAGTAGATGTATTCTGTGAACCGCATTAAGATGTTCACATAAAAATAGAAAAAAAACAATAAATTTTGGGGGTTCCCCATACTTAGAACTGAAACTAAAAAAAAAAAATTTCATCAAACCCATAAGTGCTGGGTATCTATGGATAGGTCTTCAAAAATGATATAGAGGTTTCTAATATCATTTTTTTCTAAACTGAATAGTATGCGCGAGAGACACTTTCAAAGTGGTAAAATGAATGTTGCCCCCCCCCCCCCCCCCCTTCTAACTTCTAAAATAAGGGAATGATAAGACTAAAAAAATATATGATGTGCATTCCCATGCAAACTTCCAACGAAAATTGGTTTGAACGAGATCCAGCAAGTAGTTTTTTTTAATACGTCATAAATCGTAAACCGCAATTTACCTTTCATTAAATCAACTCAAATATAAAAAAAAAAAAAAAAAAAACATTTAATTTCATAAACATAAACCTTATGCGTAAACCGTGAACCATTATTTTCTAATAATAAATCTGTAATAGGTGCCTAAGTAAATAATAATTATAATTCGCGCGGAACCCTTCATGAGCGAGTCCGACTCGCACTTGGCCGCTTTTTTTTAAAAGATCACCTCGTCTTAAACAGTGCCAGGTATATTAGTATCTCAATTGCCTCTACCATGTGTTTTACATAATATCTCCCTTTCTAGATATAAATTTCTGCTGCTAAAGTATTCGGTGAAATGTGTGGTCTCCCCAAAAATTGAATGCGATGACAGTTTAACAAATAAACAGCTAAACACCAAAGCATGGTAAATACTCACTGTTCTTATGATATACAACCGCTCCTCTCCCAAATGTGGGGAATGTATTTCCGCCAGATAAACTTATTTCATATGCGACACTAAATTATCCGCAAGAATGTTGTTTATGCAAAATGAGCCCCCGACTGCTGCGCGCGGCCTATCCCACTGGCAAGTGGTAAGTATGTTGTAGCTTGTAGAGTGCCCCCAGGAAGGTTGATATACGACTCCATGCATCCTAGGCAGAGTGTTTAAAGCATAAATCGCTGCTCTCTTGGATAATAACTCAAGAATGAGCTGTTGGAACAAAATAGGAACACGACCTGAAGACGGATAATACCACAAAGAAGAAGTAAAAGAACAAAAGCATGTGCACACTCAGGTGGAACATTCTTTTCCATCTACACCCACCGCCACCGGCATCGGTCATTGTTTGTGTACTTTGTCGGCAGACCGTTTTCGCACCCACAGCTGAAGTCAAATCACCCACCAAGCAATGTCAGTGCATGGAGTGTGAACTTAAAGTGAATTCAATTCGGATTGCTCCTTAAATTCCCGAAAAATGAAAATGAATAAATTCCTGCAAGCCCAGCTAGGCAAGAGAAATGGGGAGAGTGAGAGAAATGAGAAATATTTCTGCGTGGGTGGGTGGGTTGGTGGCAGGATAGTGGAAAACTTTCGTTTTCGATTTGCTCGGGATAATTTTAATAAAACCCCAACAATTTTTGCACACGTCGGAAGCGGGCCGGCGACTTGATGTCGAGCCCTGCGACAGTGACAAATTTTCGATTTATTTCATTACAAAGCATAGCACAGCAGATACGTTCCCGCTGCCGGCGCGTCTTTGTGTATTGCTCTGACATATTCGAGAGAATGATACTGGTTTCATGTTGGTCCTTTTTCTTCATGCTTCTTGCAGATGAGTGGAGCGGCATCGGACGCGAGTGGAAAGGAAATCCAAATCAATGTGCAATGTGATTTATTTGGATTTGCAAGGCACATCCACATCTTATTTGCTGGCGTTACGGCTTTGAATCAATGATTGTCTGAAGAGCGTCAATCTGTTATGGTTTGATTATTATGTTTGCTTTATTTTTACGAGTATATCATAATCCAATTGAGGGGACTAAAATCTGCAAAGAAACATTCCAACGAAGAAAGGGTAATTGATGAAGTTGTATTGGAATATGCAGGGCACATGATAAGTATATGACAGTTTGTCAGTGAATTTCATAATTGACTGCCATTGCGAAAATGCGCAAAACCAAAAACACTTTTATGCAACCAAGAGTGTCGCTGCTTAATGTGTCCTCTAACTCGCATGGACGAGCTGTGCTTCATGTTTCGATGTCGCGATACTCTTTGTACATATTGATCATCATTTTCGTACTATTATTTGCTACTTTAGCTGTTATTGAATGGAATAGGATTCGTTTTCAACTGACAGCTATATATTTTGAATATTATGAGAGTGTTAGGCAACATACACATTCCGGACTATCTGCTGAACATTTTATGCAGCTTCCTAAGCGATGGAACCCTACACTATGACACGGAAGAGGGGCCTAAGACGTAACAAGTTGTGGTAGGAGTTATTCAAGATTTATTTCTAGGCCCAGTTCTATGAAATATAGTATAGTGCATGATGGGGTATTGAGAACACCAAGACTGAGCGAGGTACACATCATCGGGTAAGCCGATGACATTGCAGTCATCAGCAAAAACACTAAACGAAGTATCTGAAAAATGCAGTCAGACCATAAGGTATGGAGTCGGTCTAGAGCTGGCAGACCATAAGACGGAAGCAGTGCTTATAAGTAGCAGAAAAAAGATAGATTGTCTTTACCATACAGCTGGGCGAAGAAACCATAGAATCGAGCTCACACATTAAGTACGTGTGAATGATATTGGACCATGGGCTCAACTTTAAAGAGTGTGAAGTACATGAAGTACGCAGGCGATAGAGCTTCTGGGGTAATGGCGGCACTGTCGAGACTAATGCCAAACGTTTGAGGACTCAGGTAGCCAGTTAGAAGCCTACTAGCTTTCCCTATATGGGCACCAGCGATGGATCTGAAAACGTTCATGAGAAGGATAAACTTGGCGCATAGAATTGCATCGCATATCGTCGATGAAACCAGAAAATGGTGTAACTCCAATTTTAAACGAAAATGAAATTTGAATGACATCTATTAGCTCAAACCCTTATCTACAACTCGGCGAAATTCGAGCCCCCTATAATAAGTTTAATTATTACATTATCGGAGATTCAGTTGGTAGCATATCTTCAAAATCAGTGCATTTGGTGGGTACACTATGTGGGAAAAATGCTCTCCTGTAAAATTTGCTAAAATGGAGTTACACAGTTTTCTGGTTTCACCGACGATATATTATGCTGCACCTTCAGAACCGCTCAATAATGCCTCTAGGCCGGAGCCGGACGAGGAGCTGGGGAAGGCTCCCGTGCAGCCGAGACTTGCCTTTCTTTGAAGTTTGGCGAAATTGAATCCTAACTAAGAATTTAAAATTACCAAAAAGTAGGTACATATTGCTGAACTGAAAATGAAATAAAATACAAAAACCTCTTTCATAGATCTTTTATAAATCTTAAAAAAGAGCGAAATACGAATATAACTGTTTTTTACGTTTTTCAAAGGACCTAATCACAAAACAATGTTTATATGTAAAAAAAAACAAAAACGCCTCCAAAAGGTAGACGTGACAATTAATTTTGCATGGACGAAATATTAAGAGCGACTTTAGCTACATACTTTGCGAACAGGACTTTCATTTCTATTCATTTCATCGATAACATTTTTTTTAAAATAGTATGCGGATTTTAAAAATCCTTTCACTTGATCATTTTGGGGCTCTAAAAGTATATGCTCCAAACTTCAGTTTTCTCTATCAACACAGACGTGATTCGCTCTGCAATAGTATATAGGGTGGTCATACAAATAGAAAGCAGAAAATTGTATCGGAGCAAACGCTGTTTTTCTGAGTTGGTACTTGGCCGGTGTATGAGTCAACGAGATGTCCAGAGTTTGAAACCCTTTTCCCATCTACCGAAGTATTTTTTTTAAACTGCTGGCTCGCCAAAGCGATTTAAAAGGGGACACTTCGACCTAAAAAATCTTTTGTACCATATGGGCCAGAAAAAGTTTAAATTAGTAGAACCTCCACATTCCGTGTAAACCGAATAATTCTACCAGTAGAAGATTTCTTTATGTCTTTGGGGCTCATTATGTTCCCTGAAAAAGATCTTTTTTCTAATTCCAAAAAGGGCTGGACATTCACATAAAATGTGTTCAGCTGACTCGTCCTCTTCAAGACAAGTCGGCACTCAGTAGAGTCTGTTATTTTCATTTTGTTTAGGTGATATCTTAAACCATGGTGACCAGTAAGGCAACCTACTAAGTTTTTGATATCATGCCTGGTTAGATTATTATTGAAGGGCCGAATGGCTCGTTTGGGCTGTCTTAGACCTGGGATGCTTTCCCAATAATAGATACATTTTCTTTGTTCCCAGCTTTCTATTGCTGCCGTTGCTGCTGATCTAGGAGTGCAGCAGAAAGGTTCGGGATCTATGAAAGGTGTTTCTGAAACTTTTCTGGTCAGTTCGTCGGCCTTTTCGTTCCCTTGTACCCCGACATGACCCGGAACCCACCATAATTTGGTCATGTTTCTTAATCCGCGTGTTTGAAGGGTATTGAAGCAGTACATGACTAATTTGGAGTTATTGGTATGCGAGCTAAGGGCTTTTATATCTGCTTGACTATCAGTGAATATATGGATGATTGCGCCTTTTATGCCAGATGAATAAATCTGGCTAGCGCATTCTTGAATGACGTGGAGCTCTGCTTGAAATACGCTGGGACTTTTACCAATGGGTATACCACTTTATGCCGTTGTGGCTGTTTGGATTCAGACTATGGGTGTCTGTGCTGATATACAGTATGGCAATACGCGTCCCGGCCAGGGTAGAGCTTAGAATATAACTTGAGGTAAAACTGACCAACCCGACAGGCGGACCAGTAGGGAAGTAGAGTAAATTGGGAGAGGCCTTCATCAAAATCATAACTTTGCCGTTAAGGGAGAAGAAGACTTTTCCCACTTAAGCAGATTTCCAGATAGTCCACTCGTATCTCTTCAAGCTCTAAATAAGATGTGGATTAAATCCGTGCAATCCGCAAGCTAATCTTCTCCCTCGCATTTGTCGGAATATGTACATAATTATTATGTGATCCAAATGGTTCTACATATGTTCGCCGTCTGTATGATAAAACCCAAATTATCTTGTGACAGAACTTAAAGTGAAACAAAACCGTCCCCTTACTTTTACTTACTTTTAAATTCATTTTTTAATAGTTATTGAATATCAACGTTCAGTAGGTACCTCCTAGACAAAAGTGATTAAATCTAACTTAAAATTAACAGGATACTTATTCTAGATTATTGTTCCTTATGCGGACGCCCTAAATTTTATTATATCTTATTATTATTGCCTTTCGGTCTAAAAACTATTTCACGAACTAATCTTACATACGAGGGCGGGTCAATAAGTCCGTGACTTTTGGAATAAAACACAGATTTTTTGATAAAAAAAAAATTTTATTTTTCAACGTAGTCTCCCTTGAGCTCTATAAACTTTGTCCAACGCTTCTCCAATTTTTGTATCCCTTCCAAAAAAAATGATTTGTCGAGGTCCTCAAAATATGCCTTTATTTGCGAGATGACTTCATCATTGGAGTCAAATCTTTTTCCACCAAGCCATTTCTTCAGGTTTGGGAACAAGAAGTAGTCGCTCGGAGCCAAATCTGGAGAATAGGGTGGATGAGGGAGCAATTCATAGCCCAATTCATGGTTTTTTGCCATGGCAACTGCACATGTGTGCACCCTTGCATTGTCTTGGTGGAAAAGAACTTTTTTCTTGGCCAAATGAGGTCGGTTTTTTTTCAAATCGTCATTGAATCGGTCCAATAAGTTGGCATAATATTCCCGATTGATTGTTCTTCCCTTTTGAAGGTAGTCAATGTGGATTACCCCGCGTGCATCCCAAAAAACAGTCGCCATAACTTTATTGGCTGACAAACCCACCTTGGCCTTCTTTGGCGCCGATTCACCCTTAGAAACCCACTGTTTTGACTGTTGTTTGGTCTCTGGTGTGTTGTGATGGATCCATGTTTGGTCCACAGTTATAAAACGGCGCAAAAACTCCTCCATATTGCGATTAAACAACGCAAAACCTTCCTGTGAAGTTGTTACACGATTGCGTTTGTGGTCGACTGTGAGCAAACGCGGCACCCATCTTGCGGAAAGCTTTCTCATGCCCAAGTGATCATTCAAAATTGAAACCACTGAGCCATTCGAGATCCCTACGGCTTCCACAATCTCTCGCAATTTCAATCTTCGGTCGGCCAACACCATATCGTGAATTTTTTCGATTGTTTCGGGTGTAGAGACCTCAACTGGGCGTCCAGGACGTTCGGCATCTTCAGTGCTTGTACGGCCACAACGAAATTCAGTAAACCACTTTTTTACCATTGAAATCGATGGTGCAGAGTCCCCATAGTATTTTTCAAGCTTAGCCTTGGTCTCGGTAATGGTTTTTTTTCGCAAGAAATAATGCTTACTATGCACACGAAATTCACTTTTTTCCATTTTCTCCTCAAATTAGTGAGTAGTCTGATAAAAATAGCTGTCAAACACAAACTAACTGACGCAGCAAGTTTAAATTTTGACAGGAGTCAACTGACAGATGCCTGTTGACAGGAGCAGTGTTGCCGTTTCAGTAAAGAGGTCAGAAATTCAAAAAGTCACGGACTTATTGACCCGCCCTCGTATATGTAAAGGGTGATTTTTTTAAGGTTAGGATTTTCATGCATTAGTATTTAACAGATCACGCGGGATTTCAGACATGGTGTCAAAGAGAAAGATGCTCAGTATGCTTTGACATTTCATCATGAATAGACTTACTAACGAGCAACGCTTGAATTTTTAGTGAATGGGCCCTAGAAAAGTTGGCAGAAAATCCGCTTTTTTATCGACAAATTTTGTTCAGCGATGAGGCTCATTTCTGGTTGAATGGCTACGTAAATAAGCACAATTGCCGCATTTGGAGTGAAGAGCAACCAGAAGCCGTTCAAGAACTGCCCATGCATCCCAAAAAATGCACTGTTTGGTGTGGTTTGTACGCTGGTGGAATCATTGGACCGTATTTTTTCAAAGATGCTGTTGGACGCAACGTTACGGTGAATGGCGATCGCTATCGTTCAATGCTAACAAACTTTTTGTTGCCAAAAATGGAAGAACTGAACTTGGTTGATATGTGGTTTCAACAAGATGGCGCTACATGCCACACAGCTCGCGATTCTATGGCCATTTTGAGGGAAAACTTCGGAGAACAATTCATCTCAAGGAATGGACCGGTAAGTTGGCCACCAAGATCATGCGATTTGACGCCTTTAGACTATTTTTTGTGGGGCTACGTCAAGTCTAAAGTCTACACAAATAAGCCAGCAACTATTCCAGCTTTGGAAGACAACATTTCCGAAGAAATTCGGGCTATTCCGGCCGAAATGCTCGAAAAAGTTACCCAAAATTGGACTTTCCGAATGGACCACCTAAGACGCAGCCGCGGTCAACATTTAAATGAAATTATCTTCAAAAAGTAAATGTCATGGACCAATCTAACGTTTCAAATAAAGAATCGATGAGATTTTGCAAATTTTATGCGTTTTTTTTTTAAAAAAAGTTCTCAACCTCTTAAAAAATCATCCTATATATTCTTCGAGAAAAGTTTTTAAAACTCGAATCAATATTTAAATTTTATAGACTTTATAAAACAATTTAAAAACTACCCATTCTACTCAAGGCCGTAGCCAGGGGGGATCACAGGGGTTTGACCCCCCCCCCCCCCCCCCCGATTTTTTTTAAAAATACATCTGTAAATCATACTTTTCCGCATCAGTATGAAATTTGTACTCAAATAATTATTGATTATCTTAAAAATTCTGATTTTAGTTTTAAGCTATGAAAGACAGTTTTAACGGAGTTCAACTTGTAGTACGCAAGTCTCATCCAGAAGCCTTATACGGCATTCTTGTCAAATTCAGCCTATTCGCAACACTATTGGTACCAAAAAATCCGTTGGATTTTTTTTTTAAATTATCGGCAAAGCGCAATGTGTGAAAGACGCTGGGTGGAAAACCATAATGGGTTGATGAGGTTTAAGGAAATTTTTGAAGCGATAATTGATGCTTTGGAAAAGTTGTGTAGTGATAAGGACTCTGATACGTCATCGAAGGCGAGTTGCTTTTTAAGATCTATTTCCGCTAGTGATTTTGCAGTAAGTTTGTGTTGTATGAGTGTTTTATTTACATATAGTCGTACATGGCCACTTTTTAAGATCTTACAATCCCCTTCATGCGACTTAGTTTCTGGATTGGAACCTGTGGAATAAATAACAAACACATTCCGGATTCAAAATAATTTTTGAGACTGCACAAAACTTAGTAAATATTGTGGATGAAAAACTTAAAGTTTCACGAATTGTGTCAAGGCAGCAGCACAGAAAAAACATGAGCACAAAAGATCCTGAAACCTATTTTAGGATAAGTATAATGATTCCTCTTTTAGGTCACTTTTTAAGTCAGCTTAAAATGAGATTTGATAAGTCCATACTTTCCTCTTTGTGCATTTTGATTCCATCGATCCTTTGCAAAAACCAACAAAATTATAACGAAGAAAACTTCAAATTTTATAAATGTTTTTGGATTGGGATGCTTTAAAAGCTAAATTTACGCTATGGAAGACAAAATGCCATAAACAAAAAGATATAGAGCGTTCAAAGAGTGCAATAACAGCTCTTGGGGAATGCAATAAGGATCTGTTTCCTGACATCCACAAGCTTCTTAAAATTTTGGCGACACTACCGGTTTCAACATGTACACCGGAAAGAACATTTTCGACAATGAAACGTCTAAAAACTTATCTAAGAAATTCTACCGGCGAAAAAAGATTAACAGGATTGGCGGTAATGTGAATTCATCAACAAATTGAGATTGACACTGAGGAAGTTTTAGATATATTTGCAGCGCAGAAGGCCAGAAGATTAAATTTAATTTTATTAAAATGATTCCTACCTACATGTTATGTAATACTTTTTGTATTAATAAAATCTTAAAGAATGATAATATGTACCTAATAAATAATAACTTAACATTATTTAAAAAAATAGTGGAAAAGTCTTAGTTTTTCAAATTTGTTTGAGAGTTTTATTGGAAAAACTAAGTATGCAATAGTATTTTATTAGCAATAGTCTACCTAGGAAAAAAATATAGAAAATCGTTAAAGCAGTTTTTTTAGACCGTTTTTTTTTTAATTTTTGAAAAATATTTTGCAATTTTTTGAGTACATATTTCAATACAAGGAAATCTGTAGTTTTCATCTGGAAAAAATTCTGTAAAAATTCAATACACCCGTTTAAAGCATATTCAAAAAACCAAACAAGTTATGTATGAATTTGATCATAAAAGCCTTCCTAAATTTAAAATTTAATTGAAATCGGTTTTGTTGTTAGCGAGAAATTCTGATGTTAAAAATCGGTTCTATAGGAGGTACCGTTTTAGGATAAATTACGCAAAATCCATTCTTACCAAAAGATAGACTGTTTTATCTAAATGGTTAAGGCCATTTTTAGAAAAATTAAGTTTTAACAAACCGTTATATGACATATACCATTGTTTTAGAGCTTAAATTCCAATTTCAACAACGCCTAGTGTGAGACTAGTAAATAAACACTATGAACCAAGTTTGCGAATCGGCAAACAGGCAGACGGACGAACAGAATTTTCCAGCACATTTTTTTCTACTTCCCTATCATTGTAATGCCATGTTTAATTGTTATCTCAATTTTTTGTTTGCACCAATCCATAAAGTGCCTTATATATAGTATAGTACCATAATCCCAATTAAAAATCGTGTTTGGTCGATTTTCGGCTGAAATGGGCTGTACTAATTTTATTTATTACATCTAGCTACCATTCAGAAAGGTACACACTGATTGGTGTATTGAAAAAATATAACGGTGATAAAATACCGGGATACCAACCGGGACCAGCCCCTTAGCATCAATATGGGCAAATGCCTCCGGGCGGATAAAATCATATCGGAGCGTACTCTCTATGTACATTTCATTTGGGTAGAAAGCACCAAAGATCAGGCTATTGCCGCTGGCACCGCCCTTGCAACATGCCTTCGAGTTACCTTAATAAGGAAGTTGTCAATCCTATTCAACTGAGCCCCATCGTATAGCACCTCGTTGGGATATTATTGTATATAGTTGAATTCAGGCGTTCGGAACAACCGGAGACAGGTCCTAAGACATTGTCTCTCCAAAACCCGAATCTTTTCCATATAACTAGGCGCTATATTAAACCACAATGGACAACCATAGTAAGCGATAATCGGCCTTATAAGGGCCACGTAGCAAATGACCTTCACTCTGGAGTCAAGTTGACTGCTATGAAACAGTCTCCTTGTCAGAGCATAAGTCTTCTTGGCCCCAGCAAGACAAGCAACTATATGTATATCGAAATATAGATACTGGTCAAGCCAGATACCTAGATATCTAACTACGCTTCTCACCGCCAATGGCTTCCCATTCTGTCCAATAATGACCAATTTCTTCCAGTTTTTTCTGGTATCCCTAGAGGGCCCAGCCAATGGGGTTCTGAACAAGATTGTTTCCGTCTTCTGAAGGTTGATTTTCAATTTCCAGTCGTAGCAATAACCCCTAATTTGATCGAAGTCATGCTGATCCAAATCGTCGGCATACACTACGGCATGTCTGAGTGAACCCACCAGATCACTCGTGTAAATGTCAAACAGTATCGGAGAATTCACCGCCCCCTGCTGTAAACCGTTTTTAATTTTAAAGACTCTGCTCGAAGTCACGTTGCCACATATCACAATGAACTTCTTTCCCATAGGGATATTATAAATTGCATATAGCACAGGTTTGTGCATCCCCCGCCTGGTCAACTTGTAGAAAAGTCCCTCTAACCAAACGATGTATAAAAGCCTTCTCAAAATCAAATAGACAAGCACCCGTGAATGGGTTCTTTCACTTATTCAGCTGAATGTCGGAAACTAGTTTCGACGCGGCGTGAATAGTGTCATGCCCCGTCCTGAAACCAAACTGGTAGTCCGGAATGATGTTATTGTCCTCGACCCACTTCAACAGGGTTCTATTGACAACCTTTTCAAAGACCTTGCTAATATTCGGAAGCAAACTAATCGACCGGAGATTGGCAGGGTTCGTCCCATCTTTATCGTTTTTCGGGTTAGGGTGTTCCACAACTACCTTCCAATGTGCCGGATAATGAACATTATTCAGCACATTGTTAAACAACGTGCTAAAAAAAAGGCCTCCAGATGCAGGTGTCTCAATACGACGTTTGAGACACCATCCATCGCTGCCAAATTTGTATTCTTTAGTGACTCGAAGATGCACAGAAGATCATCCTTCGACATGAAGAAGTGCGATGCATTAAACACGGTGAATCCGTTATTCTCACATCGCCAATTCTCAAGTTCGGTGCGCAGATAGAAGTGGTTCACCAGAGCGCTATTCTCAATGTCGTGGTAACGGCGAACAGGATTGTTCACCGTATACACGGCCTCGAAACAAGCGCCCAGCGAATCCACTTTCTCCTGTGGGTCCTCGACCACGAAAAAATCGTCGTTTAAAGCCACACTTTCTGGACTTATTCCAGCAATCACTACTATATGTCTGTTCTCTGCTGTTTGGGAGATTCGAACGCACGGGTATCCCTTTGGAGGGATATCATCAACTGCTGAACAACTTATTTATCTGTTCAAAACCGTTCCCAATCAGTAAGCAATTGACATTGTCGAAATCTACAAACCTTTCGCCATTGTCATTCGGTTCTCTGAGGCCATGAATTCTTCCCACATGCTTTAGGCAGTGACATGCTAGGACATCACAATCACGATGTCCGATGTCGAAATGCTTTCCAAAATTTACATTTACATCCTCAGTCGCGGCTCCCGTCAGATCATAGGTACCTAAACTGCACTATAAATTATTTTTCAAAGCTGTTTGGTGAGTTCCTTAGCATTATTTGAATTGCTGATTGAAGGAAATTATCGATCTTTTCCGTATACTTTCCAGGTGCTCACAAAATAATAAATATTGACTAAAAAATGTCCTTAGAAACTTTATTAACATACAAGATTTTTACTTCATAGGCGGTTACCTCAATTGTCGTCATATGAGTTGGGGGTTGCCTAAAAGCTAACTCCTGCGGAAACCTTTTGCACGACCTTAATACCAGCCACAATTTCCAAATTATGTATCCCAATTCACCAACCTATATCCCATACAAAAGTAACCCTTCTTCCTTAGACATTTTCCTTTTCAATATTCCTTAATTATTTAGCCAACCAACAACTTTAAACGATCTATCCTCAGATCATCTCCCAGTACTTTGGAGCATTCTGCACAGGCCTGATCACAGCGAAAACAACTACTACTTTGACCTCAAAAACGCAAATTGGGGGAGATACAAACGACATATTAGTTCCAGTTTGAGTGGTCATGATATAAATATCGACGGTGTTACTTCCGCACGTGTGGACGACAGTATTAACAAATTTAAAAGCACTATCGAAAATGCTATCAATATTTCCATACCCAGACAACTAGGATTTTTGAAAAACACTTCTTCAACACTTCTGCAACAATATCATCAAAGCCGAAATACAAAAGTTTCGCAATATAAAGTGGAACCCTAAACTCCAAAACTTAGAAACAGTAAGCCGTTTTGAAATATTGCAAAAATAATGAAAAAGAAGTTAAATTTCATTCCTTCATTTGGTGATGTTCAGATCTCTTCGACTACAAACGCCGAGAAGGCTGACATTCTCCCCCTGTCATTTCTGAGAAACCACACAACCTCCAGCGGGATGGGGAATAGAGTTACGGAAACTTTGGTAAAAAGTGCTGTATCTAGTTTAATGTCAACTCCAGAAGTTATAGAGGATAATTCGTATGTGACCTACCAGGAACTAAAGCTTTTAATTTCGAAGCTCAAAGCTCGCAAATCCTCACGTGTTGATAATATACACAATATCTATATCAAGAATCTCCCCAGAACTTGGATTAACTTTGTACTTTGCACATTTAAAATAAAAAAAAAATTAAAACCGGGTACACCCGCAAATAACTCCAACAGCTACAGACCCATTAGCTTACTTAGTTCTGTAAGTAAACTTTTCAAAAAAAAAAACTGTGACAAGTAAAATCGACAAAGTACTTGGTAAGAAAGGTATATTGCCTGAGCAACAGTTTACAATCCAAACCAACCTTAAATCGGCACTAAATGACTTACTTCAACAAATGGAAGATAAAAGTCAATGTTTCTAAACTCCAAGCTATCTTTTTTACTAAAAAAGAAAAGTTTGTTTTGCCAAGCAATAACTTAATTATTAATAATGCTTACACTACCTGGACGGACACTGTCAAATACTTAGGCATTATATTGGATAAAAAGCGTACTTACAATAAACATACATACATACCATAGACAAAGTAAATACAACTATACGAATAATGTATCCTCTTATAAACAGAAAATCTATGCTAAGCCAAGAAAATAAATTAATCATTTTTAAAGTCGTTTTTCGGGCTTTAATGTTTTATGGTTGTCCAGTTTGGGGAAAGTGTGCAATAACGCATATCAAAAAATTACAAAAAACGCAAAATAAGCTATTAAAACTAAGGCTTAAGCTTCCTTGGCACTTCAACACTCGAACTCCACGAAATAGCAAATGTCTATTTGATTTAGTTGTGAGATGTCCGATAACGTGCTCATTAATAACCAGGTTCTTCGTATTGTTCATCCGATGAGTATTATTTTACTATTTACTCTGTGTGTATTTATATAATTGTTTATTTTTTTATTTTTTATTTGTAGAATTTATTTATTTCTGTACTATGTACTATTATTTATTTGTTATTTACATATTAAATTATTAAATATTTATTTATACTATATTGCTGCATTTTTTTATTATTTACTTATTTTTTGTACTACTTATTTATTTTGTACATATTTGTTATTTATTTATTAATTTATTAGAAAATATCTATTTATTGAATTTCAAAACCTTCCTACTGTTATATTAGTTTTAAAAATCTGCTTGATTATACATATTCGTATTCTTATTTATGTTATTTATTTATTATTATTATTATTATTGTAATTATTAACTTCCCAGTGGAAGTTCTTGTAATGGGGCCGATTTTGTGATTCGCGGATTTTGACATATCTCTACGTTTCAAGGTCACCAGAATCCAAATTATTTGGCTTTATTTGTACTATTTATTGTCATTTGTCATTGAGCAAATCATTATTACATTGATATTATGGGATTATTATATATGGCGAGTGTAATAAAATTATTTTCGATATCCACCATTTGGGAAAGGAAATAATTTCTTATATAGTAGCATCGTAACTATATGATTCCTCATGATTGATAAATCATACGGAATTTGGTTTCTGGTTATTTCTCTGGAAAGTTAGTCGTGTGGACCTTGCGGGTCGCACCCAGACCACGTTTTTTCTGATGAAAGGTTTTTCTAATCTCTTCCTATTTGCAATTGCTCATAACTCGAAAGCGGAATGATAAATTAATGATATTATGCCCGTTATCTTTGCCCAACTCTTCTTCTTTCTCTGTGACAAAATTGCAAATTCTGAAAACGAGCCGTTATATGTTTTTTTTCCACTTTATGTTAACATTCGTTAGAATTAAAACAACATTTTTGCGCCACTTGAATAGAACATGCATTTAGTTTGATCGTTATCTTTGGCATTCTTGGTTAGTCGATTTTTTTTTTTAATTTCGACTATTTAATAAAGAAAAAAAAAACTAAAATGGGTCGAGGAAAAGCATTAACCGAAGCGGAAAAATGACAAATTAAAGCTTACAAGGACACTGGCTTATCTATTTTTTAATTTTTTTTTTTTAACATACACTATCACGAGTAGAAATTTGCCGGCACTAAAAGTGCTCCCACAGGCAGGTGCTCATTTAGTGCAGGTGTTAGTTTTTTTTTTTTTTTTTTTACGCTGGGAGGTGGTAATCTTCCAAAGACGAAACCGAGCCCGTACTCAGTAACAGTGTGGTGATTTCTACCCACTAACCCCTTCTCCCGTCTTCCCGTTTTCCCTGCGGTACAACCTTCTTGGTATTTCATTGCCGCAGGGCGGGGATTAGCCAGCTTTCCAATTATTGCACCTAGTAGTTAAACCAATCAGCAATTTGTCTTTCTAATTTTACAATTAATATTCTAAGTATTTGTCCATAGAGGATTTAATACTGTTTTTGTTTTATTTTTCGAGCTATGTAGCTAGTTCAAAAGGTTTAATTCTTCTTAACCTCCTAGTCATATTGCTAGTATTTAATAGTTCCTTCATTTCTGAGCTGACGTGATTGAGAAGCCTAAGTTTATGTCTATTAGCTACTTTTTTGACTTCATCTTCAATCATTTCTATTTCTAGATCTCTATGCAGATCAGCGTTTCTTATGTACCATGGTGCATTTACTATATTCCGTAGAACTTTGTTTTGAAATGTTTGAATATTCTGTAGATTTGTTTTGCATGTGCATGCCCATAGCTGGAGCCCGTAGGTCCATACTGGCTTTAGAATTTGCTTATAAAGCAGTAATTTATTGTAATTTGACAAACAAGAGTATTTCCCTATAAGCCAATACATTTTACTGTAGCGCATATTTAGTTCTTCTCTTTTTTTCTTTACATGTGCTTTCCAGCGCAGTTTTGCGTCTAGTGTCATGCCTAGATATTTGGCTGTGTTTGCGTAATCTACTTCTTTATCATTTATGAACACTGGTATGTGCTGAACATTTTTATTTGTAAAATTTATATGGACCGATTTTAGGTCATTTAGTTTAATTTGCCAATTTTTTGTCCATTTTGTTATATTGTTCACTGCCTTCTGTAGTTTTTTTGTCGCTACTTCAACTGTTTCTCCCACAGCAGGTGTTAGTAAGGACAAAACATTAAAAAATACAATAATTATGTACCTATAAAATACTAACACAAACACAAATCATGCAAATAAATTAAGACATTGAGGTATTGCGCAAAATATTGTTCAGCTTAATTTTACTAACATGCAAGTCAATCACATGATCATTTATATTATAGATTCTACTCATGCGACTAATAGGCTCATGCCTCCCATAATTCGTTCTATGATGGGGGCTAAACAATAAATCAACACTACGTAAATTATGGGCACCACACCGAAAATTAAAGCCAATAGATGACAGCAAGTCAGGTGCATCTATTTCACCGGATATAAGCTGCTGTAAAAAAATGATATCGCTATTAGGCTTTCGTTGAGAAAGGGGTAACATTTGAAGACGCTTAATACGCTGACTGTAAGGAGGAAGGTTAAAAGGATCATCCCATGGAAGTCCTCTAAGTGCAAATCAAATAAATTTACGTTGAATGGCCTCTATTCGATTTGAATGAATGTTGTAGAACGGCGTCCAAACTTGTGAAGCATACTCTAGAATCGGACAGACAAAACAATTGTACAATGACATAGTAACGTATGGGTCATTAAATTCTTTCGCCCACCTTTTTACGAAGCCCAGCATAGAATTAGATTTATTAACAATAAAATTGATATGCTTGGCAAAAACCAGTTTGGGATCGAAATAAACCCCAAGATCCTTAAAATTATCAACATTACAAAGAATATGTTGAGACAAAGAATATTGAAAGGTGGAAGGTATATTCTTTCTAGAGAATGTCATATGTTGACATTTAGTAGGGTTCAGGGATAAACCGTTTTTATCACACCAATTGGCGAAGCTATTAATGTCAGATTGAAGAAAAATTCTATCTTGCTGACTAGTGATAGATTTAAATATTTTCATATCATCAGCGTAGATCAGGATATTACTGTGATTTATACATGCTTTAACATCATTAATGGCTAGTATAAATAGAATTGGTCCGAGGTGACTACCTTGGGGAACTCCAGACTCAGCTGTAAAAGATACAGATAGCGATCCTCTAAATTTGACTTGATAAACCCTTGATCTAAGGTATGAATTAACCCATTTTATGAAACTTGGTGGGAAACCAAAAGCCCTGAGCTTAAACTCGATTATTTCATGGGACAGCTGGTCGAAAGCTTTAGAGAAGTCAGTGTATATGCAATCCATTTCGTCCTTATTTTCTAAGGCATTAGAACAATCATGCAAGAAACTTAACAGATTAGTGACAGTGGATCTGTTTCTTACAAATCCATTACAAATTAAATTGCGACAAAGAAACAATTTGTTCAAAAAGCTTAGGGATACACGAAAGCTTTGAAATAGGCCTATAATTAGTGATATCACCACGTTCGCCTTTTTTAAATACAGGTGTGATAAAAGCACTTTTCCATACATAAGGGAATTTACCAGTACTAATGGACAATTCAAACAGATATTTAAGATATGGATCAATTGCATGACTACATTTTTTAAGAACGATCGGTGCAATGCCATCAGGACCTGATGAATAATCATTCTTCAGAGAAGAAATAAATTTTAAAATTGTTTCCAAGTCAAATGAGAAGCTAGTAAAACTTATTTGGGAACAGCTAGTTAGATAACTAAAATATTGCTCATCTATGTGAAGAGGGGTCACCCTAAACGACTTACTGAAATAATCTGCAAACATATTGCTTGCATTTAGTGAATCAGCAGTTGTAGAGCTATTGTAAGTAAGTTTCGATGGATAACCATCGGTTTTTTTCTTAGAATTAACAAATCCCCAAAAAAGTTTGGGGTCCAATTTTAGAGAGCATTCCATTTTACTTATGTAGTCAATATATAAGTTGCAGGATAAAGATTTGAACTCATTGAATAATGTGAGATAGAGTTCAAGATCTGAATGGCGGAGACTTTTTAAATAGTTCTTCCAAGCCCTATTACGTCTGTTTCGTATTGATTTGAGCTCTTTAGTGTACCAAGGATGGGACGTTTTCAGATTCCTAGAGGATTTCACAGGAATCAATTTTTTCATGCAGTTATCCATCAAAGAATAAAAGGAAACTACTGCATCTTCAATATTAGAAAACGCAGTAAGATTAAAATTAAAGCTGGAAATTTTATCAGAAAGCCTTTGAAAATTTGCTTTCCGAAAGTCAAAAGATTGCGAACGATCATACGAATTACTATTTTCGTACAAATGTGCGCCTAATTCAGTAAATACATCCAATGGTGGATGATTATTATCTATCTTAGTTATACTGAAGTGGGATTCCAGAACCACAGTACTAACAGAGTCAGAAGAAAAAACAAGATCGAGAGTTCGATTTTTGAAATTTTTTATACAGCTAGTTTGCTGTAAGTCAAAAGACAAGATGTTGTCCAGTAAAGCGAGCTCTTGTTGGGCAGAGTCAAAGGATGGGATGAGATGAGAATCATCCTCAGAAGGTACCCATTCAATATGTGGCAGATTGAAGTCGCCTATAAGTATGAGTGCTGTCACAACAAGATATGTCAAAAATATGGTCTAGTGCCATAGAAAGTTCAGAATACAGGGAACACAGACGATACGATGGAATGTACGCATTTACAACATATAAATGCTTGTTCTTAAGTGTAATTTTTACACAGATAATTTCGACGGTTAGTGGAAATGGAAAGTCAATCTTTCGTGAGTCAAGGTTGCAACGAACAGCAATCAGGACACCTCCTCCAAGCGTTTTCAGGTCATTTTGATGACGATCGTTTCTGAATACGGAGAAGTCATGATTGAAGAGTTCCGTGTCTAAGATTCCGGCATTAAGCCATGTTTCCGTCAAGGAGAAGATATCATGAGAGAGGGCTTGGGAGTTTAAATATACTTCAGCGGTTTTTGTGCGGAGTCCCCTTACATTTTGATAGTAGAGGGACAGCCCACTGGGTTTTTTAACACTGACGGACAAACTTTCCTGCGACTTTTTGTCGACCGGGGAGTAAATTCTTTTACTAACGTATTTTGAGGCCATGTAGTACTATTGCACAGTATTTCGAAATGTATTGGAGGGGCGACAATTTTGAAAGACGCAACAAACCCATCAGCCTTACTGATTTTGGTGCATTTGATTGAGTCATCTTTTGGAATCAAATTTCTCGAGACCAGATGGTTCAAGACATCGTCTGAAGAGGTGTTTGGTTTTAGTCGAGAAATGAAAATGGATTTTGGTCTGGGAATCGATTCAATAGATGCAGATTCCGTACCTATGGATTGAGGAGGTATTGCCAAAATAGCCTTATATATATATCCACATTTTTAAGTAATGAGTATGAATATACAAAAAAGATGAAAGACCGGACACACAGCGTGCTTACTAATGCGGAAAGGCGACTTGTTTTAAGAAAAGCGTCAAATTCTCACGACTCTTTGGCAAAAATCAGGAATAAATGCGGTGTCAAGGCAAGTCTTACAACTATGCGTCATGTTATTTCGAAAGCTAAACATCTAAAAAGACTGAAAATCAAGAAGAAGCCACCTCTGAACCCGGTTCTAAAAGAGCAACGCCTCAGTTTTGTCTCGCACATGTGACCTGGACTTCGGAGTGGCATAGAGTACCTAGTCTTCTCCGATGAAAAAAAAATTGTGGACCTATTGAGCTGGCCGCAGTATTCTCCGGATTTAAATATCGTTAAAAATGTTTTTGGATGGTTAACACGTCAAATATACGGATCAGGACAAAAAAATTCGAGTGTTCCCGAATTAACCCATGCCATCGAATTAGCTTGGAGCTCGATTTCACTGAATTATTTGGCTAATTTGTATACATCCCTTCCAAACCGGATGTGTCAAGTTTTGGAACAGAAACTATTGAAGGTTTTTTTTTAATGTAAAATACTCCAATTACCTTAAATTTAAGTTATTTTTATAATAAAAAAAATCAGAAATATCTAAAATGTTTTTTTTATTTAAGTGTTCTATTCAAGTGGCGCAAATTTTCGACCCCGCATTTTGCCGGTTTTTGGTTGATAGTATTTTGTTAAACTTAAAGCTTTAGCATTGAATCTTCCTGTTGATCAAATAACAGGAATTAATGAACTTTAATTTACCAAAAAAAATTAAGTTTCTAGCATGCTTGGTTTGGGAGCAATGAAGGATAAAAAACAGACATAAGGGGTGTCCTATTCAAGTGGCGAGGAGGTATCACAACTCTGTGTGAATTGTGCGATTACACTCAAACGTAACAAAATATAAGAAAATATGATAGATTCAAAATAATAAAGTTATCGCTGTTTAATGTAGGTTGCAGCATCTATCGAGATATATTCCATTTTCAGTCGTTTACCATTGATCTGAATTTTAAAGCACTTGTTTTGTTTCGATTCAATCTTTCAAGAATGAATTTGAAATTCAAATTAAACTTCATTTAATCACTTCCCACAAAAATATGCACATAATTGGATATTATTCATAGGTACCTACCTACCTACCGTAGACCAGAGCGACTAATGCTCATATTTACTTATTTAGGGATAGACCAAGTCCCTTTCTTTTGCTAAAGGCATTTCAAAGTATAATAACCCCTTCTTCAGCTGTCCAATTTCATTGCAATTCCTGCAACGATTACAGTGTCCATCAAACTTCAGTCTGCAACCGAAGTTTAGAGTTTCTGCCTGTATGTCCGATGCCATTTTAGTGTCACGACCTACATTGGATATATTCGTGAGATGTCTCCACGACAGCGCTGTACAACCGCCATTTAACACATTCTCCTCCATTGTTGTGGCACACCTCAAAGCCTCAACCTGTTTATTATTCGGCACGTCATCCAGGAACAATCCATCCACCACCAGACCAGCTAGGGTGTGTGCATGCATGCACCACACATACCGTTTAACCTAACCGAAGACCAGAATCTATGTAAAGACTTGCATTCAAAAGTGGAGTGCATTCCTATTCCCTTGGAATGTCTCCGGCACACTCCTACCCCGCGACAACATGTATCTTCGAGTGATTTTACCTTCGTTTGTTTACTGTGGGCGTTGCACGGCAGAGCAACCATCCATGACACTTTTGACAATGCGCAAAGAAGGAATGCGCTCCGCCACCATCGAAAGGAAATGCATTTATACTGCCAAATTTGCTAAACCACGCCCTTACACATCTCTGGTATATAGGTGCCATATAGCTCATGACAGTAAGTCTAGGGCACCCATGATTTACCGGGAACGAAGACACGAAGCACACAAACACAACAACAGCCAGTAGCCCCAACTACGAGCGTAAGTCCTTTTTGGTGGTTTCGATCCTTGGAGCGGCTGTCTATTCATATGAAAAGCAGCGCACACATACTCTCACCATATAAGGGAGGTAAATAAATTCTCCTGTAATCAGGTGATACCATCATCGTTCAACTTCTAGAGAGGACATGGAATGGGGAATTTTATTACTGAATCTCAGATAGGTTTAGATACACCTAAGGATTCCTATATTTCACCTGGCAAGACAGACGGACGAACGTTAATTCGCTTGGCGGACTGACGACATGGCATGTCCCATTTTTGGGGTAACATCGCACAACCACAGCAACTACTGGTCTGGCCTTTGGAGGGATATCATCACTAAATAGCCCATCGCTGCGAATTAGTGAAGCTTTAAAAATTGCATTTCGCCTAAAAAGGTCTCGAAAATTCAGTTTGCCTTCCTGTGTGCGTGTGCCTGTGGGCTACTGTCTTCGTTGTTCGCGCCAAACAGATCCCTATCGGGTACTGTTCAAATTCGCGAAGGAGATGCGACGTGCGCGACGCGACGTTAACGATAAAATTATGGAGGAATCTTTAATTCCGATGCCAATTTACAAATGAATATATTCTCGCATCTTGACGAGGATTTATTTGCGCTGCCAATTTATCTGTTGACATTCTGAGCAATTATTGGTTGAAAGGGACAGTGACTATTGGAAGTCTTGCAACACTTGTAATGGTGGAGCCTGTAATCTCAATAGAATAAATTACGCCGTAAAAAAATTAATAAAAAATGTATTTGGACTTAGAAATCAAAAGTGTACGTTGGTTTCTAAAGCCTATTCTCTTTTGGTTTGGAAAGAATAAAGGGTTTTAGCGAACCCCACAAGCGGACCAGTAAGGATGCAGTGAAGTGAGAGACCTATGATCCCCTCACTCCAGTTGATGACCTCGTTGTTAAAGAAAAGAAGAAAGGGTTTCAATGCATAAATTTGGTTAAATATTTGATCAATTATGTCCATCAAGGCCTGACAGGTTTCCCTTGCCAGCTCGCGACCGCTTGTTCTATATGTCGCAGTCAGAGCAATTAATTAATGTGCAGATTTACTATAGACTGATTTCGCTACACAGCTCGTAGAGTTTATAAAAAATACGTTAGTTTGTGATTAAGATCTTTGAAAATACGGCTCAGAGGAAAAGAACTGCTTAGAAAACCCGTTCGCCAAAGTTCATAAGCAATATTGAAGAGCAGCTTCTTCCGGATGTCTTCCTACCTACAACAGTCATGTGAAGGCGGTCAAAGAAAAGACTCAAAAAAAACGAAAAACGGTTGAGCTCGATTGGAGACATCGGGTTCAGATGGCACATGATCCTCATCTCCGAACTGACGAGAGGCGATCCAATGGCTAACAATTTTAGGTAAAATTATCTACGAGTACTTCGATACCAACGACCATACCACGTCGAGTTAATCGGTTCTCGTCAGATCACCGTAATTAAACGACGTTGGGCGCGGGTAGTATGTAGATGGGGGACCGTTTGAGAACAACCGCGTGTCGTTGGACAGTCCCATCTACAGAGGTAGATAATATACGTGGTATCACAATGTACCTAAATTGGTCTAAGTGTGTCGGCTTCTGCCGATATCCACATAAACCTAACCTAACCTATCTACTTCGATTGCACAGAGAAAATCACACGAAACTGTGATAATTACCTTTACCAAATCGATGTTAGATACGAGTACCAAGAAGACGTTGACGTTGGCCGGTAATAAATGGTCGATTGCGGAAAATAACACAATATAACTGCCCCATTTTGGGGCACAATCGTCATCCGGGTGGGGCACTATCGACAAGAATTTAGATGACGCAATGTATTAAAAATCAATAAATAGGAACGTACTGTTTTTATTTGAATAGTTTAACAAATCTTAAACCTAAAAAATAAAAATTAAATGAGATCAGAAATTAATTTTTAAATTAAAATTAAATTAAGAAAAAAAAATTGAAAACACATTCTGGTTTGACAAAGAAAAAAAAATAGTTAAGTAAAGGATATAAAATGTAAAATAAAAGGATTTTGTTAAAAAAAATCATTGCATCATTAAAAAAGATAAGGTTTGAATATCTTGACGATACAGCTGAGTGTTCTGCCAATGGCAGCTTTAACTCAATGTCACTTTTCAACACTAGAGACACGTCCTCAAAAAGAGGTTTAAAAAACTGCCAATTGTTTGATTTTTCCCGGAAAAAATTAGCAGTCAAGAGAAATTGGTTTGAATTCTCAAATTTGGTTACCTTACCAACATAATGTTTTGGAATTCGGTCGTCAAATTTTACCAAAATATAGTCACCAATGTTGAGTTTATCCTCGGGTTTCAGTCTATAGTCACTTGTGTTTGATACTTCTAAATCAAAGTCCTCATCATCATCTTCCACATATAGCCCAGCAGACTTATCTGAATCTGCAACGCTGAAAATATATGAATCATTTGAATTGTTTAGTTCTGTTCTTATATTAATTTTCTTTTGGATTTTGTTGATTTTATTCAATTTAAATTTAAATTTGAACTTACTTAATCCAACATGGGGCACTTTTGACTTTTGCCGAAACTGCCAAATGTGCTTTTGTCGAAAGTGTAAGAAAGATGTACAGGAAAAAGTGCAAAAAATCACTAAACGAATTAAAAACCGGTCTAGCCACCACAACTGCTGAAGAACAACTGTCATAGTTCGTGTACGTTCTGAGAGAACAGTGTGGCACGAGTTGACATCAAACATTTTATTTAAAAATTAATCGGCTTTCTGTAATAGCGAAAGTCAAAAGTGCCCCATCGTCGAAAGTACCCCACCCTACCCAAATAGAAGTTCTGGTAGAATACGGGACCCCCCTGCCTCGGCGTCCTCTTCCATCTCCTCCGCCTCTTCCACATCGAAACCGATTTCGCTGGAAACCAGTTGTGAGTTACGTAATTACGCTTCGAATAAACCATGTCCCATGTCAATATCGTGTTTGGTTCTCGAGATAATCGTGGCGAAAGTAATTCCGAACGCACATACGTACATACGCACATACGTACATACGCACATACGTACATACACACAGCCAGACATCTCTATAAAAGCGGTGGATTTGTATTCTGGTGACCTTTTAACGTGGAGATATGTCAAAATCGCCACATTACAACAACTTCCACTTTGAAGTTAAAAATGGGCAACAAAGAAATGCAAAACCACCGTAATCTTACTACAAAACGTAATGTTTGTTTCCTTTATAATTTGATGTGCCTTTTTCTTCTTTTTTTTTGCCATTTTGCATTGGGCCCAAATTTTATGCAGCCGATGTTTTTGAGGGGAATGGTTTTCGTATTGTTCCGAAAAGACCTACCTCTGTGCCCATTCTCCGATCCAGTCATACTTATTTCACTTGTTTATAGTAATGAATGGAAAAGTGACTCCCAGGTGCGAAAAGTTCAAATATAAATTTGAAGGCAAGGACACTTTAATCGGAGCTACTCGTGATGCCTGTGCCGAAATTTCTCTTAATTAATTAAAAAAAAAACTGAATGATTTTATTCCAAACCGTCTTATAGAGGTCACATCGAAAAATGGCGGGCATACTTATTATTAATGTAGAAAAACATAATAAATTAATGTTTTAACACCATCAAATGTAAACATTTTATTCATTTTTTCCTTTCTATTGAAGATATTGGATGTGGCCTCATCCTAGTGTCGCATCTTTTTATACGCTTTTCAAGTAGTTCATTGTTTGATCTTGGGAAATTCCAGCGGTCGTTTCTTACTTCCTTTAATTTTAAGACTTACTGTTAAGAAATATAAAATATATACCTGTTCACAGATAGAAAAAGTTTCTGGGTATACAATTTTCAACTGGTGAAATGGCCTCATCCTTGTAATCGCCAGTGTACAAGCGTAATTGACACTAAAATATATACGGAGAATATCAACGACAATAAAAAAATATGATTGTAACTGTAATTAGTCCTATTTTAATAACAGAAACATACATGCAAACAGAGCCCAGCCGATTTATCAATGTGCCGGCTTTGTCCAATAGAAATCTCTTTTGCTCAGCATGACCGACTATCCATTGTTTTTTTTGGTTTTTCAATGAAAGCGTTGTTGGTTGTTTTAATACGAAATAGGAAAATACTTAAAAATAAATGCGAACTTGTAACCTACCTTAGTTAGTATAAGCCAACGGCAATACCACGTCGAGTTAATCGGTTCTCGTCAGATCACCGCAATTAAACGACGTTGGGCGCGATTAGTACGTAGATGGGGGACCGTTTGAGAACAACCGCGTGTCGTTGGCCAGTCCCATCTACAGAGTTGAGGTAGATAATACATACGTGGTATCACAATTGACCTACATTGGTCTAAGCGTGTCGGCTTCTGCCGACAGCCACCTTAACCTAACCTAACCTAACCCACCTTAGTGAGACATAATTCCACAGTCGATGGGTCATAAATGCTATGGCGTGTGAACTTTTGGCCCTCTGTGTGGGTTATAAGTTCACAAATGAATTGTGGACTTGTAACCCACCCATATGGGTCATGACTCATAAGTCCATTGTCCACTGTGGACAGCAGAACTCGCAACATCAGTGCTAGTACAGCCCCACCTAGCGCCTTTATCCCCTTTTTTTTTTTTAAATTCTGGCTCGCCAATGCGATTTATAAAAGGGGGGGTACTTCGACCTAAAAGATCTTTTGTACCGTATGGGCCAGAAAAATTTTAAACTAGTAAAATTTCCACTTTCCGTGTAAAGCGGACAATTTTACCAGTAGAAGAATTCTTTATGTCCTCGGGGCTCAATTGTTCCCTGAGAAAGATCTTCTTTCTAATTCCATTAAGGGCTGGGCATTCACATAAAATGTGTTCAGCTGACTCGTCCTCTTCAAGACAGAGTCGGCACTCAGGAGAATCTGCTATTCTCATTTTGTGTAGATGATAACTTAAACCGTGGTGACCAGTAAGGTAACCTACTAGGTTTTTGATATCATGCCTTCTTAGGTTTAGACATTTGCTGACATTATGATTGAAGGGCCGAATGGCTCGTTTGGCCTGTCTTAGACCTGGGATGTTATCCCAATGATAGATACATTTTCTATGTTCCCAGCTTTTAATTGCTGCCGTTGCTGCTGATCTAGGAGTGCAGCAGAAAGGTTCGGGACCTATGAAAGGTGTTTCTGAACCTTTTCTGGCCAGTTCGTCGGCCTTTTCGTTACCTTCTACCCCGACATGACCCGGAACCCACCATAATTTGGTCTTGTTTCTTGCTCCGAGTATTTGTAGGGTATTGAAGCAGTACATGACTGATTTGGAGTCAATGGTATACGAGCTCAAAAAGAGGTTTAAAAAACTGCCAATTGTTTGATTTTTCCCGGAAAAAATTAGCAGTCAAGAGAAATTGGTTTGAATTCTCAAATTTGGTTACCTTACCAACATAATGTTTTGGAATTCGGTCGTCAAATTTTACCAAAATATAGTCACCAATGTTGAGTTTATCCTCGGGTTTCAGTCTATAGTCACTTGTGTTTGATACTTCTAAATCAAAGTCCTCATCATCATCTTCCACATATAGCCCAGCAGACTTATCTGAATCTGCAACGCTGAAAATATATGAATCATTTGAATTGTTTAGTTCTGTTCTTATATTAATTTTCTTTTGGATTTTGTTGATTTTATTCAATTTAAATTTAAATTTGAACTTACTTAATCCAACATGGGGCACTTTTGACTTTTGCCGAAACTGCCAAATGTGCTTTTGTCGAAAGTGTAAGAAAGATGTACAGGAAAAAGTGCAAAAAATCACTAAACGAATTAAAAACCGGTCTAGCCACCACAACTGCTGAAGAACAACTGTCATAGTTCGTGTACGTTCTGAGAGAACAGTGTGGCACGAGTTGACATCAAACATTTTATTTAAAAATTAATCGGCTTTCTGTAATAGCGAAAGTCAAAAGTGCCCCATCGTCGAAAGTACCCCACCCTACCCAAATAGAAGTTCTGGTAGAATACGGGACCCCCCTGCCTCGGCGTCCTCTTCCATCTCCTCCGCCTCTTCCACATCGAAACCGATTTCGCTGGAAACCAGTTGTGAGTTACGTAATTACGCTTCGAATAAACCATGTCCCATGTCAATATCGTGTTTGGTTCTCGAGATAATCGTGGCGAAAGTAATTCCGAACGCACATACGTACATACGCACATACGTACATACGCACATACGTACATACACACAGCCAGACATCTCTATAAAAGCGGTGGATTTGTATTCTGGTGACCTTTTAACGTGGAGATATGTCAAAATCGCCACATTACAACAACTTCCACTTTGAAGTTAAAAATGGGCAACAAAGAAATGCAAAACCACCGTAATCTTACTACAAAACGTAATGTTTGTTTCCTTTATAATTTGATGTGCCTTTTTCTTCTTTTTTTTTGCCATTTTGCATTGGGCCCAAATTTTATGCAGCCGATGTTTTTGAGGGGAATGGTTTTCGTATTGTTCCGAAAAGACCTACCTCTGTGCCCATTCTCCGATCCAGTCATACTTATTTCACTTGTTTATAGTAATGAATGGAAAAGTGACTCCCAGGTGCGAAAAGTTCAAATATAAATTTGAAGGCAAGGACACTTTAATCGGAGCTACTCGTGATGCCTGTGCCGAAATTTCTCTTAATTAATTAAAAAAAAAACTGAATGATTTTATTCCAAACCGTCTTATAGAGGTCACATCGAAAAATGGCGGGCATACTTATTATTAATGTAGAAAAACATAATAAATTAATGTTTTAACACCATCAAATGTAAACATTTTATTCATTTTTTCCTTTCTATTGAAGATATTGGATGTGGCCTCATCCTAGTGTCGCATCTTTTTATACGCTTTTCAAGTAGTTCATTGTTTGATCTTGGGAAATTCCAGCGGTCGTTTCTTACTTCCTTTAATTTTAAGACTTACTGTTAAGAAATATAAAATATATACCTGTTCACAGATAGAAAAAGTTTCTGGGTATACAATTTTCAACTGGTGAAATGGCCTCATCCTTGTAATCGCCAGTGTACAAGCGTAATTGACACTAAAATATATACGGAGAATATCAACGACAATAAAAAAATATGATTGTAACTGTAATTAGTCCTATTTTAATAACAGAAACATACATGCAAACAGAGCCCAGCCGATTTATCAATGTGCCGGCTTTGTCCAATAGAAATCTCTTTTGCTCAGCATGACCGACTATCCATTGTTTTTTTTGGTTTTTCAATGAAAGCGTTGTTGGTTGTTTTAATACGAAATAGGAAAATACTTAAAAATAAATGCGAACTTGTAACCTACCTTAGTTAGTATAAGCCAACGGCAATACCACGTCGAGTTAATCGGTTCTCGTCAGATCACCGCAATTAAACGACGTTGGGCGCGATTAGTACGTAGATGGGGGACCGTTTGAGAACAACCGCGTGTCGTTGGCCAGTCCCATCTACAGAGTTGAGGTAGATAATACATACGTGGTATCACAATTGACCTACATTGGTCTAAGCGTGTCGGCTTCTGCCGACAGCCACCTTAACCTAACCTAACCTAACCCACCTTAGTGAGACATAATTCCACAGTCGATGGGTCATAAATGCTATGGCGTGTGAACTTTTGGCCCTCTGTGTGGGTTATAAGTTCACAAATGAATTGTGGACTTGTAACCCACCCATATGGGTCATGACTCATAAGTCCATTGTCCACTGTGGACAGCAGAACTCGCAACATCAGTGCTAGTACAGCCCCACCTAGCGCCTTTATCCCCTTTTTTTTTTTTAAATTCTGGCTCGCCAATGCGATTTATAAAAGGGGGGGTACTTCGACCTAAAAGATCTTTTGTACCGTATGGGCCAGAAAAATTTTAAACTAGTAAAATTTCCACTTTCCGTGTAAAGCGGACAATTTTACCAGTAGAAGAATTCTTTATGTCCTCGGGGCTCAATTGTTCCCTGAGAAAGATCTTCTTTCTAATTCCATTAAGGGCTGGGCATTCACATAAAATGTGTTCAGCTGACTCGTCCTCTTCAAGACAGAGTCGGCACTCAGGAGAATCTGCTATTCTCATTTTGTGTAGATGATAACTTAAACCGTGGTGACCAGTAAGGTAACCTACTAGGTTTTTGATATCATGCCTTCTTAGGTTTAGACATTTGCTGACATTATGATTGAAGGGCCGAATGGCTCGTTTGGCCTGTCTTAGACCTGGGATGTTATCCCAATGATAGATACATTTTCTATGTTCCCAGCTTTTAATTGCTGCCGTTGCTGCTGATCTAGGAGTGCAGCAGAAAGGTTCGGGACCTATGAAAGGTGTTTCTGAACCTTTTCTGGCCAGTTCGTCGGCCTTTTCGTTACCTTCTACCCCGACATGACCCGGAACCCACCATAATTTGGTCTTGTTTCTTGCTCCGAGTATTTGTAGGGTATTGAAGCAGTACATGACTGATTTGGAGTCAATGGTATACGAGCTCAAAAAGAGGTTTAAAAAACTGCCAATTGTTTGATTTTTCCCGGAAAAAATTAGCAGTCAAGAGAAATTGGTTTGAATTCTCAAATTTGGTTACCTTACCAACATAATGTTTTGGAATTCGGTCGTCAAATTTTACCAAAATATAGTCACCAATGTTGAGTTTATCCTCGGGTTTCAGTCTATAGTCACTTGTGTTTGATACTTCTAAATCAAAGTCCTCATCATCATCTTCCACATATAGCCCAGCAGACTTATCTGAATCTGCAACGCTGAAAATATATGAATCATTTGAATTGTTTAGTTCTGTTCTTATATTAATTTTCTTTTGGATTTTGTTGATTTTATTCAATTTAAATTTAAATTTGAACTTACTTAATCCAACATGGGGCACTTTTGACTTTTGCCGAAACTGCCAAATGTGCTTTTGTCGAAAGTGTAAGAAAGATGTACAGGAAAAAGTGCAAAAAATCACTAAACGAATTAAAAACCGGTCTAGCCACCACAACTGAAGCAGTACATGACTGATTTGGAGTCAATGGTATACGAGCTAAGGGCGTTTATAGCTGCTTGACTGTCCGTGAAAATATGAATGGTTGCACCTTTTATGCCAGATAAGATAATGTGGCTGGCGCATTCTTGAATGGCGTGGAGCTCCGCTTGAAATACGCTGGGACTTTTTCCCATGGGTATCGTAAAGCGTTTGTGTGGTCCGTATATTCCCGCTCCTACCCCCGTTTCCATTTTAGAACCATCCGTATACCACTTTATGCCGTTATGGCTGTTTGGTGGGTTATTGCTAACCCATGCTTCTCTTTTGGGTATCTCCATGGAGAACCGTTTGTTGAAGCATAGTGTTTTTTGAATGCGGTCTGTGACCGCGCAGTTCATGTTAAGTTCTGGCAGTTCATCGAGAAGGGTCTTAAGTTCCGGATGATCATTAAGACTTATCTCGTTTAGCTGTATTAGACTTATTGCACTGCGGATCGCCACTTTTTGGACGTATATGTGGAGGGGTATAATTCCTGTTATTGCCTCTATGGCAGCTGTTGGACAGGTACGCATGGCTCCGGAGATACCAAGGCACGCAAGCCGTTGTACCTTTTTGAGCTTCTCTATTGCGACCTTTTGTGTGGATTTTGTCCACCATACTATGGAGGCATATGTAATGATGGGTCTTATCATAACTGTGTAGATCCACTGGACGATCTTTGGAGAGATTCCCCAGGTTCTACCATATGTGCGACGACAGGCCCATAAAGCTCTATTAGCTTTACTGATTTTGTTGTTTATGTGAGAGTTCCAGTTAAGTCTCTTGTCCAGGATTACTCCAAGATACTTGACTTCGTCGGAATACTCTACGACCGTGTCGTTTATTGTGATTAGGCCTAGGTCTAATTTCCTCCTTTTAGTGAAAGGAACGATGACGGCTTTACTGGGATTTATGGAAAGATTTTCCTTAATGCACCAGTCTATGGCTGTCTTTAGAGCATTTTTCATTTTTGATGTGACTCCTATTGAGTCTTTGCCCCTAACTATGATGACAATATCATCGGCGTACCCAATTGTGGTGTAGCCCAAACTGCTCATCTTGTGTAGCAGGTCATCGATGACCAATGACCAAAGAAGGGGTGAGAGTACTCCCCCTTGTGGGCAGCCCCTTACGGCTGTTACTGATACTGAGGTCGTTCCTGACGAGGAAGTTATTTTGCGACTTTCCAGCATCGCTTTGATCCATTTAATAGTTGGTTTATCAATATTTCTATGGTACAAAGCATTTGATATGGATTCATATCCAGTGTTGTCGAAAGCACCCTCTATGTCCAGAAAGGCACAAAGTGCGATCTCTTTGCAACGGTAGGCATTTTTTATCTCTGTAGTTAGTCTTAACAGGGCGCCTTCCGTGGATTTGCCCTTTTGGTACGCATATTGGTGAGGGTGCAGAGGCATGCTTTTTGATATGCATTCTCTAATGTGAATGTCAATAATCCTTTCCATTGTTTTCAGAAAAAACGATGTCAGGCTTATCGGACGATATGATTTAGGTAATTCTCTCGGCTTGTTTCCCGGTTTAGGTATAAATACTACGTTTACCTCCCTCCAGGTAACTGGTATATACCCCCAGTTGAAGCTGAACCTAAATAAGGCAATCATGGATGGTAGTAAAAATTCTATTCCATTTTGAATGAGGGCTGGAAAAATACCGTCTGTACCGGATGCCTTGAATGGTTTAAATGAGTTAATTGCCCATTTAACCTTATCCGGAGTAAAAAGTGTTCCGGATAAACTATGAATTCTGCTGAGGTTTCTTGGAATTGAGACCTCCGCTGTATGGTCGTCTGTAATGACCATCGTGTGAGAACCTGGGAAGTGAGCCTGAAGCAAAGTTTTCAGCGTTTCTTCCCGGTCGCGTGTGATTGAACCATCTGATTTAATTAACAATCCCATGCCTTTTTCTTGATCCGTTGACAGGGCCCTTTGGAGGCGTGCCACCTCTGGAAGTTTTTCTATCTTCTCACAGTTTGCACGCCATGAGGCTCTTTTGGATCTGCGCAACTCAAAGTTGTATATGGTCAGCATGGATTTATATTATCCCCTTTACCAACATCGTTAGAAAGCTTACCCAGCACAAAGATATCAGCTACCTACACTGTTGGTGTTGATTTAGTGAGCGTCGCGGGTAGATTGAAACCGATAAAATTTGGTTCGTTATTTACATACAGTGACCGAAATAAGTATAAAGACACTCTCAATATCGATACTCGGTTGGATTTAAGTAAAATAGTAAAAAAGTTAAAAAGTTTATTTTATCGTAGATTATAAGTTTATTTTATACAATAAATAATGAAATCAAAAAAGAAAATATTTATCACCACAAAGGCTGGCTTTTGAGGTATACCGTTAGGGAACTCCAAAAACGTTTAATTTTCCTGCGAAATAAGTATAAAGACAATCAATATTTAAAGCATTTGAACACCGATTATTTTGGTTTTACCTATGAACTTGAAAGTTGGTACTTTGTACAACCCCCTTGATTTTCAGGAACTTGGAAAACTCTATTAGGCGTAGAATTTATCAAGTTTTGTAGGACTTCTTCGGTGACCATGTCTGTGTTATTCCTCTTGTAAGCTCTTCCAGATTTCTGTACTTCCCATTTGAAAAAAGCTTTCTTGCCATAATACCCCACAAATTTTCGATTGGGTTAAGGTTAGGACTACACGAAGGCCGAATTTGACTCCTTATAAACCATTGGCGGAACATACTGGCATTATCTTGTTGAAAAATAAAATGTGACCCGCTGGAATGTCTCCAAATTCATCCAAGGCATATTCCAACATCTCGCTGTATTTTTCGCCATTCATTCTAGGTTGAACGAACATCAAGAGGATTTTACAATGAAAACCAAAGGCACCCTAAACCATCTAACTCAGAGTGCCGATTCATTTTTATTGCTTTCTCGCCCCTCAAATCACGCCAATAAAAGCTAAAACCATCCGCAACATCCAAATTAAATTTTTTTTCATCGCAAAAAATAACGGATTCCCAGTCCTTGGTCCAAGCCATGTGACTTCTTGCAAATCTTAACCTTGCTTCTTTATAATGCTGTTGCAGGTTGGGTTTTTTCGTCATTTTTGACTAACGAAGGTTATGATTTGCCTTCAACACTTGCTCCACTCTTCTTACCGTCATTGGGAGACCTAACTTGCGCTTTATCTGGCCAGCATTCAGCTTATTACGCCTTGCTTAGTGGTAATTCGTATTTTTGTTGCGTGAGGTCAATAGGCTTGGTCGACCAGATCTTCTGGCAGTGCTATAATTTTGGCCCAAATTCAAAAAATTACATACGTCGGAAAGAGATCGTCCAATTTTCCTGCCAATGGATCGGTTGGATAAGCCGTGCTCCTTATGAGTCGTAATAATTACCCTTTCTTTTGTCGTTAAATGAGTTCCGCTAGGCATGGCTAAATAATTTATTGATAACAATTTTTGTGCCAACAAGCGAAACAATTTACCTTTTATTGTTTTTCACCCTTTTTATTTAAAAAAAATTGCTACAAAATTCGAGACTTTTGGATAACCGAAGTGTCTTTATACTTTCTTCGCAACTTTTTCACATATTTTTTTATTAGAAAGGACAATCAGTCTCTTTGAACACGATATGACCGATAACGGCAAACAAATTTTTGGAGTTAAGAGAACATTCATTCTCCAAACATTTCTGTGGCAGCTAAGACAGAGTAGCTTTTGTCGACATACGCGATTTTTCAGTTTTCTGCCATTTGATAGAATTTAGCAGTTTGAGATATACTTTCCTATCTTACCTCCATTCAAAAGCATTTTTCGTTACAGAAATATAAAAATATTCCTAACCGCTTATGTGTGTCTATTAGTATCAAAAGGGCACTGAAAAATACGCAAAAAACTTGTTACGTCTAAACCGTTCCACGAATCAAAGCTACAGTATTGTATGTTTTGTATAATGCTTTCGCAGATCTATTTATGAAACAAAAATAAATATATTACTCTTACCTAGTTATTTGTAACAACTAAAACTTTGGAAATGTTCCCTTTTGCAAGGAACAACTGGAAATGCAACGTTTTGAAACTAAACTTTGGGAAAAGTAACCTTTTGAAAAGTGATTACAAGCCAATATTTTTAAAGCATTTTATTAAAGACTGCAAAACATAAACATTACTTAATTCATTAAAATTTAATTGATTATTAAACAAAACTAAAAAAACAAAACAAATAAATAGTAAACAATCAGTCAAAAAATTAGGAACTTCAAGGTTGCAATTATTTTCAGTGTCTTCACCAAAATCAAAATGATCGTCAATAATATTTTTATAAAACAGAAGGCTGTCCAAGCTACGCCGTACGTGTTTTGTTAATAATTTGTCCACGTCTTTTATTTTTTCTTTTTTTATGGTACAGATATGATGTATGTTTCCGGTCTCATTTTTTTTTTTTGAAACTATTCCTTTCTTCCAAACCGATTTTGCCACTCCTATGTCCGATTTGTAAGCTGTTTCACCTCTGACTAAACTGTTGTTTTTTAAGGTGCGCTTTAGTAGAAATCGTTTTGCTTTAATAAAGGGAAAATGCCACTGTCCAGGCGCTTTGAAAAATGCTTTGCTTTCTCCTTTCCATTCCCGAATAATGCACCCCGAGGATCCAAGCTGTATAATGGTCCCATAGTTCTTATACATATCCGTGTACTCTTGAGGATGCACAATTGTTTCTTTCCCTCTCACTACTTTTTCAAGCCGAGCAAAAACTCTATCAGGGGGATGTAGGAATGTCCGGGAACTGGAAAAATTATTTCGACTTCTTTTATATGCCTAGGAGGTTAGCATGAAAGCCAAAATGATAACATTCCCATCATGGCGGAATTTTTATTCTGAGATCCGCAGCCATCACATATAAGTCGAACTTTGGATAGGATCTCCTCAAATTTTGTGTTTTGAAGTCGATGATAAACGGCAGATGCAATTTCGTTTGACCCCTTAGGGTGATCATCTTCTGTCCAAAGATAAAGAAAAGTATTTTCCTTTGTAAGCTTGGCTTTTGAATTACCTTGGACAATACCAAAATTAAAAAGATAAAACTGGCGACTGTAGTATGCTGCTTGATCAGGTTTTCGGTAAAACCATATTCTTTTGGCAGTCAAAAGAAAATGTAATCATATAACGTTTTGATTCTTTAGCAAGATTGTAAAACGCTCTTGCTCTTAACTTATGAATTCGGATTTGTATCATGATTTCATTTTTCTTGCTTATGTTGTTTTCTGTTTTTAAACGTTCTTCGTACATTAAGCAATTTGAACACTTGTCTGAGGATGGTGCCTTGAAACCAATATTGAAAGACTGCCAAAAAACTTTTCTATAGTAACTTGGTTTTACATAAAACTCTGATGAAACGGTTGTATTATACCTTCGATAGAGCTTATTAATTGACAAATCTACCGAAATATATTGGCCTCGACGCTGTTCTAGATCGGCAATAGTGTACCTCCAATGGCTTGAATCTCCTAACGATTTCTATAATTGCATCACGCTTACCTCTAAATTTGGACGACTTTCTATCTTCTCCCCGATTCTCTTTCGGCATTTCACCGGACTTCGCGATGTGTCGCGAACAAACTCCTCTTACTCGTTTTTTTGATATCCTTAATGCATTAGTAAAGGTTGAACTGCATACTCGCTTAAGAACTCCACGTGATCGTATATAATGGTATAATGTGTAAGACCTTAGGGCTCCTCCTTTACGCCTATTTGTTCGCTTTGGTGGATTTATTTTTGTGTTGGAAAGTATAAATGAATCCTGTTCTAACTTTTTTCTTGATGCATAGAAATTGTTGTGAAACCGTAACAGTTCTTGGGTTGAAAGCTATTGGCATTTAAAAACGGTTCCCCTGTGGGAACACGCTGGTATTTTCCGGAGATTTTTTGCCTTATATCTAAAATAATACAAACTCACAAGAGTTTTATATTTAAATGAAAAATGTATAGATACCAACCGATTCTGCTTCATTAATTCACATTTCCATTTAGATTTATTAGGGACTTGTTTTCTTGCTTTTCTTTCACTTTGTTCTCCTGCCAACAAGATGTCACGTTCGGCTTCCATTTTGGCTTTTATAACAAAAATTCTGTTTGAAATGTATGGACTTAAACCTTGAAGATTGGACTTTATGGACGGTCGCGACTATTATCAAAGACGGTTTTACTCAAAGTCAAAAGTCAAAAGAAATGCCACTTTTCCGCCAAAACGTACTCTCACGTCTAACAATAATTTTCCGCTCAGTAGGTGGTTTATTCCAATTTCACTTTTACAGTAAAAATGGAAATGAGCCATTTTTGATTCCAACAAAACATTTTTTGATAGGAAATGTTACCCTTTGGTACGAAAAGTTTGTTTATGGGAAATGTTACCTTTTGATTTATACATCAACATGGAAATGGTACCAGTTTGTAAGCAATACCCGTTTTCGGTTGCCTAAATCAGTGGGTAATGAGACATTTTGATATTTCAGATACAAATTGTCTCACAGACCTAACTTTTTTTTTATTAAAAGTGGAAATAAGCCCTTTTGATAGTAATAGACACATGTCTAAACAGCGTGCTATGCTTTCGACAGAGTAGCTTATGTCAAGCAAATTTCGCAAGTTTTAATAGGCTAAAATTTTAAATTTTAACAGAAACTCTTATGGCGAAGTAAATCAAACAAAGTTTAAAATTTGTTACACTTATGTTAACATAAGTTCTTCTGTCAAAACTAAAAAAATATGAATTGGAAATTTAAAGTTTATCATAACCACTTTTATGTCAACATAAAATAGTTTTATTGAGTGCACATCAGTTCGGAACATTGACTTGAGTGGTTAAGAACCCTTCAAGCAAGAGACTCCGTTTTACGTCCGCAAACGGAGTTAATGACATATGGACTACTCCGCATACGGCTCCGCATACGGGTCCGAAAAACGACGTTTTTCGGATCCAATTAGTATGGAAATTGTAATAGCCGCGGACTCACATGTGTATGTACTCGTATTGTGACAGATTGAGTTCGCTTTGGTCAGCAAAAAACGAATCCAAAACTGATCCAAAAAAAGGTACAAATCGAGGCTAGATAAGAAGAAAAACGAGAATCGAGTATCGCTAAAATAAAAATCAGAAATGTTTGTTCATGTTTATTTTATTTCTTAAAAACAATACATTTTTCCATTTCGTATACCTGCAACCATTTCTCCTTCTCCTGCTAAATAAATGAATCAAATAAATGTGCATGTTATCTATACATATGTTATGTATGTTACTTACTTTCAGCATGAATTTGTGCCGGTAGCATTTAAATCATCGAAATGCGGCCCACAAATGGTAGTTTCGCCTTCATCGCTAGCTATTTTTATACCCTATTCTAAGGGTATATTAATTTTGACGCATAGTTTGTAACATACCTTAATATTGCCCGTAGACCCCTAAAAGTTACTATATTTATGATCAGCATCGATAGTAATGTCGATCTAGCCATGTCCGTCCGTCCGTCCGTCCGTCCGTCTGTAGCCAAAAATTAGGCCTTTAAACTTTACGTAGAGAGCTGAAATTTTAACCATATACTCTCTAGGGTCCCGAAATAATCAAGTTTACGAATTTTTGAAATCCGCCCACAACACGCCCACAAACTCAAAATAACCAAATTTTGGAAAAAATCGAATTTTGAGCTAGAAAGCTGAAATTTTTTATATATGATCTATGACTCCTAAAACTGCTCGGGATAAAAAATTTTCAAAATCCGTCCACTGACACGCCCACAAATAAATAAAATAATTTTTTTTTACCCTATTCTAAGGGTATATTAATTTTTGAAAATCCAAAGTTTCAGCTAGGGAGCTGAAATTTATAGTATATACTCTCTATGGGCCCTTTATGCTCATGTGTAAATATTTTCAAAATCCGCCGACTGACACGCCCACAATTAATTTTTTTTTTTTTGAAAATTCAAAGTTTGAGCTAGGGAGCTGAAATTTATAATATATACTCTCTAGTAGCCCTTTATTCTCATGTGTTATTTTTTTTTTAAATCCGCCTGCTGACACGCCCACAATTAAATAAAACAATTTTATTGATACACCCAAGTTTGAGCTAGGGAGCGTTTTGTTTTTGATAAAATCCTTTAAATGTTATATAACAAAATATGTAGAGCGTTCCTAACAATTCAACCATACTTAGACTTTTGTCACGCCCACTTATGAGGGATAGGAATAAGAATAGGGTATCCAACAGTTCGCCCAAGCGGACTGTAGCCCGTCCCTATGTTTTTTTTTTGGTTTTGATAAATCTAAATTCAAAAAGTTTAATTAAGCAAATAATTGTGTACAATAATAAATTCAATTTTAGTTTACCTTTCAAAGAAAATTATATCTGCAGCTACAGCCAGAGACAGTGTCAGTGACAGATGAACGAATCGCCATTACAAATAACTACTCCCAAGTCTCGGTCTTCTTCTTATTGGTAATGTAGTTACAGTCCATTTACAAATGTGTGCGTGGAACGCCTCATATATCGCGGATCCAAAAATGACGGGAAAAGTTGGGTCAGTGTTTTTGCTTGAAGGGAAGTGCTTTAAGGTGATTAAGTGTTTTTTTAATTACAAGTTGTATAGAGTTAGTATATTGTTCTACATTGTTTCGCGGATAGTTTTATTTAAATAACAACAGTGATCGCAACTGTTTTTGTTTTTTAATACTGACGGTATGTTAAGTTTTTTATTATTAAAAAAATAGTCTTTTAAAATGTTTTGCTTAATTTGCATAGTTCGGGATACGTTTAAAATATGTATCGTGCAAGAAAAATGCTGTCTATGGCACTAAAAAAAAACAAGTTCCCTGTATTGACATTAATTGAAATTAAAAGCTGTCTAGAAATCAAGATCAGGCAGGCGTTTGCTTCTGAACTGATTACGATAGAAGATACAAAAACTGAAAAAAAAACAAAGAGTCTTACTAATCCAAGAAATAGGAAGCACACAAATTAATACTCGTTATACACAAATGGCGATAGGGTACCAGTAAGCCAAAAATGCTTTAGGTTTACTCTTTGTGAATCCGAGCAATTTATAAAAACAATTGTAAAAAAAAAGTTGGAAATCACAGGCCCTTTTACGAATGGTGATATGCGAGGAAAGCACCCTAGTCCAAAAAAAATGTCTGTTGAAAAAAGAGAGATATTAAAAATTGTATAAACAGCTTCTCATCGTATGAATCTCACTATACACGGCGGGATACGTCGAAAAAATACTTGTCAGGCGACTTGTCAATTGCCGAATTAAATCGACTATTTTGCGAAAAGTTTGGTTCAACAATTTCTCTTTCCAAATTTTCAAAAATTTTCAATAGGTACTTTCAATTTAAAATTTAAAAAACCGAAGTTTCACACTTGTCATCAATGTAATACTTTAAAAATGAAGATTGACATGGCTGGAGAGGAGGAACGCAGTGCCCTAAAAAAGGAACAGATTGAACATCACTTAGAAGCTGAGTGCGCTTATCAGTCAAAAGCCTCAGATAAATCAAAGGGCCATGTTGACCCATTAATACAAGTTCTAACCTTGTCTGCGAACTCCATTTGTACGTTCGTTTCTTTTTACAAACGACCACTTTGGATTTTTAACCTTACAGTTCATGACTGCAAGACCAAGTGATGCGGCATCACTGCTTATTTGCGATGCTGATGCGATGCACAGTTTAAGCTGATGCGTTGCTGATTGAATATGGCGTTTGAGTTTTAGAACGCATTGTTTAAATCAAACATTTAAAATGGAAGTTTTGCTAATAAAAGTTTTAGTTGATAACTTTGATCGTAAAGACGATAAATTTAGTTTTAATATGTGTGAAGCAAGAAGAAAGAGGTCGAAACGCATACGGACTTTAATTAGCAGATTTAAAAGAAGGAAAATTCCTAAGATTAGGGACTATTTCAAAGTTCTAGAAGAATATCCAGACGATGTATTTCAAAATCATTTTAGAATGTGCCGATCCACCTTCGATGTAAGTCCACTAATGATTTAACTTTTCTAAATGAAAACCAAACCATGTTTCTAGGATTTGCGAAAATCATTAAATCCTTTTTGGCCACCTTCTTATACATCTTCTTATAGTATCTATCAATTAAAATGTTTGTTTACTTACTTTTCTTTCTCTTCCGACATTTTTCTTGCTTTTTTTCAGGCGAATCAACAGCGCATCAGGTATTTCTGTGATGCTTTTTTTTCGTTATGTTTGCGAATCAGTTTGATCAACCTTGCAATAATGAACACTTGACGTTGAAAGTGATGCCAATAGTTGCGTTAATGAACATTTTGCAAAGCATCATGAACATCATGATGCCAGTGATGCGTTACTGAATTTACACAACACCTGAAACAGTTTTTCAACTGTCCAAATGTTCTTTCAACTACTCCTCTTGCAAGAATATTATGTCGTTGATAAGCTTGTTCGGATGCAGTTAAGCTAGTCCCTTGTCTAAATGGTGTCATCATTATTCTGCTTTGTTTGTATCCGCCATCACCAAGTATAATTCCTCCCATGCGATTTATCTCTGCTCTAGCCTTCTTTTAATGCTAGACGAGTTAAAAATTCGTGAATCATGCGCATTTCCTCTCCAACGTGCAACAATATCCATTATTTTGCCATTAGAATCAACTAAAACTTGAACATTTAGAGAGTAAAATCCTTTCCGACACCGGTGCCGTGCTCCCAATTCCCCACCTGGATTTTTTATCTTAATTTGTGTGCAGTCTATAGCCCCCAGACATTGAGGAAACCCGAATTTATGCAAAAATCCTCTTTTGACTTCCCTGATACCCTCATTTGTTTCCGGGAAATAAACAAATTCTGGGAGTTTTCCAGCCAGTGCATTGACTACTTTGCGGATCACCGTGCTGGCGGTTTTTTGACTTACTCCGTGTATATCAGCTGTGAAGAGGTTATTCTACAATAGCATCCACATCTCCAATTCGAAATTAAACTGAAAGTTACCTGCATCGAGCTGGTAGCTTCCTTTTGCAAGGTGCCGCAAAGTTAGCAAAACCATAATAAGTGGTGGAACAGATGATCCTCTCTTACCGGTAGCTCTGATATCATCTTCAATTAAATGCGTTATCCAACGCACAGCCTCCTTGCCAAATCTTTTAGAAAGAGTTAATTATACGAAGTGTATGCTTTCAAACCTCTATACTTACCTATAGTGTTTTTCTTAAATTCTATATCGCTGTAGTATTCTAGTGCATCGAAACGTTTTTTATATTTTTTTCGTGCTCTATTATTTTGTGCATCATTAATAATATTTAAATCGTTTACAATTCTTTCAAAATTCATTCTGAAATGTTTGACTGTCAAATTTAAATGGAACTTAGATACGGCCCATACGACCACAACTTAGTATTTGTCGATTTTAGAAGTAGCTCGATGGTTTTATTACTATCGATTTTGAGATAAAATCGAGTTTACGTAAAACTCGAGTTTAAATTCTTTTATTACTAAGGGTCAATGAAAATGGCGGGAAGTTTGTTTGGCAAAATGTGAAATGGATGAGGTTAACGAAGGAGTTTGGTACTATATACTTCAAAACTTCTCTGAGCGAAGTTGAAGAATTCAAGACTCTAAATATATGGCGCCGGGGATTTAATTCTATTAAAATAAGCGATTTGCAGGAATGTTACTCTGCACCTCTTCAAATTAATGAAAACAGAAAAGAAGACCCATTAGAAATGCTGCCCCTAATTGACAACTTACCACACCTTTTACCAAAATCTGAATTCTAAGCAAATTCAAGACGTTCATCCAGATTTGACAGAAGGAGATCTAAATGATCCATTATAAAACATGTTCTTACTACGTAATTTTTGGTACACTTGTATAGCTTTCATTTATTTCACTCCAAATAAATTTCTTATCCATACACTTTTATAAAACATATTACATTATTAAAAAATCAAAAAAAAACTCCACATGTCTATTATTTTTACATTTTCAATTCGTCATATAATTTTAAGTCAACTTAGGGCACTATTAATTAGTACTGTAAGACATTCATTATATCAAAATGGATTTTTACAAAAGAACTTAAGTTTTAAAACAATTTTTTTTTGTACTTTCCTCCAATAACTTTTTCATAAACTATCATAAAATATTAAGTAAACCCCTTACAATTGGGGCTAACAATTTTTTTAAAAAATAATCATAAATACTAATGTCACACCAATCTCTTACCAAATTATTGAAATTAATTTCCACTTTTGTCGCTTTGTACCATATTTTTAATGCTTATTTTATCAAGCTTCACAAAATTATTAAGATATTGTATCTTAATGTGTATGCATTCAAAGAAATAAATAAATAAATAAATAATTAAAAATACCCATTTTAAACAAAATGCGATTAATTCAAAAACACTTTTTTTGACATACTGGTACAGATTTATTGAACAACTTTGTTGCATATATTTAGGCGCTAAGCCTACAAAGCAAATTGAAAAGTTTGAGAATTACTGCCCTTATACTTATTTCGGCGCCACTGTAAAGTATTTACATATAATGTAAACATATAAGCAAGTTATACAAGTAGTATATGTACATTCACGACTCGAGATCGAGTGTGAATTGTTTTTTCCACTTCAAATGTTTCTTCAATTCGAAGAATTAACATAGGAAATGATTATTCAGCCTGTATGTGGCTATGACTGAAATGATCCCAAACCACCACATCTGGGTGAAACGCCAATTTTATATAGTCAGACTAGAAATAGTTGACTTTATATACCCAATTTTTGACTTTCAGTCATAGCCACATACAGGCTGAATAATCAATTCCTATGTTAATTCTTCGAATTGAAGAAACATTTGAAGTGGAAAAAACAATTCACACTCGATCTCGAGTCGTGAATGTACATATACTACTTGTATAACTTGCAAAATATTGCGTATGGATTTGATGTGTTTGTGGTAATCCACTGATGATCCCAAACCACCACATCTGGGTGAAACGCCAATTTTATATAGTCAGACTAGAAATAGTTGACTTTATGTAAACATATAAGTTCAACTGACACTAAATATCCATCGTTGACTTATTCTCCTGAATCAATTTGTTTAATTCACAACTGAAAGAGGAGGCGAATCAGCGAACTGTAAAACATTAATCGTATTTGATTTTGGATTAGGTGTCAAAACCAATAAACTTTTTTGCTCGTAATGCAGCAATTATATAATCGAAATTATTTCGTCTTATCATGGTTTCACATCACTCCAGTCAACAGCCCACAGTTTAACTAATTTTAGAAATATTCTCTTCTTCTTAGAACTTTACAATTTGCAAAAGTCAGAATGACAAGCACATTTAAATTTAACTCTTCCACCAAACATGAAGGAACACAATGAAACCCTTTATTTGATAGCGTACTGAGTTTAAGGATATCCCCAACGAAGACTGCGTTGTATGTATTTAGGTGTGAAAAAACATGAATTTCTCTCTTAGCATTTCCGTTAAGTCATCGCTTTAAAGGGGGTTTCTATATCTATGAGTGCTCTTTCAGCAAATTAACACCCTATGCCCGCTCAAATGGTGTTAAAACAAACTACTTTAACCACATATTAAAGCTGTATATTGGGGCCAGGAAAACGTTATAGTATCTGCATGATTAATACAAAGAAACAAGTAATTAATGCACATTGTCCGCATCCCTTAAAGGCCAAATTACCCATGCACTATATTTCTTTAAGTCTGAATAAAGAACCGCAGGCAAAAATCGCGCAAAAAGTATGCACACAGCTCAGAGGTGACATAATTATCACAGCGCCCCTGATTGATCACGGCTACTTGACTGGCTGTCATAATCCTATCTACAGGTGCCATGGTTTAACCGTTTTATGTGTTTCTTTTTAGTTGTATTGTCTGCTTTAGTCAATAAAGATACTTCCTGTGCAGGAACTGTGCAAAAGCAAATTGAGCTGCATTAGCGATTGGCTCCCAAGAAACTTTGGTGGCCCGCCGGTGCTGCTGCTACGGCTTTGCTGGTGGTTGAACAACCTGTGTGAAGGAAGACTTTATGCATTGCTGACCACTCACACAGCACACTTAGTGACCGACCGAATGCACAAAGTGTGTGACTCTTGAACTGGAATGACTATGTATGAAGCAAGCGACGACAACGTCGAATGTCGAAGGATGACGACGATGATGTTGATGATGATTATATTTGACTTCGATGTTCATTAGTCTGCACTAATCACCTTGGCAATTAAATCCCCCTGGGCGGCTCAGCCAATAAATCTTATCTTACTGAATGGGGATACGACTAAGCTGTCGCATATGATTCGCTTGAACGGAATTCATTTGTGGATACGAGAAAGATTGTGTAGTGAAATTGGGGCCAGTGTTGTCTGGGTACCTATCATCTATGATTCGAAATTCACAATTTGAGATTGTTGTTAATAGTATACTGCACATCAATTGTCTTCTTATCTAAACAACCTATGGGAACCACTTGGCACTGGTTTTGTAAGTAACGACAACTTGACTGGATTTGCTTAACTTATAAGCGCGAAAGTTGCGAAGAAAACAAAATAGCAATGCTTTAATGCTTTCCAGGCAAAGAATTGCTGATGAGTCTCGGAAGTCTTTTTTTTTTTGTTTATTTTTTTGAAAAAAAGGAAATCCAAATCCCAGAGCACTCAGACTCGGTAACGTTCCATTGTACTACCAGGCAGAAATCCTCCTTTTGGTGTAGAGGCATGTGATTGGGTGGCGTATGTTGTTGTTCCCCATGGGGATTGAACCTGCACCGCACGGGTCACAAGCCAACACACTAACCTCTACACCGTCGCCACCCACTCGGAAGTCTTACGAGCTCCTCAGAAATACACTAGGTTTAATCCTCCTCAACATGGTTTTGTCTCGGTGGTCTACTTCACCCAATCTCTCAATTTGTTGTCATTATGTCATCTTTACTGACTTCTCGAAACCATTTGACCGCGTAAATCAAGATATTTTAATTTGCAAGGTAACTAAGCTTGGATTTAACTCTTACTTCCTTAAATAGATTAGCTCCTTTCTTCAGATGCGTATTCAGTATGTCCGCAATAACAACATAATCTCGGCACCTGTCCATGTAACCTCTGGAGAACCGCAGGGTAGTCATCTCGAACCGTTGCTTTTTATTTTATTCATAAATCGAATTCCCAAAGTCTCACCTTTGCCGATGATTTACAAATTTTCAGATCTATCAACTCGGAGCAGGAGTGTGATATTTCACAAGGAGATCTGGACAGATTTTCCGCTTTGGTGCCATAACAATGACCTTCAGTTAAATGTTTATAAATGTCAAAGCCAGACTTTTTTCGTAATCTTTTCCCAATTTTTTTTACATACATCGGAAATGTCCCACTGTCCATTATCTAATCCAAAAAAGATCTTCAACTCATAAACATAAACATGAGTTTGCATGCAGCAATTGGGGTACCTAAGGGACCTTTATCAGGTAGAAGGGGCAGTATGGTTCCTTTTCTGGAGAGTTCATCCGCATCTGTGTCCTGGCACCCAGCATAGGTAAATGTTGAACTGTTCCGCCATCTCCACGAGAGATGAATGGCAATCTAAGACTACGATGGAGTTTGTGTAGATAGAATCCCGAGATTTTAGCGCAGCTTGGCTATCTGAGAAGATTCGAATGTCCATAGCGGATATCACGTTAGTCTTTAGCCACGATAGCACTTCTTTGATCGCCATGTTTTCCCCTGGAACACGCTGCACTGATTAGGGAGGCGAAAAGAGAGGCTGAGGTTCAAACTATCAGTGAACACACCTCCACCTACCCCCTCGTCGGTTTTGGATCCATCGGTGTTAAAGTGGATCGATTCATCTTCGACAGGGGGGCCTTCCTGCCAGAATATTCTTGAAGGGATGTTGACTATGAAGTTTTCGTCAAAACGTGTCTGAGGGTTGGTATAGTCTTTGTTGGTAGTGGTGGTCTAAATTTATTTATTTTAAATAAAGGCGTGGCCAATTTCATTCTCGGACCACTGGAACGTAATTTTAAGGCAAACAGCCGTACTCACAGCCGCTTGCTTACTAAAGATGTCAAGGAGTCCATTGCAGCAGAGAGAGTAGTGCACAGTGCACCACTCATGCAGAGACTCGCTGATTGTTGAACTTAGCTTAGCTAATCGATATGTATAGCCAGTTGGTGATGCGCGGTTAAAGCCCCCATTTATTACCGACGGCTTTTCTGAAAGAGAAGAGTGGTTCTGTAACTTTACGAACTCTTTCTTCCACCTGAGCTTTTTATCCAGAATGAGTATTTAGCTTCGTCAGAGAAGACAAAGCTTGTGCCCCTGATTGGGGGGGGATCCATGTTTATAAAATTATAAACAAAAATCTATCTAATGTATGGAAATGAAACTTAACTAAAATTACTGTACGTTTAATGTATTTTATCATAAAAATTAAAAATCGTACTTACTGGAATAAATTTGCAGAAAAAGTTAAAATTTATTGAACCGTTTTTTTATAAAATGACCACAAACTTGTTTCGACTGCCAGATTCAACAGGAATGCAGTTGAAATAGAACGGGATTACGAAAACATAGAACAAAAAGTCCCCTTACTTGTTGGTTGTGTGTTTTTGCGCGCACTGGGCCTTGCTAGGGTCTGGGCTTTATTTGGTTCACCTACCTTTCATACGTAACCAAACGAAATACATATGCACTGGCGATCACAAGGATGAGGCCATACATTTTGCAAACGCTTTTCAGTCTGTATACCTGTTCGTTATTTTATACCCGGAAACTTTTGCTACCTGGCAACAGTTACACTTTTTCCCAATAGTAAGTCATAAAATTAAATAAATAAGAAACGACCGCTGGAATTTCCCAAGATCAAACAATGAACTACTTGAAAAGCGTATATAAAGATGCGCACTAGGATGAGGCCACATGCAAAATCTTCAATAGAAAGGAAAAAATGTATAAAATGTTTACATTTTATGGTGTTAAAACATTTATTTATTATGTCTTTCTACATACATATATAATGAGTATGCCCGCGATTTTTCGATATGACCTCTATAACACGGTTTGGAATAGAATCATACAGTTTTTTTTTTTAAATAATTAAGAGAAAATTGGGCCCAGGCATCACGAATAGCTTCGATTAAAGTGTCCCTGTCTTCAAATTGCCTGCCGCCTTCATAACTTTACGAGATAACCATGCCCAAATATCTTCGATTTTGTTTAAGTCCGGTGAATAGGGCGGTCATGGCAAAAGTTCCACGTCTTCTGATTGAATCCAACTTCTACAACCCTGGAAGTGTGGATAGGGGCATTGTCTTGTTGGAATATCCAAGACAGGGGTCCTAAAATGTTTTTCACTTTTGGAAATGATCGTTCCAGCAAACATTTGTAGTTGTTTCCGTTCATTATTGTGGCCATAAACTCCAACTCGATTGCACCATAGTGGGTAATAGCTCCCCACACCATTACACCTGATATACGGCTATGATGTCTTGCCAAAATAATGTCCTCCTTTCTTAGATCATGGAAATAAAAGTTGTAACCTTCGGGGCCGTCAAGGTTAAACTTTTTTCATCCGAAAAGACAACGCGTTTCCATTCACTGCTCCAAGCGACATGTTCTCTTGCAAAATTCATTCGATGCTTCTTGTGTACTTGTCTCAAAACAGGTTTCTTTTTAAGTTTTCTTCTGTGTATAGTACCACTTTTTGTATTGTCCTTTGGACCGTTGCTATACTGGCTGTTACTCCGCTGTTGGCCCTTATTTTAGTCACTGGAAGAGTAGAATTTGAGACAAGCCGTAGAATAGCCCGCTTTTCTCGCAATGTTGTTGCTTCTGCCGTGCGTCCTTTTTGATTTTTCCCACAGAGTTGTGGATCCGCAAGATAACTGTTTACAACAGTCTTACTTCTATTTAGCCTCCTTGCAATTTCTCGGCCTAAGTGTCCTAACGCCTTGAAAGCATTTATTTTTCCCCTTTCTGTCGCTGCCAGTCTTTCCTTTTAAATATTCTTAACAAAATTTTAAAAAAAAATCACTGATGTGAAGTCCTGCAACGAAATATTAGCAATGGCCTCCTAGTGCGCATATTTTTTACGCTTATCAAGTAGCTCATTGTTTGATCTTGGGAAATTACAGCGGTCGTTTCTTATTTACCCTTTAATTTCTTGACTTACTGTTGGGAAAATATGTTCTTGTTCACAGGTAGTAAAAGTGTCCGGGTATACAATTTCCAACAGGTATAAAGACTGAAAATCGATTGCTAAATGTATGGCCTCATCCTTGTGATCGCCAGTGTATCTTAAAGTAAATGCGAAGGCAAGCTGAACACTTTAATGCTTGCCCAAAACAATTTGGAAGCAGAAGTCATATGAGATGGATTGGATGTTTGAAATGAATTTTGGCGCGGAGTCCCCTTAAATGTTGGTAGTAGAGGGACAGCCTACTGCGATGTCAACAAAGAAGCACAATCTGCCACAGATCCGTCTAGTTTCTGGGGTATGCGGACGAACTCGACAAGACAGGCCGCTTCCAGCATTGTATAATAGACGCTTTGACGGTTATTAAGGAACAGGTAAAATTCGTTGATCTTGAAGTAAACGACGACACGGCCAAAAACCATATCCAATATCTTCGAGGAAGTTAAGGAGTTCATCTAGGTTTAGGTTTAGGTTTAGGTCTAGGTGGCTGTCGGCAGAAGCCGACACACTTAGACCAATTTAGATCCATTGTGATACAACGTATGCATTATCTACCTCAACTCTGTAGATGGGACTGGCCAATGACACGCGGTTGTTCTCAAACGGTCCCCCGTCTACGTACTAACCGCGCCCAACGTCGTTTAATTTCGGTGATCTGACGAGAACCGATTAACTCGACGTGGTATGGTCGTTGGTTCATCTACATTGTATTAAATACTAACTCCGCGAATGATACGAAGAATTACCTTAGGAAGCAGCTGCTACATCGGTTTGAAAAGCCTCAAAATTAAAAATGCATGAGTCGGAAGACAAAATGACCTGACGGTGGGCTCCTTCAAATGGAAGATTCCTCGTCGGATATGTATTTCGTCCTGTATGTGAGGAGGGCATATGAAGGAAAAAATACTCTATGAGCTGTACCAAATCCAAAAAGCTAATAAACGGTAACTGTATGCTCTCGTCACACCGACCGAATAATCCACCAGCTAAAATAACGTTTTAAAGACGAGGTCATCGCGGATGCGAGAGCGCTTTGTCTGGATAACTGTTATTGGGCATGTCCGGAATAGAATCAAAGACTGTTTCAGACTGAGGCTCTTCAAGTACTCTCATAGTTCTGACACTGGGCTTTCTTTAGGTCAATTAATGTCTATAGAAAAACCACATATTCGCACTAACCAATACGAAAATATCACTGCAACTGGACCGACTGTAGACATTCATATCAATTTGTGATACTGAATATGGCCCAGTATCTAATGTGGCTTAAAGGTCCCCTTTCTCATGGTTGAATAAGTTGAATCAATTTACGATAGATTTACGATAGACTTCGTAAACCAGATTTATCTTCAACAGTATTTTTATTTTCCCAATCGATTAAGAAAGCACTCAGTGCATAATTCGCCACCTGGTTATCACAATACAAAGACTCGACTCTAACCTCCAGTCCATTTGGAATTATAACCCATCTAAGCATTTCACACCAACTTCGGAGGGTTAAAGTGTCGCTGAGAAACGTTAGCGCCAGTTGAACGCTGACATAATCCCCGACATTCTCCTCCACCTGAAACGATTCTGCAATTTCCGCTGATTTGTTTTTAATGATTTTCCTTCTGTCTGAGTGGCTGCAAAATATTGAGAAAAGGACATTTTTATTTCATTTTTCTGGAGCATAAAAAATACATTCAAAGGAATAAATTTCAGAAAAACTTCCGTTCTGCCACGTTCCGCGTCAACTCAACGAATTGAATTTCATTCAAATGAAATGAGAGCACAAGCACATCCTTATCGCATAATCACTCTTCAACTATTTTGGAGACGTGAAATGGGTATTCACGTTTTCCCCGCCCCATATGTGAAACGGCTAAATAGACAATTTAATCACAGCATGTGGTCGGAATATGTAATTCGAATCGCATCGATACTAATAATTCAATCTGCTTAAAAAAAAGTAAAATGCCACCGGGATACAGATTGGTGGAAGATTCTGCTGAGCAAACGGATAGTTTGCCAATTATACTGAGATGTTTGCTTGCATGGTTGGTATTTTCCACAAAAAGGAACAAATAGTCAAATGAACACATAAATCAAGGCAAAGGATACAGCAGGACGAAACAAATGTAAACATGGAGGGGTGTGTGGGAGTGTGGCTGTACACGGTATACCCTGTGTCACTTGATTTAAACTTGCAACCTCAAATCAGATTTCAATAAGTTAAAGTTGTTGGTGTGTGTGTTTTGGATTTGTTATTTTTCGGTAGGGCTTTTGTTATTCGACCTCTGGTGTGGGTGTAGTTTCCGGAAAACAATTAGTACTATAGAGTTCCACAGAAAGGTTAAAAGGTTGGTTAGTTTGACGATAAGGGCTATGCAATGGGAATACCAACATATCTATGGGTATTAGTAGAGTGAAAGTCTCGCCATAATGTGAGATGGGTACATCGGTATACCTACATTGTATTAACTTTTAAATAAAGTTACTTTTTGTGGGTCCAAGCGAAACAGAAAAACTGCATCAGTTTACTCCTGCACTCGTTTAGGTAAACTGTTAAGCATTTTAGTGCTTCCACAAAGATTGAAAATATTAATATGTATATTGATATGAGACATAATAAGCGAGGGCCAAACGTCCCTGCAACGAGCATTTGATGTATGGGCTGCCCGTTTTCTGACACTCCAACCTGTTCGACACATTCTTATTAATGGAACAGTGAATCTTAAGTCTCCAAAGTTCAAAAATCTGGGATGTATAAATAAATGCTAATGAACCTGTGGTGACAACATTAACCTTAGGTTGGATGAAGTGGCGGCAAAACTCAGCCATATTCTGTGACCGAAAAATGTCCTCTAAGCTGAAAGGAAGGCTCAACACTGCTGTTGTGTGCCCGGCGGACAGCGTACGAAAAGTATGAGGGAAAATTAGATGCTTATAGTAACTGCTTATAATAACGCTTGATCGAATGAGAAATTCAGAGATCCGAGGAAGCTTTCATGCCGAAGAACCTATCTCGAGGGAAATGGAGTACAACCGGCTTATTTAATAGCGTAATGTTCAAAGAATCCTACGAACCGCGTCAAAAAGGCAAATATCAATCAACTTTACTATACAATCGCGAAAGAGAGGCCTTATATCTCCTGGATCGCACATGTACTTTGGAGTAAAACGACACCTCAGTAGAGATGCGACAAAGAATTGCAATAGGAAACCGTTGATACTTAGTTTTGGCCGTTCGGGTTGAAACTCCTAACCCGAAAAACCAAGGCACGCACTAAAAAACACTGATACTGTCAGTTTTACTTTAAAGTCACAATTGCTGGACGATAAGCAGAGCTTATATTGGGTTCCTTCTAGAGAGAAAAACTCCGTCGGGTGATTGGGTTTGTGTGCAAAGAGGGCAAATTGGGAAAAAGATACAACTGCGAACTTTATTAGCTACCGAAAAACTAAAACACGTCGACTACATTTGCTCGACCACATCGAAGGAATGGACAATAATGCTCAGGACAATAATGCCCAGGTTCGAGACGACAAGGTAAACCGAACATCCATATGGACAAGTGAAAGCAGCGTGGCCGGGATCACGGGAGATGGAAGCCTGCAGTGTCTCAGGTAGAGACTCTCCACGGGTCGGAAGACCGTTAAGTAATTATCAGTAAAGATCAGTTTTCCTTGAAAATTCTTTTTTCCAAATTCAAGTTTGAATTTTGACCAGAAAATAACCGGCTTTATTTTCATTTTATTTACATATCTAGACCTTTTTTTAGGGTTCCGTAGCCAAATGGCAAAAAAAAGGGAACCCTTATAGATTCGTCATGTCTGTCTGTCCGTCTGTCTGTCCGGACATGTCACCGACACTTTTTTCCGAAACTATAAGAACTATAATGTTGAAAATTGGTAAGTAGATGTATTCTGCGAACCGCATTAAGATTTTCACACAAAATAGAAAAAAAAACAATAAATTTTGGGGGTTCCCCATACTAAGAACTGAAACTAAAAAAAAAAAAATCCCATACGTGTGGGGTATCTATGGATAGGTCTTCAAAAATGATATTGAGGTTTCTAATATAATTTTTTTCTAAACTGAATAGTTTGCGCGAGAGACACTTCCAAATAGGTAAAATGTGTTAAGTTACAACGAACTACAAGAACTTTTATATGATGTTACTTGCTGCTACTGAACCCTTTTTTTATAATGGGCACGCACTAAAGGGATTTGCTGATACCCGTATAATGTACAAGGTGGCGCAAAAGTCATCACCCAGTGGCGTTCACCAATCCGACTGAAAACCACATAGGATAGATGTCAAACGTCGTGGATCATTTAGAACATTGGCACACAGAATTGCCTAAGGCCCAAGGGCTGAAAACCCATCGGAAGATGCTATAATTTTTGCAAATAGCGGCAAATGTCAATCTTACTTTGACATTTGTGAAGTAAACAGATGACAACTTTTGCGCCACCTTGTAGTAGCTACATAGCGCGGGCGTTAAGGAAATAAGGTTTAGAAGATAGGGAGAGATGCCGATGCCCGTTGGTTTTAAATGTTTGTAAATCATAATGTGTAGGAAAAATGGAGCTGGGAAGAGCACTCCACATTCGTGTTGTACGGCTAAGGAAAGATTCCTTGTATTTCACTGTACGTCCGAATACAGGCTTATGGGTAAACTGATGCGCATTCCTGGCATGGCGGATATTGCGGTTGAAATGTTCTAGGGGTGGAATGCAACTGGCTATTTCGTTTGAGCACTTATGGTGGAAATAACGATAAAATAACGAGAGTTAAGAGAAATTGCGACGATGACTAAGACAGTCAAGCGATTTCCAAATGTTACAGTCACCAATTAGTTTTATCGCGCGTTTTTGGATCCTGTCAAGTAGCTCCAAATAAGTAATTGGTGCACCAGACCATATATGCGCATTGTACTCAAGTTTTGGGCGGATAAACGCCTTATAAATAGTAGCCAGATCAGAAGAGGTGAAATATTTCGTGCAGCGCTTAAGGAAACCTAGGCATTTCGCAGCGTTCGTGGCGACATCGAATATGTGGTCATTCCAACGAAGGTTGTGATTAACACACATACCGAGAATGGAAAGAAGTTCGTTTTCAACGATGCGAGTGCCATTCATGGACGATGGCATGGTGTTATAGTTTTGCTTTAATAACAGAATGACAGCATTGCGTTTTAGAAGCATTAAATTCTACTCTATTAGTTACACCCCACTGAGTTATGCTGTCGAGATCGGAATTTAATGAGCTTAACATACGTTGCCGTTCCAGTTCCACACCCGAAGAAGTGGGGCGTGAGCCCAGAAAGGAATATGAGAAGCTGATGGTACTGTCATCGGGAAAGGAGTGGATTGGATTAGAGGTAATAGACAGGAGATCATTTATAAAAATGAGAAAGAGAGTCGGAGACAAAACAGAGCCTCCCCCCACGGGGTTTGTTGTTTTCCCCTAGAGGGCGCGTCCTAAGGTGGCGGATATAGGAACGCTCGTCAGAAATGCAGGGTAAGTGGGAAATAAAATACCACTCGTGGACCAACAAAACAACTATGTGAAGGAACACAGAAATTAAACCAAATATGGATAGGAAAATATGAAGAGTAACCTTACGGTGCAGGGAGTCGGATACCCAGTACCGGCGTCTGTCAGGGGTGTGCGCGCGGGCCCCGGGACGTCGATATCCAGCGACCGTAATATAAATACAAACCAAACCCCGGAAGTGGCACTTCTTCGGAAAAAAATGATACAAGTGGAACCAGAGCCTTGGGGAACACCAGCATTTATTTGGTGGGTTGCCAGACTTGAAATCGTTTAAAACAACTTGAATTGAACGGCCCAAAAGGTAATTTCTAATCCATTGAGGAAAGGTATCATCGATTCCAAATGCACGCATTTTCGACAAGAGAGCTTGGTGCCAAACTGTGTCAAATGCTTTTGAAATATCAAGCGCAACGATCTTACTTTCACCACCTTGGTGAAGAGATTGGTTCCACTTTTCGGTTAGATAAGTTATCAAATCACCAGTGGACCTGTTGCTGCGAAAACCGTACTGCCGGTCATTAAGAAGTTTTCGGGATTCAAGATATTTCATGAGCTGACGGTTTATCAGCGTTTCCATGACCTTGGAAAGAAGGGAAGTTATTGCAATTAGTCGGTAGGAGGAGTGAGATGAAGATTCGCCTTTTTTGGGACAGCATGGCCAAATGCTGTTTTCCATCTTCTCGGGAAGAGCCCTGAAGAAAGGGATAGATAGAAAAGCTTGCGCAATGGTTTTGCCAGCGAGGAAGAACACCTCTTCAGAACGATAGGGGAAATACCATCTGGACCAGCGGATTTGTGAACGTCAAGATCTTGAAGTACTCTAGCCACTGTACGAGTGCGGAAGTGGATTGGTCCCATGGAGTATTCTACGCGCTCGAATACAGGGGGAGACAAAGCACAATTTGGGAGCGTTGAGCTGACTGCAAACTGAGCAGCAAGCAGATTGGCCTTATCTATGGAGCTGACAGCTGGAATGTCATTGTAAATGAGTGTCGGGATAGATAATGAGACCGAATTCTTGATGTTTTTAACAAATGACCAAAAGATTTTACTACCCGTGGGACTTTATAGTATTTCTTGCCTCAACTTTTGATCATAGGAGAATTTGACACGATTAATGTGAGCATTGCAGTCATTTCTGGCTCGTTTAAACTTTTTTCGGTTTTCCTCAGATAGGTTGGCTTTAAATGACCGAAAGCTTACCTCTTTTAACCTGATAGCCTCTTTGCAGCTCGAGTCATACCACGCGTTTACGTTGGGTTTGATACTATTTATCCTGTTAGAGATGTAAGACTTCATAACCAGGTGAATTATGTTTGATACCATATCAGCAGCAGCATCCACGTCGGAAGCACAGCGACCAGTTAAAACTCTTAAAGAAACCGTTAAGTTTTTCCCAATTGGCTTTCTCGTATTGCCATACGGTTCTTTTGGGAGTTTGTTCTTTAACAATGTGGTTGGAGTACGAGAATTCAGCTGATATGATACAATGGTCTGACGAACCTAGAGGCGATAATACGTTTAAGCCGTATTTATCGGGGTGAGTGGTAAGAAACAAGTCCAGTGCGTTGGCAGTTTGACTGCTAATGTCCGGTATTCGTGTCGGCTCATTTACAAGCTCAGTCAGGTTATTTACCTGAGCAAAGATCTCGACGTACCTTCCTTCGGGTGTTGTCTGGCCAGAATGTCGAAGCCAACTTGAATTGTGTATATTGAAATCGCCCGCAATGACGATTTCAGTACGAGGGTGAAGGGTCACAATTCTTGTGATGGACTGAACCCTTCATGGGCGAGTCCGACTCGGACTTGGCCGCTTTTTATATTTATATCTGCCTGGTATAATTTCGAAGATTTCTGGCATATTTTCGACACAAAAATCTTTTTTTTTGCTGTCAAAATAGAATACACAAAACTGTTCAGACGTTTTTTCAAAAAAAAAAAAATGGAGCAAAAAAGATTCAAGGGTATATTAATTTTGACTCACAGTTTGTAACATGCCTTAATATTGGCCCTAAAAGTAACTATATTCGTGATCAGCATCTATTGTAATTTCGATCTAGTCACGTCCGTCCGTCGGCAAAAATTAAGCCTTTAAACTGAATCTAGAAAGCTGAAATTTTAGACATATACTCTTAGAAGCCCAAAATAATCAAGTTTAAGAAGTTTTTAAATCCGCACACGGCGTGTTGTCACAATCTCAATCTCAAAAATCTATTTTATCGAAAAATCAAAGTTTGAGCTAGGAAGCTGAAATTTATAATCTGTACTCTCTAAATGCTCATGTTAAAATGTTTTTAAAATCCGCCCTGTGACACGCCCACAACATACAACAAAATAAAAACAAAAAAACCGTTTGCTTTCGAAAAATCAAAATTTGAGGCCCTTAAGGCGCTTTTAGACGATCAGTTATCAGTTCAGTTTTCAGTTCAGTTGTAACATCAGTTCAAAAAGGCAGTACATTTAGACGTCAGTCCAGTGTTCAGTTGAGCTTTCATTTTTCTTGTGAGCAGTCGAAAGTCAGAAGAAATACATTGCGTAATGGACGATGAAAGCCGATAAATTTTAATGAAATCCACCATATTATCACTCCGTTTCGACATATTAAAAAAAAACAGGAACTCTTAAATGTTAATTCACCGCCAACTGCAATTGAAATGATGGTTGAACTGACAACTGAACTGATACGTATTTACACATCAATTTAACTTATAACTGAACTGACATCTTATGGGAATTCCATCAGTTTCAGTTTCAGTTTTTGTACATCTGCTTTACTTAAAGACACACAACCGTGACAACATTACTTGACTTTTCTAAAGCATTTGACTGTATTAATCCAAATATTCTCTGTGATAAACTTATGACATTTTTTAACTTCTCTGACACTTCTAACAAATTAATTTATTCATATATGACTAATCGCTTGCAAGCTGTTTCATGTAATAGTAAACTGTCTTCGTTTCTTCCTGTTAATTGTGGTGTTCCTCAAGGATCTAATCTTGGTCCATTATTGTTCTCTCTATTTTTTAATGATTTACCTTCCGTTTTATTACATTGTCAGTATCATATATATGCTGACGATGTTCAACTGTACATTAGCTTTCCTATTGGCATGGTTGAAGATGCTGTTGCAAAAATAAACGATGATCTGTGAAACAAAAGCCATAGGTACCAATATCCAAACAACAACCGCATCTTTCCGATTTTCCTCCTATCTTTTTAAATTCTTGCCAAGTTGAATATGTTAACCAGGGAAAAAATCTGAGAATTATCTTTAACAATAAGTTGACATGAGATGTTCACATAAATTCAATAATAAATAAAATATATGGATCGCTACGTGGTTTATCTATTATAAAAACAATTTTACCTGCAGAAGTCAAACTGAAATTGGTAAAGGCACTAATTATACCCATTATATCATATGGCTGTGAGCTGTTTGCCGATCCTGACTCATACTCGCTTCAAAAACTGAAGGTTGCTTTCAATTCAATTGCCCGGTATGTTTTCATTCTTCGTAGATTTGACCATATCTCATCTGAAGCTCGTCAACTCCTTGGATGTAACTTGGAGACGTATTTCAAATATCGTCGTTGTGCTTTACTCTCCAAAACAATTCATGTGAAAGAACCTATCTATTTGTTTGATAAAATTAATTTCTGCTCATCAAATCGCTACAAAGTCTTACGTTCCGCCACATTTACCTGCTTGACATCACGCAGTAAATTTTTCATTTATGCTGTCAAACTCTGGAATGGTCTACCCATTCCTGTGAAGTCCGTAATCGAACGCCGTAAATTCCAGTTCGCTTCGATCACCTCTCCAGTTTGAACTGATCTAACTTTCTTGTTTTAATGGGTCTTTTTTATTCGTCTCTTCCTTGGTTGCGCTTTTGTTTTATTGTACTCTAAATTTAATTTTATTTTACTTATATACATGTATTTTCTTTTGTTGTCATTAAGCAGTCTTGCCATTAATTGTTATATTGTCATTTATATCCTGTACTAATTATAAGTTTATCTTGATGTACAGAGTTTCTGAAATTAATGAATATCAAATAAAAAAATTTTCAGTTTCAGTTAAACGCTTCAATTTTTGCATTTAGACATCAGTTTATAACTGAAATCTTAACTGATAGCTCATCTGAAACTGAAACTGAAATGATCGTTTAAATGGGCCTTTAATGCTCATTTGTTAATATTTTAAAAAAATTTAAATAAAAAAAATTAAAAAAAAAATAAAAAAAAAATCCGACCACTGACAAGCAAAATAAGCGTTTATTGAAGAAATTATTTGCAAAGTATGTAGTTAAAGTCGTTTTGAACAATTCCTTTATATAAAGTTTTCTGCCATGCCCACTTTAAAGGGGCGTTTTTTTACAAAATCTTTCTTTTTCCAATAAAATCATTTACTTAGATTTTTTTGGCGTCCACTCAAGAGGGATAGGAATAGGAATAGCGCATCCCACAGTTCGTCCAAGCGGACTGTAGCCTTTCCCTATATTTTTATTAGGAATTTGATTTTGTAATCTCTGTTGAATATACGCTTTTCAAAAGTCAGTTTGGGAAAAATACGATAACTAGGACGCCAAAAATTGATAACGGGTTTTTATAGAAGGGTCAAAAATAATCATTTTTTACTATGACGGGGGGGGGGGGCTATCTCGCCCCGTTTAGTAGGTAGGGGCAATTTTAGAAAAAATAACTTAAATTGAGAAAAAAATTATAAGAAAACAACGGCAACACTTACAATAAAGTTCTATACCGGTTTTGAAAGCCAGAATCTTTTCTATTATCCTAAATTTAAATTAAATTATTTATGTCAATAGTTTTCAAAAATTCGCAAGCAAACTCAAAATTTTGTTAAAAAAATAAAAAAAATGATCAATTTTTTTCAAAATTTTAAAGTGAATTGCTAAATTGGCTATAATTAGCTGTTTGTGGTCAATGTTACTATCAATTCTGAATCGAACACAAAAAACCGAATGGTTTTATTTCTTCTAGTTTTTGAGAAAATTTAAAATTACTAAGACTACATTTTTATGAGATTAGATAGACCCCCCCCCCCCCCTCCCATAGTGAAAAATGCTCGTTTTTGACCCTCCTAAAAAAAACAGTATCAATTCTTGTCGCCCTAGTTATCGTACTCGTGCCACGATTAGGCACTTTTACCTGTTTTCCATACTTTCGCAAGAGGTGGTGCAGTACAACACTTTAGGGAAAACCTCGAACAGTTGATCAATCATTTTTGTTAACTTCCCAATCTCTTTGTCCGTAACCAAATACTAGAATTGAAGCAATATTTATATGCACACATGTGCACCAAGAATTAAGTTTCTATTACATAGCAACCGCTTAATTGTAACTTAAATCAAGAACAAGCCGGTTCATTAGTCCAGATTCCAGCTACCACCTGCATCATGAGTGCCAGTCGCGGATTCAGCGATAATTCATTAAAATTTATTTTCCAAAACGAAACCACATACAATCCGTGATTACAGTTTAGAATCCAATCCCCACGTATTTGTGCGCGGGTGCTACCGATGCGGGGGAACACACACACGCTGCGGTACAGCCAATATGGCCAATAACTCTTTCGGCAAATCGAGAACCATTAAAACCTATCATTCGCCGATGATTGAACGGAATTGCATCCGTCTGCCACAGATGATGCACCGGGCATCTCCATTCATCTCCTCCAAACCTAATGAGACGACGAGGAGTTATATGCACCGAAAGACATTGGTCGGTAGTCGTCATGCATCGGGCTCGGCGGGCATTGTTGTTCGTTTAGTTTGTTTCATTTGAGGTTGGACGACGCGCAACGTCGTAACTCCTGATTTTTATTAGACAGAAGTCAATTAGTAGGCAGGTTTTATGGAACTTAGAGCTCGCTGGCCAGGGTCAGAATCCAGTTGATGGGTCTGATGGGAGGAAGGAATTTCATATCAGAAGGATCCTTTTATCGAGAGTTAATGACTCGTACAAAAGGCATCGAGGACGCACTGGTACTCTAATTTGTTGTAACAAGGATTCAAAACGGCTGCCGGCGGTGGTGCGGGTGGAGTGTGCGTTTCTTATACCGCCGGCTTATCTTGGGGGATGATATATTATAGAATATTAATTTTCAACCCAAAATGACGACGTTTGGTCAACGATTTTTCACTGTTACTTCTCAGCCCGTACCCAAGATAAGCACTTCCAAATTAAATTAATAATATTGTGGTCAAGAATCCTTTGTGCCTTGTCCCACCCAAAACGGTAGTATTCCTGGGAAAGCATTCGAGATAACATTTTGCAAAACATTGAAGATTAATTTCTCCATAGAAATGGGGTCGGTCGACTTGGACTCCACTTTTGCAACGACTGAATGGGGTGTCACCAATTTGGGCAGTCTGTATATGCATAGTACCTACACCTACACCCAAGGTGATTAGTTTTACGCAAAACCATTTACCAATTTCAAATGCAATAACAACAATAAATCTAAGAGTTGTTGGAAATATTTTTGGTGCAGGAATAATTTATGGCAACAGAAGTTTCACTTGCATCCCGACTCAGTCGGTAAATGTTGCTATGTTTTTTGCTTTTTGCACTTTTGCTCACTAATTAAAATGTCTCTTGGGTTATGTTAGGGTCTTTTTATCATTTTATTTTTATCTAGTTCTAGTTCAGGGCTTAGATTAGATTGCCGACACAATGTAAGTCAATATATGAATAGTTGTATCAAGGTAGACAATTTTCAGTCACCCTAGCAAATAGACATGGTTATTGATTTAATTTTATTGACATTTAAAAGAGCGTTCATGTAGGTTCAAAGACAAAGCGTTCCTCTTTCAACTTAATCCTGTAACAAACATTTAAAAACGAACATACTAGGGAAGTTCGATACTCGTTTCGAAAAACATATCGAAAGGAGAGTTGAGCTTTTGTATGAGCCCCGTAGAGAGTTACGGTTTTTTGGCCAAAAGAAAAAAAGAAAGTTTTTAGAAAGCCCGTGCTTTCCAGAAACGGAAGCGGAAAAGAATTCCGAGATTGATGAAAAATATAGTAGAATAGACGCATTTGGCACATACACTCTGCTTCAACTGAATAAGCACAAACATTTTCTAAGCTACGTTGTCCATTTTTTCAAAACCTTGCGCCGTAATATATCATTTGATGATGCTAACTGTTTGCTTATGATGTTGACAAAATAAATTGAAAGAATAATTCAAAAAAGTACCGCAATTTTTTCCCTGGTTCCCTTGCAAAGCATTCAATATGGAAAAATTCAGTTTTATTTTGCGTCAACGGAATAGACACAAATATTGAAATTGGAAATAAAAGTTATTGGGATTAAATGAAACAAGTTTTTCTTAAAATAGTCTTTTATTGGTTAATTTTAGTAGTGGGTACTGCCGCCTTTATTCGTAATAGTTTCGTAAATTCGATCCGGCATGGAATCGTACAGCCTGTTTATGTACTCCAGCGAAATTTCCCCACAGGCCAATTTAATGGCTGCAATAAGGGATTCTCTGTCTTCAAACAGACGGCCAGACGCATAAACTTTTTGTACTAACCAACCCCAAACGTTTTCTATAAGGTTCAGGTCCGGTGAGTATGGCGGCCATTGAAGCAATTCCACATTCCGCTCCTCGATCTAATTTTATACTATGCGCGCCGTGTGGATGGGGGCGTTGTCCTACTGAAAAGTTCAGTTTATGGGTCCAAAAATGCCTGAAAATTTAGGGAAATTTCTTTTCAAATTTCCTTTATAACTTAATGCAGTCATTTTTGAGGTTTGGAACTCAAGCTCAACAGTGCCATAGTAGCTAACTGCTCCCCATACCATAACACCACCTTCTCGACTATGATGCCGCGCTGAAAATCGTTGTTCTTTCCTCACATCGTAAAAGTAATACGAGTAATTAAACCCATCAGGGCGATCAAAATTTAACTTCTTTTCATCCGAAAAAGCTACGTGACGCCATTCATTTTTAAAACTTATATGGAGTCTAGAGAATTCTAAGCGCATACACTTCCGTTTTTCGTTAAGTGGTGGTTGCTTTTGAATTTTTAACCGTTTTAGATGTTTGGCATTATTGATAACCCTGCGCACTGTTGAAACGCTTGCAGTAACATCGGCTTTCTGCTTTTTTTTTTGCCGCAGAGTCGAAGGAATTGGAAGCACATCTTAAAATTGTTCTTCGATCAACTGCTGTTGTTGCCGTTTCTTGGCCTCCTTTCATGTTTTTTCCATACGAATCTTTGCTTCTTAAATAAGAATAGACCACACTAAAACTTCGTAAAATTTTGTCAGCTATAGAACGCCCGGTTAGTCCTTGTTCTTTTAGTAAATCGATTTGAGCTCTTTCAATACTATTTAGAGATTTTGAACTACCCATTTTTCTTTGAAATACAATTAATCGAATAAAATTCACTTAAAGCACTTCAATTGTTGATCTAATGTGCCAGAATACTCATAAGCAGTGAAAATAATGACCTTGTGTCTATTCAGTTGATGCAAAATAAAACTGCATTTTTCCATATTGAATGCTTTGCAAGGGAACCAGGGAAAAAATAGCGGTACTTTTTGAATTATTCTTTCCGATTTATTTTCGCAAAATCATAAACAAACAGTTAGCATTATCAAATGATATATTACGGCGCAAGGTTTTAAAAAAATGGACAACGTAGCTTAGAAAATGTTTGTGCTTATTCAGTTGAAGCAGAGTGTATTACTGAAATTGAGGTAGCGCTGTATTGCGGCCTGATAAAAATACTGCCACTTTGATTTATAAGTGCTGCCTCCAAAATCAACTCAGAGGAGGAAAAACTGTGGAAATTCCCACAATTTTAAATACTATCAGATGAGGAAACAGACACTTTTTTATACCCTATTCTAAGGGTATATTAATTTTGACGCATAGTTTGTAACATACTTTAATATTGCCCGTAGACCCCTAAAAGTTACTATATTTATGATCAGCATCGATAGTAGTGTCGACCTAGCCATGTCCGTCCGTATGTCGGAAAATATTAGGCCTTTAAACTGGACCTAGAGAGCTGAAATTTTAACCAAATACTCTCTAGGGTCCCGAAATAATCAAGTTCAAGAATTTTGGAAATCCGCCCACAGACACGCCCACGGGAGCGTATCGGAATCCCGCTTTTCAAAAATCCCGAAAAAAAAATTTTTAAATCCCGTCTACTAAAATACTGCTTTTTTAAAATCCCGTCTTCTAAAATCCCGCTTGTTCAAAATCCCGATCTATTATAATCCCGCTTGTTAAAATCCCGCCAAATCCCGCTAATCCCGTTTTTTTACAAAACATTCGTAATGGAAGTATACAAGTGCAGTACTCTCCTAACTTTTGATCTGTGTATGACAGTGCAGAAAAACAATTTCCGAGAAAACAAAATAATGCTGAAGCGTGGCATCGCAGACTGAAAGTTTTGGTTGGACGAAAAAGTGCTGGCTTGTATAAACTCATTGCAGATTTGAGAAAGGAAGCAATTGTGGTGCAAACTGAATTACAAAAATTACGAAATGGACAAGAAAAATTAATAAGAAATAGAAAAAAATTAATAAAACTGGTTTTTTGCGTTGCATTGCTTATAATACACTTGAACTAATAAAATAAAAAATGTTGTTAATGGTTTAAAGTTTTTTTTGTTCCCTTTTGCAGAATATCATATAACATTACATTATATTTATTTTGTTTAAATTTTTGTCATATTTATTACTTAAAAATTTATTTTGATATTATTTATTTCTTATTTTGTTACTTCCTCTAAAAATGATAAATGTTAAAATAAACTGCATTTCAAAAAAACGCTCATTGCTTAAGTTATTTTAATTTTCTTATTATCCCGCTTTTAAAATCAAAAGTAGTTGCTTTATTTTAAAAAAATCGCGCGATTTTTAAAATAACGCAACTACTTTTGATTGTAAAAGCGGGATAATAAGAAACGGGATTATAAAACATAGGGGCGGGCTACAGTCCGCTTGGGCGAACTGTTGGATACCCTATTCTTATTCCTATATCTCATAAGTGGGCGTGACAAAAATTTAAAGGATTTTATCGAAAAAACTAAGCTTTTGTAAATAAAAACGCTCCCTAGCTCAAACTTTGGTTTTTCAATAAAATTGTTTTATTTAATTGTGGGCGTGTCAGTAGGCGGATTTAAAAAAAATTTAAGTATGAGCATAAAGGGCACCTAGAGAGTATATACTATAAATTTCAGCTCCCTAGCTCAAACTTTGGACTTTCAAAAATAAAAAATAAATAATTGTGGGCGTGTCAGTAGGCGGATTTTGAAAATATTTACACATGAGCATAAAGGGCCCCTAGAGAGTATATATTAAAAATTTCAGCTCCCTAGCTCAAATTTTGGTTTTTCAAACAAAATATTTTATTTAATTGTGGGCGTGTCAGTGGGCGGATTTTGAAAATTTTATGTCCCAATCAGTTTTATGGGCCATAGATCATATATAAAAAATTTCAGCTCTCTAGCTCAAAATTCGATTTTTTCCAAAATTTTGTTTTTTTGAGTTTGTGGGCGGCGTGTCTGTGGGCGGATTTCAAAAATTCTTAAACTTGATTATTTCGGGACCCTAGAGAGTATATGGTTAAAATTTCAGCTCTCTAGGTCCAGTTTAAAGGCCTAATTTTTGCCGACGGACGGACGGACGGACGGACATGGCTAGATCGACATTACTATCGATGCTGATCATAAATATAGTAACTTTTAGGGGTCTACGGGCAATATTAAGGTATGTTACAAACTATGCGTCAAAATTAATATACCCCTAGAATAGGGTATAAAAATGGGATTATAAGAGGCGGGATTTTAAAAGACGGGATTTTAAAAAAGCGGGATTATAAAAAGCGGGATTATAATAGCGGGATTTTAATAATCGGGATTATAAAAAGCGGGATATCGAACCCAACCCCACGCCCACAAGCTCAAAAAAAAAAATAATCCAAAAAATCGAATTTTGAGCTAGAAAGCTGAAATTTTTTATATATTATCTATGATTCCTAAAACTGCTCGAGAGACACAATTTTTATAATCCGCCTAACTGACACGCCCACAATTAAATAAAACAATTTTATTGAAAAACCAAAGTTTGAGCTAGGGAGCTGAAATTTATAATATATACTCTCTAGGGGCCCTTAATGCTCATGCGTAATTTTTTTTAAATCCGCCTACTGACACGCTCACAATGAAATAAACCCAAGTTTGAGCTAGGGAGCTTTTTGTCTTACAAAAGATTCGTTTTTTTTCGAAGAACTTTTTTCCGAACTTTTTTCAGGTATGAAGAAAATACATTCCCGTTAGCTAAATTGGATCGGTACACTATTGAGCAACGTGTTTTAATTATTAAAACTTATTTTAAATATGGTGAACGTTTTGCAGAAGTTGAAAGAAAATTTCGTTCAAAATACGGTAGAGGAAATGCTCCGTCAAACCGTGCTAATAAACTTATCGTTCATAAATTTGAAGAAACTGGTTCGGTTCAAGATCAGATAAGTAAAACATATAATCATAGTGGTCGTTCGAGTGGAAATATTGCAGCTGTTAGCAAAAGTTTTGCTGAAGAGCCAAGGACGCCAATTCGTCGTCGTTCACAGCAATTAAACCTCAAACCAACAACTTTGTTTAACATTTTGCATAAAGGTCTGCATGTAAGGGCTTACAAAATACAGGCGACACAAGAATTAAAGCCAACTGACTACTCAGTGTGTCGGCAATTCGTTAATTCGGCGATAAAGAAGCAACAACAAAATGACAACTTTTTTAATCAAATTATCTTCACCGATGAGGCTCATTTTGAAATTGGCGGTTATGTCAATAAACAAAACTGTCGCATTTGTGCTGAAGAAAATCCTAGAGGATTGTTTGAAAGGCCAATGAAACCAAAAAAAAGTTACTGTTTGGTGTGGATTTTGGTGTGGTGGCGTAATTGGTTCATTTTTCTTCGAAGATGAAAATGGCAATGCAATTACTGTGGATGGAGCTCGATATCAAACGATGATTAGAAACTTTTTGTGGAGTCAATCGAGGAGGATGGTGCAACATGCCACACAGCAACGAACTCAATCGATCGTTTGAAAGAGAAGAATCGCATAATTTCCCAAAGAACAGACGTGCATTGGCCACCAAGATCATGCGATTTAACACCACCGGATTTTTTCTTATAGGGTTTTTTTTAAAGTAAAGTTTCTGCCGATTAACCTCAAACTGTTCAACACCTCAAAGACAACATCATCGACCAAATATCACTTACTGAACCATCAATATAAAAGTGATTCAACATTTTGGAGGTCACTTGGAGGACATTTTTTTTCATTATTAAACGGAACCAATGTAGATCATTTTCAAATAAAATTTATGTCTTTCATTCAAAATTTAAAATGATACCTCAAATTTGAACTTATAATATAACTTCGATTATATAAACTATCTTCGTATTTACAAAAAATATGGAACCCTGTGTAAATTATATAGGTACTAGACAACGAAGAATCAAAGTCTAGAGTTCCTTGAAATACAATACTGAAAAATTGCAAGATATGTGGTTCACTCGACGCAGAAAGCAAAGATATTAAATGGTCTGAGAATTGTAAGTACCTTAAGGTTGTTAGGGCGCCAAGAATTGATAACGGTTTTTTGTAGAAGGGTCAAAAACAAGCATTTTTTACTATTTGAGGGGGTCTATCTTGCCCCGTGTAGGAGGTAGGGGCAATTTTAGAAAAAATTGCTTAAATTGAAAAAAAAATATTAAAAAACAACGGAAACACTTACAATAAAGTTCTATACCGGTTTTGAAAGCCAGAAATCTGTTCTGTAATCCTAAATTTAAATTCGCTTGCAAACTTAAAATGTTGATAAGCAAATGAAAAAATCTCATAAAAACGTAGTTTTAGTAGTTTTAAATTTTCTCAAAAACTAGAAGACATAAAACCATTCGGTTTTTGTGTTCGATTCAGAATTGATAGTAACATTGACCACAAAAAGCCAATTTAGCGCTTGACTTCACAATTTTGAAAAAAAAACCGTCTATACAGTTTTTTTAAATTATTTTTTATCAAAATTTTGAGTTTCCATGCAAATTTTTCAAAAATTATTGACATAAATAATGTAATTTAAATTTAGGATTATAGAACAGATTTCCGGCATTTTTTTTTTTGTAACAACTCTTGATCCGCCTAGGCGAAAGAATGCGATACGTCGACCTGGATAGATCTATTGTAAAAAATTTTAAGGCTGGTGCTTGGTGATAATGCTTCTAGCAGGGGACCTCTTCAAATCTTCGTTACTCAAGAGTTCTTTGAAGAAGATCCTCTTTCTGATTGCACAGAGAGCTGGGCATTCACACAAAATGTGTTCCGTGGTTTCGTTGTCCTCGAGGCACAGCCTGCACTCTGGGGAGTCGGCTAGTTTCATTCTGTTTAGGTGGTATCTTAAACCGTGGTGACCTGTGTGGTACCCTATTAGGTTTTTGATATCATGCCTACCTAGGTTTAGGATCCTGTTGGCATTGTTTTTGAAGGGCTGGATGGCTCGTTCGGCCTGTCTTAGACCTGGAGTGTTTTCCCAGTATGAGATACATTTAGAGTGTTCCCAGCTATTTATAGCTAAATTGGTGGCTGATTTGGGTGTGTAGCAGAAGGGTTCAGTTCCTGTGAAAGGCGTTTCTGAGCCCCATCTGGCTAGCTCGTCAGCTTTATCGTTTCCTTCAAAACCCCAATGGCCAGGAATCCACCAGAGTTTGGCTTTGTTTCTGTGGCTGACTTGCTGGAGGGTATTGAAGCAGTGTAAAACTGATTTGGAGTCAATTGTATGTGAGCTAATGGATTTTATAGCTGCTTGACTATCCGTGTATATATGGATGCGAGTGCTTTTGATACTAGTATTGGTAATGTGGTTTGCGCATTCTTGAATGGCGAGGAGCTCTGCCTGGAATACACTAGGGCATTTACCCATTGGTATTGAGATGCTAAGGTTTGGTCCGTGAAAACCAGCTCCTGTACCCGATTCCATTTTAGAACCATCCGTATACCACTTTAGTCCGCTTTGGCGGTTCGGTGGGTTATTGCTGGCCCATGCCTCTCTGTTTGGTATCTCCGTAGAGAACCGTTTGTTGAAACATAGTGTTTTTTGAAGGCGGTCTGTGACCGCGCAGATCATGTCAAGTTCTAGAATTTCCGAGAGTAGCGTCATAAGCTCCGGATGGTCACTACGACATATCTCATTCGTCTGTACCAGACTTGCTGAGCTGCGTATTGCAACTTTACTTTTGTATATATGCAAGGGTCAGTTTATGGCTTCTATGGCAGCAGTGGAGCAGGTCCGCATGGCTCCAGATAAACCAAGACATGCGAGACGTTGTACCCTTGTGAGCTTAGATATGGCGGTTTTTTGTAAGTAATAATGGGCCTGGCCATCACTGTGTAAATCCAATGAGTGATTTTTGGAGAAATCCCAAAGGGATCCCATACATGCGACGGCAGGCCCATAAAGCTTTGGTTGCTTTAATTATTTTGCTCTCAATGTAGGAGTTCCAGTTTAGTCTTTTGTCTAGGATTACTCCAAGATATTTGACTTCATCGGAATACTCAATGGTCGTACCATTCAGTGAAATCTTTGCTAAGCTCAGCTTTCTTCTTTTTGTAAAAAGAACTATGATAGCTTTACTGGGGTTTATGGAGAGATTTTCCTTGGCGCACCAGTCTATAGCTACCTTAAGGGCATTTTGCATACGTGAGGTAACTACGTTTGATTCTTTTCCCCTAATAATGATGACCAATAATGATTTTCGGCATAGTACTTTATTGTAAGTGTTGCCGTTGTTTTTTAATAATTTTCTTTTTCAATTTAGAATTTTTGTTCTAAAATTGCCCCTACCTCCTACATGGGCGAGATAGACCCCCCTCCCATAGTAAAAAATGCTTGTTTTTGACCCTTCTATAAAAAACCGTAATCAATTTTTGCCGCCCTAGTTATCGTACTCTCCCCGGCGTCTCTTATGGTACCTCCTTTTTATTTGTGCTAAAAATATAACTTACAAACGCAAAAGAAGTAACATCCCAATTATACCTACCTACCCATGTAACACTTGGCAGCGTTCTTGTGTAAACTGATTTTACCAGTATTTGTTCCAGAGTCTTATTCGGAACAAACAGGGAAACTTCAAACCCTCATGCACACTTCCGAGTTAGTTTTAAGATGTTAAATATGTAGCTAAGCTCATCTGTGTATCTAAGTTGGTCGGGGGCATTTCTAACCAGTCCCTGTCCTTGCACTGGAATCCTGACATAAATTTGATGTCCATTGAACATTTAACTCTTTCTGTTGTTATCTTTTTACAATAAATTGACAATTTTTCTAAAAAAAAATAATAATAATCGTTTGCACCCCCTCCTGGTCTGGGAAATATTTCGGTCTGTGCTAATGTGTCAGGACAAAGAGAATAATCGCTGAAGGATAATGATTTATGAAAACCACCACAACATTGCGTCTCATCTCATTTACAATACACAGCAAATGACAACCAACAAGAAAAGCAAGAATAAGACGCTGAGTAAAGAAGGGAGTCAAATCCAAACACTTGACAGAAGCAAGCAAACACACATGGATGCTCTTTCGAGGTGGGGTTGTATCAGATTGGGAATTTTCCTATATTAATGCTTATTAAATATGTTCCACATAATTTATTGCTTGCTTTTGGTGAAACAATATTCGTAGCATTCCAAAATATTTTTGGCAAATCGCAAAATTAAATATATTTATGTGCCACATGTTGTCCTTTGAGATACTGTAAGAAACATACACAAGCAGGTATAGTATGCATAATATACATAATTATGTATGTACCTTGAATGTTTAAGAACAACTTAAATTTTCTTTTGCACATTTTTTTTTATCTAAGGGGAAGAGGCAACATCATAAAGCGATTATAGAGACACTGTGTTGGTTTTGTTTCCACCAATAGTCAATAAATCGATCCCAAGGGATAATAGAGAATCAAAAGCAGATAAAGGTGAGAGAATAAGTTTGGAAAGTTTTTTTTAAGAGACAGAAGGGACAATTAAGTTACAGTGTTTGAAAAGGTCCTAGAAGACAAAAGATTATCCACCAAATCCACTAAGAGAAATAGTACGAGTTTTCTTTTTATCGATTTATGGATGCGGGATTTGGAATAGAGCTATCCAAATCATTTTTCATGGGGTGGATGACTAAGTTTGTAGCATCATCATGCTTAGAAATCCATCCAATATCTTTTCTACACATTGGATATTATTATTGGTCGAAGTGCTTTGTGAGTACTCGCAGATGGCGCGGCAATTACTTTCATTACATGCAGAAGGGAAGGAAGCATATCGCGTTCTTATTCCTTCAATTATGACAATATGAAAAATAGAATACAGTTTGAATAAGAGATATTTCATAGCACATAAATGACTAATGATGATGTAAAATTTGTATATAATTAAAACATGCTCTGACTCGGAAGCTTGATTTTAAGCAGGTTTGGTTAAGTTACCGTGGTTGCCAGCAAATATGACACATTTAGATCAATATAAAACCCTCTCCCTTGTAGATACCATGCCAATTTAACAAAAGGCATCACCCTACTTGTTCAGCCAGTTAGAGCTCCTAACAAAGCTGAGTAAGTTTTTAATTGAGTGTCAGTTTAAAGAAAGCTCACACAAGGAGAAGAACATGTACAAATAAGGTATGCTTTATTCTTTCGACTCCATCTAGCTTAAATTTCTGTTGGGCGCAACTGATCTGACTAGCACAGCTGCTAAAGATTTGCGTGCCATTGCACAGTTTTTGGCGCAAAGAATGCGAGCTTTTTATTAGCTTCATATTTTTGCATTCTCCACTCAAAAAAATAATTCAGTTGGTGTTTAACCGACTTTAAGCAAACTTTGTGACCATTTTGATCTGCCCGTTCTTGGAATTTTTTCAGAACATAATCGTGTACTTCTGTTACCATTGCTTTTGGCCGTTTTTTTTTTTTATTTTTCTTTGTGCAATTTTGTCTGCATTTAATTTGTTGGTTTCTACACTCGACAGCAAATAAACCGGGCCACCCGCTTCATTCAAGCTCTGATTTGATTTTCTTTAAAAGTATAACACATACCTACAACTAAAAAAGTGGTGCCTACAGAAAGTGCTTTTATTGTCAATTAAAATGATTTTAAATTTATTTTTAAGTTCCGTTAACTCACATTGTAATCAAGCAAGAAACACAATGCTAACGATTTGCTTCGTTTTGTCTAGATTTCGCGATTACCGTTCTTTTTTCTACAATGATGTTAGTCACTGTCTGTTATATTTTTTTTAGATTTAGTCCAGTGTTCGCAAAGCCGCGTGTATTTTTGCATTTTTTGTACGTTGTTAATAATGGATACGACACCTCAGGAAGCAACTCAAGCTGTAGCACTACTTCAAGCAGGCAACGTGAGGTCGCTCGAAGACTTCAAATTAGCAGATCTTCGGTGCAACGAGTTTACAGAAGATACCTAGAGACTGAGGCATTCGATCGACGTCTAGGTACGGGCAGTCCTAGGGCTACATCAGCAGCAGATGATCGATTTATTAAACTTCCTGTTCTGCGAAATCGCCGCCTAAATGCAGTTCAAGTCCAACAAAGTCTGCGGGACGAACACCAGGTGTTCATAACTTCAAACACCGTCAGAAGGAGACTTTTTGAACAGAACCTGACTCCATAGAGGGCTGCAACAGGCCAGCATTAACCGTAGCCTAACGTCGAGCACGCCTTGAATTTGCTCGAGAGCATAGAGATTGGACGTTGGAGCAGTGGGGTAATGTACTCTTTACTGATGAGTCCAGGGTGAGTCTACATTTAAGTGATCGACGTCAGAGAGCATATCGTCGCGTTGGTGAACGATATTCTTAATGTTGCATCGAGGAAACTGTTGCTTATGGAGGAGGATCTGTAATGGTCTGGGCGGCATCTCCTTAACCGCACATACAGCTTCAGTTTTCATCGAACCAATGGGCCGTACACGTGGGTTGACTTCTCATCGCTACATTTCTGAAATCCTCGCAGACTATGTGTTACCTTTCGCAGGATATTCTATTAATGCAAGATAACGCACGGCCTCATGCTGCATATGTGGTGAGCCAGTATCTACGGGACGTCGGCATTCGTACAATGGACTGGCCAGCTCGACTTGAATCCGATAGAACATTTATTGAATGAACTGAAACGTCGGGTTCGAGCTCGGATACCTGCTCCAACAAGGCTTGCAGAGCTGCGAATTGCACTTGAAGAGTGGTGGAATGCTATTCCTCAAGATTTCATCGTCAGGCTCGTGAGGTCGATGAATGCAAGCAAGAGGAGGCAATACCAAATATTGACCAACATTTTTTTTTTATTTTTTATTTGTTATTGGATTAAGTTTTTTTTTCATTTTATGATTGCATTAATTAACACAACTGGGAAGCGACTCATTTTTGTATAACCTTAAATAAACACTAAATCAATTGAATAATCCCAATGAGTTTCCATTCATTTTATTCAACATATGTATAACCCACTTTCTGTTTGTACTACTTTTTTAGTTGTATGTTTTATACTTTAAAAGAAAATCGAATCAGAGTTTGAACGTAGCGGGGGCCCGGTTTATTTGCTATCGAGCGTATATTAGTTTTTGAGAGATATTGTACTTTTTAAATGTTTTCTTTGAAGAATTAAATATGGCAAGTAAAAACAAATCCTATAATCTCTAAAGCCCTGAGCACGTTGCGGAGTTTCTCAGGCTGTTAGAGGACGATGAAATCGATACCATTGAAGATTTTGGTGAAAGAAGCAATAGTGAGAGTGACACTGAAGACTCTATATATATATATAGAAACCCGAGAGGAAGATTCTGAAACAGAGCAGTAAGATGACGATGAAGATGAGAGTGACACGGAAAAGATAAGGTGACAAAGTGGTTTCATTAACCAAGTTCAAGTCGGGACGAGCTCGAGCTCATAACCTTATCAGGCATTTACCTGGTGTGATAAAAAATGCTAAAAATGCTACTACTCCTATTGAGTGTCAGAGCTGTTTCTTCAGTAATGACAACTTGAACGCGTTTGTTACATTTACAAACCAGTATATAGAAGCAATAAGCGAAAGATTCGATCGGGAAAGGGATGCTAACCTCTTATACAAAATTGAGTTGAAGGCTTACATATCACTCTTATATTTAGCAGGAGTATATAAAAGCCACAGACAGAGTCTCGAAGAGCTTTAGGGAACAAATGGTGGTGGTATTGAGAAATTTTGCTTAGTTATGAATATAAAGAGGTTTAAATTTATAATACGATGTCTGGGATTTGATGACCGCCGTACACCACCCTATTCTTATTCCTATCCCTCATAAGTGGGGGTGACAAAAGTCTAAGTATGGTTGAATTGTTAAGAACGCTCTACATATTTTGATATGCAACATTTAAAGGATTTTATCGAAAAAAAACGAAGCTTTTATAAAAAAAAACGCTCCCTAGCTCAAACTTTGGTTTTTCAATAAAATTGTTTTATTTAATTGTGGGCGTGTCAGTAGGCGGATTTCAAAAAAATTAACACATGTTTATGCTCATGTGTTAATTTAGGGCCTCCTAGAGAGTATATATTATAAAATTCAGCTCCCTAGCTCGAACTTTGGATTTTCAAAAAAAGTTGATTTTAAATTGTGGGCGTGTCAGTGGGCGGATTTTGAAAATATTTACACATGAGCCTAAAGGGCCCCTAGAGAGTATATATTATAAATTTTAGCTTCCTAGCTCAAATTTTGGTTTTTCAATAAAATTGTTTTATTTAATTGTGGTCGTGTCAGTGGGCGGATTTTGAAAATGTTATCTCCCGATCAGTTTTAGGAGTCATAGATCATATATAAAAAATTTCAGCTTTCTAGCTCAAAGTTCGATTTTTTCGAAAAATTTGTTTTTTTTAGTTTGTGGGCGTGTTGTGGGCGGATTTCAAAAATTCGTAAACTTGATTATTTCGGGACCCTAGAGAGTATATGGGTAAAATTTCAGCTCTCTAGGCCCAGTTTAAAGGCCTAATTTTTGCCGACGGACGGACGGACGGACATGGCTCATAAATACTCGTATAGTAACTTTTAGGGGTCTACGGGCAATATTAAGGTATGTTACAAACTATGCGTCAAAATTAATATACCCTTAGAATAAGTATAAAAAGTAGATCGGTTAGCAGCTGTTCGTGAAATCTTTGCAAAATTTGTTCATAATTGCCAAGAGAGTTACTAATTGGGAGATAATGTCCCTTTGGACGAAATATTAGAACAATTTCGTGGGCGATGTGCATTCCGCCAATATATTCCCTCAAAATCAGCACGATATGGAATTCAAATATTGGCTTCAGTTGATGCAAGGCTTTGCTATTTGTACAACATGGAATTATATGCCGGTAAGCAGCCCGATGGGCTATTTAAGATTAGCAATAACCCGTGGACGTAGTACTAAGGCTAATTAATCCGATAAAAAGCTCAGGTCGGAACCTTACCGCTTATAACTGGTTCACCGATCATTAGCTTGTTGAAGGACCGTGAAAAAGAACAAAAGACAGATCCCAACGAATTTGTCTTATCTAAGGGAAGATATCAATTTACAAGTGAATTCGGATTTAAAAAAAAGTCAACGAGTCTAGTTTCGTACGTGCCAAAAAAGGGTAAAACAGTTATACCGGTCTCAACCTTACACGAAGAAAAATCCATAGATCCAGAAACAGGTGATCAAAAGAAAGCAGAAATTATTACCTTTTATAATCAAACTAAGGCCACTGTAGACACTGCTGAAAATATTCGCGCGTCCTATACGAGTAGTATAGCTAGAAATACCAATCGTTGGCCTATGGTGGTATTTAAATCAATGTTGAATATAGGCGGTATCAATTCCCAAGTAGTTTCCATTGGAAACGGCTTCATGTAGATGAGAAGGGCATTATTTCTCAAGAAAGCTTGTGACGAAAGAACTGGAAAGAAGAAGCAAAACAAATTTGATTTACCTTCTACCATTCAGCAGCGCCTAAAGAGATTCAGACCAAACGTTGATGATGAAACTCAACAGAGAAATGAAGAAGAACCATCCCAGAAAATGTCTAGATGTGCAAGCTACTCGTATATATCTACAACATCCTAACTTCGTTTGCCATTAATGTTTCGAGAATACTGCAGATTCACTTATAGATAATAATGAAATTTTTGAACTGATTACATTATATTTGCCTTATTTAATTTCACTATTATTTATATTTAAATTAACTTTTATTTTTAATAAATTATAAAAATATAGGCTTAAATAATGGTTTTTTGCTGAAAATATTTGTATATAAATGCTTTTATTTTTACAGTGAAAGATCAAACAAAGCTATTAATAACGTGGAAAACTACTTATGGATCTGTCATGCAAATTGTGCCCGTTCATGTCCATATTACTATTGCGCCCGACGGAAGGTTAACCATAAGTTTGAATACAGTGCCATACATAGGAAAACTTGTTCAATTATAGAAACTGAGTAATGTATTTTCAAGTTGGGAAAGTCGGCTTTCATTTTCATGAAATATCTTGTACAGGTGAGGAGAACGCAACATGCACCTGTTTGTTCGGCTCAGCTTGTCGGACAGTGGTAGTTCTTCCCCCTAAACATATACAACCTGCTCAACAAATTGTTTGTCCATGACAAAAAAGTAAGTCAAAAAGATGAAAAGAAAGCTTTTCTACGTAGACCACGGACAGACGAAGAGATTACGAAAGTGGAAGAGAGAAAAGAGAGAGCCGAGAAAATGAAAATATCCAAGCGCCTACGCCAAAACCCAAGAGAGGGAATGGAAAAAGTACGCCAACTAACATAACTAGACTAACTTAGCCTTAACTAAAATCAAATCCCTAAAATATATCTAAGCTAACTTTAAACTACGAGTACTTTAAAACTTTATTACCCTAACCGCAACTCACTTTCTCTAAATCTCACGTTGGTACCGGTTCCTAATGACCCCCGCCACCTACTACATATTGTTGGCAAGGGTTGGGCAGCCCGCCCTTGTATTTGTCTACACAACTTTAGATATCACTCTGGCCGATGTTGTGAGTGATAGCCCTCTACGAACCCACCAGTCACAATCTGCGCGACAATATATCTGTATTTAAAAGTTCGGCCATCGTCACGTCATGTCGTCAAAGTTCTTGTTGTCCTGTTATGTCATTGTTGATATAGAGAAGGACGGCCTTCACAGACGTTCACACACCAAATGCAAAAAAATCTAACCGCGTATCTTTATATGCACATAAAAAATCCAAAAATCCATGGCAAAAAAGGCTCTTCCAAAATGCATTATAAACATAGGGACGGGCTACAGTCCGCTTGGGCGAACTGTTGGATACCCTATTCTTATTCCTATCCCTCATAAGTGGGCGTGACAAAAGTCTAAGTATGGTTGAATTGTTAAGAACGCTCTACATATTTTGTTATATAACATTTAAAGGATTTTATCAAAAAAAACGCTCCCTAGCTCAAACTTAGGTGTTTCAATAAAATTGTTTTATTTAATTGTGGGCGTGTCAGTAGGCGGATTTAAAAAAAAAAAAAACACATGGGAATAAAGGGCCCCTAGAGAGTATATATTATAAATTTCAGCTCCCTAGCTCAAACTTTGAATTTTCAAAAAAAAAAAAAAAAAAAATTGTGGGCGTGTCAGTGGGCGGATTTTAAAAATATTTACACATGAGCATAAAGGGCCCATAGAGAGTATATATTATAAATTTCAGCTCCCTAGCTCAAACTTTGGATTTTCAAAAATTAATATACCCTTAGAATAGGGTATAAAAAAATTGTTTTATTTATTTGTGGGCTTGTCAGTGGGTGGATTTTGAAATTTTTTTATCCCGAGCAGTTTTAGGAGTCATAGATCATATATAAAAAAATTTCAGCTTTCTAGCTCAAAATTCGATTTTTTCCAAAATTTTGTTTTTTTGAGTTTGTGGGCGTGTCTGTGGGCGGATTTTAAAAATTCGTAAACTTGATTATTTCGGGACCCTAGAGAGTATATGGTTAAAATTTCAGCTCTCTAGGTCCAGTTTAAAGGCCTAATTTTTGGCTACAGACGGACGGACGGACGGACGGACGGACGGACATGGCTAGATCGACATTACTATCGATGCTGATCATAAATATAGTAACTTTTAGGGGTCTACGGGCAATATTAAGGTATGTTACAAACTATGCGTCAAAATTAATATACCCTTAGAATAGGGTATAAAAATATAGTGAAAGGCTTCAGTCCGCTTTTGTGAACTGTTGGATACCCTATTACTCAGTGGCGTGGCGTGGATAATTTTAAAAGGGAAGACGTTGAAAAATTTAGTCACCTATAAAAATAAAAATCTTTAAAACCTGAAATAAAATAATTTTTAATGGGGATATTGTATCTACATAATATGTATTCCACATTGACTTAGCAAAAATATTCTAGCCACATTTTTTATACTTCAAGACATTAATATTTCAATCAACAATGAGCTTAAAGCATAACAAAAGTGGCTTCAAAAGAAGCCGGTCTTTACAGACGCATGATACAATAACTTAAAAAAATTCAGCATAATGTGGATAGTAATTTTAAAATAAGAAAATTCAGAAGAATTATATGGATAATTCTTTATATTTGTTAAAATATAAAAACGATACAAATAATAATGTCAGCAATAAAAATAAATCAAAATTAAAAACAGCTAAAATTCACACACTTAAAAAAAAAAAAGTAAAAAGTTTTGTTAAAATATTAGTTCTTTATAATTATTTGTATTCTAATGCTATTCGACGATCTTTTTTGATAAACTCTGCCAATACCCTTTCATAGAAGTTTGGTCTATTTTTAATTTTAAGAAGAAGTCTTCTTTCTATCGATATGAGGGCTAAATCAGAGAGCCTATCCTCGCCCTGTGAGTTTCTTAAATAAGTATGAATTCTTTTTAAAGCAGAAAAAGACCTCTCAACGGAGGCGACGGAAATGGGAAGTGTTAAAAGTAAACTACTTAAGTTTAAGACTTGAGGGAACACTTCTTTCAATGCTTCACTATTCAAATGGTTGTGAAGGTCGAGAACCTCAAACTGCCGAAGTGACGACGAAGAATATAAAACATTAAGTTCATTTTTTAATGCCGTGAAGTCAAAAATTCTAGGAAAAAACTTAATTAGGGAAGATATTTTTACATCTGGACTGGAACGAGAAAAAGTGTCATACTTCAAATTATTTAGTAAATCCAAAAATGTAAGATTACTAAATGATTTATATCTGGCATTTATTTGGCTAACTATATTGTCTTTAATTTCAACAAAAAGGCGCTTATAATTCGTCTTCAAATCGAAGTCAAGCAACCTGCGTTTACGTGGAGGTTCGATGCAATCATTTACGCTGTCATAAATAACTTCAAACATATTTAAAAAGTCAGAGCTTATCCATGACTCAAAACGTTCGATTTCTTGCTTGGCATAACTAACGTCTGTTTGTTTTTTTTGAATTAAATTAAATAATACATCGGTCTTTGCAAATATTTCAGAAAGGGTATGAAGCAAAAAACAGAATTCCTTGCTCTCTAATTTATTTAATAAACTTTCTGCCATCGAAAGTGTGTCAGTATCCCATTCCCTAGAGTCATTAATTATTTTACTAAAAGTTTCAATTATATCTATTCTACAGTTAAAGATTACGTTTATTATTCTTGAATGATAATGCCATCGAGTTTCCGATACTCCTGGCATGCGTCGATTGGAAATTTGTTTTAAAAGATTGGACCGCTTTGTGGATTTATTAAAAAATCGAACGATGCTATTAGTATAGCCAAAAAATAGTTTAAGTTCTGCTATGTTTTCTAGAGATCGGGATAGTACTAAATTTAAAACATGTGCATAACAAGGAATAAAATTTGCCATCGGGCATTCATCAAGGACCTTCTTTTGAACACCACCCCCCTCGCCGGACATAACTGCGGCACCATCGTAGGATTGTCCTATTAACTTTTCCTTGCAGTCGTATGTTTCAAGAATTTTAAATATATGATTGGATAACTCATTTGCATTACGACTTGCGCTAACGTCAAAAAATCCAAAAAATATTTCTTGTATACCATCCTCTGACAAGTACCGAAATATGGCACTCAGTTGTTCCCTATGACTCAAATCTGGTGTTTCGTCGATCATAATCGACACGAACCGAGCATCCTTGATTTCCGTTTTAATTTCGGATTTAATAACCGCCGCGATACTATGTATCAAATCGTTTTGAATATCGTTGGATAAACCTGAAAAAATTGGATTGTGTGTACTTGAACACTGCTCTAAATGGGATTCCAATAAAGTGTCATATTTAGATAAAAAATAAACCGCTTCGACATAATTGCCACGATTATCTGAACTAGACCTTTCATCATGACCGCGAAATGCTAACTCCTGTCTGCCTAATAAAATGACCGTGTCAATAAAACGTTCCATTAGTTTCCGATTTTTATCTACTTTTTTATTATGAACAACGAAAGAATTTCCTAAAGAAGTTTCAATGCGATTCGTGCCGAATTCGTGTAGGGATAAACAACAACGAATATGTTTTTCTGTCTTAATATGTTTTTTCGAAGAATTAACTAAATTATTTATATCAGTGAAACCCGTTCGGCTCCAAACACTGGCGGAGTTTGAAAAAAGAAGACAAGGAAAACAAAACATTTTATTAAGCTTGCAACTCCCAGTTAGCCACTTATATTTTTGGTATAAGGAAACATTAAAATGTGTCACAAAACCATCTCTCCTTTGATAATTAATATTTATAAAAGGCATAGAGCGCCCTACGTCTATAACTTTTTTTTTATCAAGAAAAGATAGCTTACTAAAACTATTTGAATCCTCCAGGAGGAAATCAGTTAAACAGCAATCTACACTAATCAAAGACATTTCCAAAAAAAAATCTAAAACTGCACTAAAATTAAGAAGCTAAAATGTTTTTATCAGTAAGTTGGTAATAAAAGAAACTAAAAAATTACACATTAACCTTCACTTTCACTTTCACATCTAGCTTTTCACTATTTTAATTTAAGATTTTATCAAATTGGCTTTACAAAACACTAGATTTTTTCAAGTTATTGCACTTGTGCAACGCAGTCTGTCAACAAATTCCAACTGATTCTAAATTAAAATTTGAATTCCTGCTTAAAAAAAAAACAAGTGTCGGTATTTTATTTGACATGAACTTCTCTTAAGCGATATGCTGAATTTACTCTGCTGGCAAATTGCCATAATATTCTACCATATTTTATTTCATAAGACAAAAGTATAACAATAAATTTGTAAAAACATCGAAGCATTAACTATCACCAGAGAGAAAAATGAAAGCTCAACTTCTTACATCAACACGCATATCAATATCAACATCAAATTCAAAATCAAGAATCAACCCACATAACACATTCAGATATTATGTCATAAGAAAAAAGAAATAAGTCAAAGAACACCGTGTTATTAGACACAATGTTGCAAAAAAAACGAGTCAAACGTAGCACCTGCATTCCTGCAACATGTTGATATCTTCCGATTGAAACGCAATGCTAATCGCAAAAGGGAGAATGAAATGAAACAATTCCAAGTATTCAGCGTGAGATTTGGTTTATAAGACGAAATGTAGCGTCTTTTTCTTTGAATATAAAAGCGGGTGTTGAACAAAGAGGATCGGAACCGCAATGCTTGTAGAAGAAAGGGATATAAAACAAGTAAATAAGACGGAAAAATATTTTTTATTCTATTATAGAGAGCAGCGGTAGTTGAAAACTTTTTACTAAGAGTATTTTTGTGACTCTTCGTTGGTTTGTTGTTTGTGATTTGTGGATTGTGGAATGTGGTTGGATCTTGATTCTTGAATGAAGTATGAAGATACAGACGAGAGGTAGAATGAAAATATTAAACTTATTCGATAGCTTATGTGTGAGTGTGTGTGTAGATTTTATTTTATAATTAAAATACGGGACGGGTTTCATTTTTCATATATTTATTCGGCAGATAGTGCTTACTTTTGGTGAATTTTTTTAAAAGGGAAGACGGTAGGAATCGTGTTATATGGACGCCACGCCACTGTATTACTATTAATATCCCTTATAAAGTAGGAGTGGCGAAAAACTAAGTATGGGTGAATTGTAAAGTAGGATCTACATATTTCGTTACACAACATTTAAAGGATTTTATGGTTTTTGTAAAAAACGCTCCTTAAAAGTGTGCATGACAGACAACTTTATGCAAAGAAATTATTCAAAGCAACGTTATCGACATACTTTGCGAAGAATAGGACCTCCACTTACAATGATTTCTTCAATAAAACTTTTTAAAAATATTTACACATGAGCAATAATGCCTCCTAGAGTATATTCCAAATGTTTTTTTTTAAATTGTGGGCGTGTCAGTGGACGGATTTTACATTTAATCTTAGCACAAGACCATTTTGGGCTTCTAAAGAGCGCATTCCGAATTTTAGCTTTGTTTTTTGAGATTTTGGGCGTGTCAGTGAGCGGATTTTAAAAATTCTTAAACTTGATTATGTTTAAAATTTCAGCTTTGTAGCTCGATTTTTATGGTCTAATTTTTGCCGACGGACGGACGGATGGACGGAGGAACGTGGCTAGTTTGACATTCATATCGATTCAACATATTTCAAAGCAAATATAAAGGTATTTAGAGTTTTAGGGACCTTAGTTCAAAATATAACTTCATAAAGGAAAAATTGAATTTTGAAAGTTGACAAGGAACAAGGCAAACCTATCAGTTTCATAGCCGGTAAGATTGGAAGAGGACCAACTGTTGTTCATAGCTATCCTTAGGACCCTTAGAAAGAAAAGCATGCACATCCTACTTTGATGAACGACCAAAAAGTATATTATGGTCTACCAGTGGCGAGGCGCCCATATAACTCGATTCACGCCGTGTTACCTTTTAAAATTCTACCTTTTAACAATGTTTCAATCCAACAAGCAACATGCATCTTAATGTGTGTATATAAACATAAGATTTGTATGTTTCCTACACCTGCACTTGCAAGCAACAAATTCTACCAACCCACCACCTGCTATTCACCTGCTCTCATATCGTTCTACTGCTCTACGCACACAAATACTCACACCATTGCATGCCTATTATCCAACATCACATACTCCTCTCCATACCCCATAAGAAACACATACGCAAAGCGATAGCAAAACAAAGCATAGTAACCCGGAAATTTTCGCGTTATGAAATATGTGGCTGGTTAGAACAAATTGGCTTTCTTTCCTTGTTTTCCCCTTATCCTTCACCGTGTTTGACTCCTCTCTGTTTGATACACGCTTCCTTATGCAAAAATATAACCCGCTTTTCAGCGACTTATTTGTCGAGTTTTGTATGTTCGAGTAGCTGAGGTGAGTTCTGTTTGAAAAATTCAGTTGTGAAGCAGAAGCAGACTGCGATGTGTAACTTAAAGTAATATTGAGTGGAATTATTGTTGTACAATATATAATTATTTAAAGTGATCGAAAACATTGAAAAGTGTAAGAAGTGTGAAAAGTTTAAATTGTTTTGTTTTCAGTTAGATTCAGCAAAGGAGAAAATGGCATTATTAACAGTAAATTGTTGTTTAGTAGATTTGCTTTTGGAAGAAGGAAATTAATTTTGTAAGTTGAGTTTTCTTAAAAAAAAAAAGTTATAGAGATAGGACGCTCTACTCCTTCTATGAAAATAGATTATAAGCGCAAGGAAGGTTTTGTTTCGCATTTCAACGCATCCATATATCAAAAATATACTTGGTTGACTGGTAGTTGTAAGCTCAATAAAATGTTTTGTTTTCCTTGCCTCGTTTTTTCTAATTCTCCTAGTGTTTGGAGTCGCACGGGCTACGCTGACATAAACAATTTAATTAATTCGGCAAATAAACATGTCAAAACGGAAAAACACATTCGTAGCTGTTTATCTTTGCACGAACTGATCGTATTGAAATCTCGTTAGGTAATTCCTTTGTAGCTCACAACAAAAAAGTTGATAGAAACCGTAAACTAATGGAACGTTATATAGATACGGTAGTTCTTTTAGGCAAACAGGAACAAGCATTTCGGGGTCACAATGAAAAGCCATATTCTAATAATCGTGGCAATTATGTCGAAACACTTTTATACTTATCTAAGTATGACCAGTTAATGGACTCTCATTTGGAAAGGTGTTCAAGTGCACGTAATCCGGTTTTTTCGGGTCTATCAAATGACATCCAAAACGATTTAGTACAAAGTATAGCCGCAGTGATCAAATGCGAAATTAAAGTAGAAATAAGTGAAACGCGATTTGTGTCCATCATGATTGATGAAACACCAGACATGAGCCATAGGGATCAACTTAGTGCCGTTTTGCGTTACTTATCGGAGGAAGGAGTAGAGGAAAGGTTTCTTGGGTTTTTTGACGTGAGTGAGAGTCGAAATGCCGATGAGCTCTCAAAACACATTTTCAATATACTTGATGTATACGGTTGCAAGGAGAAATTAGTTGGGCAATCTTACGATTGGGCCGCGGTTATGTCAGGGGAAGTAGGTGGTGTTAAAAAAAAAGTCCTGGATGCTTGTCCAATGGCTTATTTTATTCCTTGCTACGCACATGTTTTAAATTTGGTGTTATCTCAATCACTGGAAAATATACCTGAATTAAACGTTTTTTTTTGGCAATATAAACACAATAGTACGCTTCTTTAATAAATCAACTAAACGTTCAAATATTTTAGAACAAATAGGAAACAGACGCATGCCGGGACTATCAGAAACTCGCTGGCATTACCATTCCCGAATAGTTAACGTTATTTTTAACTGTAGATTAGATATTATTGAAACTTTTAAGCAACTATTAGACCATCCAAAAGAATGGGACACTGACGCACTTTCAATGGCCGAAAGTTTATTGCTTAAGTTAGAAGGGAAAGATTTTTGCTTTTTACTGCACGCGGTTTCCGAAATATTTGCTAAAACCGATGTATTGTTTAATCTATATATATAAAAATCAATCCATATTTGTGTTTGTTGCCGGTGTTTGGCCAAACGCGTTAACCGATTCCAATGAAATTTGTTTTCCATGCAAGGTGACGTCTGCACGAAGGTTTTTATGAATGTGTGATGTCTGTATCTGAAGAGGGAGACCACACGAACGTTTCAAGCCTATTGTGGTGGTTGTGCGCACTTTCATTCTTGGGATATCGTGTGTTCAATGTTTTATTCAAATAACTCTTATTAAATTTTTTTGCATTTTTTTGGTGAATCGGACATTGGAAAGTAGCTTTTCCCACATTGATATCACTCGGTGTGAAAGTGAATGAAAAGTGATTCTATGAAATTTTTTTACTTTTTCTTTGTTGTTTGATTCGCAGAAGTAAGCTCACATAGGCGCCTGCCAGACAACAAGCACCTACCCTAAGCGGAACAACGAAGTTGAGTGAGCGGCCTAAGCCATGCGGCCTAACGTGCAGTCCCTTTCACCGGTTGAGCTCAAATCAGGCAATCTTCGGTATTGGCCTGAGAGTGTGTCTGTGAAGTTTGGTCAAAATCGGTCTTCTTTTTTTAGGCGCAGCAACATGCGCCGGATACCCGCTATAGACAATAATAAAGAAGAGTACTCGAACATATTGGCCAATAGAATTCTCGGGCACGGGCAAAGCCGGGCGGGTGCAGCTAGTTTAATACAAAATAAACAAACAGATGTTGAAGTTGCTCAGCGAGAAATCGAGTGTTTTGAGTCTTGGCTTTCTACTGAGTTTCTAAACAAATTTGATTTAATTTTTGAAAGTATAAATGATTGTGCTGAACCTCCACGGAAACGCCGATAACTTGATTTTGATTTAAAGACTCACTATAAGCGCCTTTTTGTAGAAATAAAGGACAATATTATATCTCAAATTAAGACACGATATAAATCTTTCACGGTTTTAATTTTTTTTGGATTTACTCAATAAATCAAAATACAGTCGTTTTGCTCAGTCAAGCCCAGATGATAAAATATCTTCGGTGATTAACTTTTTCCCTGGAATTTTCGATTTTGCAGGTTTAAAAAATGATCTGAAAGTTCTCTATACTACGTCTTCACTTCAACCACTTGACGTTTTATCCCTCTATAAACATTTAAGAAGTGAAATATTGTGTGAAACATTTCCCCAAATCTTAAAATTAAGTGGACTATTTTTAACGCTACCAATGACTGTTGCTTCCGTGGAGAGATCTTTTCCCACTCTGAAAAGAGTTCATACATATTTGAGAAATTCTCAAGGAGAAGACAGGCTTTCTGATTTAGCACTTTTATCCATAGAAAAGCGACTCCTTTTAAAAATAAAAAGTAGGCCTAACTTTTATGAAAGAGTTCTTGCAGAATACGTGAAAAAAGGTAGAGGAATAGACTTAGAGTACAAATAAAAAAAAATATTTAACAAAACTTTTCACATTTTTTTCCAAATTCTACTGTTTTTGATTTTAAAAAATATTAATCATTAATATTTTCTCTTTTTAACTTTGTACAAAAACTATTTTTAAAATATTTTTATATATTAAAATATTTCTATTTATTATAGACATAAAATCTATACATTTTTGTAAATATTATGCTTGAAGCTTTTTTATTTAAATTTTATTTATGTATTTATTTATTTAACAAACCGTGATTTATGAAGTTCCTTTTTTTTATTACTTACTATCAATTTTCTTTAAGGTACAGCATTTGCATCTGCCAAAAAGGTTTCTTTCGAAGCCACTTTTATTATACTTTAGGTTCATTGTAAATTTAAGCTTAAATGACTTGAAGTATAAAAAATTGGCTTGAATTGCTTTACTTCTATGCGATTTGCAGTACACAATATAATTTCAGAAAGCGTTTGCAGGTGCATTTTTTTTCCGACTTACCATTTAACATTTTCCACGTCACGCCACTGTGGTCTACATATTTTTTTAAAACTGTTTTGTTTTTATTTGTGGGGGCGTGTCAGTTTGCGGATTTTTAAAATATTACCACACGGGCTTTACGAGCCCTTAGAGCCAATAGATGCGTTTCTTGGAGAAATGTACCTATCTACAGGAGTGCTCGAATTTACACGTTTAAGAACAACAACATAGTATCGCCAGCAATACTTGGGATAGCTCTCGATAACATCCGTAGCAGGGCTGCTTTGTACTCGTATACTAGATATACAATACATGCTGCAAATGCATACAAAATTTATGTTGCAAACAAAAATGTATGGCTGCTGGCCATAATTCTTGTAATCGTTCTTTCGAGCAACCGTGGATACATATCTCAAAGAAACGCGGCTGATATATTCCAAATTTCAGCTTCCTAGCTCGGATTTCGATTGTTTTGATAAATTTGATTTTTTGAGATTGTGGGCGTGTCTTAAAAATTGGGTGGGCGGATTTTAAAAATTCGTACACTTGATTATATCGGGCCCCTGTAGAGTAAAATATAAAATAAACAAATATTTGGCACCCACCTTCCCCAACCACTTTCTTGTGCGAAGTGGAAGAGACCTACAATTTTAAGCCGAATCCGAACGCCAAACTTGAGAAGCTTCTCATGACAATTGATACTCTTGGATGTTTATCAGACGTTCGCAAGATGGAGAGTATACCTTCCAAATTTCAGCCACTAGCTGGAGTTTTAGGGCTTAATTTTTGCTGACGGACGGACGGACGATCATGGCTAGATCGTCATTACTATCGATGCTAATCACGAATATGTATACTCTTATGAGTCTACGCGAAATATTAAGGTATGTTGCAAACTATGAGTCAAAATTATTATACCCTTCGTATAGGTTATAAAAACATACAAAAGGGTATAACCTTTTCTGGCTTACTTTCATACAAAGATGCACTGGAGACAGGATGCCCATCACAGCTCAAGTTTGTTCCGAAAAAATCTTATGTTGGGCAATGATTACGCCCACCAAACTGTCATCGATATGGATTTGTCAAACTATAGGAGGTTTTTTTAAGCCAGTACTAACATTTATTTTGAACGAAACACATGCAACTTCATAAAAAAAGCCATTTATCTAAATCGAGAAAATACATTCTGCAATTAACTTGTTTTTAAACACACCTGTTGTACAAAAACGGTCACCAATACGGCGAATAGCTACCTCAAATGGCCAATTATGTCGGGAGTAAGAAAGTGCAAGCGCACAAAACCATGATTTTAAAAACAATATTTAACAAATAACAAAGGACAGAAGTTGTGATTGTGATACACGCATTAACTTCTGTAGAGGCTGCAATAATAGAGACAGGGCATATATACATATTACGAGGGTCGTCCCAAAAGAAGACGACATGACTTAAAGATGGCGGTTGTTGTTTGAAAAGAATGACTATGGTAGAAAGTACAAACCTTATAAAGTTAAATTTGAAGTTTGATGAAGCTACGTTGTTTAAGATTTCGTCGCCTGAGAATTGTTTTGTTCCATATGCCATTGGCACTTTTTCGAGAAAAACACATTTAAAGGCTTGCGTACTTGGTACTCCGAATATTTGTGATACGATTTTTTTTTTATTTTTTTAATTTGAAGTTAGTCTTATAAAGAGTTTACCTACCAATTTCCAAAGTGTTTTGCCAAACCGTTAAGAAGCCACATTAATTAACGTAAAAGTCTCCTTTTTTGACTTGTGTCCCACCTCCTACATTTTGAAATTGATTTTTTTTTTCATACACGTGGAACACAAAAAAAATGGATATGGCACAAAGCAATTCTTATCCAAAATATCTGAAAGGCAAGAAAGCATGGAGTTGGATGCTGCAATTTGAAAAGAAAATTCGATTTCATCTTTTTTGTTAACAAAGTTTTTATTCAAAAAATACAATAAAATAAGAAAATTATTCAAAGTGTTTAGCATTAAGCCAGTGAGTGAAAAATGTCAGATCAAATAAGATCAGTAAAGTACAGTTCATTACACTCACTTGCCCTACCTCAAAACTAGGTACAGAAAAACTTGTGCTAAATTGATCTGCACAGCTTCATTCAACACAAATTGACAGAATGTGGAATACTTTGCGGCAAGTTTTTTACTCATGGAACACCAAATCTTGTACTTTTCTGATTTTTTCTGTACTTATCTGTGCAGCTAATGTTCATTAAACACATCGCAGCACTATTCATCATCGCACCGAATTCATATCTTCATAATATCGAATATTATCTACACAACTGTAATGGAGGTGGAACAAACCAATACTAAAATTTGGTTTGCGAGTGTTCCACATACATAGCTTTTCTTTAACACGAGTGCACGTAGGACAAACCAATTCTCAACTTTGTTAATATTTTCTGGATCAAAACAATTCTCACAAAAAAACTGCGATAAATTATATGGAAAATTTGTCCCAAACGCCAAAAAATGGTTTATGGCACAAAACAATTCTACAAACTGTTGATTTTGGTGGATATGGGACAAAGTCGATGTTCGATATCTCGGTATCGGGATTGGAAAGAGCAAATCGAATCACAGATTTAAAAAGAGCATACAAAATTACCATAGAATCCGTTCCTAACTCAAAAACGACAAAAGTGGCGTATGGAACAAAACAATTCTCAGGCGACGATTTGTTTGGCAGCCATCGATAGTGAAGGATCTCAATGAATTTTGTAAACATGGAAAATATTGGTCATATTTATATGATACAATACTTTCATTTAAAAGGCCTCAGTCCAATCAATATCAAACAGAAGCTGTATTGTACTCCGGGGGAGTCTGTTTTATCGTCAACAATAGTAAAATATTTAGTGGCAGAGTTTAAACTAGGACGTTTGAGCTGCCAAGACGAACATCGCAGTGGTCAACCAAATGAAGTGACTACGTCAGAAATGGTGGGAAAATCCACAAAATTGTATTGGACGATAGTCGGTTGAAAGATCGGGAGCTAGCAGACATGGAAGTCATTTCAAAATTTGAGCATAAGCAAGCTGTATGCAAGATTTACTTTCTAACGCGATTACTCACAAATTAGGTTTTTTCAATTGAGTGTTTGGCGAGGTTTGACAGCAATTAATCCGAGTTTTTGCGTTGATTCATAATCATCGATGTGGGGTCAGTGACTGAATGGAAAACAGCGTTGTGAGAACTTTTCAATCGAGTTTCGAGGTTTCTCAGCAAAAATGACGAGTTTTTGCATCGATTCATAACCATGGATGTCCCGCCGGGGCCAAGTAACATCTAGAGTTTTTTTTCACTGCGTCACCCAGCGTCACCTCCGACATATTTCAAAATGAGTTCACAATAGGGGTCGCTGGCGCTATGAAAGTGTACCATATAAAATCAAAAAATAACAACGGGATATCATAATAAATTTTTGTTTAATTCAGTAAAATATATATATTTGTGTAAATCTCTGTTATATTACTTATCCAATTTTCGATGTCGAACTTTCTAAATTCGAATCTGATGTTTCCACATTAATCTCTTCGCTGTTCCAAACATTTCTGCAGCAGTGACAGTGACAGCTTACTCTTAACAATATCAGAGAGCATGCAGTAAATGCGGAACGAATGCATTTATTTTAATATATTATTGTGTGTGTAGAGGACGGATCGGGTGGTCCGTGAGGGATTTAAAAGGGTCATGCATTTTGAAAACGGGTCCTATTTCGACGATTTTTAATAAGGCGAGTCCTGGGGTCCGAGCTTGTAAGAAAGGTTCATCGAACACTAAGGGTCCTAATGGTAACCCTGAACCGACCTTTTGCAATCGTCTGATTCGGCTTAAAATGTTAGGTCCCAGCAAGCAAATGGTTGGGGAAGCTGTCTTAGGCCCGTTTATGCCTAATATTTAAAAAAAAATTAAACCATAGATGAAACATGAGTTCATTACTCCACACCGAAACAGTAGTCAAGACAGTTCCATGTGCAAGCATGGTCATGGCGTCCGTTTTTTGAAATGCGCGTACGATAATTTTCTTCAGAAAGGCAAAACAATCAACTACGAGTATCATGCGAACTTATTGCAGCGTTTGAGTGATGAAATCAAAAAAAAAAGCTGTCGCATTTTTGGCGAAAAAAAAGTTTTGTTTCAACAAGTCAATGAGTTCACACATCCGGCACACAGTGGTCAAACCCAAGAATCTAGGTGGACAAAATTATTTTTTGTTTTGAAATGAGAGCTTTTATTGTTATACCCTATTCTAAGGGTATATTAATTTTGACGCATAGTTTGTAACATATATTGCCCGTAGGCCCCTAAAAGTTACTATATTTATGATCTGCATCGATAGTAATGTCGATCTAGCCATGTCCGTCCGTCCGTCGGCAAAAATTAGGCCTTTAAACTGGACCTAGAGAGCTGAAATTTTTACCATATACTCTCTAGGGTCCCGAAATAATCAAGTTTACGAATTTTTGAAATCCGCCCACAAACTCAAAAAAACTAAATTTTGGAAAAAATCTAATTTTGAGCTATAAAGCTGAAATTTTTTATATATGATCTATGAAACTGCTCGGGAAAAAAAAATTTCAAAATCCGCCTACTGATACGCCCACAAATAAATAAAACAATTTTATTGAAACACCCAAGTTTGAGCTAGGGAGCGTTTTTTTTGATAAAATCCTTTAAATGTTATATAACAAAATATGTAGAGCGTTCTTAACAATTCAACCATACTTAGACTTTTGTCACGCCCACTTATGAGGGATAGGAATAAGAATAGGGTATCCAACAGTTCGCCCAAGCGGACTGTAGCCCGTTTCTATGTTTTTTATTAAAATTTTATTATTTGTTTATACATTTTTCGAATATTTAATTGATTTAAGGAAATTTTGTTGAGATATCACTTATTTAACCTTAAAAGAAGAAAAACCCAACAAAATCGTCTACGTTCAATGATTTTTATTTTCAACACAGATTGACTTACGAGTACATAAATGCGGGAAAAAAGAATATATTTAATTTGAATCGGAATCACTATTAGAAATAAAAGAACTTGAACTCGAATCATCTAAATCCAAAATATGTATCTTAATCTGTTGCTAAAGCCTCCTCAGGATTTTCAAGTAGGCTACTCACTTCAGGAGAAAGTGTTGGTAACTTCTTTTTTGGTGGCTGTCGGAAAAAGCTTATAATTGGATCGGATGTTATAAGGAACATGTGGAACAAATTTTCGACAGTGCTGGCCCTGCAGAATTTTCTTGTATGATGTTCTCTATAAAATTTGCAATTTAAACATGTTTCTTGCTTCTTGAGCTTCCTCTGTGAGGTGACCAATTAGAACTAATGCATTCTTGATTACTCCAGGTCCATGAATCAGTATGTTAGGCACGCTTGTGGGCATATAGTACCAAGGATACAAGGTCACAAACAAAACTGCAGTATTCCGACAATATGCAGCAAATTGTTCAGTATTTATATTAAAACCACTTGAAAGTGCACTCAAAATAATTCCAAATGATCAACTCTTATTGCAGTTATTTCAGTTGATTTTGACGGATTCTTGAAAAATGTTTAAGCCGTGTTAGCGTCATTAGTGGTTCCACTTCCTGGTTTTGGAATATCTCAAGACATATCTCTGCCGCAAACAACCACTGCGCAGAACCATGTGAACTTAAAAGGTTTTCAACCCTACGTTTTTTTTGTTTTTAGGCTAGAATCTTAAAAATCCTTTCAGGTCTACCTGCCGAAGAAATACCAGATGGTGCAGGTGTTGGATCAGATTCGTCTCTAGTATTCAGGATTGGAAGTGAAATAAATTCTTTAGGCCACGATTCGTTCTTCTTTAAAAAAAAAAAAAAAAAACAGCGTTAGTTCTATTGCAGTTTTGCCATTTTTTAGACACAATGCTATTATAGTTTTTGAGATAAGATTGAATCGCATTCCTTGTTCGAGCTGAAGAGTCTTTACAACTCAATTTTTGCAAAACAAGATCTAGCATTTGACTTTCATCGTGCTTAAATTTCTTCCACAATTCAAATAAATCCATTTTCGATATGCGGGGTCGGTCTAGAAAAATATGTCATAACTTTGTAATAGGCAGAGAGAGGCACACAAAACTTGGTACACGGGCTGATACCTACACAATTAACAACACGACGTAAATTTTATCTGGCCACCAGCTCTTTACAGTTCCAAAAGCTTACACAAAAAACGATCTAATTTTACATTTCATACAGTTTTTAGTGTATTACAAAAAAAAAATCACAAAAAATATATAAACACATTTTTTATATAGATTAACTATTTTATTTTATTGTTCTTACTCTCAAAATTAAATCCCATTTTTTTTATTAGAAAAAGACACTTCACTTTGCTCAGCACGATCTTAAAGTTTGACAATCAAAACTTGTAAACAGCTGATTAGAATCGATTGCATTCTATGTTTACACTTTGGGCTGACCTAGCACCTTTAATTAAACAGGGATGTCTTTAATATTTTACACATATGTACTTCAACATTATTCCTATGGAAAAACAGAAAAAAAAAAAATTAAAAAATTAAAAAAAAATAATATTGTCCACCTAGTTTTTTTCTTAACCACTGTGCGGCATCGCGATGGTTAAAATCAATGAGTTAAAATACGAATTGCTTTATAATCGACCCTATTCCCAGATTTAGCTTTTTACACTAGCTAGACGATTCTCACTATAAAACAGGGTATTGAAGCTATTAAAAATCAATGGCAACAATTAAATAAAAGATATTTTTGTACCCAATTTTGATGGTGTTTTCTTTGCTAAGTCGGGTATTTCTGGGAATACCCTCGTAAGTTATTTCCATTTCCTTTTATAGCTCAAAAATAGGTATTTCTTTGAAAGATTTAACTGAATTCGACAACATTTGGATTCGCTTTGAAGAGCCCTTTAGTACCTGAAGCATGTTAACACAATCTCTTCATTATCCTTAAGCCAACATCAATGTAGTGCTTGGTGATATAATAAACACATTTTGTGGTTTTTCCTTTGTGAAAAAATCAAAAATCGCATAAACTCCTTAAAGAAACCACATGAGAGTGAACAGATTTACTTTAAGAAGCCAACCACAACAAATGGTCACCCAAACCAAAAATAAATTGATAGAATTCCTTGAGGATGTGTGCGAGTCAAACAACTCATTTTTCGTCTCAAAGGAAAGATTCGATTGTGACACAAACAGAACACTAGTTCATCAGTCCGTATATATAATATGTACACGCAGTACATCATCAGTGGGCTTTTTCAAGTGTCATGCCGCAACTGCCATGGAGCACCATAATAAATCATTTGTCTCAATGTCACAGATCTGTTTGTGAACCTTGCATGCCTTCCTCCTGGAATCCTCCATATTACCACCCCAAATGACCGAAATTGCCAAACGATTTCTTAAAAACCCAACAAGATAGTGGTGTTTGGCATTTTCTTAACTTTCCACCGATTTTCTGAATAAAAGGACGCCTTACGAGAAGCTAACAGAGCCATGTCTGTGAAAGGACGAACGCATTTGATAGGAACGCATTAGCACTGCCAAAGATAAACATGACAGGGCGCATTTTGCCATTTATATTGGTGATGTGGTGACTTCACCCCCGTGCACACAAAACAAAAGTAGCACTATGATAGGCTAGCTAGCAGCTAAGAAAAATGACAAAGCAGTGGGAGTGTGTAATACCCACAGGCTAGTCTTGTACAGCACCACAACGACAGCCATGGTCATGAACATTTTTATTGTTGTCTGTCGTGTTTTCTTCTTTCTTTATTTGTTCCCGTATGTGGGGCTGACGAGCTGGGAATTGACTAAGTACCGTGAAAAATGTTATTTAAAAAGCGATAAAATGCTGAGAATAAACAGTTATTCATATCCAAAAGATGACATCTGATGCATGATGGATAAGTGGGATAGGTGAATGAGAACAATTTACTTTAGATTTAGATGGAGAAAGGATAGGTTATGCAAGTGATGTTCTTTTGGTAACAGTTTGCAACTTGCATTTTTGTAATGTTGAGCATTACCTCGCAGGGAAGACATCAACCATCTGTTCCGAGGGACGACTGAAATGGGCAATAAATTCCTTTCAGCCTTTTAAATCGGCATTACACCCGCCCTACTACAAGAAGGGCAAGGTGCTCTACTACCACACCTGCTAAAAATAATAAGGAGCAGTATTGCCTTGGGCCACATACCAATGCAATGGAGACGAGCCAGGATTGTGTTTATACCAAAAGCATGGAGAAAAGACCGCACACAGCCAAAATTGTACAGACCCATCAACCTTACGTCATTTCTTCTGAAGATGACAGAAAAGGTTGTGAACAACTAGTTAAGGCAAGGGAAGATGTATTGAACACATCCCCCTTACATGATTGTCAGCATGCATACAGAGCCGGCAGATCAACAGAGACCGCCATATATCAGCTGACGGAGATAATTCAAAGTGCCTTGGAAGCAAAAGAAATAGTACTGTGCGCTTCCCTGGACATTGAGGGAGCATTTGACAACACCTCACACGATGCGATCAAAACATCCCTGGATAGGAAAGGAGTTAAAAGTATAGTATCAACCTGGATGTGTGAGCTGCTGAGCACTAGATCAGCAGAGACTCAAGCACCATCTGGAACCATCAGAGTGAACACAACAAGGAGGGGTATTATCACCCTTAATGTGGAGCCTAGTTGTAGACGAACTGCTGGAAAAATTTACAAACCTTGACATCAACTGTCAGGCGTATGCCGATGACATTGTACTGATTGCCAGGGGTAAGTTTGAAGAAACCCTGGTGACATCATACAAAGGGGGCTTAAAGCAACCGAGGAATGGTGCGATACCGTCGGACTCAACATCAATCCGGCGAAAACAACGATAGTACCATTCACAAGGAAAAGACAACTTCAAAGACGTAATGACATTAGCCTATCAGGCACGACACTGATACCAGTCAAAGAAGTAAAGTATCTAGGACTTCATCTAGATAGTAAACTCCTCTGGCGAAAACATACAGAGGAGATATCCAAGAAGGCCACCCGTGCTCTCGTAATATGTAGGAGCATAGCGGGGAAGGCATAGGGATGCAGCCCAAACATCCTGCGATTAATGTAGATTGCAATTGTGAGACCAATAATCACATACGGAGCAGTAGCATGGGCGAAACGAATCAGTCTAAGGCACGACAAAAGAGACACTCAGCAAAGTGCAAAAACTGGCGTGCCAGTGCATTACCGGAGCAATGCATAGCTGCCCAACCGCAGCCATGGAAGTATTATTGGAACTAACCCCTCAACACATCATGGTGGTGAAAGCAGCAGACAAAACAATCCTAAGGATGGCAAAGGAGGGAATTCGAAGGGGAAAATGCATCGGTTCCAAAGAACTTACTCAAAAAACTCCCACACCTTGCCATGCCTAACGACGATATCATCAGGAAATTCAACTTCAAGAAGAATTTCCAGATAAAGCTCAGCAACAAGGAAAAGTAGAGCAATGAATCCACAACTTATAGACTGAGCAACCACACAACAAAGTGGTACAGGGACGGCTCGATGACCGACGAGGAAACTGGTGCAGGAGTGTTTAGGCCGGGAACTAAGCACTACGAATCCATGGGCAAATGCACCAGCATCTTCCAGGTAGAAATATGTGCCATAGACAGGTGCGTTCGAATCAATCAACCTTGAGAAAAACTACAGGAATTGCAACATAGCAATAATGTCTGACAGCCAAGCAGCCATAAAGGCTCTTGACGCCTACGTCATCAAGTCAAAACTCGCGTGGGTATGCCTACACGGACTGAATGGACTAGGCAAGAACAACAGAACTTCTATATGCTGGCTACCTGGCCATGTTGGCATTACAGACAATGAGGCAGCGGACTCTTTATCAAGAAAAGGGGCAGAGGAACCCTTCATAGGACCTGAACCGTTCTGCGGGATAGGAGAATTCACTCTACAACAGTTCAGGAGACTGGAGGAAGAAACAAGGGCCTTGGATCAAGGGACACAATAGACCAATAGCTAGCAGTGTAATATACCCTGACCAATTATTATATTATTAATGTTGAGCATGTTTAATTTGCAGAGCAAATGCGAGGAACGAACAGCATGGATTTGTAAGAAACAGATCCACTGTCACTAATCTATTAAGTTTCTTGCATGATTGTTCTAAAGCCTAAGAGAATAAGGACGAAATGGATTGCATATACACTGACTTCTCTAAGGCTTTCGACCAGCTGTCCCATGAAATAATAGAATTTAAGCTCAGGGCTTTTGGTTTCCCACCATGTTTCATAAAATGGGTTAATTCATACCTTAGATCAAGGGTTTATCAATGAAATTTAGAGGATCGCTATCTGTATCTTTCACAGCTCAGTCTGGAGTTCACCAAGGAAGTCACCTCGGACCAATTCTATTTATACTTGCCATTAATGATGTTAAGGCATGTATAAATCACAGTAATATCCTGATCTACGCTGATGATATGAAAATATATAAATCTATCACTAGTCAGCAAAGGCAGTTTTTTTCTTCAATCTGACATTAATAGCTTCGCCAATTGGTGTGACAAAAACGGTTTATCCCTGAACACTACTAAATGTCAACATATGGCATTCTCTAGAAAGAATATCCCTTCCACCTTTCAATATTCTCTGTCTCCAATTGTGTTCATATGAAACCCAACCATCAGTGGAAGCCCTAATCGAGGATGCAGGCAGACATATCGCTGATTCAGGTCCTGAGAAGTCCTCCTCTAAGGCCTGGCTACAAGTTCATCGGAGATCTCTTTTCCCGTCATGACCCGGGACCCAGACAAGTCTAAGTGAATTCAGCCTTCCGACCGAATTCAGAAAGATCTTGCATTCACGAACTTGTTTATAGGGGGTTAAGGGGTTGAGCAAGTCCTTAGACACAGTTTGGCTGTCGCTACAATCGATGATACTCCGCCCCATGTGCCTTTTCCTCAGAACAAAGTCCATACCCATTTGGGTAGCGTCAGTTAGGCATGGTTGCCTAACGAGATGAAAAGTCTAATGTTGTCGCTATCCTTGAAAACCCCAGCACCAGATGCTTGATCGGTTTTGGAGCCATCGGTAAAAATTCGCCTGCATTCCTTTCCAGGCTCAGAGTCTGGCAAGAGCCAGTCCTAAACACGAGAAAATTCGACTTCGTAGTTGTGCATTAGCCGAAGTTCCGGTGTCATTGCATCGGACGGCATATCCATAAGACAGGAGTCGAAGGACAACCGTCGCGCAAGTTCATCAAAACTCCAGTGCGAGTTATGCCAAAAGCCACCTATTCTAAAACGTGAGACCTTTGATTGTGAACACATGATGTCAACATCAAGGGGCGGGAGGTTCAATATAAATTGGTCTAATCATAGCCGTGTCAATCCTAAGACTCTTTTCGGTGATAAGCCCTAATGTCTTGCCGAAAATGCCCCTGTACTGCCAGAAAACGACAGCGGCCTGGCAGTCTTCAGTTCAACATGCTTGAGCCAAAGAAGTTTGGTATCCAGGATGACTCTCAAATATGTTGCTTCATTGGAAAGTTGGATTGTGATGCCTTTTAGCACTGGCTGATTCAACCCGATCAGTTTCCTCCTTCTCGTAAAGAGAACAACCTCAGTTTTGAGAGGATTCACTGAGAGTCCATTCCTGGTGCAGCATTCGTCGACTACGTCTACAGCCGCCTAAGCTTTGGAAATATTTATTTTATATATACAAGGTGGCGCAAAAATAACCTTCCGATGTTTTTTGGCTGTAATTTAAATAATTGCTCAAATAAATAGTCACCAATACTCCGCGTTCTGGAGCAGTGTAGCGTAACATTGTTTATTAACGTGTATTTCGCGTGTGTTTACTACACAAATGTCAAAATAGAACTGACATTAGGGGCCAATCGCAAAATGTATAGCATTTTTCCGATAGGAGGTTTACTTTTGCGCCACCTTGTACATATATTAGTAAGGCTTACAAAATTGACAAGATTTTAAGACTTGAATTAAAGAGCCTGCACCAAAAAAACATTTTTCGGGCAACCACAGCCCGATTAAAACTACATTTACTTTTTCTACTTCTTTATTCCCGATCTGTATAATTACATTGGACTATTACATAACTTAATCTGCTCGATATCAGGTCCAACTTAGCACAAACTTAATCCTACAACAGATTCCCACGACGGTGGCTCCCTGGCGACAATACCCCTTGGTCAGCAAATGCAACGGATGCGCGTCACTGAGCCAGGTCAAATTCACGAGTCTGACGACAATCGGTGGAATCAAACTGCGGATCATGTACCCGGCATAATACTAACGTATTTATTCACGTATCATCTATCCGGCATATGCTTTGTATGTATGTAGGTATGGATGCCTTGCTCAAGCTGGATGGTGTAAGCTCTCGTTTTTGTGTTTATGAATTTTTCGACAACGTTTTTGTTTTTAACTAGCTACATAGGTAATTATGAATTTACGGAAAGTAATACAGGTATGTCGTCCATTAACGTATAAGGAGGGGTCTGTTATATTGAAAAAATAATTAAAATTAACAGTTACAAATCACAGTACATACTGGAGTTTCAAGAATTCAGATAAGTACGTAGTGTCTGCAGCAGATTGGGTAAGGCTATGCATTTTTTGATTGCATTCTTGAAACCTCGGATTCAATAGAAAAAAAGTAACGAACTTGATACATTTACATCGATTCCGCTTTGTGCTCATCTGCTTTGCTTCCGATTTTTGACAGGCGAGGTACATTTAGAGACAAAATAACGGTTTTAAGGAACCCAGGGTTCTCTAAGCCCATTGTTGTGGCACACAGGACCTAGGCAGTCCTCTACGCCCCCTATAAAACATCTTCTGCTCCGAAAGTAAAAGAACGGATAATCTTCAATGTATGTAGGTATTTATTCTATTCCTTGAAATCAATAAATAACTTAAACATTTTATTAACTTCATTGGTAAAAATTAAACAAATTAAATAAATATAAATAATAAATGTTATAAATATTTTTTTAAGCTGAATTTAAACGCAATGTAAACACGTTATATAGTTGTCGTCGTCCTCTGCTCCGGCACAATCATCATCAGCCCACTTTTTACAACCACGACCCTGGTTAGGTTAGGTTGACGTGGCTGTCAGCTAAGGCCAACACACTTAGACCAATATTAGGTCCATTGTAGTACCACACAGATCTGGGGATTCCCTCACTGCTCGTTGAACCAATAGGAGCTTCTTATGAAGCGCGAAAGACTTCTAACGCCAGTGTTGGCTAAGTCGCTTGTATCATTGAACAAGAAGTCCCCTAGATGGAGATTTCTTTTGTGGGAGAGCGCAGGACATGTGCAGAGAAGGTGAAGTCTAGTCTCCTCCTCCTCCTCGTCCATGCAGCTTCTGCAGAAGTCGTTTGAGTGCACGCCCAGTCTGGATGCGTACCTTCCTATTAAGCAGTGTCCTGTGATAACACCTATAGTCAAGCTTTTTTTTTTTTTTTTTTTTTTTTATTTTTTTATAAAAAAAAGGAAATCCAAATCCCAGAGCACTCAGACTCGGTAACGTTCCATTGTACTACCAGGCAGAAATCCTCCTTTTGGTGTAGAGGCATGTGATTGGGTGGCGTAGTCAAGCTAATATGCAGTCGGTTTAATGAGATTAGACACTTAGAGCGTCGCAGATCCAGCTTTGACCAGATCCGCTTAGTCGCTAGACAAGTATTGCTACATGTCCACCTAAGGTTTGTTCTCTCGATTGCTGATAGCTTGAACAAGAGTTTGCATGTAGCGATTGGTGTTCCTAATGAAACTTTATCAGGTAAAAGAGGTAAAGTGGTTCCTTTTTTGGCGAGATCGTCTGCCCTACAGTTACCTGGAATATCTCTATGTCCCGGCACCCAACAGAGGTGAATGTTGAAGTGCTCTGCCATCTCCGAAAGAGATGAGCGGCAATCTTGGGCTACGATGGAATTTGAAGAGACTGAGTCCAGGGACTTAATCGCGGACTGACTATCCGAGAAGATACGGATATCCTTTGAGGATATCACATTCCTCTTTAGCCACGACAGGGCTTCTTTTATCGCCAAAATTTCCGCCTGGAACACGCTACAATAATCTGGAAGACGGAAAGAGAGGCTAAGATTTAGCTTTTCTGAGAAAATGCCCCCACCTACCCCATCGCTGGTTTTAGATCCGTCGGTGTAGAAGTGGATCGATTTATCTTCCGCAAATGCATCATCATCCCAGAATGATCTGGAAGGAATGGTGATTTGGAAGTTTTTTCCGAACTGCAGGCGGGGTATGGTGTAGTCTATGTTTCTGGGTAGAGACTTAAATTAGTCCAAAATGATGGAGTGGCCGATCTTCTTGTTGGTCCACTGTGAGGTAGCTTTTAAGCGGACAGCGGAACAAGCCGCTGTTTGCATGCTGAAGATGTCGAGGGGTATCAGGTGTAACAGAATGTCCACTGCAGCGGAGGGGGTTATACGGAGTGCTCCGCTAATACACAGACACGCTGAACGCTGGACTTTGCCCAGTTTGTCGCGGTTTATAGCTATATCCAGGGCAGTACACCAGACGACCACCCCGTAAGTAAGAATTGGTCTAACCACCGCTGTATATAGCCAATGCGCAATGCGGGGTTGTATACCCCACTTGTTGCCACTGGATTTTTTGCAAGAGAAAAGTGCTACTGTAGCTTTCTTGACTCTTTCTTGTATATTGGGTTTCCAGCTTAACTTCCTATCGAAGATTACACCCAAAAATGTTGCTATATAGTAACTTTTAGGGGTCTACGTGCAATATTAAAGTGTGTTACAAATACTTTACCCTTTGAATAGGGTATACAAGTTTATTGCTGCACCTATTTCACATGATATACCTACATTCCAATGTTCAGCTTCATATGCCTTACAGTTTCCGAGTAATTTTGAACATGACAGAGGACGCAGGATAGAGGACAGAAAATTGGCATGGCTATTATTATATTATGTGGGATTCAAAATCGTTGATTATTTCATATTTCCACATTTTCCTGTTCATGTATTTTTAACTTTATATTGCTTTGCAAATATTTTCCATACGCTCAGTTTAGGAAACCGCTCACGCATAATTAATTTGCATTTTCATAGCTGTTTTACGGTCAACTGCATATGCCCTGGATCCAGCCTTCATTTTCTTTTGATTTAAAAAATGTATCGGTGCAATAAATGCAACAAGTATTGGCGTCATTGTTGTCTTCCTAGGGTGAGCTCGAGCTTCTGCGACTGGGATTGCTCTTAGTGGTAGTTTTTTTTATTTTGTGCAATTTTTTTTATAGTTGTGTACCATCTGGAACAAAAACAATCAAAAATTAATCGAGTTTATTTTCTTTTGGGGCACAGAGGTCCGCCCTAGTCCAAGCCCCAATACAAATACCTTTTAAAAAGTGCTATGGACATGTTTGAGTACGAATATTTCACAAAATTAAAATAGCACAAAGCACCACTAAACTCACTGTTTTCGACATAAAAACTTGAAATTTCTATTTAGAAGCCTTTAAATAGTAAACACGCCCACTTTTATACTTTTTTGTATAAACTTATATTTTTGTATAAACGTTATAAAACAATAAATTTTAATTTATTCCACAGGAGAGCACTCGCGAGCACGATAGATAATAACCAACTGAGAAGCTAGATGGGCGCTTTTATTATTTCGTTTAACTTTTTGGCTAAGTCACTTACTTAACGTTTTAAACAGAAAGTCCTATGTGCCCCGCTGGTCCTCTGTGCCCCGTCCTCCCTACTTCGCGAAAAATATGACCTTCATTTCCATTGATTTCTCCATTAACCCTAGAAATATAAGTATATTTTTACGTACGTTAAACATAATCATGCGCCAAATTTACGTGTAACTGTAAATTCGGCTGTATTACCTATATTGTTTATAAAGATGTGTGTCTGCTAAATTAATTTCACACGACAATTTTAACTTTATAATACTTTATTTTATTAAACTATAAAACTTATTACTCTAAGTCTAATATAATTTCGGTGTTGTTTTCTGTCGTCGGCTGAGGGTTGAACTGCCTCGGTAGTGGTTGTACCGTGTTTATTTATACGGTTTGTCTTGGAGTTGGTTGTTGGTGTGTGGTTACGCTGCTGGTGACGCTGTCCGGCGGGTGATCATAAATTATCTGGACCAGTTTATTTATTGTCACATATAGTCCTGTTGGATCGGGTGTCGTCCTATCGTACTGCGCACATGTGGCTTGGGTCGGGTGTCTTCTATGGGACACTAAAAGTGTTCGGCATCGATCGTGGGAATCGATGATTAAAATGGATCGTGGGAAGTGATCGCGGTAACTCGGCATCGATCGTGGGAATCGATGATTGAAATGGATCGTGGGAAGCGATCGCGTTAACTTGCTATAACTTTAAGATAGTTTTATATATTTCTAATGAAACGTATTCATATTTTTATTAAATTTGTACTTGCTTTTTTATACAACAAGCAACCTACAATATGTTTTGATCAACAAAAAAAAAAAAATAAGTGTTAAGCTATTGCATAGCTTTTATCACGGGCTTTGAGCGCGGCGACCGAATCAAGAATTTCCGTAACGAAAATAAAACCTAACACCCCATACTTTCTCACAAACATAGCAGCTGTTTGTGAGAAAGTATATAGCTGTATAAGTATCTATCCACGTGAGTTAATCGGTTCTCGTAGCTGATAAAAGAAAATTTCAGAAAATCTGTAAGTCTGGATTGGGGCAATAAAATTCGGGCTATTAAAACCTGTAGTCCGAATATGTTCCCACAGATAAATAAGTTGTTCAGGAGGAAAGATCACAATGATATTCCTTGTGTTCGAATCTCCCAGACAGTAGAGAACAGACAGGCAGTACTGACTGCTGGAATAAGTCCAGGTCGCTTCAAACGACGAGCGAGGACCCACAGGAGAAAGTGGATTTGCTGCGCGCTTGTTTCGAGGCCGTGTATACGGTGAACAATCCTGTTCGCCGTAACCAAGACATTGAGAATAGGGCTCTTGTGAGTCACTTCTATCTACGCGCCGAACTTGAGAATTGGCGATCTGAGAATAACGGGTTCACCGTATTCACTGATGAAAACCATGCTGATGCAGTTGTCGCCCATGGCCGAGATGCATCGCACTTGTTCGTGACATCTTCTGTGCATCATCGAGTCACTAAAGAATAAAAAGTCAGCGGGGATGGATGGTGTCCCAAACGTCGTATTGAGACATCTGCCTCTGGAGGCTGTAGATATTTTCACCACGCTGTTTAACAATGCGCTGAATAATGCACATTATCCGGCGCATTGGAAGGTAGCTGTGGTACACCCTATCCCGAAAAAATGTAAAGATAGGACGAACCCTGCCAATCTCCAATTAGCTTGCTTCCGAATATTAGCAAGGTCTTTGAAAAAGTTGTCAATAGAGCGCTGTTAAAGTGGCTCGAGGACAATAACATAATCCCGGACAACCAGTTTGGTTTAAGGGCGAGGCATGACACTATTCATGCCGCGTCGAAACTGGTTTCCGACATTCAGTGGAATAAATGCAAGAACCAATGTATGGGTGCTTGTCTGGTTGATTTTGAGAAGGCTTTCGACACCGTATGGTTAGAGGAACTTTTCTACAAGTTGACCAGGCGGGGGATGCATAAACCTTTGCTATATATAATTTATAATATGCTTATGGGAAAGAAGTTCGTTGTCAAATGTGGCAACGTGACTTCGAGCAGAGTCTTTGAAATTAAAAACGGTTTACAGCAGGGGGCGGCCAATTCTCCGAACCTGTTTAACATTTACATGAGTGAACTGGCGGGTTCACTCAGACATGCTATAGCGTATGCCGATTATTTGGTGGCATACAGATCAGGTCCTAAAATCGAGGTCATTAACATTCTTTTGCAGCGTGACTTCGATCAAATTAAGGGATATTGCGACGTCCTATACGATGGGGCTCAGTTGAATAGGATTGACAATTTCCTTATTAAGGTGACACGAAGGCACGTTGCAAGGGCGATGGCCAGCGACAATAGTCTGATCTTTGGGGCTTACTACCCCAATGAAATGTACATAGAGAGTACGCTCCGGTCTGGCTTTATCCCGCCAAAGGCATTTATCCATATTGATGCAAAAGGGCTGGTACAGACGACTGATGGTATCCCGGTATTATACCACCGCTACCGCAGCGCGAGAGATAAGCGGCTCATCCGCGGCGAGGCCTTCGCCAATGCTCATGAGCTCCTCCATTTTAGTACCGCAATAGCGGAGAGGGATAAATTCGATACGGAAAAATAATTTGCCGAATTTTGGTGGCTTTTTGAGGGGGGGCTGGTCAATATGCCCTCCCAAGACGGTGCGTTACTCTAGGTAACATCCTCTTAGTTTATAAGTTAGATTAAGTTATCTAGGGCGTTTCTGGGAGAGGCCGGGCTCGTCAACGTGTGGTGGTGCTTCCGGGAGTTGACTGACGCTGTAAGGCTTCACTCGGCTCACGGCGGCGCGAGTTAAATAAAAAGTCAAGTGTTTGGTTTAAGTGTCTAGTTCTGACTGCCTTTATTATCTTTTTTTCCATTCAATAAGCTTAATTGCTGATTAATCATATTACTACAGTGCATTTATTGCAATTTTGAGTCTTAGCGGAAATGCAATTGATATTTGCATCCGTTGTACTATATCTACAAATTAATAAGCAAACATGCTGACTTAAATGGAGGAACGACCTAAGGTTGTTGCTCTGCATGTATAGTGTGACTTATGTTGAGTCAACTTATAGCAACACCTTAAGGTTGTTGTCCTACATGTTTATTGATGGAGGTCACCATACAAATATGTAACTCGCGTGTGCACGTTGACGACTGCCAGGCACTCGGAAAGCAATCTGAACAAGATTGCTCAGAACCCTAATTATAGTTAGAATACATCTAACGTTTTTTTTTTCAACTAGTGCTTATTTCGTGAATGGTAACACTTAGCTCATGTCTGATTTGACAGATAATTACTTTTATCCTTCCGCTGAACGAATATGGTTGTGTATACGCTTGAACAACGCTGGGAAATATTGCGACATTACTTTGAAAATCATGGTAATGTTGCAGAATGTGTGCGAAAATTGCGTACGGATTTTGGAAGAAGAGAAGCACCGTCAGCTCCGTATGTTCGTTATCTTGTGAAAAAAGTGAAAGAAACTGGCATCCTCATCGATAAACTACTACCAAAGCGTGAAAAGCCAAAAACAGTGCGTACACCCGAGAATATTGCTGCTGTGGCAGAAAGTGTGCGTGAAGCGCCATCAACATCAATTCACCGTCGTTCTCAACTATTGAACATTTCGGAGACATCATTGAGACGAATTTTGAATAAAGACCTTGGTATGACGCCATACAAAGTCCAATTGGTTCAGGAGTTGAAGCCATTATTATGAAGATTATTTTCCATTATTAACCGGAAGGATTGTACTTTCAAATAAAAAAAAGAAATTTGAGAAAATATTCAGTAGTTTTTTTTATAGCATTTTCAAAAAAAAAAAAGTTATTTGGCGGACCCGTTATAAAAAATATAAAATCTTAATAATGATACCGAGTTTTATTTGATTTTCTCGACGAATACATATGTAAGATTAGTTCGTAAATAGTTTTTAGGCCGAAAGGCAATAATTATTAGATATAGTTAAGTTTAGGGCGTCCGCATAAGGATCAATAAATAAGAATAAGTATCCTGTTAATTTTAAGTTAGATTTAATCATTTTTGTCTAGTACGTAAGTTGAAATTCAGTAACAATTAAAAAATGAATTTAAAAGTAAAAAAAAGTAAGTAATCGGTTCTCGTCAGATCACCGCAATTAAACGACGTTGGGCGCGGTTAGTGCGTAGATGGCGGGCCGTTTGAGAACAACTGCGTGTGGTTTTTTTTTTTTTTTATAAGTAAACATCTTTGCTCTCGGTAGGGGCTAGATCGTCAGATTTTCAGGTTGGACGAGAAAAAACCAAAGTTTGAGCTAGGGAGCTGAAATGTATAATATAGACTCTCCAGGCGCCCTTGATGCTCATGTGTAAATATTTTCCAAATTCGCCCATTGACACGCCCACAATTTAAATTAATGCAACGCTGACGAGCCTATATGCTTACACATCAACTATACCATGAGTGCAGCGTGGCTCACACCTTTTTTGTGTATAGGTCATACACATTAATGCTGCGCAGAGAAAGTTTATAACGGGTGATCCAACATCCAAGTAGAGGTACTTTTTTCAATGGCCTTTTTTGACAGATCACATGTGAGTCGTGTCATGCTGTCATGTTATTTTTGTATAGTATTTGTTTGGCATTTCATAATGGAAAGACGTACGCCTGAACAACGTTTACAAATTGTTCAACTTTATTATGAAAATTCACGTTTTGTGAGGAATGTGTTTCGTGCACTTCGCTCAACTTATGGTCAACATAATCGGCCTACTGAGCGTACTATTCGCAACACCATCACCCATTTTGAGACCCAGCATTCACTATTGGATAATATTCGACCGAATAGACCACGTCGAGCACGCTGTGAAGAAAATATAGCGGCCGTAGCTGAGAGTGTACACGAAGACCGTGGAGAGTCGATTCGGCGCCGTTCGCAGCAACTCGGACTGACGTATGGAACGACTTAGCGCATTTTACGTCAAGATCTTAAATTGAAAGCGTACAAAATACAGCAACCAATATTTGATAGACATAATCTTCAAAAACTAAATGCCAAAGAATGTTCTTTCAAATGATAATAAACATTCTCCATTAAATTTGAATTTTCTGTGTTTTTTTCTTTAAAAAAGTAGGGAACCTCGAAATGGATCACCCAGTAAGATATTATATCGTCACGTGAGTTCTTATTTGTCCTACAGACCATTTTGGCCGAAAATGAGTTATAAATGCCATTTTATATTTTCGGTCATGCTCTTTCGATTGCTGAAATCAGAATTGTCCTATCTCTTTTAGTTTTCGAAATAAAAAATTAGATTTTGTCCTATAAACCAATTTTTGTCGATCAATTTTATGCTTATTTGTCCTATATCCATTTTTGTATGCAGTAGGACAAATTTTATACTGGCATTAAATTTAGGTAAAGTTTGTGCTTAAATTTCCTATATCCAATGACATATATATAGATATAGGACAACATGTATATGAACATTTTAAGATTTGCACGTTGGAGTTGGATTGTGACGCCTTTTAGCACTGGCTGAGTCAACCCGATCAGCTTCCTTCTCCTCGTAAAGAGAACAACCTAAGTCTTAAGAGGATTGACCGAGAGCGCATTCCTAGTGCACCATTCGTCGATCACGTCGCTAGGCATGATCTAACAGAAAGCACGGCAACAAAATCAGCGTACGCCTGATCGTATACATTAGAGCTGTTGAGTTCGTTTAACAGAAAGTCGACCAGCATACACCACAGCAGTAGAGACAGAACGCCGCCTTGCGCGCCTACCCCCGCCATAACATAACGGCCACAATCCGCATCCGCAACCAACATTCTATTCATTAGCATTACTTTAATCAACAGCACGAATGGTTCGTCTACGCCGTGTTGTCTGGCAGAGCTGCACATACTATCAAAAGTCGCATTGTCCAAAACACCCTGAATATCGATGAAAATGCCCATCGCGTATTCTTTTCTATCAAGCGCGCCATTTTCCGCCTTGATAGGCATGTTGCATCTGAGATAGTGGGTGCAATCGCAAAGCAGTTTTGCGCACGTAAACCTCGGCCAGCCTTTCCATGCTTTTCAGCAAGAAGGAAGTCAGACTGATTGGTCTAAAGCTCTTGGCGAGCGAGTAGTCATAGTCACTTCTGCCAATTTTTGTTATAAATGCCACTCTAACTGTACGCCAGGGTGTTGGAATGTATGCCAGTGCTAGGACAGCGGTGAAGATTCCCTTCATAGTCGGTAGCAACTGATTTGTACATTGTTGCAGCATGGCTGGGTATATTTCGTCCGTACCAGGTGACTTGAAGCCGTCAGAAGACGAAAAAGCGTATTTAATGGCCTCATCCGTCACCACGGCCTACGCAACATACAGTTACGCCGAGTTGTTTGTCGTGGCTCACTTACAGTCTCGGTAGTAGGGGCTGGTTGTGAACCAATTGTAATCTGGTTACCCGGAAAGTGAGACTCCAGCAGATGGCTGAGAGTTTCCGCTTTCGTCTCAGTGAAGGTGCCATAAGGTTTTCTAAGTGATTCCGGTTTGACTGGTTTGCCCTTTTTCAGAAATTTAACCACCCTGCTAGTTTCACCCTGTGTTTCAATCTTTTCGCAGAAATTCCTATAAGAAGCACTTTTCGATACCCGAATTAGCCTCTTATATTCCATCTGCTTCGATCTATAGAGATTCAAGTCTGCCTCCAAATCAGTCTTGAGTAACCTATTTAGAAGCTTTCTAGCCTCTCTTCGGATTCTTTGCAGTTCCGAGCTCCACCAAGGAACCGGCGTTGTGCCAGGGTTTTGCTTACTGGGCACGTCAGTTCAAAACAGTTAGTAATGGCACTATTCAGGTCATGAACAGTTTCCTCTACCTTTTGTCTCCTCCTGAGTTTGGTTTCAGTTTTGAGTGTTTTTCCCATTTCCTCCCTGGAGCGCATCCAGTTGGTTTTTCTCGGATTTCTCCTCTCCTGCAAAGTTATGGCTTTGCATTCGTTTTGGAATTCGATATATCTATGGTCTGAGAGGGATACCTCCGAAGAGACCTCCAGTTGGTAACCGCCTTAAAGTATATATTTGTTAAAGTTAGGTCGATCACCTCCTGTCTTCTTGACGTCACAAAAGTTGGCTGCGAGCCAACATTGTTGATAGTACGATCAGGCCCATCTTCCTTATGTCGCTATTTTAAAACGTACCTAAGTTACTAAGTAACTTAGATAAACAATATGAATAAGAATTGTGTTTTCGTTGTGTTTTTTTTTTAAATTAATTTATTAAATTGTTTTGTTTAACGACCTCGAATTGTAATAAATAATGTTTGTTTAACGGGCTGTAGGTCTTAATTTAAAAATACTCTTTTTTTGTATTTTAAATTATATATTTTGTCCAATATTTCGACTTTCTTCGAAAGTCATCCTCAGGGGACAACTTATTGTACAACATAAATAATTACATTTCACAAAAAAATTTTTTGGTATGACGAACACAAAACATAAAGTTATGATGCCGGCTGAGTTATAACTATTTTCGTCGTCCGTTGTTTGTTTATAAGCTTCGTTTAATTTATTAAGCTTCGAGAAAAAAGTTCCTTTTATTTATTTTTACTCTGTTGAGAAACTTTATAAACATTATAATATTTTCGTTTATTTTTAAACTCAAATAAAGAAAGAATTGAATTTTGATTTCAATAAAAATATTTGATATCCTAATTTTTGTATTTTACTCTGTGTCCTATATCCAATACAAATTCCACTGAAGACAATATTTCGTCGTTTGCTAGAGAATACCGCACAACTGACATTTTGAAAATTGTTCAGGAGACACAAAAAAATGTTTTAAATAATAAAAAAAATTATTTAGAAATAAAATAAAAAACACATCAATAATATTTTTAGCTCAGAAACATGTTTATTAAGTAAGTTTTTTATCCGAAGTCTTAGAATCTCTAGCTTTCTGCTTTGATTCTATATGATAAATGTATTCCTCATCAGGGATGTTTCCATTTTTATGAGCAACACAGAGATCGGACTGCTCTTTTATGGGAGTAAAAATTCCAATGTTCTGTCTTCAAAAGTCTTGATAAAAATACCTCTTGGATATGATCAGGTCTTTGTTTTCATTGCACTTTGCTGTCTATAAATTATAAACTTCACTTATCGATGTTTTTGGTTGTAGCAAGTACTGCTTTGCGGAAGACCTTCTGCAGTAATGAGAGGAAACCGTTGGAATAGATTTAAAAAAATAACAACTGAATGACAGCCAATTTAGGCGGGAAAATGCAGATGTGCTATGTTTCACAAAAAAAAATTGTATTGGTGAAGTTGTGCCGTATTTCAAACTGTAGATGTCACCACTCTGAAAATTTCTGAAAATGTGCGCTTTGACACCGTCCTAGATCACGTTTTCATCAAAACCTGCATTTTGGAAAAAATGTCAGTTGTGCGGTATTTAATTTTTAATGTGTCCGCAACTGTATGGACAGGTGTCCTATATCCATTTCACTACTTTTTTTTAAACTCAATTAAATCAATGTTCATAAACCATAAAATGCAAAATGCTTTATGTATGGTTGGCCGAATACCCAATCTTTCAAAAAATATAAAAATCTCTGTGATTATGCGCAAAAAAATAAGCAAACCATCACTTTTAAGTTTAAAACCCTCTCCTGAAAAATTACGTTAGAGGTATATAGGACAAATAAGAACTCACATGACGATATCTATATAAATGTACATCGCGCGAAATTCGATGATCAAACTCTTAATAACGTTCTTTTTGTTAAAATTTTTTGAATGAATAATTTGTTTGGTGTGTAATTACACTATTTATACCTAATTATTTATACCTATTATTTATACCTAGCTATTTTCGTTTTATAGAGAAGAAAAACTTAAAGAGCTAAAAAAAAAGATAAAAAGTTCTATGCAGTAGCTTTACCGCGGCAGTCCCCGAGTGCCATTCACTTTTTTTTCAGACTTCAAAAATCATTGGTTTTCTACTTCAACATATTTTATTTATTTCAATTTATATAAAAGATATATTTAATTTCATAAGACAACAGAAAAAAGCGTTCAAAAACTAATCTTAATGCAATTTTAACAAACATGACATAAAACTCGGCATATCGCAATTTGAACGTGGCTCACCTCAATGAAAAAACTACCTAATGGAAGCTCTGTCTGTAAATTAAGAATACTGAGGCGTACCTACATCACGATCTTGGCATCGGTTTAAGCGAGACATCTAATAATTTCGAGAGAACACGTCAGATTAAGCTTCTAGAGTTCAAACGATTTCTTTAAGTGGGCGTGTTTGACGGTTTTTGAAATTATTAACATTTACACATTTCGGGCCCCTAGTGAGTATATATTTCAAGCTTCAGGTGTCTAGCGGTAATTATGTTGTTCGATGAAACTTTATTTTAAGTCAGTGGTCGGATTTTCTTACACTTGATTATTTCAGCCCTGTAGAGAGTATATGTTCCAAATTTCAGCAAAATTACCGACTGATGGACAGACGTACACGGCTAGATCGACATTGCTTTCTAAAATATAGTAATTTTTGAGGGTCTACGAATAGTTTTAAGTATGCTACAAACTATGAGTCAAAATTATAATATAAATCAGTTATTTAGAACAAAATATGTATACAATATCCTTCTTAGCAATCCATCCACACATGATGTTTGCCGCAACTTTACCTACATACTTTGCGAATAGGACCTTCATTTCCATTGATTTATTCGATAAAACAGTTTTTTTTTTTTAAATGGGCGTATCAGTGGGCGGATTTTAAAAATCTTCAACATCAGCATCTTGGGCCGCTAAGAAGTATATAGGTATCTTGTCCGTGTCCAATGGTTTCAGGCATTATCCTAGATTTCAGAATTCTAGCTCAAGTTTTGATTTAGCTTTATACTTTTAAGCTTTATACTTGATCATTTCAGGCCCATAAATAGCATTCTTACTAAGTCAACCTACCCTACAAAGTGGAAAATTTCAAAAATAGTTCCACTCTTAAAAAATGCTAATAGTAAAATTAAAGAGTATCGGCCTATTGCAATCCTTCCATTTCTACCGAAGGTATTCGAAAAATTAATTAACTGGCAAATCGTAAACTACCTGAATGAGCAAAAATTACTCACTGCAGGATTTAGAGCACATTATAGCTGTACAACTGCAATATTAAAGTTAGTAGAGGAATTGCGTGTGGAGATGGACAAAGAATGCGTATCGTCGTTAGTGCTATTGAATTTTTCGAAGGCATTTGACACAGTTCCCCACAAGATACTTTTATATAAGCTAAAGAACTAGTTTAATTTTGAGTGGACGGCACTGAAATTGATAGAAAGCTATCTTACCTGTAGAACCCAGGCAGTCTCTGTTAATGGAAATATGTCCAACTTCCTAGCGACTAATGCAGGAGTTCCTCAGGGTTCTATCCTTGGACCATTGTTTTTCACAATGTTCAACAATGATCTACCACAAGTTCTGAAGCATTCCAAGATCCAAATGTATGCGGACGATGTGCAAATTCATCTTAGCCAGCTGGTGTTGCTTTGGATTACTGCAGATCTGTTAAAAATCTAGGGGTGATTTTGAATCAAACGCTTACATGGAATGACCACATAACACAAGCTGTAGGGAAGGTTTATGGTGGACTTCAGGTTCTCTATCTCTCAGGGTCATGTCTTCCGTTAAATATTAAGATGATGCTGATAAAGTCACTTTTGATACCAATTCTGTTTTACGCGCAACCCGTTTTCTGCCACCTGGATAGGTCAAGTAAGCTAAAGTTTGAAGTTGCATTTAATAACATTGTGCGATTTGTTTATAGCCTACGAAGGTATGATCATGTCTCTGAATACACAAACAGTGTATTCAAAATGCGATTGCAAAACTATCTTAACTATAAAATAATAATGTTTCTGTTCGACTTAAAGTTCAAAAAAAGTCCCCAATACCTTTTTGAGAGACTCCAATTTGCTAATTTGGATAGAAATAAAATTCTTATATTGCCAAGTTGGAAATTCAGATCAACTCAAAAACAATTTTTTGTATATTCTGTAAGGCTATTGAACTCACTTCCCCTCAGCGTTAAGGGATTGGACAGCAGGAGCGGTTTCGAGAAGGCACTAATACGGCATTTGAATAGATACAAAGTGTAAATAACTATGCTTTCTTTAAGCAATCATGTTCTTTAACTTCAGTAGGGTTTTAGGGTTTAGCTTAAAATTAAATTCATATATTTAATAATAATAATAAATTAAATTCATATACATATTTAATAATAATAATAAATTTAATCAATTGTAAATTATGTAATATAGTATTAACTTAAAAGACTATTAGTCTTACAATGCTACTTATGTGAATAAAATAAATTGAAATTGAAATAGTATATTCTGTTCTAAGCTCCAGCTTTCTAGCTCGAACTTACTGACACCGGACGGCCGGACATTACTTTCGATGCTGATCAAAAATAACGTAACTTTTAGGGGTCTACTAGCAATATATAGGTATGTTACAAACAGGCCCGGCTCCAGCCAAACAAGCGCCCTGTGCAAGATTTACAAAAAGCGCCCTAATTTGAGTTAAATTCTCCTTGAAGGTGCAATATTGCAAGTGATGTGAGTTAATGTGCAAAAATTCAGCACAGGTGTGATGGATGTTGCTATTTTGGACTTATTTGAACAAGTTTTTTGTTTTAAATGCAAATGGCAGTATCCGCGCAAGGTAAAATAATTTTTCTTACTCCTAGCAATGGCGCCTCGGAATTTGTCGCCCTGTGCATTTGCACATCTTGTACATATGGTTGGGCCGGCCCTGGTTACAAACTATGAATCAAAGTGATAATATCCTTAGAAAAGGGTATACAAAAATAGCAAGAGCTTTCACCAAAAATTGTCGAATGACCGAACAGTAAAACAAGGAAACCGATACATCATCACACACATATAGTAAACTGATGGGAGAGTGTGTATGGGTATTGTGTGAATTGTGCGACTACAATAAAGCAATACAATGATATGAAAGGCATATAACTAGCAATGAGCCAAAGAATTCGAATTCAGTTTGGTAGAATTTTTAAAAATGCAAAGTGTTAGAAATAGCACTTTAGTGCTAGAGTCCCATCACTGATAAATCGGAAGTAAAGCGTACCTAGTTGGTGTAAATCTATCAAGTTCATTTTGTTTATTTCCTTTTTTTTATTTTTTCTATTTAAATGTACATATTGTGATTTGTTACTGCCACCAAAGTTCAAAGTTGCATTCAAAATTTGTAGTCTGCGATACCCATTGCAATATCACTTTCCAGTGCAATGAAGAAAAATTACGGTGAACATTTATTATTAAGGGACATAGCTATCATGGATTATCTTTTTTCGCATTTGAAGCGAAAGTACATTTATGCTTGTGTGTCACGCCAATCACTCATGTTTTATTGCACGAGTTTTTTGGGAACGTAGCTTTGTCGTGCACGAACCTAATTTAATGTAACTGTTCTAACAGATTATGGTAAACAATTAGCAAATTCACCAATCAACAGAAATTACAGCGTACTTACATTATGTAGCATGGATACCCAAACAATGAAATTCAGCACCATCTAGCCGAAAGACATTGTACTTTTGAACAGCGATGAAGTAGTGCGAATGCAATCGATAGATGACAGTAGTGAAAAGAATAGAGAAAAGAAGGAAATACTGGATTGAGATTTAATTGTTGATTAATTGTGATAAAAGTATAAAGTGAATTGTTGTATGAAATAAGTGAATTACCAGAAAAATAACAAATAAAAGTGAACTAATAAATATTAATTAAATTGAATATCGTTTTATCTTTTCGAATCCTAGCCTGGATGTAGCAATACAATTAAAACTTTTTTAGTTCTCGGTCAATATCTTTGTTCTCTATTCTTCTAGTAATCCACTTGTTTAATGCAACAATTCACTTTAAAATCAACACATTTAATACGCAATCAAATCTCTCATTAAGTGGTGGCGATGGTAGTGTGTTGGCCTGTGGTCCGTGCGATGCAAGTTCAATCCCCATGGAGAACAACAATATACGTCACCTATTAAAGGATTGTGACGAACCTGTCCTCCATCCTGTACACCAAAAAATAGGATATCTGCCTGGTAGTACAATGGACCGTTACCGAGTCTGAGTGCTCTGGGATTCTGATTTCCTTTTTTTTGGAAGTATTTCCTTCGTTAACCAGCAATCAAATATCTTATTCTTGTCTCTATTCTTTGCACTACTGTCATTTATAGCTTAAAATGGCACTACTTCATACGGCCGATGATGTCGATATCGTTCGCGTATCCCACTAGTTGGACGGATATGTTGGAGATAGTACCTTCAGTGTTGACACCTGCCCTGTGAACTATCTGCTCCAGAACAAGATTGAGGAAGTTACATGATAGCGCATCTCTATGCCGGAATCCGGTGCAGGTTTGGAATAGTTCGTAAGAGCTGTTTCCGTACTGCACATTGCACCGCGTGTTTTCCAGCGTCAGGCGACAAAACTGAATCAGTTTTGCCAGGATCCTGAATTCGGTCATTGCCTGATAGAGCTCCTGGCGATGAATCAAAGACGGTGGGTCTCGACTTGAAGTTCATTGGTATTTTCCAGGATTTGCTTTCGCTGATAATCCATCAGAAGTGGCGCCGATATTGTTCTTAAGTTCTTATAGCTTAGCCAACCTCTTCTATAGTGGGTGGTGAAATCTGTTCTTAATTGACACGACGTGGGTTCTCTTCTTGCACTATTACTCTTTCTTCATGATGATCATTTAGCAGCGGTTGGAAATGCTGCGTAAATAATCAATTAGAACTGCTAAATACTTGCACCAGAATTAATAAAAATTAACTACAATTCGGATTTAAAGTTGATTCACGGCTTATAAATTAAAATCATGTCATTGCATTAGCTAATTGTGGTTAAGTTATAAATTATATCGAAATTGGGAATCGTTAAGTAATAAATTGTATGGAGATAGCACATCCAACATCTCAGTTGGTTCAAAAATTGGCTGTCGGTTATAAATTAGTTGATTGCATGTTTATTGCCGTCAATTTACATGCTTTTAGGAAACTTTAGTAAGCGTTTAAGAACTGAAGTGATTTTATTTGCACATTCATCCACAACACGGGCGGTTTGAAATCTCACACTACAAAGGTTGCCCTCGTTCCTTAATTGAGGATCCGTCAAGGTGAATTAATAGATTAGTACCAGAAATAAACAATAACGTATCATCAGCAAACAGTCAATTTTAGAAAAACAATCTGCATTCTCCATATCGTTTGTTTACACAGCAACATACCAAGAAAAGATCCTTGAGGGATGCCATGAAGTACAGGAACAAGATTTGACACAATGTCGTTAATTTTGTTTTTTTTTTTTTTGCTAAAGAAAATATTTACGCCTAATGGATTTTAAAATAATTTGAACAAGAACCGAGCTCTATATTGATTTGAGTACTTCGTAGTTCTAGGGGGTTATAGAATTATTTGAATTTATTGTTTTTTTATTGTTTTACGTTTGTTTTATTATTGTTGACAAATGAACATTTGCATCCTGAAAAGGTGTTTTCCAAATTAATGCTAATGTACCACAAGGCTCCGTTTTGTCCCCGACCCTATTTCTCATTTTTGTAAATGGTCTTCTGTCTTGTCCGTAACTTACAATCGAATTCATTCCCTCGCTGATGACAGTAACCTCAGCTTTTCATATTCATTTCCTAGCTCACGATCCTCATTTTCGGGTTTGGGACTGGAACGGCAATCTATGTTAAGGTACTTAAATTCCGATCTTGACAGCAAAGTTCACTGGGGTTCAATCAATATGGTGGCATAAAATGCTTCCAGAACACATGAACTTGCACCGCTTAAGCCGAGAGACTTTATATTGTTGCATGTTTGCTCAAACTGTGACATTCAGCATCAGATAGTCAACTTGCAGCGCCATCTTGTAAAGAGCCATATAAACATATAAGTTAATCGATATTTGGCAGCATTTGGAAAGCAGTTTGCATAGCTATGGAATAATTAGTACATCTGTTGTTTTCGAACTTTCTGAACTCAACGAATCTGGAAATTTCAAAAGGTGTCACTAGGAGATACAAATCGGTGTCGCAGGAGCACCCAAGACATTCTAGTTTTAAACCGCGATAAAGATGTGTGATAGATGACAGTAGTGAAAAGTATGAGAAAAAGTGGAAGTATTGAATAAGAGAAAAGTGATTGTTTATTTAAAGTGATTAATTGTGAAAGTGAATTGTTGGATTAAATAAGTGAATTATTAGAATAATAATCAAGAATTAAAAGACATTGAAAGAGAACTAATAAAGATTAATTAAATAGAATTACGTTTTATCTTTTCGAATCCTAGCCTGCATGTAACAATATTTTAGGTATTGACAACCTTCGTTGAAATGACCACTAATTCGATGTCGCTAAGAACGATGCGAAATGTCTAGACTTCCTCAAGTGATGCGAAAAATTGTTCCACCCTTCTGATCTGGCTACAATCTTTATGGCATTTATTCACGCTTAACTTGAGTACAACGCTCATACCTGTTCTGGTGCACCAATAACCTTTTTGGTGTTTCTAAACAGAATTCGAAAACGCGCGATAAAACCTTATAGGCGCTTGACTCTCTAAAGCATCGTCGCAATGTGTTCTGTCTATTTATTTTACCGATATTTTCAACACAAGTGCTCAAACGAAATAGCCACCTGCTTTCCACCCTAAGAATATTTTAACCGCAACACCCGTCATGCGATGAATGCACATCAGTTCAGCCACAAGCCTTTTTCCGGACATACAGTGAAATATAAAGAATCTCTCCTTAGCCATTCAACACAAATGTGGAATGTTCCCCCGCTGGTTTCGTACCCATTATAATTTACAAACATTTAAAACAAACGTGCATCGGTTTCTTCTCTGCCATCGTTGCTTGCATTACGTCCAAATGCATTACATGCGCGTTGGCATATTACCGAAGGCTCCTATATCAAGAAAAAGCTTGACAGTCCATATTTTTCCCTAACTTCGCTTTGATGCAGGGCGCTTTACAGTTACGTTACGAAACTAGCGTTCCGTTTTTACAAGTCCTAGTTTAAGGTTGAAACACAATCCGGCTTTGTTGGCTTCAAAGCGCGCATTAACTTCCTGTGATAACTCCTCGAGATGTGTATACAAATCTACTACATTTTTGAATTGGCCAATTCATATACCATACCTGTCTCTTCCATTTTCCTTCCCTCGCTCTCTTCGCAAATTACTTACATGTGTGGTGTAAACACCACACAAAACCACCAATGCGATGGGAGCGAGGCGAACTAAATCAAAACACAGCCAACAAAAAAAACAGCAACACATCAGAAAAAAAACAATTACACCCATGTGCCACCCCGTCTGCACTACTCAACGTCAACCCCTCATCCAAAAACCCAAATTCCTAAAAAAAGAAACCACACACCAAAAAAATCATCGCACGCACACACCGCCATCATAACCTAAAACCAGCCTACTCTGCACTTAACATAGCACACAAAATTCGAAATGCAGAGTGAAGGGAAGGCGACGATTTTTTTTCTTTCTTACATCCGTATGGAGGGGAATTTTTTTCCGTGGCCGAGGTTCAAAATTATTTTTTTTACTAGCACTTGTACACCAGTCTACTTTTTGCTCTGCTAAGGCAAACACGCTGGGAGCGAAGCAACAAAAAAAAACTATCGGCAACAGAAAGCAAAAGGAAAACTCAAAAGATCAACACACAACAAGAAAACTTCAATTCCAGATTTTTTATTTCTTATTGTTTTCTTGTGCATTTTCCTCTTCGGACACCAACGAACCCGACTCAGAACCACAACAACAGAAAATCTGTCAAACAGTACGAAAGAGCGGGGACAAAAGCGAAACACGTGGTTAGTAGAGAAAACTAAGTGAAAATGTTTCCTTTTTATTGTTCTTTGGCTAATTGCGGCTGATTAAAGCAAAACGGAATTGTAGAATTACAATAAAAAAAAGTGCGGCACGCGGCGATGCCAGTGCCATACACAATTGTGAAAACTTCAAAATTCCGCGAATGACATGGCGAAGGCAAGTGCAAAAGTGTGCTGAATAAAATATGCAAACGATAAACAATCTAAATTGAAATGAGGCGAACAAAATGTCAAAATTTTTATTTTGTTCTTTTACTTTTTTTTTGTGACTGAATGTGAAGGAAGATTAATTGAGTAAACTGACCAAAGAAAATAAAAAGAATTCCCGCGAGTAATAAAAGTACTTCACTATATTTTCGTGTGTGCTGCGTCTTTTTCTTCATCTTCCTCTGCGACTCAGATCCTACACAGAAGATAGACGGAAGGGAGCAAGAGCAATAGAAGCACAAGTGTATGCATTGTTTACGTGCCCATGCCCACCATCTCTCTCTCGACTTGTTGTGTATGTATGGTTTTTGGCCTCTTTATTTTCAGTTCTCGTTCTCCTGCCACACTACTTTTGTAAATCGTTCGTCACCCGCGCGCTTGTATTCTTTTTTTTATCCGTTTTGTTCTCGGTTTTTTGGTTCTTTATTTCGCTTTTTTATTCATTTTATTTGGATTTTTCCGTGTGTACATTTTGTTTCCCTCCTAGCGAGCCGGTTCCACGCTGTTTTCTGTGTATTTTCGTTTTTTTTTGTTCGTTTGTGTTTGTGTTACGCCAAATTTTCTGCCATGTTTGCATTTTTTTTCCTTTCCCCTATATGTTATATTTTTTATTGATTTTTTTTCGTTGATTTTTGTGTATGGAAATTAATCGCGGGAGAACACGACCGCGAAGAGTGGGGGAAAAACGAGCAATTTGCACAAAAAAGAAATATTTCTAATTTGAAAAATAAAAAATTAAAGCAGACCCGTATGTATTTTGTTTTGAAATACAGTGTAACCAAACTGAGGAGGCACCACCCAACCCACCCAGCATCGTCCAGATAAGCACCATCACTTTCGCCACTATCTTTACCATCATTGCTATCATCATCTTTTGTTGGAGTTAGGAAGCCTAAGCTGGAGGGTCGTACAATAGAATACCGGCCCGGAGGAGGGTTGGATTACCATCACAGTTCACAACTAATGGCGGAAATACCGACTAGCGACTACTTGCATCGGTCCATTGATCAGTTGCGTTCGCTAAGTCACTTGACCACAGCGGACTTGCGAAATGCCACCCTCGTGCACGATTATAAACCATTTAACATCAGTGAGTTTCGCCAAAATGTTGAGCGCTTGGATTACTCCATTAAAAACGGGTTGGTGGAGCGTGCAGGTCAGCAGCAGCAGCAAGTTGTGAACACAACCGAATCGCCTTCGGGTCGTCAGGATCAGCATGATCAACAGCAGCAGGTGCAACAAATCGAGATGAAACAGTCGTACAGTGCGCCATCGTCACCGCCAACTCCACTCTCCGATGGCCAGGAAGTTAAGGTGAGTATTTTCCTGCTTAGAGTTGAGTTTCATTTTTTGTTTTTTTTTTGCATTTTCCTCCTAGTGAGACATTTCAATGATGGAAGGGATGATTTTAATGATCATGACTCAAAAATAACTTTGGTTAATGCGTATGCTGGTGAAAGTTGAATTTGCTTTTAGACTGAAATATCAATATCCAAATTTTTGAATATGGATTTGTCGCAGCATCGGAAAAACATTTCTAAATCATTATGTTATTGCAATTCTTATTCCGTAGTTCCGGTGAACCTCCTTATCGTGTTTGCTGAGATATTTGACTATTCAGAAATTTATTATGGTTTTGTGATTAAGGTTGTGTGTATGGTTAGGTCACGATGGCGTTTTACTTATTTATTTAGTTAGGACTTGAACATGATCTTCCAGCATCTGAGATATTTAGTTGCAAGGAATATATTGCGTGCCGCTTCGTAGATCTTCATCAACAAATAATCAGAATTTAAAAGTTTTTCTCTTTTACGACATGAAAACGATGTAATGCGACGTTTCCACCAAAAGAACAGCAGAATTTAAGTTTTATCAAGTGGGCACCTATCTAGAGGTTGAGTTGGATGGGTTGTTTTTTGTTTTCTTTTTTTTTAAATACGTAATAAAATAATAATTTACATTATCGGACCTATAGATGTATCCGTTCGGAAGAAAGTCGGTATCGAAAGGCAAACCCAATCGGAACTCAGATTGCAATCGAAGTATCCGTTTCGTAACAAGATAAATAAAGCACACAAACGTGACCGACATTCGGCTGTTTTAAATCCATTACAAGGTCCGTTTGCGAACTAATACGCAAACGCAAATTTATATAAACTTTCGTACAAAACTACACAAACGCGTTCGCGTACTGAGAAAATTGTCAAAAGATGAACGAAAGAAACATGTACTTTCGTTCATTTTTCTTCACGCAGAATTTCAGCTGTTAAAAAAATGAAAACTGTCAAATGATGAACTCCTATGCGTTTGCCAGCAAAAAAAACAGCTATTGCTTCTTTTCAAGCCAAACTTGGCGTTTTTCATCTTTTTACACAAAAGCGTTCGCGTACTTTTCTTTGAAATGAGAGGATTCTCTCGATTTTGAAGATTTGACAGTTTTCATTTTTCTACACATAAAGTACCTACGCGAACAGTTTTAAAAAATGTGTGATAAACTTAATAGGTACAAGTTCATATAAAGAGTACCTAATAGGTACATACATACAAAATACTTGTCGGTATTTTTTTTTTTTTTTTTTTTTTTTTTTTTCAAAAATACCAAATAACTGATCTAAACAAAAACAAAAAATATTTTTTTTAATTTTATACTTTCAATTTTTGACACTTTTCCATTTTACTTGAAATAAGCCGCAGCGTTTAACTGTGGGATAGCTTCGGAAGAAATTTGCCGTGTTAGGCCCCAGTTATAACCTAGTGGAAAAAATTGTATTTTTGTTGGTCCAGTTAAAATAAATAGATCGACACAATCACCCCTATTGCGAGTGTCAATCGACAATTATTGACAATTGACTATTTTCAATGTGTGCTATTGTGGACATATCATTTTCATTGATATTCTTGTCAATCGCATTTTTTTTAATTGACTGCGATTGACAAAATCCTTTGGAATTGTTCGTTCACAATAGCATACATTGGAAATAGTCAATTGTCGAGTGACACTCGCAATAGGGGTGATAGCTGTCTTAAAATGTAGCTTGTGAATTAATAAACTAATATGTAACAAATAATTATGAAATTGGCTAAAAAACGAATTCATTCATTTTTTTCGTGCGGAAAACTTTTTCTGTTCAACTTCTCAGTCAATTCACAGAAATGATACAAATCGTTCCTATGATGTGTTCATTTCAATGTGTTTCTGTTCCACTTTTTACGTATTGTCATAACTGCCAAAAATTGTTCTGTGTAACGCCTCAAGTCGCATGCAACAATATGCCTTGCATTTTATTGGCATAGTCAATTCCGCTTTGTGAACGAACGATTCGTTTCGTATTTTTGTCAATCGCATTTTTTTTAATTGACTGCGATTGACAAAGTCCTTTAGAATCGTTCGTTCACAATAGCACACATTGAAAATAGTCAATTATCAACTGTCGATTGATCTTCGCAATAAGGCTCAATAATATCTAGGTGTATCGAAATTTAGTTAATGGTACATATCATGAAAATCTCCTATTTTGTTTCATTATCCTAATCTGTTATAATTGAGCTAATAATTGAATGCCATTTGGTACCAAACATACCCACGGAGAAGCCACACACGGCTCGTATTATAGGTACCTACAGTGACAATATTTGTAAAAGCAAAATAAAAGAACTTTTAGAATTTATTAAAAACAAAACAAAAATCAACTCACCGACCAATCATAAGCTCACAGCTTCGTAAACCGTATTAACCAACCCTTATTAGTGCCGATTTATGAGCGGTCATAAGAATTGTGTGTGGTCCCCACTACCTATTGCTCTTAAGTTGAGAACAGTAATACATATCTTGGACATTTTGAAAATTCGAAATCAACTGGCTTTCCCTTTAAATTTAAACAAAGGTACCTATATTTTAAAAATGGAAAGAAATTGTAGGTAGTCTGGTTTCCGTAAATATAAAGCGCCAAACAGATTTCCGTATGCAAAGGTTATCATTATCACACGGGCATACTTGTACATTATTAAGTCATATTTCTAACTTTCAGTTTTTCTTTTATTTACATTACATTCAGACATTTGGCCCTTTTTTTAGTGAAATGTGTCTAGATCCGCAGTCAAACAAAAGAACGATCCTTAGCAACATAGCCAGCAGCCGTGCATTTTTTTAACACTTCTGCTGATGTGTTGTGTTGAAACCTATGTATTGCAGCATTTTTATAAAACAGTCTATCGCTGTGGTTATTATCAACAGTGACTGTCGATAGACTGTTGTGTTTGTTTATCGTGTAAATTTAAATTACTGTGGATACAATTCACTAAAAAACAGGCATGTTTTCATGTTCAAGAGTTCCAAAAGAGAGAGAAAATAAAATCTTAGCAAATGCGAGTTCGCGTAGCCGTATACCTACATAAACACGACCATATTCGTGCTTGGTGCATACTCAGGAAACATTTAAAATTATGAGCTTCTTTTAAAAATTGATTTATGAGTGATCGGTTAATACCGGCAAAAATAACAAAAAAAACAAATAAGAGTTCTGGGTTATTGGTAACAGTACTTGCATTCATGATAAAGGGATCATAATGTTCCCACTTGTCTGTATCCCTACTCTGCTTGTGGGGTTGGCCGTTTGGATCTCAACGAATATTGACAGGACACGGATCACTTCATGAATGAGGCCAATCAAATGCCAGTGTTGTTACATGTGTGTGATTCATGAGTTTCGAAACGGGCATTCTCCAAATATTAGTTATTTTTTGATCGACCCTTTGCGACACCGGTGTTCTCTGGTCGTGTTAACCCACGGATTTGGGTACACAGTAACGCGACAGTTTCAAGATGGTAAACGTGTCACTTGACCTCACCTGAATGGTATAATTGCCTAAATGGACTTCTTCCCCTGAGAAGCAATGTTTTTTGGGTTGCGCTGCAGTGATATTCTTAGCCCTTCCCTGCACGGGCGTTGGTCACGCCTTCAAACATTTTTCGTTATTGAAAGTACTCTTTCAGTTGGCGCATTTAGTGACAAAACACGCCCAGATGACGTGTCAAAAAAAGGACGGTCCGCTTAAATAAATAACGGATGGTCACCATAACTAAACCCCAAACTGCCATCACTAAAGTGTTTTTTCGTGTGTGACAGTCTGAAACTTTTGGAAAGTAAGAAGACTTTTTGAGTGAAATCATATTACTGGAAAATACGCTGCTTGATGTTCAACATGGCAACATCCATCTAATAGGCGTATAAAAGCTACATTCTAGAATATTTTTCATTGCTTTCATTTTAATTCTTTTGTAGCACCTGCAGACGATTTATTAACCAATTATGTTTCTTGCCTTTAACGTCATATAAAAACACCTAATATTCGTCTATTAATTCTTTCGAACGCTCTTTGAAAGTATAGAAACAGTGCTATTATCTGGTTTTGACTATGCCTTTGTTTTTTTAAGGGACGTTTTACACGAGTGGTTATGTCTTAAGCAGGATTGATTCTTGATTAGGTATTATCACGCACGTATTTATAAAATTGTTCGATAGCACATTTTCAGAGAATACTCAATTCAGGTGAAAGTGAACTAATCTTGTATTCGCAGTTTGGATTTCGCAACCTGATGTGGATTCTGAATGAATTTTGCAATTCTATATTTCGTTGTTGATCCACTTATAACGAATTAAACACTATTTTAAGATACGACGCATAACTTTATTTTGTAATAGTTCGAGTCTTTTAATAACGTCGAAATAGTAAAAAATAGGCATTCATAAAAACTCCACAAAAAAATCACATCACTGCATCAATACCAGCATATGATTGGCCTCAGTGATAAAGCGATCCGAAACCAGGAAGCTTGCCGATGTTTATTGCACTCGAACCGGGGAACCCCACATGTGAATTGGGACGGTTATGATCCCCTTAATCCTGATCATAACCTCGCCGCTAAAGGAAGAAGAAGAAGAAGTTCAGTCTTTTGATTATGTAGTATTGTTCCGACTTCGTAAGGTAAACTTATCATCAAACTAGCAAAAAAAATAATGATTCTCTTCATCTGTATTGCAAGTGTCATCTTAAGCTTTAAGAAATGATACTTTTTCATGTATTTTCAATTTTGTTAAGCTGTAAGATTTCCTTTCGACCCTTGAAGAGTCTTTGATATACTGCAGCTTTCAATCCTTTGCGATTACAAACGCATTGCTTCCATTTGTCGAAGGTTCGGTTTCACATCTTTGTACAGCTCAGTGCTCGCGGTGGTAATTTATCCTCTCTAAATAATCTTTCCTTACACTCGGGACTAAAAATCCGTTGAAGGTATTCTTCGTTCAAAGGCGCACGTTATGTTAATGCTCTCCCTTTCTTCTTATCGTCCACCATTCCGCACCATCATCAAATTGACAGGATCTGTGTTTTAAAATGTTCTTCGGATCTCCGCCAAGGTATCATTCGTGAAAGAAATGTGCACTCCTAGGTATGTGAACTCGGACACACGCGCCACAGTTGGATCAGTCTTGCCTAGTTCATAAACTAACTTACCCATTTCCATGTATAGCTCCTGTTCATAAGTTTTTTTTTGTCTAAGCCAATATTAAAACAAAAAAGCTACTGATACCCTTAAACACATTTATTTTTCTTTCGCTATTATAAAGTATGCTATAATATTGTACGTATTGCACAATAACGACGACTTGCAGACCCCAACCGCCAATGTTAAATGATTTATAACACAATAACCTCATAACAATGAATAAAACTTTTCGAATTTTGTCTTTATAAATATTAACTTTCTTTTGTTAATAAAATAAACATTAAACATATGTGTGCTATAAAAAAGATTTTCGTTTATTTACAAAGGTTTTTTTTTTAGTTTTTTTTTGTGCGTTGAAAAACAGTAAGGTAGATACAAATTAGTTCCGTATGAAATTTTTGTTCATTCTGTTAAATTCTAATTTGAGAGTTACAAAGTATCTATTCTTATGAGACCGAATGTAATTAGAAGCTTGTTATAGAATTTTGTTTTCTTACACTTGTCTGATCTGTTCTCACAAAATACAAAATATGGCAACCGTGCCTAATTTTCAAAAAGCCTTAATGTATGCTTTTTTGGGGAACAATTTGAGCTGCGATGAGTTTCTGAAAACAAACCACGTGAACTTCCAAGTCCGCTTTTGGGAAAAAAATCCTATTTTGATGCAGTTTTCTAAAGAAAATATACTACAACAAAAATCCCTTTGTTCACGTCAGTCCAATCTGTCTAAGTAATTGTACAATCTTGATGCACTTATTTCTGCTATATCCAAAGCTTCAGAAAACTATGACCGAAAACTTGTCCGTTTTTTTGTGATTAAAAAAATGCCTCGGAACTGCAATTTTAACCAAATGACGACGATATGGTTTTCCACTCTCCTGTAAAATTTATGAAAGTGGACTGAGAAGCTTTACATATTTAGCCGACGATTAAGGTTGAAAAGGTTTTTTAAGTTTTATTAAATATCTAGGCAGATGCTTTATTAAGCAATTTGCTATCTAAGCAGTATTTACAAAATTATAATAAATAAATAATAAATAAAAACTCTCAGTTACATTTTAATTTTATTTTAGCAACCGACGTAGATTTGTTTTGTTAGTTTTAAAATTTGGTTAATTTGTTAGACCAAATGGTAGCATTCGATACCTTCCCAGAAGAATGTAAAATTAAGCGACACTTTCCGAAAATGTCTTTTTGGTGCGTCTTTATATTTTGTGCTAAGCGACACATTTGGTCTGGGTTTGACTGCTCTCCTAGGTCAACCAGAGAGACAATAAAATTGTAGTAGCTGACAAATTTGCTCAGTGGAATATTATTGCTTCCTGAAAATTGTACCATCCGCCATGTTATTAAAGCTAGTTGTCGTATGTAACAAAATGTTGTGGCAGAAAATTTGTTGCATGGCTTTTAGGTTAATCAAAGTTGTAGCTTAAAAAACTGGCACAACCAGAAGTTGTTTTATTTTTTTTGCGCTTAATATATTCTTGTCTAGAAATGATTTCTTTTTGTTGAAACGTTTGTAGCATTATGTTTTTTGCGATTTCTTTGATCAGTGTTGTTTGCTTGTTTGTACAATTAGAGTCGAGCTTATCCATTTTGTTCGTTAGGTAAAACATATTTTTTTTGTCAGTTGTTCCGTGAAGTCGTTTCTACATATTTAGATTTTTATTATTTGTATTTTATTTTCTAATTTTTTCTTTACTTTGGTAATAGGTAATAAAATATCATTTTAAATGATTTTACTACAAAATTATTATTATTCTTGTGTTTGTGTGACCATTTAAATGGTTTAAGCGCTATTTACGATTGTATCAAGCGACACTGTCTTGACCGCAAAAATGTATCACGACAAACATTTCTTTTCTGATTAAATTCTCGGTTTTGCAAAAATCTCAAGTTTTTGTGTTGAAAATTCCTTGCGGATACGATTATTACTAGGTATAAAATACACATAAAAAAACCGCGCATGAAGTTTTTGTCGTTTCCTGTAAATTTTGAAAATGTCGAGCAAGTTAATAATATTTTTTTTGTCGTTTTATTAATTTTTTTTTTTATCGAAAGAAGGAAAAGATTGCAGTTTTAAAATTTGCTGTACCAATTATTCTTTTAATGGCGGTAGGAAGGGAGTTCCATAGCCTGGTTTCATGGACAAGGAAGAGTCGTGAAGAATTCAAGTAGTTGAAAGCCGGTACTATAAGATTAGTAGTTCTAAGAGATTGGGCGAATTGAAGTTTATCAAAAACGTAATGAGGCGCTTTATTTTGTATGATTTTGTGCAAAAATATACAGCACCTTGCATCAAGAAACTGCTGTAGCGAGCATCCAAGGACCAGTTGATGGTAATGTGAGATGTGTTGGTATCTCCGGAGGCCATACATAGGAAAACTGTTTTTTTTTTTCATTTTTTTTCGTTTATTTATTGCAAAGAAGTCTTATATAAGAAAACCACTGTTATAAGGACATTTTCTTGTTAATGTCCAAGATATGTATATGCAAAAAATTATCCAAATTTAAAAATACAGTATTTTGGATAGAGGCATTTTTCGCACTTTTTACAAAAAAGTTTGCCTATTTTTGTCATACCTAGCGAATCGTATATCTTTTGACAATACTCAATGAAATGACCCCGTCAGAGCGAACATCGTCTGCCAAAAGAAGTCCTCTCGATCTCGACCCTCTCATTAAACTTGTGCAACACGATTGTAAAGGTGTGCTTCAAATGTATCAGAAAAAACTCAAAAGAGAACTTGAGTGCTTGGTCTTATTTGCCTGATAAGAATCCAAGCATTTACACAAAAACATCAAGTTGATATGCAAAAATTTTCCACCCCCATTTATTCAGCTTTTTCCTTGTTCTGTACACAGCAATCAAATTATCCTGAACTGAATTATCAAAAAACACCTGTTGGGTATAAGTAATAAGTATACAAACGATTACTAAAGAAAAAAGTGAGGTTTATCAAAAACTTACCTTTAATCCTATTGTGGGGTGAGTCCCCTATGGCTCAATTACCTTGCTACCACCAAGTCCCGCTTCCTGATATGAACATTCACAATTCACAGTTTTACCCATGTACCTTTATATCAATTTGGAGCATTTACCCATTGCTACGATTGAGGGCCCAATTTTTAAAACCGAATTAAATTGACTTACATCTTTCGCCTTATTGCTTTTAAATACTTCTTCATTAACGGCGAAGCTATGATCAGTATTTAAGCAATTATAACCCTTCCACCATACTGCATCCCTACAAATCCGCATGTGGCGTTCTCCAGCTCGACCTCAATGAATATTGGCAGGCCACCCGGTTTCGGATTACTTCTTAACTGAGGCCAAACGAATACTCCCACATTTTTGTTTAACTCGCTAACGATAAACAGCCACGTAATCTTTCTTATTCATTCTCTTCATTGTACCTATTGTTTTGTTTATCCATTTCGACAAATTTAAATTTTAATCTGCTTTGATTTGTTTTTTTTTAAATAAGGTTATTATTGTCTATACGGTCTTAAGATTAATTTCTTCAACGCTTTTGAAGAAATATTAATTGAGTTTATTTGTTATTGTTGTTTTTATTAGTTCTAAACACCATCAAATTGTCTTCCACAAAGAACTTTGTTCACAAGCCTGGTTCACCTTTCTTGCATTTAAACTGTTGTTTGCCGGCACGTGATTTTTAATGATTATGTGCGCTCCACCATGGCTTACTCGGAAATGTCTAGCACTTCGATTTTCAAAACCAAAAGACAACAATTATATTTGAAATACAATTTTTGTCATCTCATTTCTAGTGATCTTCTCTATCAGCTTTATATTATATATTATAAAAGTTTTTTTATTTCAACAGTCCTTCTACATAAAATAATATACCTAGAAACCTAACAAAATATCTCAAAAAACCTGATTTAGTAGGGAACTCACCACGAAGAAATAGAAATTTGCAGAAATCCATAATATTCTTCTAATTGCTTTTACTATTTTATGGTAACAAGCAGGCTTCAGTTCTGTTACAAAATGTTTGCACCACTGCAAAACTTCTCAGATATCAAGGACATCATTTTCCACAATTAATACCCGGTTCATTTAACCTATTTGGAATGCGTCTGCTTACATTTTTTTTTATCTAATAAGGATGTTTTTTTATTGTAGTTTTTTTTATTATTACCCTTCAATGTAATAGAAAAATGTTGACTGCTTGTCTCAATGGCCCAGCTCACACGTAAGGAAAGATGGTTGTTCCTACGTGAGGAAGATACTCCGGTTAGTTTTTATTTCTCTTTGTGTTTTTAGTATTTTATCAAAATGAGAGACGATTGAATATGAATTAACTCAACCAAAATAAATAACACATTCATAATTCTGCTTTGATGTATGTGCTCTGCGTATAAGAAATGCTTCCTACGTTCCTTGCTGATGTGTATCTCTACGAATCGAAGGAACACCAAAGAGAACGTCAAACTTATCCACCGATCTTATTAAATTGTTTGATTTCATCACCCCCACACGCTTCCTCGAGTAACCCCTCCCATCGTCACAAACCGTGGCCTAAAACCTAGCTTCTCAAATCATTTTTGTGCGAAGTGGGAGGGACCTTCAATTTTAAACCGAATCCGAACGGCAAATAGTAGAAGTTTTTCGTGACATTTAATACTCTTATTTGATGTTAGTTGGCCCCGGCGGGATTTGAACTGGGGAGTTTCGATTAGTAGTATATCACACTTACCACTGAGCTACTGTGCTCACGTATGAAACGGTAGATTAAGGAGCACTCAAATGCTTGACCTGATTGAGGCAGGCCATCGGAGATCAAATATTTATTTTTTAACACTTCACCCTTCAACAACGTCAAACCAACGCAACACTTCGATCTTGTTTGCAATTTCGATTGTTTTCAAATCATCCCTCTTCCTTACTATCGTGGCTAACCACTATTGCAAGATGAATGCCATCCTTTGTTCTGCTTTCCTATTCTTTTCTTAATACAATATTCTTTTTCTCATTTTTGTTATTTTTATTTTTTTCAGTACAACCCCAAATCGGAGATTTTAACAGCACGTGACACTAAGCCCTACAAATGCGCACAGTGTACAAAAACCTTCGCCAATTCCAGCTACCTGTCACAGCATACTCGCATTCATTTGGGAATCAAACCATATCGTTGTGAGATTTGTCAGCGCAAATTTACGCAACTGTCCCACCTGCAGCAACATATTCGTACACATACCGGCGATAAACCATACAAGTGCCGTCATCAAGGCTGCCAAAAAGCATTCTCTCAGCTGTCTAATCTGCAATCGCATTCGCGCTGCCATCAAACCGACAAACCATTCAAATGCAACTCTTGCTACAAGTGCTTTACCGATGAACTAACTCTGCTCGAGCATATACCGAAGCACAAGGACTCGAAACACCTGAAAACGCACATATGTAGTTTCTGTGGCAAGAGCTACACTCAGGAGACATATCTGCAGAAACATTTGCAAAAACACGCGGAAAAGGCGGAAAAACAAAGTCGCAATTCTGCCACCAATGGCACAGCGCTGGCAGCTGGCCTTGGCCTTAATATCAATCGAAATATTGTTATGAATGTTGCAGCAGCTGCTGCGGCTGCAAATAGTGAACATCCATATTGGCCAAAAGTTAGTCCTGACAGTGCGGCAGCAAGTCTCGCAGAAGCTATACAACAGCAACAAAACCAACAACAACAACAACAGCAGCATCAACAGCAGCAGCAGCAACAACAACAGCAACACCAATCAAACGGATATGATTTCTCTCTGACGCCGCAACAGCAGAATGAGCTACAGAACCATCAACGAGCCCTCCTGGAACACCATCGAGCGATAGTAAACGGTAACGGCAGTGGTGGTGGCAGCGCTAGCAACACTCAAAGTGGCAACGATGACGGCGGTGAAGACTTGGTAATCACTCGTCAGCCGCAGCATCAACAGCAACAGCATCAGCAGCAGCAACAGCCATCACCGAACACAATTGTTGTGGTGAGTTCATACGACGGTACAAAAGCGACAACAAACTCTGCGTTTACGCCAATCAATACGATCACACCGCATCTAAACGCATTGACTCACCATGCGGCAGCACAGAGGCCTTACATTTATGACGCCTTACAATTTCAAACGTCCGCAAAGACAACCGGCGCCGGCGGACTCAATCAAAATATTGTCGGAGGTGCTGCGAACTCATTTCCGAATCAACTGATTTCACTGCACCAAATTCGAAATTATGCCCATCAGCCCGGCACCGCTGGGTTATTGACGGCCGGAGACCATCTATTAAGTATTGGCGTGCCTGCCGGTGGAAAGGAAAAAAGTCAATAGTACCTTTTGCTAACGCGGCGTGATTTGTAAAAATATTTATATATGTAGTAGTAAAAAATGAAAGAAAATCTCTTGACCTCAGGATTTAGCATAGCCACGACCTTTTTTCGATTCTAACCTTTAATTATCTTTAAAAGGAAATACGCGTACAATTTAACTTTCTAAAGCGCGAAATTTCGTCCAATTTGATAGGTTTTTTCTTCAGTTGAGACAGCACAAAAAGATATATGAAAAATCAAGAACTCTACTTTTTCGCTGGCCGAAATGCGACACACAGAAAAAACGAATTCTTACCGATTCAGCAGTAGGGGTATGATATATTTTGAACAAATAACAAATTCAATTTAAACGCAAACTAGAATGGTCGCTTTCACACGTCAAAAGTTTACAGTTGGTTAATTTGTGTTTCCACTATTGGTTATGGGTGTATTTAATTTTGTAAGCGCGACTCGATCATTCTGGTTCAGCAGTTATTCGCAAAAATTTATCAAATTTTTAACTACTTGATCCTCTCGAAAAAGTTAGAATTTTGAACTTGCTCAGAAACATTGTATTCCTCCCAAAACTTGTAACTTTTGACGCTAGAAGATGAGCGGCATATTCTATGGGTCGGTTCCTTATAGACTTGTGTGTGTGTTGTCGGTAAGCATAATCACATGCAATGCAATATTTATGTTTAAAATTCACCAAGAGGTCGTTTTATGCAATGAGGCTTATCGCTATGAAATTTTCCAGGAGAACTCTTCCCGTTCAGCAATCTGATTTACATTGCTGACAAGGTGAACAATTAAGTCCGAATTTATTCTCGGTATCCTTGAATATGTCATTGATTGTCGAATTTCGAGTTGAAAACTTGTAAACCATCACCACAATCGAATTAGAATAGCCTGATGAACAGTTTATTGACGTACGGATAAATATGATTCCGCTAATCGACTAAGGGTCGATTGAATGAACTGCGTCTACGAACTCTGCCAAGTAAGCATAGTCAGACAGTCGTCACATGTAGCAAACCCTTGGGAACTGAAAGACAAATAAAAAATTATAACTATGTGTATTTAAAAAAAGGATCATATTATGAGAGCTACTGGCCAAATGAAATTAAATTATTGACGGTCATGCCACAAGTGCACCTTTCTGTTGCCTTTATAACAAGAAAAACCTATTGAATTGTTGGAAATACTTTTTTAACATTGTTATTTTAAGATGTAGAAATAAATTTGTCCTTAGAATGTAGGCTCTACAAAAGGTATACTTACGTATTTAGTTGTATCGATTTTATATTTTAATTTCTATCGTTGAAAAAAAACATTACTTCTAAAACAACGTTCACACGTCAGTACAAAGTACTGTTATTGCATAATTAAGAACAAGATAGTTGTTATAAAGAAAATGTTGTTACATATTTAAATTTGACTAAATTTTGTCTTGTTGCATTTGTTTTTCTATTGCAAGCAGGGATATTTTCTGTTCTCAATTCGATGGATTTTAAAACTCATATTCAATCCATTGAATTGATGTATTGGAAATAACAATACCTAATTACACTTATCTTCCCATTTTGAAGTGAATTGCCAAAACTTCTTTTAATCTCACTTTTAAATGGGAACAAAGTCGAATTAAATTCTGAAACTGTATTTTACAAGAATTTATTTAAATGTAGGTTTTTTTTTTCTTAGCTATAGATATAATCCAACAACAATACAAATTGGTCTAATGCAACAATACATTTTGATTGCCACACTTTGTGTATGTATATAATTTCTTATTTTACTTCAGTTTCTTTTACGAAATACATTTAAGTGGTTTTTATTTCTCTGTACAGGATATCCGAGTTTAAGTAAAATAAAATAAAAAATCATAGTGTTTCCATTAAACAAATGAACAGAGTATATACATAACAAGAAATTGTAGTTTCTAAGATATTTTAATAAAAAGTAAAAAGAAACAAAAAAAAAATGGAAACGTTACTTTATATATGAAATAATTTAATTAGAAAAACAACAAACTAAATAAACAAAACCAAACGTAAGAACATCTTTTCTATTTTGTAATAATTTATTGAGACCTTTCTACCTAATTTCTTTATTTTTCCAAGTCCTTTTCATCTTATTGTGTTTAATTTTCTTCCTGCATCGACTCAACTTTTGTTTACATACCTTACGAACATTAAACTTAAGTTCAACTTTAATAGAATTATTTAATTGCATATTATGTATATGTATCTTCTTTTTTTATCTTATTTTTTGTATACTATACTTTTGTGATCAACTAAAAAAACGGAAAGTCCAATAAAAACCCGATAAAAAATTATATTTTGTTCATATCTTTTGTTTGAGTTCGATTCTTGGTAACAAGTTTCAGTGCAGTACTACTTACTTACATAACGAGCTCCCGATGCGTAAAGAGTCTCTGCCTGAGACACTGCGGCCTTCCATCCGCTGCGATCACAAGCACGGTGCTTCTTGTTGTCGACACCAAGCGCTCTGGCATCCGCGATCGGTTGGTCTTTAAAACGGAGTTTCGGACTTACTTGCCTTCTCGAACCTAGTGGCTGGGAGTCAAAGATCCTCTTGGCAGGAGCATTATTATCCATTCACTCGATGTGGACTACCCAATGCAGTCGACGTGATTTTGCTTTTTGGACTACATCCACATCTCCGTACAGCTCATGAAGTTCGCGGTTGTATCTTCTCATCCATTTGTTCTCCTCGCACACAGGACCAATTTTCCGACTGAGTATTTTTTTTTTTTTTAAAGAGCCCAATACTAGCTCCCTTTTCCTAATTATTGTACAGCACTCGGCGCCATAAAGCTGACAGAATTAAGGTTCTACAGAGCATTCATTTTGTCCTTCGAGTAAGGAGTTTCGGACCTATTGGGTTTGCCAAACTCAAGTAGTAACGGTTTCCTAAGAAAATTCTCCGTCGAATCTCGTGTCATTCGTGGAGTTAATGTTTACTCCAAGGTAGATGAACTCGTAAACTATCTCGAAGTTTTTGGTACCAACAGTGACGTTTTGTCCTAGGCGGTGGACAGATGTTTGTTTGTTTGTTGATAGCATGTAGGTACTGGGTTTGTCCTCATTAACCAACCAATTCAAAGCCAACCAGTTTTGCCTGTTCTTCAATCGTCGTAAAAGCTTCTAACACAGCACGATGGGAACGGCCGATTATGTCGATATCGTCCGCATACCCCTGTAGCTGGAGGGATATATTGAAGATAATGCCTATCTTGTTGACATCCTCCCTGCGCACTATTTTTTCAAGAACAAGATTAAAGAAGTCATATGATAGCGCATCTCTGTGCTTCAGGTTCAATCCCCATGGGGAACAACAACATACGCCACCCAATAACATGCCTCTACACCAAAAGGATTTCTGCCTGGTAGTGCAATGGACCGTTACCGAGTCTGAGTGCTCTGGGATTTGGAATTCCTTTTTCTTAAAAAAAAAAAATAAAAAAAATTTCCATGCTTAAATGCGTGCAAGTTTGGAATAATTTGGGAGATCTGCTTCCAAATTGCACATTACACCTCGTGTTTTCAAAAGTCACGCGACACAGCTTTATTAGTGCTACCGGGATTCCATATTCGGCCAACGCCATATAGAGCTCCTGACAAGCATTCATTGTCATTCATTCATCGCGGCCCTAAAGTCGATAAAAAGATTATGAGTATCGACTTTAAATTCGTTGTTTATTTAAAGGATTTGCCTCAGTGCAGTAAAGAGACTGCAAATGGTAAATATCTATTCAATGGTGTACACTTGTTCGAAGGTTCAATTGTGAAAAATGTAACTAGGTACTTGTTATACCCCCCAGTAGGAGGGTTCAAACAGAAATAGAGTAAAATTGCTTGTCTCATTTTCAGTTCCATTGTGAAAAATGTAACTACTTGTTTGTTATACCCCAGTAGGAGGGTTCAAACAGAAGTATCAGAAGTAGTATCAGAAGTACAATATCCGAAAACAGCCCAGGTAAAGGAAATGAATGCAGGAAAAAGGGACCGGAGTTGCAGGGCGAACAAAAAGTGCATTATGGAGGATGCAATGACCCTATAAGTAGCAACGTTAAGAGAATTGTTATTTTGTTTACTATTGGCAGATACCTCAGAGTTAAAGAAAAACTCATGAGCATTTAGGATATATTATGTATGAAGCCGCCTTCCGTCTAAGGAAATCTCTTATGATTTGTAAATGTGGACCCACTTCAGCCGCATCACAGAATTGATTTAAAGTATCGGAAACTGACCTATGGTATAAGAGATACTACATTCGATAAGGAAATAATTTTTAATCGCCGTGATACCTCTGGGAATAATTTGTTGTTGTCTTCCATGTGTGCTCGCCCTAGTGTTTATGTTTTTCTCTTTGTACATAAATATAAGGAATTAATACAGTGTCTAAAACTTAGCTTTTCCAACCTTTTACTCGTACTAAGTAGAAGGCACCTACAGTTTAAAGCCGACTCCGAACTGCAAATTTGAGAAGCTTCTCATGACAATTGATACTCTTGGATGTTTGTCAGACTTTTGCGAGAGGTGGGGCAGTGGATAACACATTCAGAAGCTACTTTGTCCCGGCGTAATTTGAACCTTAGACCCCTCGATTAGTATTCAAATACGCTAACGGCGTTTTTCATTGAAGAAAAGAAGCGATTTAAAAATGTTGAGAGAATTTCTCTATAATTCTCCATTACATACATTATAAGCCTTGCGTCAAACGTCAGAGTGGTTTCAATTTATTGTGAAATAATTTCAGTAGGTAGGACAGATACTTTGTGTGATACCCCCACCCTCACCAATACAAGAATAGTCAACTGATCAGAACCAAACGTTGTGCGTTTTTCTATCTGCCTAGTGCTTTCACACCTACAAATTCAACAAAACTGGAAAAAATAAGCAAAAACCTTCGGATCCAATGTTATTCACATTTGATCTGTTCACACTCCCAAAGTCAGTTGAAATAGGTTATTACAAAGCCAGGGTGACACAATACTTACATCCCAAGTCCTATGTGCTGCCTCTTGGTCACACAACCAAACTTTGCAGCAGATATCTTACATGTGTTAATTGCAATCTCCCACCATATTCACCTACTGACTACACCGGCACCATGGGACCGGACTAAAAACTTCCACATCCAAACACTTTTCCGAATACAAGACAGCAAAAGAAATAACTACAATAAAAACCACAAAAATGTTCCATGTCCGAAACCAAATCCACAAACAACATATACATCCATCATTTGCTTCAATAACTAGACCGAATATCCACACAAAACCAAACCACAGTCCCTAACCAATCTTATAAAAAATCAAACAGCCTTCTCTACCTCTACCTCTTGATAAATCCACCAACCCAACAGAATTTCCACAATCAACACCAACAACAAACCTTTCGACATCTACAATAACCCAAAAATTAACAAAACAACAAGATGCCAATAAAAATACCACTATCCTTAAAAACCAAAATATAGGTTTAACACCAAATAATTCTAATGTAAATTCGTCTGTTTCGAATAAAACGTCAAACCTAATCAAGATGATTAAAAATATAACATTAAAACTTGAAAATGACAATTAAAAGACAAAAAAGCCCTGTTAAAATCAGCCGCTTCACCGGACCTGCGACCAGTTCAGGGAACAAACCTTACTCCTGGCCAGGTCGCATACACTGAAATGCGGCTCTCAAAATACGATAACAAGCTCACTAAAAATTCAAATCTTCAACCCAAAATCCTTTACCCTTTGCACAATATACAAACAAAAAGTAACGTATTGTGTTTAAGGTACTCTTTCTTTTTATATGATGTTCAAAGTTCTTCAACGGAATAAAAAAAGCTGCAAAAAGGAACGTATTGTGTTTAAGGTACTCTTTCTTTTTATATGATGTTCAAAGTTCTTCAACGGAATAAAAAAAGCTGCAATTATTAATAAAATATCAAAATCCATCAATCATTTCACTCCAAGAAACCCTGATACCAATTCAACCAGATACAATAAATTTACAAACCACTCACCGAAACAATAGGGCTAATTTTCACAATCTGCCCACAAAGTCACGGCCAAGCAGGGGACTGGTTATCTAGTACATAAATAATAATAACAATAATCTATCCATTTTTCAAGGGGAATTAAACAAAATTAGCGCCCTCCGAAAAGGGCAAGAGGAGTCAGATCAAAAAAAAATTGGTCACATTTAGTTTCCTAAAAAGGTTCCTTAAGTAGGTACACTGGCGATGAAAAGGATGAGGTCATACATTTTGCAATCGATTTTCAGTCTTCATACCCGGTGGAAATTTTATACCCACAAACTTTTACTACCTGTGAACAGGTACATATTTTGCCAACAGTAAGTCATAAAATTAAAGGGTAAATAAGAAATGACCGCTGGAACTTCCCATGACCAAACAATGAACTACTTGAAATGCGCACTAGGATGAGGTCATTGCGAATATTTCGTTGCAGGAGTTCACAACAGCGATTTTTTTTCAAAGCTTTGTTAAGAATATTTAAAAAAGCGTTGAAAAGAACTGTTTTTATTTAGTTAAAAAAATGGGTCCCGAAAAGACTTTGACAGCGACAGAAGGAGGTATAAAATAGATGCTTTCAATGAGTTAGGGCTCTCAGGCCGAGAAATTGCAAGGAGGCTTAACAGAAGTAAGAATGTTGTAAACAGTTATCTTGCGGATCCACAACACTATGGGAAAAATCAAAAAGTACGCACGGCTGAAGCAACAACATTGCGAGAAAAGCGGGTTATTATACGGCTTGCCTTAAATTCTACTCTACCAGTGACTAAAATAAGGGCCAACAGCGGAGTAACAGCCAGCACAGCAACGGTCCGAAGGATAATACGAAAAAGTTTTTTTTTTTTTTTTTGCGTGTAGCTAGGTGAAAATCGTTAAAAGACATCGCTTGCGAGCTTTGCGATAGTGTGGGACTTGAATCATCCACTAAAAACACCCAGGGAAGGCATGATGTTACCATCCTTCCAGTAATGGCACCTAGTCTAAAGACTAATCAGCAATTTTTTTTAGTACAATGGACCGTTACCGAGTCTGAGTGCTCTGGGATTTGGATTTCCTTTTTCTAAAAAAAAAAAAAAAAAAAAAAAAAAAAAAATCTGCAATTTTGTTTTAACATTTGCTTATGTACTTATGTACTGTTTTTAGGTCTTAATTCATTATCACTTTGTTCGTGTGATTATGTTGTAAAACATATTTTTCTTTCCTAATTACCTAGTTAACTAGTTCAAATGGTTTAACTCTATGTAATCTTCTAAGTTGTTGTTATTAAGTAGTTGAACTACTTCTCAATTAGCATTAGGTTGCGAAGCCTAACTTCATGTCTTCTTGCCGTATTGACCTTCCGAACCTCGTCCTCTACTATTTCAATTTTTAGATCCCTATGTAGATCAGCATTACGTATGTACCACGGCGCATTAACAATATTGCGTAATACTTTGTTTTGAAAGCATTGTGTGCTTTGAAGATTTGTCTTTCTTGTGCACCCCCATAACTGGAGGCCAAATGTCCAAATTGGTTTTAATATTTGCTTGTAGAGAAGCAGTTTGTTGTAGATTGAGAGGCATGAATTCCTCCGTATGAGCCAATACATTTTATTGTATCGTATATTTAGTTCATCTCGTTTTTTTTTGACATGTGTTTTCCAACGCAACTTTGCATCCAAAGTCAAGCCTAAATACTTAGCTGAGTTCGAATGCAGAACTACTTTATTATTTATGTACACAGGTATGTGTTGTACGTTTTTATTCGTAAAGTTAATATGAACCGAGTTTAGTTCATTTAATTTTATTTGCCATGTTAAAAATAATAACTTTCGTCAAATTTTCTTTTACTTCCACCCAAATGTTCCCTTCTTAATTTGTTTCTTTTTGCACACATCACACCGCTTACAGTAAATCATATTATATAATTTAAAACTGTCATTAAAACTTTCAAACTATCTGAATTAATTGTCTGCGTTTCTATTTCAAGGTGAACTCTTTTCAGCTTTATCTAAAGGTAAACTAATAAATTCAACAGGTTATGGGCCCAGGTCGACGCTGGAAAAATTTATATTAACTAAAGGAGTTTATTTTGCTGAACTGGATTAACGCTTTTTGTGCATCGATAGCGAAATTGTGTAGTCTGTGCTTGCGATTACATATTTTTGGAATAATTGCTGGAGGCATTAAACAAATTTCGGGAGCATCGGTCATAGGCGTTATTGTAAGCGAAAAAAAAAAAAAAACTGAAATGGAAAAGGAAGCATCGGTAATTGAAAAATTCACTGACCCATCGAAATGGATGACGTGGAAGTTTCAGGTTCGTGTGAATTTGTTGGCATCGGAATTGTTTTGCTTCGTCGATGGAACAAAAAGGAAGCCAACTGATATGAAAGACGCAAACTACGCTAGAGATTTTGCAGAATGGGGTAAGAATGATGCTAGGGCACAAAAACTTATCGTGAATTCCTGCGGATCGAAGGTACTCATTCATTTGTGCAACTGTTCTTCTTCGAACGAAATGTGGGAAAAACTACATTCAATATATGAGCAGAGTAACGACTCAGCTAAGCATTTATTGGAAGAACAGTATTACGCTTACAAAAGGGATCCGGCGCACGATATAGCTACGCACATTTCGTCCATAGAAAACTTGGTACAAAAATTAAAAGCCACGGGTGTTACGATCGATGACAGCATGTTAATAACAAAGATTTTGATGACGTTGCCGTCAGAGTATCAGCACTTTTCAACTGCATGGGACTCAACTGCGAAGGGAGATCGCACGATTACGAACCTTACAAATCGGCTCATGGTTGAGGAAAGTCGGCTAGGTATTCAACGCCTAAACTTGAGCGAAGTTGGAACAAGTGAGGCACTGTTGGCCCGACAAAACACTGGTGCACTGCGGAAGAATTATCAAACAGAACATCATAAGAGAAAAGTTAAACCAAAACGAACGGGCAAATGCTTCAAATGTGGGTCAACTGAACACTGGAAACGGGATTGCAAAGCTCAATTTGCACCGGAGACTGCTCAGCCGAAGAAATCATATGGGGACAAAGCTTTCTTTAGCAACATTGCTCAGTCCTTGGCCAAAAGTGATTCTTGGTTTGTTGATTCGGGTGCCACGAACCATATGTGCAAGCGCCGTGAGTGGTTTACGACGTTCACTCTATTGGATAAGCCGGTTGATGTGTTACTTGGAGACGGAAAATTAATGCTAGCAACTGGCCGCGGTGATTTACGAGTGTTGTCATTTAATGGGATTAAGTGGATCGAGAAAACAATGAAAAATGTTTTGTATGCACCTAGTCTGTTTGCAAACTTATTTTCTTCGACAAAGGCATTGGATAGCGGGCATACTAGTTGGTCAAATAAAGATGTGTTTAAGCTCTTAGATGGTGACAGTGTTGTGGCAGTGGGAGCAAGGCAGGGTGGAATGTTTCAAATGCTTCTCAGGGTCATCGAACCGAATGATGACAAATCAATGGTGGCTATTAAAGACAACTCTCTGCGCATTTGGCACGAGCGCTTAGGTCATCAAAATGTGGTTCATGTCCGCAGTTTCCTGCGAAACCATAATATTGATTTTATCGACGAAAACTTTGACTGCGATGGTTGTGCATTCGGGAAGCAACATCGATTAAGCTTCAGTTTGCGACCGGATAGATCTACAAAATGTGGAGAGATGATTCATGCGGATGTCTGCGGACCGATGGAGGAAAATTCATATGGTGGGTCTAGGTATTTTGTACTCTTCAAAGATGATTTTTCGAAGTTTCGATTTGTGTTTTTCCTCAAGAACAAGTCTGAAGTGGTTGACAAGTTAAAAATAGTTCTCAAAATTGCTGAGAAGCAATGTGGGCATTCAGTTGGAAATCTTCAAACAGATAATGGTCTAGAATTTGTAAATTCTTCCATAAAACAATTGTTGGAAGAAAATGGTATTCATCATCGTCGTTCGGTCGCATATACACCTGAGCAAAATGGATGTATTGAGCGAGAAAACCGAACAATAATGGAATCGGCACGATCCATGATTCATGCAAAGGGTCTAAGTCCAAAGCTGTGGGCAGAGGCAGTACAAACAGCTGTTTTCATCCTGAATCGGACGGGTACCAGTACAATTAAAAACAAAACACCCTATGAACTATGGCACGGTAAGGCTGCACAGGTGGAACACTTCCGTATTTTTGGGTCAGAGGTTTATGTGCATATACCCAAACAAAAACGTAGTAAGCTTGATGCAAAATCCAAGAAATGCATTTTTGTCGGCTACGATGAAAGTCAGAAGGGATATCGCATTATGGACAAATCAAATTGCATCTTGGTAGTTCGTGATGTAAAGTTTTTGGCGGAAGAACCTTCCGCAGTCACAATCATCGAGGATGATGATGCAGATTGTGACGCAAATATTAATTTCCAACGGGAAGATCACCAGGAAAATGAAGCGGAAGACAATACAGCAGATTTGCGACGACGTCCGACAGCATTGCACGACATTGACGAAAACAATATTTTGGAGACGCGCTTACGTAATCGGAAGGAGAGCGCTTCAATGACGATGGCTTTATTGTCAATTAGCGAGGAGCCAAAAACGTATGAAGAGGCAGTCAACTCATCAGAAAGTGAAAAGTGGTTACATGCGATGAAGGAGGAAATAGATTCGATGTTGGAAAATCAGACCTGGGTGCTGGTTAAAAAACCAAATGGTCAAAAGTTAGTGGACAATAAATGGGTTTTCAAGGTCAAGAAAAATCCTGGTGAGTTGATTCACTCAAGAATACGGGATAGACTATTTGGAGACATTTAGTCCAGTGGTTCGATTCACATCATTGCGAACGATTCTAGCTCTTGTTGCTGAAAAGAGGATGCATATGAAGCAGTTTGATGTCAAAACAGCTTTTCTTAACGGCGATCTTGAAGAAGTCGTATATATGGAACAACCAGTTGGTTTCAACGACAATAGCGGACGCGTTTGTAAACTGCAGAAGAGTATATATGGTCTGAAGCAAGCTTCGCGTTGCTGGAATCGCAAATTCAAGTCATTCATCGAACTCTTCGGGTTTCAAGTCTGCGATTCAGATCCATGTGTATTTGTCAGTCATACAAATGGGAGCTCTATCATTTTGGCGATTTATGTCGACGACGGGATTGTGGTAGGCGATAATGAGGCAATGATATCATCAGTAGTTAGACATCTTCAGGAGCACTTCGAAATAAGAACAATGCAAGTGGGTTGCTTTCTTGGGTTTGAGATCGATCAGCGAGGCGATGGTTCTATTTTCATGCATCAAACTTCATATGCACGAAAGGTTTTGGAACGGTTTTACTTTGAGGAATGCAATTCAGTTTCTGTTCCCAGCGACCCAAATCAGGTACTTTCAAAATACGATGAATCAGAACTAAGTAAATTCCCGTATCGGCAGTTGGTTGGAAGTCTTATGTACCTAGCCATTGCAACAAGGCCAGATATAAGCTATGCAATCGGTAACGTCAGTCGGTACTTGGAAAAACCAACCATGATTCATGAAAATGCAGTCAAGCGCATACTGAAGTATATAAAGGGCACGATCAGTTGCGGAGTGCTGTACAAGGGTAGTGGAAGTGGTCGTTTGTGTGGTTTCAGCGACGCGGACTATGCTGGTGATGTCGTGACACGAAGGTCAACGTCAGGTTTCGTTTTTTAAGTACAACGATGGTATAATAAGCTGGAACAGTACGCGACAGAAATGTGTCTCGCTTTCTACGACAGAGTCAGAATACATCGCAGCATCTGAGGCAATAAAGGAACTAGTCTGGTTGCAACGGCTGCTTGGAGAATTAATACCAAACAAGATTGATAATATCACATCGTTTTTCATGGATAATCAAAGTGCTATTCGCTTGATAAAAAACCCCGAATTCCACAGGAGGAGTAAACACATTGATGTTAGATACCATTTCATTCGTGAGAAGTTCGAGGAAGGTTGCTTTGATCTTCAGTACGTGTCAACAAAGGAAATGATTGCAGACATTTTAACCAAAGCTCTACCGAAAGAGCGATTTCAGTTCCTGCGTGCATTGATGGGAGTTGCCTCAATTGGGAATTAATTTATTTTTTTGTGTGGTGCATTCTAGACTTATAAAGATTAAGGTTTAAATGTGGACAAAAAGTGGGAGTGTTAAAAATAATAACTTTCGTCAAATTTTCTTTTACTTCCACCCAAATGTTCCCTTCTTAATTTGTTTCTTTTTGCACACATCACACCGCTTACAGTAAATCATATTATATAATTTAAAACTGTGTGAAAATATGTAACGCTATATGAGTTTTTTTTACTTCTTGTTTCATTAAAACTTTCAAACTATCTGAATTAATTGTCTGCGTTTCTATTTCAAGGTGAACTCTTTTCAGCTTTATCTAAAGGTAAACTAATAAATTCAACATGCCATTTTTTGGTCCATTTGGATATATCATTTACTGTCCTCTGCAGTTTTTCTGTAACTTTCTGTGCGGTTTTTCCTACTGCAAGTACAGCAGTATCGTCTGCAAAAGTGGCAACAGTAGTTTCGTCATTTTGTGGTAGGTCGTTCGTGTATAGGAGGAACAGTACTGGTCCCAATACACTACCTTCCGGTACTCCAGCTTTGATGTGTTTCAATTCGGAGTACTCATTCTCTTGCTTACTCGTAATTCTAAATAATAGTTGCATTATATACGACTCTAGTATTTCATGATACTCTTTTGGAAGATATTTTTGTAGCTTAAAGCCTGTGTTACATCCAGGAAGATGGCAGAGCATAATACGAAAAAGTGGTACTATACAGAGAAGAAAACTTAAAAAGAAACCTGTTTTGAGGCAAGTACACAAGGAGCATCGTATAAATTTAGCAAGAGAACATGTCGCTTGGAGCAGTGAATGGAAACGCGTTGTCTTTTCGGATGAAAAAACCTTGACGGCCCCGTTGGTTACAACTTTTATTTCTATGATCTAAGATAGGAGGAGCTTAATTTGGGAAGACATCACAGCCATACATCAGGTGTAATGGTGTGCGGAGCTATTACCCACAATGGCACAATCGATTTCGAGTTTATGGCCACAATAATGAACGGAAACAACTACAAATGTTTGCTGGAACGATCATTTCCAAAAGTGAAAAACATTTTAGGACCCCTGTCTTGGATATTCCAACAAGACAATGCCGCTTCCAGGGTTGTTAGAAGTTGGATTCGATCAGAAGACGTGGTACTTTTGCCATGGCCGCCCTATTCACCGTACTTAAACACAATCGAAAATGTTTGGGCATCGTTATGTCGTAAAGTGTATGAAGGCGGCAGACTATTTGAAGACAAGGACACTTTGATCGAAGCTATTCGTGATGCCTGGACCCAAATTTCTCTTAACTATTTAAAAAAAACTGTATGATTCTATTCCAAACCGTCTTATAGAGGTCATATCGGGTATACTCATTAGTCATTAATGTAGAAAAACATAATAAATAAATGCAGCGCACCAAGCGTTTGATCATATATTTTTGATGTATTTATTTCGTTTTAAACTCAACTGAACGCGTTGATAGTCGAATGATATTTGGAAGATTTCGAAAACTCGTACGTTTGGGAGATTTTGATGAAATAAACTCAAAATCTGCGAACAATCGTCAGATTGTTAAAACAGGGAGAAAACGATAACTTAGGCCGCAAGAGTTAATATCGGATTCTTATTGAGGTGTAAGATACAAGCATTTTTTACTATGGGAGGAGTGTATTTCCCCTCTTTTAGGCAGGGGCTTTTGAAAAAATAATAATGTTTTTGTCAAAAAAGCTGTCCCACTTTGGGGAAATAAATTTGTATGGGCGAATTGTTAAGAAAGACTTTCTCTACATACTTTTTAAAGAACGAGACCTTCATTTCCAACGACTTTTTCGAAAAAAAGTTTTTTTTTTTTTTTAAATAGTATAGGTAGGCAAAGTGTCAGTGGGCAAATTTTAAAAATCTTTCAACCTGATCATTTCGAGCCACTGACTATTTTTTTGTTTACTATTTATTTCATAAAAAAAGAAATTGTTAACAATTGTGAATGCTTAGTCTATATGGTATGGCTTAGAGCCGTCTACCAGATTGACATTAAAAATGAATTAAAAATAATTTGGTGCTACCTATGTTTAATACATTATGTACGTACATATAAAAATTTATGAAAACAAAAAAAGTATAGTGTGCGCAAACGTTTAAAAATTTCCTTCCATTATGCAATTCCTGTAGCGCAATGCGTTCACTGCGTAGTTATGGAGTAGGTCCCAACTTCTGCCACCATTCAAAATATCGATTGCATCCTCCTTCCTTCCCAAGTGATTGAGTACCGAAAAAGTAACTGCGGAAATCTTTAAGAATGGGGCATTTCGCAATGAAGTGCAACACATCTTCTCGTTCCCTGAGATTGCACAAGTCGCAGTAAATTGAAAGCTCAGGGCGGTGCGGTATAAAATGAAGTTTTAAAAGTTCGCCTCTTATTTTAAAGATGGTACTCATTTTATCCACCTTGTAGCTGTTCAAAAAATGCGTCCTTTCCTGTAGATTATGAATCATCTTGCTGTGGTAAGCTTTGTATTGAGATGACTGGGCTTCATTTACAAATTTGTTATAAATTCTGTGACTGGTTTTTTGAAATAGCATGTAACAATTTTGTTTTAGTGAATCCTGTATTCCCACTCTTACACATTTTACCTTGTACCTTATCATTTGAGCGAGTACCAACCTCAGAATTCTTTCCTCGCTCATCGCATTAACTTTGAGAACGTAATACAAGTGCATTTTAAAAGTATTCAGGAACAAAGGTGCCACTCCAGTCTCCAAGTGCAGCATGTAATTGGGCGAACTCTCGGGAGATGAAAAATCCTGTTCAGAAAATAGCGGAGAAGGTTAGGTTAGGTTGAAGTGGCTGTCAGCAGAAGGCCGACACACTTAGACCAGGATTAGGTCCATTGTGATGCCACACGGATCGAGGGGTTTCCCCACTACTAGTTAAACCATTTAGAGCTTCTTATGAAGCGCGATAGACTTCTAACGTCAGCGTTAGCCAAGTCGTTGAGATTGTTAAGCAAGAAATCTCCCAGATGAAGATTTCTATTATGGGAGAGAGCTGGACATGTACAGAGAAGGTGAAGTATAGTCTCCTCCTCCTCCTCGTCCAAGCAACTTCTACAGAAATCGTTAGAATAAACGCCAAGCCTCGATGCATGCTTGCCTATCAGACAGTGCCCTGTAATGGCACCTATAGTGGAGCTAATATGCAGTCGGTTTAGTGAGATCAGACTCTTAGAGCGTCGCAGGTCCAGCTTTGGCCAGATGTGCTTAGTCGCTAGACATGTATTACTACCTGTCCACCTAAGGTTTGTTCTCTCGATTGCGGATAGCTTGAATAAAAGTTTGCAGGTAGCGATTGGGATACCCAGAGAACCCTTTTCAGGTAAAAGGGGGAGTTTGGTTCCCTTTTTGGCGAGTTCATCAGCCCTGCAGTTTCCTGGAATATCTCTATGCCCCGGCACCCAACAGAGGTGAATGTTAAACTGCTCCGCCATCTCCATAAGAGATGAACGGCAGTCGAGGGCTGCAATGGAGTTTGAAGATACTGAATCCACGGACTTGATCGCGGCCTGACTGTCCGAGAAGATACGGATATCCTTTGTGGATATCACATTTCTCTTCAGCCACGTCAGGGCTTCTTTTATCGCCATAATCTCCGCCTGGAATACGCTACAGTGATTAGGGAGACGGAAAGAGAGACTCAGATTTAGTCTTTCGGAGAAAACGCCGCCACCAACCCCGTCACTAGTTTTTGATCCATCGGTGTAGAAGTGGATCGCTTTAACTTCCTCAAATTCAGCGTCCTCCCAGAATGATCTGGAAGGAATAGTGACTTGAAAGTTCTTTCCAAACTGTAATTGGGGTATGGTGTAATCTATGTTTCCTGGTAGAGACTCAAATGAGTCCAGAATGGTGGTGTGGCCAATGTTATTGTTAACCCACTGCGAGGTAGCCTTAAGGCGGACAGCAGAACAGGCTGCTGTTTGCCTACTAAAAATGTCGAGTGGTAACAGATGTAGCAGGATATCGAGTGCTGCAGAGGGGGTGGTACGGAGTGCTCCACTTATGCACAAACCAGCTGTGCGTTGGACTTTGCCAAGCTTAGCACAGTTTATAGCTTTACTTAGGGCAGTCCACCAGACAGCAACCCCATATGTGAGAATCGGTCTTACGACCGATACATATAGCCAATGCGTTATGCGGGGTTGTAGACCCCACTTGTTGCCAATGGCTTTTTTGCAAGAGAAAAGTGCCACTGTGGCTTTTTTTACCCTTTCTTGTATGTTGGGTTTCCAGCTTAACTTCCTATCGAAGATAAGACCCAAGAACTTAGCTTCGTCAGAGAATACTAATCTTATACCACCAATAGAGGGTGGGTCGATGTGCGGAATCTTGTGTTTCCTGGAGAAGAGGATTAATTCTGTTTTGTGGGGGTTGATACCCAAGCCACAGCGATTAGCCCATTTTTTTAGCTTGTTAAGAGCATTTTGCATGAGTTCTTTTATAGTGTTAAGGTACTTCCCGGAGACGGCTATAGCAATGTCATCCGCATATGCAATCACCCTGCAGCCCACCCCTTCCAGGTATATCAGTAGCTCATTCACCACCAAATTCCAGAGAAGGGGGGAAAGGACCCCGCCTTGCGGCGTGCCTCTACTGACAGACCTCCTGGCGGATGAAACGCCCAGTTTTGAGTTGATAATCCGACTTGTGAGCAGTAGATTAATCAATTCACCAAGCGAACCCTCCACATTCAGTGCTGTCAGTGCATTCGTGATTGCAGATGTACCCACGTTGTTAAAGGCGCCTTCTATATCCAGAAAAGCAACCATAGTGTACTCCTTGTGATGAAGGGAGTATTCAATAGTGCGTACCAGAGAGTGAAGGGCAGTTTCAACTGACTTACCCTTACAGTATGCATGTTGAGACGCAGATAGAAGCTGCGTATTTATGTTGGTACGGAGATGGATATCAATCAGTCGCTCCAACGTTTTGAGGAGGAATGATGATAAACTAATAGGTCTCAGGTCTTTTGGGCTGACATGGGAGTATTTCCCCGCTTTTGGTATAAAGACCACTTTCACTTCTCTCCAAGCCTGAGGAATATATGCCATTTTTAAGCAGCTGTTCAGAATCATCTCCAATACTGGTGTGATGATATCTGAACACATTTGTAATTCGGCAGGTATTATGCCGTCTGGTCCTGCAGACTTGAAGGGCTTGAAGCTATTTAGTGCCCAAAGCAGCTTGTCCCTTGTGATCAGACCTTGAGAAAGAGTCACCTGTGCCAGTGATCTATTCAGATCAGTGTACCCGGTAATATTGGAGCTTCCTGGGAAGTGGGTATCAAGTAGCAGATTGAGCGATTCCTCGCTAGATATCGTCCAGGATCCATCAGCTTTCTTTAGACAGCTGGGCATGGTTGGATTTGAAGCTAGGATTTTTCTTAGCCTAGATGCCTCAGAGACTTCTTCTATTTTACCACAGAAGAGTCTCCAGGATGATCTTTTGGCTTTCCTTAGCTCTTTTTTGTATAATTTGAGAGCTTCCTTATAGGAGTCCCAATCAGTAAGTAATCTCGAGCTTTTAGCGCGATTGAAGAGTTTCCTGCAATTATTTCTGAGTGGTCCCAGTTCCTGGCTCCACCATTGTGGCTTTCTCTTCCCCATAGGTCGTATGAGGGGACAGGAAGCGGACATCGCTTTATTGAGAGCCGAGGTGAGCTCGTAGACCTTGCCGTCAAGCTCGGAAAAGTTACAGGGTGGACTTAAAAGTTCAGAGGTAACTAGTCCGCGAAGAGTTTCTCTGTATTTGGGCCAATTGGTTTTCCGAGGATTGCGGAAAATGGGTTGGCAGGGAGGATCAACATTGAGGTTGAATTGAAGATAACGGTGATCAGAGAAGGAGTGATCAGTCGAGACCTTCCAACCCGTTATCATGTCGTTGATGGTATCGGAGACAAGAGTAATGTCAAGGACTTCTTGTCGATTTTTGGTAATGAAAGTGGGTTCATTACCTATGTTACATACAATGAGGTTGGTGCTTAAGATATAATCAAAAAGTGACTCACCCCTGTTGTTGATATCCGAGCTTCCCCATACGGTGTGATGTGCGTTAGCATCACAGCCGATTATGAGTTCAGCCTTCTGCCTCCTTGCTTCTTCGATCAGTCTCTCCAGGTTATCACCAGGGAGAGGTCCCACGTGGTCGTGGGCGAGATATGCCGATGCCAACCAGACTGATCTGCCTGCAGTCTCCAGTCTCGCAGCAGTTATATCCCGATCGCTGAAATTAGGGAGTAAGTAAGCATTAAGGTTTCTTTTCACTAGTATGCACGATCTTGGTTTACCTTTGTCGGTCACATACAGTGAGTAATATCCAGGAGTCTTGAGTCCTTGAACCAGGTTGTGTACAATCCATGGTTCTTGGATCAAGACGACATCTTCCCCGCCTTTAGAGAGGCGAAGAACGAGAGCGGCCGAAGCCTTGATGGAGTGTTGGAGGTTAATCTGGATTAGCTGCAGCATTGTCGCTACAATCCTGAGGCACCTCCACCACGGTGTTATTTAGGCCTTCCAATTCCGAAGACGAACTAAGAAGTTCATCTTCACTCAGAAGAACCCTGTCAAGGAAATCGTCAGTTTCCATATCCGATTGTATATCGCTTACGGAGAGTGACGATTTTGCAGTTGCCGCATGATCGGCGGATTCATCGTCCTCCAGCGAAGGGAACGAGGTAGATGGCTCATCATTCGAGAGTTCAGGGTGAGGAGAAGGAGGAGGAAGTTTTCCCGCCTCGAGTTCGTCCTTTTTGTACACCCTCATTTTGACCTCGATCCAGCCAAATCGTATGAGGCCATCTGTTTTTGCCAGGGGAGCCAGGGTTTCCTGATTGATAATGACTACCGCACATCTGTGGGAGCCCTTTTGCTCCTCCAGTTTCGCCACCTTCCAGTTATGGGTCGGTAGAGAGGGGTTGCTTGATCTTAGAATGTCTAAGACGTCCTCTGGAGTGGATGGATTTGGGGGGATCCATATGCGCGATCTTGGCCGGCAGGGGATATCCTCCCTCGCTACGACCTCGAGCCTTGCGCCGGGCCACACCTCTCCAAGCCTACTAATCGCAAGCTTATAGAGGTCAGCCGATCTTTGGTCACTACATGCGACCAGCTTGATGTGGCCTTGATGCCACCCGCCTTCATGGATTAGCGGCGGTGGTCCCGGGTTTTCTCTCATGAATGAGGAGTAGTTGCCCGAGAGCGCAGATATTACATCATCCCATCTTTCGTGGGAGATAGTGCCGTCTATGTGACTACGGTCTATAACCGCGATCACAATTTTGTCCTTAAGGACCTCGCTAAAAGGCCTGTGAGATGCGGTAGTGGGAGGGTTGCCGGTGTTGTGCACCCTCTGTCTCTTGGGAACCGAAATGGTCCCTTCCACTGATCTCTGGCGTTTTGTCGACAAATCCCCGCTGGTTTTACTGAGGATTTGTTGGGCCCATGCCAGTTTCGCGATTAGGTCCGGGGTCCTGTCCTTCACCGCGATGTTGCCACACATACGCTGGATCCGGATGGCATTACGACGATTTTTGTAATTCGTCGAGGACGGATTGCGATGACGCGATCCGGCGCTGTTGGTGTGGGAAGGACCATGATGCACAGTCCCACCCCCGCCAGAATTGGGTTTGGTTGTGGGTTTTGCGCCGACACCAGAAGGACCATGAGAAGGCACAGTCCCTCCTTCAGTCAGCCTTGCAGACGCGGTGGTAGTTGAAGGGCCAGCAGAGGGGGGACCATGATGCATAGTCCTCTCTCTGTTGGGAAGGGGTTTTTTTTGCTCGCAACCGCTAGTGGAGGGACCATGTGTATCCACAGTCCCAATCCTAGCTGGTGCCACAAGAGCTTTGCCGGTAGACAGTTTGGTCGCCGTACTACCGTCCGGTTTTAAAGGGGAACCGGCCGTAAAATTTTTTTGTTTCGTTTTTGTTTGTTTTGTTTTGTTAGGTTTCATATTAAGTCCCACGAGTAGCGGAGAAAAGAGGTCCATCTGCACAGAGATCCGCATTGTGCAGATAAGGCTAGTTAATCCGGAGGGCGCCAGGTTTCCGGATACTCCGTACGCGACTGAGCTATTTGATGACTGGGCCCTCAGCCAGGTTGACTCTCGGCACGGGTCGTATGACACCTTACGTCCAGCCCAGGTGGTAAAGGAGGGGAATTTGGAAGGACGTATTGTCCTGTAAAGGCCGCATAGTGGTACACTTAACTGCGCTTTGAGAGAGAAAAGAGGAGAGGGGGACGTAGAGTCCGGGTCAATACTTGGTTGACGCTCGTCAGCAGCCTGTCTGTCATGGGTGGCCCTTAGACAGCATAGCCCGTTGAAGCTGCGCCATAAGCCTTCGCACCGGCACCATCGAATGCAATGATGGTACACACGTCAAGGTGACTGACCCCCGCGAAGGAAAAAAATAGCGGAGAAACTTTTCCACAACTTCGAAAGCGCAGTAACCCCAGACTTGCGTTGCATACAGTAGGATGGAAGAGGCTGTAGCGCGGAATATTTTCACTTTCGATGTATGAGATATGTGTGTGTTCTTGATGCAGTTTCCCCAAACAGCACAGATCGCCCTTTTAGCTTCTACAAGCTTAATTTTAAAATGCTTGTTCATGTTTAGGTTCGGTGTGATTAACACTCCAAGATACTTATACTGCTTAACTATATCAATCTGGTTGCCTTGAAACCTCCATTTCTCATTTCGAGCGTACCTTCCTCCACCATCTCTAAAGACCATCATCTTTGATTTTTCTAGATTTACTGTCAGATTCCTTTTTTTGCAGTAGGTATCTAATCTGTTGATCATTAACTGCATGGTATCTATTGTATCGGCGAGTAAAACGATATCATCTGCAAACATTAGCGCCGACATATTGATTCCACAGAGATCTATTCCACCACCCACTTCATCCGTTATGTCATTTATATACAGGGTAAACAGCAATGTGCTAAGCACGCAACCTTGTTTGACACCAATCGAGACTTCAAATTCTTCCGATAGATGGACACCATCCCAGACACATGACTTATTATTGCAGTACATAGCTCTTAAAACATTAACGACTTGTGACGAAATTCCGTACCTATATAGCATATAGAATAGCATTTCTCGCGGGATGGAGTCAAAGGCTGCACGAAAATCCACGAAGAAAGCGTACAATATTTTGCGCTTTTCTTTGTATATCTCCGCAATGTTAACCAGTGAGAATATTTGGTCTATTGCAGAGTAGTTTCTTCGAAAACCGGCTTGGAATTCTTTTAAAACTTACTTAGTTTCCACCCACTTCGTAATTCTATTGAAGAGCAAACTAGCAAACAATTTAGCAGATGTGTTTAAAAAAGAAATTCCTCTGTAGTTTGCTGGGTTATCGTAGTCACCTTTTTTGTGCAACGGAAAATTTATCGCTCTCTGAAAGCATTCGGGCACATCAGCTGTTGCAAATATTCTATTGAATTCTTGTGTAAGAGCCTGTAAGAATTCCGATGAGCAATTTTTGTAGTATTCAAAGGGTACACGGTCGATTCCTGGCGCTTTATTTTTTATTTGAATTCTCGATGGAAAATTGTGAGTCCAACGACTATATGTTTGAAATTTCAGCTTTCTAGCTGGAGTTTAGGCCTCATAATTAGCAACGGACGTACACTACATCGACATATCTTTCGATACTGATCACAAATATGGTAGGTACATATTAACTTAGTGCTCATCCACCAATACTAAGTCATGTTTCACTACTAGTCAGAGACAAAATGGTTACAATTGGAAAAAAATAACCTGCCGACATGTTTAAATCTCTAAGAAACAAACTTGCCTATGCTGGTATTCTTCTTCAACAAATGATAAAAAACATAGGGACGGGCTACAGTCCGCTTAGGCGAACTGTTGGATACCCTATTCTTATTCCTATCCCTCATAAGTGGGCGTGACAAAAGTCTAAGTATGGTTGAATTGTTAAGAACGCTCTACATATTTTGTTATACAACATTTAAAGGATTTTATCAAAAAAAACGCTCCCTAGCTCAAACTTGGGTGTTTCAATAAAATTGTTTTATTTAATTGTGGGCGTATCGGTAGGCGGATTTAAAAAAAATTAACACATGAGCATAAAGGGCCCCTAGAGGGTATATATTATAAATTTCAGCTCCCTAGCTCACTTTGAATTTTCAAAAAAAAAAAAAATAATAATTGTGGGCGTGCCAGTAGGCGGATTTTGAAAATATTTACACATGAGCATAAAGGGCCCATAGAGAGCATATATTATAAATTTCAGCTCCCTAGCTCAAACTTTGGATTTTCAAAAAAATTGTTATTTGTGGGTGTGTCAGTGGGCGGATTTTGAAAATATTTATACATGAGCTTAAAGCGCCCCTAGAGAGTATATATTAAAAATTTCAGCTCCCTAGCTCAAATTTTGGTTTTTCAATAAAATTGTTTTATTTTTTTGTGGGCGTGGCAGTGGGCGGATTTTGAAAATTTTATATCCCGAGCAGTTTTAGGGGTCATAGATCATATATAAAAAATTTCAGCTTCCTAGCTCAAAATTCGATTTTTTCCAAAATTTTGTTTTTTTGAGTTTGTGGGCGTGTCTGTGGGCGGATTTCAAAAATTCTGAAACTTGATTATTTCGGGACCCTAGAGAGTTTATGGTTAAAATTTCAGCTCTCTAGGTCCAGTTTAAAGGCCCAATTTTTGCCGACGGACGGACGGACGGACATGGCTAGATCGACATTACTATCGATGCTGATCATAAATATAGTAACTTTTAGGGGTCTACGGGCAATATTAAGGTATGTTACAAACTATGCGTCAAAATTAATATACCCCTAGAATAGGGTATAAAAAAGACCGGCAAATCCCATTTTTGTCTCTTATAAATCTAAGCATTTTAGTCCGATAAGTCGGTACCTATACGATACCTAGTAGGCTTCATTTGTTCCTATTTTGGCTTAAGTAGTTTTGGCGCCGACGCGGCGCCTCAATTACATTAAAAAAAAAAACAAGTAAATGCACAGTACTTGGAATAGATCAATAAAGAAAATAATACATGTTCTTTGATTAGCGGTGGAGTTATTGTGGATATTATATTGGGGTTATTGATGTGTAAACATCTTTGCTCTCGTTAATGTGTAAATATCTTTGCCCTCGGTAGGGGCTAGTTGGAAATATCGAGCGTCACCGTCAACGTCAGATATTCAGCGTCACCGTCATCGTCAGATTTTCATACCACGTGAGTTAATCAGTTCTCGTCAGATCACCGCAATTACACGACCTTGGGCGCGGTTGGTACGTAGATGGGTGACCGTTTGAGAACAACCGCGTGTCGTTGTTTTTTTTTTATGTGTAAACATCTGTGCTCCCGGTAGGGGGTAGTTAGAAATATCGTGCGTCACCGTCATCGTCAGATTTTCAGGTCGGCAGCAAAAAACCAAAGTTTGAGCTAGGGAACTGAAATTTATAATATAGACTCTCCAGGGGCCCTTGATGCTCATGTGTATTTTCAAAATTCGCACACTGATACGCCCACAATTTAAAAAAATAAATTTTTGCGTTGACATTAAATATGGTTTTATTTCAATACAATACCCAAATCTCTAGTTTTTCAAAACCACAACCTCTGTGATATTCCCACAAGCAACGCTGAGGAGCCTACATGTTTACACATCAACTATGCCGTTTATAGCGTAAAATCCATTGAATATGATGGCGTTTTCATTTGTCGAATCAGATCCAATGATATTCAAAATACTTTGTTTAAAGTAAAATATTTAAAAGAATGATTTTTAATGTATTGAAGCATTTGATTGCTGAAAATTACATCAAATCTAGCTAACAATGATGTAGTCGATTAAAGTCATTCTGAAAATATCAAGACACACGCGGCCGCCGTTGACAGCGAGGTTATGATCAGAATTCAAGGGACCATAACCCTCCCACTTAACTACACCTCTTCTGGGCGGCCTGCATTACAATTCAAATTATTAAAACTAATAACAGCGCGTCGCCTACCGTTTCAGGTAATATCATCCATCTTCATTTCTCACCCAAAAATTCTAGACTCAAGGTCTTTTCTATACAGCGCAACGACTGTTCTGTTGAGTCATTCGTCTTGATATTGCTTTAGGAATTCTTCTTTAATCCGACTTCCTCTTTATTATGCTGCTTCGCATTTTTTGATGAAATAAAAGAACAAGTGGAAATGGTGGGTACTTGCCGATTTTTTGTTTGTGGCTTTACAAGTTTGAATGTACATTTCCGATACGTGTCGTACGTCGTACCTCAAAATGTTCAAGTGATCATCTTTGTGTGTGTTAGCTGTGCCTTTTTTTTTTAGAGCTGAGAATCGTGTTCTAAAGAGACCCCTAGCCCTTCTACTTTTGATTCAAAACTCACATTTGATGCATGAAGTGAAGATAGTTTTTCGTTTTCGTTCGTACTTTTCGTCTTCTTCGTCTATTTATCTACATCGCTCTGTGGTTTCGTCTATCAAATTCAAGCTCAAGGTTATGGATGTGTAATGAACACAACACACGTAGGTATATTTTCTTGTTTCTGTGTGATCGATTGACTGTTATCAGTGAAATGTTAAGATCCTTTTCGGATTCAACAGCACTGAAGGATGGAAGATGATTGATTTGCTGAGGGTAGGGTCTAACTGGAATTTGATTTGTTTCAAACAAATGCGAGGCATTCCACAGGTATCTACTGTTTCATACATATTTATTATTATGTATTTCTATGGATTTTGTATAACGAAGGGGGAATTATGGCACTGAGGATTTAGATGGAAACTTAGGATATATTTTATGAGGGATTAACAATACGGGTTATCATTTTTTTTTTTTTTTTCGGGGTGTGTGAGACTTTCTGCACTGGAGCACTCAGACTCAATACTGGTCCATTGTACTACCAGGCAGACACACCATATTTTACTGTGAGAATTTGCTAGTTTTCCTAAGAAAAACGAGAAGGCGCTTCAATGGTAAGGAGCTTAGATTTACAGCACTCACCATATCCGCACCATGCGAGTACCACCTGGAGTAACAAAATCTTTAAGTTGTTCCTGCATACTTTGTTTTGGTTTGGTTCGCGATAGAGCTTTGACGGTGTATAAAACGCCGCTATAACCCTAAAACCTCGGATCACGAGCGTATCGTACCGAGGTCCCCCTATCCACCACCCGGTGACGCGCCTGGTAGGTAACCAACCCGCAGGACGGGTAATCATACTTTGAGTTAAAGTATGTAACCCACAAGTCGATTGTAGGTTTAATTTTTTATATTGCAATATTCCATTTCTCAGAACTACGTGATAGGTACAATCGTAGGAAGCCTGGCCAGAACGCAATACTACTTTATTCCATAAAAAATAATAGGTCATTCCTTAAATTTTTCTAGTAACTTCAATCTACTCAAAATTACGAAAATCGGCTTAAAGTTGTTCCTTAATACAAAAACATAGGTCCGCTTGGGCGAACTGTTGGATACCCTATTCTTATTCCTATCCCTCATAAGTGGGCGTGACAAAAGTCTAAGTATGGTTGAATTGTTAAGAACGCTCTACATATTTTGTTATATAACATTTAAAGGATTTTATCAAAAAAAACGCTCCCTAGCTCAAACTTGGGTGTTTCAATAAAATTGTTTTATTTAATTGTGGGCGTGTAAGTAGGCGGATTTAAAAAAAAATAACACATGAGCATAAAGGGCCCCTAGAGGGTATATATTATAAATTTCAGCTCCCTATCTCACTTTGAATTTTCAAAAAAAAAAAAAAATAATAATTGTGGGCGTGCGTGGGCAGATTTTGAAAATATTTACACATGAGCATAAAGGGCCTATAGAGAGTATATATTATAAATTTCAGCTCCCTAGCTCAAACTTTGGATTTTCTTGGGTGCTCCTGCGACATCTATTTATATCTCCTAGTGACACCTCTCGAAATTTCCAGATTCGTTGAGAAGGTTCGTTAAGTTCAGAAGGTTCGAGAACAACATACCAAGTTATACCACAGCTACTCAAACTGCTATTCCAATGCTGCCAAAATCGGTAATATGGCCACTTTCTACTAGATGGCGTAGTTAACTAATTAATGCTGAATGACACAGTTCAAGCAAACATGCAACAATATCCCCCTCTTAAACTTGTTCGTCCCGAACAAGCACGTCAATATTTTCCCCATGGTAGCGATGGAGACGATCCACATGGACAACTTTCAGCTTGCCTCTTCCTCGCTGGATCCGGTAGACAACATCGTTGATGCGCTTCACTATCTTATAGGGTCCTTCCCAATCCTGCTGTAGTTTAGGTGACATGCCTTTTCGGCGATGAGGGTTGTATAGCCATACCAGATCTCCTTCCTGGAATCCTGTGGTGGTTGCTTTTGTGTCGTACCTCGTCTTCATGTGGTCGCTGGATATCGGATGAATATTTCGGTGGATTTCAGTACCCGGTACACACTTTCCAACCACTTCACTTTGCTTCAATTTGACGATTTTGTGTTTCGCATTAAGAACTCGTACGGGAACAATATTGTTCTTCGGCTCGACAAGCACTTTTCCAACCCCGCAGTTTCGGTAGTGGTTGTCTTTTGGCTCAACTAGAGAGAATCGGTGGCTCATAGGATCACCTTCCAGCTTTGTCCGAATCATTGTCTCTGAAGAAGGTGGTAGGACATCGTACCAAGTTATACCACAGCTACTCAAACTGCTATTCCAATGCTGCCAAAATCGGTAATATGGCCACTTTCTACTAGATGGCGTAGTTGACTAATTAATGCTGAATGACACAGTTCAAGCAAACATGCAACAATATATAAAAAATTTCAGCTTTCTAGCTCAAAATTCAATTTTTTCCAAAATTTTGTCTTTTTGAGTTTGTGGGCGTGTCTGTGGGCGGATTTCAAGAATTCGTAAACTTGATTATTTCGGGACCCTAGAGAGTATATGGTTAAAATTTCAGCTCTCTAGGTCCAGTTTAAAGGCCTAATTTTTGCCGACGGACGGACGGACGGACGGATATGGCTAGATCGACATTACTATCGATTCTGATCATAAATATAGTAACTTTTAGGGGTCTACGGTAACGTGACCATATTTTTTTATGTCAAAACAGGACGGTTGTGGAATTAAGTAAAAAAAAAAAAATTTGTTTCCATTGCAGTAAAATAGAGATCACATTTACTCATTTAGTCTGTTGCGCACAATTTAAGTTTTCTTAAATTCTCTCTCTGAGCAGGTGACCGTTGTTTTGAAATCGGCTATAGACATACACAATTGGTTTTCCACCCCATCCACATACAACTTCAATCGTAAGATACAAAGTTGTTTTTCATAATGATTTTATAAAGGAGTCCGGACTTGAACAGGATTGTATAATTTTGTTGTAATGCTGATTAACATTTTGGTGACCGTTGTTTTGAAATCGGCTATAGACATACACAATTGGTTTTCCACCCCATCCACATACAACTTCAATCGTAAGATACAAAGTTGTTTTTCATAATGATTTTATAAAGGAGTCCGGACTTGAACAGGTTTGTATAATTTTGTTGTAATGCTGATTAACCTTTTGGGAACAGCTTATCTTTATCGTGATAATGGCTTACTTTGTTGCGTTTGATTCCATTTTTAATTAAGTTATCGTATTCCGACTTTGATGGAATATGTAGGTAAGAGTTCGTCTCTAATAACATATTTTGGTCTATTTGCTAAAGCCGGACATTTTGGTAATCGCTGCGGACAGCGGGACAGACTGCTTAAAAGCGGGACTGTCCCGCCGAAAGCGGGACGTATGGTCACCTTAGTCTACGGGCAATATTAAGGTATGTTACAAACTATGCGTCAAAATTAATATACCCCTAGAATAGGGTATACAAATCGTAAAAGCGAGAGCCAAAGAGTGAGCAAATCACTTCCTATCAACGACATAAGTTATGAATTTCTGCCCAGAAATTTCTTTGGGCAGGTTGTAAAACAGCTGTCATTGGATTCAGATACATATAAGAAACTTTATTCGATAATATTGCAGGATTACAATTAAAGTATGTGTATGTATATCCCGTTTAACCAAAAATGCGCTTCATCGCTGAAGATGATTTTGCGATGAAATTCTTCATTTTCTCCCATCATGTCCAGAGCCCAATTCGAGAACGTACCTACGTCGCTTCATATGATCAAGTGGCTTTAGTTCCTGAGTCAGCTTGATCTTGTAAGGGTGCAGACCGACATCCTTACGCAAAATTCGCCATACTGTGGCCTGGTAGAGGCCCAATTCTTGAGAACGTCGTGAAATTCACTGATTTAGCTGGTTTGCGATGGACGCCTCTACGGAAGCAATATTCTAAACACTTCGAGCAAAAAGTCTCACTGACACGGCAACATCATGCAGCGAATATTCAGACTCACATTTTTTAACTAGACTATGAATTGCTTGTCTACTGGGACGAGAATTACGCCAAAAATTGGCGTTAACGCTCTTTAAATTGCGACCACCGATTGGAATTTCGGTAGTAAATTTTAATCATTTGTAAACGTTGTTTCTTCGTGTACTTCACTATGATGAAAATGTTGATTTTACTGAATATTTTGACATTGACAGTTAGACAATCGGTTTAAGGGTGCGTTCACACTGAAAGTTTGAAGTTGTCAAGTCGCTTATGAAAGACCCTTTTATTGACGATTGAAGATGAGAACTTAACTATTTTACATCCTCTACTTGTTACATTGTGATTGTGTTCGCTATCAGGTGATAGGGTACTTCGCGACAACGTCACTGGCAAATGAAAAAAAAATCTGCAGCAGCGGTTGCAAAAACCTTTGCTAATGTACTGTATAATATGGTTATGGTAAAGAAGTTCGTTGTCAAAAACGATTTGCAGCAGGGGCGATCCTGTTTAACATTTACACGAACGATCTGGTAGGTTCACTAAGACAAGTTATAGCGTATGCTGACGATTTGGTGGTCCTAAATTGAGGTCATTAACATTCTTTTGCAGCGTGCCGGATTGAAGATTTTTTTAAAAATTATTATAGGCTATGTCCGAGTACCTAAAGTCAATAAAACAATTTTGTGATCTTTTTAAAATGTGTTTTTTTTTTTTATTTTAAAATTTTCCCTGAACGGACGCTCTTATGTGGATAAAAAATCCGGTCCTTGTCTGTCCACTTAAGAGAGATTTCATTGTATATGAATTTTATAAGTTTTTAATGTGTAAACATTTTTGCTCTCGTTGATGTGTAAATATATCTTTTGTCGGTAGGGGCTAGTTGGAAATATCTAGCGTCACCATCATCGTCAGATTTCGTCATCGTCAGATTTTCCCGTTAATTTTCATTACCACGTGAGTTAATCGCTGCTCGACAGATCATCGCAATTAAACGACGTTTGGCGCGGTTAGTACGTAGATGGGTTACCGCTTGAGAACAACCGTTTTTTTTTATTAATTATGTATATTCAATTATCACCGCAATTAAACGACTTTTGGCGCGGTTAGTACGTAGATGGGTGACCGTTTGAGAACAACCGCATGTCGTTGTTTTTTTTTTAATGTGTAAACATTTTTGCTCTCGTTGATGTGTAAATATATTTTTTTCTCGGTAGGGGCTAGTTGGAAATATCTAGCGTCACCGTCATCGTCAGATTTCGTCAGATTTCGTCATCGTCAGATTTTCATTACCACGTGAGTTAATCGCTGCTCGACAGATCACCGCAATTAAACGACGTTTAGCGCGGTTAGTTTGTAGATGGGTGACCGTTTGAGAACAACCGCGTGTCGTTGTTTTTTTTTTTAATGTTTTTATTAATTATGTATGTTCACTTTTAGAGATTACTAGCTGTACCCGCCCGGCGTTGCCCGTGCTCAAGAGTGTAAATACTCGGTGTTCTCTGCGCCTAACAAAAAGAAATACTTGTCTTTTTTTGATGAGAAACAAAATTGCAAGTCAAACTTGGTGAACCGATTTTGACCAAACTTCACAGAAACATATTCCAGTCAATACCAAAGATTGCCTGATTTGAGCTCAATCGGTTCCGTGGTTAAAGGGACTGCACATTTTTTTTTATTAATTATGTATTTTCAATTTTAGAGATTATTATGTCCTTACGAAACACCGAAAAGTTGTGTGGAAGTGGATTTGTTTTGAATAATTGAGGTTGTATAGCTTGTAGTTTTTTTTTTTTTTTTTTTTTTTTTATATAATTTGCTTACGCTAAAGGGATTTTTTCTTTTGTTACAGTACCCTTATAGTGCGTAACACAGCGTAAGCATTTGTGTTTAACAGCAAGCAGCACTATCGCATTTCATTGCATGCTTTTCGGTGCTACTTACTATTAGAAAGAATAGAGAGATAGGAAAGAAGTGTTTGGGTGCAGTTGTAGGGTTTTTCTCCACGGGTGGTGTCTAAGATGCTTAGGGTTTGTTGTACATCAGTTGAAGGTAAGAGGAAAAATATCGATTTGTACTTCGGTAACCGATGGCCGATTTAAGAATGTCACTTAAACGACAATCGATGCTATATTTTCCCGGTACATCGACACACTTGAGTCGACGGTGTACGTCTCCTACTTCAGCTTTCACACACCAATTATTTGTTCGGTCAAACATTAAATAAATTTTGTCGTTGACATTAAATATATATCATGGTTTTATTTCAATACAATACCCAAATCTCTTGTTTATCAAAACCACAACCTCTGTGATATTTCCACATGCAACACTGACGAGCCTACATGTTTACACATCAACTATACCGTGAGTGCAGCGTGGCTCACACCTTTTTTTTAAGTATGTTTTGTAGTAAAAAGGTTGGCATCCGGCAGACGGTTTCAAACCAAATTTGTTATTCGTATTTCAAATTGTTAAATTTTGTATTTGATTTAAAAAAATAAACTATAAATAATTATTGTCATATTATTATTATTTGAAGATTTGGCAGATCGCCCAACTATTTGGGGATTTGATAGCTTAAATAATAGCTCAAATTTCTGAACCAATTTAACAAGAATTGTTATATAATAAAGTGTTTCACATCGACCGAGAAAACTTTAAATTTTCACCATTTTGGTGAATTTTGACATCTGCAATATGATCTTAAAGGGATTTTCGTTACATGTTTATTAATGATGCAATTTTCACTTGTCATCCACAAAATAGCTGGCTATTCAAAGTCAAATTTCTATTTTGATACTAACAACATCAGCTAGCTCCTTTTGCATTCAAAGTCAATCAATATAATCTGATATTCTCATTATTAACATCAACCCATCTCCAACATATCTTTATCCTAAAATCTCCCGATACATTGAAATCCTTTTCTTTTCGGATGTTTTTTCGCCTAATCAATTTTTGCTAACAATAAGCCACACGCCCATCCTTTGTACTAAGCCACAGAAATTCGTACAATGCCCAACAATAAAAGTAATAAAAATATTGCATTACAATCGACTACAATCGAACAACAATCCAACGCAGACAATCGTCTCAATATCACCACCATCATGTGCAGATTTGCCAAAGCCTCCAAGTACTCGGAGTCCTTTGCGATTTTTAATTGGTAATAAAATTGGGTAACACATAAAGGCCGTATACCTACCTGAGATAAATTCATTTTCAAAGGGTTTGACATTCATTAGCATATGAACAAATGATCAACCCTATCAACGGATCGCTCACACACCTTTCACCGAAGAACTGATCCTCTCTGCATTTTTAATCGAGACTCCTTTTGTCGATATCATTGGGAGTCATTAAGGATCTGGGAATAAAGCCGATAGAGATGGATGGGCTCAAAATATTCCATACACGATATAATGGGACAAAGGGTGGTAAAAAAGCAAACTTCCTTCTTCGTCTACCACGACACGAGGAAGAAAGGCAGGAAAAATCTATGGGATTTTGGTTTCTCCGATCGTCACGGAAGAAGAAATCCTTTAAGAGCTTGTGCAGACTATTTGTATTGCATTATGATTGTAATATAAAAGGGCTTCGGTTTATTTTTTTCGCACCACTATCGGAGACGTCAATGGCAATGATGCCGATTATGATGATCGCATTGTTTGCATTGTATTGCGAATACCTTGCGACGAAGATGCATAATCGATATTAGCATTATAGTGCATATTGTAGACCCCTGTGTGTTGTGGCGTTGCCATTGAATGAATCACCCAATTTTCTAATTATACTATTGTACTCATATCTATATTTGTGTTGACATTGTTTGTGGGGAAACATATGTGTGTTTTTCTAGAGATAGAAATCAGCGAATGTTTTATTGCCAATTTTTGTTCACACTTGTATTTTTTTGGAAAAGGTAGTAGAGTCGTGGCAGATTTTGTAATATTGTTTATATCATAGTAAGTTGCCGCCCAATACATCTAGTTGACACGGCAGGTCGGTCGTTGCGGTGTAAGTAAGTTTAAATTCGGTGTGAATAACCATTCGGCAATTCACCTGAATAACATAATTTTAAAAGGTGTACCTACGTCTGTTAAAAACAGACTTATTGCTCGAAAATGTATTATAATATCAACTTCAATTCAATTCAATTCAAAATTGAAAAGTTATTGGTACAAGTACGACCAATTATATTTTATAGTAGGTACATTAAAAATTTTAATAAAAGAAAAAACATAGATACTAAGAGGAGTTCAGGTTAAAATAAAAATTAAATGAATTTTAAATGATTATACAATTAAAGAAATTTAAATACATATTTGGAGAGAGCAAAGGAGGGACTGGGTTAACAAGAGAAAAGAAAAGAGGAGAAAACTAGGATAGATAAAGATTAGTAGAGTGAAGAAAGCGAGAAAAGAAGAATATGCAGTGATTACAATTAAGTGTGTAAATAGAGCTCTTTTAAATTGTTCAGCTCCCATTTTCTGTTTAATGGCGACAGGTAGAGAGTGCCAAAGTCTGGCAGTGTGGACTAGAAAGAGGCGCGAGGTATTCAAGTAGTTGGAAGGTGACGGTATTAGATTGAAAATTCCCAGCGACTGAACAAATTTTAATTTCTGGAAAAGATAGAGGGGACAGGGGAGAATGGTCACGTATGTATTGTGCATGAACACACAACATCTTTTTTCCTAAAAATCCTGAAGTGAACAGCCAAGGACGAGTTTGTGGTAACTGGATATATGTTCATATCTTCTAATTGCAAAGACATATCGCACCATATCATTAAAAGCAACAAGTAATTTGTGCTGAGAACGGGAATCTAATTTGGGATACACAACGACGGCATAGTCAAAGATTGGAACAAATAAGGACTTACCCAATCTTAATCTAGTATCAACGGGTGTGAAACCAGAAAATAAATACAGCTTACGTAGACCTGCATAGATACGTGCCACAATATAATTTGCATGGTCAATAGCGGAAAGAGATCGATTCAATTTGTACCCAAGGCTTGTTACTGTATCTGAAAACTTAAGCATCGTGGAATTAAGATAAACAGGCGGTATCGCTTCAGTGTCGTACAGTGTTTTTGAAATCAGAATCAATTGACTTTTCATTGCGTTTAAGATCAGACCATTATTTTGAGACCATTTCACTATTGAGGAGAGAATTAAATCTACTCACGAGATCCTCAACCTGTCCAATTGGCCGAGAAAGGTATATCTGTGCGTCGCGTCGTCAGCATAAATATGAATGGATTCATTGCAGCATGCTTGAGGAAAGTCATTAATATATAAACTAAAAAGGATTGGGCCAAGAATTGAAACCTGCGTCACTCCAGCAAGCAGCAAGAATACTTTTTGGTCGAGAATTTTTTTGGTCAACAAACACCCTTTTAGAACGATTTGAAAGATAGTTTCTTATTAGACACAGAGAGTGCTCGCTAAAACCAAAGTAAAGCTGTAGTTTCATACATAAAATATCATAATTTACCGTGTCAAATGCTTTAGAGAAGTCAAGCAAGCAGAGTAGCGTACGATAGTCCTTATCATATTCTACTCTGATGTCGTCAAGAACTTTGTCAAAGCCGTGGAGCAGCTATGTTGGGCACGGAAACCAGACTGCACAGGCGTCAATAACTTGAAACGATTAAGGTGACATGAAATCTGCTTGGCAATGATTTTTCCAAAAACCTTAGACAGGCATGGTAAAATGCTTATGGGACGGAAATCGGAGGCCGATAAGGCTCTGGATTTTGTTGGCACAGGGATAATTTTACATCTCTTCCAGCAATCAGGGAAAGTAGAAGAAGTAATACAATTAATTAAATGTGTGACACAAATTATCGGGAAGTAACATTTTAACGAAGCGCAGATGTAATCCATCCTCACCGATTGCATTCGACTTAAGATTTTGAATATAATGTATCACATTCGCTTCCGTGATAACTTCAAAATCCAAATTGGAGAAAAAATCGCAATTAAGTTCATCAACATCAGGTAAATTAGTTGATATATTATTTTTTCGTAGTCCGAAAGAGCGTAAATTGCTAAAGAGTATTTTTGAAGGTTGGTTGGCATTCAGTTTGGATAGAAAATATCTTTTCTTTGAAATTCTAGTGAAAGATGAGTAATTTCTGGTATGCCTCCCAATTTGGACTAGTACCTACGCATTGTAGGATTCCAAAACGCTCAGTGGATGAAATCAAGACACAGAAAAACCACGTTGTAGGTTGACAACAAAAAGAAAGAAGAAGAAAACTTTATTGAAAAAATAACGTTCTACGTAAGGAAAAAATATGACATAGAAAACTTATAAAAAGATAAAGCACTCAATGCCAAATGGGTGCGTTTATTTTATAGTTGCTGAACGAATGGAACTCCAACACTCCTCCTCATTCGTTTAGTATACTACATTTAGTTCTCAACATTTCAAGGCGAGAAGCAGCAAGGGGTTTTGTAAGCATATCAGCCAACATATTCTCCGATGAACAATATTTGGATATAACAAAAAATTTATCAACATAATCCTTTACAAAAAAGTTTTGGTATCAATATGCTTTGACCTATTGCTGAGCTTCTCTTCCTGAATAAGTTTGAGGCAACTTTGATTATCTTCATATATAACTATTGCATCCTTTTGCGTACAATCTAAATCTGTAAGAACACTTCTTAACCAAGTTGATTCCTTACATGCTTCAGATAAAGCCACGAACTCTGCTTATGTACTAGATAGTGAAACGCAAGTTTGCTTTCTGCATGCCCAGCTTATTGACCCTCCATTTAGAAAGAAAACGTAACCTGAATTTGATTTACGAGTAGACCGGTCTTCCGCCCAATTTGCATCAGCATAACCAATCAACACATCGTCCTGGCTGTTTTATTAAAAAGATGAAGTTTGAGATCTGAAGTCCCTTTCAGATATTTCAGAACACGCTTCAACTCGGTCCAGTCAACCTGACTCGGTGCATTTGTCTTGCAGGCCAAGATGCTAACCGCTGCATCTATATCTGGTCTCGTATTAGTGGCAATGAATAGCAAACTATCAACTAACTTCTGGTACTGATTGTTACTAATCAGCATGCTTGAATTGTCATCACCTTTACCGTAGCCTGGATCGAGTGGAACCTTAGACAGCTTTGCACCTTGAAGTCCATATTCCTCAACTAGCTTGCCAATGTACTGCTCCTGCCTGATCGAGTAACCGCCGTGCGAATTTTTGATGACTTCTAATCCCAAGTAGTGCCTTACGTCTCCCAGTTTATTAATTTCGAAATGAGACCGCAACATCTGCTCAGCTTCGATGATGAGTTTTTCAGAAGAACTGGAAACGATGATGTCATCTACGTAAATTAATAAGTAAATCCCGATATCATTCGCTTTCTTCTTGTATTAACACCGATCTGATCTGCTTTGGGTGAATCCGTTTTCAATTAAGACTTTACTGATAGTTTGATTCCATGTAAAGGCCGCCTGCTTTAAACCGTAAAGACCTTTCTGGAGTTTGCATACCAGCTGTTGGTTTTCAGACTCAAATCCGGGTGGTTGCTTCATATAGATGACTTCCTTAAGATGGCTATTCAAAAATGCCGCTTTTGCATCAAAATGCTTAACTTTCATTTTCCGCTTACTCGCAATCGATAGTAACGCTCTGAAAGTAGTTTGCCTCGCTACTGGTGCAAATACTTGATCATAGTCAGTGCCAAATTTCTGACTAAAACCCTGCGCAACTAATCTGGCCTTAAACCGCTGTACTCGCCCCTCAACATCACGCTTGACTTTATATACCAATTTGCACCCAACGATATTTGCATTTGCTGGAGGTTGAACCAGAGTCCAAGTACTGCTGTCTTTGAGTGACTTCATCTCCTCCTGCATTGCTCTCTTCCAGTTTTCGCAATGCTCACTAACAATTGCCTATTTGTAACTGTTAGGTTCCTTAATAGCACCCACATGCAGGACACTGTTGATTTCACTGATCAACCGCTTTGGTGCCACTCCCTTATTAAAGCGTGATGATGATCTTATCCCGTCGCCTGTAAATGGTTCAATACCATCTTCCTCGAATGCATCTTCAAATTCAGACTCAGACGAAATCGCGCCTGAACTTGCTTCTCCCTCATCTTCGTTAGTGGATAAACTGCCAACATCAGTACGCGATGACCCCTTTGAAACGATAACGTCAATGTCTGTGCCTTCGGCTCGTTCTTGAATAGGTTTATCATTAGTGACTTGTTTCATCCCCACGAACTTCACATCACGGCTGATGACAATACGTTTGGTTTCCCTATTGACTAAACGAAAACCTTTGGAATGTGCATCGTATCCAACAAAAGTCAGCTGTTCAGCCTTAATGTCCCATTTCTTTCGGTACTCCTTTGGGATGTGAACAAACGCGCACCTTCCCATCTCTACTAACGATCTGTTCTTACGCTCTGCGGTTCCGTTAAGCTGCGGAGTATATGGAGTTGTGTATTGGTAGTAAATGCCCTCGGCCTTTAAATACTGAACTACTCTACCAGACCTATATTCACCCCCGTTGTCCGATCTAATAACTTTCGGCTTTCTTGAAAATTAAGTCTTAACTAGCTCGACGTATTGCTGAAGATATCCAAATACTTCTGATTTCTCCTTTAATAAGAAAACAGTTGAAAATTTGCTAAAGTCATCTATCAATGTTAAAAAATATCTTTTACCACCGGGTGTTACTGTTTGCATTGGCCCGCAAACATCGCTGTGTATCAAGTCCAGAGTTGAAGTACTTTTCTTGCTGGTTTTAGAATTAAACGGCAACCGTGTCATCTTCCCTTGCATGCATATTCCACAAACATCGGAACAGTCACAACTACTAACATGAGAATCACTCACCATTCGCTTAACTGCATCCATACTTCGATGTCCAAACACACGATGCCAATAGTGTATACAACCTTGTCGTTTTTGCTATGGACCATCATTGCTTGCTTCAGCTGTTTTTTCTCTCGAAGTTTGTACAGATTACCCTCCATATCAGCAACTGCAACCTCACATCCATTTGAAGTTTGGATACTGCACTTATTTCAAGCAAAAGTGACACCAAAACCTTTACGCACTAATGCGTGAACCGAAAGCAGGCTCCCTTGGAACTCAGGAATGTAAAGTACGTCTTCGACACAAATTGAAATTTCCTTGCTCTTAACAAGCACATCCAACTTGCACACACCTTTACCGCTCGCGCATATCTCTTGACCATTTGCAATGATCACTTTATCCTTATGCAGGGAATTCAAAGAGATGAAATTCTCCGCCTTATTGGTAATATGACACGTGGCTCCTGAATCCACAATCCAGCCATCTGATTTTGTGGAACTGATAACTGAATTGAAAGCAGAACTCGTCTAGGCAAACAACTTTGTTTGCACTCCTTTTTCGGTGCTCTTTTTCCACTGCAGATATGATGGAAAATCCCGCTTTATGTGTCCGCTCTTCTTACAAAAGAAACATTTTTTGCTGTTGGATTTTGGAAAACTTTTTACCTTTAATGCTGAATTTGTGTCACTTACACTGTTCTTTCTAAAGAATTCCTCCAGTAATTTCGCGTGTACAAGGCTGATTGTCAAATCGGTTTCCGGCCTCGCTTCCAACGCTGTTACCAATGTGTCGTACGAAGAGGGCAAACTACTGAGTAGCATTGCAACTCTCCATCTGTCGGAGAACTCTTCACCCAACGCTGCCAACTTATCGAACAGAGTTATCATTTCCTCTATGTGTTGTTCCATAGTTCCTTGGTCGTCAAACTTCAGACTACATATTTTGCGCATTAAATGCACCCTGTTGCTGAGTGTTGATTTTTCGTGATAGTTCTTCAAGTTGTTCCAGGCTTCCTTCGCAGATGCAGCATTCCTCACATGCAGTAGTTGGTTGTCTTCCACCAACAATCCAATAATGGTCCTCGCATCGTTGTCAGCTTTAATCCATGCATCCGGATTAGGTTCAGGTTTTTCTGTAGCGAGCACATAAAACACATTATCCCTCCTGAGTAAAAGTTCTATTTTATACTTCCAGGTATGATAATTTTCTGAATTTAATTTTTTTACAGCGCTCCTTAATGTATCCATGATTTTGGCGTACCACCTGGGCCCATAACCTGTAGGATTCCAAAACGCTCAGTGGATAAAATCAAGACACAGAAAAACCACGTTGTAGGTTGACAACAAAAAGAAATAAGAAGAAAACTTTATTGAAAAAATGACGTTGTACGTAATGAAAAAATATGACATAGAAAACTTATAAAAAGATAAAGCACTCAATGCCAAATGGGTGCGTTTATTTTATAGTTGCTGAACGAATGGAACTCCAACACGCATTACATAGCTTCCATTTGGGATACAGTTTCTGACGAGATTTTATAGCACAGTGTACTTCACAAGTAAACCATGGGCATTTTTTATTGCGAACTACTACAGTTTTAATGGGAACATGCATATCAAACAGATCATTTATTATTATCTAAAAAAGTTCTACCTTTCCATTAACATCCGGAATAAAGTAGCAAGAATTCCACGGAAGCAGACTTGCATCATATTTAAGGATGTTATTATTTATTGATGCAAAATCCCGAAATTGAAAAGATTCCTGCAACGAAGCGCAAGAAAAGTTGATGTTATAGGTGCAGAAAAGAAGATCATGATCGGATAACTTCTCTAGAGATAGCTGGTCTTGAAGCAAAATATAAGAACGTTCGGAGACAACTATACTAAGTCAAGAAGACTAGGCAGGGAGTCAGGCGCAAAACGTGTAGCGGAAGAGTTGACAACCACCATACCAGATAGCAATAGCATCTAAGAGCTGACGAGATCTACTGTCCGATTTATATAGGTAGATTTGCGTTAAAATCACCACAAAGTATAATATGTTCATAGTATGGTGACAATTCTTGAATTTTGCAAAACAATTGATCAAAAGAACAGCTACAATTGGGACAATAACACCAAGGATGCATTTGACATTACCATTTGAAATTTCAACAAGTAGATATTCAGTTTCATTATCCACTGATTTTCCTAATATTTTATAGGTAGCCTAAAGAAGCTTTGTGATAAATTGCAATGCCACCACCAGTAGTTTCCGTAGTTCTGTTATGCGGAATCAGTGAATACCCGGTGAATACCCGGGTTTTGAGCCAAGTTTCACTTACACACATACCATCTAATCCCGACCCAATAAAAGTATGGCGAACAAAGGCTAACTTCGATAAGTTACGGCTATGAGAATGTCATACTTTAAAACCTTCATAAGCATTTGATAATATTCTTACAACTTCATAGGTGAATATATCTTATTTTAAGGTGGTAGGTACATTACCATTATCATTTATATATGATAGGTACCTATGCAAATAGGAAGTTAAAACAATCGAATCCTCCTTTCTGTTGAGTCGATTTTTTTGCATTCAACACAACAAACGCCTCTTACAAACGACTAACTACAGCAAAAATGCCTTACAGCATCTCCTCCAACATCTGCTTCCGTGCAGTGAAAAAATTTCAAAATGAGCAAACATGTTGATGAAGTGGATAAGTGGGCCGTGGAATTAAAAATGTTTCCTGTATACCTATACCATAAGATTATGATCCCCGAAACAACACCCAATTGCACTCAATTGCAATAGAACCCACATGCACCCAAATACTGCAATCGAATATCAAAAGTATCTCTAAACCGACCTCAATGTAAATTTGAATGTGTGTCAGTGTGTATTTCTATAGAATAGGATCAAATTGCACTGCTCCCTTGAGGGACTTTTGGGTAAATCGCATTCGATTTGGATGTAACCGAAGATTCGGGAATTCAATGAGCGCAGGAATCAGTGGAGGATGCGGTTGTATGTAATTGCATCTTAACATCAAAACCATACTTCAACAGCATATGTCCATGTACATGGTAAACGGAAGAATGCCTGAGTGGGAACCCATGATGAACATACGGTGTTGTTCCCACGAGTACCTACGCGCCGCGTCTGACGTGGAACAGGTTTCGGATGAAACGAAAATATCCACCTGATCGGTTGCACTGATTCGGGGTTCGTTGATACCAAGTTATATAAGTATGAGTATGCAAAGAGGAAGATATTTAAACATAAATCTTCTTGGAAGCTGGCGTTATACAGGGTAGCGTGACAACGAAACGATGTTAAATGTGAAATTTATAAATACCTGAACAGATGAAAACCAAAGAGAAGTGCACTTTGAGTGTGTGGGTCCTTATATTGTACTTTTTTCTTTTTTTCGGGGTGCGAGGCTTTCTACGCAACTGGAGCACTGAGACCACATTACTGGTCCATTGTACTCATATTGTACTTAGTTTAAGCATTGTATATACACTTTATAGTAGTGCCATCATGTCGATTTTTTTGTTTTAGCCGACTAAATGCAGATGGCGTTATGAATTGAGCTAGAATGTTTGTGTCTAAACTTTTGCTGTCATCTTCATTTTAAATACACACTTTGAAAACGAAGAAAGCAAGACCAAATAAACCGGTTTGTCTCTCTCGAATCTTTCCGCCGAACGAATTTCATTCCATTATGTATGCATTTTTTTTTTCATTGTAAGAAGGAGCATAGGCGTAGGCAGCGCAGGTAGCATGTTCATGTACGTATGCTTTGCAAGTAGCAGAGGTTGATGATGGAAACCAAGTAAGTTATTATTTGTATGGATAATGGATTTCGCATTATCGACTCTCTGGATGGAAGGGGCGATTCGTTTGAAACGAAAAATTTAATAAAATTTGATTTGGGTATTTTTCTTTCAAATGAGAAATTATGAATTTATCGCATTTTAGATTCTCGCTATTTTGGCTATATCTTGTCGAAAAATGTACCGATTTATATCATTCTTTTTGTAATTGATTTAGAAATATTCAGTCTAATTTATAAAGCAATGACATAATTTATTTTGTGTCGGTATTGTGCCATGCTGCACCACCACTTATTGGTCAATAGGTACCTACACTATGAATATTTATATGGATAATAAGAACTTTCGTTGTTTTGCATTGCTAAATTGGAGTATTGCGCAAGTTTATTTATCTTTATTCAACATTTGAAATTGTTGGTATATATTTTAAAGTCCATGTACATTTTCAATGAAGCATCGAGGAAGGTCACTTGTTGGTATTTTTTGCTTAATTGCATTAAATGTATTTTTTGCTCTTTTGCATTAAACGTGTTCTAACATTAGATACATTTCGAGGCATTAAGACCGTCACTACAAAGATTATGCTGGCTAACTCTAGAGCTAAGCTCCAGCAATTGTAGAGTGTTCTATTGTGTCTCTTGGCGGTTCAAGTTGAGTATGACTTTCATTACTATAGTCCCAGTTTATTCATAGTTTTAATTGTAATCCGCGTTGCGACTATTGGATATCAGAAAGAGTTGAACTGCTTTTTGTATTCATATTGGTCTAATTTTATTCGTGAAAGGATAAGTTGTGCATATGAATATTTTTATAATATATAAATCCTAATTCTTTTATAGTATAGTCCATTGTCTGGCTGGTAGTTATTACACTGGACTATATTGCTACTATTTTACCTATAGTTGCCAATTATATCCAGTCTTGTTCGTATTGTGTGCATTGATTTGCACAGTCCGTCTGTTTACCAAGATAGAAATCTTGCTCTTAAGCATTTTGTATCTAATCTTATCAAACTTAATATCTAATTTAATATCAAATTTAGAACCGACCGCGCTGACCCCAAATTATTCATGTATTAATTTTTTTTTTAATATAGATTTATTAAAAGATATTGAAAGTTAAAAACTTTTGAAGTTTTATTTAACCCTATTACTGCCATGTCATTTGACTAACGTTAGCTGCCAGGGAGTGAGTTGGAGACACTAATACAAAATACATAGAGAATTCATTTATTTTATTGGAAAAAAGGAAATTAAATGCAAATAATTTAGGGATCTATTATTTAACTTATTAAACTATTTATTTTGACATGTAAGGCAAACAAAAGTTTTCTGTTAATGCTCATTACCCACGGGTTCTGACAAATACCACTGTATTGTTTAGAAGATCGTCCTTTTTCATAAGAGCAGCAATAACAGTAAATTGGACTTCCGATTCCAAAATTCTTCATAGGACGTGCCACCTTGCCCCCGTAATCCAGCATCGATCAATATTCCTATGAAAGCTCGAATTTCCACCATATCGGTCATCTTCCATTTGTTGCTTACTGTGTTCATTCCGTCTAAGTTAGTGTATTTTACAATAAGTTCTACCACGTCAGTAAAAAAACAGCGTAAATGCATCCACAGGATGATCAATGTGTTTTAAAGGGAGTAACACAACTTCATTTACTTTGCCTCGGATGATTTTACGAGCTGAAGGTCGGCCTTGCTAGTTTGGTGGTATTGAAGTTCCATCTTGTCCTATGAATAATTCAGCAGTTTTGTTACCACTTTCACGCCCTTCACGTTCTTCTTACAGTAAATATTCTATTTTGCAAGAGATCAAGTTCTTACATGAATAAACAATATACAGTTCCATTTATTTAGCTGTAAACGAACTATAAATTTAAAGTCGTTGAAGTGTCTTAGAGTCACTGCGTAGCAGTTTATGTTATTTTTAAATATTTTATGTAATACGTAAACAATATCGAAACATAAAAAAACAAAAATTGTATATAACAGTGACGTTGTGACCAATAATAAAATACATTACACTGATTTTGCGTTAAAAAATTAAAAAAAAATGTATATTAGTTTAAAATAAAATAGTGACTTACAGTCACAGCGTGGCAGGAATAGGGTTAAAAGTCCGAAATTTCATATTATGGATAATAGAGTTCCAAATACACGTTCTATCTAGAGGAAGATCAAGTAATTTGAGAAATTCGTCCACTTTTGGAAATATAACTCCCCGTTCAGGAGCAATGGAATCCAGGCCAATAGTTAGTCGTATTCCACCTGGGGCTAGTGTAGGCTTAAGCCAGGATGAGATTTTACCACAACTGGTAGATAACCCTCCTGCAGCAATGGAATCGGGTCAGGCAAGTAACCCCAATAGTGATAGCAATAATGAGCGACGAGATATTAATGAACATCCTCCACCTGTTCACGAATACTCGAGGCAAACCAACGAGTTTTCATTTTTGAAATGCAGTCTATTAGAGATACCTTAGTTGGAAGATTGGACAATTTGATTTTAAATACTCCCAATGTGAATCCTACAAGACCTTCGAACGCTCGTTCTGTCTTCGAACATTTTTTTAAATAACGCTTCGTTTTCGACCCAACGCAGACAAGCACCACCAATAAGTCATCAAACTTCTTCAGTAAGTTCAGTTTGTAAGATTGAAAAGTGGCAAATTGTATTTGACGGGTCCGAAAATATCCACGATTTTCTTTTTAAAGTCGAAACCCTTAAGGATCGTTCGCAATGTAGCTGGGAATACACTATAACTTGTCTTATCTTTTTTTTATCTCTGCCTTCATTAATATTTTTTTCACATGCAAATATGGTTTATAAACCATTTGGGAATCCTCATTGCTGAAATGCGAATCTCCTTCACCGATGTGAACACAGACACCAATTGTGTTGAATACAAAGAAACAAGTTACAGGTGACTGTGACGGTCCAATTGCAATATGCCATAACCTACCCCAAACATCCATCAAAGCCAACAAATAATATACCATCAATCTACTTGATGACAATTTTCCCACCTTTCTTTATCTACCATCGCCCCTACCTTTAAATATGAATATCCATTTTTCACTTGCAAATATGAATTACAAAGAAAATCATTTGAGAATCCTCACAGTAGCTGAAATGCGACTCTCCTTCAACGATCATACACACACTTACCAATTGTGTTAAAATCCAGAAAACATAACATACCCCTTCCATCAAAGCAAACAAAAAATATACCATAAATCTACACGAAACCTGCTTTGCCAATCACGAAACCTGCTTTGCCAACCACCACCTGCATCATCCTCCTACTCATATTCCCAGCACGAGAATGGTGTAGAACTAGACTATCATGATTTGTTGCGGGCGAATGCGCACTGGTGGCGTATCGTCGTTTACGCACGGTTGCACTACTATAAGGTTTATATACAATGGTAGAACTAGACTATCATGATTTGTTGCGGGCGAATGCGCACTGGTGACGTATCGTCGTTTACGCACGGTTGCACTACTATAAGGTTTATATACAATGGTTTAAGGTCTATAGCTTTTGCTGCTGGCAATAATTATCAGTTGCTATAATTATAGTTCTCCTGTTTCATTCAACTAAGTCTTAAAAATCAGACAATAATGCTAGTAACCTTGCGACTTGTATTGAACCGTTTACTATTTGCAGATTTGTCGCAAGTTAAATAAGCACTGTAACAACTGTAGGAATCCGTACAAGTTTTGCATAAGGTGTTGGTTGATTTTGTAAAGGCCTTTGATAGACAACCAATAGATCTCTTATGGGTGGCGCTTAGACTGCGAAGAGGTCCAGAAACCTACTTTTGACTTTTAAGTGCATTTTTTTATTAATTATTGCCTTATACGAACTAAGGTTAGGTTAGGTGAAGGAGGCTGTCAGCTAATAGCCAACACACTTAGACCAATGAGGACCGTTACAGAGGATGAAGTCCTCCTCGTCCCTGCAGCTTCTACAGAAGACATTTGAATAGACGCCAAGCCTTGATGCGTGCTTGCCTATTAGACAGTATCCTGTAATGGTACCTATAGCAGAGCCAATGTGCAGTCGGTTAAGTGAGATCAAACCCAAAGAGCGTAATTTCGCAAATCTAGCGGAATTTAATTGAAAAATCAATGTCTCCCGTTTGAAAATGTTTTGAAATGCCATGACGGCTAGAACTCCAGGCAATAGCATTCTAACAAAACAGAATGCATGCAACCGTTATTTTAGGTTGGGCAACATTACAAACAGCAAAAATTTTAAGAGCAAACAAATAATTCGGGTCAGTTTCATATTAACAGTCAAATTGATCGCGCGTGATTCAAGTAATAACTGACGCAACGGAATACATACATTATTTTTAACTTCCCAGTGGAAGTTCTTGTAATGGGGCCGATTTTGTGAATATCGGATTTTGACATATCTTCACGTTTCAGGGTCACCAGAATCCAAATCCAAAGTTTTTATAGAGATGTCTGTCTGTGTGTATGTACGTATGTGCGTTCGGAATTATCCTTCGCCACGATTATCTCGAGAACCAAAGATGATATTGACATGGGACCTGTATTCGAAGCGTAATTGCGTAATTACGTAACTCAGAACTGATTAAGTTTCCAGCGAAATCGGTCCAGCCGTTTTTTGTTAGTAAATAAATAACTAAAATAATTTGCCTTTATTTGTACTTTTTATTGTCATTTGTCATTGAGCAAATCATTATTACATTGTGCTCCGTTATTTCGTATATGTACATGTAAATTTACAGGTCTCCGTGTTCATAACAATTCTTGCATTAATATTATATCACACTTCGCTGTTATTAACAACATTTAATTTCCATGAACAATATTAAAGAGCATTTTTTAATATTAAATAATTCTTAACCATTTCTTATGGTTAACCACATTTAAAAATTTCCTACTAGGTTAGGTTAGGTTAGGTTTATGTGGCTGTCGGCAGAAGCCGACACACTTAGACCAATTTAGGTCCATTGTGATACCACGTAAGTATTTATCTACCTCAACTCTGTAGATGGGACTGGCCAACGACACGCGGTTGTTCTCAAACGGTCCCCCATCTACGTACTAACCGCGCCCAACGTCGTTTAATTGCGGTGGTCTGACGAGAACCGATTAGTTTTTACTTTACTTTTAAATTCATTTTTTAATTGTTACTGAATATCAACTTACGTACTAGACAAAAATGATTAAATCTAACTTAAAATTAACAGGATACTTATTCTTAATTATTGGTCCTTATGCGGACGCCCTAAACTTAACTATATCTTATAATTATTGCCTTTCGGCCTAAAAACTATTTACGAACTAATCTTACATAATAAAACTCGGTATCATTATTAAGATTTTATATTTTTTATATAAAACAAACTACCTATTCTACTTACTTAAACTACTTAACGTATTCTAACTATAATTAGGGTTCTGAGCACTCATTGCCTTGCGCAACAAGTGGTCAAAATCCTAATTGCTTTCCGGGTGCCTGGCAGTCGTCAACGTGCACACGCGCCGCCGTGAGCCGAGTGAAGCCTTACAGCGTCAGTCAACTCCCGGAAGCACCACCACACGTTGACGGAGCCCGGCCTCTCCCAGAAACGCCCTAGCTAACTTAATCTAACTTATAAACTAAGAGGATGTTACCTAGAGTAACGCACCGTCTTGGGAGTGCATGTTGACCCCTCCCCCCTCAAAAAGCCACCAAAATTCGGCAAATAGTTTTTCCGAATCGAATTTATCCCTCTCCCCTATTGCGGTACTAAAACGAAGGAGCTCATGAGCATTGGCGAGTCCTCGCCGCGAATGAGCCACTTATCTCTCGCGCTGCGGTAGCGGTGGTATAATACCGGGATACCATCACTCGTCTGTACCAGCCCTTTTGCATCAATATGGATAAATGCCTTTGGCGGGATAAAGCCAGACCGGAGCGTACTCTCTATGTACATTTCATTGGGGTAGTAAGCCCCAAAGACCAGACTATTGTCGCTGGCCATCGCCCTTGCAACGTGCCTTCGTGTCACCTTAATAAGGAAATTGTCAATCCTATTCAACTGAGCCCCATCGTATAGGACCTTGTTGGGATAGTATTTTATATAGTTGGATTCAGGCGTTCGGAACAACCGGAGACAGATTCTAAGACATTGTCTCTCCAAAACCCGAATCTTTTCCATATAACTAGGCGCTATATTAAACCACAATGAACAACCATAAGCGATAATCGGCCTTATAAGGGCCACGTAGCAAATGACCTTCACTCTGGAGTCAAGTTGACTGCTATGAAACAGTCTCCTTGTCAAAGTATAAGCCATCTTGGCCCCAGCAAGACAAGCAACTATATGTCTATCGAAATATAGATACTGGTCAAGCCAGATACCTAGATATCTAACTACGCTTCTCACCGCCAATGGTTGCCCATCCTGTCCAATAATGGCCAATTTCTTCCAGTTTTTTCTAGTATCCCTAGAGGCCCCAGCCAATGGAGTTCTGAACAGGATTGTTTCCGTCTTCTGAAAGTTAATTTTCAACTTCCAGTCGTCGCAATATTCCTTAATTTGATCGAAGTCACCCTGCAAAAGAATGTTAATGATCTCGATTTTAGGACCTGATCTGTATGCCACCAAATCATCGGCATACGCTATAGCATGTCTGAGTGAACCCACCAGATCACTCGTGTAAATGTTAAACAGGATCGGAGAATTGACCGCCCCGTGCTGTAAACCGTTTTTAATTTCAAAGACTCTGCTCGAAGTCACGTTGCCACATTTGACAACGAACTTCTTTCCCATAAGCATATTATAAATTACATATAGCAAAGGTTTATGCATGCCCCGCCTGGTCAACTTGTAGAAAAGTCCCTCTCACCATACGGTTTCGAAAGCCTTCTCAAAATCAACTAGACAAGCACCCGTGCATTGGTTCTTGCATTTATTCCACTGAATGTCGGAAACCAGTTTCGACGCGGCATGAATAGTGTCATGCCTCGCCCTGAAACCAAACTGGTTGTCCGGAATTATGTTATTGTCCTCGACCCACTTTAACAGGGCTCTATTGACAACCTTCAAGACCTCAAAGACCTTGCTAATATTCGGAAGCAAGCTAATTGACCGGAGATTGGCAGATTTCGTCCTATCTTTACCTTTTTTTCGGGATAGGGTGTACCACAGCTACCTTCCAATGCGCCGGATAATGTGCATTATTCAGCGCGTTGTTAAACAGCGTGGTGAAAATATCTACAGCCTCCAGAGGCAGGTGTCTCAATACGACGTTTGGGACACCATCCATCCCCGCCGACTTTTTATTCTTTAGTGACTCGAAGATGCACAGAAGATGATCCTTCGACACGAACAAGTGCGATGCATCTCGGCCATTGGAGACAATTGCATTAGCATAGTTTCCATCATTGAATACGGTGAATCCGTTATTCTCAGATCGCCAATTCTCAATTTCGTTGCGCAGATAGAAGTGGCTCACCTGAGCCCTATTCTCTATGTCGTGGTTACGGCGAACAGGATTGTTCACCGTATACACGGCCTCAAAACAAGCGCCCAGCAAATCCACTTTCTCCTGTGGGTCCTCGACCACGAAAAAATCATAGTTTGAAGCGACACTTTCAGGACTTATTCCAGCAGTCAGTACTGTCTGTCTGTTCTCTGCTGTCTGGGAGATTCGAACACAAGGAATATCATTGTGATCTTTCCTCCTAAACAACTTATTTATCTGTGGGAACATATTCGGACTACAGGTTTTAATAGCCCGAATTTTATTGCCCCAATACAGACTTACAGATTTTCTGTAATTTTCTTTTATCAGCTGTTTCAGGATTCGGATCTCTGAATTTAGCCTCCTTACCTCCGGTTCGTTGCGATCAGTAAATTGCCTGTACAGCCGTTTAAGCCTCGAGAGCAGTCTACTTTTCTGTCGGTATAGTGCGTCGATTGTAGGGTTTCTGTACTTTTCTGTCTGGTCGTCGTCGGAACGTCTTACCCGAGGAATAGTTCGTTCCATAGTTCGTTTGATAGCGTCGTTCATTTGCAATAAATGCCGATCAATGTCATCATTTGTCATGTTACAGTTTGTCGGTGGGTCGATCCCACTCGAACGTATATCTTGCTTTAACAATCTGGAGAAGCGCGACCATTGTGCCCTTCGATAATCGAATGAACACACTGCTTCGTACTCCTCCAGCAGCGTTTGCTCGTTCGGGATCCGTATAGCGGCGGCGAGTCCGTAGTGGTCACTATCGTACTCAAACGCACGCAAACAGTTCCGCGTGTTTTGATCTATGTTTGTCAGTTGAAGTCATGCGTCCGTTAAGGACAAGTCCAGGAAAGCACCGCTTCTTGGAAAAGAAGGGATATCCGTCGCGTACAACTCGAGTTTGTACTCAATCATATTGAGGCGCCACCAGTCGTGAAACTGGTTGCCCCTGGGATTTGCAGTAACATTTCCCCATGCCGCATGTTTGGCATTTATATCTCTGGCCAAGAAGTAATAATTCTCCTCCGAGTTCAGCTGCAGACTTAGAAAAAGTGTCTCGAGCTCTGTCATAAATTGGTTTGGTAGAGGTGCTGCAGGTGCGTAAAGCGACACCACATACATTCTCCTCCGGCTATGGAGAGGAATACATATGATGCATGCTTCCAACAACTGGAACCTACGCACGTCCCCGCTATATATAACCCTATGGCGCAGGCCTTTTCGAATTAAGATTCCAATCCCACTTCCTTGAGTGGAGTGAGGCCGGTCTCTTCTTACTACATGATAGTTTTTGTATCCCAATTTGTGCTTCTGATTTAGCTTAGTTTCGCTAACCAAAAGCACATCCGGGTTTTCGGTTTTCAACAAGTTGGCAAGTGACGTTCTTTTCTCGATCCTGACTAGTGAATTATCATTCACAGCAAGGATCTTTAAGTTTTCCTCATCCAGCGTAGCCATTTGATTTATGGCACACCAGACCCTACAAACAACTCCGAATAGATGAAGTCAATTCGGGCCGCTTGTTCATTTAACTGTTTCTGGAACTTATCGATCTTTCCATACAGGGACAGAAGGATCGATTTCAAGTCCAGATCCACCTCTGGTGCCTTTTGGGCTGCCTTTGGCGGGTTTAATGTTATTTGGACTTGACCCGGTCCAGCTGCCATTTGGGCAAAGGACACGTTGGGTGCCACAAAATTAGAGAACGAACGACTCTTCTGACGCCTATCGTCTTCAGGCTGCTGCTTGCGGGCCTGGACTCGCTTTTTCAGCTCCTGGTACTTTGTACAACCCCTGAAGTTCGCGGGATGCCCAGAGTTCCTGCAGACCCCCACAAACTTGAGGTCGTCGCTTTCAAAGTTCTTTAGCTCTCTTTCGAGCTCCTCCGTTTTAATTGAGGGATCAATTCCCTTCAACACTACGGTCTTCAATTTTTGCTCCGTTGGGGTGTACGTGATGTACTCAGTTTTAACCTCTCCCAAGGCGGCGCGCACCCTCTGGTACTCCTCTAATTTTTCACATATGATTATGTGCTTATTGGCAGAAAGCCTTTTCACATGAAAGTTTTTGGTAATTAGCCTACACAATCTGATACTATCACTAATTTCAAAATTACTTACGTTGATAGGCGGGATTTTTACCTTCTTTGGCTGTTGCTTCTGCTGCGTCTCGGGTTGCTGCTGTTGCTGCTGTTGTTGTTGTTGTTGCTGCTGTTGTTGTTGCTGCTCTTTCCGTTGTTGCTGTTTCACTTTATGTTGCTGTGAACTTGTTCCCGCAGCACTTTTTGTTGTTGCTGTTGTTGCATTTTCTTCTGCCTCAACTGCTCACGCTTTTCAAGGAGCTCTTTTATGAGTTGGTCAAGCTCAGCCTCCTCATCATCTTCTTCTCCTTCCTCCATTTGGATGGCATTGTCATCTTCGACATCTTCGACCGGTAGGTCTCTGAAGGAGTTTCCCTCTCCAACGTACCGGCCCGCTCCCACTTCAGCCTCGTAAGAGCTGGAGTTATCAGCCTCATCATCGGTTCCAGCAATCGATGATGCCACACTAGGGCCTGCCAGATTTGCCCTTCTCTTGGCAGAGAGATTCGGCTTCGGATTAAGCTTCCGTCGCCTCTTCCGGAACTCCTCATTTACTATAGCTACTGTTGACCCAGCTGTAGCGGTAGCTTTTACGGCTGCTTCCTTGGCATATTTTACAGCCTCTATTTTTGCTGTTACAAATGTTGTTGTTGTTTTTGTTGTTGCTGGAATTCCCTGTGAGAACACACGTGTGGGCAACGGCCGGCCCGTTGTTATTGTTGTTGCCATTTTAGGTATATATATAATATATAAACACTTGGCTGCTGCTGATGTTGCTGCTGCTACTGTTGTTGCTGCTGATGTTATTGTTGCTGCTGCTGTTGTTATTATTGTTGCTGCTGTTGTTTTTCTAGCCGGCACTCCAACACCCGTACGCGGGACCACCGATTTTCCGGGGTCCATCGCCACACCGTACGGCACTTTTTTTGTTTTTTTATTTTTACTCTTCTTCGTACACTTTTTTATACTTTGTTTCTAATGTCTATGAAAAATGTTTTCTTTCTTTTTTTTTATACCCTATTCTAGGGGTATATTAATTTTGACGCATAGTTTGTAACATACCTTAATATTGCCCGTAGACCCCTAAACGTTACTATATTTATGATCAGCATCGATAGTAATGTCGATCTAGCCATGTCCGTCCGTCCGTCCGTCCGTCCGTCCGTCGGCAAAAATTAGGCCTTTAAACTGGACCTAGAGAAATTTTTTGAAATTTTAACCATATACTCTCTAGGGTCCCGAAATAATCAAGTTTACGAATTTTTGAAATCCGCCCACAGACACACCCACAAACTCAAAAAAACAAAATTTTGGAAAAAATCGAATTTTGAGCTAGAAAGCTGAAATTTTTTATATATGATCTATGACTCCCAAAACTGCTCGGGATAAAAAAATTTCAAAATCCGCCCACTGACACGCCCACAAATAAATAAAACAATTTTTTTGAAAATCCAAAATTTGAGCTAGGGAGCTGAAATTTATAATATATACTCTCTATAGGCCCTTTATGCTCATGTGTAAATATTTTCAAAATTCGCCCACTGGCACACCCACAATTATTTTTTATTTTATTTTTGAAAATTCAAAGTGAGCTAGGGAGCTGAAATTTATAATATATACTCTCTAGGGGTCCTTTATGCTCATGTGTTAATTTTTTTAAATCCGCCTACTGACACGCCCAAAATTAAATAAAACAATTTTATTGAAACACCCAAGTTTGAGCTAGGGAGCGTTTTTTTTGATAAAATCTTTTAAATGTTATATAACAAAGTATGTATGTAGAGCGTTCTTAACAATTCAACCATACTTAGACTTTTGTCACGCCCACTTATGAGGGATAGGAATAAGAATAGGGTATCCAACAGTTCGCCCAAGCGGACTGTAGCCCGTCCCTATGTTTTTGTTTTTTTTTTGTTTTTTTGTTGTTTTTTTTTAAATAAATTCAAAAAGGGAAGCGAACCTGAGCCTCCGGTGCCTGAGCCAGACACTCAGTCCACTAAGCTAACTTTAAAATTATAAAATTTCTTGCTAATCACCACTACTTAGCACTTTTTCGCTTTCGATCACAAACAAGCCGACCTGTCTCTATAAGAGTTGCGGAACCACTAGAACCGATTAACTCGACGTGGTATGGTCGTTGGTTTAAAAAAAAAAAAAAAATTGCTACTAACTAATCGCATAAATCATATTGATCTAACTGGGAAGTTAGTCGTGTGGACCTTGCGGTTCGCACCCTGACCACTTTTTTTGTTTTTGTTTTATATACTGTTTCTCAAAAGGTAAGGTAGAAATTTGTGGTCACATAAAAAATGGAACAAATGGTCGTTTAGTTTTAAGGAGCTTTGTCTTGTCCGTTTTTTTACATCTTTGAACTTTGTGAAGCGTTTTAAAATTGTACCCACATGTACCCGTCGTGAAATGTTGTTTAGTACCTCCTCCTGTGTTTTGTCTATCAGAATCCATTAACTTTTTCTGCCGCTGAGTGCCCACCCCAAACAATTTTTTTATTTTCGTTAGGAACTTATTAATATGAAACATCAGGCAAGGTCGAATACAAATAGGGATGTACTTAACAGATTTATACTTTCTTTGGATCCGTATCTATTGAGCCGTAGTACCGCAATCCACAGAAAAAGAAATCCACTTCCTCAGGAAAGTGTCGTCCTATTGAAGCTCCCGAAGCTACCGAAGCTCGATGTACCAGCAGCTCGGATGATGAGAGCGACTAATTTTTAATAAAAAAAAAATAAATAAATAAATAATAATAGGTAAATAAGAAATAGAAACATTTTTTTAGTTGCATACAAATTCTTTGGGATGTTTTAATGTACTAGGTTGGAGGAAGTAAGGCAAATGATCTACAGATTTCTTGGTCAATGGATGGGTGGGGTAGGTATATGCCTTATATCACTGAACCGATTCGTGTGTAAATACTTTAACAACTTCCTGAAACTTAATATATTACTCAATTAAACAAGTAAACAACAACACAAATATATTTAAACGCAACAGGAATGAAGTCCCGCCAGATGTGTAAAATTACACAATGTGCGTCACAGATATAGCTTTTTCCACATATGCTTGGTCGCTAGACACGTCTTCTAGGTATGCCTTTCGCTAATTGTAAACTTATGTTTAAGCTATCCGCAGTCGAGAGTGCAAACCTTAGGTGGACAGGTAGTAGTCCTAGTCCACATGGGGTTAACACTCTCGACTGCGGATAGCTTAAACATAAGTTTACAAGCAGCGATATGCATACCTAGAAAACCTTTATCAGGTAGAAGAGGTAATACGGTTCTTTTTTTGGCGACTTCATCTTTCCTACAATTCCCTGGGATGTCTCTATGCCCCGGCACCCAACAGAGGTGAATATTGTACTGCTCTGCCATCTCCTCAAGAGATGTATCTCTTCTCTGCAGAACGACTATTCATCAGGTCCCGATGGCATTGCATCGATTGTTCTTAAAAAATTTTGTCATGCAATTGCTACATATCTTAAGTATCTGTTTGAATTGTCCATTAGTACTGGTAAATTCATTAAGCTGTGGAAAAGTGCTTTTATCACACCTGTATTTAAAAAAGGCGAACGTGGTGATATCATTAATTATAGGCCAATTTCAAAGCTTTCGTGTATCCCTAAGCTTTTTGAACAAATTGTTTGTGCAAAGTTAATATTTCTTTGTCGCAATATAATTTATAATGAACAGCATGGATTTGTAAGAAACAGATTCACTGTCACTAATCTATTAAGTTTCTTGCATGATTGTTCTAATGCCTTAGAGAATAAGGACGAAATGGATTGCATATACACTGACTTTTCTAAAACTTTCGACCAGCTGTCCCATGAAATAATCGAATTTAAGCTCAGGGTTTTTGGTTTCCCACCATGTGCATGCAGGTGGCAATGGTGCGATGGTAGTGTATTCACTAAGTGATTGGCAGGTCGTGCGTTCGAATCCCGACCAGTGCCATGATTTTTATAAATTGAATACACACAACAAAAACAGATCTCCCTAAAGCAATTTAGGCGCCACCTGTTGAGAAAAAAAATCCGATCGCACCAAACTTCTTTCCTATCCTTCTATTCTTTCATACAGTAAGTAGCACCCAGAAATATGTCATGAATCATTTGCTGGGAGCTACTTACAGCAACAAACAAAATGCCTGCGCTGTGGGTTCCACTATAAGCGGACTGTATACTACAGAAAAAAGGAATCCCTTTAGCGCACGCAAATTATAAAAAAAAAAAAAAAATGTTTCATAAAATGGGTTAATTCATACCTTAGATCAAGGGTTTATCAAATGAAATTTAGAGGATCGCTATCTGTATCTATCACAGCTCTGTCTGTGGTTCCCCAAGGAAGTCACCTCGGACCAATTCTATTTATACTGGCCATTAATGATGTTAACGCATGTATAAATCACAGTAATATCCTGATCAATGCTGATGATATGAAAATATATAACTCTATCACTAGTCAGCAAAGTTAGAATTTTTCTTCAATCTGACATTAATAGCTTCGCCAATTGGTGTGATAAAAACGGTTTATCCCTGAACCCTACTAAATGTGCTTATAGTCCGAAAAGCTAAAAAAAAGTTAAGCTGGAAACCCAATTTACAAGAAAGAGTCAAAAAAGCTATAGTAGCGCTGTTCTCTTGCAAAAAAGTCATTGGCAATAAGTGGGGCCTACAGCCCCGCATTATTCAATGGCTATATGTATCGGTAGTGAGACCGATTCTGACATACGGGGTGGACTGCTTTAGAAAAAGCGGTAAGCCGTAATAAGCTGAGAGAGGTTCAACTTACAGCTTCTTTGTGCGTCAGAGGAGCACTCCGAACGACTCCCTCCGCTGCAATGGACATTTTACTCCTATCTTTCAAATAGATCTCAAAGAGTTAAAATTGGAGAAATCAGGAGTGATGTACAGTTTCTAAATTTGGGAGTACCGCAAGGTTCGGTGTTGGGACTTATTTTGTTCCTTATATACATTAATTCTCTTTTTGAGCTTGATTTTAAGGGTACACTTATGGCCTTCGCAGATGATGTGGGCTGTGCCTACGGTGCGGATAGTGCTTTAAATTTAGTTTCTGATATAAACTGGGATTTAAATTTATTGAGGATCAGGTTCGCTGAACATAGACTGAGAATTAGTTCTTAAACTAAAATAATGTTTTTTAACCTATCGACCACAACTGACCCTTTTGCGGAGTTTTACTTTCACTCTACGGGTTGCAAAAAGTTCAAACTAACTGGCTGCTCATGTGTCTCAGCTTCATCTTGTACCACGTTTAGTAACATGCTACATTGTAGTGATGAGTGTTTTTTAGTGGAGAGGGTAGAAAAGTTCAAATACTTGGGACTCATTATTGACTACAAAATGAACTTTGTAAACCACACGCAGTCTTTGAAAAAATATTTTCGTTGCACACTCCGACATTTTTTTTACTTGAAAAATGTTTGCTCTGAGAAACTATTAAAAATTATTTATTACGGCATTTTCACTCGAAACTCCAATATGGTATATCCTGTTGGGGCGTGACATATCGGAAAAGATTCAGCCTCTTTTAGTTTTCCATTGTTCCGTGCTTGAAAATTCTTAAAGTCCGTCATTTGTATTGTTTTAAGGTATTAAAAACTTTTTTTATTAGATCGGGAAATATGAATTTTAGATTAATATCTGATTATAATTTACGCCGTAATTTGTTAAACGTTGTTACCGTACCGTTTTCCCGTACCACTGCTTTTCGTAACTTTTATTTGGTTTCATCCTGCCGCCTTTTTAACAAACTACCCCTTCATATCAGGTCATTAACCGTTCCTGGAAAGTTTATGAAATGTGTAAAACATTGGCTCTTCCAATTCAATTACTATAACATGGAAGCTATTCTTTCTGACATTTTGGTGTAACTAGTCTTTTTCTCTTTTTATTTTAAAATGAATATTTAAATTAAACTTGAATTGTAATTTTTTAAATGCATTTTACATATTCCTATATCTTTTTGTTAATGTCTTAAGGGTCACCCTCACCAATATTTCAACTATTTGTAATGAAGCCCTTTGAATTGGCATTTGACACTATTTTAATACGTATAGTATAAGAAATACAAAATGTCAACAATCAATTTCAAAATCATGGCGATTTAGGAAATCTTATCGTGGCTGAAGAGAAATGTGATATCCACTAAGGACATCCCTATATTCTCGGATAGTCAAACCGCGCTAAAGTCCCTGGACTCTGTCTCTTCAAACTCCATCGTAGCCATTGTTCCATACATAAGTATGCTTGTAGGAGGCAAGGTATGCATACTTATGTATGGAACACCATAGACTGCCGTGCATCAGCTCTGTGTCGTAGAGTGCTTAAAGCAAGCAACTATCACGAGCAGAAATTTGCCGGCACTAAAAGTGCAGGTATTAGTAAGGACATATACAAAGTCAAACAATTAGAAAGACAACAATTATGTACCTATAAAATACTAACACAGACACAAATCATGCAAATAATTTTATTACGCATTATTACGCAAAATAGATTTGAGCTTAATTTTACTAACATGCAAGTTAATCACATGATCATTAAGATTATAGATTCTACTCATGCGACTAATAGGCTCTTGCCTCCCATAATTCGTTCTATGATGGGGGCTAAACAATAATTCAACACTGCGTAAATTATGGGCACCACCACGAAAATTAAAGCCAATAGACGACAGCAAGTCAGGTGCATCTATTTGACCGGATATACATAAGCTGCTGTAAAAAAATGATATCGCTATCAAGCCTTCGTTGGGAAAGGGGTAACACTTGAAGAAGCTTGATACGTTGACTGTAAGGAGGAAGGTTAAATGGGTCATCCCATGGAAGTCCTCTAAGTCCAAATCGAATAAATTTACCTTGAATGGCCTCTATTCGATTTGAATGAATGTTGTAGAACGGTGTCCAAACCTGTGAGGCATACTCAAGAATGGGACGGACAAAACCATTGTACAATGACATAGAAATGTAAGGGTCATTAAATTCTTTGGCCCACCTTTTTACGAAGCCCAGCATAGAATTAGATTTATTAACAATAAAATTGATATACTTAGCAAAAACAAGTTTGGGATCGAAATAAACCCCGAGATCCTTAAAATTATCAATATTACAAAGAATATGTTGAGACAAAGAATATTGAAAGATGGAAGGGATATTTTTTCTAGAGAATAGAGTTTGTGCTTTTATTTTTTCGTCTATTCGTTTCCCTCTCAAAAATGACCAAATACCCGACCAAGACTGTTTTCTTGGAAAGAGCCGAGTATCCACTGCTCCTCCCTTCTTAACGAATAAGTAGTGATAGTAGTGAAGCGTCTATAGGCAGGAATCTTAGTTCCAATTTAAATGATTTCACGATCTTCCATCCTAATATTAGTAGCATAAGGAAGAACTTTGATACTTTGCAAAATTGTTTTAGTATTCTTCCTTAAATTATGAGTTGTGCCATTATAGTTTACCGGGATATACTTCCTTCTCTAAATGTAATGAAAAATATTCAGCTGGTGGAATTGTCGTTTTTGTTAAAGATTCGCTTGAAGTTGCCAATGTTCTAATACCAGCTATCGAGAGTGCTGATTGTATAGTTATGCAAATAGTAATAGGTAAAATCACACTGGATATTGTTTTCGTGTATCGATTGCAATTTGGCCATAAGGACATTTTTTTAAATGACCTTGAAGATATAATCTCTTGAGTAAATAACCCATACACTTGTTTTATAGGTGATATTAATATTGATATTCTAAGACTCCCAATAAGTAGCGACAGCTATATCACCCTCTTGTCTTCATTAGGCTTTGAATCACTAATAAACTTGCCTACAAGAGTTACTGAAACTTCGAAATCATGCATTGACTATGTATTCCTTAGAAGCAAGATGGTTGTAGTAATTCCTCCATTTTTATTAGAGTGGGATGTAACAGATCACTTTCCTACTGGCGTTTCCTTCGAAGATTTTCTGAAATATGACGATAAGAAGAATAATCCGCCGGACAGCCGTAAACGAATGTACTCGTATATGAGAACAAATTTCTCAAAACTGAAAGCCCTGCTCTCCGCAGAAACATGGTCCCAAGTTTACTGTGTTGACTGCCCCTCCGTTGCATTTAGTAAATTCCTAAATATTCTTGTTAATTATGTAGCTGAATGCAGCTACAAGCGCTGATTGCCTCAAAACATCTATTATTATACCCATCCATAAAAAGGGCGACAGATCTGATCCTAATAATTATAGACCGATCTCTCTCCTCGCAGTTTTCTCAAAAGTCTTTGAAAAAATTATAACTAAAAGAGTTCTAAAGTTCTTCGAAAAGTTCAATCTATTAAATGCTCAACAAATTGGTTATCGGAAAGGGAAGTCCACTGAGGATGCAATAGTTTCTTTTTTAGATGGTATATATAAAGGAATAAAGGGCAAATAAAATGTCACCTGGTATGTTCCTGGACTTAACCAAAGCATTTGATTTAGTTAATCACAAAATACTTTTGGCAATATTAAAGAGCTTTGGTATCAGAAATAATATCCTCAGTTGGTTCTCTTCCTACCTCACTAACAGGAAGCAATATGTTCGTCTCAATGCATCTCTAAGTGAGCCTCTTCCCTGTAGAGAAGTTGGTGTCCCCCAAGGATCAGTACTTGGCCCACTGCTTTTCATCATTTAGATTAATTCAATATTTAAGTTGTCTCTAAATTTAAAAATAGTCGCTTTTGCTGATGATCTGGCTCTGTCGTATGCTGCACCAGATGAGAATGATCTAGCTCAGCAAATGAATGCGGATCTATCAGAAATGAATGATTGGTTTCGGAATCACCAAATGGTGCTAAGCTGCAAATCAAAAGTTATGCCTTTCTCGCTGTCAAAACAGTTCACAATTAATGGAATTGGTGCTCATGTATGTAGCGACAACTCTCATATTGGCTGCAAGAACTGTATAACTTTAGAATCGGTTACAGAGTTTAGATACCTTGGCATAACTCTGCAAAATTAATTGGAAGTCATAGATAGCTATTGTTAAGAAAAAACATAGGGACGGGCTATAGTCCGCTTGGGCGAACTGTTGGATACCCTATTCTTATTCCTATCCCTCATAAGTGGGCGTGACAAAAGTCTAAGTATGGTTGAATTGTTAAGAACGCTCTACATATTTTGTTATATAACATTTAAAGGATTTTATCAAAAAAAAAACGCTCCCTAGCTCAAACTTGGGTGTTTCAATAAAATTGTTTTATTTAATTGTGGGCGTGTCAGTAGGCGGATTTAAAAAAAATTAACACATGAGAATAAAGGGCCCCTAGAGAGTATATATTATTTCAGCTCCCTAGCTCAAACTTTGAATTTTCAAAAAAAAAAAAAAAATATTGTGGGCGTGTCAGTGGGCGGATTTTGAAAATATTTACACATGAGCATAAAGGACCCATAGAGAGTATATATTATAAATTTCAGCTCCCTAGCTCAAACTTTGGATTTTCAAAAATTAATATACCCTTAGAATAGGGTATAAAAAAATTATTTTATTTATTTGTGGGCGTGTCAGTGGGCGGATTTTGAAATTTGTTTATCCCGAGCAGTTTTAGGAGTCATAGATCATATATAAAAAATTTCAGCTTTCTAGCTGAAAATTCGATTTTTTCCAAAATTTTGTTTATTTGAGTTTGTGGGCGTGTCTGTGGGCGGATTTCAAAAATTCGTAAACTTGATTATTTCGGGACCCTAGAGAGTATATGGTAAAATTTCAGCTCTCTAGGTCCAGTTTAAAGGCCTAATTTTTGCCGACAGACGGACGGACGGACGGACGGACATGGCTAGATCGACATTACTATCGATGCTGATCATAAATATAGTAACTTTTAGGGGTCTACAGGCAATATTAAGGTATGTTACAAACTATGCGTCAAAATTAATATACCCTTAGAATAGGGTATAAATATCTACATTGCCTTGAATAGAATCTACCACCTACGCAAACTGGTACCCCCTAAATTACTCACAGCTGTATATTATGCCATAGTAAACTCTCGTTTAGAGTATGGTATCTCGTGCTGGGGAGGTGCGGCTACTAGTAATCTGCAACCGCTCATAATAACTCAAAAGAAGACACTTAGGACAATTCTGTTTAAACCTAGATGGAAACCCTCACTACCATTATTCCAATCTGTGAAAATATTACCGTTTCAATATCTCTATATATTTAAGGTGCTGAGGTTGTTTTATCTACGTACGAGGAGGTTATACTAATATCAGCAGAAATTAAGCTCATCTTCTGCGCTCCTCAAATACTGTAATTGTTCCCAGAGTGAGAACGGAACATTATCGTAGATTTGCTGCTAACATACTCGTAGCTCCATTCATCTACAACAAATTGCCTCTGTATCTACGCAAGCAAGATGGATATCAATCAAAATCAAAACTCTAAGATCATCTAAAAAAATGGCTACTCTCCTTATCTGAAGTTAGAACATTGACGCAAATCATATCTTAAAAAGTGCCTCACTGCTTTCGTCTTGCTCCCGAATGCATTCCTTTTTCCATATCCCTATATTTCGTCCCCAAATGACGCCTCGTCTTATTTTGTTATTTTCTGTGCGGCCTAAATTCACATACACTTGCCACTGGTTCTTCTAACCACAAAGAGTACAATCCCCGTTTCCGACTTTTTTGTTTTTTTCTTCTCTATATTTTTTATATTAATTACATCAACTCATGGTTAACTCAGAAAAATAGTAAATAAAAAAAAATATACGTAAAATAAATATCAATGTAATACAAAACATAAAAATGTAAAATTAAATACATGTAATGACTCAAAAATAAAACGGGAATAAAACGAAAAAAAAAAAACAGAAAAAATTAGATCCATTCCCTCGATGTGGATATGACCGAGCCAATATTGTCGACGTGATCTTGCGTTTTGAACTAAATTTACGTCTTGAAAAAGCTTATAGAGTTCGCGGTTGTACTTTTTCCTCCATTTCTTCGAAAAAACCAAATATTAACTCGCCTTTCCTACTTATCGTAGTAGGTACTCGGCGCAGCATTTTTTCCTTGGAGTCAGGGGTGGCGAAATAGCTTATTTTGTCAAACCGAAGTAGCAGTGGTTTCCTAAGTAAATTCTCCGTTCATTCACCGCTAGCTGTCAGCCGTGGAGTTAATCTTTACTTCAAGCTGTATGAATTACCTTAAAGAATTACTATCAACAGTGACGTTTGTTCCAAGGCGAGGGACAAATGTTTGTTTGTTTTTTGATAGCATGTGCTTGGTTTGTCCTCATAAACTTCAAGATCAACAACCAATTTTGCAATCTCCGTAAGATCCTCTACCGTGGCCAGTTGGGAACGGCGTATGATTTCGATATCGTCCGCATACCCCAGTATATCTGGAAGGATCTGTTGAATATCGTGCCTTCCGTGTTGAGTCCTACCCTGCGCGATATTTTCTCAAGGACAAGATAAAATAATTCACATGACAGCACATCTCCTTACCAAAAATCAAATGTAATTTTGGAATAATCCGGATGAGCTGCTTCCAAACTGAACATTACCCCACTTATTTTCAAATGTTACACGACAGAGCTAGATCAGTTTTGCCGGGATCCAATATTTGCCCATCGCCATGCAGAGTTCCTGACGATAAATGCTATCATATGCGGCTTGAAAGTCGATGAAAAGATTATGTGTCTAGACTAGAAACTCGTTGGTCTTTTCCAGGACTTGTGAACAAATTGCTCCATTGCCAATCTGGTACGTGCCGATTTGAGTGTTGCAGAACGGCTTGAGACTTTAACACAGTACATTGGATAGAATCGTATATGGGAGATTAAGCAGGGATATGTCTCGATGGTCTTTGCAAGACATACAATCATCTTTATTGTAGATGGGGCATACAGAGGAAAAAAGGTTTCAAGATGTTTAACTACGGGATGGAATAGGGTAGGAACGGAATCAGTATCAGCCTTGCGGCAGAGCTCCGTGGCTCCGTTCTAAATACCCATGAAACCCAGATTGATTACCATTTGGTAACACGTTTCCTAAAGTCTCGGGTTAAAGACTGCAAATGATTTTAGGAAAGGCGATCGCACAGCAGCACCGCCTCCTCCTGACAGACATTTTTATGGCGGCGGGGACGAACAGAACTAAACAAACAAAAGTGTCTACAAGAATCAAATGGTACAATCCGGACAAAGAGAAAGGCGGAGCATTTATTGCAAATAAGCAAAATTATCTCCATCACATCATTAACGAACTTGAGGATGCAAAGGGACTTTAAAAGGACACTATCAACAAGGCAAAGAAACATAGTGGTGGACAGATGAAGGTAAAGTAGTGACAAGTGACAAGAAAGCGGCATTCAAAGCTTATTCAAAGTGCTCCACTAATAATGGAATTGGAATATAGACTTTGCAAGACGCTCGTGAAGAGGCGCGACCGGCACACTTAGTTGGTATTGTCACGTTCAAGGGAGAGATCACTATTTTGCACATAAAGCTTAATAGCAATCGGGCCAAGGAAGCAAAGTGTCATCAAATTCCAAAGCGTTGTTATTCACCGAAGCGTAGTCTCTGAATTGGAATTTTTAATAGCATCAAGCTCTCACTGAAAGAAGCGCTCTCAAACACACTTCGCTCTTAATATTTGTTTCCCTTTATACCATAGTTTTTAAACCTAGAATATACACATTTTTGTATGCCTGGTTGGTCTCGGGGCAATAATGGCTGGTTATCTACATGGATCTTAAAAACTATTTGTTTCTATACTGGTACCACTGGATGTTGACGTCTGCGATATGCGAATGCACTCTCTCTCTCTTTACACTCTAGGCGTCAAATGTAAAACTTATATTTTACATCAGTTTGCAGCTTCTTCTCGTTGGACAGTAGAGCTCTTGGCTACCAAAAACGTTCAGAGTTGACGTCTGGCTTTGGGAATGAGTGCACATTGAATCTGTGGGATGCATGCCTCTCATAGATTATGCAATGTTTTGATTTGGTTCGCGATTTGATCATCTGGACACCGTTGTGTGAATCCTCTGATTTGGAAACCTAAGCATATAGCCGTATCAGTTGTTGTTTTGTGGAAGTTCCTGACTTAATACTTGAAATCTTTAAACACAACAATGCCATCATAAAATAGGCGTATATACTGACTTCAACTTCAAATATGCCAAAGTTGCTCATTGACTGCTCTTCTGGCTGTCAACGACACTGTAGGTTCAATATAATAAATACTTGTATTTGTACACTCGCGCTCTTCAGTTTAGCAAGTCTGAAAACGACAAGACCAGTTACCTGGGCCCTATTCCACAAAACATATTATCAACTTTTCACTTTGCACATATCAAATTAAATTTTTTGGCAAAGTGAAAAGTGCTTCTGTTCGACAATATTCTTTACAAATCTCACTTTGCACTAGCAAATTTTTGCAAAGTCTCTGCGCTCTCCTGCAAAGTGAGTGTCCAAAGTGTTCCACAAAGCATTTAATCATCTTTGAATTTCTGTCATATCGCGTTTCACTTTGCATTGCTGTTGGATCACACAAACACACCATACTCACCAACAACAACAAACCTCACATTCATCAAAATAATCAACCTAAACTTAAACATTAACTTACCTATGTACATTAACACTTACACTACTCTAATTTGCTAACTTACAATGCATCATACACATAAACTGAATTCAAACGAAACATTTAAAATTAGCGCCTAAAAACCAATGTTCGATATATTTTTTTTAATTTCCTCTTTGTACTAAAACTTAAAAAACGGAACTAACTCTCTTGCTAGTTGAATGTAAAAATAAAAAAAAAAGGAAGAGCTCTACCAAGTTTCAAAGTGAAACTTTGGATAGAGAGAAGAAATGTCGGCTGGAGCTCCTGGAGGTTGAAGTTTACCACGGGAAACTTCAATGCCTGAAATTGGAGAAGTACTATGTATTTTCCTATTTATTATTAGTTGTTATTTTTTTTTTTATTTTTTATTTTTTGTTTCTGAATAAACAATACGTGAATTCCATATTTTTGCTTCTTATATTATTGATTCTCTGAGATCTAGTCTCAAACCCCAAAAAGGCCCCAATAAAACAACGCTTCTGCAAACTGTTGATTTCGCAACACCATGCATAGCTGCAACACCAGGTACTGGCAACCATTTCCGAGCCAATGCAAGCACAGTACCAGTTGATTTTCAGCCGACAAAGAATGATTGCGCTCTGTATTGTGCTCTAATTTTTCTCCAATTTTATTTAAAAGAAAATCAACTTGACTTTGATAATCTCTATAATTTCTTTTTATAACCAGTCTTCACTATCGCCGAACAAAAACTCATAACATTTTGAAAGGTTCACTAGTTATAACAATATGAATTTGTAAGGCGATCGCTTACCTTGCAAACTTTTGACAAATTCCTCAAAATTTGCTTTGCAAAAATAGAGTTTAAAATTTTTGTGGAACGAAACAGCATAATTATTTGCAAAATCTTTGAAAATTACACTTTTATATTAACTTTTCACTTTGCACAAGGGAACGTACAGGATGGGCCGAATTTTTTTTTTTTAAGTTGTAATACTGCGGAAAAGTTGCTAATAGTAGAGACTAAAAAAGGGAAAAAAAGAAAGAAAATCGGTTAATATCTTCCGGTCGCGCATGAGCTTTAAAATTTGCTGAAATTTGAAAAAAATTGTATGTTTAAGATATTTTTTTTTATTACTAAACTTGGTAACATTTGAATGTAATAGCTATATTCGACTCTTACTCGAACCGACAATGATTTAGAAAAAAAAATGGTTCTAATCGGTCAAGATCTTCCGCTCGCGCAACTACTCTCAAATTTTATAAATTTTCGAACAAAATCACATAAAATACCCGCTACTGATCTAAGGTTTGTTTACTTATTACGAATACATAGAATAGGAAAAATTGGAGGGTTGGACTTGATTGAAACAAAGAAACTTAATAAATCATTGGAAAGGAAATGGCGTGCCATCCTTTTTTACTTTTTTTTTACTTTTAAATTCATTTTTATTAATTATTAGCTTATATCAACTTATATACTAGACAAAAATGAGTAAATCTAACTTAACATTAACAGGATATTTATTCTAGATTATTGATCCTTATGCGGACGCCCTAAACTTAACTCTATCTTATAATTATTGCCTTTCGGCCTAACTGGCGTGCCATCCATTTAACTCTGGATGGTATTTCAAAAAGCTCGTTCTCACAATCATGTGTAAATGTTGTCGAAACTGAAAATGACGACCAATATTCTTCTAGTAAAGAAAGCGATAACGACCAAGATTTTAAAGTGTCCACAAAAGTTTCCTCTAATAATAAAAAAAGGATAAGAATTCAGTTAAAATCTACTGTATTACTGAGCGATCGCTATGAAGTTTCTGATCGTGCTAATGCTGCAATTTCATCAAGTGTTTTGCACGACTTTAGATTAATTACCGATTCTGACGTCTCCCAGGCTATAGACAAAAACAATACAAGAAGAGAAAAACAAAATGTTAGGGCTGAAGTGTGTAGTAAATCTGACGAACTTCCACTACAAGGTCTCTATTTGGATGGGAGGAAGGACGACACTTTAGTTGTAGATATAGCTCATTCGAAAAGGTTCCACAGAGTAAAAAAAGAAGAGCATTACTCGCTAATTCAAGAACCTCGTTCAGTCTACATCGGACATGTTACGCCCACTTCTGCAAGCTCTTCAGACGTTGTCACTTCTATTATTTCCTATCTGTCTGGTCGTGGCATTTCTCTTGACAAGTTAGTGGTCATAGGATGTGATGGCACTGCGGTTAATACAGGTTGGAGAAACGGTCTGATTCGCCGAATCGAAATACATTTGGAAAAACTTTTACAATGGGCTGTTTGTCTTCTCCATTTCAATGAACTCCCGTTTCGACATCTGTTTCAATACCTAGATGGTAAATCTACGGGTCCAAAATCTTTGAGAGGGCCAATCGGCGAAAAGCTAAGTGACTGTGAAAACGTCCAGTCATTGGTTTCAGGAGTATTGACTGTCAGATCCCGGCAATAGACAGAAATATACTAAGTAAAGATCAGCAATATCTACTCGATATTTGCACTGCAATAAAGTCGGGAATCTGTAAAGAGGATTTGGCTGTACGAGATCCTGACCCCTTGTCACACTCGAGGTGGTTGACAACAGCAAATCGAACTCTCAGATTGATCTTAAGTGAAGAAAGTCCCACACCTCAACTTCAAGAAGTAGTTATATTTATTTTGAAGTCATACATGCCAATGTGGTATAGAATTAAGACCAGTAAATACTTCACAGAGTGACCAAAGTTTGTGTATGAATCAATACAATCTTCAAGATACCTACCTGATGTGTTACGTAATATTGTCGACCCTGTGATAAAAACGAAATGGCTTTTTCGCCCATCCAGAACATTTAATGTTAGCCATGGCACAAAACAATACACAACACTTAAGAGAGCTCGGACTTCGACGAATTCTAAACGCGGGACAGATAGATCAAAAAAGAAAAACTATTAGAACGGTTATGCCGCCAAAACTGAATTTCAGCGCTCAAGATTACTCTGAAATTATAAACTGGATGGGCTGTGATTTATCCATTATTAAAAAATATCAGTGACGATGAAATTAAATCACATATTCAAAGCGGTACAGTCCCTAATTGGGATATAACATTTAATGCATTCCCAGTCCACACACAGGCAGTTTAACGATGTGTGATCGTTACAGATGCTTCAGGAAAAGTTTGCGGAGCTGAGTCTAGCGATGGGTTATTCAGAGCCACTCTGCTGTCAAGGTCAACAATGCCAAACTTTGACCATAAATCAAATTTCAAAGTTCCATCAGCTAAGGATGAATGAGACCCTAGATGATCATGATCAATTGTTTCACATGAGTTTCTTGGACTTACGACTCTTCACACAAAAACTTTAAATAAAAAAAAATGTATTTACAAATATATAAACAATAATATTGGTCTAAAATAAGTTTTGTTTTAAACATTGTATTCAACAAAGAAAACCAAAGATAGAAACGTGAGAGTTGTTAGTATTTTTATCCTCAAACTGTGGTTTATCTTGTATTTTTTGCGCGACCGGAAGATTTTGATGGATTTAAAAAATGTAAAAGAATTATTTTCTGTGGTAATAATAGATAACAATTGGAGCTATTACATTCGGTAAGAGGATAATTTAAAAATGTTAACAATTATCGTAAAAATTTGAATTTTTTCAAATGTTGCCAATCTTTATAGCTCATGCGCGACCGGAAGATATTAACCGATTTTTTTTCTTTTTTTCCCCCTTTTTAGTCTCTACTATTAGCAACTTTTCCGCAGTATTACAACTTAAAAGAAAAAAAAAAATGTTCGGCCCACCCTAACATACGTTAGCGTGTCCCGTCGTTGTATGAAGAAAAAAAATTTCATGATTTTTTTATCGAAAGGAGTAACAAAAGTTGCGTATTAACGAGTAGATTCTGAATATGTACTTACTTTTTGATCTGGACATGACTTTTGGGGATCTACCGAGGCTTAAGGGTCTTAAAAGAAAGTAAAAAACTATATTTTTTTCCCCTTTATTTTTTTTTATTTTATTATTCTAATTTATCTTTTTGATTTATTAAATTAAAGTTAAGGTTAAGTGAAACATATTTTAGTGTCCTTGAAACAAATAAAAAAAAGTTCATGAAAGGACTTAACAAAAAAAATATATTTACATTGCAAAAACTTAACAAAAAATATTTACATTGAAAATTGACCCTTGAAATTAAAAGAAGGCATTTCGCTTCGTGATTCTATTTTATTTCTTATAAGTCCTTCCCTCGACTTTGCTCCAAAAACACATTGGCTTGCTTCGGTCACAGATTTGATGCATCTTTCGACACTTTGTGTGTGACAAAGAAATTCCGGTATCTTCAGTTCTTTTCTTTGCACCAGCAATGAAAGTTCATCATCAGTGAATTCAGCTAGGCAAGGTGGTGGAGTAATTTGACATTCATTCCAAAAAATTATGTCCATGTAGTCCGTAGCGTTAAATTTAATATTTGGCGTCTTAAATATTCGGTTTGATGTATGGGTTTGCCTCGCTTTTATAATTCGTTTTAAGGCAAGCTCTCTGTAATAGACCCTTTCGTCGAAGAGCATTGCCACTAAAACGTTTTCAGGATGTGCGAAAAAAGCGTTTCTCTCAATGACAGGATCAGCTATTGACTTTAAGTTGTCTGGCAACCCTCTTGAAAAAGAGATAAGTTGAAAAACATGTCGCGGGCCATCTATCAATAACGGTTTGTTTTTTATCGAAAACCACACTGGTGCATACACTTTCATTATATACTCCACAAGAATTTTAAAATTTTCAGATGGGCTACTTAAACTAATGTAAAGTCTAAGTAATCTATTTGCAGTTGTGACCCATCTTGAATGTGCCATTTTCCCAGGATGTTGATTTGCTAGTCCAGTAGAACAATGACCTGTTTTTATAGCTTGACACATTTCGAAAAGATATTTTTATTCTCTACTCAACTGATCAACAATTTTTTGCTCGATTTCAGGTACGATTTTCAGGTACATTTCGAGGGCCCGAAGTAGATCCATATAATTTCGTGAAGAGATGTCGTAGTGGCAATTCATTCGCATGAAGTATGCATATTGCCCACTATAATGGTCGATCTAATTCCATTTCCAAGTAGCGAATTATCGCTCCTTTCCAGCCAGTATTGGTTGCAGTGCCGTCACAACCAATGCAAAGAATTTTTTTCAAATCAAATCCCTTGTTTTCGAAAAAATTAAGCATCGAATTACTTATTTCCCTTCCTGTACCAGATTTAGGCGTTATATGGCCAAAGAATATGAATTCTGGTTCTGCAAGAATGGAAATATGCTCTTCAAGAACCTCCTTCCGATAGTATCGTCCATTTTTCTCTTTGGAAGTAAGAGTTTTATCCTTTCGCCCATCAAAATAAATACTGCGAATAAAGACATTATCGCATTGGTTTGATAGGCTTTCTCTTGATTTTTTCAAAGCTCGATGTATGTATTTTATTTTTATCAATAACTAGAGTCTTGTTAGCGCTTTCAATTATTCCAACATCCTGGAGTACTGCTGAAGCAACTGCTGCAGCAGATCGTACGGAAAGCCCATATCGATCACAAACTCTTGCTACGGATGGTAGAGTAAGCAAATTCCGCTTACCTGATGATGTTGACGTTGAAGCCTCTGATAAAAAGAGCTGTGACTGCACTACTTCGATTGGATGAACTGTATTGACATGCTCTAAAGTTTCGTTTGAATCTACTGTTTCGGAAAAAGTTGATACAGTAGTAGATTCAGCTCTTTGACTGCCTAATGCACTACGCTTTCTATCTAGTCGCTTTTGATTTTTTTGGGTTGCAACCTTGTCAATACCACCGATCACCATTTTTCTGCCATTGCAAAATGCAATAAAACCTTGGAATCTGTTGTGATAGCTTGTATTTTTTTCGAATGTGGCTATCTTTTAAGTGTCATGTATTTATCAAAGTAGTTTTTCATTATTTGTAGTATTCGACTATGGCATACAATTGGAATCGGCGCATTCTTCCATATCTTTTCGATTTCTTTACTAACAATTACAAAAACTTCGGAATCAGATGGATTTCTGCAATTGTATTTTGTTTTGAGATCGCTTTGTATGAAAAGTACATATTTGACTACATCTTTTACTGTTGGTAACTTATTTTTGTTTAGTTCACTAAAGGGGTCGAAAAAGGGACACATTGTTTCCTGTCGACGAGGTCCAGAACTCATTGTGATTCTACATTTTAAATATTTTTCAGAGAAACAACACAACTTAACACAAAACCAAATTAAACACTTTTTGTTTAGAGAGTTGTAACAACAATACACGACACAAAACAAATACAATGCCACATTTTTTCTTTTCGACGACTTCAAAGCCTACTTTGATTTTATGATTTTAATATTTAAAAAAAAAACAGGCAACTTAACATAAAAATAATACGATGCGACTATAAAAATAAAACAGTTGTTCTTATAAAGATAAAAGGAAGGTAAGGAATTAAAAAAAAGCTTTTTAACGTTTTTTTAAGAAACTAGAATGATAAAATACTACTCAAGTAGGTACCTGCAGAAATTGTTGATGGAATATCTATACTTTTATAAATATCAGCGATCAATAGGTATCTTTGATAAAACGGTAAAGGTTACATCTTCAATGCACAAAATTAATACTTAAAAAAAATTAAAAATGTAAAAAATAAGAACAAAATTGTTTTTCGTAATAATTTTAGCGGTCGGGAGAGGCCCAACAGTACCTTCCATTTTTTTTTTTGTCCCGTTATATGCTAGTTAATATGCAGCTTTTGCGGGGTCTTTCGTTAAGATAATCTTAAAAAAAAATCAATAAAAATAAGGAAAAAATAGTTTTTTTTTTAAGATTTCAGCGAGCGGTAGAGGCCCAAAAGTACCCTCCGATTTTTTGTTTCGTTATATGCTATTCAAAACGCAACTTTTGCGGGGTCTTTCGTTAAGATACTCCGAAAAAAAAATTGTCGGGACAACCTAACGTACGTGGAACAGAAATCGTAAAGAGAATATAAAAATTGCAAAGATTTGCAAATTACACTTTCAATTTTAACTTGTCACTCATCCAATTTTATTGTTTTGAGGAACATAGAGTTTTGAAAATTGACGAAAAATTTTATATGTGCAAAGTGAAAAGTTGATGGTTTGTTTTGTGGAATAGGGCCCTGTTGTATTATGTTACAGGCCTCTGGTGACCTCCGCAGAGAGCTAAAGCAAACACTATTTTGACACCGCTCTGCTTGGATTTTTTTTATAGTATACACGCACTAAAGGGATTTGTTGGGCGCTTATAATGTAATAGCTAAACAGCGCGGGTGTTTAGGAAATTAGGGTGAGAGGAAAAGGAGAGATGCCGATGCACGTTGGTTTTGAATGTTTGTAGGTTATAGTGTGAAGGAAAACAATGCGTACAAGAGTATTCCACATTCGTGTTGTACTGCTGAGGAAAGATTCTTTGAACTTCATTGTACGTCCTAACACAGGCTTGAGGGTGAACTGATGAGCATGCCTTGCATGGCGGGTATTGCGGTTGAAATATTCAAGGGGAGGAATGCAACTGGCTATTTCGTTTGAGCACTTATGCTGAAAATAACGATAAAATAACGAAAGGCAGGAGTCATTACGACGATGACTAAGAGAGTCAATCGATCTCGCGATGTTTCGGTCGTTAATGAGTTTTATCGCGCGTTTTTGCATCCTTTCAAGTAGCTCCAAATAAGTTGTTGGTGCATCGGACCAGATATGAGCGTTGTACTCGAGTTTCGGGCGAATAAACGCCTTATAAATTGTAGCCAGATCAGAAGGGGTGAAATATTTCTTAAAACGCTTCAGGAATCCTAGACATTTCGTGGCGTTCTTGGTGAAGGTTTTCATTAACACACATACCGAGAATGGATAGTCTTTCGGTTTCAGCGATGCAAGTGCCATTCATGGATAAAGGCAGTATGTGTGGACTTTGCTTTAATGACAGGAGACAGCATTGTATTTTAGAATCATTAAATTCCACTCTATTGGTTGTACCCCACTGAGTTATGCTGTTAAGATCGGAATTTAATGAGCTTAACATTCGTTGCCATTCCAGTTCTACGCCCGAAGATGAGGGGCGTGAACCAAGAAACGAATATGAGAAGCTGAGGGTACTGTCGTCGGCAAAGGAATATATTGGATTAGAAGTAACAGACAGGAGATCATTTTTAAAAATGAGAAAGAGAGTCGGGAATAGAACAGAGCCTTGGTCAACACCAGCATTTATTTGGGGAGTTGCAGACTTGAAACCCTCCAAAACAACTTGAATTGAACGATCCGAAAGGTAATTTCTAATCCATTGAAGAAGAGTATCATCGATTCCAAATGCACGCATTTTCGACAATAGAGCTTGATGCCAAACTCTGTCAAAGGCCCTTGAAATATCAAGCGCAACAATCTTACTTTCACCACCTTGGTGTCATCAAATCACCAGTGGACCTGTGCGAAAACCATACTGCCGGTCATTAAAAAGTTTTCACGATTCAAGATATTTTATTAGCTGACGGTTTATCACCGTTTTCATGACCTTAGAAAGAAGGGACGTAAGTGCAATTGGTCGGTAGGAGGAGGGAGAAGAAGATTCGCCTTTTTTTGGTACAGGCTGGACAAATACTGTTTTCCATCTTTCAGGGAAGAGTCCTGAAGAATAGGACAGATGGAAAAGCTTACGCAGTGGTTTTGCCAGATTATAAGAACACCTCTTCAGAACGATAGGGGAAATACCATCTGAACCAGCGGATTTGTGAACGTCAGGATCTAGAAGTACTCTAGCCACTGTACGAGTGCGTAAGTCGATTGGTCCCATGAAGTATTCTACGCGCTCGAGTACAGGGGGAGACAAAGCACAATCTGGGAGCGTTGAGCTGACTGCAAAGTGAGCAGCAAGCAGATTGGCCTTATCTATAGAGCTGACAGCTGGAATGTCATTGTAAATGAGTGTCAGGATAGATGATGAGGCCCAATTCTTGATGTCCTTAACAAATGACCAACAGTTTTTACTACCCGTGGGACTTTGTAGTATTTTTTGCCTCAACTTTTGGTCATAGGAGAATTTGACACGATTAATGTGGACATTACAGTCATTTCTGGCTCGTTTAAACTTTTTACGGCTTTCCTCAGATGGGTTGGCTTTGAACAGCCGAAAGCTTACCTCTTTTAACCTGATAGCCTCTTTGCACCTCGAGTCACACCACGCGTTTACCTTGGATTTAATACTTTTTATCCTGTTGGGGATTAAAGAGTTCATGCCCAGAATTTTGTTTGTGACCATATCAGCAGCAGCATCCACGTCGCTGTCGAGAAAGCACAGCGATCAGTTAAAACTCTTAAAGAAACCATATAGTTTTTCCCAATTGGCTTTCTCGTATTGCCATACGGTTCTTTTAGGAGTTTGTTCTTTAACTGGTTGGAATTGTGTATATTGAAATCGCCCGCAATGACGATTTCAGAACGAGGATGAAGGGTCACAATTCTTGTAATGGAATCAGTCAGGGCATCAAACTCATTATAAGTTGAATGTCTGTCCAATTTTCTGTAAATAAAACAGTAGTGGATTAATTTCCTACGGACATGAAATTTGAGCCAAATGAAATTAAATCCCGGATCGGAACACTGACCATATTGGGGCTGAAGTCTGTAGGATACGTTCTGTTAAATCAGAGCCAACACTAACCTGGGTTTCACTAAGTGCCAAAACAGCTGGTTTGTTGTGGAAAACAAAAAAAATGTCCTCAAGCCACGAATGTTACTGACATCCACTACTTATAATGTGGCTTAGATACGATGTTTTCGTCCTAAATTTCAAGGAGCATTTATTTAATTGTTTTTGGTTGTTATAAGAAGAACAGATTACCGATCTGAAATATAGAAACAAAAATTCATATGAGTAGTGCATTACTAGCAGTGGGGACCTATAGTTAATAGAATATCGAATTGCACAGCAAAGGTAGTAAAATTATACATATCCGAAGAATTTTTTTAAATTTATTACTATATCTGATGAAGTAAAAAGTAGATGTATATCACCGGCAACTGGGCTATAATTCATATTCGTATCACATTTTGGGATAGATTTGCCCAATCGGGCTAGAAGTCATTTCTCTGCTGGCCCAACCACATAAATATTTTTTTAGAGTGGAGTGACTCGCAATTAATATTCCAGCTTATCATTTTTCTGATTTAAAACATCTAAATCTAGTAGAAGTGTAGTTGGTAACTCGTTTTAAATTGGACGTCACATCCGTTTCACTCTTTATAGTATAATCTTTTTGTATTTGATTTTTAGGCATGAAGTATTTAAACAAATATGTATCTCTGTTTACTTTAGCATATTGTATGAAATAAAATGTAAATTCGTGCATCGAACAGTAATGACCTATTTCCGTTGTCATTCAATCAATTTGGTGTGTCCTTTTATGTTTTCTTGAATGCTAATGCACTCATTTTCATGAAAAGAAAATTCTGTCTTATATTTCTCTATGAGAGACAGCTCCGGGCTGCGGAAAGAGACTGATAATTATAATTTATCACAGATAGATTATTCGCCTCAGGCGATCGCATCATTTGAATATCGAACGAGAGATGATAAATGAAGCATCAGTTAACCAAATCTCACAGTTGCTTACGGAAGTAACTTCCAATTTTCTACGCGTCAAGGGTGAGTTTGTTTCTTTCGGAACGACAAACTCACCCTATTTGGCTAGGTGACTCGGGTAGAAGTAAAGAAAAATACGTGACAGTAGGTAAGGCAGATGATTACGTAGCGGAGAGAATAATCCTTTTTTTTCTGTCTCCGGTAATGACCCAACGCACACACATGATCGCGTTGCCTATATGTTCATTGGGAGCGATTTTTTATTTGAATACAAAAAAGATGCTTCCACCACTTTAACAGACAGGACCTCTTTCGCGCGATCAAATATGCAAATTAGTCCGAAGACTATGCGATCGCTTTGTGTGTGATACGCATACATAATGTTATCCTCGCGAGAGTTTTTTTTTCATTCGTCCTGTTTTTTATGCATGTGAATGATGGCATCTATTGTTATGTCTATTGTTTGTCCTAAGGGATCCTTTTTTCCTATTCTTGAATAATTTGAGTTTTTTCTTAATCTTAGATGGAAATGAGGTGAAAAAAGGAAAAAAGAAACGAGAAACGAGTTAGGTGAGGATGCTTCTTCACGGTCATGAAGTGATGATGATTGCGCTGATGATGGTTGGGTGTCCGTGTGTGTCAGGGTGAAGAAGATGAAATCGTGAGAAAAAAAAACCGCCGCGCTGTGAACTTTTTATTTTCAGGGATTTCTTCAGCCATGATGTATGAGGTGAAAATCATTAGTATGCAAGAATTGTGCATATGATCGCGTTTTTATGAGACGAGGATTGAGATCCTCAGCGGGCAACTGGGGGGGATTGCGATTGTCTTTTGGTATTCTGACATACCTACGAGAAATTGAAATTGCTGGTAGAATGGGTTTTTTATGCATCAAGTAGTACCTAAAAAATATATATGTAAATATATTTTTTGCTGTTTTATGGAATGGGTAAAGAAATAAAAAAAAGGATTAACATACATTTTATTGTCCTTTACAAACGATATAAACGATAGTTTATTGTGTTACAGTGGAAAAAGAGGTTTGTTGCGCACTTTTAATTACTTGGCAGTTACAAAATTAAGTACATAGGTACTGCACCTAAATTTATAGAATGGAGAAGGGCGACACACGTAATTGACGGAAAAGTGACAAAATAGAATAAAATAAAAATCCGTTTATTTTGTTCGTTGAATTTTTTATTGTAATGGTTGTTTAATGTTTTATTTGAAATCTATATAAAAAAAATTAAATGCTGTCCGATGGTAAGCGCATCCCTTAAGAACACTTGGAGAATGGTATCGCAATCGTGGCGAAATTTCAAATCAAAGTGAGTAGGTATGAGCCCAAAAAAAGTCTGTCCGACTGTAGCCGTGGCTGGACGGATTTTCTTCAAATTTCGTATTTGGGGTTTCTAGGCCTATAACTCACGTCCATTTTTTTTATTCAAACGCTTTAAATAACGGTACCCACCATACAAATTGTTTTTACAGCACCAATTTTCTCAAAAATGACTCAAACGATTTTGATCGGTTTTGAAATATAAAACAATAAACGTAAGCGTAAGGAAATTACATAGGTACTCAGTTTTTCCGAAAATAGTCGAGTAGAGGTACTTGCTTATATCTCGAAAACTGGTCAAGTTATTTCGAAGAAAATTAACGCACCTAATATACTACCATTTAAAAGGAATTTGTATTTTAAAATTGTTCATTTGTTTCAATAAGTTTTTATTCAAATAAAAGTTATTTTTGAAAGTTTCACTTTTTCCAAAAATGTTTCTAACAATTTTAATTAATTTTGATGTCTTGAATATTTGGGTTGAGTGCTGGAAGATGGCTTACAGAGTTTTTTTTTAAAACACTTGATAAACGGTTCCTTGCGAAACCAACAATGTCTCTAAAACGAATCACGTAATGTCAAAGAATTTCGATATACATATCTAAATACCACCGAATAGAAAAATTGAAGAAAAATCGATATATTCAGATTTTGAGAAAAAAATGTTATAAGAATTTCAAGGCCATGAAAGGCTATTTTAATTTATCACCCCTATCGTGGAATCCGTCGGGGGAACGATCCGCTAATAGTGAACAATTTGCATTGCGTAATCCGCAGACGTGAACCATCCACATGTCGGTTAGGTGAATGAAATTCACTGTATCGTGGAAAACGAACGGATCGAATCTATCCATGCATTTGACATCCGCAGTTTTTATTTTATTTTCACTGAATTTAATTTTTACAAAACAAATGTGTTTGAAATGAGCTGTCACAATTGAATTTCCTAATCACCAATAGTGGTCGGTAAGGGAGAGTATCCGACGGATCCCACGATATCAATTTTCTGTTCACGTGAATCGAATAAGTGAAGTGAATCTCAGATACGACAGATTCCACGATAGGGGTGTATATAAAAAAACTTAAAACTACCGAAAAGAATACACAAACTTCAAAAAAAAACTAAATCTAAAATTCCGCACTTAAAACTATAAAATTTATGTGAAACTTAAAACTACTTACGGTTCTATACGGATACGGTCCCCCGTGGTCCTAGTACCAGCACGACCAAGAACGATGAGCTGATGTTGGCCAATATGGCCTCGGAGATGCGTACTATTCAAGGGCAGAATTCACAAATGCAATTTATCCTAACCTTACTTATAACTCGAATTAAAAGAAACTAATTAAAATTAAACTAAAACTATGATTCAAAAAAAAAAAAAAAAAAAAAAACCATTCCAAACAAATTAATTAAAAAAAAAATACGTCTTAAAAAAAATTAAAATTAAAATTAAACTTAAATCAAGGGTTAAACTTTACGCCACTGCGTTTACGGTTCGTGTCAGCACTTCTTGGTGCGGGTTGTTGTTCTTGCCGCAAACCAGGGGGGGGGGGGGGGGGGGGGGGGCAAGAACTTCCTCCGTCCGACGAGCTGAAAAAAAAACAATGTTATGTTGGGAACCAGGGTCGAGTCACAGGGGCAACTTCGATACAGGTGAGAAGGACGCGGCATGCTTGTGGTTGCTCGACTCAGCTCGTCGGACGGGGGAAGTTATTGCCCCCTCACCATATACCACCTGCTCAACAAACGTTTTGTCCATGCCAAAAGTTGTGAAAAAAAAGGAAGAGAAAGCTACTTTACGTAGACCACGGACGGTATTAAAAGATAGGACAGTGAAAAATGAAAAAAAAAGGAAAAGCGGAAAAGAAAATGTCCAAGGACCTAGGCCAATACCCAAGAGAGAGAAGGGAGGGAGCACTCGAACTAACCTAACTAGCCTAAGCTTAAGCTAACTAATCTAACATTAAAAGCTAAGCCCTAAAATGTAGCTAAACTAACTTAAAACTACTCTAAAACTATCTTACCCTAACCGCAACTCGCCTTCCCTAAATCTCTCTTGTGTACCGGTTCGTTACGACCCCGAAACATGCCTGATGTTGTTGGCAAGGGTTGGCCAGCCCACCCTTGTGTCTTTCGACACAACCTTAGCTATCACTCTGGCCGATGTTGTGAGTGATAGCCCCTCGACGAACCCTTCAGTCACAATTTAGGTAATAATGTACGTAGTGAAAAGTTTGTATGTCGTCACGCCATGTCGTAAAAGTTTGTGTTGTCATGTTATGTCATTGACGATCTATAGAAGGACGGCCTCCACAGTCGTCCACACACCATATGCGAAACTTTAGCCGCGCATATTTAAATGCACAAGGAAAAACTAAAATGCAAGGCCATGAAAGGCTATTTTTATTTATTTAATTTTCTTGCCACAAACCAGGGGGGGGGGGGGGGGCAAGAACTGCCCCCGTCCGACGAGCTGAGGCGAGCAACCACAAGCATGCCGCGTCCTCCTCACCTGTATCGAAGTTGCCCCTGTGGCTTAACTCTTCTTAAAAACGGCTATAATGATTATTTTTTGGGTTTTCAATAAAAAAAAATCAGTAAATAAAAGAATATGGTATCTTCAGATTTTCACATAAGACTCGAATAACGGCATATTAGAAAACGGCTATATTTCAAAAACCGTTGAAGACATTTCAAAGAAACTTTGCATTAAAGCATAAACTAAGTTTTTTTAAAAAGATTTCTTTAAGTTTAAATTCATATAACAATTTTTAAAATTTTCAAAAATTTCACTTTTTTCAAAAACGGCTCCAACGATTTTGATCTGTGTTGGTGGTTTAAGTACTTGCAGTGTTGTTAAGAGTGTGTCATACTCAGTTTCTACCAAAAGACAACACAGATATTCACTAGGTTCATTGGAAGTGAACATAAAAGCACTTTTTTATTCAAACTAAATTTTTTAATGCAATTATGACAAATCAAATATAGCTATGTAAATATAATCTACATTGTTACGTTTCTATTTTTCCTGATCTTACGAGTATAGAAAATATCAAATGAAAAAAATGTGCATCAAAAACCAAAGCGAGAAAAAGTTTTCGTACAAGACAATCGTACAATTTTGTTTTAATGTTCGTTATAGTCCGAACAATGTTTTTAACGAAAGAAAAATTGGAAAAAGTTCGGGAACAACTGAAAGTGCCTCCTTTTTTCCATAGAGAATAAGTATGTAGTCTACACGAACATATTGGCCAACATAATTCTTGGGCAGGCAAAGCAGGGCGGATACAGCTGATCTAAGATATAATTGTTTTTTTTTATTATAAACAATATGTAAGAGCTGACCCAATTTAATAACTTTCTTTTCATAGCAGAATTGTTATGTACCAACATTTACATCAGGAGGCTGTAGGAAATAGCCTTCCAAAATTTCACAGTGAAATTATTACCAGAATCGAAGATGAAATTAGTCCCCAAAAAGGTATGAAATAAATCCCCATATTTTTTTGAGAGCTTTTGGCTCGCCAAGGCGAAGAAAAAGGCACTGCGATCTATAAGATCTATTGTGCCGTCTGTGTCAGACATTTTTTTTATGTTAGTAGTATTTCTACTTTCCGTATGAACCGCATAATGCTGTCAGCAGAGGACTCCTCTATGTTCCTTGAAGAATATTCTCATTTTAGTTTAATTTTGGGTTGGACATTCACCTAAAATGTGTTCTGCTCTTTCGTCATCTTGAAGACATAGCCGGCACTCTGGAGAGTCGACTGTTTTCATTTTGTTGAGGTTGTTTCGTAACCCGTGGTGAGCAATAAGTTAACCTACAAGGTTTTTGATATCATGCCGACTCAAATTTAGACACTTATTGGCATTGCTATTAAAGGGCTCGTTTGACCTGTCTAAGTCTCCCAATAGGCGGTTTGTTTCATAAGTTTCCATCATTTTATAGCTGCAATTGCTGCTGATCTAAGAGTGCAGCAGAAGGGTTTGGGACGTTTGAAAAGAGTTTCTGAGCCCTTTCTTGCCAGTTCGCCGGCTTTTTCATTATCTTCAAAACACTAATGGCTCTGAACCCACCATATTTTGGTATTTTTCCTTGAGCCAAGTGTTTGAAGGGCATTAAAACAGTGCAAGACTGATTTGGAGTCAATGGTATGCGAGCTAAAGTCCATTTATAGCTGCTTGATATATATGGATTGTGGCGCCTTTAATACCAGATATATTGATGTGGCTGGATCATTATTGAATGTCGTGGAGCTCTGCTTGAAATGTGCTGGAACTTTTTCTGATAGGTATTGTGATGCAAGTAATTGGATCGTAAATTCCAGCTCCTATATTCGGTTCCATTTAAGAACAATCTGTATACCAATTCTAGCCTTTGTGGCTGTTTGTGGGGTTATTACTAACCCTTGTTTCTCTATTGGAATTTCGGTGAAAAACTGTTGAAGCACAAGTTCTGGGTGGTCGCTAGGACTGTATTAAACTTGTTGCACTGCGAATCCCCACTTTGTGTATGTTTATGTGGGGAGGTGTTTGTCCTGTTATTGCCTTTATGGCAGCTGTTCAACAGGTTAACATGGCTCCGCAGATACCAAGAGCATGCAAGCCATTGCACCTTTTTGAGCTTGTCTATTGCAATCTTTTGTGTGGCTTTCGTCCACCATACTATAGAGGCATATTATGTACACTTCACTTCAACTGAATAAGCACAAACATTTGCTAAGCTACGTTGTCCATTTTTTCAAAACCTTGTGCCGTAATATATCATACGATGATGCAAACTGTTTGCGTATGATGTTGACAAAACAAACCGGAAAGAATATTTCAAAAAGCACCGCTATTTTTTTCCTGGTTCCCTTGCAAAGCATTCAGTATGGAAAAATGCAGTTTTCTTTTGCGTCAACTGAAATATTGAAATTGGAAATAAAAGTTATTGGGATTTAATGAAACAAGTTTTTCTTAAAATAGGTTTTCATTGGTTAATTTTAGTAGTGGGTAGTCCGAATTTATTCTTAATAGTTTCGTAAATTCCATCAGGCATGGAACCGTACAGCCTCTTTATGTAGTCCAGCGAAATTTCCCCAGGCCAATTTAATGGCTGCAATAAGGGATTCTCTGTCTTCAAACAGACGACCAGACTCATAAACTTTTTGTACTAACCATCCCCAAACGTTTTCTATAAGGTTCAGGTCCGGTGAGTATGGCGGCCATTGAAGCAATTCCACATTCTGCTCCTCTATCCAATTTTTTGCTATGCACACCGTGTGGATGGGGGCGTTGTCCTGCTGAAAAGTTCAGTTTATGGTTCCAAAAATGCCTGCAAATTTAGGGAAATATCTTTTCAAATTTCCTTTATAGCTTAATGCAGTCATTTTTGAGGTTTGCAACTCAAGCTCAACAGTGCCATAGTAGCTAACTGCTCCCCATACCATAACACCAGCTTATCGACTATGATGCAGCGCTAAAAATCGTTCTTCTTTCCTCACATCGTGGAAGTAATAATTAAACCCATCAGGGCGATCAAAATTTAACATCTTTTCATCCGAAAAAGCTACGTGACGCCATTCATTTTTAAAACTCATATGGAGTCTAGAGAATTCTAAGCGCATACACTTCCGTTTTTCGTTAAGTGGTGGTTGCTTTTGAATTTTTAACCGTTTTAGATGTTTGGCATTATTGATAACCCTGCGCACTGTTGAAACGCTTGCAGTAACATCGGCTTTCTGCTTTTTTTTGCCGCAGAGTCGCAGGAATTGGAAGCACATCTTAAAATTGCTCTTCGATCAACCGCTGTTGTTGCCATTTTTTGACATCCTTTCATATTTTTTCCGTGCGAATCTTAAGTTCTTAAATAAGAATAGACTAGAACTTCGTCCAATTTTGTCAGCGATAGAATGCCCGGTTAATCCTTGGTCTTTTAGTAAATCGATTTGAGTTCTTTCAATACTATTTAGAGATTTTGATCTAACTGTTTTTCTTTGAAATACAATTAATCAAATAAAATTCACTTAAAGCACTTCAACTGTTGATCTAATGTGTCAATCTCCACAGAATACTCATAAGGAAAATAATGACCTTGTGTCTATTCAGTTGACGCAAAAAAAACCTGCATTTTTCCATATTGAATGCTTTGCAAGGGAACCAGGAAAAAAATAGCGGTACTTTTTGAATTATTCTTTCCGATTTATTTTCTCAACATCATACGCAAACAGTTTGTATCATCAAATGATATATTACGGCACAACGTTTTGAAAAAAAATGGACAACGTAGCTTAGAAAATGTTTGTGCTTATTCAGTTGAAGCAGAGTGTATGTAGCCTACTCGCTATATTACGCCAAAACACCCCATCATCAAAATATTCCCATCGTCAAAACATCCCCATCAGCCAATCATCGTCATCAGCATCGTTTCATCCTCATCTTTGTTGTACAGGGCGGACAAAAAGAAATTACCCTCACGGCCTCATCATAGTGGCGCATCTTATACGCTTTTCAAGTACTTCATTGTTTGATCTTTGGAAATTCCAGCGGTCGTTTCTTATTTACCCTTTAATTTTATGACTTACTGTTGGGAAACTATGTACCAGTTCACAGGTAGTAAATGTTTCTGGGTATAAAGTTGCCAACAAGTATAAAGATTGAAAATCGATTGCAAAATGTACGGCCTCCTCCTTATGCTCGCCAGTATTTCTTATTATTATTGCCTTTCGGCCTAAAAACTATTGTACGAACTAATCTTACATATACGAGCCCAAACGCAAAATAGTTGAACTACCTATGATAAAAAACAAAAATCTGCTGGTTCTTAAATTCCTTCGGCAATAAACTCAATATTTTGATAGTTTTCTTTAGATATATTTATTTTAGATAGAAATAAGTAACAAAAACAAAATGACTTCAATTAAATAACCATATAGAGCAGTCTTAAAAAATAAAAGAACGATTGATACATTTTTTTAAACGCAAAATAGTTGGCCAACGCGTCTTAATTTTTATTTTACCATGGTGGTACGTCGCCTCTGGCCTTGATAACTGCTTCTATGCGTCGTGGCATTGTGTCAACTAATTTTTGACATTCTTCGGTACCAAAAGATTCCCAAATTTTTATGATTTTAGCTTTTAGGCCTTGAAGAGTCCGACATGGTTCTTTTTGGAGGTTTTGCTTCATTTTATGCCAGACAGTTTCAATTGGCGAAAGGTCAGGGCTGCTGGAAGGCCATTCCAGTAAAGGAATTGCTTCTGCAGATAACCACGCCATTGTAGACCTTGCTGTATGGCAGGAAGCACCATCCTGTTGGAAAATGAAATTTCCATCCCTAGTTTGAAGTCGTGGTGATGGGAGTAGCTCGTTTTCCAGAATATCCCGGTACTTGGTAGCATTGACAGTTCCATTTACAAAATGTAAATTGCCCAAACCTCGCCCAGACATGCATCCCCATATCATTAGAGATGCTGGAAACTTGACTGTTTTTTTTAAGCAAACTTTGTGAAAGGCCTCTTTGGAGTTTCTTATGACACGTTTTCGTTCGTCGCCCACGCAAACTTCAAAACCTCGACTCATCACTGCAAATAACGGACCGCCATTGACTTAAAGTCCAGTTCTTACGTTGCTTGGCCCACTCTAGGCGCCTTTTCTTTTGTTTAGGTGTTAAAAGTGGTTTTTCTTTGGCCTATGTTTTAACGAATTAAAATAGCTCTAATTTAAATAAATCTAAAACAAACCATATAAAATTTATATGCAATTTTTTTCATTGTCCGCTTCAAGTGTCGACTGAAACACTTTTTTGAATTCTTTCTCTCTATTGAACAGTTATTGCAGCGGCAGTTTGACGTCGATTTTCCTTTATTATTTTTTTTAAGACTCGGCAATCTCGATGTTTCGCAATTGGTGGGCGTCCCGTTGTTTGACCAACCTCCACATTTCCACTATTTTTGAACTTTGTGATAATGTTTCGAATTGATGAGCGAAGTAAATTAAATTGGTTTGCTATTTTGTAGCTCGACAATCCCGTTTCGAAGGCTTTAACTATGGATTCCCTAAGGTCTCGTGATAATGCAACACCACGCACCATGATTGACACTAAACTGTTGCTGGCTTACTTAATACAAGAGATCAATAAACAACAAAACAAGTGCATGCCATTTTTTTAATAACGGTTAACTGAACATCTATTTAAATTGTCATAGGCCAACTTAGTTGCATCCCATAGAGAGTAGTCCAACTATTATGCTCTTATCTTTGTTTAAGAGAATGCAACCTGAAGCCATGCGTGTTTTCTCAAATTAAGTTCTGTTTGGTCTTATTTACTCATTAAATGTAATTTATTACATTGACAAAAAAAATTATTCAACAACTGCTTGGGACAGAAAATGAAGGTATATAAAGAGGATTAATGTGTTAATTGATGAGTAGGCCAACTATTTTGCGTTTGGGTCGTATATTCATCGAGAACAATTTTTAAGCTTGGCATCATTATTTTAATTTTATATCTTCTTATATATATAAAAATCAATCCATATTTGTGTTTGTTGCCGGTGTTTGACCAAACGCGTTAACCGATTCCAATAAAAGGTGACGTCTGTACGTTGATTTTCAACTTCCAGTCGTCGCAATATCCCTTAATTTGATCAAAGTCACGCTGATCCAAATCGTCGGCATACACTATGGCATGTCTGAGTGAACCCACCAGATCACTCGTATAAATCTTAAACAGGATCAGAGAATTCACCGCCCCCTGCTGTAAACCGTTTTTATTTTCAAAGGTGGCAATAGTGCGATGGTAGTGTATTCACTAAAGTGATTGGCAGGTCGTGCGTTCGAATCCCGTCCAGGGCCATGATTTTTATAAATTGAATACACACAACAAAAACTGATCTCCCTAAAGCAATTTAGGCGCCACCTGTTGAGAAAAAAAAATCCCATCGCACCAAACTTCTTTCCTATCCGTCTATTCTTCCAGTAAGTAGCACCCAAAAATAGGCAATGAATTGCTGGAAGCTACTTGCGCAACAAACTAAATGCCTGCGCTGTGGTTTTACCATTATAAAAGTACTGTGTCACTACAGAAAAAAGAAATCCCTTTAGCCCACGCAAATTATAAAAAAAAAAAAAGACTCTGCTCGAAGTCACGTTGCCACATTTGACAACGAATAAGCATATTATAAATTACATATTGCAAAGGTTTGTCCCCCCGCCTGATAAACTTGTAGAAAAGTCCCTCTGACCATACGGTGTCGAAAGCCTTCTCAAAATCAACCAGATAAGCACCCGTGCATTAGTTCTTGCATTTATTCCACTGAATGTCGGAAACAAGTTTCGACACGGCATGAATAGTGTCATGCCCCGTCCTGAAACCAAACTGTTTGTCCGGAATTACATTATTGTCCTCGACCCACTGCAAAAGGGCTTTATTAACTTTTCCAAAGATCTTGCTAATATTCGGAAGCAAACTAACCGACCAGAGACTGGGACGGTTCGTCCTATCTTTACCCCTATCTTTACCCGAATACCGGCCAGGGCCATGATTTTTAAATTGAATACTCACGTAAATACAGATCTCCCTAAGCAATTTACGTGCCACCCGTGGAGAAAAAAAACTCTACAAAAGCACCAAAAATCTTTCCTATCCTCCTATTCTTTCGAATCGTAAGTAGCACCTAAAATCATGCAATGCAATACTGCATTACTAGGTGCTGCTTACGGTTCAACAAAAAATGCCTGCGCTGTGTTCTAACACTATAAGGGTCTGTACAAATACAGAAAACAAAAACGTCTTTAGCGTGAGTAAATTATAAAAAAAAAAACTTCGGTAACCTTTTCTCTTCGGTAACCTTTTCTCTCAGCTGTAAAAGCTTTGTGGAAAAGCTTCAATCGGCGCGTTCAATTTGCAAGTCAACTGCAAGTTCACTACTAATTAAATGTCTATCACTCGCCAAACGATGGTCACGTGAGTTATTTGATCAATGAGAAAAGGTAAAATAGTAGTCACTAGTGGTTGACTTGTAAATTGAACGCGCCCTATTGCGATGCGTCATCTAGGTGTATTTTATTATCTTTGCTTAAAGTTTTCCTAAGCCACACTTGTCTTTAGACCAAGAGCCGAAATATATTCTCGCTGGTATTTTGTATAGGCTCCACCTATTTATACTCTTAATTTCAACTTCCTGTTCCAGTCGTTTTTAGTCTAACAAGAGGATGGAGTACAGATGACAACCGTTATAACATGGGAAATAATTTACAGGCGCGGTATCCGTATTCAAGTGCGTTCAGTAAATTCTATTTATACGCCATTTTTCTTATTGGAAATAATATTTATGCCGTGGACTTTCGCTGGTGCATTTGTACTGTGTGATATGAATGTGTACATTTTTTTGTTTTATATGGGACGAAAGAGAAGAGCTTAGCTATACAAAATAAATGCAGAAATTAGTTGTGAGTAGTGTTGGGTAGGACACGTTTTTTTTATGAGTTTGTATGAGGTACTCATTTTGGAATATGAGGTGGTACAATGTCCCACCTCAAATGAGGTACTCACCTCAATTGAGGTTTGTGCTCATATAATGTAGTAGGTACAAAAAAATAAAATATTAGGTATTATGTAGGTAGGTAAGTTTACATACCTCAAGAAAATTTTATTCGTATGAAGTATATCTATGTACTTAAGTGAACTAATTGTATGGTCTAGTCCAAATTGCCTAAAAAATCCTTTAAAAGTTAAAACAAAATGATAGCATCTACATTTGCATTTTCACAAAGTGTATGTAATGTAAATCCATACCCGCAGTCGCGCCACAAAATTTATAAATGATGTAGAGAGAGTGACCAGACAATAGACAATACTTTTTCTCACTTTGTCACACTCACCTCATTGCCTCAGTTCTGCTATCGCACTACAAAGGAGGCAATGAGTTATTCCTTACTTTTACCTCAAAAGTCCCATGTCCCACACAAATGAGGCAATGAGTTATTGCTTACCTTTACCTCAAAAGTCCCATGTCCCAAACAAATGAGGCAATGAGTTATTCCTTACTTTTACCTCAAAAGTCCCATGTCCCATACAAATGAGGCAATGAGAATGAGCTATGAGGATTCACTCTATTCATTACTTTTACCTCAATGTCACAGTCCAAATACCCCAACTCAATTGAAGTGTTACCTATATTGTATGTATCTATATCCTCCCTCAAAACTCAAATGAAAGGAAAAGAGAAAGAGACGCTTTTGGATATATGTGTGTACCCTTTTTTAAACGAGTTTAACTGCTACTGCAGGAAATAATGTGAATGTGTGAAGTAGTGAGTAATTTTCCGTGTGCTTGTATAATTCACATGACATTTTATTTTGTGCTCTTCGGTGTGAGTTTGTAACACATTTGAGAGGTGGTACAAAAATTATTTTTGAGGTGTTGGGACATTTAGATCTTTTGTATGGGACATTTGTACCACCTCATGTATGAGTTACCCAACACTAGTTGTGAGTTTGGCTTTGTGTCGTACATAGTTATTTGTTTTTTTTATCGGACATTTATTTTATTTTTCGCCAAAAAGAAATGTCGTGAATGTCTTTCAATTTTATTTTTTCAACTGGGAAATATTGTAGGTTATTTCTTGCTGATCCATTTATATAATTACATTGTTGGACACGGGCAAATCCGGGCAGGTATAACTAGTTTATTTATAAATTATCATTTATTGGCGTTTTAAAAATGGTTTTTTGAAACATTATACAGGTGGATAAATATATTATAATGTATATCATAGACAAAAGGTTAAACATTCATTCGGTTAGATATGTACTTAAGAACTAATTTTTTTTCTTCCTACGATTAGACTTAGCCTGTTCCGGGACTACAACTGTTCCCGCCACAATCTCATCCTTAATATCTGACTCCGCAATTTTACTCTGTGCCTCCATGTAAAACATAATATCACGTAGTTGTTCTTTGACGTCAGCTAACTCAGCTTCTCGTTTTTCCGCATACTCCCTGTAGGTTGTCTCAAGGGCCGCATATTTTGTTTGCCAGGAGCTTTGGTTGTTTTGCAGAGCCTTAGATATTTGACATTCGTCGCTGAGTTGTTTTTGAACTTCTTTCAATCTGTAATAAGAAGAAGAAACATTGTTATGCATTTAAGATTTGAAACTTTTATTTTCTTTACTTGTTAGCATTTGTAGCCAGTTTTCTCTCCAGCGACTGCTTCTCCTTCATAAGGGTGTGTACCTTTTGCTGCATATCTGAGAGTTTCTCTGACATATTTTCAGCTGACATTTTGAAATCTTTCCACTCACACTCCAGCTTTTGGATTCTCTCCTCATAGTACTTCCTTTGAGTGTCCAGCTGAGATGTCAACAAATACGTAAACTCCAACTGCATAGAGTCGATCTTTTCTTCGCCTTCATCATTGGGCGCTTGCGTGGCCACCAATTTGCCGTCAGTCTTGTTTTGAAATAAGCGATGTACAAAATTATCCCCAGCATAATCCCACACACTAGAGGTTCCCAATTGCATGGCGAATGTATGATTTGTTGCTCGGTAGTGCGCAGCTGCATGACCACCTTGATATCGGCCACAACCTACGTGTCCACAGATCAAGCAGATCCAAAGTGCCTCAATTCCTTCGCATTCCATACAAACAGAGTTTTCCATCAATTCTGGTGTTTGCACATGACGGCAAACTGGGCATGTAGAGTCACCCCATTTGATTAGACAATTTGCATGGAAAGCATGATTACAGAGGATAGTTAAAACACCGTCCACACTTTCGTCCATTCTCTCTAGACAGACTAAATGGGAGAACAAAGTAATAATTGCATTTCATTGGGATTTATTTTTATTTTTACCAGGACATGTTGGCAACTCAGTGTGACCGATTGGTGGTACACCGTCTTCTGCTCGTTCAACTTCAGACACCCAAACTGCATGACAAAGTGAATCAGGTTCGAGGGAATTGTATGCGGCTCCATTGAATGTCTGATAAAATTCCAATGCAGATTCATTGCAACGAAAGCTGAAAGAAAATTGGTTAGTTCTTTGAATGATATTGAGCTTACAATGCTTACACAAGAAGAACCATGAACTGATTTGGGCTTCCGTCGCGAATAATGCGAATATGCTGAATTTCTGGGTGGCAGGGGGCCACAAAGTTAAGCAAATCATGACAGCTTTGACTGGCTGGCACTGCCAGTAGACACAGCTGATTAGAGGGTCCTTCCTTGATTTCTTTGCGTTCACTGAAATCAAATAAAAAAATAAACATTAGGCATTAGCAATCTCCGGACGAGACAAAAGGTAGAGGAAGCTGTTCAAGACCTGAACAGTGCCATTACTAGCTGTTTTGAACTGACGTGCCCAGTAAACAAAACCCCGGTGGAACTCGGAACTGCAAAGTATCCGAAGAGAAGCTAGAAAACTTCTAAACAGGTCACTAAAATTCTGGAAAAGGGAAACCAGTCAAATTGGAATCACTTAGAAAACTTGATGGCACCATCACTGAGACGAAAGCGGAAACTCTTAGTCATCTGCTGGAGTCTCGATTACCGGGTAGCCAGATAACAATTTGCTTACAACCAGCCCCGATTACCGAGACTGTGAGTGAGCCGAGACAAACAATTCGGCGTAGCTGGTGTATTGCGATGGCTGTGGTAACGGACGAGGCTATTAAATACGCTTTTGCGTCTTTTGACGGCTTCAAGTCATCTGGCACGGACCCAGTCATGCTGCAACAAGGTACAAACCAGTTGCTACCGACTATGAAGATAATCTTCACCGCTGTCCTGGCACTGGCATACATACCGACTCCCTGGCGTACAGTTAGAGTGACATTTATACAAAAATTGGCAGAAATGACTACTCACTCATTAAGAGCTTCAGACCAATCAGTCTGACTTCCTTCTTCCTGAAAAGCATGGAAATGCTGGTCGAGCTGCATGTGCGCAAAACTCGGATGGAAAATTCTGCGAGACTGCGCTCCAAAACCTAATTGGTAGAATTGAGAGCGCGCTTGACATGAAAGAATACGCAATGAGCATTTTCATCGATATTGAGGGTGCTTTTGATAATGCGACTTCTGACAGCATGTGCAGCTCTGCCAGACAACAAGGCGTAAATGTGGATTAAAGCAATGCCAATAAATAGAACGTTGGTTGCGGATGTGGATGGTGGCCGTTATGTTATGGTGGGGGTAAACAGAGGTTGCCCGCGAGGCGGCGTTCTGTCTCCAATGCTGTGGTGCATGCTGGTTGACTCTCTGTTGAACGCTCTCAACAGTTCTAACGTTTACGCTCAGGCGTACGCGGATGATGTTGCCGTACATTCTGTTGCCCCAAAGCGCAATCGATCCTAGACGTGATTGACGAATGGTGCATTAGGAATTAGCTCTCAGTCAATCCTCTTAAAACGTAGGTTGTTCTCTTTACGAGAAGGAGGACGCCGATGGGGTTGACTAGGCCAGTGCTAAAAGGTGTGACGCCAATTATCCAATGAAGCAAAATATTTGGGAGTCATCCTGGATACCAAACTTCTTTGGTTCAAGCATGTTGAACTGAAGACTGCCAAGGCGCTGTCGTTTTCTGGCAATGTAAGGGCATTTTCGGCAAGACATGTGGCTTATCACCGAAAAGAGTCCTATGGATTTACACAGCTATGATAAGACCATTTTTAGCATATGCGTCGGTTGTTTGGAGCTAAACTCCAAACAAAGGAAGGTATTATGTCTCGGCTGTACGGGGGTCTTCCCCAGCACGCCTGGCTCCGGCCTAGATGCATTATTATTGAACGTGACGGTTGTCCCTCGACTCCTGTCGTATGGATATGCCGTCTGATGCAATGACACTGGAACTTCGGTTTTTGCATAATTACGAGGTCGACTTCCCTCGTGTATAGTACTGGCTCTGGCCAGTCTCTTAGCCTGGAAAGGAATGGAATCGAATCTTCACGGATGGCTCCAAAAGCGATCAAAGATCTAGTGCTTGTGTTTCCATGGAAAGCGACAGCATACGACTTTTCTTCTCGTTAGGCAAACATGCGTCAGTCTTCCAAGCCTGTGGAGAAAGCGATGACACCGCGAAACATTTCCTTTATGATTGTTCTGCTTTTGCTCGTTTTAGGTGGCAGGTATTTGGTACTGATGTGGTGAAAAATTCAGTTAAAGTTGTGTGTCTTCCTAGCAGTACAATGGACTATTCAGTAGTCTGAGTGCTTCAGTGTAGAAAGTCTCGCGCCCCGACAATACAAAAAACCTTTTAGAGTAGACCCACTGCTAAACGCTAAGCTACTGCGTCCAGACAAAAATAAGTTATATTTTAATATGAATGCTCTACATGAACTAAAGCGTATTTATTGAGAACTACTGAGGATAGTTGGATAGATAGATAGAAACGATGAAACAGTTATTACGACTTAGAGCATATTTCTCTATGATTTGCTTTCGGATCACTTGTTCCTCTTTTGTATATTTAATAAGACAAAAGATATTCATTTAATTTTAGTTCAAAATTCATAAAAAATGATTCGAGTTCACAAGGATAATATTGTACCAAAATATCAGTCTGGGAACTGGTCTTGGGATGCGCGCAATCAAAGAATTAACTTTTCTTTTGGAGGCAGTGAGGTGTTGCCACAAGAAACTGAAATAAAATGCTCAAGTGGCTTCAAGTTTAAGACAACGTTAAACCAGATAAATGAAGTAATATTTCGTCAGGAGTTCACGAGACCGGACACCGCCTTTGATGCGGATGTAATTGTGATTCAAGACATCAAACATCTTGTGATGTTTCTCGCTCCTTCGGAGATCCTTACCAGCAAATTAATTGACTTTATTCACACCCAAACAGTGGATTTATTTTTGAACGCCTTAATCATCTATTTTGAATATTTTATTCGCCTAGTTGAATACATTCTTATACGTCGAGATGAGGTTTCGGGCAGAGCGGCTCAAGTTGAAAGTAAAGAAAGTACCGAAATAAAGCGCATTTACTCGGAATATCTTACTCAATTGCGTATAATCCTTGCACGTGAGTATAGTCCAATTCTTTTGGGAAACGGCGAAATGAAGCCATACTATCATATAACCCCGGTTGTCAATATCTCAAAGTCTACAAGGGACAAGAAATTTCATGAAGCATTTTTAGCCATTTGTACTCAAATAGTGTGGATAACACATCATCGGAGAGCATTCGACATTATCGATAACGAAATCAATCGACTATTTCGTTCTGACCACTTTAAATTGACCCGCAAAGATGCTATTGCATTCAGTCATTCCGAGAAAGAACTGCTTTTTGGACGAAATAACAGACGTGCAAATTATCGATATCAAAACTCTCCTCTTATCCAAGAACTTTCGAATGTTCGACGGCAAAATTTACCAGTTCTTTGGATCGGTGAGAGGCTGTATCGCGGAACTGATCCTCGAATGAAGCAACTCGAAGTCGAAATCATTATTCCCGACGGCCAGTTGTTCTTGGTAAACGTGTCTCATGGCATATTAGGGCATCCCAAGGGACTTTATAACACATTGTTGGCATTGGACTGGGACCAGTTGCGAGAGCAAAATTATACTAAACAATATGATCCGTATCGGCTGGTAACTCAACCCAGTTTAGAGATACCCAAGCTGGATACATTAAAGCTGAAGCACGAGCAGTTTGAGTCCTATTTTGCACTAAAGGGTAAACGATTTGAGTACAGTGAGGATTTAATAAAGAAGTGGAAACGGCGTGACAAAGTGATTGAGAAAATAGAGATCGGCGGACTACTGGATGATGTTGTGACCAAATGCAGAAAAGAAATAGAACAAAAAGGAGATTACAAGCGAAAATCATCAATGCAGACGACAGAAGAATTTATTGCGCTCAAACAGAAGTTTATAAAAAAATATTTCAAAAAACTAAAGAATTAAATAAATTTTATAGAAGCAAGATATATGTTTATTATTCGCGGTCCACAACACATCCGTTTTAGTAATTCTGGAATGGAACAGCGAGGACAAGTAAAACTGCATGCATTGGCTGAGCATGTCGAGCTTCCTTGTTAGACAAAGAAGATGCAAACTGAATTTATTTAGGAATATCTTACAGTACTGTCCTAAAGTTTTGCAAACAAACTTTGACTTTGCTGGGTGCCTAGGGGTTATGCTGGACAAAAAATCAACAACAAGTAAAATATTTGTCCAATGTGAGGCGTTGTGATATTTTGAGGTGTTCATGTGGTAAGATCACGTAGTTTTTCCTATTATTCCGAATTCGTTGCTCTATTGGTACTGCCATGTTCAAAGGAGACATATTACGAAACCCGCCTGCCGATACTTTTTGAGGTCCCACGTATGCAGTGAAGTGGAAGGGTTATGATATCTCTTTCTCACATTTAAGGGGGAGTAAATAGACCTAAGTGATTTGTCGATGTCGATGTCTTGCACCGCTTAAGCAAGCTTAGAGACTTCGCAGCGTTCTAGGCGAAAACAAATATGTGGACATTCCAACGGTTGGTTTTACTGACACGAACCGAGAATGGAAAGTCTTTTGGTTTCAGCTATGCCAGTGCATGGATAATGGGTTTAGCTTAGTTTTCGAATCATTAAATTCTACTATTTGTTAGATGCATGCCGTGTTATCAAGTCTTCCCACCTTTTTTTATAAGCATTTCAAATTAATTCGAAATTAATTTTATTTTTTGTATCTTTTAAAAAGAAAAAGTAAACTTACTTAGAATAATTATTATGTATTTGATATTATCCATTTGAAGATACCATGTTCAAAACCATTGCAGCCTACGTCACTCATGGATACTTTTTTAACTTTCTCGTATACTTAAGTACATAAACTGAAGAGAAAGATATTGTAATTGTGCTGAAATTTCAAACTCAAACTCAGTATGAGGTATGATATATATTTATATATATATTGCATATTCGCATTCACGCCATTTAGCGCGAATAAAAGATGTTTTAAAACATAACTGTTGGATACCCTATTGTTATTCCTATCCCTCATAAGTGGGCGTGACAAAAGTCTAAGTATGGTTGAATTGTTAAGAACGCTCTACATATTTTGTTATATAAGATTTAAAGGATTTAGGCCCATATTATGAGTAGCGAATCGAACGAAAAGCCTTGCGAATTCGACTATTCAGTATTATGAATAGCGATTCGCTAAATTAAGTTCGCTTCAAATGTCAAAAATATAGCGAGTTCGATTTTCGGTAAATTACAAGTGGCGACCGATCGCTAATATATTCGCGCAATGTGTCAAATCCAGGCGAACTAAAATATTCAGTGATAACGCTTGCGTACCGCTTTAGAAAATGTTTAATCTTTGTTTCTGTTTATTTTGTGCATTTTCTGATAATGAGTGGCGCGAGAAAAAAGTAGATGCAAATAAATTGTTAAAAAATAAAATAAAATGCAAAACATCGGTTTCTTCTTCTGTTCTTTTCTGGACTGGCAGAATGTTTTATTATTTTTACTTCCATCAAGTACAATTTTGAATGGGAGTTCCTATAGAGAAGACAACATTTCATTCCTTATACGGTTGCCCTCTGAACTTATGTTAACTATCCATAAGTCAATTGGTTCATCTGTAGCCTCCACGGGATTCATGTTTTCTTCTGCCATTATCTTCGGGTCTGGAACGGTATACTTGCGACAGATATTGTGTAGTGCAGAACATACATTGACTATTTTGATAGCCTTTTGTGGAGTGTAGTGCAATTTGCGCTCATTAAGAACTGCTCTAAACCTGCTCTTCAACGTTACATGAAGCTGCGTTTCTAAATGGAGTAATCAGATAAGGCTGCAGAGGATATCCTGAATCTCCTATAGAACAAAAAGTAGTTCATCAAAATAGGACAACATTCACTTATAATAGAATAACATGCACACCTAAGTACCTTGAGCGCTCTCCATTTACCCACCAGCTCTATAAAAAGAGTTCCTTCAATTCACTTTGATTTGTAGTGTACATAATAACCATACTAACAACTAGCCTTATCATCAAATACAATTCTCACAGCAACACAACAATATAGATGCACATTCCACACTTCTCACAAGACATACATTTCCCACCAAATCCACTCGACACCCAATACACAGCTAATGCTCGCCATAGAGTCAAGGCCAATGACGATTGCACCTTCTTCGTGTCGCAGCAAATTGTGCTGAGTAATTCATTTTCTTTTCATTTTATTTTCTCAAATTCCTTAGTTTATCATATTATAATGTAAGTAGCAAGTAAGATATTTTTGTATAAATAGGCTAAGCTCTTTTGAATAAACAACCAATGATTATCTGATTTTTGAATGTTATGCTTGGCTTCTTAGCCGCTCCTTTAATTTCAGTTCGGCTTCTTAGCCATCATATTCAGTTCGGCTCTTTAGCCAGCAACCTTTCGCCTTGGGTTAGCCAATTATCCCCATAGATTAAATAGGGAGGTAATAATAAAAACCAAACACATTACAGATTCCATACATACGAGTCATGTGTGGAACCAGGATATCTCGCATCAACTAATCTAATTGTGCCATTATTGTCGCAGGCCTAGTGAAAAGACAAAATTCCAGTGAAAAGCAACAATCAAAATAATAACAACTTACCACCATGGCATTCAAACTATAAAACCCCTTTCTGTTTAAATATTGGTGTTGTAAATGAGCAGGGACGATGATTCCAATGTGGGTACCGTCAACACATCCTTCTATCTTCCGGGAAGTCTAGCTCTTTCGAAAAAGTAATTCCTTGCGTCTTGTTTTCCAACGTTGGACATATCCGCCTTGATCCAAATCGGACAAATATTCGATCCAAGTAACGCAAGAACTTGATTTAAAACTACCGAAACTGTAGGTAGCGAAAGCCCCAACTCAAAGTCAGTCCCCACACCATTTTGATTGCTACCACTACCGAGAAACCGCAGAGCACATGCAAGTTTTATTACTGGTGTAATTGCAAAACTCACAGAAGTTTTCAGCCCTGGACTTATTTTATTCAAAACATAATTAAACGCATGTTTGTTTAATCGAAAATATGAAATAAACCTAAGAAAAGCAATAGGTACCTACATTTAACTGAACAAGAGGAAATAATTTTGTTCATACAAATCATCTGGTAGTTCAAGTGTCCAACCCACTATCTCTTAAAGCTCTTCTCAGTCTACACACCATTACTGATTTGTCTGCTCTCTCGTCAGCATCCACATCTTCAAAAAATAAGTCAACACTACTGACACAATTTTGTTTGTGCTTTATTTTGTTTTTCCAAAAGTTAAAATTCACAAATAGTTGATGCAAACAAAAATACCTGATGCAAAATCAATAAAGTTTGACGTGTAACATGTGTCATTTCAGTCTGAATCAGTGGCAGCATTGAATTTCAAGCGAATGTGGAATCTCGCTATTCATAATACTGTGATAAGCGAAATTCGCTAAAGCATTCGAATCTAGGCGAACGTTCGATTCGCTGCTCATAATGTGGGCCTTAATCGAAAAAAAACGAAAAAACGCTACCTAGCTCAAACTTTGGTTTTCCAATAAAAATGTTTTATTTAATTGTGGGCGTGTCAGTGGGCGGATTTGAGAAATTTTATATTCCGAGCAGTTTTAGGAGTCAAAGATCATATATGTATAAAAAATTTCAGCTTTCTAGCTCAAAATTCGATTTTTTCGATAAAATTGTTTTTTTTTTTTTTTTTAGTTTGTGGGCGTGTCTGTGGGCGGATTTCAAAAATTCTTACATTTGAATATTTCGGGACCCTAGAGAGTATATGGTTAAAATTTCAGTTCTTTAGGTACAGTTTAAAGGCCTAATTTTTGCCGACAGACGGATGGACGGACATTACTATCGATGCTGATCATAAATATAGTAACTTTTAGGGGTCTACGGGCGATATAAAGGTATGTCACAAATTTCGCGTCAAAATCAATATACCCTTAGAATAGGGTATACAAAAATCTAGTACGTCCACGACAGAACAGTCCGAACACTTCCTCATTTCCATGAAGGTGGTGAATGGCATCATTAATAGAAATATAACCAAGCAAAATACTACTATTATGTTGAAAAAAACGGAACATTAATATTTCAAAACCTTCTGAGGTAGCTAATGAATTTAATAAATACTTTGCGTCAGTTGGAGAACAGGATCTACAAAGAGATAGATAATCTAAAAGTATGTAATTGTTATTCTCCATTCTCTTGAACCCAGACTCCCAGACAATAGTTTTGTAAGAAAAAGATTATTTTTTGAATCAATCTCTGGGTCTGAGATTTTAAAGACTTTCTTTAAATTCCTCTTACTCCTGTGCTAACGATTATATTTCAAATGCTATGCTAAAAAATATTTCTTACAATATTGTGGATATTTTGGAATATCTCTTCAACCTGAGTGTCCTGTATGGTAGTTTTCCGGATGATTTAAAATACGGCGTTGTTATTCCTCTGTTTAAAAAAGGAAGCAGAAATGACAAAAAGAACTATAGACCGATAACATTATTGTCTTCGATTTCCAGTCTTTGAGAAATGCATTAAAAAAAAGAGTTTTTGATTATCTCAACAAAATATTTTTTTTTAGTCCAATGCAGTACGGGTTTAGAGATGGGCTATCAACTGAAGACGCATTATTAGATTTTCGTTGCGTCATACAGAAAGGATTAGATGAAAAAAGATTGTGTGCTGAGCTCTTTGTTGATATAACAAAGGCGTTTGTAATGGTCGATCACAAAATTCTTTTAAACAAGCTGTTTAATGTGGGCTTTTCTACGGTTATTAATCTTGGTGTTCCTCAAGCTTCCGTTCTTGGACCTTTTTTATTTCTGACTTATATCAACTCCCTATTTAGCTAACCATTTGTAGGAAGGGTCAGAGCATTTGCTGATGATCTTGGCATTGCATTCAATTCTGTGAATTCCTTAAATCTAGTGTATGATATAAATAATGATGTTGAATTACTAAGAATCTGGTTTCCTGAAAATAAGCTAATAGTAAGCGATAAAATAAAATTTATGTTTTTTCAGTCTTATTAACCATGAGTATCCAGATAAAGAGTTCATATTCCATGCTTCTAGATGTGCAAGATACAACCTGTTTCATAGTTCGTTCCATAGTCTGTTCCATGTTCCAAAGTATCTTTCGACTAGTGTGTTCCCTGTCATGTCAATTGCTTTAAAATTGCAAACGTAAACTATTTTAAGTATCTAAGTGTCATAATTGACCGGAATTTGAGTTGATCTAATCAAATCCAAAGTTTGAAGCAACATCTGCTCTCCGCTATTCGTTGCTTTTACCGTCTGCAGAAGTTCTGTCATTTTAATGTTCTAAAAAGAATATATTATGGGATATTTCATTCGAAATTACAGTACGGTATAAGCTGTTGGGGAAGTGGCTTTCTGAGTAAAATGCAGACTCTGATTATACTTCAGAAGTGTGTTACACGAAAGATCTGCAATTCTTCTCGTTTAGCCCACTCAATGGTATTATTTAAACGCATGGATGTCCTCCCAGTTAGGCATCTGTTTTATTTTAAGATCCTAAAGTTTTTTTTCATTAAAAAGACCTCGGACTTCGCATATTAGCTGATGTGATAATAACTGATTACTTCCAAAGTCCGATCTTTTTTTTTTTTTTTAGGCGTATTTAAGAAGGAAAATAATCAACATTTAAGCAGAGTTTGCGTTGGGGCCACGACGACGACCGAATCCGTGCACAAAGTTGACGAATCGTCTGTTGTATTGGATCCTCCTCTTTGCACGTCCGGTCTTCTTCTTCTTCTTCTCTTGCTTCTCTACTTTTGGGGTCTGTCCCTTGACCTTACCGGCACGAGCCAATGAACCGTGCACTTTACCACCAAGAAGTGGCACAGTCAAATCCAATTCAAATGATGACAGGCTGCTTACAGACAACTCATTGTCGAGAGCATTTCCTTCGCAGTTGAGGACAAATTCCTCTGTCAGTCCCTTCAACAGAGTTAGTTGTGCCTTAACCGAAGCAATTGTGTCATTTTGAGAAACCTCTAAGGTTTCGACATTATCCAAACCGCGGACGAAAAGTTGCATGTTGGGTACTTTGTGACAAATTCTTGTCTCTTCTATGGGATTTACGAAAAAGAAAGATCTATGGCACTTATAGCTTGAGCAGCCGTCATCAACCTCTTGTATCCATTTCACCCTTTTGTACCACTTGCTATATAAATGTGCTCCTGAAGATATACGATTCATAGCAAATTTACTTACGTTTATGTATGAAAAAAGTGAACCAATTTCTTCTTGCCTTTAATTACACTGAATTGAAATTTTGCTGCACTACATCGTGTAGTATTTTATCTTTTGTTGTAATACTTTTTGTTTTTGTAATTATTTTTATTATAAGTAATGAATTTATCTTTGTTTTTGTATATTAAAATTGTTGTTCTTATTTTAATTTGTTCACCCACAATAAATACTTTAATATAACGTGATATTTGCCTCTATTAATATTAATTATTACAAAATGTCACTAACTTTTCTCAAAACTTTTAGATGCAATATTTACTATTTTGAATTTTATAAAAAAAAAGGAAATGAGGACAAGACAAAGTACATGCTATCAACAAACAAACAAACATCTGTCCACCGCCTAGGACAAAACGTTACTGTTGATAGCAATAACTTCGAGGTAGTTAAGGAGTTCATCTACATAGGAGTAAACATCAACTCCACGAGCGACACCTCAGTGGAGATCCCGCGAAAAATTACCTTAGGAAACCGGTGCTACTTCGGTGGGGTTCAAAACTCCTCACTCGAAGGACAAAACGCATGCTCTATCGAACCTTAATTCTACAACTCCTGCTTTATGGTGCTGAGTGCTGGACGATAAGTAGAAAAGGGAAGCTAATATTGGATTCTTTTGAAAGAAAAATACTGCGTCGGATATTTGGTCCTGTGTGCGAAGAGGGCGAATGGAGGATAAGATACAACCGCGAACTCTATGAGCTATACCAAGATGTGGATGTAGTCCAAAAAGCTAAATCACGTCGACTACATTGGCTCGGACACATTGAGCGAAGGGAAAATAATACTCCATCGAAGAGGATCTTCGACTCCCAGCCCCTTGGTTCGAGAAGGCAAGGAAGACCGAACCTCCGCTATTTGAAATCGATGATACATTTCTTCAATGGATTAGAAATTACATTTCAGACCGTTCAATTCGAGTTGTTTTCACCAAACAAATGCTTGTGTTCCCCAAGGCTCCTTTTTTGTCTCCGACTCTCCTTCTCATTTTTATAAATGATTTCCTGTCTTTTACCTCTAACCAATCCACTCCTTTGCCGATGACAGTACCGTCAGCTCTCATATTTGTTTCTTGGTTCACGCCCCTCATCTTCGGGTGTTTAACTGGAACGGCAACGTATGTTAAGCCATTGAATTCCGATCTCGAGAGCGTAGCTCAGTGGGTTGTAACTAATAGATTGTCATTTAATGCCTTCAAAACGCAATGCTGTCTTCTGTCATTAAAGCAAAACCCTAACACCATTCCATTGTTCATGAATGGCACTTGCATCGTTGAAACCGAACGGCTTTCCATTTTCGGTATATGTGTTAATAACAACTTTCGTTGGAATGACCACATATTCGATGTCGCCAAGAACGCTGCGAAACGCCTAGGCTTCCTTAAGCGCTGCAAGAATTATTTCACTCCCTCTGATCTGGCTACTATTTATAAGGCGTTTATCCGCCCAAAACTTGAGTACAATGCTCATAGCTGGTGTGGTGCACCAATTACTTATTTGGAGCTACTTGACAAGATAGAAAAACGCGCGATAACTCATTGGTGACTTTAACATCGCGAGATCGGTTGACTCTCTTAGTCATCGTCGCAATGTCTCTTGTCTCTCGTTATTTTATCGGTATTTCCACCATAAGTGCTCAAACAAAATAGCCAGTTGCATTCCACCCCTAGAACATTGCAACCGCAATACACACTGTGCAAGGAATGCGCATCAGTTGACCCGTAAGCATGTATTCGGACGTACAGTGAAATTCAAGGAATCTTTCCTTAGCCGTACAACACGAATGTGGAATGCTCTTCCCCGGTCCATTTTTCCTACACATTATAATCTACAAACATTCAAAACCAACGTGCATCGGCATCTCTCACTATCTTCTAACCCTAATTTCGTTAACGGCCGCGCTGTATAGCTATTACATTATAAGGGTATTCAAAAATCCCTTTAATGCGAACACTAAATATATAAAAAAAATCTGTATGATGGGTTATGCGTAAAAGCAAGTTTCCATAACATTGTTTAAACGGTAAACAAATATAAATTATATACCTATAAATCGAAACGAGCAATTCTTAATACGTGCAAATAAAATAAAAAAAAATATAGGGGCCTAAAAACTAGATTCTCCAACCATTTGCTTGGCGAAGTGGAAGGGACCTACAATTTTAAGCCGAATCCGACCGGCAAATTTGAGAAACTTCTCAATGGATCTCGTTGGCAGGATATACTATTGGGTGTTTCTCAGACGTTCGCAAGAGGTTGGACAGTTGATAAAACTTTTAGATGTTACTCGGCGCCGGCAGAGTTACTTAATACATATAAACTTACGAAAATTTGAATAAATTATAACGCTTGACGGAAGTCTTACTTTTTCTTGTAGAGATGAATGATTCCATTAGTAACCTCAACACTAGGATTTCCCGAAAAGAAACCAATTTCTTTTGGAAACTCCGAGGCCACCTGAGCTTCTTCCAACGGCGTGGCTTCTCTGGAGCTCGTTGGCAGGACATCTCTCGTTTTGGAACTCATCATTAGGTTTGTAAACGTTTCGATTGTTATTTCAGATGAACCCCTTAGACCACGATCTCGTTCCCGCTCCTTTAGCAATCTAGGATTTGTTGGGTGTTCTGATGAAACAGCTCCGGGCTCTACATGTACAAAATTCCTTTGAGTTAACTTCATTTTTGTTGCAAAACATTTGTCACCTTGTTCCCCAGTGAAAGATGCATCAATTTCGATCTTAATAATGCATACTGACACCTTATTTGGCATTTAGGCGAGTTCTACGCATTAGCAAATTGAGTAAAAACAATAATTAAATTCAACACAAAGCAAATCGAAATGCAATTTTTTGATAAATTCGCAAAAAATTAGTTGCAGGTCGCAATTTAATTAACCACAGCCGATTTTCACAACAAAGAAACAACAAATGTCAATCAATAGTGACACTGTTATACTTACATACAAAGTGGATTCGTTTAGTAACACCAACATGTAGATGGCAATGTAAACGTTTTGTTCTTTTGCTTTGCCTTTTGTTAGTTTTGCTTGAAGTAAATTTATCAAAACTTTGCCGACTTTTTTTGGATAGGTAGGTTCTTGTAGGTGTTATTGCCGAAAAACAGCAGCACTCGGTTAGAAGTGAAACATTTAAAATTTTGTTCTCAAATAATGTTTTGTTGCGTGCGATATTTAGAATTAATAAGCATTTAATAAACTAACCGATTCGCTTGTTAAAAGTGAATAAGTCCCAACAATTATTTTCGTGTTCGGTTGTGATTTGAAAAATCGATGAATTGCCAAAATGTATGTATTCAATAGAAACAACAACAAAAGCACACTATCACAGTACGACTTTCACTTTCAAAAACCTGTTAGGTGCACACACAACTATTGAGGTATGAAAACTCCTCATCTGAACGGATACCCAGTTATCGAATTGCATTTGGATTTGTTGATGTGACCGATGTGGTCGGTCCACTGGTGCGGACCTAAGTTGAAAGTTACGAAATAGTGTGCTGTGTGTGCGATGGTTAATCTATTGTTTTTGAGAATTATAAAGTGGCTGAGATGGCCGACTATTGTTGCAATAATTTTCTACTTGTTCTTCATTGGAGTGATTTTGAATAGAACAGTTGGATCGATGGATAAACGTGTGTACTCGAAGAAAGACACACCCGCGCCGAGTGCGTCAGAAAAGAAAGATAACTTCCTGCAAAAGTCGTCTAGTGAACGTCTGCTACCGGAAACTGTAATTTTGGCGGAAAGTTCAATCAACGAGAAACAGATTTTGGCAAAGGCATTTAGAAGGTAAGCGAAAGTCAATTCACAATTCTGTATTTGCTGTTGATGTGTAAAATGCCAAACGTTCGTTGGATCGATAAAACTTGTTGTTTTTATGGCAAACTGGTTGTTGCTGCTTCGGGTGGAATTTTAATCGCAATCCATATCGTGGACTAAGCAATTCGCAGAATAACTCAATAACCACAACCACTTACAAAGTGGCAAGAAGCTTGGGCTGGCCCAGTAATTAGCATGGCTTGTTTTCTTTGTTTTGCTAATAAATAAGTGATACGAGGGTGGGTCGATTCTGTTTCATAAATGAGTGACGGGTGATATTCTTAGGCAACTCGGGCGTTCGAGACCAATTTAAGACCCATAACTATGTAGGTACCTAGGTAGATATTTTTAATTTGTTTTATCAATTTGTTCACCTTATAAGTGTGATATGAGGCGAAACAATGTTTTTGTGGATTAGAGCATAGGTACATAGAATTTGCAGTTAGTGCACTTTGTGTGCGGAACACCAATGAGGCATAACATTCGTCTTCCTTTTGCTTCCCACGTAATCACTTGATCAAGATGAAAGGCGTTTGGATGCTCCGCAATGTAGGAACGTTTACTCCAAATTAGAGAACAGGGCGATGATGGAGCTGATGCTGCTGATGATGTAGCTTGAGATGAAAAACCTGGTGACGATTGACCTGATTACATGGAAGTGCCGATAAATTACGTTTTTTGCGTGGATTTGTTGGTTCACTTTTAGATGGGTTTAGTAGTCTCTTTGATATTTACAATTGAAAATTTAGCAATGGCATATCGCCACGTGAGTTTTTATTTTTCTATGAGCCAAAAACTTGATTTTTCAGGAGAGCGTTTTTTAACGATCTCATCCTTTACTGGCTTTCGAACGCATTGACTATGAATTCTCCATTGTATAAAATTTTGGGTATTGGGGTTCAAAAACATAAACCGATTTTTTTTCCAGAATACTGAAAATTATGGTTTGAAAAAAAACGTAGCAAAATGAATATATGTATGTCCTATATCTATGGACACATGTCAATGCGATTGCAAAAACGTTAAAAATAAACTGTACGTTTTTGTCTCATACCAATTCGAATGTATTGGAACTTGGATTGGAACTAGGACACCAGAAAGTCACAAAATTGATTGAGACCGTTGGAAAATTAATTTTTTATTTCAGTTTAAAAGAACATAAACAGAGAGTAGGTATTTTTATGCAAATTTCTAAAGCTAAGAGCAGACGGTATGCGAAAGTCGCATATGTATGCGAGTGCTGACGTCACGAAATAACTCGCAAATGTGCCGCAAATTCCATACGTACGGCAGTGCTCGCAAACTCGCATATAGGCGTGTTCACACGATATGCAACTTTTGTCCCAAAAAAGGTGCTCGCATATGATATGTCCGCAAATGGGATCGCAAATGTTGAGGCCTATATGCGAGGTGTTCACACGATATGCGACAGAATTTGCACATCACATATTTTCAATCATATGCAGGTTTGCGAAAATAACATCGATCTGTCACTTTGTGTACTGTGTTGCTGATTTTTGCATACCTCGTCTCAAACATTTTAAAGTGCGAAATTAAATTTAAAATGTCGAAAAGAAAGTGGGCTGCTATTGCTGTTTTAGCATTAGATATGCTGGAAAATGACGACGAAGAAACTAGTTCAAAAAAGTGAAACATGTGCGTCGTGTGTGGACAAAGGATTGGCTGCGACTTCGCGAGACGGAAGGTTTTTGCGCAAAATTGTTCCTGGAATTACGTGGCAATGAACCAGATTTATATCGCGGTTTCCTTCGCATATCGGCCGATCAATTTGATCATTTCCTTGGTTTGGTAAAGCCGCTGATCGAAAAAGGAGACACGAACATGCGATTACCTGTGACAGTTTTGACACCGGCAACATCATTTGCGTACGCATGAGCGTATATATTAGAGCTGTTGAGTGCGTTTAATATAGAGTCGACCAGCATACACCACAGCAGTGGGGACAGAACGCCGCCTTGCTGGCAGCCTCTGTTTGCCCCCGCCATAATATAACGGCCACAATCCGCATCCGCAACCAACATTACATTCATTAGCATTGCTTTAATCCACAACACCAATGGTTCTTCTACGCTGTGTTGTCTGGCAGAGCTGCACATACTATCAAAAGTCGCATTGTCAAAAGCACCCTCAATATCGATGAAAATGCCCATCGCGTATTCTTTTCTGTCAAGCGCGCCCTCCAACTAAGGCAGGTTGCATCTGAGATAGTGGGTGCAATCGCAAAGCAGTTTTGCGCACGTAAAGCCTCGACCAGGCTTTCCATGCTTTTCAGCAAGGAGGAAGTCAGACTGATTGGTCTGAAGCTCTTGGCGAGCGAGTAGTCATAGTCACTTCTGTCATTTTTTGGTATAAATGCCACTCTAACTGTACGCCAGGGTGTTGGAATATATGCCAGTGCTAGGACAGCGGTGAAGATTTTCTTCATAGTCGGTAGCAACTGGTTTGTACATTGCTGTAGTATGGCTGGGTATATTCCGTCCGTACCATGTGACTTGAAGCCGGCAGAAGACGCAAAAGCGTATTTAATGGCCTCAACCGTTACCACGGCTTTCGCAACATACCAGTTACGCCGAGAAGTTTGTCGTGGCTCACTTACAGTCTCGGTATAGTAGGGGATGGTTGTGAACCAATTGTAATCTGGTTACCCGGAAAGTGAGACTCCAGCAGATGACTGGGAGTTTGCGCTTTCGTCTCAGTGAAGGTGCCATAAAGTTTTCTAAGTGATTCCAGTTTGGGCGGTTTGCCCTTTTCAGAACTTTAACCACCCTACTAGTTTCACCCAGTGTTTCAATCTTTTCGCAGAAATTCCTATAAGAAGCACTTTTCGATACCCGAATTAGCCTCTTATATTCCATCTGCTTCGATCAATAGAGATTCCAGTCTGCCTTCAAATCAGTCTTGATTGACCTATTTAGAAGCTTTCTAGCCTCTCTTCGGATTCTTTGCAGTTTCGAGCTCAACCAGGGAACCGGCGTTCTGCCAGGGGTTTTGCTTACTGGGCACGTTAATTCAAAACAGCTAGTAATGGCACTATTCAGGTGTTGAACAGCTTTCTCTAACTTTTGTCTCGTCCTGAGTTTGGTTTTGAGAGTTTTTCCCATTTCCTCCCTGAAGCGTATCCAGTTGGTTTTTCTCGGATTTCTCCTCTCCTGCAAAGTTATGGCTTCGCATTCGTTTTGGAATTCGATATATCTATGGTCTGAGAGGGACTCCTCCGAAGAGACCCTCCAGTTGGTAACCGCCTTAAAGTATCTATTTGATAAAGTTAGGTGGATCACCTCCTGTCTTCTAGACGTCACAAAAATTGGTTGCGAGCCAACATTGTTGATAGTGAGATCAGATGATCGCATGTTGCATTTGCTGCTGCCCCAAACAGTGTTCTGAGCATTGGCATCGCAGCATATAACTAGGCCCATCTTCCTGGTGTCCCTGTTTTAAAACTTACCTAAGTTACTAAGTTACCTTACCCACACTATTAGTGATAAACAATATGAATAAGAATTGTGTTTTTGTTATGTTTTTTTTTTTTTAATTAATTTATGTATTAAAGCTTGGAGAAAAAAGTTCCTTTTATTTATTTTTACTCTGTTGAGAAACTTTATAAACATTATAATATTTTCGTTTATTTTTTTTAAACTCAAATAAAGAAAGAATTGAATTTTGATTTCAATAAAAATATTTGATATCTTAATTTTTGTATTTTTCTGTGTGTCCTATATCCAATACAAATTCCACTGGAGACAATATTTGTAACTTTGATTTGTAATGTGTCCGCAACTGTATGGACAGGTGTCCTATATCCATTTCACTACTTTTTTTAATCTCAATTAAATCAATGTTCATAAACCATAAAATGCAAATTGCTTTATGTATGGTTGGCCGAATACGCAATCTTTCAAAAAATATAAAAATCTCTGTGATTATGCGCAAAAAAATAAACAAACCACCACTTTTAAGTTTAAAAGCGCTCTCCTGAAAAGTTACGTTAGAGGTCTATAGGGCAAATATGAGCTCACAAGACGAACTGTTTGCTCGCAAATGGCAGAATATGCAATGTTCTGTTTTCGTGCGGTCGCATATGGTTGGGACGCTCGCAAATGCTCAGAAATTATATGCGAGCGTGTTCTCACGATATGCGGAAAAGTTGCAAATCGATTTGCGAGCTGGGTATCGCATATCGTCCGCATATGGTATGCGAGCCCAAAAAGGCGTTCAGACGATATGCGAGCAAGAATCGCATATTATGACGCAAAAATTACGTCAGACTCGCATATATATGCGACTTTCGCATACCGTCTGCTCGTAGCTTTATGAAACTTAAAATTATTTTCAATAGCGGGAAATAATATTTACGCCTATAAAAGGCCTAAAACCAAACTTCTCCAACCATTTGCATATGCGAAGTGGAAGGGACCTACAACTTTCACCGACTTCAAACGGCAAATTTAAGAAGTTCTCATAACAATTGATACTAGATATTCGATATTTGTCAGACTTGCAAGAGATTGAGCGGTGGAAAAAATGTTATGTTTTTACTGGGCCCCGATGTGATTTGAGCCTGTAACATCTCGATAAGTTGTTCAATGCACCAACCACTGAGTCAATGCGCCCAAACCAAATTGATTTTAAGACAGGGTTCGGAAATGCTCACTCATGAGCTGCTCGTGAGTGTGCATTTTCAAATGTACAAACACAAGCGCTAGTGAGCTTTTAAAAGTGTGTATTTTTCTTTCGACTCTTGCTGTCTTGCACACGAGTGTGCGGTTTTGTAAAACTCACCTCATGTGCGCTCTTTTGTAAAACGTTTATAGTTGACTGACGATCGTGAGCGCGATTCAAAAAAAGCTGATTAATGGCTCGTGAACTGTTTTGATTTCAGAATCAGCATTACAACATTTTATTTGCATTTGCATGACAAAATATTACGTTTATTGCATAAACAGTCACGGACTAACCTCCAAACCAATAGCTTCGTTTCTTGGTGTGCTTCTCGTTTGTTTTCGTTGATTCTTTCTCCGGTGTTCGAATTTTTAACTCTTTAACCCGTCAGTGAGTGCACAAAAAAAATGTTAGAGATAAGTTCTGTCAAATTATGGCCTCAGGGCCATATGTGCTTTCAGATTACCGGTTGAGCGGTCTAGATGTAGATCTGCTTGCCGAACCCAAAAAAAAAACAATTACACAAACATTGATTGGATATCAATTCCAACATTTTCAACAAATGCTAACCCTTACCGCAAATTTATTGTGATCGCACCAAACCCATTATCTTCCTTTAGTCAGTGTTTTCATATTAAAAAAAAAAGATGGTGGATACGAATATATTACCCAACTTCGAGATGGTAATTTGCTTATATTAGTCAAGTCTCAAAAAACATGTTATCAAACCTGTGCCCGATAAAAGTATCTTCCGTACAACACGAATGTGGAATGCTATTCTCGCTCCATTTTCCTCCACATTGTAATCTTCAAACACTTAAAACCAACGTGCGTCGGCATCTCTTCCGTTTTTCTCATCCTAATTTGAATTTCCCTAATGTCCGCGCTGTGTAGCTATTACATTGCAAGGGTACTAAAATACCGTTAGTGCGTGCAAATTATAAAAAAAATTACGTACAAAATCTCAATGCTTTCAAGGGAACAGTCTGCGCACCAATTCGTACCACACGATAAAATTATCAAAGAATGAAGACGCAATTCGTCATAAAACCTCCAACTATTGAGCCACCCGCTGAGTGGCTTGTGGCACCGTCTTTGGAACCGCATATCTCTGAGGTCCAGTTCATGCAATTGCTCAAAGAAATATCGTTCCAACATGTCTCTGTAGCGAATACTATTTATCGTAACGTGACGCTCATTTTCAACGACGAAAAAAAACGTCCCAATGACGCCACCGGCATGGAAGTGATTTTTTATGTAGAGCATATTTTGCTCATTGAAACCGTTTAACCAAAAATGCGCTTCATCGCTAAAGTTGATTTTGAGATGAAATTCTTCATTTACTTCCATCATGTCCAGAGCCCAATTCGAGAACGTACGTCGCTTCATATGATCAAGTGGGTTTAGTTCTTGAGTCAGCTTGATCTTGTAAGGCTGTTCGCCATAATGTGGTCTGGGACAGGCCCAATTCTTGAGAATGCCGTGAAATTGACTGATTTGGCTTGTTTGCGTTGGACGCCTCTACAGCAGCAATATCCTCCACACTTCGGGCAAAACGTAGTCTCACTGGCACGGCAACATCAAGCAGCGAATATTCTGACTCAAATTTGTTAACTAGACTGTGAATTACTTGTCTACTGAGACGAGAATTAAGGCCGAAAATTGGCGTTAATGCTATTAAAATTGCGACCACCGACTCGGAATTGCGGTAGTAAATTTTAGTTATTTGCAAACGTTGTCCCTACGTGTACTTCACCACGATGAAGATGTTGATTTTACCAGGTTTCGTAAAATATCGCTCGCGAACGATAAAATAAGGGTTGTACGATTTCTCGTGTGTTGACCAAAGCTCTTAAACCTTGACAACGGTAGGTAATGCTGGTGCATGAACCAGAATACCTTGTGGTGATGTGGTGATCGTCAACTTATTTTCCCTTGCTCTGTAATTTCCTTGTTAAGACCCCTTACCGCTGGTGGGGGGAAGCCTTAGTGATAAATGATGTTAAACAAATGACTGATATTGAACAAGTGTCTGGTTTATTGATTGAATTGACTTATATACTAACATATTGCTTACTTGGCTAAATGGAAAAGTGCATTGTACTGAATTAAGTTGTGCTGAGTTAGGAGAATAACATAAAACAATAAGTTGTGCTGAGTAGGCAAAATAACATACATTGCACTGAATTTACAAACAAAACAATTAAAATGTGCTGACTTAGGAGAATAATGGGAAAGGTGAATGATTCTGGCTGGGTACGGGAAATGCAAGAGATAGATATGCTAAATCAGCATAATTACGAGTGGTGTTGGGTTGTGGGTATGGCAAATGGGAAAATTATGTGTGCGGGGTAATGACCACTTGAGGTAGGTCATTGCTGTGTGTAGACATTCTCCCCGCCTTGAACTATTGTTCAAATGTGAACGGTGAAGGCTTCTTGGTGAGTACGAGGAGCTGGAATTGGTGGGTCTCTGAGACGAGAGTTGCGGCTTCTTATTGTTTTCCAGATAATGTATCCGAGAATTATCATGATGCAGGCAACGGCAAAATAACTGACGACGAACTGATGAGTGTCAGTGCCCCTTACTCGAACCAGTGTTTCTTCTAGTTGCTGCTGCGCAATACCCTTCTGGAGTACTGCTAACTCCTGTGAGTTTCCTTGAAACTGAGTTGGATGGTGGATTAGCTGTGGTGAAGGTTGGGCAACACGGATTGCATCTGATAAGTTGCTTGCTGGGATGAAGGATGTTCGTGAAGTACTTAGAAACACCTTGTGTCCCTGTATGGTGAACAAGTCCTGTTTTACGGTACAACCAGCTGGTACTGTTAAGATGCCAGAGTTGTTCAAGTGGATTTGCGTGAGGGTTCCTTGACAAACGACATTTATCAATACTTGACCTTGAAGCGAGTATATCCATTGATTCGATTGGTGTAGTTGTGTCCAAAACTGTTCGTCGGTAAATATCGTGAGTTGGCAGGGCGACTGATCGCTGACTTGGTTCATTAGATTGAACTCGCAGAGGCTGATATTCGATCCCTTTTGATAAAGCGGGTGCCTTTGGTGGCACATAATGTCGTTTTCCAAAACCGTTATGCATGAATTAAGCGCTTCTTCGTTTAATGGATAATACTGCGTTCTGTGTAAATTTATTATCATGTAATCGGACGATGGTCGTATTGCGACAAATGAGGTGTTGACCAAGACAAGTACTGGGATTATCTTGTATAGCTCATATTTTTCTATTGTAACCAGTGGTAGTGTTAGTCTAAAGATTATGTTTGATCCAACGACACGTCCCTTTGCGGTCATTAATTTGTACATTATTGCTGGATTATTGTTTGTTTCTGGAACCCCAAGTGCTGGTGGTAGATGGGCCTTAATTGTCGTTATCTCTCGTTGCAACTGATTAGGATGGATTAAGGTGGCACTTACCTTTCCGTGATGAACATCCGTGATCAGATCTAACAGTAGGGATTGCATTCTTTGAAGGTGTGTGATACTGAAGAACAGTTGGAAAGAATGGGAGAGCATCACCTGGGAAACTCATAGCTGATAATCTTGACGGTTTGTTTTATTGAGTTGATCGATTATAGTGTTGATTTCACCTTCCAACGATTGAAATTGTTTCTCCAGTCTTCCTTCCTTGATGCGGATTATATTGGCTGTCGAGTTTAATAGGGATGTTTGATTTTTTATTAGATGGAGTAGGTGATCCTCGTTGTCATTAATCGATGATATAATGTGTGACATGTGCTGGGCGTAGTCAGAATCTAAGACTCCAAATAAAGAATTAGCAAGATTTCCGATTATGTTGATGGCGCCACGCCTTGAGCGGGACCCAGTTTGCCGTAAAAGTTGATCGTTGTCGTTGAGCTCTCCTAGAAGGTGTTGAAAATGTTGCATGGTGGTGAGACACGAATCGGCTTGTGCTATCTCTTTGCAAAATTCCTTTAGTTTGTTGTTGCTCATGTTGAGCCATTTCAATTCCTTCCAGTAAGACCTTAATTCATAATATATTACTATATCCCATTGATCTGAGATGATATGTGCCGTTCCCAAATTTTCAAAGTGAATCCCTGGATTTGACGTGAATGGTGATACGTTGACCTTGGCACACATGGCAATGGGGAGTATTATTAGGAGTATGAGTATTGGTAATGTAGATATGTTGAAAGGATTGTACTTCCTTTTCCTTGGTGGGGGATTTGTGACGTCATTTGATTCATATGGGAGTGATGAAGCTTCGAGGCGCCCTCCGATTCGCATGGTCCCTTCTTCGTCAATGAATGGAGTTAGACGATAGGACTGTCCCTTCGTGTTTCCTTGAATCGCTGAAGGTGGTTGAGGTCCTTCTCGAATTCTTCTCTTTGCATGTTTTTGACGATGCAAATTAGTGCCTTATGTAGTTCGGTAGGTTTAAGCGCGCCGGATTTTTTGACGAGATCCTTCATGTTGTGGACGAATAGTAGGATATAGGCAGTAACACGTTGTAACCTTCTGAAGTTGTTATGATGTTCAATGTCGTGAACAAAGGTAGATGTTTGTTTGACTGTGGATAACACATGCCTCGTAGTTCTTCTTTCTGTAGTGGAAGGTTCCTTTATTATGGATGACTCTTCTCTTGCGGAAGGATCCTTTATTATGGACGACTCTTCTGCTGTGGAAGGTTCCTGTATGATGGACGACTCTTCTGCTGTGGAAGGTTCCTGTATTATGGACGACTCTTCTGCTGCGGAAGGTTCCTGTATTATGGACGACTTTTCTGCTGTGGAAGGTTCCTGTATTATGGATGACTCTTCTCTTGCGGAAGGATCCTTTATTATGGACGACTCTTCTGCTGTGGAAGGTTCCTGTATGATGGACGACTCTTCTGCTGTGGAAGGTTCCTGTATTATGGACGACTCTTCTGCTGCGGAAGGTTCCTGTATTATGGACGACTTTTCTGCTGTGGAAGGTTCCTGTATTATGGACGACTCTTCTGCTGTGGAAGGTTCCTGTATTATGGATGACTCTTCTGCTGTGGAAGGTTCCTTTATTATGGACGACTCTTCTGCTGTGGAAGGTTCCTGTATTATGGACGACTCTTCTGCTGTGGAAGGTTCCTGTATTATGGACGACTCTTCTGCTGTGGAAGGTTCCTGTATTATGGATGACTCTTCTCTTGCGGAAGGTTCCTGTATTATGGACGACTCTTCTGCTGTGGAAGGTTCCTGTATTATGGATGACTCTTCTGCTGTGGAAGGTTCCTTTATTATGGACGACTCTTCTGCTGTGGAAGGTTCCTGTATTATGGACGACTCTTCTGCTGTGGAAGGTTCCTGTATTATGGATGACTCTTCTGCTGTGGAAGGTTCCTGTATTATGGATGACTCTTCTCTTGCGGAAGGTTCCTGTATTATGGACGACTCTTCTCTTGCGGAAGGTTCCTTTATTATGGACGACTCTTCTGCTGTGGAAGGTTCCTGTATTTCTTCGACCTTCCAGAACCTCTCAAGGTCTTCCTTTAGCTCATCTTTGACGGATGAGATGCCACAAATTGCCGACTGAGGCGATGTGCCTTCCATCTTGCCCCCAACTATCCAACCAAGATGTGTATGCTGTAGTAGAGGCAAGCCTGCTCCGATATTTAGCTGTCCCACTGTCAGTAGTTGATAGTATAGCTCAGCTCCGATCAGTACGTCTATCTGTCCAGGTTCGCCGAATTGTGGGTCTGCTAATCTTAGATCTGCTGGAATGTTCCAGGAGGCAGTATTGACCCTCCGAGTTGGCTGATTAGGAGTTATCTGTCGTAAGACAAAGGCCCCCAGATTGACGGAGAAGTCGGATGTTCTAGAACTTAATGAAATATTCACTCGGCGATTTGCTCGCTTTCTTCCTTCTCCTATTCCAAGAATTCGCATTGTTTCGGTGACTTCTGGAACGTTCAACTCGATAGCTTCTCGGTAATGAAGTTGAGTTGTGACCCAGAGTCTAGCAGTGCACGGCAATTTACAATAGTGCCTTCGCTATCCTCCAGGTTCACTATTACTGTGCTGAGAAAGACGTAGCCTTTATCTGTGGGTGCTACTGCTGTAGCTGATGTGCTCGGGGCTGATGCTGCCGAGGTTGTTGGCTCCTCGCTCTCAATGGTCCTGTGTAAAAGAGTATTATGCCTTCCGGAGCATTTGGTGCAATTTCGAGCTGAACATGCTGATGCCGTGTGCCCTGGATTGGGGCAGTTTATGCAGAACTTGAATCTTCGGACTGCTGATAGGCGACATTCTGGGTTGAGTCGCAAAAACTGAGGACATGCATATAGTTGGTGATTGCCGTTACTGCAGCAAACACAGACTGCCTTGCTTGGGTTCCCTGCTGCAACTGATGTAAAAGACCGTGCTGCTAGTTTTCGGCCGTGCTCCTCTGCGCCACGACCCTTATTTCCGAGTGTCTCTAGGGATTGGAATCGGATCTCCAAGAAGCTTAGAAACTCATTGAGGGAGGGCAGAGCTCTCGGCTGTTTTAATGATTGCTCGTAGAGCACGTGCGTTGCCCGGTCTAGTTTTTTTATTAGCAGGTGGACGATCTGCCAGGCGGAGGTGTAGCTGTCTTCTGTCAACGGTAGATGACGAATGAGCTTTTCTGCCTCATCGGTCAAGTTGGTTTTGAGGTACCACATTTTTTGGCACTTGGGCATTGGTTGCTGGTCGACCATCTGGGTGAAGAGGTCGAAGAATTGCCTCCAGTTCAGATAATCGCCATTGAATTTCGGGAGCGCAATTTTGGGCAAGCTGAATTGAGCTTGACTGTTGCCGTCTGAACTCCTGGGTGATGCGAATTGTTGCGGCCTGGTATAATCTTCGATTTCTGCCGCGCACCTTACTAGCATTCCTTGGACCTTGTCTCCCATGTCAATATATCTGGAAATGTCCTTGTCAGATGACGGAGAATTGCTCGTCTCCACCTGGATCGCCTCAATTCGTGCCCAATACTTGTTGATGTTGGCACTGCTGAGTTCCCAAAAATGTTTCGATCCCACTGGTGTGGTTTCTACATTATCCAGGGTGCGTTGCAGTATGTCCATCAAACATTGCTGACGCTGTTCCAGCTGTGCTACCTCGATGTCATTGTTTGCTTGGTCGTCTTCGGTTGTCTTCGCATGGAGAAGTGCTGACGTGTGTGGATTGCCATCAGTCTCAAAATTGTCGGGCTTGCCCTGCATTTGCAAGCGCTCAATTCTGAATGTAAATAGAGCCTTGTGCTCTTCATATGCCAATCTTACGGCATCAAAATACCCCTTTTTGAAATAGGGGTGATCAAGTTGATGGGGGAATGTGCTCCTGATCTCGCTGTCTGTTGCGTCGAAGCGTTCCCATTGCTCCTCCAGTCTACGGAGGCGTTCCTGGAAGTACTCCAAGGACCTTCGTGAAGGTGAATCCTTCTTGAAATTAGCGATGATTCGCTCAATTTCCGAGCCAGTTACTTGCTGCCGTGCTGCTTGTTGGTCCATGATGCAGGACTCGATGAACTTAGATCGATGATGGATAGCAGAGCAAGAAAAAGATGTTGAACCGTGATCACCAGAATCACGTCGGGGTCACCAAAATGTACGATTTCTCGTGTGTTGACCAAAGCTCTTAAACCTTGACAACGGTAGGTAATGCTGGTGCATGAACCAGAATACCTTGTGGTGATGTGGTGATCGTCAACTTATTTTCCCTTGCTCTGTAATTTCCTTGTTAAGACCCCTTACCGCTGGTGGGGGGAAGCCTTAGTGATAAATGATGTTAAACAAATGACTGATATTGAACAAGTGTCTGGTTTATTGATTGAATTGACTTATATACTAACATATTGCTTACTTGGCTAAATGGAAAAGTGCATTGTACTGAATTAAGTTGTGCTGAGTTAGGAGAATAACATAAAACAATAAGTTGTGCTGAGTAGGCAAAATAACATACATTGCACTGAATTTACAAACAAAACAATTAAAATGTGCTGACTTAGGAGAATAATGGGAAAGGTGAATGATTCTGGCTGGGTACGGGAAATGCAAGAGATAGATATGCTAAATCAGCATAATTACGAGTGGTGTTGGGTTGTGGGTATGGCAAATGGGAAAATTATGTGTGCGGGGTAATGACCACTTGAGGTAGGTCATTGCTGTGTGTAGACAAGGGTCTTTATCGTTCCTTATCGATCTTCTCACAAACCATAAAAAAAAAGTTCGCGAACGATAAAATTTTCGATCTTTAAAAATGTATAGTTCTCTCATGAACGAACTGTATCCTTTTTTTCTGTATCTCTCGTTCGTGAGAGATCGGAAAAAAAGAAATTCAGGTAGAATATAGTTCGCTCGGGATAAGGATCCGTAAAGATCCATAAAACAAATCATTCTCGATTCGCGATTTATATTTTCAATAGTTATTATTTTGGTTGAAAGGGGGAAAATAAAGACATTTGAGTTAAATTAATATATTTCTGATAATGAAGAAGCTGACGAATTTACTTGCTTACTTTGTGAGAGAAAATTGAGCATTGGTAGCAGCAAAGAGGTTGTTCTAGGAAAACTTGCACAAGCAGGGCTGGCAGTGCCATCAACTCAAGTCTCTGTTGAACGGGCTTTTAGCGCTCTACCAGTTTTTTGATAAAAAATAGCAACAAATTATTTAAAGAAACAATAAATAGGTAATGTTTTGTTAGTTAAACTGAATGCAAATTTATTCCAAAATCTTATGCCCCTACTTTGTAAGACAGTTGAGTTGTCTCTTGGTTGTAATTCAAAATTCGGTATTGCCAAACGAAGCGAAAAGTTGACTGTCAACAGACAACCAAGATGGCGGTGGTTGTCTGTGTGTACGCAACGTGCTTTCACGATTACAACTAAAAAATGTTGTCTTGCATAATATGAAAAAATAGTTTGGTTGTGTGAAAGTTGAGTTGTATTGAAGACAACTCAACTAAGTTGAGTTGTGTTATACAATAGGGGCATTAATAGGTAATAAAAATACCTTTCACTTATGTTCTTTCAATATTAAAATATGTAATATAATTTTCATGTAAAATTACTTTTTTTTTCTTATGGGAAATATTCGCGAACGGATCTCCAATAGTTCGCACGTGATAAATTCGCGAACGAACTATATTTTACAGATCGCAACAGATTTGATTCGATCGTGAAAACGAATTTTAACCGAAAAATAAGGTTCACGATCGAACCAGAAATCGAATTCCTTTGCGAACTTTTCATGAGAGAACGAATCATATTTTATCTTTTTGCGAACCTTGGATTTTACTGAATATTTTGACATTGACTTTACATTGAAGGTTTTTTTTGTACGAGTATGTTTCCTTCAAAATATCAATTGTCTTTGTTAAAAATGTATCTTTTGTGATCTTAATATTTTTTTTCAGTAGAAAGGTATACAAATATACCAAATCTCTGTGTTTTAAAATGTGCAATAATGAACCTATTGCATAATTTTTCATGCAAAATAAAAAATATCTATCTATCTTTTGACATTGACAATTCGGTAATCGGTTTAAGGGTGCATTCACACTGAAAGTTTGAAGATGTCAAGTCGCTAATGAAAGATCCTTTATAACGCCAATTTTTTTTATTTTTTCTACGGGATACTATGTCAAGTCATCCATTGCCAGACCATTGGTAATATGGTGGAAACGCCTAACACCTTAAATTATTATAAAATCTAAATTTTGCATATAATGTTTGGCGGGAAGTTTCCCATGGTTCTTAGATCTTTCCAGACATGTTTTTTTTTTAATTTTTTTTTTATGCCAGGCATAGTTGAAGGTCATCTGTAGGTGCAAGCGTTGAGGCAATATATACATATAAGCGATTACGAGTGAGACAAACTGAAAGGAAAAGGACCACCAAATCTTTTTCAAGACAACCTATTGAGTATGGAAGTAAAGCAAACTATTAATGCATATGCTGCTTTAAGGCGTTCAGGTGTTATACACTTCACCAATAATTCAATTTCGGCATGTCAACTGTGGGCAAGAGTACGATAACTTCGGCGTTGCGAAAAATATAACTGTTTTTTTTAGAGCGGCAAAATACAAGCACTTTTCAATATGGGAAGAGGTCTATTTTTCCCCGTTTAGGCGGGAAATAATTCTAAAAATTTAAGTAATATGGAAAAAAATATTTAAAAATAACGGCAATACAATAAAATACTGTAACTTTTTCGTAATCCAGAAACTTGTTCTTATATAATATTTTCAAATCAAGGTTTTCCTATGAATAGTTTTTGAGAAAAATACTTTTAAACTCAAAATTTGGAGGAAAAAAATTAAAAAAAGTATTGAATTTTCTTTTATTCTTCACTGTCCCTATTAGTTTTTTGTAGCACGCAAGGAACCAGATAGTTTTACACCTTAGTTTTTGAGAAAATTCAAAATTAACAAAAATGCTTTTAAGTACATTAGTAAAATCTTTTTTTGGTCCTCTGTCAAAGCCACCGCGACTCAAGGTTTATAGTAGCCGATAGTTCTATCCTCATGTAGTATAGTTGGTAAAAAAAATATGCAGCCTTAATACTATCACGTAGGTCTGAAGTTCCCGGACTATAGGGTTTGTTCTACCGATTGCAAATACATAGCTTATTTAACTACATGCGTAAAAAATAAATAAAAAATGGCTTGGTTCAGACTTATTTTAATTAAGAGTAATGCGACTTATGTAGATTAGAATTTATTTAGAATAATTTCACTAAGACTAAGATTTCATTACGGAAATTTAATTAAAGAACCTGCTGGGGCATTCAGCAGTCTAAACGAACTCAAATACACAGTTGTACGACAACCAGGAGGTCCAACGAAACGGTAAATCACCCGATTTCGTAGCGCGTGCCTTAAGTTGTGTTGTACCCGCAGCACATGCGTTTTATCGATACTACTTTACCAAGGCTTAGGCCCTTTTAATGGATAGCGAATCAAACGTTCGACCGGCATAGATAAAACATCCAATAGTAGGCAACCTTTTTAACAATTACAACTGAAAAAGGTTGTCTTACATAATATGAAAAATGTATTCAGTTGTGTCAATAAAGTTGAGTTGTATGAGATTCAACTCGGTTGAACTGTAATTGTTAAAAGTGTTGCCTGCTTTTAGATGTTAATTGCCTTGTATATTTTGCCTGCTGGTGATCTACTGTAGGTACAGCACTACAGCACTTTTCTTACAATAGATTAAAAAGAGATTAATACTAACTGCAGTAATTGATCAGCCGGTAAGTGAAGTGTTGAGGCACTGTCCAACTATTTATGACCGACTGCAATATGCTATCTATTGGGAAGATCACTTTCTATAAATTTCCCTCGTCTACTTCTTCAAACAACAGCAATATATGCTTTACGGTAGTGTGCCAAGAATGTTATGACATTCATAACTCTGGAACACAAAGTAGAGTACGATAAAACAAAATCGATGACGACGCTGCAATGCATACATAAGCATAAAAATAGTTTCGTTTACTTTGTATGAACTGATCATCAATGAATGAGTGTGTCACCGCGTCATCCGTACTACACTACTTTGCTGGTATCAAGTGGCGCTACAATCTGTTGCAATTCCAGCTTATCGAATGGCTACATGTAGTGGGCCAATTCTATGCTACTACTAATGGCACCCATTAAGTGCAGGCGCTCCTTTTGGAATTTGAGTAACGATCGCAATAATAAAGAAACTTTGTTATTAGGAAATAATTAGAGTGTATTGGGTATCAATACGCTACGATATCATGCGAAATGGCTGGAGGGTTTTAATTTGAATAGGATAAAATGTTCGTTAAATAAATAAGGTTTACTTTGAATAACAAGTCAAGTTTTTCTCTTTATGGCTCTTTATCCCTTCCCTTCACTTGAAAGACTCCATAATCAATTCCATAAATCAATTCGAGCAACACTATTGTGGTCCAATGGTACACCTTTCAGAGATTTCCCCCAGCTAGCGCGGTATTCCATGATATCGCGGACAGAAAGCAACTTCAACAAATGGATATATCTATTTGTAATAATTATTACTAAAACTGATGACAACATTTAACCATCATTTAACCAGAGCATCATCATCAAGTTCCAGATTGATCTACAGAAACCTAAACCATCAAGTTGAAAGCTATTTCAACATTGAACTCTCGTCCCATGTTATATGCACTATTTTCAGCAGAACTGAAATCCTTAAACGGAAGTTTATACCACATTGAGCCGATCTTCCCCTAATTTGAAATCTATGCAGTGACGATATTTACCATTCCTTCCGGTGTGCCCAATTCTACAAGAAAGCCGACGTTTCTGCTTCCAGAAAAGTGTTCTTTTTTTTAATTAGCCTATTCAAAATTGTAAATAAGGGCGGGGATGGTTTTGTTTGTACAAGTTTTGTAAGCAAGTCTTGTCGTATCGCAATAAAATAAATAAACAAATATTAGGCATTAACGGCCAATACAGGGCCGAAAACCTAGCTTCTCCAATCATTTGCTTGTGCGAAGTGGAAGGGACTTACAATTTTAAGCCGAATCCGACAAGTTTGAGAAGCTTTTCATGACAGCCGATACTCTTGGATGTTTGTCAGACGTTCGCAAGAGGTGGGGCAGTGTAAAAATTCTAGTTGTTACTTATCCCAGGCGAGATTTGAACCTGAGACCTTGAGATTAGTAGTCCAACACATTAACCTCTGCGCCACTGCGCCCATCGTATCGCAGTAGTTTCTAATTCAAAAAACAGCCATTATTACATACAGTTCCACCGGTTCTCTGCTCAGGGAATCGCCTTTTTATGTTTCATATCATATTAAATTACTAGCTTCTGCAAATCACCAAATAAGTAAAAGGACTCAGGGTCTCTCGTTTTCCCACATCTATCTTTTTGCAATTAACCAATAATTGCCTTATAAGCAAACTAATTTTGTTACATAAACTTTATACCTCCGTTTTATTTTTGTGTACATACATTACGAAATTTCATACAAGGCAGCAGGCAGAACTGCCATATCCTCTTAATCAAAACGTTGTAGGACGAAATAAACAAATTATTTATCTATCTACGCCTTTTGAACTCGCTTTGTCCGCTTTCTATAGCTCCAATGTCATCTTTAGTTGTTCAGTAGGACAGCGGTTTACGATGATTTTTTTTTTTTTTTTATAATTCGTTTACTGCACCTTTTCCCCAACCAACCATCTAACAGACGAGACTAAATATGATCACACGGATCATTCCACGTCAAGAGCGCCTTCTATTAATCCTATGTAACTTTTGAGTATATGTACATTGTTTAATTATATAAGTGCACATTGTCTAAACTCTTTTATTAATATGTATTGTACAATTTTTACTAATTATCTTAAAATTTTCAGTGCCGACTTAAATCGAGACTCGTTTTTAGCTATTCAAGAATTGGCCAAATACATAAATCGAAAAATTATCGAGCACATAGAATATGCTATTCAAATGAATCCTATTGAGTTTAGCAAAGTCGACAAATCACCCGGTGACGGCCTTATAACTTGGGATGAATATCACACCTACTTTCTAAAAGAGCACGGACTTGATGATAACGACATTAAGGAACACAGCGAAGTAAAACACCCTTCACTCGATCGGAAAGCAAAAGAAGAAATGATGCGCGACAAAGCTCGTTGGTCTGAAGCCGCTCAAACCGATCTCTTTAGCCTGACACTAGATGAGTTCTTAGCATTTCGTCATCCCGAATCGAGCACTGCGAATCTGCTTAGTCTAGTCGATGATATATTGCGTCAATTCGATACCGATGGTGATGATCAGTTATCGATTGAGGAATTCTCCGACGTCACAATGGACGACGAAGAAGACGTCTATCGGAGGTCTGTTATATCAAAAACCGTCGAAGAACGCCGAGAGGAGTTCAAAAGAATTATCGACAAAAATAACGATACTCGAGCAGATAGGGGTGAACTTCTAAATTATGTTAATCCAAAGCATCCTCGTTATGCTGTACAAGAGGCAGCTACTCTGATAAGTCTGACAGATAAAAATAATGACGGAAGATTGTCCTTGCAAGAGGTATTCAAGAATTTGTTGTTATTTTTGTTTCATATAAAAGATCTAATCTTTATTCGCAGGTTCAAGGCAATGCTAAGATCTTTCTTCAATCTAAAATGATTGACACTGCAAACAGTTTTCACGAGGAATTCTAGACATCGACGCACTTATCAAAAATTACACTACTGACTCTCAGCACAGATTTGATTATCGAGTTCAATTTCAATCACCGTCCTAGATAATTGTATTATATTTAAGTGTATTTTACTTCAACTAATCGGTCAAATGATACTAATAAGATCGGAGTTTCTAAGTAGGCTTTCATAATATATAGATGTAGACTTTAGATTTTGTTATAAATGTATTTTTTGTTATTGTGTAAGTTATAAGGGGAAAATATAAATTGAAAAGTCTGTTAGTAGGTAGTCTTTTTGGCAAAAATATTGTTAAACGTTTGGATCTATTGGATGGTTTACTTTCTACCTTGAAAAATCATCCTAAAAGAAAATTCAGTGATTTCGCCGCGTCTCCCTCAACCTTTCCAGTAGGTGAAAACCCTATTCTGGTAGTGGTAGCGCTGCCCTTCTAGTCGGACACTGTAGGTGACGCCTGCCCCATTTAGATTTTGACACATGCATGCTCCTGTCATTGATTATTGTTTGATCGTCCATTTACGACACCCGGGATCTTTAATCGTGTCAACCCATGCCCATTTTGCGAGTGTTTCAAGATGTTTAATTTGTTGCTGGTATATTTAAATTGCCTAGAAGTGATTTTTCCTCTAAGTCGCCTTTTACGACAAGTGCTGTGTTTTATAGGGCGCTGCAGTTTTATTCTCCGAACGTCCCTGCACGGGGCCCTATTGTGGTTTGATAGATATAATTAAGTACTTTCGTACTTTTGAGATTGTTTGCATTGTGGAAGGTAAGCCACATTTTGCTTGCCTTTTACGGCCGAACAAAATAACAAGTACAAAATGTGGAAATTTATTTCCGAAATAAATGGAAAGTAAAAAGTGTTTATGGAGTGAAACGCCAATTTCACGCTCAACATAATCGACGCAACTGAACCGGCCATACGCAACAACATGGTCTGGATGACATTTGGTTGCAACAGAATGGTGTCACATGTCATACTGCCATCGAAACCATCGAGCTATTGATGATGTTCGATGACAGCACCACTCCAGAAATGTACGTGTGGCCTCCAAGAAACTGCGATTTGACGCGGGCTTATACATGTGGATAAGCCAACAACGGCTCAAACCTTGGAAGCCAACAGCAAGCTCACCATTCCTGAGATACGGCCTCAAATGCTCGCAAAAATGGTTTAAAATTATGCAGATTCTGAGACGCTCCCATAATGTCATTAATGCCTCAAATATGCTTTCACAGCGAATTTGCAATACATAGATCATAGAATAACAATTCCACCGCTGCGAGAGCACGACAGTGATATATTATTCGTGACGCAATGGTAAAGCTATCGATTTCTTATCGGAAATATAAACCATTTTACTGGATTTCTATAATTCGGCGCTTGGTGGTCTCCAGGGTAACAAAAAAAAACCTTACGGCGCATCAGGAAACAGTATAGCTGGAAAGGTATGGCAAAAGATGTTCGGAATTTTGTCAAAAAATGTCCACTGCCAAAAGAATAAGTGCTTGCCCGCTTACAGAATTCCCATTGTTATCACGGACACCCCCTCATTCCCTCGGATAAGGTATAAAGATTGTCTGTGGTCTTCCCATATCACACTCAGGAAACACAGTCATATATATTCTGACTTTTCAGGATTATTTGACAAAGTTCATCGATTGTGCAGCCCTTCCTGATATGGAAGCCTCGACGGTGGCAAGATCTTTTTATGACCAAATCGTGACGAGGTATAGAATTCCAAAGATCCTCGTCACCGAAAGATATTTTGCCAGACTTGCAATCTGCCTGGCTTGAAACAAATTCCATACAGCAGCGTACCTACCCCAATCAAACGGTTAAGAGGGAAGTTAACTTCCCTTAGCCGAATATCTAAAATCCTTTGTGATAAAAGATGAAAGGAATTGGGACCAGTGGCTACGGCAAGCGATGCCTGTCCACAACAATCCCATCTATTTCGCGACACAAAAGGTTTTGTTAAGGAATCCTACAAGAAAAAATAAGTCTTTCCTTACCGACTAGGCACTCGAGGTTGTGCCAGTAAACGATCAGAATGGGTGGTATTAAAAACTTTTTTTTACATAAAAAAAAAATCTCTTTTCTTCGAATCAAAGATAACTGACTAGATGCTTTTTTTACTTTTTTTATTTATGGTTAATCATGATTTTTCTTCTTTCAGAAGCAAAAAGAACCTATCATGGAATAGACGCCTTCTGCAAAAAGAATCTGAAAATATAAGACTTAATTTAAAGCGTAAATACATTTATATGAATATTAATTCATTTATCATTAGACTATTTATATACAAAAAAAAAACAATATGATTAAATTAATATTTGTTATGTATCCGGCACACGGGATCGAGCTTACCATGAAACATAAATCAGCGCCATTCCAAGTGGAAGATCTATCCGGAACCCCGATCCTCTTCGAAATGGGGAGTGCCTATATCATATTGACTAAGTTCACCCCAATATATTTCTCGGGCGTTTGTCAACTTTGCTAATACCTGTGAAAATCATCGAACGCATGTATCCCTACAAGATTGCAATACTCTCCAAGGACTTCAAAATAATGGTAGAAGAGGCTGCAGTAATATCGGACTATTTGAAAGTACATAACGATTATCTTCAGCACATGTTTGCACAAAAACGCAAGAGAAGGGCCAATGGAGTGGGGCTTTCGGCGCTATGGACAGCAAAGACTCGGAAAGGGTGTACAACAAACTGCAAACCCTGCATTAAAATAGTGAGGACACAATCACGTTGATCAACGAGCAACCGACGGTTTGAAATCCAACCATGACGGCATAGGTAGACCTCTTATTAAGTAAGTGATTGCGGATGTCGATGCAGTCACAGCACACTTAAACGATCTGTATTCAACGTATCAAAAGTTTGCAAACGCAACAAGTAGCGCCATAGCGACACTTCAGCTGAAGACGGCGATAAATGAGCTTGTGGCAAAACTCACCGCCAATCTCCTGGAAGTGCAAAATCGGCTAACTGCCAAGACAGCAATCCTAAATGACCTTCACCAAGGCAAGTTACATTCGTCTATACTTAACCCTGGAAATATATTGAACAGCCTAAAGTAACTGTCACAAGCAGCTAAGATAAAACCCTTTTTCCAGAACGAATTGACGCTACACCAAGCAGCAAAGGTCACCGTTTCCCCCACAAGGTTCGAAATCAAAAAGGACATACAATCGCATTAAAACTGAACGAGAAGTTTGACTTGATGATCAAGACATGGGCAGATTATATAGCAGAGTCAGAGGATCATGGACTTTTGGTTTCTCTAACCAAGGAGGAGCACCAAAGGCCGGTGTTCACAAGTAGCAGCAACGAATGCCTTATCGAGCTCTTACAACACAGATCAACATTCCACGAGCGCTGTCAACACATTGCCGTTCCAGCATCAGAAAGAACATTTGTAAAAATGTGCGCCAGTAATTTATGGTTGTAAAGGGTCTTGCATTAGCGACTTGACAGCTTTAAACTGTCAGTGTGAACACACCCTTAAACCGATTACCGAGCTGTCAGGGCGTAAAGGCCAATTTTCTGGCGTAATTCTCGTCCCAGTAGACAAGCAATTCATAGTGTAGTGAACAAATTTGAGTCAGAATATTCGCTGCTTGATGTTGCCGTGCCAGTGAGACTTAGTGTTGCCCGAAGTGTCTAGAATATGTCTGGCGTAGAAGCGTCCGTCGCAAACCAGTCAAATCAGTCAATTTCGCGGCTCTCTCAAGAATTGGGCCTCTCCCAGACCACATCATGGCGAATTTTTGGCCTACACCCTAACAAGATCAAGCTGACTCAAGAACTAAAGCCACTTGATCATATGAAGCGACGTACGTTCTGGAATTGTGTTCTGGACCTTTCATCGCAAAATCATCTTCAGCGATGAAGTGGATTTTCCGTTGAACAATGGCATGAATTGGACATCAGTGATATGTGGTTCCAACAAGACGGTGCCACAAGCAGCACAGCACGTGCAACAATCGAGTTATTGAAGCCTCAGTTCGGTAAATGTGTTATCTCGAGAAAAGGACCCGTCTATTGGCCGCCCAGGTCGTGTGATTTAACGCCTTTGGAATTTTTTGTATGGGGCTACATTAAACCATTGGTATATGCCAACAAGCCGGCGACGTTAGAGGAGCTCAGAGCCAATATTGAACGAGAAATAACGGCCGTATCGGTCGAAATGTGCGGCCGAGTCACCGAAAATTGGGTTCAACGTATCGACCGCTGCACACGTTCCCGTTGTGGACATATCAACGAAGTCGAATTCCATCCATAAATGTTTTGATAGTATGTAATTCAAGCCAATTTTTGAGATATCTCAAATAGTTTTCATTTTATTTAAAAAAGAAGTTGGCAAGTCCTTAATGAAAGGCTACTGAATATCAACTGTAAAGGAGAACAGTATAATCCCTTGTTCAGCGGCACCGCGATAATACAAATCCTTAGACCATGCGACATCGGAACACGGGAAATGAAAATGAGGTATGACCAGGAAGTCAGGACCAGTGTCGAATTGAAACAACCAAAATTTGATTTCGTCCAACCAAGACCGGAAAACTCAAAAACAACCAAGAAGATTTTGCGTTTAGACTCGGAAGCCATGCCGACGTCCGAGGGAAAACAGAGGCACTTTAAGATTTGCATTGACAATTGGAGCAGACAGAAGCCAAAGAAGCCCTCCAAAGTCAACAATGGACGATGACAGGCCATAGATACTCAATAAAGTCGATGATTTCAATACTTATACTGGGAGTGAGTAGTCATATCCATATTAATAAAGATATGCAAACTGTTTTTGGAAAAGATCCCAAAACAAACACGCAGTATCGCGAATGGAAGTAATCGAACAAAGGAGAAAATAGCAACCGAAAAGAGGCGTTGAGATGCAAGAATTTTAAATAATTACTCAAAAACATATAAAAATTGTACCTAAACTATAAGATTTTATCTGTAAGCCATACAACTTTGCAAATATATTTATTTTAAATTGTATTATTAATAAACAACATATTTTAATATAAGCTGTATATACGAGTAAATAAATTGCTTGTATTAATTAAGATAGTAAAATTAATTAATAATTAATTTGATATTAACATGGTCCAACCACATTTAATAATAAATAAGTAACTAGATTATATATTATGTTTAATAAATTACATAAATTATATAACTACACAATGCAAGCACATTTACATGAAAGGTTATGTAAGTCGAAATATATGTTATTCTTTCTCAATGGCGGTGAGGGGGAGGAGCAGGATTAAGGGGGTCATAACCCTCCCACTTAACTGCATCCCTCCTGATCCGCCTGTGGGGCTCGCCGCCTCAGAAAATAATGACAGGCCTCCCTAATTTGAATCACTTCTTCACTGAGTCCAATCAAATGCTGGTATTGCTTCATTTGTGAGACCCAGCAGTTTTAAGGCCTACCTCTCTTTGGCGTTTGTATGGAAACGTTGATTGATATTGCACTCTGGGCAGCGTTCGTAGAATATCTGCTTGAACATGATACTACCAACTGAGGCGGTCGCGTTTCACTTTTTTCGAGATAGGTTCCTTGACGTGAAGACTTCCTCTGATATTGGATCAGAGATCTAGCGGGTGGCAACAGGTGCAGTAGTAGTGTATTCGCTTACTGAATGGAAGGTCGTGCGTTCGAAGTCCCATTACTTTATATCGAATACATGAAATCGTAATCTCCCTAAGCATCTTAGACACCACCCGTGGAGAAAAACCCTACAACTGCACCCAAACACTTCTTTCCTATCTCTCTATTCTTTCTAATAGTAAGTAGCACCGAAAAGCATGCAATGAAATGCGATAGTGCTGCTTGCTGTTAAACACAAATGCTTACGCTGTGTTACGCACTATAAGGGTAAAAAATCCCTTTAGCGTAAGCAAATTATAAAAAAAAAAAAATCTTGGATCTTCTTATGCGATCAATCTTTGTTACTCCTACTGTCATGCAATGCATCTTCATTTCAGCTGCCGTTAATTTGCAATCAAACTTTTTGTACGCTGTCCAACATTGGGCGCACAACTGCGGTGTAGAGCCTTACTTTCAGCCTAGGGGACATTTTTCGGTCAAGATGGCTGAGTTTTCGATGCTAAATTTGGTCATCACATCGATATTTGAATTTTTCGCACTTGAGAATGACTCTTCCATTCATATTAATACCTGCAATAGGTTGGAGTGTAAGTCGAAATGTATTAACTTCATAAAAAAAAAACATACACAATGCAAATCTTTTCACAATGAGCCAAATTTAAGGTTGTTTTAATAAAAATAAAAACGTGAACAGTTTTCTCGAGACCTGGCTAGAACTTCCGAAGGGAGGGATGTTATGCCTGAAATATGCACATATGTAGGGCCTACAATGGAATTGCAATTGAGAAATGCATGACCGAGACGAAGTTCGAGCTATGTTTGTGAGAATTCGGGGATTCGAATTTTAACAAACAAGAGACGGTCGCTTTTCATTTTCGAGGAACAATAATAACAATATTATTTGATAGGGAATCGGGTTGTAGATTTATTATATAAGGTTGTAGTTTTGTTCCAAAGGGTTTTCAAGTGAGTAATAATCTCAGATTGTTATAAGCATACGAGGGTGGTTGTCATACTGTCTCTGCTTTATGGAGGATGTTCTGGTAGATGGGAAAAAAGTAAAACAAAATTGTTATTTTCCAACGATTTATTTTTAAATGTCTACATTGAAAAATCTGATGTCCGCAGCATATTCCTTAAAATTAAATATTGTACATTTTAAGTAAATAATCATTCTTTGTATGAGTTAAAAATGTTTAACTGAGGAGTGACTTTTACAAAAAGAAATACAGCGACATGCGTTTTGAGCGATTTTTCAGATATTTAAAAAATGGCCTATTTAACTATATATCGATTTTTGGGAATGAAATTTTCAATTTGGCCATGGTTTAAAGTGGATAAATTGTACAAAAAAAAACACTGCATACTTAGCTAAAAAAAAAGATGAAACATTTAAATAAATTAACTGAAAAGCCAACCCTCACCTCAACTACTGATAATGAGCATCTTAAATTCTTGTGTGACTAACTTGAGTATTTTGTTAATTTGCCTTTAATTTGTATATCATAATGATAATGGGATCATTATTTAAGTTTCATTGTTCAGCAACACAAAGGCGAAAGTACCAGATTTAACATGGTTAATCGTCCCAAACCACAGCTTCAATCCACTCGATATAGTTGTACACACGCGTATAAATGCCGGGTATACCTTGAAAGCCACATGCCTGTCCGTGAGACGTTATACCAACAATTGAGTACATACATGGATAAATCGGATGTATAGCCTGCAGCGGGCCACCCGAATCCCCCTGACATGTGTCCTTTTCGCTATTACGAGAACCCGCACATATCTGAGTTCTGTCTAATAATCCGCTGGGGAGTTTTTTATTCTCGAAATGTATTTTGTTACATTCATTATGCATAAATTCCTCAACTAGAGCTTTTTGAAGATGCGAAGCAGATGCTCCTGCATTTTTGGTTGCGCCCCAACCTGTGATGATCAACTTGGATGTATTGTTGGAGTCTCCGTAAGGTAAGCATGCAGGTCGTATATATTTGTTCATTGTAACGTTTTTGTCTAACTTCAGAAGTGCAATATCGTTATAAACAAGAGAATTGTTGTATCGTGGATGGTAAATAACGTCTGAGATTTCAAAGTCTTTAGGGTCAGCGTCGTCACTATCACTGTGTATGTCTAATTCTCCAAGTCGAACGATATTGATTTGTTCGCTAAATAATGAAAATGAATGAACAAAAATATTATATAGTTAGTTAATTTATTATTACCAATATTCAATAAAAAATATATATTTAAAAATTAAAACATATTCAGGCCTATCGAGAATAAATTTTCCCGGGCACCCATTTAGCAATATAAACTTTCATTGCGACAATTGAAAAATTCACACGGCATGTACTCACGATCGACCTGAATATCGAATGTTACGTTATTTTACTTTTAATAACAAAGCAAACACAATTATACAAAAAGGCTACATTATGATTGGAGCAAGTTAGATGCCTATCCTATCTATCATCCCTATCATAAAATGTGTTGCGTGTTGCCTGCCTGCCGCCCTGACGTTACATTTGATTTTTTGCAAAATAACTTTTTTCGTTGCAAAAATCATAACTTTCAAACGAATGAAGATAGCGCTATAATTTTCTTTTTGGTTAAAGGAAATTTCTAAATCTATACGAATGGGTAATTTCAAGAAAACTCAAGATTCTCTAATCTTTGGCTGAAAAAAGATTTTCTCAGAAAGACCAACGATTGTTTTACATAAAAAATAGTCCCAAATATTGCGGATTCCCTAAGCAAAAAGTTCATGACTGTTTCAGTTGTTTTCACGTACCAAAATAAAACTAATCACAACAGTGGATGGATAGAGTTAACGAACCAATTTTTATTTTTTATTTTATTTTTGGTGCATCAGAGTATCTTATAAACTGTTCTTTCACGTCAGTATAGGAAAATAGTAAACGGACCAAAATATTAATAAAATAAAATCAATTAGATTAAAAATATATATACACCTATATTTATAAAACAAAATAGTATACATAATTTGTCTTTTTTAAATTTATACATCTTTACAGCCTTTGGAATTTTCTTTAAGCAGAAATAAAACATAGGGAGCTACAGTCCGCTTGGGTGAACTGCTGGATACCATATTCCTATTCCTATCCCTCAATAAGTGGGAAGCAAGAAAAAATCGAACGAAAGCTGTAGATCATGTTTGAACTATTAACACAAGAATGACCATCGAAATTACAAAGCCGTAGTGGTCTTACTTAGCTTCTTGCTTAATATTTAATTTATAATGTGAGGCACTAAACGAAAAATAGCCACAATTTTAAAATTCAAATATCGCTCCAAGCTGAATTAAAAATAGGCTAAACGAATCAGAAGAGAACTCGGGTAATCCCTCTTTTTTTTTATTTCGCGCGCAGTGCCTCTTCTACCGAACTGAACTCTCCCCTACACAACTGAAATCTCTCCTACCCAACTGAACTACGTTGTAGATAGTGCCTTACTTAACAATTTTTGGTTTTTATCAATGTAACAATGGTATTTACTTGACAAAAACATTGAAGAGCATGCAAACGATCAATATGACTTGAATAATGACTCATTCAAGTAACATTGATAGTGCGTAGAGGTCAAAATAATAATTAAGGAAGAACTTATTGATTTTAAAGTATTTAATATTACCAATCATTATCTGCTGATTCGAAGCAATGAGCAGCCGTTAGAACATAATTCGTGCTAATAAGAGTTCCACCACATTTCCATTTATAAGTGCCATTTGCAGTTTTGCATCCTAAAAGTGCCATATGAGGGAATTCCTTAGGTTCGGCATTCTCTCCGTCCACTACCAAGGGAAATGAATATTGGTTACATTTGGACGTAGTGCTGATAGTAGGTCGACCTCCTGCAATGAGCCTTGTAAAGATTATTTCGCTGTCGAACATCTGCTTTTTATATTGCTCGCATTCTGAAAAATAAAATGTCCAGTCTTAAAAATATGCTATGGATCATCATCAAATAATTGCCATGTGTAAATAAAGGGATGAGCATAAAGGATGAAAAGTAACTCAAAAAACAAATCATACGAATTAAATTACAAACAGTACCGTAACACCTTAAACAAAAATATTCGAGACATGAAAGCGCAGTTCTACAAAACGCAATTCTCGAATGCTAGGAATGACCCATGAAGACGTGGGATAAAAAAACGAAAAAAACGGTCAATGGACGAAGTTATCGTTGAGAATTTTGTTGAAAAGTTCACCAACCAAGCAGCTCAGATAATGCATAGTTATAACAAGCAAAAATTAATCACCAGATTAAATAAGTCCAACAATCTATTTATGTAGAAGAAGAAAGTGTATTGGAAGTTCTTATCTTACTAGGAAGTTTAAATTGCAAAAAAATTACAGGAGTCGATAACATCAGAGCTATAGACCTAAAGATGAATGTAGAACTACTAGCCCCTGCTGTACAAACAATAATAAATCAAAGCTCTTGTAGACACTTAACAGAATTGTAGTAAGAGAAACGCTCGGCGAATGGAGGAAAAAAAAAACAGCATCGGAGTACCTCAAAGCTCAAAGTTAGGACCATTACTTTGTATCCTATTTACAAGTGAACTGCTACGAGCATTTAAACAAAGTACAGCATTTGCCTATGCGGATGATAAAGCGATCGTTAACAAAAATAAATATTTAAGAACCCCAATAAATACTATGCAGCAAAAGTTCGAAAAGCTTCTAAGATGGTGCCACGAAAACATTTTAGTTGCTAACGCAAGAAAAACAAATATATTGCATGTTCGTATCCCAACGGAACCATAAGTTGACATTATCATTGTTTCACATAATGTCTACCAAACAACACTGATATGCAACACCCCCAACAAGTCAAAAATATAAAGTACAAGTCGAAAATATAAAGTACACAGATGATCAATATCTTTGGCAAAACCGCATTATAAAACTCCGATCCCAAAAGAAAAGCGCTGTATTTGCAATGGTGTATCTTAAAAGATGTACACCAAAAGATATGCAAAAACAAGTGTATAATTCTCAGGTAGAATCCCGTTTAAGATACGGGGTATGGGGCATCTGGAAATGCATCAAAAAGCCAAATAGATCAAATAACTACTAAACAGTCACGAATTCTTAAACAAATAAATACAAACGATACTACTAGCAGAGTCCTGGATGTCAACGGAGACAACCCATACTTCACAACCGAATACACGAAGAAGAGCACAAGGTTTTCTCGAAATGCCAAACTGCCGACAACAAATATGGAAGACGACAATTCAATTACGCTATACCAGCAATCCAGACCTCACTACCAGCTGAACTTAGAACCCTCGTTAACTTTAAAAAACGTAAATAAAACATTCAAAAACAACTTTCTGTCAAATAATTTTGTTGCTTAACTAAAAATTATAATGCATTGATTAAAATTTATTTATCCTTGCATTTATCATATCCGAAATCACAAACAATTACACCATTTAACGTAACTTTCAAAATTTCACATTTTTATTTGCTTGCATTTTTTTTGCATTTTTAATTGAAATATAGATAATAAAAAAATATTGCGGCCGCCAAAGCATTTGACCGTGTTAACCATAAGGTACATGTACATGAGACAAACTATTGCAATTTGGTTTTCATTGTAATCTTTTTGATTCGTTAGAATCCCACTTGAACGGAAGGGTTGAAATTGTTAAAATTGGCGATTTTTTTTCCTGAGCAGATCCTAGCACCATCTGGTGTCCCGCAGGGTAGCTATTTGGGTCCGTTATTGTTTCTTTGGTTCAAAGATGGCACTCCTGAAATATTTATCAATTCAAGGTGCCTTCTTTTTGCTGATGATATTCAATTATCGGATGATTAGGTGCACTGAAGATTTTATCATGTTAAATGGAGCTTAAGCGAGATTGGACGAATGGTGTTATTTAAATGCACTGCATTTTAATATCTCAAAATTTCAAACAATGTCATGCTTTCGTCACAATAGGCGGATTTACTTTTTTTTGTACATGTCACAAATGCTCAAGGGTTTGAATACCCTTATGATGTTATGATGCTAATGCACAGCATGAGTAGAAGGATAAATAGGAAGGATAGAAGAGAGACACTGGTGCACGTTGGTTTTAAACAATTGAGGGTTACAGTGAAAAAGAAAAAGCAAAGGAGGCGAAACATTCCACATCCATATGCGTATTGTTCGGCTTCAGAAGGGATTTCTTTGTCTTGCATTATGTTCTAAGGTAGGCTGAAGGGTAAATTGATGGACATTTGATGCCTGACGAGTGTTACGGATGAATTGTTGAAGGGCGGAATTCAATTAGCTATCGATAGAACTTACTTACTTACTTAGGTGGCGCTACAGTCCGGGGTGGACCTGGGCCTCAACCAATACGCCTCTCCAGTTAGCACGATCTTTGGCTAACTGCCTCCAGTTGCGCACTCCAAGTTGGTTGAGATCCCTTTCCACTTGCGCGTGCCACCCAAGTCGAGGTCTTCCTCTACTGCGTTGTCCCTCCGGGTTGGAATCCATTCGCTCTACATGTCCTAGCCATCTTAGTCGACTGGACTGATTCGCACTTTTTTGACCAGGTCGATGTCGCTGTACAGCTCGTAGAGTTCGCTGTTAAATCTCCTCCTCCAAAGCCCGCCAACGCAAACGGGACCGAAAATCACTCGAAGAATTTTGCGTTCGAAACGACTAAGGAGATCTTCATCCGCTTTTGCACCGTAGAGCAGGACTAGGATGATGAGGGTCTTGTATAGAGTCTTTTTAGTTTTTCTTGAAAAGGCCTTACTAATCAATTGCCGTCTTAGTCCAAAGAGACAGCGGTTGGCAAGTGTAATTCTTCGTTTGATTTCCGCTGTGGTGTCATTATCAGAATTAATAGCGGAGCCGAGGTAGATAAAGCCCCTAACTACCTCAAAACCATAGCTGTCTATCGTGACGTTCTGTCCTATTCGTCGATGTTGTGTGTCCCTTCTTGTTGACAGCATATATTTTGTTGTGCCCTCATTCACCACTAAACCCATTTTTGCTGCTTATGTCAGGTGGACGGAAGTCTTGGCTTTCATCGTCCAAGCTGAATGGTGCATTCTGCCTGACAGTGCAATTTGTGTCGTCTTCGCCGTTTAACAGACTGCAGAAATAGTTTTTCCATATCCTCAGCACCGAATGTGACTCTATTACAAGATTTCCTTCTTCGTCTCTACAGGTCTCTGTTCGGGTCTTGTTTCCGTGACACGTTCTTTTTACCTTTTGGTAAAACTTCCGAACATTGTTCCTGGAGTAGCACCTCTCCATTTCCTCGATCGCGCGCTTCTCATGCTCTTTCTTTTTTCTCCGGAGAGCTCACGAGCTGATCTCGTCCTTTTATGCAGTGCCGCTTCGTAGGCGCTTTGTTTTGCTGCATGCACTTGCCGGCACTCCTCGTCAAACCCGGGGTTTCGTGGTGGTGGCCTGGTAAAACCGAGCACATCAGTTGCGGCGCTTCTGATGGCTGCTTGGCATCGATGCCACTGGTCTTCGGCACTTGATGCTCGCAGCATAGGACTTCTCGAGAGGTTGAGGGATACGCGATCGGCAAAGGTTCTGTCGGTTTGTTGCGATTGTATGCGTTCAACGTTAAGTCTCCTCATAGTATTTCCTCGTTGTTGTGGCGTGCAGGATATCCGCATTCGTACCTTGGCTACAACAAGGTAGTGGTCCGAGTCTATGTTGGCCGCTCGGAAAGGTCGAACATCTAGAATACTGGAGGCGTGCCTTGATGTTTTAGGTACACCTGACCAGATATGATGGCGTAAAGTATTTCTTGCATCGATTGAGGAAACCTACACATTTCGAATAAGTCGTCATTCCAGCGAAGTTTGTCATTGATACACATACCGAGAATGGAAAGTTTTTCATGTTCTTCGATGGAAGTGCCGTTCATGGATAACAGAGTGTTATTTGGATTACGCTAATAGGAAACAGCATTGCGCTTTGGAAGCATTAATTTCTACCCTGTTGGTTTCACCCTAAAGGATTATGCTGAAAAGATCAGAATTTAATGAGTTCAACATACGTTAATGTTCCAGCATCACGGTTGAAGAAGAAGGTAGCCGAGAATCATGAAAGGAATATGAAAAACTGAGAGAACTACCATCAGCGAAGGAATGTATTGGATTAGAGGTACCAGACAGGAGATCATTAATAAACATAGGGACGGGCTACAGTCCGCTTGGGCGAACTGTTGGATACCCTATTCTTATTCCTATCCCTCATAAGTGGGCGTGACAAAAGTCTAAGTATGGTTAAAATGTTAAGAACGCTCTACATATTTTGTTATATAACATTTAAAGGATTTTATCAAAAAAAACGCTCCCTAGCTCAAACTTGGGTGTTTCAATAAAATTGTTTTATTTAATTGTGGGCGTGTCAGTAGGCGGATTTGAAAAAAAAATTAACACATGAGCATAAAGGGCCCCTAGAGAGTATATATTATAAATTTCAGCTCCCTAGCTCAAACTTTGGATTTTCAAAAAAATTGTTTTATTTATTTGTGGGCGTGTCAGTGGGCGGATTTTGAAAATATTTATACATGAGCTTAAAGGGCCCCTAGAGAGTATATATTATAAATTTCAGCTCCCTAGCTCAAACTTTGGATTTTCAAAAAAATTGTTTTATTTATTTGTGGGCGTGTCAGTGGGCGGATTTTGAAAATATTTATACATGAGCTTAAAGGGCCCCTAAAGAGTATATATTAAAAATTTCAGCTCCCTAGCTTAAATTTTGGTTTTTCAATAAAATTGTTTTATTTTTTTGTGGGCGTGGCAGTGGGCGGATTTTGAAAATTTTATATCCCGAGCAGTTTTAGGAGTCATAGATCATATATAAAAAATTTCAGCTTCCTAGCTCAAAATTCGATTTTTTCCAAAATTTTGTTTTTTTGAGTTTGTGGGCGTGTCTGTGGGCGGATTTCAAAAATTCGTAAAATTGATTATTTCGGGACCCTAGAGAGTATATGGTTAAAATTTCAGCTCTCTAGGTCCAGTTTAAAGGCCTAATTTTTGCCGACGGACGGACGGACGGACGGACGGACGGACGGACATGGCTAGATCGACATTACTATCGATGCTGATCATAAATATAGTAACTTTTAGGGGTCTACGGGCAATATTAAGGTATGTTACAAACTATGCGTCAAAATTAATATACCCCTAGAATAGGGTATAAAAATAAGAAATAGTGTCGGAGACAGAACTGAGCCTTGAGGAACACCAGCATTTATATGGTGAGTATCGGACTTATAGCCATCCAAAACGACTTAGATTGAACGGCCAGAGAGGTAATTTTTAATCCATTCAAGAAGAGACACATCGATCCCAAAAGCACTAATTTTTGACTAAAGAGCCTGATGCCAAACTCTGTCAAATGCTTTAGAAATATCAAGACCAACTATCTTACTTTCACCAAAGCTATGAATAGATTGCTTTTACTTTTCAGTGAGATATGCCATAAGATCACCATCTGAGAGGTTTTCGCGATTTCAGATATTTATTAAGCTGATGATTTATCAGCGTTTCCAAAACCTTGTAAAGAAGGGACGTTAGTGCTATGGGTCGGTAGTTAGAGGGCAAAGAAGACGATCCTTTTTTAGGGACAGGATGGAAAAATGCAGTTTTCCACTTACTCGGAAGGATTCCAGAAGAATAAGAGATGTGGAAAAGCTTACGCAGTGGTTTTGCCAGCGTAGAAGAACACCTCTTCAGAAAGAAACAAATGGTTTTGACTTAGAACATGCTGTACAGAAAAAGATCTAGGGGTCATCACAGTCACGAAACGTTTGTTTCTGCCACATATGAACTACAGGTTTATTAAGACACTAAAACACTAAAGGCATTACGGATGCTTACTCACAATAATCTCTTTACAGTTCTCTAGTAAGATCCTTATTTGGACCGATTTCATCTACATGGCCTTGGGAGTTATTTCGGTATAAAACAACGCCTAACACTAAAAGATGTAACAAATCCTAAACTTGGGGGAAAAGTCCCAACATTAACAGTTCTTTCGTCTGTTAAAACCCCCAACTTTAATACAAATTCTTGGGACTTATTTAATTTGTTCCTATTTGAGTTTATTCCTTTGCAGCTTATTCATTTAGCCAAATGTCACAAGTGATTCCAAAGACATTGTAAAGACTTTGATTTGGGAAAATACCCTTTCTGTTTTTCCACTACTATGGAAAACGCAGAACAAAGCCCCTACAAAGTGTTTTAAAAGAGAGTACGTAGTTTCCCACAAAGAATTTTTTAGGCGGACTGAATTCCTAGACTTCAAGATTTCCCCCCGTTGGGTAGAAGGTCGTCTTAAATTAGAAGCATTCGGCTTTTAGGTTTTCTATGCTGTCTTCTTTTACTACATTCGGATAAAGACGGATATCTTTTCGAAGACTTTCCCCCATAGAAGAAGAATTTAAAGTCTGAACAGCGATTAAGACGGGATCTTCATAATTAATTCTTTTAAGAATTTGCTTACACAGAAGAATGTAAAATTCTTGACAATAGTGTGTCATGTCCCCAACATCCGATTCATCCAATCCACCATTGAGTATCAGCATTTCAGTTTTTGTAAATCGAACAGTTTGATTAAGGGACTCTAAATTGATTAGCTTGAAACCTAGGAAATTTTCTTATACATACATTCTTAAAATACAATTTCATAAACTTCCAAATGACGTGAAAGCGTGGAAACTCGGATTAAAATTCTAAATTAATTGTATTAGTTGCATTTAAGGAGTAAGCCAACAAAGCAGCCAGCACTATTTTTACAAGCTTTTATTTTCCAACTGCATTTTAAATCAGTTATCTTCAACCGATTGAGCTGAAATTCGGTATACACGCTTATTTTGGATGACAATGCTTAGCTATGTGACTTCATTCTAATTCCAATATGGCGGATCATCCAGTTTAGTTATTTTTTGTGCCATACCACAGTATGGGTATCAAATGAAAGGGCTTGCTGAGGAGAACACGAAAATTAATACAACGTCACATTAAATCCAAAATATGGGGGACCATCCAAGATGTATACTATAAATCCAATATGGCGGGACCTCCAAGATGGCGGAGGATGTTTTCTGGTTTTCTTAAGTCAGCTGAATTTTAACAAAAGTATGCCTTGGTCGACTTCATACTTTGACTTGTGTAATTTGGCCAGATAGGCGTCAACAGCATTGGTTTGCAATCTATCTAGGAGAAGGATACTCCAAAATCAAACCCGGGGCTGTGTTTCGTTAGGCACAAGTAAGCTTTAAGCTGAAATAAGTGGCGCTACTACTAAATTCCCAAATCAAGGTGAGGCCGTGCCGAGGACTGAGTGGCATCAGGGTGTAAGATGATGTCGTGAACGTACCACCTTAGGGCACCGGGGCGAACCCAGTTGTATATTAGCTCTTACCCTTCTAAACGAAGCTCTGGGAGGGTCGACGAATATTTCTTCGGTACTCGTGGGAGCAAGATGGGAAAAACAGAAACAATACCACGAAGGAGGAGAAGGCTAGAGAACAAAAAGTTAAAACGGCAAGAAATCTGATTTAATTTCTTTTATAGAATTAGACTGTACTAAATTTACAGGCAAACGACCATGTAACAACGACGCATTATCTAAATGAAATGCACAGACTTAGAATTTAAAAAAACATTTATAAACAAGTTTATTTTCCTATTTTTATTTTATTTTTAAATAGGGGACAGGGTAGCAAGATGGGGTACTTAAGCTTTAAAGGTATAATATAAAAAATTACATAGTGAAGCAATCATATTTATTTGTTAATTACTTAGGTACTTACTTACTTACTTAGGATGGCGCTACAGTCCGGGGTGGACCTGGGACTCAACCAACAAGCGTCTCCAGCCAGCACGATCTTTGGCCAGCTGTCTCCAGTTTCGCACGCTAAGTTGGTTAAGGTCCCCTTCCACTTGCGTGCGCAACCTGAGTCGCGGTCTTCCACTACTGCGCCGTCCCTTGGGTGTGGATTCAAAGATCTTACGGGCCGGAGCATTCACGTCCATTCGCTCTACATGACCCAGCCACCTCAGTCGTTGGACCTTCACTCTTCTGGCTAAGTCGATGTCGCTGTACAGCCCGTACAGTTCGTCGTTGAATCTCATCCTCCATTTACCGTCTATGCAGACGGGACCAAAAATTACCCGAAGAATTTTCCTCTCAAAACGACCAAGAGTGACCTCATCCGCTTTTACTAGAGCTCATGCCTCTGCACCATAGAGAAGGACTAGTATTATTAAGGTCTTATAAAGGGTCACTTTAGTTGTTCGAGAGAGGGCTTCGCTACTCAATTGCTTTCTTAGCCCAAAGAAACAGCGATTGGCAAGAGTTATTCTTCGTTTAATCTCAGCGCTGGTGTCATTGCCTGAGTTCATTGCGGAACCTAGGTAGACAAAGTCCTGAACCACCTCAAAGTTATATTTGTCTATAGTGACATTCTGTCCGAAACGTCGGTCTTGGGTGTCCTTTCTTGATGACAGCATATACTTTATCTTGCCCTCATTGATCGCCAAACCCATCTTCGCCGCCTCCGTGACATCCCGCTGTGTTCTGCCGATTATGTCGATGTCGTCGGCGTAGGCGAGTAGATGGACGGACTTTTGAAAGATTGTGGCTCTGGTGTTAGCATTTGAGTTTTGCACTATTCTTTCAAGAACGATGTTGAAGAAGTCATATGACAGCGCATCGCCTTGTCTAAATCCTTTTTTGACATCGAAGGTCTCGGTGAGTTCTTTACGGACCTTGATGGAGCAGCGTGCATTCTCCATCGTCATTCTGCACAAACGGACGAGTTTGGCAGGGATGCCAAAACTAGACATTGCTCTGTATAGCTCTGTATAAAATTGATGAAAAGGTGGTGGGTATCGATTTGGACTTCCTGGGTTTTCTCCAAGATCTGCCGCAGTGTGAATATTTGGTCGATGGTAGACTTTCCTGGCCTGAAGCGACACTGATAGGGACCAATTAGGTTGTTAACGAAAGGCTTCAGGCGTGCACACAGCACGGCAGATAAGATCTTATAGGCGATGTTAAGAAGACTAATACCTCTGTCGTTGGCGCAGTTCAGAGGGTCTCCTTTCTTGAGGATTGGGCAAACAATGCTGAGGTTCCACTCATCGGACATACTTTCCTCCGACCATATCTTACAGATTAGTTGGTGCATGCTCCTAACCAACTTATCGCCTGCCGCCTTGAATAGCTCGGCGGTTAGGCCATCCGCTCCCGCGGCTTTGTTGGACTTAAGTTTAGATATGGCTATCTTCACTTCGTCCAGGTCGGGTGGACGGAATTGGTGGTCTTCATCGTCCAAGTTGAATGGTGCATTCTGCCTGACAGCGGGATTTAGTTCGTCATCGCCGTTAAACAGTCTGCAGAAGTAGTTCTTCCATATCCTCAGCATCGACTGCGATTCTACTATGATGTTCCCTTGTTCGTCCTTGCAGGCTTCGGTTCGGGACCTGTAACCTTGGCAGGTTCTTTTTACCCTTGGGTAAAACTTCTGAACCTCATTCCTGCTGTAACATCTCTTATTTGTTAATTAACAACTAATTATTAGTATTCTAATATTTGGTATCATTAGGAACTTTTGGTAACACATTTAAGAGAAAAAAATTAAAATAAAAAAAGGTGTTTTGCTCCGTCTTGCCCCATGGTGCTAGTAACATGGGGTACCCCCCCCCCCCCCCCAAGGTAAGATGGGGTGATGAGAATGATCACAGAGAAAGATGATTATTTGAGCTGGCAGAACTCGCAGACATGGGTGGCTTCGTCATCATCATCATCTATTCCTGCGCAGCTATTATGAGCCCATCTTCCACATAATGAGCATGATAGCTGCCCTTCAATGTCCTCCTCTTTTTCACTTTCACCTCCAGATGATGAGACTCTTCGTCGTTTTGCTGTTTTCGCTGATCGGCTATTCTTCTTTGATTTTTTATTATTATTTTTTATTAGCCAACAATCTTAAGGAAACACAATGCCTACCTTATTATAGGTTAGTTTAAGTGTCAATCACAGCAACACCTCAACAGATAACGTTATTTAACAAACCACAGTCAACAATTTGCAGTAAAACACTTTTTTTGAATTTTTTTCGATACTGCGCACTTGTGAACCACTAACCACCGGGCGACTGACAAGTATCATGGCGGCGCGTCGAACGATGAATGAATGAGCGTGATTGGTCTTGCCTTCTTATATTCTAAAAGCTTGTATTTTACCATTAATTTTTGTATACCCTATTCTAAGGGTATATTAATTTTGACGCATAGTTTGTAACATACCTAAATATTGGCCGTAGACCCCTAAAAGTTACTATATTTATGATCAGCATCGATAGTAATGTCGATCTAGCCATGTCCGTCCGTCCGTCCGTCCGTCTGTCAGCAAAAATTAGGCCTTTAAACTGGACCTAGAGAGCTGAAATTTTAACCATATACTCTCCAGGGTCCCGAAAAAAGTTTTTTTGAAATCCGCCGACAAACTCAAAAAACAAATTTTTCGAAAAAATCAAATTTTGAGCTAGAAAGCAGATTTTTTTTATATATGATCTATGCTCGGGAGATACAATTTTCAAAATCCGCCCACTGACACGCCCACAATTAAATAAAACAATTTTATAGAAAAACCAAAATTTGAGCTAGGGAGCTGAAATTTATAATATATACTCTCTAGGGGCCCTTTATGCTATTGTGTTAATTTTTTTTAAAACCGCTTACTGACACGCCCACAATTTTTATTGAAAAACCAAAGTTTGAGCTAGATAGCGTTTTTTTTACAAAAGCTTCGTTTTTTTTGATAAAATCCTTTAAATGTTATATAACAAAATAATAATAACAACCATACTTAGACTTTTGTCACGCCCACTCATAAGGGATAGGAATAAGAATAGGGTATCCAACAGTTCGCCCAAGCGGACTGTAGCCCGTCCCTATGTTTTTTAGTTATGATTGGGAATGTTTCTAAGTCTGTGCATTTTATTTAATGCGTCGTTGTTACATGGTCGTTTGCCTGTTAATTTATTTTTAATTAATTGACTTGTTAGATATAGCTGTGTTGAATGAACGCAATCGAGTTTAGAACAGACCAACATAAGTGAGTTAAAACTGCCAGATCAAGTCAGAACAGAAAAGTACACCTTCGAGTCTTATGTTGCCCTCTCAGCTGCAAAATTTCAAATAGATAATCATCCCCGTTTTCTAGAAAACGTCAATGGTTGGCCTTATAATTTGAACTTTTTCGATGTTATTCTATTGACTTTTTTTTATAAATACGCAAATATTTGTAACAATAAACCAAGAAATGGGCGCAGTTGCGCAGAGGTTAGTGTGTTGGACTACTTATGTAAAGGTCCCAGATTCAAATCGTACTGAGACCAAGTATCACCTTAAAGTTTATTCCACTGCCCCAACTCTTGCGAGCATCTGAAAAAAATCCAAGAGTATCAATTGTCATGAGAAGCTCTCAAAATTTGGCTTTCGGATTCTTAAAATTTGTATGTCCCATCCACTTCGCGCAAGCAAATGGTTGGAGAAGCTAGGTTTTAGTTTAGTTATTTTTAAACTAAGAAATACTATATCTCTTGACAATCAAATAAATCCGTTGACGTCAGAACAATTTGTATTTTCAAATTTCGCAATTTTCACTCACTTGCCCTACCCCAAAACTATGTGCAGACAATTTTGTGCTTAACTTATCTGACGCGTTTCCCCCAACCTCTCGAGAAGTCCTATGCAGCCAGCATCAAGTGCTGAAGACCAGTGGTATCGATGCCAAGGAGCCATCAAAAAAGCCACAACTGATGTGCTGGGTTTCACAAAACCACCCCCACCAAACCCCTGGTTTGATGAAGAGTGCCGGCAAGCAAGCTAAACAACTTGCCTACAAAGCGGCGCTGCAGAGAAGGACGAGGATGGAAGACCATCGGCTTCTCCAGAGGAAAAAGAAAGAGCATGAGAAGCGGGCGATCAAGGAAATAGAGAGGTGCTACTCCAGGAAGAATGTTCGGAAGTTTTACCAAAAGGTAACAAGAACGTGTCACGGGAACAAGACCCTAACAGAGACGAACAAGGAAATCTTGTAGTAGAGTCACAATCGGTGCTAAGGACATGGAAAAACCATTTCTGCAGACTCTTGAACGGCGAAGACTACACAAATTCCGCTGTCAGGCAGAACGAACCATTCAACCAGTCCACCTGACCAAAATGAAGTGGGGAAAGCAATATCCAAGCTTAAGTCCAACAAGGCTGTTGAACCGGACGGCTTAACTGCAGAGCTTTTTAAGGAAACGGGAGATGACTTAGTGGAGAGCATACACCAACTCGTCGCTAAGATTTGGTCAGAAGAAAGTATGCCTGATGAATGGAGCCGTAGCATTGTTTGCCCGATCCACAAGAAAGGAGACCTCTAAACTGCGCCAACTATAGAACGAACTGATTGGTCCCTACCAGTGCGGTTTTAGGATCGCCAAGTCCACGACCGATCAAATATTCACACGAAGGTAGATCCTGGAGAAAACCCAAGAAATCCAGATCGATATTCACCATCTGTTCATCGACTTTAAGGCCGCATATGACAGCATTTATAGAGACGAGCTATATAGAGCCATGTCTAGTTTTGGCATCCCTGCCAAACTTGTCAGATTGTGCAGAATGACGATGGAGAACTCTCGCTGCTCCATAAAGGTCGGTAACAATCTCACCGAGACCTTTTATGTCAAGAAAGGATTTAGACAAGATGATGCGCTGTCATGTGACTTCTTCAACATCATACTTGAGAAAATTATGCGAAACTCGCAAGCTAACACCAGGGGCACAATTTTCCAAAAGTCTGTGCAACTACTTGCATACGCTGACGACATTGACATTATTGGGAGAACACAGCGAGCTTTCACTGGTGCGTTTGCAAGTATTAGCACCGAAGCACCAAAATTGGTATAGTGGTGAATGAGGGCAAAACCAAGTATATGCTGTCAATAAGATGGGACACACAACATCGACGAATCGGGCAGAACGTCACGATAGACAGATACAACTTTGAGGTAGTTAGGGACGTTGTCTACCGTGGCTCCGCTATAAATTCTAAAAACGGACACCAGATCAGAATTCAAACTTTGGCCTAAGAAGGCAATTGACTAGTAAGGCCTTGTCAAGAAACACTAACGAGACTTTGTGTAAGACCCTCATCATCCCAGTCCTGCTATATGGTGCAGAAGCGTGGAAGTTAACAAAGGCGGATGAAGATCTTCTTAGTCGTTTCGAACGCAAAATTCTTTGAGTGATTTTCGGTCCCGTTTGCGCTGACGGGCTTGGGAGGAGGAGATTTAACAGCGAACTCTACGAGCTGTACAGCGACATCGACCTGGTCAGAAAAGTAAGAATCAGTTAGGACATGTAGAGCGAATGGACACCAACGCTCCGGGCCAAAGAGTCTTCGATTCCAACCCGGAGGGACAACGCAGTAGAGGAAGACCTCGCCTTAGGTGGCGCGTACAAGTGGAAGGGGACCTCAACCAACTTGGAGTGCGCAACTGGAGGCGGTTATCCAAAGAACGGGCTAACTGGGGAGGCGAGTTGCTTGAGGCACAGGTCCACCCCGGACTGTAGCGCCACTTAAGAAAAAGAAGAAGAACTGATCTGACAAGCTTCATGGAACAGAAAGTAACATAATGTGGAACACTTCTCGCAAGATTTTTACTCATGGAATACAAAATCGTATTAATGCCATGCTGCAACCCCACTGCAACCACCCTACTTTTGCACACTGTTGGATTTTGAGTGGGTGCGAGGCTGGTTATATGCGAAGTTGGAGAGCCAATTTTTTTTTTCATTTTTGGGGCTTACTTATGGTCCTTAACAACTTCCCATAATTTTTTTTTGAATTGGTGCCCGCAAAGTTAAATCTAGCCTGTTATTCGACTATTTTTTGAAAAAGGTGTAACTTCGTCAAAATTTTGAAACAAATCGGAAACGTAAGAGCCAACTTAAAAAAAAAAAAAACGTGATTAACGTTTGTTGGTTGTCCTAAAACTTTAATCTTCTTCTCTTTGAATGGCGGTAGGGCTATAACCAGTATCAAAAGTATCATTACCCTCTCAATTAACTGCATCCGCCTGCGGGGTAGTACTTGGAAGGGGGACCACTTTTGAATACCGCGTGTTGTTGGCACCTCTTGCGAACGTCTGACAAACATCCAAGAGTACCAAATTGTCATGAGAAAGCTTCTCAAATGTGCCGTTCGGATTAGGCGTAAAACTGTAGGTCCCCTCCACTTCGCATGAAAGTGGCTGGAGAAGCTAGGTTCAGGCCCTGTATGGGCCGTTAAGGCCTAATATATGTATACCTGCGGGGTTCGCCGGTTCGATGTCAGAAAATAACGGCAGGCCTCCCTATTTGTAATCACTTCGTCACTGAGGCCAATCAAAGGCTGGTGTTGCTGCATTTGTGTGATCCAGGAATTTTTAGCAGTGGCTCTCTTTCGCGTTTGTATGGAAACGTTGATTGATATTGTATTTTGACAGGGTTCGTGGGATCTCTCCTTTGAACATGACATTACCACCCGAGCCGGTCGCGTTCCTTTTATTCGAGATAGGTTCTTAGACGTTAAGGCCTTCCTCCTTTGTTACTACTGCTATAATGAGACGCATATTCGTCCCAGCTGCCGTTAATGTGCCTCATACTTTTTGAACTCTGTCTAACATTGTGAACCTTGTGAAATGAGTGCCCCATTTACAACTAATGAGAAAGTAAATTTGACCAAGAAACTATATCAACATAGTGCGCTGGTTTAGAAGAACACAACATAGATACTAATAAAATAGTTATATTTTCATCAGACAAAAACGTAAAAATAAATAAAATATAATAAGTAGGAATTATGTTAAATGCTTACCTCGAACATATCTCTTATTTAAATCGGGTCGCTCGGGTTCTTTTCCCATTTTTCGTTTTGCACAACATACAACTTCATTGCCATCTTCTATACCACATCTGTGATAGTTTGTGGAACCGGAAACTCTAAGTTCCAAGATATGTTTGCATTCATCATCTCCAATAAATAGACAAGTTCCACTCAGTCTTTTCTTGTCAATGCAAGAACTGCCTGAATTAAATTTATTGCAAGAATTAGTAGATATATACAAAAAATAAAAAGCACTAACATATAACTATCTTTGGAAAAGTTATTATATAGTAAAAATAAATCGCAAATCAACGCCTTGACACGTAAATCCGCCTCTGAAAAACTATATATGTAAGTTGTAATGTGCATTAGTAAAATATGTTTGCACTTAAATCTGTTTATATAAACGCAGAAAACTGTCAGACTAATAACAACAACTTTTTCTATTGGTTGGCATTTGCAAAAGAGAACTTTAGTGGCAAGGCGATAAGCAAGTAAGGAGGAGGTACTAATACTCATATCACAGATTATAATATGTCTGATTATAAATGGTGATGTACCCATTTATCTTTAAAAATGCCATCAGGTCTTAGTTTAGTCCTGTGTTTATTATAATTCTTGCAACGTTTTGCTATGTTTTTTGTAATTGGAGTAACAAATAAACTTCTGCTTCGTTGTATTTCAATGTATCTGAGTCTTGGAAAATACAATTATTACCTTTAAGCTGCGTTAAAACGGATTTTGTTACGTAAAGTAGTGTTAATGAAAATATTATTAACGGAGGTTGCATTTTGAAAATCGAATATACATGAATGTAACGTCACTTCACTATAGTACTAAAAATAGGACTGAGTGCACAACGATTGAATTTTCGACTGCACGATGTGAAAGCGTTACCAGTATAATAATATCACTTCCAAGCATGTACCCATTGCTTATAAGCTAAATAATGTAAGGTTAATATAACTGAAAAGTTCACAAGTTCGAACAATCAACTTTTATCGTAAATGTTTAATAACATGAGTTAGAAAACAAATAAATTAATCTGTTTTTTTTTTATTTACGGTATAAAAAAAGTTTTACAAAAAAACAGCTACATTTTATGTTCTGAAAAAAAGTTTTTGAGATTTGAGTCTGTTTTGCTGATTTAAAGCTCAATGTCATCACACTCTGTCATGCATATTTCGAAGCATCAAAAGCGAAACCGATTTTCAGAAGCTACTTTATACCCTATTTTAAGGGTAAATTAATTTTGACGCATAGTTTGTAACATACCTTAATATTGCCCGTACACCCCTAAAAGTTACTATATTTATGATCAGCATCGATAGTAATGTCGATCTAGCCATGTCCGTCCGTCCGTCTGTCTGTTGCCAAAAATTAGGCTTTTAAACTGGGCCTAGAGAGCTGAAATGTTAACCATATACTCTCTAGGGTCCCGAAATAATCAAGTTTACGAATTTTTGAAATCCGCCCACAGACACGCCCACAAACTCAAAAAAAAAAACAAAATTTTGGAAAAAAATCGAATTTTGAGCTAGAAAGCTGAAATTTTTTATATATGATCTATGACTCCTATAACTGCTCGGGATAAAAAATTTTCAAAATCCGCCCACTGACACGCCCACAAATAAATAAAACATTTTTTTTTTGAAAATCCAAAGTTTGAGCTAGGGAGCTGAAATTTATAATATATACTCTCTATGGGCCGTTTATGCTCATGTGTAAATATTTTCAAAATCCGCCAACTGACACGCCCACAATTAATTTTTTTTTTTAAATTAAAAGTTTGAGCTAGGGAGCTAAAATTTATAATATATACTCTCTAGGGGCCCTTGATGCTCATGTGTTAATTTTTTTTAAATCCGCCTACTGACACGCCCACAATTAAATAAAACAATTTTATTGAAAGACCCAAGTTTGAGCTAGGGTGCGTTTTTTTTTTTTTGATTAAATCCTTTAAATGTTATATAACAAAATATGTAGAGCATTCTTAACTATTCAACCATACTTAGACTTTTGTCACGCCCACTTATGAGGGATATGAATAAGAATAGGGTATCCAACAGTTCGCCCAAGCGGACTGTAGCCCGTCCCTGTTTTTATTTTATTTCAAGTTCATATAGGAAATCGAGACTCTAATGTATATTTGGTGCTTCATCTCCCTTAATGACGGTGAGACTATGAGCAGGATCAAAGGAATCATAACAATCCCATTTAACTGCATCCCTACTGGTTCGCTTGTGGCGTTGGTTAAGCTTAATAAATAGCATTGAACTCTTATATTATGTGAATATTTACATTAGGTCCGTTCGCGTACTTTATGTGTAGAAAAATGAAAAGTGTCAAATCTCCAAAATCGAGAGAGAATCCTCTCATTTCAAAGAAAAGTACGCGAACGCTTTTGGGTAAAAAGTTGAAAAAACATCTTAGTTTGGCTTGAAAACAGGCAACAGCTGTTTTTTTTTGCTGGCAAACTCATAGGATTTCATCATTTGACAGTTTTCATTTTCTTGCCAGCCGAAATTCTGTGTGAAGAAAAATGAACGAAAGTACACGTTTCTTTCGTTCATCTTTTTACCATTTTTTCAGTACGCGAACGCGTTTGTGTAGTTTTGCACGAAAGTTTATATAAATTTCCGTTTGCATATTAGTTCGCGAACGGACCTATTGTATAATTGATTGGTTTAACTGATAACCTTCCTCTTAAAAAAAAATAAAAATATAAACTCTCTTCTGACGCCTAAGGGCTGAATCTGTGTATTAATTCAAACAAGTTGATCTTACCTTTAAGTTCAAAAACCTATCGCAGAAAACGCCGTATCAGAGATTTTTTTCATTTAATTCATTGCTGATTGATCATAAAGAAAAGGCGCTTGGGCGAAATGTTGGATACCCTATTCCTATGCATATCCGCCATAAAGTGGGCATAGCAAAAATGTAAGTATGGGTGAATTGATAAGAAGGATGTGGTCTACATATTTAGTTATACATAACTGTTTTGTACGTTTATACGACAATGCAGATCATCAATTTACATTACTTACAACAAATAAACATGATCTTGCTTTTCATCAGGATCACATTTTATGATCTATAAATTAGTTCTTACTATTTCCCACTTAGTGTCTTATGTGCCAACAGGTTGTCATTTGTTATACCTGAATTTATGTTGCCATACCAAAGTTGATATTATTTCAAAAAGCCAATCCATTGTAAGACCATTTTTTACTCCAAGAAATGAGCATTGTACTGCATCTGTGCGAAAAATGTTTTAAGTCCGAAAGCGTACAATTTTAATTTTATGGACATTTTTGTTTGTATAGTAACTCTGGGAAAAATTTCCAATTGGAAATGCAGCTGTCTTGCACAGCTGTTCGGTGATCCATACTGTTTTATTATCATCGGCAGATCTATCCAGATTATAACTCATAATAAAATACTAAACTAAATTAAGGCATGTTAACTTAAACCATAGTTTGAGTCAAAATTATAATGCTATGGTAGAAGAAACCAAACGCAACACGCATGGATCAACCACGTGTTTTGATTTCGTACCTATAAAATAATTTGAAATTGTGCACTGATTTTGCAAGTATTTTGCTGTGAATTGAAATGTTAATTTTTCTTAATAAGAATACATGCACTTTTCAGTAGCATTTTTCACCAATAAACGTCAATTTTAAGAACGATGGTGGTGAAGCTTATGTTTTAATCAGGGTTATCGTAAATTATAACCAATGGAATTTTTCCCGTTGTCAACAATGTTAATAAAATAAGCGGATAAAAACAGGTACCCAGAACATTTTATCCGCGATAATATATATATTTCAACAGTAGCAGTATTAAATGAGCCTGAGCTCTACAAAAAAGTACTTCAGCGTTTTACAAATACTAATAAGGAGAAAACAAATGCATGCCTTATCTTTTCCTAGTATTTGCTAGTTAACATATAACATTGCTAGCTACAAATGTTACGTTACTTTATTTGTTACGCCCTTCTTTGCTGACATCGAAAAAAATCCACGTTATTGCTATCATCAAAAAGCATAGATTTACCAAAAGCTAATCACTACCAATTTATTCCGATACTACGGGCCAATCTTCCTCAATGTCTTGCAGATAGTCCATTTTGTGGAAATGTAAATTGTTAGGGTAAACCTGTTCTTTATTTGGAGATATATATATATGTGCAACCAAGTAAAACTCAAGTTCCTCATGTGTGAGGCATCATCAAAGACAAACTACTGGACGGATTCACGTTATATTTACAGCATTTGTTAGTAAGTTTGCGAGCTGTGTTCATAGTTGGTGCGCCACGGCCAACACTATAACTTCTATGACAATGTGCCGATTGAGCCCATTTCAAACCATACGTACATAAGTTATATAGTCGAATTCAAAATAAATGTCACTTTTGTATTCACATTACTTTAATTCAATTTAATAACAATATTAAACAACAAAAAAATATATTTACCGGCTTTGCCTGTACCAAAGAATTGAATTGGCCAATATGTTCGACTACAAAATTATTGTCTACAGCGGGTACCCGGCGTGCTATGCTGCTGCTAACAAAAAGAAAACATGTTTTTTTAGTAACAAACAAAACTCATTTTGACCAAACTTTACAGGAACAATAACAAAAACTGCCTGAAATTGAGCCAATCGGTTCGGTGTTCGGTTCGTGTTTCGAATCAAACAACAAGACGAAAAAAAACATTTTAAGAAAATGAGCCAAATATGTTAAACCGTTCTCTAGTTATGCGGACAGGATTTATTCAATTTTAATCATTCTTCATACAAAATTCCCATACAAAATTCGGTTTACCAAATTGTTCCTAAGCCACCCCAGTATTGAGACGAACAAAACAAAAAAAGAATCATCCAAATCGGTCGACAAAAATCTGTGTTTCTTTTTTATACCCTATTCTAAGGGTATATTAATTTTGACGCATAGTTTGTAACATACCTTAATCTTGCCCGTAGACCCCTAAAAGTTACTATATTTATGATCAGCATCAATAGTAGTTAGTGTCGATCCAGCCATGTCCGACCGTCCGTCCGTCTGCCGACAAAAAATAGGCTTTTGAACTGGGCCTAGAGAGCTGAAATTTTAACCATATATTCTCTAGGGTCCCGAAATAATCAAGTTTACGAATCTTTGAAATCCGCCCACAGACACGCTTACAAACTCAACAAAACAAATTTTTCGGAAAAATCGAATTTTGAGCTAGAAAGCTGAAATTTTTTATATATGATCTATGGCTCCCAAAACTGATCGGAAGATAAAATTTTTAAAATCCGCCCAGTGACACGCCCACAATTAAATAAAACAATTTTATTGAAAAGTCAAAGTTTGAGCTAGGAAGCTGAAATTTATAATACCTATATACTTCCTATAGGCACAATTACACATGACCTTTATGCTCATGTGTAATTTTTTTTTTAAATCCGCCTACTGACACGCAAACAATTAAATAAAACAATTTTATTGGAAAACCAAAGTTTGAGCTAGGGAGCGCTTTTTACAAAAGCTTCGTTTTTTCGATAAGGGATAGGAATAAGAATAGGGTATCCAACAGTTCGCGCAAGCGGATTGTAGCCCGTCCCTATGTTTTAGCTTAGATTACCGGGTAATTGGAGTACGGGAAAAAGAAAAAGGAAAACAATTAAAATGGCTGTTGGGGGTTGTTTATCTGGCGGTAAATGTAATACAATTTAATAAAATGGTTTTTATTAAATAAATAGACGTGATTGCTAATAATATGACAATGAAATACCTACTAAAGTGTGTTTCATAAATAAATCGAAGCGCTCTATACTTACTCTGCTCAGAGCATACTCGACGTGCTCAGCCTCTGCTTAGTGCTCTGCTTAGAGCTTAAAAAGAAAAATGAATTTTTTAAGTAAGCAAAAATAAAAACTTGTTTGTCTGATGTTGGCAATGCTGATTCTAAGCGCGAAGCTACTTGCTGATAACACTTTCATCCACCTTGAATATTGTTAAATATTTCAATCGATGTGAAAATTCAGACCATGTGTAATAAAAAACTATACATACGTAGCCATAAAAACAGAACCATTGACGTTGGATGGCTCGAATCACATTGCGTTTATTGTTGTTTGGGAAAACCGGTAATTTTTTGCCAGTACATCTAAGTAAATGTGTACAGATGTTTCTTTTACAACCTTACGTCATTAACTTCAATAAATATATACAGCAAACAAAAAACGCTTTCGTTTTATACGGGCACATCATTTTTAAATTTATTGATTATACCTAGCTGTAACCTGAATGTGTATAGTTTCATTAAGTACCTACTCGTAGTTCTTATAGCAAACAGATTTTTAATAAGAATAGGCGAATCCATTTTGACAGATTGTTGAATGGATGTACATTTAAGTGAAAATAAATTTTTAATCAAATATACATATATTCGTTTATAATCGTCATGAATCTTCTTGGTGTCACACTGGACTCGGGTATAACTTGCTATAAAAACTTCATCAACTGTTTAGAGCAAAGAGGTCCTTTACGCTGAAGCAAGTCCTATTCCTTTATGAGCCACAAGTAAAGTCAGGGATTAATCATTGCTCCCACATTAGGGTAAGTTTTCCAATCATTATTTATAATACCTACATTTAAATTTCGACAATAAATTAAAAATAAAAATCGTCCGTTGATGAAAATTTGAAAAAATGTTTCATTGGAACTTATCCATGAGAATGAAGAATCAAATAAGTCATACAAAATCGTTGGGTGATGAGTGCTTTTTGGGAGGGGAGGGGAAGGGAAACTTTGGGTTTCTAAGTCGGACAATTAATTTTGATTCTATGAATACCTATCTTTTTCAGTATTTTTTGGCGCAGAATCCAAATGGAACATAAGCAAGGCTACAGATGCCACTCAGTGTTTGTCAGGATACTGATACACTTGTTCTCATGATAGCCTTTCTCCCATTCAATGAAATAGCGTTAAGTATTATATTGCGTTCTAATCAAAGACATTTTTTTATTAACATCACTACACAGCAATATTCACACATTGGACTTTTTGATTCTGCCACCACTAGCGCTATATTTGGAAAATGTAAAAAGCAAGTTCTTAAAATACTGGAGTCAGACGCTGCTATCGAGAAAGTCATATCAACTTCAATCTCCAGAGGGTCAACACACATAGAAGTAAAAAAACGTGAAATACAATTATCAATATCACTACAAAACATAGGGACGGGCTACAATCCGCTTGGGCGAACTGTTGGATACCCTATTCTTATTCCTATCCCCCATAAGTGGGCGTGCAAAAGTCTAAGTATGGTTGAATTGTAAAGAACGCTCTATATATTTTGCTATATAACATTTTAAGGATTTAATAAAAAAAAACGAAGCTTTTATAGAAAAAACGCTGCCTTGCTCAAACTTTGGTTTTTCAATAAAATTGTTTTATTTAATTGTGGGCGTGTCACTGGGCGGATTTTAGAAATTGTATCTCCCGAGCAGTTTTAGGAGTCAAAGATCATTATATACAAAATTTTAGCTTTCTAGCTAAAAATTCGATTTTTTCGATAATTTTGTTTTTTTAGTTCCAAGCGGATTGTAGTCTTAGGGCGGATTTCAAAAATTCTTAAACTTTATTATTTCGGGGCCCTATGGTTAAAATTTCAGCTCTCTAGGTCCAGTTTAAAGGCCTAATTTTTCCTAACAGACGGACGGACGGACATGGCTAGATCGACATTACTATCAATGCCGATCATAAATATAGTAACTTTTTTAGGTTTATACGGGCAATATTAAGGTATGTTACAAACTTCGCTTCAAAATTAATATACCCTTAGAATAGCGCATAAACACTTTAACACACAAGCTGGCGGCACACGGATAGAGAACTTGTCTATATGACTTTTCTTATTAGTAATTATATGTTTCCTCTGTGCCGTCGGTCCGTATGTATCATTTTAAATAACGGTACGTCTACTATACAGATAGTTTGTATAGCACCGATTTTTCCAAGAACGGCTCCAACATTTTCGATCGTGTTTGTAACATAAAATAATTTAGGTGAGTGTATTAAAATGGCGAACTCGTTTTTCGCAAAAGTTATGTATTTTACAAAAATGCTTATATCTCAAAAACGGTTCAAGTTATTTCTATGAAAATTAACACGCCAGCTAACACTACTATTTTGAACAAATTTGCATATTAAAGTTTTTCAATTTTTTTTTTAATGTTTTTATTCGTACAACAGTTCTTTGAACTTTTGAAAATGCCACTTTTCTCAAAAATTTTGATCAGTTTTGTTATTTTGAATATTTGGGATGAGTATCAGAAATGTTACAAAAAATTGCCAAAAACGGTTATTAAGAAAACCAATAATTATCTCAAAAACGGGTGCAGTGATTTCAAAGAAATTAAATAAGTAAGTACCTACGTAAACAAGAAATTCATATTCAACATTTTCGCATTACATTAGTTACAAAAGAATGTATTATAAAGCTATTGCTTAGTCGTCAGCTCAGTTAGCAAAATGCTTATACATGTACATTTGTAAGTTTTACAACTTATTTTTTTATTTTTTATTAAACTTAATCAATCATAATATTCTGCGACCTGTATTTTGCAAATGGATTAAAGATAACAAAATAACTTTTTCCAATCACACTCATTCAAAATGTGTATTGTCTCCTGCATGGTAAGAAACTTTTTCCCGAAGTAAGCTAGTCCTTGTGGTTTGCAGATCAACAAACACTAATAATGTGAAAGCAGTCTTTTTTTGCTTTTAAGTTACAAATATAACAAAACTGGTTGAAGCTTATATTTTATGGGCTGACATTTAAACCAAGCAACTCACATCTTGCTTTGAAAATAAGAGATATTTCACTATAGTTGAGTGAGTCATTGAAAAGTTCTTATCCTTCAGGTTGAAGTTCAGGAGAGAATGCAATACTCTGATATCTGATTCACGAGCTTTCTCTATAAATGCCACACAAATAGAATCTTAATTTTTTTGTATTATTCGATAAAGTTGGTTTTTTAAGTTGTCCAGGTTGTTAAGATCGAATGGAATAGTTTCTCCGCACACGTTTCCAATACTTAACCATCTTATCACCTACCCGTCCTGGTTGCTTAATTCATACCATAGCATTTTTTTTGTTAATCGGGAGTCTGGATACGAACCTATTTTAATAATGTAATCCGCTTGCGATTTGAAAGTGCTTGTAAAATGCATTGGAAGACCCGTTTCCAAATAGACTGTGCAGTTCGGGGATTTCATTGGTAAGTTGAATAATTTTTTCAAGAAGTTCCTATGGAATTTCTCGATTACTTCATAGTTCATACTCATCTGATCCCCAAACTTGCGAGGCGAAACAAAGAGTGTAGGTATTAACAACTAAATCAAATATTCTGTAAAATACATACGTTCGTTTGAATTCATGATAGATTTAATAAGCTTTGAGAAGAATTGGCTTTATCCATTAAATTCTAAAGTAGGGTTCAATTTCACTCCTAAATATTTGAGTTCCTTCACAATCTCTAATCGGCTTCCGTTGTAAAAATATCTATTTCCACTTTGTACTCGTGGTAAACAGGAAAATACTCAGTCCCCATTTTTTTGCAGTAACTGGCCAGCCGATTTATCATCAAATGAAGATTTTAGGAGATTCAGAGAGTAGAACAAGATTATCGGTTAATATGTACGGAAAATTCAGCTGCGCAGCTTTTAAAAATAATAGGAGGAATATAAATTATGTTATGCCCGTACGGCAATTTGCTTTGGTCTACCAACAAAATTAACACCACACGACCCGATATCCGCCTGATGCTGCCTCTACCCAACCATTACAAGTACACACGCGAAAATTGTACGGCACTTGCAATAGCCAAGCAAAAGCAACAGCGATCGAATGAGATGGTGCACGATGGAATACCCGACACTGTGGCTTTTGTTGATAGCATGTACTTGGTCCTGTTCTCATTTACTTCAAGATCAACCAATTTCGCCTGTTCTTCGCCGTGAATGCCTCTAACATGGCACGCTGGGAACAGCCGATGATATCGATATCGTCCCCATACCCCAGCTGGACGGATATATTAAAGATACTGCCTTCCGTGTTGACACCCGCCCTTCACCCCATTTCTCCAGAACAAGATCGAGGAAGTCACATGATAGCGCATCGCCTTGCCGAAATCCGGTATACATGTTTGGAATAATTCGCTGCTTCCAAACTACACATTGCACCACATATTTTCAAGTATCACGCAACACAACTGGATCAGTTTTGCCGGGATCACGAATTCGGCAATCGCCACGTAGAGCTTCTGGCGATGAATGCTATCGTATGCGACTTTAAAGTCGATGAAAAGGTGGTGGGTCTCGACTTCAAATTCATTTGTCTTTTCCAGGATTTGTCTTAGAGTAACAATTTGGTCTATTGTCGATCTACTGGCCGGAAGCCACACTGGTACGTGACGATTAGTGATAACGGCTTCAGACGTTCAGACAGTACGTTGGATATAATCTTATATTCGACATTTATCAGGGATATGCCTCGATAGTTCTTGCAAAACAAGGACATGCTTTCTTCCACCCGTACTTGGTTGATGATTTGGTGCATGAAGCATGAGCCCTGCCCCAACATCACCTCCGTATTTGAATAGCTCCGCTGGTAAGCCATCAGAGCCGGCGGCCTTATTGTTCTTTAGGTTTCTTATAGCTAAGCCAACCTGTTCTATACTGGGTGGTGAAATCTGTTCTTCATTTGCGTTTCATCATACCTGATCCTATCCATCGTATCTCCTGGATCGCGCTAATATCTGCTTTGTACCGCTCGAGGACAGACTCATGTTTAGATTAGTGCAGTATCAGATCGTAGTCTTTTGACGTTGCGGGTCTGGTGGCCCAATGAGGGTATCCATTATCCGAGGCTAGAGGGCCAGTACCATTTTGTGCCCCTAGGACAAGAGCCGGGTTTTCCGGAGTCAGTAGCCCACTTCGGAGATATGAGCGCTGCCATTGACCCATTTAGGACTCATCCGCCACCAACTCTTTTCCAATACCCTGGCTCAGTATTCCCTTAAGGCCTGGGATTCAAATAGGTGGAAGCAGCTCATATTACTTACTTACTTAGGGTAGCGCTACAGTCCGGGGTGGACCTGGGCCTCAACCAACAAGCGTCTCCAACCAGCACGATTTTTGGCCAGCTGTCTCCAGTTTCGCACGCTAAGTTGGTTAAGGTCCCCTTCCACTTGCGTGCGCCACCTGAGTCGCGGTCTTCCTCTGCTGCGCCGTCCCTCGGGTGTGGATTCGAAGATCTTCCGGGCCGGAGCATTCACGTCCATTCGCTCTACATGACCCAGCCACCTCAGTCGTTGGACCTTCACTCTTCTGGCTAAGTCGATGTCGCTGTACAGCCCGTACAGTTCGTCGTTGAATCTCCTCCATTCACCATATATGCAGACGGGACCAAAAATTACCCGAAGAATTTTCCTCTCAAAACCAAGAATGACCTCATCCGCTTTTGTTAAGAGTCCATGCCTCTGCACCATAGAGAAAGACTGGGATTATTAAGGCCTTATAAAGGGTCACTTTAGTTGTTCGAGAGAGGGCTTTGTTACTCAATTGCTTTCTTAGCCCAAAGAAACAGCGATTGGCAAGAGTTATTCTTTGTTTAATCTCAGCGCTGGTGTCATTGCCTGAGTTCATTGCGGAGCCTAGGTAGGTAGACAAAGTCCTGAACCACCTCAAAGTTATATCTGTCTATAGTGACATTCTGTCCTAGACGTCGGTGTTAGGTGTCCTTTCTTGATGACAGCATATACTTTATCTTGCCCTCATTGATCGCCAAACCCATCTTCGCCGCCTCCGTCTCAATACTCACGAACGCGCCAGTGACATCCCGCTGTGTTCTGCCGATTTTGTCGATGTCGTCGGCGTAGGCGAGTAGATGGACGAACTTTTGAAAGATTGTGCCTCTGGTGCTAGCATTTGAGTTTTGCACTATTCTTTCAAGAACGATGTTGAAGAAGTCACATGACAGCGCATCGCCTTGTCTAAATCCTTTTTTGACATCGAAGGTCTCGGTGAGTTCTTTACGGACCTTGTTGGAGCAGCGTGCATTCTCCATCGTCATCCTGCACAAACGGACGAGTTTGGAAGCTCGTCTCTATAAATGCTGTCATAGACGGCCTTAAAATCGATGAAAAGGTGGTGGGTATCGATTTGGACATCCTGGGTTTTCTCCAAGATCTGCCGCAGTGTAAATATTTGGTCGATGGTAGACTTTCCTGGCCTGAAGCCACACTGATAGGGACCAATAAGGTTCTTGACGAAAGACTTCAGGCGTGCACACAGCACGGCAGATAAGATCTTATAGGCGATGTTAAGAAGACTAATACCTCTGTCGTTGGCGCAGTTCAGAGGGTCTCCTTTCTTGAGGATTGGGCAAACAATGCTGAGGTTCCACTCATCGGACATACTTTCCTCCGACCATATCTTACAGATGAGTTGGTGCATGCTCCTAACCAAGTCATCGCCTGCCGCCTTGAATAGCTCGGCGGTTAGGCCGCTTTGTTGGACTTAAGCTTAGATATGGCTATCTTCACTTCGTCCAGGTCGGGTGGACGGAATTGGTGGTCTTCATCGCCCAGGTTGAGTGGTGCATTCTGCCTGACAGCGGGATTTAGTTCGTCATCGCAGTTAAACAGTCTGCAGAAGTAGTTCTTCCATATCCGCAGCATCGACTGCGATTCTACTATGAAGTTCCCTTTTTCGTCCTTGCAGGCTTCGGTTCGGGATCTGTAGCCTTGGCAGGTTCTTTTTACCCTTTCGTAAAACTTCCGAACCTCATTCCTGCTGTAACATCTCTCTATTTCCTCGATCGCGCGCTTCTCGTGCTCTTTCTTTTTTCTACTGAGAAGCCGGTGTTCGTCTCTTCTTTTCTGCGCGTAGAGCTCACGAGCAGCCCTTGTCCTTTTCTGCAGCGCCGCTTTGTATGCCTCTTGTTTCGCTGCATGTGCTTGCCAGCACTCTTCATCAAACCAGGTTTTCGTTGTGGCCGAGTGAAGCCAAGCACATCAGAGGCGGCGTCTCTGATGGCTTTTCGGCAATGTTGCCACCGGTCTTCAATACTTGATGCTTGCTGCATGGAACCTCTTGAGAGATTGAGAGGGACTCGATCGGAGAAGGATCTGGTGACCTCTCATAGCAAGCAGCTCATATACTTGAACACTAATAGTTCAACCAGACTGTAACTGGTAACACCAGTTGATCTCATCTAGAAAATTCCTCCGCTGTCGTCTGAAGCATGAAGAAGTGTCTCAGTGTGAAAAACACTTCTCCCCCTCTCTCGTCCGCTGCCACCAACGACTTCCAAATAGGTTGGTTACCCAATCTTTCCCCCCATTGTTTTTATTGTTTTTTTCATGTATTATTATAAGGAAGCTTTTCAAGCCTTCGTATTTTTTTTTTATATTAAAATTTCTGTTTTAGAAAATAGTCTGCATGCTACGATGGGCTTTATGTAACTTTCATTCTGCTTAATATTTTACAAATAACTTTTCTTATATATTTTGAAAAACATGACTCTGATTATCAAGTCCTACATGAGTTTAGCCTGAATAGTTGTCAATTCGATGTCTTTTTCTGCATTTCCCCGTAATTCTCGACCCACAGGAATATAGGGATTCACTGCGACTGCAGTCTTTTGTAAAAAGTTATCGAAAACGAAGAATTACAACGGGGAAACGTTGTTTCACATAAACTTTTCTCTGAGAATTATGTCAGAAGAACTCTTGCATTACTTTCATGTTGGTGTTGCGCAAACAAAATTGAAAAAAAGAACGTTCTGTTTTCATTAGCAACAACTACTACTGCAATGAGGAAACCATAAAATAGAAGAACATTTGAATTCAATAATATGCGTTGTTAGACATGTACCGTCAAAGTACTGGCTATTAAACATTCGATATAGTTTACCTAGGCATTGTATGTAGGTATGGAATGACGACCGACTTTAGGCAATGTGTAGAAGAATCCCGCTGACATCTAAAAGACATCCTGAAAATCTTAAAATAACTTAAAAGAATAACTAAGGCTGTAAGACCTAGCTTCTTCAACCATTTGAGTTTGCGTAGTTATATTTTGACGACTTAGATATGGAAATGGGAGAACCTTCTCCTGCAAAGTAATACTCTTTGATGTTTGTCAAACTTTTGCAAGAGGGGCATTGGAAAAGATCCATCAATTCAACACAATTCTGCTTATTACTTCTCCGCATCTATTCCGCCTCCGCTCATACGATACGAAATCGAAAGAGCTCAGGAGCATTTCGCGCTGCTGTAGCCGTGCTACAATACCGTGATAACATTCCTCATCTGTGCCAGCCCTATTGCATCAATTTGGATTAATGCCCCCGACGGGAAAGCCAGACCTGAGCATTGTTGGGACGGTATGTCAAAAAAATGGATTCAAGCGTTCGAAACATCCGGGGGAAGCCTGATGACATTGTCTTCCCAATCCGAATATTTTCCATACAACTAGGCGCTATATTGAACCACGTATTTTTTTTTTTTTTTTTTTTTTTAATTCTGGCTCACCAAGGCGATTTGTAAGGGTGGGGGGGGGGGCCCCACTTCGACCTAAAAGATCTTTTGTACCGTATGGGCCAGCAAAGTTTAAACTAGTAGAATATCCATTTTTACCAGTAGAAGAATTCATTATATACTCGAGGCTCATTTGCTCCCTGAAAAAGATCTTCTTTCTAATTCCATTAAGGGCTGGACATTCACATAAAATGTGTTCAGCTGACTCGTCCTCTTCAAGACAGAGTCGGCACTCAGGAGAGTCTGATATTCTCATTTTGTGTAGATGATATCTTAAACCATGGTGACCAGTAAGGTAACCTACTAGGTTTTTGATATCATGCCTGCTTAGGTTTAGACATTTGCTGGCATTTTGATTGAAGGGCCGAATGGCTCGTTTTGGCCTGTCTTAGACCTGGGATGCTTTCCCAAAGATAGATACATTTTCTATGTTCCCAGCTTTTCATTGCTGCCGTTACTGCTGATCTAGGAGTGCAGCAGAAAGGTTCGGGACCTATGAAAGGTGTTTCTGAACCTTTTATGGCCAGTTCGTCGGCCTTTTCGTTACCTTCTACCCCGACATGACCCGGAACCCACCATAATTGTACTACAATACATAATTGTTTTATTGAACCACTGGGACTTTGATTTACCGGCTATGGTTTTCCTCGGAACAAAACGATCGATTGCCTCCCTTAATGCCTCGATAAAAACATTATACGCGGCTGACAGTTCACTGTTTATAAATTCTTGCTGCCAAGAAAAAGAGTTTAAACAATCGTTTATAGCATTATAATTACCATTATTGTAATTGAAATAAGTACGATTATCACATATTGGTTTTAAATACCCGAAAAAATTTAACTCAACGCTTAGTGCAAGATGGTGAAGAGAATTTTTAAATATAGGCTTGATACATTTCATAATATTAACAGAAAGATCTTTGTCAACATAAATTAAATCTAAAATTCGATTCAGTACATTGTAAGAACCGTTTATTTGAATGAGATCAAATTCGCAGAAAGAATCTATAACTTCACTTTCAAGCTCCGAATTAATATTAAAAGGTAATAAACATACTTCATCTTGATCAAAAGTCCAATTAATATTGCAAAGGTTAAAATCACCTAGTATGAGTAAGTGTTGGTTAGAATTTAATTTTAAGAAAAGAGAACGACAATTATTAACATGTGTTTTATATAGATCTATAGAACTACCTGGTGGTATATAACTTAAAATAATCAATACATCGAATGAAGAATCTTTAGAGACACGTACTGCAAGCCGATCAATATCTAATTGTAACTTAACTGCAGACGAGTGCAGCTCCACTTCCGCACAAGAAAAATGAGATCGAACAGCGATTAATACTCCTCCTCCTCTGGTTAAATTTGTTTTTTCCCAGCTTCGATCCTTCCGAAAAACACTATACTGATTTTCATCGATTAACTCAGAATTTTGATGATCATTTGTAAGCCAAGTTTCGGTGAAAGTAATGACGTCATATTGAGAAGCACACGAGTGAAGAAACAATTGGTTTAATTTCGTACGTAATCCACCAGTATTTTGGTAGTATAGCAGGAACTGGTTTTTTGTAATTGATGAGCGGGGAGAGGTAGCGGCAGAGCACCGTTTATGTTGATGGATTTACTCCCGTGGCATCTCCGTTTTTTGCATAAGAGACGAATTTTTTTATCTGAACTGAGGAGGCCCATAGCTTAGGGTCCATAGCAGTACCAAGCATGTTTTCAGGAACGCTTACTTTGAGGTTGATGAACCTAAGCACCGTTTGCACATCTTTTTTTTATTAATTTATAGCATTTGATATGGTCTTTAGGAATATCAGTGTTTAGAGAGATATGATTAATAATATCATCCGTATTAATGCTAACGTCGAATTTCGAGAGATGAAACCATTTATAATTAGGCAATGCGTTTAGGCAGAGAGAATTATTAGTTCCATACACTCTTTTAGGATTTTTATATGTGGTTTTAATTTCTGATGATTTATTGTTGGTTTGATCATTATTTTTTTTTGATTTTTTTTATTTCTTTCTATTTCATTGTTACGCTTTCTTAGACAATAAACCGACGATGTTTCTGCACTAGTCTTAGCATCGGCGGAGGGGGGCGACGATAAGTCACTAATTGACACTATTTGCTGAGATGGAGTTAACTTAGTGGGTGATGTATTTGGTGGACTTTTGTCATCTGGCTTTGGTTGCTTTAAGCGATTTGTAAGCCAATCATTTTCACTATTTGTTAACACTTGCTTAAGTTGAGAAATATCATTTTTAAGACTTAATGTCAATTTAGCTAGTTCAGTAAACTGTTGGGTAAGATTGGTGAATGATGGATGAGAACAATTGTTACATTTCCAGGACATATTCGGATTTGATAGGGTGTTATAATCAATGTCATTTACGTTTGCACATTGTTTATGGTACGATAAACCACAAAAGGATCCGCATGTCACACACAAATGCGAGCGCCGAATATGTTCTTGGCACTTTGCACAGTTTAAAGCCATGGTTGTAACAGAAACAGAACAAAAGAAAAACAAAAAAGAATAGAGAATACAGAAAAAATAATCGAGAACCGAGAGCGTAAACAGAAGACTCTCTTTCGAATAGACTCAACGTTATCGTTCCACCATGGTACGCACCTTTTAACCACGGTTCTTTTAACCTTGCAACTATTTTTGAATGAGGTAAGAATAATATCATTTATTTGACATTGCGCAGCATCTGCATCCTTTGTTGTTGATGGTGCTTCTAGCAGCATGTCAGATCTGACCGCAAGATTTTCGCGGTAAGTTCTCCAATTCTCCAATCCTTAATCGCTACGTCTACTTCTTCCAAGCTTGACTTCGTTTCATTACGAATAGAACTCCCCAGCAAGGCTTTATACGTTCTGTGTTTTTACATACTTCCGGCTCAACCTATCGAATCCTACCAACTCGCTATCGTTGCAATCGATCATATAATTAACATATCGGATTCCCTTGATGATATTATTATATTTGGCGACTTTAATCTACCCCGGCTGCACTGGACCCTATCAGATGACGAATCTTTTTTCAGCGCCTCAAACCCCAACTCAAGTAAGGAATGTCTTTTCTTGGATGGGATGACAGACTCAGGTTTATGTCAAATCAGTGGGATCTCCAACTTTATGGGTAGGCAATTAGATCTTATCTTCTCTACTGACCCTATTAACTCCTCTGTCTCGCAGTGTCCCTTAGCCCTATCGACCATAGATAGATTTCACCCACCTCTTCTTCTTTCTCTTTTCCTCGACTCTCCTATCAAGCCCATTTCTCCGGCAGCCGGACACTCTTACGACTTTCATAAAGCCAGTTTCCCCAAAATTAACGAATATCTTAGCAAGTGTACTTTTGAGTTCGCAAATCTATCTATTAATGATGCTCTCTCCATTTTCTACAGAGAACTATTTAATTCAATTTCCCTTTATGTGCCGTTTTCCCGCAACAAAACCCCTTCTACAAGTCCCCCTTGGTACAATCGAAGACTTCGGTCTCTCCGTAACAAGAGAAACAAATTATGGGCAGTCTTCCTTCGAACTAATTCTTACTCGGACTATTCCAACTATCTCGGTGTATACCTTCAATTCACTCAGCTATACGACTCCCTATACCAACACCATCTTAATAGTGCACAAACCAAGCTTATAAACGACCCAAAGTCATTTTTCCAATTTGTTAACTATAAAAAAAAGTCGGACGGTTTTCCTCCATCCCTCTCATATGAAAACATATCATCCTCCGACCCTTCCACCATTGCCAACATGTTTGCTTCTTTTTTTAAGCAGTCTTTCGCCGACAACACCTTTGTTCCGGATCCCTCTTATTTCGAATATCTTCAAAACTTCTCCTTTGGTCCTTCTCTATCTCAAAGTTTTGATCATACAGAAATAGAAAATAAGCTGCAAAATCTTAACGATGAATACTCTCCAGGCCCAGATGGCCTCCCTGCAATATTTCTTAAAAAATGCTCCTCTAGTCTTTCCCTCCCCCTTTCATATCTCTTTCAACTATAATTCTCTCAAGGGGAATTCCCTCAGATATGGAAGTCCTCTTTCTTAACACCGATACACAAAAAGGGATCCAAGAAAGAAGTAACTAATTACCGCCCCATAGCAAAACTTTCTCATATTCCCAAACTCTTCGAAAGTTTGTTGTATGAAGTCTTAAGCTTCAAGTGCAAGTCCATTATTTCCCCTAACCAGCACGGTTTTCTGAAAGGTAGATCAACAACAACTAATCTTATCGAATTCATATCCTCTACACTCTCTGCTCTAGAAAGCGGCAAAGAAGTCGACGTTATTACAACCGACTTCAGTAAGGCTTTTGATAAGATTTCCCATAAATTAATACTTTTCAAATTGTCTGCCCTCGGCTTCGAACCCATATTGTTAAAATGGATTTCTTCATACCTGGAAAACCGTTTTTATAGTGTTCGGTTTAGGTGCGTTCTCTCGGCCCCTATCTTAGCCAGCTCGGGTGTTCCTCAAGGTAGTCACCTAGGTCCCCTTCTTTTCATTCTAACAATTAACGATCTTGAAAGGGTCATTCGAAACTCCTCTCTCTCTCTCTATGCTGACGACACCAAATTTTTCAAACCCATTTCCTCACACCTTGACTCCGGTCTCCTTCAAGAAGACTTGAACTGTTTTTCCACCTGGTGCCTTAAAAACTGTTTAGAACTTAATGTCTCCAAATGTCAATCTATTACCTTCTCACGTAAAAGCAATAAGTCTGCTGCTCGAATTTACCTTCTTCTCGGCCAACCTATTTCCCTCGTGCAATCCATTCGTGACCTTGGCATTTTATGCGACAGGGAGCTTAATTTCCGCTCACATATAGATGAGATAATTACCAAAGCAAACTCATCACTTGGCTTCGTTAAAAGATGGTCCAAAGAATTCTGCGACCCGTATGTGACCAGATCGTTATACATCACCTTCGTTCGCCCCCTCCTCGAGTACGCTAGCCAAGCGTGGTGTCCCTTTCAACAAGTTCATGTTTCAAGAATCGAGAGCATCCAACGTCGATTTCTTCGATTTGCTCTTCGTGGCCTTCCTTGGAATGATCACCTAATCTTACCTCCTTATCGTGACCGTCTCAAACTCATTAACCTCAATACACTTCAGGAACGCAGGGACGCAGCAGACATTCTTTTCATTCACCGACTACTCTCAGGTTTGGTAGATTGCGCGTCTCTTTATAACTCTATCTGCTTTAATACTAACCCTCGTAGTCTACGTTGCCCCCGCCTCTTCTATCTTCCATCCCACCACACCTCCTATGGCTCTAACGAACCAATCTCTCGCATGCTGAGAAAGGTTAACTTAAACCTCACTATTTTCGACTTTAACCGCAGCTCTACCTCCCTAAAAACCGATCTCCTTAATCTTCCTTAGCCTCTAAGTCTTATTTTTAAGGTTTTCCATGTCTTAATTTTAAGTATGTTTTTAGCTTTAAGTCATTATGTTAGTTTTAGCTTGTATTAAGCCTAATAAATGGGGGCTATCGCCCCCACCAAAATTAGTCAGTCTTTTGTCATAACGGACTAACGCGTGTTCGGCATTGTATCTTATCTCGAATCGGATGTGCATATGATCCGATAGAGATGCCTCGCCAGACACATGCCAGCTCTATATAATATCCTTCATAAAAGGAGATGAGATAGTAAGGTCTAAAACTTCTTCTCTTATGGAATTTCTAAACGTGGGACTATTTCCCTTATTTAGAAAGACGAGGTTATTGCTATATAAATATTCTAATAACGACTCACCTCTATTGTCTGTATCTCGGCTGCCCCAGATGGTATTATGTGCGTTTGCGTCGCAGCCGATTAGGATATGTACTTTCTGGTCCTCACAGTACCGGACAAGTTCCTGTACTGGTTAGGGAGGCACTACATCCGTGTCTCCAGCAAAGTACGCCGATGCGCATACAAATTTATGCAGCTCGCGGCCTTTGTGGCGCTCTATTAGAACCGCCACCAGGTCCCTAGTTGTGAAACCTGCAATGAGAGAAAATTTTATATCTTTCTTAATAGTGATAGCCGCCCTTGGTCTGAAAGGACCTTTGGCGAAAATTAGCTCTCTGTGTTTACAATTTAATCCGGATATCTTACCATTGGTTGCCCAATGGTTCCTGGATTAGTCCAATAGCAATGTTCCCTTCGGCACATCGCTGGCTAAAGGTGTCCGAGGCACCCATAGCCCTGTGCAGGTTAGCCTGCAAAACGCTGAGACGGGTGGTCATAATTTGCGTCTGTATTCAGGGTTTCGTACTCTATTGGGCTTGTTGTCACCTCTCCTACGTACGATACCCTGTTGAGGAAGACCACTTTGTCTGCCTCTAGGACTTTTGTTTTTATGTCCTTCTTGTGCCAGTGCTTTCTTAAGATCCATGCCTAACTTAGGCCTGAATCGTTTTTGGCTTCCTCTGGCAGTGCTGTCTTGTCAGCACTTTTTAGGATAAGTTTGGTCTGTCCGAAACGGAAAGAGACCATACCCTTCAGCTCCACGAGTCTCCTCATGGTGCTGCCATTAATAGCAAAGACCATATGTGCGATGTCTCGCTCATCCGATCTTTGCAGAACTCTCCACGTTCTCGTGTTGAGCTCTTTGTTTTGGCCATCTAATAAGGCTAGGATCCTTTCGCTAGCTACGCCGGTACTCTGCGGGAAGAACCCTCTGATGACATGTGGTTTTGGAAAATTTTCCTCTCCCACAAGCATCACCTCTAACCCGAATTTCTCTTTTAGCTTGACGAAGGTTGTCTTCATCCACTCTGCAGTGGTGGCGTCCGCACATACGATCATGAGCCATCCGGCTTTGAAGGTAGTACCGCGGAAGGCTGGTTTGACCTCCTCGTCACGCTGTTCGATAGTGATATCCATAATCCTCTCCTGTATCAAACCCATTTGTTCGTTGGAAAGAGGATTACGATCGATTGAACCACGTATAGGAGAACCCCGTATCATATGACATTTACTCTGGAGTCAAGTTGACTGCTGAAACACTGTAAATTGCACTTGGTCTTCCAGGTTAGGTATTCAGTCATCTCACCCTGATCCTATCCCATGGTTTCGGGTGTCGGCCTGAGCTCGACTACACTTGTCACTCTCAGCATATTGCAGTCGCTGTAAACATACTGATACCCACCAGGGATTTGAGCTACGGGTTGGGGTTGGATTGAGTTTAGTCATCCCAACCTATACTAATGCCAAGAAAAAGAGGTCGGACTGAGGTTAGATTGTAACAGTCACTTCAGCCAGCACTCCACTCCGAGGGCGAGACAGGAAACCCTTGTATTTGATTGATACAGTCATTTTTGGTTTTGCTGCCTTCCCGCTGAGCAGACAAAATGGGACCGGAGTTGGGGTTCGATTGCAACAGTTACCCCCCTTCTGCTCCTCTCACAAGGCTCTTGAGTTTGACGTGTGTTCTAAAACTTGCTTTCATGTCCATATCGAAATTCATTCACCATAAGTATCAACCTTAAGTCCAAACGGTTTCAACTAACATGAGGATGGACTCCCAACTCGACTATGATAGCCGCCCTACTCTGCTCCCCTTCCGCTGACCAGTGTAGCTTGTGATTCGTATTACAACAATCACTCCAAGTTTCACTCCCTCCGCGATAAGCGTAGCTCTCAGGGTTCGACTGCTTCAGTCTATCCCTCAAAAACATTTTGAGATCTACTACTCGACTGTGCAGTCGATTCACCCCGAACCCCCCCCCCCCCCCCCCCCCATGTTATATATAAGCAATGTTGGGACTTCAGGTTCTTCTAGAGCAAGATTGGGGGGAACGTATTGGGGCATTAGACGGCTTTCCTGACCTCGTCGAGCAAGTGGCTGTATGAACGAGTGGATTACCTACGAAGCAGAGGACTGCTCCTTGTAGACGTCAGTTTTCTAAAAGCAGAATTCCCCAAGGTATTTCAGCGAGTTGCTAAATCAAATTCTGTTGGTTCTCCGACTTCAGAAAGTTAAAAGACCCTATATTCAAAATTCTTGGCGCTTATATACTAATTTTTACACCATGCTGTTGCAGCAAAAAGTGTTCGCTTCGTATCTCGAACCCCAAAATCTATTGATCGATAATTGCCCATTCGGCATTTCCCGCGTGTGGATGACCACCGTCATTCCACATAGTATTCGATTACAATGTTTCGCTAGTAATAATTGTTCATGCGGCTGTATACTTTGTCGCGTGCCATTGCTCAGCATAAGCAAGAAGTTTCACATAAAGTGTTTGTTTACTTTGTGTTACTATGGATTGCCCATGCGGCTGTATGCTTTGCTGTGTGCTGTTGTCAGCATAGGCACGTCGATCCATTCAAAGTATTCGATTATTCGAGTACATACATTTGTATGTTTGATCGTTGAACTCGTAATCGGCATGAGATACATTTAGGTTTAGTTGTTAGGGTTCGAGTTACGAAGTGAGCAATTAAATGATTTCAAATATTTTGTGACATTGTTGGATAAGTAATCGCTAGTGCGATCACTTTACAAAATATGTTATGGGATGATTTAATTGCTTCATACTTTGTTTGATAAGTGGCCGCTAGTGCGATCCCTTCACATAATAACTTGCTCGGGACTCGATTGTTTGAGGTTCGATTGAAACGGTCATCTCAAAAGGTTCCCCTTTCTGTGGATCAGGCTCCCTCCGCTGCGCAGTGAAATGGGATCAATCCAAGGTTCGATTGCAGCAGTCACCTCATCCTGATCCTAACCCATGGTTCGGGAGTAGGGGGGAATCGCAACTGCACTATTACATTCATAATAAAATAAACATTAGCATCAAAATGCTATACCCCATTATAAATCGGAAATTATTATTTAGTTACGAAAACAAAATTATTATATTTAAAGTTGTATTTCAAGCCATGATTTCATACGCATTGCTTTATATATAGCCTTTTTGATATTGTTCGTAGGATCTCTCCTTTGAACATGACGTTACCAACTCAGCAGGTCGCGCTCCAGTTTTTTCGAGATATGTTCTTTGACGTGAAGACTTAATCGGATCTTGGAACTTCTTATTCGATCAATCTTTGTTAGGTAATCCTGCTGTCATGCGAAGCATCTTCATCTCAGCTGCCGTAAATTTGCCCTCATACTTTTTGTACGCTGCCCAACATTGTGAACCGTTTGTGAGCGCCGGGCGAACAACTGCGGTTTAGAGCCTCCTTCCAGCTTAGGGGGCATTTTTCGATCACAGAAGATGGCTGAGTTTTCCCGCCACTTCATCCACGAGTTTTACCGCTTACACGATGCTGAATGTCGTCATCACAGCTTGCATCGCTACTGATCATATATCCCAGATATTTGGGAATCACACTTCCATATGACATCATATAAGTGTCTGGAATAGGTCGGAGTGGATCTGAAACGGACAGTACAAGTAAATATTCTGTTGTTTTTTTTGACTAATGCGGTACCCATGGCTTATTGGGAGATACTCATGCCTGTCCAACTACAATAAGTTATTGCTATACACGCAAGTTCTGAAACCAGTATGGACCTACGTCCTCCAGTTGTGGGCATGCACTTGCCAAACAAATTTACAAAAAATTCAGGTTTTCCAAAATAAAGTACTAAGGAACCTTGGTAGGTACATACGCAATGCCGATCTGCATAAACATCTAAATGTTGAAATGGTTGAAGATGAAGTAGGTAAAGAAAGTTGCTCAAACACAGAAATAACAGAACTTTTAAATAATGACAATGTAATCAGGAGATTGAGACGGGTAAAACCTCTTGATCTATAAGTGTTAGCTAGGGCTAAGAAATCAGGTATTGTTTTCAAATGAAAAAAGTTTAGAAGTTCGACAAACGGCGGATTTATGTCTTAAATTTATCAAATAATTCAAACACAAATTGCCGATTAGTCGTCGACTAGGTGCAATCTCATTCGGGATGGCGAATGTCAGTGCGCCGGGAGTTTTTTTTTTTTTAAATGAGTTAAAGTTCACTATTGCAGGAGCATCCCTCGCGTACTAGCTGACTTCCAGCGAATTTCCAACACAAAAAAAAACTATTTAATTAATATCTACATATCTATCTATATATCAAGAATACGTTACCATTTAAGTAAAACTCCCCACGTCCGAAGAGATTGGTTCCCCTTTTTGGTGAGATTTTAAAAACTCCAGGATTCGAGTTATTTTATGACCTCACGATGGATCGAAGTTTCAATGGCATTGGATGTACTCGTAAGTGAAATTGGTCAGAAGTAGGAGGAATAACTAGATTCGACTTTTTTGGGCCGTGCTAGACAAATCCTGTTTTGCATTTCCTCGGATGAGCTAACTGATTTGCCAGCGTGAAAAAACACCGTTTCAGAAGTCTGTGGCAAACACCCCTTGTATGGCGCACCAAAGCCAAGATCTCAAAGTACACTCGACACATGTCATTTTACTGTCACTGCAGCTCCGGAATTCTTTTCAATTGTTTTTTTTATTTGTACGCATATAATGTAGCTTCTTCTGCATTTCAGATAACATGAATTTATGATATCAAAAACAGAAGGGTAGGTATATAAAAGGTTTGTTAAACTAGATCTACCCACAAGACAATTTTCGTTAAAATAAGCAAACAAAGACAATACTCATGCCGCATTATCGTCAATGCACACGCTTACGTACATAATATATAAAACACGAAACTCTGTGCAAATAAAATTCATATCAACAGACAGTGACATTCAAAAACCGAAACCCAATTTAGCATAAAATCGAATCCAAACCATTCAAGTTTACGCCACAATGCGTTTCCTTGCCTTTGCATTCTTTACTTTAAGCCAATGCTAAAACATCTCGAACAATAATATATCGTCGAGTTAAAACAGCATTGCTGGTATATCTTCACTGTGGTGGAAAATTTCTTCAACTTGACCTTTACGACTTTTGTGAGAGCATCGTTGCAACTTATGTAAGTCAATGCATTTCCGGGACATATTGGTACCAAAAAAAAAACAAGATGTAAGACCCTACTTAAACGGACGGCTTGTGAACAATTCACAAACACGTTTCTTCTTTCAGCCACCCAAAGTTATATATATAATGAAAAGGCAACAACCACCCCTAAATAAATCTGTTTTAAATCTGTTTAGCTTATTCAACGAGTATTATAAACCTCCAGCAGAGCATCAATAGAAACTGAAGGCTTTCGATGCGGGTACATGTTTCGCAATTTAATAATTCATGTCTTGTATATAGAACAACTAAGTTATAAGTAGTAGAACTAAGGGTTGTGTGCTTGCATTCGGTGGTCGACTGTTATCAGAGAAGGCCGTTATTGTTGTACCAAGCGAATGAAAATTCGCAAGATACGAATTCATTTGTCTTTAATTTGTTGCAACATTTTATCGCATATATTTTAGTTATTAGTAAGTGTATTTAAGTGAGAGATGAAAACAAATATTATCTGGTTTCGACACGGGCTTAGGATCCATGACAATCCGGCTTTATTGGAGGCCATAGCTGACAGACAAAATGGCTGCAGGTTATTACCTGTGTTCATATTCGATGGCGAGAGTGCAGGTGAGTGCAATATAAGGCGCGTTTTATTGCGAACTTATTTCCCTATGGAAATCCCAATAAAACGATATGTTCACTTTTATGTTCACCATTAGTTCAAATGTCAAATTTGGAATACATATGGAATACTTAACTATAGGCCGCGTTATTTCGTCTCTTTTGTGAAACAGCTGGTTTTCAGTGAAATTGAAATGTGTTTTTTGAGGTATAGGAAAAGATCTGCCGTTTGGGATCAAAGCAATGTTGGTTAAGTCACTTCTGCTGCCCATTCTTTTTTACGCACATCCAGTCTTTTGTGACTTAGACAGTCATAGCTCTCGCAAGTTAAAGGTAACGGTAAATAGCACAGTGAGATTTGCTTATAACTTGGGTCGAAGGGAACACATTTCTGGATATGTAAGGCATTTTCTTGGAATGGACTTACAAAAATATCTCGACCTCAATATTTTAACTTTCCCATTCACTCTTAGAGAAAAACAGGAGCCAAAATATCTTTTCCAAAGGTTACATTTTGCATCTTCTTCGGTCAGAAGTAGAATATATATAATGTATAACAGTTCTTGTCAGGCAATCGCCGCGTCCAGACGTGTAGTTGCAAAGAATTTTTTATATAGTGTTGTAGTGTTTCCGTAATACTCTCTCTTTTTCTCTCTACGGGGTAAGTGCTTTAAACACTTTTTTGTTTTTCTCTTTTCTTTTATCGTTGATAACTGAGAACACACATCGACAACTGCATACGAAAAGAAAAGAAAATGGACGGGGGGACACCCCCTCGAGAAAATAACCGGTTTAACCTACTCGAACCTGAGTTTGTGTTAGGCCGGGGTAAAAAACATCAAAATAAGCGAAAGTGCCACGAATCGGAATATCCATTATTACCTACAATTAACAATGACAACAACATTCCTCGATTTATCGTCATCTCTGGTACCGAAAAAATAGGAGAGAACCTACGACCACTTTCTTCGTACAATACCTTCCAGATCAATCGCGGTTTGGAATTTATTTCAAACGATTTTCTGGATGTCAAGTCGATGAGATCAGGGGACCTACTGGTAAAAGTTTCTAACTTGCAGACAGCGGAAAAATTCTTGAAAGCAAATTTCGTCGGCTTAATACCAGTAAAAATTACAAGCCATACAAATCTAAACTCTGTTCAGGGAAGAATATATTCCAGATATATTATTGATATATCCGAAGAAGAGTTGCTATCTGAACTCAAGAAGTTCAAGGTGATCGAAGTGAAGAAAATAATGAAAAAAGAAAAAAATTAGCTCGTGCCCACAGGTGCAGCCATAATCACATTTGATCTGATTCGAAGACCGAATGAAATAAAAATTGGCTGGCTCAACTGCAAAGTTGAGGAGTTCATTCAAAACCCAATGCGCTGTGTCTCATGCCAAAAACTTGGCCACACAAAAAACCGTTGCAATAATTCGGTAATTTGCAAGGAATGTTGCCTCCCACCGCCACGCGACACCTGCCCACGTATTTTTTGCGTTAACTGTAACGAAGAAAGTCACACGTCTTATGATACCGCCTGCCCCACTTTCCTCCGTTACAAATCAGTTAACAAAATCAAGACTGGCCGTCGCTGCACTGTTCGAGAAGCTTGGCAGATTTATAACGACAATCCCGCACTACATCAACTTCCAGCTCCTAAACAGCGAAACATCGGTAAACAAAGTATTGCTGAAATTATAAAGAACCGCATAGCAATTGAAAAAAACGCTCAACAAATAATTACCCCAAAACTTAATACTGCTGGTATCTCCTCAACAACGTCCTCTGCTAAATCCATATATCAAACGGAACAAAATAACACTACTTTAAACAAGTGCCCTCAGCAACCGCAAACAACTCATTTAACAAACACAACAACACTCAATACTATCAAACACACCTCGCCACCTCATAACCTTAAACAAAACTCACCACAAGAAAACAATGATAACAACCAACAAGCAGCAACGGTCAAAGAAACAATCGAAGTCGAACTCAAATCATCAACATGTATGGATTTAGAGACTGTGAGCACCCGCTCACTCTCTTCTACCATAAATGAAAATAAACAACAACAAAACCTCTCAAACACACTAACGCTCACTCATTTAGAACCACTGAAACTACATAAAAATACCTTTCCAAGTCACTCAAAAGAAAACAATAAACAATAATAATGGATCAGTTGGAAATGGATATTTCAATCCTCCAATGGAACCTCCAAGGATATTCAAACAACAAACATGCCCTTGAACTTTTAATTACAAAGCACAACCCCGATATTATAGCACTACAAGAAACACACATTATCGCAAAAAACCTCAAATACTTTATTATGAAAAACTACCAGACCTTTCATTACAACAAATCTTATCACTATTCCAAGTCAGGTATAATGGTAAAGAATAACATTCCAGTAGTTTCCCACACTACATCCACCTCTAATCTACTCTACCAAACAGTGACAATTCAAACAAAAAAGCCTTTACTTATTACAAATATTTATAGGGAACATGAAGTTTCAGTAACCCGGGAAATTCTCAATGGCATTCCTTTCCTTTAATTAATAATAGCCACCACATCATATTGGGAGACTTAAATGCTAATAACATTCTCTGGGGTTCTAATGCAACGAACTCTCTAGGGAACACTTTTGAAGAACTCGCGAATGATAGAAGTCTAGTAATCCTCAATGATGGTTCGGCTACACTATTCACTCAGCACTAGAAATTCTTTTACTGCTATTGATGTTAGCTTTGCATCCGAAGATATTGCACCTTTTCTGCAATGGAAAGTAGTGGATACGGGTATAGATCATATGCCTATAGTTATCCGAACACCAGGAACAAGTCGTGGAAAAAAACTAGACGCAAGGTTTAAGGAGGAGATAGCAAACTGGCCTTTATTCAAATCAACATCACTTAACTTATCTTCTAAAATACCGGTCTCTCCTAACATAAACCAAGAAGCTGCTAAGATAAAAAGAATCATTAGAGCCACCGCAGCTAAATGTATCCCAACAACGAAAATAAATAATGTTAAAAAAAAACAGCCGAGGTGGTTTACACAAGAAATTGCAAAACTTCGTGTAGACAAAGACAAAGCTTGGGTCAAATTACGTAGAAATCCCATCACAGAAAATTGCATTGCCTTTAGAAAATGCTTTGCAAAATTGCGACGGGAATCAATTCTGTCAAAGAGAGCATCGTGGGAAAATTTTGTCAACACAATGGATCCATCATTAGATCTTAGAACCTTGTGGAACAGAATCAAATCACTTCGAACCTCAAAACCATCACCAGATTTTCCCTACATGCTATCTAATCAAGACCTAATTAATGATCCGAAAATAGTAGCCAACACATTTGCAGAATTATGGAAGTCCTATAGTTCTGACAGCAGTTACCCGGAAAGCCTAATTACCTCCAAACAAAATTTTACAATTAATGATCTCCCGTCTTTGTCAACGCAATCAGAATACCTTGCTGAACAAATAACAACAATTGAGCTAGATATGGCTATTCATACCGCAAAAGGAACTACACCGGGAAACGACAAAATAACGTATAAAATGGTAAAACATTGCGATGAAGAATTTAAAACAAGAATATGTACTCTATATAACAATATTGTAAATACTGGTAACTTCCCACATGATTGGAAAAGAGCCCAACTTAAGCCCATCCCCAAAAAAACACGGATATGCCACTTATTTGAAGAATATCGGCCAATATCGCTGTTACCAGTTCCCTCCAAAATTTTTGAAAAAATCATTGCGAGAAGAATTAGTTGGGAAATCGAGAAAAAGATACATCCTGCACAACATGCTTTCAGGCCAAATAGAGGTGTCCAAAGCCTCGTACACCTTTTAGAGGAAAAACTGGCTGAAAATCTATCTATGCGGAAACACAGCATTATAATGTCAGCTGACCTTGAAAAGGCTTTTGACAGGGTAATAGTTATTCCAGCGATAAGGCAACTTCATTCATGGGGAGTCCCGAAAAAAATCTTAAAGGTCATCATTTCATTTATGACAGGAAGAACATTTCAGGTGAATGTCCAAGGCTTTATGTCGTCCACAGTTCAATTGCAGAACGGGGTTCCACAAGGTTCACCACTCTCGGTAATCATATACAATGCCTACATTGACTCACTGATATGTCAGCTTGCTAGCCCCAGATATGACTTAGATTTTATCGGTGTCTACGCAGACAACATCTATACTCTGGCTTCTGGAGAATCAAACCATGTTGAACAACTATTGAAAAAAACTAACGCTGCAATTCATCAATGGGCGCAAGAAAGAGGTGCTTCTGTTCCACCAAATAAAATTGAGGCTATTCACATTTGCAGAAAAAGAAAATGCACGGGTTCTTCTCTGATCCTGCGTAATGTGACCATTCCACTCAAAAGAGACCTAAGGATACTCGGTATATATTTTTCTGGAAATCTGAAATGGAATTCACAAGTAAAAAAAATAATTAACCAACTTAAATTACGCAATAATGCACTTAAAATGGTCTGCTCCAAACGGAAAGGCCCCCATATTGAGACGGCCATCCGATTAGCTAAGACCTTGGTAGAGGGCTCCCTCCAGCATGGCCTGACGACCTTTATGTGGACTAACAAAAAAAACATTGAAAGTATTAACGCCGCGATCAACCAATGCTTTCGCACGGCAACTGGTGCGCTTAAAACATCGCCAATAATAGCACTTCGAAGAGAAGCTGGTTATTTATCCTTTGAACACCTTGGAAGGAAAAGATCAGTAGCGCTTATAAGTAAGGCTTTAGGAAATCCATTGTACCCATTGCACAAGGCAATTAGGGAATCAATTGAAATGGAATTGCCTCGGTAGGGCACTAATTCGGCAATAAGGAACATGACGTCTTCGGTAATTGCCTCAGGAGTTTGTCTTCCAAATTCACTTACAACCAACAATTCGCCAACATTTAATACTCTACCACCTTGGAAAAGAAGAACACTGCACGTCGATACCAGCTTAGCCAATCAAAGAAAAAAAGATACACCTGATCAACAGTTTAAAGCCCTACACAATGAGATGATCGCGAAAATTAAAGCAGATAGAATCTTTTATACTGATGGGTCATTCAAAGATTGCAACTCGGCATACGCAGTGGTTGAACTAATATCCAACAATGAAACTAAAATAATTCACCAAGGACTGCTACCCGAGCTGACGGGAAGCTATATATCGGAACTATCAGCAATTCAGAAATGCCTATCCCTCACCAAAGAGCTACCAGGGAAGAAAGTAATATTCACCGACAATCTCAGTATATTAACTGGCCTTAGAAATGAGTTAAATAAATGCCCGTCCTTGGAAAGTATTAGAAGTATACTAAACTCCTATAAAGATATCTTTTTGGCATGGGTACGCGCACCCGGGCACGTAGGCATCAAAGGCAATCAAGATGCTGACACCGCAGCAAAAGAAACATTTAGCTTTCCACTCACAGTTGAAATCCCAAATTCTAGATGGACAATCCAAAAAATGTTCGAAGCAGTATTAGATCAAGAGATAGCTACCTCATGGGAAAATAGCCACACATTTTTGCGAACTTACCAGGCCCAACATTTTCGTACTCCATACAATACAATCCTAACCAGAGAAAATTGCATTAAACTACTGCTCATGAGGCTAGGGAAAACGCTTTTCACCAGTAGGCATTACTACACCAAAATGGCTCCAGAAAATTGTGTTTTTTGTAATGTAGAATTGTCAGTATGGCATACTCTAGTTACCTGTCCTGTATCAAAAATAGTTCAAGACGATAGCCACTATCAAAACAATGAACAACAACTGGCTGAATTACTAAGCCCGAACAACCCGGAGTCAATCCAGCACATCAAACAAGCCACAACACCTCATCTTAAATTTACTGATATTTAAATAATTAAGTTAATTGAAAAATACTGTTACCTTTGAATACCTATAATTTATTTTTTTGTTTCCATAAAGTTATTACATATGCTCATTTTCATTCCTTCTGTTTGTATTATTCATATTATGATTATTTTATATATCAACTCTAAAAACGACTTCGAATGGTCTTGATACCCTGAAGTCTTCAGTGTAAATAGTTTATAAATTGACTTTGTAAATTATTTAGATAAATAAATAAATAAATATAATGTATAATGTTACACAAAAAGAATTTTTTGTATACGCCGTAAGACTTTGGAATTCGCTTCCGGTTCATACCAGGAGATCTAAAGGCATGAGCGATTTTCAAGGACAAATCAAACAACACTTTTGAATTTAATTTTAATTATTTAACTGATGTAGAGTTTTAGGGAATTTTAGCTTATTATTTTTCGTTTTATTTATTTTTTTTCTCTCTTTTTTAAGTAAAATATCCAATATAAATATATATATACATTTAACAATATATATATGTAATTGTAAAATATACTTATACTTTAATATACCAATCTTGTTAATATTGTAACACACTTAAAAGATTGCATAGTATCTGTGTTAACAAGAATTATAAATAAAATACAAATACAAAAACAAAATATTCACGTAAGCAAGTGGCAATGGTGCGATGGTAGTGTATTCACTAAGTGATTGGCAGGTCGTGCGTTAGAATCCCGACCAGGGCCATGATTTTTATAAAATTGAATACACACAACAAAAACAGATCTCTCTAAAACAATTTAGGCGCCACCTGTGGAAAAAAAATCCCATCGCACCAAACTTCTTTCCTATCCTTCTATTCTTTCAGTAAGTAGCTCCCAAAAACAGGCAATGAATCATTTGCTGGGAGCTACTTGCAGCCGGCGCTGTGGTTTTACCATTATAAGGGTACTGTGTCACTTCAGAAAAAAAAAATCCCTTTAGCGCACGCAAATTATAAAAAAAAAAGTCTAAAATTTATTATTCACGTACATTTAATATAATTTATATTTTCCAAATCAATTTTCCTTTCTACTGTGAGCGGAGTTTGGTTTGTTGTTGTTGTAATAAATTTATTTAATTTTCGCAACTTAGCTTAGACAACTACTAGTCCCTACTATTTTACCTTTCCTCGTTATTAATATAACTCACTTGACCGTCTTTGGCAAGTGATAGAAATTTAATTAGTAGGTAACTCGCAGTTGCCTTGCAAACTGAACGCGGAATTGAAAATTTTAGTTAAGGTTCGGACACCCGTTTATGTGTCATTCCATTCCAGAGGTTCCAAAACGTTTATCTTTACTTTATATGTTCACTCTTGTGCTGACCAATTTACCTTCACTTTTGGTTTGTTGTTGTTTAAGATGTAAAATTCAGCTGAGCTGGGTGTGGGTATACACTAACCGATAAAACGCGCCTATAGTAAGAGAAAATAAATTACATTAAACAAGGCATAACCTTCTCGAAATTCTTTTGGAGCATTATCAGCAAAATCATTTCAAGCCCTGGTGACTTGTAAGAAGAAGAGGAGCTGCCTATTGCCCATAAAATAGTTTCGTTGGTGATGACTGACTTAGTGTAGCCCTATGGTTGCATTTCATGTGGGTTCATTGGTTGTTCATTAGTAGTTCCAAAGATTCTTCCGTGGACTCCGCCCATACACCATCAGCACGTTTGATGAATGACGGGATAGAGTGTTGTTATTGAAGATTTCCCTGGTAATTTTTCTTAGGTCAGAGAGATCTTCGTTCCTGAACGGTGGACGGGTCGTATTTTTGTTGTGTTTTACTGGTCACGAGGCATTGACTGTTGTCCCCATGATAGGTCCTTACTCTCGCGTCCAGTTCTATTACCGAATCTAAATCTGGATCAAGTAAGTTGGTTAGCCTTTAGTTTATGATCCGGTTTAATTTTTTTCAAACAATTCGTTTCGGATTTCTTGAAGGATTCGGATTCACGTCGAAGAGTATCAATCTGTGGTTAGCAAAAGATCTTAATCTGGATACTCTCCAGTTATCAACCCAATAATTAGTGTTATTTGTGATTACAGTCATGTCGAGTACCTCCTCCCTTGGGAACACAAAGGTGGGAGTGTTACCCACATTACAAATATTGTGATATGAGGAAACAAGAATATCAAATAAAGACTCACCCCTTTCATTGATTTCCATACTGCTCCATAGGAAATGTCTGGCGTTGGCGGCACACCCCAGAAGCAGAGTATGCTTTTCAGCTTGGAGGTACGTCACCAGATGCTTAGCTTCAGCCGCTGGTGCACATAACGACGAAGGCTGCAACCAAATCTTGGGACAAAACTGTCCAAGCTTATTCGCTGAGAGGAGGTTCGATAAGCCCTGGGCCTATGGTACCTCTTGTCACAGAGTATCGTGATGCCACGAACACCTCCAAAGTCATAGATGCGATATTTCCACATTCATGTCTCCTGCATGGAAGTTAGGTGGGGTTTTGCGTCCAACACGGAAAGCAGTGCAGCTTTGAAGAGTTGTTAGTTTGTCTGAGTAAAATTATTTGTTTGAGATAGGTGTTCCGCGACAGATAATTTCTGTCTACTGGTGCTGCAAGCATTCCTGGTTCCAGCAACTGTTTCACCCAGTTTTTGGGCGGAAACCTCCATCGGCTACACGTGTTTCAGTGAAAGGGTGCTCGAACCATTTATCCCTGTTCGAGCTATTGGAAGGAGAGACAACGTTGTTTTCAATCAACTTGTGGGTTTTTGTTGGGTTAACATCTGCCGACCTGCACCTCATACCCGTCGCCGCCGATATAGTGCAACCCTCAGCACTTGCGTCTTCAACTGGTGCACTTTCTTTGCGCCGTGCGATTGCTGCCTTCCTTAGTTGCCCTTCCGCCCGCTGACTCTTAGACAGAAGCCCAACGGTGCATGTCGCTTCTAAACCCCGTTTAGCCTGTCCGGTTTCCTGGGAATGAAGATTTCGGATATAAGCGTTCTTACAACTCCTAAGAGAGTTAGCAGTATTTTCGTTGACGCTGAGAAATATAGACATAGGAATATTTTGGATTTTTTCAGGATTAAGCATGAGAGTATTTTATGTGGACACCTGTCCCTATATTATATTTATTACGAAGTGGTAATATATTGTGAGCTCAGTGGTAAGTGTGTTGACAAACATCCAAGAGTGTCAATATTGTCATTCGAAGCTTTTCGGTCCCTTCCGATTCGCACAAGCAAACTCGCACAGAGAAGCTAGGTTTTAGGCCCTGTATGGGCCTAATGCAATATCTAATTATTATTTTTACAAAATCTAACAAAACTCGTTACTTTTAAGGAACGAAATGTGTTGGCTACAACCGAATGCAATTTCTTTTGGAAGCTCTGACCGATATTGATGATCAGCTTAGAGAATATGGTGGTCAACTTTACATTTTTCGTGGCATTCCGGCTTCGATTTTCCGCTGCCTTCACGAACACCTGGGAATAAATAAAATCTGCTTCGAGCAGGATTGTGAGCCAATTTGGAGTAAGCGTGATAATTCAGTCAAAGAACTTTGTGCCGAATTAAACATTTTAAGTGTGGAAAAAGTATCACACACCCTATGGGATCCAAAAACCGTCATCGACACTAATGGAGGAATTGCACCATTGACCTATCAAATGTTTTTGGTAACTCGTCGAAACCATTTGTATGCATCGAAAGTGTGTTGAAATGTTTATTGTTTTACTTTGTACAGCATACCGTTCAAATTATTGGACTCCCACCAAGACCGACACCAAATCCCGACTGGAATGGCATTAACTTTGCCAAACTGTCTGATCAACTTTCAACTGAACTAGAAGTCTTTAAAGAGGTACATCCAAGTTCAGATTCAATTTTATATACTATTGATACTAATATTTTGTTGCAGGTCCCACAGCCAGAAGACTTTGATGTATTTCCAGAGAGCTTCGGTTATGTCGCTAAAGTTATATGGAAAGGCGGCGAATCGCAAGCTTTGCGGCACCTACAAAAGCGATTGAAAGTCGAGGAAAATGCATTCAAGCAAGGCTACTATTTACCAAATCAAGCTATACCCAACATTTTGGAATCTCCTAAGTCTATGAGTGCCCACTTACGATTCGGCTGCCTATCTGTTAGACGGTTCTATTGGGATGTCCACGATCTATTCGAGAAAGTTCAGCAGAACTATGGGTACAGTCTATCTAGTGGTGCTCACATAACTGGTCAGCTAATTTGGCGCGAATACTTTTATACTATGTCGGTGAATAACCCAAATTATGACCGCATGGAGGGCAATGAAATTTGTCTGACTATACCATGGGCCAAACCTTCTTCGGGGCAATTGAACAGGTGGAAAGTCGGTCAAACCGGATTTCCGTTGATCGATGCAGCAATGCGACAATTGTTGGCAGAAGGATGGTTGCACCATTGCTTGCGAAATATGGTTGCAACTTTTCTTACACGTGGAGGACTTTGGCAATGTTGGGAACATGGACTGCAACATTTTCTGAAGTATCTTTTGGATGCTGACTGGTCGGTTTGTGCTGGAAATTGGATGTGGGTATCATCTTCAGCATTTGAAAAGCTGTTAGACTCGTCAATTTGTACGTGTCCAGTGGCATTGGCAAAACGTCTAGATCCCAACGGAGAATACATTAAGCAGTATGTCCCAGAACTACAGAACATTCCTAAGGACTACATGTAAATAGATAAATTGTCAAAGCTGTTTAACATTAAATTCGGCAAAGGTTCACAGAGGTTATTTCTTTATTTCTTTAATTTATTTCAGTCATGAACCATGGAAGGCTCCACAACATATACAGGAACAAGTTGAATGCATTGTTGGAATTCATTACCCCACTCGCATTATTGACTTGAACGCGGCTTCGAAACAAAATAATGTAGCCATGAAAGCACTCCGCAATGCACTTATCGCCAATGGGGCGCCCACTGAAGGTCCACCACATTGCAGACCATCCAATGAAGAAGAAGTCCGACATTTTTTTTGGCTTGATTAAACCTACAAAAAGAAATATATTTATATATTTGCACTACTTTATACCACATATAAGAAATAAGACAGCCTTCTTTTTAAGAGTAATAACAATGTCTGTTTTATTTTACTTTTTTAATTACTACAATTTGTCAACAAATCATTTTTTTATAATTTATACATTTTGTTTTGTTCTTTTTCTTCATTTATAATGGAGCTGTAATTCAATTTATAGAATCTCGTGTTTTATCATCTAATACGAGTACCTACATCAGATTTTCTTTAAAAAAATTAAACATATCTTGTAAACAAAGACAAATTAATTTCCTCGGCATCTCATATTAAAATGTGACATGTGCATTATAATTTTATTTTCGAATTATGCTGGCTGCTTATATTAATTTTAAATAAATATACAGTTAAAGTAAATTGTGAGTGCGTTTTTGCGAGTTGCTTTTAATTGATAGAACTTTTTTTATGTATGTATTTTTTTAATAATAACGACATGAATTGAGTTTGATTAAAAAATCTTGAAGAATGGATCATGATGTGTCGGTCAAATTTTGAGCCATTGACCCTTTGGGTTTTCTATCTCAACAATAACGAGCCAATTGATGTCCAAGGAAAACCTTTATATGGTCCGACAAGAAGTAATCGAGTGGCTCCAAATCGAAAGATCTTGGTGGCCAATTCAGTGTTCCATTTTGTAAACAGTATGGCACGTGGCGCCAACCTGCTGGATCCACATATCGTCCGGATCAATGAAGTACATATTATCGAACAAATAATGACTTATAAATTCCGAGTAATGTTGACCATTCACTGTAACACGAGCTACGGCCTTTTTTTTAAAAAAAAAAGGACCGGCCTCATCGTTAGCGTGAAGACCCCAGCACTTTTTTGGGTGTAATTGAGTCTCATGAATGACAAATTCGTTTGTTACCAACCCACTGAGCAAAAAGGTTTTCGATAAAAGTGAAGCCCTATTTTTAAAGTATGTAATGTCGCTAATTTTCTCGAACTTCAAAAATGGGTTTCGGCGCGAAAACGGAACCTCATTGAAAACTGGTATTGTTGCTGTTGGTACAATTTTATAGCGTGTTTTGTTTTTGGTTTTTGGTTGTCTACAACTTCGGCAGTTGTAATTGCAACCAATGGAGACATGTCAAATATAGTTGTGTGACTGCAAGCACGTGTTTACAGTCGATATTTAGCGGTTGTAAAAACGGAGTGCTCTAAGAGTGCACTGAGGGTGGCTTTTGTGTTTTAATGAAAATAATGATTTGCTCTGACAGCAACAACGACCAACGAGCAGTACTCAAGCCGACGTGAAAATCAAACATCCTAAATAGACAAAATGTTAAGTCTTAAGGAACTTTTTAAGAAAAAAATTTAGAAATAAATGTAACCAATAGAACTAAGTAGAGCCCCTTCTGTGCTTATAGATAAAAAAAAATCGGCTTAAGACACTACTAAATAATTGTAAATAGTATTAGTAGCCAATGTAACACCCTTTGAGTATTAATAAAAATATTGTAAATAAATAAATAATGATCTGACAGCAGTTCGAGTGCACTGTAAACAAAAGTTAACAATCGAATTCGACATACGTTTGAATTAAACGGAAATGTTCTTCTGATCTCTCGTGAGAGTCTTTTGAGGATGATTTATCAAAACGACACAACAAAAACGTAAAATAACTGCCAAAAATGCCAGCACGGTTTGAAAGTTATCCATATTAGTTCAAAAAACACACTTTAGTTGGGACAAAACTAATGTCGTTTTCGATGTTGATTTAGAGAACTTCTTGCTCTTAGGGACGTCAGCACACTAGCCCAACGAGCCTTTAAGTTCACCACAAAGAAAAATCCCACCTTAGAAGGCGCGCAAAAACCAAAAGGCGGAGAAAAACCTCACCTCAACAAACATGGTATGCAAAACAGGAGGCAGCTAACTAGGCAACGAACTGGACATCAAAAGCAAAAGTTTAATTAAAATAGTAAGGAGGATATATGAATGCAACTGAATAGTTACATTAATAAGATGCCACATTTTTATGCGATAACCCCGGTATCCCGTAAAAAAGCACAAACCAACAATTTTTAAAAAATATATACGTATATTACTTTAAATATAATTTTAAGAGAACACTTTCCTTTAGTTTATTTTTAATTTATATGAGAATTTTTAATTCAAAACAATTTATTTTTATTTAATTAGTAAGTTTGTTTTTTTGATTTTTTACAAAATGAAGAAATTGCAATGGAGAATCAAAAAATGGAAAACTGTTATTTTTTTCTTTCCGTTATACATTTATATCTAAAAATCTCTTTAATTTAACATTATAATATATAAAACGTTAAAGAATACCTGTGTATTTTTTTCTTTGAAGGGCTAGGAAAACAGGAAGAAGAATTGAATAATTCATAGCAGAATGAAATGTGTATGTATGTATGTAGGTTTATTTTTTATTTATTCATCTTCTAACCCATTCGTGTATTCTACCTTTGTTGTTTAAAGTTGTTTTAAATTAAAGAATATATTTACTTTTTATATATAGAATTTTATCATATCTTACAAGTGACCAGCGCGTAAATAAAAACGTTTTCTCATTTTAAAAATAATACCATTAATATTTTATTTAAAATTTATTTGTATCGTTTTTTTTAGAAGAAAATTTATGTAGATATATATTCACACATATTTTTGTCGTAAACTGTTATTTATGGTTTTCTTAATTTTGCTGACGAATGAAATTTGATTAGTAAAATTAATTGAAATAGTGAATGCTGTTTTATTATATAAGTGGTAGTGTTTTGGACGTTCGAAATGCATATGGTATTGGGCAGGACAAAAGTGCACTGCTTTTTGTTGTGTTCTCCAAATGTGTGCAAGAAAAATGTCTCTTAAAGCCGACAATAATTTTTCTTATAAAAATAGTTAAAAAAAAAGATGGAACTAGTATGATTAAAAGGTTATTTGCCTGTCACAACGAATGACTATTTTAAATCTTCAAAGCTCTTATAGGAAGAGCATGCAATTATATATTTACATATTTTTTTTAAATAAAAAACTGCAGTATTTTTGAATTGATAGCAATGAAACCAAAAATGCAGTAACTAAATCTTGCTTTAAAATCACGCCAGAACAATTTGACTACCCTTTTACGATTTAGAGAAAATTCGGAAATGAAATTCGGACTTCCGCAGTGCCAATTTTTTTTTCTTTTTCTTTAACGGCTAAGCTTTAATCATTGCTGAAAGGGACCGTAACCCTTCCACTTTACTGCTTCCCTACTGTGTTAGCACTAGCTGTGTCATTCAAACTATTGATTCGTCAATGGTAAAATCGAGTGAACCATCAAAAAGGGCCAAAAAACAAAACTTTGCTGACGATAGCGATCTTTAAATAAATCTGTAAAGCTGACCTGGACATAGAAGCGCTTGTCGTTAGCGCATTGACTACATACAGTACCTTGCCATATTATTAGACCCAAGTAAAAAAATTCAATTTTTTTTTTTTTAAATTATTTAAAAAGTATGAAGTAGGCTTCTCTTATTTTTCATTTATATTTTGCGTTACCTAGGTAATTATTAAGCTTTATTTGAGACTTCTTTACGGTATATTATGCAACATTTGAAGTTTCTATTAAGTAGTGAATGGTTGTGTGACTAAAAAGTTCAAAAAGTGCCTTAAAATTATTTGCATATAAAAGTTATTTCTGTCAAATAAAGCTCGTGTTTTTCGGTAAGTTTTGATGTTTTACTTTTGTTTATGGGTAAAACTATGCATACAGATAGTCATTATATTAAAAAAAAAAAATTTTAGTATTCAATCGTTCGAAAGATGGGAAAAGGGTCAGACATCTCCCCGAAGAAAGTCGGCCAAGTTGTTGGCCTATTAAAGGCATCCAACCTATCCCAATATGATATTGCGGGTGTAGTTAGAGTGTCTTGAAGTTCTGTTAAGAATATTAAAAAAAATGGATCTTGGGGTGTCTTTAAGGCCGAAGAGGAAGGGTAATTGCGGTAGGCCTCGCAACACAACCCCCAGAACAGACCGAACAATTCGGGATATTTGCACGGCAAATCGAAAATTAACAGTTTCCCTGTTGGCGAAAAAGGTTTTAGATGAAGGAATTGGAATTTCCCAGCGAACAGTGCAGCGTAGATTGGCTGAAATCGGTCTTTTTGCCAGAAAACCAGCTCGAAAACCAAAGCTGACTGCCACCATGATTATAAAGCGTTTCGACTGGGCTCATAAATACAAAAAAATCACTTTTGAAGATTGGAAGAAGGTAATAAAATAAGACAAACTTAAAGCCAATAAGGTCATAAAAGTACAACTAATTTTTAACCTTAAAATCGCTATTTCTTAACTTCGCAGGTTTGTTTCTCTGACGAATCTGTTTTCCAAGTAATGATCGAAAAAACGAAGTTTGTCAGAAGGAGACCGGGCGAACAAAATAAACCAGAGTGAATTGTGCCCACAATTAAACATCCCCCATCCATAATGATTTGGTCAGTTATTTCTGGGAAAGGCACAGGGCGGCTCTATCTGGTTGAAAAGACTATGCGGCAGGATCAATAAAAGAAGATCCTGGAAACAAGGCTGCTACCGCAGCTTCAAGAATGGTTTTCTGTGGGCGAGCAACCCATTTTTATGCATGATGGGGCTCCCTGCCACAAAGCCAAGAGCATAACTGCCTTTCTCCATGAAAGGAGCATCAAAGTTTTGGATTGGCCAGGAAATTCCCCGGACATGAATCCGATTGAGAATGTTTGGGAGCTCTTGAAGCGGGCGGTGGCTAAAAGTGCCATAACCACGAAAAGGCAGCTGATGGAGAAGATCTTTTTCGAGTGGAATCACAACCCACATATCCAAGTAACCGTGCAATCTTGCATAGAAAGCATGCCACGGCGAATTAAGGCACTTATAGCTGCAAAAGGAGAGCACACCAAATATTGATTTTTAGGAAAAGCATGCATCCCCAACTCTTAAATAAAAAAAATAAATCAATATTAACTAACTAGCAAAACCTTTCCGTCTTTTTTTTATTCCTGATATTATATATTATAGTAAACAAATTCAATCTAGGACATATTTATTACAAATTTAGTCACAGCAACCATTTAAGACAAAATTTTTTTTTTTTATGCTGGGTCTAATAATATGGCAAGGTACTGTAGTGTAAGGGCCCATTCATAAATGCATATAATGAGCATGTTATGCACATATCTTACAAATGCGCTAGTTGGTAAGCAGAACATTTAAAACTCTAGGAGAGCTTTATTAACCTTGAACTAGTATACGCAGTTATCAGCGAAAGCCCAACCGCGTACCTGTTTTATGTCCGCAAATCGAGAGCCTTATTGCGAAGATCAATCGACAGTTGATAATTGACTATTTTCAATGCGTGCTATTGTGAACGAACGATTCTAAAGGATTTTGTCAATCGCAGTCAAAAAAAAAAGCGATTGACAAAAATACCAAATGAATCGTTCGTTCACAATAGCACACATTGAAAATAGTCAATTATCAATTGTCGATTGATCTTCGCAATAGGCGTTTTTCTTTTTTAGCCCCGAGCGGGGAACAGAGCGGGGCCCGAGCGATCAGAGCTCGCTCCGAGCTGAACGTAACCTGAGCGCCCCGAGCTAATTAAGAAACAGAATTGAGCACTGAACTGTCATTAGATATTATTAATTTATTAATTTTCAAAATAGTCAGGTTTGCTTCTGAAATTGGTGTTTGTCAAGGATTGTTCCATTTAAATTATAATTTCTAGTAAATAAACTATGAAAAAAGCACAAATAATGAATGAAGTCAGCCGCGCTCAGCTTTTCGCTCGATGTGCTCGGTCATTTTTAATCGAGCTCATCGAGCGAGCCCTGAGCTAGCTCAGAGAAAAAAAAGAAATACAAATTTTGTGCTCAGAGCGCTCCGAGCTAAAAAAGTAACACAGTTCTTTTTTTGACAGCTCAGTGCCCCGTTCGGAGCTAAAAAAGAAAAACGCCTAATAAGGCTCCGAAAATATTTTCATCCGCACGCAGTCGACAAACAGGCGGTTGTCATTCTTTTTAATTTGTGTTCGTAAACGTCATGGTAGAGAAAATGCGATTTCGTTAACACAGTTATCTGGGAATGTTTAACCGAACGCATGTTTTATGCCTGCAAAATGGAAATATTTTTTCTGCAGATTTTTTGTTTCATCCGCACAATCACACACTACCCACACGTCGACTTGATTGCTGCAAATTGTCGACTTTTACGAACGTACTTAACGTTAGGCCAACGTTTAATCGATTTGAATTTCTGTTTATGATAACAAAAAATGCAGTTTTAGCCAGCGGTTACGAACTTGCCCTTATTGTGTACTTTTTTGGGTAAACGTTTGTACGTACTGCAGAAAGCAGACCTACCGCTGTATCCCTTGCAAACACATGCTTCTAATTGGAGTTGGTTTTTCAATTGCGCAGCAATTCTTTTTTGAGCCAGACTAAGCAAGTCGGGGTCCACTAGTTAACCTGTGTTGCGATTCGGCACCTGAATATTAATAAGACAAACAGAGTGATCTAAATTAGTATATATTGCATTAAACCGATTTTAAGAGCCCTGACGGGATACTGCTTGTAAATAAGATACGCAAAGCACCTTTAATGTAGGGAAAAAGGGGTATATTATAACTATCAAAACCATATCAGGCTAAGACTTCCTTATGGCAGCAGCTTTATCATCAGGCCAATTTGGTTTCACTAGGTTAGGTTAGTTTACGTGGCTGTCGGCAAAAGCCGACACACTTAGACCAATTTAGGTCCATTGTGATAACACGTATGTATTATCTACCTCAACTCGTAGATGGGACTGGCCAACGACACGCGGTTGTTCTCAAACGGTCCCCCATCTACGTACTAACCGCGCCCAACGTCGTTTAATTGTGGTGATCTGACGAGAACCGATTAACTCGACGTGGTATGGTCGTTGGTTAATATGTAGGAAAACAAAACAAAAATGTATTATCGGCTCATACAGGACCTAAACCTTGCTTCTCTAGCGATTTATGTGTGGTAAGATATCTCTATCAGATCTAATAATATTCATTAACAGATCCGGTTGATGTAACGTGCAGTGCTGGGCTAAGAATATATGCAGGGCCCCCTAAATACTCCTGGATCACACCAGCATTTGATTGGCCTCAATAGAACGTAATCCGAAATCGAGAGGCCTGACGATGATTTTTGAGGTCAAATCGGCGAACTCCGCATGCGGGCCTGTAGGGTTGCACTGGAGTGAGAGGGTCTTTGTCATAGAACGCTTCTCAAATTTTCCGTTGCAAACAGTCGTTAAATTTCAGCTCCCTTCCTTCGTGTCAAAAATATATCATCACACGCACAAATGGTTGAAGAAGCTGGGCTTAAGTAGTTAGTGCTTAATATATATATTTTACTTGATAACAATCTTACCAGTCTTTGTAGTAGACTTGGTTGTCAATTCCGTAGGAAATGGGTAAATCCCCGAAACACATCACTACCCGTTAATTAACAATCAACCCTAATGCACGTTTATTAAATTAATTATTTTGCTTTACTGGAAAGGCACTCTGTTTTTGTTAGGTACAGTTAACTAATGCCCAAAGGCAGACAACACCTCCCTCGAGCCGGTGTGTACCAACAGACACAGAGTACTGTTATTAATGTGCAAAGAAGATGTTTTTGTTTGCGTTATCTACTTATTCAGAAAACTTGAAATATCTGTGTAAAGTTGCTAGCAAAGAGTAGGAAGACTCCAAAACAATTGTCGACTGGTAACTTTATACTTATGACGCATTTTAGTAATATATCAAAAATTAGGAAAATTTCATAAATTGATGTCTTCCCTTTAAAAGACAAAACCGGTTTTTCATTCTCTTAGAGAATACGAATAAAATGTTTCCCCAAGACTACGAAAGTGACGAAAACGCGAGCAACGGCTATTGTAAAAAAAATCGTGGCAGTTTAGTCGCTGTGTTAAATTTTTCCGGTTTGGGGGAGCCTTTAAGTGCTGGTCAATTAGGAAATTAATTTAAAATGCAGTCAAGTTTTGCCTTGCCCAATACCCTTATCTTTAGAAGTGTATACATTGATGTATACATAAAATACGTTTACGAATAAAATACTTAAATTCATCTATGTATAATAAACATTTTTTTTGTTTTGTTATTTTTTTCTATTGGAATTTATTTATATTTTAATATATATTTAATACTAATTTTGCTTTTAATTTTCTTTACGTGTCTAATTAATTTAGAACGTTGCTATATTTTTAATATTTCTGTTTTCCTGGCATTTTTGTGTGTTTTTCTCCGTTTTTCTTTTTAATTTTATTTCATTTTAGCTTTCTTTTTTTCTACATTAGAAAATAGAATAATACACCTAAGCGCATTTACAAATAAATAATATTTATATATATATATATATCAATAATAACACATTTATTTCTTTTGTTGTTGTTTTAAAATCGTTTTTACCGTTACCCAAATAATTTCAATAATTATTTTCTTTACGCTTGTAGTTTTTCATTGCTCTATTTACTTTGCCTACTTGCTAGGTTTTTTTTTCTCAGTTTTTTGCTGTTGTCGAATTTCGTTTAATCTTTTTTTTTTCTTTTTTTTTTAATTATTATAATGCTTTTTTTGTTGTTGGTGTTTGTTGTTGTTGGGAAATATAGACATGGAATTTAATCGGAGTCGGCACGAGTACCTCGCACCTCACCAACTTGACGTTGTTTATCTAATTCTTCTTTGGTTTTATCTTCAATAGCACGAATGTCATCCATTGTTAGTCCATACCAACGATCCGTCCAACAGAACACTTGCCTGCAAATTAAAATATTTATTGGTTAATTGTACATATTTATTTTTACTTTAAGAAAATATGAAAAATAGCACAGTCATGAATGGTTATCGAATGGTTGCGCTTACAGTTCGCGGGTAGCAATGGTGCGATGGTAGTGTATTCACTATTTGATTGGCAGGTCGTGCGTTCGAATCCCGAACAGGGCCATGATTTTAAAAATTTAACACACACTACAATACAGATCTCCGTAAAACAATTTAGGAGCAACCCGTGGATAAAAACCCAATAACAGCATGATTTTAAAAATTTAACACACACAACAATACAGATCTACGTAAAACAATTTAGGAGCAACCCGTGGATTAAAACCCAATAACAGCACTTCAATCCTATTCTTTCATGCAGTAAGAAGCACCTAAAAACAGGCAATGAAAAATTTGCTGGTTGCAAATGCCTGCGGTGGGTTACATTAGCCGTGTTTCGGTGCTGGTGTATACCCAGCTCAGCATAATTTTACAAATAAAACGCCTAGCTAGATCGTATTCTATATTCACTTTTAATTTTTAAGGATGTTCGCAGTGTTTGTACTTTAAAAGAGTGCGATTTGGATTATTATTAAAGCAAGGATGCAAATCCAAACGTATTTTTGAAAAATTTTTGAACATCATAAAATTCTTTGTGTTTGACAGCAAGGAAAAGAATGGATGCTTATTTTTGCCAATTTTTTTTTTTTTATTTACTTCGCATAATTTTCTTTGAAATGAGGATTTTTTTGTTTAATCGATGAACACATCCACTATCTCTGCATAACAATCGGAATATTTTTGCTCCCAACTTATTTTACCGCCATCTAGTCGCTTCATGGCATCAACACTCTATGTTCACTTCGTCTCCGTCCTCGACTGCTGACCTCTTTATCTTCAGCACTCCTTTTTGTTATTGTTATTTATGCTGAGCTGGGTATACACTTAGCACCGAAACACGGCTATTATAAGGGTACTTATTAATTGCAGACAGACAAAATCCCTTTAGCGCACGCTAATTATTAAAAAAAAAAAGAAGTTAGGCTTCGTGAGTACTTTATCACATAAATTTAAGTTTCTCGTTTTAGTTAGTATGATGTTGGAGGCAATTGATTCTTGTGGAGACCAACACACGGGTATTGGAGACAACAAAATGTGGCTGATCGAAGAGCAACTATTTTGGGAACGTGATGCTGAAAATTCGCACTACGTAACACTGATTACAAATTTGTCAGCAGATAGAGACGAATTTTTCCGTAATTTTGCGCACGTTTCGGAGAAGTACTTCGATTTTTGTGTGAGAAAGTGTGACCGTTGTCGAGAAACAAATCACACATCGGTGACACTGAAACACATTGCACAATGCGATAACTAAAAAACACTGTGTTGCGCAAGTCTTTGGTGATAGTATTCTGAAGCTTTATTCAAAGCAGAAAAACGTACATTAAGATTCTACAATAACTAAGTTAGATTGATTGAGAGTGATTCAATGGATTTTTGTAGTATTTTTTTCTTTCTTAAAACAACTGTATCAAAATCGCAATTTAAGTAGAGTTAGCATGTGTATATATATGTGTAAAGATTGTTTCGTCGAGAAGAGAAAACACACAATTAACTCGGTCGAAAAACATGAGTTCGCTTGCAACTTGGTTGTGTAGACAAGCGCTTGCATGAACTAGTCACACTATGCAAGTGTTTCTCGTGCCCGCGTTTGCATGCAAGCAAATCATTTGAAGCAGTCGCTGCATGTAAGGACTTTTTGGGTCGTCACACAGTGCATGATGCTTAAATGGCAACTTTGCATAGGGGATGTCGGTGGCGCGGAGGATGAAACGCTGCAGTGCTTCACCCAGAGACTCTCCACGAGTAATAAAGTAGATTTGATTTTCCCCTTAGCAGCCTTTTACAATAAACACTGGTTTTCGGGGGAACCCCGCACGGTATACAAAGTGTCATCTTACCTATGGAAATTTGTAAATAATCTTCGTTCCGACTTCTGAATAAAATTCTCTATTCTAGACTGCAATCCAAACCACTTAAATTCGCAAGTTACTAACTTGTAGCATGTCATTACTGGATCGACTTTGTTTTTCCATTCGGGTCCAACCAGCGGGCCTCGACCGGTTTTTTCTGACTTGAATCTAAAAAAAATAACAAATTAAAGCTTTCAGTTAAAACATAAAGGGCAACACTTTCAACTGCGCTCACTTTGTTGGATCTTCATCAGCTTTGTAATCGGCAGGCGTCACAGGATCATTGGCAATATCAATGTGAACTACATCACGTATTTTTAGCTTCTCTGGTGGTAATTCATGTACCTAGGCAACACAGTGACAAATTAGCACTCTATATATTCGCATAGCGCTTCACTCCATTTTTTTAAATTTAAACATTTCACACACACGCAAACACATAAACATACAATTTGTTAGTTAGCTAAGCAACTTACATTCAACTGTTCTCCCAAATCGGCAACATGAAGCGACTCAATGCAAATAATGAAGTTTTCTTTCATGTAGCCAGGGTTCTTAAGCATTAATTCAAAAAGTCATTACAAATTATTTACAGAAAACACAGTTTTATGTTATTTGTTGGAAAGCGTCATAAGTATAAGCATTTTGCGTTAGTTGAGTTTTTTTTAAAAAGAGGCAACCACCATACAAACCCAATCACCGTTTTGTTTACGTTCAGACATGAAAATATAACAGAAAAGAGAAAACCGCAATTAGAAACGATCATCTGAAAAACTTACATTTTCATCTTCTCCGTTGCCTTCTAAGTGAAATGAGTCTATAAAAATTTTGAATCCATCTTTCATGAATTTCGGATTCTGATAAAATAATGATTTTTGTTTTTAAGAAAAAATAAATAAATTTAAATATTTCATAATGAACAAAAAGAGGAAAAACGCAATTCGCACACTGGATAATAAAATTATTATAATATTTAGTTCATTACGTATATATCTTTCGATACAGTAGGACTCAAGATTTACCACTTTACTTACTTATACTTAGTTAAGTTTTTTAAGGAAACGATAGTCTGACCCATCAGACTACAATCCAATTTAAGATTCATAAGAGTACCATATAAGTTGTTTATTAAAAGTCAGTTTGTTTTGTTAGTTCGCCTCAACCCAAACGTATAAGGCGTTTACTCGTTTTCTGCGGCAGTAAATTTGTTTATGATTATGTATGCTCTTAATTTGTTTATACCATAAAGTTTATTGATTTTGACTTATAGTTTCAAACAGGCTTTAATATTGGAGTCCCCTTAAAGTAAAAGTTATGACACCAATACTACAAACTTTAGGGTTCTGGAATAATCAAGTGTAAACAATTTTAAAATCCGTCATCCTTCGGCCAGGGCAAAGTAACATCTAGAGTTTTTTCTACTGACCCACCTCTTGCGAACGTCTGACAAACATCCAAGAGTATCAATTGTCATGAAAACTTCTCAAATTTGGCGTTCGGATTCGGCTTAAAATTGTTGATTCCTTTCCACTTCGCACTAGCAAGATATTTATTTTTTTATAAAAAGTTCATCGAAATGAAGGTCAAGATCTTCACAAAGTAGCGACGGTGTAGAGGTTAGTGTGTTGGCTTGTGACCCGTACGGTGCAGGTTCAATCCAAATGGGGAACAAAAACATGCGCCACCCATTAATGTATAGAAACGAATGACACCTTTTTTTCTCCAACATCTTAACCAAAAAGAGGATGTCTGCCTGGTAGTACAATAAAAGATTACTGAGTGAGCGTGATCTGCAATTTGAATTTCCTTTTTTTAAAGATCGGGTCTTTTAATTTTTTATTAGCGTCTTGACAAGTTCAAACTTTCAGTGTGAACGCACCCTTAAACCGATTACCGAACTGTCAATGTCAAAATATTTAGTAAAATCAACATTTTCATCATGGTGAAGTACACGAACGAACAACGTTTAGAAATAATTAGAATTTACTACCGAAATTCCGAGTCGATGGTTGCAATTTTGTGAGTGTGTTAACGCCAATTTTCGGCCGTAATCTTCGTCCCAGTAGACAAGCAATTCATAGACTAGTGAAAAACTCATGTGCTTCATGAAAAAGGACTTCATCCGCAAAAAGTCACTGTTGTGCGGTTTTCATGTCGGTGGCGTCATTGCGCTGTTTTTTTTTCGTCTACAGAGACATGTTGGAACGTTATTTCTTTGAGCAATTGCATGAATGGGACATCGGTGATATGTGGTTCCAACAAGACGGTACCAACACAGCGGGTGCAATAATCGAGTTATTGAAGTTTCAGTTCGGTGAACGTGTTATCTCGAGAAACGAACCCGTCTATTGGCTGCAGAGATCTCCCTAAAGCAATTTAGGCGCCACCTGTGGAGAAAAAAATCCCATCGCACTAAACTTCTTTCATGTCCTTCTATTCTTTCAGTAAGTAGCACCCAAATTTAGGCAATGAATCATTTGCTGGGAGCTACTTGCAGCAACAAACAAAATGCCTGCGCTGTGGTTTTAATGGTAAATAAATAAGGATACTGTGTCGCTACAGAAAAAAAGAAATCCCTTTAGCGCACGCAAATTATAAAAAAAAGCCGGCGACGTTAGAAGAGCTCCGAGTCAATATTGAACGAGAAATAGCGGCCGTATTGGTCGAAATGTGCCGCCGAATCATCAAAAATTGGGTTCAACGTATCGACCGCTGCATACGTTCCCGTGGTGGACATATTATGAACGAAGTCGAATTCTATTCATAAATGTTTTCATAGTAATTCAAGCCAATACAATTTTTTTTGAGATATCTCAAGTAGTTTGCATTTGAATTAAAAAAGAATTTGTCAAGTACTTAATGAAAGACCCTTTATTTAAATTCTTCCTTTTCAATTCGCACACACGACGTTTTTTCCTACAGCAACTTTTGGGGAGTTTTTTTTTGATAAATTCCTTAAAAAAAACTGAAAAACGGTGTTAACAAAATATGTAGAAATGTCTTTCTTCACAAAGTTTACTGCCAGTCCCGCTTTTGGGACGTTTTGACTAAATTTTCAATTTGTGGTGGTTTTCTTCGCAAAATGAAAAAGTTCCAAAATAGACAGACCCTTAACCCCATGCCACACCCACTTTGAGGCATATAAATCGACAATAGACCAAATTTTCACACCAGGGCAAATCCTGAGAAAGACCAACGAATTTCGAGTCGAGACTCACCATCTTTCCGTCGACTTTAAAGCCGCATATGATAGCATTCATCGTCAAAAGCTCTATAGGGCGATGGCCGAATATGGGATCCCGGCAAAACTTATCCGGCTGTGTTTTGCTTGACACCTAAATACACAATGTGTAATGTGCACTTTGGGAACAGCTCTGCCAAATTATTTCAAACTTGCACCGGATTTCGGCAAGGAGATGCGCTGTCATGTGACTTTTTCAATCTTGTTCTGGAGAAAACAGTGCGCAGGGTAGGCATTAACACGGAAGGCACTATCGTCAATATGCGGACGATATCGACAATCGGCCGTTCCTAGCGTGCATTGTTAAAGAACAGGCGACATTGGTTGGTCTTAAAGTTGATGAGGACAAGTCCAAGTACATGATATCAACAAACAAACATCTTAGCACCGCATAGCACAACTTTGAAGTAAACTTCAACTCCGCCAATGACACCTTAGCGGAGATCCGACGGGGAATTACCTGAGGAAACCGCTGATACTGCGTTTTGGCAAAACAAATGGGTCCAAAACTGCTCACTTGAAGGACAAAATGCACGCTCTAACCTTAATCCTGCCAGTCCTGCTTTATGTTGCCGAATGCTGCACGATAAGCAGGAAAGGAGAGCTTATATTTGGGTTCTTTTGAAAGAAACATACTCTGTCAGACATTTGGCCCTGTGTGCAACAATGGCGAATGGAGGAGAAGATACATGTAGTCTTTTAGCTAGTGGATGTAGTCCATAAAGCTGAAGAAAAGTATCTTCAACTCCCAGACCCCAGGTTCGAGAAAGCTTGGAAGACCGAACCTCCGTTTTAAAGACCAAGCCGTCGCGAATGCCAGAGCTCTTGGTCTGAACAATTGGAAGCAGCGTGCCCGGGATCGCAGAGAATGCAAGGCTGCAGTGTCTCATGCAGACTCTTTACGGGCCCGTTAAGTAAAAGTAAAGTAAGTTAGTAAACAGCTTTTCCCATAGTAATAAATGACCTTAAAATGATGGTATAATTTCCAATCCAAATATTTATCTGCTCTTAAACAAGTGGAACGGATTGTTTTTATTAATAAAATCTTCTCTTAATGCGAATGGTTTCCCCTCTGATTAAATAATAATGTAAACAGGGTTCCAAAGTAATATTATAATAATACCTACCGTTATAACAGTTCTGCAATACGGGTAGGCATTCCAAGCCTCCTCGTGGATTTCTAAGGAGCCTTTTGGGGCCAACAGTCTTATAAATGCTGGAACTTTTGATGCCAAATGGTAGATCTTATATGTGTATTGCCCAGAATTGTATTTTCCACCTAGAATAACAAATACATTTATCATAAACAATAACATCTACAATAAATACAATCGCTACCTTACCTAATAAAGGATAATTAGTGAATGGCTCATTCTTTAGCACCTGAATGCCTTCACCGCCTCCTGTTTCATTTTTTGATGCTTCAGCAACGGAGAACAGTTGTGCAACTTGATACTGCAAGAAAAATACATTTGAAATTAGCAAGATTTTTATTATATAACGCAATCAAAGTATGTATGTGTTATACCTCTTCAACGGTCAATGGCAAGGTAACTCGGCTGAAATTAGATAAAGAAAATAAAGTTACTAACTCAAAAGTACGTAAATAAACTCTTTCTTTCATTATTTTGTCTCTATCTCTTCCAAGTTTATGCAACGTTTATATACGTTATCAACAAGGTTATAAAACACTCATTGATTAGAAATTGTTGATGTGTAATTTACTTGTTAATTCGAAAATAATAGCACGGATACATTGCATGCATATAAACAAAAACCACTGAAGACGTAAAGGCCGTGGCATTTCGTATGTTGACTTTATGATATACTATATATGACTTAATCGAGGTATCCGTTCAGAAGGAAATTTTCATTTCAGGTATCCGTTCCGATTCATTCATCGGACTAATTCTCCGATCAAATGCAACGCACATTTCCGCAGTGCAATATGTTGTGTTAAACAAAACAATTTTTGACAGACACACGGCAAGAAAATGCTGGATATTATTTTACGGAAAATAAAAAAGTATTGAAAATTGAAAGCAATCAAATAAAAAAATGTAATATGTTGTTGTTTAGTTCAGTTTTTTGGTATTTTAGAAAGAAAACAACAACATCATTACTTTCAAATTGTATTAAATTTATCACAAAGTTGTCCACACTGTTATGGATTTAAATCGCAGTCAAATGAATTCGTTTGTATTCTTATTTTTATGTTATTCCGAAAGGGAAATTGAGCGCAATCTGAGTTCCGATTGGATTTGACTTTCGTTTCAGAACTTCATCGGTGTAACGTCCATGAGAAACAAATAGTTATTGTTGTGTTCGGCTACTTTATTTTTGTATAATGAAAGATTACTTCATATTTCATACAAAAAATTTATGACCAAAAAGTGGAACATAACATATTGAAATTTCAATATGTAAAAAAATCATCTCGAGATCCATGAGAATCGCCAGCTAATGTTGGTTTATTCTGTTCCTAGTTCAAGCGATCTGCGAATGTTACCTTGAAGTTGTGCCTGAAGTTAAATTTTTGGCAGACATTTGTCTGTCATAAGTATTCCGAGTAGTTCATTATTATTAATTTCTTGTAGAATATCAGAATGGACTAGACTGGAATTTGATTCATCCTTTGTGATGAGCGTTTAGGCATTTAACATAGGTTCTTTCATAATTACTAGATGAAGTGGTGGGGTGTCAAAGGTGTTTCTTGTGATGCGGTAGGTGCAGTTCTCTTAGCACCAGCTGCGCAGACACAGGCTAGTTTTTGTATTTTGTTTTGCTTGGCCTGTGCTGACCTTTGTTTTTTTTTATGCCACCACACTGGTGCTGCGTATGCGGTACCTCACCTGATAAGCTAACGCATTTTTATCTTTCTAATAAGGAATTGGCAAAGAGATCTTTGGTTTTTCAATAGCATGCATTTTCCCCAAACTAAATATTTTAGTGCCATTAGATTTTATTACATATTGATAGTGCGCATCAGTTTTTACTCAGAACGAGGTGATTTGTCAGAGCTCTAGCGATTTGTAATCTACCTATAGAAATTCGTAAAGAAGAAAATCATAGATTTTTCAATGACGGAGAAATTTGTATCTCTCTCGATAGTGCTCTCGTTGGCAGTATTTTTGAGCTAATCAATATGACTTGTTAAAATTTTGTAGAAATACGTGTGCTAGGGAATTATTTGTTGTGCGGCGTCACCTTGTCTGAAAACATTTATATTTAATGTGTGACCTGCCAGATATGTATGCATAATTAAAACACGAAATGAAAGTGGATGATGTGTCGACTTCGATGTTGAGTCATTGGTCATATCAAAAATAGTCACTTCGTGTGTTCGTAGCCTAATTCTTCAAATCAATATCCATACTACTTCACTCTATCTTCGATTTTGCTTTGATAAATGAAGAGTTTTTCAAGTCGGCAAATTTCATCTTTATTTCTTTTTAAACGGTGAGATTATAATCAGGTAGGGCATTATAACACTGCCACTCAATAAACATCGGCAGGCCTTCTGGTTTCGTACCACTTCTTTAATGAAGCCAATAAATTGCTGGTTTTATTGCATTTGTGTTATCTTCAAGTTTTTAGGACTGTTTTTTTACAGTTTCGATACGGGATTTGCGACGCTAAACTCACCTGAGTGATAAAATTGTATCTACCAATTATTTGTTTAATGTAAGCTTAGAGCCGTTGCACACAAGTCATAGAAATATTGCGTAAGAATATTACTGAAGCGCTCCCAAAAGAGAGCGCTTGTCGTTAAAGCCGACTAAGGGGATAAATCAAATCTAGGCAATTTCACTATTCATGAGAGCCTAGCGACATATTTGATGTCTTATAACCAGAGCTCGAAAATAACTCTCAACCTTTTGAAAGGTTTTTAAATTACTCTCAGTCAAAAACTCATATGTATTTGATATAAAGTAAGGAATTTGCCACCCGAAATATAAATATATGTTACGTATAGCAAAGGAAGAATACTAATAATATCCACGGAAAAAAAAGATTTATCCAAAAGTTATTTATCCAATAAGTAGGATTCGTAAATTGCAATTTCCCAAAAACAAGAAGATATGAAAGCATCGGTCGTTTTCAAAAACTTTACTTAATTTCAAAATAATATAATAAAGATTACCGGCTTTCAAAAAAGTTAAAGTATTTTGCTCTTTGTCTTTAACCCGTATACTCTAAAAGCTTTGTACATTTGTTTGATTAGATCAACCTTAGAATATGCCTGCTGTATATGCTATCCGTTGTATAAATGGGATGCTAATCGCTTGGAATCTGTACAAAAAACATAGGAACGGGCTACAGTCCGCTTGTGCGAACTGTTGGGTATCCTCTTCTTATTCCTATCAGACACTTAGAGAGTCTATAATTATAAATTTCAGCTCCCTAGCTCAAACTTTGGTTTTTCAATAAAATTGTTTTATTTAATTGTGGGCGTGTCAGTGAGCGGATTTTAGAAATTTTATCTCCCGAGCAGTTTTAGGAATCAAAGATCATATATAAAAAAATCAGCTTTCTAGCTCAAAATTCGATTTGTTCGAAAAAAAAAATTCCAGAGTTTGTGGGCGTGTCTGTGGGCGGATTTCAAAAATTCCAAAACTTGATTATTTCGGGACCCTAGAGAGTATATGGTTAAAATTTCAGCTCTCTAGGTCCAGTTTAAAGGCCTAATTTTTGCCGACGGACGGACGGACATGTCTAGATCGACATTACTATCGATGCTGATCATAAATATAGTAACTTTTAGGGGTCTACGGGCAATATTAAAGTATGTTAAAAACTATGAGTCAAAATTAATATACCCTTAGAATAGGGTATACAAATATACAAATGCTTAGAAAACTCAATTGGGTTGACGATATTTTGCCACCGTATGCTTTCAGATGCCTACTGATAAATCTGAAGTCCCTTGAAGTAAGAAGGAAGGATTATCTAATAATGCTCGTTAGGAATATGTTCTGTAATCTCAAGGTTCGTTGTTCCCCATTCGTACACTAATTGTGGAAGATCCGATCCTATTTCCAGATCCAGTTCTTAGTTTAATACTCTTTCTCAAAACATTAACTTTTTTCTTAGTAGGGATTTTTTTAAAGCACTTGTATTATTATAAAATTATAGAAATATTTTCATGCGGCTTAGTGTATAAGAGATATGTGCTCCATAGATTGTAAATAAATAAATAAATAAATGAATATTTTTCATTTGTTGTACATTTTAAGAAAGTTTTCCCGCCTATAAAAGGTGTTCCAATTTAAGGTATCATTTTAAATTTTAAATGAAAGACATGAATTGTATGAAATCTGTATTTATTTTTATTGGAAATTAATGTAAATTGGTTCCGGTTAATAATGAAAAAGAATGTCGTCCAAGTGACCTCCTCTGGTAGCTCGGCATACTGTCAACCTTTTACCAAAATTTTGAATCATTTTTTCGCACATATATATAATAAGTGATATTTGCTCGATGATGTTATCTTTAAGGTGTTTGTTTTGAACAGTTTGAGGATTATCGGCATAAACTTAACTCTTCAAGAAACCACATAAGAAAAAATCCAGTGGTGTTTAATCGCATGATCTTGGTGGCCAATTCACGTCTGTTCTTCGGGAAATTATGCGATTGTTAAACTTCTCTTTCAAAAGATCGATTGAGTTCGTTGCTGTGTGGCATGTTGCACATCCTGTTGAAACCAAATATTCTGCATATCAATATCTTCCAATTGACTCCAAAGTTTCTAATCATCGCTCGATATCGATCTCCATCCACAGTAACTGCATTGCCATTTTCATCTTCGAAGAAAAATGGACCAATTACGCCAAGTTACTGTAAGGTGTGGATTTTGGTGTATCCACGCCTTACAGTAACTTTTTTGGTTTTATTGGCCAAACAAACCTCCAGGATTTTCTTCAGCCCAAATGCGACAGTTTTGTTTATTGACATAACCGACAATTTCAAAATGAGCCTCTCGGTGAAGTTAATTTGCTTGAAAAAATTGTGTGGTCAGTTGCCTTTAATTCTTGTGTTAACTATATTTTGTAAGCCTTTGTATGCAGATCTTTGTGCAAAATGTTAAACAAAGTTGTTGGTTTGAGGTTTAATTGGTGTGAACGACGACGAATTGACGTCCTTGGCTCTTCAGCAACAGTTCTGCTAACAGCTGCAATATTTCCACTCAAACGACCACTACGATGATAGGCTTTACCTATCTGATCTCGAACCGAACCAGTTTCTTAAAATTTATGAACGATAATTTTAATAGCACGGTTTGACGGAGCATTTTCTCTACCGTATTTTTAATGAAATTTTCTTTTAACTTCTGCAAAACTTTCACCATATTTAAAATAAGTTTCAATAATAAAAAACCTTGCTCAATAGTTTAATGATCCATTTTAGATAACGGGAATGTATTCACTTAATACCTGAAAAAACTTCGGTGTAATCTAATAGCTGTAAAAAAAAGTTGGCGCCAATTTAAAATGATACGTCAAATTTGAAAACCCTTTAGTTGGAAAAAGACCCCCTCCCCCACCAGTATTGAAATTGCTTGTATTTTATTCCTCTACAATCCGTTATCATTTTGCGGAGGCATAGTTATCGTACCGTCCCCCATTTCTTGCACAGAAATGAACGAAACAAAAGTAACAAAATGTTATCGGGTTCGAAATCCGCCCTTCATACACTCATCAGCTACAACTGCAAAGCAGAATCGTTAACCGCTACAAATATCAGAAGACTATTATATCCACACCTCAAATCAAAAGAACATCGTGTACAATTCTAGTGAGTACCTGCACACGTAAACCTCAAAGAAAACAAAATTGCAATGCCCTAGCCAAAATGGCTAATATTGGCAAAAGAACCCCGGAATCCATAACAGTATCAAGCAAATTTCAGAGAATAAAAACTTCACAAAGAAATTCAAAATTAACGCTTAGCTATGGAAGGAAAGAGGTATCGCTAATCTCTATCCTAGCATAGCCCACGCACCACGAAAAGAAGCAGTATCTCTTTTAACACTGGGCGCGTTCAATTTGCAAGGGAACTTGATTAAGGTTAAAATGCTATATTTTTTGGAACGTAATGAGTTCTTTTCGATGAATCAGTTTGGACTTAGGCGTGGGATATCAACAGAGGACGCTATTCTCGGGGTGTGCACTCGTTATATGAAGATTTAAATAATAATCAATCCACAATGGCTTTGTTCATTAATATGGCTAAGGCATTTGATATGGTTAATCACCAGATTTTACTAAATAAGCTATATAATGCTCAGGGGAACTACTTACAGTTGGTTTAAGACATACTTAACTAATAGGCAACAAAAAGTTAAGGTTCATGGAATCTTTAGTGAACCTCGTGTTTTGAAAAATGGAGTCCCCCAAGGTTCTGTTCTGGGACCGCTTTTATTTTTGATATTATGTAAACTTGCTTTTTAGTCAGCAATTAATGGTTTAGTAACTGCTTTTGCTGATGACATAACATCCACGTACTCATTTCAGGGCGATTTGGAATGTATTGCAAGGATTACAGGGCTCGTGGTTTGCAGCACATAAATTAATTATAAGCGAAAAAACAAAATTAGTAAACTTTAATATATCTAATAATGTTTTATTTGATTATAATCTGTGATTATGACTGTAAACAATTTAGTCTCATGCTCTGATAATTGTTTTAAAATTGAGTCAGTTAAAAACTGGAGTCCTTAATAGACAATAATATAAACTGGAAGGATCATATTCAAACTATAAAATCGAATATGAACTTAGTTGTTCCTAAGCTGTATCTTATTAAACCTTATTCCTATAATAAAGTATTATTAAGATATTATTATGGTCTGGCACAGTCGAAGTTGCAATATGGAATTATCATTTAAGGAGGATCGTATTTTAGTGTTCTTAGACCTGTTTTGATTGCTGAGAAGCATATAGTCCATATTATCTGTAGGTGTAATCGTCGCTCTCATAGTTATCCCTTGTTTAAAAAACTTCACATACTACCAATAAGACATTTGTATGTTTTTAAGGTACTCAGGGAATTTTTTTAGACAAAGTGGAAATATTCCAAGTAGAAGTAATCAAACTTACAATTTACGAATTAATATTAGAGTTTTTGTCAACATACTAATTGCACGTACAACTCATTTTGCTAATTTTTATAAAGCTAAAACCGATCTGCTATTTAATAAATTACCATATTCCATTCGAATGATTCACAACCACAACGTTTTTTTGCAAAATAAGAACTGGTTACTTACTATTGATCATGCTAGTATTGAATCTTTATTTAGGATCTTATCCTAAAAAGGCTGCATAGTAACCCTCATTTTCGTTATTTATTTCTTTCTCTTACTTAACTTTATGACTCTCAATGAAAGTTTAATTGTTTATAGCAAATAGATTGAATTAATCTTATTTTTATTCCTTTATAGTTCAGTTACTGATTGTCACCCCACATCACAATTTTAGATATTTTATTAATTTACTTATCCCTTAAATTAAAGAGCGACATCTAAACATTTTTATTCTTATTTTTTTTTTATATTATTTAAAATAATGTTATGTTAGTTTAAGCTAATGAAGTGAAAAAATGAAAAAAAAATTAGATTTAAAACTAAAACTAAACTAACTGCGAGTTCCCTATAGTAGTAAAACCTCTATCACTTGCCAAACGATGGTCACGCGAGTTATTCGATCAATGAGGAAGGGTAAAATAGTAGGGACTAGCAGTTGCCTTGCAAATTGAACACGCCCATTGAAAACCGGAAATAGTTGCCTAGCCACACACTTGAAAAAGATTGCCATCAAAGAAACAGATAATGCAATAGAAACGAGATATAAGATGTAGAACACCCTAACTAGTTGCTTGAGGAATGATGACCTACGCCAGTTTCTTGCATTAGTAAACAACAACTGTTAAGATCTTTTTTGCTGCAGAATGAATACTGATTATTATTATATGCACATACATTAATTAACTGCTAAGACCTTCCACATGGGTTAATTATCCAAGAAATCCTGTCTTTACTAAAAATTCATTAATTATTCTTTCTACGTTGGGTATTTTTGTGATTTTTTTTTATATTTCAATGTCGTTATCTCCTCCCAAAATAATGTTGATGAATAGTCTTACTCGGTTACATTACACGGTTGAAGCAGGTGCTGAAGATTTAAAATGGGTTGGCAGGTAGGTTCAAAGTTGAAAGTGAGTTTCTAAGTATGGAAGTCGGAACGTTTGCAGGGTAGACAAGGTGTGATTTTGTGGGGTTGGTTGTTGTGTGGTAATATATAGGGTATAGGCCCCAATCTTAAACCTCCGTTGGACTTTTAACTTAATTTTGATATAAATACTACTAAAACGAACAAGCAAAGGGAAATAATCGTGGACTCGTGGCCCATTTCCATTTTAAGATCGTGTAGCTGTGGCCCGCAATGTTGTGGACTTATGACGCACTTGAGTGGGTTATGACCCATTGAGCTCGACTGTTCAACGAGAGGCTGAAAACTGCGAGAAGAAATTTAAGATTATACGCCTAAGCGAAAGACTATTCTCCACTGTGCACCACCCACAACCGCCAAAAACATGTTAAACCGGTATTGCGACATCGTAGACATTGGTAGCCGAAGCCACTGTAGGTTACCAAGAACCCCAGAGAAAAGGCTCGTAATATGACAATAAAAAATAAGTCGAAAAAGTGACAGAAGATGCACATTTGACAACGCTGCAGAGCAAAACAAGGCCAGTGAGAGAAGAGTGGAGCCAGAAGAAGGGTATATGTAGTCTCATAATTTCAGGCTCTTCGAAAGAGCGAATAAACCTACCTACGAAGCACAGGCAAAAGAGGAAAGTGGGGAGCCCACGTCCAGTCAATGAAGAACCGGTTACATCACCCAGCATAGCTATAAAAAAAAGCTTAACAGCAATCTTGCCGGCGCTAATGTGTTATAAGCAAAGCTCTACAAATATGAAGTTTATGATTTACTAGGGCGCTTGCATAATATAATCATCAACCAAGTATGGGTGGAACGAAATATGACCCTTTTATGCGTGCACTTACCCCATTTACAAAAAAATGTGGAACTTTTGAGGTATATCCCTGTTTAACGTCACATATAAGATCCTATCTAACTTACTGTGTGAACGTCTCAAGCCGCTATGCAGCACACCAATCGGCGTATACCAGTGTGGCTTCCGGCAGATCAACAATAGACCAAATTTAGAACGAAGACCAACGAATTTTAATTACTCACAACTTTTTATCGTCTTCAGAGTAGCATATGAAAGCGTTCATCGTCAGGAGCTTTAAATGCCGGATTCAGGATACCGGAAAAATTAATCCAACTATGTCACGTGACGCTGGAAAACACGCGGTGTAATGTGCATTTTGGAAGAAGCAATTAAGAAATTTTCCAAACATGCAGCGGATTCCGGCAGAGATGCGCTATCATGTGACTTCTTAAATGTTGTTCTGGAGAAAATAGTTCGAAGGGCAATATCTTCTATAGATCTGTAAGCCTACTGTATATGGACATCATCGGCCATTCAAAGCGTGACGTTTTAGAGGCTTTCACAGTGATTGAAGAACAGGCAAAATTGGTTGGTCTTGAAGTAAATGATGACAATACCAAGAACATGCTATCAACAAACACACAAACATCTGTCCACCGCCGAGGACAACCCGTCAGTGTTGATAGCAATAACTTCGAGGCAGTTAACGAGTTCATCTATCTAGGAGTAAACATCAACTTCACGAATGACACCTTAGTGGAGATCCCGCGGAGAATTACCTTGGGATTTTTCAAAACTCCTCACTCGAAGGACAAAATTCATTCTCTATCGAACCTTAATCCTACCAGTCCTGCTTTATGGGGCCGAATGCTGGACGATAAGTAGAAAAGGGGAACCGATTCAAATCGATGGGCTTTGAAATTCATTGCCCAGCAGAAAAAAACAAAGAATCGTCGCTGTATTGCAGATGTCCCACTTGAACTCACTTCGTAAAATGACATCGGCGCAGAGATCAAACGAAGAATCACGCTTGCCAATCGCTGTTTCTTCGGGCTAAGAAGGCATCTGGGATGTAAAGCCCTCTCTCACAGGACTAAGGAGATATTCTATAAGACCCTAATCATCCCGGTCCTACTGTATGGCACAGAAGCATGGACCCTGTCAAAAGCAAATAAGAAACTCCTGGGATGCTCTGAGAGAAAGATTCTTCGGGCGATATTTGGTCCAGTTTGAATCGATGCATTGTGGAGGAGAAGATTCAACGCGCCCAAATTAAAAGCACGCACAGTTATTTAATTGTTTCTTAGCCTTTGTAAAACTATTTGCACTTTAAGAAACACAGTCTGATTTTTATAATTTACGCGCACTTAAACGATTCTTAGCACCCTTATGATATAGAGGAGCGTGGAACAGCATTCCACATTCGTGTTGAACGACTAACGAATCATTCTTTTTATTTTACTGTACGACCGAACATATGCTTAAGAGTGAACTGATGTGCATTCATGGCATTGCGAGTCTTCTTTTTCTTTTTTTACGACGAGGTTGTGATCAGGATTAGAGGGATCATAACCCTCCCTTTTTACTGCACACCTACGGTGGGGTTCGCCGGTTCGACCTCAATAAACATCGGCAGGCCTCCTTTTTCGGATCACTTCACTAATGAGGCCAGTCAATGATGGTGTTGTTGGATTTGTGTCATCCATGTATTTTTCTACGATTTCGACAAGTGTCGAGTTTTTTGATCGACCTTTTACGACACCGGTGATCTTCAGTCGTGTCAGCCCAAGGATTTGCATGCACACTTGTGGGACAGTTTAAGGATGAAAAATGTATTGCTAGGTTCACCTGGATGTTAAAATTGCCTAGAGAGGATTTGTTCCTGCAGCTGGCTATTTAGTTTGAGCACTTGTGGTTAAAATATCGATAAAACAGCGAAACGCAGAAGACATTGAGACGATGGCTAAGAGATTCGAGCGATTTCGCGATAACTCGATCGCTTTAACTTTTCACGCGCTTTTTTGAATTCCTCCTAGTAGCTCCACGTATGTTATTGGTGCACCAGACCAGATATGAGCGTTGTGCTCCGTTTGTGTGTGGCAACGTTGCAATAGTACCGTATTTGCTTTTTGGGGGTGCGAGGCTTTTTACGCTGGAGCACTCAGACTAAATACTGGTCCATTGTTACTGAAATTTTCTTGTTTTTCTAAGAAAAAGTAGGCGCTTCAGTGATGAGGAGCCTTGGGTTACAGCACTCACATCGGCACCAAAAACCTGCCAACTTATACGAGAAAAAGCTGAATAATTTGTCTGCACAGGCTTCGCAGTTGGTGGTATTACTTAAGCCTAGCATCTTAAGATGCTTGGAAAAAACGTAACGGCCCGTACGAACAGTAATTTTTCTGCAGTATTTTCTGTTGAGACAACAAGAATTGCCGCAGATTTTTTACAGTGGCCATGAATACTAATCCTCTCGAAAAGACCGCTGAACAAAAGGACAGATACAAAAGCTAACGCAGTCGTTTTGCCAGTGTAGAAGAACACCTCTTCAGAATGATAGGGGAAAATACCATCAGAACCAGCGGACTTGTGTAGTCACGATCTCGAAGTACTCTTGCCACTGTACGAGTGCGAAAGCGGATTTGTCCCATGGAGTTTTCTACGCGCTTCAGTACAGGGGAAGATAACGCACAATCTGGAAACGTTGAGCTAGCTGCAAAGTGAGCAGCATGCAGATTGGCTTTATTTTGGACAGTCATTGTAAATGAGTGTCGGGAGAGATTACTAGCCCGAACTCGTTATGTTTTTATCAAACGATCAAAATTTGTTTCTTATGGTGGAACTTTGTAGTATTTTTTGCCTCAGCTTTTGGTCGTAGAAGAATTTAACACAATTAATGTGGGTATTGTGTGCAGTCATTTCTGGCTCGTTTGAACTTTTTTTTTGGTTTTCCTCAGATGGGTTGGACTCTTATGACCGTAAGTTTACCTCTTTAAACCAGATCGCTTCTTTGCAGCTTGAGTCACACCACCCGATTACCTTGGATTTGATAATTTTTATCTTGTTGGGAACAAAGTTATTTCATGTCCAGGTGAATTATGTTTATTATCATATCAGCAGCACCATCCACGTCGCTGTCGAGGAAACACAGCGACCAGTTAGAACTCTTAAAGAAACCGTTTAGTTTTTCCCAATTGGCTTTCTCGTATTGCCATACGGTTCTTTTTGGAGTTTGTTCTTTAACTATGTGGTTGGAGTACGAGAAATTCGCTGATATGATACAATGGTCTGACGAACCTAGAGGCGATAATACGTTCAAAGCGTATTTATAGGGGTGAGAGGTAAGAAACAAGTCCAAAGACCATGACCAAAAGTTGAGGCAAAAAATACTACAAAGTCCCACGGGTAGTAAAAACTTTTGGTAATTTGTTAAAAACATCATTCGACCTCATCATCTGTCCCGACACTCATTTACAATGGCATTCCAGATGTCAGCTCTATAGATAAGGCCAATCTGCTTGCTGCTCACTTTGCAGTCAGCTCAACGCTCCCAGATTGTGATTTGTCTCCCCCTGTACTCGAGCGCGTAGAATTCTCCATGGGACCAATCCACTTTCGCACTCGTACAGTGGCTAGAGTACTTCAAGATCTTGACGTTCACAAATCGGCTGGTCCAGATGGTATTTCCCCTATCGTTCTGAAGAGGTGTTCTTCTTCGCTGGCAAAACCATTGCGTAAGCTTTTCCATCTGTCCTATTCTTCAGGACTCTTTCCGGGAAGATGGAAAACAGCATTTGTCCAGCCTGTACCAAAAAAAGGCGAATCTTCTTCTCCCTCCTCCTACCGACCAATTGCACTTACGTCCCTTCTTTCTAAGGTCATGGAAACGCTGATAAACCGTCCGCTAATGAAATATCTTGAATCGCGAAAACTTCTTAATGACCGGCAGCATGGTTTTCGTAGCAACAGGTCCACTGGTGATTTGATGACATATCTAACCGAAAAGTGGAACCAATCTCTTCATCAAGGTGGTGAAAGTAAGATCGTTGCGCTTGATATTTCAAAGGCATTTGACAGAGTTTGGCATCAAGCACTCTTATCGAAAATGCGTGCATTTGGAATCGATGATACTCTTCTTCAATGGGTTAGAAATTACCTTTCGGACCGTTCAATTCAAGTTGTTTTGGACGGTTTCAAGTCTGCAACTCACCAAATAAATGCTGGTGTCCCCCAAGTCTCTGTTCTGTCCCCGACTCTATTTCTCATTTTTATAAATGATCTCCTGTCTGTTACTTCTAATCCAATACATTCCTTTGCTGATAACAGCACCCTCAGCTTCTCATATTCGTTTCTTGGGTCACGTCCCTCATCTTCGGGTGTGGAACTGGAACGGCAACGTATGTTAAGCTCATTAAATTCCGATCTTAACAGCATAACTCAGTGGGGTAAAACCAATAGAGTGGAATTTAATGCTTCCAAAACTCAATGCTGTCTCCTGTCATTAAAGCAAAACCCACACACACTGCCATTATCTATGAATGGCACTTACATCGCTGAAACCGAAAGACTTTCCATTCTCGGTATGTGTGTTAATGACAACCTTCGTTGGAATGATCACATATTCGATGTCGTCAAGAACGCCGCGAAATGTCTAGGCTTCCTTAAGCGTTGTAAGAAATATTTCACCCCTTCTGATCTGGCTACAATTTATAAGGCGTTTATTCGCCCGAAACTCGAGTACAACGCTCATATCTGGTCCGGTGCACCAATAACTTATTTAGAGCTACTTGACAGGTTCCAAAAACGCGCGATAAAACTCATTGGCGACCGAGACATCGCGAGATCGATTGACTCTCTTAGTCATCGTCGTAATGTCTCCTGCCTGTCGTTATTTTATCGTTATATCCACCATAAGTGCTCAAACGAAATAGCCAGTTGCATTCCTCCCCTTAAACATTTCAACCGCAATACCCGCCATGCAAGGAATGCTCATCAGTTCACCCTCAAGCCTGTGTTCGGACGTACAGTGAAGTTCAAAGAATCTTTCCTCAGCCGTACAACACGAATGTGGAATGCTCTTCCCCGCTCCATTTTTCCTACACATTATAACCTACAGACATTCATTCAAAACCAACGTGCATCGGCATCTCTCCTTTTCCTCTCACCCTAATTTCCTTAATTAGCGCTGTGTAGCTAATACATTATAAGGGTCCCAACAAATCCCTTTAGTGCGCGCTTATTATAAAAAAAAAAAAAAAAAAAAAAAAAAAATTATGCAACGATGTATGAAGGCTGCATACTCCGACACGGTATACCTAACTACACAACGTTTGGAGTTGGTTTAGCGATTTCTTATGAATAAGACTGCAAATAGAACCTATCTAAAGCTACCGGCTCAGTTGGTATTATAATGCCCAAAGGTGAGATCCTATGAAGCCTGTCAAAAAGGCAATACATATCAATCTTTGTTCCTATACAGTCGCGAAAGAGAGGCTGGACTCCTGGATAACGCAAACAACATTTGATTGGCCCCAGTGACGAAGTGATTCGATATCGGGAGGACTGCCGATACTTTTGGATAACGATCAGTAGGGATGTAGTGAAGTGTGAGGGCTAATGATCCCTTTAGTCCTGACCATAGCCTCGTCGTTAAAGAAAAGAAGAAGAAGACTGCAAAGTAAGGAATTTAACCACTCGCGGCGCTGTTAGATATTACTTTGATAAAATCTCATCAGAAATCAAACGATACATACATAGCTAGTCTCCAAAAATGCAAATGATCAGCTTTTAACGACAAATAATTGTTTTCATCATGCGAACAAAGAACTTCTTCCTCTCATTTCGATCATATGGGCTATTAATCAACCAACTAGGTATATAATGCTGAACGCACTTTAAAAACAAGCAATGAAATGTAAAATATAGATCAAAGCTCACATCTCTATTTAGAGATTCAAATGCTTATAACTCAGATTGATTAACTCACACAGACACAGTGTATATACAGTGAAACGTCAGTCAGCCAGTTTCCAGAAATTATTCCCTGTAATAACAAGCAAAAATATGGCAATTGAACCCACTCAATTACAAAGCGTACACTTTCCATAAACTGTGCTCACAAACTGCACAATGACACGTTTCTGTTTACGTGTTGTACCTTTGCTTATTTTATATCAATTATTCTCCGAATTCGATTTACACGGGTGAATTACGCTTGGTTAAATTAGTGTGTGATTTATAATGGGTTGACTTTTGAAAACGTTCGTTACATATTGTTAGCATTACGGATAAGTGTACAATCTCTCAATGCCGCAATCCAATTGTATCGAACTTTGCTAATTTAGGAAGAGTAGGTACTCGAAGCATTTTACATAGGTACCTATCTTAGCCAATAATCATGAGGCATGACGTTTGACTGATAAAACGCCAAAAATCAATGACAGATTCTATCATGGCCGATGGCCTCTCAGCTAATAACCCATTTTAGGCCATGACAACTGCACGCCATTCAATTGTTGTTTTTTTTGTAATGAATCAATGACAATCAATGACACATCAATTAAATGTGAAGCACAGAGATTTTGATACTGTGCCACGTGCTGCAGCGTCAACAATCTTCGTTTGCTGGCTGACACACTTGGTTACCGATAAATCAATGCCGCATCACACCACCTGAAGTCGTAGGTCAGTTGGCTGGTTGGTTGGTATAATTGAAACTCAAAGAATATTGCATGTGGAAATAAAAACAACAAAGGAAGAAATATTGCTGCAGTAGCACTACACAGCTGCATCTTCCTTGTCAAGGCAATTTCCAAGTGTGTCCTATCACACATTTCCCCGTCGCCTTATAAAATAGGAGGTTAGCACAACGGGATGTTGTGTTTAGGATGGGTTGAGTTGGGTTGGGGCGGTGGGGGTCGATAGAAAGGAAGCCTTTATCCTTGACACAACCAACTTATATAACGAGATGAAAGTTGCCAGCCGATAGCGGTAGCATTCAGTTTAGTAACAATTCCAGCCGTTGTCCGATGGTCGTGGCAAAGAAAACAAAACCCATCATCAATTACAACACTGTTACACTATCATTGTTATAAATTTGTTTCCACCGTCCATATCGACCCCTAATAGCAAGCCAAATTGAAATAAATTCATCACAAAGTGAACCATGTAAAGAAAGCAAAATCTATCGAAGAAAGATTAGAAGCTAAGATATATTTTTTATTAAACACCATGAGGGGAAGGGTGATCGCAACCCCTTTTCCAGTCATTCCGCCCCGACTGAGAAAATCGATCCAAATGTCGATGTCGAGTTGTCTCTTTTTATCGAACGCACTGGCAATCAAAGCAGAACGACGATGTGACAGCCATCTTTTTCTGGCCAACGGTGTAGCAGAATTTGTATTGGATGTAAGTGTATTAGAGTCTACTTACTATTCTTTGATTAGCATTTTTGCACAATTTCACTGAATTTTCGTCTCGTTATCGTTTAGTTTTTTTTAATTTTAATAAAACTTTCCGACACTGAACGAGTTACTGTACGGACGAAAGTTTTTGATTTGGCAGCAACCCAGATGGGTTTTATAGCTTAGCGAATTTAGAAATAGAACCACAATAGAACTTTACACCCGCGAAGAGACTTTGCTCCAACGAATACACATGGAACCTGCAGAAAACACGACACGACCAAGCAAAAAAACTCAGCTAAGTGTCAAATGGCGAAGTGTCAAATTGAAGCATAGTGAAGTTAGTGGTGGTTGAGTATTGACATGCCCTATTCCCTTGTGCTCTGCTTACACTATATCGAAATGTTATGAGGAGTAACCACACCAACATATTCCGGTAGGCGGCGGTACTGTGGTTGGATATCTATTTCCACAACTATGTGAGTACATAATAGTATGGATACAAAATATGGTTCGTAAATAGTGGAAAGTCTGCAAAAGAAAAAAAATGCACTAATAGGGCGATGCTGTTGGTGTAGATCAGTAAAAATACTATTATATGTGTATTTATAACGTTTATTGAAAATACTGACAATTTGTACGAATTATAATAATTAATAGTTTTTATACCGCATCAATTATTATTAAATCTTCTTTTTCATTGTTTACATCTTGTGTTTCTGTTCTTCAATGCATTACGTACCCGCAACCATCCACACTCATTCGCTTACAGTGGATAAATAGTAGAAAGAGAAATTGATTTGGAAAGTGTAACGAACCCCTGTCATAAAATTCACCAACTGATTACCGAGGAGAATACTCTCAAAGGAAACCGAGTCTCAGTCGAACCGTTCCCAAAGGAATACGTGTGTTCATAGACAGAGCTGAAAGCATCCATCCGGCCACATCGATGAAATTCCATACTTCCATCTTTTATTGAGAAGATTTTTTTTTTTTTTTTTTAAATAAAACCCTTGCCCAAGGGCAGGCACTACGACCTGAAAATATCTTTTGTGCCACACGGTTGCCTTTACGCCAAACGGCGACTGACTTCCCTAATGAAACTCAGCACGTCTTTGGTGGTAGAGTTGCGAAGCTCTGCCAGTGATAACATCTCTCTGTGGAGAAGGCGTCGTCTCAACCAATGTAGAGCCGGGCATTCACAGAGTATGTGTCCTGAGGTCTCCTCGTCCTCCATGCAGAATCTACATTCTGGCGTTGGACATAGGTTCATTTTGTTGAGATGATATCTCAGACCGAAGTGGCCAGTGAGAAAGCCAACCAGCAATCTAATGCTTTCCTTATTTAGTGTAAGGATTTTCTTATAGGAGTAGGGCTTAATCAAGCGTTTAGACTGTCTCAGACCAGGGGCGCTTACCCAATTTTCAAGGCGAGTCTGTTGCTCCCAATCTTTGACAAGCCCTAGAGCAGTAGTCCAGTTGACACTGCAGTACTGTTCTGGACCGACAAAAGCGGCTTCAGATCCAGCTCTGGCGAGCTTATCTGCAGCTTCATTCCCTACAAAACCTCGGTGGCCAGGCACCCATCCGAGTTTAACTTTGTTGTATTAAGCTAGCTTTTGTAAGGCGCAGCAGCAGTTTTTTACAGTCAGAGAGTCTATTGTGTTGGACGACAGTGCCTGAAGTGCCGCCTGACTGTCTGAAAAGATATGTATCTTTGCGCCCTTAATTCCTTTGTTGGAGTTTAAGATAGCGCAGATCTCAATGGCATGGATTTCCGCCTGGAACACTGTGGGGTACATCTCCATAGGTATCGAGACCCTGGTGTTGGATCCAAACACACCAGCACCAACTCCAGACTATATTTTTGATCCGTCGGTGTACCATACCAGACTTTTTGGGTCCACAGCTGGAACTCCCGAGACCCATTTAGAACGGTCTAGTATTTCTACCTCAAATAGTTTATGGAAACTATATTCCCTTATATTGAGAAGATAGAGGAGAGCAGAAATACCTTTCCCGAAAGAGAGAGGATATTTCGCATAGGAATTAAGTTTGAGACGAGCAAGCCACCATCTTTTACGTTTTTGACTTCGACGAGGCATAGTCCCCCGACTTGCACGAAATAAAAATTAATTTAACAAGTATATATACAGTACACGGAAATCTACACCCATATTAAAAATGCTAACAAAATACGTAAAATAAAATAAAAAAAAGAAGCACAGTTCAAGAAGAAACATAAAGAAATCAAATCATTTAAATTAAATAAAAAGACGGAGAAAAGAACAAAAGAAAATCAAAGAGACGAAAGCACCCGAGCGCATGCGTTCGTGGCGAGGCTACCTTTTCTTAACCAGGATTAAGCGTGAGTATGCAATGAAATAAATAGAGTATAAGCACAGCGTAGGATATAAAAAAGAAAGAAGCACAATTCAAGAAGAAACATAAAGAAATCAAATCAATTAAATTAAATAAAAAGACGGAGAAAGAACAAAATAAAATCAAAGAGACGAAAGCACCCGAGCGCATGCGTTCGTGGCGAGGCTACCTTTACTTAACCAGGATTAAGCGTGAGTATGCAATGAAATAAATAGAGTATAAGCACAGCGTAGGATATTTAGAACGATGCAGTGGCCATCGGAGGTAAACCTCGGAGTAATTGTCCTCCATCCAGCAGATACGTTCGGTGGATTAGCGACCGTAGCGTCGGCGCAGACTCAGCCAGCATTTGCAGTCGAGAATCCCGTCGAGGGCGTACATATTCAACGCGTTAGCTTTCATAACCCTCGCCAGAGATACGTATCCCGAAACGTGGGAGCAGATCCACGGGTGGCGAACCGGCTGTATTCCGATCCCCGTGTGGCGAAACGTCTTGCGCAGACCAAATTACGTCCTGCAACACAGCAGGTGTCAAGGAGATTCATCTCCTCTACCAGTACCGAAGGCTCACCACGACCGCGGAACAATACGCGGTGTGGTGGCCTCAAAGGATTTGGAAAGCACAGATAAGAGCGCGAACAACGTCCTCAATTGCAGCGGCCTCACAACATCGTCATCAAATTGCGTCTCACCGCGGCATATCAGCAGCAGCCGCTAGACCACGCACGTTATGAGCAGCAACAACAAGAACATCATCTCAGCGTTGCAGCAGCACCGTCCGCATCGCAAATTGTGATCCGTGACGTATGAAATAAAGTGTAATAGCGTTACGAACGCAGTGCTTTAGGATAAAAATTAATCATAATCCATTAGTATTCCTTATTGTTGGTTTTTCTTTAACTTAAGTCTGTAGAATAGTTTCGTTTGTACGCATACGCCTAACGTAGTAAAAAGATATCTATAAGTTCTAAATTAAGAAGCATTGTGTGCATTTAATACTCGATCGCGAAAGTTCATTACACCCTCGCGTCGTTATCGGTATAATTTGATATCTTTGCGGAAAACTCTTAGATTTCGTTCATTTTTTTTCCTTTATTTGATTATCGGCCCTTGGAGTACCAAGGCGGCGTATGATCGCCGGGAATTGTAATCATATAGCAACAGGAAAACACATTCGCAGTGCTTCGAATCCTGTGAGTTCGATTGTTCAGCCTATGTTTAGTGTTTCGGTCGTGTATACTGTTCCAAGTCGGTACTTGAGGATTCGTCATCGCGTTTTCTTTTCACTTCACTTGCAGTGGTAGTGCACCCATCATTACAGCTAATATACACTCTCACTCAATACTAATAGATAAACAACGGAGAAGCAGTCCTGTGCGCACATCGACAGCGGAATCGATGTAAGTTTTTCATTAAATAACTATATTTATTTTTATATATATTTACTATATTCATGAAGTGAGATTATATATGTACCTCGAAACCCTACATACATCTGTAAATATAAACGCATGGCTGTTTTGACCCCGATTCTATAGTGATATACCCTCCCACACGCACAATAGTGTTACCGTTCTGCACGGGTCATCTTTGTGATCCAGATGCATAGTAGTTTTCGGTTCGCGAGTCAGAGTCAATAATCCGCGTCTACGAACCCTTCGACGATTCACCGCTCCCTCAGCCATCACGCCCCCATTACTAGGGATGCGCATGGTGTCTTTGAGAGGATGTCAATACGAGACGGATACGTCGCAGATTCCCGTATCCTCGACTCGTTCGCCTAGATTAACTAGTCGAGCGGGGCCTTTTCTCGTTCGGACCTGGGATTACAGCCCAAGATCGGCTACAAATGCGGGTCAAGTGACTACTTCGCTCTTCCTTTACCAACGCCTCTCGCCTAGAATTTGAAGTCATTCCGTCGTTCAATGTACGTTTGTCCCAACGCGTGTCGTCTACAACTTTTATTTGAAATTCTCTTTTAATCGTTAAGTTTTGTCTTGTATAATTTTTTTTTTTATACTCATTGATAATTTAGTATTAGTGTTATTGCAAATAAGATTACCCATGTACGCCTCGACGTCATAGATAAGAAACCTACCGTCTTGGTAATTTAAACATAACTACGTACATGTTTTAGGAATGCTAAAGCATACAATACATAAGCCCAGAAATATCCTGTAAGCTAGTTTCAAGAGGAAATTATCTTTTCTCTTTAGACTTTCTCTTTTATGGTATAAGATTCAGAATCGTATGGATAGATTCCTTAGTTTTAAGTCGGAGAATACCTCCACGGCAGTATATGCCCTAGCCTGCATACGGCTACGCGCTTAAGCGCTGTTATCATAAGTTTACACATTTAGATATGCCCGTTAATATTAGTTTATAACTTTAATTGAATAAAAATTGCTGAATCGTTGTATAGAATCGTTAATGAAATTTTGATTCTTGTTATTGATTGGGTCATTGGCCTCGGGATCGACGAGTCGGAGTCAGGGGCGCGAGAAAAGTTGTTTCCTCTTCTTTCTTTCTAAACCGCGCTGATCCGGACGGGATCATGTGCTAGAACCTCAGACCCGGGAAGGCGGGTTGGAAGGGTGGTAAAAAGGGGGCGTGACACAATGGGGGTATGAAGGAGCAGCAAGGGGTAGGCACCGTCTCATAGAGGGAGAGGTCCTTACTCCCGTCAGCGTTCGGGGTCACCACTAATGGAGCGGGGTGGCGGCCATGGTGTCTGTACGACTCGTACAGCGGGGAGGACCAGCTCCTAAGGGGGATATTCACCAGCCTATCTACCCCCTCCTGCCTTCTTCCGTGGACAGCTAGGTGAACTTCAAGGAATCAGCAGTGTGTAAAGTGGTAAGGCGTGGCCCTTCGGGCCCGTTAGTTTTGTTTGATATAAATTCGCTTCTGCGGGATTGTCTGAACGGGTACTCTTGTGGTTGCAGCGGCAGCCCATCGTGGCCGCTGGTACTCGTTCGGACTCGTGATCTTGAAGGAAGGAACCGACGTTTATGCTTCTAGTTTTTTTTTGGTATGGAGACAGGCATGTAAAAATAATGTGACCCCTGTCCGGACTCGCAGCAAGAACCCCCTCCCACCGACGATCTAGCGCGGGAGAGTGTCCATGACTGGCGGCGAGCGGCCGGACAACCCCTCTTTTTCCTACGAACAGGTCCTCTCGTCCTGGTCGCCTGTAAGCGGGGGCGAGACGACCTGGTGACCAGTGCCTCTCCCTTTTTCCGAGTGCAGTGGTACCCTGGGGTACTGCGGCGGTAAAAGGAGGGGCGCAAAGGCAGTGTTCTGCGGGAACGGGTATAAATGGAAGTGTGGCCCTAATGTCACAGGATCTTGTATACATAGACGGAAGAGAGGGACGCATATTGGCTATGGTTACATGTGCCACCAACGTGGGGCAATCAGTTTATGGTTGTGGTTCTTTTTTTTTCCCTCAGCTCCTACGACCCGACCCTGAGGTTAAGAGTCGGGACAAGCGAGGCCCGTGTAATTCAAGGCGATGGCGTTCAGAGAGAGAGAGTGGGGATGGCAGGTTACAAAAGTAAACAATAAAACAGTAATAATAAATTCGGGACTTGCTTATCGAATAAACTTCTAAGAACCCATTTTAGTATCACCGAAAATCAGTGTTTCAAAAGAGTGGAAACAACGCCGTCTACAGTTGAGCGTTGTGTATAACTTCATTTGATCTATACCAGATTTATGGACTCGGACGACACGATGATGATAAAATTACGTTCAGCAAATTAATGACAATCTCGTCCACTACTATTGATTGGGCTATTTTTGCATTGAAGTTACGGAATGACCGCCCTGGTTAGAATCATTTATATTCAAGTTCAAAGTAAGTTTTATTTATTGTGCCAAAAGAAATATACAAGACGCGTTTAATTGGTAAGTGCATAGCCAGCCCAGCATAATTTTACACTGTACATAACAACTAATAAAAAGTGAACATAAAAAGGTGAGCGCAAAAGTGAACAGAAAAAGTGAAGATGAAGTTTTTTTTATGTCTGGAATGAAATAACACCCAAACGTCCGAACCTAAGCTTAATGTATTGTTACATCCAGGCTAGGATTCGAAAAGATAAAACGTAATTCTATTTAATTAATCATTATTAGTTCTCTTTCAATGTAATTCTTGATTATTATTCTAATAATTCCCTTATTTAATCCAACAATTCACTTTCACAATTAATCACTTTAAATACACAATCACTTTTCTCTTACTCAATACTTATACTTTTTCTCTATACTATTCACTACTGTCATCTATCTCACTTTCACAACTCGAATGTCTTGGGTGCTCCTGCGACATCTATTTATATCTCTTAGTGACACCTTACCTTACCACGCACTTATTTTGACCGATATAGGCTTCCACTGTTAAACTCTGGTTTCCTCGTTTGGTTTGGGAGACTTGAATTGTGGTCCTGGAGTCATCGATTCTGGAAACCCACTTCTGCTCCGAGAAGCTGCCCGTTACACGTTTCCCGACTGCTGGTTCTGCGAAGCTATATCTGCCAGATGCTTCTTCGTTGCGCCTCCTAGGCCCGCAATGTGGACAACTGCCTTGTCTGGGTGGAGCTCGGCACTGTCTCTGCAGGTGCCCTATTTTTTTGCAGTTCCAGCAGCGCATTTGACCTCTGTTATCTCTGTTCCGGTCTACGATGTCTGTTCTTTGACATGAGCATTCAACGGCTGTCATTTCCCTTACGCGGTGGAACACATGCGATGCCTGATCAGCAGCTTGCATTGTCAAGGCAAATGCTAGGGCCTCGGCGAGAGTTCTCTTTCCAGCCATTCTTACGGCCATTTGCAGTTGTCTATCTTCAATGGCTTGGATAAACGCCTCCACAGCCATTTCATTGATGAGAACCTCACCAGCATTAGGATATGACAAATGTGCCAGACGTTCGATATCTGCTTGCAGCTGTTGAAGTGTTTCTCCCCACTTCTGGACTCTACTGCGTAGCTGGACCCTGTATACTTGCTGCATATGCTCATCACCGAAGCGCATCTCTATAGCCTTGACCAGGGCGTCGTAGTTGTGTTGCTTCTCTTCTGAGACAGTTTGGAGTAACTCCGCAGCTGTACCTCTTAGTGCGAGCGTTAGCGCAATCGACTTTTCCTCGTTGTCCCAACTGTTTGCCATTGCAGCTGCTTCAAACTGTTTCTTATAAATTGGCCATGATGTTTGACCATCGAAAACAGGAGGCTGCATCTCTTTCCTTCTCGGGCAGTCCGCAGAATTTTCTCGAGCCTTCTGCTTCTTCACTTTCTCGAGCTCTTTAGCCAAGTTCTCGAAGTTTGTTTCATGCTTGCAAAACGTCTGATGGATTTCGTCGAATTTGGTTTCAACCTTCTCGAACTTTTGGTCAATTTCTTCGAGTTTTCCTTCAAGAACATTTTTCAAATCTTCCTCAGCGCTCTTTTTAGCGGCAACTATGGAATTCTTTTGTTCTTCCAATTTGGAATCTAGAGAATTCTTCTGTTCATTGAACTGAGAGCCCATAGAATTCTTCTGTTCATTGAACTGAGAGTCCATAGAATTCTTCTGTTCATCTAACTTGGCCAGAAGTAATTCCATCATAGCAGTCATATCAACGCTTGTACTTACTTGTTCTTCTGCTACGTCGAACAAAACGGACTTGGGGTTTTCTCCTTCGTTTTCAACAGATTCCTGCAGTCGAAGCACAAGATCACTTTTTCCTCCAGCTGTGGAGAGATTCCGCTTTTCCAATTCAGCTTTTAACTGCGGTATACTGAGCTGTAGTAATTTTAATGTGCGGCCCATTTTTTTTCCTATTTAATCAAATTCACTTCACTTTAATTTCACACTGAATACGTTTTATCCCACTTCTGACACCAATGTTACATCCAGGCTAGGATTCGAAAAGATAAAACGTAATTCTATTTAATTAATCTTTATTAGTTCTCTTTCAATGTAATTCTTGATTATTATTCTAATAATTCCCTTATTTAATCCAACAATTCACTTTCACAATTAATCACTTTAAATACACAATCACTTTTCTCTTACTCAATACTTATACTTTTTCTCTATACTTTTCACTACTGTCATCTATCGCACTTCTCCAACCACCTCACCTATCGCGGTTCACAACTCGAATGTCTTGGGTGCTCCTGCGACATCTATTTATATCTCTTAGTGACACCTTTCGAAATTTCCAGATTCGTTGAGAAGGTTCGTTTAGAAGGTTCGAGAACAACATCATGTATGTACTAGTTATTCCACAGCTACTCAAACTAATATTCAAATGCTGCCAAAATCGGTAATATGGCTACTTTCTACTAGATGGCGCAACTTGACTAATTGCTGCTCAATGACACAGTTTGATCAAACACGCAACAATATCCCCCTCTTAAACTTGTTCGTCCCGAACAAGAACGTCAATATTTTCGCCATGGTAGCGATGGAGACGATCCACATGGACAACTTTCAGCTTGCCTCTTGCTCGCTGGATCCGGTAGACAACATCGTTGATGCGCTTCACTATCTTATAGGGACCTTCCCAATCCTGCTGTAGTTTAGGTGACATGCCTTTTCGGCGATGAGGATTGTATAGCCATACCAGATCTCCTTCCTGGAATCCTGTGGTGGTTGCTTTTGTATCGTACCTCGTCTTCATGCGGTCGCTGGATATCCGAATCTTATCTCTAGTTTTTCGATGAATGTTTCTGATGATTTCTCTGAGATCCGCAACATAATCATCTTCATTCGTTGCTTCATCAGTCGGAGATCCAAACATCAATTCACTAGGTAACCGGATGGTTCAGGATTTCGGATGGAGTATGTCCTGTTGTGTTATGAACTGCGCTTCGATAAGCTAATAGGAACATGGGGATCTGCTTGTCCCAGTCCCGCTGGCAGTCGCCAACAACCTTAGAAAGGTGTTCGTTTAAGGTTCTATTGAAGCGTTCCACCATTCCGTCCGATTGTGGATGAAGCGGGGTTGTTCTAGTCTTCTTAATCCCTAGTAGCCGGCATACTCCTTGAAAGATCTTCGATTCGAAGTTGCGACCTTGGTCCGAGTGCATTTCCATTGGTACGCCAAATCTGCTTACCCAGTTGTGGACAATCTGCTCTACCACGGTTTTAGCTTCTTGGTTAGGTATAGCAAATGCTTCAGGCCATTTAGTGAAGTAGTCCATCACTACGAGGATATAGCTGTTTCCACTGTTGGTTTCTGGAAACGGTCCTGCGATGTCAACTGCAATCCTTTCAAAGGGCGCTCCAACGTTGTGTTGATGCATCTTGCCTTGCATTTTTACTCTCGGGCCTTTACTGGCTGCGCAAGTGGCGCATTTTCGGCACCAGTTTTCGACATCGTCTCTTGCGTGGATCCAGTAAAAGTGTTCTCGCACTTTTTCGAGTGTCTTATTTACTCCCAAGTGACCTCCGGACACTCCATCATGCAGTTCCCTAAGCACTTCGTTGACTTTTGCTCTGGGTACCACAAGTTGCATCACTGCTGATGTTCCATCCGCACTTTCCCATTTTCTTTTCAAAATGCCATCCTGAACATGAAGTGAGTCCCATTGTGCCAAGTATGCCTTCAGTTCCGGACTCTTATTGGAGATCTGCTGCCAGTCCGGCTTGCCTTCATGTTCCTTCCAGGCGAGAATCGGCTCGATATCCGCATCTTCCTGTTGAGCATTGAGCATTCCGGATCTCCCGTGCACTCCAGCCGCTAATGGGCTCAGCTCTCAACCGTTGGACTGATACTTTATCTTTTTCCTCCTGGCGTACGCAATGTTTACAATCAGCCTTGCAGGGCCGCCGGGAGAGGGCATCTGCGTTGGAGTGAAGAGTTCCCATTCGGTGCTGTATCTCGTACTCATACATCTGCAGCCGTTCAATCCACCTCGCGACTTGTCCTTCAGGGTTCTTAAACTGCAGCAGCCACTTTAGAGACGCATGATCTGTACGCAGGATGAATTTCTGCCCATATAAGTACTTGTGGTAGTGCTTTGTTGCCAGGATCAAAGCCAGGAGTTCCCGCCTAGTTACGCAATAGTTCCTCTCCGGCTTGGATAGCACTTTACTGAAGTAGGAAACTACTCTCTCTTGGCCATCATGGATCTGCGAAAGAACGGCTCCGATCCCAACATTACTAGCGTCGGCATCTACAATAAATGTCTTTCCTGGGGTAGGGTACGCTAGAATTTAAGCATCACACAGTTGGTGTTTGAGACTCTTGAAACTCGTTTCGCATTCACCTGACCATTTGAATGGTTTTCCCTTTTCCGTCAGTTGATGCAAGCTCTTCGCGATCCTTGCAAAGTCCTTCACAAACCGTCTGTAGTAAGTTGCAAGTCCCAGGAAGCTTCTCAGTTGGTGTTTGTCTTTGAGAACGGGCCAATTTTTCACCGCATCGACCTTCTCTGGATCAGTCCTTACTCCCTCGGACGAGATGATGTGCCCCAGATATTTTACCTCAGATCTAAAGAGATCACACTTTTTCGAGTTAAGCTTTAATTGCGCACTTCGTAGTCTCTGGAACACTTCCTTCAAGTTATCTCGATGTTCTTCAAACGTTTTTCCAACAACGATGACATCGTCCAAGTATACCAAACACGTTTTCCATGTTAGCCCCAACAAAACACGCTCCATTAGACGCTCAAAGGTTGCCGGCGCGTTACACAGTCCAAATGGCATTACTATGAATTGCCAAATCCCGTTTCCTGCTGTGAAAGCCGTTTTCTCACGGTCTTCCGGATGGATCTGCAGTTGCCAGTAGCCACTCCTCAGATCTAGAGTGGAAAACCATCGGGCTCCAGACAGTGTATCCAGCGTATCGTCGATCCTTGGTAGAGGATAGCTATCCTTTTTGGTGACATTATTCAGTTGGCAGTCTACACAGAACCGAGTGCTGCCATCTTTCTTTTTGACTAGGACAATTCGAGATGCCCATGGGCTTTTAGAGCATTCGATTACTCCTTCCTTCTCCATCGTCGACACTATCTCTGCAACCTCCGTCTGCTTAGCCAATGGTAATCATCTGGGAGGCTGACGAATCGGTGTACAAGGTGTGTTCGGCCATACTCGCAGTCCCGCGAAGCGAATATATCAGCAAACTCGTTGATAATGTTCCCTGCCATGGCTTGCTGCTCCTGATTCAGATGGCAGTGCTGGAATAAAGTTCTTTTCACCTCAGTTATTCTCATTTGTGAACGAGGCTTCGCAACACCTTTCTGTGATAGTTTCGTGATGGCAGTAACCGGTACACACTTTCCAACCACCTCACCTTGCTTCAATTTGACGCTTTTGTGTTCCACATTAAGAACTCGTACGGGCACCATATTGTTCTTCGGCTCGACAAGCATTTTTCCAACCACGCAATTTCGGCAGTGGTTGTCTTCTGGCTCAACTAGAAAGAATCGGTGGGCCCCAGGATCACCTTCCAGCTTTGTCCAAATCAGTGTCTCTGAAGAAGGTGGTAGGACCTCGTCCTTACTAATGACTGTCCTCAGGGATACGGCGTTCTCGTTCCCGTACACCATCGGAATCTCTACGTTTCGATTCTTGAGTACTTGCATACCAATGTCCAATACAACATCATGCGCCTTCATGAAATCGATTCCAACGATGCATTCGTCACATATATCAGCTACTAGGAAAGCGTGGGAGAATGCTAATCCTGCCAAATTTATTGTTAGTGTGACCTCTCCATACACTTTCGCTGTAGCTCCTGTTGCTGTTTTCAGACAGTAATTGCTGGTGTTGTGCAGCAAAGACTGACGGACGATGTCCCTCCTTATAATGGAAGCGGTGGCACCGGTGTCGATGGTTGCTACGCACTTATTTTGTCCGATATAGGCTTCCACTATTAGACTCTGGTTTCCTCGTTTGGTTTGGGAGACTTGAATTGTGGTCCTGGGGTCGTCGATTCCGGAAACCAACTTCTGCCCCGCGAAGCTGGTCCTTACACGTTTCCCGACTGCTGGTTCTGCGAAGCTATATCTGCAGGATGGTGGCTATCCCTGCCAGATGCTTCTTCGTTGCCCCTCCTAGTCCCGCAATGTGGACAACTGCCTCGTCTGGGTGGAGCTCTGCACTGTCTCTGTAGGTGCCCTATTTTGTTGCAGTTCCAGCAGCGCATTTGACCTCTGTTATCTCTGCTTCGATCTACGATGTCTGCTCTTTGACAGGAGCATTCAACGGCTGTCATTTCCCTTACGCGGTGGAACACATGCGATGCCTGATCAGCAGCTTGCATTGTCAAGGCTAATGCTAGGGCCTCAGCAAGAGTTCTCTTTATAGCCATTCTTACGGCCATTTGCAGTTGTCTATCTTCAATGGCTTGGATAAACGCCTCCACAGCCATTTCATTGATGAGAACCTCACCAGCATTAGGATATGACAAATGTGCCAGACGTTCGATATCTGCTTGTTGAAGTGTTTCTCCCCGCTTCTGGACTCTACTACGTAGCTGGACCCTGTACACTTGCTGCATATGCTCATCACCGAAGCGCATCTCTATAGCCTTGACCAGGGCGTCGCAGTTGTGTTGCTTCTCTTCTGAGACAGTTTGAAGTAACTCCGCAGCTGTACCTCTTAGTGCGAGCGTTAGAGCAATCGACTTTTCCTCGTTGTCCCAGCTGTTCGCCATTGCAGCTGCTTCAAACTGTTTCTTATAAATTGGCCATGATGTTTGACCATCGAAAACAGGAGGCTGCATCTCTTTCCTTCTCGGGCAGTCCGCAGAATTTTCTCGAGCCTTCTGCTTCTTCACTTTCTCGAGCTCTTTAGCCAAGTTCTCGAAGTTTGTTTCATGACTTGTGGTCAATTTCTTCGAGTTTTAATTCGAGAACATTTTTAAAATCTTCCACAGCGCTCTTTTGGGCGGCAACTATGGAATTCTTTTTTTCTTCGAATTTAGAGTCCATTGATTCTAGAGAATTCTTTTGTTCATTGAACTGAGATTCCATAGAGTCGAATTTCTGATCGAACTTGGCCAGAAGCAATTCCATCATAGCAGTCATATCAACGCCTGTACTTACTTGTTCTTCTGCTACGTCGAACAAAACGGACTTGGGGTTTTCTCCTTCGTTTTCAACAGCTTCCTGCAGCCGGAGCACCAGATCACTTTTTCCTCCAGCCGTCGAGAGATTCCGCTTTTCCAGTTCAGCTTTTAACTGCGGTATACTGAGCTGTAGTTATTTCAATCTGCGGCCCATTTTTGTTTTTTTTTTTAACTAATTCACTTCACTTTAATTTCACACTGAATACGTTTTATCCCACTTCTGACACCAATGTTACATCCAGGCTAGGATTCGAAAAGATAAAACGTAATTCTATTTAATTAATCTTTATTAGTTCTCTTTCAATGTAATTCCTGATTATTATTCTAATAATTCCCTCATTTAATTCAATAATTCACTTTCGCAATTAATCACTTTAAATACACAATCACTTTTCTCTTACTCAATACTTATACTTTTTCTCTCTACTTTTCACTACTGTCATCTATCGCACTTCTTTATCGCGGTTTACAACTCGAATGTCTTGGGTGCTCCTGCGACATCTATTTATATCTCTTAGTGACACCTTTCGAAATTTCCAGATTCGTTGAGTTTAGAAGGTTCGAGAACAACATAACTATGTATGTACTAGTTATTCCACAGCTACTCAAATTGATATTCAAATGCTGCCAAAATCGGTAATATGGCTACTTTCTACTAGATGGCGCAACTTGACTAATTAATGCTCAATCACACAGTTTGAGCAAACATGCAACAATACATTTAAAAAAAACAATATTCAGCATGGTTTAATTAATCAAATGTCGATTCCCAAACTTTTTGCCGCGAACAACAACACCCTTCCTGCCGCGATTCATCAAAGTTTAGTCAAAATCCACAACATGTCGTCGCGTTCCATCTACCGACAAATTGAATAATTGTTCGGAACTAACCTAAATATCCGAATATCATTAGGATTTGCTTGTAGTTTTCCAGATGGAATTCGCTACCGAGACCAAAAAATTGTGTCATGTGAAAATGCGAATATGAATGGTCCTTACAAGGAGTCTCCACGACCTAAGCCTTTTTTCAGAGCAGTGCATTGAGCTGTGCATTGAGCTGTTAGAAAAAGATATGTTTGTTTTTTTGCTCAGAGCTCTCTGAACGCTCTACTTGTGTTTCCTAGTTGGAGTAAGAAGAACTAGTAATAGACTGAAAGGAGGGAAATTAAAGGGAAAACAGTAAAAATAAAATGGCTGCTGAGGGTTGTTTATCTGGCGCTAAATGTAGTACAATTTTATAAAATGATTTTTTATCTTAAGTGTGTGTTCAAAAATAAATCGGAGCACTTTAAGCTAACTCTCCTCAGCGCATACACGACGTGCTCAGGCTCTGTTCAGCGCTCTGCTCAGAGCTTAAAAAGCAAAACGCCTATAATTGCTCGTGTAGACCGACATTATTGCTTCCACCTTAGGCAACCATGGAAGAGAACATAATCATGGACCAACTGCCGGCATGCCCGATTTTGTTTTCCTGCAAAGTTGTCATCAATTTTTTTGTTTACAAGTTTGAGCCATCTCAGACGGCTATTGGCTTCTTCCACTATGAGGAAGCACCATTCTACGAGAGAACCAACAACCAACATTACAAATGATGACTCCCTCTATTTATCTAAGTATAAAACCTTTTAAACACCTCATTAAAAATAATACTATATATAAATATTCAAAAAAAAACATGTAATAGATTGAGCAAACAGTAATATAACTTTGTTAGAAATAGCATTGTATAAATTGACAAAAGGAGAAAGTTGGGCCCTTATTGTTTAGCCGACAAGTCTTAAATATAGTTATAAGTTTAGCTTTAAGCCAAGTTGTATATAAAACAAATCGAAATATAAAAATTCTTAATCTAAAAAAAAACAGAACATTGTACTTTTGAACAGCGACGAAGTAGTGCGATTTCAAGCGATAGATCTCAATAGTGAAAAGTATAGAGAAACAGAGGAAATACAGAAAAAGAGATTTGATTGTTTAACGAAAGAAACACTTAATACGAGTTTTGATTGTTTATTAAATGTGATTTGAAAGTGAATTGTTGTGTTAATTAAGTGAATTACCAGAAGAATAGAGAACAAAAATATTGACAGAGAATTAAAACCGTTTTAATTAAATACAATACAGTTTTATCTTTTCGAATAGCCTGGATGTAACAACATTTTCTGATCTGGCTTAAGTTTATAAACCGTTTATGCGCCCAAAGCTTGAGTACATATCTGGTCCGGTGCACCGAATACATATAACACGCGATAAAAATCATTGGTGACCGAGACATCGATGTCGATTTTGATTGGTAATTTATTCATACATCAAAAGTAAGTCTGCTGTTGCATTAGTACAATCTTACAGCGTGTTTTTTTTTTTGTGGCTAGAACTGCCAATCATTGCAAGCACGGTAGAAATATTAAATATGATAGTGTAAGTGCAAGTACGTTGTTTACCCTCTCTATTTATCTGGAGTAAGTTAGGTCGTTAGGTTGAAGTGGTAGTCGGCCGAGGCCGACACACTTCGCCAAAAAGGTCCATTGTGATACCACGTAGATCTGTTCTTCCTACTCGGTGAACCACTCTTTATGGTCGAGTTAGTCGTAAAATCGCAGCAACTCTATATAAAAATCGAATTTATTTATAAAGTACCTACTAAGGTGTAGAGGCAAATACCTGAATTCCACTGGTTGCATTTGGTGGGTCAATGTCAATAAAAAGTTGAGTGGGGAATATTGCAATGCTAATGATTCTCAGAGTGTGTAGTGGCAAAATCCTTGCTTACCATGATCTCCTGTCCAATGTATGTACCTGGAAAAAAATAAAACCAAACAAAACACTGCAAAATGCAGCATTACCTTTTTGCTTGCAGCATGTACAAATATTTTTGCGGCTTTTTTTTTGTTCCTTCAACCGTCACTTTAGTCAGCTCACAATTGCAATGATAAGTAATAGATGCCTAAAAACGGTCTTGCGGTTAGGTTAGTGGGTTTCGCTAGACATTGGTTCAAAGACTAGGACGTTGAGGATTTCTGAAAAGGTTAGCATGATCTGGATACCGGGTAACTTAGAAACGAGTAAAGATGTACAGGGATTTTGTGATAGTGTTAGTGGGTGGTGGTGTGAGTATAATCATTATTGTCTATTTGCGTTGTTTTGAATGAACAACCATATTTTTTACAATTGCTACCACGTGAAGTGGACGGAGTTACAGCGCTGTTTCACGGTTCGCCACAACCGATCATCAGACTCCTTTTTCCTATGGTGCTGGTCTGTGTTTTTTCCTTCAATCCCGAAAATCCATTTACTTCCACTGGGATTCGAACCTAGACCATACAAGGAAAAAACACAGACCAACAATGCCCCCTAAACTGAAAGGTAAACTCTACACCGCAGTTGTGACCACGGCGCTCACATTTTTTTCCAAATCCCAGAGCACTCAGATTCGGTAACGATCCATTGTACTGCCAGGCAGAAATCCTTCTTTTGGTGTAGAGGCATATGAATGGGTGGCGTATGTTGTTGTTCCCCATGGGGATTGAACCTGCACCGCACGGGTCACAAGCCAACACACTAACCTCTACACCGTCGCCACCCTTACGGCACTCACATACGGCTGACAATGTTGGAAAGCGCACCAAAAGGGCAAATTAACGGCAGCTGAGAAACTTCGCATGACAGCAGGAGTAACAAAGATTGATCTAATAAGAAGTTTCAAGATCCGAGGAAGCCTTCACGCCAAAGAACCTATCTCGAAAAAATATTTTTTAATAAACAATTAAATAAAAAAAGAATCCAAATGTCAAAACACATAATGCAATGCAAAATATTTCAATGAATTAAAAAAAAACATATCGATGAAAAGGCCTCATTTTCATTTTCTTTTGGGTAGGCACAATTGGCATGTATCATTTAACGGTGCGTATGGTTTATGTAAAAGGCGAACGATTTATTCGACATTGAAGAGAAGTCAGAGTATACAATTTAATAAACACGAAGATATCTATCTTGCTATGACATCGTATTGTTATCGGCTTTGTTGCGATTTCCAAATGAAATAAAAGTCAAGTCTCTCGGTGAATAGCTTTTAAAAACAAATTTTATTACATGACAAAAGGTGGGAGCTTTACATTTGTTTTTTTTTCGCGATATTTTCTTTTTTTCAATTTTACTAATAAACTATTTCAGAAACAGGAGACAATAATTATTGTACAGAATGCAACAAAACAGGATTTAAGATGAAATAAATAAACTTTAAAGCTAAACTGCAACCTAGTTTTCATGAATTTGCATTTCGAGTTCAACGTCTGATAAATTAACCTCACGTAACGAATTAATAAACATATAACGAGAAAAATAAATATAAAGCCATCGGAACCATTTCATTTGCGATTTGTGTTCTCGCATCGCGTGACGTATAATTGACGCCTCCGTCCAGCTCAAAATGCACCTGCAAAAAAAAGATGTTAAAAGACAAATTTCCTTGGCGCATAGTCCAGGATTCAACTAACCAGTGCGTCGACATTAAGCATGTACAAAGTAAATCAAAAATAGATAAATATTTTCTTAAAATATTTATAGAGTCAAGGGTATAAAATTTACAATCTGCAAATAAACAGGAAGGTTTCATATAATACGTATAAATAAATGTGAATATTCATTTAATCTGACTCACCTTTGGGTAATAAATTTGCTAAACATAACGATGCCGTAGCATAATATACAGCACAGTGATTGGGATGTTGACTAATTCCATCCCGATCAAATGTAAAAATTGCTTGAATATCAAGGCTCTCAACGGTATTCAAAACTAGAGTCGCTATTGATTCGGTTTTCCACTCAACATTGGGATCATCAGGCAAATAGGTTGCATTCACGAGAATAACATTTGAAGCGGGTACACCTAAGAGTTTACATGACCGCCAGAGCTCATCACGTCGCATATCACCTTGCTTCTCATAGTTACCTGAAATGTACGTCATTATAGCATATTGATAATTATATGGAACCTTTTAAAACTACCATTGGACAGGCACAGTAAATACACTTGGCAATCTAAATGTTTTGTCAGTGACATTACGAGTGGTCCAAAGAACATGCATTCATCGTCCGGGTGCGATGTAACGATCATAACTCTCTTATTGCCCTGAGCCTTGGGAAGACGAATACTTTTTAGTTTTAGCAGTCGAAATAATCGACTGCTCGTCTCCATGAATGTTAATTTGTAAAGAGACAGGCATACTAGCAAGTACACCAAAACTATGTAAATAATGTGCTCCAGGGCTTCTATTGATGTAGCCAAAGCAAATGAATATACTGATTCAATAGAAAAATTGTTCAATAGTGTGCCCAGATCCGTTACACTGCTACTACTACCGGTTCCACTATCGCTGAGCCAAGAAAATTTCATTTCATTTCATTAAGTCAATCGAATATTAGTGGATGGATTAAGCCGCATTTAGATAGAATTTTGTGTTTTTTTTAGAAATTTCAACAATGTCCTTAAGGCCCCACATTTGCTGCAGCTAATGTTGGCAGCATCTAGCAATTCTGGTTGTCAGCCCAATATTATAGTACCACAAGAGTTTAAAGTTTTTTCATGATTTGTTTTCATTTGGAAAGATATGAAATAAATTAATTGAGACATAGTTAGATTAGTTTATTTTTTGATTATTCACCTGATTGGAAGCTGAGAAAAATATTTTGGTTCGAATGACGGGGGGAAAGGAATAACCACATTGACATTTGGTTTGACATTTTGGAGGAACAGTATCGGAGATGTCAAAATGTTCAGTGTGGTGCGTTCAGACAGAAACTTTTTTTTGCATCTTCTGCCCCAACAACCAACAACATAAATTTCGCTTCCCTGTCAAATCACGAAGATGCTTCTACAAAATTCTTATCTATAAGCATGAAAAGTGGTTGAACGAACGGAAGAGGAGACGAAACCGAAAAATTGTATAGCATTTTTGATTGAAGAAAAGATGCGACGACGTTTCTGGTTACTCATGTTTTATTGAGGAAAAAAATCAATTCTATTTTTACTCCTCACAAGAAAGTAGGGATCTCAATTTTTATAAGGATTTGCTCTTAAACTTACCAATTCTTTGTAATAAGTTCAACTTTTCTTGCGTAACCATCAAAATTGAGGTTAAGACTAGCTTCTTATTTGTTGAAGAATACTGAACCATAATATTAAAAACCAAATTCTATTCTGCTTTTTGAAAATTCATTCAAAATCATAAGAAACTGCTTAATGAATTCAAAAATAAACATAAAAGTCCAAACTTAATGTTGAATTGGATGGATTGAAATTATTGTCCTACCTTTTTATAATGTACACGCACTAAAGGGATGCGCGGGCATTGTTAAAAGCATACGAAACTGCTAAATGAAGTCAATAATAAACAGAAAAGTCCAAATATAATGTTGGATTCATAAGTTGTAATAGATTGAAATTATTGCTTTACACGTCCAAAGGTTTTCACGTGCGCCTTTGACTCCTGACAGTCCATACGTGAGCCTAACTTCGTGTTGACGCACGGCGTTTGACGGCTACATTAATAAACATTACGTTTTTTTTTTATGAGTTTCGTTTTGATTTTAAAACACAACGCTCCTTTGTGATAGGTTTCATCGACACCCGGATCTGAACACCCTGAGGTCAACCCTGACAACGATACATACTTAGAGTATGAATCTGAGAATTCACTTGCAATGTATATAAATATAGTTAAGCAAAATATCAATGTATACCGTTGGGCCCCTGTTGTTGAGCCAACATACTTAAATATTAATTATTCATCACCATTTGTAATAGCCTTAAGTCAAATTGTATATATATAAAAGTTCAATAAAGACAAATGTAATGTAATGTAATGTGATAGGTTTCATTGATTTCCTATGGTTCAAACGGACATGATCTCTGTTTTAAAAAACGCTAAAATGCGTCAACAGTGATGAAAAATTACCGGTACCTACTCAATACCAGAATAATGAAACGTCAGTACCAAAACATATTTAATTGCAAGGAACAGCCAGATTTTTAAAAACGCCATAAATCTCAGAAAATTGGGAATTGTCAATGTTTTTTTTTGGAAATAGCCCCGGTTCCAACATTCTTGCCGCACATAGGTAGTCTGTGATTTGCACATATTCGACCTCCAAACAAATATGGACAATGTACGATGCAAAAAGAACATTCAATCTCCTCTCCATCAGTTGCAGCTATCTCTGGCCATTAGATTATAGGCAGACATGCCACCAGAATGGGAGTATCCTCCAATTATTTCTGCGGAAGCTGCAGAGACGTTGAGGAAAAGGAAACCATCATACACCTCCTGTATAACTGCGATGCACTAGCCCTTACAAAGAAACACATTTTTGGCTACTATGTCTTTGAAGATCTAAGCGATCTTAATGACACAGAAATTTGCTGCACAAGCAAATTCGTCACAAAATCCAAATGGTTAAACTAACTTGAGGTTGAACACCCCTACGACTATGGCAACCACCTCTCCATGCTCCTTTCAGTGGACCAGTATGGCTTGAAGTTCGTACTACAACAGTCATCTCAATTTACACTCCACCCACGATGCGCGTGGCATTTAGAGCTTTGTATCTCTTAGCCACTAACCTCAAGAACCGAAATTCGACCCGTCCCATCCCGGCATCGCTTCCATGGATTCAAAACGTTTTTCAGGGATTGACTGAAGTAGTCATCCTGCAAGAGAATAAAGGAACCGCAAAACTCCGTGGTTCGACTGAAACAGTCACATATAAATACTCTCCGTTCCGCGGATTAGGAAGCGAAAGGTTTTGTACGGAAGCAGTCAGCCCGTGAAATTCCTCTTCTACTGCGCAGTTAATCGGGATCAGTCTGGGGTTTGGATTGTTAACACTCACCCCACTGGGATCCTAACACATGGTTCTGGAGTGCGGCTGAGCTTGACTGCACCAGTCACTCCTTAAGATATGCAGCTTTAGTAGCCACAAACGGGTCCCTTGCTAGGGATTTTGAGCAACAGGCTGAGGTTTGACTGAGAACAGTCATCCCAACCTGTAAAGAAGAGGGATGCACTTTACATTTTTTTTATGGTACGCAGTTTAAATCCTTATTTACACACAACCAGCATATACGTGAGTAAATTAAACAAATTAAATTTAAGAGAAAAAGTGGATTAAAATATGTGAACAAATTACTTGCAAATTGCAATAAGCGCGAATCCGAACTTTTTATCGTCCGAGATGATAGGAAGGGGGGTACTGTTCTTCAGAAACTATGTTGATAATGTAATTTTTAAACATTAAGTTTTTTGACAAACATATTTGACCAAAATGTTGAAAAATTTGTCATTTTATTGAAAAGATAAAAAAAAATGGTTACAAAGTGAAGAAATATTAAGTGAAATGTGTTAGGTTGCTGCCCACATTCACTTTTGGGGACTTAATAATGGATGTGGGTGACAAAACACTCGAACGAAACCGGTTGTGGCTGCCATTCAAGCATATAAACATAAACTAATATTTAAGCCTTTGTGTTTCAATTTTATTGTAACTTATACAAATTTTCCTTTTACTAAAGAATTGGAATTTTACACAAACTTAGCTAGAGGGCGGCTTGTTATGGTCTAAAGTGTATTTTTTTTAATAACATTCAGACAGATTCGAAAAGATAAAACTGTTTTCTGTTTAATTAATCTTTAGTAGTTGTCAATCAATTTCTTTGTTCTAGATTATTGTAGTTATTCACTTATTTCATACAAAAATTAACTTTTAAATCAACACCATTACATATTTAACAATCAGAACTCTAATTTAATATTTCCTTCGTTTAACAATCAAACTTATTTATTTCCTTCGTCAAATATTATATATCCCAGTTTTGGGATATTGAACAGAAGATAAATGTACCGAATACATTAACTTTTAGTGATTTATGATAAAAAATTGTCGTCTTTATTCTTCTACGATTCAATTGGATTTCTAGATGAAATCACGAATTTCGGCTAAATTTTGATACTTTTTTGATAAAACAGAGACTCCCGAGTACAGTTTCGCGTGAATTTGCTTCTATATCGAAAGTGCTGAAATTGTAACAAATAAATTTGTGGTACGAAAGTACTAAGACTCCGACACTACCATCACCTTCCCTAGTTGTTGTAATTGAATTGACACTTCTTGTGTTATATGTCATTTTTGACAAATTGCATTCAAGCCGTTCATGGTTTTATTTCCAAAATCAGTTTTCAGAAGGTAGCAGACATGGCGCACCACGTGCATGATACGGTCTTTGAGAGGAGATTACGGCCTATTTACGGTACGAAAATATTAATATTCAATGGAAAACTCAATAGTTTTTATCCAACAATTTGTTTCATATGCTTATTTTTGTTATTTATGATTTATTATTTTCAACAGATTCCCTTGAAGTCGGCAACAATAAAAAAGCACTTCAGGAAGCCGAAAAATTGCTAAAGAAACAGCCTTCGTTGATATGTGCACAAGCTCTGAAGGCTCTGGCTCTTCTACGTTTGGGAAAATATGAAGAAAGCAACACCCTCTTGAAAAGTATATCCCAGGAGAAACCAACAGACGACTCTACTCTGCAGGTGCTATCATTCTGCTACAAAGAGATGGAACAACGTATGTATACATCGTGTGTGGTGCAGTAACATTACCAATTATATACATTTTAGTGGACAAAATCTGTGAGTTATACAATCATGCGGCAAAGCAGTCACCCGGTAACGAAGAGATTCTGGCCCACCTATTCATATCATATGTAAGACTTGATGACTACAAGGCGCAACAATCGGTCGCCTTACAGCTTTACAAGGTGAAACTGATCAATGCCTATTATTTCTGGGCTGTTATGAGTGTAGTGCTGCAAGTAAGTTTCTAATGGAATTCTTTAAACGAAAACTTATAAACAATCATTGTTGGTAAATAGGGTATCCGTGGTCCAGAAAGTAAAAATCCAGACAAAAGAAAATTGTACCTTGCGCTGGCGCAACGTATGGTCGATAAAATGATCACTGAAGATAAGTTGGAGGCAGAGCAAGAAGCCCTTCTTTATATAACCATATTGGAAGAACAGAAAAAACATCAAGATGCGCTGAACTTCTTAAACGGACCCGTCTGTGAAAAGTGTTACCCGGGGGCACCGGTTTACTTAAAAATGAATTTGCTAAAGAAAATGCAAATGTGGGATGAGATCAATGTCATGCTAAAGGATCTTTTGAAGGATGAGTAAGTTAAAAATGGACAGTTGCATAAATTAGGAACACATATTAACAGTATGAATAGTAGTTAATTCGTTTAAATAGTGTTAGGAAGGAGAATTCCATTTTCCAGATTACACAGACGCAACTTGTTATGTAGTGATGACAATTTCTTGAACCAAAACGGTAAAAATATGAGTTAAGCTAGGCCCAATGATTTTTTGACTTGTCTCGGTTTATAAAGGATGAACACGATGGAGCCGCAGCTGCGCGAGCTGAGCTGTTAAAAGCAGAGAGGACAGAGTAATCTACCTTAAGTAGTCTGCACTTGCTCACTACTCGAGTTAACCGATGCATAGTATTTATCGCCGCCGTCCAAAGATTGATTTCATGAAGCGTAAAAAGCATTGACGATAATTGGGTAAAAGAGAATTTTCTAATTATCTCAGCAGTTCGAAAAAGAAATTATTGTAGTGAAGATAATAAAGTGATAACAAAATTACTGCGAAATTCATATATTGGTTATCTTAATTCCTATAACGGATGTTGCCCGAGAAGTTATTAAAAAGATGCTATGAAAGTAAGCGTTTGAGTCGGTTTCATATCATAGAGTCGGTACATACGTTTATCAATAGGAAAAATCACTTAAGAAGGACACAAACTACATAATTATTTCCTAAGTGCTTTGTATGGAAGATAAAACGGTTTTCATCGAAAACATAAAAATAGTTAAAAATAAATAAATAAAAATGTTCTCTTTTCCTTTGCGGAGAGGTTGTGATCAGGATTTAAAGGTTTGTAACCCTCTCACTTTATGGCATCCCTAATGGTCCACCTTTTAAGTTCGCCGGCCCGACTTCAATAAAAACTGGCAGGGTTCCCGGTTTCGGATCAATACTTTACTGATGCAAACGTTCAATGCTGATCACAAATATAGTAACTTTAAGAGGCTACGAGCAATATTAAGGTTGTTACAAACTATGAGTCAACATTTATATACCCTAACGATATAAGATATAGAAAAACATCTTCTAGTGATCTTCTGTTGCCTATTTCAGCAACTTACAAACTGTAAATACAAAATTTGTGAAAATGTTTGCATCTGTGTCGTTCGAAGACAAAACACAAAATGCTAACATTTTCAAAAATTTTGTGATTTACAATTGTTATTCATAATTTGTAAGTTGGTGAAATAGGCCACTTGCAGAACTACTTAGCAGTTGTGAGTTGATAATCTTGTGAGCAATAGATTAATTAAATCAAGAGAGTAATCTACCTTTAAAGTGGATAGTGCATTTGCAGTCGCAGATGTATCGACGTTATAAAAACCTTTTATATTTTTGAATGTATCCATTGAATACTTCTAATCGTGACGGTAATAATCTACTGTATGCAGAGGCGCTTCTACCAATTTATCTTAGCAGTTTGCATGCGGCTCAACCGACGACAGATGTAAGCTAATGTGCTGTTGAACGTTTGTGATTACGCTTTTTGGTGGATTTTTTATTTAAAATTGTTTAAAGGCTTTTTAAGGAATCACTTTTTTTTTGTTATAGTCGCGATCGCTGGGACTATTACCAAGATTTTCTTACTAGCTGTTTTGAGCTGCATAAATCACAAAGTGGTACAGAAAGCACAGAAGACGGCATTACCAATATGGACGAATGCCATGATTTTCTATGCCAGGTAGAGAATTCAATTTAATTTTATGACTTCGTACATATACCACCGTTTTAATAGCTCATTGAAGGTGATGGAAAGCGAGTACGGGGACCATATCTAGCTCGTCTTGAGCTTCACAAACGCATGAGGGCTAACCAAATGAATGCTCAAGAGCTGTTGGGCGATTTTATACAACTTATTATAGAATATTTCAGATTATTTGGTGATAAATCATGTTGTACTCATGATGTCACTCTGTTTCTAACATCAGTTCCTATAGAGGAGCGTTTACTGCTAGCAAACAAACTTCTCCAAGAGACCGGAGTTTCATCAACATGGTTGCCACAGAGTGTAAGTAGGAAATATTGTTTAATTCACTCAATTGTGCCATTTTGTACATTCTGATTCAGAAAGAGCAAATGCAAAAGCACATATGCTGTCTGCAAATCTCTAGAATTTGTGGCCACTATGTAAACCTGGAGACAGAGCACTTGATTGCATTTTATACGGCTCTTCGCTTACACTACGAACATGGACTAAGTACATTTGGTATGAATTTGTTGCCCACGGATATGGGCCCGTCTGACCCGTATGCATTGCTAGCTGGTAAGTTCCTTGAGAGATTTTAAACACATTATGTACTTTATTGTTTTGCAGCTAATGTCATGTACGACGTTTGCATGCGAGAGCAAAAATCAAATCACCTCTTTGAAGCGCTCTGTTTGTTGCAGTATGTCCTGAAGAACAGTCCCAGCAACTTCCATGTCAAGTTGTTGTGCTTAAAAATTTACCACATTTTCGGCTGCATAACAGGTGCTCAACAAATGTACGAATCCATTGATATAAAGCACATTCAACTGGATTCGATGGGCTACATCCATTGTAATCTTTTACCACTGTGTGGACGGCCATCAGTTGCCAGAGGCGTATTCGATGCCACCTTGAAGTTCTTCACTACTAGCTATAAAGAGCGTCTGGAGTACATTGCCCAGACATACCGATTCTGCTCGTTCTCTAAACTGCAAGAGTTCCTTAACTTCAAAGAACGGTTAACAAACAGTTTACACTACGTGTCTATCTCAGTGGAGGCACAGTTGGCAGATTTGGTTGGTCTGTTTGGATCCGTTCAGCAAAATCTGAACACATATAATTTAATGAGTATTGAACCTCATGAGGATCGCATCAATTGGAACGATTTGTCAGATAATCGCGATTTGCCAGCGATAGTTCGTTGGGATCCAGTTCATATGGTTAACCATGAACAGCATCAGAGGGAAACGATCGAACAAGAACTCGAAGCACTACAGCTTCGTTCACTTATGTTAAGACTGGTTGCTTCATTTGTAGATCTGTATCACTTTCCGGGCAGCAAGGCGAAAGAAGGCGATATAAAAGACACAGATACGTTGGAACTACTGCTCCAAGGTTGGAATGGACTATTTCAAAGGATTCGTTTGATGAATTACGAGAAGATTTCTAATCAGTTTCTAGTCAATTTGCTTCCATCACGACTGCACCTAATGCTCGAACTGCCATATGAAAAGTTCTTTAGTGATTTATCGCAATTCATTCTTGAATTGCATACTGGCTGTATTAAGATGGAATTATGTAAGGTGGTTAGTGAGAATGCGGATGCGGTGACGTCTGTCTTTTTGGAATCTATCAAAGAAAGTAATAACAGCGAAGACAATCTATGGTGTCGGCGGGAAGTGCAGCAGAGGGTTTCAGTTGCTATTGAGGTATGTTTGTAAAATGTCCTTCTATACGACATTGTTTCCAAACATGTTCGCTTTTCAGATATTATCGCTCTACGCTTTCATTTTGTCAATGTGTCACGAACGATTTGTGATATCATCAGAAAACTCCCAAGCAAAGAAAAATAAAAAGAAAGACGTTAAAACTTTGCAACCCGATGAAAAACTCGCTACAAATAAAATGAATGAAAAGGAACGGATGCAGATAGTGGTCGAACTAATGCGTCACGTCAAACATAATCTTCAAAATTGTACCAATGCTCTTGGTAAGTGAAATACAATACTTTTGCAGAAACCTTATTGACTGAAAATTAAATACCTTCTTATTCTTCCTTAACGACGATGTTGGGATCAGGATTAAGGGGATAACGTTTCCGCATGGGGGGTTCGCCGATTGGACCTCAATAAAAATAGGCAGGATTCCTGGTTTCAGATCATTTCATCACTGAGGCCATTCAAATTATGGGGTTATTGCATTTGTGTAATCCAGGAGTGACCTGAATCTTTTTTACGATTTCGACAGGTGCATGCTTCCAGTGTTGATGTGGGGACGCTGCAGATATATTCCTACCCCGTCCCTGCACGGGCACTGAAAATTAAATAACTAAATGTGCAGTTTACCTAGTCGCACTGAAGGTTAATATCGAGTATGTTTTTGGTGTTTGGCAACTGCAGCATTAGCTATCTACCTGTCTAGTGGGACGAGCATGTTTATAGACACATTTTTTTGATTCCTCAAAACTCTTCACATGAGTGTATAGAATAGATAAAGGTCTATGACAAGTCTGACGCGGCAGCGGTTGAAGATTGCAAGTCAGTTCTGGATCAACAATTAAACAGACCATTGGAACTTTGGGAGTCGTTTCAATCATAGTACTTGATAAAGGACGAAGGGCTGCTTCAAGGTACCTCCGAGCCCTGACATGATAACTAAATTTCACCGAAGCACATCATGCGATATTTTTTAAGTTAACAAGTTATACCTGAGTTCAGTACGACAGAAAAAAAGTGTTGTCATGCTGGTTCAAATAGAAGAGCAGCATTGAAAGCTACCACACAATCAAGGTGTCTTTTAGATAAAACGCTGTTAGTGGCCTTTTTCGCATTGAATGCAGTTAGATTTGCTTCACCACACATAGGTATATTAACAATATCCTCTTTCACAATGAGCAATGCTTGCATTTACGGATTTCTCATTCGATAACGCCTGTATTTTGAGATGTCCAAAACTATAGATCTTGATTCGCCATGCTTTTCAATTCCATACGTTCTGATTAGCCCGTCCCCTGTACTGACATTTCCTAAGGTTTTATTCAGTTTGACTCATGGTTTTTTAACTTCTTCTTTTACAGCACCACGGTTTTTAGTACTATGGCAAGTATTCCGTCCGGGCCCATTGACTCTTACGTCTTACCTTGTAACATGTTTATATTGGTCGAAAACCAACAAAATATGTTGATCTAGCCATGTCCGTCACCAATTGTGAGGTACTACAAATTCGAGCTAGAAAGGTGAAATTTATAACATTATACTTTTTTTAGGCCATCCCGTGCAGGGACCGGCTGAGAAAATCTCTGCAAAGATAAAACCATTTTGTTGAGATGAAATCACATTTTTTTTAAGTAAAATTATATTTGTTATAAACAATCTTTTCAAACAATCTGGGTATCGAAGAGGCTTTTGCAGATTGGTCTATAATTGCAAACGTTCTGTTTGGAACCCGATTTGTGAATCGGAATAATATGTGATATTGATAAGTGTACAAAGGCAGTTCGACAATTTCTTTTTTTCTGTCGCGGTGCGAGAATTTCTACACTGGAGCACGCAGGGTCATTACTGGAGCATTGTAATGCTACCATTTTTAATAAAATGTCTGCTTTCAGAGGCGCTTCAATGATGTGGAGCTTAGATTTTCTGCACTCACCACATCAGCACCAAATACCTGCCACCTGATACGAGCAACGGCAGGACAATCACAAAGGAAATGTTCCGTAGTGTCGTCGCTTTCTCCACAGGCTTTGCAGTTGGTGGTATTGCTTAAGCGTAGATGCTTGGCAAAAGCGTAGTGGCACGTAGAATGCCAGTAATTCGAGTATAGTATTTTCTGTTGAGAGACAACAAAAGCATACCGCAGATTCTTTTTTACAGAAGTCGGAAAGTACGCTCAGTCTGTCTGCACCCTGGAGAGTCATGCCATCTTCGATTGCATAATATGAAACTTAACCGTATATAGCCGTGTAAACCACAAAACGCGAATTTAGCACTTCATTTCACAATTTTGAAAAAAAAATGGTCTAAACTTTTTTTTCATTTTTTTTATAAAAATTTTGAGTTTGCATGCAAAACTATTGACAAAGTATTTAATTTAAATTTAGGATTATACAACAGATTTCTGGCTTTCAAAACCGGTATAGTTACTTATTGTAAGAGTTGCCGTTGTTTTTGAATAATTATAATTTTTTTCAATTAAGTCATTTTTTCTAAAATTGTCCCTACTTTCTAAACGGTGCGAGATAGACCCGCCCTCTCATAGTAAAAAATGCTTGTCAGAAGGGTCAAAAACCCTTCTACAAAAAATCGTTATCAATTCTTGGCGGCCTAATTTTCGTACTCGTGCCCACTTAACTAACAGCATACATAGAAGATGTAACAATTGCATATTTTTTGTCTGCCAAAATTTCGATGGGGAATTTTGAGAGGGCTAGGTAACGCCCATTTACGAGTTTTGGGAGGCGGGATGTGATTATCTCATATCTCATCTGTGACAAGAATTTAATACAAAAACCGCTGTTTTTAAACACTCAAATGACCTAGTGCTAGCGCACTATTACATTTTTCTACTTATACATTTATAAATAGGTTATACTTGTTTATTAAATTTATTTTGTTTTTTTAGGTGGTTGGAAGGGATCAAATATACCAACTGATTTAGTGAATTGTATGGCTGATATGTCACTAAATCCTGACATGGAATCAAGTCTACTTAATGAAGTAGCAGCCACGTTTAAGGAAAGCCACGAACAAACCGTCATCGAATTGAAAAATTTGATCAAAGATAAAATTCGCATGGTGAATAAATGATAGAGAATCAGGAAGCAATTAGAAAATTAGAGAGTTGAAAGATGAGATTAAGAAAAATCGATTTGTTTTTTTTTTTAAATTTGAACTCAAATTGTTCCTTTTCATTCATTATATTTTTAAAAGTATTGATTGTGTTAAAAAGAAATAGATTTGTTTGGCAAAGGAGATAAATTTATGCAAAAATTGAGTGTTTTTTTTAAATATTTTCTTGATGATTCTTCTTTGTTTAGGTGCTCCCTTCCGTACTCCTCCAACAAATGAGTTGTATAAAATTCAAAAATTAAGAAAACAAATCCTATTTATTAATAATTATGTTAATTATAATTCCCAGATCCCATGTTTTGTTTAACATAATAAATTATAAGAAAACAGCTTTTAGATATATTACCATTTAAGTCATCTGCATGCAGAAAGATAACGTAAATTAAAAACAAAAATATAAATTCTTTACATACTACATGTTTTTTTTTGTGTTTTTGTATTTTGTAATAATTACATATAAAGATTACAACAATAAAAGAGATGAACTTTTTGACAGATACACAGCTGTGCCTGCTGGAAACAGAAAAGTTTATTAAATTTGTTTTATATCTATGATTTTTGGTCAATAAGGTATAAAGTCCAAGAAGCATAGACAATTTAAAGTATCAAATAAATATACCTACCCTTCTTGTTAAATCGATTTAGTTTTATAAATATAAAGAACAATTATTAATTCCCGTGTCCAACGAATGGTTGGCAAAGATAACATTGGAGAAGTAGAAAGAAACAGCTTGAATTGCATATTTACTTGCAGGCGCTTAGAAAAATGCATGTTGATTTAAAAACCAACATCCCATTTTTAGGATGAGCTGAAAGTTGTGGCTTTAATGGCACAGTGCGTGAGTGCTTGCCTGAGAAGACCCTGATCTAGGTTCGAATCCCAGTGGCGGTAATGGGTTTTTTGGAAATAATGAATGGAACAAATCAGACCAGCACCACAGAAAGAAGGAGTCTGATGATGGGTTATGGCGAACCGTGAAACAGCGCTGTAACTCCAGCCGTCCAAATTGACGGAAGCAGGCTAAATGCAAGTGTGTTATCACACAAAAACCATTTTGACTACTTTAATTATTTTTTGTGAAATTAAAGTTATTTGTTTTGTTTCCACATCATTAGATTTTCCATATTCGAATTCCATTTAAGTAGATACCACTTAATTTTGGTTGTACGTCAAATGCGGTTGCAGATAAAAGTCCAAGAGAATTTACCCCTATTTAGATATTGGGATTTCCATGGAATTCAAACTGCGCTTACGGCTGCTCTTAGGTAGTAGAAGTTTTTGATATATGGCGCTTAATTCCACAGTTTTGTGTTCCTGTTATACACCCCTATTCTGCTATTCATCGGGGGGGATTTTTCTTCAATTTTCACTGAACACTATTCTACTATTCATTCGAATTGAATCTGGATTCACTTCGTTAATGTCGGTAACATCGATAATACTGCGCGGTATTCTCTTATTCACGTGAACGCATTCGTTCTATACAATTCAAATCCGCATATAAAATGTTGCGGGTTTTTCTTTTAATGGATCGTCTGTCTGGTTGGTGGTGGTAAGTTTATTGCTTGATTATTTGTATAAATAATGATTATAGACATTTTTAGAAGCAGAACAACAACCCGAGACCAATTTAAAACAATCCACTATTTGAAAGTGGAAAAAAGTCCAATACTATTCATACCTGTTTGTTTATATTTTTAATTTTATTGAAAATAATTAATCAAAACAACATATCCAACTTTCCAAAGATGTTCGTAAACAGAGATCAAATCGATTACATTCATTTTAATTTGCAAACAACGAACCTCGTATTATTTTCACATGAAAAGCTGTTAACTTGAATGTCAAATTGGGTTGGATAATGTAGTTCACCCGATGGATAGCAGAATGGAAAGCCAAAGTGAAAGGGAATCGAATGGGTGAATCGAATCTATGATTCACGTGAATAGCAGAATAGGCCTGATAATATGCCCCTCTTAAACTTGTTCGTCCCAAACAAGCACGTCAATATAGCGGTGGAGACGATCCACATTGACAACTTTCAGCTTGCCTCTTCCGCGCTGGATCCGGTGGACAACATCGTTTATGTGCTTTACAATTTTAAAGGGTCCTTCCCGATCCTGTTGTAATTAATGTGACTCGCCTTTCCGCCGATGAGGGTTGTATAGCCATACCAGATCTTCCTCCTGGAATCCTGGGGTGGTTACCTTGGCATCGTACCTCGTCTTAATGCGGTCACTCCCTTGTTTTTCACCACAAGCTGCATTACTACTGATGTTCCATCGGAACTTCTTCTCAAAGTTCCGTCTTGAACTTGAAGTGAGTCCCACTGTGCCCAATGTGCCTTAATTTCCAGACTCTGATTGGAGATCTGCTGCCGTCCGGCAAGCCCTCATGTTCATTCCAAGCGACATCCGGATCTCACGTGTACTACAGCCGCTAATGGGCTCAGCCCTCAAGCGTTGGACTGATAGTCTATCCTTTTCCTCATGGCGTACCCAATGTTTGCAATCGGCTTTGCAGGGCCGCCGGCAGAGAGCATCTGCATTGGAGTGAAGATTTCTTTTCGATGCCGTATCTCGTTCTCAGCCGTTCAATCCACCTCGCGACTTGTCCTTCAGGATTCTTAAACTGCAGAGAAGCATGATCAGTGCGCAGGTTGAATTTCTGCCCATACAAGTACTTATGGAGTTCCCACCTGGTTACGCAATAGTTCCTCCCCGGCTTGGGGAGCACTTTGCTGAAGTAGGAAACTACTCTATCATCGATAGGGAAAGAAAGACAATAAATGTTTTTCCTGGAATAGGGTACGCTAGAATGGAAGCATCACACAGTTGGTGTTTGAACCCCTTTGCATTCACTTGATTATTTGAATTGGTTTCCCTTTTCTCTCATTTGATGCCAACTCTTTGCGATCCCTGCAAGGTCTTTCACAAGCTATCTGTAGTAAGTTGCAAGCCCCGCGAAGCTTCCAACCTTTTCTTTATCAGTCCTAGCTCCTTGGGAGCACCCAGGAACCACGGTCGGGACACACCAGAAGTGAAGAGGCCCTACTCTATTTCTCATTTTTATAAATGATCGCCTGTCTGTTACCTCTTATCCAATCCACTCCTTCGCCGATGATAGCACTATCAGCTTCTCATGTTTGTTTTTTGGTTCACGCCCCTCATCTTCGAGTGTGGAACTGGAACGTTAACGTATGTTAAGCTCATTAAATCCCGATCTCAACAGCATAACCCAGTGGGGTGTAATTAATAGAGTGGACATTAATGCTTCCAAAACGCAATGCTGTCTTCTGTCATTAAAGCAAAACCCAAACACCCTGCCATTATCCATAATACTTGCATCGGTGAAACCGAACGACTTTCCATTCTTGGTATGTGTGTTAATCACAACTTTCGTTGGAATGGCTTGGCTATATATTCGATATCGCCAAGAACGTTGCGAAATGAATAGGCGATGCAAGACATATTTCACCCCCTCTGATCGGGCTACTATTTCGATTTCGGCAAGGAGATGAGCAATTATGTGACTTCTTCAATCTTTATTTTCCAGCCATTCTGACGGCCATCTGCAGTGCCTATCTTCTATGGCTTGGATAAAGGCCTCCACCGCCATTTATTAATGAGATCCTTACCAGAATAAGTGTATGACAAATGCGCCAGACGTTCGATATCTGCTTGTAACTGTTAAAGTGTTTTTCTCATTTTCTGGACTCTATTGCGTAGCTGGATCCTGTATGCTTGCTGCATATGACCATCACCTAGGCGCATTTCTATAGCCTAGACCAAGGCGTCGTAGTTGTGTTGCTTCTCTTCTGCGATTGTTTGAAGTAATTGCGCAGCAGTATCTCTCATTGCGAGCGTTAGGAAAATCGACTTTTCCTCGCCGTTCCAGCTGTTGGTCATTGCAGCTGCTTCAAATTGTTTCTTATAAATTGGGCATGATGTTTGACCATCAAAAACAGAAGGCTACATCTCTTTTCTTATCGGACAGTCCGCAGAGTATTCTGCGTTTATTAACTTTCTCGAGCACTTTAGCCAGGTTCTCGAAGTTGGTTTCATGATTTCGAAACATCTGATGGATTTCGTTGAATTTGATTCAACCTTCTCAAACTTGTATTCAGTTTCTTCGAGTTTCGCTTTGAGAACACTTTATTATTATATAAAAACCGCAATTGATTTCCCATTCTCACTCCTAATGTAAATTCTCTTAGGTTTAGGTTTTTCTTTATTTTAGTAGCTGTCCATTATGTTTTTAGCAATATTTATTATTTATTTACGATTATATTAACACGTAGATACAAAATACGTTAATTGTGTAACAGTTATAAAGGTTAATTTGAAAAGTACATAATTTCAAGTTAAAACAAGAATTTAAAACAAAATTTAAGCTCTATACTTATTTAAAAGATGCCTCAATAATGTATATCATAACTATTCTGATGATTGTTATTTTAACATAAGAATTAAAGATGTAGAACCCATTGAATTTGTAAAAAGTATTAAGACCAATAGTATAAAAGAAATTGAAGATCTAAGTATTGAAATCAATAATCAAAAATCGAATTTGTCAAAATTCTTGAATGTTAAACTTAGACCAGCCGAGTTTGGATATGGATTCATGAGTTTGTTAGTCTTAATTGAAATGGGTTTACTCACCATTAAATGTATTAAAGGTAACAATACCTTAACCTTATTTAATAAATGTTTTAATAAAAAGGAACGCAGGCCTGTAGTAAAGCATACCGTTACCTACGAAAATAATGTTGAACCTGTAAAACAGGAAAGTATTTATCCTAGAAGTTTAAGATATAATTATGATTTATAAAAAGGAATCATGAAGAAAGACATTATAATTTTATTTCATATTATATTCTTGTATTGTATTGTACTTTGATTTTACATTATATTCTTAGTTTAAGAAATACATAAATAAATAAATTAGAGGTGTGACATGGGTTTTTGGTATTCGGATGGTCCTTGTGCTCACGGTTCATTCTAGTGTACATGGTCAACCTGAAAGTAATTTTATTTAATTACTTTGTTAAGCTAAGCGGATACGCTTATAGATAATGCGATAATATATTTATGTACATTAATACATATTATAAAATAGATCGTGGTGTCGACGGCTAATGGAGACGTGTAGAAAATGCTTAATAAGCATTGCGTGAAGCCAAAAAGGCTTTTGCTACACAAACTCAATCTCCATTCACCCAAGGAATTTATGCTTTGTATAAATAAGAGATATTACTCTGCCTTGCAAGACACTTAATGGAGACGTGTAGAAAATGCTTAATAAGCATTGCGTGAAGTCAAAAAGGCTTTTGCTACACAAACTCAATCTCCATTCACCCAAGGAATTTATGCTTTGTATAAATAAGAGATATTACTCTGCCTTGCAAGACACTTAAAACCATCATCGATTGTAAACATCCTACGATGAACAATCCCCTGGTTATCCCATGATCGATTGTAAACATCCTACGATAAACAATCCTATGGTTTCACGACGCCAACAATAATTGTGCTTACGTAAACAGTTCAGAGACTGATCATGTCGCATACGAGATATGATTTATACGTTGCCAATCTGTTGAATTCGCTATCTATTCTTCACCCTCATACCCTTTCTTGTGTGTAAGTGTGCACTGAGTGACTGTGTGCACGGTGAGGATTCATTCGTGGTGAGAACTTTTGTCAATCCCCATTTAGCAGTCCAACTGATCGGTAGTTTTTATTGAAGAGCATAACAGTTGGCTATCATGAATACCCAGCGAAGCTGGAATTCTCTTAAGCCGTACGTCAATCAATTTTTCAAGGCCCTTTAACAGAAATGATGAAAGGCTAATAGTCCTGAAGCTTTTGGGAAGATCATAGGCGGCAATTCCCGGTTTGGGAATGAAAACCGCCCTAGATCTTCTCCAGGCCAAAGGAATATGTCGCAGAGCCACGCTAGCTCTGTAGATTCCAGTAAGCAGTGTGAATGAGAAAAGGACAGGATAATAGCTCTCGCCCTCTCCCTCGTAACAATACTCGCCGCGACCTGCCACTGCTCAGTGGTAGCTCTGCTTTTGTTTGGCCACACGCAACTATCCACGGCTTTGCAGCCAGGATAGTGGGTGTCCATTAGCAGTTGAAGTACCTCCTCGTTGGAGTTGGATGAGGTGCCATCAGACTTCCGAAGGACGTCAAACCTGGCTCCCAGATCAGCTGAGAGGACTCTCTGCAATCTCGAAACCGCGCTAACGTCCTTCAGTTCTCCGAAGAACCTCCCCCAAGATACCTTCTTAGCGCTCTTAATTTGCCTCTTGTACTCCTTCTGCGCATCCGCATGAGAAGACCAATCGGCTACCAGGTTAGACTTCCTGGCCCTGTTAAACAGCCTCCCCACTCTTTTCCTGAGAAGGGATAACTTATCGTTCCACCATCGGGTTGGTTTCGCACCGCCAACCTCCTTCTCCGGGCAAGCAGTATGGAAGGCCGTAATAATACCGCTGTGTAGCGTGTCGGTCGCCTTATCCAAGTCATCGCTTCTAAGGATCCTGATAGGCAGGGAACCTATCTGACCCCGCAACACCGTGGAATAGACGTCCCAGTGCGTCGCACATTCCGGATTTTGCTTCTGATCGGTCGATCTGCACTTAACTTAAAAATAACATACCGATGGTCAGATGCAGTTTCTTCCCTTGAAACCCTCCAGTTCGAAACGATGCCAGATGCAGCAGTGACAGAGGTTGGCTCATTACCAGTGTTCAGTATATCGAGCTGGTTGGCAACAAAGAAGTTCAGAAGGGATTCACCCCTGCTATTTGAGTCAGTACTACCCCAAACGCGATGATGCGCGTTCGCGTCTATACCAACGATCAAATGCTTGTTACCTCGTCGAGCATGCTCGACAAGCCTTACCAGTTCCACCGTTGGAGGTGTTGCCAGTGAGTCGAATGGGAGGTACACTGAGGCTGAAATAATCTCAGTAACCAACCCTCATCGCTTAAGACACATTTTAATAGCTTTACAGTCTCTAGAACTGAACTCAGGCATAAGACTAGCATCTAAGCCCTTTGCTACAAAGATGCACGTGCGAGTATTAACAATCCCAGGTTTTACAAAAATTGCTCCTGGTACACCAGAGATGCCACTTACAGCCCCCTTATACAAATAAGGTTCCTGTATGAAGCAAACCTCTGTATGCAGCTTTCCAAGACGACGACACAATGTAGGTGAAGCCGCCTTGGAATGTTGCAAATTGATTTGAAGGACCTCCAGTGATGAGCTAGCCATAGAGCTAATTACCACTGGAAGTTCCAGCCTTCTCTCCCCTCTTTTCTGGCCTGAAGAACAGGCGACCAGTGAGGAAAAAAGGCCGATTAGAGCACTTCCCAAGCATCTTCGCCGAATCGTCACCAACACCAAAAGTATGCAGACGGCCATCCTTCATTTTGCTGAAGTGATAGACCTTCCACTTGTCGGTAGATAGACCCGGGTTTTGACACTTGAGAAGATCGATGATTTCCTTAGTCTCCAGATCAGTTTCCGGGACAAAGACTTTCATCTTGGTATATCCCACTAGCTCTGGCGGGTGAAGACAGACAAGGTCACTCCCGTCAAGCTTGAGGGAAAATCCGAGCAAGATCAGCTCTGACCCACGCATTCGTGGCTTCATCACTACAGCAGAGGACAAAGCTTCCATTTGTCTTGATGATGCGCTCAAACGCCGGGCTATTGCCTTCCTTAACTCGCCTCCTCACAACGTCCTTCAAGGCCTTGTCCAGAACGCAGATGTTTTCCGCAGTATATTTTCTCAGGTGATCAACCGGGAAAACAACCGCCAATCGCAAACCAGACAGGGCCGAGTCCGTGTAACTCTTCTTTGGTAGGGGGGTCCTGCATCATAGCTAGTGCAAGACCTCTTTGTGCCTTTGGCTGCTTTACCAGCTACCTTAGGTGGCCCCTTAACCACTCTTGTGTCCGTTACCTTCACAGAATTCTCTGTTTCAGTGACCGTCTCTAAGAGATTGGGAGCGGTCAGATCAGAGGCAGTAGGTACGGGGCCAGCAGGTTTGGGGTCGACATTTACTGCAACCCTACTCTCCGCGTCCACCATACCTCCTCGCTTCTTCCTCTTACCACGCTTCCATTTCCTTCGCTTCCTACAGCCTGATTCCTTGGTGGTTTCAACGCTAGCCGATTCGCAGAGCTCATCAGACGCGGAATCCTCCGAGGAGCAGCCGGAAGGAGCCTTCTCACATTCCTCAAGAGAGAGCTTCTTCAGGTTTTTCCTGAGGGCCGCAGAGGGGAGCATCGCTGGACGTGCTGGACAGAAAAGGCCGTGCTCGCTTCGTCAGGCTCTCCGTCCCCGCGTCATTCACAGGAGTAGTAGCGGCGTGATCCTTGGGCAGGGAAGCCCGCTCAGAAAGACTCAAGGACACATTTATAGCGTCCGAACTCCTCTTAGCAGACTCCCCGCAAAGTTCGCTCTTACCAGCAGTCGCATCCTTGTGCCGGCCAGTACGCTGGGTGCATCCGCCAGCTTGAGCTCCGAGCTTAACCTCGTGTCAGCGCTTAGCGCCGGAGTAGCAGTCGTCTCGTCTTGTCTTGTGACCTGTTGCGTCAGTTTATTCAGTACCCGTTGCTTGTTCTGTTTCTTGTTCCGTTTCGTTCGTGATGTCGTTTTTGTCATGTTACCTGTATAAACCGCTGGCGACTCATCACCCCCATTAGCTGGGGGCGCCAAGCCCGTGCCGGTAGCCGCAGTCTCTACCGACATTTGAGCGGATATCCCCACTCGAATTTGTTTGTTATTTGTTGTGTCGTTCATGTTTGTTGTTTTTTGCTTTTTTAGCCTAGTCTTTCATCTAGGGGTCAGGATTTTGCTAGGGATAGGGTGGAGTTCCCCCCGTTACCCTAAACCCTCCTCCTTTATCCGGGCTTGGGACCGGCATAGAAATCTATGGCATAGAAATCTATGGCGGAATTTTCATGATGCTTGGTTCAGTATAAAGATTTTGGCTTTAGAGCTAATGACGTATTCCTTTTTGTGTTCTCCTGATTGCTTCGCAACTGCAGCTGCTCACCAGTCCAAAATATCATATTGGTAACACACTGCCAAAAGTCGCAACGTAGAAAATATTTCTTGTACCTCTTTTTGGAGATTGGCTGCGGATTATCGAGTTCGGGACAAGTCGAAGTGAACCCTGTACGGTTAAGAGGTCTTGAATCTTCAATATGTGGGTTCAGTTTACTAGCATTATGTTGAGTTCCAATTTGCTATTTTGATTTTAATGTTTTCTCTTCTTTTTCGGCGAGCTAAGAAATTTAAAATTAATTATACTTATTGAGCTATGTATTTTTTTGTCTATCACCTATTCACTAATTTTAAAATAATTTATAGCGTTGTAGAGGGGCTAGTGATGAGCTTCTGTTTTTGCTAATTTTTCCCATTATCTATTCGCAAATACGCAACTTTTCAGAACCAACCAGCATTTTAACCGTATTTCTTTCTCCGTTCAGACCTTGATCAGAGCCCACTCCATGAGCTCAGAATGAATTGACTGAGCACTCTTTGGGGAAAAACAGAGCTAAGATCAAGGCATTGATGGAAAAGAAAGCTGCAGTATTGAGCCGCTTTTTCTCTCCTTACAGGGCAATTTTTTAAAATCATATCTTATCTATTCTAGTTTCTAGGCCTTATGATTTAGGCTGGAATGTGATTATTCAATTTTGTGTACTTATTTTAAAGTACATATTTAAAGTACATTTAAAATTTTGACAACCCTAATAATTAAGACTTTCAACTTTGAACAAATATTTATTACACACACATTGTTTTCTTCTTCACTTTAAACATTTAAACTTCTTCATAGTAAAATCTAAACAGTTTAAAAATAACACAAACAAACCTTTCATGGGGCAGAAGCGATGAGTTTGATTGTCAACTATCAACTAGGCCAATTCCACCATAGAAAAACTGCAACTTAGAGAACCCGAAAGAGAAATTGTTTTTTTTTGAAAGACTAACGTTAACAAATTGACAAGCTCACTCTTGCTATCTCTTATCTCTGTGTATTTATTAAAATAACTGATGATTTTTGAAAGAAGAACACAATCACTTTGAAGCGGAAAGGAGCCCTTCAGAAAAAAAATGTATCACCAAAACCAATCTGCAACTACACGAAAGGTTCGCTCTTGAGTAGAAGTCTTCCGACGTTTGGATCATGTTGATGTTGCAGTGTTTGCAGATGCGCACGCAAGTGATGTAACTGGGAAAATCGTTTTCCACAAAGCTCACATCTAGGAAAAAAAAGATTTACAAGTTCAATTATTGATTTTACAATACAGACATACATGCATGTGTGTATAAACTTACGCAAAAGGTTTCTCTCCAGTGTGCGTCATTATGTGCACCTTCAGAACATTTGAGTAAGTGAAAGCTTTTCCGCATGTGTCGCATTTGTATGGCCGTTCATTCGTATGGATCCTAAAATAAAAAAATAAATTTGACAGTTTATTAATTGAGTAAGAGCACCGCTAAATAAGTTGCATCTAAATAATACTAATACGTAAGTAGAAGTATAGAGCGAACAGTCCTTTTGAGAAGGAAATAATTCCTTTTTGACAGTGAGTGTGTTTCACGTTATTTTCTAAATCAGGTACGGGTTGGGCACCCTATCCTCAAAACCAAAATCCTCAAACTAAAATCCTCAAACCAAAATCCCCAAACACATCACAGTTTCCCCATATTTTGAGTGCATCTAAGAAGTGTACGCAGCTAATCCTATAAACAGTGCAATGCATAAACCCCCCTGCTTGGATTCACTGTTTGATTTTGAGTAGGTGCAAGGGAAAATTGTTGAAAACAGCACAAAGTGCAAAACGTTTGGGGATTTTGTATTTCGGGTTTTTGTACTTGGGGATAGTCAATTCGGGTATTTTTCAAAAGGTGGGGATTTTGGGGTTTGGGGATTTTGCACTTGTGTATTATGTAGGTATCCCTGCAGGTACCTATAACGATAATAGACAACAAACTAGTCAATAAAGTATCAAGACTAGAAAACGCTTTGTCATGCGAATATTTTAACATAACTACATAAGAAAATAGCACACAAAGGCGGACCAGAAATATTCCTGATGTGAACTCAGGCGATTTAGCATAGAAACTAATCTAATATTGTAATGTCTGCTTCTGTAAAGTTGCGTTGGTTCTGTACCCTAGCTCATCTACTTTTATTAAACAAGTGAGATTAAAAAAGAGTATTGGGCTAGATTTTACTTTACGTGAACCAATTCAAAACAATTTTTTTGGGTAGTTGTAATTATGCCCGGAAAGTTAAATCTTGCAGAGTATTGCTTCACCATCTGGATTTTCGCTTCCACTTTTACTCTGAAAATACTCAACAGTATTCATAGACTCATCAAGAAGGTAGACGAGACCACCGTAGGAAGAAGAGGGTGTATGCAGTCTCGCAGCTCAATTAAATTGAAGAGTCTGCGATCGAAACAACATCCGGAGATTTCACAAGAAAGCGAAGCAACTGGCTAACTGGCTTTAAGACCGGAACGCAGGCTCTTCGAAACAGCAACAGAAACCCAGTCACCGGAATGCAGGAAAGAGTAGATGTATTTAAGCAGCATTTCCAACAGCTGCCAAATGGGCATCATGTAGAGAGAGTGATAGGGCAAGTTCACCACCCAGTATAGAAGAGGTTGGCCTAGCAATAAGAAAGCTAAAGAACAATAATCCCGCCAGGTCTGATGATCAGAGGAGCTATTTAAATACGAAGGTGAATGGTTGCCACTATTATTAAAAAAAAAATTCCCTGACTTTCCCTAACCAGTTTTAAAAATTTCCCTGGCCAAATTTTGCAAATATAGCAAACAAAATGACGCATTTAAACACTAGTCCCAAATATTTAAAGAACAGACAAATTGTATACTTCTAAACATTCCTTTTAAAAAATATCAATGAAACAATCAGCTGTGAACAGGATATACCTTATTTTTTTAAAAGGGAGAGTTGATAATTTATTTTCTCTTCTTCTTGAATGCGAATTTTTGCTTTTTCCTTATACATTTTTTTTTATTTCTTCCTCCCTTTTTCTTTTTAATTCGTTTACTCCATCATCTTTTTTTTTTAATTTAAGTTTTTCTTCTAACTGCTGTGTATAGCGGCTATGAGAGGATCGAACATTAAATATTAATTTTCAATTTATTTCCACTTTTGATACTCCCCCCCCCCCCCCTCCCCCGCCTCTTTCACACCATCTAAGACTCTTAAATACATAAGATTGAATAATAGCTACAGCTGATTCTAATATTAATAAAGCAATTTGTGGAATTAATAAAATTATAATAATTATTGAAGATAAAGAAGGTCCTGTATTTCCTAATAATGTTAATAATAAATGACCAGCAAATTATATTAGCAGTTAAACGAACAGCTAATGTACCTGGTCAAATAACTCTGAGCGACTAGTGACTCCTCAAGGAGGTTTTCTACCAAAAGAGTCTTGTTAATTGAGAAGCCACTCTCAACTGAGGCGTTTCCGTGCGATAAAATGCAACACATTTTTATAACATGCCAAAGATCTATAAAATTTTCATTTTTGCCATAAAGCTGAAAGTAGAACTTTGCAACTGTACATGCATTATGTACTGCAATTTTGCCCTTTCCGCGCATGTATCAAACAATCTGTTGGCATTATATAAAATTTGAAGCCAATTTTTGAATCTTTTACTGTAGAGACCGTTGTTTTGCAAAATATTTCTAGGATTAAGACTGCTCGATTTTTGATATTATGCTTATAATAATTTTGCGGCAATCCAGTTTAAATTTTAAAATATCTTTTCTTTTCGAAAAATTGTCTTTTTGTTTTATTGCATTGATGATTTTCGTTGCTTTGAAGCCAACGTCAACGTTTTTTATTTCCAGAAGATTGGATTGACTTGAAAGATCGATTGAGATCCTATGGAGCATTCGCTGATATACTTTTTTTTGACGATGCGATGCAATAAGTTTTTAACCAATATGAGGAGATCTTCATAAAGGTAAAATATCAATGGTTTCTCGCCTTGAAATTTTGATAAAAATGGTTCACAATCAGATGTAATTGTATGGAAAAATGCAAGTTTGCAGTCTAACAATTTGTCTTGGAAGTATTTTTATACATTTTCAATTGGCCTTGCTTTTGGTAAATCTGAATTTGTCATAGAAAAAAAGTGCTTCAACTCTTTAAACAGATTTTGTTTTCTAGTCAATGTACACCGCAATATTTCAGGCGAAATCGAGTACAATCAGTTTTGGAGGTAAATAAGCTTCTTCTTGCAGGACCTTCTTTGAAAACGTATGCCTTAAAAGAATGTACAGGTCCCATGAAAAATTTGTAAGTCCGGTTTTCGTGGCTCCATGTATTACATGCAGATCACACACACCACATTCTAGTAGCTGCGTACCATCCGGATCAAATTCATTTCGCTGTTGTTTAAATTTCTTTAAAAAAGATAAATTTACGTTTGGGCCATCCATAGATACTTGAAGAAGTTTCTCTTTTTTCAAAAATCGGATTCCATTGTCAAAATGTTTTAAAATGTCATCTGACTTTGAAGATCCCATGAACTCGCTTTCTAAGTACCTATTGCAAACAAATCCTTTTGACTCATCAAAAAACGGACAACTAAATCCATTTGTCCTTTCTGAGCTATTTTGTTCAGTGCTTCGTCAAAACATATAACAAAGTCGTCACATTTGTTTACTTTATCCAAAAGATTGTTATGGAAATATGGGGAGATACCGTGGTTGATAACGTAGGAACTCTTAGTTCTTCCTAACTTAACATTTTCAGCAATTTGGCTGTCTGGGAACATCAATCGAAAAAGATCACTAATTTCCACAGCCGAGTTCAAGGACGCTCTGGTGGAAATAATATACAGACACCACCTTATCTCTGCGACAATGGAACCGGTCTTGTCGAAAGTAAAATATTTTGTTTGTGTATTTTGAGCGTTAATATTTTCTGGTGTATTTTGAGATGTTTTTGACTACTAGAGGCGACCAATGATTGCGACGCAGTGAAGAAAGTATCAATTTTTTGTGACGTCAAAGCCTTAGAGTTTGACTTATGCGCTAGTCCATTTTGATGCGACATCAAAACCCTTTGGCCCATGTTGCTTAACTCAAATTCGTTTTTGCATAATTTGCATCTTGCTTTGCCGTTATTGCCTTAAAATAAAAACTATACTATACAAAATCTTCCTTAGCAAAGGGAACAAATTTCGCTAAACAAAGTCAATCGAAATAGACTATTTTGATTTTTGATGTATAAGTTTGCATATCTTTTTTTCGGAAAGAATGAAGATGTGGTTTTCCATTTAAGCATTATCTCAGACTTTTCGTAGCGCATGGATCGAAAAATAGGATTGATATGCTTTTCAATGCTACTTGGCATCTCCATTAGCTGTTTAACAATTAATACAACTGCGTGCAAACGCTATACTTTCTCGAAACCAAAATCGTCTCAATCAATCAAATTAAAAATGTCCACGGTATATACATTATTAGGTAATAGTGGTGGATTAGTGAAATGGTGCGAGGGTATATCTTGAAAGATATCGAGATCTGCGAAATGTGATCCCAAAATAAGAAAAAATGTGGATTCAAGAAAAGTAACATTTTTGCTCCCAATGGAAAACCACATAAATTTTATTCAAAAATATTGCACAGAACAGAAAAGATATAAAGTTGTGTTCCTTTTCACAAATAAAATTTTGTGTGGGTAAACTTCAGAGCTCGACATAAAATTTTGTTTAATATTATAAAAAAAAATACGCACAACGGGAATTTTCCCTGACTGTTTTCGAAATTCCCTGACTTTCCCTGACATTCCCTGACCAAATGTTCGTTCCCTGACTTTCCCTGACTTTCCCTGATTTTCCAGTCCAGTGGCAACCATGTGATGTTTTGGTAGGGCCCACGCACCAAATCATCAACCAAGTATGGGTGGAAGAAAGCATGTCCGATGACTGGACTATCAGATCCATATGCCCAATCTTCAAAAAAGGAGATCCTATATCTTGCAAGAACTATCAAGGCATATCCCTACCAAATGATGGAGGTCGAATGGAGGAAGATACAACCGCGAACTCTATGAGCTGTACCAAGATGTGGATGTAGTCCAAAAAGCTAAATCACGTCGACTACATTGGGTCGGCCAAATTGAGCAAATGGGAAATAATGCCCCACCCAAGAGGATATTCGACTCCCAGCCCCCTGGTTCGAGAAGGCAATAAAAACCGAACTCCCGTTATAAAGACCAAGCCATCGCGGATGCCAGAGCACTTGGTCTGGAGAACTGGAAGCAGCGTGGCCGGAATCGCAGAGGATGGAAGGCTGCAGTGACTCAGGCAGAGACTTTTCACGGGTCGGGAGCGCGTTAAGTAAGTAAGTATTCTCAACTCAAATGCGTCCAGGAATGAGTCTGATGAATGAGAGAATGAGTAGTTACTCGATCTTAGGAGATATGTGTCATCCAGTAGAGCTGAACTATCTGCATGTTTAGTTAACTCTCCCAGAAATAATTTACACAAAAAAAACTATTTTACACCTAACTTTGCAAACAACCAAACAACGAACTATTCACTTTAGATTTTAAAGTCGTCCGCAAAGATATTCTAGCAACTGATGGTAGTCCTAATAAAAAAACTGGTCTATTCTGAAATTTGTGGGCCCAAACGCTTTCTTTATATATAATGTTGTTTGTTACATACCCAAATGCCAACCGATTAGTGAATATCAATTTTCAAAATTTTTATTGATACAATTAACTACGTCGTTGGTGACTTTAATCATACACGATTTATTTGGAAAGATTCAGGCAATGAGATTCATTTTGTTTTAACAAATGCCATTTCTGAAAAGAAATTCACTGACCGACTTCTTGCTTCCAATCTTGTCCAAATGAATAGTGTTCAAAATATTTTAGAAAGACAACTTGATGTGATTTTTACTTCAGATGTAGAAAATAGCCGTGTTCCATTATGACGTTCGATCTGTATAGATCTGCCGACGATTATAAATCAGTATGGAGCAACGAAAACTTGCACAGCTGCATTTCCAATCGGCCTTTAATAGTTGTCCGATGTGCTATTCCAGGAACAATGTTCGGAAGTTTTACCAAAAGGTAAAAAGAACGTGTCACAAGACCCGAACAGAGACCTGTAAAGACGAACAAGGAAATCTAGTAGTAGAGTCACAGTCAGTGCTGAGGACATGGATAACCATTGCTGCAGACTATTAAACGGCGAAGACGACACTGATTCCGCTTTCAGACAGAATGAACCACTCAGCCTGGGCGATGGAAGCTAAGACTACCCCTGACCAAAATGAAGTGAGGATAGCAATATCCAAGCTCCGGGCGGACGGTTTAACTGCCGAGCTTTTTAAGGCCGCGGGAGATGACTTAGTGGAGAGCATACACCAACTTGTCTCTAAGATCTGGTGAGAGGAAAGTATGCCGGATGAATGTAGCCACAGCATCGTTTGCCCTCTAAACTGCGCCAGCTATAGAGCCATCAGTCTCCTCAGCATTGCATATAAGATCCTATCTGATGTACTGTGTGAACGCCTGAAACCATTCCTCAACGAATTGATTGGTCCCTAGCACTGTGTTTTTAGGCCCGGTCAGTCCACAACCAGTACAAGAATGAGTTTGAGGAATCATTAAAAAAAAAACGAGAGTGAAATTAGAAAATTGCTACAAGCGATAGAATCTACATATATGGGTAGACTAAAATCAATGAAAATAGCTTAAGAGACTTGTGAGAAAAGCGTGAAAAAAATAAAAAAAAATAGTGAACGAATCAGTTAAAGTACATAGTAAGCAAATTTGTGATAATGTCAAAAAAATTTCAAATGATAATAATGAACTGATTAACAGTGTTAAAGAAATGAAATATTTAGAAAAATAAAAAGTAAAAGAAAATAAAAATATAACATAATGCGAATCAATTAAAAAATAATAAAAATAGTTTAACGGATATGGTAAAACCAAAGAAAGTGCAGAAAATGCAAAAACCAAAGAGGTGATAAAAGAGAACATCGACCCAACGTCGCTGTCTTTAAAAGTTAATAGTGTGTTAGAAAAGAGGGATGGAGTGGTGATGATAATGAATCAAGAAATACTCTTAAAAATGAAGTGAAGATTATAACGTTTTCAAACCAAAAATTAAAAAACCATATACATTAGTATGTAGAATTAATATTGAGTGGAAAAAAAGAAGAATTGGAAAAGGCGGTTATTTCGCAAAATAAATTAGTGTGTGCAATAAATTGTGTAAAATTGTATAGGGCAGTTAAAGGAAATAAAAAAAGTTATAAGGTAATTATTGCAGTTGAGAATAGTGATAATTATCTTTTAATGGAAAGAGGCAAAATTAATATTGGATGGGATAGGTACATTGTTTACGATTATGTTCCAGTGAATCGATGCTACAATTGCTGCAGATATAATCACATTGCTAGTGTGTGCAAAAATAAAATTGTTTGTGCGAAATGTGGAAAAAATCATGAGGCAATATCGTGTTTAAATACAAATTTAAAGTGCAATAATTGTCTGAGTGTAAATAAAAATCGTGGGTTATGTCTCAAGGCGGAACATGGCTGTAGAAGCCACTCTTGTGAGGTGTTCAAGAAAAAACTTGAAGCTCAAAGAGGCAGAATAGCGTATTAGCAATAAACATTACGCCAAAAATAGTTCCAAACAATAGTTTACTATCTGAATGTACAAAGTTTGTTGTCTAGTAAATGTGAAGTCGAATTGTTGCTAAAAATGTATTGTCCTGATCTTTTGTTACTATCGGAGACGTGCATAACGAATGATATTGATGAGTCTGAATACAAATTTGATAATTACAAGCGTATAAATTGTACTTCAAATTCAAGGCATACGGCATACGGGAGGAGTTATAATATAATGTAAAAAAAGGAATAAGGTGTGAATTGAGGAATGAAACAAAAATTGACTATTTTGTTTGGATATTGAAAATTTATGTGTGGATAGATAGAAAAAAGTGTTCGTTTGTTGCGCTGTATAGATCACTAAACTCATCCATTAACGAGTTTATTGAATTCTATAGAAACTGGTATTCAGAACATTTGGAGAATGAAAACTTTGTTTATATTATGGGTGACTTCAATATAAACCTATTAGAAAATGAAGCTAATAGAAATGAAATCATAAGATGTATTACAGATCAAGGTCTCAAACAAATAGTAATGCAACCAACTAGAATAATCAATAATCTTTGGCCTAAGAAGGCCGCTGACTATGTCGGGAAACACTAAGGCGGCTCTATAAAAGACCCTCATAATCCCAATTTAGCTCTATGGCGCAGAAGCATTGACGTTAGCAAAGGTGGTTGAAGATCTACTTGACCGTTTTGAACGCCAAATTCTTCGAATGATTTTTGGTCGTGTTTCCGTGGGTAGGCTTTGGAGGAGGAGATTTAACAGCGAACTCTACGAGCTGTACAGCGACATGGACCTGGTCAGAAAAGTACGTACCAGTCGAATAAGATGTCTGGGACATGTGAAGCGAATGGACAGAAACGCTCCGGGCTGAAGAGTCAAAAGGGACAACGTAGTAGGAGAAGATCTCGCAATAGGTGGCTCGCACAAGTAGAAAGGGGCCTGAACCAACTGGGAGTGCGCAACTGAAGGCAGTTACTTAAATATAGGGTTAAATGGTGGGGCGTGTTGGTTGAAGCCCAGGTCCACCCCGGACTGCGCCACCTTAGTAAGTAAGTTTAGTTTGACTGCGAAACCTTTTTATTTTATTTAATAATGATTTATGGTCTTAAGGAGTATTGAAAAAGCGCGTTATGCTCATTGCGAGGTGTTCACAAGTTTTGCGACACTATTTGAACGTCATGTATTTTCAACATTAGTAGATTTGCGAGCATGAAATTTACGAAGATATTTGAAATTTGTCACTTTGAGTTTCAATTACTTCATCAGGAGTACACACGGAAAACACACTTTCCCTTCTTTCCGGAAGAATCCAATCACACAAAAAACATATATGTAAATTTTCTAAGCCTTAAAAATCGTGATAAGCCAAAAGAAAACTTCCCAAGTATAAAATCAAAAATACAAATAGAAAATACTGCTCTATCAAAAATATTAAATGACCCAATGAAAAGAAGAATCCAACAACTAAATCGCTCGCATATGCCCGCATTTGCAATGCTTCATTTCCATGTGTTCGCAAATGGTTCTGACGCTCGCTAATTGTCACAAATAATTTGCGTGAGTGACTTGCCAAATAGTCGCGAATTGATTTGCGATTTAGGTCTTGCAAATCATCCACAAATGGTTTGCAAGCATTTGCCCACTATACCCAAAAAGATGTTCACACGATAAGTGTACAAGGATAGCAAGTTGTTACGTAAAATTGATGTCAGATGTTAGTAACTTAAATTTAGATCTTATATCTTATGACACTTCAAAGATGGTCAAATCGATCTTTATATTTGGAATATGTTAACCAAGCACCTAGAAAAATATATTTTTTGATTTATTGACTACGAAAGAAAATCAAACGGTATTTCAATTTCTCGTCCACTGATCCAAATACCATTTCGACCCTGATCGCATTTTTTGCGTGAAGTAGATCTTTGAGCAATTATGTGAGCAATTGCACACAATCCTCTTTTGCATCAATCGACAAAGCCTACCAGCAGTAGTTCACAACATCGGCCAGCTTAAGGATGATTTCTCATCCGGCCTCTGCAGTTTCAATCAAAAAATGTATTTCAATATAATACGGAGTGTTTCCTTAATAGTTTCTGCACATAAAAAAGGTAGTAAGAAAGAAGCCTCTAACTATAGACCCATTGCTAAATGTTTGCGTCCCTAAAATGTTTTAAAAACATAGATTACGACACAATTAATTTTAATTGCATGTCTGTAGCAGAGATTTTACTACTACTTACTTAACAGGCTCCCGACCCGTGAATAGTCTCTGCCTGAGATGCTGCAGCCTTCGATCCTCTGTGATCCCGGGCGATGAGAGATTTATCAGTGTGATTATTCCATTGCATACCTTTTGGCGCTTAACGCAACTTGCTTTTTTACACATTCCATTTCATACCGTTTGGCATTTTACGCAACTTGTTCATACCTTTTGGCGCTTCACGCTTTATGTAAGAAGATTGTAAATTGGTGCATAATATTAATAATCATTATATAAATCATCACAAAAAAACATTCGACATTCGAAAAGTATAAAATAGTATCATCGGTGTTTTACTACTCATTTTGCCTCCTCCAATATATACACTCTGTTCCAACTGAATAGGTACAAGCTTTTTCAAATCTATATGGCTCATTATTTCCACATGATGTACGTGAATTTATAATTTGATGCTGCTAACTATTTGTCTATAATGTTGCCAAAAGAAATGGGAAAGTATAATTCAAAAAGCACCGCTACTTTTTCTCTGGCTCTCTCGCAAAGCGTCAACTTTTAGGTACATACATAGTCATTATCTTCATTGTTCATGTCTGTTCCGAGAAGATTAACCCGTTTAAACAATTTTTAAAGTTTTCTGAGTGAATTAATTTATTTAATTGTCATTTGTTTGTAAATTTGGAGAACTATTTTTCATCTGAAAAAACAACGTAACGCCATTCTTCTTGCCAAATCATATGTTGCCTAGAAAAATCCAAACGCATACACTTCCGCTGATGGTTTAACGGTGTTTTTTTCTAAATTTTGAGCCGTTTTAAATGATTGGCACTGTTGATCACTCTTCTTACCCTCAAAACACTAGCACTAACGCCCGCTTTTTGCTTTATTTTCGCAGCTGAGTCGCAGGAATTGGACGCACCTCGCAAAATTGCTCTTCTATCAGCCACTGTTGTGGCCGTTTTATAACCCCCTTTCATATTTTTCCCGTACGACTCTTTATTTCTCAAGTACGAATAGATCAAGTTAAAGCTTCGTCCAATTTTGGTAGCTATAGCACGCCCGGTTAATCCTTGTTCCTTAAGTAAATCGATCTTACCCTTCTCAACACTGCTAAGTGGTTTTTTTCTACACATCGTTCTCCAAATTTACAAACAAATGACAATAAAATAAATTAATTCACTCAGAAAACTTTAAAAATTGTTTAAACGGGTTAATCTTCTCGGAACACACATGAACAATGAAAATAATGACTATGTACCTACTCAGTTGACGCAAAAAAAAACTGCATTTTTCCGTATGAACTGCTTTGCGAGAGAGCCAGAGAAAAAGTAACGGTGCTTTTTGCATTATTCTTTCCCATTTCTTTTGGCAACATTATAGACAAATAGTTAGCAGCATCAAATTATAGATTCATGTACATTATGTGGAAATAATGAGCCATATAGATTTGAAAAAGCTTGTACCTATTCAGTTGGAACGGAGTGTATCAGGGGTAAAATTACAGCATCACTGAATTACGCGACTTCCGCATAACAAATTCAGTGACGTATTGCTCGCTGATTGATGCCGTGATTCGGCCCCAGGAGAACCGCAAGTGAGCTAGGACCGTTGATTGTTCTGCTAACCATAAACGGAGCAACCTTATTTTTGCAGGATCTGACTCTGATTTGACTTGCTGGTGACATGCGGATATCTAAGCATGTTTTATGTAACGGGGATGTTCAAATCCTGAAGGCCGACTTTGAACCATTTCTTTACCAGGCGCCATCAAAACGTTCTTGAACTCAAAGTAAATAAATGTCAAGTTATAACCTACTCTCATAAACGCACGGCCTGAATTGGATTGACCAATATAACTTCCACCTTCTCGAGACGGTCTTAAATTGTTAAACCTACACACGTTAAATTCATGTCGCAATAATGTTGACATACTATTTGTTCATCAGATATGAACTAGATGTATCCTCGGCGTCAAGGATATATACCATTCTTCTGCTTTCCCTACTACCTTACCGATTATTGTCAACATGAACTTAAGACAAGCATTTTGTGCAAGTAAATAACTCAAACTCTTTTGACCTGCACGGTTCAAAACATGCCTTCTAAGCACTACCTTCTTATTGAAAAAAATAAATATAAGGCATCAACGATAGCTCCTCCAACCATTTGCTTGTGCGAAGTGGCAGGGCCCTACAACTTTAAGAAGAATCCGAAGGGCAAATTTGAGAAGCTTCTCATGACAATTGATACTCTTGGATGTTTGTCAGACGGTCGCAAGAGGTGGGGCAGCGGAAAAAACTTTTTTTTAGATGTAACTTGGCCCAGACGGGATTTGAACCTGATATTATTATTATTATTTAATGTTATTTCATCATAAATGCTTCACTCACCTCTCGTGCTTAACGTTTGTAGATCGGTCTGCGAAAGTTCTATCGCAATATTTACATTTATAAGGTCTCTGTCCAGTGTGTGATCGCATATGACGTGTAAGCTGAAAGTTCAAAGCAAACCTCTTCTTGCAGATTCTGTCAAATGTAACGAAGAATTAAGCCACTGTTAGTCTCTGTAAATATTAAAATACGTACTCGCATTCGAATGGTTTCTCTCCACGATGTCTACGCATATGTGCCTCCAAACAGTACCGACGCTCATAAGTATTGCCGCATATCTCACAAATGTTAGTGGTAGACTGTTTTCGATTCGTTTCTATGATAGCCGTGCCGTCTTCAGACATGCCCAACGTTTTCATCGGGGTCAAATCATCTTTATTGTCCATATTACTGTCATCGGAATATGCGCCATTGTCGTTTTCTTCATTGTAAGACTCATCTGAGCTCTCCCTCTCCTCTTTTTCAGAAATATTTGTTGGATAATCGTCAGCAAGCTCAGAGGTTTTGCGAATCTAAATAGTGGTGTTATTGAAATACAAATCGACCATCCTTAATATTTACTTTATAGGATTCCACCTTTAATTTAGACGGCGGTTTTATATCCTCATCATTATCTATGCTCTTGCCTTTGGCGACAAACTCATGAAGATAATCATCAGAATTTCGACAAATGGTCCGAAATTTGTGAGCGATAGAAAGGAAAGCATTACATTTTTTGCAGATATTGGTTGGGAATTCAGAATTCGATGTTATCTGAAATATTTGTCAATATAAAGAATTTTTCTTGTCGATTGTTTAAAGAATCAAAGGAACGCATATAAACAAAGCGGTTTGCATACAAGCAAAGATGTTTGTTGACAAAATTTGTTACCTTAATGCCACCACACGACTCAATTTTCTTTGAAATTGTTACGTTATTTTCATCTGTTTCGTATATTGAATTCATCTCATCATCGCTGCTCTGCAGGCATATTCGGCATACGGTTAAATCCACTTTCATTTTAATTTAGTTATAAGACTTATAAAATATTTTATTTCTTAGGAAAACGCTTACAACCTGTCAGTTTCAATAATCTGGAAAATGTTAGCTTGGCATCACTCTAAGGTGCTAAGCTTCAGTTAGATTGGCAGTTGCTTGAAGGTCTAAACAAATTAAATGAAAGAAATCAAGAGAGTGTGTTATATCCGATAAAGTAAACTTATTTGAACGACTCCTCACATCGCGAAATGGCATATTTATTGATAGCAGATGCTCGCGAATAGCTCAATTGGCAACAACAAAGCTTTACAAACAACTGCATTGAAAGTGCTGGTCTGTCTTATAGTGTTGCACTGACACTCTTTCGCGACGAGTTAGTTGTAGGGGTAAATCAAGATATCGACAACTGCTACGTCAAGTAAATTCAAAGCAACAGAACAAAAGTAAATGATCGCTCAAGCTCATCGGCCAGCAAAAATGTCATCTTTGTAAAGTTTTCGGATGTTGCTTTGATTATTATATAATGCATGAGAAAATGAAGAAGAAAGGCAGGATGAAATGAAATGGAGAAAGTGACAGCAGAAATAAAAAAGTGCTATCTATATAAATGTTGATCTCTGATGATATTTCCACCTCCAATTCTTTAGGTTCAAATTGTGTTGATTTATTTGTAACAAAGTATTTCTGTATTCATGAACTCTTTGTGGTCCACCAAAATATTGGAAGCTTAAGACAATATTTTGCAGCTCTTGTTTCTCATCTGGACATATTTGGGTATATTTAAGCTCAGAGCAGTGCATTGAGCTGTCAAAATAAAATCTGTGATTCTTTTTTAGCTCAGAGCGCTTTGAATGCACTATTTTTGTTTCTTTTTTCTCTCCGTGAGCTCTGAACAAAATGAACGGGTAGTTAGAGTGAGAAGCTCTGGACATTCTGCTACACCTGATACCCCTTGATATATTTAGCATGCAAACAGCGGCATGTTCCGCTGTCCGCTTAAAAGCTACCTCGCAGTGGACAAATAACAATATTGGCCACTCCATTATTCTAGACTACTTTAAGTCTCTACCCAGAAACATAGACTACACCATACCCCGTTTGCAGTTCGGAAAAAACTTCCAAATCACCTTCCTTCCAGATCATTCTGGGATGATGATGCATTTGCGAATGATAAATCGATCCACTTTTACACCGATGGATCAAGAACTAGCGATGGGGTAGGTGGTGGAGTCTTCTCAGAAAAGCTAAATCTTAGCCTCTCTTTCCGTCTTCCTGATTACTGTAGCGTGTTCCAGGCGGAAATTTTGGCGATAAAAGAAGCCCTGACGTGGCTGAAGAGGAATGTGATATCCTCAAAGGATATCCGTATCTTCTCGGATAGTCAGGCCGCGATTAAGTCCCTGGACTCAGTCTCTTCAAATTCCATCATAGCCCAAGACTGCCGATCATCTCTTTCGGAGATGGCAGAGCAGTTCAATATTCACCTCTGTTGAGTGCCGGGGCATAGGGACATTCCAGGTAACTGCAGGGCTGATGATCTCGCCAAAAAAGGAACCACATTACTTCTCCTTTACCTGATAAAGGTTCCCTAGGTATACCAATCGCTACTTGTAAACTCTTGTTTAAGCTATCCGCAATCGAGAGAACAAACCTTAGGTGGACGAGTAGCAATACATGTCTAGCGACTAAGCGGATCTGGCCAAAGCTGGATCTGCGACGCTCTAAGTGTCTAATCTCATTAAACCGACTGCATATTAGCTCCACTATAGGTGTTATCACAGGTCACTGCTTAATAGGCAGGCACGCATCTAGACTCGGTGTGTGCTCAAATGACTTCTGCAGAAGCTGTATGGAGGAGGAGGAGGAGGAGACTGTACTTCACCTTCTCTGCACGTGTCCTGCGCTCTCCCAAAGAAGAAATCTCCATCTAGGGGACTTCTTGTTCAATGACACAAGCGACTTAGCCAGCACTGGCGCTAGAAGTCTTTCGCGCTTCATAAGAAGCTCCTATTGGTTCAACGAGCAGTGAGGGTAATCCCCAGATCTGTGTGGTACCACAATGGACCTATCATTGGTCTAAGTGTGTTGGCTTTGGCTGACAGCCACGTCTACTTAACCTAACCTAACCTAGAGTGAGAAGCTGTCAGGTTGAACGGGGTCAGAGACAATCTGAAAGGAGGGAAAATAAAAGGAAAACAATTAAAATGGCTGTGGGAGTTTGTTTATCTGGCATTGAATGTAATACGATTTAATAAAATGATTTTTATTTAAAAAAAATAAACATAATTGCCTATCATATGACAGTGAAGTGATAAAGTGTGTTTAAAAAATAAATCGGAGCTCTCTGAGCTTAATCTACTCAGAGCATACTCGACGTGCTCAGTGCTCTACTTTGAGCTTAAAACAAACGATGTAAATCGCAATGAAAACTAGTAGAAATAAAACGAATCGGCTTATAAATAGAAAGTAGTTTTGAAAATACGTTGTAGACCAAGTACAAATCAAAAAGCGTTTAGGCAGAAGAAGGTTATATAAGGAATATAAATTTGCAGACGTGACTGCAACCAGAAAAGAATGAGATACCTATATATTCATTAGTGGTTAAGGTTAAGGGTGAGTATGGAATTTGTGTTCAACATCTCAACAGATTTACTCAAAAAACGTCCACTCCTCGCTATACCTTGGGATGATAGCATCAGGAAACTTAATTTTGAGGTGAATTTCTAAATAAAGCTCAGCTAGAAGGAAGACTGGAGCGATGAATCCACAGCTTATGGACTGAACAGCCACACAACAAAGTGGTACACAGATAGCTCGAGGACCGATGAAGGAACTGGTGCACGAGTGTTAGGGCCAGGAACTAAGCACTTTGAATCCATAGGCAAAAATACCAGCATCTTTCAGGCAAAAATATGTTCCATAGACAGGTGCGTTCGAATCAATCTCGAAAAAAAAATACAGAAATTGAAACATAGCAATAATGTCTGACAGTCCATAAAAGCACTCGCCTTCGTCATCAAGTCAAAACTAGTGTGGGAATGCCTACACAGACCAAACACGCTAGGCAAGAATAACAAAGTAACATTCTGCTGGTTAAATGGCCAAGTTGGCATTATAGGTACCGAGGGAGCGGATTTTCTAGTAAGAAAAAAGTCAGCGGAGTCCTTTATAAGACCTGAACCGTTCTGCGGGATAGTAGAACATACTCCATGCAAAGAGTTTGCGAGTTTTATTATTGTTTTGATTTTCTTTTGGCTTAATAATTATAATGACATTATTATTTTTCTTTAATTTTATCTGCGTATGTTGGCAGTTTTACTTGCGTCTGTGTTGGTGTTGTTTTGGTTTTTTTTCACTCATAACTGATGTCTTGATTTGTTTTAATTATTTTGCCAAATCTTCTTTTATTTCTTTAAAACTTTGCCTGGAATTTACATATACGCCACCCATTCACATGCCTCTACACCAAAAGAAGGATTTCTGCCTAGTAGTACAATGGACCGTTTCCGAGTCTGAGTGCTCTGGGATTTGGATTTCCTTTTTATAAAAAAAAAAAAAAAAAAAAAAAAAAAAAAAAAAATTGTTCACATTGCAGAGTGATTCACTATATTTACTTATTTTTTCCATTTTCTTTACACTTTTTTCACTTAGGCAATTTTCATCCCATTTATTCTGTGAGTGTATCTCGCTTCAATCGCCTGAAGCAAATCTTTCATTTCCAATTAAATTTTTTTCAGAGAATTCAAATTTATTTTTATTTTCTTTTAAATAGCCGCCATTTTTCTTAACAGTTTCCTGCATTTCTCGCACCGCTAATTCGACATTGTGTACGTACATCACACAATCATCACACATGAATCTTAACATTGGATTTGTGTTTAATACACCACTGCTATACCGGTCGAGACCACTACATGCAATCTTCGAGTGGAATATTTTAGCGCATATGCCGGCACATTGTATTCCTAATTCCGCACTAATCGCACCTTTGCATTTAAAACACTCCATTATTTACTAATTTATATCAGAGTTTCAAACTTCCGCGCACTTTAAGTCATTTGCATTTATGCACTGGTAAAAGTGAATAAATAGAGAAAAATAGGTATATCAGAGTTCGGACTCCGCAGATTCTGCAGTGAGACTGCTGAAATTCTAGGCCACATACTGAAATTCTGTAGGGCATTGGCCCACAAGAGAGTAAGATATTTTGGCAGGCACCAAATAACTGACAAGCACATACAAACCATTTATCCGCAGCTCATTTTCAGTTCGTCAGGATAACTCGACTGGACGCTGTACTATAAGGAGTGTGACTTGCCAAGGCTAAGTCAGAAGAAGACCCAAATAAAATTCATAAAAGAGTTGTATTTAGAGGGGGCTCTTAAAGGTACTTATCTTTTTAAGGTATAAGCAGAGGGGACACAATACACCAAAAGGTCGCAGTGTACTATACCCACACTAATATTATTATTATTATTGGATTATGAATATCCCTATTATTGTTTTAATATTAAGCAGGACTATTTTGCATCTCCCTTTAAAGCAAAACGAAATTCAACGCGATCTCTGACAAAACTGTAAACACTTTGTTGTTTCAGGCAAAGCTCGCTAGATGGCAGGTTACATGGTCCCAACCCTTGTGTATTCCAGTATTCTGATTTTATTACACCTGAATCCCTGAACGACTCAAAATTTCAAATGTCACTCTGAATTATTTGAAGTTAGAGCCAAACAAACATTTGTTAAATTATGGAGACATCTTTAAAAATAAAAATAAATTGGCACTTATTATGTCGCATTTGTTTAAAAAGTTCAGACTTGGATATGAAATATATATTTAGTGAACCCTGTTTGTCGGGCGACATTGTCACAAAGATCATCAAGTGCGGGGGAATTCCAGTAAGAAGCTCAAAAACAACTCATCAACACGTACTGTAATCTCTTCCTTGTAGGTAGATATAATTGATGGTATGCCGGAAAGAATATGCAATCAGTGTCTACTAGATCTTGACGCTGCGTATAGATTTCGAAACGTTTGTCAAGAATCATATCACAAGTTGTATCAAATTCTAACTAACGAGGAGAAGGCACAAACAGAGTTTAAATACAATCAAAAAGACAATCTTAAAAAACAGGAGGACGATGATATCAATTTGTCTATTCCATTCAAAGTATATTTGAAACAAAATTGTTTATGTATGTAACCAACCGCTCTAATTTTTACAGGTAGATCTTCATCGGAATTCATGTGATCAACTTTATCTCAGTGAAGACAGTCTGTTCAAAGAGGAACTAGAACAAGAATTTGAAGAACTGAAGTCTGAAAGTAAACCAAAACAATTAGAACTCCAGTTTCCAAATGCTAAAGATCCTCTGTTCGAAGAAAGTGGCAAAAATGTAATCAAAAAGCTAAAAAAGGGCAGACCAACCAATCCGACTTCCACTTATATTTGTTACTGCTGTGGAAACATTTATAAAAGTCAATCGAAGTTAAGTCAACACATTAAATTGCATAGCGCTGAGAAGTCACATGAATGCGAGTAAGCTTTTAAGTGTTCTCATATTGCCGTTTTCTCATGAGCACCATTAATGATTTCAGGATCTGCAAGAAAAAGTTCGCCCAAGCAGCACAATTGTCCCGTCATATGAATTCTCATACAGGCAATCGGCCATATAAATGTAAGTTCTGTCCCAGTAGATTTGCAGATCCCTCCACGTGCATTAAACATGAAAGGTAAGCAATTCTGTGAATTATTACAACTTGTTGATTATTACCACTTGTTGATTTAGAATACACACTAATACCCGACCGTTTAAGTGTTTAGAATGCGGAAAGTCATTCACATATTCGAATGTCTTAAAAGTGCATCAGAAGATTCACACTGGAGAAAAGCCGTTTAGGTTAGTAGCTCATCTATTTGTAGTTAACGGCTTTACGAAGATGTTCACTTTTATTTAAGTTGTTCCGTATGCGATAAAACATTTACGCAACTGCACCACAAGAAGTCACACGAACGGACCCATTCGGGCTGTACTATAACAAAAGGCCAATCAATAAAAAAAAGAGATTCAATTGAGATTTGACTCCTATTAGCAAAATTGTATAAGAAATATAATTAACAAACTGTAGTTTTTATGGTGTTTGTCCAATTGCATCTCCGTAACACTTCCTAGACGACTAAAAAGATACGACCTGTAATCCTATTGTAAATAATGTACCATGGAGAAAATAGTGGAGTGAAAATATTTTTTTTTGTATTCAGTATGGCATACTCGCAAAAAGTTGCGTGATAGGCACAAGAAGCGAAAGCGAAAATATTTTTTTTTCTAAGTTTATATTCAAAGGTGCCGCCGGTAGGACGAAGTTTTTAAAAAAAAATCCGAAGCATGTCAAAGTTCGATAGTGCGAAATCTTTGAAATTATGTTTATTTTTTTCTGAACGCATTTAATCATTAGAGTGTTTAGTTTCGCAGTTATTAAGTCAATTATTAGTTTGTGGTTTCGGTCACAACTAAGCCATTTGGGAGGAAACAAGTGTTTATTTTAAAGAGTTAAAGCCAGATAAAATATCTAAAGAACAGACTGTTCAAGAAATCTCAGAAAGAATATGGCATAAATCATCGCTGCCAACAGTCAGTTTAAAAAGAGTTGCAAATTTATTAGAGCTTACCACGAAAAGTATAGAAAGTTAATGAAACCATTTAACGTCAAGGAAGTGAAAACTTTAAAAAGAAAATAATCAGTAGCTGCAAATGTGTAATAGTTGTCGATTGTACTTGTGTAAAAAGCAGTCGTATACCGAAACAGGAAATTAATTTCATAATAGATCAGAGGGCTGCGAGAAAAATGATTATTGGAGTCATTGATGTAACTACAACAAAAAAAGAAAAAACGAAAAGAAATGGAGTTATCTCGTTTTATACAGTTAGAAAATTATGAAAAACCTTCCGGTTCCCGTTCTCAAGTTAACGAAACAACTATTAGCAGCAGCAGCAGCAGCACCAGATTTTGTGATAATTCACCTTTATCTGCATTTCCTTTAACCAAGAACCTATTGTAGAAAACCAACCTCCACATGAGGATGTTGTTGAGAGGCCTCCTAAACAGATGCGTATAAATCTCCCACAATAGCACACATTGAAAATAGTCAATTATCAACTGTCTATGTATGCCGGGTCTTTAATTTGATGGCAGAAAGAACAAAACTTCGGTAACAAGAAAGGAGATAAATGGTATAGAAAACGGCAAATAGAAGACCATTACGTCATTGTGTCGGAAGCAGGGAGTATTTTGTTGGTCATATCGTAGTGCAGACAGGATCGGCTATAACAATCAAATATTATATATATAGATAGTATTATAAAATATTTAAATGATAAATCGATTAACTTGAGTGATTTATCAGTAGTGGACTGTGATGGGCAGTCGTAAATACGTGATCTAAAGGCGGTGTTAAAAGTTTATCTACTGAAAGCCTTAAATGCAAAAGTTGAAAATGGTCCTGGAACAAAAGAGAATATAGGTCTTTTCCTTGTCATACTCAAGACGCGGAACGCTGCATCAAGCTCGTAACGTGAATTTTCTACTTGATTTACTTATTTGTAACATTTTTTAAATAAATAATTTCATAAATATCAATCGCATTTTTATTGCAAAATTCATCATTTATTTTTGGTTGTTAGAGGTTATAGGGCACCATGAACTTAAAATGTTTATACATATATATTTTTATTATTACGTGAAAAAAAGGTTGTAAATTACATAAAAAAATACTATTCTGATAGATTATTTATAGGGTAATAATCTATCAGAATAGTTAGGTCATAATGAGACTAAATACTTAACGAAATTATACTTTTTTCATAATTCCTTTGTGGTGGGGCCACCTCAAATCATTATGATACATACATTATATTTCACATACTTGATTTATTCATCCATAGGCAGCTTTTTACCACTCCACCCTAATTACATCCAGCTACTGTGGTATGCGGACGATAATGACATCTGGCTGTTCTCACTGTGCTGTTAATAGAACTGTTAATTGAGGAGCAGGCGAAACTGGTTGGTCTTGAATGGAATGAGGACAAGATCAAGTAAATGCTATCAACAAACTAACAAATATCTGTCTATCGTCTATGACAACACGTCGCTTCTGATAGCAATAATTTCGTACATTAATTCCAAGAATGACACCTTAGTGGAGATCCGAATGAGAATTACCTTAGGAAACCGCTGCTACTTCGGTTTGGCTAAACCAATGCGTGCGAAACTCCTTTCTCAAATAGAAAAAATGCTCTCCAGTGGCGGATGTAGGATCTTGTGATGGTGGGGGGGGGGGGGGGGGGGTCCACAAAAATGTATGCTGTCATGACCTAACCTAACTTAACCTCATTTTCTCAGTCATTTGATTTTTGCATGAAACTACGATAGTGCCGCTTGTATGGACAAACGGTTACCACTGCAAACAATTTTAATTCGGAACATCTACTATTGGGTCCGGATCCAATGATCCATAGATCCGCCACTGGCTCTATCCAACCTTAATTCTAACAGTTCAGCTTTCTATCACCAAGCGCTGGACGATAAGTAGGGAAAGGAAAAAAATGTTACTAATTAAAACATACTCTACTTCTTTTACTAACACTTTTTTGATTTACATCAAGACTGATGGAACCAATTAGCAACGTTAGGTATTCCTGTTCATTCGACGGACAATTGGCTCTGTGCTCGAGGAGGGCGAAGGAGAAAAAGATACAAACGCGAACTCTATGAGTTGTACCAAAATGAAGATGTATGTAGGTAGTCCAAAAGGCTAAATAACGTCGACTACTTTTATTTTTGTTTTCTTTAATTGACATACTTCAGCCATTGTAAAAAATAAACAAAAATTGCACGTGTCGGGAACCCACCAACAAAATGCGCAACGATGCGGCGTCACTTTTGTCGGTGCTTTTTTTGTGAACATTTGCGCATTAGATAACGCAAGTTAACAAAAATGAACGTAATGCCTTTCCAGTGATGCAAAATCTTGGCATTAATGAACGTGGGGCAGGGCTGATTGAGCATCAACTATGCAGTGAAGCGTTCAAATGTCCTCACCGAACCGACAAATCCAGGGCATAACCCCCCGTTAAATTTAAAGTAATGCCATAACTTATTAGTAGGTATTCAGAGCTATGATGAGTAAGTTCCGACTTGTCAGGCATGTGAACCAGATTGATGAATATTTTAATTCACTGGGGAATATGCCTGATTATCTCATTCGCATTAGGTAATACATGCAGCAACCTTCTTGATAGCACGCTGTTAATCAAAACGCTCTAATCCATATTTATCTTAACATTGCTTCTTCTTTCTTCTAAAAAGGATCATAACCTTCCAATTTTACTACATGCCTACTTGTTCGCCGTTGCGATCCCAATGAACCTCCCGTTTTCGGATCACTTCATAACTTGGACAAATTAAAAGCTGGTGGTGTTGCATTTGTGTGTGGAGTTTTTAGACTCGCTTTAAAAAAAAAAAGATTTAGAGACGTACATATCTCGTATCGCATACTCTCATTATTGATTGAATCTTTCTTTTAGGACACCGGATTCACATAAGTGTACATGTGACATGTACACATCTTCAAGGTGTTAATGTGTCGCTGAACTCACATGAACGGTAGAAGTGCCTTCTCCCTAGGTCGTCATCCCGTCCCTACACGGGAATCTCGAAACATTGCTGACACACAAAAATAAAACAATATAACAAATATTTTGCATATACAAATGTATTTAACGACTTTTATAACAGTAAACAAACATAATTCCCAGTACATATATAGTTATGACAAAAACAAAACTTTATTACTGCGGCTTAAGAAACTTTGCGTGATAGTCCACATGCTCCCCAATAAAAGTGGCAATATAAAAGTATCCATGGTCGTAGCCTTCCCTTTGCTTGTAAATGGTCTGCAAATGCTTGTTTTTCGCCGAAGTACTAAGGAAATTTTCTGGTAAAAGCTGTTTGTTTTTAAGGAAGTCATCTGCCGTCCCTTGATCAATAAGAACCTCAAGCGGAATGGACGAGTAACTTTTTGCAAGTTCAGTGGCATCCCATTGCTTCCATTCTTCCTTATCCGCACCGATATAGCCGTTTAGTGCCTTTTGGCCAACTGTACATTCAATAGGATTACAGATTGGTGCAAACGCTGAAACCGACTGATAAAGTCCAGGGTTCTTAAGAGCAATAGTCAAAGCACCATGTCCACCCATACTGTGACCCATAATAGACTGCTTGTTTTTCGCTACTGATAGATTGGAATGGATTAATTCGACGAGTTCCCTGGTAACGTAACTATACATTTTGTAGTTTTTTGCCCATGGTTCACGCACAGCATCCACATAGAAGCCAGCGCCAGACCCAAAATCGTAACTATCATCTTCTCCGGAAATGTTGACCTCACGGGGTGAGGTATCAGGTGTCACAACACATATACCATTCTCAGCGGCATGTTTCTGAAATCCAGACTTTTGAAAGAAATTCTCATGTGTACATGTCAGACCACTGAGGAAATATAACACTGGACATTCTATATTATTTTCAATTGCCTGAGGAGGCAAATATACACCGAGCTTCATCTCACATTTCAGTGTCTCAGAAAAATGGGAATATACTCTTTGCTCGCCGGCAAAGCTCTTTGATGATGATACCAACTTCAAGGTCATGATAGGTTAATTTGTCTCGGCAACCAAAAACTAGGTAAGTTATGCGCTAAATAACACGCAAAGCACACTGTAAATTTAATTGATTGTACATTGATTAAGAACTCAGAAGAACACAGACGTAAATCGCTGGCCGCATTCAGTATTTCCCTTGTCGTACCCAACCAAACCTAAGCACCACTAAATGGCCGCATTCAGTAAGCCTTTTGCCTAGCCTAAGTCTGACTGAATGATCAACCTCACCATAATTTTATGGTAGAAACAAATCAAAACTTTAACTCCGATTTCGAATTTGCAGAAGAACTTCAGCGTTTGAAGTCCAGTTAAACTCATTGAAAAATGCAACTTCGAGAGCGAAACAAAAAATGGTTGTAAACAAAAGAGAAAATTGTGTCAAAGTGCAAAGAAGAGAGAAAATTCGCTTAAAATATAAGCATATGCATGTTTAGCCACTTGGGTGTACCTAAGGCAATTTTGTATGCCAATGTTCTAAATAATCCACGACACAATTAGTTCCATTATTTATAAAGGGTCTTTCATTAAGGACTTGACAACTTTTTTAAAAAATAAAATGCATGCTACTTGAGGTATCTCAAAAAGGTATTGGCTTGAATTACTATCAAAACATTTATGAATGGAATTCGACCGACTTCGTTCATATGTCCACCACAAGAACGTATGCAGCGGTACGTTGAACCCATTTTTCGATTGTTGGAGCCACATATCACTGATGTCCAATTCATGAAATTTCTCAAAGAAATAACTAATATCATTTACCGTAATGTGACGGCCATTTTCATCGACGAAAAAAAGGCCACATAAAAAAAGGTTAAAGGCGTTTAATCACACGATCTCGTCGGCCAATAGACGGGTCCGTTTCTCGAGATAACACGTTCACCGAATTGAGACTTCAATAACTCGATTGTTGAACCCGATGTGTGACTTGTGGCGCCGTCTTGTTTGAACCACATTTCACTGATGCCCAATTCATGCAATTGCTCAAAGATATAACTAATACCATTTACCGTAACGAGACGGGACAAAAAAAAAAACGGCCAAATGACGCCACCGGCATGAAAACCGCACCAAACTGACTTTGCAGATGAAGTTCTGTTTCATGAAGCACATGAGGGTTCTCACCTGCCTAGTAAAGCATATTGTTTCATCCAGGCTAGGATTCGAAAAGATAAAACGTAATTCTATTTAATTAATCTTTATTAGTTCTCTTTCAATGTCTTTTACTTCTTGATTATTATTCTAATAATTCACTTATTTAATTCAACAATTCACTTTCACAATTAATCACTTTAAATAAACAATCACTTCTCTTATTCAATATTCTCTATACTTTTCACTACTGTCATCTATCGCCCTTCTTTATCGCGGTTCACAACTCGAATGTCTTTGGTGCTCCTGCGACATCTATTTATATCTCCTAGTGACACCTCTCGAAATTTCCAGATTCGTTGAGAAGGTTCGTTAAGTTCAGAAGGTTCGAGAACAACATACCAAGTTATACCACAGCTACTCAAACTGCTATTCCAATGCTGCCAAAATCGGTAATATGGCCACTTTTTACTAGATGGCGTAGCTGACTAATTAATGACACAGTTCAAGCAAACATGCAACAATATCCCCCTCTTAAACTTGTTCGTCCCGAACAAGCACGTCAATATTTTCCCCATGGTAGCGATGGAGACGATCCACATAGACAACTTTCAGCTTGCCTCTTCCTCGCTGGATCCGGTAGACAACATCGTTGATGCGCTTCACTATCTTATAGGGTCCTTCCCAATCCTGCTGTAGTTTAGGTGACATACCTTTTCGGCGATGAGGGTTGTATAGCCATACCAGATCTCCTTCCTGGAATCCTGTGGTGGTCGCTTTTGTATCGTACCTCGTCTTCATGCGGTCGCTGGATATCCGAATCTTATCTCTAGTTTTCCGATGAATGTTTCTGATGATTTCTCTGAGATCCGCCACATAATCATCTTCATTCGTTGCTTCATCAGTCGGAGATCCAAACATCAATTCACTAGGTAACCGGATGGTTCGACCAAAAAGGATTTCGGATGGAGTATGTCCTGTTGTGTTATGAACTGCGCTTCGATAAGCTAATAGGAACATGGGGATGTGCTTGTCCCAGTACCGCTGGCAGTCGCCAACAACCTTAGAAAGGTGTTCGTTTAAGGTTCTATTGAAGCGTTCCACCATTCCGTCCGATTGTGGATGAAGCGGGGTTGTTCTTGTCTTCTTAATCCCTAGTAGCTGGCATACTCCTTGAAAGATCTTCGACTCGAAGTTGCGACCTTGGTCCGAGTGCAATTCCATTGGTACGCCAAATCTGCTTACCCAGTTGTGGACAATCTGCTCTACCACGGTTTTAGCTTCTTGGTTAGGTATAGCAAAGGCTTCAGGCCATTTAGTGAAGTAGTCCATCACTACGAGGATATAGCGGTTTCCACTGTTGGTTTCTGGAAACGGTCCTGCGATGTCAACTGCAATCCTTTCAAAGGGCGCTCCAACGTTGTATTGATGCATCTTGCCTTGCATTTTTACTCTCGGGCCTTTACTGGCTGCGCAAGCGGCGCATTTTCGGCACCAGTTTTCGACATCGTCTCTTGCGTGGATCCAGTAAAAGTGTTCTCGCACTTTTTCGAGTGTCTTATTTACTCCCAAGTGACCTCCGGACACTCCATCATGTAGTTCCCTAAGTACTTCGTTGACTTTCGATCTGGGTACCACAAGTTGCATCACGGCTGATGTTCCATCCGAACTTTCCCATTTTCTTTTCAAAATTCCATCCTGGACATGAAGTGAGTCCCATTGTGCCAAGTATGCCTTCAATTCCGGACTCCTATTGGAGATCTGCTGCCAGTCCGGCTTGCCCTCATGTTCCTTCCAGGCGAGAATCGGCTCGATATCCGGATCTTCCTGTTGAGCATTCCGGATCTCCCGTGCACTCCAGCCGCTAATGGGCTCAGCTCTCAACCGTTGGACTGACACTTTATCTTTTTCCTCCTGGCGTACGCAATGTTTACAATCAGCCTTGCAGGGTCGCCGGGAGAGGGCATCTGCGTTGGAGTGAAGAGTTCCCTTTCGGTGCTGTATCTCGTAGTCATACATCTGCAGCCGCTCAATCCACCTCGCGACTTGTCCTTCAGGGTTCTTAAACTGCAGCAGCCACTTTAGAGACGCATGATCTGTACGCAGGATGAATTTCTGCCCATATAAGTACTTGTGGAAGTGCTTTGTTGCCAGGATCAAAGCCAGGAGTTCCCGCCTGGTTACGCAATAGTTCCTCTCCGGCTTGGATAGCACTTTACTGAAGTAGGAAACTACTCTCTCTTGGCCATCATGGATCTGCGAAAGAACGGCTCCGATCCCAACATTACTAGCGTCGGCATCTACAATAAATGTCTTTCCTGGAGTAGGGTACGCTAGAATTGAAGCATCACACAGTTGGTGTTTGACTCTTAAAACTCGCTTCGCATTCACCTGACCATTTAAATGGTTTTCCCTTTTCCGTCAGTTGATGCAAGCTCTTTGCGATCCTTGCGAAGTCCTTCACAAACCGTCTGTAGTAAGTTGCAAGTCCCAGGAAGCTTCTCAGTTGGTGTTTGTCTTTGGGAACGGGCCAATTTTTCACCGCATCGACCTTCTCTGGGTCAGTCCTTACTCCTTCGGACGAGATGATGTGCCCCAGATATTTTACCTCAGATCTAAAGAGATCACACTTTTTCGGGTTAAGCTTTAATTGTGCACTTCGTAGTCTCTGGAACACTTCCTTCAAGTTATCTCGATGTTCTTCAAACGTTTTTCCAACCACGATGACATCGTCCAAGTAGACCAAACACCTTTTCCATGTTAGCCCCAACAAAACACGCTCCATTAGTCGCTCAAAGGTTGCCGGCGCGATACACAGTCCAAATGGCATTACTGTGAATTGCCAGAGCCCGTTTCCTGCTGTGAAAGCTGTTTTCTCACGGTCTTCCGGATGTATCTGCACTTGCCAGTAGCCACTCTTCAGATCTAGAGTGGAAAACCATCGAGCTCCGGACAGTGTATCCAGCGTATCGTCAATCCTTGGTAGAGGGTAGCTATCCTTTTTGGTGACATTATTCAGTTGGCGATAGTCTACACAGAACCGAGTGCTGCCATCTTTCTTTTTGACTAGGACAATTGGAGATGCCCATGGGCTTTTAGAGCATTCGATTACTCCTTCCTTCTCCATCGTCGACACCATCTCTGCAACCTCCGTCTGCTTAGCCAATGGTAGTCGTCTGGGAGGCTGACGAATCGGTCTCGCATCTCCAGTGTCTATCCGGTGTTGTACAAGGTGTGTTCGGCCATACTCGCAGTCCCGCGAAGCGAATATATCAGCAAACTCGTTGATGAGGTTCCCTGCCATGGCTTGCTGCTCCCGATTCAGATCGCAGTGCTGGAATAAAGTTCTTTTGACCTCAGTCATTCCCATTAGTGAACGAGGCTTCGCAACACCTTCCTGTGATAGTTTCGTGATGGCAGTAACCGGTACACACTTTCCAACCACCTCACCTTGCTTCAATTTGACGCTTTTGTGTTCCGCATTAAGAACTCGTACGGGAACCATATTGTTCTTCGGATCGACAAGCATTTTTCCAACCACGCAATTTCGGCAGTGGTTGTCTTCTGGCTCGACTAGAAAGAACCGGTGGGCCCCAGGATCACCTTCCAGCTTTGTCCAAATCAGTGTCTCTGAAGAAGGTGGTAGGACCTCGTCCTTACTAATGACTGTCCTCAGGGATGCGACGTTCTCGTTCCCGTACACCATCGGAATTTCTACGTTTCGATACTTGAGTACTTGCATACCAATGTCCAATACTACATCATGCGCCTTCATGAAATCGATTCCAATGATGCATTCGTCACATATATCGGCTACTAGGAAAGCGTGGGAGAATACTAATCCTGCCAAATTTATTGTTAGTATGACCTCTCCATACACTTTCGCTGTCGCTCCTGTTGCTGTTTTCAGACAGTAATTGCTGGTGTTGTGCAGCCAAGACTGACGGACGATGTCCCTCCTTATGATGGAAGCGGTGGCACCGGTGTCGATGGTTGCCACGCACTTATTTTGTCCGATATAGGCTTCCACTGTTAGACTCTGGTTTCCTCGTTTGGTTTGGGAGACTTGAATTGTGGTCCTGGGGTCGTCGATTCCGGAAACCAACTTCTGCCCCACGAAGCTGGTCCTTACACGTTTCCCGACTGCTGGTTCTGCAGGATGGTTGTTATCCCTGCCAGATGCTTCTTCGTTGCCCCTCCTAGGCCCGCAATGCGGACAACTGCCTCGTCTGGGTGGAGCTCTGCACTGTCTCTGTAGGTGCCCTATTTTGTTGCAGTTCCAGCAGCGCATTTGACCTCTGTTATCTCTGCTCCGGTCTACGACGTCTGCTCTTTGACATGAACATTCAACGGCTGTCATTTCCCTTACGCGGTGGAACACATGCGATGCCTGATCAGCAGCTTGCATTGTCAAGGCAAATCCTAGGGCCTCAGCGAGAGTTCTCTTTCCAGCCATTCTTACGGCCATTTGCAGTTGTCTATCTTCAATGGCTTGGATAAACGCCTCCACAGCCATTTCATTGATGAGAACCTCACCAGCATTAGGATATGACAAATGTGCCAGACGTTCGATATCTGCTTGCAGCTGTTGAAGTGTTTCTCCCCGCTTCTGGACTCTACTGCGTAGCTGGACCCTGTACACTTGCTGCATATGCTCATCACCGAAGCGCATTTCTATAGCCTTGACCAGGGCGTCGTAGTCGTGTTGCTTCTCTTCCGAGACGGTTTGGAGTAACTCCGCAGCTGTACCTCTTAGTGCGAGCGTTAGCGCAATCGACTTTTCCTCGTTGTCCCAGCTGTTCGCCATTGCAGCTGCTTCAAACTGTTTCTTATAAATTGGCCATGATGTTTGACCGTCGAAAACAGGAGGCTGCATCTCTTTCCTTCTCGGGCAGACCGCAGAATTTTCTCGAGCCTTCTGCTTCTTCACTTTCTCGAGCTCTCTAGCCAAGTTCTCGATGTTTGTTTCATGCTTGCAAAACGTCTGATGGATTTCGTCGAATTTGGTTTCAACCTTCTCGAACTTGTGGTCAATTTCTTCGAGTTTTCCTTCGAGAACATTTTTAAAATCTTCCACAGCGCTCTTTTGGGCGGCAACTTTGGAATTCTTTTGTTCTTCGAATTTAGAGTCCATTGACTCCAATTTCGAATCCAGAGAATTCTTCTGTAGTTCTAGGGAATTCTTCTGTTCATCAAATTTAGAGTCCATTGATTCCAATTTGGAATCTAGAGAATTCTTCTGTTCATCGAACTTGGCCAGAAGTAATTCCATCATAGCAGTCATATCAACGCCTGTACTTACTTGTTCTTCTGCTACGTCGAACAAAACGGACTTGGGGTTTTCTCCTTCGTTTTCAACAGCTTCCTGCAGTCGAAGCACCAGGTCACTTTTTCCTCCAGCTGTGGAGAGATTCCGTTTTTCCAGTTCAGCTTTTAACTGCGGTATACTGAGCTGTAATAATTTCAATGTGCGGCCCATTTTTGTTTTCCTTTTTTTTTAAACTAATTCACTTCACTTTAATTTCACACTGAATACGTTTTATCCCACTTCTGACACCAATGTTATCCAGGCTAGGATTCGAAAAGATAAAACGTAATTCTATTTAATTAATCTTTATTAGTTCTCTTTCAATGTCTTTTACTTCTTGATTATTATTCTAATAATTCACTTATTTAATTCAACAATTCACTTTCACAATTAATCACTTTAAATAAACAATCACTTCTCTTATTCAATATTCTCTATACTTTTCACTACTGTCATCTATCGCCCTTCTTTATCGCGGTTCACAACTCGAATGCCTTGGGTGCTCCTGCGACATCTATTTATATCTCCTAGTGACACCTCTCGAAATTTCCAGATTCGTTGAGAAGGTTCGTTAAGTTCAGAAGGTTCGAGAACAACATACCAAGTTATACCACAGCTACTCAAACTGCTATTCCAATGCTGCCAAAATCGGTAATATGGCCACTTTCTACTAGATGGCGTAGTTGACTAATTAATGACACAGTTCAAGCAAACATGCAACAATATTTTGCTTATTGACGATTAACCAAAAATGCGCTTCATCGCTGAAGATGATTTCGCGATGACATTCTTCATTTCTTCAATCATGTCCAGAGCCCAATTCGGGAACGTACGTCGCTTTATGTGATCGAGTGGCTTTAGTTATTCAGTCAGCTTGATCTTGTACGAGTGTAGGCACAGATCCTCACCCAAAATTCGACATAATGTGCCCTGGGAGAGGCCCAATTCTTGAGAATGCCATGAAATTGCCTGATTTGGCTGGATTGCGACGGACGCCTCTATTGCAGCAATATTCTC